>JAIUSX010000176.1:0-2888610 GCA_026573805.1 Hesperophylax magnus | reverse complement strand
AACTTCAAGAAAAATTATACTCAGTGATGAATTTTGTCTTAAAATGTGATACTGATATAGGTGATAAAAAGTCATTAAAAGAGATACTATTGTATGTTTAGTTATAAAAAGTCAAGAAAAGTTATACTCAGTGATGATATTTAGTCATGAAAGTGATGCTCAGGTATATTGAATGATAAAATGTCATGAAAAGTCATACCCAGGTACATTTAGTGAAAAAAGTCATGAAAAGTGATACTCAAGTATATTCAGTGATAAAAAGTAATAAAAAGTTTTACTCAGGAAAATTTAGTGATAAAAAGCTATGAAAAGTCATACTCAGGTATATTTAGTGATAAAAAGTCTTGAAGAGTCATACTCAGGTACATTAAGTTATAAAAAGTCATGAAAACAGATACTTATGTATATTTAGTAATAACAAGTCATGAAATGTTTTACTCAGGAAAATTGAGTGATAAAAAGTCATGAAAAATTATATTCATTGATGATATTTAGTCTTTAAAAGTGATACTCAGTTATAATAGGTGATAAAATGAAATGAAGAAATATACTCAGATATATTTAGTGATAAAAGGTCATGAAAAATTATACTCTGTGATATTTTGTCATGAAAAGTCATTCTCATGTATATTTAGTGATAAAATGTCATGAAAAGAGATACTCAGGTATATTTAGTCATGAAAAATGATACTTAGGTATATTAATTGATAATAAGTATTGAAAAGTTATTCTCAGTGATGATATTTAGTCTTGAAAAGTGGAACTCAGGTATATTTAGTCCTAAAAAGTCAAGTAAAGTTTTACTCAGTGATATTTTGTCATCAAAAGTTATATTAACTGATGATTTTTAGCCTTTAAACGTGATACTCTGTGATAATACGTGATAAAAAGTCATGAAAAGTCATACTCATTTATATTTAGTGATAAAAAGTCATGAAAAAAGATACTCAGGTACATTCTATGAAAAAAGTCATGAAAAGTCAAACTCAGGTATATGTAGTGATAAAAAGTCATGAAAAGTCATACTCAGGTATATTTAGAGTAAAAAAGTCAAGAACAGTTATTCAGTGATGATATTTAGTCACGAAAAGTCATACTCATTTATATTTAGTTATAAAAAGTATTGAAAAGTGATACTCATTTATATTTAGTGATAAAAAGATTTGAAAATTGATACTCAGGTACATATAGTGAAAAAAGTCATATAAAGTCATACTCACGTATATTTAGATAAAAAAAAGTCATGAAAAGTGATACTCATGTATATGTTGTGATTAAAAGTCATAAAATGTCATACTCAGGTAATTTTTGTGATGAAAAGTCCTGAAAAATTATACTCAGTGATGATATTTTGTCTTAAAATGTGATACTGATATAGGTGATAAAAAGTCATTAAAAGAGATACTATTGTATGTTTAGTTATAAAAAGTCAAGAAAAGTTATACTCAGTGATGATATTTAGTCATGACAGTGATGCTCAGGTATATTTAGTGATAAAAAGTCATGAAAAGATTTACTCAGGAAAATTTAGTGATAAAAAGCTATGATAAGTCATACTCAGGTATGTTTAGTGATAAAAGGTCATGAAAAGTGATACTTAGGTATATTTAGTGATAAAAAGTCGTGAAAAATCATTCTCAGGTATATTTAGAGTAAAAAAGTCGTGAAAAGTTAAAAAATACTCAGTGATATCATTTAGTCATGAAAAGTTATTCTCTGGTATATTTAGTGATAAAAAGTCTTGAAAAGTCATACTCAGGTATATGTAGTGATAAAAAGTCATGAAATGTCATACTCAGGTAATTTTAGTGATAAAAAGTCATGAAAAATTATACTGTTGTTTTTGGTGATTGTTTTTGTGATAAAAAGTGATATTTAGTCATGCAAAGTGATATAAAGAGATATTTAATTCTAAAAGTGATTTAAAGTGATTCTTAGTGATATTTAGTTATGAAAAGTTTAAAAAAGTCACGAAAAGTGATACTTAGTCATGAAAAGTGATATTTAGTCATAAAAAGTGGTAAAAAAAGTCATGAAAAGTGATACTTAGTCCTGATAAACAATAAAATAATAACATTCGGCTTCGAGAGGTTAGAAGAGTTATTTTAGTTTTATTATTATTTTTATTACTCTAGTATTTCATCTAAAATGTAACATGGGATTAATTTCAAGTTTTTTTCATGTTCCCTGAAATCTTCTTCCAAATTATTTGGTGCAATATATCTGATATTATTGTGATTTTATTGTTTATCGACGGAACAGATTTTTTTTTACATTAACACCTCACAGGACGCCCAGAGGAAAATAATTTCTCTTAGAGTCTGATTGGGAATGCTATGAGGAGGGTATTTTTAGTGAACGGAAGGAGAGGAAATTCTGGGAAAGAAAAAGGTATGATGAATGAGTAGGAATCTATCGGTCAGTGTTTCCAGGAGTGATGGACGTATGAGTCCATCCCACCCGCTGCGGTGCAAAACGATCGGTCGATAAAATCCAGCTGGAGAGGTCAAAGGGTCTACCCAATCCAATCGATATGCAGTAGGTGGGAAAACGCATACGCCGCCTATGAACATACTTCACCAGATGAACCCGCACACCCCTGCTAATTTACCAAACGTAGCAAACCACTTTCGGTAACCTATTGCAGGGGAACATCTTATCCAAGAAAAGGTTATATATTAAATGGTTCCCGGGGCGGCGATACTCATAAGCGCCTCCCGACCTGAAGGATATATCGATGAAGCAGTCGCTAGGGTTGCCGAACGATGCGCGAGAAACGCTTATATAGCCATCACTTTTATAGCGCAGTTGTTACTATTTTTAAGGTGATGTTACAATTAACCAGGATTTTAATAATCTTTGTCTTGGACTTTTCCATCTTCTATAAACATATTTATCTCCATAGGCCCATGTTCAAGGAAATGTCGTTTATTTTGAGTAGTCCTTTGTTCTCTTTATTATATACTTGATTTTATCTCTTAGGAAGACATCCGGTAAGTTTAACATCTTCCGGCAACATTAAATGAAAACGTTGCCATTCTAAGAAAAATAAGTATTTTACTATTCCAACTAATATTGTTTTAATATGATTAATAAGATTGTTTATGTGATCAATATGAGAACGGAGAGTTGATATTGGTTTAAGAAGAAAAAAAATTGTTAAAAAATCCGTGCGTGCTGAATTATTTGAGTTAAATAGTTTCCATTTTACTTGAAGTTAAGAGGAAGCTACAAGCCAAAAATTTGTATAATCTTGGTATACCTTATATTGTAGGTAATAGGCATTAAAGTCGCTTGACAAACGGAGTCTAGGAACGTTAGATTTCAAGCACAAAACTGTTTTTTTTTATTTATTTTGTAAATATTTTTATAAGAAAGCAAAAAAGTTAATCAAGTGAAACTAAAAACTATATTACTGTATTTTTTAAAGTTGTTTCCTTTATGCGTTCATACATTTCTATTGGAAAATATATATATTTTTAGTATTTTACATTAATATTTTTTAGTGAGTAATTTATTTTTTTATTTGTATTACACTCAAGCGAAACGATAGGAAAACCTTCAATTTATCTAAAGCATTTTTTTTTGTATTTATAAGGTACACCAATTCGTTATATTCGTATATTCGTTAATTAGAAATGACTTTTTTATCTTTTGGTTCTTCCTAGAGGCCAAAAGCTTAAGAAATTTTAATTTACTTTTTTTAATACCTGACTAGTTTCCCCGCAGGGTTAGGCCGATGAGACTACGGACAGCCAAACAACCCGATCTTGTCACTTGGTATTCGGTTGTATGTCTTCCTCGGGCGTACCCAATTTATTTTACCATTCACATTCGTGTTATATATTCGGCTTACACTCCTTTCGTCAACAACAGCTAAGCATCCCTTTTATGTTCTTACTCTACGTTTATATCAGTCCAGCATTCTTTTCAAATCTCCACATTTCTCACATGATAATACATGGTTTTACTACACATACGCCTCAGGGATCTCATTTCTACAACATTCAGTCTACTTTCAACCTTCCTCTGCCAAATCCATGCCTTACTGCCATACAACAGGGTAGGTACCAGTATCAGGCAGGATTTCAATATCACAAATTTAATATATACGGAAAATAATTTGATTAAATGGAACATTGTTCTCAAATATCGTGTAGATTTTGTGTGTAATATAGTAGTTAAACTAAGTAATTTGAATGATTTATTTTTGGGGTTATATGCCGTGTTGCGCTACCTCCTTATTTAGCCAATGTTTCGTACAGCATTATAGTGATCATCACCAGGGCAAGGCGGACGGACACATCTGCCTTGATGATGGATACTGTAATGCTGAAAGTCCGAAACGTCGGCTAAAAAAGGAGGTAGCGTAACACGGCTTGATACCCCAAAAATAAATCATTATAATACTTTTGGCCGTGAAGATCTCAAATCATATCTAAGAAATTTGACTTTAATTCAATAATTCTTGGGATTCTAGAATATTTGAATTTTTTCTTCAAACATCAAAAAGCGGAAAATATTGCAAGGCGAAACAAAAAGGTATGAAATATTGTTAATTTATTAAAAATCTGTAAAAAATCTCCTTAAAAAATAATAAAAATTTCTCATCTTGTCTGTATATTTGTTTGGACAAGGCCATCTGCGTTCTGGTATATTCTGAATTACTAATATTTTATTAGGAAATGATGATACAGTTACAGTTACAGCGCAATTGAGGTGATTTTGCACAAAAACGGCGCTATACAAGTCATCCAATTATTATGTATTATTATATATTTATTCATTTTCGTTATCATCAAGTTATCCGAATCGTTTAATAAAAGTGGATTATTCTAATTAAGAAATTTCGATGAAACTTATCCAAAAAACTGAATCTCAACGGATTCCAATACAACATGAATAATTTGGGTACAGTAATGGTTACATACATTTTCGATATCGAGGATTCATTTTAAAATCGATTGTTCGTATTTTATAATCAACTAGCTGTCGTGTACCCGGCGTTGCTGGGGGATATCCTTAGGAGATAGACATACACCACTCTAGACTTATCTGTAGGCCTTTTTAAGATATACAACTCCGTAATAAATTATTTTGTAGTATCTCATAAGGTTTAACCTTTATTACATTTTTAACGGTAGGTATAGTAATAAAAAAACCTTACTCATTTTTCTCCGTATATTTGAGCAATGATAAGGATATTTTTGGTTGCATAAGTGGAAATTAATACAAAAAATGGAAATTAAAGCAAAATTTAACATTCACTAAATATTTTTTAAACAATACGTGCAAAGGCGTAACGATTTTTCTATAGTTTCGCTTGAGTAGAATACAAATAAAAATATAAATTACTCAATAAAAAATTAAAATGAAACCTACAAAAAAAAAAGTTTCAATAGAAATGTATGAACGCGTAAAGGAAACAACTTAAAAAATGCAGTAATATAGCTAAGATTATCTGTGACAGTTTCACTTGATTAACTTTTTTGCTTTCTTATAAAATTATTTACAAAATAAATAAAAACCAGTTTTATGCTTGACATCGAACGTTTCTAGACTCCGTTTGTCAAGCGATTTTACTGCCTATTACCTACAATATAAGGTATACCAAGGATATACACATTTTTGGCTTGTAGCTTCCTCTTAATAATGTTAAAAACGATAACCTCCTACATTTGTATAAATAAATTATTCTGGAACGAAAAGCGCAGACTATTTTTGACTTGCCCTCGTAGTTTAATACACCTTATGATGTTTGTAAGATAGGTACATAAAGGCGATTGCTGTATGTAAATTAAGACAAAGAAATACTAAGAACAACACCAACTGACCTACCTCATGTCCGCCGGAAGGTGAACGAACTCAATAAATACCTACCTAAGATTTTTTCTCGAGAGCAATTTTCTCTCAGGCTCACCCTGTTGAAGTTTACCCAAACAACTCACACTTAAAACTATGTCTATTGGTGCAAATTTATTCTCTTCGGACAGTGACGTCCTTGCCAAACGTCACTGAGAAACAGCCTTCTGTCTTGTTTATGTTTGCTTATTATTTTTTATCGAGAAATAAACAAATTTGTTTAGGTAAACGTACGAAAATATAATAGTAGTTCTGTAAACAGTAGACATTGCGTTCAAAATTATGTTTCTATTTTTCTTTTGTTTAATAAATCAAAACCAAAATAGCCTCTCCAATCATAATATTTGTAAGCAGCTACTTTATTTAATACATAGTACCTACATAATTAAAAAAAAACATAAACATTAATATATTTCAAATAAGGAATTACACAATTTGTCCAAAGAAACGCCACTATCTCAATATCTGTTTGTTTTGAAATAATATTGATTATTTGGATTTGACAGCTTGTAATAGGAGCCACGCTTATACGAACTCTGGGCGGCATAAAAAGATAGTATCCAACAAGACCACCGCACTAAATTTACAGACGGATGAAATTCAAAATGTTCGAGTTAAAACAGTACTTCTCTACAGTCAGTCAAATATTTCAAGTTTCAAGCTAACTTTATTTTGTATTTTTACAACATCTTTGAATCATGCTGTATGCAAGCGATGCATCTGTTTGAGTTCCGTGTTCGGGTCAATTCTAGTAATTAATATTTTCATAGATGAATTCTGGAACTGTTTTCAAACGCCATGCGTTACAAAAATAAAATGGGGTCATATAAAATATTTTATGTTTTGAGACCACTTGATTTTAATTTTAATTTTATGATAACAACAATAGAGACATCTGTGTTCGTATATTCGAATTACAAATATTACTCAATGACCCTCGTACTGTTCGGTAAATTTAATTGGTTACATTCTAGCTTTGTACTTTCATCGCTAGATGGCGGTAGAGGGGGTATAACTTCTACGGGAATATGGAACCGAAGAAAAGACTTGGTAATCTCCATGGTTTGTGACGTCACTTTTTCAGCTACACGCATCTACCAATGAAAAATTCTTAATATCTATGGAAATACTGTTGTAGCTGAACATTTCATTGACGGAGCAGGTGGTTTGATATCTGGCTCTCTATCGTGAGCCATTCATGTAACAGAAAGAGAAGCTAAACCCGCCTCTTCCTGAGGAATAAACGAGATCATTGAAATTGTCATTGTTGTCGTGGAGACTTGAATATATTGTTTATCCTGATATTAGCGATATATCCGTCAGTTTGTGGCTCTCATTTCGCAATCGAAAGCAAAAGGCGGAGTGGTTCTTAAAGAAATTACGCGTTGCCAACGCTCAATCTTCTTGACATCGGAAACATCACTTCAGAATTGAATCTTTTTTCTTTTTCAGGCCGTGTCCGTGTTCCGCCAGGAACCTACCGTACATATTGTGTTGCCGTATTAGGTCATGATCATAAATGAACCACTCACTAGATCAATATCTTCGGGTTTTTAGTACTGAGCCCATGTGTCCTAAAGTTTGCCATAGATAAAAGTCTGTAACTGAAAAATATACGTCACTACTAGACATACTCACCATCGACTAGGATAGAAACTATAAAAAAGGCGTAACCATAGACAATATAATTCTCATTCGGAGCCAATCCCATTCACTAACCTAAAATCTTGTTCTGAGATGAACAATCAACCTGTCGTAAAAATAAACTAAAATGACTTAAAATCCTTTAAATAAAGGAAGAACATTTATAAGATTATCAAATATGAAATGTTTTTTTACGACAGTAACGAATTTTGATATTTCTCTGCTTTTAACAGAAAAATGAAAAACACAGAAGATTTTTGTATTTCGTAATAAATTCTAATCTATCAATCCGTATTGACCATTTGCGAAAAAGACTAGGGTACTCCTTAAAACTCGGAAACCGATGTCGAATCGATGTATTGTCCGTACATCCTTTCACATCGCACTTAACATTTTTTGACATTTTCATGTTTTGACAGCGTGTAACGGAGAAAACTACAAACCCCGGACTGAGATCGATTCTTCAAGATATCGATCGATGAGAGACATCTTTATTGCTACCGGTGAGCTGCGCAGTAGATTGCGCAGAGAAGAGGAGAATCATTAATTTCTCCAGCGAGTCAGATTTTGGGAGCGGAGCAGACTACTTGTGACTTGCGGAACCATCGGCGACCAGTACCACAACATGGCGGGTTGGAAGAAACTTTCACGTAAATCATCATTTAACTTTAGATAGTTATACGGGTTATCTTTATCCCTTTAAATCTTTTTATTTCTAGAAGAAATAAATGGCGCCCTTTATAAATTCACCTCTTAACTTTTATGATGACTTTCATTTATAAAATTCAACATGCAGATGCTCTTCGAGTCCTGCACACGGCCCTGAGAATCCTTTAGTAAATAGAGTCTCTTGCTACTTCATTTATTTAATTAACCTTATATTGTGCTAGCCTCCATTCTGAATAAACGATTATTTGTTAAACTCATCCTTCTTTAATTTACAGTTGATTGAATATGTTTTTATTTCAGAATACACGCAATCCATATTTGATTTACATTTTATTAGAGTTGCTCTTGGGCATAACTAATCATGAATGTTTCATTAAAAATTGTTTCAATGGCGCCTGCAACGTGTGTATATCGGTTGAATTTTTTTTTGTAAATTTTTCATTTTGAATGTCATCTTTTTCACCCCAGTAGGTAGAATTTTTTTTTGACACGTGTGGTCAATATCATTTTGGTCGTGTTTAAAGTTTTTTTCAACGTTGTGGTTTGGTTCACCGATGATTTCGTAAGTTCACACTTTTTTTCTTCTTCTTAGTTTAAAATTTATTTTATTTTGGTTCCCGCTTTCAAATCTGAACTCATCCTGTGTGCCGCTAGCTATATCTTGAGTATTTACTCATTATTTACCACGTTTTATACGTAGCTTTTTAAAATCCTAACGAGATAATGGTTATTGTGTGCTAATTTGTTTTATTTTGTCCTAACAGAGTATTTAGGTACATATTTCATCGTTCACGAATGGCGCTAGAAATGATCATGATGCGGACAGTAGTTCTTCGCATCTCATTTAAAAAAAAAAAATACGGAGTAAGTTATTTATTTAACCTCTACTATAACTTTAACATCATGCGATTGTTAATTTTTCTTTGAATTTCAGTGAATGAAACTATATTATAGGTTCCTTAATTTCCGTAATTGTATTATTTCGAAATATTCGAATCGATCTCAGTCCGGGGTTTGTAGTTTTCTCCGTTACAAGCGGCCTATAAACATGCATGAAGTTCGCACTGGTTTGTGGAAAAGATACGTCACAGATACACAGCCATAGAGATTTACCGTGTCTTTTTTTCTGACCCACTTTTTTCTCGGAGTTATACCCCCCTGATCATGATTATATGTATTTTGCAAGGTATAATTCCATCTTTCTACCTAATACGTTAATGATTCAATTGTTGCCTTGATGAAATGAATATAACTTAAGTCTTAGTTTTTGTATGTTTTTAATTTTTCTGTTATAATCAGAGCCTTGTTGCCGTGAGGGAAATTTTGACATATCAAAGATATTTATTTTTAAAATAATATTTTAGGCTCGGAAGGAGAATTATATTGTCTATGGTCTCGCCTTTTTTTGAGTTTCCTCTATCCTCTCCGATGGTGTAAGATGTAGAATAATCGCACGCCTAATATGTACAAGTCAAAAATTTTTTTTTTCGAAATTCGAAATTTCGAAAAAAAAGCTGAATTGTTTGTATGGGAAAATATCATATACCAGCATGTAGAATCACCTCTCGAAGTTAGCGCACTTTACCCCCCTAACACCCCGTATATTTATTACTTGTGAAATGTTAAAAAATGACACTTTCAAAAGTAACATCTACCGAAATAGAGGATTATTCAAAATAACACCTCTTATTGGAAAACCTGTATAATAAAAATATTAAATTCATGTGAAGTAAAATACTTACTTCTGATAGCTCCTTAGCTCCTCTCTTAGCGTCTGATGATAGATATCATTGGCGGGACATGACTTTTGAGGTTGCTATAGTCCTAAGATATGGTTGTATTTCACCATCCCCTCGATAAGCACTATCCTTAGCATAATTTATTTTTCGATTTACTATTTAAGAATTTATTCACTTGCAATGTCTGAGTTTACTATTCGGTACTCGAATCTATCGATAGATTGAGCAGTAGTTATTATTTTGGAAAACCCTGTATAAGGAGGATAGTAATTTTGGGTGCTACCTACTCCCCCACTTGGCTGCGAGATAGATGGCCACAGTGAGCCAGTTAAAGGCCTCAGGCGTCGATCTGTGGACCTCTTCACTCTAATATAAACATTCTTTCAAATCGTTTTTATTTCTAAATTGAGTGTCAGTACAAAAAAAAATCTTATGAAGTCTGTCCAGATTACCGAGTATTTTAAAATTCTTAAAATAATTGAGATGAAGTGTTTTTGAATATTTTACTTGTTACACCAGTATAACTGTGTTAAAATCAAAGATATTAGAAGAACGAGATGTGCTACGAGCAGTTCATACTGTGTGGAATTGTTTTGCCGAGTGTCGCCGGTTTTGTTCACGAATACTAGTGCACACCTTCGCTTACGCTAAGGTATCCGCACTAATACATAGAACAGATTTCTGTGCGTATACGTTCCGATACCGTTCAAAGTACCCTAATTAGGTAGTACTCCGCCTACGGTCCGGCGGCCAACATAGCATATCTCGTTCTTCTAATATCTTTGGTTAAAGTGTACGAACACAAAGGACGCGTGTTTCGGCTTTCAGATTATCGGTGCTCAGTGCCTAAGTTCGGCGCCGACTTGTGGACACAAACAACGCGGGTAAAATCTGCGCCACCTGTGCGTTAGCCTGACAGCAGCTGTCAGTTTTAACAAAATGTCGAGCTCGTCAGACGAAGATTTTTTTACTTTTGGAAAATACTTTCTTGAAATTAAGAAATAAAACTTGTGTACAGTGTAGTATGTAGAGTGTTTCTTTTATTCCAGACTGGCGATTTGTTGAGAACAACGGCAATTAACAGGTCGCTCATGTTGACACTATCTTCCTGCTCAATAAAATAAGCGCCACTAACCGGCGTCACCGGCGAGTAGGAATTAAGAATTTATTCGGGTAAAGCTTATCGGCGCCGACACGCGCGTACACAAATCTGATCCTGCCGTCACTATGTGCGGTTTCATACGTTTACATACAAACATTCTCGTTGGCACTTCTGCGCAAGTCGGCCGCCTACGAACCGACTAATCAGAAAGCAGAAACCCGCGTCCTTTGTGTTCGTACACAAAGCTGCTAAAACAAATTAAACGCAGGCCTCCATAGCCGAGGGGTAAGGCTCTCGACAACGAATCCTGAGGTCGTGGGTTCAAATCCCAGCGTGGGCAATTAATTTTCATTTCGTTAATTTGTTCAGTTTTACAATTAATTCATTAAAAATAGTAAATCGTACAGTATACTTATGGCACATTCCAGAGCGGAATATACTCTCAGTATCGCCCTGGTGAGACCAACATTTAAAAATGAAACATTGCTTGAAATGGCTTTAGCCGTGTTTTGTTCCTTTTCCCTACTTCCCCATTACCTTTAGCCTCACAACATATCAAATATAGCTTGATTATTAGGAATCATAGCTTGGGGGGGGGGGGGTGCATATAAATCATCCCTTCTTCCACTCGAAACAATCCAAAAAATTCTTATAAAAATAATCCTAAAAAAAACGTATTACTACCCAACAATAAATGTTTTCCAAGAATTCGCTGTTCCCCCACTTACAAAAATTTACGACAAAAAGAAACCCCACTGCAAAATATTAGCATAAGGAATACTTCTGTTGGTAGACTAACTGTACCACCCGTACGAACCACAACAGCACAGTATCACTATGTATATAAAAGAATAAAATTATTTAGTCAATTACCCGCTAATTTGCGAACAAAAAAAAATACGACAAATATAAAAAAAAAACATTAAATCATATTTTTGTAGTACCACCATATCATTTTAATTTCCTCTTAGATATATTCTTGACTGTTTGTTATTCCTAATGTTTTATGTACATTCTATATACATTTCTTGTTTTAATTACCTTTATAATCTTAAAAAATATTATAAGTCTAAATCTCTAATATGTTAAATTGTTATGTTATTGATAAGAATTTTTAAGTTATTTATAAGTTGTCTTCCTCTAACCACAAGCGTCAGCTTTTGTAGGAGAGTGTGTATATTATATTTTGTAAAAAAAAATAATAAAAAAATATATATATCCTACAAAGGGATGCCTTTTTCTCACTAACTCCAGACGGCTTAAAACAGTTGGGACTCTGCGTTATACACATTCACAAAACAAATTAAAAATGTGAAGCCCCCTAAGAAGATAGAATCACTGAAGGAGAATGTATAAAATTAAAGAATTATTATTTTTAAATACCAACGCACTTCAGAACACCAATATTATTTGTTCTCCCTGGCAATAAAAAAACAAACTTGTTTGCTTATCACCCATTACCGATAAAAAGAGAGCCATTTATTATTTTATTGACTTGCGATAGCAAAATTAGAGCGGATTGTAGGGCTTATAAAATATTATCTTCTGCTCATCGTTGAGTGGTTCGTATGAAAATATTGATTCGATTTCGTAATAATAATCTAACTTTGCTTTCCTTTAGTTAGCTAATCTATTACTAATAGAAGACATACAGAAAAAAATCACGGGTTGAATTGTTTGAAAATATATAGATGAAATCTTTACTGGCAATATCAACACGATTTGTAAACTGGCACAGTTCTGAACAGTCGTAGAATGAAGAATAACACGTGAAGTGCCTTGTGGGCGTGTTTTGGGATTCAAATGTAAGCCTGATTTAGGCCTGCATTTCCACGTAAAACTGACAACAACTATTGAAAAATTCAAATGGGATAGCAATAAACAATTTCAGGAAGGTACGTGTAAGAGAAACAGACCGCATGCGAAATGGTCTAAAAACAAAAGGTACTCTTTAAAATATATTTGAAACCGTGCAAGGGTTCCAACAGCTACAAACCTTTTGAAGCCAGTTAATCTATAGCACCCCCAATCGCAATAGCAGGGAGGGGAAGGAGATGGCTAACTATTCTCTTATATTTAAAACCTTTATTTTTTATACACATTTCAGGAAAATGTACATACTAAATGCATAGTAAAAAAAAATTCTCAAAATTATGTATTTTTTTGTATTTATCATTTCTAACAATATTAAGAAAGATCAAGAGAAAGTAAATGAAAACTGACACGTATAATAAATTATTCATTTTTTAATATCTTATGTGAAACCATACAAGAGTCCCAACTGCTCCCAATCGTCTGGAGCCAGTAAGACTATGGCATCCCCAGAGATTGGGAAGAGGAAGGTGGGGAAGTACCTGGCTATTCGGATCTGGTCACAAAAATACCGCCAAATCCATTTCAAGCAACGTCTCAATTCTGAATGGTCGTCTCAAACCAGGGCGATACTGAGAGTATTTTCTGCTCTGGAACTTGCCGCAAATATACTATATATTATTTTAAATGAGTGAATAAAATAAAATTTCCTTGCGCGCGCCGGGATTTGAACCGGCAACCTCTAGCTTGATAGTCGAGAGCCTTACCCCTCAACCACGGAGGGCGTTCGAACAAGTAGTAAGTCAGTGGCACATTTGTTTCCATACAAATTTGTATGGAAAGCACTTATTTATTAGGTACTTATTGTATGGCCACAGTTATAATATATATTCGAGTATATTTTAAATTGAAAACATGCGTGTGATAACAGCGGAGGTATAAGAAAACATATTGAGAAAACGATTTCATTACGCATGATCCCCGATAGTTGGTCCCTGAACAGTTGATCCCTCTACCAGTTGATCCCTCTACCAGTTGATCCCTCGGACGCTTGATCTCCCAGAGGATTTATTCGGTATAATAATAGTCGATATGTCACAGCCTAAGTAATAAATCCGGATATTATATATACTATCCAACCATTATTTATAGTTTCTACCCAATTTAGACACAGTGATAACTAACACAGAATTAATCACATTAACTAGCAATTTTTTATAATATCTTCGAAGACTTGGATAAAATAATAAAACAACTAGGTATAGGTAAAGATTTAAAAATTATATTTCAATTTGCTTTCAATTTGTAACGTAAATTTTAACTAGGTTGGATTATTAAAGCTTAGGTTAGATTAGGTTAGGTTATGATAGGTGAGGTTAGTTTAGGTTGGGTTATCATAGGTTAGGTTAGGATACGTTAGGTAAGGTTGCGTTATGAAAGGTCATTAATGATTTATTACTTTGGCTAACTTTGAATAATATCGGGATAAAGTGATTAATTTATCACATTGTCTAAACAATTTTGTTATTGTATATAATGACCAGTCATTATGTTTAATAGCTACTGTAACATATATACTATCGCGAACCGCTATTAAATTATGTTTGCTAACAATAATACCGTATACTAAAAAAGAGTATGCAGTGAAAATGTACCTACGAATAACAAAATACGACATTCTTATATATGCACTCGGCTAACCACTTGCTAGCGATTGGAGTCATATATAAAAACATTTACCATATAACTTAATTCATACCATTCCTGAAAAATATATAAATGGAAATACATACATGATACTGCTAACTGTGGTTTAAGGTCAATGCATTCACTTAGATGTTACCGTTTATCCCACATTTTAATGGTCTATAAATTGGAGTCATATATAAAAACATTTACCATATAACTTAATTCATACCATTCCTGAAAAATATATAAATGGAAATACATACATGATACTGCTAACTGTGGTTTAAGGTCAATGCATTCACTTAGATGTTACCGTTTATCCCACATTTTAAGGGTCTATAAAATTGGCACATTATGGTAAGCGATAGGGGGGAAAAGGAGTATTGCTGATTTATCAAAATCCTGTTAAAAACGGGTTTGTAGGCCTGTAAAACTTTTAATACTTTACTAATACATCGGAAAACGTGTTCATGTTCCTGCATTTATCATGATAATATAGGTATAAAGACGAATTCCAAAACTTCAATGATTTTTATGAACCTGTTTTTAGGAAACCTATCAATTCATTCGATAAAGGCCTGCAGTCCCGTTTTTAACTAGATTGCCAATAATTTGAAGAGATTATTAATAAATTATCAATATTTTGTATCAGTAAGTTTTCTCCGGATGATAATACTAACTCCTCTGAGTAATACTAACAAATTATAATAAATGAAATGAAAGTGTGTGGAGAAGTGTAGAGACATTTTGAATCAAATGCTCACGAATAATTGTAATTGATTAATAATAAATGTTTTATGAATAATTACGTGTAAGTTGTTTTAAAATAATTTATATCACGCTAAAAAAAATAATACATTAGTTTATTATGTTTGCAAAGAATTAGTTGTATTAGAGTTGTTAGCTTATTTAGATGCCATAAGCGTAGCGTAGCTTTAGCAAACTTTACTTTTCTTCGCAGGGTTTGGTTATTTCAATGTGCGCTCTTTGGCGTTCAACGCACGACTGACGTCGCAGTCTGTTCAAAGCATTCTCGAACCCTCCTGGCTTCAAAAATATTGTCACGTGGTTCATCTAAATGATACCCAGTGATTTTATGTTAGGGCAAGTCTGTCAACTTGGATGTCTGTGGCCAAATTGAATATCAAAGACTATATCAGATGGCCTTGCATCAGGCCGAATTTCGCATTGGTATTAATTTGAAGCGATTCTATTGGAAAAAATATTCCTATCTTTTAAAAATTGTCACAAAAATCTTAAAATCGATAATAATAAAAATCTACAAAATAGATCAATGAGAACAATACGAAACAGATTTTCAAATGTAACTAAAATGTTACAGGAGTTGAAGTGGCTAACAGTGGAACAAATGTAACTTAAATATTACAGGAGTTGAATTGGCTAACAGTGGAACAAATATATCTAAAATGTTACAGGAGTTGAATTGGCTAACAGTGGAACTAATGTAACTAAAATGTTACAGGAGTTGAATTGGCTTACAGTGGAACTAATGTAACTAAAATGTTACAGGAGTTGAATTGGCTAACAGTGGAACTAATGTAACTAAAATATTACAGGAGTTGAATTGGCTAACAGTGGAACTAATGTAACTAAAATGTTACAGGAGTTGAATTGGCTAACAGTGGAACTAATGTAACTAAAATGTTACAGGAGTTGAATTGGCTTACAGTGGAACTAATGTAACTAAAATGTTACAGGAGTTGAATTGACTAACAGTGGAACAAATGCTGACATTGAACGCGATGATATTTATAAATAAAATAATAAACGACCTGTTACCAAAATAATTTTCAAAACAAAATATATACAATATGAACATTCTTAGACTTTAACAAGGATGTGCAATAAATCAGACTATAAATAAGTCATTTTGCAAAACAGTTTATTTTATAAACATAAATACTACACCAATTCCAAAATGGACTGTAAGAAATACATTAAGCAAGGTAAATAATAATAATTATTAGTAATTTGTCATCTGAAATAAACAAATAACTAAAATAAAATAAATAAATAAAAATACGCGACTAAAAAGTTGTACAATACATTCACTAGATCTGATACTAAGTTTGATAAATGTCAGTGACCGGTTAGTGGCCAAGTGATCCGATTCCGAAGCTAACTTGGTATTCTATCAGATGTGCACGAGAGGCATTTTTCATTGTTAAGTCAGCTGTTTGTCAGGAAAATAATATATTAGTATTGCGACCAAATCAAAATAGCCAGGCACTTACCCACCTTCCTGTTCAAATTCCTCAAATGGTGATGCCTTAGTCCTAATGGATCCGGTAGTTAGGACCATTGTGCGGTATTAAAAAAATGATGTGTGAATGTGATTAAATCAAGAAGCCTGTGCAAATAAATAATTGTTTTAGGATCCAACCACCCTGATTACGCCACTTATCCCATACTTACCCCTAGGTATTTAATTTATTAATTTTTAATGAATTTATTATTTGAAGTCAGGTTTTTCTTTTGACTACACCTTCAACTAGAGTAGCTACTAATTTATCTATCGAAGTCTAAATTAGTTCCTTCTTGAAGCAACTCAGATAAATACCTGCATTTTCTCTAATGGGGGTCCCAAGAAAGAAATTCTGACAACTTCCTATGTCTCCCTTTAATTGGAATGAAGTGTGCCCTTCAACCGTCGAAGGTTAAAAAAAATATTTTTTCATTCCCTTTCAAGATTTTATTTACAGAAATCGTTACGTTTCACATTTTCACGTTTGTTTTCAGTGAGCGAAAGAGGGACGCGCATAACTCTCGAAATGAAATTTTCTCTTTAAATCCGTGGAAATGCGTAATTTGTCCCTTTCGCACGCGCGTGCTATTCGATCAGTGCGAGAGAGACGCAGATTAAATCATCTCGATATAGAGAGCGAAGTAAAGCACGGTTTATAAAGGACGGAAAATGTTCACATCACATAAATATTAAATGTTAAATTTGGGACTCGATTTCATGATATTGTTCATGTTTATATAAAAAAAAACATTAAAATATGTCGCAATTATAACACAAGTGTAATTATTTGTTCTCTTATCATCGCTTTTTTTATTTTATTTTTTATATTTTTTTATTTGGTACAATATTTTTTACAATTCAAGGTTTTCAGTAATGTAGGCCTCACTGGGTGGCTTTCCCGTGCTGAGGCCTTCATTTTATAATATAAAAAAAACTACATAATACATTTAATGAGAAAATTAATGTACATTTAATGTACAGAACAATTTTATGATATTTTAGTTATTATTGTCTTGTGTTATAATAGCACTGTCACCGTTATATTTTGTTCTCTTGTCTTCGCTTTGTACATACTGAACATTTTCGGGCGTACTGTAGGAGTAATTTTAAATTATTATTTTTAAGTGTGTTAAAGTCAAACGCAGTTGAAGTGAAATAAAACAAAACAGCCGTATACTGAGTGTCGGGAAGGGAAAGTGCGCTAATTTCGAGGGTGATTGACAATACAAGCGAAAAAGATAAATAGCCATTTAAGAAATGACTTACAATATTTTATATCAGGAACAACATTTTTTTACTTGCACTTATCACCTATTTACTGAAAAGTGTTTGTGTGAACTTAGAAATAAATGAATACATTAAAACAATAAAAGCGACCAGTTCAGAATAGCCGGGTACTTCACAACCATTCTCCACTACATATTCATTCTCTCCCAGCTCCCTTCATTCTCACGAAATTCTCCAATTAGGGATGCCATAGTCCCACTGGTTCCAAACAACTATAAACAGCTTGAGACACCTCTACAATAATTACTTTTTTTAGTGATTAAAAAAACATTGAAAACAATGAGCTAATTTTCCGACTATGTGCGCTGGGCTTTATCCAGCTCGCTATCACTACGCCTTTCTTTGCTCCCTTCAGTGCCTCAGTCGGTGTCTGCGCCCGGGACGGAAGGTTTGGCGCAACCGTTTCGCGCCAAAAACGCTGTCACTGTCACTGCCGTCACTCCGCTGTCAGACTTGGACGGGAAATGCGCGCCATAATGCGGCCGCGAGCGTAGGAGACTGGATTGTGGAAAAGGACGCTGGGAGTCGGTGAAAAGCGGTGAAAAGACGTGAAAAGTTGTGAAAAGAGATTGATGTTAATGAAAAGTGGTGACTTATATGCCTTTTATGTCATCATTCTGTGACAATATGGGCTTTTCAAAGAGGTTTTGTGAAGGTTAAGTGTATTAATTCTATGGCAAATATAACAAGGATTTTGTGAAATTGTTTGCCTCACTTCAGAAGAAAAATTATTAGAACTAAATACAACATTTAAATTGTGATCTAGCGTTAGCGTATTTATACATAGTTGAGCTTAAATAAGCATTTAATACCAATAAAACATAACTGATTTTCAATGTGTTTATTATATAGTGTAAAAAAAACTCAGATTAAAAACACTTTTGTGTAGAATTGTTGTAAATTCAATAAATTTTGTACGACTCTCTTAGTGTATGATAATTATATTACGTATTTGTATCAATTCTTCTTATTTTATGAAATAAACTAGAAAAATAGTGCAAAACAGAACGCGGGTATTTTCTTATTGTGTAAACTGTAATTAAAACGTGTAGTGGATGACCAAAAATATAGTAAACAAATTCGTCCAGAGTGCTTTTAATAGATAATCAATATTTTTATAACTAAAGTAAAAACAATGTTATTTTAGTGTAAAAAAGATAGATATTTTAAATCAAGTTCTGGAGTGATTGTGTTCCTGGTGTAATTAATTGACTTTGCAATGATTTCAAGATCAGTTTCTTAAAACGTAAGTAGCCTTTGGTATTTATTTATCAGCCGCTTTTTGAATCACGTGTGATTAAATCCCCTTTGATCGTAAATGCATTACTCTTATCTGATGAGTACTTATCCACAATAATGTATCTACATAGGTGGCTTGCAGTGAGTGGGTACTTTAAAGTGCTTAATTTGATTGAAATGATGTGCTTTATGATATTGATTTTTTTAAATTTAGGTACAATGGCTTTTATTGCCGTACTATCATTTTTCGTATTTTTCTATTTTTTAACTGAGTGTGTCAATGCTGAAAAAACAAATTAAGGTTAGTCGCGACCCTCGTTATATTCTACATATTTATAGATGGCGGTAATTAATTTCATTTATTAAAATACACTTTTTGCAAGGTATTGCTTTAGAATATTAAGACAAATTATTTGTTTGCGTTAGTACATACGCAATACGAATATGAATAGATAGTTTTGTTCGTTTAAATACTAAATTCTTTCAAGAAAGGCATAAACATACAATATTTTACCGATGATTTAATCCAATATTGTATTTGTATGCCTTTCTTGAAAAAGTTGAGTGTTTTTTAAAAGGACTAAACTGGTTATTCATATTCATATATGTACGGACGAAACCCGAAAATTAAATTTGTTTAATTAAATCATTATTATTTCATATTTAAATATTATAATAGCATACTTGCGGCACGTTTCCGAGTGGTAGATACTCTTAGTATCGCCCTGGTGAAAGACAACCATTGTGAATTGAAAAGTTGCTTGAAAAGGCTTTAGCCATGTTTGGTGATAAGATCTCAATAGCCAGGTGCTTCACCACCTTCCTCTGCTACACCTCCTTCCCCTCCCCACATCCTTCAGCCTCACAACATACCACAATAATTGAGGATGTCATAGTCATTCTGGCTACGGTTAGTAAGAGCAGTTTAGACTCTTGTGCGATATTCACATTTAAAAAAGGGTCATGAAAAAAAATTACATTTTCAGCATAGATTTTTTTTTAACCTTTAATTTCCAAATAGTCTACGTCCATGCGACAAGAGTTCAATGCTCTCTTAGCTTATACATCATCCATCAATGCAGAACCAACAATTTGCGCTTATAATGATAGTAGTAACATGAATTGAAATATTGTCAATTATTATTTTTTGGTAAACTAATGTTTAAGACAAGATTTTTTATGCATAGCACAAAGGGTAACAATTATCTTTTATAAGCAATAATTATTAGCCTGAAACACTCATCCACATTGAAAAATCTCCTGATAAAAGATACATGACGCCAGCGGGACATCAATGTGGATGAGTGTTTCAGGCTAATAATTATTGCTTATAAAAGATAATTGTTACCCTTTGTGCTATGCATAAAAAATCTTGTCTTAAACATTAGTTTACCAAAAAATAATAATTAATATTTGACAAGTTCTAGTATTTTTCACCAAAAAATGTAGACAATTTTTCTCGACGCCATCTAGTGAGAGAGTTAGCACTTACAATGCCTTTCTCATATAAAATAAAGTTGGTTGTTTCAGGTGAAAAAATGTAACAAGCAGTAATTGTTGAATGAAACACTAGTATATATTGAATTATTTCGCGGATAAGAGATAAGCCGCCATAGCTCAGTGGTCAGAGCTGTCGACCGGAAATCGAAAGGACACGGGTTCATGTCCCGTTGGCGTCATGTATCTTTTATCAGGAGATTTTTTAATGTGAATGAGTGTTTCAGGCTAATAATTATTGCTTATAAGAAATATTGTCAGTTAATTTGTAACTCGAGAATATATATTTCATTGTATTTTTTTGGTATCTTCAAAAGAGTGTCCTTTTTTAATTTTTTTCAACACGCGTTCGTCGGCCGACGTCATCTACGGATTTCTTTATTTGTAATACAGTCACGCGTCAGGCCTTACACGCAGTAATTAATTACTTCTATTGAATTCTTTGTACTTTGGTCAATCCTTAATTCCATGCCTTACTGACATACGTCAGGATTGGTATCAGAGCTCCGCTATGAACTGCTAGACTCAGTTTCACATTTTTTTACCAGCAATTACTACAACATTCAATACCTATTGTGTTAAAGATACATTTCCGACGCATCATGGATCTCATTTCTACTGCTTTATGTTTGGCTCCAGAGGAAAACAATTTTTCATCTTTGAGAATTCTCGGTGAAAGATGTTTTTAAGGAAATAAAGTAGGGGAAGTTATGGGAAGGAAAACTATATGCAGGGAGGTAGGGATCTGGGGCCAGTTTGTCCATGAGTAATGGGTAGAGAGATTCTAGCTGGAGAGGTCGAAAGGTTCTCATTCGGTAGGCAAGCGCTTTCGCCGGTAGGATCTGGACAAACCTCACCCCATGAACTCGAGAATCTCTGTTAAGTCACCAAACGCAGCGAACCACTTGGATTCACCTGTAGCCAGAGCTGTTGGTTGTCAAATGAATTGTTCCCGAGGTGGCGGTACCCGCCTCCTAAATTGTTTTCATATCCTTGAAAAGATTTGAACCCAGGACACCCAGGATCTCTACTCGACGCATTTTCCCACACAGTTACTAACCGGTAATATGTAATATTATATCGGATATGGGAGAAAGGAATCTCAGGAGAATATGATGCGCAAGTGGATGGTAGAAAATATCGGAGTCGTCTCAGAAAGACATTGTGCTGTCAAATGCCAACAAAAGACTTTAATAACGTGGGTTTGGTGGATGCTCTCATTTGAATTAATTCCAATTAATTCTGTAGCATAATTTTTATTCAAACTGATACTAAAATATAAGTTATTTATATACATGAATAATAAAAATAGTACCTTACCATTAAAATATTTTACCCAAAACTTGAAAATTTTATGAAACGTTTTAAAATATAAAATTAGCGATAAGTTCCAGATTTTACTAAACTTCCCGAGCGATTCAATCAGAAATATCTAAGATCTTCTGAGTAATCAGTAATAGTGTAATCATCATCACCTGAATTTAATGTCTCTGAAACAATTATATTCAAAAGATATTTTAGTTCATGCATTCAAAAACCAGGATACCTTTGCACACACAAACTCTAGTCGATTCACAAGATCCTTTTGATTCCAAACGTCTTTTGGGCAAAGAAATTTTCAATATTTCTCTATAAAACTTGTTAATAATAATAATATTTGGATGATTTATATAGCTCCGTTTTTATTCAAAATCACCCAAAGGGCATCTTCCCTCTTGCAAAAAAAAAAAACATTGTTTTTTTTATGTTCATGCTCAAAGATTAAAGTTTTTGCACTTATTATGACTTTACTTGTCAATAGATACATTGCCTCAAGAAGGAGGCTAAACTGTGAATCCGGCCTTCGGAAAACATTGTGGATCCGCTGCAATAACATGGTAGTCCAACATTTATTCTAACTGAAATTTTGTAGTTTACTTAAATCTAAACCAAAGCAACGAGGTGAACATTGTACCTGTTTACACAATATTCAAACATAAAGCAATGAATACTTCTTCTTCATGTCAACTCATCTCCCTCGCTACCCCCAGGCTCTGTACCCGAGTGGGTAATCAGTGATGATATGGCCTCAAGCCCACATTAACCCACTTCACGCCCCGTCAGGGCTTAGGTAATGATAGTGGGTGGGCTGGTGGAGGCTGTGCACGACAGATTGGGTGGAAACTAGACTGATTTGGGTCAATAATTGGAAATCCATGTGGTTAATGAATTAAATAGGGTGTAACGGGATATACCCGATAGACTTCAGGCGCTTCTAGAACTTAATAGGACTTAAAATACGTGAAGAAAAATGATTATTGCTAATTTATTAAGAATATCTTCAAAGTATTGGTAATGCGGTTAAAAACCGGATTGCATGCAGTTTCCTGATAAACTTTTAGTATTTTTTTAATATTATCGTTCATGCGTTACCTGCGTTTTTCTTAATAATATATAATGACGAAATGAAAAAATATTTATGCAAGTGTTTTTATGAACACGTGTTTCCAGATCGTGACAATGCATCGGTATTTTACTAATAGTTTATCAGGAAACTTATCAATTCATTCGTTAATGGCCTGCAATCCCATTCTTAACCTGATAACAAATAATTTGAAGAGATTCTTAATAAATTAGAAATTTCTTTGTTATTACTAAATTTTATGTTCTATTTTTTTATTTCTAATATATAGGGACACGTGTGTATGCACTTGCATTTGGCTTGATGTGTCCGGGTGTAAAATGCAATAACTTCCGGAGGTAATTTCTACATGATGGTACAAGTAAAAGAGAAAATTAACTTTTTTTGGAATTCCATCATTTTTTCCCATACTAAAATATAAATTCCGTAGAAGAATATTTATTTTCCCATACAAACAATTCAATTTAGTTTAACCAAAAAACTACCTTTTCTACTTATAAAATCATGTAGAACCACCCTCCGAAGTTAGTGCACTTTACCCATGGACACCCTGTACAATTGCGAAATGCGGCAATATTAGGATTTTTGTGGAACACGTGTTCCGACATCGTGATAATTATTCGTATTTTACTAAAAGTTTATCAGAAAACCTTTGAAATTCATTCGTTAAGGGCCTGCAATCCCGTTTTTAGTAGAATTACGAATAATTTGAAGAAATTCTTAATAAAATAAAAATACAAATTCTTCTCCGTGTATAAATAGACAAATCGCATCGATTGAGCTAGCACGACTGCAGATCGTCAATGAATTAAAAACGACGAATAAATGTGCTTAATTTGTTCAGTTTATATAAAGAAAAGTAGCTTTAATGGCGGGTGGTATGGTTTTGATTTTTTTACAATTCTACACGGAAAGAAATCGATTTTTGCCCTCTCGATAAATTAACTGGCCTTATTAATAAAATATCAACACGTGTTTTGACATCGTGCTAAAATATTCGTAGTTTAATAAAAGTTTTTCAGGAAATATCTAAATGAATTCGTTTGTGAGGCTTGAAATCCAATTTTAACCTTAATTACTGTTAGATCTGCTTTTACTTATGCAGACTTCGGGTGTTGGGAACACTCAAAATTAGTAAAAGTACAATACTGTTTATTTTCGTTACAATAACATGTCTGGCTAGCTACCACTGTTTGTTACCCGAGGGTAGGTAAATCTCTGCGCGCCCAGATCCTTGCTCTATCCGATAATATCTCTCGCTAGTACCTGCTATACACTAGCGTCGTTAGTAGGCTTTATGTCTACCGCCATCTACTAATCTAATTACCATACATCACAATTACCAATAATTTGCAATGATTCTTAGTTAATTATCAATATTCATTTTTCTTTGTGTACAGTTTTATTCTAAGATTGATCGAATGAAGGTCCCTGTCTACATGAGATTTAGAAAAAATCTACCCCCATCCCCTTTGCCCACCCCTTTTAGAAGAATTTTGATAGTTGATATTTGATATTTCTTGAGATATCGAAAAACTCGGGAAACGCCGGGGACTTCAGCCAGATGTGGCTAAAAGCCTAATCGATGTACATGTGTGCTAGTTCGTCGCACTTGTTATAAGTACAGGTTCGGCAAAACGCCAAATATTTAACAGATCAGAAAGTTGCTGTCGCAAGGAAAATTTAAAAAAATTTATATCTCAAATATAGTCACCGGAGATAAAAATTTCGTTAACATTTTTAATAAAAAATGTTGTCAGGATTACGAGAGTTCTACGAATTAAATACAAAAATAATTAATATATCAGGAATCACTGGTTAATGTAAGTCAACTAAGTCAACCCTGTATAGTTCAGTTTTGCCGTTCTAGTAAAGAAAGTGGCATCTCTAATTTTACGCAAAATGGGTTATATCTATTTGTGTACCGCCAAATACCGGTTTTTAAGAAATAACAACATAAGAAATGCAGTATCTCCATATTTTCCCGTTAACTAATCAATAAAAAGTGACATCTACCCAAAATCACATTAAAAAGTGACAATTCCCTTGTCGTTGCCACTTTTTAAATATGTTTTAGAGAATTTGACGCCTTTTTGGTATGATCGCTCACTCATGTTTCAAGTTTCTTCCAACTTTTCGTCATTTAAATTGTTTTTCTTGTTCAGTACGAAACAGTAACGCCCGGGAGTGTGTTTGGTTCTGTTTAAACTGATGCATGGTTTGCATAATAAGTTTACTTTTAATAAATAAAAAAAAAAAATAAAGATATTTAGATTTTTCTATGATAATACTCTTTCATATGTCTATATTGTTATTTTGCAATATCATTAACAATGATTACGTCTCAATAAAAAGTGTTTTATTTCTTTTCGATTAATCATAAGTATTTATTATCTCCTTATGACGCCAAATAATCTTGCATTGAAATTGGTAAATCCTCAAATGCCACTTTTGGTCATGTATGTCACGAATTTATAGTTTATTTTTCTAAATAAAGCTGGCAAATCCTCAAATGCCACTTTTTAGTCATGTTTGTCACGAATTTAAAGTTTATTTTTCTAAATAAAGGTGGCGAATCCTCAAATGCCACTTTTTAGTCATGTTTGTCACGAATTTATAGTTTATTTTTCTAAATAAAGGTGGCGAATCCTCAAATGCCACTTTTTAGTCATGTTTGTCACGAATTTATAGTTTATTTTTCTAAATAAAGGTTGCGAATCCTCAAATGCCACTTTTTAGTCATGTTTGTCACGAATTTATAGTTTATTTTTCTAAATAAAGGTGGCGAATCCTCAAATGCCACTATTTAGTCATGTTTGTCACGAATTTGTTTGACACCTCAGCACAGGTTCTCCTAGTGAGGTGTTCACGTTACATACAATATCACCCACACACAGTTTTACCTATATCAACCTATGTTCTTTATTTTTTATACCTTTTTTCTGTACTTTTTCTCTGTACTACAATATAAGCCACTGTAATCATTTGTAAAATGTGTATTCAAGAATAGACATAAATACATAAATAAATAAAATAAATAAATTTATAGTTTACTTTTCTAAATAAAGGTGGCGAATGCCACTTTTTAATCATGTTTGTCACAAATTTATAGTTTTTTTTAACTAAAAGTGTCCAATCCTCGAATACTACCTTTTAACAATGGATCACAAGGTTTTTTTAGCCACAATTTTTTTCAAAAATTTCTTATTCTAGTGTAAATATTTTTTATATTATCTCATAAATTGTAATATTCTTAGACATTCTTGGACAAGCCACTCTCTTCTTAAGAACGGCAGAGTAGGTACCTAACTAACTAAATTGTGTTTGAAATATTTTACCGATGACTCATAGACGTGAATAGATTGCTTGAACTATAATAACTGATTGATCACATCGTTTGGGCCATATCAATTCATTTATTACGGTATTGTCGGGTACGACAGTGATTTTCAATACAAAATTATACAAAGATAATAGAAAGAGATTGTCTGACGGTGAAAACACTCGCAGACAGTTTATTCGGTTCCTTATTCAAATTTCGGCATTATCATGCGATCTGTGACAGTATTGCTGACGCGTGACAGCAGTCCCAAACAAACGGCGTCGACTCTGACGGATGATGACGTCAATACCGCCCTTCGAGGACAAAGGTCGCAGGTCACAGGCCGAGGCACTTTTCTAATGGTGAAATTGACCATTGAAACGAAATGAATAACTGTTTATTGAGTCTTTGAAGTTTTAAATGAAAATTACATTGTAACGGTTAGCGCAGAATATGTAGATGCCTACCAGCTTAATAATATATGTACACGGAGAATAATGAATATTGCTAATTTATTAAGAATCTATTCAAATTATACGGGATTGCAGGCCCCTAACGAATAGGTTAACTAACAGGTTTTAGTAAAATACACATATTTTATCACGGTGTCGGAAAACGTGTTCATAAAATTCCTAATATTTTAGCATTTGGTCATTAAATATTTTCAAGGGAAATGCAGGAGCATGAACACGTGTTCCGATATATTCGGAATTTACAAAAAGTTTTTTTCTGGAATCGACCTGTATTTTCGTTTTTAACCGGATTACCAATAATTTTTGGAGAGTTTTAATAAATTAGCAATACTTTGTTGAAGGTATATAACCACTAAATTTATAGCACGTTCCAGAGTGGAAGATACTCTCAGTATCGCCCTGGTATAAGACCACCATTCAGAATTGAAATGTTGCTTGAAATGGCTTTAGCCGTGTTTGGTGACCAAATATGAATAGCCAGGTACTCCCCAACCTTCCTCTACTCCATCTCGTTCTCCTCCCCACTACCTTCTGTCTCACAACATACCCCAATTGGGGATGTCATAGTTACACTGGCTCCAGATGGTTGGGAGCAGTTGAGACTTTTGTGCGTATTGTAGATCATAGGATGACACAGCTATTTAAAAATAATACGTAGTATTTAGTTAGATAGATTTAAGACTTGAACCCTCGAAGTCTGGGCCTAGAGCCAAGCTCTAGCCACTCTACCACGATCCTCGTAAAACTCTGTGAAACATTGTTTTGAAGGAAGTGATGTTAGTGGTCTTTTCATAGTATTTTAGGGAAAGGCTATAAAATTTACGTTCCTGGACCTATAAAAATCAACAGCGTACAAACGAGGGAATAAAAAAAACAAAGATATTAAAAATGTATTTTACAACTTCAACCAGTGCGTTCTTATTTTAAACCAGCGGAGACCCGTGTTGTCTGAATTGTTGATGAGTCAGTTCCAATTTTTAAGATGACAAACTTAAATAATTTTCTATTAAAATATTATATTATAGGTAGGTACGTTATTGCTCGTCTGAATTATTCACACAATCAGTTCCAATTTTGAAAATTACTCTTAAATTCAAAGCAAATCCGAGTTCCAGAGATATGAACATATCGCAGACCCGTGAAAAATCTCTGAATATTCTGAATTTTTGACAAATCAGTTCCAATTTTGAAAATTACAGTTAAAATATTATAATTTTTTATTTTAATTTTTATTGTAATTTTTTGTTCAAATACAATATGATATATGGGTAGGTACTTTATCACTTGTCCGAATTCTTCATACAATCAGTTCCAATTTTGAAAATGATTTGAATGATTATCAAAGCAAATCCGAGTTTCAGAGTTCATTGAACCAGAGTTACGAACAACCGAAATTATTATAATTTTGGTGTGTTTTATTGTGTTCTTCTATAATAGAATAAACCATAGATACGATATTGATGAAATCCGTCATCTATGGTCAGATAGCGATATTTGCAAGCGCGGTCAGAATATGATTCCTACAATTGGTTGACAAAAGTCGCTACTTTTAGCGCGGCCTCCAAGGAGTCAGATAAGCTGAATTTTTATGAAAATTTTATTCGTTATACTAAATAATTGGCTTATTAATGAGTGGGGGTGAACTAACTAAGCCCTTAGAACCGAAAGAAAACGAAAATTAAATTTAATATTTAAGGCGATGCAATACGTAGTAATGCAAAATCATGTGTTTTTGGTTTGAAAATTTTGTCGCCTAGAAATGTTTCAGATGCTTTAATTAAATACTGCGAGTAGAATACATCCTGGCCTTTGAAATGATCGAGTATTTTTTAGATAAATCTTTTTATAAGCCCAGAAAAAAAAATGTATAAGGCCTATGAAAACTGCTTTAAAGTTCAAAATATCCTACTTGCGAACCGATTTTCGGTTATGGTTTTATTGTATAATGTGGCGATTTAAGTTATTCATAAAATGATCGAAAAACATTTAAATATTTGTGCCTGAACATCCAAAAAATAAAATAAAAGGCACTTTTTGGCCATGTTTTTTTCTTGCATAAATCAAAACAGATGGATGGTGTTAAGCGGGAATTTAAGCCTTATCGCCATCTACGTAAGGTGTGTTATTGATAGCGGCTGGATTCAAAATATTACACGACGTAGTGCATTGCCTTAATTTAAAAATTGTCAATTTATTAGAATTATTAACTTTTCCATAGCCGTCTGACGTTTATAAATGTCAATTCATAGACAGAAGCGCCAGTGTTGCTCGCGTATGTTGATTAGCATTATTAATATTGATCTGGACATTAAAATAATGCGACCGTTCTTGGGAAATCGGTATAAAATCGTCGGTAGTTACGCCCATTAATCCTATATTGTAAAGTTATCGATTTCATTGTGCCAGGCTACCAGATCTTGGATCATTATTTACTGCGCACCTTAAACGTAGTTAAATTAAATCTTGATAAGTAGATAATTCAAACTCCTTAAAAATATGTTTTTAAATCTATGGTTTCAATCTTATGTATCAAGTATTTTAGCTATTCTGAAATTTGGCTTCACGTCTCATTCCGCTGTGCATCGTAAGCGCCTTGTTTTACACGAAATAGCCAAAACAATCTTCTAATATTAGACGGAAATTCGGGGCCGTACCTGCAGAACTTTACGCCCGTGGCGAAAATATTATGTAAAATCTCCTAAATTATGCTTTACGTTAATCGTTGCAATGCGGTAAATGCAAAAACAGAAATCTGTAATACCGAAAGTTTTTACAAGGTACAAGCTACACAGCTTAACTGTGTGCAGAGATCATGCAACATACATAGCGAGACATTTGTTGCGTTTTTACAGCACTCAAAGTTTGTCGATTCCTTACCGACCCGTGGGATGACTGCCTAAGATGTAACCGTTCTCCTAAACTAACGGTATAAGGCATTTAGTTCTCTAGTCTTAAGGGACTATTACTCTACCAACTGAGCTATTGCCACCTCATTATATTCTGTCATTTTTCTCTATTGTATAATTACTTTAACTATATTAAATTATTTCCCAATATGTTCCCGTAGAACTTTGCAATCATACAAAGAAGATGGCAGCCAAAAGTAGTGAACGGAAGTCTACGCAACAATCTATGGTAAATATACAGAAAATGGGGACAAGGTTAATACGCACTTTTAATGGAAAAACCATTGTGTTTCAGTTAAATAACATTATAAAAAATTTTCCATATAAAAATGTATTATATGAAAAACAATGCATTTTTTTAGCTACTTTTTATCTTTTTGGCGTCCTTCCTTCACACATGTTTTGATATGATAATTTTTATTTGTTTTTAGGCTAGTTTTTTTAAATTTATTTATGTTTTAATTAAACCCAAGCTGAGAACCTAAGTACCTATTTATAGGATCAAATTTTGGTTTAAATAAGAGAAGAAAAAAACTCACCTTTAAATTTTGACATCAATAACAATGGACCGTAGTGTAACAATCGGTTTTAATTTTAACGAAATAACTTTGTATTGAAATGTATTAATACGTTAAAAAGTGACAGCATGCTAAGTTCCTGATAAAACATTAGTCATTCAGAATATATCGAGAAAATATCACTATGTATTTCAGTATCAATATTAGTATGTGCATGAACACGTATTCCGCCGCCGGCATAAAGCATTTGATTTTGACTGATTCCTTGTTAGGAACTCTTTGAATTTATTCATTATAGGCCCTCAGTCATTTTTTAAAAGGAAAACGAATAATTAAAACCAGACTTATATAAATTAATAGTATTTTATGTCGGTAAGTTTTCTCTGTGTATTAATGTAGTCTCTATTTTATGCATATTTACCTATTAAAATCCCAATTTTATTTATTTATTTTATTGATACATGTATTTTTTTGTGATATTTCACCCTCCATGCTAGGGATGACCCTGTGTTATTGCGGGTGAATTTTACAGTTTGCGGACATAGAATCTATACATTACTATAATATAAAAAAGAAAATTTATGTATAGCTAGTTTGGATTGCAAAAAGAGGATGGAGAAGTTAGAGAATTATAAGAAGATGAAAAATTTGAGAAATTATTAGATATTTTAGATCCGGACCTGTTGAAATTGCCAAAACACGTCGCTTTCGAGCCATTTAATAATGAAATAACAAGTTCTGTTTACCTGTATGATTTTCTAATGCACTCCTTTTCTCTATCGACACATTGTTTGATCAGAAAATATAAGATTACTTTAAAAACCCACGTTTTTTCTTATTACATATTTTAGTTTTTTTAGCGAGTAGTTACCTCATCTGAATTCCACTGGCTAAATAGTGGTCATCAACTAACATTTCCGAGCATAAAATCTTGGATAAATTCTTATGAGTACATCGTGAGTACATTTCACACTGCACAAACTTTTTAGTATTTACTACCCGGTTTCGCCCGGATCAAATTTTTGAAATGTTTAAATTTTAAACATTATTTGTTGTTGTTTACAATTGAACAATTGAACTCAACTAAGAACTAATGATTTATATATAAATGTGGTTTCGTTAGTCACGTAGAAAGTTATGGTGAAACAGGACCAAAAAATTTCAATATGCCAGAGCTCACCTTTCGCGAGTTTTCACCGTATTTAATAAACTATATACTTTGACCATTTTTATTAAGAATCTCTTCAAATTATTCATTATCATGTTAAAAACGGGATTGCAGGCCATTAACGGATGAATTGATAGTTTTCCTGATAAACTATTATTAAAATGCCAATGAATTGTCACGCTCTCGAAACACGTGTTCATAAAAACACTCTTAATATTTTTTCATTTCGTCATTATATATTATTAAGAAAAACGCAGGTGCATGAACGATAATATTAAAAATATACTAAAAGTTTAGGAAGAGGCCTGCCGTACCATTTTAAATTGGATTACCAATAATTTAAAGAGATTTTTTAATAAATCAGCAATACAATTTTTTCTCCTTGTATTTTTCATTTTCAAAGGGAATCTTAGGCTGGGGTGATGTCCCCAACGTCAAGAAAAACTAAGAGCAGTAAGGAACAGATTTATTTTTAATGTGTTGGAATGGCGTAAACGGTTCATCAATTCAAACCAGCCCATGATAAAAACGTAAGCGTCGTGTTAACGTCAAATTGACAAACGCGCTTTTTTAAAAAAAAAAGCTTGGTGTGAATGACCGGGTACCAATTCCGAAGCCATAAAAGTCCGGGGTTCATTTTACTCCTTTTGTGAATTGGGCTTCCAGCTGCCGGTGGACCCGAGCGACGCTTGTGTTTAATTGATACTAAAACATATTGATATTCTTGGGTTTGGTTGACGTTTTCTTTTGTTCCAGATTGTATATAATACAAATATGTAGGTACACGTTAAATATCAAAACGTGTTTGGGAAAAACAGTTAAAATTTTCTGGTTTGGAACAGTTATCAATAAAGTACCCACATAATGAAACAAATATCAACGTTTTTTAACATTTTTAATATTAAACTCGTCGTCCTTGTGCTTATTTTTCCAAACGACCAATTATCAAATTGTTCAATCTCCATTTTAAAACTAAAAATAAAGTACCAAACACTTTAATTAGTCATTAGTCAAAGACATTGGTCACTTTTCTAAGGATGGGTTATTTCACAGAATTTGAACAATTCAACAAATTTCTATGTTAATGTTCAAGATTCTATTCAAGTTCTGTTAATATTTCAGCTATGTGAAACAATATGCTAATAACGATATAATATCAGAACTTGAATATAACCTGTACAGAACTTGAAAATAACTTTGATAAAAAAAATTTTGCGAAACCTCCTAAGAATTATTTAAACTGATGCAACCTTAACCTGTACGAAAGAAGCTTCATCTTAAACACCTATTATAAAATGATAGAAGGTTTTTATAGCCAAAAGTATAAGAGTGATTTATTTTTGAGGTAGTATGCCGTGAGTAGTTAGCCAACGTTTTGGACAGCATTACAGCGTCCCTTGTTTGATACCACAAAAATGAATCGCTTTAATACTTCTTTTAAACACGAGTCTCCCTCCCTAAGCACGAATTATTCTCAATTGATTGGAACATATACTATATACTTACACTTATGCAGATCATTTTAAATAACATATTGTTGTACACCAACATTGGACGGTTGGTATATATACTGTGTTATTACGTTGCAATTTTCTTAATAATAATAATAATAATAATAATAATGTTTATTTCAGCTGGACAGAGCGGTGTGTGCAATGCTCTGCCTGCCATAAAAGTTTACATTTAAGTTAATACATACAAATAAAATGAATAAAGAAATAAATAAAAATAAAAATAATAAATAAAAAATCAATACATTGATGTGCACATTAGGTATTTATGGTGGCTTCAGTGAAATTCTCCATCTCCGGTGTAGAGGCGCTCCCTGCCACTGGGCAACGGCCTGGACAAGAGTGTTGTCCGATCTCTGGTAGCGCTGACTCGTCCCGGCTATTCTGTGGCGCATCAAAGCAGCGAACCCATGCACCCTTCCTTCGGTGAACATCTGTGAGGCGCTGCATCGCCAGGGGAGGCCAAATAGGGCTCTGTATGCGTGGTTGTACTGTACTCGGAGTGTGTTCATGACGCCTTGTGTGTATGTCGTCCATAGCTCGCTAGTGTAGAAGCTCATACAATATGTTTGGAAAAGTTGCTTCTTCACCGGAGGACTGCATTTGTTGAATCTCCTGGCAAGCATGTTAGCTCGCACACTCAGTACTCTTCTTTGACGTTCTATGTCTTTTTTATCATTTAGGTCATCGGTGATGACATGCCCCAAATATTTGATTTCGCTGCAAATTGTCAGGTTGGCCCCGTCGAGACGTATGGGTGGAATGACAGTGGGACCAGTATTTGCTTTAAATATCAGCAGGGATGACTTTTTAGCATTTTAATAATAACCCTCTTTCTGCTGAACACTTACTGATGTTCTTGCTTACTTCTATCAATATGTATTATTTGTTATCTTCTGTTAAAAAAAAACTTTTGGCCGTGCTATCAAATCATGTCCAACTTGACAATATTTAAAATCTCCTACTACCATCACAGCAAGCAAAAAATTTTCTTGTCCCCGCATTCAGAATTTCTACAGACTTATAACATATTACCTTGAACACTTTTAGTTCCTTAAAAAATATGTCTTGTTTTTGAAGATAATACAAATAATAATAATAAATTATTAATAATAATAATAATTCATTTTCAGAATATAAAAATATTACCATTCGTTATTTTGGTGACTGACATTATACCTAGCTCTCTCATTAAAAATTTAGGCGTATTAGATGTATCAAAAAAATTATATATAAAAATGCAAAAATCAGTAATTTTTAATACATGTAGGATAACGAAAGATTTTTTAAATATTTATGTTGAGGGATCAGTAGGATTTATAGGCCCTGTTAGGAGTTCTACCGAGCCGAACCCTCTGATATGAAAATATCTGGAGTCGGTGAATTATTTTCCCATTTGATCTCTGGTGAGTTGACGTGTTGTTCTTGTATTGTTTTGTATTTATTTTGCTTATATAATGCAATTGCATAATGTCGATTTGACTAGATGATCATTTGTGGAAAAGTGTGTGGAAGGGTTTAGTTTTTCCTATGGGGAAGATTTAACCCGGATATAAAATCGGAAAAAAAAATATTTATTGTCTTCTTTTCTTAGTAACAAATAGAGATCATGATATCCTCACTGAGATCTCACTTGCCGAGGATTTCATTTACATATTATAATTTAATTATAAGAAATTAATACTACAACAAAGTAATATACATTTGTAATGCCGAAACGTTAATTATATGAAATTCCCTCGATAGAAAATGATTGCAAGGAATGCTCAAAAAATTATTAAAAACCAATTTTTGTTCTATTATTTAACATGCTTTAGGTATGAAAAAATTCTTAGTGTACCATTGAATGCACCTTAGGCATTTGTAGAGAGATTTTTGCTCTATTTTAAGGGAGTCGTTTTTTATCAAATATTTTCACAATTTTCGCCTATTTATTTTCTTTTTTTTATTAGTGTACTCCCTATAACATTCGTATTTACATATATCCCTTTCAAACTATTTTCTTCTTATTTATGAATGCTTACTACGGAGTCCTAAGGAAGACTTGTAAACATGATAAGCTTTTTTCATAATGGCGCTGAACACTTGTAACAAAACCCCATGGCCAGTAAAATGAGAGTGTTTCGCGGAACACTTGTTGTTTACCAATGCTCAAGACTGTCGGCTGCATGTTTCCGCTAATAATCACTGTTTTCCTCTCCCCCCTCTAACACATTTCAAACTTGGCCTCCTCTGTAATACTCTCAGCGCTTATTCTTAATATTTCACCCAACAACAACAAAGTAGCAGATTATTATGTCTGAGACTTATTGAGATCTTCCTCTTTCTCATCGACGACACAATTAAGACCCTAAATTCAGGATTTCTACTGATTTATAATAGCTGGAATACATTTGTGAGCCGAAACGCGAGCCGAGCCTCGAATTATAGGAAAGGAAAGAAGAAACAGCAAATTGCATGAAACGCCGCTTGCGGTTGCTTCATTTCTTTCCCAAAATTTAAGCAAATGTTCAGTCTTGGAATTTTAAAAATTTAATAAAGTATTAAAACGAGTAACTCTTATGTAAATTGTCGACATCAGCATTATTTAAAATAATTGTAGATAACACTATGATCACACTTCTAGAGACTACCTCTTCAGTGACTAACGTCTGGCTGTGAGTATTCTGGGAATTTGTATTTATTTGTTGCAGAAAGACCAATTTATTGTACATTGTGGACAAAATGTAAAATTTTACTTTTCAAGGTCTCATAAACACAAACTTAGACATTTAACATTACGGCTTATTTTCAGTAGCGTCACCCATCGTTAACTGAATATATCTTGAACATAATTTTACTGGCTTTAATACTCGGTTTCGACGGTAAATAAAATTTTCCTTTTGTCGTTTTCAACACAATTTTATTCGAAATTATTACTGAAGAAAATGGACACAGAGGGCTGCACAATTATCAATTTAAAACTACGACATAAAATGGAGAATAATAAGATTAATGTGAATTGTAGTAAATGTTTTAATGGGTGCGGCAAAACAGACAATGCAGTATTGAAGGGCTTTAAAAAAACGGAGGGTAATACAGAAATTGGGTTTATTTTATTTTATTCGGTACAGGTTCAAGTCCTGAAGATGACAACAGATAGATGATGGCCCCCACTATCGATACATTGCTGAAGGTGAATTCTGAAGTTTTCGGCCGCATTTTGTTACATCTCAAAGGGCATAGTGGCGATTTTCTCCTGAATTCGATCCTTGAGTTCTTCCGAGGTGTGAGGACAATGTTTAAAAACAGTTTCCTTCAGGTGGTCATTTTCAAGAAACATGCGTACGGCGAAGCCCCGTTGTTGTCCGGGCCAAACCATGATAACGACTGAAAACGGCACGACCCTCCTGACATAATGAGACCCCCTTTACATTAATGTGAATGTAAATTGTTGTTATTTACTTTATTATTAAATACATCTATTTGAATTTCACTTTTGTTTTAGATAATGAATGAATGTGGAAGTTAATTCACTTCGCGATACCTGATCGAGCTGAAACTAGGCAGATAGACTCGTTGTAGATGAAAATTCATTCTATCAAGTTTTGGTGTCAATAACGCCATATAAAAATACGCAGACATACACGTATTTCTATGAAATACGACGACAATACATCAGTGTTAATTTACGAAATAAATGTCGGTACTACCCGCTTGGCATCTGGCAAGGTCAGTAGCATGGTTGACTCCGGTTCCTGGAAAGGAAAGTTCAATCCTTAGTCAAACCGATTTTTTTTTTAAATTTTAAGATAGATGTAAGAGGTATCCCCAATTGAGGTATGTTGTTGGGCTGAAGGTAGTGAGGAGGGAAAGGAGATGGGGAAGACGAAGGCGGGGAAGTACTTGCCTATCTGGTCACCAAATACGGCCAAATTTCACCTCACCTAACCTAACCTGTAATAACCTCACCTTTTTTAATTTTTCTATTTTATAAAACATACCTAAATATCTTTATTTTATTTTTCGAGTTTGGCTAAAACAGTACCTACCTAGTATTTGCATGTGGTAAAAAATCTTGCCACTCGTATCAGGAATACCAACAAAAGAAAATGTTATCAACAGAAACCATTCCAGCTGTTATCCCATACAACGAAAGCGAATTTTCATTTTACGTAATTAAAAATTAAAATGCTAAAATTAAAAATTTCACAAATGCAGTCAGATTCCTTTTATAGTAATTAAGGTAAATCAGAAGGTTTTATTTAAAAATATTTCGTATTATCCGTGTCCAGCGATTCCGAATATTTACCATCAAAATTAAATAAAACGCCGGGATTTGAACCGGCGACCTCCAGCTTACTAGTCGAGACCCTTACCCCGTAACCATGAAGGCCGTCAGATGCTGTTGTATTTTTATATTATATTTTATAAGATATTTTTCGTTCAGTAAATTAAGGCTCCATTTTCAGCGTTCAAAAAGAGCAGAAAAATATTATTGAATATGTTTTAAAAAAGAGCTATGTAATTGCAATTCCGTAAAAACGAATGATAGAGAAAGCAAGCTATATTTTTAAAAAAGATTATAATTTTTTTATCATAATTACTTTTTCAAATATTTTTAAAAAAGATTATATTTTTTTTTTATTATAATTACTTTTTCATTTTTAAAAAAGATTATAATTTTTTTATCATAATTACTTTTTCAAAATTTTTCAAAAATAACACATATATATGTTTAGCTTATAAACTTGAAATTATAATAATAATAAAAAACTTGAAGTTCGCAATCCTAAGCTGTATCAACTTTTATGCAAGATTAATTAAAACTTTAAATTCTTTCTGAGAACAGCTCTACCGTCTTCCACTCCACTTCTATCCATTCCAGACTCCAGCAGACTTAATAATGAATCTCCCACACACTCCCCCTTCTACGAAACGATTCAGCATTCCTTGTCCCTAGTCTCTAGTCTCAACTCCCTGAGACTTATTCAGCCATTCGGCGGCATGCCTCAAGGAAACACATTTAGACCTCTCCTATATCTATTTCCGTACCACAAACGAAACTTGCAATCAGATTCCAGATACAAACTATGCAACACGCTGTGTGTGGATTTGATAATGTAAACACAACATGTTGTTTCAAGTGTATCTGCAATATCAGACGCTGTGTAGCGAATTAATATGCTTTTCTTTGTCGGTTAGATTTCATAAGACCCAAGAGTTAATTGTCATGTTTTTGTTTCGGAAATTGAAGATATTAATCTAACATGGTTTGAATTGGCTTTTTGGTGAAAATTTGGGAGGCGAGTTTGGGTACCGCTGCCCCAGGAACCATTTATTGGATAACCAACACCTCTGCCATAGGTCACCCCTAGTGGTTCGTTACGTTTGTTGACTCAGCAGGGGTGCCCGGGTTCTTGGGGTGAGGTTTATATAGGTCTTAGCGGAGGATGTGTTTGACCACCTAATGCGAGGAGGGTCGGATCGGGAGAGAATGGTTGAGGGAGACCTTTGACCTCTCCAGCCTGACTCTCTCTGGATCCATCGCCATCGATCAATCCTGGATACATTGACCCCCAGATTCCTACCCAAACACCCCTCATACCTTTTTCCTTACCAAATCTTTTTCTCCTTCGTTTCCCTAAAAGCATCCTCAATGCAGCATCCCAAAGATTAAAGGATTTTTTTCCCTCGGTGCTTCTTTTTTGAAGCTTATGTAAAAAAATATCTTTAGTACAAAGTAGTAAAATTGTTGTAAATTAGCTACTAGCTGTGCTATATGTTTTCCTACAATTGTCATTAAATTGAGAATTCATAAAAAAATGTTAAAAAATTTCGTTGGGTCGATGAAAACCATAACAAAAAATGCTATGTTGATTCAGTTTCACAGCTTCAAAACAGCCTTTTAAAATCATGTTTAAAAATAAATTCTTTGTCAAAAAAAAATTTAAGGTTCCGTCCACACGAAGCACCCACAATGCGTAAAGCAACTCACAATCAGCAAAAAGGCAAAATAATATGTACGACCCTTCCAGTAAATGTTCAAGTGGTTATTAAATTATTGCTAATTTCTGCGGCTCGGTGAGTTGGGCGGTCGTCATGTGGACGGAACCAATGACGAAGATTAAAACAAAGTTGTGGAAAACAACACTTTTCTATTATACACTATAGGTAAAAAGCTATTAAGAAGTTTCTTCGCCCTGTAAAAGAATCCGAACCCTGACTATTTAATTTGCAAATGGTCAATTTATGCCATCGCGTCAAGTTACTAAGGTCTTTATTCCCCGCTAGCGAGGTGGTTAATAAGGTCTATTTTCATCCGCAGACCAATTACCCAAGTGTCATATGGGATTATAACAAGCTCGTTGGCGAGACGCGCGGCTGGCAGAGGCAAATTGGACCCTTAGCGATTATGAAGAATATTAAATCTGTAATGACTTTTTTTTGACATTCTAAGCTTTTTTGGACAAAATGCTTCTTCCCCATTATTTTAGCAGCTTAGTACAGATTATGGAAGTGCTTCTCATCTTCCACCTTTCTCCTTCCACCTCCCTTCTTTCTTCACTAACCCCAGAGCCTTCCTGTAAAAAAGCCTCGAATACGTCATAGTCTTATAGTCTCCAAACGATTGACAAGGCTTTTTTTTTTTTCAAGAAATTTCTACGCCTTTTCAGTAACGATTTCCTGAAAACGCGTCTGAATCCTCATGAATCAGATGTGGACGATAGCCCCGAAACTCAAGGTATCGTAAATAACAGTTTCGCACTTTTTCATTTGAAATCGAGACAAACGAAATAAAATGGCATTTTTTATGTTTTTATTTTATGTGAGTACCGAACAAGAATCTCAACTGCTCTGGAGACAGTAATACTATGGCTACGTTCATGGTAGTGAGGATGGGAAGGAGATGGGAGATAAAGGTGGGGAATTCAGACCTTATCACCAAACACAATTAAAGCCATTTCATTTAAAGACCAGGGCGAAGTCGCAGCGACATTAGTCGTGTTTAGTGACCAGATATATAACACAAATTCAGCAAAATAATTTTAAAGACGATACTTTGAATGTATTTGTGCACACCAATAGTTTCGAAAATTAAATAAGATTTTCCAAACTAGTTTGGAACACCCGCCAACAGTCCCATCTTACCCCTCAAATGCCCAAATAAATATTTGAATACCGCACAAGAGTCACAACAGCTCCCAACCGTCTGAAGTCAGTAAGATTATGGCATCCCCAATTAGGGCATGTTGTGAGGCTGAAGGTAGAGGGGAGGGGAAGGAGATGAGAAGAGGAAGGTGGGGGAGTACCTGGCTGTTCAGAACTGGTCACCAAACACGGCTAAAACCATTTCAAGCAAAGTTTCAATTCTGAATGGTGGTCTTACACCAGGGCGATACTGACAGTATCTTCCTCTTTGGAACGTGCCGCAAATATAATATTGATTATTTTTAATGCATAAATTGTGTAAAAACACAAAATAATCAAATAAAATTTACTTTCGCATTCCGGGAATTGAACCCGCGACCTCCGAATCGTTAGTCGAGAGTCTTAACCCTCGACCACGGAGGACATCAAAATGATACTGACTGAGTAGCGGCGTTTATGAATTGGGACTCAATTCGACAACGTTTTTTAAAATGCTTTGTTTCATTCTTCAATTTCCTAACAAAAAAACAAATTATTATTTATTTCCCTTAGTACACCGACTACACAAGCAAAAATCTTATTAATGATTTACCTGAAGGTGTTTTTAATAATGCGTGATTATATTTATTTATGCTTCACAAAATCAATACTTCCCGACCTTTCTATTCCTACCTCCTTTCCCACCCCACCCACCTTCAGATGATTGGGAGCGGTTGGGACTATTGTTCGGTATTAATACATCATAATTGAAGGTCACGGGGGTCGCTAGGGGAAACATATAACAAATTACATCAAATTTGGCTCTCGAATCAGCATTGTACAGCGGTTTCCAATAAGAGGTGTTATTTTGAATATTAATTAAGGAATTAATGATTTTTTATGGCCGGAATTGGATGGTATTGATCTGGAAAACGTTTACTTTCAACAAGATAACAATTGATCTTTTACGGGAAAAGTTTCCGGACCGTGTTATCTCTCGAAGAGGTGATCACAATTGGCCACCGAGATCTTGTGATTTAACACCTTGCGACTTCTTCCTTTGGGGCCACGTGAAAGAGAAGGTCTACGCCAACAGCCCAGCGTCGATTCAAGACCTCAAAGATGGAATTCGTGAGGCAGCCATAAGGCAGCCACTTTGCGATTTGGTTATGGAAAATTTCATGAAAAGGATATGGTCGTGGTGGTCATTTGACTGATGTTATTTTTCACTATTAACGGCATACCTTCCTCTTATAATGAAATAAACATTCGATCATTTATATTAAAAAATGGCATTTTTCTTTGAATATCAAAATAACACATCTATTTGGAAAACCCTGTATTATTATTATTATCACAAAAAGTTTTATTTTTGGTATTATTACACGGGAAATAATTCCGTAGGGGATTTAAAAGGTTATATTATGATTATATCAATGTAAATATTATTCTAATACTTGATTCAATAATAACTCGTACAGTGTAAGGGGGTATTTCACTATCTCTGATTGTGTTCTGACTAAGCACTAATCCGCGGATTAGTCATTTTTTCGTTTTCACTATATCTGAATAACGCTAACGCTCGGGTTAAAGTTAGATTTGACTAATCAGTGCTCGAACTTCACGTTAGGCGCTATTCCTCGAATCAAAGATGGCGTCAAAACATTCCGAGTTTAACAGCTGAGAAGTGAGTCGAATTTTGTAGAATGAATTTGAATGCTTGTATGATCCATCCTGAATTATTTGATTGTGTTCAAAATAAGAAACAATGTATTAATTCGACACGAATCTATCTAAAATGACCTGATAATCAAAATAAAATAACCAAAAAAATGCACACTTCGCGGTGTGCGGACTGTGACGCATGACAGCCGTGGCAGTAGATGGACTAACTGCAAACATTTTGCGATGTTGCCAGACTATTTCGAGTGTTATCTATCTGGAAGCTCGAAACAATGGTGAAACGGTGGCCGTTGAATAACGAAGTTATTCTGAACTTTAAAGCCAGCCAACGGATGGCTATTCAGATATTTAGCCCGACATAGTGAAATACCCCCTAAGTCTCGTTATTGAAGTTAACCCAAGCTTTGACGGTCAAATCCGGAGGCTGCGGGTTCAATCCCGACCTGCGCAAGTAAATTTCATTTGATTTATTTCTTTTATTTTCAATTTATTAATTTTAAATATTAGCGGCAGTTATTAACCTTCATCTCCCCATCTCCTTCCTCTTTCCATTACCTTCAACCTCATAATATAACCCAATTGGGTATGCCATAGTCTCACTGACTTCAGATGGCTTGAAGCAGTTGGGACTCTTGTGCGGTATTCAAATTTAATTTAAAAAAAACAACGACTTACAACATTTGAAGTCTGTGTGTATTAGAGTAGGTATACACTCCCAATAGTGATGTCTGCGAAACGTCGCTGAGAAACAGCGTTTTGTCTTTTTTACACCTACTGTTAACGAAAAAGGATATGCTAGTCCCATCGAGGGATCGTACGTGACGTCATCGTTCTAGCATCTTCTGTCTTTTTCATTTTTATACAAGATGCGTTAAAAGAAAGAGGAGGTACGTTAATGACGTCTGTTCTGAGATCTCTCTGGGACTATCTGAAACAAGTGAAAGCGTTGTTGTGAATTGAATTGATTTTGAAACAATTTTGAAACACGATGTATGCAAGCAATTCATCCATGTGGATAAAGTGTTTTCGTCAAATCTATGTGTGATACATATTATAGCTTTTCCACCCTTAAAACGCATCAATATAATATATTATTCCCTTTTTTCATCCCTTGAGAACTGTTTTTTTATACCTCATAAAAAAGACCACTTTAAACTATTTCTTTAATCCATTGTTCAGGAAAGACATGCCTGCCAGGAAATAAGGGATGATTGACTAAACCCTTCGATAAAGGGGTGAAATCTACAGTCTCCGAGGAATGGCTGCGAATGATAAATTGAAATAGGGTTGTAATATGGTCGATATTTCATTGGTTCGACGCCCGCACCAGCAATTTGCCCCTCGCAAATAGAAAGTAAATTATTAAATAGTTGAACATTGATGGAAAGGAATAAATTATAATAGTCGCATTTGGTTTCATACACTTTAACAAAATAATTTCTGGTAAGGAAAACGGTATTAGAGGTGAGTAGGAATGTGTCTAGGAAAGACCTTGTCAAACCTTACCTGCTAAGTCGACAAACAAGCAAACCACTTGGGGTGATGTATGGCCGAGGTGTTGGTTATCCTATGATTTATTCTCGGGGCAATGGTACAAATTTTGTACAGTGGGAGTGGTATGAGTACCGCCTCCCGGTATTATTTAACAAGCTGAAAATGTTTTTATTAGGTATATTTTTTATATCATTTAAATGGGAACATATTGCTTTAATGCATCTATTTTCAGACAAAATTTAATTTTGGATTTGACACCAAAATACTCAACCAAACTTAACTTTTTTTTATATCAATAGGTATGGCAAATATATAGAACGAACATCTATTGGGCTGTATTATTTATTTGGGTTCTAAATTTTAAAATATTGGCCGTTTTTTCAAATATTTCTGGCTTTCGTTCTTCAAAGGTGTTCTAGGCCGTAATTTAAAAATATGGAGAGACGGAAGGAAAATTTTGCTTTAATTGTTTAATTCATAATTATATGGAAAATCGGAGTTGAATTCAGATTTAGAAGAGTGAGATGTTTAATGGAAGGGAGACGATTTTAGATAAGGCTTGATAGAAGAGAGGATTCGTGTTTAGAGAGGGACAACTAAAAAATATGTAATCTAAAATTCCCACTTCTAGACCACAGAACAATAATCTGGGGAGTCAAGTACGTGGGTGAGCATTGAAAAATTATTGAAATCACGGTTTAATGGAAAAAATGATTTTTCACCATTTTACAGGAAACTTTTGCAAGTTTTTGTGAGTTAATGATTACTATTCAAAATAGTATTTTTGCCCTTTCTGCTATTAATTGGAAAGCAAATGAAACAGCTATGAGATGGTTGAACCCGTGACGCCTGGGTGGGTCTGGTGATATGATCTGCAAGATGCTCTGAAAAGGGCAAGGATACGTACTTTCAGGATCACCCTGATAAAAGTCCTGTATCCAGAATCCAAACTTTGCTTGAAATAGTTTTAGTCTATTTCGTGGCCAATACCGATGTAGATACATTTTTTACGTTAGCTACACGCAGGGAGGAAACAATTTTCATTTAGCTCCACTGAGGAAAATACTTTCCCTGAGAGCCTATGTCATTTTAGGGGATGCTGTATGGAGGGTGTTTTTATGGAAAGGAAGGAAATGAAGTTCTGGAAAGGAAAAGGATGAGGGGTGGGTAAGAATATGGAAGTTAGTGTGTCAAGGAGTGACGGATGAATCCATGCCTCGAACTGCAAGGCGATGGATTGACAAAATCCAGCTGGAGAGGTCAAAGGTTTTAGGGAAAGGAGAGAGGAAGAGAAGAAGTAAATGAAGGGTTGATAGGAATCTGGGGGTCAATGTGTCCAGGAGTGACGGCCGTATAAATCCATCCACCCCACTGCGGTGCAGGCGATGGGTCGAGAGAGAGTCCGATTGGATCCTCCCTAAACCAGTCTCTCGATCCAGCCCGCCATGCAGCAGGATCCGGAACAAACTTCACCTTGCTTCCCAACCATTCACTTCTCCCAACTTCCTCCAATCACAACTCCCTCCAGTCTTACAAAACATCCTAATAATTAGGAAATAATTCCAGTCCACATTTTTAAAAATTGATTCGTTTTGAAAAAAATAATAGTAACCAACGTGACAGTAATGTGGCTTTACGAAATTTTGTGTTTTTGCCAAACAATAATATCCTGTCGATAAAAACAATATTTATTTGACTACTCCACGATTTTAAATGTGTAGCTGTCTACATTTCTACAGTTCCGGTTGTCATTATTTTCTACAGAATGTTTACAATTTTAAACAAACGAATGCCGCCGACCTGTCATTTAAATTTGCATTTAAAATTTACGTAATATATTATCAAAGTTTAGCTTAACGTTCGCAATTCAAATTTTAGACGTAAATCACTCTTATTTACAAGAATCACTGAAGATATACCATGTCCACCATGGAAATGTATTATTTGCATGTCCGTACGCCAGAATTAAGGTCAATTTAATTTTTTTTTTTTTTTTTTAAAAAAGAAAGACAAACATTCCCGGGTTACGAATAACCTGAAAATATTTGAAAATCTCCTACTACCACCACAGTAAGTTGAAAATGTTGCTTGTGTTGTGATGGGGGACTTAGCCAGCCGAGGAATTGAACACACTACGCCTGGGTGGGCCCCAAACGCGATGTCAACTCGGCCACCGACCGGTCAGAAAATATTATTATTTAACTATTATATACGCTCATGGGGCTTACAAATTTCATAAAATGGTTACAATTACAACGGTGTTTTAGTTAACAATGGTTAATACAATAATTACTTACATTACAATGGCTTTTAGTTAGATTTAAAACTAATAATAATTAAAAAAAATATCAGGAAAAAAGCATTTTAACCAAGGAATGTGTTGTCTTTTTTATATAAGTTTACTAAACTGAGTAGGCGACTAGACAGAAAAAGGTCTGTTTTTGCCTAGTGTAATGAGTAGTTACTCTTATATTGACTAGACTCAAGAGCTTGCAACAGTTGAGCTTCGAATTTATACTTTTGAAAAAGAAGCATTGGCAATATTATCCTTCTTTGATCCTCGAGTGTAAAAAGTATTTAAATTAATTTAAAAAAAAGAGTAGTTTTTTCATGTACATATTTTTATACATCACAATTGTAGGGATTGTCTGTTAGGTTACAAAACATGTTATTGACGGCCTCGTTGTGTCATTTCATATAATATGTATAATAAAAAATATGTACTATAATCGAGGAACGTTACAGGGTACACACAGTACCGTCCGTTGGAAGACAAACACTCAGAATGTTGCCTGAAATGGTTTTAGCTGTGCCCAGTGCCAGGAACTTCCTAACATCCATCTTGCCCATATTTTTCCTCTCCCACCCGATACAGCCTCACAGCATATTGGAATGCATTAATCTCACTGAACCGGGCAATTAGGACGGTGAACCCTCTAACATTGAAATAAACGGGAAATGATAAAATATGTTTATTTATTTTTACATAATCTTGGTAGGTGTAATTCAGCCTTAAAGTTTTCATTAATCGCAAAGCGAATTCTATCTCCATGTATTTTACATAATAATAATAATAAAACTATACTAACAGACCGAACGATTAGTCATAATAGAATTGATATAGTTTTACATGACAAAATTAAATAAATAACTTATATCATTGATGTCGCTAATCCAAATTCCTGTAATATTCAAAAATCTGTTAATGAAAAAATAAGAAAATACACAGATCTAGGAAATGAGATAAAAAGAATTTAGCATTTTCAAACCATAAAAATATTACCATTTGTTATTTCGGCTACTGGCATTATACCTAGAACTCTCATTAAAAAATTAGGCGTATTAGATCTATCACAAAATTTATATATTAAGATGCAAAAGTCGGTCATTTTGAATACATGTAGGATTACGTAAGATTTTTTAAATATTTCTGTTGAGGGATCAGTAGGATTTATAGGCCCTGTTAGGAGTTCTACCAAGCCGAACCCTCTGATATGAAAATATCTGGAGTCGGTGAATTATTTTCCCATTTGATCTCTGGTGGGTTGACGTGTTGTTCTTGTATTGTTTTGTTTTTATTTTGCTTATATAATGCACTTGCATAATGTGGATTGACTAGATGATCATTTGTGGAAAAGTGTGTGGAAGGGTTTAGTTTTTCCTATGGGGAAGATTTAACCCGGACATAAAATCGGAAAAATAAAAAAAAAAGATTTACGTCTTCTTTTCTTAGTAAGATATAGAGATAATGATATCCTCATTGGGATGTCCCGTGCTGAGGAATTCATTTATATATTATAATTTAATTATAAGAAATTAATATTACAACAAAGTAAAATATGAATTTAATTATAAACATATATCATGTCGTATAATTTTATTTTTTTTTAAATAATTTTAAAATAAGTAAGATAGTGTTTTTTGTATAAATCAGTATAGTAGATTGAAGGTTTTACGTCTAAATGCATACGAAAATTCCATTAAAGCGTCTTATTTACAAAAATTCTGTTTCTGCAAAAGAGTATAGATTATAGAAACAGGAAACGGGAAAAACAATTTTTTTTTAAGTTAAGCCTTTTTTATTTGGCCTTATACGAAGTACTGACCTCAAAGACCCCCCGTATATTAAACACCTAATATATCAGTCAACTGTGGCTTGAAGACGGTATCACACGCCCATATGGGCTTTTGCAAACATGTGACAATATATACATAATAATTCATTGGAATAATAGTCAAAAGTATATATTTTTTTAATTATATGGAACCGAGTAATAAAAAAGTATAATGCTAACCATGCTAACCACCATTGTTATTATTACTGAGATATTTTATTACTTGTAACTATATTCTGTGCAGTTGAACACATCTAAAATTTCTGCGAAAGTATTGCCAACTGCATGCAATCCAGGTACAAGCGAGTATCTAAATGACTCAATTGAAAATAATTTTCGATCGAGTAGATTCTAGTTGGTATATTGAAGGTGATTATATTTCATACAACGGGGCTCCATTAATAATTTCAAAAATAAAAATTTCATTTTTAGGTATTTAGCGACCTTAAATCATGGGTTAAATTGATAGAAAAATGCGTAATATATTTTATTTATATTTATAGCCTATAACTTTGATTGAACTCTAGACACCGTAAAATTTCTCCAAGAATTTATTTGCTAGAGTATAGTGCTATTAAGCAAATACATTAAACCCGGGTATGCATTGAAATAGTTTCCCTTAGTAATATCTATAAAATACTGGAAAAGACGAGAAAAATAAAAGTGAAAACCCCGCAAATATTGCTCGTTTGAAGTTTGCGGAAGAAAAGCGGAAAATGTGATAATGTAAAAACATAACAAGGGCGGGAGGTGCAGTGTTGTGGTAGACATGTTATGGGTATTGGGTAACCAATGAAAACCGAACATTTCTAAATAGTATAAAACAAAGTCGCTATCGGCGTCTGTCTGTTAAAATAAAACGCCTACAGAAATTTCTAAATGGTATATGTCTATCTCCTAAGGATAACACCCAGCAACGCCGGGTACACCTTAGCTAGTATTTATTAAAATAATGCAATACAGCGCCGTTGAGGTGATTTCTCACGAAAACGGCGCTATATAAATTAGCAAAGTATGCATTTATACTTTTTACGCTATATAAATTAGCCGCTATTAAATTAGCATTTTATCTAGAGAAAATTTGATTTTTCACTGATTTTTTTTATGGTAGTCGATAAAGCGTATAAATATGAAACATATTTGAAAAGTGCTGCTTAAATCAGTTTGTCGTTTGTCGAAGATGGGGAGCCCCACTCTAATTTCCATTGTGGATAAAATTAGATTCCTCCAAAGAGTGGAGAACTGCATGGCTGAAGCAGCAAAAGCTTCCCGATTGTTCTTCAAGATCAAAGAAACCATTTTTTGTAAGCGGTGTCATTACCATCAGGAGCTTTAAAATGCTTTATACTGACTAAAAATACCACAAGACGTCACAGATTTCATAGCAATTTTTTTTTATTTCAAATTATCATTGTGTTTGAAAAACGAATTTTTGATTCACACTTTGCAGAAAAGATATTAAAACTAAGCAAATTTCACGACGCCAGACACAGTTTTTTTAAGACGTATTTTTATGTATTGAGGTATTTTCAGTAACTATGAATACCTTTAAAAATGCGCGGAAGATTTTTTTTTTCTGACTTGATCATTGTACTGAAAAATCGTAATTTTAATATTTTCATTCATAATATTATTGATATAAAAAACGATCTAAAACCGCACATTCAGAAACGGTTCCAACTGGCTACAACGTCATTATGACGTAGAAAACGTCATTGACATTGGCCAGTGTGACGTCAACAACGCAATATTTACGAATGAAAAATGGTACATTTTAAATTGACGGAGAAAATTTATTCGTCAAGATATAAATAAAATAAAAAATACCTTAATTGCAATATTTTTTTTCTTAATTTTAATAAAAAAAAAACAGCATAATATTTTTTTAGAAACACACAGAGAAAAAGAATATTATGAATAATGTAAGTGAACTACAAAAAATACAACAACAGTGGTTGATGAAAAAGACAGTTTTGAGACTGGGTTCGATGGCAACATAATTTTATTATTGAAAGTCGTCAACCTGGCAACGGTGGTCTTGTATTCTATTTACCCACTATTTGAATTCAACTTTTGTTCTCTTGACTGAATGTATGAATGAGGTGGAATCTTGTAAGTAGAAATTAACCCACTTCCCGACATCCGATCGAGCTGAAACTCGACAGATCGACCCGTTGTCGATACCAATCAATTTTATCAACATTTGGTGGCAATCACGCATATACATGAGGACATAATCGCATTTATCTGTAATCGGATAACTTTACAGCAAGTTAATATGCGAAATAGATCTCGGTCTTAGCCTATCAGGATTTGGCTCAGTTGTTAGCATTGTTGACTCCAGTCCTTGGAGGGAAAAGATCAATTCTCACAGTCAAACCAAAAATAATAAAAAAATTATTAGATATTTTAAAAGTTCACAGCAATTAAAAGCTAATCTCTGGTGAGAAAGGTTCAAAATTCAAGGAAAAAATATACTTAATATGTATAATATGTTTATCTGTTAGTTTTAAAAATATGATATCTTTATGTGTCAGTTCAAAAAATATTTTATGTTTATCTGTTAGTTCAAAAAAAAATGTTTTACAGGTTGATTATTTCTGTTTGTTCTTCCAATTAGGTCATTTATTTAAAAATTAAGATGTGTTTTTTTACCACACCCACTCCCAATGAACAACACACCAACATCAACATATGTATAGAAGAGATGATATACGTATATTTTATAGATACATGTGCACGAGTGTGCCTGTGATGCCGGTGCGGGTGTGAAGTAATACAGCTGCTGGTGTCGTGTCCGGGTTATAAATACTAACGCTAAGGAAACATGCGGGATCGATAATGGCCGCTATACCGGTAAGGTACACTCCTCGTAATAACATAAGAAATATCTAATATTTATGCCATAATAAATAATAAAATTTACAGGTTTCAATATTTTGATTGTTTTACTCTACCGTTTTGAAATTTGAAAATCCGTCTGTCTGTAATTTGTTTTGTACGTAACGTTTCCGTTTCAAGATGGTGTATGTTATTTTATTGTTTTTAAATGTGAAATGTTACTCCTTCCTGTCTGAAGAATGTTTGAAAAAAGCATTTTAATTGAGATAGTCAATTCGAAAAATTTGTTTTGATTCATATATTTTTTTTAAATCAATATATTGAAATTTTTTTATGTGTGAAATCGCACAAGAGTCTCAACTGCTCTCAACTGTCTGGAGCCAGTGAGACTATGACATCCCCAATCGGGGTATTTTGTTAGGCTGAAGATAGCGGGGAAGGGAAGGAGATGGGGAAGAAAAAGGGTGGGAAGTAATAATAACATGCTATGTAACAAAATTGATAGTACCGACTAGTTTTCTGTCATTGGTTCAAATGTTCCAACGAGGCATACCAGGCATACTACGCTTTTTTCATATAGAAGCCTACAATACTAATGCAACTAATAATTCACAAATCACAATATATACCCTCTACGAAAAATTGCTAAGCCTGAGCATTTTGCATGATTCTAAGGTAAAAAACTAATTTAATAATTTTTTTTGCGCGATAACTCATTTTAAAACTATTTGCACTTACCTTTCAAAAACTTTTATAAATAATCGATTACAATTCGTGGGCTTCGTGAACTTATTTATTAAAAAAAACACTTCCGCTCTCCACACCTTCTTATTTAGTATACCTTGTAAATCATTACTCATACCTACAAAATTAACAAGACATTTAAGGGACATACGTAATAGGTATATTAACTATTTAGTTATGTATAATTAAATTTAGAACCATATACTTATAAGCAATAATTAGTCGCCTGAAATATCCATACAAATTGAAAATATCTCCAAATCAAAAATAAATGCCGCAGACGGGAATTGAACCCGCACCTTCTGTTTTCCGGTCAGGTGCTCTGGACCACTGAGCTACGTCGGCTTATTTCCAACACTCTTAATAATTCACACAATTCACTTGTGAATTATTCAATTTGCAAAATGTTCAATTCCCGTCGCATTTATTTTTACTCGGGAGATATTTTCAATTTGTTTGGATATTTCAGGCGACTAATTATTGTTTTTAATATTTTGTTATCCTTTATGCTATACATAAAATAACCTTGTCTTTTAAACATTAGTTTATCTTTAAAAAATAATAACATATAACTTGTAGTAAAATGTACTGTGAACTTCCAAATAAATAAATATAGTTTGAAATTTACTAACTAGGTATTTAAGTACTTACATGCAAATCTTTTGATTTCAGAGAAAATGTTTGTTTTTTATTTACTAAATAAAAGAAAATTTTACACATTCTGTACTACTAGTTGGTCTTAGAAAAATATTAATAAATTTGATATTCCTAAATATGTCCGTAATTTCTAGTATTTTCTTATAGATAAATTCTAACTAACTAACTAACTAACCCGTATGAACTATCACTGATGAAATCTTCAACAAACTTAACGTCATGTCACTCAAACAACTCTATTCTAAAACAATACTCCTTTACATTCATAAATACAAAACACGATAAATAACACTTAACACGTATATTAGAAACACGAGATCTCATGGTCAAAAACATATCCAACAAAATACTAAAAATACAAAATTTGAGCATAACAGTTTCCAAACTCTACAAAAAAATCTCACTCTCATTTAAAACAAAAAACAATATTTTAACATTTAATTCTCAAATATAAAAAACTGTATACAAAACGTAGGGAGATCAGAAATAGATAGTAGGTATACCGACACCAAATACAGACTGAAACCGAAACCACTCAAGCGAACAAAACGTAGGGAGATCAGAAATAGATAGTAGGTATACTGACACCAAATACAGACTGAAACCGAAACCACTCAAGTGAACAAAACGTAGGGAGATCAGAAATACATAGTAGGTATACTGACACCAAATACAGACTGAAACCGAAACCACTCAAGTGAACAAAAAACACCATGTAATATATTTTGTAAATATTTCAGGAAAAAACACTTTTTAATATGTATATACCTGTAATTACTTTATACCATACAATATCTATACTAATAAATTTTAATTTACATGGAAATGAGCAGCACGGGAGACCCCAATGAGGATATCATTATATCTATTTATTATAAAAAAATGAAGTCATTAAAACATTTATTATTATTGATCATCAAGCCGTTTCCCCGTAGAGGTAGGCAGAGAGGACGGACAGCCAAACAACTCTGTCTTGGCTCTCTTAATGACTCATTCACAATCATACGTCGTCTCATAAAGACTCTTATATTATTCTGGATCTTGCCATGGCCCAACTCCAGTCTCTGATTCACTCTTCTCTTCGTTCATTCACTCTACATCTTACTCGTTACGCTTATACCAGCCTTGCATTCTTTGCGGATCTCCACATTTCTCACACGATAAGACATGGTTTTACCACACATACGACTCAGGGATCACATTACTACTCTTCTGCATACTTGTGTTTTCTTTTATCCATTCGTTTTATTCATCTTTGTACTTTTGAAGTATCTTTGTAACTGAGTTTTTATTAATACGTATGCATTATTTTCAAATCTCTAAAACCCAGCATTATAAATAAATACACGACATTAAAAGACACACAATTTTTGTTCGTTTCTCCATCCCACTCCTAACAATATTTGTTTTCTAATTCTATTTGAATTATTTTACAAAAAATTCAGAAAATATAATTTTTTTTCAGAAAAAATAATTGTAGAATAAATACGTCAGTAAATTCTGATCAGAAAATGAACATTACGAAGATACGAAATTAAAGAAGCACTATAAATACGCACAGAACATTATTAAATAATTACAATATTAACGTACGAGTATAAAAGGAATTCATATTACAGCCTTAAATTAAAATTAAAAAAATTCTATGCACACTGTCTAGGTCATAAATATAATAAAGTCAGTACTAATTAATTAAAATATGCAGAATATAGATTTATAGCATATTTCGCTTCCAAGCACCATAACTTTGGAATGTTTTACATTAAATTAGCTTTCAAAATAACTTTTTTAAAGTAGATATCTACATATATCTATAATTTTTTTGTACATAAACCTCACACAGAAGGCCCTGAGGAAAATAATATCAGTGCCTATGTCATCTTTTCGGATTCTGTATGGGGCTCTTTTTTAAGAAAGAAAGGAATGGAAGTTCTGGGAAGGTACAGTGTATGAGGGTTGGGTAGGAATCTAGGGATCAATGTGAAGGATATATGAATATATCCCTCCCACAGCGGTGCAAGGCAATGGGTCGAGAGACCAGTTGGAGAGGTCAAAGGGTCTCTCCTGATCTGGCACGCCACTTAACTGGTGGGCAGGCGCATCCTGAACATACCTCACCCGATAAACCCAAGCACCCCTACTAAATCACCAAACGTAACTAAACACTTGGGGTGTTCTATTGCAGAGGTGTCATTGAATGGTTCCTGGGACAGGCGGAACCCAAACCCACCTCCCAAATTGAAATACTTCCTATTCATCAATTGTAAAATAACTTTGTGAATTTTAATTAAAATTTAATAAATCAAATTAACTACGGCCCCCATGGTCGAGGGGTAAGACTCTCGACTAGCAATACAAAGATCGCGGGTTCAAATCCCGGCGTGCGCAATTAAATTTTATTTGATTAATTTGTGTTATTTCACACTTTCATACTAAAATTATTAATATAGTAAACTTGCACGTTCCAGAGTGGAAGATACTCTCAGTAAAGCCCTAGTTTAACACCACCATTCAGAATTGAAATGGCTTTAGCCGTGTTCGGTGACCAGATATAAATGGACAGGTTTTGATCCACCTTCCTCTTACCTATCTCCTTCCCCTCCTCACTACCTCACCCCAAATGGGTATGCCATAGTCTAATTGACTCCAGACGCTTGGAAGCAATGGGGACATAAAAAATTGTACCTGTTTGTCATTTTCTTATATTTTTCAATTTTCATTATTTATAACGTTTACCCCGAAAAAAAACCCTTGGTTTTGAAACTCATTCTTTTGAATAAATAGTAATGTATACAAAGTTATTTATTTTATTTAAACTTTCATTATTTATTTCGGTTTACGCTCAGCTGAAATTTTGTATACGATTTTATACATGGTTTTCGGGGGTAAAGTGTGCTAACTTTAGGGGGTGATTCTACGTAACAGTACAAGTTAAAAAGAAAAATGACTTTTTTCGAAATTCCAAGATTTTAATGTAGTTTTTAGGTAAAGTTGCATTGTTTGTATGAAAAAATAAACATACTTAGGAAAAATATTTTTGTAGTGAAAAAAAAATAGAAATTTCGAAAAAAGTTATTTGTCTTTTTTACTTGTACCATACTGTAGAATCTGCTCCCGAACTTAGCGCACCCTACCCCCGGACACCCTGTATGTGCCCATTTACAATTGTTTACGAGAGGACACAGTAATATTTATGATCTAATTTAAGATGAATAAATAAATTAAATACATAATTTTAAGACGTAGACTCGCTGTCTGTGTCTACATGAAGCTCTTGTGAATCTTGAGTCATCACATAAAATAAATAATGACTTTGGCCCCAGTGCTTTCCCGCGCATCGGAATTTACATTATTTTACTACTTGGGAGTACAAAACGATAAAAAACTACAATAAAATAAAGAATAAACATATTATCGACCATCCGAAATTGAGACAACATCCACGAATTCTACGATTCAATCGAGCTAAAAGTCTTAAAAAATAATTGAATTATCATCGATTCTATCATTTCAATTATTTAATCTTCTAAGAATAGTGTATTTTGTGGACGGGCAGTGTGGATTTAATGTTTACACAAATCTAAAACTTTCAACAATCATGTAAAATCACTAGAAATTTCCCAAAAATCAATTATTAAGATAATGTACCAAAAAACTAAATCCTATCCCTATAAACAATTGTTCCAAGAAACTGAAATTTTATAGTGTTCAATGTCTTAAATTTATTTACACGCGACCAAACAACTTTATTAAAAATTCAAATCGTGACAGCCAACGACATGGCGCTTGTGAATATGCTGTGCCTCACTGCAAAACCAGGTTGGCCCAAAGGCATATTAGTTTTATTGCTCCAAATATGTATAATTCTTTATGTACAACCTTTAAAAGGGCCACGTGTGTAAACCTTCAATCTTTTAAAAACTACATCAAATCTTGGCTAAAAAACACTGAAGTAGATATTTTTTTCTTATAAGTTTTAGCAAAGCTATCTGTAACATTTATATCCATAGACAGATATTTTTTTTATTATTTCACATACATACAAAACAGAGGATATATTTTATTGTTTGTAATGCTTTGTCTGCCAATTCACTTTTTAAGATGTCTTCTTTAAAAACTAGTATTTACCTTATTTTTTGTGTCATTTTAAAACTCTTACATATTTCATGCTTTAGTTTTTTGTATTGCATCTCTACAGTAACTCTTTTAAAATAACTTAAATTTATATTTGATATTGTATCTCCACTTAAACCATGGAAATAAGATAAAAATACTTATAATACCCACACTCAGGCTTCGCCTTCGTGGGATTTTTTTTTAATAACGTACATTTATTATAATATTTTTTATACAGTTTTCAATATTTTATGTAACTATAGACGTATGTATAAAAAAATTCAATAATAAATAAAAAAAATCTATATTTTTATTCCGAGATCGATGAAATTTTGCACACTTGACCATCGACATAAAAGAAAGGTCACTGTCTACGTGAGATCTTCCCGATCCAGCCTGCCACACAAAAGGTGCTGTGTGCCATGATCCCGGGCCCCTCTGCTAAGTCACCAAACGTAGCGAACCACTTGGGGTGACCTATGGCAGAGGTGTTGGTTATCCAATAAATGGTTCCCGGGCGCGTTAAATTATGCGTGTGTGAGGCCTTAACCGATAGGAGCTGAAGCCCTGCATTTGCATTGTTGAAGAATTGTGCACACTACAGCACACGCACATCACAAAACACTGCAATCGCAGTGTAGACCTCATACATTCATTTTGCCTTTGGATATTACTTCTACTGGGTTCGTTGAGTACAAAAATCAAAATGTCGCTTTATCATTATTATGTGATATTGTCTACATGTTGGCCTTAACAAACATGTGTTCTTATTTATTGAATATTCTTGCCAGCTCCTACGGGAAATAAGAAGCTGGATACAAAACAAAGGGACATCAGAAATAGAAAACATAATGACACAAAATACAGACTGAAGAAGAAACAACTCAACCACACTAATTGAACACTTCATCATATATTTATCTATTCTTTCAGAAACACTCTATTATTCATATAATTACATAAATTATTTATGATTATTTCAACAAATTTATATTATTCATATAATTACATAATGTATTTATAATTATTTCAGAACCTTTATATTATTCATATAATTACATAATATATTTATGATTACATAACGTATTTATAATTCTTTCAGTAACTTTCGATTAATCATACATTCATATGAAATATTAATGATTCTTTCCGCAATTTTATATTATTTATATAATTACATAAAATATTTATGATTTTTTCAGCAACTTATATCATTCATATAATTACATGAAATATTTATGATTCTTTCAGCAACTTTATATTATTTATATAATTACATAACATATTTATGATCTTTCAGCAACTTTATATCATTCATATAATTTCATAATGTATTTATAATTCTTTCACTAACTTTAGATTATTCATATAATTACATAGTTTATTTATGATCCTTTCAGAAACTTATATTATGTATTAATTACTATACTATATTACTATACTTTTTAAGTAACTTTAGATTATTCATATAATTACATATTTTATTTACGATCCTTTCAGAAACTTATACTATGTATTAATTACTATACTATATCACTATACTTAGTAAGTAACTTTAGATTTTTCATATAATTACATAGTAAATTTATGATTCTTTCAGAAACTTATTATTAATGAATACATATAATTGCATAATAAATTTGTGATTCTTTCAGTAACTTTATATAATTCATATAATTACATTTCAATATCTTATTTAAGCCGTCAGAAAAAACATTTATTATTTCTATTATTATAAGATATATTAACATAAACAATATATTTACCATGGAGTCTCTTATGGTTGTAAAATTCTTAAAAACGCATTTGACTTTTTAATCAATGATCAGCGATCGCCGTGTTTACGGTTGTGGTCGGTATTTATGTTTTTTAATGCTTACAAATTACTTAATCAATATGAATACATTGAAGCATAAATAGATACAGATTGCGAGTGAAAACATGCCCTGCGTGTTTTTATACAGCCAATCAAAAGCATTTGATTTTTTTTTAATGTTTGTATATCACTTATTCAATCATCAATACAAAACATACATTTATACACAATTTTTCGAATCGAGAGTAACAACAAACATCAGCTTACAACGTAGCAATGAGCCTTTTTCAAATCTTCTCTAAATAGTATAATACAAAGTCGCTATCCGCGTCTGTCTGTTTGTGCGCTTAGTTCTTCTAAACTACACAATTAAGTTACGTAGGGTTTGCACTATCATTTAGAGAATTTTTTCCGAAAGGTTATATATGGATATAATAAATACAAATTATAAATATATAAAAAAATAGACGAAAATTGAGTAACGCCGGTTACAAGTTTTCTATTTTGGTACTGTTTTGTATGTGAAAATTATAATTGTGATTATTTTTATATTTTTGTACTGTTTCGTATGTGAAACTTATAATTTTGATATTAAAATACCAATGTAAAATTGTACCTATTAACTCCCACATATGTATTGTAAGTTCCTCCTGTCGTACAAATGAGTTTTGTAACTCATCGGGATTGCTCTAGCAAGAAAAAAAATAACTAAAAAAAGTCAACTAGTAATATGTAAAAATTCAGAAAAGTAGTGAATCGATCTTGCTGAAAATTTTAAGGTTTGTTCTTATAAGTGCCATGAGTGTTTAGAGAGTGGTTTGAATTGTAGAAGAAGTCGGTGACGCTCGAGGTAACGCAATATCTCTGCACCGTAACATTGTGGTATATATTGGTGAATGGTGGAAGAATTTGAAGACGCCCAAGAAAGAAATTAGCAAAAGCAAAGTATTACGTGGTCCACTATTTGTTTTATAAAATTCAAGTAAATTTTTCACTAAATATACGGAAGCTATGTACCTACAGTTCATTTTTATTTAAACTTTCCAAATCCAAAATAATATTTTCTTTGGTATATTATTTAATACACATTTACACAATTCAAAATGATGCAAGAGGTATTTATTTTATCGATTAGGTGCCATATTACTGTATTGCACGAATCCCTTTTTTTGGTTTGCTGTCTTCAGCAAGAAGGCCTCTTTAACTCAGAATGCCCATGGGCCACTTCACGACTTAAGACGGCCCTGTTTACCACCTCTTCAACTTGTATATTTCCAATGAACTCTGACTACTTCTTTGTTCCTTCCCTGTAAGCTCTAAAAATATTTTGAAGCTGGTGAAGTAGGTACTACAATTAGGAAGTAAGCAGGTACTACAATTAGGAAGTAAGTAGGTACTACAGTTGGGAAGAAAGTAGGTACTATAATTAGAAAGTAAGTAGGTACAACAATTAGAAAATAAGTTGGTACTACAATTAGGAAGTAAGTAGGTACTACAATTTTTTTTAATACTTTTGTTTTTTTGAAGATATAATTTTAACGTAATAATATTCCAGAAAAGTTTTTAGGTAGTGACGTCGCTACATACAAAATTATAAGGTTTTTTTAAATTTGTACCTTCGTCTTGTAATCTTAGCATTGTGATTTATTTTTGGGTTATTATGCGGCTCTGCACTTCCTCTTTATTAAACCAACGTTTCTGCCCTGATGATACACGGCACAATAACCTAAAAATTAATCAATCAGTTTTGTCTGTGAAAATCTAAAATCATAGCCAATCTTTAAGTATTATTTGATATACTCCTACAATCATGAGCCCCGAGGGTGCGCATTAACACGCGAGCCGAACTGCCGAGCCGAACCACGACTTATGGTAAAAGAACGAAGCAACCGCAAATGGTGCGAAACGACACTTGAAGTTTCTTTATTCCTTTCCCGTAATTCGTGGCTCGGCTCACGCGTTTTTTCTCATGTCTATTCGCCGCATAAAATGGTAGTTTAAAAATAATTTATTCCATCTCTTTTTCTTTCCCTCGTCCCATTCGGGTCAAAAAATTACTTCGCCTCTGAAAATACAATGAAGAATTAAAAATACATATTCTGAATGCCTTCGAAATTCTCGTTAAACCGAAAAACATTTAATAAAATTTACTCATTATTCTTTGACTTCTTATTAATAATGCGATCAAAGTAAATTTTTTTATAGCAGAGGTCACTCGCGATATTAATAATTCGGCCTAGATAGATACATCGCTAGCATCGACTCACGATCGGCCCACTTCTAATTTAGACATCGTCGTAGCGTTAAAATTGAATTATTCTCGCGTTTTTAGCGCAACTTCTATCGAATATATTATGCAGGGTGTTTGGTTGTAAAGTGCACAAACTTCTGGAGGTGATTTTACACGATAGTAGAAGTAAAAAAGATAATTACTTTTTTCGAAATTCAACCTTTTTTTTCCATACAAAAATGTATTTCTTTGGAATGTTATTTTTTTCCGTTCAACAATTTTTTTAACACGAAAACTACCTAAAAAAATTTCGGGTAAAAAAGTTGAAATGTTTGTAAGTAGGGAAAAAAAAATTTGTATGGAAATTTTTTTTTTTTTTTTGACAAAAGTTATTCATATGCTTTACTTCTAAATACAATCATCTAGAATCACCTCCCTAAGTTTGTGCACTTTACCCACGTGTACCTTGTATACTTTGATATATGTTCTACTTCTTGAAGTTGGTTGTCTATGGATTTGAATAGAAATCAGTGCAATTTTTTTCGAGTAAAAAAGGTCATTTTTTGTATGGAAAAAAAATATTCTAGTGAACAAAAAAATTTTGTATGAAAAAAAAACCATGGAATTTCGAAAAAGGTCGTACATATTTTTAACTTCTACCATCATGTAGAATTATCTCCCGGAGTGTGTGCATTTTATCCCCGTACAACCTGTATAGGTACGTTGATATGTGTTTTACTTCTTCAAGATATACGTACTATGGATGTGAATAGAATCTGAAATCAGGCCGATTATTACTTGGAAAATATTAATATAGGAATATGTAGTCTTCTTGAAAACACTGGAACAATGGAAACTTCTGGATTAAACTTGATTGACGCATTTTATCAACACACATTATTTCTTCAAATACAGCAAACTTATTTTGTGGATTAATTTTAACTAACAATAATGAACTCTTCGTTTTTATCACTTATTTAGATACAAACGACATGTGTCGTGAGCACTGCTCACCTAATCAGGGCTTACTTAAAACATTAATTTTATCTAGGAATATGTTTCCTTCTTGTAAAAATTCGTATATTGTTGCATTTTATCAACTGTATACAATTTTTGTGTTAAAACTCAGAAAACTTATTTTGTGGCACCGTTTTTTAACTATGGTAAATATACATTAAATAGTGACACGCTTAGTTAAAAAATATATATAGATATTGTAGTGCCTTGTTAGATAACAACGAGACGTAAGTATTTCAGTTTCCGAAAATATTAAATAATACTTTAAAATTATAACCGATTGTTACATGACGGCCATTTTTATCGATTTCAAAGTTTTAAAAATGTTTTTTTTTCTCTTATTTAAACCAAAACATGAACTTTTGACCCAAAAATATCTTTTTAGGCTGTCAGTTTTGGTTTAATTAAAACACAAATAAATTTTTTAAAACCAAGCTGAAACAAATATATAAATTTAAGCAAAACTTAAACCTAATAACATATATATCAATTGAAAAAAATTATCCGTGTAAAAATACATGCCGCTGACAGGAATTGAACCCGCAGCCTTCTGATTGCCGGTCAGGTGCTCTGCGGGTTCAATTCCTTATCTAGGTGTTTCAGGCTAATAATTATTGCTTAAAAATAATATGTTATTCTTTGTACTATGCATATATATAACACACCTTGTCTGGTGAACATTAGTTTATCATAAAAAAATAAAAAAAAAACAATTTAAAATTAATATGTCAAAACATGGTGTTGAAAATGAAATAAATGTTGTCAAATAATCAGTTTTTTTACGAAATAGCCATTAAAATGCATTATTTGCCATTTTCGGAAACTCAAATACTTACTTCTCATTATTATATAATACTTACTTCTTCAATATCCCCTCGAACAGACTCAGAAATAATTAACTGCTCTTCCTCAACCATCATTCGACAAATTATGGATATTATTCACCATTGTCCAGAATGTGTAGACTGGTCAACTCAAGTCAAAACCTTAACTTTTTTGGGATAAGTCTAAATGATTTTTGCCAGTCGCTAAACAAGTGACGGAATATTATAAGTGTCCTGTAGTCCTGACCCACGGCGTAGTCTTGACTTGATTCGACTTGTCACTTTTATTTTCTCATATTATATCTGCCTTATGTCTTTGCTTTCATGTACCATTGTCTACTCCTGTATTTTTCATTTTACTATATTCGTGTTATTATTTTGTAATTTAGACGATGTCCGTTAATAAATAAATAAATTATCTATGGGTTTTCTATTAAAAGTGCCTATTCCTTATTTTCTGTATATACACTTATCTTATTTATGAATAATAAATACTTCGTTTTAAACACTTTTATTGTTTAGGCCGTCATGTGTCGCAAGCAATGCTCACCTGATCAGGAATTACTTAAAACACTTTAAGTAACCCTGTTGAGCTGAGAATTGCTCACGAAACGTGTCGACGCCGTTAACCACCGACCGATTCTCCGCATGTTTCAACGCTTGTCCAAACTTTGATCAGCCGTCCAGCATCATAGTCAAGCTAATCGTCGATTTGTGACCAAGTCAAAAGTGATGATGGCTGGGTGTTCAAACACCTGGGAATTATGCCAGAATCACACGAGGACAATAAAGAAGACATAAAGAATACAAAAATGTCTTGTCCCTGCTTCGTGAACAGCGTCGATTGCGCAGGGCAGGACAATACATCAATTTTACCGTAGTTCAAACGCGGAACGCTGTCAAAATGAATACACGATGACGCGCGTTACGAGCGAGTTGACGAATAATATTATCTTTCTATCGGTTTTTATACCAAGATGTATTGTAGTGTTCGAAATACGAGATCCGAGCGCCGAGAGCTAGATATATAAAGAAATAGTTTTGCATAGCATTCAGTCATTATACTCATTTCAGTTAGCATAATTAATTTATAATAACTCTAATGCAGCCATAGCATGAGGACAGTACAATACTGTTTTGTCCCAGCTCCGGACCCACAGTCCTAGTGTGAACAGTGGTTTGGATGACAGAACAATTAACCATGACACTGTCCCAGAGATAGATGGGCAAGCCATCTCCGCAGGATAGTGTCTTATCCCTACAACCGCGCCAGGATGCGTTGTCTGCGTGTAAACGCGTTTTGACAAGATAGCAGGACAATAGCTAGCCTGATTTGACCACTTTTTAAAGAAACTGAGTTAGAAGTTTTGATAAATATTAAGTTTATATAACAAAACATGTTTTCATCTGTTTTGGATTTGATCACATTTGATTCTAACGGAATTATTTAAAATGATTATTCGCGTTTTTACACGGTGAAAACTTGCTGATTTAAAAATTGCTAATTTATTAACGGGACTGCAGGCCCTTTACGAATTGATTTATAGGTTTCTTGTTAAACTTTTAGTAATAAACGGAATGTATTATCGCGATGTCAGAACACGTGTTCATAAAACTCGTTATATTAATTACCGGGGCAAATGCAGGTGCATGAATATATGTTCTGACATATCAGGAATGTAGTAAAAGTATTACAGGAAACGCACTGCAATCCCATTTTCAACCGGATTTTAATAAATCAGTAACTCATTTTTCTCCGTGTAGTTATCTCCTGTGCAAACACATAAACAATGGTAATTTCGAAATTAAAAACATTTTTTCTGACATCACGTCTAGGCCAACACGCCCAAAGGATGTCCATTGTCCATGTTGGGCCGTAATATTGCCCATGATTCACAAAAATTCAGAATAATAATTAACCAAACCTTAATTATTGTACTTATAGCGTTGCGTGTTACACAGTTAGTTTGATTAAAATAGTAATTCAGCGTGTTCTGTCACTTTCCATCTAGTTAATTGTTCCTAATTACACTTATGCCATCATTTCCATAACATACGATGTCTTAGAACTAAACTTCTCACAATTAGCGAGGCGGGTTTGGGTACCATTTATTTTATAACCAATACCTCGGACATAGGTCATATATATAAGTGGTTCGCTACATTTGGTGATTTAGCAGGGATGCCTGGGTTCATCAGGTGAGGTGTGATGAAGATAACATAGTCCCCAATAGAAATAAATTTCCTGTGTGGGGTTAATGTTAAAAAAAACTATTGTATCTCCAATAAATTATGGTCGAAAAAGAGTTAAGTACTGGACTTGTATCAAAGATAGATTTATGTGGAAACTTCGATGGTTCATGCTACCATAATTATTTCAATAAAATATGTACAACTGTTTTTTTCCCTAATAAAATAGCATAAATTTGTTTGGGTAAATTGTTGCTTCTCCTAAACCTACCATCCCTATGATATACACATACATATTATAAATTCTCCAGGCAATATTTTTTTACCACAAATATTGTATTTCCTTTAGGCCCCGTGGTAAGAGTTAAAAGATGGTTTGAGAGAGAGATATGTAAATACGAATGTCAGAGAGAGCGAATATTAAAAAAAACGATAATAATAAAGCGAAAATGGTGAAAATATTTAATAAAAAACCACTCGTTTGAAATAGAGCAAATATCTCTCGGCAAATGCTTTGGTTGCATTTTAAGATACGATGTGAATGTTTTCATGCCTGTAATATATTAAATAACAGAATTGAAATTCCTCTTTTTAATAATTTTCGGAGCCTACTTTGCGATTTTTTTCTATTGGGGAAATTTTATATAATTTACATTGCGGCATAACAAATGTATAAACATTATCTTCAAAAATCACATTTATTTTTTTGGAACTTAAAAACTTAAAGACTTAACTAGAAACTTGTTATTAATTATGTATCTTTATGCTACACAATTTTCCATGCTTAAATAATGTATTTACATCTGATACAGATTTTTTTATAGAATATTATTGCTTTGTTTTTTATACAAAACTACAGTTTTCTTTCAAGACTGATGGTATTTTGCACACTTTATCTTCAAAAAAAGAGAAAGATGACGGTTTACTTGAGATTTCGAAAAACTACACCCTTCCCTCTTCGCACCCCTTAAAGCATAAATTTTGCACACTTGACTTTCAACATGAGAGAACAAATGAAGGGTGTTTTCACAAAGAGAAAAATCTACCCTAATTCTGGTTTTCAAAAATCAATATATTTACGTGCTTTATATAACATTAGAACAGAAAATTTTCCACTTCGTTTTACATAAAGATGGGTTTTCACAAATGAATTAAATTTTGATGTTATTTATCATGTCTAACAGTTAATCGAATTTGAATTTGAATATTATCATAAAATATTGACCCCGGATTTTTTTTTAGATATTTCCCTTTATTAAAACGCTCCTCAATTGCTGTCTCCATCTGATTTAAAAAACTCTGTATAAAGCACGTGCAACGCCGGGACTTTGACTAGTTTAGATATAAACATGGAAATCAATGGAAAATGTATTTACTATCGGTATCATTTTCGATTTATCTGCTATCTTCAACTGAATCTTATAATTATTCAAGTTAAAGTTATTGTGAGGAATCTATAATATCTTGGCAATGGGTCACTTTTCTGAAGGTTGAGTAATATCTACTAGACCTCGCCTCCAATACCCTTTTTTTTTCAAAATTTCCCAACAATTTGCACCAGTTTTGTTTATATACCATAAATCTTTGAACATAAACCGAGTTTCGTGTTCATTGGACCCATAGATTCTGAGAGAATACGAACCCAATCCTGACCAAGTCGATGAAACGACCATAAAGATAGGATGGAAATATATTTCTCCGATTTCAGAAGTTTTCGTTTGGCCGTCGTAATTCTTTGAATAAATAAAATAAACCAGGTTCACACCGGATTTTACCATAATGCAGAGTCAGCACAGAGCGGAAAATACTCTTAGTATCGCCCTGGTGAATCGTGCAATGATCGAAAATATGTACTAGCATAAGACAATATTATTTTCGTTTTTGTTGTTTGTTTTTGGGGTGTTATGCCGTGTTGCGCTAACTCCTTCTTTAGACGACGTTTCGGACAGCGTTGCAGTTTCCATCATCAGGGCAGATCCGGTAGATCCGAAGATGTGTTATGAAGATTAACCAATATTATTTTCCGTTAAAGGTACAGGTAGGTACCTACATTTTCGCTTTTCTGATTTTTTAAACAAAGAGTTTCAATTTTGAAAATGACACTTAAAAATACAGATCTAGAGTTCATTGTAACTGAGTTACAGACAGACAAACAACCGAAAATATGTTGTATTTTTGTTGATATTCAAAATTTAATTTAATTGATATTTCTTTAATTTCCTTTTCTGAAGTCGAGTGGCTACACTGATGCAAACCAAAGCTGCAAACTCTAATGCAATACTCATAACATGAACTGCGATACACATTATTGTTGCCTAAAAGCTGTAACTTGCTGTTGACAAAAACAAGAAAACTCATAACCTTTTGTTGACAAACACAAGAACACTCATAATAGTTTTATGTTGAGTTTTTAACTACAAACGCGGTGTTTCGTGAAATTTAATACCGCAATGTAATTTATACGTTTTTTTATGTATTAAGAGCGAAGGCTGTATAAGAAATTAGATACCTGGGGCGTATGTGCGGTAAAACCACGTATGATCGTTTGAGAAATGTGGAGATCCGCAAATAGTGCAAGGCTGATGTAAGCGTAATTATTAAGATTAAGAAAGGGACGTTTGGATGATTTGGGCATGTACAATGAATGAACGAAGAAAGGAGTGTAATGAGAATATATGGTTGAAGTGTGATGGGTAAAATAAGTCGGGTACGCCCGAGGAAGACTCGGCACGATCAAGCGAATCAGATATTTGAATCGGGCCATATCAAGAGTCAGAATAATATAAGGGTATGTACGAATATGAATAAGGCAAGAAGTATGTGCCAAGACCGAGTTGTTTGGCGGTCTGTCCTCTCTGCCTACCCCTGCGCTGTAGCGGCAAGATGGTTAGTTAGTTACTTTAGTAAGTCACTAACTAACTTACTAACCACCACGACTTTTCCCCGCGAGGATAGGCAGAGAGAATGGAACGCTATTCAACATCGTCCTTGCACATATTCCTAGAGTCATTCATATTCATTATCGCCTAATGCATAACTTTCTGTTATTCTGACTTCTGATTTGATTAATAACAATAACTAACTATTCACCTTACACTATTTTCTTCGCTCATTAGATCTACATGCCCAAACCATCTAAGCGTCCTTTTCTTAATCTTACTCATTATGCTTACATCAGTCTTGCATTCTTTGCGGATCTCCACTCATATTTCTCACAAGACCATACATGGTTTTATCACACATGCGCCTCAGGGATCTCATTTCTACAGCATTCAGTCTACTTGCATCCTTCCTCTGTTAGTTTCATGCCTCACTGCCATACATTAGGATTGTTACCAGCACTCCATTGTAGACTGCTAGCTTCGCTTCTCGAGAATTTGGTTTATTTAGTCATGCCGTGTCTTCCTCGAGCTTACGTATATATTCTTTCAACACGCCTTTCTTTGTCCAAACAGTCAGTCTTGCAATCTTTGCAGATCTCCACATTTTTAACATTTTCAAACGTGGTTTTATCACACATACGCCTCAGGGATCTCATTTCTACGGCATTCAGTCTACGTTCATCTACTGTCATACGAGTACATACTCTATTATTCCGAATCTTGACATGACCCTGCACTAACATTTGATTCACTAGATCGTAATCATATTCATATCTTAATGTAGATAAAATCTATTAATTAACTTCCTCACAACTCCGGGTCATCTCTCCAGTGATCGATTCATTAATACATTTACAAGATCGTTATTCCAGTACGAAACCTTTGAGTATTACATCCGACGCCATTTTAATAACAATCCCGTTTAAACTCAACACAAACACTGCTCGTCGATTCCATAAATATTCAAGATACAAGAGATATAATTTATTATTTTATTTTACAGTTATATGCGTACGTCTGGAAACGCTGGACATAGAATTCAATGTGAGAAAAAACACGGTTTTTCACTATCTATCTTCCCGGGTTTTAGTTGTTTGAAAGAAGTATTTTAAAAAATACATCTGTTTGAATTTCTTTTGTGTTTTCGGTAATGAATAAATTCATCTTGAAAGAGGATGTTTACCCACTTTCTGACCTAACGTCGAGCCGAATCTCGTTGTCAATGACAATGCATTCTATAATCTTTTGGTTGCAATCACGAACACACGCGGACATATACGCATTTTTCTGAAACGGATGACATTTTGTTAGTTAATTTACGAAATAAATTACAGTCCTATTCTATATATAGAGGTTGGTAAAGTTTTCAACTCCAGTTCCTGTTTAGGAAGGTACCTACAATCTTCGGCCAAACCATTTTAGTGTTTGTTTTAAAGGACATTATTGTAAAAAAACATTATTTTTTACGGGTTCATTTTTTCATTTTTAATGCGTGGATGATAAACAAACCACTAGGGCACTTTTAAAATTTTAATAATGTTGAGCAGGTACCTACTGCCGTATAAATACGAGTGTACAGCATGTTTTTTTATCGATGAATATTTACAGGCAGTTTAGGTATTCTAAGATTCAAAAGACAGATTTAGTAACAAATTAGCACAGACTTGAATTCTCGACAGATTAGTACCAATTTTGAAAATGGCAATTAAAATGATTTTCTGTTAATATATTATATTTTTGGATATGATTATTTGATTTCTTCTAACAATTCCAATTTTGAATATGATAATTACGTTCAAAACAAAAGTTTCAGAGTTCATCGAACCGGAGTTACAGACAGCCGAAAGAAGTATTTTCACGTGATATTTTAATTCCAATTTTAAAAAGACAATAGAAATAATTTTCTGTTAAAATATTATACCATCGATAGGTAGGTACTTAAGCGCTTGTCTAAATTTGTTCAAACAAAGAGTTCGAATTTTAAAATGAACTTAAATTCAAAATTCTAGAGTTCATTGAATCGGGGTTACACAACCAGAATATGTAATAATAATTTTTTTATGTGAAAGCATTCTGAGTGTGAGAGTACTGAGGTTAAATTATTGTTACGGCAGCGAATAGGGCACGCTTTCGAAGTCTCATTTAATCAATGATTTATTTTAATAAAACAGTAATAAAAAAATACACTGTACATGCGAAAATTAATAGCAAGAAAGAATTACAATGATGGCAAAGCCGGTTTCATATATTTTTTATGACCTATAACATATAATATTAGAAATAATGTCATTTTGAATAAACTGTACTTAAATTCTTCGAAATCTTTTCTATTTCAAAAAACATCTGCTCTCACAGTATTACATATTTACAGTATACCATTATTATAATCAATATTATTGGTACGATCGGGGGAGTTATATGATGTGGTAGACCTCTATCCCCCATCCATGAAAAAGGTTCTCATTTTTACCTGAAAGACGTACTTTTGAAGATATATGGGCTGGAATTTTTGCCCTCTAAAAATATCTAGAAAAGTCCAGAACATTCGAGAGTATTTGAAAGCATTCCATTAAAATTCCAGAACATCCCGGAATATTCGAGAATGTTCTAAAATGTTCGGGAATAGTCTGGAACATTCGGGAACATCATAATATATAAAAATGCAACATGATTATTTGTTTGTGCTCGCAAAACTAAAAAAGTAGTCGACCAACATCGAGGAAAATTTAAAATTTTGTTGTTATTAGTGCCTGGAGTGTTTAGAGATGTTGAAATGGTAGAAAAAGTTGGGTATGACCAAAGATATTAGAAGAACGAGATGTGCTTTGAGCAGTTCATACTGTGTGGAATTGCTATGCCGAGTGTCGTCGGTTTTGTTCACCAATACTACTGCACACCTTCGCTTACGCTAAGGCATCGCTAAGGTATCCGCACTAATACATAGAACAGATTTCTGTGAGTACACGTCCCGATACCGTTCAAAGTACCCTAATTAGTTACTACTCCGCCTACGGTCCGGCGGCCAACATAGCATATCTCGTTCTTCTAATATCTTTGGGTATGACCGAGAAATACTGAATGAAATATCTCTGAACTGTCAAATTGTGATGTAGTTTTAGCACTCACATTGTGGTATACAGTAGTGAATGGTGGAAGAAGTCAGAGGCGCCCGAAAAATACTCTTTATGTAAATAAAAGTGTCTCTAGCGGGCGGTTGGACATCGGGCGGGCGGGGTGGATTTTATTTTAAAACATATCTACAGTTTTACATCAAGAATGATGAAATTTTACACACTTAACCTTCAAAACAAGAGGAAGGTCACTGTCTACATCTGCGTTAAAAAACCAAGGCCTCGGCAATGCCGGGGACTTCAGCTTGTCTTACAATTTAAAAATTCAGGCTGGGTATGTTTTTGTTTGCAAAACTCTAAAAGTAGTCCACCAATATCGCTAAAAATTTCTAGATTGGTTCTTATTCTTTTCAGAAATGTTTAAAGAAAAGTTTAGAAATGTTTGAATGGTGGAAGAAATCTCGGACACACGAGGAATACGGAGTCGAATGAAAGACAATGTAATGTAGTTTTTTTTAACAGTGACATATACAAGATTTTCCAATAAGAGGTGTTATTTTGATATTCAATCGTAAAAGATCAATGGTTTCGTTGCTTTTGTAGCACGCAGCGCCGTCTCGTTAAAAGTAAATGTTGTCCAAATCAATACCATCCATTTCCGGCCATAAAAAATCATTAATCATCTCTCAATAGCGCAATTCATTCACCGTAACTGTTGCTCCAGCCTCATTTTAGAAAAAGGAAGGTCCAATGACTCCGCCGGACCATAAACCGCACCAAACAGTCACACGTTGAGGATAGAGAGGCTTTTCAACAATAACTCTTGGGTTTTCCGAGCCCCAGATGCGACAATTTTGCTTGTTGACGAAGCCACCGAGGTGGAAATGGGCCTCATCACTGGTGAGGTGATGAATTGAATCAAGTGAATTTTAATAATTTCAATGCGTTGTTGAAGCGTGTATCGTTATATTTTTATTAACGGCGTAGTTTCTATTTGTCAAATGCTTCAAAAGTAAAGTCTACCGAAATAGCGGGCTATTCAAAATAACACCTCTTATTGGAAAACCCTGTATATTAGTTAATGTTGGAAGAAGTTGGAGACGCTCGAGAAAGACATTAGCAATAGCGAAGCATTGCGGGACTAGTACACGATTGTTACATGAAGTATGCCAATATTTTGTGAATATTTTGATTTCGTAGTTTCCAGACATACCAACATCACTGTATTGTAAATATCCCGAAGTTTAAAACCGCAATGTTTACGATTGCAAGTATTTAAATCTCGCGCGTAGCTTTTATATTGTTTAATCTGCCGAAAAATAGTATCCAATGATCTGTTAATCGCCTTTACGGCGGCTTGTTTATGTCCTTAATATAGTTTATACTTCTATATAAACACACACTATGCTCCAAATCTTCTCGTAGCTATTTCCATAGATAAAAGAAACAAGGGGATGGGCCATATAGCATTATTACATTATTAATATGAAACCGCGCGCACAATGCGAATCTTCAACATCGTTCACCAACATTATTTTTTTAATTATTGAAATTATAAAGCAAAGATATTAATTAATAAAAATTTGCGTAATATTCTTGTTTAACAAATTTTTAACCCTTCAGGTTGTAAAATAATTTTACCAACAAGTCACAACTACATGGTGACATTTCACGCAAATTTCGGTATGCTCTCGAGTTATCTAAAATATGCTATATATTGCTTATTTTTGAAGTTGTCGTTAAAAAAATACCATTTTGGAAAGTGGATAAAATTATCTTTGTAATTTTTTTATTTGAAATAAACATTGATACTTATAAAAAATATTTTTTAATATCAAACATCCAAATGTTAACAAAAAACTTACATTTTGACATTTTGATTCGGAACGTCCATAATTTTGTAAGAATTCAATATTTATAGAACGCAATCCTTTTGTGTGAGTAATTAGTAAAAAAACTGTTACTTTACTTTTATGCCGTTTATACAACAAAAAATAAAAAAAATATTTTAACTTTCAACTGAACAATGAAAAAATCCTGCCGTTTCGTAATCATGCACTTTGACATTTTTTATTTATTTTATCCATGTATAAATATTTGATACAAACTTTGAAGAATAATTATTTATCTTTCTAATGACGAAAATATCACATATCTACGCATTATAGAAAAAAAGATAAAATACTTCTAGAATGTGTTGACGCCCCGGTCAGATCTGTCCTTCAGAGGCTATAATGGAATATGATGTATGTGGCTTGTAATGTGCTTCCTGGAGTCTGAAGGGTTAAAAAAATTATTTAAATTATAAAGCAAAGATATATAATAATAATAATTTACGTAATATTCTTCTTTAACAATTTTTTTAAATATGCTTTTTATAAATAAATAAACATTTCTAACCATTTGCATAATTCAAAGCTACGGAGAAAAATTACTGATTTAAAATATTGCTAATTTATTCAGAATCTCTTCAAATTATTCGTGATCCGGTTAAAAATGGGATTACAGGCATTTAACGAATGACTTGATAGGTTTCCTGGTAAACTTTTACGGTCTTACTAAAAAATGTGGTGAAAATTTTATTAAATTGATAAACGACCGTATATGTTAAAACCTTACTAATTGAAAAGTAAAATTAACTAATTTAAATTGACATAAAATAGTTCAAGGAAAATTACAGAAGATATATACATTGCTTATCCAGTCAGAGTGGGTTGTTTATCTGTTGTATAAACTTTCAAAAGTATATTAGTAGATGTTTCTTAATTTTAAAGATGTCGTAAAAACAAATACCATTTTAATAACCTTTTTGATTTTTGTATTTAAAATATACTTAAATTTTGCAATATTTTTATTTAAAGCAAACTTACCATAAACAATTTTAATTAAACAATTAAAAATTCAATAAACAAATTTATTTTATTTAAAGATTTTGCAATAAAGATGTCACTTCACTTTGTATTTCGTTCGTACAGTTAAAAATGATTAAATATTATAGTAAAAATTCCCAGAGAATAACCAACAAGTCAGACATTTTGGATCCATTTTGCATTAATATAAACATTATTTTTTTAATTTTTCGAAGATAATTTTTCTGAAAGCTTATCACTTTGCGATGTAATTATTTATTAGAATAAAACACAAATAACTTTGTTTACATTTACAGGTTATATATAGGTTATTTTAAAGTGATGTAAAAAAAGTTATTTGTGTTTTATTCTAATTATTTTTTTACTTTGTATTTATCTGCACGTGCATAAGGCACTTATGTTATTAAACAACATCATCTTCATGGAAGTTTTATTAAATTCTCGCATTAAGGGTCAATTAAAAAATAATTAGTATGAAATAACCTCGCTTTTAAGGATAAGATGAAGCTATATTATTCATAGTATGACATTATTAATGGATTATAACTTTAAAAAATTAAACAAATAATAGTAAATATATTAAAGTATACTATTCTAATCATTAAGTTATATAAATAGAGAAGCAAGCTTCATTACCGCGCGTCAAAAAAGCATAACCACTCTAAAACCGCGACGACGTAGCTTTGAAACCAATAAACATTTTAAAGTAAACATATATTTGTCTCACTTACATAAGTCACGAGTACAATGCTGCCGCTACGATTAGACAACGACAGAAACACAAACCTGCGCTGGCGAGTCAGTGTTGCCTACCATTTGAAATTTTACCCGACATAGGCAATAAAATAGAGTATTTTTTAACGTTAGTTCGTAATAAGATAAACTAATTAAAATTATTTTAATATGTGTTTTTTTTATTATATGACTAAAAGTAAGCATAATTAATTAAATAATAAAGACATTTTTTGTTCCAATATTTTGTATTATACCTAGCATACAATACTCAAACATCTCTTTTTGGTCTTAGCTTGTCTTGATCCAGGAAGTGTTTCGAACAAATGACTGTAGATTTAGTAGACAGCCAGTCTGTCTTTTTTCTAAGTAATCGAATAATTTCCACCCACTTCTCACGGCGTGCTGGATCTTTAGGTACACTGCAAAATTATTAATATAAAATACGTAAAAAAAATATTATTACTGGATTATTCATTAATAAACTTAAATAAGATTAAAGAATTCTTTTGTACAAAGATTAAAATATAATTTAATATTATTTCAAAAATATTTAAAATCAGAGGTTACCTCCATAGTAACTTATTCCATAAATTATGTATTCTCGCATTAATGTGGGAAAACCAAAACGAATTTTTAGTGGCAACACTGAACCTATATTTATAGTATTCGATATTTTATTCCAATTTTAGCGTTTTTTAACTTAATGTGAATATGTTAACATTAAACTTACGAGTGGAAAGTAATTCCGCATGATTTATTATGTTTTTGTGACCTTGAATTGCATTCTTTAACGACGCATTTACCCATTTTGGAAATAGTTTTGACGGCGTGTCGCTCGGTTTAACTCGGTCGGCGTCTCACTGAGCACTGAACTGACATTAGCGGCAAAGTTGGCTGTGGCCTTAATTGCAGTGGCAATGCTTTGACGCGGTAATTATCGATCTAGTGTATATACATCAATGATTCTAATAGTGAATTGGTCATTAGAATAGAAATTATTATTAAAAACATGATTTTAATCACACATGACAAACCGACACAGTCATTCGTGGGGAAACTGACTTACATGTAGCGCATACGCGCAAAGGAGCGCCTGCACATTGGTCTAAAAATTGGAAAGTACCGAGATGTTTTTATTGGTAATAAATAATTCGAAAAATAAAGTGTATGGTCTTTGCATGACGTGTAACAAAACCAACGTTTAACGGTTGTGAAGTGATTTTTCTTTATTAAGGCTGATGGTATATTAGTAATGTTGAATCCCTAATCGGAACACGTGTTAATAGAAACATTTTCGAATTTCGTCATTATATATTATCAAAACAAACGGAGGTGGATGAACACGTGTTCCGGCATTATTCCGAATTAATTAAAATGTTATCAAGAAACGGCCTGCAATCCCATTTTTACCCGAATTACCAAAATTTTGAAGAGATTACTCATTTTTCTCCGTGTATTAAACAACAAAAATAATTTTACATAATACATATATTATATATTATACATTAGCTCCACATAGGAAGCCCTCAAGAAAATAATTTCTTTCGCGACCTGTGTCATCTTTGGGGATGTCGTGTGGAGGTTTTTTTTTTCTGGAAATCTGGATCTGGAAAGGAATAGGTGTGAGGGGGGGTAGGAATTTGGGGTCAGTGTGTCCTGGACTAAGGGACGTTTGATTCCATCCCTCCCACTGCAGTGCAAGGCGAGAGGAGAGGGGAAGAGACGGTGGAGAGGTAAAAAGACCTCCCTTAACCAGTCTATCTAAATGCGGCCCCATCTAAGACCTAGACAATCCTCACCCCATGAATCCAATGAACGAATGGTATTACCCATACAGCCACCCAAATTGGAAATGCGCTGACAACCTCGTCAAATGCCGATCGGTTAGGTCCAACAATTAACTTCTTTAATATCATCTGATTTCAGAGAAATGCGTATAAGTCCATGTGTGTGTACGCGATTGCCGCCAAAAAAGGATAGAATGCATTGTCATCGACAACGAGTATATCACCCGAGTTTCAGCTTGATCTGATGTTGGGAAGTGGGTTAATTTCCACTTCCAAAATTTGCATTCATTCACTACGGAAAACAAAAATTAAATTCAAATAGATATTTAAAAAAATAGTTACGGCATAAATCTGTATATTTGATATATCCAGTAAAAAAATAAGAACTTGATGTGTTTACATTTGATTAATGAATCTATTTCTGATCTGTCTCTACCAGATTAGAAAAAAATCATCTCATTATATCATACACTATTTATAATAATCGCATTTCAGTAATATATTTTTCTTCGAATAATGTCGATAGCCACTGGTTAAAATAGGTGCGTCTACCATAATATATACAGGGTTTTCCAATAAGAGGTGTTATTTTGAATAGCCCGCTATTTCGGTAGATGTTACTTTTGAAGCTGTTATTTTTTGATATTTGACAAGTATAAACTACGTTATTAATAAAAATGGAACGATACACGCTTCAACAATGCATTGAAATTATTAAAATTCACTTGAGTGAATCAAATGCAAATCATTTTGAGTGATGAGGCCCATTTCCACCTCGGTGGCTTCGTCAACAAGCAAAATTGTCGCATCTGGGGCACAAAAAACCCAAGAGTTATTGTTGAAAAGCCTCTCTTTCCTCAACGTGTTACTGTTTGGTGCGGTTTATGGTCCGGCGGAGTCATTGGACCTTACTTTTCGAAAATTAGGCTGGAGCAACAGTTACGGTGAATGGATTGCTCTATCGAGAGATGATTAATGATTTTTCATGGCCGGAATAGGATGGTATTGATCTGAAAAACGTTTACTTTCAACAAGAAGGCGCTACGTGCCACACAAGCAACCAAACTATTGATCTTTTACGATTGAATATCAAAATAACACCTCTTATTGGAAAATCCTGTATATAGCTGATGTATACCCGGCGTTGCTCGAATTCTCTCTACTTTCTAAAAATATAATATCCATGCATTATCCTTCCGGAAAAAAATTTGTTATTCTAATTATGTCCTAAATCTTGTATCTAAATTTCGCTAATAAACAATTAGATAATTTTAATTAAGTGTTAATCTCAAGTGACCTACCAGGTAAGTATTGTACTGTATATTATCTCCATAAATAGTTAGTAATAACATAGATCACTGTAGAAATGTATTATAAATTTGTACAGCGCCCTTGAGGTGATTTTGCACAAAAACGGCGCTATACAAGTCATCCAATTATTATTATTATTATTAATGAAAAAAATCTATGTATTTTTTATCATGCATTATGTATTATTATATATTTATTATCTATGTATTTTTTAAGTTATCGGATTCATTTTCGTTATCATCAAGTTATCCGAATCGTTTTATAAAAGTGCATTATTCTAATTACGAAATAATAATTCGATGAAACTTATCAAAATAACTGAATCTCAACGGATTCCAATACAACATAAATAATTTGGGTACAGTAATGGTATCACATACATTTTCGCTATCGGGAATTCATTTTACAGTCGATTGTTCGTATTTTATAATTAACTAGCTGACGTGTACCCGGCGTTGCGGGGGGATATCCTTAGGAGAAAGACAAACACCACCGTGGATTTATCTGTAGGCCTTTTAAAGATATACAATTCAGTATTAAATTATTTTGTAGTATCTCTTAAGGTTTAGCCAGCGTTAGCAATGTAGTGTTGTAAAATATTTTACGACTTAATTATAAAACATCAACTTTTCTCTACTTTTTATTATTACAATATGCAAGTATTATATATGTAAGCCTTCCGGAAGAATTTTTCTAAATTAAAGTGAAAATTTCATCAATATCCGCTGTGTAGTTTAAAAGAACTAAGCGCACAAACTTACAGATAGTGATTGTATTTTATACTTTTTAGAGATTGTTTGAATTTTACATTACAATTTTGTAATGTAACAAGTTCGGCAAACGGCGAAGGAACCCGTCCTTTTGCAAAATTGTTTATCTGTCTCATTTACTCTACGCTTGATCAAGTGGGCACGACAGAGAAGGTAGCTCGCCTCTTGCTACCGGTGAGTTTTACCCACACCCTCCTTCCCAAAACCCATTATATTAAAATAAGAACACTGTTTACGGTTAATTTTGCTTACTCAAGTTATATTACGTCAATGTTAATAACACGTAAAGTATACAAGTTCTACAAGGTTGTAATTTTACAATGGTGTTTTACAATGGCCTATCAATTGAGTAGGTCTTAAAATGGTGAGTTAATAAAAAAAAATTATTATTCGTCTATCATCGTAACTTGTCGAATTTTACTGGCTATAAAGAACTCATAACTTATCTGTGAAACCTTTCCGATAAAATGTTCAAACAACACTAAAGTTAAATCATTATTTCTTAAATACTTTGAATGTTAACTGCCGTTACCTGCCAGTCAACTCTCGTTAAAAGTGGGTTATTTTTAACCGATAACCATATGAATTAAATGTAACGCCTTGGAAGGAAGATTACGATACGATACAATAAGAATGAACTACCCAAGCTATGAGCACTCATGTCCCGGTGCGACTAGTACCGGTGGGCACTGATTTATTAGGACTTTAATACCGCTTACCGCTCCACTTCCGCTGTCCACTACACCTGCCTGCTAGCCAACCTTGGAGAGGGGATCTACTGTTGGCTACTGAGCTTGCCGGTGACCGACGCCCACGTCGCGGCGCCTCTGCCCCGGGCTTCCCTGAGCTTGCCGGCTCCCAACAGCCAGCCTCGGAGAGGGGATCTGCCATTGCCTACTGAACCAGCCAGCGCCCCGCAGAGCCGTTACCGATTGAGCCTAGAGGATACAAGAAGTTGCACCCGCAATAAAAACCAATCGTCTTTTTCAAGACGCTTTCAAAGAAATGCAAATTAAAAATGTCGAATATATCGTCTTTCTCAAGACGCATTCGTTGATGCAAACAAATTACAAATATCGATATTAACTGCATTTTTATAAAACTCTGTAACGGTTCAAATGAAATACCTCAAGTGCTTTATTTGAATCATTATAAAGGACAAAGGTAAATGTGTGCCGGTGCTTATATTTTACAGTTTTTTCTTGTGCAGGTGAACACGTCCCGTACACTGAGCTTACGCGCCGCGTTAAATTTACACCATATTTTTTATTAAGGCTGCTAGTATTTTCTTTTTTTTTAAATCTATTATAACAATATAAAAAAATATAATTTAACATAACGGTCGATAAATTGCTAGGTGTATTTTAGCTTCCTGTACCTAATGTTCCTACATATAATTATTTGGTCATATATTATATATTAGTATGTTTAATATACATCAATATATTAAACATACTAATTTCGGTTGTTAGTGAATGGGTAAAGTGAAATATTCCTGCGTAATTCGTAATATTATTCAAGTTCAACAATGTTTAAATTTTCAAAATTTGAATTCTTATCATGTCAAGAAAGGAAGGCGGTAAAGTAATATAAATATTTTATTGATTAATAAATCTTTATTCAAAATGTGATGTTTTACGGAGATGCTTAGATGAATTAATAGAGTGACGATACATTACTGAGTCTACGTGCATGATTTCACTGAACTAGGTCCAATGTACACACTTTTTGACCCATTTATATAAATTTTTCATTTCATAATCGGTGCTACCTTTTTTAATTAAATTAGTATGAACAAGACTTAGAACCAGTTTCTTTATTAGTGAGATTGCGAACATAAATATATTTTGTAACCATATGTACTTATATAACATCCTGCACCCACTTAAATATATTAAATAAAAAAAAATAAAAAAAATACGTGTCTTGTATTTTTATAATATCATTGAATAGATGTTGTAATTTTTCAAGCATGCTAAAATTCGAAAGGTATTTTATATTTTGAAAGGCAATAATCCTGAGGCAAATAATGCTTCACAAATCCTACAATGATTGTAATTTCCCGTGATTTTTTTTCAAACACAACTTCGAAATGAAATTTATTTTTATTTTAAATGGAAAAAATCATTTCCAGGGTACAAATATCCTCACCATATTTTATTGTAATATTTAAAAAAAACTCCCACAAATATTATTATAAGCGCAAATTTTGCTGGTGCACTGATTGAGAATCGCACCCAAAACGTCTGGTTTGGCAACCCGGCGCATTTGTCCACTCAGCTGCTAACTGGTTAAATCTCTGTGTTGTTAATTGATAATGTAATGCTGCGGTAATGAACTTTGAACAAGCCAAAAATGTGTATATTCTCGGTATACCTTATATTGTAGGTAAAAGGCATTAAAATCTCTTGACAAACGGAGTCTAGAAACGTTCGATTTCAAGCAAAAAACTGGTTTTTAGTTATTTTGTAAATAATTTTATAAGAAAGCAAAAAAGTTAATCAAGTGAAACTGTCACAGATAATCTTATCTATAATACTGTATTTTTTAAAAGTTGTTTCCTTTACGCGTTCATACATTTCTATTGAATTTTTATTTTATTTTTTTAGTAGTTTACATTTAAATTTTTTATTGAGTAATTTATATATTTATTTGTATTCTACTCAGGCGAAACGATATGAAAACCTTCAATTTATCTAATGCATATTTTTTGATATTCATAATGTTCACCAATTCGTTATAAAGATTAATCAAAATAGTTGTTTAGCATTAAGCTTCGCCTTAAGCAAGCACTGGCCAAAACCAATATTTTAATTAATTAGTGGTTCATACAAAGTGATTGCTTTAATTAAAATCCCCCCACATTAATTTATTTTCTAATTAAATTGATAGTTGGTGACATTTTGTAAAACGTTGTTAATTTGTTAAAGTGTTAAAATATACGGTTAGGTTATTAAGGTTAAAATTGACTGCGAACAACATGGGCAGGAAATATTGTCCATTCTTTGTTATTTAGGTTTTTATTATCACTGCATCATTTTGTCCAACTGTTACAAAAAAAATTGATGATTTTTTACTTACACCTTTTTTTACACCAGAGTCAAAATCAGGAATTCCAGACGTTTTTTAAATTTATTTTTACTTCAAATCTTAACCTTCTTACTTAAATGACAGTATTTTTTTTAAAAAAAACGAACCCTCTTATGTATTAACTATTGTAACCCACCAAATTGCAATTTTGAGTTTTTAATTTATCTAGTTTGGATGTTGCAGAAATTTTACATGGGAATTAACAAAAAAATATGTAACTCCTTTGTGCTGTATGATAAAAAAAAACTTTAAACTGCTCTCCTCAACAATCGTGATTTTGAAGATACGACAGTTTACGTAGGATTGGTCAAAATGTCGATTAAATCGATCGGATGTCGGGAAGTGGATCAATTTCCACTTACAAGATTTTACTTCATTCTTTCTTGCATTTCATTCATTATTTTATTTTATTTTATTTATTTATTAATTTTCGGGAAATCGACAGTTTACTTTTATTTCAGTTTGTACATAAGTATTATATAGCCAAAATAAAACCAATTATGGAATTCCTCCTTGTGACTTTACCTCTACTGAGACAGCATAATAAGGAATAAGTAAATTAAATTTTTAAGACAGGAGTATGAATTCTTAATTTTATACAAAACAAAAGATTATATAAAACGAAAAATTTATTAAAAAAAATAGAAATATAAAGAATAGAGACATAACATTATTCACAAACTATCAGAGAAATATTCTTTTATGGAACGCTTGTATTTGGTAAGTTCGCAATTGAAAATATCCACCTTGGATAATACGCTATTGTAATTATTGCAAAGTCTGTTCAGGCAAGAATTCTGTTTAGAGTTCGTTTTGCATTGATCTACCCCGAACAGGAGAGAAGAGTTACTTTATTTCTCATTGTAATTAAGTAACAACTTTTGATGCTGAAAGTCTTAGGTATCTATTCAATTGCAATCTTCTTCTTGCAATATATAAAAAATTCAGCCTGCGTATGTGTGCGCTCACAAAACTTGAAAAGTAGTCGACAGATATGGCTGAAAATTTCAAAGTTTGTTCTTATTAGTTTCAGGAGTGTTTAGAGAATGGTTTGAATGGTAGAGGAAGTCGGGACGCCCGAGGTATACTCTTCAATATTTCTGCACTGGAATGAGATATGAAATCGTATTAAATTCGATATTATGTACTTTTTTAACAGTAACATTGTAGTATACAGTATTGAATGGTGGAAGAAGTTGAACGCCCGAGAAATACATTATCAATAGCGAAGCATTCCGGGGTCCACTAATTATTACTATAATTCCAGTTTTCACTGTTTATTTTTGAGAGTTGGTTACATTTTGTTAGCCTCTCCGTTGAGCCCGTCAGTTTTCAGTATTCTTATCTGAGTCACTTAAATGGTTTGTGTAACTTTGCATAACTCCGTCAATTAAAGGTAAATAATGTACACGTAATATCAGGTCGTCGTTTGTATCGTTCACAATTATTCCGTCAAAAGTAAGTCGGTGTTGAATTTCTAAATGATAGGTTCTTACTTCGATGTCTTTTACACAATGTTCCGACCTGCCAATCATTTTGCTATTATTTCTACTGTTATAAGTATTGCTCTTCCTTTTAGGATGTGTCGATGGTACTAATGATCTATAATAATAATATTTTTTAAATCCACCTTGTTAACATTTATTTCATATTTGACAGAGCGTAGCGGAGTCCTGTTTCGACTCGACCACTTTGCATATTGTTATAACTAGACTTCATTACTTTTGTCGTTAAGGTATATATTTAATTTTAGAGATTTGCTCGGGAAAATTCATCCGCAGATCTGACCAATACACAATGGTCGTGCGTCGTATATTTGTGTGCTTAACTCCTTCATTTACGTCGTTGAGATTCTGACTTTATTTTAGGGTATCGTCTCTTCGTCATTTTATCTGATTTTGGTGTTTATTTGAGTTAAGCATACTCGCTGTGTAGTATACACAAATTGCAATACAATGTGTTTGAATTATGTAGGAAAAGTCAGTAGTCAGTTTCTTGCTGACCTTCGGTGTAATCTCGCTCGATTTTCAGTAGGTAGGTACTGTTAATGGCTTATATTTTGTCACTAATGGGAATATTAAGGTCGGTTGACCGTATCTTTTGATGGATAGTGTCATTTCGCAGCACTTAGTGGTTTATAATTTACATAAATTAAACCATGAGGGCGGTGTCGTTTTCTAAGTTTTTCTCTAAATAGTATAAAACAAAGTCGCAATCTGCGTCTGTCTGTTTGAGTGCTTAGTTTTTCTAAACTACGTAACAGATTGTGATTGGGTTTTCACTATCATTCAGAGATTTTTTCCGGAAGGTTTTTATATAAAATACATATATATTATATTTATAGAAAGTAGATAAATGTCGATGTTTTGCAATCAAGTTCTAAAAAAATATTTTCGGGCGCTTACATTGCTAACGCTGGCTAAACCTCATTACATAAACCAAAATAATGTACTACGGAATTGTATACCTTGAACAGGCCTACAGGAAAGTCAAGGATGGTATATGTCTATCTCCTAAGGATAATCCCCAGCAACGCCGGGTACACATCAGCAAGTAATTTACATAAATTAAACTATGAGGGTGGAGTCGTTTTCCAAGTTAATTATTTTATGAACGTTACCATAATAATTACATTATTTCTATGATGAACATCGTGATAGTAACTACTATAATGTCATTTACTATGGCAAGAATGGTCTACTGACATACAATAATAATTATTCTTATACCTGTTATTATGAAAAATCACCTCAAGGACGCTATGCAATATATTATTTATAAACAGATAAACATACTTACCTGGCAGGTGATTTCAGATAAACACAATTGTAATAAAAAACTTTGCACGCATAGAACAATATTCAAAAACACAAGACAATGACTTTACTAAGTAATAATTAGTCGGCTGAAATATCAATACAAATTGAACATATTTCAGGCGACTAATTATTGCTTATAATAATTTGTTATCTTTGTGCTATGCATAATACTTTGTCTTATAAACATTAGTATATCATTAAAAAAATATATATATGTTACATTTGCTATTTTACCCTCCGCTATTGATTTAATATTAGAAGATTGATGGCAAAGGTACAGTTGATAATTACGGAGAATTTAGGACTCTTTGGAACTGGAGAATTTTTATGAAACGACCATTATTTAATTACGTTGTCGCGTATCGTGAAGCTAAAAGGTTTCTGAGTTTATGGATATAATTGTCTGAAATGGTAAGTTTAGCTCTGAATTCCACCAATGAGTTTGTATTGATTCTTATATCATATGGCAGTCCATTTTACATAAGCTTATATGTTATATTAGATTTTTGGGGATGCTGTATGAAAGGTCCTTTTACACAAAGGAAGGAGAGAAAGTTCTGCGAAGGAAAAAGGCATGAGGGGTGAGTAGGAATCTTGAGGTCAATGAGCCCAGGAGCGACGGACTTATAAATCCATCCCCCCCACGTATGTGTACCGTCGCCCTGGGAACCATTTATTGGAAACCCAACACCCCTGCCATAGGTCAACCCAAGTGGTTAGCTACGTTTGGTGACTTAGCAGAGGTTTCCGGGTTCATGGGGTGAGGGTCGTCTAAGTCTTGGCGGCGGATGCATTTGCCCACCTACTGCGTGGCGGGTCGGATCAAGAGAGATTGATTGAGGGAGACCCTTTGATTTCTCCAGCCGGACTCTCTCTCGACCCATCACCTTGTACCGCAGTGTGAGAAATGGATTCGATCATACGTGGATACATTGACCCCAGATCCTTACCAACACATCATACTTTTTCCTTTCCAGAACGTTCTCTCATCCTCTCTCCTTTCCTTAAAAAGACCTTTCACACAGCATCCTCAAAGATGACATAGGCCTTAAAGATTTTTTTCTCAGGGCCTCCTGTGAGGAGCTAATGTAAAATAAACGGAAAAAATAATGATTATTCATCACTTACGCAATAACCCATTTTATGTATAAATATTCGAAAATACAAGTTCAACTTGTTCACTCAATGGCGACATAGATAAAACAGTCTTGGCTTGGCGTGGCTCGGCGTGGCTTGTGGTGGCTCGTCGAGGCTCGGCTCAGTCGTGTGTGTCTCCCTAATTTGTGACCGTATCCAAATGGACTCTTCCAGGTAGCTCGGGGCAAAATGTCTTCTGACGTGTGTGTCCAGCTTAGGGGTGCATATAAACACGACAAAAAACCCGCGAGCCAAGCCACATATTATGGGAAAGAAACCAAGCATCCACAAATAGTGCGAATCGCTTCATGCGGTAGCTTCGTTCCTTTCCCGTAATTCGTAGCTTAGTTCGCTTGATTTTTGTCATGTCTATACGCGCATAAGAAGACATTCGGGTCGTATAACAAAATACCAGTTCACGTGCTGGTTATTTTTACCCCTAGGACAAAGGGGGTAAGTTATAATACTCATATTCTTAAGGGCTGCAAGTTTGCGACGCTAGTTTCAAACTACCGACCCTAAATTATGAAAGTTATCCTCCCACATTTATCCCTTACGCATTTATCATGTATTATGGTACATGTAAGGCCTGAAAGCTTTATGGGGAAAGAAAAACTATAAAAAATTGAATACCAAAGACAAAGACTTTCCGAAAATGTGTGACAAACATCTTTTGCGGGGAATATCAACAGACAAACAAGCAAGTGTTATGGATAGGTATCAACCAGAGTTGACACAAACACAGTATTCTCTCAGATGCATTAAAAATAATATATAGTATAATTGCAGCACGTTCTAGAGTGAAAGATACTCTCAGTATCGCTCTGGTGTAAGACCACCATTCAGAATGGAAACGTTGCTTGAAATAGCTTTGGCCGTGTTTGATTACCAGATCTGAATAGCCAGGTGCTTCCCCATCTTTCTCTTTCCCATTTCCACTCCCTCGCCACTACCTTCAGCCTCACAACATACCCCAATCAGGAATGCCATAGTCTTACTTGCCTCCAGACGGTTGGGAACATTTTGGATCCTTACGCGGTTTCACATTAAAAAAAACAAAAAAATTACTTGGATTCTTCAAAAATGTTGCAAATTCCATCTACAAATGAAAACATCTGCAGACATTAAAATTATTAGACTTAACATGAAATCTGAGTATCATTTCGACGAGCTGGAGGTAAACCACGCGACCATATTTTTGGCACCAATAGGGTTCGAGAATGAGTATTAACTATGACATCTGTCGTACATTGAACACCGAAGACCGCACATTGAATAAACCAGAACATGCGCAGAAAAAGTTCGCTTATGCCGAAAAGAAGAAACAATAACGCTTCATTTATTCTTGCCGATCCTAAATTCCAACATTGGCTTCCATGTCAACTGGTCGATTAAACTCAACCTCCTCCCAATCCTCAGAGCACGTGTTTCAAGTCCTAACAAAACAGCGTCCCTCTGGTATACCGGTCTTACCAGAACAGGAATGCTCCTGGCTGGGGTGGTGCAATGGTATCGTACTCTCTTTCATTATCTTAAATCATTCCCTAGCAAGAACTAATCTCATCCTGTAAAATGTATGTAATCACTCACCAGATATTTTTAGAGACATTTCTTATGTCATTGGTAATAATTATTGTAAACTGTTTACCAATCATTTTATTTAAGTTCTGTTTGATTCAAAAATAATTATCTGAACCTGACAAATGAACCGTTGACCAAGTCACTTGTATCAATCTTCACTATTCAAAAATACCATAAAATCTTCTCCAGTGGTTGCTAAATAATTTATCGAAATAAATAAAGTTTCCGCAAATAATTCTTCCATAGGTAAGATAGATTCTTCCACCCCCTCCCGCATTCCGCTGTAAGGGTAGTTTGCAGGGCCAGCCACTTACATTAAGTTATTTTCTTGGGAAGTAACCACCCCCAGGAAAGAGGTGGAAAGTTCCGCCCTACAAGCCTAGAGGGTTGAAACTAGATCGAGAAGCTTACGGTTCACTTTTTCTCATCTGCCGTGGAAGAGGCAGGATAACTTTGAATTTATACATTGAACAGTAGAGTGGGGTATCTGATATCCAGAGATGTTAGTGCTCGACGAGCTCCTAGATAGAGTGGTAAATTCTTTGACTCTAGGCTTAGTGGTAACACCCGGAAAAGTACAAATGGGAGAAGGCTGAGCGATCTATATTTTCTTCATATATTCATATATAATGTATAGGGTAAAGTTTGCTTATAGTAACAGTATTTTTGTGAATACTGCACAAGTGTTCAACTTGAGCCAGTGGGACTAAGGCAGCCCAAATCGGAGTGTTTAGTGAGACAAAGGTGTGACAAGGGAAAGAGGAGAGGGAATATAATGAATGGGAAGTGCCTGATGAATCAGATCTGGCCTATAATAAGCGTTTCGATTCTGAATTTTGGTTTTTTACAGAGGCTATATCTTCCACTGTGGATTTAGTATAAATCTAGGGGTAGAGGGTTGATTATTTGATATTAAATTGACATTAAGGGTAAAAAATTATTTTAGTTTTGACCTGGTAGACCATTGTCTGAAATGGCTTTTAATTCTATTCAATGTATTATTTCAAAAACAGTACTTAAAAAAATGTTATTTTTAATGCTTTTTTAAATAAAGTTGTCACGGAGAATTACACAAATATAACAAAGTGGTTGTACCGTGTTCTATTACACGGAATATATAAAGAACATTCAATTGGGTTTGAAAATCACGGGAAATGTGGAATGATGGAAACAGCCTACCTTGAATTCTCATGAATCCCTGCAGAATGGCTCTCGACGAACTGGCACTGTACACAGCTTGAAAATTTCCTTCAAAACGAGATAATATTTTTCAAACAGAGCACAAAGCATGTGAATATACAACTCCAATTCACGACGACACAACGATTGCACCTGCTTGCCACGACACGAATGCGAATATGTACTGATTTGCAACATAAATTGTCGCAAGTGCAACAAAAATCATCTTCTTCTTTCCAATGTGGGGCTGTTTTTTAAGAAAAGAAATGGATAGTGGGTATGATAGTATATGATGGGAAAAATGGTAAGTATTATCCCAAACTGTTTCAATACTAAACAGTGGTTATCATTTATTATATTAGTGGCAACAGAGCTTCCATCGATGGTAAATATTTCGATATCCGAATTGATTCTGTTCAACAGCAAGGTTTGCTGTCCTCATCGGCATGACCATTGACCATTGGCAAGTTAGTCCTGCAGGCTGGGAGATAGAACAGTCTATGCTGTCGGGGACGGAGATAATCAAGAGCATAGAAATAATGAATGCTCTCCATGACAGCCAAGTTTGAAAAGCATCCATGAATCAGTCAGCAGCGTGCACGTAATTCCAAGCACGACCAAAAGAAAGTCGGTAAGATAAAGCCACGGGTAGTAGCCGTACTCATTGCATTGTATAAAAATCTCAGAAATTTATTCTGCTCTCTCCAACATGAGGGAACACTTTACCGGTTTTAGTTAAATATATCTTTTTTAATTTCTTGAATCAATGAATAAATAATCGTAAGAATGAATGAATAAACGAATGAATCAATGAATGAATTAATGAACGAATGATGAATTAATAAAAAATGAATGAATAAATGAAATAGAATCTTGAAAGTGGAAATTAACCCACTTCCCGTCGTCCGATCAAGCTAAAACTCAGCACGGCACGTTCGGAACGGAACGTGGCACTCACGCACACAATTGTGAACACGTACACGTTTCTCTAAAATTGGATGATTAAAATTTACACCAGTTAATGTTCGAAATAAATTTCGGTACCATTCAATTGGCATTTGGCTTAAGTGATAGCGCGGTTCACTCATTTTAGTCAGTCTCTTGAGAGGAACGTTCAGTCCTCAGTCAAACCAAAAAAGTGTATTTTTATAAAAATAGATTTTTAATTATTTTTTTGTTTGATTTATTATGTAGTTGCTTAATCGTTTCAGTAAGTACTCTAAACTTTCAGCAAAGTTTTTTTAATCCACTCAAATTCAACCACACGTACATTCGATTCAGCACATGGAACATGGAAAACATACAAATAAATTAATAAATGGATCTGAATCTGATCTGATCTGTTTCTATCTGCTTCACAAAATTCCCGTAAAGAAAGCAATATTGTCATCATAGAACTACACAAATTCCCGTAAAGAGAGCAATATTGTCATTATAAAACTACACAAAATTCCCGTAAAGAGAGCAATATTGTCATCGTACAACTTCACAAAATTCCCGTAAAGAGAGCAATATTGTCATCATAGAACTACACAAAATTCCCGTAAAGAGAGCAATATTGTCATCATAGAACTACACAAAATTCCCGTAAAGAGAGCAATATTGTCATCATAGAACTACACAAAATTCCCGTAAAGAGAGCAATATTGTCATCACAGAACTACATAAAATTCCCGTAAAGAGAGCAATATTGTCATCATACCATTAAACAAAATTCAATAAAACGATAAAATAGTATGTTGTGCTTATCCGTGAGTCCGAAGTAATTTTAACTAGTTCTTGCAAATCATCACTATTACCACTAGAAAAAATGTAAGGGAAACAAATAAAATAATTTTTAAGAGGATCGGCTGTGCGGCATATTTCATACAAAACTTAATTATGATTTTGAGGCCAAAACACCCAACCAAACTAAATATTTTTTTGTTTAATTCAAAAGCAAATAAATATACCTATGTACGGATATATGCTAGTTTATTTATTTGTATTTTAATTTAAGATTTAGGTCAACATATAAATCAATTTTGCATGATTTAAAGGCAACTTTAGAATTTTTTCGCTTGTTAATTGTGAGTATAAAAATATCGTGCCCTATCTACTGTACGAATATAGTAGAAAATAAAATAAAACATTATATAAAGGGTGTTTTCGTGAAAAAACTATTATTATAATTAACTAGCGAATTTCCGTACAAGATATATTAGCTATACCTTTGGATTAAAAAAAATATTGTTCAGTTTGGTTGGTTATTTTGGCCTCAAATCCATATTTAAGATTTGCATGAAAAACTACCTAGCTGTTCCCGTTAAAACAATTTTACTTCCCAACAGACAACAAGTTCAATGTCAAAAATCTTCCGTGAGCAGAAAATTAATATCATCGATAAGTTTGATGCAAATGAGACGAGAGGGATTTAGGATAAACGTAACGTACGTTATAATCCACGCTTCGCGGTTGGCGTTAATTTTTGTTATTTTGTCAAAGTACATTTTATATTAAGACGAATTATAAAATTAAAAGGACAAATATATAGGAAAAATTAGTTGCAAGATTATTTTGTTAATTCTGAATTTGATATATGATATCGACAAATATGACGTTTAATAAATAGGTCCAAATGGTCAAGTGGTTAAGAAGCCTGTCCCGGTAAGAAAAAAGATCCTGGGTTCGATTCCTAGTTGTAACCGTTATCTTTTTATTATTATTATTATTTTCTTCTTCTATGATATATTACATTGATGGGTAAAAAAATAAGTTATACATAACACGTCAAACCACCCGATATCACACAAACATTCTGCCTATCATTCAATGGTACACCGCTTAGTAAAAATCCCACTATCAGCTGTTAATTTCGAAATTGAACTGTCAAAAATAAAACAAATTGCTCTAAATAATGGTTACTCGACACACTTAATTGATAAAATCCTGAATAAGAAACTTAAACTCATTTCGACGAATACATTTTTATTTGGTACACCTGAAACTAATAATAAAATCATAAATCCCTTTCAATGGCGTAAAATCTTATACATATCCAATTTTTCTCCACTTAGTACAAAAAATTTGCCTACCCACATTAAACCCGCGTTCTATACTGATAACAACTTGGGAAAATTACTTAAAAATGCTAAAGATAAAGATCACAAATTTAGCCACTCAGGCATTTACCAACTATGTTGCAATGATTGTCAATCGTTCTACATAGGTAAGACAACTAGAAATATTAATATTAGAATCACCGAACATTTAAGATGTTTAAATAACAATAATTTTTCGGAGTTTGCCAATCATCTCATTTCCACCGATCATACTTTTAATAAAGATACAGGGGTTAAAATTCTTCACCGTAGTAATAAAGGCAAAAAATTAGATAATTTAGAAGCACTTGAAATCAGAAAATCCATCAATAATAACTCCAGTATAATAAATAACCAAATTAATCTGTCTTATAGTCCTATTCTTGACATATTTCCAGTTAACCGCTCTGTTCTTCCTGGAATTCCCGTAATTACCCCTTCCACTTTGTCGACATCTCCCTCAAACACTTAACATTTTTGTATTTATGTGTCAATATTTTGTGTAGTAGATTAGTTTTAAATATTCTCCTGACGAAGGAAGGGATCTTCCGAAACCGGTAGAGTGAAAATAAAACTATCGTGGTCAAAAACAAATTTATGTGTTTTTATTATAAAAAAAAGATGTTCCTTACTAGTATAACAAACTCAATTCTTTCAAGAAAGGCATACGGCATTCATATACATTATTGGATTAAATCACCGATACAATATTGTATTTTCGTTAGTTAAAACGTTACTCATAATCACGCCCATTTGTACTGCGTATACCGGTCGTATCAGAAGTTAACAGATTTTTAAACCGACTGATCCTCAGTATTACGATTGTATTAAGACGGAGATCGCCGATTTTGTTAACAATCTGGTTGATTTGACAAATATGATAATGATAATGTAAAAAAGCAGTAATTCCCATTTGCAGGACTATAAGAGGAATATTTTAAATCGAAATATCGATTTACCAAAGCAAATTCGGAACTCATAATCGAATAAGCCGAATTTCGAAGCAATTCAAAACAAACTGGGTCTATGACATCGCAAATGTCATCCTAAGAAACGTGAAATTCGCAACTAAACGCGAAATGCGAAAATTAGCGTGTTCTTGAGGATTGGAACAAAGCGGTGCCAGTCAAATTTTGCATTAATATTATTATGAGTAATATTTTTAATCCGAACAGTTTACCGCCCACTTCGGCGTATAGCTGTACCAAAGCTACAGCGGAGTGTTAGGGAATCTTTATATTTAAGTAAAGCTGTGTCTTTTTAGTGGCAAAAATGAATTCGCAATAGCTGAGCGGCATGTAAAACCTGTTGCTAGAATCAAGTTTTAAATTTGCAGTAAATGGGTTACAATTTATGCAAATAATAGAATACTAGCAGTTAAAAACCAGCTCCGCGGGTTTTTGCTGCTAGGCCCTGCGGGCGGCACTTAGTTGGGCTTCGCCCAGTTTACTAACAACAGTTACATTTAATAAGTAGATATTAGATCAATCCGAGCGCGGACAATGAGAGGAACACCCTTCACCCCAACATAAATCTTGTCAATGAGAAAAATGTTTCCTCTCCCATACCACCGAAATGATTTCATTTTTAAATCGAAGTTAAATTGAAAAAAAAAAAATATATATATATATATATATATATATATATATAATATATGTAATTCGGAAATAAAAAATATCAACATATTACAATATTAAATATAACTTTGCTGAAATAATAAACTCTTACCAAAAGATTGTCAAAGTAAATAATTTTTTTTTTAAATATAAAGGATTATTTTATTGGGATAATTCCTAAAAATCTACATATTTGGGTGAAATAGTATTACGTTCTTACCAAAAGATTGTCAAAGTAAATACTCATACAACAAAACTCTCTTAAAAATTTTTCAAAGAAAAAATTCTTAGGCAGAAAAACCTTACATGTGGGATAAATTGACCTGAAAAACCAAACTATTGTAAGCAAGTACCTACAATTTATTATACTTTTATTTTTTACAATTTACAACTTAATATTATATACTTTCATTAGGAAAAAATCTCTTTATAAACAATATTGTCCGTATACCAATCAGTCAGAATTTGCCCTTGTCTGGAACCGTCAATAATCTGTATAAATAACGATGACTGCGTTCGTACTCTGGAACAGGCAACGTACAACTGTCCATGAGAAAATACTGGTTCAGGAAGTAACAGTCCAACCCGTTCAAAAGTTTGTCCTTGAGATTTATTAATGGTCATTGCATAAGCTAATTTAACTGGAAACTGTTTCCTGCACATATTGAATTGTATTGTAACATCAGACAAAGTGTTTAAGTAAATTCTAGGAATGAAATGTACTGTACCTTTTCTGTTCCCCGTAATGATTTCGGCTTGAATTAAGTTACAGCTGAAATTTTTAATAACCATTCTTGTTCCATTGCAAAGGCCATCACCAACAGATAAATTTCTAAGTAACATAATGATGGCACCAATTTTAAGATTTAATATGTGTGGTGGGAAGCCATTTGGGTTTATAGAATTTAAATATTCAACAGGAAAGTTAGCCTGCTCGTTATAATCTAAATTTCCTTCTTCATTAATGATGGTATCAACAGAATGAAAAGTCTTCATTTGTCCTTCTAATCGTTGAAGTACATCCTCATTGATTGCACAAACATGACTATTTTTGGGGCACAAAATGGTACGTTGACTCATCACTAAGGCATCAGCAGTGGTATGTGTCTTACCATATATACATTGAATAATATCTTGGCAAATATTTACATTGGGAATAAGCACAGAGGACTCTAATGTTCCTTCTACGGGAGGAAGTTTTCCATCTCCCAAGTCCAAAAGCCATTTAGAAAATATGTTTTCACTTTCTAAAGCTCTGACATTTGTTTTTAATTGAAAAGTTTTGAAATGGTACCAAAGTATGCTGCTTTTTATGCAAGCGGCAATTAATTGTCCTCGTGAAGCACGTCGACACACTGGAAGGATCTGACGAAAGTCTCCGCCCAAAACAATAACTTTGTTACCAAAGACAGAATCACTTCCCATGATATCACGTATAGTACGCTCAATTACTTCTAAAGCTACACCTGGAGCCATTGGTGCTTCATCCCATATTATAATATCTGCTTCTGTTATAATTTTCCGGTTCTTTGATGTGACCTTACATGTTGTATTGTCCTGTAAACTGAGGGGTAAATTAAAAGCAGTATGACACGTTACCCCACCTGGAAGCAAGATAGCTGCAATGCCTGTCCAAGCGACTGATAAAACTTTTTTACCTTTTCCTCTTAGAGTGTGAATTAAAGTTTCGTAAAGGTATGTTTTCCCTGTTCCTCCTGGGCCATCAATGAAGAAACATTTATTGTCATCATTTTCATCTGAAAAAAACTTATTCAAAATAGAATTATATGCTTGAAGTTGTTCGTCATTGAGTTTGGCAGCCATCAATTCACCTAAAGTGTTTTCAGAAATTACATTAAAATCAGTCACTTGTCCAAAACTGCAACTTTCATCAGGTTCAGGTAAGCCCTGCATTCTGCAAGATGAATTCTCCTTCATAAGCATATCCTGTATGTTTAAAAGACAAAGATTAATAGCTGTTTCTTCAGCAACACCATGATGAAAAAAATCTTCAGACATACATTTGTTGAAATCATTCCACAGCTGCAACGGGTCCGAAGGGATACATTGTATTAAAATTAAAACAAATAGATGTCGAAGAGTTTTAGGCATCAAATACAATGAAGCCTCCGTCATGCACTGCGTCCATTCTCCTATGTCATCAATGAGCTTCAGTTCACGCGCCGCATCACGAAAAGTAGCTAGTAAATTACCATCAACAGTTCGCAAAGATTCAAAGGATGTAGCTCCAGCCACCTTTATAAGAATCAGCCGTAAATGATACAGTTCTATATTTCTAGGAGAAATTGAAGGTATTCGTCCAATGATTTTGCCACCTCCCCGCTGTCGTCTCGTCCACTTTTTACCAGCTGAAAAGACATAATTATTTGGTACATCTTGATACAGAATAGAGCGTCCCTCAATATCTTGAAGATTCAATTGGAACCACGCTGTTAAAGAGGTGTTCCTTGTAGATGCTTCCCTGAGAGCCTGTTCCTCCCGCCCCTCTACAAAATACACAGATTGGCTGTCGGGTAAATGTAAAGCCAGAAGTAAAATTGAGTGAGATTGATCATTTTTGTTGTTTGTTTTTGGGGTGTTATGCCGTGTTGCGCTAACTCCTTCTTTAGCCGACGTTTCGGACAGCGTTGCAGTGTCCATCATCAGGGCAGATCCGGTAGATCCGAAGATCACATCTTCGGATCTACCGGATCTGCCCTGATGATGGACACTGCAACGCTGTCCGAAACGTCGGCTAAAGAAGGAGTTAGCGCAACACGGCATAACACCCCAAAAACAAACAACAAAAATGCTTTTGGCCGTGAGAATCTAAAAACTTACCTGAGATTGATCATGTATAGGATTTTCCATAATTTTCCAGACAGCTTCAGGGGCACTTACATATCGACAATTGATATATTGCTTAATTTCATCATATTGAATAACCGCACTCTCCAAATTTCCAGCTTCTTGTCTTATTTCGATTCTAGCACAATCAAAACCTTTAGATATATATTTATGAATATATTTAATACTGGCCACTGAGGAACAAATTTCAACATTAATATGAGCATCATATTTTTTGCTAAGGTATGCATTATATGGAACAACAAATCGATTGTCGATACGTATATCCCGAACAACGTGATTTTCAGAAAAATTATCACGTCTCCTGTACTTTGGGTAGCCTGCGGAATTATTATCAGTAGAATCTTTAAATGATTTGGGGAATTTTTTAGAGCACTTACCGTTTACCATGCAGACTGACCTTGGATTAAGTACGCCACATGGTCCATGAATGTTATTTTTTAAAATAATATGGTACAAAGCCGAATTCTTCGGATGGGGTAGTTCTGCAGATACGGCATTATCAATATCAGAAGCTGTATACAACTTATCTTGGCTGCAAAGTGTAAACACGCCATGTAGATGAGGGAGTCCTCTTTTTTGCTGTTCAATTGTATAAACCCAACAAATTACCTTTCCAAAAACATGTTTCTCAGTCATATCATGAATAAATTCCTTGACTTTTAGATGGAAAACCTTGGCTACTATATCAGGCCTGTCCGCGGCCGATTGATAATGTTCCAATTCGGTTTGTATTTCTGGCCATTTGGGATTGCATGTAAACGTTATGAATAGATCAGGACGACCAAATTTACGTACCATTGCCATTGAATCTTGATAAAGTTTATTCATATGGCGTGGTCCACCAGTAAATGAAGATGGAAGAATGACTATATTACCTGCACGTACTCCTCTATCAGTGGCTAAATTTCTTACATGGTCTTGCAAACCTTGGTAGCATTCCACTCTGAGTTGTCGTTGGTTTTTCCTTATGTAATCTAGGCGACCAGATTCATAAATAATGTAAGCATGAATTAAATACTGTTGAAAAAGTTTACCCGCATAATGGATTGGATTAAATATGTTTCTTCGCACTGCTAATTTACTTGCATAAAACTGCATGGCAGTTACAGTATGACGTTGAGCAGTACAGAAATCAGCATGATGCTGAAAGCCTGGGGTCCAACCACATTCACCTGATGGAAATAGTAGTGGGAAAACCATAGGATCTAAATGCTTTGATAAAGTTGCCACCCTTTGAAGTCCTTCAACATTTTTAGGATAAACAGCGATATCTATACCCGATGGTAAATTCCCGTCTCTGTCTGCTACATATACCATGGCGATATCGTGAGAACTGGTTGGAGCATTGTACCTCCGTTGGTCATCAGCTGATGAACGTGTAAATAATAGACGTATATCTCTCACCTGCCCACCGTCAGCCGCAATGCGTAATTCTTCTTCCTCGACAGCTTCTTTTAGTTTCTTATACTGATGAGCATAAGGGCTTATTTGGCGTATTTCGCTATCAATTATTTGCATTATATTTTGATAGCAATCGGCATTAGATGGATGACTCATACGCACTCTAACAGCCTCATCAGGATCATATACATAAAGCTGAGCATAGGAAGGTATTTCACCTTCAACATGTATACTTCTGGAAGTCAAATGATAAACCTCACCAGAAATTTTTAAACAATATGGACCATTACCTGGGATATTAGCTATTTGCGCTCCAAATGAGGCAAATCCATTAGCACTGTTATATTGACGAATAAAATTCCTAAAGTTTTTAGATTGACTACAATCTCCTGTCAATAATGCGTTAAGTGCTGGAGGATAAGCTAAAATTTGTGGTATTATTTTTCCATTATGACAGCAAGAATGTAACAGTTTACCTTTTTCAACTTCAAAATGAAGCGCCTTGCAATGCTCGAATGTACATTCTTTTGACATGACGCCGAAATAATTCTGTTCTGGAAGCACATAATTTGGATTATTGATTAAAGCACACTTCAAGAATACATTACATCTATTTGCTGTGGAAAACCGCCTTCTGGAATTATTGTGTTCAATTTGATTATCAGTCATATATTCTATTCGTCTTCTGGCACTTCGATCGCTCGGTAAACGTCCCTCTCTCATTCGAACATTCCGAAATTCGGCCAATTCTGGTAAAATATTGTCCACATTCCTTTTAGCCATAGTTATTAAATTGAAATAATAATCTGAAAACAAAATATTTATTTTTAGTGACTCACAGGAACTTTTTAAAACAAATTTCTAGGTTAGCACGTCAATAATTATGTAATTACCTAGATATTAAACATGATAGCGCATGGGGTCGGTGTTGTAATATCAAAAAATAATTAATTACGTAAAGTATCGAGTGGAGCTGGTTATTTTTGCAGCCGGTTTTAAATGGTGGTAATGGTGGATTTATAATTATATTTATTATTTATAATTATAATATATCTCACATTAACATACATTGCTTGACACTAACTGGCTATAAAAGTTTTTTACAATGATTGGAAATCCATATACGCTGGCAACATTGGACAATCTGTCTTTCGCGTGAATATGGCGTGAATAATGATAAACGTCAAATTTTAATACGTAATTGTGGATAATTTTTACTGTAATGTAATGAATCCAATGGATTGTCAACTTTCTAAAACATATTTTCTTCGATATTATCCAAAAATTATATGAGCATCGTGTCATTTTCAAATCGTGCCTTAATTTACAAGTTAGCGGAATTTAACTGAAACAGACAATTTAAATTTGACCAATCAGAGGGCCTACACCGTCCAGACGCTAGAGTATTAATAATATCAGATGATTTTGGATTTCGTCGGCAAAAAGTATTATCGAGATTTATGTTTGGGTTATTGTGCCGTGTTGCACTTGCATTCTTCTTTCAGTGTCCATCATCGAGGCAAATTGAGGAAAATGAGTATTGATGATTTATTAAAATCCTGTTGAAAAGCCGTCCTTTTCACAATAAAATATTAGTAATTTCATAATATATCGGAACACTTGTTCACTCAGCTGCGTTTATCCTATTTTAATATATTGACGAAATGCGAAAATATTAAATAAATAAATAAAAAAATATCAAATTATTTATGAACACGTGTTCATAAATAATTTTATGAACACGTGTTCCTAGATCGTCATAATACATTCGTGTTTTACTGATAGTTCATTAGGAAATCTGTTAATTCATTCGTTAAAGGTCTACAGTCCCGTTTGTAACAGGAATAAGAATAATTTGAAGAGATTTTTAATAAATTAGCAATCATTCATACAATCAAGTTTTCTCCATGTGAGTTGTGATGAAATGATCTACATGCATTCTAAATACATAAACGCACACAATCTACACAATTGGCTTAATTATGGATAGTGTAACACTGTCCGCAACGTTGGCTAAAGACGGAGAAAGCGCAACACGGCATAAAAACCCAAAAATAAATCACGCTAGTTAGGTATATAAATGAATTAAATAATTTAAGGAAAGCATGAAACCAATTCTACGGCCATATTCTCAAAATTAATAAAAACTACCTAACCATGCCTAACTTAACTAAAACATAGAAAATCTAACCTCAAACTAATCCAACTTCTTCTGAATGCAGCAAAGTACTGCAAGGAAAGTTCCAATGGTACTTTCCACATCCTTAAACGAAAATAATAAGGAGAGTTGTGGGAGTAAAGGGAGAAGAGAAACGCAGAGAGAACTGGAAGAAGTAGAAATAATAATAGGACGTGGAGGAAGAGGGTTGGAGAGGAAGAAATAATATATTTGAAGTATAAATGGTAAGAAATACTGTTTTTAGAAGAGCGGATTTTCAATTCTCGTTAAAATGTTTGAATTGTATCAAAAGCAGCGCGATGATACTTTCGTAGGTAGGTTCTTATGACATTATTGATTTGACTATAGGTATAGGTGATGCAAATAATGTACTCATACAGATGCATTGCTTGCATAAAGTACGACTTAAGTTTGTTATTCGACTTGGGAAAAGAAAAATTCACTGAAATTATAAAATTTATTGTAAATATTACATCCTACGTTGTAAAACTTTTCGAATATTCAAATTTCATAAATGTGTACCTACACTTGTTGCCGCTTATACGCTCAAAACATTAAGTAGGAATAAGTAGAAAAAAGGCTGTTTCTCAGTGACGTTTTGCGAAGCCTCGTGGGAAACCTTGTTTGAGAACAATCTGGCGATCGCAAATAGGTAGGTTGGCGGCTTCGCTATTATTCTAGGTAGATATTTGCAGCTTACATTCGCCGTCTTACTCGTAGGTTCAAATGTGATGCGCGTTGCATGTATTGAATTTCTAGAACCTACTAGTAGCTGCCGCTACACTTTCATGTATGTAAATGGTACTGTGCCATTAATTCTAACTAAATAAATAAATAACAAACATATCTGGCATAATTTGGCAGCATTTTTAACACGCATATTTTTCAAAGTTGGTTGTAGAAAACATACTTAAATAAATAAAACGAATACAACACTCATACAGATGTATTGCTTGCATGCAGCACGTTTCAAACTTGTTATTCGACTATTCGAAAATCTAGTGAAATAAAAAAAAATTACAACTACATAATAAAACTCTACAGAAATTCAAATCAGAATATTATTTCAAGTATATCATCTTATAACTTGTCGACCCATATTATCTCAAAACATTAACTACGTAGACGTAGGCAAGGCAAAATGCTGTTTCTCAGTGACTTTTCGCGAATATATCCTTTTGAAAAATATAGGTATACACATACACTTTAACAGCTTTTACAGCTTTAACCTGCATTGTTTAAAGCGTTTTACAAAAGTTACTTCGTTTATTAGTAATCGATATTTGAGTGTGTAAAATTATTTTTTTATTTCTAAAATTAATGGTGACAACACCTTAAGAGTAAGCGTAACGTACGTTATATTGTATGCGTTCACATATGGCGTAAATTTAATTACACTTTTGCAAGTTACGCTCTAAAATATTGACGAATTTTTTTATCGGGTTTTCCAATAAGAGGTGTTATTTTAATATTCAATCGTAAAAGATCAATGGTTTCGTTGCTTGTGTGGCACGTAGCGCCGTCTTGTTGAAAGTAAACGTTGTCCAGATCAATACCTAGTATCTGTGATTCAATCCAATATAGTATTTGTATTCATATTGCTATGTACGGGCGTAAATAGATAATTCGTCTTAATATTTTAAAGAATAACTTACAAAAAGTGTAATTTCGTAAATTAGTTAAATTTACGCCATCTATGAACAGATAGATTATAACGAAAGTTACGTTTACCCTTAATGTGGGGTATTAATATCCAAAAGTGCCCAGAATTCGCACACAATAACAACGGATAACCTCGAATTTATGTATGATCTACCGCGGGATTCAACAAATTGTCAACAGCTGACACTGACCTGAGATGTCTCCTGTATTTCTGTATAATATTAACATTATTATTCGGGCCCATGAATAATTCCGACTCGGGTTGAGAAACGGGCCGCGGAGTCAAAGGCCCACTTTTTCAATATCGCTTGCGGCGCGGTTCGTAAGTGAGGGAATTCGTATTTGAAATAATGGTTGTCGCATACATACGTTTCATACTCTGCGATAGAGATGAATAACATTTCTTCATTTTATTTTTTTTATACTAGCTCCACACAGTATGCCCTGAGGAAAAAAATTCTTAAGGGCCTACTTCATATTTGGGGATGGTGTTGTGAATAATCTTTTTAGGGTAAGAAGATGGACCGAGAGTCCAGCAGTAAAAATCAAAGAGTCCCCCCACCCAGTATCTCCGGCCCAAACCCCATGAACCCGGGCAGCCATGCTAAGTCATCAAACGTAGCGAACCACTTAGGGTGACCTATGGCAGAGGTTGTAGTTATCCAATAAATGGTTCCTGGGACGGCGGTACCCATACCCGCCTCCCAAGTTACCAAGTTTGAAAATTTTCTTTCAATTCCAAGGCAACACGTTAGGGTTACCACAATTTTTTAAATATTTCTATACTCTGTGTTAGGGATCAATAACCTTTTTTCTTAACCTTCCCGTTAACAAGTTAGAAAACTTTCTTCCAATTCCAAAATGACAAACCAGCGATACCGTAATATTTGTGTTTTATACAAATTTTTAACAATTAATTAATGTTCGTATAAATTAATGGAACGTGTAAAAAATAAATTATAGCCATTTAAAGCGTAGTCTAGTAGTTATATGAACAGTATACCTCGCGTCCAAAAAACATGTTTTTTTTATTTTCTGAAACAGCCACCATCGTGAACCGGAAACGCAACTTACAAACACATTTACAGACAGACGAAATGCAAAACAGTCGCGTTAAAACAGCACTCAGCCATCAAAAATAAAAACCATATTTTTAAATGTTAAATATCTTTTTAATTTCTATTTTAGTTCACTGTGAATAACTAAAATTGGATGTTTGTTTTGTGTAAGCCAAAGAAGATATAAAATTATAAAGAAACTAGGTTACATTATTTTCCATTTTAGTTACTGGAAGGTTAATTAATGTCCATCAATTTACATCACACATCCTTTGTTTTTATATATTTAATAACCTATTATGAACCGATGCAAATGCATTGATTAACTTATTTCGTATGGTGTAGGGGAGGTCAGAGGGGAACATCAAGATCTGTAAGCCAGTCTAAGTCCTCAGGCGTCGCCCTATGGACCTCATCAATCCCGCCGGGGAATGAATGTAGCGGTCATTCGTTGAACACACGTTCAGTGGTAAATTGGATTAACTGAAATACTTTTATTTTTACCAAATAATAAATAAAGGTTGGGCACCTCTGGTATTCAATATAACGCGAGACAATAACACATTGATGTATTTGAACTTCCAATATGCCCAATACATAACAGGCTGTACTTTGTAAGTACAATTTGGAGGTACTCGGTACATAGGTGTGTTCCACAAATAACAAAGGTGGGTTTCCTGTACTGGGTGATCATAAATAAATTTATTTAAATTATCTTTGTTTAAGAAAAGACCAACAATCCCGGGTTTCAAATAACTTGACAAGTTTTGAAAAACTCCTACCACCAAAACAGAAAGCAGAAAATGTTGCTTGTTTCGTGATGGAGCACTTAGTCAGCCGAGGAATTGAGTTCACGATGTGACGCCCGGGTGGGACGAAGGCCTCCGTGGTCGAGGGGTAAGGCTATCGAATAGCAAGCCAAAGGTCGCGGGTTCAAGTCCTGGCGTGCGCAAGTAAATTTTATTTGATATATTTGTGTTATTTCACAATTTACTCATATAAAAATAAAATATAGTATTCTTGCGGCACGTTCCAGAGTGGAATATACTCTCAATATCGCCCTGGTATAAGACCACCATTCAGAATTGAAACGTTGGTTGAAATGGCTTTAGACGTGTTTGGTGTCATAACCAGAATAGCCAGGTACTTCCCAACTTTCCCCTTTTCCATGTCCTTCCCCTCCCCACTACCTTCAGCCTCACAACTTACCCCTATAGGGGATGCCATAGTCTCACCCGTTCCAGACGGTTGGGAGCAGTTGGGTCTGTTTTGCGGTATTTAAATAAAAAAAATATGTTCAAAGACGCAATGCCAACTAAGCCACTGACCGGAAGATAATACTTGAACACATTCATCACATTTTCGAGAAAGGGTTATTTTTTCTATCTTCATTTAGCACAGTTGAGGTGATATTTCCAAAAATTGTGATATATTAACTATTAGTCAAGTGGGTCGATTACGATTTTGAATCAAAGCCGACAGATACAGACAGATTTTGAAATATCACGCGATCAAGTCAGTGCCATCGAGCAACGAAAATTTTCAAACAACGTCGATTTTTTTTAATCTCTTTATTATTACTGATTTGTGTGTTATTTTACAGCAATCATATTATAATAACGGAGTGATCAGTCTAATTTTAACAGTGAAGTTTACTTAGCGACAGCACTGGCATTGTTATTTGCAAAACAAAGGTTTTCTGAAATCATAATATTTTTCACACAATTTTTTTTTACTAAGCTACGAAACCAAAACTGTTAGACTTTAAACGATTAAAATTACCTTCATTTGAAAATCTTTGATGGATTAAAATGATTTTAGTGGTTAAGAGGAAGCTACAAGCCAAAAATGTGTATATTCTCGGTATACCTTATATCGTAGGTAATAGGCATTAAAATCTCTTGACAAACGGAGTCTAGAAACGTTCGATTTCAAGCAAAAAACTGTTTTTTATTTAATTTGTAAATAATTTTATAAGAAAGCAAAAAAGCTAATCAAGTAAAACTGTCACAGATAATCTTAGCTATAATACTGTATTTTTTAAAAGTTGTTTCCCTTATGCGTTCATACATTTCTATTGATAAAATATATTTTTTATTGTGTAATTTATTTTTTAATTTGTTTTCTACTCAAGCAAAGCGATAGGAAAACCTTCAATTTATCTAGAGCATATTTTTTGGTATTCATAATGTACACCAATTCGTTATAAAGATTAATAAAAATAGTGATTTGGCATTAAGCTTCGCCTTAAAGTGACATATATTCAAAGATATGTGCTCATAAGGTTATTTTTTTACAAAAACGGCGCTCTGCAAATTATCAAATTATTATTATGGATAATTATGAAGCATTCATTATAAATGAGTGCATTGATTAAAATTTTTCAACATTCGTTCAATAAATAATGTTTTATTGTGTAAACAAAATTACACTGACAGACTAAACGGAATCAATGTTATTGTAATTCCGCCTTTTAAAAAGTAATAAGACATGTTATCTGTCTGTAGTATTATATGGTATCTAATGATAAGATAATGCAATATGAATGAAATCAATAGTTCATCGGCACTAATCAGTAATAACAAAACTCTCGAACTCTTAAATTAATAAAAGGTAAAGACTATTGATTTTGTGATTCATATTTAGATTAATATATAAATTGGCCAAATATTTTTATTTGCTGACTATGTTTGAAATAAATACCGCCGCACTGAACCTAAGCACGAGCGTCTGTCAAACAATCTCAACCTAAATCCCTTTCGCACCCAAATCACATGTGTCGACTTCCACTCATTAAGGCGACATAACACTGTAATAGCGGGGGTTTTCTCGACGCTCACATTTTAATTATTTTTGATGAACGTATTACTAAAATCTCAAATGTTTCTAGAGGTATCCCTACGAATGTAAGTTTTTATATTTACGATTAATAAAAACAGGACCTAACCATTAAAAAATTATAATATAAAACATTTTTCAACTATAGAAATAAGCGGTAAGCACCAGATTTTATTTTTCTAGACGATGAATTAGTAACTTCTCGAGAGGTTCCTCTAGATAAATTTAAGATTTTAGTAATACTAATCAGAAGTGATCAAAATAAACCCCACGGAAAGATAGATTTTCTAGGCCTGCTAGGGCAAAGTCGACCGTAGGTCAGTCAGTCAGTCCATTACGCCAGACCGCGTGTCGAATATAGTTTTTACACGAACTCATTTCTTATATCGTTAAATTTCCTACTATATTTTAAGGATTTGGTAGGGCAACTTCAATCGCAGGTCTGTACAATACACAGTACACTTTTGTGCACGGCTGTTTTACTTACGTCGTTCAGATTCTGGCTTTATTTTAGGGTATTATCTCCTCTTAATGTCATGCACTTTATGTTAGGATTTCAACAACGTAAAATCTTAAAAATTTGCGGGAAGAATTTGGTAATTATATTCAAAGTATTTATCTTTAAGAAGGTTCTTCCCTTCGTAAAGGCTGTGAACATTCAGTGGCATGCATTATCATCATCACGGCGCTACATTTTACATATTTCCTTAACATTATTTTTCAGTTCACAGTTCTTTTCATTTTGATCCAATTTTTATCCACAAAATCAGTCAAACTTTTCCACCGTCTGCTTCTAGGTCGTTTCCTCGATTGCCTGTGATCAGGAATTATTTACATATTGCAAATCCATTGCTATATTTTGAATGTACAATCTATTACATCATGCTCAATTAGATTCTTGAATGCATGGCTTAGTCCCATTAAAAAAATAAAAAAAATAAACAGAATAAAAAATAAATATTGATGAATTTCATGGGTTCACACCATAAAGTAGAAACGCACAAAACACAGGAGTAATAGCAATGCATCAAAGACTCAATTCTCCCTAGAATTTGTGCCGCTGGTCACTAGTCGCTAGTTCTAGCTTAGTTAGCACTAGTAATCTTCTGCTTTTTTTAAATCGTTGTTTTTTTCAATCCTACCGGCTGCGCCACGGTTAAGTTACATTTAAACTTCTATTAAGTGTCTTTCTGTGTGTGTTACTGTATGGATGATCAAGTGGCTCCAATGAATACTCCGATATAGATAATTATATATTAATTGTACCGAATACAAGCATTGCGGAAACGTCCTGACTCGTTAGCTGTTGAGATTTAAAAAAGATCGAACTACCTACTTTAATACAATTTATGCTGTCTATTTGACCCGTCAGTATTACCAGAGTGAACCTCTGTTGTTATTATCCTACAAATAGCTTCTCAGCATTCTCAAAATTCTCCTGGTTATGTGGATCAACCTCAATGACATACAATCATGTGACACAGTTATCGTTGGACCCAAATGACATTGGACGATGATGAGAGGGTAGATTGTAGGTACCTATCCACTTCAGCAAAACAAATTATATGTGATATTAAAATTATTTGAATGAAGGTAATGGTTTTATTGGATTCATTCACACGGAAGGAGATAATATGAGGCGAGAGGCAAAAGCGAACTAAGTAAAATATTAATACATACGTTTGATAGCTCAAGTGCTAGAATCAAGTGAGTTTGTCAAATATTTTTTTGTTTATATACGATTGATTGGCAAATGGGTTGAGTGAAACGGGAATGATTCATTGCTTGGTGTAACTCCCGTGGTGTACAGCTCCACCGAAGTCAAAGTCATGTTATCCTCTTAGAAACTGGGCATACTCGGTACAGGGTTCACAGATACTAAAATATTACACAACTGCTGACCCTGTAAAAATCTCAAGTGTGCCCCACTGTTGCATTAGGCAGTCACAATGCACTTAAAAAACCATTGACTCTGCATTAACGGGTGATCCATTTGATAGTCCCCTATCTTAACATACGCACTGCAATCTTTAGAGCGCAGGCATCAGGTGGGAATGCCATCCTTATTCTACCGATATCTCAATGGAATATGCACCGAAGAACTAGTGTTATTGAGAACGGGAACACGCCAAACTCTTGCCCAACATTTATACATGGTTGACTAATTTGTACACTTTTGAAAAAATTACATTTGTCACATGAGAACGGGTCTCGTTCTTGAGTTCAACGGTTCGGCTTTGGAACGATTGGCCGGCCTCAGTGTTTCCTCTTTCCTACAGCGTCCCCAAAGATGACATAGGATGAGTGAAATTATTTTCCCCATGTCTCCAGTGAGGTGTTTGTAAAAAAATCTTTGTTTAGTTTATGAATGGTTTTCAAGTTTCTGACGGTTGTTTTGAATAAATCCAATAATGTTGAAGAAGGAGAACTCGTCAATACAATTGTGAAGAGCTGCAACGTTATATTGTGTCTGGAATACACGATGAAAAATGAGTATAGCTGATTTATTAAAAACTGTTAAAAACGTGATTGCAATCTATTTCTTAATAAAATATTAGTCCAATCAGAACATATCGGAACACGTGCTCATGAAGCTGTGCTTTTTCCTGATGAATATTAATATGAAATGTCACACTATTAAAAAATTTACGAACACGTGTTCCGACATCCTAATAACATAATCGTGTTTTATAGACAAATATGTATAAGGAAACCTGTCAATTCAATTGTTAATGGCCTGCAGTCCCGTTTTTAACAGGAATACGAATAATTTGACCAGATTTTTAAAAAATTAACAATGTATTGTAAGTTTTCTCAGTAAGCAGAAAATATGAGCACAAAACTATGGCAAATATTATTTATTTATTTATTAACGCCCTATCGGGCTTTTACATAGTAAATTGACAGTATATGTATGTAAGTTTAACATAATACATGGATAAAATAGCTAAATATAATTTACTCATAAGGTAATTAGAAAATAATATGGTGAAGTAAATCAAAGTATGAAAGCAAGACCTTTTTTTAAAACTAATAAATAATACACGTTAATAACTAGCAAATAGGTCTAAAATTAGTTGCCTTTTGAAACACACAAAGTTATTAACACCAAATATATCAATAAGTTTACAGTATTCGTTTGCAAGGTGATGAATTCTTGGAATTGGTGAATACATAAAGTAGTTAGTATTGAGGTTATTGTTACATTTAAAAGTGTCTTTGCTTCGAGTTTGTCTAGCAGGTACATTCATATAAATTAAATCCAATAATTCAGGGCTGTCAATGAGAGATTTGATAATTTTGAATAAAAATAATATATCAGTTATAATATATAGTTATAATATAATATATCAACCATACACTTTTGTAATACTTACGTTTTAATGTTAGCTAACTCTTGTATTCCCATCAACAGTTCTCCAACTCTTCGTGGAAGGAGATTTTAAATAATAAGCTCTTTTCAAAGTATTAATAAATCAGGGATTTATTAATACTTTGCGTATTACAATGGTGACTCGATAGTCGACCTAACTAGAAGCCGGCTAAATGAGATCTGAAAACATCAAGTTTGTCTGGGAGCATTCTAACTGGTCCTGGCGACTACTGGCTACTAGCTGCCATCTTGCGGACTTCTACGTAAGCTCTATGCACTGCCCTCTATGAGTGCATCTATGAAGCGCTAACCAATGGCATTTGTTTTTACTTCTACATAAAATAAGCAATACACTCTTAGTTTTCATCTTGCTCTGTAGAGAATTATTAATGAAACTGTTAATGAATAGAATTAACTTTTACTTATCTCTCTTTACGCCCGAAGCCTCGTATCTCTGTATTGTGTTTTGTGTAGTCTTTTTATCGCATATTTCCAGTATCTGTGGGCCCAGGTAGTGTCCGTTGTACGCTGTGTTAGAGTACTGGCGTTAATCCAACGTAAATACTGTCTGCGTATTTAGGGAATAACAATCATCACTATCATTACAGTCGCATTGCAGGTATGAAGGCTTTATCTCTACTAGCCAGGGGTATTCAAATCTGAACTAATGGATAAATGTGTGAGACTCTTTGATTCTTTGGCCTTAATTACAACGCCTTTGAGGTGATTTTGCAGAAATATGGTGCTATACAAATCATCTAAATATTATAATTATCCTATTATTTTTTCGCCTTTGTTGGAAAGAGGTATTCTTAAAAATATTTTGTTTCACTAAAGTAATAATTTTTTTTTTTGGTTTATTGGTTTAATAGGTACAGTTATAATGTATACATATTACAAAGTTGTTTTTTTTTTAAATATCAGAAAGAGTAAAGTAACACACCTTTTCTTTGAGCAAACGCTCGTGTTAAAAAGGTGGGGAAACGTAATCAATTACTATTTTAACATATTTTAAACAAAGAAAAATAAAATACAGTTTACAGATAATTATTGTAAAAAAATAATAGAAAAAAGGAGGAGAGAAAAAAAGAAAAAGCAGAAAGATCTTTGAATAAAAATAAAGGGTGGCTAGGAACTTCAATGTTATTATTAATTCTAAATAACAATGAGAAGCAACTATTTTAGTCACCAAATGTAGAATATTATTTAATGATAAACAAATTTTTATAAGACAAGATTTCTTATGCATAGCACAAAGGATAACAAATTAGTATAAGCAATAATTAGTCGCCTGAAATATCCAAACAAACTGAAAATATGCCGCCGACGGGAATTGAAGCCGCACCTTTTGATGTCAAGTCAGGTGCTCTGGACCACTTATTGCTTATAATAATTTGTCACCAAATGTGGTATTCGACTAAATATTATAAAAATCAGTTTATAGGCTAATCCCAAACTAAAAACCTAAGAAGATGAAATAGTAACTTAGGTTCATAGTTTGGGTTAAATTAGAGGATAAAAAACAAAACATAACCTTCAAAGTTCCACATCAAAAAAATGGCCACCAAGTGAACAATCACTTTTAATTTGAACGAAATACTGTTCAAATGCTAATGTGATTTATTTGTGGTGTATTATATCGTGTTGCGCTACCTCCTTCATTGGTAAACGTTTTGGACAGCATTGTCCATCATCAGGGTAGATTTGTAATCGATGCTAATCGGTGCCCAAAATGTTCAACATGTTGCCAAGTAACATAACAAGTTTTAAATTCTCAAATAGATTCAGATATTTTCTGAAAACATAGCTCATAAGTAGAAATACTTTATACTAATCATCACCATCAATCGATAGTTATTTATTAGCATGTAGATTTAGTGTTATTTTAGACTGGGTGCCAATAATAATAATCTGAATTACTTAAGTAGCAACCATTTCATGTATATTTATAATTAGTAATAATATTATGTATACATATTTACATTGCAATTGAACATGTACATCCTGTTGAAAAACTGGCTAGTTGTAGTTTAACGGGATAACTGTAGAACATTAAATATACTTTCTTAAATATGATATGATTACACATCTGCCCTGAAGATGGACACTCTAATGCTGTCCGAAATGTTGGCTAAAGAAGGAGGAAATGATTTGAGATTTTCAAGGCCAAAAGTAATCTCCATTTACTTCTGGGGGTTGTAGCCAATTTGTAGTTGTTGTTGTATGTTGTAGTCCAACATCAGGGCAGATGTGTTTTCACATCATAATCGATTACACATCTGCCCTGATGATGGAAGATGCTATCAGAAACGTTGACTAAAGAAGGAGGTCGTGCAACACGGCATAATACCCCAAAAATAAATTACTCTATTAATTTTGCCCGTGAAAATCTCAAATCATGAGACTATTGAAATGCATTATTTTATTTTTCCGGTGACTGAAATAGTTATTTCTCGTTTTTATTAAACTGTTCCAGAGTGTTTTTTTTTTTTTTTTTTTTTTTTTTAATTGTTAGTTAACCGGATTTAGTAAGTATTCTATATATTTGCAAAAAGAAAAAAGGATGCTAACTTATTCTTGGTGGAGCGGTACTGTTATAGGTCAAAGTGAAATGCTGACGTTATAGCTAGTCGACGGCATAGGGGGTCACTTAATTAAACACGGATGTGCACAAAGAGAAACTGGCTTTCTGTATTTGTCCTTGTTCACACAGTTCAGTATCTTTAAGGCCCCATCTGTGCATCAGATACCAACAGAGACTGTTACTGCATCAGTTGTAGTTTAGTGAGACCCACGTGACACTTCTTCCGAGGAAAAGAGAAATCTTGCAGTTTAGTAGTTGGGTCCATGTTTAATTTTTTTTTTACGTGATAACGCGTAAGAGTCCTAACTGCTCCCAACCGTATGGAGCCAGTGAAGCTATGGTATCCTCAATCGGGGTATGTTGTGAGGTTGTAGGTAGTGGAAAGGGAAGGATATTCAGATCTGGTCACCAAACACGACATTTCAATTTTGAATGGTAGTCTTACATCAGGGCGATACTGATAGTATCTCCCTCTCTCGGACGTGCCGCAAATACAATATATTATATTATTTTGAATTTAGTGAAATAACACAAATTAATCAAATTAAGTTTAATATTTTGTCCATAACCAGGTGCTTGTTTTACGCGCCCGAAATTCGCCAATGATTCTAAGGACAGGTGCTATTCGGTTGAATATGTATTAGCTGTTCCCATTGTATCATATTCTTCGTTACGTTTATATTTTATATTGTAATAGTCCATAAACAATTATTCGGCTTTGCGACATGCTGCGCAACATCGATGTTATACAGGGTATTCCAATAAGACGTGTTATTTTGATATTCAATCGTAAAAGATCAATAGTTTCGTTGCTTGTGTGAAACGTAGCGTCGTCTTATGGAAAGTAAACGTTGTCCAAATCAATACCATCCAATTTCGGCCACAAAAAATCATTAATCATCTCTCGATAGCGATCCATTCACCGTAACTGTTGTTCCAGCCTCATTTTCGAAGAAGTAAGGTCCAATGACTCCGCCGGACCATAAACCGCACCAAACAGTCACACGTTGAAGATAGAGAGGCTTTTCAACAATAACTCTTGGGTTTTCCGTGCCCCAAATGAGACAATTTTGCTTGTTGACGAAGCCACCGAGTTGGAAATGGGCCTCATCACTCAAGATGATTTGCATTTGATTCAATCAAGTGAATTTTAATAATTATAACAAGCATGTATCGTTCCATTTTTATTAATGACGTAGTTTCTACTTGTCAAATGTCAAAAATAGACAGCTTCAAAAGTGACATCTACCGAAATAGCGGGCTATTCAAAATAACAACTCTTATTGGAAAACCCTGTATTTAAAAATGAAGTGTGTTCTACTGAGCAGGATATGCAGTAATGCTAAGTATACATACGCCAGCCGAACTGCCGAGCTGAATCTCAACTTATTAGAAAGGAACGAAGCAACCGCAAATGGCGCTAAACACCGCTTCAGTTGCTTCTTTCCTCTCCCGTAATTCGTGGCTCGGCTCGCGTTGTACTCGCAAATGAATACTTAAATTAATGGTGGAAGATCGTTGGTCACACGTTGGCTCTTTTTTGGTGAGAGAACGGCAGAAGTGGTCCTTTTCAGAGGAGGCTAGGACGATAATGTTGTGGTTTGTCTACTACAATTAAATCATCATTAATGAATGCCTATTAAGCAAGCAGTCGCAGCCGCTGTGCATACATGATGCATAATAGTGACTAAATTACTGCGTCGTCCAAATTCGGATAGATTCAAAGTTTAAACCACAGTGCACATTGTTGAAGAGTCTCCACAGTCCATTTCAGTTTTCCGGAGATACTACAGGGTGACTACAAAAATTAAAAAAAACGCCTAGTTTTAGCTAATATGTAAACAAACTGAACAAATTCTAAAACTAAACTAACATTTGACCATTTACCGCTAGGTTTAGAAGTTATAAAACTGAAAAGTATAAATTGTTATGATAATTAGGATTCAAATCGTCAATGAAGGCCATTATTTTAAAAAGACTGTTTTTATAATTATAGAAATCTCGTGCGTAGAGAGATAAAAAATATTTAAATGTGTTTTTTGTCTTTGCTTCCAAATTTTACGAAGGATGATGTAATTTTTTCATTTTTTGAATCAGACCCCTAGATTAATTTATTTCGTACTATCTGAAGTCCCAGGCGTTGTCCGAGTTTACACGTTTTTTTTTCAAAATCGTATAAACAGTAATTTTCCACTTGTTTTGAACGTCAAGTATGCAAATTTTTTTTCAGAATACATCAAAATTCTGCTTTAAAGGGTTGGGAAATGGGGATGAGGTGTTTTTTATAAATCCCGTAAAAACAGTAACTTTCTCCTTGTTTTGAATGATAAGTGTGCAAAATTTCATCAATCTCAGAATATATCTGTAGATTTGTATAAACATCAAATACACACCGCCCACCACAGACTTCTTTTTTGTTTTTGTTTTATTAAAATTTATTCAGGAAATACGCAGTTATATAAAAAAAATATTTTAAATTCAATGGTGAATCTAAAATATACTAGTCAAGTTCTGTTTACAATACTTTTTTATGGTTACAGACAGATTAGGAAGCAAACAGACAATCTTACACCGTAGAAGTAAAAAAATGAAAAAAATAAACAGAAAACAAATAATAGTTTTGATTTAAGGCGATGCACTACGTCGTGTAATATTTTAAATTGAGCCGTTATAAATAACAACCCTTACGTAGATGGCGATAAGGTTTAAATTCCCGCTTAACACCATCCGCCTGTTTTGATTTATGCAAGAAAAAAACATGGCCAAAAAGTGCCTTTTTTATTTTGTGGATGTTCAGGCATAAATATTTAATTTTTTTCCGATCATTTTATAAATAACTTAATTTTCCACATTAAACAATAAAATCATAACCGAAAATGGGTTCGTAAGTAGGAGATTTTGAACTTTAAAGCAGTTTTCATATGCCTTATACATTATTTTTTCTGGACTTATAAAAAGACTTATTTAAAAAATACTCGATTATTTCAAAGGCCAAGATGTATTCTACTCGCTGTATTTAATTAAAGCATCTGAAACATTTCTAGGCGACCAAATTTACAAACCAAAAACACATGATTTTGCATTACTACGTATGGTATCGCCTTAAGTACATTGAAAGGTTAATTTAATTTTAAACGATTTGTAGGTAAGTGGAAAATATCAATACGTACATATATCATACGTCCGAGCACAGGACTTGGTGCATATTTCGATTTGAAATGTTGTTTATTTATTTATTAATTAATGGACTTACGTCTAATATATTACAAAGCGACACGAGATTTGGGACAATATACAATGCAAGAGTAAAGGATGGTATATAAAAGCAGAGACAAACAGGGAAAACATAAGAAAATAGAAGTGTCAAGTCAAGTCAAGACCTTGCTAAAACTAAAGTGATACAAAATATCCTCAATTGCATAGTGAGCGACAAAAAACATTCTGACTTATACCAAGTTGACCATTCTACATATTCTGGACAGTGGTGAATTATAAGCATAATTAGTCGAGTGTTGATTGAGGAAGAGCAGTTCTTTATTTCTGAGTCTACGAGAAGGTATATTGAATGTGATGAGTTCTAATAATGTAGGTGAGTCAATAAAATTGTTGATAATTTTAAAGAAACAAATGAGATCAGATTTTTTCCGACGGTCTTCTAAAGGAGAAAAGTTTAGAATTTGTTCAATTACATAATACGATATTTATTTATAAAATAAAGTATTTGACCTGTATTGCGTTCAGAGCAACGAAATGCAATCCTTTATAAAAGAGCTAGTTAGTCATAAAATGTCTACGTTTGTAAAGAGTAATAGGGTTATAATGACGATTTTCAAAGTGACACGACAGGTGTTTCAAAAATTTAGTTAAATAAGTTGGATAAACAAGCAGAAGCATGACAAGAAACCTCTATTACTTTATAAGATAACAGTTAAACATGTTTAAAAATACAGATAATACATACATCTACGTACTTGCATTTCATGGTTATAATCACCGCCATCTTTAATTTATACAAGGCGTGCTGTCGAAAATTAACTGTCAGTTAAATAAACAGGTTTTTGGACTTTTGCACTGGCTTTAACGGGGCTTAGTACTGATCGGTGCTACTAGCCTATACTAACCAAGTGCAAAAGTTCTAAAATAGGTTTCTTTAATTGTCAGTTTATTTTCTATAGCACATATATTGACAAAGATGACGGAGGCATAATAATTCCAAATACATGAATGATTATAGAATGATTTGAATAAAAGTTCTAAAATAGGTTTCTTTAATTGTCATTTTATTTCTATAGCACATATATTGATAAAGATGGCGGAGGTATAATAATTCCAAATACATGAATGATTATAGAATGATTTGTATAAAAGTTCTAAATTAGGTTTCTTTAATTGTCAGTTTATTTTCTATAGCACATATATTGATAAAGATGGCGAAGGTATAATAATTCCAAATACATACATGAATGATTTGAATAAAAGTTCTAAAATAGGTTTCTTTAATTGTCAGTTTATTTTCTATAGCACATATATTGATAAAGATGGCGGAGGTATAATAATTCCAAATACATGAATGATTTGAATAAAAGTTCTAAAATAGGTTTCTTTAATTGTCAGTTTGTTTTCTATAGCACATATATTGATAAAAATGGCGGAGGTATAATAATTCCAAATACATGAATGATTTGAATAAAAGTTCTAAAATAGGTTTCTTTAATTGTCAGTTTGTTTTCTATAGCACATATATTGATAAAGATGGCGGAGGTATAATAATTCCAAATACATGAATGATTTGAATAAAAGTTCTAAAATAGGTTTTTTAATTGTCAGTTTGTTTTCTATAGCCCATATATTGATAAAGATGGCGGAGGTATAATAATTCCAAATACATGAATGATTATAGAATGTTTGAATAAAAGTTCTAAAATAGGTTTTTTAATTGTCAGTTTGTTTTCTATAGCCCATATATTGATAAAGATGGCGGAGGTATAATAATTCCAAATACATGAATGATTATAGAATGTTTGAATAAAAGTTCTAAAATAGGTTTCTTTAATTGTCAGTTTATTTTCTATAGCACATATATTAATAAAGATGGCGGAGGTATAAAAATTCCAAATACATGAATGATTTGAATAAAAGTTCTAAAATAGGTTTCTTTAATTGTCAGTTTATTTTCTATAGCAAATATATTGATAGAGATGGCGAAGGTATAATAATTCCAAATACATACATGAATGATATGAATAAAAGTTTTAAAATGGGTTTCTTTAATTGTCAGTTTATTTTCTATAGCACATATATTGATAAAGATGGCGGAGGTATAATAATTCCAAATACATGAATGATATTATCATATACAAAAACAGTTATAAACAAGGAATGTAAGGATTTATTTTATGTATTAACGTTTAACTTTAGGACACATGGTTCCGAACGACTTGTCATTGGTACGCCTTAGTGTATTCATTTCTCCTATTGCAAGACATAAACCTGAACGTATTGGAGTTCTAATGCCTTATCTGTTTATATTTGCGAGATAAAATAAATCATTAACTTGAGAGGGGTAAATAGCAAATACTAGGTGAGCCAAGATCAACAATCACGTCAAACATTATTAGTCATGTTCTAGGTAAATGTGAACTAATATGAAGTTTTCCAATATTTACCCCGAACATAAATACAAACATACTATTCTACTTGAGGATTATGTACTAAATACCAACTCTCAACTCAATATTACTATAATATTAGTTAGTTTGTTGTATTTTGTTGCCAATATACTGTTATGAGAAGTCGGGTATACCTGAAGAAGACATGTTTATCTACTCAAACATTAACGTCTTGAACGCCAGTGTATACATAAGGATATGTTTAATAAATGTCATATCTCTGAATAAAACTAGCTATTATGGAGAAACTACATATTTATGGTAGCTTATTTTTTTTTTTTTTTTATTACAACTAAATTATTTAACATTACAAATGATAACAATATGCAGACTTTTTTTTTTTTCGTTATTATTCTACTACTCCATAAGTTGAGCTCCAGGAGCTCGTGTTTATGGGAGGAGTATTTACATTTAAAGTAAAATAATATTCTAATGATTTTTTTTAACAATACTCAAAAACTTATGAAATAAATACAAACATAATATTAACATAGGTACACAAATTAAAAAATTAGGTTTTTTTGTTAAAACTATGTAAAAATCGATTTTATATTTTAATTTTTATTATTTCTCTGTGTAATTAACTCCATTGTATTGTTTACTATTATATAAATTTACAATTGAAAAAGTCCTCCACAACACAGGTGAATTACTAGCTTGGAGGACAATATACTTAACCTTTGTAATAGTAATATATTTGAAAATAAATAAATAAAAAAAGAAAAATAAAATAATAAATATTTTTACAGGTTAAGTAAGCGTAAGAAAATTAAGGGTACAATATATCATTATCCAATTTGAGGAACTTAATTAACTTTTGGAATTGTTCATAATTCAAAGTTTCGGTTACGCTAATTTTATTTTTGGACAACAATATATTGTACCATCTCACATCTGAATACAAATAGTGATGCTGAGCCGTGGTCGTTCTAAGCATAGGGATGGCTATCATCAAGCCATTAGTTTTAAATCTATTGCTTATGCTATCTGAGAGGTGAATTTTATGTGTAACATATTCTTTATACATTTTATATAAGGCGATTCTCTTATACAATTATGTGATAGATGGTACATTAAATTCTCGAAACATCTCTATGTATATAAGTTGTATTTATGGTAGATTATACATATACTAGTTGTATTTATGGTAGATTATAATATACTAATTGTATTTGTGGTAGATTATATATATTCTAGTTTTATGTATCGTCGCCTGAGGAAGACATGACATGATAATGCGAATCAAATATGTGTATGTAACAGAAGAGTGGAAATTAGTCGATGTATGAATGTGAATGAAGCAAGGATTGTATTAGAAGATAGAATTACGTATCTTACCCCGAAGAAGAAGGTAGATAGGATTGATTGCCATACAGCTAGACGTGTCGATTCTCGGTAAACACTTCAATACTCTATTATAAGCAATAATTAGTCGCCTGCAATATCAACACAAATTGAAAATATCATAATAAATATATGCTGCCGACAGAAATACAATATAATAAGCAGTATTTTTTTATTGAAGTACTAGTACATATTGAATTATTTGGCGGGTTGGAAATAAGCCGACGTGGCTTTGTGATCTAGAGCTTCTGACCGGACATCAGAAGGCACGGGTTCAATTCCCGTCGGCGGCATTTATTTTTACTCGGGAGATATTTCAAATTTGTATTGTTTATTGTGCTTTGCATAAAAACCTCGTCTTATAAACATTAGTTTATCATTTAAATAAATAATAATACTTCAATACTCACCCCCTTACTAACAGACGTGTTTTAAATTTCACACAACTGATAAACAGCACAAGTGTTTCAGAACCTTTTTTTCACTTCATTCTAACCTTTCAATGTTACCTTTAAATAATGTCGCCAAATCAAAGAAAGTTTCTGAATACAAACATTTACATAATATATTAAGGTCGTTCTTCCATTAATATATAGGGTTTTCAAATAAGAGGTGTTATTTTGAATATTAATTGAGGAATTAATGTTTTTATGGCCGGAATTGGATGGTATTGATCTGGACAACGTTTACATTCAACAAAGCGCTACGTGCCACACAAGCAACGAAACCATTGATCTTTTACCGGAAAAGTTTCCGGATCGTGTTATCTCTCGAAGAGGTGATTACAGTTGGCCACCTAGATCTTGTTATTTAACACCTTGCGACTTCTTCCTTTGAGGCTACGTGAAAGAGAAGGTCTAAGCCAACAGTTCAGCGTCAATTCAAGATCTCAAAGATGGAATTCATGAGGCTGTCGAGGACATAATGCAGCCATTTCATGAAAAGGATATGGTCCTGTAGGCGTGGTCGTGGTGGTCATTTGACTGATGTTATTTTTCACTATTAACAACATACCTTCTTCTTTATAATGAAATAAACATTTGATCATTTATATTAAAAAATGGCATTTTTCTTCGAATATCATAATAACACCTCTTATTGGAAAACCCTGTACTTTTCAATCACCGTGACTGTAATAACATGATAATATTTACGCGAGATAAAAATGTAAATAAAGTGTTATTTTGGGTTTTTCAAATATTCATATCATAATAATGAGATCTGATTGTTCTATTTACCTTCATCTCCGGTGTGAACCCATTCACTAAGTCCTTTACTTAAGATCTTAGGAGATTACATATTAAATGAAATACAGCATCTCATATCAGGTGATAAGATATGAAGCATGTGCGAAGCGGAGATACCTGCTACGTAACACAAGACCTAGAATTAATAAATCTAAAGCATATAATATCATAGTAAACAAAATGATTGAAAACAGAAATTTATTTAGAATTTTGTTTTTATGATCTGAGCCACAGATCATGGAAACAAAGAGAACATGGAAACGTATGAACTGTTACCTAGCAAGGACCAATCTGTGAACCAAATACAGGGTGCAGTAGAACAGACTGTGCTGTTTTGAAGGGCTATTAAAACAATGGCGCAACTTAAGGTTTTATTCGGTACATCATGCCATTTTATGCATCAAGTCCTAAAGATGACATCAGAAAAATGATGGCCCCCAGCAGCGATACATTGATGAAGGCGATTTCTGAAGTTTTCGGGCACATCTCGATGGGTATAGGCGAGTTCCTCGTGAATTCGACCCTTGAGTTCTTCCGATTTGAAGTTTAAAACCATTTTCCTTTAGGTAGACCCACAGAAAGTGTGCAAAGTGAACAAATGCTCAAATAAGGTCAGCACAACGGCACCCTACGTCACCCCTCAGAGAGACGAGAGAAGATCTGTCACAGTTTAGTCATTGAAACTAGAGCAGTATGAGCCTGGGATCTGGGAGACAGTTTCAACGTCCTGTTGAAACTAACTTTCAGATCTGTTTCCACCGTTGGTTCTTCAAATTGAGGTACAAAAAAAATTCAAACATGGAAACCTATCGTTGAGCGTTGACAGTCACAGTTCGTCCATTCTCCCCAAAAAAAATAAGGCCCAATCACTGCAAATGTTAGTATCTCATTTGAGGGGTAAAAGACGACTGAAGGATGGAGTTTAAAACTAGTTCGAAAAACCATCGGTGTGCACAAAATGCATTGTGTCCCCTTCAAAATTATTTGCCTGTACAATCTGCACATGTGTGAAATTTGTTATGATGATTTTACAAATACAAGTATTATTATTTTTTTAATGATAAACTGATGTTTATAAGACAAGGTTTTTATGCATAGCACAAGGGATAACAAATTATTGTAAGCAATAAACAGTCGCTTTACAGGTATAATAAGCAGTAATTATTGAATTGTAATAAGCAGTATTGATTGATTGACAGTGTTGATTGAAGTACTAGTACATATAGAATTATTTGACGTGTTGGAAATAAGCCGACGTAACTCAGTGGTCTCAGAGCACCTGACCGGACATCAGAAGGTGCGGGTTCAATTCCCGTCGGCGGCATTTATTTTTAATCGGGAGATATTTTCAATTTGTATGGATATTTCAAGCGACTGTTTATTGCTTATAATAATTTGTTAATACCAAATATGTTAAAAGTAAATCCTTGGTACTACGTTCTCGGTAAATTCTCGGTAAGTTCTCCTTATTCCGCCTCACAACGCCGCCCAACCGGGTGGTGACATAGTTCCCCTGATAACGAATAAATTTCCAGTTAGCCTGATTTTTTGGAGGATGATATTTCAAACTTTAAAATTGATATTACTCTGATACCTATTACGATACTCTGATACGAATTATAATAACGGCTTAAATCCAAGACATCGTATCTTTACTTTTTAGCGACAATACGAGTATACAAAACTCAATTATTGCTCCACAATGACACTTTTTTGTGTAACGACAGAGAACAAAATAAGTTGCAAATTTTCCAAAACAAATCAGTGAAACAGATGTTGACATTGAATGCGGTGATATTTATACATACAATAATAAACAACCAGTTACCAAATTTCTTTTCAAACAAAAACATATACATACAACTAGAATATTCATATACATGTAATGGACAAGGGCGTGTAATGGACTTGGATTGACTTGAATTGACTTGACATTGGACTACTAAAAAGGACAAAACATTCTATGTACAAAGGAATGAAATATTTTAATGCGCTGCTGAAAACCACAAAACATACCAATTCATAAAAATTCAACAGATTGCATGAACCGGTGACCGGATAAATCATCAAAATGATAATTCATTACATCTTTAAAAAGTTATATAAAGTCATGGAAAGTGATGAAACAAAAACTTTATTAACCGGGTTAAGTAGGTTAGGTTAGGTTAGGTTTAATTTTTTTTTTCATCGTTTTTAATGACTTTATATCACGTTTTAAAGGTGTGTTGAATAGTCACTGTGTTGAGTTATCATGGAACCGCATGAACCCCCTTAAGCAAAATAAAAAGTACTAACTAACTAACCATCAAGCCGTTTCTCCGCAGGGGTAGGCAGAGAGGACGGACCGTCAAACAACTCGGTCTTGGCACACACTCCTTGGCTCATTCACTTGCATTCATCGTCTCATACATACTCTTCTATTATTCTGACTCTTGTCATGGCCCGACTCAAGTTTCTAATTCACTTGGTCATGCCATGTTTTCCTCGGGCGTCCCCAATTTCTGCTACCATTCACATTTGCATCGTACATTTACCTTACACTCCTTCCTTCGCTCATTCGCTCTACATTCCCAAACCATCTAAGGGTCCCAGACTTGATCTTACTCATTACGCTTACATCAGCCTTGCACTCTTTGCGGATCTCCAAATTACTCACACGATCATACATGGTTTTACCACACATATGCCTCAGGGATCTCATTTCTACAGCATTCAGTCTACTTTCATCCTTTCTCTCCCAGTTCTATGCCTCACTTCCGTACATCAGGGTAGGTACCAGCACTCCATTGTGGACTGCTAGCTTCGCTAATTTGGACAATTTTTTTGTTAGCACCAACTGCGTTCACTCCTCCATTTAAGTAAAAGTATGTTAGTAAATTTTGTAAACCTAAATGTACAAATAACGCAGTAAAATAAATAAATACTCTGCTAATATGAGAACCCACAAATTGTACTAATTTTTAAAACTTTTTTAGGTTCTTCTTATTCACACCATTTAGAAAAAAAGTTGGTAGGTACCTGGCTAGTTAAATCTGTCCACGTCCACTAAACATGGATAAGCTAATTTTAACAAACGATTCGATTCTCAGTGATGGTTATTGATCAAGATTATTCTAAAAGTATCTATCAGTCTGAAAGTGTGTAGATATTTTACGGACGTCATAATTCATATACGAAATAAATATTAAAAAATCGTTTGATATATTTTATCATAAGCCGATGTCCCGCCTAGCACATAATATTTCGATGATTGAAAAGAAATTTCTTTTAGGTACGTAATATTAATATGATATCAAAGGGGCGGGATGGTTCGCCATTTTTTCATTACCTTTCCTGTGACGAATTCTTCCATTATTGTTTGCCGCGCAAATACACGGATGAGGCCATTTTGAATTTGGTATTGTTTTGTAGAGGGCGTCTGGTAAAAGTTCGTATAAAAATTTGGTAAGTATTGATGGCTCTGCCCGTATTCATATTCGAGTGTTTAAAAATTGTAGTTCTATTGGAATATTTATTCCCTATTTTTTCATGAAAGTAGAGACAAGAATAGGAGGGACTTACAATATATAAAAATAACAGCTGGAATGTTTATATTTATGTACATCTAGATGGTCGGTGTGGAGTTAAATATTAAACATGTCACATCAATTGCGGGGTAAGAAAGTCCGGTGTTCGACTTTGTCAATGTGGAGCGAGAAAGACATATTATGGTATTATAAAAATGTTCAACCTTATACCCGGTTCTTGGAAATTGAAAAGTGGAAGCGTCCTGCGTAAATTAGTCAATGATTGGATTCTAAACTTAGGGAGAGTAGAAAGTGAACGTATGCTGTATAACTGTTAAACAAAATCACCAAACTTTCCTGATCACTAGACCAAAATTCCTACCACACTTCATTGAGTTCTGTTATCGCTCCGCAATGTTTCGACATCCATTCTGATGTTTTTATACCTTCTGATGTTTTTCAACCTAAGATTTATGGTTATGCGCCCCTGAAGCCTGTCTGCTCATTAGGTACATCACTACTGTAAAGCGTATCACATTTGTACGTCGCACACTAACTCTGTGTGAAACTTGGTACCTACTACGGTAATGATTTATAATAAATACATAACACAATATGGCGTACGGAGTAATGCACCAATTTCACCAAAGTAGCACTATATCAGGTAGGTACTATGTATTTATATTCATGGTTTATGTTTCATAGTTTATATTTCTATCTATATATATAGTTATTGTTTTTACATTTTAGCAGTAGTTCAAGAAATGAGCGCGGTGTATATTCGTATTGTCGTATAATATAATTTGTTCTGAATTCATGTTTTAATTCAGTGAAAACAATCATGCACATAATTTATTACACATTCTAGTTACAACGCTTACCTCATACTCGGTAAATTTTAATATTTTATGTTACCAGGTTAATTCGGTAAATCCGATTATAATATATGCTACCAGTTTATTTTTTTCTACTTCTCACAAAACAATGTATGTGTACTTATATTTATTATATACATTTTCTTTATTACACAACTTAGTTTCAGAGAAAAATGAAACTTTTTTTTGGTTTTTGTTATGTAATTATGTACATTTCAGTAATAATATGAACTAAACATGTCAATTTGTCTGTCCTAGAACGGGAAACTTTCCTAGTTGGACAGGCAAAGCATCCAATATGTAATATGTACTTTCTTTTGATAAATAAATAAATAAATAAAAAATAAAATAAATAAAAAAATAAATAAATGCCAATGTATTAGTTTCTTCTCTCTCCCTTACTTCCCCGCTCTCAACTAGATAGTACGCATTTGTATCTTGTACACGGTTGAACATTGAACTAAAGTGATCTCTCTAAAGTGCCGAACATCATTATTGTTTTTAATAACCGCGAAATATTATTTAAGTAGTAGCACAGCCATAATAACAGTTATATTAACATCAATCATCAATAACATCATAATAACAGTTATATTAACACCAATCATCAATGACATCATAATAACAATTATATGAACATCAATCATCAATTACATCATAATAACAATTATATTAACATCAATCATCAATAACATAGTAACAACAATTATATAAACATCCATCATCAATCTGTATAATCTTTATTTTTATTTCTGATGTGGTTTCAATAATAACATGTATTTTTTTCAATTTTTGTTTTAGCATAACATGTTCCTTTCATCGTTTGTTCTACAAAATATTATTTTGTTATTCTTACATAAATCATGTACGACTATCATAATACGGGCATGAGACTAGTATGGTAGTTGAGAAAATCATTAAAATTGTTTTTTTTTTTTAATTTATAAAATAAATAACATATATTTTTTTCAACGAATTCCTGGGTTACAAATAACCTACCCATATTTGAAAAAATTCTGCTACCCCCACAGAAAGCGAAAAATGCTACTTGTGTAGTAATGTCGGATTTAGCCGGCCGAGGAATTGAACTCACAACGCCGGGGGTGGGACCAAAATGCGATGCCAACTCGACCACTGGCTGATCCTTGAGTATTATCGGTACAGAACTGCATGATACCGACCAGAGTGGAGACATTCGACAAGCCAGAAGGGAAAACTTTTCGCAATTAAGCTATCGATTACAAATCTCTATTTAATTACCAAAATAAAAAAAACTTTTTTTTTTAATTTTTTCACCGTCTATCATTAAAAACAATAATATAACTTTAATCATTCATCACTTTAACGTTCTTATAACGTGCCGTTTGCATTGAAAAGATAAATCAGTAGAAGTTTTTGGTGAAATTATATACTTCGGGTAGCATAGATAAAACATTTTCAAAAATCGAAATTCTTTCTTGAACATTGAATCAGTGTATTTGGCCTGTCCGGGGCAAAAAATCCAAATGTCTTATTAAAGTTGGTGACAACAATTTTCTTTCATTTCGGGAAAGATTTCTAGTTAATTTTTTGTTCAGTGATTTTAGCCGTTCTCCTTCGTGATGGAAGTAAAGAACTCCAGCTGCAAAAAAATATGAAAAAAGAAAACACGATCTTTTTACATATTATTATGTCCTATGTACGTAGTCGAAGTTGAACATTCCAGGTTTATTTTCTATAAAATATTTATAAATTGTCACCTCGGTAACCGAATGTCCTGTACTTATTAGATACCAACGTCGAACTAATATTTGCCCGGGGCTACCAATAGCAGGAATTTACACAAAGCCGCAATAATGTGCCTAGAAAATTACGTGTGTTTTTGGTGAGGTGTTTGCCTTGCTGCAATATTAGACGAATTATTTTACGAAAGTAATGCGAGATGACAGGAATACCTCAAGGTTGCGATTTGGGATCTAACCCGAAGTTATTTATTTGAAATATTGTTGTCGTGATTCCACGCAAGCTATTGCTAACATATTATATTTTTACTATAGCTACACAATATGTATATTGGCTTTTCACACCGTTTTTGCCCGTTCTTTACACTGTTTATTTATGCACATTCTTCCTTTTACTTTTGAATTTGGGCCTTATTTATTAGGAACGCGTTGATAATGATAATAATGTTTCTTTTTGTGTTTTTAGCTCTTTAATACTATGTTTATCTTTTTTTCCCTTCTTTTTTTCTATTATGAACGGTCAATTTGTTGTTGATCACAACTAATTTTCTACGTTTCTTATTTTACTTTTTATTTGCTACTTACAAATTGGTTTATGATTAGGTTGTCGAACTGAACTCTATCGTACTGTTTTGTTCATTTCCCCACCATGGGGGCGGATAGACCCTGTTCCTGCATCTAGTAAGGTGACATTAATCCGGTGCGGCTGTCCTACGAACCACGGGTGCCTCCCCCGGCATCATGAGTGGGCCTGGGGAATGTTTGCGTGAGCCCGGTCCCCTTCCGTCCTGCCTCTGGTGACCTGAGGCTAACTTCATTCCCTAGGGTCTTTGGGAGTATTTGCATTTCCTCCCCCCATTTACATTTCTTCGGGGGTACTCTCGGAAAACTGGCTAAGAGACGCGGGTGCTTGGGATCGTTGTGGCCAGGCCGCTTGCCACGCTCATTTTTGCCGGGACTGCCCCGTGATAGTGGGGTAAACTGCCTTCGATACGCGGCTTGTATAATTTTATGTTTCAAACATACTTCCACTTGTAAATATTGTTCTCCTTATTTATTATTTAATTTTAGATGCCAAACCACCAGGCGAACACATTTCAGATGTGTTCTTATTGTGTGTTACTGTTAATGTAAGTATGCATACATTATTTCGTACTAACAATCATGCATGCAGGGACATTGGAGGGTCTAGAATCGTTTTAAAATAAATTTAGATTCTTTTTACAAAAAAAAATTAGATTCCTGACGTGTGCGGCTAAAGAGCAATATATAGCTACAAAATGGTTATTATACAAAAGGAACTTATTAATGATGTTAATTTGGCAAAACGAGATTACCCCGAGGATGCGATCTAGGTCCTTAATTATTTTTAATGTTGTTTTAAAAAATATTGAGAAGACAAGAGACAGCTGTTTTAACCTTTATTTCCCTACCTGCGTTTTTATAATATACTTGGCATGTTTAATATATATATTCATTTTTGTAAAATCAATTACGTCGCTTAATAAAACAAACGATTTCACTATCCTCCCATTACACGAATCAATATACAAATGATCCCCTGTTTGAAACCTTCCTCGGTTTAAGGTCGAGAGAACCAAATATTGAGTTCTTACAGCGGCAACAGAAAGAGGAATTCAAATATTGTAAAAATTTTTGTAACTTGGAATGTTCGCTTTTCCTTGAAAATAAAAGAAATGTTTTTGCTCTTTTGATCTGAAATTATTAATATGTACCTGTTATATTATGGTGATATATGAGAACGATGTTTATAAAAATAGTAACCGGCGTTGGCCGGGCTATGCGAATTTTTTTCGATATCTCATGTTAATAAGTGACCTTTCTCGTATTTTGAAGGTCAAGTGAGCAAAATATCATGAAAATCGAAATAAAACTGTAGATTTGCATAAAAATCAAAGCCACGCCGACAGCCCGCCCTCTGCACATATTATCTATCTATCTTTCTTTTATTTATACAAAAGAGAGTGTTTGTGTGTATGTGGCGGGCGGACGTCCACGTGGCGGACGCCGAGCGGGCAGCGTAAATTTTATTTGTATACAAATATACAGTCTTAATTAAATTTTCCGTCTAAGTCTGATTTCAATAAATTTTGTGTAAAGCCCGAACAACGCCGGGGAATTGAGCTAGTTATATAAATAAATAGATATAGATAGTAAGAGACGTACTTGACTTACTACCAGTGATTCCTGAAATTATTTGAAGTATAAAATGCAAATGATATTTCGTTTATTTTTTTTTCAACTGAGAACATAGTAAATCAGTAGGTATTGGATAGCTAAGGTCGATGTAAAGGGTAGGGCGGTTATTCGGTTGAGTGATCAGTCTACAGTAAGTTAATTATTGAAGTAAACATTCATTGATAATCATATGGATAAGTAAAGTATTGACAATATAGAGTAATCAGTAAACACTATTACAATATATTTCTGATTGCGGGCTCTCTTTTATTAAAGTAACGAGCGATCTGCTGTATTTCCCACCCAGCACTCCAAAGCATTCACATTTTCCATCAAAGTGCAAGAATCACGACTTTGGAATGAGTTTTCCACGGATAAAAGGTTTCCCTGACGAATGCCATCATGTCAAAGTACCCTTTCGGTTGTAAACAGATTAATGCTTCCCTTTCACTAGCCTTAACTCGTTTCTATTCAAATCGCCATCCTTTACACCGTGATAATTTGATTTTTAACCTTCACGCGACTGGTAAAACCGAAACCTATTTTTGGTATCTCTAATTCTGGGTTGGTTGTGTAAAATTGTCGCTAAGCCATTAGCCGACCTTAAAAAGTTTTTGTATATTCCGTCTTACTCATAATAGATAATACGGAGGGATAAGAACGGGCTAGTAGAAAACGTTACTCATAAACATGCGCATGCGTACTGCGTACACCGGTCATAATTCTGCAGCATTAGTGGCTGACAGATTTTTAAACCACCAGACCCCCAGGATTAGTGATTACAATCGTATTAAAACGGAGACCGCGTACTTTGTTAACAATCTAGTTGATTTGATTAATGTCTATTGGTCGCGCAATTAGTGTAAAAAAGCAGTAATACCTATTTGCAGCACTATGAGAAACATTTAAGGACATTAGAGGAACATTTTAAATCAAAATATAAATATAAGACGGAACGCATAATCGAATTTTGAGCAATTCAAAACAGAACAAAACCGAAAATGTCAAATGAAGAAATGTAAAGTTAGCAACTAAAGTCGAAATGCAAAAACGACCGTATTTATGAGGATTGGAACAAAGTGGTGCCAGTCTAAAAAAATCTTGCATGAATATTATTATGAGTAAACACTTTAACCCGAGCAGTATACGGTCTAATTCACCGTGTAGCTGTACCAACGCTGGCGTATTAAGGAATCTTTATAAGTAAGACTGAATGTGTTCAGAAATTAATTGAGTTGAAGTTTGTAATATTGTTATGCACAGCATTTGCTTGAACCATTTTTTTATCTCCGTATTTATGTACCTTTTTTAACTTGCAGGTTGTAGGAAGAGATGGCACTCAGATGGGACAAGCTATCCCCCGCGGAGTTTCAGCAGCTTCAGGATTTAGCAGCATGTAAGTAGATTTTCATGAAACCGCTAAAATTGAAATATTTAATTTCGAAGCAAATAACAGCATAATTTTCCTAGCGTTTAAATCAAAATAATTCAAAAGACCATTCAACAACAAAAAAATTCTTACGTCCGCCTAAACTGGGTTATATTTTTCATGTTCCACCTTAATCATCTAAAACTATTAAGTGTTAATTAATCTTATTTTTAAGTACATATATTTGAATCATCTTTGGTTTTTGTGATTGAATGCAAATCTTGATAGTGAAACTAACCCACTTTCCGACAAACGATCAAGCTGAAACTCGGTAAATAGACTCGTTGTTTATGGCAAAGCATTCTATCTACTCAATGGAATACCACGTATGTATGGTTTATCAAGAAACAACCTATAATCCCGTTTGTAGTTCATTATGATCTGTGATTTTCCGGGATATTCCCAAACGTTCCAGAAGCTCTGGAAAACTCTCGAATGTTCTGGACTGTTCTAGCAATTTCTAGAGGGCGAAGCTTTCAGCTCTTTCAATAGCACGCACTTCAGGTAAAAACGGGAACCTTCTTTATGGATGGGGGATAGAGGGCTACCGCACCACATAACTCCCTTGATCGTACCGGGTCTCTTTTCTGAGTTTGAACGCACATTGTACACTTACTTTTATAATATATATTGATTAACTTCGTATTATTATATTCGTTTTTGTCTCTCACTTTCACTTCATTTTATATGTTTGACTAATTATACATATTTTTTACAAATACATTTGTAAAGTTATAATTTTATTTCCACTTTAAATTCGGAATACTCTCGAGAAAGTAAATATATTGTATTTATAACCTTTAACATTATATTATTATCCACTAGAGGTAGATTGAATAAACCACACTACTCCAGTCTACATGTAGTAGTAGTATTGTGCAAAACTGGTATGCATTAACTCTTGATAGGCCGAGATGCCAAAAAACACGTCTGTAACCAAGTGGGTCTTCCGAGGACCCCATGTATTTTTCTGTCTTATGGACTTTTAAACTATAGAAATCCCAATTATTCAGTGAATTATTAATGGTAACTTATGTATTTGCGTGGAAATACGTAAAATACTAAAATGGTATGTCAATTATTTAAGTTAATATATTTAGGATAGTAATTTTGGGTACTACATACTCCTCCAGCTTGAATAATCTGAATAATTGTAGGATTGAAGCTGAAAGTATTTATAAAATATTTTCCTCGGGATCATTGCCTTACAAAAAAAAATATTTTCTTTAAACTTATTAATAGTTCTGTCAAAAGTTTATGTAGACCTCGCGTAGTGTTGATTATTCCGATTGACAGATCGTAACGCTCAAGCGATCCCTGGCGGAGAAAAAAGGTACTATCCAACACGGCTACCATCTTGACAGGATTGACCGAATACGAATTTACAGCCAGAGAAAATTTAATGTTAAAACTGGACTTAGCTACGCTCACTCAGGTCGATCAGTCAAATATATATTTTTTATTGACAAATATCCCAGAATTAGAATGAATACCGTTAAACTTTAAAGGTAGTGATGCAGAATTACATCTATTTTTTTTTTTTTTTTTTTTTTTTTTTTCTTTATTCATGAAATATTAATGTGTACAGTTTTTACATGCTTTTCGGCTACCACACTAGACACATGCCCGTATTATGGTAGTCGAAATTTATATACATAGGTTTATATAATTATATAAATGTAATATTTGATAACTTGTTAATCTAAGTATTTTTTTTCTTACATGCAATGTATGTGTATAATAGGTAACATTTTTACTGGTTCCCAGTTCAGTAGATTGCTCAAGTGTACATCAACCGTATTTTAAACTGTTGATGTTAATGAGATAAAATGAACACAATCAGCAAATAAATAGGTTACTTTACTTGTTAAAATAATGAAAATAAAGTAGAAATTATGAAAATGAACTATTCTATTAATTTTCGACAAACGTTTAAACAGAAGAAATACAAGTTTTTAGATTCTCACGGCCAAAAGCATTTTTGTTATTTGTTTTTGGGGTGTTATGCCGTGTTGCGCTAACTCCTTATTTAGCCGACGTTTCGGACAGCGTTGCAGTGTCCATCATCAGGGCAGATCCGGTAGATCTTCATCTTCGGATCTACCGGATCGCAACACGGCATAACACCCCAAAAACAAATAAATAAAAAAAAAGAAGAAATACACTTTTTTGTTATGTTACACCTCACAAGAACACCCCTGTCTGTGCAGCATAAAGGCAGGGGAGCTATGGCGCCACCGATTGGGCAGCGTTGTAAGACGGGTTAAGGTAGGGGCTTTAGGAAAGGCTTTATTAATGCGACTCTTGAAGAAGCCCGGAGTGTATGAAGGAGGAAAAACAGATGTCGGTAGCTCGGAAGAGTATTATTGATTAAGTAAAATAAAATTGGTATCTACTTTAGTTCATTGAATTTTACGCATTACGCAATTTCGAATCACGCATGCACGCACCAATGCAGGGCCGGGCCTGAACCAAACGGCGACCACCGCAAAAGATATTAGTAAAAGATGAAAGACAAATAAATTTTGTTAATTTTAATATATCTTGCTTTTTTTCAGATTCAAGTCGTCAACTTCAACAAGTATTGGAAGAATTCTGCACTTCGAGAGGACAGAGTCCAGATGGGGTAAGCATCTTCTGCCACGTTTTTCTTTTAAATTAAACTTTGATCGAAGAAAGGAAACAGGGAAGTAAAATGGCCAACACGATCCTCAGAGGGAACGGTGCGAACTCTCGAAATAACTAATTATTTGTGTTTTAGTGGAAAAGTTACCACGAAGCTCGGAATGAGGGGTTATGTCGTATTTTTTTTTTTAATCTCTATTTTCTAGATCTTTCTAACCGGACAATAGAAGGAGAATAAAAAATCAACATAAATACTATGTACAAAATTTAAGGGTTCGTAGTAAGGTTTCAAAAAGAAGAAAAAGATGATTTGAAAGGGAAATATGTTTATCCTAATGTTAGACTTAGGGAACTCATATCACAAAAAAAAATATTATAATTAATAGGGTGACCGGATAAATCATCAAAATCTTTAAAAAGTTATATAAAGTCATGGAAAGTGATGAAACAAAAAAATATTTTTACTCGTGAGATATTTTCAATTTGTTTTGGTATTTCAGGAGACTAATTATTGCTTATAATTATTTCTTATCCTATATGCTATGCATAAAACCTTACCTTATAAACATTAGTTTATCATTTAAAAATAATAAAAAAATTAAATTTAAATTTAAAACTGGGTTATGTAGGTTAGGTTAGGTTAGGTTTAATTTTTTTTTTCATTGTTTCTATTGATTTTATATCACTTTTTAAAGGTGTGTTGAATTGTCACTGTGTTGAGTTATCATGGAAGCAATTAATAGTCGTGAATGAAAATATTTACTAAAGCATAATTTTGGAACATGCTGTAGTGAAGATTTCACCCATCCTTTAATCGGGACACTAGTTAAGCAACTATTAAACTAACTAACATCTTACTAACTAGTTAAGTTAACTTCCTCGTACATAGTTAAGTTATTTAGTATCCTGTCCAGAGGCAGAAAGATTGATTATGAAAAGCAAAATAGATGACAATCATCTCCAATATTTTTTATAGGTACTCGAATCAACCGGGAAAAAATAAAACGGAATATCCCACGATATTCCCGACAAAAACGTTCTTAAATATTTTATTACTAGACGTCAAAAACTTGAACCCACAATAATCCACTTAACTTTTTCTACAGCGTTTTTATCAGATACTATTAGCGATGAGTCATTCATGAACGAGCCGTTCAATTGAGCTAGCTCTTTTGGATGAATCATATTCGTATGGCTCAATTGAACGGTTACTATATTTTATCTGGAGATATTTTAGAAAATAGCGCTTTTAAAATAATCCAAGTATTTATTGTTATTACGTACTCAGAGATGTTAACGGCATCTAACAGTCCGAAATCTGTCCGAATGATTCATAAGCTTACGCAGGGAACTGGGAGCTGGTAGCGGGAGGAGCCGTACCAGTATCGGCAAGCGCAGTATTCTCATTGTTTATAAGCTCTTAGCTCACAGCTCCCGTTCAATCGAGTCGTCGTTCAATTGAGCCGACGCTTCGAGCAAAAATATATAAAGCTGGTACCGTGTTCACGTTCTTAATGAAATTAATCATGACCTATCGCTGTATACTACGTATAAACAATCATTCGTTCTTATTCTCTATGACCTCTACGTGTACGTAGCCGATACGAATATAAGTAACAATGAATTATTTTGAAAAGAGTGATATAAATTCATTAAAAGCGATGAAAACAAACTAACTTATTAACCTAACTTAACCTAACCTAACCTAACCTAACCTAACCTAACCTAACCTAATCTAACCTAACCTAACCTAACTTAGCCTAACCTAACATAACCTAACCTACCTAAACTATTTATCCTATCCAGTTACCATTACAAGCATTTCGATTAATATCACCTCGTTTATACAGGATTTAAAAGCCCTCGGTAGTCATGGCCTTTGATTGTGTCAATGACATGTATTTTATAAGGTTTCCTTGAACCCGTATCTTTCATATTATTCTGTCTACTACTATTGGTGATTGGGACTACGGAAATAAACAACAAGCTTTTCTTTGACTAGAAAGGTCGACGGTCCTTTGCTTTGATAAGGAACAAAAAGTATTCTCTTTGAACTTTAGACCTTTTTGTCGAATATAAATAATCAGGTGGCTTGATTTTTTTTTCTTTTATATTTATGGGTTGGCTTTGTAAACATCAATATCTTAAAAACTGATAATTTAAAGAAATCGATGTTTTCTTTGTTAGTAATAGCAAATACCAAATACTTAATAACAAATACTTACTGACAGTTCAGCAACTTTCTTTAGACGTGTGTTATAAAATGGTAAAACTACCCCTCATAACCTTTTATACTTACATTTACCTCAAATTTGTAATTTAACGACATAACCGTTTTATGGAAAACATGAAAAAATAAATAAATACCGTATAATATTAATAACACCTCTTACTCATACATTTTACATACATCCTGATGGCAACATGCTACACTAGCGCCTCCTAGCGGGTTGAGTTGTGCGCCTTGGTTTTTTCAGACATTTTTATTATGTTTTTTTGTGATATATGTTCTTTATTTCACGTTAGTAAATTATAGAAATCATTAAAAAATAGGTAACCTACATACGACTTTATTGCTTTTTTTGCTCCAATAATAAAATATTAAAGCGTTTATTAATTCCAAATTAATTCTGTCTGGTGGTTTTCATCCTAAAAAACTACTTTAAGTGTTTTTATTATTTGAAATTATTTATTTATTTATTCATTTTCGGGAAATCTACAGTTTACATATAGTAAAATAAAACCAATTATGGATTTCCTCCTTGTAACTGAGTATATGGTATATGGAATAAGTCATTTAAATTTGTGAGAAAGGAATATGAATTAAAAAATTTATACAAAACAAAACATTATATAAAACGAAAAATTTACAAAACAACATGGAGAGAGGTTGTAGATATAAATCAAATCATAATAGAGATATAAACAATAGAGACATAAACATTATTCACAAACCATCAGAGAAATATTCTTTTATGGACCTCATGTATTTGGTAAGTTCGCAACTGAAAATATCAACCTTAGATAATACGCTATTGTAATTATTGCATAGTCTGTTCAGGCAAGAATTCTGCTTAGAGTTATTACACACTGTATACACAGGACGTAATTTTTGAATATATTTTTTATCAATATTGATCAAAATACAAATAAAAGGTGCAACAAGCCGCCAAGTACTATATAAATTCATTTTGCTGCCATTGAAAGGAATGTCAACGTCAATATGCTACACTAGCGCCTCTAGCGGTCAGCGTTGTTGATACTGCCAATATGTTAGTGGAGTTGAACGTACTAGTAAAACTATAGGGTATTCTGTAATATTGATAAAAAGTTATAATTTAAATTTGATGTAATTTATCTCTAAATACCGACTAAAGAATCGTCTATATTGAGCTATTTCTGAAATGAAAAACATTTTTCATCTTTATCTTTTTTATGTGAATACCGCACAAGAGTTCCAACCGCCCTGAGCCGGTGGGTCTACTGCATTTCCAATTGCGATAGTTGTAAGATCGAGGGAATAGGAATTAAATGAGCTGGGATAGGGAAAGGTTGAGCTAACCGAAAGTAGCTATTGTGTGTTCGCTAAACACGACTAAAGCAATTTCAAACAACTTTTTCATTCTAAATGGTAGTCTCTCACTTGGGCGATACTGAAAGAATCTATCACTCTCTAAATAGTTAGTAGAGATTGCTCTGTTTGCCTCCATATTTTTTTACATTAGCTCCACAAAGGAGGCTCTGAGGAAAATCTTTTTCCTCTGTTCTAAGTTCTGGGAAGGAAAAATGTACGATGGGTGGTAGTTATCTGGGGGTCAGTGGGTCCAGGAGTGACGGACATATGGATTCATTTACCCATTTCAGTGGGTCGGAAGAGTCCTGCTGGAGAGGTCAAATGTTTTCCCTCGACCAGTCAACCTCGGCCGAATTCGCCGCCAAGACCTAAAGAAACCTCCCCCATTAACCCGGGCACCCCTGTTAAGTCACCAAACGTAGCAAACCACTTGGGATGACCTAAAGCAGAGGTGTTGGTTATAAAATAAATGTTTATCGGGGTGGTGGTACCCATACCTGCCTCCCAAATGATAATACCTACCCCTTAAAGTCCATTTACTCGCATTATTACTTAAAATTCCTTTCACATTTACAGATACTCTCAATCGTTTAATTTCACACGTAGATAAAACTTTACATACGATATCCGGCACTTATCTTATCTACAACTTATTTATCACACGTTAACCCAAAAAATACTAACAGTAAAGTTAAGTTTAGCAATTAGAATCAAATAATTAACTATCTGGGTTACAAATCGGACTTTTAATTAGTGCTTGCGATGTGGAAGTAATTTAGTATTGGGGTCGGTCGGCCTCTCAGTGTTTTTCATTTGTGAACTTGCTGCTTGATTTCCCTGGAGTTCTTTTAACTGTACAACTCCGCAATGGAACCATTTGTGTTGGGTATTTAACAATTTCACATTATTACAAGGGAAATGTGATCTTATTTTGTTATAATGCTGTACATCTCTGCTTAAATAGATAATAATTGTTTGTTGGAATAACTTAATGAGTAAAACCTCAAATTGTTATATTTAATTATTGAAGACAGTATTAGCGATTCTTAAATGAAAATTTGAAACAGAAAAATCAGAAAAATACGGTCGCATCTAGGACATGAACGCAGGATGTTCGCATTGCCGGGACGCTACTCTACCAACTGAGCTAATGAATAAGAACAGATTTTTATTTATTTTATGCCATATTGGGTCCTAGATGCGACCGCACCCTTTTCTGATTTTTGCTATTGTTAATATTGTCTTCAATAATAAGATAATGAATTTAATTGACCCCTAAGTCCTTTGGAATACTCTGTCAAAGGGCATTTCCCCTTTGCAAAAAAATCCAAATAAATGATATATATCTGAAAAAGTTCGAAAACTAAAAAGCTGTTTTTTGAAATGTGATGAAATACATTTTCAAATATAATTATTATAAACAAACGTGTAATTTTGCAACGTGTAAGCATACATAATTTTTTTTTTTAAATTCTAAACTAAAATTACAGAAAACTAAATAAACCACAGACACATGAATATTAATAGACGAGAAGTTAAGGACGAGGGGTTGAAACAAGAGTTGCGGGACGCAGAGAGGAAAGCTGACTGTGATTCGTCAATAAATCAATCTGACAGTAAATAGGCATCTCGCATTATAATATCACCATTTACTTCTTAAAAGTAAAATCTGCTTTTGAATGAATAGACATTTTTACATGGGAGCGCAAATTACTCACCACGTTATGAACAAATTTGCGAAGTCCAAATTCGGCAAAATAAATTTCTTCTATTTTCAGAGTCGAATATTTCGTTTACGTATTTAGTTAAGACACTTTTATAAATGTTCATAATTTACTTCCCAGCAACCAACCAGCTTTGTGTTTCGCGTCCAGACGTATCTCGATGTGATAGTATATGTTTCGACAACTTATCCATATTATACGATGTGAATATGCTTAAAATAAAGTAAAATAATGCTTATATATGGAATGTAATACGACAATTGGGTTTATTCTCTTTTTCACATCTATTTTTACAATTTTTCATAGCACAAGCCATCCTTTTGCCGTGTTATTTCGTAAAATGAACCGATGATGCCTCGACCATAGTTCGCACAAGAATGATGACGTCACGTTTTCTAAATTCACTTGAGGCCATACGCGAGCACAGCCGGCTCCAATGGAACCAGTATGGGGAGTGGGGAATAATACGCTTTTAATCACTTAGGGCAGGTCTACTAATATTCATGTCTATGAAATAAACACATTTTATTTAAAAACGTATTATAAACATTATGGAAAACAAATTAGCCTGATTTGTTAAGTGTGACCTCTGTGCCGGCGATTCAAAAAAAATGGGGTAAATCTATGATAATGTTATTTAAAGGAGATGATGCATTTTAATCTATAAATTAGCCAAATAGCCCAAACTCGAATGAATTAAATAACTTCCATGTAGGTAATACATATTTTCATGATTTATTTTTGAGTGTTTATGCTGTTTTGCGCTTCATTATTTTATAGCCAACGTTTCGGACAGCGTTACAGTGTCTATTATCAGAAGTAGAAGCGCAACACGGCATAGTAACCCACAATTAGATCACCATAAACCTTCCGTGTATTTTTTGGTATAGATAATCTTAGAAAGCTGGTGAAAGACGACCATCCCAAATTAAAACGTTGCAGTAGCTTTAAATGGCTTTAGCTGTGTTCGATGATAAGATGTAAATTGCTAGATGCTTTCTAACCTTGTCATTACCATATATTGTACATTGCGTTCAACTTTACAATATGTCCATTGCCTTACTTGCCCGGGCAGTTGAGACCCTTATGCGATGAATACATAAAAGTACAAATGGAAGAAATTTTTTACTTTTCGTATAATATATTTTATATTTTATTTATTATATATTTTTTTAATGTGAATACAGCACAACAGCCCCAACTGCTCCCAACCATCTGGAGCCATTGAGACTACGGCATCCTCAACTGATATAGTTTGTGAGGTTAGAGGTAGGGGAGGGGGGAAGGAGGTGGGGTAGAGGAAAGTGGATCAAGCAACGTTTCAATTCAGAATGGTGGCCTTACAGCAAAGGGATACTGAGTGCATATTCCAATTCACTAAATCTAATCTTTATATTAATAAATTGTGAAATAACCTCAAATAAAATTTACTTAAGCACCCCGGGATTTGAACTGAGGCATAGACACGGTCGAATTAGGTATTTCAAGTAAAAAAGAAACAAGGTGACTTGTTAAATTGACTAAATTAGTCAGACATTTAAAATGTAACCAAATTCCAATATCGAAGCAGTCGATATAATTTTGTGGAATGTTCATATAAATCAATGTTTTGTGGAAACTCCACAAAATTTTAAATATAATATAAACTGTGGAAGTATGTAATTATAGTACACGAGATATCGCTTTGCAGTTTCGGTCGGGGTAATAAATTAACTGAAGCATAATAATTAATTATTTACGCGTGTGGCTTTGAATGCTAATTTCATACGAGTTACGAATATACTCCTAATGCTTTATGTAACATCGCTGTGTATTTCTGAATAATTATATCGTTTATATTCACAGAATTTCTTCGTTTTTCATAATATTTCTTGTACCCGCAACCTCTTTCTTTTTACTCTTTGTGTAGGTTTGTCACAATTTACACAAATAACATAAATATTGTATTATATTTTAAAAAAGCAGAATTTTAATGTAACTTCCGTATAAGGTCCCAACTCCCTGGAGTCAGTGTAACCATGGTAACCCCAAGCTGCGGTATCTTATGAGGATTGGAGGAATGGGAAAGAAAACGAGATGAGGGAGAGAAAAGTCGCTATTTACATGACTATAAACGTGGCTAAAGTAGAGAATTAGACATTCTCTCCGTATCGACCTCCGTAGTTGAGGGGTAAGTCTCTCGATTAGTAATCCGGATGTCGCCGCTTTAATTAATTTTGTGTTATTTCAAAATTTATTACTTTGATACTTTCAGTATCGAACCCGTCGTAAGACCACCATTTAGAATTTAAACGTTGCTTGCAATGGATTTAGCTATGTTTGGTGACCAAATCTGAATAGCCAGTTACTTTTCCACTTTCCTCTTTCCTATCTTATTCCCCTCCTCACTGCCTTCGGTCACACAACATACCCCAATTGGGGATGCCATAGACTCACTGGCTCCAAATGGTTTAAAGCATTTGATATGTTTCTTGTGTCTTGTGCGGTATTCACATAAAAAATAAGAAATTAAACTATTTGATGGCCTCTGTGGTCGAGGAATAAGGCTGTCGACTAGCAATCCGGAGGTCGCGGATTCTAATCCAAGAAAAAATAAGTTTTCAAGTATATTTTATTGATTATTTAAGTATTTGTGTTATTTCACTAATAAATAACTCATATAAAATAATATACAGGGTGTATCGGCACGTACCCGACAAACTTTAACCAGCTATTCCTCAGCACATTTGGAGTAAAAAATGTTATGGGCGCTTTGCTGTCCGGTAACATTTTTTTCCATTAAAAACAAAAAATAAATAAAAAAATCCACACTCCGTCACTGTCATTTGCATTGTTTATCGCGTTCAACAGCTGTTATTAGCAAGTGTGTCAAAAAGTGTCCTCGCTCTTTCGTACACACTAAATAATAATAGTTAAGAATGAGACGAATGGTGCCGTGCCATTTCGTTGTGATTGTAAAAGCGCGCCAACGTAGGTACGTGCGTACATTATTCAACGAAACTCGAAAAAAATATTGCCAGATGGGTTTTCAAACTTTGACAAAGGATAAAAAATTGGTGACATGTGGTGAAAATATGAATGGTAAATTTTTTATTAAAAAAAATGTTACCGGACAGCAAAGTGCCCATAACATTTTTTACTCCAAATGTGCTAAGGAATAGCTGGTTAAAGTTTGTCGGGTACGTGCCGATACACCCCGTATAGTACTTTTGCGGCACGTTCCTGAGTGGAAAATACTCTCTATATTGCCCCGGTGCTAGACCACCTTTCAGAATCAAAACGTTGCTTGAAATGGCTTTTTCCGTGTTTGGTGAGCAGATCAGAATAGCCAGGTACTTCCCCACCTTCCTCCTCCCCATCTTTTTCTTCTCCCCATTACCTTCTGTCTCACAAAATATCCCCTATTGGGAATGCCATAACCTCACTGGCTCCAGACGGTGTGGAGCAGTTGGGACTTGTGCAATCACCATCTAGAAAAAAAAACGTCATTACTTCCAATGGCTTTAGCCATGTTTGGTGACAACATCCAAATGCAGCTAAATACTTTCCTCTTCCTCATTCCTTGAGCATCATTACATACCCCAATTATTGCGGATGTCATGGACCCACTGTCTCAGGACAGTCGGGAACAGTTGATAAAATAAAATTCACTGAGAGTTTCTCATTAAAAGATAAATCAAATAGCGGGTTACAAATATTGGGTACATAAATATTGATTGGCTTCATCCATACTTTCCATACGACGACGCAGGTGAACCATTCCCAACTAGCAAATAAATAATTAAGACGAGACAATACCCTAAAACATGCAAGCAAAAATATATATACCCTTTATAAAAAACGAAAACAAATCCTACGTAAAGACTTACTTTTTCCCATATTGCAGCCATGTTTCATTGCAAATATTTTTTCACAAAACCTAAATAACATCTATTTTTCAACAACCTATTAATTTAAATCAAGAGAAAGAGGCCTTTTTGGCTCGGAGCTCTGTATACCATTATTTCAAAAAAGTACTAAAACAAAGCCAGAATCTTAACGACGTAAGTGAAGCAGCCGTGCCCAAAAACATACGAAACGCGGCCCTTGTGTATTGGACAGACCTGCGGTTGAATTTTCCTTATCAAATCTTTAAAATATAGTGTGAATCTTAAGGACTTAAGTGATGAAGTCGTGTAACAACGATATTCGGCGTGTGGCCGGACTAAATGGACGGACCCACGGTCGACTTTGCCCTAGCAGGCTGTTAACCCATTACCTCCATGATTTATTTTTTATTTTTATAAACTTGTATCATCATTATAAACCGATAGTATAGACTTAAAGGAGAACCCAAAATCAGTTTTAGAATTTTCCGTCCACCCACCCTCTCACCGGAGCGTCTAGAAAATTGATGCCTAAACGCAACGCTTGGAGGTAACCCCCTGTACTGGACACCTACGCCAGTGACATCGACTGTAAATGCCGGTTTCCTCTGGGGGGTACCTTGGGTAAGGATTTGCAAAGAAACACAACTTGCGAATGTCGTCGGACAACTGACTGATTGTGGCAGTTGTTTGCATATTTATTGAGTTCGAATTCAACACGTGTTAATGTACATCAAATATTCTTATCTCTAAACAGGATGCATGAGAGCATTAAGGAACCAATAAAAATAACCAAATTTTAATTACTACGGTTAAATCCCATTTGACACATGATACGTGTCCGGTGATAAGCTTCAAAAGGGATTTGGCATCGTTAATTGCATGATAACAGTAAATATTCATTTCCTTAATTATTTTAATGATTATGTCCATCCGCCTGCTGTCCGGTACACCCCCAACGTGAAAAAGTATTTTTCACCAAATAGTTTCCTCGGACAGCAAGGTATCTTCTTAAGGTGTGAAGAACAATGGTTTTCACAGCAGGTGTGTTGGTATCTTCCAAGTGTAGATATTCGTTGAAGTTTCTGTCGTTGAGAGGTACTGCTATGTTGTCTTCAATTTCAATTAAAAATCCGTATCTTTTGACGGCATGAAGTGATCGTTAAAGTAATCAGCTTTCATATTTCAGCAGAATGAATGAACGAATCGCCTGTTAAGTAAAGGGCGGTGTTATAATCCCAGCCTATGCTATAAATCTAAGTAATTAAAGTCAACCTTTATTTCTTTCTACATCTTAATATTACTGTTAATCTTAGCCGGTGCCCCAAAAGTAAGCTATAATGGCAAACATTCATTTCTTCGGCACTTTTAAAAGGAACCCTATTATTTTGGGAAACCAATCGATGATGCAATATTCAAATTAGTCACATGACCCTTTTTTGCATCTTAGGGATTAAAGTCCACAAAGCTCTCACGGTCCCAGAGACCCGGAATACTATATAAGCAGGAACAAGTTGTTCCCCTATGTTCACAATTAACATCACTTGTGCTGCTTGCACGCTGCACCTCTACGCATTATTGTCATTGTCATTTAATTAATGTACTTATCATTTAATTAAGTAAATAAGTGTACTTCTATTTAAATAAAGTAATTCAACTAAATCTATAAAGTTGTTATTGTGTGGAATCCATATATTCACCTCAAGATACTTACACACTGGAACTTGTATCACCCCAAGATACTTACACACTTACACCTGCAGATCTTAAATACACATCCTCAGTGTCCAGATCTCCAAATTACCCATCAACTACGAAGAGAACTTCTCGACAACCGCTCGCCGTACAGAGTTAAGTTTTTATTTACTGCGCCTCAACCGAGGGTCGTAGCAAATTGGTGTCAGAAGTGGGATTGCAAAGACATTCCCAAAGGATCTTCTGTGACGACGGAAGACTCCTACCTCATCACTTCACCGGAACAACGACGACAAGTCTGGCAGATACTCTCCTCGGAGAAATCCTTTTCGGAAGGCAGGGACGGCTCTCCCTGAAATCAACCTAACTCATCGACGTGACCCTGGAGAAGAGAAGAAAACGGCAACAACGTAGATCGCGGAGACAACATCTACGGTGAACTTCAGTTCTTCAAGCAGCCAAGAATCCAATCCTGTCAACTCTAAACCACGAGCATCGAGACCTTCACTTCTACAAGCAGTATGAACTGGCGACTCGTCCTTCTTCTACTGTAAGTCCATAAAAAAATTTGTCCTGTAGAAATTTTTACACTGTATTTTCCCAATTCCCTTATTGACAATTAATGCATTTCTTCTCGCTTATACACCGTGAACCGTGTATTAGTGAAACTCTTATATTTCTTTTTCTTTCTTCAACGCGTAATAATAAATTTCGTAAAATAATTAAAATTGAATAAAAACCTCTTAAATTAATTCGCGTTAAATTCGGTTAATTTCTTTAATAATAATAAATACTTCTCAAAATGAACGATAAACCTACTTCGTCCTCTCAGGAATCCCAGGAAATGACTTTACCATTACCTGTTTTATTTAAATTTATCAAATCTTACGATGGAAACAGAGATAAACTCTGTGCCTTCTTAACTAATTGCGACCGGGCTGTAGTACTAGCTCAGCCTAATCAACAGAATACGCTCCTTTCATATATATTAACTTCATTAGAAGGCCAAGCAGAAGTCATCTGTGCCAATCACGTTATCAATAATTGGTCAGAATTAAAAGATCTATTAAAAAGATCATTCGGTGAACGCAAACACTATGCACACCTATTATTGGAATTGCAAAATTGCAAACAATTTCATAATGAGAACGTATCTCAATATATTTTACGGATAGAAAATTGCATAAAAAACCTCTTAGTCTCAATTAATCAAAATAATAATAATCCCGCAGAAATGTTAGGCAGAACAGCCAGCATCCAAGAACTCGGTATGCAAACATTTATGTATGGAACTAACCCTTCCATAGCTACAATATTGAGATCGCGCAATCCGAAAGACCTCAATGAAGCATTTACAATATCACTAGAGGAAGAGAGAATAAATAAATTACTGAATTCCTCTAAAACTAATAACATTAATAATAAATCATGTACGATTTGCGGTAAATCGGGACATAACAATTTCAATTGTTATAAAAATAAAAATCAAAGCAATAATTCGAACTTTAATACTCGTAAAGTTATGTTCGTAAAAAATAATAATAATAATTTTAATAAATCTTATAACCCAAATTCGGGATCAAGTTATAATAATAACTATAATAAAAATTTTAGTCCAAATTCGGGACAAAATTATAATAATAAAATGTGCAGGTACTGTAAAAAACCTGGTCACATAATAGATGAGTGCAGAGTATTAAAATATAAAAATGAAAATCCAAATCCCAACAACTCTGCAACTCTTAATTCGTCTTCCCTACCAAGGAAAAATGATTCAAAGGTAAATCATTTAAACTCCAGATCTGCAGTAGAATCTCGAGCCGATCTACTGTAAGTCGCGAGCTAGGCTCAAGAGTATTCAAACGTTCCATGTTAACATCTAATAAAAATTTAATTAATAAAAATTATATAAATTATTCGCCATCTCATTCAGATACGTTGCGCCATGTGGTTCTTCAAATACCTACAAATGGTATTATTTTTAAAAGACATTTTCTTGTCGACACAGGAGCAGCCGTATCCCTCATCAAGACTCACTGTCTTGGCGAAGGTACTTCCGTAAATTCGGGCAAAATTATAGAGATTAATGGCATAAGTAGATCGAAAAAATCGATTGAATCTATTGGAATCGTTCAAATTAAATTAAGTTTCGGCAATGAAACTATTATTCATGATCTCCACGCGGTGGATAGTGACTTTTTAAACCTTGGTTATGACGGAATTTTAGGGAACGACTTTTTTGAAAACAAAAATGCGAAAATTGATTATAAAAATAACGTAATACGTATTAACGATTACTCTTTAAAGTTACATATTTCTGATCCTAATGAGCATTTGACTCCTATATTTACCTTATCCCCTAGATCAGAAACTCTTATTAAAATCGATATTTTAAACCCTGAAATTAAAGAAGGGATTATCGACGTAAAAATACCTATTGAAGGTGTTTATTTAGCAAATGCTATAACTAAAGTAGATGCGAATAATAAATCGTATTGTACTATTTTGAATTCAACAGACGAATATGTTGACATTAATATCATGAAAATTTACTTAAAACCTATCCCAGAAAATGTTTACCATTTTAATCAAAATTCTAATAATGATGGTAAAAAACGTAAAAAATTAATTCGTGATCAAATTTGTATAGATCATTTAAATTCGGAAGAAATTAATTCCTTATTAGATATTTGCGACAATTATAATTCCATATTTTATCTCGAAGGCGACAAACTTACAGCAACCGATGCTATTAGACATCGAATTATAACATATACTCAAAGTCCAATACATACGAAAAATTATAGATACCCTGAAGTACATAAGGAAGAAGTAAATAAACAAATAGATAAAATGTTAGAAGATGGTATTATTCAACCTAGTGTTTCACCATGGTCAGCTCCTATATGGGTTGTACCAAAGAAAAATGACTCCTCAGGAAAACCTAAATGGAGAATAGTCGTAGACTATAGGAAACTCAACGACGTGTCTGTCGGAGACGCCTTTCCATTACCTCACATTGTAGATATCTTAGATCAATTAGGTCATTGTAGATACTTCACAACACTAGATCTTGTTAGCGGATTTCATCAAATCCCTATGCACGAAGATGATATTCCAAAAACTGCTTTTTCTACTCCCAATGGACATTTTGAATATACACGTATGCCTTTCGGTCTTAAGACTGCTCCAGCAACGTTTCAACGGTTAATGAATAACGCATTAATCGGCTTACAAGGATTATATTGTTTCGTCTATTTAGATGACATTGTCATATACGCAAATTCTATAGAAGATCACTCTAAAAAACTCACAGCTATATTTCAAAGACTTGCCGATAATAATCTGAAGATTCAACCAGATAAGTGTCATTTCATGCGAAAAGAAGTAACTTATTTAGGTCATTTAATTTCAAACGACGGTGTTACTCCTAACCCCGATAAAATCAAAGCAGTCTCTGAATTTCCTATTCCCAGGAATCCTAAAGAAATTAAATCATTCTTAGGTCTAGCTGGTTATTACCGAAGATTTATTGAAAACTTCAGTAAAATTACGAAACCCTTAACTTGTCTTCTAAAGAAAGATATTAAATTTGACTGGAAAAACGAACAGCAAAATGCTTTCGATACATTGAAAGAAAAATTAACTTCTTATCCTATATTACAATATCCAGATTTCACTAGAGATTTCGTTTTAACTACTGACGCCTCAAATTATGCAATAGGTGCAATTTTGAGCCAAGGAAAAGTTGGAGAAGATTTACCAATATCTTATGCGTCCAGAGCTTTAAATAAAGCAGAAGGTAATTATAGTACCTCTGAAAAAGAACTTTTAGCCATTGTTTGGGCTGTAGGACATTTCCGTCCTTACCTTTTCGGAAGAAAATTTAAAATTTACACTGATCACAGACCATTAAAATGGTTAATGAATGTTACCAATCCCAGTAGCAAATTGTTACGTTGGCGATTAAAACTCGAAGAATACGAATACGAAATAGAATACAAACCAGGCAGAATAAATTCTAATGCCGATTATTTGTCTCGTATTCCAATAAACATTGTAACAGAAGATGAAAATTCACCTTCTCAAGATATTATTGATCTTTTAAACGAACCATGTCTCGACGAAATAAATGTCGATGATTTAGAAACTTATCTTAATAATTTACCTACAAATAATTTAGAAATAGATGATACTCTATCACCAATACCTTTAGAAAATAATATAAATAATGATACTTACGAAAATTACGTGAAATTTTATTCTAATAAAAATGAACCAACTATTTTTAGTTTTAATGAACATGATTCATTCTTTATAAATAATATGTCAAAATATATGGCATACCCAACTTCTATCGATCTAGATGATCAAAACCCTTTCTGTGCTGAAATATTATCCAATTGTTCAGACACTGACGAACTTTTAGAAATACCAAAAAATTTATATGGTATTCATGAATCAAAATCAACAGATAATAAGAAAACTTACTTTCATTGCTTTACCAAAACTCATTACTTCGACAAAGCAACTCCTAAAGATATTTTCCTAACACTTAAAAATTTGAGATCTAAACTTATTGAAAAACGTGTAACTGAAATTACGTTACCGAACTTCCAAAACTCATTTGATTCCATTCCTTTTATAAAAATAAAGGAAATTATTCAATATCTTTTTAGGAACTTAAAGATTAAAATCAATATTAATCACAATAAAATCATTAACCCTTCAACTTCGCAAATTCCCGTAATATTAAAAGAATGTCACGATAGCCCTATGGCCGGACATCCAGGTTTCTTCAGAACCTACAGTCGGATCAAAGAAAGATACCGATGGGAAAAAATGAAAGATGACATAGAAAATTATGTGAAAAATTGTATCCACTGTCAGAAAAATAAAACTGACAGAAGAGCATATAAAGCTCCAATGGAAATCACTACCACTTCCACGGAAGCTTTTGAAAGAATTGCGGTCGACATAGTCGGACCACTTAATGAAACTGTCAATAATAATAAATACATCGTCACATTTCAAGACGATCTTACAAAGTTTTCTCAAGCTTATGCAGTTAACTCTACAGAAACAGAAACTGTAGCTGATTGCCTCGTTAAATTCTTTTCTCACTATGGAATACCTAAGTCAATCCTCACAGATCAAGGTGTTCAATTTACTAGTAATTTAATGAAACATCTTACCAACCTATTTAAAATAAAACATTTGAAAACTACCGTTTATCACCCACAAACAAATGGAGCACTAGAACGCTCTCATTCTACTTTAAAGGATTATCTTACTCATTATATAGATAGCGACCAAACAAATTGGGACGACTATATTCCTCTAGCTATGTTTTCATATAATACAAGTACTCACTGTACAACTAAATTCACTCCTTACGAACTTGTCTTTGGACATAAACCTATTTTACCAAGCTCTTTAGAAAACCCAGATTCAAACCCAACTTACGAAAGTTATCTTAATCAATTAAAGTATAAATTCGCCATTACCAGATCACTTGCCCGTGAAAGAATCGGACATGCCAAAGAGACATCCAAAAAATATTACGATAAAAATGTATCGAATAATATTTATAAAATTAACGACTTAATATTAATAAAAAATACTAATAAACCTAAATCATTAAGCAAGAAACTTATTCCTAATTGGAAAGGACCGTACAAGATTGTACAGGTTCATAATAATCATAACGTTACCATAAGAATGGAAAATAATTCATTAAAAAGATTCCATGTTAACAGAATTAAGCCATATCGCGCTTTCTCTCCTGTTCCAGGTCCTTCAAGACTATTTTAATTATTTCCCTAGACAAATACGAATTTTAGAAGATAATTATGCCTTAACTAAAAGCACATGTTCCAAATATTTATCATACGTACCTAACGACAATTGCAAAGATCTTTTAAAACCTGTTTTTAATACTATTAAAAAATGTAAAACTAAATATGAATCAATAACACACCTCGTTTCCAACCAACGCACAAAACGCGGTTTAATCGATGGTGTTGGAAAAATATTTAAAGCTGTTTTCGGAACCCTCGACTCCGAAGATGCGCAATATTATGACGATGCGATTGAACGCGTCATGTCAGATGACAAACATATTTATAATCTGATGAAAGAACAATTACAAGTCACTAAATCGACTCTCATAAATTTCAATTCTACCCTTACTAAACTTAACTATGACGAATATACTATGAATAAAAATATTATAAAAATAAATAACTATTTTAAGGAAGACCACGATAAAATGAATATGCAAGAAATTAAAAATATACTTATCTCGCAAACAAGCTCTTTATTCGAAACAACCGAATACTTTTATGAACAAATTGATTCCTTAATCAATGCTATTTTATTTTCTAAACAAGGAATTTTACATCCAGACATAATTACTCCTCAACAACTTTACTTCGAACTAAACTCTAATATTAAACATTTACCAAGCGGAAAAGAATTCCCCTTAAGTTTAAAACTCGAAAATATTCATTCTTTAATCGATGTATCAGATTTAATTGCTTATTATATTGATGATAAACTCATCTTCATAACAAAAATACCTTTAGTAACTTCGCAGGAATACAACCTATTTCATGTAGTTCCTCTACCTGTTCCAAATATTGATATCCCTAATACCTTCTCCTTAATTATTCCTAACCATAAATATTTAGCAATCACAAAGGACAAATCTTTTTATGTGTACCTTGATAATTTTAAGAATAATTGTAAAACTATTACCAATGAAAATTTTGTATGTAAGGATCTAGATGTGTTATCCACTCTCTCCGATCCAATATGCGAGACAATTTTATTGTCTGCTTATGTTAATGAAATACCTAATGAATGTTTTAGTAGGATCATCAAAGGCAACATAATCTTATGGCAGCCTATAAAAAATAATAAATGGATTTTTACTTATTCTCATCCTTCTAAAATAACTATCGACTGTAAAGATAGAAATAATATTTTTGATATCAAACTATTCCATACTGGAATATTAACTTTAAATTCAAGTTGTAGAGCCTATGCAGGTCTCACACAATTAATTGCAAAAAGTAATCTCATCACAGAATATGTTAACCCTATTCCAACTTTAAACATTGTCGATGACAATTGCTGTAATATGAAAAAATATAATGAAACTTTAAATGAACTTGAACCGATAAATTTAATTAACTTGCAACACGATGACATTAATTTGGCATCTCATAAAATTGACCAATTCAATGACGATCTTAAATCGTATAATTCAAAGCCACTCATTATTAAACATTCAACAAAATTTCAAATTGTTATCTATACGTTATCTGCTATGCTAACTATTTTTATTGTTTACAAACTATTGAAATGTTGTAAATTCTTTAGAATAATTAATTCTTACTTTTTAAATAATGACGACGATAATAAATGTTGTGTCAGGATATATAATCAATGTAACAATCCTAGACAATCCACTACAAGGATCCAACCAAGCATGACATTCAGAAATTTAACAAATCTGGAAAACGAAGATGTACCTCTTCAAGATTTATCTTCAAGTGAAAATAATTTGAAGTATAATTACAGCAACTAAACTTAAAAAACCGTTGCTTTCATTTTAAGGGGGGAGATATGTTATAATCCCAGCCTATGCTATAAATCTAAGTAATTAAAGTCAACCTTTATTTCTTTCTACATCTTAATATTACTGTTAATCTTAGCCGGTGCCCCAAAAGTAAGCTATAATGGCAAACATTCATTTCTTCGGCACTTTTAAAAGGAACCCTATTATTTTGGGAAACCAATCGATGATGCAATATTCAAATTAGTCACATGACCCTTTTTTGCATCTTAGGGATTAAAGTCCACAAAGCTCTCACGGTCCCAGAGACCCGGAATACTATATAAGCAGGAACAAGTTGTTCCCCTATGTTCACAATTAACATCACTTGTGCTGCTTGCACGCTGCACCTCTACGCATTATTGTCATTGTCATTTAATTAATGTACTTATCATTTAATTAAGTAAATAAGTGTACTTCTATTTAAATAAAGTAATTCAACTAAATCTATAAAGTTGTTATTGTGTGGAATCCATATATTCACCTCAAGATACTTACACACTGGAACTTGTATCACCCCAAGATACTTACACACTTACACCTGCAGATCTTAAATACACATCCTCAGTGTCCAGATCTCCAAATTACCCATCAACTACGAAGAGAACTTCTCGACAACCGCTCGCCGTACAGAGTTAAGTTTTTATTTACTGCGCCTCAACCGAGGGTCGTAGCAGCGGCCTTCGGTTATGTGACCCACATGTCAAGTGTTTACATGTGAGGAATTTGTTTATAATAAACAATTATTTCGTTTGTAGTTCAAGTTCGTGAATCAGTTTTATTGTTATTACTGTCTCTTCTTATTGGGTTTATCTGAACCTTATCTGGTTCCTTATTATTTATTCCAATCTTTATTTCAATTACGCCTTGTGTAGTTTTATTCCTCGGCTCAGAGGATGAAGTTAGCAGCTTGTACAGCAACAACCTTTTTCTTAAACGATTTCCACTCTCGTGCCATTTGGATTACTTCAGCGGTAGATTTGGAAGGGAAGTACAGGAAAACACAAGGACTACAAGTATTTGCATTAGCGTCAGGATATTTACTTCTTCCGTATTGCGCGCCAATAAACTTCGATTTCGTCATATTATATGTGCACGGTTCTTCCAGGTGATTCTCCCCCGGCAGAAATAACCCTTTCTGGTATTCTGTTTTCATTTCCACCTGGAGAAATATTTCTTTCATGTTTGCAGCAACGGCAATTCTTTGTCCCGTATCTAGGAACCGAGTTGATTCTCTCCATTGGAGCGCCGTGATGGGCGCAACATAAACATTATCTTCATTGTTTTCTCGTGTAACAAAGCTGTCACCATTATCTCGTTCGATTAATATTTTTAGTGGATACACTTCTTGTGCCGCTAGTGTTCCGATTTCACATGGATTAATTTGCTGATAAGTATCACTCGGCAGATTTATAAATTTCACAATTTTCAAAGATGTCACAATTTTCACAGATTTCATTATTTTTACAAATCTTGAATTGTCCCCGTAAATGGTGTTTCCGGGGCACCATACGCCTCCAGATGATAGTGCAGCATAATTAATTTTACTTTCCATCAGCGCCATATTATGTGGCTGGTTGTCGACCCCTTCCGTTGTGAGTCGTTTTTTTTCGCTTACATTACTTAGCGACAATGTGTTTTCAAAATATTCTTCATTTTTATGAAGCTGCCGCACAAAGGTTGTCTCCGGTATGTCCTCAGGCAGTAGTGCGAGGGTGGACTTCCAGCCACCCTGACGAGTTGCACCGTGTGCATTTTCATTTTCTTCATTTTTATGAAGCAGCCGCACAGGGGTTAACGGTAGCTGTGGCTTTTTTATCACAGCCCTGGAATCCTCTGGCGGATCCTGAGGCGAGAACAATGTCTCCGTTATCTCCTCAGACAGTAGTGTGAGGGTGGACTTCCAGCCACCCTGACGAGTTGCACCGTGTGCATTTTCATTTTCTTCATTTTTATGAAGCATCTGCTCAGAAGATGACGGTAACTGTGGAATGTCCATCACAGCTGTGGATCCATCTGGCGTAATCTGCTGAGGTGAGAACAAAGTCTGCAGGTTATCCTCAGCCAATATTGTGAGGATGGACTTCCAGCCACCCTGGAAATCTGCAAACAGTGCATCCAAATACCGTGCAGTCTCCTCTTTTTGTAGACGCTGTGGGCGCCCATCTTCTTCTAGTTGACGTTGTAAGCGCCAACCCTCTTCTATTTGGCGTTGTAAGCGCCAATTCTCCTCCTGTAGTACTCTAACTGTTTCCCAAGAAGAGCGTGAGTTGCCGCTGTCTTCGGGTGCTGGCACTAATCCTCTCCTGGAAGCAGGTGCTTCTGCGCCTTTCCAGGAGCGCAGTGACGGTGTCATGTTTCTTAATTTCTGAGGAAGATCCGGCTCGAAGGACCATAAATGTACTGGACACCTACGCCAGTGACATCGACTGTAAATGCCGGTTTCCTCTGGGGGGTACCTTGGGTAAGGATTTGCAAAGAAACACAACTTGCGAATGTCGTCGGACAACTGACTGATTGTGGCAGTTGTTTGCATATTTATTGAGTTCGAATTCAACACGTGTTAATGTACATCAAATATTCTTATCTCTAAACAGGATGCATGAGAGCATTAAGGAACCAATAAAAATAACCAAATTTTAATTACTACGGTTAAATCCCATTTGACACATGATACGTGTCCGGTGATAAGCTTCAAAAGGGATTTGGCATCGTTAATTGCATGATAACAGTAAATATTCATTTCCTTAATTATTTTAATGATTATGTCCATCCGCCTGCTGTCCGGTACACCCCCCTAAGCAAAATTTACGTCAAGTATGGGTAAAATAAAGTAAACTGTATGATTTATATTGATAATTTAAAAATAAATAATTGCCATTGTTTATAATTCAATGAAAATACAATTTATTCATGGAAAAAAACACAAAACAAAAAAAAATCAATATTAGAAAAAACCTTCTAGAATGAGGAAAACTAACCAAATCTAACCAAATTATTCTCTAAGTGATACCGTTCGAAGCAGTCAAAATGAAGGGCGCGGTTGCAGGCCTGGCATCGATAGACTGCTGGATTTTTTTTACATAGAGCACAACGAATTCGAGATTCGCCACGATATGTCAAATGAAATTCTTGCATTCGACGCACACGATTCCCATATTCTGCGTCATGGCCTTCTCCCTTCACACGAAAATCTCCGAATTCGGCATTGACCTGATTTGGAAAAGACAATAAAAGAGTACGGGTAACCTCCACACGGAATGCCTTCTGGGAAGGTTTTCTCTGTCGCCTAGTCATCTGGTTTCCCATATCATGCTCGTACTTCCTCAAGAAACATTGCAACATTTATCCATTTACAAGAGGGCTGTTGAGGCAAGATACAAATAAAGGCCAGTACCACCTCTTTGACCGAACGTTGACCCGATAATTTTGTATACCATTATCATGGAGGTCTACCCCACCCATTCCCAAATTATAATTTAGTGTTGGCACGCTGGGCAACCGATTTTTTTTGCATGCTTCCTTCAAAACTTTGCCTTTTTTGTCTTTCTTCAATTTCTGCCAACTCTGCACTTGATTTACTGGCTCCATTCGATCATAGTTCGTGGCCACTGTTACTTCACGGTTGTCCTAACCAACGGCATATGAGGATTTGGCTTTTTACGTCTACCACCGCATCAAATTCACCTGCTAGGTAAATGTTCGCTATGCTCAAGGGAAATTTAGAAGAAAATGTTACCTTTAGGCAATTACTTTCCTGTCTTCAACTTGCCTGAAGCTTCAAGGTTAGGGAAGCAAACTGGCTTACATATGCCAGTAGCGCACATTCTCTTATCCTTCAGGATACACATCAAATGGTGAGATGTGAAGAAATTGTCCATAAATAACTCATGGCGTGCGGGGAACTCTATATATTCCATCATAGACAGTACGAAGGATAATCTTTGACCTCATACGGGGTCATATGTATCAGATGCTCAGGAATATGGCATTGCTTGGAAACAGGTAGCCTTTGGAGGAAGCAAGACACCAAATCTCGTAGCCAACTTTGATTGGCTTATTCTTAATGTACATCTTGCAATAATGTCGACCGAAATATGGCACCATTTGCTCGTCGATGGAAAGTTTGTGTGCAAAAACATCAAATACAAATAAAGATGGAACGTTGGTCATTATCATACCTTAGCCATTCTGTCGGTTATATCTAGATTTTTGCTATCGCAAAAATGTATATAGCGCTTTATAAGCTCGAAATGTGGACGTTGGTTCCTTTTTTGATCACGCTTACACCCAAGGTCGGGTCAGACGAATAATAATCTGTGGTAGATGGCAATGTATTGTAGCCGGTCAACACAGAAACCAATAAAACGCTTCAATTCGTATATATCTTACTGGAATTCGGTATTGGTTTTAAATCGAGCGTATTTGATCATCCTCTCAAGAATAAACTGAATCACTTCGTCATCAAAGAATAATGAAAACACTTAAAAAGCATTATAAAACTTCAGCATTTCGTACATATCTTTATGCACCACATTCAGCGGTTTAGGAACGCAACAGTTTACTGTAGTTTTAATTTTTTGGCTGGTGGTGCATTTGAAATAGATATTCGCAAGGTATTACGACTCGCACCAGAGGATGTCGAAGGCTGATTCCAGTCAAGTCGTGATATGCCATCAAATCATCGTCAATCAGCTATTCGTCCGTCTGTTCATCAACATTCTCTGTTTAAAAATATCCGAAAACTGCAGAATAACTATTATTTTTAATAAAAATCACCCATAAAAACACAACAAAACCGTATTATTTGAAGGCAAGCTAACCAAAAACATATGAAAACACTGTCACAGCTAACCTCCAAACGTTGCGCGCAGGCATCACCTGATTTCAGTGACATCCAGCGGTCATCTTATGCATATAATACTATGTTGAAACAGTGTTGTCGACTATTTTATCTTTTGATAACAATATGTGATTCACACATGTTTTATTTTTTTCCGTTTTAATTTTTTTTTTTTTTCAAAATGGGTCAATTTTCAGGGCTTTAGTAAAAATAATATTAAAAATATAATAATTTATAAAATTTATTAAATTATGTTAATTATTGAAAGCTAACATACCAATCTGTAAATGCTGCATAACAACTTGGTGGGATTTAGCTTTATTCACAGTGAAAAAAAATCATACTTTTCATCTATTTTTTTGATGCCTATAGACATCGTCATGGAGGTAATAGGTTAAGTTGGGTTTGACCCAGGGTACAAATAATAATAATTGTATAAACTTTGTTCGGTAGAACGCGCCAATCTAGGTTAGAATTAATCATCTAGAATGTTTATACTCAATAATCTCAGGTGTGAAAGTTCGCAACCAAGGTCGCGTGTCAGTATCATGATAGTTTCTTTTGTTTTAGGATGGTATCTCAATGTACATAAATAAAAGGCGGTGCATGGATTGATATTACATGTATTGGAAACCTTTTGGACATTTTGCTAATGAGCCCTAGCTCAACAGATTAACAGAATTATATAATTTTGACTTACCCCAAAGACCGACCAGTTTTTAGCTATCTGTATCTAAACTACGGGAGCCGAACATCGCGTTTTCTAATGCCGAACACTGCTTTTCTTGATGGGAGAAGCGACGGAACGTCCCGCACACCCATTCGGCGGCTGATGTAACTCCGTAGAAGCGTGATCCGTCTTCTGGAAAGGTGGATATACTCCTCCTGGCCACATCCATAAACTCCAGCTATCTATAAGCGCGTAGCCGTTCCTGGGGATGCTGCAACCCATACATAGGGCTCTTTCTCGGCCCGTCGAACACGTGCGATGTCGGGATTCAAACTCCAAAAATCAAAAAGAACGAAGTTTCCGCTTGACAGCCATGCATGGCACAAAATATAAATCGCGTATGATCCAAACCTACACAGGATTGGCCGTTACTTTACGGATTCCCGTTCAATCGTATAACGGCGGTCGCGTGGTCCGTCCGTAACAACTTCCGTCCAGCGAGATCACTATTACCCACTTCGGGAATGGTTATTTTTCGGTCACAAAAACGTTTACCGCCGTGCCCGTAAGCAAAATCGCACTCATCGGCGACAAAAAATAAGGAATTACATTCCGTACAATTAATTATTCAAAAACGAAAAGCACTGCGACCATCGTCTGTACAGTCCACGAACCCACACGTTGACTGTCCAGCCAAGAAGTGATTTTTGTTTCCGCCCGGTTCAGATGTTAAATTTTAAATTATGAATGAAAAAACATACACTTAGTAAGACACCACTTTATTTTTGAATCAATAACGATAGCCAACCGGGTTTCGCTTGTCCCAAGCTTCATCAGGGCTAAATATCAACTAAAGCTAATTAGATACAGGCACATATAAATATAGGTAAATGAAAACAATGAGTGAAAGAGATACAAAACAGATAGAAAGAGATGCAAATAGAAAAGGTGGAGACAAATTATTAAGGATGATGAGGAGGGAGGGGGGGGGGGAAGGAAATAACAGTTTCAGCGGCGGAATAAATTTAATATGGGACTATCAGATAAATTAATTTGGTTATTTATTATATTTAAATTATTATTAACTGCTTTTTTTATTTCAAGGGCTTCTAAGTTGTTTAATCTAATTCCAGATCCATTTTTATGCAATATTTTAGTTCCAGAGATTTTATCGAATGAATGATTAGATTCTATTAAATGATTCGCAAATTCTGAAAAGGCATTATTGTTTAAACATCGTATATGTTCTTTTACTCTTAAGTTGACATTCCGGGCCGTTTTTCCGATATAAAAAGCAGAACAATCATTACAATTAAGTTTATATATGCCCGAGTGGCTTAGTTTATCGTCTTTATCTTTAGTATTAATTAAATATTTTCCTAAATTATTATTAGTGTAAAAAGCGGCTTTTATTTCAGATGGGAATTTTTTAACGCTTAAAGAAGAAAAGTTATTTGTATACAGAACTCTACGCCATTGGAATGTTTGATTTATGTTTATATTATTAGGGTTATAAGATTTGTTAAATAGAAATTTATTTGATGCTATTTGTTTCAATTTTTTATTAAGAATATTGTCTATTATTTTTGTATCATACCCGTTATTTAAAGCGATTTGTTTAATGATGGATAATTCGTTGTAAAAATTATTATTATTCAATGGTACGGTAACCAATCTATGAATCATGGAGTGAAATGCTGAATGTTTGTGGGATATAGGATGGTTGGATGAATTGTGAATTGTAATATCAGTATACGTGGGCTTACGATAGATATTAAATTCAAATTTATTGTTAATTATACTTAAAGTTAGGTCTAGAAAATTCAAAGTTATGTTTGTACCTATTTCTACAGTGAATTGAATTTGTTTGTGAAAGGAGTTTAATATTTTAAGAAAAGAGTTTAATTGTCTTTCAGTGCCTGTCCAAATGCAAAAAACATCGTCAACATATCTTCTCCATAATAAAATATTCTTTAAGAGAGGTGAATTTGAAGCAAAAATATTGTTTTCTAGGTTATTCATAAAGATGTCAGCGATAAGGGGGCTTGTAGGAGCGCCAATTGCTAGTCCCTCTCTCTGCTGGTAAATAACATTATTGTATTGGAAGTAATTTTGATTCAAACAAATATTAAAAAGACGAGATAAATCATTAGCTAAATCTTTAGACAAGTGAGAATTATTCAGTAAATTAGAAATTAGGGTTTTGCTTTCAGTGACAGGTACATTGGGGAATAAGTTGACTACATCGAAAGATATTAATTTGCAATTACTGGGAAGAACCAGGTCCTTTAGTTCATCGATTAATGCTAATGAGTTTTTGATAGTATATTTTGGGAAAAACACATTGGCATCGTTAAATACTTTTGTTATAAATGAAGATAATTTAAAATTGGGGGAATTACAACAGGACACTACAGGGCGAATGGGGCAATTACTTTTATGGATTTTTAGAAATCCATAAAGTTTTGGTGCTTTGGGGTTTTTTGTTAAGAACTTTGTTTGGTTATAAGAATCATCCTGAAAAATAGAGTTTTTAGAATTTTTTATAGCACATTTTATACTATCTAAATATTTAGATGTAGGGTCAGATGGTAAGACACTAAACACATCATTTTTGATGAAATCTTCAATTTTTGTGTTATAATCACTTTTGTTTAATATGATGACAGTGTTGCCTTTGTCGGCTTTTGTTAAAATTAAGTTGTCATTTTTTAACTTATTCCGGATACTCTTCATGATGTGGGCTTCTGGATCTGTTTTAAGGTTACGATTAAATTTTGGGATTAATTTTTTTAAATTTTCAGCACTTTTGTATAGAAACGGTTTTGGTTTATTATGCAGAGCAGTTTCGATGTCCACAGCAACGTTTTCAACAGCATTATCGAAGTCATTTTTATTATATTTTAAGTTATATTTAAGACCTTTAGATAAAAGGGAAATTTCTTGATTGTTAAAATGTCCAGAAGAAAGATTTTTGACACGGTCAAAAAACTGATGTGTAAGTTTTACATGGGCACTATTATCTAAAGTTTGTTGAATACTGCACAGATTTTTCAGTTTTTTGTTTAAGATCTCACGTTTTTTAAAAGCTTTAATAGAGACGAAGTTTCGGATTTTATCATCGAACAGGTCCCATTCGACAGGATGAAGTTCATGAACAAGTTCAATATGTAGGAGTTTAAGTTTTAATTTTATATTGTTCCGTTTTTTGTAGGCATTCTTGAGGTCTTCTTTCAGCCAGGCTATTTTAGCTTGGCACATTGATGATTTGGATAAACTGTCGTTTTTGATACGATTAAAATTTACATTAATATATTTTGGAAACACTTTGCACTTTAAACACTCTTTGTAAAAATATATATCTAAACACATAAGTCTGTATTTAATAGAATAGTTTTTATAATATTTTGCTTTTTTGGCAGTACTAGCCGATATAATATTTTCGAAGGAAGCAAATACTTTGGGGTGTGACATATTGAATGAAAAAACATACACTTAGTAAGACACCACTTTATTTTTGAATCAATAACGATAGCCAACCGGGTTTCGCTTGTCCCAAGCTTCATCAGGGCTAAATATCAACTAAAGCTAATTAGATACAGGCACATATAAATATAGGTAAATGAAAACAATGAGTGAAAGAGATACAAAACAGATAGAAAGAGATGCAAATAGAAAAGGTGGAGACAAATTATTAAGGATGATGATAATTTGTCTCCACCTTTTCTATTTGCATCTCTTTCTATCTGTTTTGTATCTCTTTCACTCATTGTTTTCATTTACCTATATTTATATGTGCCTGTATCTAATTAGCTTTAGTTGATATTTAGCCCTGATGAAGCTTGGGACAAGCGAAACCCGGTTGGCTATCGTTATTGATTCAAAAATAAAGTGGTGTCTTACTAAGTGTATGTTTTTTCATTCAATATGTCACACCCCAAAGTATTTGCTTCCTTCGAAAATATTTTAAATTATGATTCGAAATTTTACCAAAACCAATACCAGCGACAATCGCCCAGTTCCTAACTAGGTTAGAGAATCGGCGAGGATAAATGTGATGATGCAGAACAAATTAATGAATAAAATATTAAAACAAAAAGAGTCTAGCCCTGCATCATAACAAGGCCTAGAAAATCGATCTTTCCGTAGGGTTCATTTTAATTATTTCTGATGAACGCATTACTAAAATCTCAATTTTTTATACAGAGATGTCTCTAAAAGTTACTAATTCCTCGTCTAAAAATAACTTTGTAGATTTAAAACGTTTTATAAAATTTTATAACCGTTTTACATAAAATATTTTAATGGTAAGGTGCTGTTTTTATCAATCAATACATATAAATATTTTTTCATCCGAAGGGATACCTCTAGAAACATTTAAGATTTTAGTAATACGTTCATCAAAAATAATTAAAATGTGAGGCCTTATGTAGCCTTAAGTCACCAAAAGAAGATATTTAGAATGAAATAGTGAATGAAATGTACATTTAACACTTCCATTATTGTTCAACTATTGCTTGATATTCGTTCACCATTTATGAATGTATCTTTATTGAAGTTACTAACTGACGTACCCGGCATTGCTCGGGGACTTATAAAAGATTTGTGATAAAGTTTTGAGGTTGTTAATTCTAGAGTACCATAAAACTGGCTATATTTTTAAGATCGACAAATATTATTTTACTGTAATAAGTATTTATTTCTGTTGATGTCCTCGATATCTTCAACCATTCACTTTCAAGTCATATATTCTTCTCCTTATAAATATACTACACTATACATAAAAATAGTATAGGCATTAGGTTAGACAATTTAGAATCGTTAGAAATCAGGAAATCTATAAACAGTAACTTGTCAGTTCATTTATTAAATACACAAATTAATTTATCTAATCAAAAAAACACATTCTATAGTCCTATATTTAACTTTTTTACCACAATCCATTCCACTCCTTAGTAATATGTTTTTTCTTATGTCTTTAAAATGTATTATTATATTTATGATTCATGTAAACATGCTTTTTTGTAATTTGTTATTATATATCTTTAATTCACTATGCCTATGTAATATTTGACTCCTCCCACTTTTATAATGTGTTATATTCTGTCTCCCTCAGCTTTCCTATAAATATGCATGACCTCTGTCTTATTTATTGTTTTTGTGTTTAATTCGTAGAACTCCATTTAATTTATTTATTTATTTTTTTTTTTTTTTTTTTTTTTTATTTTTTTTTTTTTTTTTTTTTATAAATAAAATTTATAAATTAAATTTATAAAAAAACCTCTGTCTTAGATTTTAGTTATATTTCATATCCTGATGAAGCTCGACTGAAGCGAAACCGGTAGATGTAATAATAAAAAAGTCGTGGTTAATAAAAAAAGTGTTTTATTTGATTTAACATATATTCTTCTTTGACCCTTTCTTCGTTCATGACTTACGTCTCATTTTACCACAAATAATTTATTTATTTATTGCATCTCACTATACATAAAACACTTTTTTTTCATTTATTGTTATTAAGTTTAATTTGTAGAACTCCATTTTATTTTTATTTTTTTATATATACAATAATATTATTATTGGGTTTATAAAAACAGTTTATTTTTAAACAAGTTCTGCTGTGTAATTATTATTACGCGTGACAGCTGTTTCGCCCTCTAAAGGCATTATCAAACTGTCAATTAACAAACAGTTTGATAATGCCTTTAGAGGGCGAAACAGCTGTCACGCGTAATAATAATTACACAGCAGAACTTGTTTAAAAATAAACTGTTTTTATAAACCCAATAATAATATTATTGTATATATAAAAAAATAAAAACTTTTTTTTCACATAATAATCAACCTCACTAGGACTAAGCCTGTATCGAGGTTAACAATTTACATATGAGTGAAGCAAACATAAGAGTATCACAAACATAAAGTAATTTTACATGAAAACACAAAATATTACTTAATTGCTATCAATATTTAACAATAAGCCCTAAGCAACAAAGAGGGAATATCCCAACATTACAAAAATAAAATATCAGAAATCACAAACCTTTTTAATTATATAAATTCTTTTATATTCATATGAACTATAAATATCTACTTGCTTTGTAACATCATTCATAATTTGTAAAAATAAACTTTATAATTACCTAATGTACCCTAAATTAACAAAATAACTCATAATACCTACCTCAAATTAACAATATAGAATCATTCATTATATAAATATTTTCATTCTTTTCTTTTCAATTTTCTACAAAGATAAAATATGTATATTTAGAGTAATTTTAACTGAACTGCCTTAAAGAAACACAAGTATACCCACGAACTGGCGATGCCTATGTGGGATTTTTTTGCTATCATACATTTATGCATATTATTATTTTTATGTATATGCTGTTTATGAACTCGTGTGTGTGTACGTGTATTGTGTGTGTATGTTATGTATGATGTGTAATACACTATATATGTATACATATGTGCATGTGTACATATACTTTTCTGTAATTCGCATTGTTTCTTTCTTTTTTTAATATGTATGTAAAAAAACATAATTTGTATTTTAAAACCATGTATGTAACAAAAAAAATATTAAATAAAAAAAAAAAATAAAAAAAAAAATATATAAACAATGTTGTGTACCCCTGCCTAAGTTTGTATAAAATCAGTAGCATAAGAGTTTCAACTACCAGTCTGAAAATGTCCGTAGTAGGATGAAACCGGTCCTCGTAATAATAAATAAGTGGAACAAAGTGAAAAAGTTTTTTAATTTTAATTCTATTACAATGGAATTCCACCACGAATTAACAGTGCAAAAACTAGACTCAACAAAATATTTCAAAATTAAAGAAAAAATGAGTATTAGATGTGTTACCAGATGGGTAATTTGACAGTATATTGTAACAATATTTGAACCATAACTAATAATTAATCGTTATTCAAAAGAAGAAGCAAAGTAGATAATAAAGACAGATAGGGTGACATTCAGTTTTTAGCAAATGGGACTTATATAAAATCTTATTATTTAAGAAAGGACAAGGATGAAAAAATATTAAGACAATCGTCTGTCAATACATAAACCTTAATTAACTTTTTAAATTTAACTAAGGAATTGGTAGACTTAATATGATTTGGAAGAATATTAAACATAAGTGGTGCCTGATATAAATAATTTCTTTGACCAAAAGAAGTTTTAGTATGTACCGCCACAAAGTTCAATGTAGAGCTAATTCTAGTTGTACGCATTTGTTGTGTTCTTTCAGCAAATTTAATATTGATAAAAAATCGACAAAGTATTTGAGTGATATATAGCTGTTTTATGCTCATAACATTACATTCCTTATAAAGTAGGTTGGATGGATAACAGAATTTTTTTTTGTACATTACTTTAAGGATCAATTTTTGAGTAATATTTAGTGGTTCAACATTGGACTTTAGACATGATCCCCAGCATACTATGTTATAAGAAAGTCGAAATTGGACTAAGGCAAAATAGACAGTTTTTAATTTCTCTTTGTCCAATATGTGTCGAAGTTCTTTAAAAATAAATGTAAGTCTCCTGATATTCTTTGTTAACATATCGATATGATCATTCCATCTTAAAAATTTATCAATCTTTACACCTAGATACATGATACAATCTACACTTTCCAAGGGGTGGCAATTACAATTTAGCAGACAATTATGTATAATTAGATTATGAGTGTCAGATGGCTGACTTTTTGATGATATACTGAATGTCACATATTTAGTTTTTATTGTATTCAAAGTTAAGATGTTATTATTCAGCCAACTCTTTACTGCTCTTAATCCTAAGTCACATTTGTTAAAAGCATCTCTCCAGGTTTTATCCTCAAATATTAAAGCAGTATCGTCTGCGAAACTAACAATGTTACCTGGAATATATAAATTACACAAATCATTAATGTAGATTAAAAACAATATTGGTCCAAGCACACTACCTTGCGGAACCCCAAAAGAGATTGGTTTGCTATTGCTTAAATGATTATTTATCTCTACTTGTTGCGTTCTATCACTTAGATAGGATGTGAACCAGCCTAGTGCTGTACTATGAATGCCAAGAGAAGATAATTTTTTGAGGAGTAATCCATGGGACACCGTATCAAATGCCTTTGATAGATCTAAGAACACAGCCAAAGCTTTGTTTCCATAGTTTAACGCACTAGTGACTTTGGACAATACTACAATTATTTGATTCATGTCTTCTTCAGGCATCCCTGACTTTTTCTTTAATTCACTTCATGCAGTATCATGAAGTCTACATTGTTACTATTAGAACACAACATTATGTCAACATTAATTCGACTCTCTTTCCAGTGCAGCGAAAATGCGTCTTTGTCTAAGTCGAAGTCTTTCAATCCCCAAATTATTATACCACTCAAACCACTTTCTAAACACTAATAAGAACTAACTTTGAAATTTTCAGCAAAATCAGATTAATAGTATAGGAACGCGTACGGTACAAACATTTTTTGCATATATAAAGTAAAGATACAAGTTAATAATGTGTTACCTAACGTTCTTAATTAAGGCGATGCACTTCGTCGTGTAATATTTTAAATTAAGCCGCTATGAATAAGGACCCTTACGTAGATGGCGATAAGGTTTAAATTCCCGCTTAACACCATCCCCCTGTTTTGATTTATGCAAGAAAAAAACATGGCCAAAAAGTGCCTTTTATTTTATTTTGTGGATGTTCAGGCATATTTTTTTTTTCGATCATTTTATAAATTACTTTATTTGCCACATTATACAATAAAATCAAAACCGAAAATGGGTTTGTAAGTAGGAGATTTTGAACTTTAAAGCAGTTTTCACAGACCTTTACACTATTTTTTTCTGGGCTTATAAAAAGATTTATCTAAAAAATACTCGCTTATTTCAAAGGCAACGATGTATTCTACTCGCAGTATTTAATTAAAGCATCTGAAACATTTCTAGGCGACCAAATTTTCAAACCAAAAACACGTGATTTTGCATTACTACGTATGGCATCGCCTTAAGTAGTTTAATTACCCAGTTAGTAGAGAAATATTCTCAGGTCTAATTGGGAAACTAGTGTAAATACTAATACTTACGAACATAATAAAGGTACAATCGTTTAAAAATAGTAGGTATAGTTATAATTGTCTAGCACAGGCGTAGCACGCCTCTCGGAGATTGAATGAAATTAAATAATTAAGGGTCAGTTAAGGCTAAAGAAAGATTTAATAAGAGGACCTTTTAAAATTTTCAGAAAATCTGTTGACACTTTAGATTCACCGGAAATGGGCCGGAAGCGGACGTTGGCCTTTTCCGTTCAGGGGTCGCGAGCCACCGGAAGATACATAAAATACATTCAGTATGACGAGGCGCACTGTTTACGCCCATAACCCTGCCCCTGATTCCCGGAACCGAAACCTGGCAGGCTTCCAAAGGGCAGTGAACCAACGTTGCAATAATATTGTACTAAATCTCATAATGTCTCGCATTGAATACCCACACTGATTTTATTGAATGATAAATGTTTGTTTTATTTATACTCTTGATTATATATATATATATATTATTGAAATATTTGATTTCAATATTTTAGTTTACCATACTTTTCTTATCTCACTTTGATGTTATATATAAATACATTTGTTTAAATCATTAACTTCTTATCCTGTTCTCCTTATTTTTTTATATACAATACATTTTACATTACATTAATACATTATTTCAATATTAATTTTATTTAAATAGGCAAATTTCATAATTATAATGAAAATTGGAGTCGAGTTCAGACTAAGAAGAGATGAGATGTTCAATAGAGGGGAGACAATTTTAGATAAGGATTGATGAAAGAGAGGATATTTGTTTAGAGAGGGACACCCAAAAAAAATTATCTCAAGTTCCCACTTCTAGACCACAGAATGTACAATCTGGGGAGTCAAGGACGTGAATTTTAAAAAGGTGGGAAGGAACGGAACAATGTCCGATCCTCATTCGAACAAGTGAAGAATTTTTTTTTTTAAATGGGGGAATTGTTGAAACCATGGTTTTGATGGGATAGTCCTTTATATTGAGGCAAAGCAGGCTCCCTTGGATTGACTAGCAATGTGCCAAATGATGGAAAAAATGTCAGATAGGGAAATGTGGTTTACGAGGGTAACGACAGGGTTGGACGCTCCTTGTTTTGCGAAGGCATCAGCAATATTATTACCCATGATACCAACATGTCAAGGAATCCAAATCAGAGTTACAGTTTTTCCAGATCTTTGAATGGAGGCTATCATTTTGAAACAGAAAAAGATGCATAACACAAAATTTCACACTGTTGACATTCTTTGCGAAAACCTTCAGAAATATTGATCAAAAGTAACACGTAAGATCATTAATTAAATAGGTGAGTAAGGAATGTGTCGGGAGCACCGCCTATCCTTATCCTATATTCCTCATTATTTCACCTCTTCCTACTAATTAGTTTTAAGACACAATAAAACTCATACCTTTAAGCAACTTTAGCAGAAGAAAACTTTTTTACAGCAAATTTTAAACGTGTTATTCGACAATAGTGAAAAAGTTACTTGAAAACTTTCCAAATAATTTATTGCTATTTAAATTCGAAGAACGTACACATTTCCTTTTTTGTACAGTTCGTTTTTTGCTGAAAACGATAAGTAGACGTACGTAAGCAAGACAAAAGGCTGTTTCTCAGTGACGTTTCACATACACCTAACCATGTGTTGTTTGGATCTAACTATCCAGCCTATGACTACAATTGTGACGTCTTCTGATGATGAATGAAACTTTTATACTTAAATTACATTTATAAATTTTCCTCCAGTGTGAAGTTAATAATTAAGTTGAAAAGTTCCTTTTTCAAAATGGAGTAAGTACCTTCCAAGACCGTTCGTTGTAGGCAATCAAATACCCCATACAAACACCACACGCCCATTATTTAATACCCCAGATCGTTTGAACTGTAGTTAAAATTAATTGCAACAAATCGAAGGCCTCCCTGGACGTCGACCCCTGTCACCCCACTAAAACACCCACGTAGGTAGCCTAAACAATCTTGACATCCCATAGAGCCCATAGATCCATGGGACACGGGGCGAACCGTTATTTGTTTTAATGAGTGAACCCATAAACTATGTTGGTAATAAATGTCGATCAAAAGAGTGGTGAGGTGTGTTAGAAAATAAGCAATTATTATGCACATAATAATAAAAACAATGATTTGTTCGATTCTCTAGCACGGTTTTCGTAAGAAATTTAAAAAATCACCTAGAGGGCGCTTAACAACCTAATGTATACATTTAGTATATTACGTATCACTTAGATTTAAAACCGCAATTTATTACTAGTTGCTAAAGTGACTTAAATTTTAGTCTTATAACTAGTGGCTTATCAGTAAGATTAATGTCCAATGATTTACAATTAAGACTTATACCATATGTACACAGACAGACATTTTCTAAATTGGTTTTATTTTGTACTATCGGAAGTCCCCAGCGTTGCTCAAGCTCTGCGAAGAGTTTTTCGAAATCAGGTGTAAACCGTAACTTTTCTCTTATTTTGAACCTCAAATGTACAAAATTTCATCAGGAAGTACCAACATTCTGACTTAATGGGCGGTAAAAAGAGATAGGGCTGGTTTTTATAAATTCCGTATAAGCAGTAAACTTCCTATTGTTTTGAAGGTCAATTGGAGACAATTGCATTAATCTCGGAATAAGACTGCAGATTTGTATTAAAAAACACAGCTACCTCCACAGATTTTATTTATTGATTAAACGTAGCAAAGTCCTGTTATTACTCGACCACTTTGCATTTTATCTGTCTGTAAATTTGTTGATGTGTGTTATGCCCTGTAAAACATGTCAACATGGTAGTCGTGTTCGATTGTTCCTGTTTATTCCACCAGAGCGCATGAGAGTTGCGAGCTATCAAGTTGGTGTAGTCATTTTGCGAAGCCGAAAATAACTACTAGTATTTGTAATAAATTTTTCAAAGTTTGTAATATATTTAACAAATTATATCTTTAACAAATTTGACTTCTTTAATAAAGTTCCACTAAATTGTTATATATTTTATATGTTTGTAAATACCCGTATGAACGTATAATATAAATAAATGTATAGAATAAATAGATATATACCTAATAGAAAATATCACTCTACCTGAATTTCAAAAGGATTCATCAAATAGTCTCATTTTGCAAATTATGTTTAATTTGTTTGCATAAATTGTGATTTATTAACGACGCCATCACTGTTTTGCCGAACAGTATGTGGTAAGTCGTTTGTTGTAGTTTCGTATTTGCCCATGGAAGATTGGAAGGAAATAAACCTTGAAATAGTCAGCGCTTTTAATAGAAGAAGATTTTAATCTTGGGCAAGAGGAATGTATTATAGAAAAACATTAATTAGCAAGAAGAAAAAACCTTGGTTTCATTGCTATTTTCTCAAAAAATTAAGAAAATGGAAAAATGTTTTTTATTTTTTTTGTTACTGAGTTTTTCATAGCTTTTTGTCAATTTTTTTCGGTTATTAATCGACATCAATAACAAGCTAAACTCAACCACCATCAGCTTACATTTTTAGTCGTAGATATTTCATCTAACTGATTCTTTAAGGGTCAGCACTCAAAATGGAACTTATTGTCACTTTCCGAATTTATAACTAAAACAATATTGCCAGATATTCATGGGTTCATCTTTACGAACTACGAGTATATAGTCTGATAACTTTAAACTTTTGAATTTGTGAATTTTTTGAATTAATTTGGTTCGAATCCCGGCGTGCGCAAGTAAATTTGATTATTTTATATTATTTCACAATTTATTAATTTAAACTAATATATTATATTTCCGATCATGGCTCTCAGTATTGCCCTGATGTAAGACCGCCATTCAGAATTGAAACGCTTTAAATGGATTTAGCTGTGTTCGGTGACCAGAACCTTTATTTCCCACTAATTCCAGCATCATAACATACCCCAATTGCGGATATTGTAGTCTCATTTGAGGTCAAACGGTTGGGACTTTTGTGCGGTATTCACAAAAAAATGCAGTTTGAAAATCTGCAAAGGAGTGCACGAACAATTTTCCGAAAAATCCAAAGTGTTCCCAAATGCTATGTACAAGGGGATAGTGTGAAATAACTTCAGGAGGTGATTCTACTTTATGGTTCCATGCTAACTCAACACAGTGACTATTCAACACACTTTTAAAAAGTGACATAAAGTCGTTAAAAACTATGAAAACAATTTTTTTTAACCTAACCTAACCTACTTAACCCAGTTAATAAAGTTTTTGTTTCATCACTTTCCATGACTTTATATAACTTTTTTAAGATGTGATGAATTATCATTGTGATGATTTATCCGGTCACCCTACTTTATAGATCAAGAAAATAGTCATCTATCTTTTTAAATTAAATTAAAAGTATTATAGTGATTTATTTTTGGGTTATTATGCCGTGTTGCGCTACCTCCTTATTTAGCCAACGTTTCGGACAGCATTTCAGTGTCCATCATCAGTGCTATAATCAATAAGATTACACCTCTGCCCTATGCAACACGGCATAATACCCCAAAAAAAATCACTACACATCTATTTTATTTATTTCTACCATCATGTACAGTCACAATATTCTCGTTTACCACACGTAAGTGGTGTTTTTACTGTAGAGTAAATTTTAAAACAGTTTTATTTGTTTATTAGTAAGGATAGTAGAATTTGCGAGGCGGGTTTGGGTTACCAGCTGCGTGGCATGCAAGATCGGGAGAACCTGGTTTGCTGAGACCCTTTGACCACTCCAACTGATCTCTAGACCCATCGCCTTGTGCCGCAGAGGAAGGTATATAGTCGTATGTTCGTCACTCCTGTACAAACTGATCCCTAGAACCCTACCCAACCCTCATTCCCTTTACCTTACCATAACTTCATCTCCTTCTTTTCCTTAAAAAAGACCCTCCACACAGCATTTCAAAAGATGACATAGGCCCTGAGGGAAATGATCTTCCTCAGGGCCTCCTATGTGGGGTTAATGTAAAAAATAAATAAAAAGGGTGGTAGATATTTAGTACTCAAATGTAATTCATACAAGCATTTCCATCTACCAAAATTAAAGCCGTTGTGCTCAGTGGCGGCTCGTGACTATTGGGAGTGTTAATATTAAAATAAAATAGCATTATTGATGTTGTTGTAGCCGAAAACGTTTTAATTTTTTTTCAAAAATTCGATTTTTTGCGTAAAGATTTTCAGGAAAACGAATTTACGATACGAAATTAAAAAATGTTTCAGGTTACAACAGCCTCAATAATGCAATTTTATTTAATTATTATTAGCATTCTAGTACACCCAGAAGTCACGAGCTGCCACTGGTTGTGTTATAAAGTAAAAATATCGACGCCTAATTGGCGGCAAATTGGTTAGCAGTTTTTTTTTGGGGAAAATTAACGCACGGTAGTTGTCAATTTATTCTGATAGATGGCGCTACACAAAAAACCTTTTAGCCGAGTTAATATAATTATTATTCTCCTACACGGTGACGTCATAACATCACATTTAGTAGTAATTGCTTTTTTAAATGGCAGGCACGCTTGTTGACTTTGTTTGTATTGAGAGTTCATGAAAACATCGATTTAACACGAGTTCGATAGGATTTAAACTACATTAGCATAAAAAAATATATCTCACCAACTAAACGGAAAAAAAATAGTATTTATTTATTTATTTATTTAGACGCCGTAAAAGGCTTTTACAATATACATGATTTATGTTTACAGTGGTTCACAGGAGCGAAACAGTATTATGTTAAACAGAATAATTACAGAGAAATTATGTTGAAAATTAAACAAAAATAACATCTGGTATACATAGGTACATTAGCATTTTTATTTTCAATCCGTACAGTAGTTTAGTATTGAGATTATCGTTACCTTCAATATTGAATTTGGTTGAATTTGCTGAGAACTAAGAGTTAGCTCTATTGCTAATTTATTGAGAATCTCTTCATATCATTGGTAATCCGGTTAAAGACAGGATTGCAGACCTTTTCCTGATAAGATTTTAGTTAATTCTTAACATATCGGAACACGTGTTCATCCACCTGCGTTTGTATTGATAATGTATAGTGCGATGACGAAATACAAAAAAAAATATTTTATTCGTATTTAACAAAAATTTTACCAGAAAACCTTTTAATTCAATCTCGTTTTTATCCGGATTACCAATAATTGGAAGAGATTCTTAATAAATTATTAATGCTTATTTTTCAGAGTACACGATCATAAATTATAATATTGAAAATTGCTGATAATAAAAGTCCAAATATACAGGACGATTTCACATTTGACAAAATAACCTTAGCTGAAGCATTTCAACGGCCACCATCTTGAAACGGAAACGGAACGTACAAACAAATTTACAGACAGATGAAATGCAAAAAAGTGGAGTTAAAGGCTTGCAATCCAGTTTTTAATCGAATTAGCCATTCTCATGTTATTTCTTCGTACTAGATGCCGTTTTTCGAAGCCTCAACACTTCATTCCCATCAATCCATACATTATTTTTATTAGTTTTTCTAATTTTATTTTTGCTTAAATATTCGATTCACTCCCCGACTTCTTTTACTTACTACTACCTACAACATTCACCTAAACTCGTACTATGAGCACTCACTCAAATTACAATTTGTGAATCAGCATCAAATTTTGAGCGCTCTAGTAAATTGATTCCGCAGTTAGTATAGTCATAAGTTAAACTTTTAAAAAATTCGTCCCTGGGGGGTTCAAAAGATTCTTGTAGCAAGTGTGGCAAGACGTGACGACGCATCATTCGGCCAGCCTCGTGACTCGTCGGCTTTTTCCACCCGGCCGCTAAAACTCTGTGCGGTATATTTCTTCTATCTCACTAACATTGACAAAAGATCTATTTCAAATGACGACGAAGTTTTAATATGTAATTTATTTCTTTGCATATATTTTAATGATAAATAAAGAATTGTTTTTTTTATCAAAAATATCTTTAGTTTTCACTTCCTTCAATAAAAATCAATATCGATGTTTCACTTTTTTTATACCATTTAGTAAAAAATCAAAATGCTCAGATGGAAAACGTATTTTTTGTGTTCTTTGTGTGTTGTCGTTTGATCGGTATAGGTCTTGTGCTACGAGTTTCCGAACGCTGTGTATAGTGTGTATATATTATCATCGCACTGCTTTGTACATCCGTTCTACATACCAAAACCTTCTAATCTATCTCAATAAATCGAAAATGCATTGTTATGTAGCGTTTTGAATCGTAGGAGAGAATAATAACAATCAAAGCTGCCACACGTTAGTGCTTGCAATCCTAGCGGTAAATCTCGGAACTAACGGCCTACGCGGCCGGCTTGCTACTTGCTGCCCTGTGCCTCCCTCTCGTAATTCTGCTGAATTCTTCGCAGAACCCAAATTCAATAATATCCAGACGTTAGTCTGGATAATTACCCTAAAATCATTACCCTTTGACAAGGAATATAGTATAAACTCCTGATCGGATTTCTCACCGAACCTAACTATGTTCATTCATGTTCCGACGTGCTCTTAACACGTGCACAGTGCTGGCCTCACATTTCATCACCGATAGAAGAAAACTATGTAAGCTTGACCTTTCTATCCCCTATTCATGTGCTATCGTAAACTCAGTGTCGATTTGGTAACTTAAATTCAGAGAGAGAGACCACAATTAGATAGGTTTATACTTTGGGCAATTCTTTGTGTTAACTCCTTTTGTGTATGTTTTAACGTAGCCCTTGCCATAATATAACGATAAAACCTAACTGTTTTGTCATTACGAAACCCCTGTCTCGCTCTGAATGATGTAGCAGAAGATGAAATGATTAATGGTTAAACTTTTTTTTAAGTGATTAAATTTTGAAGTGAAACTTCTTTACGCGCGTCATGCAATTTCGAGGACCGGAGTAAAACCGACTCATGACCGAAACGAAAATGCGGGACCACCGATTAAAGTTCATTTGATCTAGTCAAAGTTTTGAAGTAACATATAAATGCTTCTTAGCTCATCCCGACAACTGGCGTTGGTGGTGTAATGGTCAGCATAGTTGCCTTCCAAGCAGTTGATCCGAGTTCGATTCTCGGCCATCGCACATTATTTTTTTTGTTTTTAACGCCTTTTTCATTCAATATCTTATTTTTTAGTAGGTCAGAACATTTTTTAAAAGAAAATAATATTGCAAAATAATAAAAACACTTATCTCACTGTGATAAAACATTACTCCGCTAGAGCGCGCTTTGCGTTATTGTGTTGGATTAAAATTATTATCTAATCCGTATATTATGATAATTGTATTACATTTATTTAATTAATTTATTTATTTTGATAATATGTAATAATTTACAGAAAAAAAAATTAAAACTATCTCCCTCTGATAAAATATCCGTTCGCTAGAGCGCACTACGCGATCTTGTGTGGGATTCTATTTCTGTACATTGTACATTATTTTTAAAAATATATTATATTTTGGGTGTGATGTAGGTAACATTATAAAACATAACAAGCTCTCATATTTTCAGAACCTACATAATATAATCAATTTATGCGGCTTTGCTTACAGTTGGTGCTCAGCGTGGTTGGCTTTCAATCAGTTAAGCGAGGTTCGATTCTCGGCTGTGGCATTTTTGAAGTGAAACCTTGTTGAGGTGGGGGAGCCGCTCACGAACGTTCTCTCTCTTCTCTTCTTTCCTCTCTCTCAGACACCAGCGAACTGCGCCACGCCAAGCATCAGCTGAAACTAGAAGTTTCACTTCTGTCTTGCGTAGGCTTGACACACCCACTTTTTTTTATTAAAAATGTTTATTTTATTACTATAGCTGTGTACAGTGTTGTAATTCTTAATGTTTGCGATTCAGGGGAGAATAACCTGTATTTGTGTGGTAGGTTTTAATAATGAAAATGTCTTTCATGTTCCTTGTTGATTTTCTTGATGGTGTGTTATGTTAATTTGGGATTGAATGTTTGGTGTATCAACTGATGCATGTATAATTTTATTCAAAAGCAATATATCAGAAAGTTTACTCCTGTCTGTCAGAGAGTGTAGTATAGCATTGACATAAATACAAATACGAATTATCTTCACACTAATCGAACAAAAATATGGTGCGTTCCTGTTTCTAGATTGAAAACGAATAACTAAACGCACGAGAAAAGAATAACCATAACGAATTTGTGTGAATGAAAGAAATGACTACAAATAATATCATACATAGCTAAATGAATGGAAGGCATTAGAAAGAGATCGCCATTGAAAGAAAATGTGTACGGGTGAAACGGCTATATTATTATGAACGCCTGTGGGCTGCTTTTACCCTCATTCAATACGACGTACTGGGTTATCCTTAATACTCTTATGTGTTTCTGCGTTCGCTATCTCACTTTATTTTATTCGAAAAGCATTGTGAATAATTGTATTCATTGAAACAATCAGTGATTTTTGAGTACATGCGATTGGAAAGAAACTCCGTCAAATTGGTTTTTGCTGGAAAATGATTCGTGCACATCTCAAGAGCACAGGAAGGCATTTTTTTTACAAAAAAGAGCCAAGAGCGACGTGTTTGTGGCAGCCGGTGACAGCTCGTCTGACCGACGGGTTTATGTGAGATACTAAACCCAGCAAATCACTAGTTTGTCCACTGGACACAGTTCAGTGCAACCTCAATAACCTTTCTTCCATTTTAATTCATCTGGGGTTTGAAGTGCAACATTTTGTCAGTATACATTCCAAATTGATCAGATAAAACTTAACGATAAGCGATTACACAGGTTAATTTTCTTTATATGGATCCGATCCTAAAATAATGAATCTTATAATTGGAAGACCAAATAGCGGATGCGTACTCGAGTATACTTCGCACAATTGATTAATGAAGTGTAAAAGTTAATTCGATTATTCCGTTATTTCAGAAATTACTGATTAAAAATAAGATATACTATATTTGAGGCACACTTCAGTGTGAAACATACTCTCAGTATCGCTCTGGTGTAAGTCCATAATAAGGAATTTGAGTCCATTTTTTTATTTTTTTTTATCAATGTTCGCATTCAAACATAAATACGAGTATTTTTTTTTTTAAGTTTGTTTTCATAGTTAAATTAATTCTCAAAGTTTGAATTTTATTAAGCCCTCCAAAACGATTGGAATCCGAGCGGTAAGAGGCGGGGTGTGGGTGTGACGTCATTCAAACTGTAAGAACCACGTCGCTTAAAGATTTTGTATGGAAAAAAAAAATAATTCTTCAATAAGGAATTCCAGTAATTTTTTTTACCAATGTTAACCGTCCGTACAATTGATGTTATTAAAAAAAAAAAGAAAATTGATTAAGATTTCATAGTTAAATTAATATTTTAAGTTATAATATTTGCTTTTCCCGCCCAGTACGGTATTGCCGTCGCTATTTGTTGACTTGCCCCGCGCGAATTCAGGACCACCGCGCAGAAAAGTAAACACCAAAAGTAAAATAACGGTTTACAGCCCAGTTCACAGTGAGACTTTTCTGGGCGGCCGGCGGTCTGAAGTGTATCACATGTTATGTGACATGTATAATAATAAAAACTTCTAAGTTATGCAATAAACAACATATTATTATAAAACACTATACGCATATGTATCTTTAGAAATCCATTTCATATAATAATAACAACAAATACGTACATACATTTGACAAACCCAAATAAACGTTTGGCCTATACACCTCTCTCATCTAAACCGACCATCTCTCATGTAATAGAAAGAGATGCACCATAGGTGATCCGTTGTACGTACAAGTCACGACACATGTGACGTCAGAATTCTTTAGACCAATCGTGGAGCGTATTCAGTCTATTGCTATTGAATGCTTTTTCAAGAACGTTTAACTAATTCTAAGAATAATAATATAGAAATATATTAATATATTTAGAATCGATATTTTTTGATCTACATGAACATATTTTTTATAAGTCAAAATATTTTTCACTCAACTTCCTTATTCAGTATTGAAGTGTTGCTAGAAATGTGCGTTGGCTGTGTTTGGTGACCAGATCTGAATAGCCTGGTACTTTATCACCTTCCTCTCTCCCACCTTCTTTTCCTCCCCACTACCTTCAGCATCTCAACATAAACCAATTGAGGATGCCATGGTCATACTCGCTTCAGAAAGTTGGGAGCTGTTGGGACTGTTGTGATGTTTCACATAAATAATTAAAAGACGACATTTTTTGGTCATGTCTACTTACTGTTAATAACTAGAGAAACAAGACAGCATAGGTACCTATACTTACATAGAATTTGAATAATCGAATTAATAATCGAATTACAATTATTCGAAATGTTTTTATTTTGTCTTATTTTCTTTTATATTTTCAGCTGAATATTCTTTTCCGAAATCGATTTTAAAATTAAGTCTTAAACATGTTGTATGCAATCAATGTCATATATATTTATAAAAATTTGTATATATGTACATTAGCGTAATTTGTTAGTTTTTTTTTTTAATTTAGACATCAGTTAGGTACTCATCGTTTTGATGTGTTAAAAAATCTGTTGGTATTTAAAAAATGCTATATACATAAAAGTAATAATTAACTTAACTACCTGTCATTATAATGTTTTTTTCTTATACTATTCTTTTATACTTATCTGCTTTTAAACTTGTTAATTTTCATTATAAAATGTTTTCCAATAAGAGGTGTTATTTTGAATAGCCCACTATTTCGGTAGATGTTACTTTTGAAGCTGTCATTTTTTGACATTTGACAACTAGAAACTATGGCATTAATAAAAATGGAACGATACACTCTTCAAAAACGCATTGAAATTATTAAAATTCACTTGAGTGAATCAAATGCAAATCATCTTGAGTGATGAAGCCCATTTCCACCTCGGTGGTTTCGTCCACAAGCAAAATTGTCGCATCTGGGGCTCGGAAAACCCAAGAGTTATTGTTGAAAAGCCTCTTTATTCTCAACGTGTGACTGTTTGGTGCGGTTTATGGTCCGGCGGAGTCATTGGACCTTACTTTTTCGAAAATGAGGTTGGAACCACAGTTACGGTGAATGGATTGCGCTATCGAGAGATGATTAATTATTTTTTATGGCCGGAATTGGATGGTATTGATCTGGACAACGTTTACTTTTAACAAGACGCTACGTGCCAAACAAGCAACAAAACCATTGATCTTTTACGATTGAATATCAAAATAACACCTCTTATTGGAAAATCCTGTATTATGTTTATGAAAAACAAACCAAAAATCAATCAAGATAATACTTTTGGCCGTGGAAATCTTAAATAATATACAATACAATGAATAATCATTGAATAATCAAATCGTAAAAATAGACCGCGTTGTTTTTGGCAGCCAATTTGCGGTCGGCAAATGAAATGGACAACCAATCACTGACGCCATTATACCAAAAGAGAACTAATTAACCCGAGAGAAAATTTGTCAATAATTCAGCCAATCTCGCTTTTCGCGGACGACGCGAAATTATTTCACGATAGATTGCCATTGCGAAAATTGATTTTAGTAATTTTTGCAAAGTAACCCGGCAGATCGGAAATTGGATAAGGGTAATTAGTTTAAGAACTCGGTGGCCTAGGGGTAGAATTTTTTGTGATTTTTTTGTTTCAAATCAAAATAGTCCGCAAGTAGCCAGATACTTCCCAACCTTTCCATTTAGCCTCTCACAATACCTCATAGTTCCACTAGCTCCGGACAGTTGTGAGTAGTCGGGACTGTTGTTGACTTCTTTCAATGAATTTAATCATTGCACTGCGGCATGAAACGTTCACGAAATCAAGCAGTCCTTATAATATGGCTATAAGCAGTGGCAGCTCGTGAACTTTGGTGTACTAGAGTGCTAATATCACGAAAAATGACATTATTGATGTTGTTGAAGCTGAAAACGATATATTTTTTTTTTCAAAAATTCGAGTTTTCGTTTGAATATAGGAAATCTTTATTAGCACTCTAGTACACCCAAAAGTCACGAGCGGCCACTGGATATAACGTTAAAATACACGCTTAAGGCGAATCTTAATGCTAAATAAGTATTTTGATTAATTTTTATACCGAATTGGTGTACATTATGAAAACCAAAAAATATTCTTTAGATAAATTAAAGGTTTTCCTATCGTTTCGCTCGAGTAGAATATAAATAAATTACTCAATAAAAAATATAAATTTAAACTACTAAAAAAAATATTTTTTCAATAGAAATGTATGAATGCGTAAAGGTAAAACTTTTAAAAAATATTTATAGCTATGATTATCTGTGATAGTTTCACTTGATTAACTTTTCGATTTCCTATATAATTATTTACAAAATAAATAAAAACCAGTTTTGTGGTTGAAATCGAACCTTTCTAGACTCCGTTTGTCAAGCGATTTTAATGCATATTACCTACAATATAAGGTATACCAAGAATATACACATTTTTGGCTTGTAGCTTTCTCTTAACACCACAGCTCTTTGGCCTCCGTGGTCGAGGAGTAAGGATCCCGACTGGCAATCCTGAGGTCACGGCTTCAAATCCCGACGAAGGCAAGTACAGATTATTTGATTGATTTGCGGCATATTCATATTAGTGAAACATACTCTCAGTATCTCTCTGGTGTAAGATCACAATTCAGTATTGAAACGTTGCTTAAAATGGCTTAAGCCGTGTTTGGTGACCAGATCTGAATAAATAAATAAATGTAGCCCTTATGGAAATGGCCATAAGGCGATGCCATACGTAGTAATACAAAATCGTGTGTTTTTGGTTTGAAAATTTGGTCGCCTAGAAATGTTTCAGATGCTTTAATTAAATACTGCGAGTAGAATACATCTTGGCCTTTGAAATAATCGAGTTTTTTTTTAGATCAGTCTTTTTATAAGCCCAGAAAAACATAATGTATAAGGCCTATGTAAACTGCTTTAAATTTCAAAATCTCCTACTTACGAACCCATTTTCGGTTATGATTTTATTGTATAATGTGGCAAATTAAGTTATTTACAAAATGATCGAAAACAATTAAATATTTATGCCTGAACATCCACAAAATAAAATAAAAGGCACTTTTTGGCCATGTTTATTTCTTGCGTAAATCAAAACAGGCGGATGGTGTTAAGCGAGAATTTAAACCTTATCGCCATCTACGTAAGGGTTGTTATTGATAGCGGCTCAATTTAAAATATTACACGACGTAGTGCATCACCATAAGGTTGAAATTCCCGAAAAATTGTTTTGATTTATGCAACAACGAAAAAATTTAAAAGATATTAATATGTTAATTATTTTGAAAAGAACTTTATTTGCCACATTATTCAATAAAACCATTTACGAAAAGTGGTTAGTAAGTAGAAGATTTTGCAGAAAGCAGCAGCAGAATGCTCGATTATTTCAAAGGACAAGATGGTAGGTAAGCACTTAATTTTTTCAAAGATGCTTATATTTGTCAATGTCATCTATAGATAACTTTACTTTCTCTTAAACTTTGCGATATCTCTAAGTCGATATTATTGTAATAACAATAATTAATAATACTCCAGTCGATTAACTTGTAACTTCGTTCTATTTTTAAACCCGGCGAGGCGCCACCGTCGCTGTTTTGTTTGCGGCGTGACGTCATAGCGAGTCTGGTGACGTCACGCCGCCGTAGTACAACGGGGTATAGTAGATATTCGGAGAATAATAGAAAGTGTAGGAATAGTAGATTAGAGGAAGGCGGCTATGACGTCACGCTTGCAAACTTTGGGCATTAGCTTCCTGCAAACAAAGAGGACTAATAATATATTATGTATAATGTATATGCTTTTATTAGCGAGTTTTGTGAATGCTTGCTCATTTTGTGCGTTACACCATATAAATTCAAAATTTATCGTTGTTTTTGTGATGTGTTTGAGAGTACAATCCAACGCGCAAGTGTAAGAAATGTAGGTTTAGATATATTTTAAAAAAGAAAATTCCCTGCTAATAAATTATCCTAAAATATTTCAATTCTTTCTACTTTCATCGTTATACGTGGAAAAGTCTTGTGCATTGATGGAGGTCTTAACGAGGAGAGTATGCTTCAGTGGGAACCGATTCATTTCTCAAATCATATAATAACCGGATTGGCTATGCAAAGAGTGTGGAAACAGAACGCAGATTCCTAGAATAAATAAGCTAAAATCAGAACGTCCCAGGAAGACGTGAAAATCAAAACAATCGTTCTGATAGATTCATTTTGTCGTCAGATCTAAAATAATTCAGGTGTTTTCCGTCTGTTTCTTCTTCAACGTTCAGTCATTAATCATTCCCATGGTCCCATGTGGCTCCAGATGACTTTCTGCTGGACCGTATACAAAAAATACGCGTTTTTCGACAGCAAATGTTTATAGTTTCTATTAAGTTGAGGATGATATCAGTATCGCAATGGCGATAGATCTTTAATCAGAATCAAAACGATGCTTAAAATGGCTGTTAAATCTGAATATTCAGATACTTCGTAAACTTCCTCTTCCTCATTTCCTTACCTTCTCTTCCTTTTTTACTTTTGCCATATTTGCAAAAAAAAAACAATTTTTGCAAAATTATAGTAATGGTATATTTTAAATTGAACCATCAATGTTAACAACTTATTTCTTATTTATTTAGTTAGTTTTGAAATTCAGTCAAAGGCAACTTCCTCTATTAAAATAACTTTGTCGGCATCTCGATAATGTACCAAAACATAGCGTAGCAAGATACACAGATAAACAATATTTATAAGCAACGTTAACACATTTCAATGTAATGTAATATTCAACATAATACCTTTATAATTACCACAATTAATTTTGGAACAATAATTCCCAGATGCTTTCAAACAATTCACGTTAATAACACATCCTTCTTGGGTTTGTATAAGAGTACAACCAAAAATGTTGCTTTCTCGACTTGTACACAAGTTATTAATAATTCACCAAACTCCCAAAAGATAACAAACGATTCACGTAACTCCCAGAAGTTAATAAACATTAACAATTTTGACACAAACCACAGCCCTAGGGGAGGAAGAATAAATAAATCTCAAGTTTCCGGAACACGAAATTAAAGACCCTTTAGAATATAAAAATTAGAGATGAAAATTTCTACAGCATTTTTACCGTTCGTGCAAGAATTCGCGGTAAGAAAAAATCGTAATATGAAAAGGATTCAAGGTAGTTTAAAATCGGTTGATTCACAATTTCACAGTTTTTTGGATTCCAATGAGTACTGTCATTTTACTGCCAGTATTACACTGAGGGCATCGCTATTGAAGATATTGTGGGTATCTACAGTAAGGTAAGTTTTCCAATTAGTTCCTTCTCAAGCCTCCTAAGTTTGTATATCCGTCTTAAATTATTTTTTATTTTTTTAAAACGACACAATCAAAATAATTCTCTGTTATAGTATTGAATTATAATAATAATACTTATTTCAAAATCACATTAATTCCAGAACAGATTTTAGTTTCATTGAACCAGAGTTACACAGAATGCACAAATATTAGTATTTTATCGACGACATTTTTTTTTGAGTGAAGTAAACAAATAAAAGGAAGATGGAAAAGGAAAAGAAAAAAGTAAGGGAAAAAAGAATGGAAAATTAAAAGTAACATGTAAAAGAAAAATAAAATGAAAAAGAGAAAGAAAAAGAAAACGAAAAAGAGACTGAAAAAGAAAATTAAAAAAAAGAAAAAGAAAAAGAAAACGAATATGAAAAATAAGAAGAAGACAAATAAAAAGGAAAAGTAGAAGAATAAGAAAACACTGGGAAAAAGGCAAACAAAATAGAATAACAACTTTAAAAATATTGCATCTTTATGGCGTTCTGATAGGAGTCATAAATGTGTATTCACTCGCTTACACCACATTTTAACAAAAATAGGTCATGATTGTCCCGGAACAAACGTTGAACCGCGCGACGCATCAACGCATTACAAAGAATTTACCGTAATTACATTATTTTCTATTTAAGCTTATAAAGATAAAATTTGTTTTTCGTAGATAAATAAACAGACAATATCAATTTTTCTTTATCTTTTAAATATAAATGGGTTTTTTTAAACTTCGTGTGAGATATGGATAGGTACTGTTTTTTTTAATCGACGATGACAGAGGTTAAACAATATTAACACTATAGTATAAATAATTATTAACCTTTGTTGTTTTATTGAAACAAACAACTGACCGCGTCGAATCAAGATTCAGTTACGTCTGAAGATATTCGTTAATATTTTACACAAAAAACAAAACACATTAATAATGTTTGTACAAACAGTAGCGGAAAAGAAGAAGTAACAATTAAACCGTTAAAAATTACCGTAAAACGTCACTTATCTTTGACACTTAATCAACTTAATAAATATCAAGGTTATTACGTTAAAATCTTTGGTACAAGATAGTCCAATTCAGAAACGCTAAAACACATAAAATGCTAAAAAAAAGTTGACTAATCCTGTTTAAGGGTTTCTCACGGAGCTCCACTTTTGTGGTCCGGGGCAATCAAGTTGATGATTCATTAAATATGTGTCAATGTGTATAAATATTCCTTAAAAATATAATTATGTTCTTTTGTGCCGGCATTCGAGTATTGCCACGAATACCAAGTAAGGGTCCAATAACCTTTTCAGAACGGGGTCAAGCGGCTAAGATCCCAGATTCCCCGCCACTAACCAACCGCTCCACTAACTACACTACTGGTTGTTGGCAATAGTGGGATTAATTCGCCTGATTACTTTATTAGATAACGGAACTTGGTCTGTTTGGGGTGGCTCTTTGGCTATATCGGTTATGACTTCTAGGAGTTGGAGCGATTGTTTTCTGGTTGATTACTTAGATTGATTTGATTTTGTGTAAATACGAATTAATGCATAGTTCTTGAACGTGATTCAAATCTCCTCAGATCACGATGGAAATTATTTTGTTGCTGAAGATTTGGACACCCGAGATCTCATTTTATCAGAATATTTTTTAAACGTAAAAATCAAGTTGTGCTTTCTCTTTCGAGACGTTGTTAATCAGTACGATGTATTGATTCCCTTGGCGTGGAAGAATATTATAATATTATCATTTGATTATAACCTAAACTAACCCAACCTTCATATTTTCTTCCCCACTTTGTTTATCCTCAAAATATACCCAAAATTAGATTTGTTGTAGTCCCAATGGATCTGGTAAGTTGGTAACATTGTAATTTTTTAACTTTCGAACTCTTATATGAATGAATTCGAATGGGTCATAGAATTTGAACAATTTATCAAATTTTAACGATATTTTTCGGGTTCTGTGAATTTTCTTTTTAAATTCTGTCATTATTTTACTACAGGCCAGTTAGTTAACAAAACTGAAACAATAACAGAATTTGAAAAGACCTTTCACAGAACTTGAAATTTGAAGAATTGTTGAAATTCTCTGAAACAACCCAACAAATTTATTTTCCGCGGTTCTGATTTTTTATTCCATAGAATTTTGATGTTAAAAGACCGAAAAACGTTAGTAATTTTAGACGTTTTTGTCCAATATTTCGAATTTCCAAAAATACATCCATTCGTTTTCGTTCATTTATCAGTGACAATTATTTCTGAGGGCGTTGAAATGTGACATGGGTTTCAATTTTAAAGAATCCAATAATTTGTCATTTATGTCACACATATTTCAGTAGCAATATTTTGACATATTATGTCCAACCTTCTGTAAATACTGTTTTATAAAATTCATTAAAACATATATATCATTCATTAAAATAAATATATAATATTATCGATAAAAATAACAAATTTGACGCCTGTTTAGTTTAAATCATTGATTATATACTACTTATGATTGCAATGGATCCCCGACTCGAATAAAAAGAAGACACTGGGAAAAAGATCAAGTAAGTTGAGACACATACGATTCCCCCAAAATTACTCGACAAAGCGAATCATTTTATAATAATAATAATAATAATGTTTATTTCAGCTGGACAGAGCGGTGTGTGCAATGCTCTGCCTGCCATAAAAGTTTACATTTAAGTTAATACATAAAAATAAAATGAATAAAGAAATAAATAAAAATAAAAATAAAAATAATAAATAAAAAATCAATACATTGATGTGCACATTAGGTCTTTATGGTGGCTTGAGTGAAATTCTCCATCTCCGGTGTAGAGGCGCTCCCTGCCACTGGGCAACGGCCTGGACAAGATTGTTGTTCGATCTCTGGTAGCGCTGCCTCGTCCCGGCTATTCTGTGGCGCATCAAAGCAGCGAACCCATGCACCCTTCCTTATATCCCTTATAGCAGTACTCACTTTATTAACCCAACCTTGTTTTAACTGTGCTAATCTGTTTTAAGTACCGATAATATTTACTTTACCGCAGTGTTTTTTGAAATTATTTCAAATTCAGAAAATAAAAGATGTAGTTATTCTATGTAAAAGCACCAAGGATGTCAGGTAATTTTTTTTATAAATAATGTTGGCCCAATGTTGCTTCCTTGTGGTCCTCCGCTCGTAGCATTGAATTGATAGAATTCATTTGACATCGATAAATTTGTCACTTCCTTAACCATCCCAACAATTTCTTAAGTAATTTGACAAGAAGACTTTTGTAGCATACTTTGAAAGCTCTGTAAATATAAAGTAGGTTTAAATTGATTTGACTTGCGAATTTATTGGTTAGGGAATTGAAAATAAATTCATCGTTGGTGGCTAGATTGATTTTTATCGAAAAAAATACTCATTTTGGACAACAAGGAGAAATATTTTAAAAGACTAGAAAAACCATCGTATTTTTTTTAAATTGTAAATACAGCGCAAGTTGTGCTAATTGGGTTATTTTGGGTGAATTGTACATTTCTTTTTTTACGTGAATACCGCATTAGTTCCAACTACCCTGAGCCAGTATACTATGTTAATCACAATTGTGGTATTATGTGGGGCTGAAGCCAGTTTTCGAGGGCAAGGAGATGGGAAGGTAAGGAAGTACCTGGCAGTACAGACCCGATCACTAAACGTAATCTCGCCTTTGTTATTTTAAGCCACCAGCTTAAGTTCAACCAACAGTTATTTTATCAGTGCGATGTCAAGAGTATCTACGACTATAGATATTCAAAGTTTAGATTATTTCTTAACAGCAGAAAACAAAAATATATATTTTTTGCACCAAATCAAGCTTGCGAAAGTTTATTTTTAATTTTAATTTTTTTCAATAAAATACAAACATTATTTGCAAGTTAGATATCTAAGAAAATTTTAAAAATTGCCACTACCATAATTATATGCGGAAAATCTGGCTTGTGCAATGATGGGATTGAACCCAAGACAATTGGTTGGAAAACGGACGCACTTTTGATACCGAGACCGATGTTGTTCAACCATTTGCTGCTGAATACCATATTGTTACAATTAAAAAACTGCATCAAATGTAACTCTACTCCGTATCTTATTCTAGTGCAGAGATAATGTGTTAAGTCTTCCACTTCTTTGACTTCTTCAACCATTCAAACTAGTATCTAAACATATTAAAACTTATAAAAACAAACTTTGGAATTTTCAGCGAAATTTGTACATTAGTTTTAGAGTCTACAGGGGACAAACATTCATATATTTATATATAAAAGATAGATATAATCACTTCAGTATCAGTGTTGTGAATTGTTTTTATTTCAATGGTGAATTACAAAAACCCATTGTTTTGGTCGCAAGGACCCTGAAGATAATTCGGTTAAGAGGTCTATAAAGAGAACCTTTTGTAAAATTATATTTTCGCGCTAGGGCTAAGCAGTTTTTAGTATGAAATTGATAAAATAAAAGGTTTCATCCAGCCACTCTGTTCATTATCCTTTTACGTTGATAAAGAACACGTAATATTGGCCTTCTTGGTACAAGAAATTACCTCATGAATATCACTGATACGATCCATTGCTTATTTGACTTGTAGGAAAAATAATGATTCTGTGTTGATTTGCAGCAAAACAAAATGAACTTTGATATTACCAAAAAAATTCTCTCACATATTCTTTTATTTCAGTTTATCCAAAACAAAACAAATACTTCTTGAACTGATGGAATGCCTTCGGACTGCTATCATTACAAATATGGTTACATATTCTAATTAATTATTTGGTTAACATTATAATATAGGGAGTTTATTTCATTACATAGGTACACATTGTAATTTAATTTTTTTTTAAATTTATTATATCCATTACAAAAAAAATATGAAAAAATCAATTCTTGATTGATTATCAAGAAATTCAGGAAGACATGACACAATATAATGTTGAATCAAAAACTTTAGTCAAGCCTTTTTAACCTATAAAAAAAGTTTTAGCATTCCAATTTTCTGATAAAATATTAGTCATTCAGAATATATAGAGAACATGTGATCTTTTTTCTAGTAAATATTATGACGGAATGGACAGTATCAGTATGTCAATGTTAATATCAGTATTTGTATAAACACGTATTCCGCCTCCCCACAAAACATAAGCATTTAACTGTAATTCTGGAACTCTGTCAATTCATTAGTTAAAGGCCTGCAGTCCTGTTTTAACAGAAAAACGAACAATTTTATCAGATTTTCAATAAATTGACAGAATTTTATATCAGTAAGTTTTCTCGGTGTATGAACGAATAATTCATGGTAAAAATCCTGTTCAACTCCTGTAGTGAGGGAATCATCTAGTAAGCCCTGTTCCAAGACTTCATGGTCAAAGTCTTGTAGTGAGGGAATCATCTAGTAAGCCCTGTTCCAAGACTTCATTGTAAAAGTCTTGTAGTGAGGGAATCATCTAGTAAGTCCTGTTCCAAGACTTCATGGTAAAAGTTTCCAGCTCTTGTAATGCGGAAAATGCTCTAATAAGAGCCTTCACGCTAAAAAGGGTAGATTGTTGAAAATTCGGCTAAAGTAGAAAATGGAAGTTGTCAGCCATGCGAAGGGAAGTGTCTATTAGTATCTACCTATCCTACGGTACGAATAAAGATTTTGGTGTGAAAAGCCTACTAGAAAAAATGTCCTGGAAGCGGGGACACCTATTTATAAAATAATCATTACTTTTTTTACATAATTTTGAGTACCTACCAGTGACATCTATTTTCCATCATGATATTTATAAGGAAAAGTGTTCTCGATATATTCTGAATGACTAAAGTTTTATCAGGAAATCGGTATGCTATCACTTTATTAGCAGGATCATTTTTCTTCGTGTTCAGGTACATACATACAGAATAACGTAAAATATAAAATAGGAACCAAAAAGCTAAAAGTAAGATGGAAGCCTGTGCGTGGGTTTATTTATTTATTTATTTATTTGTTAAGACATACACAGTACAATAAGATACAATTAGATATTTTTTGGTTATTACATAGTTGTAGTACCTATTACGTATGTCCATAAAATATCATTACGTAATTTCGCCTGAGATTGTTATGAAAGGAAAAAAGTGTGTGGATAGATAATAATAAATGAATTGAAAACAAGAATTATCTATGGGTATCATAGTATATGTATACAAAACAGTCGTGGTCAATGAAAAAAAAAACAAAACAATACCACAGATTGATTTTAGAGGAGATAGACACATATTTCCGATATTTAGGACGGGTTGTTTCGGAGAATCTGATCAATTCATCAAATTTCAACGTTCATGTTCAAGTTCTGTGAAAGATTTTTTCAAGTTCTGTTTTTATTTCAGTTTTGTCAAGCAACTAGCCTACAATGATATAAAAACAGAACTTGAATAAGTCTTTCACAGAACCCGAAAATGATCGTTGAAATTTGATGAATTGTTCAAATTCTTTAAATTTCAAAGATTATTTTCAAGTTTTGTGAAAGATTTTTGGAAATAGGAATATAAAATATACTGTATATCGGTTAGATATTGATAAAAAATAAGTATTTAAGAAAATGATGCATTTTAGTAGCGATTTCATAAAAAAAAACGATTAATTTGACGTCTTTTCTTCGCGTTATTATGTTTTGAGATAATAATTTTACGAACGCCCCATTTTACCTCGAGCAATAATTTGATTTACTCGATCGTGGCATGTCCTCCACTGGCATCCTTGAATCCTTCTATTGTTCACCTTCGCGTCATAAATTATCCTTCCACCCTTTCTGCGTTATCACAAACGCCTGATCTTACTACAAATAATTATTTGTTTTGTGTCTTCCTCGGGAGTCCCTGACTTTTTCTACCATTTACTTGTTGTGGTAGCATAAAGATACCACATTTTTACTGTCAAAAAACTACATTAAAATGACTTTAATTTAAGTGCGTATCTCATTCCAGTGCCCAGAAAATGTGCATTATTATAAAAATTTCAGTTCAGTCAAGCTACTAGCCTGTAATGATATAATATCAGAATTTGGATAAGACATTCACAGAACCCAAAAATTAACGTTGAAATTTAATGAATTGTTCAAATTCTCCGAAACAACCTGTCCTTATAGCCCAGCTACACTACTCGCGAAGTTGATCGAAGTTGACCGAATACGATAGTGTGGGCACGAACTTCACTTCGCTTCGGGCAACTTCGCTTCGCTTCGCCCGACTTCCGATTGTTGTCGGTAAATGCGCCCGAGTCAAAGGACTCGAAGCGTTACTCGCGAAGTTGCACGAGTGTGTGGGCACGCACTTCGAACTTCGGCTAACTTCGTCGAGGACTTCGTCGAAGCGTCGAAGCGAGTAGTGTAGCGGCCGCTTTAGATTTAGATTAGAAAAAGACACTAAGTTTCAATTTTTTTTAACCCAGCTTTTAAATTTGTTTTATCTGAGTTTTGCTTCAGGTACTTGTTAGTGGAAATGGAGCGGAATTAAATGATTTTAGTGTATTACAGTTAATGTGCCTGCGTGTATCCCCTCCAATCCAATAATATTTTTAAGGCTTCTATTTTGAAAAACTTCTGCAAATAAAATGGATATTGATACGCTGACAATTAGAAAATAACTCATTACATTAGCTTTTTTCGAAAACGATACCACTCGTCAAACAAGACTAACAAACAACAGAAAAACTAAATAAATAATCATCATTTCCACAAAAATATCGTCCAAATATAGATCAGACCGCGTGCACGTTTTCCCTTCCCCGCTTTCTTTTCCCCTTCTCTTACTCATTCCACGGCACCCCTTGATACTCCTATCATACCACCCCCTCCCCTCCCAGCTTCCCCCTCTTACCCCGCGGTTCCCTGAGGCCGATGGTGACGTCACAGTTGCTGGTGATCGAAGATGGAAGACGTTTGGAGGATCTGAAATTTGTCATTAGGGAAAATAATCAATTGAAATCTATTTGTCATCGGGGAAGATAATCAATTGGAATCTATTTGTCATTGGGGAAGATAATCAATTTAAATCTATTTGTCATTGGGGAAGATAATCAATTGAAATCTATTTGTCATTGGGGAAGATAGTCAATTTAAATCTATTTGTCATTAGGGAAGATAATCAATTGAAATCATTTTTTTTATTGTTTACATTGTTATCGTGGGATTAGCTACATATGGCTCTTTGGCTACTTGACTGCTGCTCTTGGACGAAGTATTTAAAATAAAATAAAATTTCTAATATTTAATTTTCTTTACTGTCGTTAAGTGTAGTTTTTAATAAAATATCACGATTAAATATTATATTCTGGATAACTGGTTATATACATGTATATTTACCATATTATTTAATCAATAACATTCCTCAAAATATTAATATGGAAACATACAAATTGCTTACTGCGGTTTAAAGCCAATTAATCCACTTAGATTTTGCCATTTATCTCATATTTTTAGGTTTTATAAATTTTGCAGATTATGACTAGCGATCGCTCTAAACGTTTTTGCAAACTCGCCATAATATGCCGAAAACAGCTTGAGTGAATGAAGTATGATATGATATATGATTTAATTTTTATTTATTATTATAATTTTATTTTATTCTATATACCTAGTTCTAAATGACTTAAAAGTTCTTGAAAAGAAATTTGGTTTTCAAAATATTTCTTAATCGTTGTACCTACTGTTGATGTTTGGCTCTTTGAGTGTGCTTACCACTAGATTAGGTGATGACAATATGTAACCATTGAAGAAATGTGTTATTGAAATCAAAACTACGCAAAAGCGTGGCATTTAAAGTTCTCAAATATTATAATGAGCAATGAGAACTCCAATAGAGATAAGATGACTCTACACAGATAAAAATGGGATGTTTATTAAATCCGGTTAAAAACAGGATTGTAGGCCGTTTCCTTATAAAATGTTAGTACACTCACATGTTCACCTGTTGCACCTGTATTTTCCTTAATAATACAAAATGACGAAATGCAGAAAAGTGGGATTTTTATGAACACGTGTACCGACATTGTGATTACACATTCGTATCTAATTAAAAGTTTATTTGCAAACCTATCAATTCATTCGTTAACAGCATGTAGTCCTGTTTTTAATAGGATTACGAATAATTTGAAGGGATTATAAATTAACAATATTCTGTCCAATAAATTTTCTCCGTCTAGTTATGGCTTCCATCATCCTTAAAAGGTTTGTTTTTTTTCAGAAAAAAAGACGTATTGCAAAATAAAAGTTCTACATAGAAACATCCTCCTTCTATTACTGTCTAACAAAGGGGCTTGCTTAAAAATAAAATGATGGTGTGATATCGTTTGAATTCGAAGCGAAGTTGAATATATATATATTTTTTTTTTTAGGTTTTAAACACATAATTTACTATAATAATTTAAAATGAAATATATTAAATGATTAAAGATACTTCCCAGATTTACATTGGGGTATTTAATGTTATTTCCCGATAATGGGGAGAAACTCCGTTTATAATGAACTATAATGGAATTTCAAGTTTACCCTATTAATATCATATGTATTAATTTTCCCAATAATGCATTATAGGGTTTGGGTATTACCCAATGTCTATGGTGTAAACAGAATTAATATATTGAAATGATTCATAAATTCTTAGTGTTTTTATCTATTTTGTAGCACAATTATAAGAACACATAACACAACAAGCTGAGTATGAACAAAACATACTATCACTGAGAGCTCTGCCGCACAAAAGAGTTCAACAATTTATTGTACACAACAGGGGTACAAAATAAGTACTTAAGATACTATGAAAGCTGTTAGAGAGCAATGTGTAGAAACTTTGTTGACATTAATAAACATGAACAGTTTGTAAAGCATGTTTTTTAATATTTTTTTACATTTGTTGAAAAGAATATGACTTTACTGGGGTACCCCGGAATATGGTCTAGGCTGGTTTTTTCAAAATTAGTCTTTCTATCTTTGAGAGAAAACGTGGCCTTGTCAATAATAGCTCCATAAAAAGCTAGTGTGGATGCAGGATCAATAGATATCCTCCGATTATCAAATCTTCCAAGAATCAAGTCTTTAGTAAATAAATTCTGGCGTTATTGATGAGTAGATTCGGCATGCATCAATCTAGGGGTCGCGTATGGCTCTGGACTGCTTAATAAAGATTGGCGTTTCCCCAGTTTTGAACTCTCCAGGTTTGACAATCGCTGCCACCAAAAATAATCCTAAATTGGCTATATGGTTAGATTGGCTAGTATACAATTTTAATTAATCTTTGATACAAGTATACAGGTAGCCACACATTATACGGCTAGATAAGATATTCTTAATGGATCCATACACCTTGTTTTAAAATCCTTTATGGAAACATAATCAAATGTCAAGCAGTTTCTTTGGAAGGGTAGAGAGGATGAATCGTTGCAGAATTCTGTCTTGGCGCACGCTCGTGAGTCATCTAGCTGAGGATCATGTCCCCTATTCCAATTGCCCTGGTTAATCAGATTCTGCAACTCCTCGCGGTTCTGCGCTGCGTGAGACTGAAGATCCAGGCCGACAGATGTTCCGCACACCTATGAAACATGATCACTCCAATGAATTGGTCATATTTATTTGCTTCTCCTGCCAAGCACTTTGCCATGTGCTTTTTCAGGATCGAGTTCTTAGGCGATGGCGATGTAGACAGATGGTCTATTGTAGATAGATAGATTAATTTCAGGCATACTCTACTATTATTTACTAGCAGTTCTGCGTTCTACTTTGCGTAAAGTTGATTCTTTTGATTTTGGGAAATCACGCAATCTGGTGAAATAAAACGGTACTATCAAATACAGCTTCAAGCTTGACAGGATTGACAGCACGGAGAAACATGATCCTGTTAAAAAGTCATAGCATGCCAATTTCCTGATAAAATATTAGTCATTCAGAATATATCAAGAGCACGTGTTCTTTTCCTAACAAATATGATGACGGAACGCCACAATATAAGTTAATATAAACACGTATTCCGACGTCCTCATAAAACATTCGCTTTTAACTGATACTTTGTTATGAACCCTGTAAATTCATTCGTTAAAGGCCTGGAGTCCCGTTTTTAAGAAATTAACATTATTTCATATTAGAAAGTTTTTTCCGTGTGAACCCGTAATCCACAAACAAATTTATAGACAGACGAAATGCAAAGTAGTCGAGTTGAAACAAGACTTTATGACTCTTAGACTCATTTTTGTGATTTGTTGGTATAAATAATGTCTACTACACAACAAAACATTTTGTCTTTATTTAGACTAGAAACACTTACGATTGGGAACTAGTGTGCAGTGTGAAAGTTCTCTATGATGTTATGTTATCAAAATCTCTCTGTTTCTAGAAATCTAACTGCTGGCTCACCTCGATTCTGAACTGGAGGGGCGAACCTATATTCTAGAGATATCTATTAGATACCAACATCGGAGCCATCTATGTTACGTAGCTCAAGCTATCATAGAAATGACCCAAAACACAAAATTCCACTTTGGCGGATATCACATATAAACACAAAACTTAATAAGGAAAATGGATAAGAAGGAATAATGCCCACTTAGAAATATCTCATTAAAATATTTGTAAAATTTCATTGAAATTCTTAATAATATTTCATCACATTCTCTTACCCAATTCATCCCTCTACTCAATGCTTTAGTTCTATAATCGTCACTGGTGATTTTCACGTCCTCTCTCTACCTCCCCACAGTAAGCTGGCAAACAGGCGAGGGGGGGTAGCGTGGGGGCAGGCAGAGAGAGCGGGGGCTATAAAACTTAACTGCCTAGGTATAATGCTAGCCGCGTTTCGTCACCAAGTGTTTACGAACAAATAAAAATATATTTTTTAACTCAAATGAATCTACTTTTATTCATATAAAATATATTTATAATTTAACATGTGCTCTTCATACTCTAAATAATATTTGTCTTAACTTCTAATATTGACATATTTTCGGATTCACTGCCCAAATTCAAAAGTGGCATCATGTCAATAATTTAAACCATTCAATGCGCATACATACAGACACACAGAAAAAAACACTCACACATACATTACACACGTCACACACACATCTATAAACTAAACACGTCAACTGGGAAATAAACATACCACTTAGCAGACATTACATGGAAACATATCATTGGTACCCAACATGAAATATCTTATTCCTATATATTGTTTCATCTCTGTAAATCATATACTGTTTGTTTCAGAGACCTCAGAGACTGAAGTTAACCGCGGTTACAACTGTGCAAAAAAAAGCGACTTGGCAGGACCGACATTTCTTTCATATATTAACTGAAATGCGTATGTGTCCGCATATGTATCTATGCGTGATTGCCACCAAAAGTTGATGGAATGCATTTTCATCGACAACGAGTTTATCTGCTGAATTTGAACTCGATCAGATGTCGGGAAGTAGATTCATTCCCCCTTTTTAACTAATGGTTATTCGGAACACAGGAATATATTTTGAAATGTATTTGAAAGCCAAAAACAAGATAGGTAGTTTTTAATTAAAGTTTTTGAATTGATAACTATAATTTAAAAACCCAACCGATCGGATGTAAATGTCAAAGGTCAAACGAATCGAGGCCGGGTACCTCTCTGATCATGTACGCCACTACAGCCGGATATTTCTGGAATTGGTCGAGGAATACTACTTGCACAAATACCTTTACGACGTGTCCCCCAAGGGTAAAGCCGAGACGAACATCCTACAAACAGATTTCAAACTGGCATTAGTACAACTAACTTATTGCCAGTTCTTCATTACGTCGACGTGATATATTAGTACATAAACAGTGTTCTTAAGAACAAATTGGACTTCGGAACAACATGCAAAAACAAAATTCCTTTTGAGACACACGCAGACAGTTGCTCGGGATGTGATGATGTGTATGTAGGCTAGACTTTTCGGCGTGTAAACTCGGCCGTCCGGACAAATCGGCAATTGCCGATCACAGTTGTTGGAAATTTCGGATTTGTGCCGAAAGTGCTGGCAAGGCCCAAATCGCTTGGACCGCCCCTAATTACGGAAGAAATTTAAATCAACCAAAAACTATATAAATATTAATGGAGACTAAGCCTTATAGTTCTTAGTATTGGCTACACCAAAGCTAAATACAGAAAACTATATTAAGTGGATTAACGCTTGCAACACTTGCATCACTTCTATATTCATAAACATACACTTTTACACAACTACCTTGATGGGCACGAAAAATAATTTCCCTCGGGGTCTTTTGCATATTTAGAGATGCTGGATGGAGGGTTTTTTTTAAGGAAAGGAAGGAGAGGAAATTCTAGGCAGGTATAGGGTATAAATCTAGGGATCATTGTATCCAGGAGTAACGGATATATTTTATTTTAATTTTTACGCCCAGCCGGGTTTTTACATGGATTTTAAGAAGAGAATATACCTATTAAGATATTGAAAATATGAAAATATCCCTCCCACTGCGGTACAAGGATATGGGTCGAGAGACCAGTTAGAGAGGCCAAAGGGTTTCCCGATCTGGCACGCCACGCAGCTGGTGGACAGGCGCATCCCGAACACACCCATACTAAATCACTTAACGTAGAAACCACTTGAGGTGACCTATAACGGAATAATTCCTGGGGCGGCGGTACCTAAATGCGCCACCCAAATTCAAATAATTAGCAATATTTTTTATCAGTAGTTTCCCATCAAAACACGTCGCAAAACAGATTTTCTAAAACACTAATTTGCCTCGTTTGGATTTGTAATTGGGTTATCCTGTCTATCTCTCTCTACACGTGGTTTTTACGGTGATTCTACATAACAGGCTCTTCCCCTCAGTCCCTAAGTCATCTTTGAAGATGCTGTGTAGAAAGTATTTTTGAGCAAACCACATTGTCGAAGGATTCTCTCTATGTATAATTCCCACAATGATTGATACGTAAAATTTACGCCTGTGTAAGTTAGTAATATACGTACCAGATATCTCCCAATAAATAAATTCTACTAATTTCTGGAACAATTTTTTCTTCAACCTTTTTGAAGGTTAACCACCAATGTAATATATCATTTTAATAAGAAGACAATACAGACAAATCTAAAAAAAACATGAAACGGAACAAAACACAAAATAAAAAAATAAATTTGTCATCGTTTAAAAACGTAGCTGCCAAAAATATGGGAAAAATTAGTTGCATGATAATATTGTTAAGTACAGGGTTTTCCAATAAGAGGTGTTATTTTGATATTCAATCGTAAAAGATCAATGGTTTCGTTGCTTGTGTGGCACGTAGCGCCGTCTTGTTGAAAGTAAACGTTGTCCAGATTAATACCATCTAATTTCGGCCATAAAAAATCATTAATCATCTCTCAATAGCGCAATTCATTCACCGTAACTGTTGCTCCAGCCTCATTTTCGAAAAAGTAAGGTCCAATGACTCCGCCGGACCATAAACGGAACCAAACAGTCACACGTTGAGGATAGAGAGGCTTTTCAAGAATAACTATTGAGTTTTCCGAGCCCCAGATGCGACAATTTTGCTTGTTGACGAAGCCACCGAAGTGGAAATTGGCCTCATCATTCAAGATGATTTGCATTTGATTCCCTCAAGTGAATTTTAATAATTTTTATGCGTTGTTGAAGCATGCATCGTTCCATTTTTATTAAAGGCGTAGTTACTACTTGTCAAACGTTAATGAATGACAGCTTTAAAAGTAACATCTACCGAAATAGCGGGCTATTCAAAATAACACCTCTTATTGGAAAACCCTGTATTATTTTCGTCTTCAATCTTCTGTTTATTTTATTTGCTCAATATAATTAGTAACTAAATACATAATCCCCCAATTTAATTTAAAATAGGAAGCTAACAATGCCAATAAATACTTTGACTTCCAGTGAATATTGATCATAAAAATTTACACCATAAAATCAATTACCTGCTTTCCAGGGACAATTATCCGAATTATTTCAGGAGCATAAAAACGATTTAAATAATGTTAATTTCTTCTTAAATTGAACAATTCCTTGGCAATTAAAAATAATTTACGTAATTTCGATGGCCTCCTTGGTTGAGGGGTAATGCTCTCGACTAACAAGCCAAATGTCGTGGATTGAAATCCGGCGTGCGCAAGTAAATTTTATTTGATTAATTTGTGTTATTTCACAATTTACTCGTTTAAAATAACGGTGACTGGATAAATCATCACAATGATAATTCATCACATCTTTAAAAAGCTATATAAAATCATGGAAAGTGATGAAACAAAAACTTTATTAACTGGGTTAAGTAGGTTAGGTTAGGTTAAGTTAGGTTAAAAAAAAATTTTTTCATCGTTTCCAATGACTTTATATCACTTTTTAAAAGTGTGTTGAATTGTCACCATGTTGAGTTTTCATGGAACCAAAATAACATATTGTACATTTGCGGCACATTCTAGAGTGGAGGATCTCAGTATCGCCCTGGTGTAAGACCTTCATTAAGAATTGAAATGGCTTCGGCAGTGTTTGGTGACTAGATCTGATTAGCCAGTACTTTTCCGCCTTCCACTTCTTCAACAGCTTCCCTCCCCAATGAGTAGTTGGGACTCTTGTGCAGTTTCTATATTTTCACTCATATATATTTTATTTTCTGATTTACGCTAAGCCAAAAAGTTATCCTGAATTCCTACGGCTTGTTATATTTATGCAAAATTTAGTCTTATAACGATGTTGGAGTCAGACTATGTTCGTGGTTTCGTATTTCCCCCATCCTACTTAATAACTGAATTAAATTACTCCTTTTGTGTAGTAAAATTGCCCCATCCCACTTCTACTGCTGAAGAGTTTTGTCGTACAAGATCCATCGCCCTCTGTTGAACTCAATCACTCCTTCAGCTATCTTGTAAAATTTCTCCATCCAGTGATTTCTGTAAATCTGCATATTACTGAATATTAGCTTCATCTAATATGATTTGAGATTTTCACTGCCCAAAGTTTTTTTATTTATGGGATATTATACCTTCTTCTTTAGCCAACGTTTTGGACGAAATTACAGTGTTCATCATCATGCACACAAACATCTGCCATGACATGGCATTAAACCCCAGTAATAAATTAATATTTTTAGCTTCTCGTGTTCGATGAATTCGGTACAGTTACTTCATGTTTACCAAAACTCGTTTATTGACCTCTTTCACTACGTACCGATGTTAAAGTACTCCAGCTATGTAATAAACAATCAATTATTATCTTACAAGAATATCCATAGATTGTAGATAAACGATTATACTATAATGCCTAGTTTGTGTTTCTTTCTTGTGCCTGCCTAAAGGCTTTAAGCCATACATAGTTGATTAGGGCGTAAGGATTTCTACATTGGTTTCAAATACACTAGATAGGCCCTAAGCCAGCGGTCGGCACCCTTTTAAGTGAGAAGAACCAAGTTGTCAAAAACAGGATAACCAATGTTTCTGAGAGCCATATGATGGGGAGTGGGAATTCCTAAGAAAAAAGAAAAAACAAGTATTTAAACCAAAAACTCTTTCATCTATAATAGAGCAAGATAGTTCTGAGATCTAAGATAAATAATGTAACCGAGCAAGATAGTTTTGAGATGTGAGATAAATAATGTAATAGAGCAAGATAGTTCTGAGATGTAAGATAAATAATGTAATAGAGAAAGATAGTTCTGAGATGTAAGATAAATAATATAATAGAGCAAGATAGTTCTGAGATGTAAGATAAAAAATGTAATAGAGCAATATAGTTCTGAGATGTAAGATAAATAATATAGTATAGCAAGATAGTTCTGAGATGTAAGATAAATAATGTAATAGATCAAGATAGTTCTGAGATGTAATATAAATAATGTAATAGAGCAAGATAGTTCTGAGATGTAAGATAAATAATGTAATAGAGCAAGAAAGTTCTGAGATGTTAAATAAATAATGTAATAGAGCAAGAAAGTTCTGAGATGTAAGATAAATAATGTAATGGAGCAAGATAGTTTTGAGATGTAAGATAAATAATATAATAGAGCGAGATAGTTCTGAGATGTAAGATAAATAATTTAATAGAGCAAGAAAGTTCTGAGATGTTAAATAAATAATGTAATAGAGCAAGAAAGTTCTGAGATGTAAGATAAATAATGTAATGGAGCAAGATAGTTCTGAGATATAAGATAAATAATGTAAAAGAGCAAGAATAAATAATGTTTTTAAAAATGTTTTTTGCTAATCTGTTGCCTTTTTCTTTGCTACATGGTCCAATCTAGTGAATTATTTATCGTTGGCTGAAAGTATATAAGTGTCAAGTCAGGAAACTGCTCACTTATCTCGCCTAACACACATCACTGCTTTCTTACACAAGGTGACCACAAAATTGGAATATACAAAAAATTTTATTCTAGTAAAAATTTGAGTATATTCTGTCCGACAATATGAATATACTCAAATTGTCGGACAGAAAGATTCGTTGACATTGACCATATAAAACATTTATTTGAAAGACATTTTAAAATAAATGTATGTATCATGGTGGAAAACTTAATTTTTACGAGTTGACTTTTAAACTGCTTTAATTTAGTTTGGATGAAATTAACTTAGTTAACGCCCTGATACATAGGAATAGTTAAAATTATAAAGAGTTTTCCATAACTGAACAGCCTCCCTAAAAATATTTTGAATTGATCGGCATCATTATTTTCTTCCTTCAATGAGGAGTACATATATGTAGTTAGTCCCAGAATTTCTGCACTGAAATAAATCCAGACTTCTAGTATTACGTAGTATAATCCAGAAGCTAATCCACGCGAACAATTCTGAACTATCAAATACATAATTTGTGATTTATATAGTCAATGTCAACGAATCTTTCTGTCCGACAATTTGAGTATATTCATATTATTAAAAAAAGTGTTTTAGTTTAACAAAATTGTTTTAATACCCCTTTATAAAACTTAATAAAACAAAAATGATATGATGATTTGGAAAATTTATTAATTTTGGATGATTCAGGATTTTACGAGAAATTCTTAATTTTTATGTGCAATTTTGAATTTTCACAAGAATAACGCCAATTTCACTATGATAACGCAATTTTCACGAGCTAAACGCAAAAAGTACAATATCAACGAGAAAAACGTAAAAATTGCCATTTTCCCAAGAATAACGCGAATTTCAAAAATTTCACGAGAATAACGCGAAATTCGCAACTTTACCGAGGATAACGCCAAATTTGTCATTTTCACAAGAATAAGGCGAATTTCCAAATTTTTACTAGAATAACGCGAAATTCTCAAATTACCCGAGGATAACGCAAAATTTGTCATTTTCACAAGAATAACGTGAATTTCAAATTTTCACGAGAATAACGCGAAATACGCAATTTTCCCGACGATAATGTAAAATTTGTCATTTTCGGGCAAATAGCGCGATTTTCTGGTATTTTTTAAACAAGAAAGCAATAAAAAATACGTCCTTATCTATCCATTTTACAAACTTGTATAGCCATAAAATGGACTGCAACCATGGAACTAGGATAGTATCCATACTTTTTGACTGCAACTAACCTCACGCCGATTACGATTACTAGTGCTGTCATTCTTGTTGTGGTTTTTAAAAAATAAAATAAACAGCTTCCCGCAACTTTTTTGCTTCAAAATATGAAAAGTTAACATTTCTCAAGATCACCTCTTAGCTAAATAACACGAAAAAATAAATTGACGAATTTGGCCAAAAATAAGGCGATAATAATTTTTATTAAAATATTTATTTTTCTAAGAATTGAAAAAATATACCTCTCGACTATATTTCACAATCATTTTACACAAATCAAGTTGTCAAAGACAGGTTTCAATTAAAACCTTATTCCTTATTTTCCAAACGTCGCCTGACACTTCCGCTCATGTTTCTATGCGTCTCAATTATCCCAAAATCGTCAGCCTGTCTCAAATTCAACTACCATTAAAACACTTACAAGGCCAAATTTGAAAGAAATATTTTAAAAAACATTTCGTTCTGAATGGTTCAAGCGCTTAGTAATATTTACAAAAATTACATCAAACAACAAAGGACTTGACAGGACAAGAAATGTCGCATACTCGTAGATGTGACCTTTATTTTTTCTTATTTGCTCTTTGTTTTTTATTTATTCCGTGTAATACGTGAAAGCTTTCTATTTAAGTTAAAAATGTTTTTCTAATATCATTTGCCTTCATCAATTCCGAAATAAAACTGTATATTTGTATACAAATCAAATCCACAGCGCCCGTCCACCACGAACACACATACACACAATATTATATATATATATATATATGTAAATAGATGAAAAGTTCATATAATACTGATTTGCCATCCCTGCACAAGATATTTACGAAAAACTGCGTTGAGTTATCTGAAGTGTGTATGTTTTATGAAAAAATAAATTAAATTCAATAAAAAAATATTAAATAAACAAACGCCCGAAATTTCTAAAAAATCCCCTTTAGAACTAAAAAAAAGGTGTATAATGATAAATTTATATTTTTACATTACCCATCACTAGTTTAATTTAGAATATTTTAGGGCTTTCGAAAACTGTAAAAATCATTGGTTCATTTTTCACATGACATGTAATTGTAGTTATGATATTATACGTATGATTTAATGATAAAACACATCCCAGCAGAGAAGTACATTTTTGGCAGGTGCAATTTAAACTTTTTTCACATTTTTATTAAATCTTTTAATGTAACTTTAAATAACCAGAAAATTTAGTAACGATCATATAGATATACAATACATAACAGAATTAGCGAAAAAAAAGAATTTACGGGACAACAAACCGTCGTAAAAAATAACCCGCGACTAAAACTTTGATTGTATTCATTTTATATTACTAGAGATACAAGACATCTATTGATTGTATTCATTGTAATAATTACTAGAGATGCGAGACATCTATTGATTGTATTCATTGTATATTACTAGAGATACGAGACATCTATTGACTGTATTCATTGTAATAATTACTAGAGATGCGAGACATCTATTGATTGTATTCATTGTAATAATTACTAGAGATGCGAGACATCTATTGATTGTATTCATTGTAATAATTACTAGAGATACGAGACATCTATTGATTCTATTCATTGTAATAATTATTAGAGATGCGAGACATCTATTGATTGTATTCATTATATGATACTACTAAGTTAGGTTTGTGAATATCGAAATTACGAGCACGCGGAAACTGTTGAAATAATTACTAAAAATGTTTTAAAATATTTCTTTAAATTGCCCACATTTTGGAGAGCGTGCGCTCGCGGGTACTAGCAAATTAGCAAGTATTAAATATATTTAAAATGTGGTCAAAAACGATCCAGTGGATAAATAAAATAGATAATTTATCCAAATCACCATCTAAATTAACCATTTAGTATGGATGGATACTTTGCAAGACGTGGTTTTGGAATTAGATATAGAATTAATCTAGTATTATATATGAGTTAGAAATAATATTGGAAAAGAAAACCTAAAAAAAAATATTACTTTGAAATATATATTACAATATGGTTTTATTGGCTGTTGAGGAACATACGAGAATATTATAAATCCACTTACAATGTTCAAAGATTAATAATTAAGGTAATCTTGAATAAGCCATCTACATTTTCTACCCTATTTCGTTTTACAAAATTCAATGTAAACCTACAGTAAAAAAACCGAATAAAAATAAGCATTACAATTTTTTTTTAAAGATAAACATTTCAATAACTTACAATTCAATATATCAGCACGATATAAAAATAACATTGAACTTTCAAAATTAAATACCAAACACATTCAAAATTCCTATCTAAGAATAACTTATGTTAACAACCTTCCTTTAAATCTAAAAAAATATTTAATTATTGAAGACAATATTAGCGATTTCTAAACGAAAATCTGAAACAGAAAAATCAGAAAAGGATACGGTCACATCTAGGACACGAACCCAGGACCCTTGCCTTGCCGGGGCACCGCTCTACCACTGAGCTAATGGGACCCTATCCCCCTCGGTCACTTTTAACTGTACTTCGAATACTTATTACTAATTACTTTACTTCGAATAAGAACTACCAACATTGTCTTCATTTTTTCACCGCACATTTTTATTGGCAACTAATGCCGTCTATGTAGATTTGAATGGACGCCAATGTCCTAGTGCTTCAGTACTTTTTTATCTTCTGGCCCATTTAGCACGTGTTCCGTTTCTTTCACACTGCCTGACGTCGTATATCACCATTGCAAAAAATGTATAAATCAATTAATTAATTAATAAATAAATTACATTCGATGAATTACATGTCGCGAAACTCAACCACAATCATTTCTTGTGATATCCTTTATTCTAGGCGAATCGCTAATAAACCGTTAAATATTATATTAATTAAATGTGAAATAACACTTTCATTTTATTGGCGCACGTAAATCTTTACGATAAGTTCTTAGAATATCATTAATTTTTTTTTAATAATTATTAACATAACAATACAAACGTAAAGCAGTACAAAGTTTATTTAACTTTCAAAAGTTTCAATTTTTATATTTTTCTGAATACCCAGTATTTTCACACTTCGTTCCTTCGGCGTCGCATGACGTCACAATCGACGCACGCCGACGTCATGACTTATTCCGATGCTATCAGCCAAGGTAACAGTCGAGATATCCTACGTCACCCACTGGGCACCTATCACTGGGCACCGGAACGCTTTACAAACAATAGGAGGTCATCCAGACTCTTACAAATGCCAGGAGGTCAATGGAGAAATACTAAACACAATAAGGTTTGACGTATTTAGTACGTCATGAATACTAATGTTTCAATTAGTTACAGCGAGATTAGTGAAAATACTTTCCTGGGAGAGATAGAGATAATATATTAATAGAATAATTTTGCCAAGAGGTATGTTACATCTTCAAGATATAGGTTGGAATTCGGACTTCTTTACAAATGTTTTCATCAGCTCTATTGCTATTTGTCTCCAGTTCTCATCAGTGGTGGCTAGCTCTAGAGATACGTATTCTCTAAAAAATCCCAAGCGCTGAAGAACCCACAAAATCTTACATCATTGCCTCATTACAATTCGAAACTCAATTCGGTATCTACATGTGCTTGCAGAGCAACTTATAGCAGTATTGGAGTATGTGGATAAGTTTGTGTATTTAGGAAGTATGTTTACGAGAGATGGGAAGACTGACAGAGATATTGAAAGAAGGGTAAATGCAGGTAACTCCATCAATGGAGGACTGAACCCAGTTGGCGCTAACAAAAAATTGTCTAAACAAGCGAAGTTAGCAGTCCACAATGGAGTGCTGGTACCTACCCTTATGTATCGAAGTGAGGCATGGAACTGACAGAGAAAGGATGAAAGTAGATTGAATGCTGTTGAAATGAGATCCCTGAGGCGTATGTGTGGTAAAACCATATATGATCGTGTGAGGAATGTGGAGATCCGCAAAGAGTGCAAGGCTGATGGAAGCGTAATCAGTAAGATTAAAGGGACGCTTAGAGGGTTTGGGCATGTAGAGCGAATGAACGAAGAAATTAGTGTAAGGAGGATATATGATGCAAATGCGAATGGTAGCAGAAGTCGGGGACGCCGGAGGAAGACATGGCACGATCAAGTGAATCAGATACTAGAGTCGGGCCATGTCAAGAGTCAGAATAATAGAAGAGCATGTATGAGACGATGTATGAATGTGAATGAGGCAAGAAGTGTGTGCCAAGACCGAGTTGTTTGGCGGTCCGTCTTTTCTGCCTATCCGTGCGGGGAAACGGCGTGATGGTTAGTTAGTTAGTTAGTACTTATAGACAATAGCTTAAAATCAAGCCAGAATCATACCGACGTAAGTGAAGCAGCCGTGCACAAAAATATGCGACGCACGGTCCTGGTGTATTGGACAGACCTGCGGTTGATTTTGCCGTATCAAATCTCTAAAATCAAGTGGCAATCTTAACAACATGAGATACGAAGTCGTGAAAAAACAATCTTAAATATTTTTAAAGGGATCCCTCGGGAAGTTACTAATTCGTCGTCTAGAAAAAAAATCTTGTGCTTACCGCTAATTTTCAAACCGTCTTACGTAAAATACTTTAACGGTAATTTCCTGTTTTTATTAATCTTAAATATAAATAAATTACATCCGTAGGGATCCCTCGAGAAACATTTGCGATTTAGGTAATACGTTCATGAGAAATAATTAAAATGAGAGCGTCGAGCAAACCCCCGTTATTAGTCTTATGTCGCCATCGTGATCGGCGCTTGGATTATTACTATCACATCGGAAGGAACGGTTTGTTTAGTGGCATGTTAAACAGGAACACATTTGTGTGTGTGTAAAATTTAACATCATAACAATGTTAATAGACTAACTTTAAAAATATGTATGTACCTAATATTCCATTTATTGCCTAACGTGGTGAACCCCCACATATTTTAATCTACCCAATTCCAACGACAGTAATCCCCTCCTCCCCCACTCCGGTTGCGTTACGGTTGATTTGGTACTAACTCTTTTACAGTTTTTCAATAATTGTTGATTGACTGCTGGGCGATAATGGGCAATGCCCGGTTAAAACGGTAGGAATTTAAAAAATCGTAATCTGAGTGGTACTGGTAAGAGCATAAGAAATATTATGTGACACATGATATTTTTTTATTTTATTTATTTCTATACATACATTACAGTGTCTACCAAATATTTACATTTGTATATGATACATAAATTTAGAACTGTTGTTAATATGGTGTTTTTTTTATTTTTTTTTTTTTTACGCTGGGTGTGAGGTAGGTTTGAGTAGGTGACACTGTGGTGGGTAATGTTATATGTTTCGTGAACACCTCACTGGGAGAACCTGTGCTGAGGTGTTTACGTGGTTATGATTAAATAGTACATGTATTTATGTGTATAGGTTAAATTTTCTCATATAAAAGTGTAAGTTGGGATTTTTTTTTTTTTTTTTAATGGTTTTTGTACATTGTTATTTAAAGAAAAAGGAAAAAAATATTTATTTATGTGCACATATATACATACACCCATGTATATACATACACCCATGTATACACATACATACATAAATACACATATATGCATGCATACACACATATAAGTAAACACATGTATACATACATACATTCATCCATGATTATGTTTGGTTTGGTGTTATAATGTTTTGTATAAAATGGATATCTTGTTTTTTGATCCAGGCTGTGATCAGTTTTTTGTGAATGTTTGTGTATGTATTTCCCATTAGTAGTAGTTTCAGAGTGGTGGGCATACAATTAAAAAGTTTTGTAGCGTAATACTGGAAGTGTCTTTGTCCGTGTGTGGTGTATGTTATCGGTATGTTCAGGGTATTTTATGTTGTCGACCTTATTTTTATTGTTGTTTGAAGTGGTATTGGAATGTGTAGTTTCTGTTGGAGGAAATTTAGTAGTGCAGATTTGGCATAAAGTTGTCTTATTGACATGACGTCTAATGTTTTGAAAATTTCGCTTGACTTTGTGTGGAATGGTTATATAATACGTGGGTTTTTACCTTCTCAGTGCCTAAAGGATTTTTTTTTTTTTTTTTTTTTTTATATTTACTCCACACAGGAGGCCCTGAAGAAAATAATTTCCCTCAGGGCCTATGTCATCTTTGGGGATGCTGTGTGGAGGGTCTTTTTGTGGAGAGGAAGGAGTGAACATGGGTCTTGAAGAGTCCCATGTTGTAGGAGGGAGGAAACACAGAGGCCGGCAGTTCGTTCCACAGCCGAGCTGTTGAACTTAAGAACGAATCGTAGAAGCGACCCGTTCTCATGTGACAAGTGTCAACTGTGTACAAATGTTGGGCGCGCGTTTGGCGTGTATCCCGACTACGCACCGGCGCCGAAGGGATCAATGACGCTAGTTCCTCAGAGCATCTTCTATTGTAATACCGATAGAACAAGGACAGCATACCTACCCGACGTCTGTGCTCTAAAGATTGCAGTCCGTTTGTTAAGATTTAAGCAATCCAACCTATTTGATGGATATAGATCGACTGGCCAGTAGCTGAGCGGTCTAAAGTGTCGGGTTCCCACTTACATTAAATAATCTTAATTAAATAAGTTTCAGGTATTATGGGAACAATCTTTTGCCAACTAAGTACTCCATCGTTGCATAAACATTGTGATACGCTTTTAATGACGATGTTGGAACGTAAAAAAATACTTTCTTTGTGCTTTTTCAAGCTTTCTCTAATGAAATATAGTATATATATATTGAGGTATTATGCCGTGTTGCGCTACCTTCTTCTTTAACCAATATTTTGGACAGCATTACAGTGTACATCATCAGGGCAGATGTGTTTGATCGGATGCCTGATGACACTGTAATACTGTCCGAGACATTTCCTAAAGAAGGAGGTAACGCAACACGGCATAAAACCCCAAAATAAATCACCATAATTTTCAACCCAAATTTAAAAAGTCATGAAAAGTGGTGAAATAAAAACAAGTTATCAAAAATAAACCATTTTCGAAGGAAGCAAATACTTTGGGGTGTGACATATTGAATGAAAAAACATACACTTAGTAAGACACCACTTTATTTTTGAATCAATAACGATAGCCAACCGGGTTTCGCTTGTCCCAAGCTTCATCAGGGCTAAATATCAACTAAAGCTAATTAGATACAGGCACATATAATATTATATACTACTATATTTATATGTGCCTGTATCTAATTATTAATACTATATTTATATGTGCCTGTATCTAATTAGCTTTAGTTGATATTTAGCCCTGATGAAGCTTGGGACAAGCGAAACCCGGTTGGCTATCGTTATTGATTCAAAAATAAAGTGGTGTCTTACTAAGTATATGTTTTTTTCATTCAAAAATAAACCACTTTAATATTCATTATAATATCTGCTCTGATGATGGAACCTATAATGCTCTCCGAAACGTTGGCTACAAAAGATGGAAGCGCAAAACGGCATAATATCCCTAAAATTAATCACAATAATACTGTGAAAATCTCTAATCATATCCGATTGAACGCAGTATAGTGTAGTTGTGTTCATATTTTTTCTGAATACCTACTTACCTATTTGATTAATAAATATACAGGGTGTCCGGGGATTAAGCGCGCTGACTTCAGTGGGGGATTCAAAATGACAGTACAAGTAAAAAACGATTTAAAACTTTTTTTGAAATACCAACGTTTTTAGGTGACAAAAAGAAATTTCATGTATGGGAAAATAAATACAGATATGAGAATTTTTTATCTTTTTTACTTCTACCATCATGTAGTTTCACCTCCCGAAGTTTTCCCGGACATCCTGTTTATATATATTGAATAATTTTGATTTTAATGCCGATTCGTTCTATTTGAATATCCATTATGATATCAAAAGATATGCAGAATATTAAAAAATACCGGCGGAGGAATTTTCATTGGCGTTCAGCGGGAACAGCAAGAACTCTCGCTTGGGGAGATTTTATATTATAAGAGAAAATAACATAAATCAGTGGTGTACCGTGACTTTACATTCTAGATGTATTACGAAGTTAGCAGTATTTATTATAAACAAATTAAACGAAAATACTTGGTTTTAAGTTACTTTATTGATATATTTTTACTGTCTACTGGTTTCGGTACCTCCGTACCATTATCAGGACTGTTATAAAAATAATGCTATCAAATACAGAAGTACCCGTATATACATATACACATATTATCAAGAAAGAAAGGGACAGTATACTAGAGTGGGAAAGGGCATCAGTTGTGTTAAATTTTAATAAACGCTTAAAACAAAGAGGATATTTTAAGCCACTCGGGCATTTATAAAAATAGTTTTAATGACTTCTACTTTGGACAAACATGGCGTAATGTAGAAACTAGAACAAAATAACACTTAAGATGCTTAACTAGTTCAGGTTTAATAAAGATCATACTTTTAACCATGATACAGGAATTGAAATGAAATAGGTTTAAGACTTAACAATTTAGAAGCTTTGGAAATAAAAAAAATCTGTAAATTCAAAGGTTGAAACCATTAATAACCAATTAAATACAATTTTCAGCCCAATACAAACATACACATATACAAACATTCACAAAAAACTTATCACAGCCTTGATCAAAAAACAAGATATCCACTTTATACAAAACATTATAACACAGAACCAAACATAATCAAACTATAAAGTAAACAAGTTTTTCATGGAATCGTCCATGCCACACGCGTACATTGTATATATTTGTGTGTAAGAGTTTGTAAATGAGAGTATGTAAATGTGTTTATGCATGAATTGTGCATATGTGTATGTATATATACGTGTGTTTATTTATATGTATTCCTTATTTTTAAACATCAATGTACAATAACCATTAAAAAAAAATAAAATAACCCAGCTTATATTTATATAAGAAAATGAAACCAATACACATAAATACTCTTACCACTTCATAACCATGTAAACACCTCAGCTCAGTTTATCCTAGTGAGGTGTTCACGAAACATATAACATTTCCCACCACAGTGTCACCTACTCAAACCTACCCTACACCCAGCATAAAACAAACACTATATTAACAACAGTTTTAAATGTATGTATTATACACAAATGTAAATAATTTCGTAGACACTGTAATGTATGTATAGAAATAAATAAATAATAAAAAAATTCTAAGTACGTTCCCCATTACTTCACTTATCCCACACTCCCCTCCCCCACCTCTCTGCCATAAATTGAAAATTCCTAATACATCGTAACACGTGTTTATGCACTTGCATTTGTCTTGATAATACTCGTAAATAATAATATACGAAAATATTCAAATTATCAGATTAATAGGAATAGTATTATCAGGAAACCTATCAATTTATTCGTTAATGGCCTGCAATCCCGTTTCAACCGGATTACGAATAATTTGAAGAGATTCTTAACAAATTAGCAATAATCATTTTTCTCCGTGTACCTATAGAAATATATATTTTTTAAGCCATAATAGTTTTCACTGGCAGTCTTTAACGTAAACAAAATCATTTGCAACAATAGGTGGGTAAATACTCTTGTATCGAACAAATGTGCCACAGGGTAACTTGTATTGGAAGCTTGTTTTCGAAGCTTGTTTTGTAAGCTTGTTTTCACAAATTATTGGCTCTTGTCACACTTCACGTCCCTCTCCCGTTGTCCCTTTCCCGTCACCATAATTCAAGCCCCTAGAATTCACTGTGATGTAATGGCATATTTTATAAAAGGCCTCCATGGTTGAGTGGTTACGATCCTTGGTTTCGGATTCATAAGTCGCGAGATCAAATCCCGGCCTGCACTGGTAATTTCCATTTGATTATGTCGTAGAGACAATTTTAGCGATTTTCATACGAAAATTTGAAACATAAAAATCGGAAAAAATATACGGTCGCATCTAGGACTAAATGCTGTTAAAAATATGACTGCATGATAATTACCCAATAAAATTTTATTCAGAATATATCTGAACACGTGTTAAACGCAGGTGCCCATGTCTGAATAAATATAATGGACGAGATATGAACTTATTATTTTTCTAAAGAACACGTTTTCCGACTTTCTCGTAACATATTCGTGCTTTACTAATAGTTTGTTAAAGAATTCGTTGTCGGTCTCCAGTCCCGTTTTTAACAAGAAAACGAATAATTTGAAAAAATTATTTTCTAAAAAAGTTTCATTAAATCATTTTCACTTCTACCATCGTGTAGAATCTCCCTCAGATGTAACTGCACTTTTCTTTACTGTAGGTATATAGAACGGCTTCATCCTTAGTTTTCAATAGGGTCCTATAAAATTTGCAATTCGAATCGTATGCAAATCAGACCTTCTCCCGATGGTAATCCCGAGGTAAGCGCGGGGAATTGCGGTGTGTTTACGAACTTAAAACATGCTGACGACGTTGTTTCTTAAACGGTTTGATAGCGAAACTGAAACTGATACAGACTACCCTATTTAAAGTTTAGTAGGTATTACAATTTATTCATTTAAAATACATCTCCAAATAGTATAAAATAAAGTCGTCTGTCTGTTTGTGCGCTTAGTTCTCCTAAACTACGCAATGTGTTTTAAAAGGGTTTTTACTACCATTTAGAGTAATTCTTTCGGAAGGTTTATATATATAATACATGCATATTATATTCATAAAAAGTATAGAAAAGTCGAAAAAAAAGAGTCGTGAAAAAATATTTTCGGGCGCTTACATTGCAAACGGTGGCTAAACCTTAAAATACGAAATACATCAAAATAATGAACTTCGGAAATCAATACCTTAAAAAGCTCTACAGAAAAGTGTGCGACGGTATATGTCTATATCATGAGGATGTGTGTGTCAGCGCTCTAATAGCAGCAGACACATACCTGGACGGATGACGAACCTCGTGCTGGCACTGTTGGTGGACGCGGTGCACTCTCTCGCTGCAGCAGCTGGTCCAGTTTCTTCACCACCTAAGATTTTTGCTGCAGAGTCTCCATCTTCTGTCTTTGTATCACCTGTTTCTGTACTTCATCACATGTTCCTGTACTTCATTTTATTTCACTTAATGTCAGTTTATTTTTGTAATATTTATATTTTTTTGTAATACATGCATCAACTGTAAAGCGCCCCTGAGGTGATATCTCACAAAAGCGGCGCTATACAAATTGTATCAGCTAGTAACATACGAGTATAAAACAATATTTTATAATACTGTAAGTAAATGGCATAAGTACAAAATAGTGAAATGTATGTTTTTTAGTATTTCTAGACTGAATGCTGTAAAAATCCGACTCCTGAGGCGTGTGTATGGTAAAACCATATATGACCGTCTGAGAAATGTGGAGATCCACAAAAATGAAAGGCTGATCTAAGTGTAGTGAGTAAGATTAAGAAAGGGACGCTTATATGGTTTGGGCATCTAGAGCAAATGAGCTAAGAAAGGAGTGTAAAGAGAATATATGACGCAAAATTAAATGGTAGCAGAAGTCGGGGACGCCCGAGGAAGACATGGCGCGACCAAGTGAATCAGATACTTGAGTCGGGCCATGTCATGAGAAGAGTATGTATGAGACCATGTATGGAAATGAATGAGGGAAGGAATGTCTGCCAAGAACGAGTTGTGAAGCGGTCCGTCCTGCGGGGAAACGGTGCGATGGATAGTTAGTTTATTAATATTTCTACTCCAATGAAGAGAAGTAGCTCTTGAGTTTGTGTGGGAGTAAAAAGTAATATCATAGAGTGTATGATAATAAACATCTATATAAAAAAAATGTAAATGTTCCTAGGTTCAAAATCTTAAATCTCCAAAAGTTCTTCACCGATTGTTTTGAAATTCTGACACATCGTTGCCTTCAAATACGCGTGTGTTTTTATACACCTATGTTTTATATATTTTTGATCATTTTTTGACATTTGATAAAAACAGCGCCATCTGTTGGACGTAACGCGCACTATTTTTTCTCTATCTGTACAAACAGACTGACCAACAACGCGTGGCGAGGTACAGCTAGTAATAAAATTAAAATAAATAATACAGGATGTGGTAACATTATAAAATATAAGTACCAATTGTTCGAAATGAAGTTCCTGCATTTTTTTTAATTATGTTACGAGTGTTCTGTTTTTTAATATTTTTTTTTCTCTTAAATAATACCAATTCTGTTATTCTTTAATGCTTCGGGAAGACCACTTAAATATTTTTTCACTTTGAAAATATATTTATTATGCATTTGTTGTATAGAAAATAGATGAATTTTGATGTGTCTTAATGATGAATTAAGTTTTAATTGTTTCAATATTTTAATAACTAATTAATATTGAGTCTGTTTTATAGATGTCTTCAATTTTTGGTACTTGAAAATTTTGAACAATGTTGCTGAAGGGAATATAGGTTGTTTTTTATCAAATTTACTTTAATTATTTTAAGGCTTTTTACCACTTTTACTGGGTTCACATTTGTCTCCTATGCACCTCCCCATCCCCATCCCCATCCCCATCCCCCAGTTAATGATAAAGGTATGTTTAGTGATTTATTTTTGGGGACTAGCGGACGCTATTATGCCATGTTGCGCCACCTCCTTCTTTAGCCAAAATTTCGGAAAGAATTACAATGTCCATGCCGTGTTGGACCACCGCCTTCTCTAGCCAACATTTCGTACAGCATTACAATGTCTATGCCGTGTTGCGCCACCTCCTTCTTTAGCCAAAATTTCGGAAAGAATTACAATGTCCATGCCGTGTTGGACCACCGCCTTCTCTAGCCAACATTTCGTACAGCATTACAATGTCTATGCCGTGTTGCGCCACCTCCTTCTTTAGCCAAAATTTCGGAAAGAATTACAATGTCCATGCCGTGTTGGACCACCGCCTTCTCTAGCCAACATTTCGTACAGCATTACAATGTCTATGCCGTGTTGCGCCACCGCCTTCTTTAGACAACATTTCGTACAGCATTACAATGTCTATGCCGTGTTGCGCCACCGCCTTCTTTAGCCAACATTTCGTACAACATTACAATGTCTATGCCGTGTTGCGCCACCGCCTTCTTTAGACAACATTTCGTACAGCATTACAATGTCCATGTCGTATTGGGCCACCGCCTTCTTTAGCCAAGATTTCGGACAATATTACAGTGCCTATGCCGTGTTAGAATCCTTGCTTTAATCACATGAATGCATGATATGACCGGACTCGATTATTTATTTGATTCACTTGATCAAAAATAAAAAGAAGATTACTGAAGACGGTTTGAAAGGAGATAAGTAAATACCTACGAATGATAAAAGGAGAGCGCCAATATAAAAAATACAATTAATATGTGTAAGTGATTGTTGTGAAAATACGAATTAAAACTAGACTTATTTTAATAAATCTAAGTTAAGTAGCACTTAATCACTTCAGTGATTTTTGGCATAGTATGCCGAGTTTGCATAACGTCTTAAGTGATCGCACGCCATAATATGCCATTTTTGACTCGCAGAATACCCGCCATAATCAGTTTGGCTGTATATCACTATAATCAGTTTAAATGTCTTCATGTTAAAAGTCAGAGGTATGATGTTTTTTTCAATGAGTGCGAGAAATTTGCAACTCGGTTCCAAATCACTCAACTCATATTCCAGTTATTGACGCCAGCACTCGAGGGGTTATAGAAAAAATGTGATTTTATTCATTCCTATAGCATGTTAAATAACAGAACCAGTTTTTATAATTTTATGAGCATGCTTCGCAATTTCGATTAATTACTTTTTCAATTCAGCATCTGAATAAAGATTATCTTCAAAACGCACATGTTTTTAATAGCTTGAAAACTTAAACTGTTCGCGGGAAGTATTTTATATGTCGGTAGATGTAGACAAATGTATATTTTTTCTAGATTTTTCACGAGTTACCTAAATTTTAATATCAAATCACCTTCAGTTATAATGTCACGCCATAGCATAAACCTTTAGTGTTCCCATTACCATTAAAGCAACCCCTAAAGCCTAATCCATGGAATTTGATAAATCTACCCTCTCAGGCCCTGGTGTTGGATGCCTCACAGAGGGTACAATATAGAATATATTTAATATAATAAGAGAGGGACTTAATCCCATAGACTTACCCCCTTTAAGTCTGTTGGACTTAAGAACGAGAGTGGATACCCCGACTGCCTTTTTATCCCAAGGTAATTGTATATACTTTGAATCTTATTACAAGTTGTTTCTGAAATAGATTCAGATACATGCTGAAAACGTGGCTCTTAGTCAGAGATACTCTATTCTATCAATCAATAGTTGTTATTCATTAGCATGTACATTGATGACGGGTTGTTTCAGAAAATTTTAACAATTCATCAAATTTCAAAGTTATTTTTCCAGTTCTGTGAAAGTCTTTATTGAAATTGAAGTTCTGTTATTATATAAACATGGGCCAGTTGCTTAAAAAAACTTAAATAATAATACAACTTGAATAAAATATTCACAGTCTTTGAAAATTTATTGTGAAATTTAATGAACTATTCAAATTCTCTGTAAAAACCCGTCCTTAGGACGGATTCTATCACAGAATTTGAACAATTCATCAAATTTCAAAGTTAATTTTCAAGCTCTGTGAATTCCATTGTATAGTTCTTATCATTCATATTATGGTTAGTTAGAGTAGATTTTTTCTTTTTTTAAAATAATTAATATTTTTGGTAAGTTTTTAGATTCTCACGGCCAAAAGCATTTTTGTTGTTTGTTTTTGGGGTGTTATGCCGTGTTGCGCTAACTCCTTCTTTAGCCGACGTTTCGGACAGCGTTGCAGTGTCCATCATCAGGGCAGATCCGGTAGATCACATCACATCACACATCTTCGGATCTACCGGATCTGCCCTGATGATGGACACTGCAACGCTGTCCGAAACGTCGGCTAAAGAAGGAGTTAGCGCAACACGGCATAACACCCCAAAAACAAACAACAATTAATATTTTTTTATTTATTTAATTTTATTACAAATAGAGATATCCCCAGCATACCGGTTTTAAACTCTAAACTCGCATCAAAATAATGAAAAGAGACTATTGTTTTGTTTTAAAGGGTTACTGACTTAAGTATTTAGATTTTCATTTAGAAGATTTTCAGTCCTTTACTTTGTATTGTTTATAATACATTAAGGGCGGAAATGGTGATCTGTTTGCAAAGAAATAAAGTTAATTGTATTGAATTATAAAGTCGTAATAGATGTCAGGTATGTTCTTGGCATATTCAGTGGCGGCTTGTGGTATTTAAAAAAAGAAAAGAAAAAAAATCAGAAGGTGTTTTGGAGTATATAGATACATATCTGAAAGGATATCCGTCTATACGAAACACGAAAATATGTTGAATAATCTGAATAATAAATTTCCCGTTTATAATATACTGTTTTGTGTAATGAATTGTCGTCTTTCACAGGGGTGATACTGTACATTTCTTTCAAAACCTCATATTAGAATGACAACGGATAATTTAAGGAATGTAGGTAGAAGCTAATCTACAGGGGAAAAAATAGTATTACTGATTTATTAAAATCCGGTTAAACACGTGATTGTAGTACATTCATAATATATCGGAATACGTGTTCATGCACCTGCATTTGTCCTGATATATTTAATGACGAAATTCGAATATATTAGAATTTTTATGAACACATGTTCCGACATCGCGAAAACACATTTGTGTTATACTGAAAGTTTATTAGGAAACCTATCAATTAATTAAAGGCCTGCAATCCCGTTTTGAACTTATTAATAAATTAGCAATATTTAATATCAGTCAGTTTTCTTTGTGTAAGCTTTTTGCAATGGTAGACAACTACTCTCACTAATAACATTGTAAAACCATTGAAAATAGAAGTGTTAACTGACGAAATCTGAATATCCAGGTACTCTCAGACCTTCCTTTTACCCATCGCTTTCCTCTCCTCACACTCCTCAGCCTCACACCATTTCCCAGTTTATAATGCCATGGCCTCAGTGGCTCCGGACTGTTAAGAGCGGTTGGTACTCTTGTGAAGTATTCATATAAAAAGGGGACACCTGGAGGTCTAGCATGGACGATCAATAAAGCCCTATTCCTATGGTATAACGCCCATCAATCGATTGACTGTAAAGTTATTGATTTCACTGTGCCAGACCCCCGAACGACAATGAAATCGTACATAATATAACCTAAATATTGACATTACAAAAAAATCACTGTACTTTTGAAATTTTGGCATATAAATCTTTATTTTTCGCCTCTTTTTCATGAAACTCTACCTAATAATAACGGATAAAAACCTTAATAACAATAATTTACAAAGCCCACGTAACCGCACAGAATAACGACTAGCAATAAGTATTTGAACGGCCGGATACCCCTGATAATAAAGAAAAGAAGAGAAGAGTATAGCCAACCATAAACTCTCTCGGCCTCGGACAAAGTTTAAGAAATGACAGTACCTACCTTCAACTTCATATAAAAAAACCATGGGCTACTACAATCGTAAAAATAATACGACGAAGTTTGGTTTTTGCCTTCAGTTTTGGTTATGACAATAATATTTTGTACTTTGTAATGGTAGAATTGAAATTACCGAGACGTACTACTAGACGTATTGCAGGCCGTTTCCTGTTTTTGGTGTTTTGGTACTAATATATCGGAATGCGTGTTCATGCGCCTGCATTTGTTTTGATAATATATAATGACGAAATGCGAAAATATGATGATTTTTTATGATCACGTGGTCCAACATCCCGATAATACATCCCCTTTTTTACTAAAAGTTTAAAAGGAAATCTATCGATTCATTCGTTAAGGGCCTGCAGTCCTGTTTTTAACCGATTACGAATAATTTGAAGAGATTTTTTATAAATTAGCAATATTTTATATCAGTAAGTTTTCTTTGTGTAGACCAAGTTATGAACTTTTTATTCAAACTAACGTGTAAAGTTTTTCATGACCCGTTCGTTGCTGAATTGACAAATTGTTCCCACCCAATCAATAAACCAGGCGGACGACATGATCTTCCTAGCTCCGTCGATCAAGGTATTGAGATTACTGCTAAATATGGAAAACAGCACAATATGATGTACAAAAAAACGGAATTGATTGCGTTCCACCACGGAAAAATCCAGATAGAGTACGATGCTCCCCGTACACCTTAACGAGGCAAGAATAAATACATGTACGAACGTAAAACACTTGAGACACTTTATTAATCAAGACCTATCGGAAGATGGCGATATTGAACGACAAAGGAGAAGCCTAAGCATAGTGTTTAATATGATTGCCCTCAGATTTTTCAAATACAGCAATACTTGTTAAAAAAAACACTGTTCTACGCATTCTGTACTGGCCTGTATACGTGTGAGACATGGTGTCACTACCAAACTTTCTCGATGGAACGATTCCGTATCCAATATAATGACGACTGTACAATCATATTTGGATACCGAAGATACAGCAGCGCATCGAGAATGTTCACGGAACTAGGACTTAATGGATTTGCCGGCCTGATGAGACACCGGGTCACTGGAGCCAGGATTCGGCTAATGGCTTCACGGGCATATTAATATATCCCTCTCACTGCAGTGCGAGGTGATAGGTCATGAGACTAATTGGAGAGGTCAAAGGGTCTCCCCAAACCAACCTCTCCTGATCTGACACGCCACGCAGTTGGTAGGCAGGCGCATACTGAACACACCTCATCCAATGAACCCGGGCTCAAGCCCGCCTCCCAAAGATAGCATATTTGCGATAAAAAAAAAATCGAATTGCATGCATAGACATATGAATATTAGTAGACCTGCCCTAAGTGATTAAAAGCGTATTATTCCCCACTCCCCATACCGGTTCCATTGGAGCCGGCTGTGCTCGCGTATGGCCTCAAGTGAATTTAGAAAACGTGACGTCATCATTCTTGTGCGAACTATGGTCGAGGCATCATCGGTTCATTTTACGAAATAACACGGCAAAATGGTGACTTGTACTATGAAAACTTGTAAAAATAGATGTGAAAAAGAGAATAAACCCAATTGTCGTATTACATTCCATATATAAGCATTATTTTACTTTATTTTAAGAATATTCACATCGTATAATATGGATCAGTTGTAGAAACATAAATATACTATCACATCGAGACACGTCTGGACGTGAAACACAAAGCTGGTTGGTTGCTTGGAAGTAAATTATGAACATTTATAAAAGTGTCTTAACTAAATACATAAACGAAATATTCGACTCTGAACATAGAAGAAATTTATTTTGCCGAATTTGTACTTCGCAAATTTGTTCATAACGTGGCGAGTAATTTGCGCTCCTATGTAAAAATGTCTATTCATTCAAAAGCAGATTTTACTTTTAAGAACTAAATGGTGATATTATAAGGCGAGATGCCTATATACTATCAGATTGATTTATTGACGAATCACAGTCAGCTTTACCCTCTTCGTTCTTCAACAGTTGATTTTACCCCTCATCCTTAATTTCTAGTCTATTAATATTCATATGTCTGTGATTGCATGTTATAAATTCTAATAGAGTATTTTAATTTCATTTTGAGATACGTTAAAAAACTGAGAATTTATTTGAAATTGGATATTCCTGAGGGGAAAGATTCTCGTTTCAAAAACTCAAATTTACAAACTAACCCTCGAGTGTTTTGTTTACTTTGAAAATCATCATCCGCTTTTTTAGAAGAGCAGATTATCTTATAAAATATCTCACCAGTCTAGGACTTACGGCTTTTGCACGGAATAAAGACGGCATCACAGTCCTGAACCGCATTATGTCCCTTTTGTACTGGATTTCATTATTATTGTCAGATTAAATTAGATATTCGTCCTGATTAAGGCATTCGTCTTAATACGGGAAGCCATAATTGAAATTTGCATGGGAGGATCGTTTGCATAATATGTGGATAGCAGACTCAATTAAACTGTCTTGCAGTGGCTGGCGGTGCCTTATTTTTACATTTACCAGAACGAAATACGGTATTTACGAAAATTTTATTGGATAAATCTGGATATGGTATATGATTGCTCTCTTGTTTTTTAAATTGCAAACACCATGTAATTCGCTATCATCATTATTTTCTCGGTGGTCGAGCGGCTAAGATCTGTAACTACGAATCCAGAGGTCGCGGGTTCAAATCCCGGTTGGCGCAAGTAAATTTTTAAGATCATTTTGTTTTATTTCATATTTAATAAATAAATAAAAATGTTAACTTTGTATTTTTGCGATACGGTCCAAAGTGTAAGATACTTTCAGTTACGCCCTGAAACACCATTGAGAAACAAAACGTTGCGTTAAATGGTTTTAGCTGTTTTTAGTGATTAGATTTGAATAGCCGGATACTTCGAAATTTTCCTCTACATAAGGTTTTACATAGTCCCACTGACCCCAGTAAGTATGGAGCAGTTGGGACTCTTGAGCGGTATTTACTTGTGTTGACGTAACTATAATGCACCTCTCTTTAATATATCTCCCTGAATTCATTCACCCAATTACCTGTGACAGTGCGGAGTACCTACATGCCTACATCAGTGACATTGCAACATTTTTTTATGCATCACCATTCTGTTTAGAAAACCTGTACAGTGGATACGTTCCTTCAGTGCGTTCAGTTCGAGTCTATTACGGAAGCTAGTGCAGTGATCACCCTAATTGTCCCTCAAGGTATATCAAAGACCAGGGGTAAGTTAGAATCCCATTCTAATTCAAACTGTTAACCACAACTACCCCAATGGTTATGTCAAATATTGATTACAGTCTACAATAAAACCACAAACTGATTCGCAACTCCAACATGAAAAAGGTTATTTTTATCTAACTTCGGATGGAATCAATGAATCCTTTTCAAATATGGAAATTCTTTTCTTAGCAAAAATCAGTGATAGTCGATCTCGCTGGGAAATTGCTATTCAGTGGTTACAACAAAGGTCTAAAGCGCATTCAGTCCTAATCCCCAAAGGAAACAGATAATTACACAACCAGGGGCATTCAGCCTTGGGAGTTCATTGATAAGATCGTTATAATTGGCGTAATTAATTCATTTAATTAGTTCAAGAGCGACACTCCCTTTTTTATTCCGAGAATGTTTAAGGCGACGCAAGACTCTAATAACGGGGGTTCTACATTTGAATTTAATCCGACGAATTCGTAACGATAATATTATATAGTAGTCGTGAAAGTCGTGTACGTTGTACGTGTATTCACCGAATATGAAACAATATTCGGTGCGTGGCCCGGCGTAATGGAAGGACCTACAGCTGGTCTAAAAAATTGAACTTTCCGCGGGATTTATTTTAATTATTTCTGATGAACGGATTAATAAAATCTCAGATGTTTTAAGAGGGATGCCTAGAAAAATTACTAATTCATCGTCTAGAAAAATAAAATCTTGTGCTTACCAGTAATTTTATAGTTAAAAAAGTTTTATAAAATTTTCAAACCGTTTTACAAAAAATATTTTAGTAGTAAGGTAGTGTTTTTATAAATATTAAATATAAATAAGATGAACAAAAGTAAGATGAGTGATATTTTCCAGCCACAATAGTAAGATGAGTGATATTTTCAGCCGAAAAAGGAAGGTGAGTGATATTTTCGCTCCACAAACCTAAGATGAGTGGTATTTTCCCGCTACAAAAGTGAGATGAGTGGTATTTTCCCGCCACAAAAGTAAGATGAGTGGTATTTTCCCGCCACAAAAGTAAGATGAGTGATATTTTTCAGCCACAAAAGTAAGATAAGTGGTATTTTCCCGCCACAAAAGGGTGACGCCACAAATAAGGGGCATTTTCAATACTTTGTAATAAATAAAAAATACAATTAATTTAATGTAGCTAATCTAATAGGTACTTAGGTATTGAAAACTAAATTAACCTTATAATTTTGAATATGGTTCTGTATTAGCACACATTCCTTGTTTCATTCACATTCATATATATTCAGACACCTATTAATTATCTTCTGTTGTTTTGATTCTTTACATGACTCCACAAAAATATTCGACTCCCGAGATCGTGCCATGTCTTTCTGGGGCGACCCCAACTCCTTCTACCGTTTGCTCTCGCGTCAAATATTCTCTTAACACTCCTTTCTCCGTACATCCGCTCCACACGTCCGCACGTCCAAACCTTCAAAATTTTAACCATTCTCAGTCTTGTTCAGTACGCTTTCGTCAGCCTTGCATTTTTATTCCGGATTCGTTCTAACATGTTTTTTTAAATTATTTTCTTATATGAATACCGCACAAGAGTACCAACTGTTCTCAACAGTCTGGAGCCAGTGAGACTAAGGCATCTCCAATTGGGGTATGTTCATATTTTGAGGGTGAAGGTAGTGGAGAGGGGGAGGAAATAGGGAAGAGGAAGGTAGGGGAGTACAGCAGAGAATAACCAGGTTATTCAGATCTGGTCACCAAACACAGCTAAAGCCATTTCAAGCAACATTTAAATTCTGTATGATGTTCTTACACCAGAGCGATACTAAAAGCATTTTCCACTCTGGAAAGTGGCGAAAGTATACAATATATTATTTTAAATGAATAAATTGTAAAATAATACAAAATCATCAAAAAAAATATTTTTACTCGCCGGGATTTGTACACGCGACTTTCGGATTGCTAGTCGAGAGCCTTACCCCTCGACCACGCAGGCCGTCAGCTTTTACCACACACGCCTCAACGATACACAGTTGAAAATGGTGTTAGTTGATAAGGTCGAATTAGCTTAGTGGTTACAGTACTTCAACAGCAAGGAAATGGTCCTGCTTGTAAACTACTAAAAAAATAGTTTTTCGATAAACATGAATGAACGCGTAAAGGAAACAACTTTAAAATATACACTATTATAGCTAAGATTATCTGTGACAGTTTCACTCGATTAACTTTTTTGCTTTCTTATAAAATTATTTACAAAATAAATAAAAAACAGTTTTGTGCTTGAAATCGAACGTTTCTAGACTCCACTTGTCAAGCGATTTTAATGCCTATTACCTACAATATAAGGTATACCAAGAATATACACATTTTTGGCTTGTAGCTTCCTCTTAAGTTATTCCACTATAAAAACATACTGTATTACATTCTTGCTACCTTACTTCTTCCCTCCGTAATTCCCCGTAACAAATTAACGGCGTTAACTTTTTCTTCTCTGCTACGCTCTCGGGATCTCCTTTCCCTTCCCTATCCAACGCTGTCCACCCATTAATATTGTCAGAGCACTTGTCGCTTAAAAATAACGAGAAAAAATGACTTTAGGAACTTGTATTTGACTAAGTGAAAAGGGAATGAAACGAAATACCAGCATAAAGCTAAACAACAAAAAAAATTAAACGTGTTTTTAAGAAATAAGGGTCCGAAATTCACCGGCATAGCTGTTAAAACTATAACACTTGGCTGTCAAATTTACAAGTGTTGATACTGGTTCAATCCTCTCTTATGAAGTTTGGGGACACAGCATTCAGCGCGCTAGATTCACATTCTTGAACATATCTGTCTTTTGAGTCTGAGGTCAGACACTAGTTTTAAGACCCTGGTGTGATCTGGCTTGTAAGTAGCACAGACCATCAGGGAAATTAATTCCCTATGAAAAAAATTGGTTGATTATTAAATTCACTCTGCAGGAGAAGTGACAACTTATAATTCAGCCACCAATTACATAAAAACAGAAGACTCACCAGAAATAACACTCACAATTGAGTATAGCTCCTTAATCTTCAAATTCGGCAGCGGACTGGTGATCGGCACAATAATGTTTGCACATGAAATTATAATCTGTCACCACCAGCTCTCAAGAGAGTGAAATGTAGAATAATAAAAGAATCAACACATTGTAATTCTAAAGTACTGTCACATTATTGTGACAAAAAATATTTTAATCATTTTAGTTTTAAATCGACACCTTTTGACAAACGATATAATTCGGATGAATCCATCTGATTAAGGCGATGCACTACGTGGTGTAATATTTTAAATTGAGCTGCTATCAATAAAAACCCTTACGTAGATGGCGATAAGGTTTAAATTCCCGCTTTACACCATCCGCCTGTTTTAATTTATGCAAGAAAAAAACATGGCCAAAAAGTGCCTTTTATTTTATTTTGTGGATGTTCAGGTATAAATATTTAATTTTTTTTCGATCATTTTATAAATAACTTAATTTGCCACATTATACAATAAAATCATAACCGAAAATGGATTCGTGAGTAGGAGATTTTGAACTTTATAGCAATTTTCAAAGGACTTATACATTATTTTTTTCTGGGCTCATAAAAAGATTTATCTAAAGAATACTCGATTATTTCAAAGGTCAAGATGTATTCTACTCGCAGTATTTAATAAAAGCCTCTAAAACATTCCTAGGCGACCAAATTTTCAAACCAAAAACACATGATTTTGCATTACTACGTATGGCATCGCCTTAATGCAAAGATGACTGTAATTCGCTATCACTCACCTGCAGAGCAAAATATATACAAAACTGACCAGAGATGTCTCTTCCGGCCATTATTTTTAATTTTTAATTTTAATTAAAACTAATTTTAAGTCGACTGCTTCTCCAGACCCACATTCCGAATTTCTACCGATTTATAACATATTCCTCTTGAACATTTTTAGACCTTCTATTCCAAAAAATTAAATTGTTTTTGAAGGTAATTAATATCTTTAAATTTATAGAGCCAAAACGGTAATTATATGAAATTCCTTCGATAGAAAAAAAAATCGCAAAGTATGCTCCGTAAATTAATAAAAAATATTTTTTTCTGTTATTTAACATTTAATAGGTATAAAAAAATCACGTTGTATCTTTAAATGTAACTTAGGAATTCATCGGGAGACTTTTCTCTATTTTAAACGATTTGTTTTATTAAAACTACATAAGTAGTTTAGCAGGTTAAAATGTTAATAAATAAAAAAAAAAAATAAAAAATAAAACGTTTTCACAATTTTCGCTAAATTATTATCTTTTTTTTACTACCTATTGGCGGTCTCCCTCTTACATTCGTCTTGACGTATCTCCCTTTCAAACCATCTCCTTCTTCTTTTTGAACGCTTACTACCTAGCCTTAAACAGGCTGTACATAAAAATGACCATTCATAATGACTTTGCGATGAGGTTTTCTTCTCGACTTTAAAGGGTAGAAGGATTTTATTGAGTAAGAAAAGAAAGAAATGGATGATTACTCGACGAGCCTATCCAATCTCAAACTCAACCTTCTCCTTTTTAATATTCTTTATCCTTCGCTTCCATCGGCACCGTTTTATTTTAGTTTTTATTTTTTTATTTTAATGTCTTGGGGAACAAACAGTTTTATGTACATAATTAAATTTTACATGTATATTTAACCAGTGAAGTTTCAACATAAAAGTCATGTTACATACAGGAAAAAAAACATAAATAAACAGTAAAACATAAAAACACATATCTTACACACCTTAACGAAAATACCTTAATGAAAATAACTGAGATATATTTGATATCTTGAACACCTTAACGAAAACACCTTTATGAAAATAACTGAGATATATTTGATATCTTGAACACCTTAACGAAAACACCTTTATGAAAATAACTGAGACCATAATGAGGATGTATCTTATTTTTTGTTTGCTTTTAATTTATTGAAATTGTATTATATTTAACGACAATTTTTTTTCTTTTTTTTATTTATCACTAGCTGTACTCCGTCACGCGTTGCTGTGGCTCAGTCTGTCTGTGCAGATAGAGAAACAATGGCACGTTTTGCTTTTACGTCAGGTGACATTTATATAATATAGGAACATTTATAAAAAAAAACGTATATTTTAATGCAACGTTGTGTCAAAATTTCAAATCAATCGGTGAAGAACTTTCGGAGATTTAAGGTTTTAAACAATTTTTATTTATATAGATAAAGTTTTTTGTGCATGCGTGCTTTTTTACATGCTTTTCGACCATCACACTAGCACATACCCGTATTGAGGTAGTCGAATTTGTGTATATAATTATACAGGTTTTCCAATAAGAGGTGTTATTTTGAATAGCCCGCTATTTCGGTAGATGTTACTTTTGAGCTGTCATTTTTTGACATTTGACAATTAAAAACTACGCCATTAATAAAAATGGAACGTTATACGCTTCAACAACGCATTGAAATTATTAAAATTCACTGAAGTGAATCAAATGCAAATCATCTTGATTGATGAGGCCCATTTCCACCTCGGTGGCTTCGTCAACAAGCAAAATTGTCGCAACTGGGGCTCGGAAAACCCAAGAGTTATTGTTGAAAAGCCTCTCTATCCTCAACATGTGGCTGTTTGGTGCGGTTTATGGTCCGGCGGAGTCATTGTATCTTACTTTTTTGAAAATGAGGCTGGAGCAACAGTTACGGTATATGGATTGCGCTATCGAGAGATGATTAATGATTTTTTGTGGCCGGAATTGGATGGTATTGATCTGGACAACGTTTACTTTCAACAAAACGGCACTACGTGCCACACAAGCAACGAAACCATTGATCTTTTACGATTGAATATCAAAATAACACCTCTTATTGGAAAACCCTGAATATAAGAGTCATCCATCACCGAACTGGAATTTTTCTAACACATGAAATTCTCATTTTATGCTAAATATCAACGTTATTTCGTATTCATATTTCGATATTTTGCGAAAAATATTAAAAATGTATTTATTTACAATTTCCTTTAAGCACTTTTTGGGAATGCATCAGAACCAGCAGAAATTTCCCAAGCTTTTAAAAACGGGACTGAAGGCCTATAACGAATGAATTGACAAATTTCCTAATAAACTATCGATAAACATGAATGTATTACGGCAATGTCAAAATTAAAATAAAAAATTCTCCTATTTGCGCATTACGTGATTACATAATAATAGGTTAAATGCAGCTGCATCAACGTTACAATATGTTATGAAAATACCAATGCTTTATTAGGAAATGGCAGCTTTCAGCAGTTTAATACAATTTTTATAATTCAGCAATAGTCATACGTTTAACATGTTAATTGATATGCTGTTTTGCTAAATACAACATATTAGTATACTGAGGAAACCTATAATTGATTTTGCACATTTATAAACCAACCCTATTGTAAACTGTTAAATTCCCTGAATCAAAATAAATAAATAACTTTATTTATTGAAAGTTTTAAGAAAAAAAATTACTAATAAAGCAAATATAATAGGAAAATCTGTATTTGGTTTTAATAGAATATTAATAAAAGGGGCGATTCATGAGTTATTAATATTTTTTAAATATTTATTTTTTTAAATTTTATTATAAATATAAATTAATGTCCCCAGATTAAAGCACATTTACAAAAAAAAACTACGTAGATATAAAATTTGACAGTGCTGGAATTCTCACATAAACAGTCACAAAAGCACCGTCTCTTAAACACATATACAGTCACACACACACACTCACCCTCACCCTCAAACACACACACACACACATACAATAACAATGATTTGACGGTGATGTAGTGGCAAGCCGACACACACACATACACACACATCACACACACAAACACACACACGCGGCCTTGGGTGCCACAATACTGATAACCGCTCCACCACCTCGTCAGATCGTCCTTATAATCCTTTCTTTTATTATACGTTTATAGGAAAGGTTCAATCCAAAAAAATTCTATTAATGCCAATCAACAGGAACCAATTTTCCGCACCAAGCGTCTCTCACAAAATTAATTAATAAAGACAGAATAGAAATAATCCTACATGATCATTCTCTCACACAAAACGACGCTAATCACTGTCGACAAACATTTAAATGTCGATAAACTATTAATATTAGACACATAAGCGATACATAAGTTTTTTTTTAATAAATTCATTTGTACAAAAGCAAATTATCGGTTAGAAAGTGTACCATTTCGTTTTCATAATTACCACCATAATTTTATTTAAGGCGATGCCATACGTAGTAATGCAAAATCATGTGTTTTTGGTTTGAAAATTTGGTCGCCTAGAAATGTTTCAGATGCTTTAATTAAATGCTGCGAGTAGAATACATCTTGGCCTTTGAAATAATCGAGTATTTTTTAGATAAGTCTTTTTATAAGCAAGGAAAAAATAATGTAAAGGCCTATGAAAACTGCTTTAAAGTTCAAAATCTCCTACTTACTAACCCATTTCGGTTATGATTTTATTGTATATGTGGAAAATTAAGTTATTTATAAAATGATCGAAAAAAAAATTTATGTCTGAACATCCACAAAATAAAATAAAAGGCACGTTTTGGCCATATTTTTTTCATGCATAAATCAAAAGAGGCGGATGGTGTTAAGCGGGAATTTAAACCTTATCGCCATCTACGTAAGGGTTGTTATTGATAGCGGCTCAATTTAAATTATTTCACGACGTAGTGCATTGCCTTAAGGATGCATTTCAGGTGATTTAATGATGACGGTGATAATGTGGATCCCCCAGTAGACATTTTCAATTTATCACCTAAAAAAATGCAATAGATTGTTGCTTTTTTATGTGAATAACGCACAAGATGTTTAATATTTGTCGATAGCATATTTCAAATTCAGAATTAATTATATCATTTTGCAACTAATTTTTCCCATATTTTTGGCAGCTTCTTTTCTTAAATGATTACGAAGTATCTAATGAAATCGTTTTTTAACCTAGATAGTGTCTCGGATATTTATATATATATATATCCGATTTTTATTTATATGGGATACCTATTGACATTGTTAAATAGTCTAAATTAATATTCCAGAACAACTTTTCGTTTTGACTTATTTTGAAGGTTATTGAAGGTACTTATACAAGGTTCTCTCCCACTATGGTGGGAAGCCTTGAGTCGAGAAAGTCTGGCTGGAGAGGTAAAAAGGTCTCCCTCAACCAGTCTGCTCAACTCATCCGCCGCCAAGACCTAGACAAACCTCACCCTCACGAATCCCGCCCCCCCTGCTAAGTCACCAAACGTAGCGAACCACTTAATACTTAGAACTTACCTTGACCTAATGACCTTGTACAAAATCTGTAACAACTTTATCGACTGTCCTGGCTTACTCAATCTAATAAACTTTAAAATACCACCCAGAACGACGAGGCTTAACGACTTATTCCATATTAGCCGGACGCGCACAAATGCTGGTGTCAGGGATACAATCAGAAGAATGTGCGAATTGTATAATAAAAACCAAAACCTGAAGGATTCCGACATATTTTTTCATACATATAGTACTTTTGGTAGGAAATTTAAGTCTGTTTTCCTATAAAAAAATAAAATGTGTACTTACTTCATTCACTATACTCTTTCAGTACTTTTTTATGATTTATCTCTAAACTTGTATAAAAAATAATTGAATCCCATAGACATATGAATATTAGTAGACCTGCCCTAAGTGATTAAAAGCGTATTATCCCCACTCCCCATACCGGTTCCATTGGAGCCGGCTGTGCTCGCGTATGGCCTCAAGTGAAATTTGAAAACGTGACGTCATCATTCTTGTGCGAACTATGGTCGAGGCATCATCGGTTCATTTTACGAAATAACACGGCAGAATGTTGACTTGTGCTATGAAAACTTGTAAAAATAGATGTGAAAAAGAGAATAAACCCAATTGTCGTATTACATTCCATATATAAGCATTATTTTACTTTATTTTAAGCATATTCACATCGTATAATATGAATCAGTTGTTACTATCACATCGAGAAACGTCTGGACGCGAAACACAAAGCTGGTTGGTTGCTGGGAAGTAAATTATGAACATTTATAAAAGTGTCTTAACTAAATACTTAAACGAAATATTCGACTGTGAAAATAGAACCGATTTTTTTTGCCGAATTTGGACTTCGCAAATTTGTTCATAACGTGGCGAGTAATTTGCGCTCCCATGGAAAAATGTCTATTCATTCAAAAGCAGATTTTACTTTTAAGAAGTAAATGGTGATATTATAATGCGAGATGCCTATTTACTGTCAGATTGATTTATTGACGAATCACAGTCAGCTTCACTCCCTTCGTTCTTCAACAGTTGATTTTACCCCTCGCCATTATCTTCTCGTCTATTAATTCCTATGTCTGTGTTGAATCCTATAATTTCTATACCCGCTTTATCCGATTTTTTGACAAAATGATCTGAGTATGACATCTTGTTCACATTTTTGCGAGCAACAAGAGGAGCCTAAAATTGAGTTTCAAAACCCTCCTTATCACGACCAAAAACCATGTTAAAACTGCGAGTGAGAAACCAAATCCGCTATATCATACAGAAAGTTACTATCATAACGCGCTATATCGGATTCAACCCATCACAAGCAGTTATTTTTCCAAAATACAATATGGCCGCCGCTCTGACGCCACGCTCGTGTGTCAAAATGATCTACGCGTGTGTTTCTAAACCCGCCATAGCCGGCTCAGATTCCGCTTTATCCATTTTATTTATCGAAATTACTTAATTATTGCTACACATATATAGAAAAATAAATGCTTTTCGAAATTTTATTACTCCAATTCATTATATAAAAAAACTGTAATGCAATTACTTATGTACGCTAGAGATGTGACAGTTTTTTGCGGTTTTCTCCAAATCAATGAAAGTTGATATAGCGGATATAGAAATTACACGACTCATCTGTACACTTTTATTTGACACTGAGCATTATCTATGTACAAAATAATTTTCTTTTATACTTTTTCCTTATTTACATGTAAAAAAATATTTGAAATTGTTATCTACCAGTGAGAAATAGTTAGGATGTAGGCAAATTCTCAAGTTATTGTTTTACAAAATTATCTTTTAATTATCGTCTGTATCTGTGTTTTCTCCTTAAATAAATAAATAAAATAAAAATAAATAATTAAACAGGGGTGTTGGTTATCGAATAAATGGTTCCTATGCGGCACTCATACCCGCCTCCCAAATTGAAAATTATTACACATTACAATGAAAAATCCGAAAAAAAGTCGTGGGACTTTTCAAAAACAAAACGTTGACTAAAATGCACTTTGACCTACAAAAGACAATATTAAACACTTGAAATAATGGTCTTACGACTCTAAATCACAAATGCAGAAAAAAAATAATTGTTCGCATTACAAGTCACATGTAAAATAAAACCACAGAATTTGGTATCCCCTGCTTTGTGTACATATGAAAATATTGAGCTGGTTAAAGAATATGTTTTTTTGTTATTGATAGTTCTTAAATGGAATTTGATTGATTGTTTTTTTGTAATGAGAACAAATAATTTTAATTTTGAGAGGTGGATTTGGGTACCACCGCCCCGGGAACCATTTATTGAATAACCAACACCTTTGCCATAGATCACCCCAAGTGGTTCGCTGCTTTGGTGATTTAGCAGGGGTGCCCGGGTTCATCGGGTGAGGTGTGTCAAGGATACGCCTGTCCACAAGTTGAGTGGCGTGCCAGATCCGGAGAGGTTGTTTTGTGGAGACCTTTTGACCTCTACAACTAGTCTCTTGATTCATGGCCTTGAGCCGCAGTTGGAGGGATATATGCATACGTCCGTCACAAGCTTCCTACCCAACCCTCATACCTTTTACCTTCCCAGAACTTCCACTCCTTCCTTTCATTAAAAATAATGAGGTTACCATCAAATAAAGACCTTAATGAAAATAAAAACTACGTCTGTGAACGACAGAGATCAATTGTTGATAGAATAAATTAAAATTATATATTTCAATATCTACAATTCGAATAATTTATTTATCATTAGCTGAATCTATCATCTATTACAAGGTAAGGAATTATGGCTTGAGGACTCTCCTGTAAAACAAATATCAATCATGTTCAATCAGTCAAAAATCATGAATACTATTAGCTTGAATAACTTATTATAACACGGGCATACAATTCCAAACTTCTCAAACAAATTCTCTCAGCAAGAGTAATAAAATCATATTTCAGCACAATAATAGCCCTATAGACATAAATAGACTGGAACACACTTACAATACTTGTTTCACGATAACTGAAGTTCTAATCACACAAGGGTATAAATAAATGGTTCCATGCTAACTCAACACAGTGACTATTCAACACACTTTTAAAAAGTGATATAAAGTCATTAAAATATTTTTTTTAACCTAACCTAACCTACTTAACCCAGTTAATAAAGTTTTTGTTTCATCACTTTCCATGACTTTATATAACTTTTTAAGGATGTGATGATTTATCATTTTGATGATTTATCCGATCACCTAAATAAATATAGGCAAAGAAAGCTGGACATAATTAATAATTGCTTAAATGTGTTTACCTGCAGACATTTAAAAAAGAGGAACAAACGTTAAACATAAATATCACGTTAAAGACTTGGCTCGCTGAAAGAAATAGTTTGTTCCTCTTTTACTATTATCATAATAAAACTATTTCTAATTGCATAAATAGTTTCATGTTTTCTGTATTACTTCTTTATATATATATTGAATATTTTTTCATATTCAAAATATTTTATTTTAATTATTTCTGTTTTAATGTTATTATTTGTTTACAATGATTTTTTTCGTATATTTTATTTAGCTATAAAATTTTACATTTTATGTCTAGTACCTATAAACCTATTCTAAAATTAATATTTACTATAATATTTTTCTATTAAATACGTACCAATATTTGGACATTGAGACATATCACACGAATTTTAGCTCCCTTAACATTTACGGGAAGTTCATTGAATATGTTTAAACGTTTATAATAAATATTGTTAAGTGTGGTCGATAAATTTGTCTTAAAACATAAGATTCTCTCAACCTGTGTTTTATTGCTAAAAAAAATGCAGTTGTGCAGTAATTCAGGTGGGATGCAACAGTGGTGTTGTAGACCAATTTCCTTGTTTTGATGTGTAATTTTACCTTTATCTTACTTAAGAATTCTATTTCTTATCTTCTACTTTTTGCAACCGAGTTAACGATTAGAATTATACTAGGCTTGTTTCTCAAAGTTCATATGCATTGAAATACCAGTCAAAGAGGCAACTACAAAATACAACCAAGAGGCGCTTTAACAGATCAACTGCACAGTTACCCACTGTCTAGAAAATCGATCATTACATTTATAAAGCTAAAATATTTATTTTAATCTTTCTTCCAAAACATCGCACGTATCTTAGAAAACGTAGCATTTTCAGTTTTTATGGAAAAACAATGTAGCTTTTACTCGCGCCCGCACTGTGCTACGCGTTACCTCTCGCCCCGTACACCCCTGGTAGCCATGACAACGACGCGCGACGGCTATACAATATAGAGCCTAAACATACGCGCGCGCAGAAAACAGCCTTCAGCCTACGGAGGTCGCTACGTGAACCATCTAGAACAGGGATGCTTATAATCAAACTCATGGAAAACTACATTCAAACTTTTAGGAGTCAAGCTATCGACTCCTCATTTCAGATTGACACACTTAAGTTTATGGCCATCTATAGATGGCCATTTTTGTAATCTTTAGGACGGTTAACATTAAGTAATAGTTTAATAACTACACAAAATGAAAAAAAAGTCTTGGTTCAAGGTCAAACTAAAAGTTGTGGTATAAACACGAAACTGGTTATTCCATATCACATTAAGAACCCAACAACAAAATTCTTTCGGCAAATTGAGGGTTAAAAACATTATTTCTGCAAATTATGGGTTAAAAATATTCTTTCGGCAAATCAAGGGTTAAAAATATTATTTCGGCAAATCAAGGGTTAAAAACAATATAACGGCAAATTAAGGGTTAAAAAAATATGGTTCAAAACAAAGTAAGGGTTAAAACAAACTTTTGGAGCCAGACCCTAGCGACCGTTTTTTTTTCAAATTTGTCATAAAAACATCCAACTTCGGTCTCGATTTACTCGAAAAATAGTCAAAAGGTGTCCCATATGAATAAAAATTACGAGTATTATACCCGAGATAGCATGTAGGTTACACAAAATTCTTAAAGAGCTTTGTAATCATAATTTCTGCAATCTTTGTAAAAAAAAAAATGAAAAGAAGAAAACATACTCGTGCATAGTTGAGAACAATACTGTACATTTATTTGTGGAATAACTTACTGAGTAAAATCTTAAATTTTAGTAATTAATTATTGAAGATGATACAACGACTCTCAAACGAAAAACGTATAACAAAAAAAAACATTAAAATATTCAATTGCAGCGTGCATTTGAACACAATACTTTACTTACCGATGAAGTGATCTGATATCAGAGCTAATTCAAACATATCTACTTTAATAATTGGTAAGTGTTTCATACTATTAGTAAATCTGAGTTTGAAATATGATTTGAACAAAAATGACCGAAAAAAATCAGGTCACAATGACAAAGCGGTTTGTAATCATAAATATCGAGTATTATTATTTTTTTAATGATAAACTTATTTTTATAAGACAAGGTTTATTATGCATAGAACAAAGGATAACAAATTATTACTATCAATAATAAGTCGCCTGAAATATCCATATAAATTGAAAATTGAGTAAAAATAAATGCCACCTACGGGAATTGAACCCGCACCTTCTGATGTCCGGTCAGGTGCTCTGGACCACTGAGCTACGTCGGCTTATTTCCATCACGCATTTATTTATTTTTCACATTCCATCACATTTATTATTATTTATATCATTACGGTATGCTACAATATAAGTATTTAATTATCAATATCAGTATTTATATGAACACGTGTTCCGCCGTCCGCTTTTCACTGATACTTTGTTACGAACTTTTTTAATTCCGTTTGGACACCCCTAATCAACAGCTTTAAAGCGACGCCTATGCTATCCGCCTAGCAACGCGCGCCGTGAATTCAGCGAGACGTCTACTGTAGTAACACTGTACTGAAACTGAAAGATCGAAATAAAATTTAATTCATATTTCGCTGGAATATCGATTAATTCATTTTTGAGAATGTTTTTTACGGAATTATATAATGAAATGATAAGGTTAAAAGTTTAGGGTGATATCTAGGTATTTGTTTTTTTTTTAAATTGCTTACAGCAATTAAAATTCAATGGCTTGGTAACGATGACAATAATATTTAAGAAAAAATTACAAAATTTAAAACGTACCGTTATTAACATCTTCTTGGAGGCATAATAATTAAGAAGATCTGACACCGGGGCATAATCGGGAAGCATGCCAAACGTACACAGTTGAAATTCGTCACATGATAACGGGTGGCTTCTACGACTCGTTCTTGAGTTTAACAGCTCGGCTGTAAAACTATTTGCCGTCCTCTGTGTTTCCTCCCTCCTACATGGGTCTCATAATGACCCGTGTTCACTACTTCCTCTCTTTAAAAAGACCCTCTACTCTTCTGGCCAGTGATGACATAGGCCCTGAGGGAGATTAAATTACTCAGGGCCTTCTGCGTGTAATCAACATTAAAAAGGTAATATTTTTTTAATATTAAATATATCATATTACAACCTTTATGATTATAAAAGTTTTATGATTCGAAATTAACTTGTACTCACAACAGAGCAATAGAGCAAAAATTTGACAAAAATAGGAAGAAAATTATATGAAGAAGAATAGAAAAAAATAAGTATTTAAAAAAATATATTATTATTTAAATATTTTATAAAAGACATTTATATATGTATGATAGCTACAGTTTAACCAACGCTCTTTTGTGGTGACGTTTCGTAATTATAAGCTCAATATATATTTTTTTAATAACTATCTAAGTAAAAAACTATTATAAGCAATAATTAGTCGCATGTATATCAATACAAATTGAAAATATCTTCCGAGTAAAAATAAATGCCGCCGACGGGATTTGAACCCGCGCCTTCTGATGTCCGGTCAGGTGCTCTGGACTGAGCCACGTCAAATAATTCAATATGTACTACTTTAATCAACAATTACTGCTTATTATATTTTTTCCACCTGGAAACAACCAACTTTATTTTTGTAGGGAAGGCTTTGTTAGTGCTAAATTTCCCACTAGATGGCGTCGAGACATATTATATCTGTAGTGGTACGCAACTACTTCATTCGAACGAAATTCTAGAAGCGTCGATTTTTCCAAAAAAGCTTCTTGGATGTTCTTTTATTTATTTGTTTGGAAAATTCTACATAGCAACCAAATTGTTCCAGAAGCTTCTTCACCTTTTAAAAGCGACAGCATGAAGAACATCAATCCGCCATCAGTTAACAAGGTGCTCAACGAGTGATAATCCGCGCACCTCACTTGCGCGAAGGAAATTCTTCCCGGCTCTGCTCATGGACTCCATCGGGATATCATCATAGCGCTTTGGCCCAGATCGCCGTCCCTGGCCAACGCTACATGGATTACAGCGCCCTGGTTCCAGCGTCTCTGACCAGCGCTTCACCCACTCACCATGACCACCACGAGGACACGCAGCATCCTCACTGGTCTACTCAGCTCCCGTTCAACTGCCTACAAGGTCCACCGCACCTTCGGCCTTCCCGTCAGCACTGGAGTACTGATTGCCAAGATCGCCAGTGCCTGACAGACAACGAGTCCGGTCACCAGCGCCCGGCGTCGACTCACAGACCCGCGCTTGACCTGCCATCACCGCCTGCATCCGGAGAATACTACATCTGTCCTACGTCCACTCTCATCACGGCTACCTGACTCACAAATAAACACTCTGACCTTCACGACACGTCTTTCACCCGTGCCTTCCGCAATAGATCCCTCCAGTGGTGACCCCGACGTGATTGTGTTACCCCGACTCACCGGTAACCCCGTCTCAAAATGGGTGATCGGTTGAGGCAACATGGAGCTGCGTGCACCAGACCATCTCCGCACCAGCGCGGATAATAGTGCCCACCATGGTTACCTTGAGTGTATCCTCAGCTTGTGTTGTGAACAGTGTTTGTAATTTATAATAATTTTGTTTAGATCAGTAGATCCCTAAATATCTACATTTGTTGGTGAAATATTTTGACTTGTGAAATATTATTATTTTTTAATGATAAACCATTATAAGCAATAATTAGTCGCCTGTAATATCAATACAAATTTCAAGATATTTTCAAACAATATTGCTAATCCGACCCAATTTCTTTTGGTCATATTTAACGTCATTTTTAATATTTGTAAGTATGATATTGTTAAATATGACAAAATAAAATAGGATCGTATTAGCTCAGTTGGTAGAGCAGCGCCCCGATAAGGCGAAGTACTGGGTTATGCGACCGTATATTTTGCTGTTTAATTTTCGTTTCAGAATTGCTAATATTATCTTCAATAATTCAATATTTTTTCTTTGCTGAAATTAACACATATTTTCAAAAGTCCAAACTCTTTCTTGAACAAATAATCGATTTCACTGGCCTTTTTAGGGCCCAGGTGTCGAAAAGTTTTTAAAGATATTGAACAAATCAGTTTTCTTTTAAGTTGGCACTGGTCACACTGATCGTGAATTTCTGTTCAGAGCTTTTTCTCAATCGTTCAATATTTCGACAAAAGGCTAAAACCATCTTTATTTGGAAGCCACTGGAAATGAAAACAGTTATGGCGCCAAAAAAGGACTGTTATCATTGGTCCTATAAAAATACGACATTAACCCACGATCACTCGCGCGGGGTGCTGTCAGCACCCCACGCATTTTTTAACGTAAAAATGAATAAAAATTTGTCTAGTTACGAGTCCGCGCGTCGCAGTACCTTCAAGTGACCTTTAAACCCGCCAACATGGGGAGGGGGGGAGGGTGGCGCGAGCGTTCGCAACGTGAGGACGTGTCAAAGTTTGCGTGGGGTGGTCACGACACCCCGCGAGTGCTTGTGTTATACTTTTGCTGAGTTTACTTTATCAGCAAGGTTAAGAAAAATAAGAAAGATTTATTTGATTTCGTTAATTAACCCTTATATTTATGATTTTCAATGAGAAAGTTTATGTAACAAAAATAAGCATAATGTTTTGTAGAACAGTAATAAAGTTGATTTATTAAATTAACGTTTTTTATTTACATACTTCATACAACACTAAATAATAAAATGCTGGTATAATTTCATTAACTGATACTATATGTGTAAAAATGTACTTTGAGTATGCGGGGTGGCCACAACACCCCACGAGTGCTCACGAGGCTAAAAACCGCGCGAGTGATCGAGGGTTAAGCAACGGAAATAACGGACTACTTGTATAAGGACTAATAGGATTTAGATCCTTTCTCCCATATCACTTATGTTAAAAAAATAACCTAGTACTTTACTTAAACAATTAGAATTAGAGTGTGTGACAAAACCCGGCAGTTGGTCCAGAGCAGTGGCTCTCAACCGTTCCTCCGCGGAACAGTATTCATGTTTCGTTGAATCAGATTTATCACTCTACAATAATACCATAATTTATTTATGTGAATAGTGCACATGACTCCCATCTGCTCCCGACGGTCTGGAGCCAGTGAGACTATGGCATCCCCAATCGGGTTATTTTTTGAGGCTGAAAGTAGTGAGGAGGGGAAGGAGATGGTTATTTAGAGCTGGTTACCAAACATGGCTAAACCCATTTGAACGATACTGAGAGTATTTTCCACTCAGCAACGTGCCTCAAGTATACTATATATTATTTCAAATGAATAAATTGTGAAATAACGCAAATAATTTAATAAAGTGACATTTTTAAATATCAATACAGGAGTAAAAATTAATGATAGAACGTCCAGCGTCCTGCCAGCAGGACTTTACGTACTACCGGTAGGACGTAAGTTTTTTGTTTATATGCGGCTTTGTAGGCCTGCTAGCAGGATGCCGTTAACTGCATTGCATAGTGCGTCTCTTTCTGATTCAGCGAGTTTTTGAATCGTATTTCTGCGATCAGTCTGGCCAAAATGGCGGCGAGTATAAGACGTGGGGTCCGCGTTCGCGTCAAAGCCACGTATTTCGACGAAAATGATGGCCTAAACACATGGAGTCGCAAACATTTTGGTGATAATTACGACATTAGTTATTGTTGGGGCACTGTAAAAAAGTTAGAAAACAATTATGCAAGGGTATATTGGGAAATTGACAAAAAAATATCAACCGTGCCCGTTGGAGTTCTAATTGCTGAAACCGAAAATGACAATTTAGTGGAAGCAAATACAAATGAAGAACATTGTAAGTACAAACTTTCTTATTTTATTCATAGGCTTACGTTTATAGTAAGCCTAGTATATTCCCATAGAAAAAATAGTACTTGGAGGTTGCTTGTTCGTTTCCATTATTTACGTGATTGACAATTTTTTTTTGACAGGCACAACATAAATTAACTTTGCTAAGTTTGACTTGTATGGGTATGTATGCGTATGTATTTGCGTGTCTGTGTGTGTGGGCGCGTGCTTGCCTGTGTGTCTGTGCCTGGGTGTGTGTGTATTAAAAATATTTTTATTATTTTTTAACTGATAAACTTTATTAATGTTTATAAGACAAGGTTTTTATGCATATCACAAAGGATTACAAATTATTATAAGCAATAATTATTAGCCAGAAACACCCATACAAATTGAAAAAATCTTCCGAGAAGATATAATAACTGCCGACGACGAAAAATAATAATATTTGACAATTCTAAGTATTCACCAATAAAATGTAGACATAATTTGTCGCGACGCTATCTAGTGGGGAATTTAGCAAGTAAAATTGCCTTCCCTACTATAATAAAGTATGTTGTTCTTAGGTGAAATAATAAAATAAGCAATAGTTGTTGAACGAAATATTTCTAATACATATTGAATAATTTGACGGGACAGGAGATAGGCCGGCGTAGCTCAATGGATCGATCACCTGACCGGAAATCAGGAGGGTGTGAGTACCGTCGCGACGCGTCGGCGGTTATTATTTCTTCTCGGAAGATTTTTTCAATTTGTATGGGTGTTTCTGGCTAATAATTATTGCTTATATTTATTTGGAAAATAATTTTAAGTTTAAATATATTGAGTACCTACACCCCTTTGCGTCTGTTGATCACTAATAATGGATTTTTTTTCAGCATCGTCTGAATCGGGTTCTTCTTCTTCGAGCGAAGATGACGAGACAAGTATTTCAGTACATCCGAATTCAAGTACAAGCAACGTAAATTCTGCTCGAAATACAACAGTTGCAAAGGGTGTTACCTGGACTTTTCATGAAGCAATACGTGTCGATCAACGACAACAAGGCTATTTCAAAGCTACCTTGCTAGTACCATTGGGGCCCGCACGAAGTATCAAGGATGCATTTTTCATGATATTTCCGAGAGAGAAGCTTAGTTACATAGTCCATTGCACCAACTATTCGTTTCCAGCAAGACAAAAACTGTTGAACGAGAAGGAATTATTAACTGTTTTTGGCATATTATATGCTATGACTCTTCAAGAACTTCCAGATCGACGATCCTATTGGAATACCACCTCTGATGGAATATATCCCCCTGCAAATTTTGGACAAAGATTTGGTATGAGCCGCCAAAGATTTGAGATCATTCTCATGGCATTGCGCTTCACACAATCCTCAGACCTTGATTTTTCTGATAAATGGCGTAACACTAGAACATTAGTAACGATGGTGAATGATAAACTAAAAGATACCATCCATCCTGGGTCAAAAATAACTGTAGATGAATCCATGTTCGCCTGGTATGGAAGGGGTGCGTACTTCAAAAACGGAATGCCAGCAGTTATGAAGATTAAAAGAAAACCAAAAGGAGTCGGTTGTGAAGTAAAAACAGCGTGTGATAGTGACACAAACATTATGATCAGAATGGAAATTAATGAGGGCAAAGAAGCAATGAGTACGAAGAAATGGCAAAGAGAATTTGGCGCAGGAACTGCAACTACTTTGAGATTGACAGAGCCATGGTATGGTTCTGGCAGAGTTATAGTTGGTGACTCTTGGTTTGCTTCAGTCAAAACAGCTGTGGAGTTATTCAAAGTTGGATTGTATTTTATTGGACTGGTAAAGACAGCACATAGTTTCTATCCTGTGTCTGAGATGGCAGCTCAGTGTCCTACGCATAAGGGGGCATCTGTTGTGAGTACAGCAGAAAAAGACTCTGTGCAGCTCACTGCCTGTGCCTGGAGAGACAAAAAGATTCATACATTTGTAGCCACTTGCGAAACGACACTGCCTGGCCTGCCATCACGCAAAAGAAGGTGGGACGATGAAGGAAATTTATTTTACCGAGAAGTCGATCGGCCTAAATTAGTCCAGCAATATTTTGACGGGGCTGCGGCTATCGATATTCACAATCACATTAGGCAGGATGGATTGGCATTGGAGAAAGCTTGGGGCACACAAAAATGGGAACATAGAATATATGCCTCAGTTCTGGGCATTATAGAAACGAATGCGTATTTGGTTTTTAATAATTTCTTTCGCTCCGAACATGATCAGGTGTCTCACAGGTGGTTTACTACCAACCTGGTATTAGCTCTAACTATTAATGACGATGATAACCTACAAGAGAATGAGCCGCCACCACACGAGAACATCGCTCACAGCGGAGAACACATTCTTGAGGCCCTGTCAAAATCAGATGACAGAAAGAGAGTTCAACGCAAATGTATAGTTTGCTCCAGAGTCAACAAAAAACAGCAGAAGGCGAGCTTTTTTTGCAAGACATGTGGTCCGCGATGTGTTTTATGCTCTCCACAGACAGGAAGAAACTGCTTCACCTACCATATCGCGAATGGAATTCCAGCATAATCCTTTTTTTAATTTTCTCAAAGTAAATACAATTTTCACTTACGTTTTTTTTTCTTCATTTTCTTGTTTATTTTCTACCCTGTTATATTAATAAGCGCCCATGTCTTATTTTATTATACCTTTTTTTAATTTTCTCAAAATAAATACAATTTTCACTTTCGTTTTTTTTTTCATTTTCTTGTTTATTTTCTACCCTGTTATGTTAATAAGCGCCCATATCTAATTTTATTAAATAAAATACAGAAAGTTTGTCACCTCTGCCTATTTTTAACATGCATAAAAGTCGAGTACTGCTAGAAGGACAGCCTCTTATATTCATACAAAAACCGCAAAAAATTGCGTACTGCTGGCAGGACGCACACTCGTCGAATTGTCCTTCCGGAAGCTCCTTCCGGCAGGACAAGGGTTTGGACGTTCTATCATTAACATCAAAAAATCTAATTCGGTTGTCCGTGTCTGAAATGTTTGTTATCCCTGCGTGAATTTTTGAACGTTCGTTGAAATCCAATTTGGTCTGAATTTAGTGTCATTTTCAAAACAAAATTGGAACTGATTATGTCAAAAATGATTTAGAAGACTACCTTTTTGTAAAAATAATTATGTAAATGGGTACCTATTTGTCCAAAAGACAAAAGAAATGGGTACCTATTTGTCCAAAAGACAAAAAAATGGGTACCTATTTGTCCAAAAGACAAAAGAAATGGGTTCCTATTTGTCCAAAAGACAAAAGAAATGGGTAGGTACCTATTTGTCCAAAAGACAAAAGAAATGGGTACCTATTTGTCCAAAAGACAAAAGAAATGGGTACCTATTTGTCCAAAAGACATTTCTAACCTGAAAAATATTTTATTTAAATTAATTAATTATTATTCTATATTTGAAATGCTTAAGAAGTTTTTTACGTTAATTTTTGTTTTTTATACTAGCGGTGTTCATTTAAAAGGTAAATTTTATGTTGTCTCTCTAATTTTTCAAAAAATATTACTACCTTTAGAAAATAGACAATATTTGTTTTTGAAAGGCAACTATCCTGAGGTAAATACTTTCTGTTACATCCTACAATTATAATATCTCGTGATTTTTCAAGGATCTGCGCTAGTAACGTAATAAAAACTTTCTGCTTATATTGATGTAATTGTTTTTGCTAAAAACTATTGATAAAATTAGGTCAAAAAACTTAAAACTCCACCTAGATTTTAATTAATTAGGGCCTTGGTTGCCTATCAGTTGTGTAAATTTAAAACCCTTTTATTAGTACGGGGGCTGATAATTTATCTATTTACATGTATTTATGTCGCTGCCTGTTAAAAGTTTCGGACTTATGCGCAGTGAATTCGACAGCTATAGGACAAGCCTAACCATGCAAATTTGGTTTAGTTGTTTATTTAAAAACATACGGCACAACAAAGTTGGGTAAATATTTACCTACGACTACCGTTTTTAAAACACGCATTTAAAAATAAACAATCATTTGATTCATCCTAATGACAATAAAAAAAAACTTTTTGCATTTATGATTTTGAAAAATATTGATATTTAATATTATTTATGTAAATAATAATTTACGAGAAAATTTTCCGTACGACACACCATTTTGATACACCGAGTTCTCGCATACTTCGCGTTTGTTATTACGTAGTGTAGGGCACTGCCAACATAACAATTAAAAAACACAATCGGAAGCGAGAAACGCCAAAAATTCAAATATGATTAATAATAATTGATTATAAAATTAGCCAACAAACCTCTAATCGGAATCACTCTCCGCTAACTGAGCTGTAGGCTCATTTTCTCCGTCGTTAAATGGATTATAGGCCTGACTTGCCATTTTGAAAAAAGCGTGTACTCGGTCCCTGTGATGCGGAAGCGACCTTTTCCATAGGAATTCGCACAGGTAGCCTTCGTAGTGCAATTTGCTTCTTCCAAATCTAGGCACACTTCCCCGAACTTCCCGCCAACATCTTTCGATATTTTGAGTGTGAGCTCCACTTTCATGGTCCACAAAGGTAACACTATGGTTCACACTCATATGAACAAAACCTTCGTCTTGTAGACAATTGTATGCCTTCCAACAATCGGAAATGATGGTAGTTCCCGGCAAAATGTTTTCCTTGATCACTTGCAACAGCGTTTCTTTCGATCTGTTTGGAACCGAGCAGACAAACAATTTTTTGGATTCTCTCTCGAATCCGCCGAAAACCCACTTTCCATCTACCCGTCGACCCCTGTTATATTTGCGTTTTCCAATTTTTGCTTCGTCAATTTCAACAGTCACACCAATCCCACCCACTTTTTCCTTTGTTTTGTAACACCAATTTATACACACTTCCCTACAAAACGACGCCCAATCCACTGCAGTGCGGCTACTAATCTTTAACTCTTCAATTAAGAAAATCGTCCTTGGTGGTCGCAGAATTGCCCAATATAATACAAATCTACATATTACTTCAATCGATAATTTTGATTGCGAAAAAAATGTACATTTGCGAACTGAAGCAGTATAATTACATCTAGTTATTATTTTTTTCTGATTTAGTTGAACGGTGATTGTTTTCCCGCATTTAAAATTAAGGCGGGAAGTCAATGTACATACATTTCCGCACTTTTCACAATTTTTAAATCTTCTTATTACTTCGTGATTTCTTAACCATTCTAATAATACGTCTCTCTTTCCAATAATGTCCGTAAATTCCGCCAAGCCAATATCACACGATTCACACGACATTTTTATTATTTTTAGCGACCAAGTCAGTTGCAAAATTATTTAGAACTGATTCAAGTTTCAATAGTTTTTTTTAAATATATGGCAAAACGATTTTTTTATATCATAGACAATGAAAAACTTTTTTTTTAAATGATGTGTTAATTTATTTATACATAAAAAATATTGTAAATAAAAAACCCGTTATTTATTAAAATTAACGTATTAAGGGAAGGTTTTTTGGTAAAGGTTACGAATTCCGATTCACGGTAAATATGGAATGTTTACTTTGAATTAATACTTGAATTTAGTTATATTATTAAATTATTACTAAAAGTTACTATAAATGTTGGGGAACTTTTAATAACGCCTGCTCGCGTCCCCTTTAGAGTTATATCCCAGTTTTCAAGTAGTTTGTGGGCTACGCTAGGTTTGTATAGACTGATTTGTGATTTAATTCTAATACCTATTTTCCATGTTATTTTCTGTAACAAAAAAATTGACCCTTTAATAACGCCTGCTCGCGTCCCCTTTAGAGTTATATCCCAGTTTTCAAGTAGTTTGTGGGCTACGCTAGGTTTGTATAGACTGGTTTGTGATTTAATTCTAATACCTATTTTCCATGTTATTTTCTGTAACAAAAAAATTGACCCTTTAATAACGCCTGCTCGCGTCCCCTTTAGAGTTATATCCCAGTTTTCAAGTAGTTTGTGGGCTACGCTAGGTTTGTATAGACTGGTTTGTGATTTAATTCTAATACCTATTTTCCATGTCATTTTCTGTAACAAAAAAATGACCCTTTAATAACGCCTGCTCGCGTCCCCTTTAGAGTTATATCCCAGTTTTCAAGTAGTTTGTGGGCTACGCTAGGTTTGTATAGACTGGTTTGTGATTTAATTCTAATACCTATTTTCCATGTTATTTTCTGTAACAAAAAAATGACCCTTTAATAACGCCTGCTCGCGTCCCCTTTAGAGTTATATCCCAGTTTTCAAGTAGTTTGTGGGCTACGCTAGGTTTGTATAGACTGGTTTGTGATTTAATTCTACCTTATCCAACCTAACCTAACCTAACCTATCCTAATCTAACATATAATAATCCAACCTAACCTATCCTAATCTAACATATAATAATCCAACCTAACCTATCCTATTCTAACCTATAATAATCCAACCTAACCTAACCTAATCTATCCTAATCTAACATATAATAATCCAACATAACCTATCCTATTCTAACCTATAATAATCCAACCTAACCTAACCTAATCTATCCTAATCTAACATATAATAATCCAACATAACCTAATCTAACCTGTAATAACCTATAATAACCCAACCTTACCTAAAATGAAAACGTTTTATTTAAAAAAAATCGTAGTAAACCTTTAAATATTAAGAAACTAAATTCATCTGATGTTTGGTATCAAAATTGATCGCCTAACAATTAATGGGTGCGTGTCTAGCGATCTCGAACAATTGTCTATTATGCCGATTATGCCTTTCATGTTTCCTACACTGCCACTACACAAACAAACGCGAAGTATGCGAGAACTCGGTGTGTCAAAATAGTATCTCGTACGGAATATTTTCTCAAACGGTAGTCGTAGGTAAATAATTACCCAAAGTTGTAAGTACAAATTATACAGTGTAGGAAAATGTAAAAAAAAACCATAAATTAACCGTCATTATCAATATCTTAAAGGGAACTTAAGAAGCCTAGCTATTTGTTGTCAGAATAATCAATTATTTTTAATTTTCACACAAGATTATTTTCATTGTATTATTTTTTAATTTTAAATGTATTATTATGTATTTTTATTTTTAATTTTAAATTTATTATTTTCTTTTCAAATTTACTATCTTAGATTTTCATATTATAAAATGAAGGCCTCAGCACGGGCAAGCCACCCAGTGAGGCCTACATTACTGGAAAACATAAATTGTAACAAAATAATGTACCAAATAAAATAAAAATAAATAAAATGATTCAAGAAAAGACAAAAAAATATATAATTGTAAGTAAAACAATAATAGCTTAAATGAGAACTTTAGTTACGGGGACAATATAAATGTAACAACAATCAGATTATACAAAGCAGTAAAAATACCTGGTTCAAAAACAAGAAATACAAAAGACTTCACAAACATTATCATATCAAACAACTATAGTTTGCATATACATGAAGAAATTAAGGACGGGTTGTTTTAAACAATTTGACAAGTTTCTACGTTCATTTTTTCAAGTTCTGTTTTTTTTCAGTTAAGTCAAACAACTAGCCTATAATTATATAGTAACAGAACTTGAGTAGGACTTTCACAAAACCAGAAAATGTTTAAAAAAACATTTGAATTCGACAAATTGTTATATTTCTCCGAAACAACCCGTCCTGAAAGTTTGCATCGACTATGTGGTTTCCATTTATGGATTATAAATATATTAAATTAATCTAATCAGAAAATAAATCGTGAAATACATTTCTTACAAATCGTACAAACGATCTTATAATTGAATTATCTTGTTCCAAATGTGTTTTTTCAAAATTTGATACATTGAGTGCACGTGAACAGTTTGTATATACTATTATCCTCAGCACGAGAAATCCCACTGAGGATATCAATATATACATTTATTATGAAAAAAAGATAATAAAACACTTATTATTATCATTACTTCTAATTATCTTCTACAAATAATTCAGCAATCCTTACACACCAACACTAAACCAGTCTTTAATTCTGACATACACCAGCACAAAACACGATCACAAAATCAAATACACTTATCGTCATCTACTTACACGACTAAAATTGGAATTAACTCCTTACAATAAGCAATATAACGCATTACGTAGTAATCTAAAACTTCCGGTAACAAAAAAAAATAATATGGCAAAAGCTCTTAAAAGCTATTTCCTCAGCAGTTTTATTAATGACTGACACATACTTTTTTTGGAACTCTAAAATAACTTCTGCATTTATTTATTTTAATGTATCTATGTTGTCTTGTCTTTAATATAATGTTGTCTTTCCCGAAATGGGTTTTGTAAACTCACTGGGAATAATACATTATAAGTTATTATTTTTAATGTATTATTTGTAATAAATAAAAATAACTATATAAAATGGTGAAAAACTTATTTTACTGAATGTCCTGAATTGCTAAATGTAGTTAAATTAAAAGTACCCGCGCGGCACACGCATTCGAGAATTATTTTTTTAATGAAAAACATTGCAAACGAGATCGAATCAAAATAATTAGTGCTCAATATAATATAATAGCATTTTCTCTGAAGTAGATACTTTCAATTGCAACGAAAATAAATATAAAATCTCTGTTAAAAATGTATTTATATCCCAAATAAACCAAAGTCCATACATTATGGGGTAACTCTTGTAGTAATTTAAAATAATCATTTGTGTTTTTCAATTTAATTGTTTACTTAACCCTTCAGGCTAATTTGTTCGCTTTTAGGAACAACTGATACGGTCTCCCATACTGTCTTGGGAAGAAATATGATCTAAAAGATATTCAAATTGAGTAATAAACCATAGAAAAATTTAAATGCGCACCTTTATTAAACCTAAGGTTCCGACCGCAATTTGATAAAAACTGATGAAACTTCTCAAATTTTTTATTAATTATTTTTATATGAAACGACAAAAAAGTGTTTGTAAAACATATTGTTTAATAAAATGCGCGTTTTTTGTATATTTTTTTTATTAGTATTATATTTAGAAATATCGTAATGTGAGCCAATCTGATTTATTTTTGTTTGCATTCAAAATTTTTATATTTTAAAAAATATATGTATATTTCTAATAATAAAATTTGAAAGCGTATCACATTTCAAAAAAAGTTCTTAGTATTCGGATACATTCAGAAATATTCCATTTATTTGTATTTTATTTCAAAACAGAAGTACTCCGGAGTTAAGAAAATTGATTCCTGAAAAGATTTAAGGCTCCGTAGAAGGCGTACAAAAAGAAGAAGAAGATTACTGGAGATTATTTGAAAGGGAGAGATGTTAAACAAATGTTATAGGAAAAGCGCTAATATTAAGAAACGATTATTATTAATGGCGTATGCGACCTCTGTAAAACATTTAATAAAATACAACTTATTTAAAATAGAGGAAAATTTTTGACAAATGTCTTATAGTATTTAAATAAACGATTTTCTTTCATACCTATAACATGTTGAATAACAAGACCCGATGTCTTTTATATAATTTTCGAAGCATGCTTTGCGGTTTTTTTTAGCGAGTGAACGAAGTAATGAATAGAATGATTATTATGAATGATTTATGACATAGATAATGATATATGTCTTTTTAGATCGTATAATCTTAAAGTGTTAATGATAAAAATAATATACAGGATGATTTGTATAGCGCCGTTTTTGTGATAAATCACCTTAAGCGCAAGGAAATTTTGTTACATTTCGGTGGAAATTACGAATGCGACATTTTTTCGCTCTGAATTCTGTCTTTTATTTATTTACAGTGGCAGTTGGTTCCAAGCTTTAGGGACTAACGTAACGCGATTAACTCATAATTTTATTTATCCAACCAAGAAAATAATTTCCCTCAAGGACTATGTCAAATTTGGGGATGCTGTACGAGGGATTTTTTTAGGGAAAGGAAGGAGACGAAGTTCTGGGAATGAAAAACGTCATGAAGGGTGAGTATAACTCTGGGGTTCAGTGTGTCCAGAAGTGACAGACGTATGAATCTACAACTCCCACAGCGGTGCAAGGTGATGGGTCGAGAGAGTCCGGCTGCAGAGATGAAAAAGGCTCCTTTAACCTGTCTCTCTTGATCTGCCCCGAACCTTGAGATGAACTATGACAGTGGTGTAGGTTTTCCGATAATAATGTGTCTTAATATAGATTTTTTTTTATTTCAGGATATCGAGTATGAAGGCTTCAGACGGTTTCTCGATACTTTCCTTGATGTGGAGACGCCCGATGAACTATGCAGGTAAGATGAAAATTTAAACATCCAACCTTCTATGATCCTGCCGCTGAGAGCCCAATTGTTAACCTATTTCTTGATGGTCGTTCTCACAAGAGCGACACTGAAGGTACCTTCCACTATGGTAAGAAATACAAATATTATACTTAACATTTTCGTATATATACTTAACATTTTTGTATAGATATTTAACATTTTTGTATAGAATTAACTATCACGTCGTTTCCTCGCAAGGGTAGACAGAGAGGAGGGACCGCCAAATAACTTGGTCTTGCAACATATTCCTTGCATAAATCACATTCATACATCTTCTCATACGTAATCTTCTATTATTATTTGTTATATGAGCCTACTCAAGTATTTGGTTAACTTGTTCGTGCCATGTCTTCCTCGGACGTCGCTGACTTCTTCTACCATTCACATTAGCATTATGTACTATTCTCACACTTTATTCTTAGTGCATTTGCTCTTTGTGCCCCTAACCATCAAAGCGAGCCTATAAGCTCATCTTCACATTTGTCGCACGAGCATACACAATTTACCACATATATTTATATTTACTCCCCGGGGATCTCATCTCATTGCCACTTAATTTTTAATACAAAATTCTAATATTACATTCATTATTTTTTTATAGCCCAATACTGATATCGAATTCTTTGACCACTGATTGTCCACTCAGGCATGCAGGTCGTTGATCTTACTCCGCACAAATTGTTTGTTTTTTTTTCCTCGTGTAAAAATAAATTTTTAAGAAGTATTTTTTATGTGAATACCGTATATAATAACTGCTTACAACCAAACATGTATTCGCAAGATTTTGGAATTATAATATAAATATTTCTATGTTTTGAATTGGGCAAAATGCATGTTTTGCATTTTTGTGGAAAATCACCCAAAGTGCGCTTTCGATGGTTGTGGCATTCGAAAATCCATATGAAATCCAAGAAAACCTTTAAAATAACCCCCCGCAACCTTCTTTGGGTGCAGCACACGAGTGCGAATATAAATTAATAACGGAAACACGGTGTTGGCGGATCCGATTCGCTTTTTCCGCCAGGCAGCCGCTCCCCCAACCCGCATCACTCGCACCACCCCACCCGGCTAGAACACCACCACCCCGTGTTGCTCGTTTATCTATTTCTGTACGGAGATGGATGATAGGGGCTCAAGTCTGTATTGCATCATCATTTTTTTACAAGGCTGATTATTAAATTATTTTTAATTAGATTCATAATTAAACAAGGGCCATGAATTAGTATGAAAACATTGTTCTCCAATACTACTGCAAATCGCATCTAGGCAGAGCTGTACCCCGTCTTTGGTTCTAGCCTGTGCAATTTCGTCGTAACTTGACGATAGTCATAGCCATCCATGCCATAGCCATCCATGCCATAGCTTCCATGCCATATCTCTTTTTGTGGTCAAAACAATAATGTTTTTTTTCTACTCCTTGGTACTTTATTTGCTATTTTAGTACACTGTACATCGATACCAGTAGAGCATTGTCGTCTACTTTACGACACAAACTGATAAGGAAATTAAAAAAGGCATTCCTTCTCATTTTGTATTATTAGAATAGTGAGGTAGCAGTATTTGCATTTAAAAGTTTGCAATTAATAGACACATATAATTATGATATATTCCAAAAAGGACATCGACCGCACATTGCTTGCATGTTTTCTAAATATTTGTCAATGTTAGTTGTTTTAAAAATTATTTTTATTTGAAATAAAAAAGTAAAGTGACAGTAACCTTTATAATATTTTAATTAAATGTGTATTTTTTATTCGTTTAAAGCAGAGGTTCCCAAAATAGTCTATATGGACCCCCAGGGGTCCATATCGGCATGTTGGGGGTCTATGTCAGCGAGAAAAAAATTTGGGGGTCCACGAGATTCAAATGGGGTTACATACGAGCGGACCCCCATTTACCTCAAGTCAACATTTAGGAGTTCCGTAAATGACACAATAGACCTAACACAAATATAATAGACTGAGAAATTACTTATATGATATTTTTATATTTCGTAAAGTTGTTAATTGAAGTATATAAATAGAGTCTACGTTCCTTTTCTCGTCAGAATTAATATATTCAAGCAAATATTGCACATTGGAAGCCGCGAATTTTCCTAGTTCCCCAAATTGTTTTTGAAAAACATCTAGGGTAATAATGACGTTCAACAATTAAATGTACTTCACACAGACTTCAAAACTAAGTTTGAGGACATTTTGACTGTGGAAGTGGAATGTTGAAGAATCGGATATCATATTACAAGAACAACCGATTGGAATAAGCGCTAACAAAGAACTTAAGGGGCAGTTCTGTAGGGCCAGCTACTTCAATACCTCACAAGGGCGCCCCTGTCTGCACAATGTAAAGACAGAGGAACTATACCGCCACCCATTTGGACAGGCAAGGGAAAGGAATCTTCTTACGAAAAAGAGAAATGATTATCACATGGGACGTTAATAGTTTTAGGAAAACTCAATAGGTATTCGGCAGGCAGGGGGTCTACGGAAAAAAATATATTTGGCAAGTGGTCTACGGGGCAAAAAAGTTTGGGAACCTCTGGTTTAAAGTATCATTTTTACAGTTTACAAGAAAAAAGCAGTCGGTAAGCGAAATCGTAAGCGTTAAAAAATACTTTACTTTTTCAATCGAAATTTTCTGTTCGTTTATAATATTATTATAATCTGTCTTTAAAATTTGCTTTAAAAGACAGTGTTTCGTTTTAGGATAATTCAAGACACAAATTTATTCAAAATTACTGTCAAACGGGAATAATTCTAAATAAATCGTGGATCTGACAGATCTTCTTAACTCCTAACACCTCATATTTGCCTACTCATCTCATGACAGAAGTTTGGAGTATTTCTGCTTTGCAATGAAATCCAAATAAATGGAATATTTCTGAACGTATCCCAAATCTAAAAACTGGTTTTGAAAGGTGATAAAAAACGCATTCCATTTTTTTGTTATTTTTAAAGAAAGACAAACATTCCCGGGTTACGAATAACCTGACAAAATTTAAAAATCTCCTACCACCCCCACAGTAAGCGGAAAATTTTTGCTTGTGTTGTGATGGAGAACTTATCATAAAATATAATTGATTAAAATTTGAATTCGAACGATAGCGAAAAAATATATAAAAACACACATTTTTTATTACAATGTAGTACAAACGTTACCGAAATCTCATTTTTTTGTCGTTTCATATAAAAATAATAAATAAAATTTTCCCCAAACTATGAGGTTCATTCACATGCAATTGAAAGAATCCAAAATAAATTTTTAAGATATGTTAATTTTCAAATGGGTATTCCTGGAGAGTACCTAAATTACGATAACGTATTTTGTTCATTAAATTTAATAAAATTATCTGATCGTAGAATCTAGAACTAATGGGTATTCCTGGAGAGTACCTAAATTACGATAACGTACTTTGTTCATTAAATTTAATAAAATTATCTGATCGTAGAATCTAGAACTAATGGGTATTCCTGGAGAGTATCTAAATTGCGATAACGTACTTTGTTCATTAAATTTAATAAAATTATCTGATTGTAGAATCATTTCCGATTTAACCTGTTTGTATAAAATCATTAATTCAATGTTTGATACCCCTGATTTATTATATGTAATATCTTTTCATACTCCAAGCAGGTCAGTTACAAGACAGTACCTACCGTATTATTGAAGCAATTCTACATCAATATCCAAATACTATACTCCTATGCGACGGATTCAACAGCTAGGAAACAAATACTACGATGTTGTTGATATATTTAGTACATCAATTTCAATAAATAACCATGCCTTATTGAAGTTTTTTTCATCAAGTAGGGGAATATTTTAATAAAAGTATTTAATTTGACTAACACATAATTTTGTCGACAAAGGAAAAATAACATTTTGGATTTTTTATGTTTTGTGCCTGCATGCTGTGTGGATCAAGTTCAGTGATTTGTCTTTCTATTTATTTTTGTGCAATTGTTTTAAATAGTCGTTTCCTGCACTATTTGCGTGTACAATTTCGTAAATATTTTTTATATATATGTATGTAAAAGCCTTAATCGGCGTGAAATAAATAAAAACAATTTTTTTTTCTAATAGCGTTCGGAACCTTTGATTTCATAAAGGGGCACATTTTAATCCTTCTGTGTTTAATTTATATATTTGAATATAAAGCATGGTGTTTTCCCTACTTGTCTTTACAATTAATGTCACCAGCTTAAAAACTTACTTGCACCTTTATAGTCGTGATCCTGAAAGTTGATATACACCATTATATTTCACGTCCGAACAAATTGAACTCGAGAGGATCGAACGGGTGTCTGATGGATGACTCGAACGAGCTAGGCGATACTACCCTGTAGCTCAGTGGTTAGATCAGCTGCCGACCAATCTTACAGGCAAGGTTCCATGTCAGATCAACGATTTAGGATTGGGAAAGGAAATATAATTAAAAGAAGGTTCCATGACTTCATGTAAGGTTATCCACGCAGAATTTGGTGGTCCGTTTGATATATTCTCTCTGATATATATTAACAAACTGCAAAATTTAGATCACAGGTGTCAGGTGGAAATGCTTTTCATGTTATACCAGTATTTCAATAGAAGATGCTCCGAGTAATAAGTGTCATTGATCCTTTCGGCACGAACAAATAGTCGGAAAATATTCCAAACGCTCAAACAACATTTATATGCGGTTAACACCTGTCACGTAAGAACGGGTATTTTCTACAACTTGTCCGACTGCTCTGTTTTATCCGGTTACCAAGTATCGCTCTAGTGAAAGACTACCGTTCAGAATGCAAACGTTGCTTGCATGGCTTTAGCTGTTTTTGGTCATCAGATCTGAATATCCAGGTGCTTACCACACTTCCTCTTCCCCATTTCTTTCTATTATCCACTCCTTTCAGCATTACAACATATCGTATAGTTTATTTATTTATTTATTAGGTACAATATTTTTTACAATTCAAGTTTTCCAGTAATGTAGGCCTCACTGGGTGGCTTGCCCGTGCTGAGGTCTTCATTTTATAATATGAAATATAAACTACATAATACATTTAAAGAGAAAAATTATACATTTAAAATTACAAATACATAATAATATATTTAAAATTTTAAAAAATAGTACATTGAAAATAATCTTGTGTGTTTGTGAGTGATGTGTGTTTATATTGGTTTTGTGTGTTACGTGTAGGTTTTATTTTTATTTTATGCTGTGAAATTTTGGTAATATTGTCTTTTTTGTTCTTTAATCCATTTTGTAATTTTGTGTGTGAATTTATTTTTATTTTCCTCAATTTCAATTTCAAGTTTTAAACTGTTGAAAGCTTTTATTGCATGGTATTGGTAGTGTCTTTGTCCAAAGCTTGAATTTACTGTCTGAGTTTTTATGTTTGCTTTGTACGCTTGTCTAACTGGTCTGTTAGTGTTATTTTGTGTATGTTGAAATTTATTTTTTTTTGTCAAAAATGTAGTTAAGTAGTGTTTTAACGTATAATTGGCGTATATCTAGTACGTCACAGCTGTTGAATATTTGGTCTGTATCAGTCAATCTATGTTTTTTTAACAGTTGAAAGCAAATTGTGCGCATTTTACATTCAATATAATAAAATTGTGATAAACTTCAGCAAGTTTCATTATCAGAGCTTTACAGTTCATTTCTGCTCCTTCAGGCGTCAGTCGAACAGATTTTCTAGCGTAATAATAATATTTTCACTAAAATCGAATTAACCCCTCCAGAGTTTGATGGTCATTTATGACCAGGCGGCCATATTTTATAAACGATTCTATCAACGATACAATACGGCCAAAGCTAACGACCCAACCTGTTTATACTCTTTATCAATAACAGTCCACAAATAGAAGCCAGTATAATATCTGATAGTTGGAAATCGGTTGTTCCATGGAATTAATTAGGTGTAATTTCAGACTCAGGATCGCTTGGGTTTCCGAGAATATTACTTGTTTCCCGACTGGAGCTGTAAAACACTTGAGATGATGGATTGGTTTGGGCTGTGGGTGGACTTGAGGTGCTTGGGATTCTGTCTTGAAGATTCTGGACATCTGTTGTAATGATCGACACTATCACATGAAAAATTTCTTAATCAAATTGGGTTTAAATTTAATTTTCATTAGAACAACTTTTCTTCAACTTTTGAAGGTTAAACCAATCAATGTTATATCTGAAAAGAAGATGATACTTACAAATCTAAAATGAACATGAAACAGAACAAGACACAGAAAATAAAAAAAATAAAATAAAAAGGTCTCAACTGGGAATCGATAACAGGATCTCAGTCTTACCGGGACAATGTCTTAAACCACTCAACCATTGGGAACTAATTATTATACGTCATTTTTGTCGATCTTATATTTAAAATAAGAATATTATCACGCAACTATTTTTTGGCATATTTTAGCAGCTATCTTTTTTTATCGATCACAGAGTTGAAAATAATTGTTACTTAACCTAGATAGTGTCTCAGATAAACATATCTGATTTTTATTTCTATGGCATACCCATTGACTTTTTTGCTAAGTCTAAATTAATATTCAATTTTTATTGGAACAACATCACTTTAACTTTTAAAGGCTTTACCCATCAATGTAAAATATCATTTAAGAAGAAGATAATACTATCAAATCTAAAATAAACACGAAACAGAACAAGTCACGGAAAATAAAATAAAAGAAAACGGTATCAACTGAGAATCGAACGAAGTCTAATGGTTGGGCCAATTTGCAATAGACATTAATTTATACATACATCTCATGCACAGATATACACATACCTGCGACCACTGTACTGAGATAGTATTGTTATCCTTTGTCCTACCTTCCTTCCTATTCCTGCTAAATTTATGTGCCATTTGGTAATCTGTCAGTATGTTGCAATAACCCGAACCGCTAACAATAAACCGCACCCGCTCGAGATCTCGTCTCCCTTATCTTACGAAATTATTATTCGCGACGATATAGTGCAATCCGCTTCATGTTAAGTGACATTGTTGTGAGGAGAAGACAGGAAGATACAAGTGCCCTTTCCTAATGGTGAGTCCTTCCTTTATCCATACAACAAATATTGTCTTATGTACAGTGGTCATTGCACAATCATCCAAGGTCCTTCGACAATCATTTCTTACACTAACATAAAAAACATCTTCATAACTTCTTACACACCATAGTTGGCCCAAACGAGCCTGATATTGAACCGTAATTTCCGTAATTTCGGTAATAAACCATAAGAGTGTTATTGCGTTTTACATACCCGCGTAATCAATTAATAATTACCCGCATTTTATTTCTGGAGATTCCTATCCGATATTACTGGATGGATTGAATGGAAATAACATACTTACCCGCAAATAGAATAGATTTATAATATATGCCAATACCGCTATTTAATATCTATTTCTAATAATAATACCGATATTGTTATATCAACCGCATTTAAAATTAGCCGCATTTCATTATAAATAATTTAGTTATTGTAATACATCCCAGTATTGGATGTATTATACATAAAAAGAATAATACTTCAATAAGACGTAAAGTGATAAATTTGTTCTACCTGCATTATCTATACTTAACCCTTCACGGCACCCGCACTGAGTTAACCCTACGGGCATAAAAGTTAATTTATTGAATAAAAATTTAATATTAATCAATTTATTTTATATAAATATTATTATTGTAATATTTTTTACCGCATTCAATAATAAAATAACCAGAATCAGAAATGGCTACAAGCGCGTCCGGGTCGTCACGGGACGAAAGACTCTTGAAACGTTTAAATGCAAAATTGGCCGCTAATTTTGCATGTTTGCAATCAGTCTTCGACAAGATGAAGAAGGCTTCTGATAGTGTTAACAATCGGCAATCTTTTTTATCAGGCGCAAGTACATTAGAAAGAATTCGGTCCGAATTTATAACGCTTTTAGATGAAAAGGTTAATTGTGAACTGGAATTAAATCCAGAAGCAGTCGCTGAATATTCTCAATTAAATGCCTTTGAGGAAATTTTCGGCATTATTAAATATACCGAAGCGAACATGCTGGCCAATCCGGTTGAAAAACCTCGCCGTCAAATTAAATTACCGCCTTTAGAAATAGCGTGCTTTGACGGAAAATTAGAAAATTGGCCTCTTTTCTATGAGACTTATATCTCGGTTATCCATTCAAATAATTCATTGGATAATTCAGAAAAGATGCAGTATCTGATGTCCAAGTTGACGGGAAAAGCTTTAAATATTTGCAAAACTATCACACCTACCGGTACAAATTATCAAGTGATATGGGACGCATTGTGCACCAAATATAATGATCCCCGCGTTCTCGCTGAGTCATACTTTGATCGATTGCTGAAAATACCTGCAGTTACTTCGGTTACGCCCGCTTCTCTAGAAAAATTTGCAGATACATACGCGACTAACATTGCCGCACTGAAACAGTTACGAATCAAGGATCTCGCAGAATTTATATTTCTACAACTGGGCCTTAAACGTCTTGACATAGAGACAGTGAAGGCTTTCGAATCGTCTATTCGGAATGATGAAAGTTTCCCGTCCAGTTCTGATTTAATTGATTTTGTGAGAGGACAGCAACGAATTCTTAATCGCGCGCAAATTGCACAACCTACGTCGAGCCGTCTTGGCTCAAATAATAATAATTCCGCAAAGACATTTATTAATGTCGAAAAAGGCGACAATCACTCTGTCGAAATTTGTTTTTGTTGTCAAAGGGGATCGCACCCTTTGTATCAATGCTCTAAATTTAATGGTTTAGAACCACGCGAGCGATTTAATTTGATTAAGTCATCGAATATACGAGTTTGCGTGAACTGCCTCAGTACTAGGCACGGCACAAAAGCGTGCAAATCAAAGAGTACGTGCAAATCATGCACTCTCAACCACCATAGTTTGTTGCATTTCAAACAAACTGATCAGCATAAACCACAACGAGACCAAATACCGTCTCCCGCGTCGCAAGCAGATGTCGATAATGACGATTCAAATTCTGCAAGCCCGGTGTCACTGTGCGTGACAAATTCATTTACTAGAGCAAATACTACTGCACTCTTAGGAACTGCCGTTTGCACTACCCGAGATGCTAAGGGCCAGGTGCAGACAATACGCGCTCTGATAGATAGCGGCTCCCAAAGGGACATTATTACGCGTAAATGCTGTTTACGTTTGAATCTCACGGTAAGATCGTCGCAAGGCACGTACGTCACGGGAATAGGCGACTCAAGAAATTTGACAAAGGGCATGACTTGTCTAAAATTATACTCCCGATACGACGACACTCACTCGTATATGATTGAACCTTATGTAGTAGAAACTATAACTAGTGAGTTGCCTACTGTTAACGTCAACCGCGCTTCGTTGTCGTATCTCGACAATTTGCCCTTAGCAGATAATACTTTCTGCACGCCCGGTGAAATCGATATTATCTTGGGATGTGACATGTTTGCTCGCATTTTTAAAGCACACAAAATATCAGGTTATCCCGGCCAGCCAATTGCTATAGAAACTACTTTGGGCTATCTCATCCTGGGTACTGCTCCAACGATGACTGAGACCCCAAGTATAAACGCCACACCATCATTTTGTACGTTCGCGAAAAATGATGACTTTTGCCTTTCGCGCTTCTTCGAATTGGAAGACATTCCAGACGAGAAGTTTTTAACGCCTGATGAACAGGAATGTGAAGAGACTTTTAAACTCACCACTTCCCGTGACACGACAGGTCGTTACATTGTTGCGTTGCCGTTTCGCAACAGTCCTTCTATCCTCGGTGAATCGTTGCCAGCCGCTGAGCGCCGGTTCCGATCTCTCGAACGCCGACTAATCGCTCAACCCGCTATAAAATTAGAGTACGACAAAATATTGCGCGAATACCTACAGAAAGGGTACATTTCGCCTGTCGATAATACTGACTTACCCCATTACGTCATTCCGCATCATATTGTAGTTCGCGAGGATAAATCAACTACTAAAATCCGCATGGTTCTGGACGCGAGCATGAAATCCGATTCGGGCTACTCGCTCAACGACATTCTACATACCGGTAAGAATTTACAAGGTGATTTGTTTCGGATTATACTTAAGTTCCGATTGTTTGCAGTAGCTATTACCGCCGACATAAAACAAATGTATCTTCAAATTGTAGTGCAAGAAGAATGCCGTCGTTATCAGCGAATACTTTATAGATTTAACAAAAGCGACCCTTTACAATTGTTCGAATTTAATCGCGTCACATTCGGCATGTCTTGTAGCCCATTTTTGGCAATGCGTACACTACGTCAACTCGCGTCGCATGAACGACCTCGTTTTCCACTTGCTGCAAACTTGGTGGAAAATGGCTCTTTTTATATGGACGATTTCGTCACCAGTTGTTCGTCGGTCGAGGAAGCTTCCGAGTTATCGACGGAATTAATTCAGCTGTTCGCTTCTGGAGGATTTGACCTTGTAAAGTTCTCTAGCAATTCTCCTAATCTTTTGTCCACGATTCCTTCAGCTCGTCGTGTTAAGGAACATGTGGAATTTAATCCTGATGAAAACCTAAAAATACTAGGGCTTCATTGGATACCCGCTTCAGATAATTTCGTATTTGTTGTAAACTCCAACGAAAGAATTTGTACTAAACGAAACATTCTCTCGACGATTGCTCGTCTTTGGGATTTGATGGGTTTCGTTGCACCAGTTGTATTATTAGCCAAGCTTATAATTAAGTCTCTTTGGGAATACAAGCTTGATTGGGACGATACTCCTCCTGAAATTGTTGTCACGCTTTGGCGACAGTTTGAAAAAGAATTGCCATTGCTGCAATCTATTAAAATTCCTCGTTTTGTAGGAATCGAACACCAATGTGTACTAACCCTTATCGGGTTTTCAGACGCAAGTGAACGCGCATTCGGAGGTGTTGTTTACTTACATGTTTACTGTCCGAATACTGATAAAACCACAATTAGTTTATTATGTGCCAAATCCAAAGTCGCTCCTGCTAAGACGATTTCACTTGCGCGATTAGAACTATGTGGAGCACTAATACTTGCGCGATTAATGCATACGGTCAGTAATACCTACGCATCGAATTCAAGAGCTCATACGACCTTAGCTTTTTGCGACAGCACGGTTGCTCTAGCGTGGATAAATTCACCGCCTGCGAAATGGCAGACCTTCGTTGCCAATCGTGTGTCACAAATACAAAAACACCTGGGGGCTGAATGCTTCTATCATATAAAAGGGAAAGACAATCCCGCCGACTGCCTGTCGCGTGGTCTTACCCCCGCTCAACTCATAGACCATCCGTTATGGTTTAATGGCCCCGCATTCGCTCAGTTACCTAAAAATGATTGGCCTTTACAGCGTTTTGATTCGAAATCTGTATCTGATCCACCCGAACTGAAAACTAAAGTTTTGATGTCCGTTCAAAACAATAACCGCCTCAAAACAATTGCTCCACCTTTACTGTGTGCACTAGCTACTCGTGTTAGTTCATGGCCAAAATTAATTCGGATTGTAATCTATGTTTTTCGTTTCATTAAGAAATTACCGCGAACATTCGAATTAAGTCATATCTTAACTGCAGAAATAGCTGTTATAAAATCAATACAGCAAGAACATTTCTCCGAAGATATAAAGGCAGTCAATGATGGGAAGAAGGTTCGGCGAGCTATTGCAAAATTGAATCCGTTTCTTCATCACGGTATTCTAAGGGTAGGAGGCAGATTAAAAAACGCTGAAATAGAATTTGACAGTCGTCATCCCATTCTATTACCCGCGCGTGATCATGTAGTCGATTTAATAATAGATTACTATCATATCAAGAACCTACATACGGGTCCCACTTTACTCATGTCTCTGCTAAGACAAAGATTCTGGATACTTTCCTCGCGTAATCTGGTCCGAAAGCGCGTGCACCGGTGCAATACGTGCTTCAAGGTTAAGCCTAAACCACAATTCCCAATAATGGGAGATTTACCCGCTTGTCGCGTCCGCGAAGCCAAGGCTTTTCTACACACAGGTGTTGACTACGCTGGCCCGCTTCAAATAATCCCTTATAGACGTCGGGGGGTCCGAAGTCAAAAGGCATACATTTGCATATTTATCTGCCTAGTGACCCGTGCGGTTCATATCGAACTCGCTTCAGATCTTTCCACCGAAGTCTTTCTCAACGCTTTCAAGCGTTTTTTATCTAGACGTGGTCCTGTGAGTGTAATGTACTCCGATAATGGAACGAACTTCGTGGGAGCTAAGTCTCATTTAAACTCTTTATTCGATCTAATAGAGTCTCGTAATTATAAGAAGGAACTCTCAAATAATCTACGGGAAAACCGCATCGAATGGAAAATGAATCCTCCTCAAGCTCCACACTTTGGTGGAATCTGGGAAAGTAACATTAAATGCCTGAAGAGTTATTTAAATAAAATCGTAGGCACCTCTCTACTGACTTACGAAGAGATGCAGACAGTGCTTTCTCAGATTGAAGCAATTTTAAACTCACGTCCGCTGTCGGTACTTAGTGTCACCGATGTTTCAGCTCCGTTACCTTTAACACCCGCGCATTTTTTAACACTTACGCCGTTAAAATCTCTACCCGCCGCTGACTTGTCCAACGAGTCCGTAAACTTACTGCAAAGGAAGCATCTCGTCGATCATCTCGTCCAGACTTTCTGGAACCGCTGGCGTATGGAATATTTAAATACTTTACAATCGCGGCAGAAATGGAACACGAGTTCAAACCCGGTAACGGCAGGCACAATTGTAATGATCAAGTGTGACAATATTGCGCCTCTTCAATGGCCTATTGGCATAATAGTCAACGTATATCCCGGTTTGGACGGAGTGACCCGTGTTGCTGATGTCAAAACGAACACCGGCATATACCGCAGAGCAGTAGTAAAACTCTGCCCTTTACCGTCGCAATAATAGTCTTTGGCAACTTGGTCATCAGATGGTACATCTATGGCTCTCTTTTTTATTTTCTACATTATTCTATTTAATTTAGTTTAAATTTACCGCTGATTAATTTTATTACTAAATTAATACAATAGCATCACATATTAACATTTTTCTGACCTTTTTACAAATTAATACTAATTTTACCGCGTGTTACTACAATTTTGTTCGTTTTAACGTTAAAGCGTTCTGACCTTTTTATGGTTTATGGAAGTGGATTCTTTCATCCCCTTCCAGGCGGGGGGCATGGTTGGGCCAATTTGCAATAGACATTAATTTATACATACATCTCATGCACAGATATACACATACCTGCGACCACTGTACTGAGATAGTATTGTTATCCTTTGTCCTACCTTCCTTCCTATTCCTGCTAAATTTATGTGCCATTTGGTAATCTGTCAGTATGTTGCAATAACCCGAACCGCTAACAATAAACCGCACCCGCTCGAGATCTCGTCTCCCTTATCTTACGAAATTATTATTCGCGACGATATAGTGCAATCCGCTTCATGTTAAGTGACATTGTTGTGAGGAGAAGACAGGAAGATACAAGTGCCCTTTCCTAATGGTGAGTCCTTCCTTTATCCATACAACAAATATTGTCTTATGTACAGTGGTCATTGCACAATCATCCAAGGTCCTTCGACAATCATTTCTTACACTAACATAAAAAACATCTTCATAACTTCTTACACACCATCTAACAAGGAAAACGTCTTTATTAAATTCCCAGTTGAGACCGATATCTTTTTTTTCTGTGTCTTGTTCTGTTTCATGTTTATTTTAGATATGCTAGTATTTTCTTCTTCTCCTTTAATAGGTTTCAATTTTGGTGTATTTATATGTTTTTTTTTTAAATTTGCTTTCAGTTTTGTTCTCCACATTGTCATCCAAAGTCTTGTTGGCTTTACGATAATTAAAACTCAAATGATATTTTATTATAATTTAACATTGAAATTGCATCTCGTCTCATTTTTCATTTAATAATTGACACGAGCTACTTGTAAATAGTTTGTAATTAATTTCCTAAGATTTCGTGTACCGAATAATTTAGATTGTTATTCTATAGCCATGTATATGGATATACTATAGCCCTATATATGGGATAGTATATCCCTGTATATGAGTATATCATGGCCCTACAAATGTGGATTGTATAGCCTTTTATATAAGGATAGTAAAGTCTTATATATGGGGATACTATAGCCATATAATTGGGGATAGTATAGCTCTATATATTAGTATAATATAGCCCTATAAATGGAGATTGTATGGCCTTATATATAGAGATAGTACAGCCATATAAATGGGAATAGTATAGCCTTATTTATAGGGATACTACAGCCCTACAATTGGGGATAGTATAGCCTTCTATGGGGTGGGGCAAAATTAATCACCCGAGGTTCTTTTGCTGTAATTTTTTTTATGATAAACTTTGATACTGCTACGTAACCGCCAAGATGGAAATAAGCTTCATCGCTTATGATAATTTTCGATGAAAAATCATCCACCTCTTCGTTGAGATTCAGGATGGCTTTAGCGTAGGTTATACACGTTTGGCGGTCAACAGCTAACAGCTGATGCACTGTCTGCACTTTGTAAGGGAACATCTTCAAATATTTCACCAAAATTCAGCGTAGGGACCGCCGGCTAATGCCCAGTTGCGTGGCATGTCGTCTGGTCGATGTTCCGGGCTCATCTTCGACATCTTGGTCAACAGCAGCGATATTCTCAGCAGAACAGCTGCTCCGGGGGCGGCCAGCCTTGGGAACATCTCGTGTTGTCCCAGTCTCTTCAAGGCGAGTGGCCAAACGCCGCAGTGTTTGTCCAGTTGGTGTCGGACGGCCAGGAAATCTGCGACGAAATTGTTACGCAAAAAAATGGAAACCATTATTCCACGTTTTTGCGGAGTAATCCGATTGATGTCTTGTTGATTTGTATTCTGCGTTTATTTACTCCACAAATGTCCAAACCGATTTGACATTTGACGCTATTTGCAAAATTTATAGCGTTTTCCAATAGGCTGATTACTTTTGCTCTACCTTATACTAAAGCCCTATAATTAGAGACACTATAGCGCTAAGCATGGTAATACTATAGCCCTATATTTGGTAATACTGTATCTTTATATGTGGGGATACTATGACCGTATATGATGAGTCTATAGCCCTATAATGGGACGATGGCCCCATAAATGGGAAAAATATAGCCATATTTGTGGGGATACTACGTAACTCATTTAACCCTAAAACTGGGGAAACTGTAACCCAATATACAGGGATACTATAGCACTGTATGTGGGGATACAAGAGCCGAGGATGATGTGGTCCTATAAATGAAGATATTGTAGACCTATAAATGAGTACAGCCTTTTACACGGTGTCCGGCAACTGGTAGTATCAGCGAGAAACTGGTGAATTTTTGAATTGTTTCTGAAATCGATTTTTTTTATTTCGATAACTAAGGAATTAAAAACTTTTTTCCTATTTAACAGCTTATAATAAACCCCTAGCAACCGATTTTTTTATTTCGATAACTAAGGAATTAAAAACTTTTTTCCTATTTAACAGCTTATAATAAACCCCTAGCAACCGATTTTTTTTTTAAATTTTAAGTACAAAAATTCCAACTTTCGATTTACGATTTACTCGAAAACGAAAGCTCAATCAAAAAAAAAATAAGCCACAAACTCAACTCAATGTGTGATGTAGATTCAACAGGAGTGAGTACAAAATCATGTATTTTAATAACAGTAGATCTTCGATAGAATTTTAGATTTCGTTTTTTCTTAAGCTTTGCAGCTTGTGGATAGCGGTAAATTACCTTATTATATCAACATCTTCTCTTTCCAGGCATTTATTCCTCTCGTTCGTCCGCCGCCCCCCGGGACTCACCCCCTTGGACGCGGATGGGGCCTCCGGGGGCGTAGGGCTTGTGAGCCAGGCCCCAGGCGGCTCGGGGGCCTCAGGTCTCGTGAGCCGCCTGCACGGTCTGACGGAGCGCCTGCATCTCACGTCACTGCATCATCATCATCATCAGAGACAGAGTAGCGAGGAGAATTCCAGAAGTAGAACAGGTAAGAGACATCTGATGTAATTTTTTTTATGTGGACCTCACAAGATCGTCCCTGTCTATACAGTGTAAGGACAAGGGAACTATATCGCGACCCGAGAAAAAACAGATACACAAAAAATGAGTCAAAGAAACAAACCGTTCTCATGAAGCTAACATCAACTGTTAACGGGTGTTCCGCTCGTGTCCGTCGAGTTTCGCGTGCGTGTACCGGTACACAGGGAATCAATGCTCCTAGCTACTTAGGCTCTATTGAAATACCTGTATAACAGCCTCGGCATGCCTGCTTCGCACCTCTGAATAACAGACGGCAATCGATCTGTTAAAAATCTATTGTCAAGTAGACAGAACGCCCTGCTTTGCATAGAAACAAGTAGGTTTATCAAGTATTTCCGAGCTTTAGCCTAGAGTTGGCTCCCAAAGTCAATTGTTGAAATTACCTGATATTTGTACAGGATAAGAAGCTGATCACTATCAAAGAATCTGCTACTCGAGTCTGGTTAGTAATAACTATTTCGATTCTGAATTATAGTCAATTGTAAAACTACCACTCGGAATCGAAACTTTACTTCTTTGTTGTTCTTATAATTAATTTGAATATTACTCAGTTTTGTAAATATTAAGTTTAAAAAAAATTGAAAAAGTGAAATAAAAATTATTTAAAAAAACCTAAATTGGCTTTAGATGTTATTATTAGAGCTGAATAGTCGGATACTACGCAACCTTCCCCTCTCTCATTCCTATATCGTTCTCCTCCCCACTCAATGTTGCTTCACAGCATCCCCATAAGGGGTATGCCATAGTCCCACTGGTTCTATACCACTGAGTAGATAGTTCCAGTTAATTTGGAAGGCGGGAATAGGTATCGCCGCCCCGGGAATAATTTATTTGGGAATTGTTCGTTATATTTGGTGACTTACCAGGGGTGCCTGGACTTGTATTGTGAAGTATGTCCAGGTCTTGGCGACGACTGCGTCTGCCCACCAACTGCGTGGCGAGACTGGTTGAGGAAGACCTTTTGATCTCTCCAGCAATACTCTCTTAAAACATCGCCTTGTACCGCAGTGAGAATGTTGGATTCAAACGTCCGTTACTCCTGGATAAACTGACCCCCGGATTCCGCTGACTGACCCGCCCCCAATATATTTTTCCTTCTCTCCTTCAGAACTTTTTCTACTTCCTTTTCTAAAAAGACCCTCACACGGAATCCTAAAATATAACATAGGCCCTAAAAAAAATTTAAAAGAGACGGCTGGTATATGCAATTACCATATTATTTAATTAATAACATTCCTCAAAATATTAATATGAAAACATATAAAACTGCTTACTACAGTTTGAAGCCAATGAATCCACCTATATTTTACTGTCCATCCCATATGTTTAGGTTCTATAAATTTGGCACATTATGGTAAGCGATCGCTCAAAACGTTTTTGCAAAGTTAGCATAATATGCCAAAAATCGGTCGAGTGGCATTTACCCTGTGGATCGTGTAAAAAATATATATATCCATGTTTATTTAACTACACTTTCTCACCTTCATTCACCTGAAAATTAATGTTTTGCTATAAATTCCAGTTTGAATACTTAGGGAATGAATAATATTAAAAAAAAACTAACCATACCCTACATTCATTTTTCAGAACGACATGCACAAAATATAAAGATATATTTTCAGACGCCGATGTTTTCCATCTGTCCTTAGTTGAGTTTACTAAATGCATATTGGAGAAAATTAAATCAAATTGTTAATTACGTACCCTCTCCCTCTGCTGTTTGTAAGGTATCTAAGATATATGAGTTATTTTCATTAAAGTGTGCAAGATATCTAAGATATCTCACTTATTTTCATTAAGGTGTGTAAGATATCTCGCTTATTTTCATTAAAGCGTGTAAGATATCTTAGATAACTCACTTATTTTCATTAAGGTGTGTAAGATATCTAACTTATTTTCATTAAGGTGTTTTTATGTTTTTCTGTTTACTTATGTTTTTTTCTGAATGTAACATGAATTTTATGTTGAAACTTCACTGGTTAATGCAACATGTAAAATGTTATTATTTATATAAGATTGTAAAGCTGTTTGTGTCCTTAATACACTATAATAAATATATATATATATTTTTTTTTATATAAGCTCCACACAGGAGGCCCTGAAGAAAATAATTTCCCTCAGGGCCTATGTCATCTTTGGGGATGCTGTGTGGAGGGTCTTTTTGTGGAGAGGAAGGAGTGAACATGGGTCTTGAAGAGTCCCAAGTTGTAGGAGGGAGGAAACACAGAGGCCGGCAGTTCGTTCCACAGCCGAGCTGTTGAACTTAAGAACGAATCGTAGAAGCGACCCGTTCTCATGTGACAAGTGTCAACTGTGTACAAATGTTGGGCACGCGTTTGGCGTGTATCCCGACTACGCACCGGTGCCGAAGGGATCAATGACGCTAGTTCCTCAGAGCATCTTCCATTGTAATACCGATAGAACAAGGACAGCATACCTACCTGACGCCTGTGCTCTAAAGATTGCAGTCCGTTTGTTAAGATTGGGGAATCTATCAAACGGACCGCCCTTTTTTTCACAGAGTCTAGGGTTTTTTTCAGGTATTTAGGGGCTCCGGACCAGAGATGGCTGCCAAATTCGACAGTAGGGCGCACTTGCGATTTGTACAGGGTCAGCAGTTGTGTATTATTAAAGTATCTGCGAGCCCTATACAATACGCCAGGCCTGTTCGGAAGATTGCTTCCGTTGAAGAAGACTAGATTATCATTTGGATCCCTTTTAGACGTAATCAGACAGGATTGGGTCTTTGAAACATTAAATTCGACGAGATTATTTTTACCCCAGGAGGAAATACTCTCGAGATAACCGTCCATTCTCTGCTTCAAAGCCCTCCGAGCCGTTGGAGTTTGTGTGCCCTTTGGGGGCTTGTCAAACAAAAAGCAATCATGAACTGTACTGTCATCCGCGTAACAATGAATCGGTGCACATGTCAAAAGGTCATTGATGTGCAACAAAAACAAAGTCGGAGACAGAACCGATCCCTGTGGGACGCCAGCATTTATTGAGTGCGAGGAAGAGGTGAAACCGTCAGCAACCGCCTGAATCGACCTATCCCTTAAAAAGTCAGCAATCCACGTACACAGGGATGCGGAAAGTCCGTAAGAATGCAATTTGTTGACAAGTCCTCGGTGCCAGACGCGGTCAAAGGCGTTGGATATGTCTAGTGCGACCGTTTGGGTCTCACCGTGACGTTCCAGGCACCGCCCCCAAACATGCGTCACATACGCGAGAAGATCACCGCACGAGCGGTTCCGCCGGAATCCATATTGACGGTCGTTGATAATTTTGTTCTTCTCGAGGTATGTGAGCAGTTTGTCGTTGATCACACGTTCCATCACTTTGGACAGAACTGATGTGATCGCTATGGGGCGGTAGTTGGCCGGGTTGGAGCGGTCACCTTTCTTAGATTCAGTATAAGTATAATAAATACTGAAAAAATCATTTTATACTAGCGTACAGAAAGATTTTAGACTAGTAAATATTATTTTCCCAGCGAGTATAATAATCTTATTTCAAAAAGGTTTTATTTTTTTAATTTTAAAACGTAATCTTCTTTTAAATTAAGGGTGAAGGTGGATTTTACCAAAAATGTTTATTTTCTTGATTAACTTCTCAATTTTTACAAACACCAATTAATTTTAAAAACATTTCAAGGATACGGCTCAATAAAGAACGTACAAAAATAATATGAAACTAATTTGAATTCGATATTTTTTTAACGCTTCATTAAAATTAAAATGTTCATTATTTTGTACTGACGCAGACCCACGAAAATCACGGGTGAGACTCAATTCTTGACTAATCTGGTTCAATTTTCAAAATGTCACTTAAATAAGTTTTTGTTGAAATCTTATATTCATAAATAATATTTAATGTAATCTTTAAACAAATATAAAAAATAAATAAAAAATAAATAAAAGTGCAAATCTGTAAAATTTTGAAAATGGCGCTTAAATTTAACGCAAATTTTAATTAATTGATCCCAGAGTTAGGCAGGACGCACAGACAACTGAAATTAGTATTTTTGACTCGCGCACACAACGTGTTACGACGGCCTCCGTGGTCGAGGGTTAAGGCTCTCGATTAGCAATCCGAAGGGCGCAGGTTCAAATCTTTTGGTTTTAAATATTATTTTATAAATTTGTGTTATTTCATAATTTACTTATTTTAAATAATATACAGTATGGTATGATTTGAGATTTTCACGGCCAAAAGTATTAAAGTGATTTGTTTTTGGGTTATTATGCCCTTTATTATGACTTGCTGCACGTCCCAGAGTGGAAGATACTCTCAGTATCAAATTTCATTCAAATATGAATATCCAGGTACTCCCCCACCTTCCTCTTCCCCATCTCCTTCCACTCCTTATTACCTTCAGCCTCACAACATACTCCAGATGGTTGGGAGCAGTTGGGACTCTCTTTGCGGTATTCGTTAGATCCGTTAAAAAATTACGGGATAATCTGAATTCATGACAAATCAATGCCATTTTTGAAAATGTCACAATTTTTCTATCTAAAGTGTTATAGGTAGGTACTTTATCGCTTGTCTGAATCCTTAACACATCAGTTTCAATTTGTAAGGTGACTCTTAAAATTAAAGCAAATTTGAGTTCATTGATCTACATTTCACGCAGGACTAAGGCACAGAAAACTGAAATCAGCTGTTTGAATACAATATAAATATAAAAACAAAATGTTAACCATTATCATTTTTTGTAACCCTTTAAAATAATATTTTCATTTGCGTTTTAAAAAAACGGCACACGAAACGATTCAAATCTGATTGATGACCATTCGTCGATGGGATTTTTAATATTTTTGAAATAAAACGCCTTCACCAACATTAAGAGGAACGACTGCGCGGCCTTTATACAAAACATAATTTTTAAATCAATAGGCAAATATCTAGTACCGATATGAAATATTTTATTTATTTGTGCAATTTATTATAATGTATGGTAAAAAAAGTAAATCAATTGTTCATGTTTTTAGAGGTGGTGGCGTTTATTTGTTAGTTAATGAAAATTATTTTTATAAATACGGTTTGACGGCCTCCGTGGTTAAGGGGTAAGGCTCTCGACTATCAAGCTGAAGGTCGCGGGTTCAAGTCCCGGCGTGCGCAAGTAAATTTTATTTGATTAATTTGTGTTATTTCATAATTTTTTCATTAAAAATAATATATAATACACTTTCAGCACGTTCCAGAGTGGAAGATACTCTCAGTATAGCCCAACTGTACGACAACCATTCATAATTGAAACGTGACCAGATTTGAATAGCCAGGTACTCCCCCACCATCCTCTTTCCCATATCCTTCTCCTCTCCACTACCTTCAGCCTCAAAACATACCGTGAATGGGGATGCTATAATTTCACTGGCTCCAAATGGTTGGGAGCAGTTGAGACTCTTGTGCGGTTTCACAGATAAAAAATATTAAAATTTAAATGTCATATCTACCGTGTAAATATGATGAAATATAGAATAAAAAACCAATAGCATTTTGATGAACAAGTTTAAATCATAAACAACAGATTTTCTTTCTAATACAATTTTTTTGTATTCGTATATCAACCAAAATTTGAATGATAAACTAATGTTTATAAGGTAAGGTTTTTAAAGGAAAACAAATTATTATAAGCAATAATTATTCACCTAAAATACTGATTCAAAATGAAAATATCTCCCGAGAAAAAATTTTACCATCGGCGGCATTTTTTCTTTCTCGCGAGATTTTTTCAATTTTTATAAGCATTCCAGGTAAATAATAGGCCACTTGCACGCTTTCTATAATGACTTGAAAAAAATCACGTGGATAGACGTTCCTACTAAGATTACGAAAATGTTAGTTATTTAATACGTAATACTCGTAAAACACTTTTTTTTTACTTTACGACGTCACTATGTAAATATATTTGACATTACATGACATACATTACAAAAGGATAGTAATTTATGAACGCACATAAGGTTTTTTACTATGTATATGTAGTTAGTTATAATATGGATATTTGATAAAACGGCAATTCTTTATTTCGCCATTAAGGTATCCAACGTATTTCGCCCGATTAAATATTGATAAACTTACTAAATTTCGCTGCATGCAAAAGCTCTTTAAAAAAACAACACTCGATTTCAACTTAAATATTTAACGGATATAACTATAATATTATTATAAAGATATAGTAAGGGGCTTAAGTAAACATGCAGAAATAAGTTTTTACGGTTTAGTTTGGAATATTTTAATAATTTTTAACCTTAATACTTAACTTTGAGAAAAAATGGAAAATTAATGGATCTTTTACCATCTTTCGCCACGTAAACAGTTATTTCTTGTAGTAATTAAGTTGGTTTTGTCGAATTCCGCTGCATGCAAAGGCTTTTAAAAAAAATAACACTTGATTTCAACTTAATTATCGAATGGAGACAACTACTTAAGTCGGAGGTTTAAGTAAACATTCACAATATAGGTTTTTATAGTTTAGTTTGGGTTATTATATTGATTTGTGTGTATTTCCTACCGTTCTTTATTATTTGAAGGCATTATATTATAAGCCGTAGAAAATCTTAGAAATTTGACAGATATGTAGTGGTACGCCACTACTCGGGTCGAACGGTTTCAAGAACTACTTAGTACACAGTGCCAAGCGCTAAGGTACCTAGGCCGTCATAAAATAATACTGGAAATTTCGGGCGTTGCTCAGCGTTACGGGCGGCAATGTTTGTAGACATAGCAACTAAAATGTTCGGGAACGTTGTTAGGTGCAACTTGAATCGTACCTTAGATAAGCGACAGCGGGAAGGTACTCAGTGAGCTTACTACGCGCTACGTTTTAACGCGCTATCAAAATAACTTACTCCTTCCTACTTAAATAATCCTTGCTGTCATAAATCTATACATATAGTAATACTCAGTTTCTTTGTTTTTTTTCGGGGGGCATTTATGCGAAAAGCGACCTCTCTCCCCCTCAATTCGATACGACTCGAGGTTCGTTTTGGCGTGCGAGAAAAAAAGTCCCATTCAATTGTTTTTTTGTTGAATTCCTGGCGAGCAAAAAGCGACCGCCGCTTTCACAGAGCCGCTTCGACTCGAGGTTCATTATGGCGGGACACGTTTTGGGCGAAATTCAGTAAGAGTTTGTATGGAAATTTTTCCCCGACCGACTCGAACGGATTCGTTCGGTGCAAGATCGACAAAAATTTGAGGAGCCTCTGGCGGCGGAAACTGGAAGCGCTCGCGGCGCGCCATACGTAAGCGTTTATTTTCTCACTTTTCAGCGGCCGGGATGGTAACACTCCAATAGGTTGATTTGTCGCCGATTAATTGGCACAGCTTCAAATCGACGTTTCCCCGCGAGTGTTGCCAAACGCACGGTTTCGAAACGGCCAAATTTTGGTGCATTTTCGAAATGTTTCGTTTTCATCGATCACCATCGATCTGTAAAACTTTTTCTCCTTCACCGTTTATATATTTATTCAATTTCGAACGCACCCCGAACGCAAAATGATTAAAAAAAAATTTCGTGCGCATCTTTTGCTCGAAAATGTTTCGTTTTTCGCATTACTCTAACGTAAATTAAAAAGACTATTGATTTTGATCGAGCGTCGGGTCTGATTTAATCAGGAATCGTTTTTTTTTTAAATTTCACAAAAAGTTTTACGAAATATCCCCATTTTCAGGGAAAGAGGTTTAATTTAAGTGATAATGTTTTTCTTTGCATAATGGTATCATTGGAAAAAAAATAGTCACGTGGTCACTCAAAACCACGTGGTATGTTTTTTTATCAAATGTACATGGTCAACCTGATGATTGAATTCCGTCAAAAAGGCGCAGTCTACGGTTAAAATATTCGAAAAAAATCATCGTCCGAAGGTATAGGAACGTTAATCGGCCGTCCTACAAATGGCGCTCGGTTCAAAATGTCTCACAATAACCGGCTTAAGTTTTGACATTTGCGATTTAAACCAAAAAATGCCATTTTAAAAAAGAAAACAGTCGGGCTTTTGGCCAATCAGAAATCAGCCAATCATAGACTAGCACCGTAAGGTTGTGATTTTATTTTAGTGTTGTGAATTCAAAGAAACGATAAAATCTGTGCAGGTACTTACTTTGGCAGTTTATCTTTTTAAAATCGATAGTGCTTTTGAACGAAATAAAATAAAGTTTTATAAAAATAATTTGGGACGGGTACCGTTGCCCCGTAGTGAAAAACTACATCAATAGCGTCACGCAAATTTAAAATTTATACCAGGAGCGCAGAAGTTGGGTAAGGTTAGCCTGGGAGCCATTCATATTTAATGTTTTCATCTCTTTATTTTTTAACGAGTAGGTACCTAATTGCGTTTTGAAAATATTTTTTCGGAAATTTTTTTTTTAAATAAATTAAGTTTGAAATGACAACTTTTTTCCTGCATAATGATAATTCTTATAAAGCCATTTTTGCCAAACATTACCTCGAGAACGCTGTAATCTACCAGGAGCACAGAAGTTTGGGAAAGTTATTTACTATTAAAAACGGATTATTTAATTGTTTTTTTTTATATAATTTTTACCAATAAAAGTTTTTACATTTTGCGTGTTTATAGAGCAATGTTTTTTTCCAAAATAAAACTCGCTGGGACTTTTGAAGAATGTAGGTGCCAAAAACCGTACATACGATATGGGTATCAAATTACGCGTCTTGGCTTACAGAATCCGAAAAAATGATCAGTAAGCTCCTTGGCACATTTTTTTCTCAAAATATCCATTTCTTTCTAAACATACATATATTTTAATACATTTGTGGTCACACACTCATTGTTTCATTTATATGCAAACACACATATTACATTTTTATAAGTTTTTAAATTTTGGGTGTTAATTGAGCAATTCTTTTACCAAAATAAAACTCGCTGGGACTTTTGAAGAATGTCGGTGTAAAAACCGTATATACGATATGGGTATCAAATTACGCGTCTCGACTTACAGAATCCGAATGGCTCGGTGAAAAATGATCAGTAAGCTCCTTGGCACATTTTTTTCTCAAAATATTCATTTCTTTCTAAACAAACATATATTTTAATACATTTGTGGTCACACCTTCATTGCTTCATTCACATGCAAACATACATATTACATATATAAACATTTTTTATTTAAAAGTTTTAAAATTTTGCGTGTTTATTGAGCAATGCTTTTTCCAAAATAAAACTCCCTGGGACTTTTCAAGAGTGTCGGTGACAAAAACCGTACATACGATATGGGTATCAAATTACGCGTCTCGACCTACACAACCCGAACGGCTCGGTGAAAAAATGATCAGTAAGCTCCTTGGTACCATTTTTTCTCCAAATATACATTTCTTTTTTAAAATTTTGTAGTACCACACTCCTGGCTTTATTCACATTCAAACATTACACCACGCACCAAATATTTACCCATTAGTTTCGGGCAAAAAGCAAAAGTGTCGAAACACACTCTTTGTTCATCCACATTCAACACCAAAATACATGTATTTTTTTTATTTTTTACATCCACTTACTCGAATAATTTTTACCCATTAGTTGCCTGCAACGGGCGAAAAGCTAGTTATAAAGTATTATCTGGTTTACTTTCAACACCGAACACATCGTCAACCTTCGCAACAAATATTATAGGGGGTTGCCAATGCAAATGTTCTAAAATTGTAGAGTTGTCGAGTTTGAGTTGTCGAGTTTTTGTTTTGCTCTCAATAATTAATGTTTTTTTAACAAGTATTTAGCTAAAATATATCAAAATCTATAAAACCAAATAAATAAAAATATATACTAACAAATAAATAGTGTTTGCAAACAAGCCAACAATTTTTTTTTTTTATAGTGAATACCTCACAAGAGTCCCAACTGCTCCCGTCTGGAGCCAGTGAGACTATGGCATCCCCAATTGGGGGATGTTGTGAGGCTGAAGGTAAGTGGGGAAGGGAAAGAGGAAGGTGGGGAAGTACCTGGCTATTCAGATCTAGTCACTAAACACGGCTAAAGCCATTTGGAGCAACGTTTCAATTCTGAATGGTGGTCTTACACCAGGGCGATACTGGTAGTATCTTCCACTCTGGAAACTATTATTTAAACTTCTGTGTGCAGTGAATCTGTTTCTTCTTAATAACTATATTGCCAAATTCCGCCGAATATCGCTTTCAAAATGAATATGAATGAAGCACTTTCTCTTCTAAATAAAGCCAAGGAAGAGATTACTGGTATCCATAGTGCCATTACCGATCCCTCTTTAAAAATCACTAAAGATCAAATGGCAAAAATACTCACCAAACTATCTAACCTCTCTGGTACCATGCAGGACCTAGGAGTAAATGTAGGAGTCCTGGAGGGGAAAGTTATGACATTTGAAAAAATCATAGAAAAGAAAGTATTACCCCAAGAAACAACACCAATTTGTGACTTGCTCGCAGAGATAGAGGAACGCAAGATCCGCACCAAGAACGTGATTTTACTTAACGTTCCCGAGTCTAGTTCCAACTCAAGCATGGAGAATATCTTGGAAGGTAAAAAAAAAGTTTTAACTATCGTTAGTGAAATAAATAGCGAGTTCAAACCGGAAGAAGTAAAAATTTACAGGCTTGGTAGTAAAATTTCAAACAAAATCAGGCCCATTAAAGTCGAATTTGAAGACCCTAAGCTGGCAAAACTTATTCTCTTTAATAAAAATACTTTGCCTAATGGAATAAAAATGAAACCGGATAGGACCCTCCAACAAAGAGAACATTTGACTGACCTCTGGAAGGAAATGGAGGAGAGAAAAGAAAAGGGTGAAATTGATTTGCAAATCAAACATTTTAATGGAATTCCTAAAATTATCAAAAGCCACGCAAAAAACTGATAAACAAACATAACACACTCTTAAGAATCAATGGATATTATCAAAATGTTCGAGGAATCCGTACGAAATTGCAACAACTTAAAAGGAATTCACCCACCTTCTCATATGACATTTTATTATTAACTGAAACATGGTTAAATGCAGATATCGGCTCGTCAGAATTAGGCCTAAATCAATATACTATCTATCGCCTTGATCGAAGTCCTAATTCGAGCAAAAAGTCTAACGGAGGAGGCGTGATGTTATGTGTGTCTAAAAATATCTCATCCTGTAGACTACCGGTCAAGCACACAAATGTTGAACACACTTTTGTAATGCTCAACATACCTTATAGTAAAATTATTATAGGTTGTGTCTACATCCCACCTGCATCGGATTTGCAAATATATAAAAACCACAATGAGGACATAGAAATGCTGAAATTCAAATATCCGAAAGCAAAATTCATAATTGCTGGTGATTATAATCTGCCGAACTGGACCAGCCAAGATGACATCGGATCTGCCACAAACGAAGTTGAATTACAGTGCGCTAAATCCAGTGAAATTCGTGATATGTCCATATTCCTAGGACTAACTCAATCAAACAATGTGTCTAATTCTAATAATCGAATGTTAGATTTAGTGTTTTCAAGTGATTCAAAAATAGTGGTTGAGAAATCTGACGAATTATTATTGCCTCTAGATAAACACCATCCACCATTAGATATTATCATAACAAATATGTCTGGAAGATCTCCAAACCTAACTACCACATCGTATAATTTCTCCAAAGCCGAATACCATAATATTAATGAGTACCTTACCTCGGTAGATTGGTCATTTTTAGACAACGAAAATAATTTAAATAATCAATTAGAACAATTTTACTCAATTTTAAATACCTCGATAGAGCGCTTCGTTCCTAGGGTCAACTTCACACCATCTAACTATCCCAAATGGTTTACGAGGGAATTAAAAAAACATATCAATTATAAAAAACATATCCATAGAATATATAAACATACCAGAAATCCTAATGATTACATAACTTTTACTAAATTACGTAAGCAGTGTAAAGAATTATCAATAAAATGCTATAGTGATTATGTAAGCCTAATTGAAAAAGAGGTACACCAAAATGTTAAAAAATTATGGAGTTTTTCTAAAAGTCAACAAAAAAATGATTGTGGATTTCCCAATAACATGTACTTAAAAGAAAAATGTGCCGACAGTATCGAAGGTATAGTTAATCTATTTGCTGATTCATTTAAAAGTGTTTACGACACAGATATTCGTGTCAATACGATTCCCGATATTTCAGTGGAAGAGGTATTAAATCTAAGCCAATGTTTCATCAAAAAAGAATCTATAGAAAAAGTCATAAAAGAATTAGATAGCAATAAATCTGCTGGACCGGATGGTATTCCTCCAATATTTTTCAAAACCTGTGTTAGTAGTCTGATATATCCTCTTTATAAACTCTTTAACAATTCTTTAAGTTCTGGTTCTTTTCCAGCTCAGTGGAAAAAGAGTTATTTAACCCCTATTCATAAAAAAGGAGACAAAAGCGATATATCAAACTATAGACCAATTTGTATAATGTCTGCTTTACCGAAAGTTTTTGAGAAATTAGTCCTAGATATCATTGTAAAACCTATCAACAACATTATTGTTCCTAACCAACATGGCTTCATCACAGGTCGCTCTACCTTAAGTAATTTAATGATTTATGAAAATTACATATCTGAATCTCTGGGTCTCAAACAACAAGTGGACAGTATATACACTGACTTTAGTAAAGCTTTTGATAAGGTTCGACATCACATACTTATTTATAAACTTCGATCGTTGGGCATCAAAGGTAAATTATTGAGTTGGATTGTTAGTTATCTTAGCCATAGGGTGCTTAGTGTTAAGATTAATTCTGTACAATCTTATATATTCGAGGCCACAAGTGGGGTTCCTCAAGGGTCCCACCTCGGCCCAATATTTTTCTTATTATTCATCAATGACATTGTTGACCAATTTAATGATGTAGAAGTTCTGATATTTGCTGACGACTTAAAAATATATAAAAGAATACGAAATGGATCCGATTGTCAAATTTTACAGAGTAATTTAGAACAACTTCATCAATGGTGTGAACAAAATGCTTTATTTTTGAACATTCAGAAATGTCAAGTAATACGATTTTCCAAAACTCGTTATAATATATTACATGAATATACATTAAATAATATTAAATTAATACCAGTATCACATATTCGTGACTTGGGTGTAATATTCGTTGAAAACTTGTCATTCATTGAACACATCAACTATATAACTAATAAGGCTTTAAAGATGCTTGGCTTCCTTTGCAGAACTTTAACCGATTTTAAGTCCATAGATTGTATGAGAACCCTCTATACTTCATTAGTCAGAAGTCAATTGGAGTATAATTCACCTATTTGGTCCCCTTTATATAAAGTTCACTCCAATAATATAGAAAGAGTTCAGCACAAATTTCTTAAGTACGTAAATTTTAAGCTCGGAATTCCTATTCATTACATTAATTATGTCAGTTTGATGAATCAATTGCATCTAATAACACTGTCTGACAGGAGAATTATTTCAGACCTGGTTGTGTTACACAGAGTCATTAACAACTTAATTGATAGTCCTGCCATCCTTGCCACTATTAAACTACATGTGCCGACTAGGAATACAAGGCAAAATATAACATTCTTCTGTAATACATACTCGACCAACTATCAGACACACGCACTGACCAATAGGATGCATGATCTGGGCAACAAGTATGGGGGTGTTATTGATTTATTTATTGACTCCATATATAGAATTAAGCATAATCTACATCAACACTTTGTTGAATCCTACAAATTGGAGTAGCTTTGGTAAATTAGTTTTAATGATTTGTTTTATATCTAATGTTGTTTTAATTTCTTTTTTACTTTATGTTATTTTTTTTCCATTACATTACATCTATTTACTGTCAATATCTCCTGTATATTACATATTCTCTTATTGTACTGCATCATGTATCACTTCTATGTAAAAGCCTTTTTAGGCGTATATATATATAAATAAATAAATAAATAAATAAATAAATAAAAATACCTACAATACAAATTTCCCACAAGTTCCTTTAAGTCTAAAATTAATTTAAATTCTACGTAAGTTACCATTTATTTTTTTATTATCTAGTCATTTTAGGTTTTTTATTTTTCCCTCAGGCTTAAAAAATAGAAATTCTTTCAAAAATTTGCTGCAAAAGGAAACGAAATTGTTGTTTATTTTTACTTGTAATTGAAAACATTATTTTTCAATACGGTTGGATAACCAGGAAATGCTCTCATAATCAGTATTAATTACGTCAGTTCTCATATTGTAGAATCCTCGCATTTTCCCCACAATCACAAAATACCCAACCGGTTTAAATTCTCAGAAATTCCCCGCAATCTAGGTATATTTCCACGAATTGGCACGTTGTTCCGTACCGGCTAGCTTTTTCTTTTTAATTTTTCGCTGTTAAATAAAAATATATTCGCACACATAAATTATGACCCGCCTTTCCGGCTTATAAAAAAATGGTCCGATTTTGCGGATTAAAATTTTAAACAAATCGCCATTGTTTCAAAAATACTATTAAAAACAGAAAAAGCAGTATTATTATTTAAAAATTTAAAATGGTATGCAAGCGACTATTATTGCCAAAAAATTTGGTCCCTTTGTTGCATTGTATTATTTTATATTTCACTACGTGAACTATCATGTTAATTGAGCATTTTTTAAATAATTACTATTTATGCCGCCGCAGACGAGACTTTAGTATTGCTGACAGTAATGTCACCTCAGTTGGACTAGGTTATAATAGATTTTTTTTTCAAAAATGCGTTTTACGCGCAAAACCATTACTTTGCTCATTTCTATAACAAAAATAAGTTTCAGAGCTATCTGTGTTGTATTTCCGTAGATAATTGTATGGTGAAGTTCTAACAGAAAAGCTTTAATTTATTTAACAAGGTTCTAACATCACTTTGAACATTTTGCAATTGCCATTTTGTTTGTATCTGACAGTTGTTCGTTTTTATGTGGTGCAGTTCGTCATTTTAATTGGATAGGGTTCTAACTTTGCCTTACCATGTTCAAATGTGTGTCAAAGCTTGCAAATACGATTTCTCATAATGTTCTTTTAACATTTTCTGATTTTGAGGTTCAATATTGTGTAATTATTTTAGTTTAACATATAGTAAATGAAAACATTTAAATCTTTGACACCTCATGTCTCAGAACAAGGTAAAGTGAAGTTAAAACCCTGTCCCACTGAGGTGACGAGATGGAAACCATTCTCCCTAGATTTGTCTCGTTCTTGTGTGCACTAAACTTAATGATAAAAAATAGTAATCAGTTTCCCATTTCGTCATTATATATTATTAAGACAAACGCAGGTGCATGAACACGTGTTCCGATAGTATCACTAATATATTTGAAAAATTCCAGAAAGCTGCCGGCAGTTCCGTTTTTAATGGATTACCAATAATTTTAAGGGATTTTTGTGTCGATGTCATCTTTCAAATAACATTTGCTTTACGGCGGCAATATAAGAGAAATTATTTTTTTTTCTTTCAGGGAGTGTTCATCCGGTGGTCCAGCAGCTGATGCAGACCAGCTACTCCTGCCAGGATGGGGTCGATAAGAGGCCGGTGGACTCCAGTCCCAACCATAGCCAAATGTCCAGAAATTCATCCAGAAAGTCCAATAACTCGCTCCTAGTCAATAATGGCAAGTATCAAGGTATTTAAAGAACTGTGTTTATGAATCTAACTTTAGCTCATCGTTTCTGGTTCTGTACCAAGATATTTAAAATAACTGCTAATGAATCTTATTTCAATCTCCCGGTTTTTTATTTATTATTTGAATTATCTGGAGTATATTATTGTATGACGAACACCCCTGCTATAGGTCATCCCAAGTGATTCGCTTTACGTTTGTTGAGGTTTGTTTAGGTCTTGGCGGCGGATGAAGAGAGACTGGTTACGGGAGATCTTTTGGCTTCTGCAGTCGGACTCTCTCAACCAATCATCTTGCTGCTTATTGGGAGGGATGGATTCATACGTCCGTTACTTCTGGACAAATTGACGTCTCGGATTCCTACCCACCTCTCATACCTTTTTCTTTCTCAGAACTTTCTTTCATTCCTTTCCCTAAAAAGAACTCCGACACACCATAGCAAAAGATGACATAGGCCCAGAGGGATTTTTTTCCTCGGGGCTTCCTGTGTGGAGCTAAAAAAATATTAGAAATACATACAAATGTACAGGTTTTAATAGAATCGTTGATGTTTGATCTGCCTTAGATGATGATCCAAGATTTGGTGTCTGATTTATAATTAAAATAATTAGTGTTCTGTCTATTGACCAGTGGAAGTGCGTTGTACAGCTTTGTTGCAAAAGTTGTTTTTAGATTGTGCCCTTTTAGTTCTAGTATCACGAGCAGTTTGAATACTGTCAAATACAGTTCTGTGTTTGGAGAGGTAAGAGGTAAGAGATTGCCTTGTCCAAAACACAGACACTCCTAAAGATTTTGTCCAAACTCCCAATGGTTTTAGAAAAATCTTTATAATTAGTTTCTGAGCTTTAAAGAGTTACTATTATAGTTTGACCGGAAACAAAATACCATTTTCTGGCATTGTCCAGAATGAAACGCGGTAAGACGACGCGAGTGAACAGAACTAGTAATAAATTATGCCCTTTCGGCACATTATTTTGTTGTGGTGTAGCTATAACCACCATGAAGCTTCTCCGCAGGTGTAGACAGAGATGATGGACCGCAATTTATTAAGTTTTCTTACTAGAGAAATTTCAAATGAAAACAATACATAGGTGGGTGTTAATAAGTACAATTTTACATAGGTATTTTCATATTAAAATTAAGTTTCACATTAAAAAAATAAACAGTATAAAAATAGAAAAAGGGATATTAAGTATATAATATATTTTTCTTCTATAATATTATGTGTTTCATGGTTTTGTTAATATAAGTGACACAAAGCTGTACTCGTACATACATCCGTTTAAAAGATACAGTTGCTGCCCATTTCAGTTAAGCATGCACTTGGACATATGAACATTCCAATTTTTATTTACGTTTATCTCAAAACTATGTTTTTGTAGATAGGCCTCTGTGATCATAAACCCAGAATTCGTAACTATAAACCATTTAAATCTCTTTAATATTCATTGTTTAAAAAGGTAATAAAGCAGATAAGGATTAACGACCTTTTAAAATCAAATATGAAATCAAATCACTATCTCGTTATTAATGGGAGGGTTCTTTGAATTCTCCCTTATTTTATTTCCATCATTAGACTTTACCGCAAATCACCCCTCCCTGTATTATTTTCGCGGTAATTCTATCTCTATTGCCTAAATTAAAACACCAATTAGTTTTCGTTATATAATAATAATAAAAATTTAAGCAAATGGAGATAATTAAATCCACACTAGGATCTCCCGTGCTGAGGATATCAATTACATATTATTAAAATTGAATAGTATGGATAATACGAAGTAATTATTAATATGTTATGTAGTGTTTTATTGTGAAATAAATATAAATATATTACGTGGCGTATTAGTGCAGTTGAGTGGTTTCGGTTTCATGAGATAGGGTTGTTATAGGTAAGGTTAGGTTAGGTTGGATTATTATAGGTTAGGTTAGGTTAGGTGTCTGTATTTGGTGTCAGTATATTTTATATTTCTGATAGCTAATGTTTTGTATATAGCTTTTCATTTGAGATTTAAATGTTATAATTTATAAATATAATTATGAGTTTTGAATGAGAGTGGGATTTTGTTGTTGAGTTTAGTACCACAGAATAGGTTTTTGTTAAACCCAAATGTTGTATTTGTAGTTGCTTGTTAGATATGTTTTTAATCCTAAAATCCATTGTTTACGATTAAGATGTTATTTATTGTATTTTGTTTTTATTAATATGAAGATGTATTTTTTGTAATTTTTTTTTTTTTTTTTTTTTTTTTATTTTTTTTTTTTTTTTTTTTTTTTTTTTTTTATGTGACACCTCACAAGAGTGTCCCTGCCTGTGCAGTGCACAGACAGGGGAACTATGTCACCACCCGGTTGGGCGGCGTTGTGAGGCGGAGTAAGATAGGGGCTGTAGGAAGGGATTTGTTAATGCGGGCCTTGAAGAGGCTCGGATTATAGGAGGGAGGAAAAACAGATGCCGGTAGCTCGTTCCACATACGAGCCGACTTACACAAAAACGAATCGTAAAAACGGCCCGTTCTCATGAAGCCAACGTCAACCGTGAACGGGTGTTCAGTTCGTGTCCGTCGAGTTTCGCGCACGTGCACCGGTGCATCAGGAATCAATGCTGCTAACTCCTTGGAGCAGGCTCCATTGAAATACCTGTAGAACAGACACAGCATGCCTACATTGCGTCTATGCATTAGAGAAGGCAATCGGTCTGTTAACAACGGACTGGAGTTGTTTAATTGTAATGGAGTTGTTTAATTGATTTGATGTGAAGATTGCTAAAGATTTCGTCGAGTGACTTTCCAGAATAATGTTTATTATGGATTTTTGTCTTTCAATTGGTGATTTTAGGATATTGTTATTTCCTTTGACCCAAGCGATACCATATTCTCATACATCACACGAGGACAGTACAATACTGTCTTGTCCCAGCTCCGGACCCATTGTCCTAGTGTGAACTGTAGTTTGGAGGACAGGATATTATTCCAGAGATAGACGAGCAAGCTATCTCCACAGGATAGTGTCTTACTGCCACCACCGGTCGCGTTTTCAGAGTGTAAATGCGTTTGGACAAAACAGTAGGACAATAGCCAATCGCTCCACGTGTACGTATCTCGGCGTTCGGATCTTGTATTTAGACTTAAAATGGAATGGAACAAAATGGAACACTACAATACATCTTGGTATAAAAGACCTAATATTTTTAGCGAACTCGCTCGTAACACGCGTTGCGTCGTCGTGAATTCATTTTCGTAGTGTTCCTCGTTTGAACTACGCAGAACTGTTGATATGTCCAATTGTCCTGCCTTTCGCAGTCGATGCTGTTCAAGAAACAGGGGCACGACAATATTGTATTGTCCTCGTGTTATAATAGTGATTGGTAAAGAGCCATGCAGGTCTTGATTAAGACTTTTTTTAAAGGACATTCTTGATGGTTTTGAAAAAATAATTTTCCAACTGTTGAATTTGGTTAGCCTTCAAATATGTTATTTATTTTCAGACATTAAGAGTCTGGTTAGGAAGTCATCAGCCCTGGATGTCCACACCGTGAAGGTGTCGCTGAAAGATATCGTCTGCTACCTCTCTCTCCTGGAGGCTGGGAGACCAGAAGATAAACTAGAATGTATGCATTTTATTTAACTCTTAAAAACTTATTTCTACCATGAAAATTTCATTCTACCAGGTAATAGGAAGAAATATCTTCAAATGGTACCTACAGAATAATATGTATGCTTTGAATCAACTACGACATCAGTCTGACTTTGACCGCCGAAAGGCGCACATTGAAATAACCAGACCCTGCAAATAAAAGTACAGTATGCTAAGGTAAGGCAAAGATATATTTTGTTTTAAACTAACAGACTGGCATAGCTACCTTAAAAATGGGCGAGTTTGGGAAAATTATCACACATTTGTAAAAGTGTCTAACTAGACATTGTAAAAAAGTATTCAATTTTGGGAATAAGCCGCAACTTTTTTTTACCCAGTTTTTTTTTTATTTGTGCGCCATTAGATTTTATTTTCGAGTGGTTAATAGTGTGTATACAGATTCATTTATTGACAAATCACAGAAAAGGAGACGGTCACGTCGCCTCATGCGCTCCTCGCAACTTGGTTTGTCTATCACTTTAAATATCTATGGATCTACCGTACATGATTATTCTTGTTCCTCATATGTTGAAGTAAAGTTGATGGTATGCTGAAGTTATTCCGTCAGTTATTCATTATTAATTTCATCCCAGCGTTGAATTTATTTTTCCAGTCATGTTCCGTCTCTACGACACTGACGGCAATGGGGTCCTGGACACGAATGAGATGGACTGCATCGTCAACCAGATGATGAATGTGGCAGAATACCTTGGCTGGGATGTCTCGGAGTTGAGACCCGTGAGTGTTATTTTCTTTAAAGACTTGTCTATCAGAAATAAGAACCTTTTATTTTTCAAAACGGAAAATTGTTAATTATTTTTCATTACAGATTTTGCAAGAGATGATGGTAGAAATTGACTACGATGCTGATGGAACTGTCTCTCTCGAGGAATGGAAGAGAGGAGGGTATGTTTATAAATGTTTATAAAGTCTTAAATTATCTTTCATGTGTCATGAATTTTAATTATATCTTTTCAGCAACAATCTTTAGATCATCTTTAGGAATCGTTGATACATCTTTGACACTTCTTTATAATCTTCACTCACAGGCCCTTTTCCTTCAAACTTAAGGCCCCGTATTAAGTGTTCAAAGATGGTTTGAAGGGTTAGAGGGAGCGCGCTAATATTAAAAACCGATAATAATTGCAAATTTCCCGGTTGTGTCGAAACCGGTAGCAAAGTAAAAAAAAATTAAGTAACAAATATACATTGGAAAATAAAACTCAATAAAACAATAATGTCCAGAAATTGTTACATACTTAATGTCCAAAAAATTTCACAATCAAATTGGAATATTCTAAAGTTTTTCCAATGATTAGAAAATCTTAACAGTAAGTTCTTTTTTTAATTTAAAAAGTGGGTTAGTGGCAAAAAAATGCACCTTTATGACTGTCTAACTATGTCCACCTATTTGAGGAATATTATTCTATTCTTGGAGGAAAGTTCGACTCAACTCAAAGCCCAAAATGTCGTCAATAATCAGCGAAAAATATTTTTTTTCAAGACACTATCTGAATTTCATTTAATTCGGGAAGAATCTTGCGAACATACATAAAGATAGCAGCCAATAAAAATATGCGTTAAATAATGAAGATATTGTTGGTAGTTCTTAGTCGAAATATAAAAGTATAGTTATTAACTAAATAAAAAGGGATGGATTAGCTCAATGGTGGATCAAAGCTGGGTTCTGGGTTCAATTCCTAAATGCGACCGTAAATTTTTCTGTGATTTCTGATTCATATATTCGTTTCGTAATCGCTAATATTGTCTTCAACGATTAAATAATGATTTAATTTAATTTATTAGCTCTGCACAAGATCATCTAAGAACAGCTTAATAAATTATGTTTAGGTTAACGACAATTCCACTTCTGGTGCTCCTGGGCCTTGACACCAGTCTCACCGGGGATGGAGAACACGCCTGGAGACTTAAGCACTTCAACAGGCCGGCCTACTGCAACCTCTGCCTAACCCGGCTAGTGGGCCTCGGGAAGAAGGGATTGTGCTGTATATGTAAGTTTGGTTCCATGACAAAACAGAATACGAAAGAAAAGTGATAAACAAAAAAATCTGTCTAACCAAAACTAACTTAACCCAACCTTTTTTAACATGTTCTGTTTTGTTAATTTGATATTTGAAACAATAAATTTGATATTTGAACACATTGTCTTCTTTTTGGGAGCTAAATGAAAATCTCCAACTACCATGGTTCTTGGTGGAAATGAGCGATCTTAATAAAAAAATTAATGGACAAAACTATGCAACATTCATGAGCTTGCAGTTCAGTGTATTGGCTGCCTTAGTCGTTAATATATTTTCGATTTTCTGTTTTGTTGTAAAGATTATTTGAATATTAATTTTAAAATCTAAATGTGAGACGTAAAATTAAAAACAAATGCATTATATCTATAATTTTATTTAATGATTCTGTGAATTGTGAATTGAATTCTAAAGAACAGAATGTGACAAATTGTATCCACAACCGTTCAAGATTTTTAAAATTTTTTTGTGTATTTCTGCTGTGCTTTGAATGTGTTTCTAACAATATGCAAATCTTACTTACTCAAAAACAAAAACAAAAATAAATGTGGTCTTGTTGGTGTCCCTTGTAGAATTCCTGAAAATACACATTCCATACAAATTTGATAGATCCTCATTTTTTTTTCAGTTTGTAAATACACAGTCCACGAGCGTTGCGTCCAGCGCGCGCCATCAAACTGCATACAGACCCACGCCGGAGTTTCTCGTGGTGGGGCAGAATCCAAGGGGCCCCCGAGACACCACTGGGTGGGGGGCAACTGTAGAGGGCGATGCGCCAGGTGCAGGGCCCCCATGCAGGGAGGAGTCGCGGGGGTGCGGTGTCGGTGGTGCCAGACTTTGGTGAGTCGATTTTTTTTAAACAGTATGCCATTGAAATTAATTTCCCTCGGGGCCTGTGTCATCTTTGGGAATGTTGTGTGGAGGGTATTTTTAAGAAAATGAAGGAGAAGAAATGTAAAAGTATGTGGGTGGGTAAGAATCTTGAGGTCAGTGAGTTTAGGAGTTACAGATACGTCCCTCCCACTGCGGTGCAAGCAAGAGGGTCAGCTCTTACAGCCAGCAGTTCTTTTCAAATCGTCAGCCCATCTCAATAAACCGTCTATGGCAATTATGAATTTCAATGAAATCCTCTTGCCAAAACAATTTGGTTTTTAGAAACAGATACTTGATCGATAAAATGATTCGCTACAGCACTAGGCACTCTTTTTCGGCTTAGGGTTGACAATGATCCTGGTTTAGAATTACCTTTTACTTCTGTTTCAAGTTTTTAATTAATTTTTCAGTAAATTTGTAAAATTTATTTGTTTATTTATTTTTCGGAATAACTTTATTGAGTAAAACCTCAAATTGTAATATTTAAATATTGAAGACAATATTTGTGATTTCTAAACGAAAATCTGAAACAGAAAAATCAGAAAAGGAAACGGTCACATCTGGGACTCGAACCCAGGACCCCTGTCTTTCCGGGACAGTGCTCTACCAACTGCGCTAATGGGACCCTATTTCCCATTAGCGCAGTTGGTAGAGCACTGTCCCGGAAAGACAGGGGTCCTGGGTTCGAGTCCCAGATGTGACCGTTTCCTTTTCTGATTTTTCTGTTTCAGATTTTCGTTTAGAAATCACAAATATTGTCTTCAATATTTAAATTTATTTGTATTTTATACAGCGATGAATCGATGAAAAGCATTACTTTTTCACAATTACTCTTTTTCGATCAAAATTGGTGCATTGCAATACATATTTATTATCTATTAATATTTATCTACAGGTCCACAACAGATGCAGCGGTGGCATCAAGGTGGAATGCAGCTTAGGCCCTCACGCCATGCACGTGCTACCTCCAGGATGTCTCTACCCTCGGGTGTTGGATAGGCAGAGAAGTCTCCCCCCACCTACACCTTCAGACGTAAGTGTATTTTAAAATACCAACAGTTATTTATTTATTTCTTGTAGGCTGTACGTGTAAACATTGCCATTGGTAAGTCATTCTGGAGTAAAATAAAAGGTACAATACAAGTAATCATTGAGAGTTTGGCTGTATAAAGTAGTTCAATAATAAATATATAACTAGCAGTTAAAAACCCGCTCCGCGGGTTTTTGCTGCTAGGCCCTGCGGGCGGCACTTCATTGGGCTTCGCCCAGTTTGAGTGATACTAACAGTTACATTTAATAGGTAGATATTAGATCAATTGGTAGATATATAATAGAAAGACATTCTGAACCATTAAACACCCTTCACCCCAAAATAAATCTCGTCAATGAGAAAAATGTTTCCTCTTCCATACCACCGAAATGATTTAATTTTTAAATCGAAACTTAAATTGCAAAATATTTATATGTAGTTTGAAAATAAAAAAAAAAATATTAACATATTACAATATTACATATAACTTTGGTAAAATAATATACTCTTACCAAAAGACTGTCAAAGTAATTACATTTTTTTTTAAATATATTAAGAATTATTTTATTGGGATATGTCCTAAAAATCTACATTTTTGGGTGAAATAACATTACGCTCTTACCTAACGATTGTCAAAGTAAATACACCAAAACTCTCTTATTCTTAGGCTGGAAAACCTTACAGGTGGGATAAATTGAGTCAAAAAACAAAACTTTTTAAGCAAGTACAATTTATTATACTTTTATTTTTTACAATCTACAACATAATATTATACACTTTCATTAGGAAAAAATCTCTTTATAAACAATATTATCCGTATACCAATCAGTCAGAATTTGTATAAATAACGATGACTGCGCTCAAACTGTCCATGAGAAAATACTGGTTCAGGAAGTAACAGTCCACCCCGTTCAAAAGTTTGTCCTTGAGATTTATTGATGGTCATTGCATAAGCTAATTTGACTAATTGTAACATCCGAAAAAGTGTTTTAAATTCTAGGAATGAAATGTACTGTACCTTTTCTGTTCCCCGTAATGATTTTGGCTTGAATTAAGTTACAGCTGAAATTTTTATAGCACCGCTTTTGTGAGATATCACCTCAGGGGCGCTTTCCGTTGAAGTACATCCTCATTGATAGCATAAACATAACTATTTTTAGGGCACAATATGGTACGTTGACTCATCACTAAGGCATCAGGAGTTGTATGTGTCTCACTGTATATATAGTGAATAATATCTTGACAAATATTTACATTGGGAATAAGCACAGGTGATTCTAATGTTGCTTCTACCGAAGGAAGTTTGCCATCTTCCAAGTCCAAAAGCCATTTAGAAAATATATTTTCACTTTCTAAAGCTCTGACATTTGTTTTTAATTGAAAAGTTTTCAAATGGTACCAAAGTATGCTGCTTTTTATGCAAGCGGCAATTAATTGTCCTCGTGAAGTACGTCGACACACTGGAAGGATCTGACGAAAGTCTCCGCCCAAAACAATAACTTTGTTACCAAAGACAGAATCACTTCCCATGATATCACGTATAGTACGCTCAATAACTTCTAAAGCTACACCTGGTGCTTCATCCCATATTATAATATCTGCTTCCGTTATAATTTTCCGATTCTTTGATGTGACCTTACATGTTGTATTGTCCTGTAAATTGATGGGTAAATTAAAAGCAGTATGATAAAACTCTTTTACCTTTTCGTCTTAGAGTGTGAATTAAAGTTTAGTAAAGGTATGTTTTCCCTGTTTCGCCTAGGCCATCAATGAAGAAACATTCATTGTCATCATTTTCATGTGAAAAAACTTATTCAAAATAGAATTATATGCTTGAAGTTGTACGTCATTGAGTTTGGCAGCCATCAATTCACCTAAAGTGTTTTCAGAAATTACATTAAAATCAGATACTTGTCCAAAACTGCAACTTTCATCAGGTTCAGGTAAGCCCTGCATTCTGCAAGATGAATTCTCCTTCATAAGAATATCCTGTATGTTTAAATACGTGATTATACAAAATACGTGAACACAGTGAGCACGCACTTTTTTCGTCCAAAGTAAAATAACAATAAACATCAATTAAAATCTGTTTTTGGCGCTTTTTTCTAATCAACTAGCATCTTTAGTGACTGCTCGATAGCAGCACAGTCTAAGTACCAAGAAAACAAACAGTGAACTCGCTTAAATTTGACAAACAAATTTCACATATCCATATTTAAAATTATTGTTGTGCACCATCGGCGCAGGTAACTTGCACTCTACACGCCTAGTGTCCGTCCACCACTACCAACTTAGTGAACGACATACCAGACTGCAAGCCAGTAACCAGGGAAGTCCAACCAACCATTAATTTATTTAATTTAAATTATTTTGTCAAAATACCAGAAGTAATTATGGATGCGCAAGCATACATTTCCCTGGCTAAAGACGCCATTAATGCATTGACCAACATCGTAATGGATCCGAACAATAAATTTACTAAGGAGCATATTGGAAAAATTATGCCTAAAACAAATAACATTCTTAGCTCCATCGGCCAAATGGCAGCGAGAATGGCCAGTCTAGAAGGCGAATTGTCTGTTTATAAAAATATGCCTCCCACGACAACCACTACTGTTCCCTCACAATTACAAACAAAAAACGTTTGTGAAATTATTGCCGAGATAAATGAACAAAATTATAGAGAAAAAAATATAATAATTTGTAATGTACCTGAAAGTGAAGCATTAACCCAAACAGAGAATATGAATAATGATATCACCAGCATTAAAAAAATTATTTCTGACTTGGACAACTCTACAAATTCTCTCGATCTCAAAATATACAGAATAGGGAAAAAGGATATAAATAAACCGAGGGGAATCAAAGTTGAGTTTCCCGAGTCAAAATGGCCTAAAATCTTACTCAGCAAAAAACACTCACTAAAAAATAACATCCGAATGTACCCGGATCTATCATTTGCGCAAAGGACTCAGTTAAATGATTTAAGAACGGAACTCCAAAATAGGCAATCATCAGGTGAGCAAGATATCACAATTAAATATATTAACAACATCCCAACAATTGTCAAATTATCTCCAAAAAAACTGACCCATAACCAAAAATCCACATTACGATCTATCAATATTTACTACCAAAATGTAAGAGGACTGAAAACTAAACTAAATGATTTAAGAATTAAACTACCAACCCTTGAATATGATGTTTACTGCTTCACTGAGACATGGTTGACCCCAGATATTAAAAATGGCGAGTTAGGATTTCACTCCCATAACACCTATCGAATGGACCGTGATAATAATACTAGCAACAAAAGTAGGGGAGGTGGTTGTCTAATTTCTATTAATACTAAATTAACCTCAAGAAAACTCAAATGTGCAAATATCAACGTGGAACAACTATTTGTTTTAGTGACATACAAAAGTGAAAAAATAATAGTTGGTTGTGCGTACATTCCACCCTCATCTGTTGACCAGCTTTATACTAGTTACTGTCAAGATGTAGAAATATTGCGAAGAAAATACCCAGACGCTAAATTTATTCTTACAGGTGACTTTAATCAACCCACTGTTCAATGGGACATTGACAACAATAATACCTGCACAAATTCCACGTCCAATAATGGTTCTCGTGAACTTATAGAAATGTCGTGTTTCCTAAATCTTAGACAAGTGAACTTTATATATAACTGTAATAATAATCTATTAGATTTAATTTTCAGCAACTCCAACAATATAAATGTGAAACATGCAAATGATAACGTTTCAACAATTGATAAATACCACCCACCACTTTTTGTTAAGCATATATCTACACAAATTTTAAATTTAGAGTCTTATAAAGAGAAATTAAATTTTTATAAAGCTGATTATCCCAAGATAAACGAGTTTCTCGCCAAATCAGACTGGAACTTCATTAGTAAATGTAATAATATTAATGATATAATAGAATCTTTTTACTGCATAATTAAGAAATCAATTGAACTTTACGTCCCTATTACAAAATATAGGACATCTAATTACCCCAAATGGTTTAAAAAAGAGCTAATTTGTACTATCCAGGCAAAAAAACTTGCACATAAAACATTCAAAATATCTCGAGCTCCAAATGACTATCTACTTTTTTCTAAATTACGCAACAGGGTGAAAAACATGTCGATCTCCTGCTACAAAGAATACCTGGAAAATATTGAGCAATCGTTACAAAATAAACCTCAAAATTTATTCAAATTCGCAAACAATCTTAATAGTAATGAATCTGGTATTCCGTCTATCATATACTACAATGGTAAAATTGCTGATACACCTCAAGGAATTACTGACTTATTTGCCGAATGCTTTGGCGAAGTATATGAAGCAAACTCATCCAATAACCAGATACCTCAATTCAACTCCAATATTTCTATTGATTTTAACGACCTTGTTATTGATGAAATCGATGTTCAGCGTAAAATTACATTATTAGATACTCAGAAATCCGCTGGCCCGGACACCATACCCGCAATTTATTTAAAAAACTGTGTATCTAACTTAAAAGGTCACCTAACCAAAATATTTAATCTATCATTAGCATCTGGCCTTTTCCCACAAAAATGGAAGACCAGTTTCCTTAGTCCCATCTATAAAAAAGGCGACAAAACGGATGCTTCTAATTACAGACCTATTTGCATACAATCAGTAATACCTAAATTGTTTGAATCCGTATTTCTATCAAAATTTATGTTGCAGGCTCGTAAAATCATTTCCCCTCACCAACATGGATTTATATCCGGTAGATCTACACTTACAAATTTAATTATATACGAAAAATATATATCTGATAATCTAAATTCAAAATTGCAAACGGATGCAGTTTACACAGATTTCAGCAGAGCGTTCGATAAAGTTTCTATAAAAATCTTATTAAACAAACTAGAAGTATATGGGATAAAAGGAAATCTACTAAAATGGCTTGAGACCTATTTGACATCTAGAAAACTGTACGTTAAACTATCTAACCATATTTCACATGAAATTGAAGCTTCAAGTGGGGTGCCTCAAGGTTCTCATCTAGGTCCGATTCTTTTTTTGTTATTTATCAATGACATTGTTACAATATTTGAAGGTATCCATTTCCTATTGTTTGCTGATGACCTGAAAATTTACACTATTATAAGAAATTTAATGGACCGTCTTGTATTGCAAAAAAACTTGGATCGATTATATAACTGGTGTAACATAAATGATTTATTTTTAAACATTAATAAATGTCATTCTATAAGTTTTTCTCGAAATAAAAATCCAATACTCTTTCAATATCATATTAACAATGTAAATCTTTCTACAGTAACATTAATAAAAGATCTGGGTGTCGTCTTTGATAACAAGATGACATTCGTCCCCCACATCGATGCAATCACGAATAAAGCACTTAAATGTCTCGGATTTGTATTAAGAACGTCCAAAGATCTAATGTATACTAATACACTCAAAACATTGTACATTACACTTGTCAGAAGCATTCTTGAGTATAATTCCTCTCTCTGGTCGCCTCTATACAATGTACACTCACACAAAATTGAAAGAATACAACACAAATTTTTAAGGCATATAAATTACAAATTACATATTCCATTAGAAAATTTAAATTATAATTATTTAATGCACTTGCTTAAACTACCTGAATTATCACAGCGAAGAAAAATCTGTGATGCTTTATTATTATTTAAAATTATCAACGGTTATTTGGACAGCCCCGAACTAGTGAATATGATAAATTATCAAGTTCCCAATAAGTACAACACTAGACTTCATGCTCCATTCAATATAGTTGCTTCTCGCACTAATTTTATGATCAACTCTTGTCTTCAGAGATTGCATCGTGTGGGGAATGAAACATGCTCTGTTGATATATTTTTTAATAAAAACATCGCCTCCTTTAAAAAGCATATATGTATGCAGATATTAAGCAAAAATCCTGTTGATTGTTAATAATAATAAACTTAATACTCTGTAACTACTTTCATAATACCTACTTATTTTTGTTTGTAATTGTTGTGTACCTTTTATTTTTGTCATAATAATAAAAAAACTTACGTACATTTATAATAGCAAAAAATATATATATATATATATATATATTTTAAATTACAAGAATATTACTTACTTTTATAAATCGCTAGAAAATGTTTTGCACCACTGCCAACAGGTATGTTTCGAGTTTGTTTGTAATTATGTTTTGTGTAATATTGTGACAATTATAATTGCTGAATGTACTGTAGCCTGAGCCCAAATAAGTATTTGCTGGTTGAACTCCTCTATACAATATACAATTTACTTATCGTATACTAATACTTACCTGTGTTTTGCCAACTTGTCTTTCATGCTCAGCTTATTATCATAAATACTATGTTATACTTCTTATGATGCTATATACCTGTTATAATGCTCCTGTATAATTTACCTTGCATGTAAAAGCCGTCAAGGCGTGAACAAACAAATAAATAAATAAAATAAATAAATAAATAAATAAAAGACAAAGATTAATTAATAGCTGTTTCTTCAGCAACACCACGATGAAAAAAATCTTCAGCCGAAGATCGAAGGGATACATTGTATTAAAATTAAAACAAATAGATGTCTAAGAATTTTAGGCATCAAATACAATGAAGCCTCCGTCATGCACTGCGTCCATTCTCGTATGTCATCAATGATGTTGCCGCCTCCCCGCTGTCGCCTCGTCCACTTTTTACCAGCTGAAAAGACATAGTTATTTGGTACATCTTGATACAGAATAGAGCGTCCCTCAATATCTTTAAGATTTAATTGGAACCACGCTGTTAAAGAGGTGTTCCTTGTAGATGCTTCCCTAAGAGCCTGTTCCTCCCGCCCCTCTACAAAATAAACAGATTGGCTGTCGGGTAAATGTAAAGCCAGAAGTAAAATTGAGTGAGATTGATCATGTATAGATAAGTGAGAAAATCTCTAAAAACCCAGTATAAATAAATAAATACTATCCAAAGAGGAACAAATTTCAACATTAATATGAGCATCATATTTTTTGCTAAGGAATTCATTATATGGAACAACAAATCGATTGTCGATACGTATATCCCGAACAACGTGATTTTCAGAAAAATTATCACGTATCCTGTACTCTGGGTAGCCTGCGGAATTATTATCAGTAGCATCTTTAAATGATTTGGGGAATTTTTTAGAGCACTTACCGTATACCATGCAGACTGACCTTGGATTAAGTACGCCACATGGTCCATGAATGTTATTTTTTTAAATAATATGGTACAAAGCCGTTCTTCGGATGGGGTAGTTCTGCAGATACGGCATTATCAATATCAGAAGCTGTATACAACTTATCTTGGCTGCAAAGTGTAAACACACCATGTAGATGAGGGAGTCCTCTTTTTTGCTGTTCAATTGTATACACCCAACAAATTACCTTTCCAAAAACATGTTTCTCAGTCATATCGTGAATAAATTCCTTGACTTTTAGATGGAAAACCTTGGCTACCATATCAGGCCTGTCCGCGGCCGATTGATAATGTTCCAATTCGGTTGGTATTTCTGGCCATTTGGGATTGCATGTAAAAGTTATGACGACGACAGGACGACCAAATTTACGTACCATTGCCATTGAAACTTGATAAAGTTTATTCACATGGCGTGGTCCACCAGTAAATGAAGATGGAAGAATGACTGTATTACCTGCACATACTCCTCTATCAGTGGCTAAATTTCTTACATGGTTTTGCAAACCTTGATAGCATTCCACTCTGAGGTGTCGTTGGTTTTTCCTAATGTAATCTAGGCGACCAGATTGGTAAATAATGTAAGCATGAATTAAATACTGTTGAAAAAGTTTACCCGCATAATGGATTGGATTAAATATGTTTCTTCGCACTGCTAATTTACTTGCATAAAACTACATAGCAGTTACAGTATGACATTGAGCAGTACAGAAATCAGCATGATGCTGAAAGCCTGGAGTCCAACCACATTCACCTGATGGAAATAGTAGTGGGAAAACCATGGGATCTAAATGCTTTGATAAAGTTGCCATCCTTTGAGGTCCTTCAACATTTTTAGGTTAAACAGCGATATCTATACCCGATGACAAATTCCCGTCTGTCTGCTACGTAAACCATGGCGATATCGTGAGAACTGGTTGGAGCATTGTACCTCTGATGAACGTGTAAATAATAGACGTATATCTCTCACCTGCCCACCCTCAGCCGCAATGCGTATTTCTTCTTCCTCGACAGCTTCTTTTAGTTCAATCATCAATTATTTGCATTATATTTTTATAGCAATCGGCATAACATGGATGACTCATACGCACTCTAACAGCCTCATCAGGATCATATAGATAAAGCTGAGCATAGGAAGGTATTTTACCTGCAACTTGTATACTTCTGGAAGTCAGATGATAAACCTAACCAAATTTTTTTAAACAATATGGACCATTACCTGGGATATTAGCTATTTGCGCTCCAAATGAGGCAAATCTATTAGCACTGTATACATCTAGTAGCATTTGTATTGACAAACAAAATTCCTAAAGTTTTTAGATTGACTACAATCTCCTGTCAATCATTCGTTAAGTGCTGGAGGATAAGCTAAAATTTGTGGTATATGGCACTTCAATCGCTTGGTAAATTTCCCTCTCATTCGAACATTCCGAAATTTTACCAATTCTGGTAAAATATTGCCCACATACCTTTTAGCCATAGTAATTAAATTGAAATAATAATCTGAAAACAAAATATTTCTTTTTAGCGATTCACAGCGATAGTTTTTAAAAGAAATATCTACGGTTATCACGTCAATAATAATTCTGTAATTATCACATATAAACATGACAGCTGATGACAGCGAATGGGGTCGGTGTTGTAATATCAAAAAATAATTAATTACGTATAAGTATCGAGTGGAACTGGTTATTTTTTATTTAATTTATAATGGTGGATTTATAAATATATATTATATTTATTATTTATAATTATAATATATCTCACATTAAATAATCACACTGACATTGTACATTGCTTGACACTAACTGGCTATAAAAGTTTTTTACATTGATTGGAAATCCATATACGCTGGCAACACTGAACAATCTGTCTTTCGCGTGAATAATGATAAACGTCAAATTTTAATATGTAATTGTGGATAATTTTTACTGTAATGTAATGAATCCAATGGATTGTCAACTTTCTAAAACATATTCTCTTCGATATTATCCAAAAATTATATGAGCATCGTGTCTTAATTTTCAAATCGTGTCTTTTCAAGTTAGCGGAATTTAACCGAAACAGACAATTTAAATTTGACCAATCAGAGGGCCTACACCGTCCAGACGCTGGAGTATTAATAATATCAGATAACAACAGCACAAAATCGGTACTTAAGATATTATGAAAGTAGTTGCAGAGCAATGTGTAGTAACTTTGTTGATATTCATAAAAATAAACATGACCAAAACTGTTGAACAAAACAAACTATTGTAAAGCATGTTTGTAGTTAGCGAACATCTATTGCGCCAGATTAGGTGTTTTATAGATCAAACCAAAATTAATACAGCTATAAAAGGCACATGAAGAAGTATGAAAGATATAAAGATAAATCGAAAGTTATACAATTGATAAGTTTATTATAGTAATATAATAACGTATTTAAAAATAAGTTCGTCAGCATAAATAAGTAAAACAATAAACGTAAACAGTTTTTAATAAAGCACGTTTAAAATCAACAAACCTTCATTACGCCCGTTGTTGTTTCACGTACGCAGAGAAATTGATATAAAGATAAAAATTGCAGATAAAAAAAAATTATATATATTATAGCTAAACTACTTTTTTATAGATCTGTTACAAATATTAGTTTTATAGCTTAACTCATTTTTTTATAGATCTGTTACGAATATTAGTTATACAGCTAAACTCCATTTTTTATAGATCTGTTACACATACTAGTGATATAGCTAAACTTAATCTGTTACAAATATTAGTTATATGGATAAACTCAATTTTTTATAAATCTGTTACAAATATTAATTTTATAGCTAAACTCCATTTTTTATAGATCTGTTACGAATATTAGTTACTTAGCTAAACTCATTTTTTATAGATCTGTTACAAATATTAGTTATACAGCCAAACTCCATTTTTTATAGATCTGTTACATATATTAATTATAAAGCTAAACTTAATTTTTTTAAATCTGTTTATATCACTTTTTAAAAGTGTGTTGAATTGTCACTGTGTTGAGTTATCATGGAACCATATCCGATCCCGTCGTTTTTGTTTGCCAACATATTTATTTTATCTGTGAACAAGTAAGTGCACAGCTATTGTGGAGGCGTCACCAGTGTTCTTCATACAGTGATCTTCTTCGTGTTATATTACTATGTTTTTAGATACATTAAGAAGGAAAATTAATTAGTTTTATGAAAATATAATCTATTTATGTAAAGAAGAGTATATATGGTAGGCGGGCGGCGTGGATTTTATTTTTTTGAAAGATTGATGAAATTTTGCACACTTGAACTACAAAACAAAAGGAAGTTCACTGTTTACATAAGATTTCGAAAAACTACGCGAAAAGTCCAAGAAAGGCGGTGGATTTCTGATTTGAACATTTTGTGATTCAACAATACAAAAGAAATGAATCCTTAATCTGAACCACATATTTATTGAAATATTTGTGGCTTAATAATTTATTTTGACCTGGACATATCTTAGTATAAGCGGAAACTGGCTAGCGACAAACATTTTTTCAATGAATTAGTATGTCAAATAAAGTGCCTTGTACTGATTTCTTTTGTGCGGATACCACTTACCCTTATCTAGTGTGTTTTGGTTAGAATTTTTTTATTAATTCTTTACTTTCTCTTATATCTAGATTTGCCCCTCCCCTGGTCTATGCATGACCACCTCCCAATCTATGCCCATCACCCCCACGAATGTCCGCCCCCCTCCAGCGGCCTTTGTCGCAGCATCTCGCCCGCCCGGCTGTCCATTGCTAGTCTTCGTCAACCCCAAGAGTGGCGGAAGGCAAGGAGCAAGAATTATGAGGAAGTTCCAGTATATCCTAAATCCGAGACAAGTGCACGATTTGAGTAAGGGAGGACCAGCAAATGGTGAGTAATTATTATACTCCTTATTTTGATGCTCTCTCTTATCCGAGGTTGGCTGTCATCGGGGAAATCCTCATGTGGTTGTGAATACCTTGTGACTTTGAAACTGTTTCAAAGCCACAAGGTCCGGCGACGTTTTTTCCTGCCATGTATTTCTCGACTATGCCCACCCAGGCAACTTGGGTTTAATAATTCTGCTATATAAGTCCTCCAACATTGCAAAAGCATTATTTTCCGCTTATAATAAATGTAGTAAGGGGCAGTCAAATATTATCAGGTTATTCGTAAACCGGGAAAGTTTGTCTTTCTTTTTATAAAAAAGTCTTCCTTCGAATTTTCTTCCGACTTTTTTGACCGGGTTAAATCTTCCCCACAGGAAAAACTAAACCCTTCCACACACTTTTCCACAAATGATCATCTAGTCAATCAACACTATGCAAGTGCATTATATAAGCATAATAAATACAAAACAATACAAGATCAACAAAACGTCAACTCACCATAGATCAAATGGGAAAATAATTCACCGACTCCAGATATTTTCATGTCAGAGGGTTCGGCTAGGTAGAACTCCTAACTGGACCTATAAATCCTACTGATACCTCAATATAAATGTAATCCTACATGTATTTAATATGACGGATTTTTGCATTTTCATATATAAATTCTTTGATAGATCTAATACGTCTAAATTTTCAATGAGAGAGCCAGGTAATGCCAGTAGCCGAAATAACAAATGGTAGTATTTTTATCGTCTGAGAATGCCAAATTCTTTTTATCTCATTTCCTAAATCTGTGTATTTTCTTATGTTTTCACTAACAAATTTTTGAATATTACAGGAATTTTGAATAGCGACATTAATAATATAAGTTCTTTTTTAAAAAAAATTCATGTAAAACTATATCGGGTCTATTATGACTAATCGTTTCCAAAAATGAATTTGGTTCATATTCATGATATGGTACTTTATTACGGCAGTCAATCAAGTTATGTTCAATTACCAAACTTTGGTGAATTATTTTTATAACTTGACTGTGCCTAAATGGATACTCGGACGTTGCTAATACAGAATATTTATTTTTATTATTTTAACATATTTTTTGTAGTCTTGGTGCATTTCAGAAAGAACCTCCATTTGCGTCACATTATTTTTTGTTCATAGCATTTTGAATATGCCGAGTTCTCTTGGACATTTGGTTGCATAGTCCCACTCTTTTTGGTTGCTAAATATATATATATATATATTATTTTAGTTAATTATCCTAATTGACAAAAGGGAAATGTTCTTCTCAATAGCTTCAACCAAACATTTCACATGACTTGCGCACTCTTCACATCTCTTTTAATATATATTCCTGCTATTTCATTTTAGGTCTCGCCATGTTCAAGGATGTTCAAAACTTCAAAGTCATTTGCTGTGGAGGTGATGGAACCGTTGGCTGGGTCCTTGAAACGATGGGTGGGTTCAAATTGACATATCATCCAAAAGCGTACCTTATCAGTCAAATGTGACAATCTCTCAAGTTTGTATACTTTCCTGGTAAATCATTCTGATATTTGGCGTTTCAGATAAGGTACCATTTGAGGTTCAGCCCGCTGTGGGAGTCATTCCTTTGGGTACCGGAAATGATCTAGCGAGGTGCTTACGTTGGGGAGGAGGGTAAGCAATCATAATTTAATTATTAGTGAACCATATTTACTACCGGATTTGTCCATAAACATGGGAAGAAATAATAGTTTTTACGCATTATTGGATTTTTCAGATGAGGTAATACGACGAAAAATACATTGCGAGCCTAAAATATATTAGTGTTTACCTGTAATTTTCAAACAGTACTTGCTATGCATGCCTGAACACACGATTTTAACGCTGTTCTAGAGAAATTTCGGCTTTATTACAAAGATGACCGGTGTTTCACAAGGCCACCTTCCATTATTTATTTTGTCAAATGGTTCCGTTACTATTTTTTTTTGTATTATTTCAGCTACGAAAGAGAAGCATTACCAAAGATATTAGACAGAGTGGAGAAGTCTAGTACCGTGATGATGGACAGATGGCAGATAGAAGTACTACCCGCTGAAACTGTGAGGAATTAGTCATTATGCTTCCTTTTATGATCATTATAATGCACAAGGAGAATTCAATCTATTATCTCTGAATATTAACTTACGTTCAATTAATTGATCAATACTCTTGACACTTAACTAGTCTTCTTTCTTCTATAACAGACTGAAATGCCATCGACTCCTTCGGAAACTTGTGCAAGACGGGCTCCATCTGTAGCGCCCTATAATATTATCAACAATTACTTCTCTATTGGAGTGGTAAGTCAACTAATGCAACAATTATATCTGAATCCAATTGCAATAAATTTGAAGTTCTTCAAATATCTCGTAAACTGAAATTATCTTGAATGAAAAAACATACACTTAGTAAGACACCACTTTATTTTTGAATCAATAACGATAGCCAACCGGGTTTCGCTTGTCCCAAGCTTCATCAGGGCTAAATATCAACAGTTGATATTTAGCCCTGATGAAGCTTGGGACAAGCGAAACCCGGTTGGCTATCGTTATTGATTCAAAAATAAAGTGGTGTCTTACTAAGTGTATGTTTTTTCATTCAATATGTCACACCCCAAAGTATTTGCTTCCTTCGAAAATATGAAATTATCTTCTTCCCTTTATACTATTCTAGTCAAGGAACCATTGTTTTGATAAGGCACCTCCAGATGTCCTTATCCTGAACTACTTTAGCGGTATCTGTGTATTGTCCCAATCTTTCCTCAGACAGTCGCTGGATTTCGATTTTACCTGGGCTGCCCACTGGACATCTTTCCTCTAGAACTGCCATCGGTATTTTACGAATACGTTAATCTTTTTCATTCGGAGTGTATGTTCCAGCCACTTTATCTGCGACTTTTCTATAAAGACTATAGCAGAGATTCGGATAGTCGAGCTAATATCCATTATCTTAACTACAATTTAATGATGTTATGTTTTCTGTTTTTTAGGATGCTGCCATCTGTGTGAAATTTCACGTGGAGCGGGAAAAGAACCCTGAGAAATTCAGTTCTCGAATGAAGAACAAGTTGTGGTATTTTGAGTACGCGACCACCGAGCAATTCGCTGCCTCTTGCAAGAACCTTCAGGAACATATTGATATTGTGGTAAGTAGTCTAAATGAAATGTTATAATTTGATGATAAAGATAAACTGTGTTGACTTCTTTTGAATGACAAAACACCAACATATCGTTTATTGTGGATCCAAGTAGATATTATTTAATTTTAATTTCGTGCTTTATGAAAAATGAAATATTTTACTTTTTCTCAGTAGGTTATTAATTATTTTATGAGTAACTAAATATTTGTCTCCATTTAAGTTAATGAGGCTATGGCCGGTTCAGGGCTTTATCCGCATTGTGACGAAATGAACCAAGAAACCTCACCCTATTTCCTCACCCGGTTCGGTTATCATAACTCTCGGAATTCTGTTGTGTCCATCAAATTAAGTTATTTTGTAAAGAAACTTGAACGAAATGTTCTAATACTGAGTCTAAAATTTAACATTCGTTTTTTGGAAAGCAGATATATTATTATATGTTGGGAAAATTTTTTAAATGTGAATATCTTCCCCTAAATTTAAAAGTATTTGTTTAATTTAATCCAATGTTGGCTGAGGTCCTGAAAAGTTTCAATGGTTTTTATTCAGCATACAGCATACACTTACAAGAAACAAACTGAACGCTTGTTACATTAGCTTGATGAAATGATGACCACAATATTTTTTTTTATTACCAGTGTGACGGAGTCCCACTCGACCTGTCCAAGGGCTCCCGACTGCAGGGGGTGGCTCTGCTCAACATCCCCTTTGCGCATGGGGGCTCCAACCTGTGGGGCGACCCTCCACCGCGCAGGAGGGGGCGCCGCAGGCCTCAGCCGGCCCCGGTCACCCTATCGCAAGCCGTTCAAGGTAACTGCTAATAGATTTTATTGTGTACGCAGGGACGCTGCAAAAGATGACGCAAGCTGCTAAGCAATGAAATCCAATTTTGAATTATTTATCATGCGATTTTACTACTTGCATCGATAATAGAATCACGGAAGATGAGCCATGAATTAGTAAACATCGTTCATCCCACCAAATATTGTAGAATAGTTATAAAACCTCCAATTTTTGACATTTCCCATGCATTATCATGACAGTATACTACACTAGAACCTCCTAGCAGCACGAGTTGTGAGGCTTAGTTTACTTTCATACATTTGAATGTATTTTTGCATGTTTACGACATGCTACACTAGCGCCTCTAGTGGCCAAAGTTGTCAGCCAATACAAGTAAATTCTGCTAATATTCTACGGGAGTTGGACGTATTATAATACATTACTTTAAATTATATCTACAGGCAGCGTTTCAAAAGCATAACCTCAATGTGTGCTTTGATGCACAGTTTGGTCATGTCATGTCAGTCGGCACGTATTCATGTCATATATGGAAAATCCACTGAGTTTCCAAGTGCCCACAACTTAACCCGTTGCTATTTTCTACGTAAGTATGTTTTTACGTAGTGTCTTTCAATGTTTTCTTTTCCTTTTCAGATATTGGTGACAAGTTAATAGAAGTTATAGGACTCGAGAACTGTCTGCACATGGGTCAAGTCAGAACAGGTAAGAAAAAAATTAAATAAATTATTTATTTACTCATTTACGGTACATCGAATTTTTAAATACAGAATAAAACTTTTTTTTTACCAAAATGGATTACAAACAAATATACAGTGTGAACATACTACAACGAATTACGGTAGAATATGAATAGAATTATGGATGTAAAAATTTTATGTAACTCTAATCGGAAAAATCAGATAAACTCTCTCTCTCTCTCTCTAAGAAAATCCGCAGAATTTTTATCTGACTTCCATTTTATTTATCTCCACAGGTCTCCGAGCCTCTGGACAACGTCTGGCCCAGTGCAGGGCAGTAACTATAGTTACCAGGAAAACTCTTCCGATGCAGATTGACGGAGAGCCATGGATGCAGTCTCCGTGTCAGGTAAATATGTTCATTACTTCCGTGATAATAGATAAAGCGAGTACATTAAGGTTTGGTGAATGAATTTATTAATCAAAATCACATGTTATTCGGTATTCATAGCTTTCCGTAAATAACAAAGTTTTCTTTAAACTATAATACATCTGAGGATTGAACTTACCTCCCCAGGGACTGGCTCAGTGACTTAACTGCTGTGACTTGACTTAACTATTAAAATATCTTTAAAAACATATTTTTCATTTAAATTGTTTGACTGAGAATTGAACCTTCCTCCCAAGGGACTGGAATCAACCGCGAGTAATAACTGAGCCAAATACCGATTGGATATTAGTGAAATTGATTTTATGTTCATAGAAATTCGCATATATCCGCATATGTATGCGTTACAACAAGTCTATCTGACGAGTTTAAGCTCGATCGGATGTCGGGAGGGATCTTATAAGATTTGCATTAATTTGTTGCCGAAAGCAAAAGTGAAATTGCAATAGATGTATTTAAAAATTAATAGCGGTTATGTTATAAAATATTTACTATATCACCAAAACTCACCAAAGTAAGTTTTCTATCCGCCCAAGTGAACCTAATCGAAAAAGTTAAATGTCACAATAGGACGAACCAAGACAACATCACAATATTATATGAAGTGCCTTCTGCATGCCTACATTCTTGGCAATGACCATATTGCATCATTTTTTAAAAATAAATTGGTTACGATTGGGGTTCTAAACAAACTTGGCAAAGTATATTTGAGCTTTGGTTTGTGAATCTCTTTTCTTTGATATGGTTTTGTTGATTTTATCTGACATGTTCATGGAAAAAACGTTTAAAAACTATTTTTAAATTGATAGATAATTTTTAATTGGGGGGAGCGCGTCGTCACATTGCAGGAACGCGCTGCGATGTTTGTTAATAAATCCATATTATATTTATTTTCAGATTAACATCACACATCGAAATCAAGTACCCATGCTAATGGCGCCACCACAGGAAAGAAACAAGGGACTGCTCAGGTTCCTGCCTCATTGTTAGCCTTAACATATAAACCACTTTAGATGGTAGTGTTTAGCTGATGGAGAAATCCGTTATATCATCAATGTTTATTCTACAAAAGCAAATCAAAGTTAAAAAATCCCACTTTATCAACTCAAAATAATCGGGTGTCAGTAATACTCACGGGTGAGGAGTCTAAGAAACTGACTCAACGTGCTACTCGTGTGTTAAAAATTGCTCATGCCAAAACTCCATACGACTTGTATCCATTTGTTTGTTTGTCCACGTTGCCTACAACACCGAATAGGTATAATAACATGTCCAATCACACAGTGAAAAAAAAACAGTGTACAGTTAATTGGAACCACTCGCTATTCTTTTAAGTCAAAACTATTCATAAAGCATATAATAAAAAGCCGTTTTGACTGAATGGTCAAACTGGTCCATGGTAAGATGAAATCTGCCTCAGTAACTATTTTTTTATTGTATGAATCTGGTTTTATTCTTGACTCCCCAACCTTCTCTTAACAGCGTAATTCTACTCTTGTAAGGCCTACCAATCTTAACAATAATTAACATGACAAAACCCGAGCTAGAAATGCCTAATAAATGTAAAGTTGAAGCTGCTGTCAATGAAAGAAATAAAGGTTATGACCAAGAAATGTTTTGTTGTTTTTACCAAGCCCAGAAGTAGAAATTACCAGCGTGAAACATTTAGTTTTACAAATAATGACATTCAAATAAGTCCATGCTAATAATGTAATAATTGCGATGTATAGTTCAAGAAAACAGAGAAATATAAAATATTATCGTTGTTGGAAATAAATTGTAAGAGTCCTTGAAAATATTGTAATATTCCTGCTAAAGAAAAAAGAATTGTACTTAGATAGCAAAATTTATGTCTAGAGACAAGATGAAATATATTAAGAAATAAGAAAAGTTAAAGTGCGATCAAAAACTAATAGCCAGTGTCCATTTAAAAAAAAAATTATGTACTTATGCAAAAGCAAAAATAATTTTTGAAAACATTGAACAACTATGTTTTTCTTAAAATGTTTTCAAACTTATTTGGTTAATGTATAGATTTTTTAATATAATACAAGATGTTCGGCGGTAAACAGTAGTAACTTTGAGGGGTGTTTCTATGATATGGTGCAAGTATAAAAGGAACATAACATATTCCAATGTTATAAGATATTTTCAGGGAAAATGTTTCTAATACAGCTATTTTTTTCGAAAGTTGACCTTCTAACTCAAATGTCGTTTTTGTGTTTTATATAAAATCCAAGGTTTTTATTTTGAAAAGTCCGCCGAACGATCGAAATCTGGCGGGGTACGCGTGACGTCATACGTGCATCGGTCAAGAGTAAAGTAAATTCCACTCGGGTCGAATATTTTAAATATTTTACAAGATACCCAAAAACATGAATTATTTTGAAATAATTTTTATACTGTAGTGCAAGACTGCACGATGCAACTTTGCACTAAATTGTCCGCATTCTAATGCACGCGGCCGACCAATCACAGAGCGTTCAAGTCTCTGACGGTTTTAACAATTGTTTAATGTCGATCTATTAATTCTACGTGTAAATGTAATATAACTTATATATTCAGAATCATGGTTTGTTGATCTATTTGAATATAATATTTTTCTTAAGCCATAACATTTTTCAACCAAGTTCCTTATTGTTTAAACGACCAACATCTTGTATTATTGTTGGCTTTCCGTTTCTGCGGATTCAGATCAGACACATTTGTGGTACTTTACCATTCTTTACTCCCGGCATATTAATCGAGGTGATTTCAATCTTATATTAGAGATTTTTACAAGTAATGACTTTTGTAAGAAAAAAAAAACTGCATTTCGAAAAGTTATTTATCATTTCTTATCACCTCAAAGTTACTGCATTTTTAACCGGATACTTCGTTTATGCGAAATATTAATTTGCTTTAGTAAGCCTGTTAACTGTAACATTTAATTGTTTACTTTATTATATATTATGCAAAACACTTATTTTTAAGCTGATTTTTTTGTCAAATTTCGCAATGGGCAACCTACCCAATTTACGTAGTTCGTCATTTTTTACGACTCGGCGAACGCAACTTAACTTCTAGAACTTTATAAAAAAAAAATAACACTAATATTGTGTTCTGCAAATATTTTTGTTTTTATTCTTGTAACGGCTGTTTCTTTATTAACCTGGTGTAACATTTACAAATCAAATTAAAATGTGGTAGCGATGAAAAAAAAACATGTAAATAAGTGGTCTCAATATGGCTAACTACAGTTTGATTATGACCTTGAACGCCGAAACAGCTGTCACAATAATAAAAACTTAAATACTCGCAGAGCTTAATATGTAATATCACTATTCAATTTGGTTACCTTTAAATTAAAAAGAATTAAATAGATGAAACAAAATAATGATGAATGAAAATCTAGAACTAACGACTGTATTATTGCTTCGAATTATTGCGTATCAGTGTATATATTATATTATATCTGCATATAATTGGTTGTGCTACAAGCTTTGTGACTCGATGTAAATGGTTTTAATTAGGATGTTGCTTTATTTTATACAGGAAAAGACAAATATTCGATGAAGGTGTTATCGACTAGCGAGTAAATGCTTGAAAGAGTATTACGAATTCTGTTTTTCAATCTAAAGTTAATGCGTATTTCAATAGATGTAAGGCGATATAATACTCTAATATCGGGGGTTTGGTTGGCACTCACATTTTCATTATTTCTCAAATGTTTCTAGAGGGATACCTGTGGATGTAAGTTATTTATATTTAAGATTAATAAAAACAGGACTTTAACATTAAAATATTTTACGTAAAACGGTTTGAAAATTTAAAAAAGTTTTTCAACTATAAAGTTAGCGGTTTCAGATTCAGATTTCATTTTTCTAGACAATGAATTACTAACTTTCTGAGGGATTCCTCAAGAAACATTTAAAATTTTAGTAATACGTTTATCAGAAATAAGTCAAATATATCCCATTGAAAGATCGATTTTCTAGGCCTGCTAGGGCAAAGTCAACCGTAGGTCCGTCCATTACGACGGGCGCGCTCCGAATATTATTTTTACACGACTTCATCACTTATGTCGTTAAGATTCCCACTTTATTTTAGGGATTTGAAGGCGAATTCAACCAATATAACAGGGCCGCGCGTCTCATATCTTACGTCGGTAAATTATGGATTTATTTTAGGGTATTGTTTCGTCTTACGAAAACCAGATATGGTACCATAACATAAAATTTTCTATCATTTTTTTTGATTAATTGCTTGTAATTTTCACCTTAAAACAATAAATTAAATATATAAATCGATAGAAAAATATAGGTTTTTTGCTGTTATTTATTTTTTTTTTGCAATTTATGGCTCGATCGAATCTTAGAATTCGTAAGGCCTTATAAAAAGTTTGGTCGTCAGTGTGGAGGGACGTAGTCAAATTCTTTTTTTTCCAATAGGCTTAAAGATTAATCTGTGCTACCTTTATAATATTACTATGTAAAGATATTTTATAATGATAAAATCGTATTATGATAATATCATATTATGATAACATTGTATTGTGAAAACATCACATTAGATAATATCGTATTCTGATAATGGTAATTGATATTCTGGTAAGTTCTTATTATGATAATATCTTATTGTGATAATATCGTTTTGGTGATAATTTCGTATTATGATAACATTGTATTATGAAAACATCATATAAGATATAATATCGTATTATGATAATTTCTAATTACGGTAATATCGTATTATAAAAATATCGAATTTCGATAATACCTAATTTCGATACTATCGTTTTATGATAATTCGTATTGTGAAAATATCATGTTAGATAATATCGTATTTTGATAATATCGTATTATGACAATTTCGTATTATGATAATATTGTGTTGTTATAATATAGTATTTTAATAATATCGTATTATGAGAATTTCGCATTACGATCATATCGTATTATGAGAATATCGCATTACGATAACATCGTCTTTTGATAATATCGTGTTATGATAATATCGTATTAAAACGTTACACCTCGAGACTGAGTGTACACAGGGATTGACACTTGATGCGAAATATCGATGGACCTAATATAGGAGACATGTATAAGCAAAATAGATCACGTGAACTGAGAATATTACCAATTCTCAACATCAGTTACTAAAATTGTAATACATGTGGACTGTCCATTTTTCTAGGGATTTCGGAAAACAAAGAATAAATTTCCTTCAGTAAAAAAATAAATTCACTTTCTAATACTTACCACTTTAGTTTCAGTATATTTTCGATAGGTTTTCTGAACCACCTCTCCTTCGTCAGGGTAAAATATATACCAACTTTAATAATGTGCTTTTCTAAATCTGTTAACCACATAATTTCAAAGAACCACAGTTTTGATAAAGATACATGGACCGGGTATTCATCACAATCATAGCGCAGCATAAAGAAAACAAAAACAATACTCACCAAAATGTATCGGATAGTCACTCTTCCACCTCAACATTAGCATCTAATAATTGAGCACCATAATTTGTTAATAACGTAAAGTTAGCATATATAATATATAATTATACGTTAAAACACTACTAAACTACATTTTTGACAAAAAAAAATTTCAACATACACAAAATAACACTTACAGACCAGTTAGACAAGCGTACAAAGAAAACATAAAAACTCCGACAATAAATTCAAGCTTTGGACAAAGACACTACCAATACCATGCTATAAAAGCTTTCAACAGTCTAAAAATTGAGGAAAATAAAAATAAATTCACACACAAAATTACAAAATCTATTAAAGAACAAAAAAGACAATATTACCAAAATGTCATAGCATAAAATAAAAATAAAACCTACACGTAACACACAAAACCAATATAAACACACATCAGTCACAAACACACAAGATTATATTTTAAATGTATTATTTTCTCTTTAAATGTATTATGTAGATTATATTTTCATATTATAAAACTCAGCACGGGCAAGCCACCCAGTGAAGCCAAAATTACTGGAAAACTTTGAATTGTAAAAAATATTGTACCAAATAAAAAAATAATAATGATTCTTTGGTTACAGCTTAATTAGAGGGATTCCCGTTTATTCTATTTCCTAGTTTCATTTCAGGTTTCATTTCATACGCAACTGAGAATAAATCCAAAATATGTTATATATTATGTTAACCTGACGAAGGAAAGGTAGTTCAGATAAAATAATTAAACTGAAGTGTGTTATACTAAATAAGGATATTTCTTTTATTTTTATTTGATCTTATGATTTTTTATGGTCTTAGCCACCATTATAATAATTGTTATCGGATTAATAATATAACGATAATCTATGTTTAGATTCCTTCAGTTTATTGTTTAACTGAGTACAGAGATTAAGATGAGATGAAACTAATACATGGGTTTTTATACTACCATAATATATCTATCTCGCTCTACACTGACCGAGTCAAACACTATTAATACTAATTAACACTAATTTTTATAAGGGATAACTACCAGTGGCATTCAATCTCCTATGTTTTGTATTTATATCTCGCATCAATTCTAGTCTGAGATAGCAAAAAGGCCATACTGCATTCAAGGCATTCTATGTATAGATTTTAAGACGAACCGAATAACTCCAAACGTAGGAAATAATAACATAATAATTCTATTGAAAATGGAATTTACCAATACTACGAATTGACTTTAGAGGTTCGATATTATAGTGTACATATCTCTAATTGTTACTTTTTTATACGTTTAGATAGAAAATATATTATTCTAAAATAAAGTAATGAAGTAAATAATACGCTTTTGTAATAAATTATAAAAAAATACATATACGAAGTGTTGCACTTAAAAAACACCGATAAAAGAATAAGATGAAGAAAAAAAATATTTAAGAAATAAAGACAAATAATTTTGTTTCATTTATATTTATTCTAATAAATGTGCCATTTAGTAATAAAGTATATATAATATATTTGATGTATGTAGATATCTATTGATTCTTTTAAATACTGCGATATACAGTCGCCGGCCAGTCAAACCATTTAATTAGAAATGTGTCTATGAAATTATATATACTAGGTATAGAAAAGTATTTTAGTAACTACCAAAGTGTAGATATTTTATACTGTGTTAGAAGTACCTACTCAGACTTAAGGCGTTAATAAAATTATCAGAAATCGTCTTGCAAAATAAATTATCAATACCAAAATACAAATACCAGGTACCATAAATTTTATGATACTTAATCTAACATTAAAAACACTGCCAAACCAAAAACCTATTCACTCTATTAATAATAGCATATAATTTTTAATCACATTTTAGAAATTTGTACTCTACACCTTTTTTACTAAAAATCAAGCACCTTAGAATGATAAATGATAAACAAACCAGGTATAATAAACAATCAATGTAAAATAAATGTTCCATGATTAAGAATTCTCAAACAACCACTACAGAAACTTTGAATTGATTAAAAATCCTCAAATATAACCTTACAAATTGTCTAATGATTTCAAAACCTCAAAAAAACATTATAGAAATGTATATTTATTTGCCTGCATAATTGTGTAATGGTTGTAATCGTCAATCAACCACTGTAGAATTGTTAATTGATTAATATTAATCACCATAGAATTGTGATTGACAGACAAAACTATAGAAATATGTAATTATTGTAATCCTCAACTAACCACTTCCGAATTGTTCCATGATTAAAAATTCTCAAAAAATCACCATATAAATGTTTAATGATCAACAATGACTATAGAATTTTGTAATCCTTTGTTTGTGATTCTCAATCAACCACTATAGAAATATTGTTTAATATTTTCCGAACCTCAAATAATCATTACATAAATGTATGATAATACAATGCCTGCAGAATTGCGTAATGATTGTAATCATTAATCAACAACGGTTGAATTGTTAAATGATTAATATGAATCACCATAGAATTATGATTAACAGACAACTATATAAATATATGATATTATTAATGATCAACAATGACTATAGAATTTTTGCAAATTTTTCAATCAACCACTATACAAATATTGTTTGGTGATTAATCAATCAAAAATTGTTTAGTGATGAACAATCCTCGATCAATCACTATAGAGTTGTTTACTAAGTAAATTTTTGTTCAACCGCGTGCAATCAATGTTTTTAAATTCATTATGCTAAGTCTCTTAATCAAACATGTTATGTGGAATTGATCATATTCACATGAGTATTTTAAAAATTATAACTTATTTTACAAAACATTTTGGTTAAATTTGTTTTGCAAAACAACAACTATTTTAGTTTATGCCCATTTCGCTGTCAAGATAATTCTGTTTGTTGTCAGAATAATTCTGTTCCGCTGTCAAAATAATTCTGTAATAATTTTGTTTGCTGTCAGAATAATCCTGTTATAAGTAAATTGGATACTTTATTGGAATGTTTTTGTCTGGAATTTATTATGTATAAATCTTTATAATTACTTAGGTATGAGGTTTTCGTAAAAAAATGCTTTAAAAAGCTAAAATATTGCATTTAAAACATTATTTGTTAAACAAATATATTGTTTTGAGATTAACTAACTTTTGTGACGATATTTTTCTTCATGTACCTGAGGAATGACACTGGTAGTGAAAGGGTCAAATATCACTATGAATTACGAATTATCCCAGTGTCCTATACCTTAACACCATAGAAAGTGGTTGTTTTTAAAATGGAATAATCCTCCTATAAAACCGAGTCTAAATAATGGTTAAAAAATATTGTAATTACAAATTATTTACAAGACTTGATATGTAAATCCGTCTTTTTTAGCCTTAGACGCTTAGTGCCTGTGTTTTATTGTGTAATACAAATTATTAAGTATAAATAATATACGTAACATTAACATAATAAGAAAAGTAATTTAATATAAAAAATTGTTTGTAAGTCAATGTGTTGGAAAATGCTTCTTAAGCACAGTTTAAATGGGCCGGAATCCTGTTCAGAATCTTACATTAAAACTGAAAAAATAGGTTTCTGACATAACGCTTCAATTGAGGCGCTATTGCGTACTAATATATCGTGGAAACTTGTTCCACTATTAGATCGCGATAAGCGGTGCAAGTAGACCAGATTCAGTAGTTTTAGTTGGGAGAGTTGGATGTCAGTTGGAGGTAAAAAAAATCGGAACCTATTTTTTCGCTTCATGTCTCATCTAAATATATTACATTTATGGTTTCTGACCTTTTTTTGAAAATATCGTTGAAAATTTTTTACTGTTTTAAGAAGTCGAATTGTTTAATTGTTCGGAAAATATTGATATGATATCCAATTAAACAGATTTTATATACTTGAGATTCTGAACAATTTACTGGCCCGTATAAATTGAGCTTTTAGATGATTAACAGATAGGAAAAATATTTTAAGAAAAGTGTAGGTATCTCTTTATAATAAAGAGTGTCAAAAAAAATCATACATATTTATCAGAATGAAAGTTCGTTGTCTGCTTTGAATCTAATTCTTCAATGATCATAACTGAGAACCCGGATACTTGACGTTAAAACAAGGCTTTAAGCTCAAAAGGAAATTAATAACATTTTAATTTTTAAAAAAAAGTAGTAAAGCCTTTTTTATTACCTAAGTGGTTTTTGAGAATAACTGAACATCATACAACTTTTAAATTTAAAAAAAATATATATAATATAAATATATTTACTCTGAGTTAGTGTGATTCACTGAAAATCAGCTAATGTAACATTGACATGAGTTTATTGTCAATCAGCGCAATTTTGTTTATTTTTACATTTGAAAGGTACCCGTTAAGTTGAATGATTGGCGTTAGAATTGGAAATTTCTCGCCCTCATTAAAAAAAATCATACATCTGAATTTTAATATGGAGAAATCTAAACTGATTATAGTGCTATATAGCCAATAAATTCACCTATATTTGAACGTTTTTCCTAAATTTTTAGGAATTGTAAAAATAATAATAAAAAATCGTAAAAGCGCGAATTCTGCGAATCAAAAATGGCATATTGTGGCTTGCGGTCACTCAAGACGTTTTGCAAACTCGGCATAATATGCTGACAATCACTCGAGTGGTTATACTGCTCGTTTGTAGGTAGCGCTAATTTAAATTCAAATACAGGGTTTTCCAATAAGAGGTGTTATTTTGAATAGCCCGCTATTTTGGTCGATGTTACTTTTAAAGCTGTCATTTTTTGACAATTGACAAGTAGAAACTACGCCATTAGTAAAAATGGAACGATACACGTTTCAACAACGCATTAAAATTTATTAAAATTCACGTGAGTGAATCAAATGCAAATCATATTGAGTGACGATCCCCATTTCCACCTCGGTGGCATCGTCAACAAGTAAAATTGTCGCATTTGGAGCTCGGAAAACCCAAGAAATATTATTAAAAGGCCTCTATATTCTCAACCTGTGACTGTTTAGTGCGGTTTATGGTCGGCGGAGTCATTGGACCTTACTTTTTCGAAAATGAGGCTGGAGCAACAGTTACGGTGAATGGATCGCTATCGAGAGATGATTAATGATTTTTTATTGCCGGAATTGGATGGTATTGATTTGGACAACGTTTACTTTCAACAAGACGGCGCTAAGTGCCACACAAGCAACGAATCCATTGATCTTTTACGATTGAATATCAAAATAACACCTCTTATTGGAAAACCCTGTACAATATTGAATTGAATCACCGTATATGCCTTTTTGAAAGAATTGTGTTTTTATGTAGACAAAATTATTTATTCATATTCATATTGAGTATGTACGGGCGCAAACAAACAATTTATCTTAATATTTTAAAGCATAACGTGCTAAAAGAGTTTTTTTTTAAATAAATCAAATTAGCGCCATCTATGAAAGGGCAGTTTTTAATTAATTTTAAATGTACCCTTAAGTCAACCAATATTTTTTTTAAACTACCTTTCTCTTTTGATCTCGTAATGATGTCACCTATGTTCACCCTCTTCCTTCTCACGCGTCTCGTTTGAAAATGAAAATCACAGAAGATACACGAACAATGACGTCACGTACGATTTCTCGTTGGGACTAGTATTGATTTACGTGTATTGTTTTTTCAATATATTTTTTTATTAAATACGTATTTTTTTTTAAGTGAGGCCTTGTTTATACTACAAGAATTCGGGTTCTATATTTTAGGCTATTATTTTTGCGTAGCTGAGATATTTCTTTCGGAAACTGGGATGCGCATGACTTGAAAAAGAAAACTTTGTTTAACGCCAAGTGGAAAGCTTTTAAAATTTAGCAGAATTCTTATTCCAAGCGATTGCTAACAAAACAGAAAAGAAATAAAATATTTATTTTATTTTTTTCGTTTTAGGAAAGATCAGTGTTAGGATAAAGTATATGAAGTTGAATTAGAAGGACATTTGATTTAATGCACACAAGATATTCGAATCGAGATGTTGAAAAGCTTTAATACGCGCATTTTGAAAATAATTTCTTTTTCATTGAATCGGTTGGTTGATAAAGGTAATTTTTTATGGTTATTTCTTAAATTTGTGCCATATGTCGGAATAAAAACTGGAACAGATATGTTAACTCTTTTTTCTATTCGTAATGTTCAATATTATATACCAAGATATTTAAAAACCTTCGTAATGAGAAACTAAAGACAACTTTTTAAAAATCGTTTTAAGAAGTTTGTTGAGGTCTAATCAGATGACGTCATAATAGTTATCAATCTTTTAACATTTGCATAGGATAAAATGACATTGACAGTGTTACAACTATTATTCTTTTTTGAACTGGAGTTCTTTGTTGGCGAAATTTTATTTGCCATAGTAATAGGTAATCTATTTATACAAAGGCGAGCGTCTGTGGCGGGCAATATTGATACAAATTCGGCCAAGTTGCATACTTCACCTTCAAATCAAAAGGAAGGTCACTGTGTACATCTGATTTTGAAAATATCTGGCAACGGCTGGAACTTTAGCTAGTCAATCTATCCATCTATTTAGATGGAGCATAATGTATGTGGCGAGCGAAGGGGCGTGGATTTGATGTGTATGCAAAAATCTACAGTGTTATTCCGACATTGATGAAATTTTGTACACTTGATCTTTAATGCAAGAGGAAGGTCACAGTCTATATAAGATTTCGAAAAACACTCCGTAACGCCGGGGATTTTGGCTTGTACGAAATCAGTTCAGTGCAGAGTGAAGTAACAATAATTATTATGGAGATGTGCTGTAAAAACGTAAACGTATTAAAATTGTTCATAATATTGAAGATGGGATGTTTCAGAGAATTTGAACAATTCACCAATTTTGGTGTTCAAGTCCTGTGAAGGTTCTACTCAAGTTATGTTATTACTTCAGTTTCGTGAAACAACTGGTCAATAATGATATAATAACAGAATTTGAAGAGAACCTTTACAGAACTCTGATTATTATTATTGTAAAAGCGATTTAAGATGGGCATGGGTAGTAAATGTGAAATTGTTTTTAATTTGAAGTGAAGTTCCTCTTTTATTAGTGCATATTCTTTAACTTATTTCACCAACCAGTTCAATGAAAAACGAAAATTGTTAATTTTATTTAATATACCTATAATAAGCTTTTTGGAATTAATGTCGCGTAATATAATTTTGAAAGTGCTGAAACGTTTTCTTTTAAAGTATTTCTTAGTGAGATGATGATATTAATACATATTTTACTGGTGCCATCTTAAATTTATAAAGTTGGCTTTTTCTCCTACTATGGATCTCTTCTCCGTGAGGGTAGGCAGAACGAAAGCTTTGATTCTTGTATAATTATAATTTTTATTACACAGCACGCTTTTTGAGATTCCTTACACAGTTTACCTCAAATATATTATAATTAACGTTATGTATAGTTGGTTAGGTACATAGATAGAAATTGAATCTTAAATTGCGGGAACGACAACTGTCTAAATTCGAACAAATTATGTTATTTAGTTTTTCTTTGTTTTCAGATAGTTTATTATTTCAGAGAATATTCCTGAGCCAGATAAGCGTATATTATCCTATATTGTCTGTTGATATACCTGTGTGTATTAATCTAAATTTAATTTTCCATATTTTTCTGCTTCCCCTCACCACTTCTTCCAGCCTCTCAACAAACATCAGATTCCGTAGTTCCATGGTTCCGGTCAGTTAAAACCCTTGTAAGGTTTTCATATATACTTAATTTTTTTTCTAAAGAAACATGTGTCATCTTAGCACATAGATTTCTTTTAATTGTCCAGTCCAATGGCGCCCATCGCGAGACTCGCAAAATTCGTATTGCATTCCGCGACAGATTGTAAAACTGTTTTTTTTTATGTTCCTTTATTATGATTAAATCGGGTAAGAAACGTCTCGCTTTATATGGTAACAGATATAATTTTAATCTAATATACGGGGATGTCATTTTAACACACTTTTTAAAAGATTTTCTGTACATTTGTCGTTGCCGCTCTGCTTGATTGAATGTTTGTGTTCTTAGCGGAATATCAACAACTTTGTGTCTGGCCAATATTTGGTCGCATGTCCAATTTATTCTGAATAATTACATTTAACCTTCAAATATTTGTATGTGTATCTAATGTTTTAACAAAAACTATGAATAAAGTAACTGTTCTATTATTTATAATGTGTTTATTTATTAAAATTAAACAAAGTACAAGTTATTTTTAATTAGTTTTAAAAAAGGTATTTTTCTTTTACTACAATTTTTGAACACCTAAAATATTATTGACAATAAAACTATTAAGCATTTAAAAATAATTAAATTCTAACAAACATATATCTACGGGGAAAAATAAGTAAAAAATGTTAAAATACAAACCAATCAACTACTATCAGCGTTTTACTAACGGCATGTCCATTTCTCGCAGGGTTATGCAGAGAAGATGAAACACCACAAAATTCAAAACTGTTTTGGCACGCATTCCTTTTCCCCACAATCATACAGAAATGGGTACTATTCTATTAGTTCTGCTCTTGATTATATGATCACACTAAGTCAACCTGGGGCGTCCATAATGTCTTCCTTCTTCCTTCAATTGCATTGCACGAATATAATAGTAAATTAAAAATTTAATGAACAAAACACGATTTATGAAGAGATAACAAGAAGACATGTGTAGGTGTAACAAAATGTGTAACAAAAATACAACTGAGGTGAAAAATTAAAAAAAAAAACATTGTTCCCGGATTTAAAAGAGTTCAAAGTTTTTTTATTATTACTGTAGTGGTACGCAACTACTTCATTCGAACGAAATTCTAGAGGCGTCGATTTTTCCAAACAAGCTTCTTGGATGTTCTTTTATTTATTATTTATTTGTTTGGAAAATTCTACATAGCAATCAAATTGTTCGAGAAGCTTCTTCACCTTTTAAAGCGACAGCATGAAGAATCCAGTCAGTCATCAATCCGCCATCAGTTCACAAGTGCTCAACGAGTGATAATCCGCGCACCGCACTTGCGCGAAGGACATTCTTCCCGGCTCTGCTCATGGACTCCATCGGGATATCATGCGCTTTGGCCCAGATCGCCGTCCCTGGCCAACGCTACATGGATTACAGCGCCCTGGTTCCAGCGTCTCTGACCAGCGCTTCATCCACTCACCATGACCACCACGAGGACACGCAGCATCCTCACTGGTCTACTCAGCTCTCGTTCAACCGCCTACAAGGTCCACCGCACCTTCGGCCTTCCCGTCAGCACTGGAGTACTGATTGCCAAGATCGCCAGTGCCTGACAGACAACGAGTCCGGTCACCAGCGCCCGGCGTCGACTCACAGACCCGCGCTTGACCTGCCATCACCGCCTGCATCCTGAAGAATACTACATCTGTCCTACGACATCTCGTCACGGCTACCTGACTCACAAATAAACACTCTGACCTTCACAACATCTTTCATTTTGTGCCTCTCACCTGATCTCCTAAATTACCAACTCGAAATAAAACATTTACAGTTTTTATACAATGTGTAACAAAAACACGATTTGACTGTTGTAAAGTGTTTTTTTTTTTGTAAGGCTGTAAAAGATGAAAAAGTAAAAGTAAATTTACATTGTACTATTGGTAATAGAACTAAAAATATATTATATTTTATGTATTATTTATAAAACTACTTTCATACTACTTATACACCGTGTTCCACGCCAGTAACGCGAAACTTTGACATGAAAATTTTGCAATAAACGTTTACGTAGCGCCTAAATAATGCAAATAGGAATCATAAATTTATTATTTTGTTTGGTTTACAAAGCGATCATATAAATATACCTTTATAAGTATCATTTTTCCTACTCAGTCAGCTGTTCGATTTAAGATTAACGATTTGTGAGGGTGGTCAATTTTTTATGCAAGTACGTATATTAGATACACTGGAGAATATTTATTACAATTGTTTTTTTTTGTAATTATGCAATTTGACAACCAACACCTGCCATAGGTCACCCCAAGTGGTTCGCTCCGTTTGGTGATTTAGCAGTGATACCGGATTCATCGGGTAAGGTTTATTCAGGATGCGCCAGCCCAACAGCTGCGTGGCGTGCTAGATCGGGAGAGGCTGGTTTGGGGTGACTCTGACCACTCCAACTGGTCTCTCTGCCAGTTACACACCTAACTGCCAAACATAAATGTTGGCATTAGAAATTCATCGTGGTCTGCTATCATCGCTTTCATCGACAACGCAAACTAACTATATTTTATTTTATTATTTGACCGATTAATCTGAATAGCTACTGATTCAGAAATATGTATATATTCTCACAGCTGACACATAAATGATGGTACATAATTCAAAACATCTAGAAAAAAATGCCACCAACACCGTTAGATATAAGGTTTTATGTAAAAGTCAACATCCAGAAGAAAACGTATAAAATAAATGTACCTGTATGTATCGCAACCATGACCGGAACACAATACTCACACTGTGACACATTTTGACACACAATTTCGGAGTATTTCCTCTTATAATAAAATGCAAATATAAGGAATATTTCTGAACGTATCCGAAAACGAAAAACTGTTTTTGGAAGGTGGTAAAAAAAGCTTTCAAATATATATTTCTTAAAATATAAAAACTTGGATGCAACATAAAAAATGGCGCACCTTACGTTTATTGTAACTAAACTTACCAATAACAAAAAATGTATTAAAACACGTATTTTATTAGACAAATAAATGTATTACAAACATTTCTGCCACCTCACTTTTTTGTTGTTTCATACAAAAATAAATCACAAAAAAATCATTAAGTTTGATTTTTAAATTGCGTTTAGATTCTGTGGTTTCATAGATTTGTACTTTTTAATTCTTCTGTGGTTAACTTCTAGATTTGGTATATAAGCTTGGTGTTTTCTCCTTCTAATTCCGTTTGGATTATATTTCTCACTATGACAATAAGGGAGATACAACGATTTATATGAGACCGTTGTTCCCAAAAGCGAACAAATTAGTATGAAAGGTTAAAAAAATCATCACGTCATTCTTTTTTGTTTCTTCAAACTGACTCATCAAAAAGATATTTCATAATCTCTTTCCGTAGCTCACGATTGGGTGTGACGATATTGTTCAAGAGTGGTTGGTTTGTCATTGGGGAGACGTATTTACCTGAAAGATAAATAAATTAGCATTCAGAATTTCTACAAAATACCTACTGCACAATTTGTTTATGTATTAAAAGCTGTACCCCGCCACGCGTTTATTTGGCTCAGTCTATTTGTGCAGATAGAGAAACAATAGCGCGTGTTTTGCTTTTACGTCCAGTTTTAAAAAAAACTGTTACAGGTGATATAGGTGTATAAAAAATACACGCTTATCAGAATGCAACGTTGTGTCAAAATTTTAAAGCAATCGGTGTAGATATTTCGGCGATTCAAAGATTTTGAACGAACGTTTACATTGATATTTTATATAGTTTTATTTATTCAAAAAACAGTTTTTAACATAAAAAAACATACTCTACACATCTCACTAGGGCATTCCTGTATCAAGATGTGCAGCTTTACAATTACATCATTTAAAAAAATACACATATGTATACTTAATATAATAATAACATTAAATTTAAACCCAAAAAAGAAAAGTCAATGACACATAAGTTAATTATTATTTTAAATATATTACTGCCATCTATCGACACAAGTCATAAACTTTAAAGATCCTATAATTCATATTATTAATTTGTTAGTGCCATCTAACGGAAAATTATCACACTAAATAACTCTTATAGAATCAAACAGTGACAAAACAGAACAGTATTATAAAGAATAGGTTTGGTTGGGTTAGGTTAGATTTTTTTTCCGATGTTCTCTTTTGTCACAGTTATGTGCACATAATTATAAAGTACATTGTAGGTACTGCTTGTAAGTCAGTATCCTGGTATTTTTTTCGTAAATGGCACCCTGTTCTCAAAGTATTTTTAGGTGTTCTGTATGAATTTAACAATCAGATTTCGCACAAATGCGGTTTGTTCATTAGGCTCTGCCACATGTACACTTCGGAGCGGCTGTACCACACACTGTTTCAGGCAGCCGCGCAGAAAAGTCACTGGACTGTGCTCTATTCTGCGCGGGCGGTATACCGCCGCTCCAAAGTGTACGTGTGGAAAAGCCTATTGATTACAGCATTGTTTACCTCCACTCAAAAACCACTCATTAATGGCTTTCTTCTCGTAAGTGAAGCCATCCGCACATTTGACGGGCTCCAGCATGAGGCAGTGCGTGATGGGGCACAGCATATGGTGCTCCGGGGCCCGAGCCCCCGTCCCTGCAGGCCCGCTGGAAGGGGACAGCGAGGCGCTCAGGCGCAACCAGCGAAGTTCCTGCGCCATGGTGTGCGCCGGGGAGTTGTTGGGGTCTGGAAAAGGACAAGAAGTAAAGTCGTAAATAATAATACATTAAAACCTTAATGTCACGACATCGTAAAAACGTAAAATCATTAAATCGTTAAATTTTTAAATCGTTGAATTCTTAAATTGTTAAATCATTCCATTGTTAAAGAGGTACATTAATTAGGTAAAGTTGTGCGTCAGAAACCAGTATGTAAAAATGGAATTTAATGGAAAGTAAATACAAATTTGTCATCTTCTAAATAAAATTTTGTGCCTTATTAAACTTATTACTTATTACTTAATTAAATTTCGTGCCTTGACATAATATATTTTACTAATATAAGCAGATTTTCAATGTGTCAAATTGGCATCACGACACCATTACCTGTTGTGATGTCTAATGCTTCGGAGCTATTCAAATTCTAGTTTGCGCGCGCATCGCTCGCTCGCCCCAGCGCTACCTGTCGTAAAATGCAATAACTATCTTAACTGACACACTACACCTATCACATCACACAATACAAATACTTGTTTGCGTCTTGAATGAGCAGTAAATTACTAGACAATGATTAAGGTCAAGCTAAATACTACTTTTGGTATTCAATAAAATATTTTAACGGGGTTGCTTGGTGGTTGGAATCATCAACGGTGGGTTGTCTAGACTTATCATTGATTTTACAATTACATACCTAAGTCTGTTCCGCGTGGTTGATGGTCAATCACAGTAATAATGTTTAAAAAACAACTTAGAAAGACTTGGAACCTTTTCAGTGATTTTATTACCTGCTTCTATAATTATTTGTAGAATCTCTTCTGCAGCTGGAATCGATTCCCTTCCTTTGGGGTTTCTGGTCAGAAGCTTTACACTGATCAATCTCATCAAGGCATTTGTTTCTTCCTGGTCCTGTGGAATAATGCGTATATCAATTTTCAATTCAACCAAATTATTGTGAAGGCATTTATAAGTATTGTATATTCCACTTATTAGTACAGTACTTACAGCAGGATAAAGATCTTTTAGCCATTCCAGCACCTCCTCACTAGACCACTCCATAGGGTTTTTGTTTGATGACATAATGAGTTGACCAGGATCCGACTCAAATACCTGTAAATACAAAACATTATGTTCAATATTATTTATTTTTAAAAGATTATTCTTCTGTCATGTGATGAGAGGTCAGATAATCTAGATCTAGAGACTCGGTAGTCACCCAGAGAATCTCACCAATTTCGCTGGCGAATGAATGGAGTATATTCGATGACCACGTATTTAATGGTCTACAGCGCACTACATTCACACATCGCTGATTCTTTAACGCCCCACCTGTGTATCATGCGGGGACGACGACTGTGAAAGCATCTTTCTCTATAGATTATAATGATTAGGTCACTTGACTGCCATATGTGAGGACCCCAAACATCATCAAGATAGATATAATGACAAATTAGCAGAAGTAACGCAGAGGTAGGAAATAATAGAGACCGACTATGTGAAGGAAGATTTGTAGGGCTCAACAGGGTAAAAACATTTGATGATTGGGAACGAGTAACTAAAGACCAGATACAACGGACTACTTTTTAAAATGAGGCCAAATGCCACCCTGGGGCATGCTCTTAACTTCGATAATATCATTTGAAAGAACTTATAATTTGATGTACCAAATGCCTCGGCAGTTTCCAAATACATAGTTGACCAGACAGGCAGCCAGTAGCCAGCAAAGTGCCACGGGGTCCAAAAGAAGAAGTAGCCACTAAGGATTCATGCTCCAGTACGTAAAGGCACTGCCCAGGGTATATCGACCAAATCCTGAAAAAAAACTCTAATGAAGTTCAATAAATTGTAAGAATCCCAATGACAGTACTTAAACTTCACTGAAAGTCAGAAACTCCACGATTACTAATTAAAAAAATAATGGAAAATATTAAAATGAATCCTGATTTTTGGTTAACCAACACAATGATTGGATAAAACATAACTAACACTAAAATATACAGACCTTGCTTGTTTATCAGTTGAAGTAGTGCAGATAAGATCCGATCTATTGAATGGGAATCTAACACTTGTAACACTGCTGCCATGTCCCGCCAAAATCCTCCACTCCGAAACGCTCATATTGCTGTGGGGGCTACAAGCCTGGAAAAATGGCTGTTACAACATTAAAAACAATAAATTCTTTAGTTTTTCTACAAAAGATTCGTTTCATTATATATCAATAATGAGTCATACCTTGGGAATGAGCATTTTCCAGATTTTGACCAGACAATCATTACCACAAGTCGCCAACAGATGGCAGGTCTTGTCTTCTGGAATTTGTAGGGGCAACTCTTCGGGTGTTGGAGCAAAATCAATTCCTTGAACACCTGAAAAAAATAATTGCGTAAGAGAAAAATGTTAATATTGGTAATAAAGACATGCTGCAGATTAATGATGTCCAGCGTTAACTTTTCCATTTAGCCGTTAACCGCAAGAGTCATGAAAATGTAAATAAAAGCGTAAATGTAAATAAGGTCGAGAATCTTTTGTTAAAGGAGGCGCTTATTTTAAGTGACAAAATGTCTAATAAATAATAATGGCGATTGCTGATGACGTCCAACGTAGTGGGGGTTACGCTCCAGGAACGTATAAATGGAATGAATTAAGGTGCGTTAAGAATTTTATCCTTTCAGAAAACTATGCTTAAGGATGTGTATGCAATTTTCCGTGTGATAGTAAAATGGGTATTTTACCCAGATCATGAGCGCAGTCCTGAACGTGTATGGCCTCGCTGTCAAAGGACATTCCATCATCAGGTAGAGCATACACCCTAAAATCTCCGTTATGAGATCCTGACGACACCAGTCTCCCATCAGGCGAGCAAGCACAGGATGTGGTGGCATCGGCGTGTTCTGGATATACTCTGAAAAAATTTGTAATCACCGAACAGACATTCATAATAAAGATTCCGTAGTTTTTCTCAAGAATTTTCACTTAAATTAAGGTCTAAAAATTGTAATAGAATTAAACATACTTGTATTTTAGTATTTTATTCCGAGAGACGAATCTCTGTCGTATTCATAGTTTTTTTTCTATTTCTTAAATTCTTAACACACTAAAATACTCCAGAGGTAATTTTCAATACATTCACAGTAACATATAATTTGTTTTGTTGTTTTTGGGTAGTACGTTATTATTTGGCCAACGAATATTACATGCAAACTAATAGAAAACATACATCTAACTAAAAGCAAGTAAGAGATTCACTACCACATTGAATCAGACATAAACCTACAAAAAATTCACAAAAAACGGTGAAAATGTTGGAAATATCTCACTTATTATAATGGGATCCTTGTTTGGTTGTAAATTTGTCAAAAAATTGGCTTTATTATAGAATATGAACACAATTTACTATCGGTGTGGCAAAGAAAAGCAAGTAGGTCACCTATCTACAGTTACAAGGATCTAAGGAATACGTGAAGCACTTACACCACTGGACTAGCGCTCAGAGGTTCTAGAGACCAGACCGCAGCAGTGCCATCATCGTAAGCCGCCAGCATCGAGTTTCCGGTTACTCGGATGCAGCGCACTCCCGCTAACTGGTGCGTGATGAGGGAGAGAAGCGGACGTTTTTCGTGCTGGAAGTAAGACGGATGCTTCAGTAGCCCAATACAGTAATGGAGAAAATCTTATTTATTCACAATTCTACAGATAATTTTAACTATACGCGTATACATCCTCTTCCCTAACCCCGGGCTGTTATTAGCAGGGAGAAGATTACCTTATTGATGTCCGACCTCCAATAGAATAAAGGCACAAGTAGAAGAAGATTAGTTCTTATTCATCATCTAATTCCATCTGTGAACATGGCGATATGGATATTATTTTTAAAAATCCAGTTTTCGAACTGGATTAGGCTTTTGCGTAAAACTTTTGTTTAAAAGTGGCCCATTCATGTTCCCTGTGGTAGTCCACATTCCCCTCTCCAGAATCTTCCTATTTCCTTCCACTGGCTCAGGGCCGGATGAAATTAAATCACATAAAAACTCGTACCTTGTATGGCCTCCAAAACATGATGCTTCCGTCAAGAGAGCCGGAGGCCAAAAGGTCCTGATTGGTGAAGGTCAGGGTGTTGACTTGGTAGCTGTGGCTGGAAAACGGGGAATTTTCAGCCTCTACAAGCAGCTCAGACTCTTCTTGTGGCTTCAAGAGTCGCACTGTTTTATCACTGGTAAAGGAAAATTGCTCTGTACTAGTTTGATTCACTTAATCGTGCCATATCTTCTAGGCATCCTCTACTTCTTCTACCGTTAACTTTAACTCTTTTTTCGTTCATCCGCTCTACATTCCCAAACCATTAAAGCGTCTCTTTTTAAATTTTAACCACGGTCATACAAAGTTTTTTAGATCTCAATTCTGCAACGTTCATTCTACTTACACTCTTCCCCTGCCAGTTCCACGCATCAATGCATACATCGGGTTTAGTATTAGATTATACTGTTGTTAATTCGCAATAAATACATTTGAAAATACAATTATTATCTTACCCACTGGCAGTGGCTAAGAGTCCTTCCTTGTTGAACTCCAGGCAGTTGATAGCAGCCGTGTGCAGATTGTCAAATGTTTGCAAGAGAATCACTTCGTTGTCGTTATTATCTCCCTTAAACAGAACTATGTCATCTTCTTGTACCATGGAAATACCCTGGAGGAAGATATTGAAAAGAATGGTTGTAAAAAATAAATCCTTTCATGAAAACGTTTTAGCAGGAAAGATGGCGCTTGACTCACTTACCTTCAAATCTCCACATCCAAAATGACTAAGCACACTACACGGCTTGACCAGTTCTGAGTCCACTGTGATAGTTCCTCCTGTCATATCCCAAATTCTCACTGTCTTATCGTTTGAACCTGAAATCAGATGGATTATTATTTAACAATCTTAATCACGGAGCAGCGGTCGTTTCATTTATCCCCCCAGGCAAAAATGAATTTTGAGATTGACTTCACTTATGTATTTACTTTTTTTGAAAGAGCACAAAAACACTCTAAAGTCCTGCCAAAAACCTGTATGGTGAAACCAATTAGTATCCTAGGAGAAATCAGGATATAACCTAGAAGCTATCAAGGAGGAATTTTTGAGCCTCTCATCTGGAGTATTAGGATAGGCATGCATCCTAGGGGGAGCTAGGAAGGTATCAATGAACGGTGTAGTGATTTCTTTCGGTATTGATAATTTGATGCTTCGGATGTGTGCAAGCCGCCAAGAATCACCAATCTGGAGACATTTTTGACAGTCACATGCCGATCTAGACGCCAGACGTTCAATAAAGATAAGATATTTGCGTTTCTTTATCGCAGAAGTTACCTGAGCAAAGAAAGTCGCCATTCTTAGAAAAGCTGACACAGTTGACATATCTATTGTGGGCATCCAAATTCAAGAGGCACTTCCCGTCGAGATTCCAGATTTTCACCGTCTTGTCCAAAGATGAACTGCAGATCAAGTCGCCACGCTGATTAAACCTTTTGATTACAATAGGAACATTATTAGAAGTTTCAAAAATACTATTGAAAGTTCTTCTTCTTCTGTCATTCCCAGGATCTGGATCATATTTCACAGCCAAATATAAATAATGAACCAGGTTTACCGATTGCTCCGCGGCAAAAAAGTGGACAATTGTAAAGTTATATTAGGAGTGTTAGACTTATTCCACTTTTTAGTGATTATCATGATTTTCTGGAAGACATTGCACAAGGAAAACAAGGCTGTGGTCAAAGCCGAAAGCAACAGATTATAACATGCTTTTTGCTGACACAACTCAAACAATCTTTCACACACATAAATACTTACATTTAAAACTGATAACACTCTGGTTTCAATTTATTTCAAATTACGAGTATAATGCACTTTAATATTGAACAATTTTAAGAAAAGATAGCATGTGCGAATATTATTAATTGTCATGTTAATATTATATAGCCTCAAATGACGTAGTGAGAAAGCGAAATATTTATATATTTTTTTAACCAAAGTAAATACATATAAAAATTACAAATATTGTTTTTCTCATTAAATAATTAACATAAAAAATAATCAGTTGCTGTTTGATATTCAAAAGAAATCCTAAAACTAATTAAAAAAATATATTTATTGTTATTAAGTTTAATTTGTAGAACTCCATTTTATTTTTTATTTTTTTTATATATTCAATAATATTATTATTGGGTTTATAAAAACAGTTTATTTTTAAACAAGTTCTGCTGTGTAATTATTATTACGCGTGACAGCTGTTTCGCCCTCTGAAGGCATTATCAAACTGTGGGTAGCCCACTTACAGACGATACATTTATATTATTTCTAGGTAGGTATTTTAATTTCAATTACTGATTTCTTAATTGATTTTTGAGTAAGATATTAGAAATTATTAATGGTTATTACCCCAGCAAAGTTTCCCCAATTAGTGTAATGTTAAAAATTTGACTGAATGTCTTAATGTTAGTTATTCCCAAACGATGACTCATAGGGTTATTTTAATAGCATAATTAAGTACTTCATAGTGCACTCATATTTGAACTAGGTTTGAAGATATCTAGTAGGGGTGAACGAATTATATTTGTTTGTTCATTAATTAGAATAGCTTTCGGATTATTAGAGTTTTTGTTAATTTCTAACTGTTCTAAAAGGTTCAGTTTACGGCCTTTATTTTGTACGTGTAACGGAGTTGGTTTATTATTATCATTAAGTGAGTGATTTTCATCTAGGAGATGTTTGGCAAATTGAGATTGCATTTTATTATTATTTTTAAAAAATCTTATGTGTTCTTTGAACCTAGTGTTAAAGGACCGGCCCGTTTGTCCAACATAAACAGCGTTGCATTCGTCACACTGGAGTTTATAAATGCCACTATTTTGTAATTTGAGTACCTTACTTTTTGAGTTTTTAAGAGATGATCCTAAGTTGTTATTTGTGCGGAAGGCAATATCTAAGCCACACTTTTTGAGGACTTTTGCAATTTTATTAGATGTCTGCCCGATGAATTCTAAACACCCAAATTTATTATTCGTCTTATTATTAGTCACTGGGTAAATTAATTTAAGGTTATTTTTGTGTTTGTTATTATTAATTATTTTTTCAATGTCTCTACCCTTGAAGCCATTATTTTTAGCAATAGTTAGGATTGTATTTTTTTCCTTCTCGTATGCTTTCTTGTCGAGTGGGATGTTATTAAGCCTATGTACCATTGAGTGGTAGGCAGATAATTTATGTGACCATGGGTGTAAGGATTTATAATTAATGGTCGTATCTGTAAACGTAGGCTTACGGAAAATTTCAAACGTATGTTTATTATTTTCTCTACCGATTGTTAGGTCTAAAAAATTGATTTTATTATTACACTCTCTTTCAACCGTAAAGCAGATTTTACGGTTGATGGAGTTAGCAAATGTGACAAAAAGATCTAATTGTCTGTTGGTACCTTTCCAACAGACCAAAATGTCGTCAACATAACGAACATAGTAAATGATGTGTTTGTTAAAGATTGAATTTAAAATTTGTTTTTCAATGTAATCCATAAATATTTCTGCAAGAAGTGGACTGAGGGGCGATCCCATTGGTAATCCGTCGTTTTGTTTATAGAATTTATTGTTAAACTCAAAGTAGTTAGTTTCCACGCAAATTTTAAATAGATCGAATAAGTCTTTTTTAGTAACTGGGTTTATATTAGATTCGTCTAAAATATCTTCAATGATTTTAAGGCATTCTTGAATAGGGATATTGCTAAAGAGACTGACCACGTCTAAAGATATGAACTGGCAATTGTGCGGTAAATTTATGTTTTTTATTTTATTTACAAGTTCGAGAGAATTTTTAACGCTATGTATTGGGTAGAATTTAGTATGTTGTTTGAAAAGAAAGTTAAGTTTTTTGGCGAGTATTGTCGTTGGGGCGTTTATAAAAGAAACAACGGGACGTATGGGGATATTATCCTTGTGAATTTTTGGTTGTCCGTATAATGCAGGAGCCCTTGGATTCATCACCATTGCACTTTTTCTAGCGTATTTATTTGGGAATATTGATTGGCAATTATTTATTAGGTTGCGCACGTTTATTGAAATTTTGTCCGTTGGGTCCTTTTTTAAGATTTCAAAGTCTTCTGGCTTTAGGAATGCTTCTACTTTATTTAAGTAATCAATTTTGTTTAATATAACGACGGAATTCCCCTTATCCGCCTTAGTAATTGTGAGGTCGCTATTTTTAATTTTGGCTTTAATATGATTTAAAATTTCCGTTTCTTTTATATTGAATTTATTTTTATTTTTACTGGTTGATTTCAGAGTTTTTCTCAAGATATCCGCTGTTATTTGTTTAGGTAAGCCGTTATTTTTTATTTTAGACAGAGAAATTTCTGTGTCGATTGCCAAACATTCAATTTGTTTTTTAGTGATATCTGAATTTATTTTATATTTGAAGCCTTTATCTAGTAAATTTATTTCATCTTCTTCAAAAGTTTCACCTGATAGGTTAATAGTTTTTATATAAAACTCCGTATTTGTATTACTTTGATATTCATTGACTTTAACATTTTTATTTTTAGATTCGACAAGTTTTTTAAGTTTATTTTCCTGAGTTTTGAATTTATCAGATATAATTCCGCTGATGTGTTCACGAGTATCGTAATCTAGGGTATCAAATTCCCATGGATGCAGTTTAAAAGTTAATTCCGAATGCAATACCTTGATGTAGTGAAGTATTGTGTCCCTTTTCCGACAACATTCCTTAGTTTCCTCCTTTAGCCATATCCTCTGCGCTCGATGCACAGTTTTTATGGCTGCCGAAGATTTGCTTTTGGTAGAAATATGCACGTACTTGGGGATCACGTTTAACTTCAAACACTCTTGGTTAAACCAAAGGTTTTGCACTATTTTCCGATGTTTTAATTTTAATCGTCTGTAAAAAATCACTTGGGTAGCTATATCAGCAACCTTCAATTTATTTATTGTTATTAAGTTTAATTTGTAGAACTCCATTTTATTTTTTATTTTTTTATATATTCAATAATATTATTATTGGGTTTATAAAAACAGTTTATTTTTAAACAAGTTCTGCTGTGTAATTATTATTACGCGTGACAGCTGTTTCGCCCTCTGAAGGCATTATCAAACTGTGGGTAGCCCACTTACAGACGATACATTTATATTATTTCTAGGTAGGTATTTTAATTTCAATTACTGATTTCTTAATTGATTTTTGAGTAAGATATTAGAAATTATTAATGGTTATTACCCCAGCAAAGTTTCCCCAATTAGTGTAATGTTAAAAATTTGACTGAATGTCTTAATGTTAGTTATTCCCAAACGATGACTCATAGGGTTATTTTAATAGCATAATTAAGTACTTCATAGTGCACTCATATTTGAACTAGGTTTGAAGATATCTAGTAGGGGTGAACGAATTATATTTGTTTGTTCATTAATTAGAATAGCTTTCGGATTATTAGAGTTTTTGTTAATTTCTAACTGTTCTAAAAGGTTCAGTTTACGGCCTTTATTTTGTACGTGTAACGGAGTTGGTTTATTATTATCATTAAGTGAGTGATTTTCATCTAGGAGATGTTTGGCAAATTGAGATTGCATTTTATTATTATTTTTAAAAAATCTTATGTGTTCTTTGAACCTAGTGTTAAAGGACCGGCCCGTTTGTCCAACATAAACAGCGTTGCATTCGTCACACTGGAGTTTATAAATGCCACTATTTTGTAATTTGAGTACCTTACTTTTTGAGTTTTTAAGAGATGATCCTAAGTTGTTATTTGTGCGGAAGGCAATATCTAAGCCACACTTTTTGAGGACTTTTGCAATTTTATTAGATGTCTGCCCGATGAATTCTAAACACCCAAATTTATTATTCGTCTTATTATTAGTCACTGGGTAAATTAATTTAAGGTTATTTTTGTGTTTGTTATTATTAATTATTTTTTCAATGTCTCTACCCTTGAAGCCATTATTTTTAGCAATAGTTAGGATTGTATTTTTTTCCTTCTCGTATGCTTTCTTGTCGAGTGGGATGTTATTAAGCCTATGTACCATTGAGTGGTAGGCAGATAATTTATGTGACCATGGGTGTAAGGATTTATAATTAATGGTCATACGTCCCGTTGTTTCTTTTATAAACGCCCCAACGACAATACTCGCCAAAAAACTTAACTTTCTTTTCAAACAACATACTAAATTCTACCCAATACATAGCGTTAAAAATTCTCTCGAACTTGTAAATAAAATAAAAAACATAAATTTACCGCACAATTGCCAGTTCATATCTTTAGACGTGGTCAGTCTCTTTAGCAATATCCCTATTCAAGAATGCCTTAAAATCATTGAAGATATTTTAGACGAATCTAATATAAACCCAGTTACTAAAAAAGACTTATTCGATCTATTTAAAATTTGCGTGGAAACTAACTACTTTGAGTTTAACAATAAATTCTATAAACAAAACGACGGATTACCAATGGGATCGCCCCTCAGTCCACTTCTTGCAGAAATATTTATGGATTACATTGAAAAACAAATTTTAAATTCAATCTTTAACAAACACATCATTTACTATGTTCGTTATGTTGACGACATTTTGGTCTGTTGGAAAGGTACCAACAGACAATTAGATCTTTTTGTCACATTTGCTAACTCCATCAACCGTAAAATCTGCTTTACGGTTGAAAGAGAGTGTAATAATAAAATCAATTTTTTAGACCTAACAATCGGTAGAGAAAATAATAAACATACGTTTGAAATTTTCCGTAAGCCTACGTTTACAGATACGACCATTAATTATAAATCCTTACACCCATGGTCACATAAATTATCTGCCTACCACTCAATGGTACATAGGCTTAATAACATCCCACTCGACAAGAAAGCATACGAGAAGGAAAAAAATACAATCCTAACTATTGCTAAAAATAATGGCTTCAAGGGTAGAGACATTGAAAAAATAATTAATAATAACAAACACAAAAATAACCTTAAATTAATTTACCCAGTGACTAATAATAAGACGAATAATAAATTTGGGTGTTTAGAATTCATCGGGCAGACATCTAATAAAATTGCAAAAGTCCTCAAAAAGTGTGGCTTAGATATTGCCTTCCGCACAAATAACAACTTAGGATCATCTCTTAAAAACTCAAAAAGTAAGGTACTCAAATTACAAAATAGTGGCATTTATAAACTCCAGTGTGACGAATGCAACGCTGTTTATGTTGGACAAACGGGCCGGTCCTTTAACACTAGGTTCAAAGAACACATAAGATTTTTTAAAAATAATAATAAAATGCAATCTCAATTTGCCAAACATCTCCTAGATGAAAATCACTCACTTAATGATAATAATAAACCAACTCCGTTACACGTACAAAATAAAGGCCGTAAACTGAACCTTTTAGAACAGTTAGAAATTAACAAAAACTCTAATAATCCGAAAGCTATTCTAATTAATGAACAAACAAATATAATTCGTTCACCCCTACTAGATATCTTCAAACCTAGTTCAAATATGAGTGCACTATGAAGTACTTAATTATGCTATTAAAATAACCCTATGAGTCATCGTTTGGGAATAACTAACATTAAGACATTCAGTCAAATTTTTAACATTACACTAATTGGGGAAACTTTGCTGGGGTAATAACCATTAATAATTTCTAATATCTTACTCAAAAATCAATTAAGAAATCAGTAATTGAAATTAAAATACCTACCTAGAAATAATATAAATGTATCGTCTGTAAGTGGGCTACCCACAGTTTGATAATGCCTTCAGAGGGCGAAACAGCTGTCACGCGTAATAATAATTACACAGCAGAACTTGTTTAAAAATAAACTGTTTTTATAAACCCAATAATAATATTATTGAATATATAAAAAAATAAAAAATAAAATGGAGTTCTACAAATTAAACTTAATAACAATAAATAAATTGAAGGTTGCTGATATAGCTACCCAAGTGATTTTTTACAGACGATTAAAATTAAAACATCGGAAAATAGTGCAAAACCTTTGGTTTAACCAAGAGTGTTTGAAGTTAAACGTGATCCCCAAGTACGTGCATATTTCTACCAAAAGCAAATCTTCGGCAGCCATAAAAACTGTGCATCGAGCGCAGAGGATATGGCTAAAGGAGGAAACTAAGGAATGTTGTCGGAAAAGGGACACAATACTTCACTACATCAAGGTATTGCATTCGGAATTAACTTTTAAACTGCATCCATGGGAATTTGATACCCTAGATTACGATACTCGTGAACACATCAGCGGAATTATATCTGATAAATTCAAAACTCAGGAAAATAAACTTAAAAAACTTGTCGAATCTAAAAATAAAAATGTTAAAGTCAATGAATATCAAAGTAATACAAATACGGAGTTTTATATAAAAACTATTAACCTATCAGGTGAAACTTTTGAAGAAGATGAAATAAATTTACTAGATAAAGGCTTCAAATATAAAATAAATTCAGATATCACTAAAAAACAAATTGAATGTTTGGCAATCGACACAGAAATTTCTCTGTCTAAAATAAAAAATAACGGCTTACCTAAACAAATAACAGCGGATATCTTGAGAAAAACTCTGAAATCAACCAGTAAAAATAAAAATAAATTCAATATAAAAGAAACGGAAATTTTAAATCATATTAAAGCCAAAATTAAAAATAGCGACCTCACAATTACTAAGGCGGATAAGGGGAATTCCGTCGTTATATTAAACAAAATTGATTACTTAAATAAAGTAGAAGCATTCCTAAAGCCAGAAGACTTTGAAATCTTAAAAAAGGACCCAACGGACAAAATTTCAATAAACGTGCGCAACCTAATAAATAATTGCCAATCAATATTCCCAAATAAATACGCTAGAAAAAGTGCAATGGTGATGAATCCAAGGGCTCCTGCATTATACGGACAACCAAAAATTCACAAGGATAATATCCCCATACGTCCCGTTGTTTCTTTTATAAACGCCCCAACGACAATACTCGCCAAAAAACTTAACTTTCTTTTCAAACAACATACTAAATTCTACCCAATACATAGCGTTAAAAATTCTCTCGAACTTGTAAATAAAATAAAAAACATAAATTTACCGCACAATTGCCAGTTCATATCTTTAGACGTGGTCAGTCTCTTTAGCAATATCCCTATTCAAGAATGCCTTAAAATCATTGAAGATATTTTAGACGAATCTAATATAAACCCAGTTACTAAAAAAGACTTATTCGATCTATTTAAAATTTGCGTGGAAACTAACTACTTTGAGTTTAACAATAAATTCTATAAACAAAACGACGGATTACCAATGGGATCGCCCCTCAGTCCACTTCTTGCAGAAATATTTATGGATTACATTGAAAAACAAATTTTAAATTCAATCTTTAACAAACACATCATTTACTATGTTCGTTATGTTGACGACATTTTGGTCTGTTGGAAAGGTACCAACAGACAATTAGATCTTTTTGTCACATTTGCTAACTCCATCAACCGTAAAATCTGCTTTACGGTTGAAAGAGAGTGTAATAATAAAATCAATTTTTTAGACCTAACAATCGGTAGAGAAAATAATAAACATACGTTTGAAATTTTCCGTAAGCCTACGTTTACAGATACGACCATTAATTATAAATCCTTACACCCATGGTCACATAAATTATCTGCCTACCACTCAATGGTACATAGGCTTAATAACATCCCACTCGACAAGAAAGCATACGAGAAGGAAAAAAATACAATCCTAACTATTGCTAAAAATAATGGCTTCAAGGGTAGAGACATTGAAAAAATAATTAATAATAACAAACACAAAAATAACCTTAAATTAATTTACCCAGTGACTAATAATAAGACGAATAATAAATTTGGGTGTTTAGAATTCATCGGGCAGACATCTAATAAAATTGCAAAAGTCCTCAAAAAGTGTGGCTTAGATATTGCCTTCCGCACAAATAACAACTTAGGATCATCTCTTAAAAACTCAAAAAGTAAGGTACTCAAATTACAAAATAGTGGCATTTATAAACTCCAGTGTGACGAATGCAACGCTGTTTATGTTGGACAAACGGGCCGGTCCTTTAACACTAGGTTCAAAGAACACATAAGATTTTTTAAAAATAATAATAAAATGCAATCTCAATTTGCCAAACATCTCCTAGATGAAAATCACTCACTTAATGATAATAATAAACCAACTCCGTTACACGTACAAAATAAAGGCCGTAAACTGAACCTTTTAGAACAGTTAGAAATTAACAAAAACTCTAATAATCCGAAAGCTATTCTAATTAATGAACAAACAAATATAATTCGTTCACCCCTACTAGATATCTTCAAACCTAGTTCAAATATGAGTGCACTATGAAGTACTTAATTATGCTATTAAAATAACCCTATGAGTCATCGTTTGGGAATAACTAACATTAAGACATTCAGTCAAATTTTTAACATTACACTAATTGGGGAAACTTTGCTGGGGTAATAACCATTAATAATTTCTAATATCTTACTCAAAAATCAATTAAGAAATCAGTAATTGAAATTAAAATACCTACCTAGAAATAATATAAATGTATCGTCTGTAAGTGGGCTACCCACAGTTTGATAATGCCTTCAGAGGGCGAAACAGCTGTCACGCGTAATAATAATTACACAGCAGAACTTGTTTAAAAATAAACTGTTTTTATAAACCCAATAATAATATTATTGAATATATAAAAAAAAAAAAAAAAAAAAAAAAAAAAAAAAAAAAAAAAAAAAAATATATATATTTATAATAGAAGGTGTATTTTGATGTACTCTATGAATAAACTTGTTTCCCTTGTTCAGTAGGTACCTACCTAGATCATACGACATCCGTACTGAAACATGTTCAAGTTCAACTGCTCACGTTTTGTATAGTAAAAACGTGGTAAAATAATAATTAATTACAATAAAATTCAATAAATCATTTTTTTTCATAATCAAGTAGGTATAGTCACAAGGAGGAAATCCATAATTGGTTTTATTTTACTATATAATACTTATGTACAAACTGATTAAATGTAAACTGTCGATTTCCCGAAAATGAATAAATAAATAAATATTACCATCCAAACTAAATATCAATAAAAAAAACTTCTTAGACTTTGAAAGGGTTGGTCGGAATTATAACACCTAAAAGCCACAAGTAAGCCTTTTATAGCGACGTTTAATAAATATCCTTCCCTACCCCCATAAAATGATAGGTGCTGTCATGTATCTGAAATTTAGATTTTAACCGGTTCCCGAACTTTGTTGGCCATGGTACCCTAAACTGCTGCTCGAATGTGAACAGAACCTATTGTTGTAATAATAACAATCAGAAAAATAATTGTAGTAGGTAAATAACCTTACTTGGCGCAAGTTATAGCGCTTGAGTGCGCATTGTTAGTGACCTGGGCGAGGGTACCACTGCACTCCCTCTGCTTGCCCTCAGAGAGACATCGTACCGTCCACTGGCGGAGGCATTGGTCGTTTCCACTTGTCACCAACGAGTAAATACAACATTGGGGGTCATCATCTGAAAAAATATTTCATAAAAAATTATTATTAGCAATAATTAGTCGCTTGAAATATCCATACAAATTGAAATATCTCCCGAGTAAAAATAAATGCCGCCGACAGGAATTGAACCCGCGCCTTCAAATGTCTGGACCACTGAGCCACTCCATATAATTCTATTTGTACTAGTACTTCAATCAACAATTACTACTTATTATATTTTTTCACCTGTAAACAACCAACTTTATTTTTGTAGGAAAGGCTTTGTTAGTGCTCAATTTCCCACTAGATGGCGTCGATACATATTATATCTACATTTGTTGGTGAAATTTTTTGACTTCTCAAATATTATTATTTTTTTTAATGATAAACTAATGTTTATAAGACAAGGTTTTTTATGCATAACACAAAGGATAACAAATTATTATAAGCATAGGAAGATATTTTCAATTTTATGAATATTTCAGGTGACTAATAATAATTTTGTTATCCTTTGTGCTATGCATAAAAAACATAGTCTTATAAACAATAGTTTATCATTAAAAAAATTAGAAAAAATATTTGTTTGAGAAAGTACGTGACTGTCTAGCAACATCTGTTTGTAAAGAACAATGCAATTGGTCCTTGTTCAAAGAAAGGAAAAGAAGGATGAAATATTTTCAGATTATAAAAAAGGCCAAGAAGACAATTTCTCCCACGCGTGTTAACTTTGATGGGAAGACAGTACTATGTACACGTGAAAAGGAGCATTGTATATCAATCTATTTTACAAGTTCTATAGACGTAGGTGCAATAATTACTTACCATCAATTTTGACGATACTAGAAAAGTCACAGCAAAGGACTCCTAAGTCATGAGCATCATCCACTGATACCATAGGAACTACATCTTCAACGGTTGTGTCTCGAAGATCTAGAAGCAAAAAAAATAGTTTTCCAATCATTTTTGATCAACACTATTAAGGAGTTCATATTTTTACTCATTTTTAATAGAGGAGCAAAATTAAATTTCCCTTTGAATTTGAATAACGTAATTTAAAAGAAGAAAAAAAATTCTCTGAGAGGTCTCATATCTACCTGAGAAGTTGTAAAGTTTAATGGTTCCTTGGTTGCAAGAAGTCAGTAAGTAGTTGGAATCTGGTGTGAATGCCAGGCTAAATACTGCATCTTCGTGATGTTGAATAGTCCTTAAAACAAACAATGTATTTCAAGTTACAACAGAGCACTTAATTAATTACTATTCTAGAACATCGGAAGGTGGTCTACCAAAGACATCTGAACTCTGTGAACTTCTTTTCAAGTTTTCTGAAGGTATACATAAAAAAAACTCTTTCAGCTTTTTCGATTGAGTTTTTGAATCCTCGGTTGCCAGTTACACTTGTGTGATTGGAGTTGTGTAAATAGATTTTACAGCATAGATCACTATTTTGATCTTGTAGTACTTACTGTTTCGATTTCTATTTTAGCTTATGTTACTGCAAGACAAGGGCGTAGATATAGCATTCACGTGAAGAGGGTTCTATCCCAAGGGGGGGAGTTCGATACTGGGGGAGGCAAGGAAATAGGGGAGGGGAGTGAAAACTTTGGGACCGCTACTACCGAAACTTATAATTTACATCACATTGATAAAAAAAGATTGTGCAATTGTTGTATTTTCAAGGAATGTAATCTACGAATACTATTATTTTTTTTCCTACACAATACTGATACCGATTGGGGGGTTAACTTAAACCCCCCAACCCCTAACAACCCTCCTAACATACCTCAGTAATGTTCGGTTGACCAGATCCCAGATGCAGACAACCCCGTTGTCCCCTGCTGTTACAAAACTGCAGCTATCAATGTTGAACCTGAAAAAAACGTTTTACATAGTTGTTAGTGACATCAATTTTCTTCTTCGTATGATAGAAGAAAGTCAATTTGGTGGATGTGATTGTCTGATTCTGAGATTATTCACCCAATCGACGGCAACGGTAGTCACTAGGTTCAGCACAAAACACACTCCGGGAAAATGAAGAGATTTTTCTACGATATGTTCTGTCCTATAGGACCAATTTGCGCATCATATACGGACGGTGACTGCAAATGCTCCAAATACAATATAATATACTAAATACATGGCTCTTACATAAGAATTGAAAAAAATATATACAGTATTAACAAAACTGAACTGCCTCAGTAACAATCTTGTTTGTCAATCAATCAAGATAAATTGAAGATGTCCACACTAACTCGGCGTAATTATTTGCTTTGATTAATATTCTAGGCAATGAGGAATACATTATTGTAGTTAGTAGGTTAGTACCACAATTTATGCACTTAAACAAATCCCTAATTCTAGTTCTACGTAGTGGAATCCGAAAGCTTATCAATGCAAACAATTCTGGACTATCAAATGCATCATTTAAAATTTTATAAAGAAATACCGAGTCAATAAAAATCCTTTTGTCCGACAATTTAAGCATTATTCATTGAAAATGTTGTTGTTCAACAAAATTGCTGGAATTCCTATTTTAAAATATTTTTTCAATAGCTTGTACATAAATATTGAAAGGTGGGTTCCAGACGGGAAAATTGTACTCGTTGTTAGTGAATTAATAGATGGAATGATAAAAAAAATGTAGATACCTGCATATTCTGACCGGATCTCCATTGACCTGAATGAACTTGTGGATCTTTTTGCCAGTACGGGCACTCCAGAGCACGGTACTCCCATCGATACTGGAGGACGCAAGCATTGTACCCTGGAAATCATTTTTATTTACTTACTTATCATGCTCCTACGTTCTCCTGTGATTGGATTTCACTCTAAACTGTCATATTTGTGTGTCGGAGTTTGTTGTTCTGAGAGATCACCCATAAATAATAACAGTTTTCATTTTGTGTCAATCGGTTAGCATACAATGTAGCCAATGATGTGGATTTTCGCAATTTTAAAGTTAAGCGTTGTATAGCTAAAATAAAACCAATTTTGGATTTACTCCTTGTGACTTTACCTCTACTGAGACAGTATAATATGGAATAGGTAAATTAAATTTGTGAGAAAGGAATATGAATTGAAAAATTTATACAAAACAAAAGATTGTATAAAACGAAAAATTTACAAAGCAATACATTTATAGCCATGGAGAGAGGTTGTAGATATAAATCAAATCATAATTGAGATATAAACAATAGAGACATAAACATTATTCACAAACCATCAGAAAAACATTCTTTTATGGACCTCTTATATTTGGTAAGTTCGCAACTGAAAATATCAACCTTGGATAATACGCTATTATAATCATTGCATGGTCTGTTCAGGCAAGAATTCTGTTTGGAGTTCGTTTTGCTTTGATCAACCTTGAACAGGACACAAGAGCGTGTTGAAAACAAATTAATAAACCAGTTGATAAACAGATTTTAGTCGATTTAAATCATAATACTCGCGTTGTTACGCTTTCAAAAGCTGAAGCGCACCGAGAATCGGGGTTTAAGACCTCACATTCTGAATTTCCACCGACATATATAACATTCTTCTCTTGAACACTTAGGACTGGTTTGTTTCGGAGAATTTTCGGAGACCTCACCCTTCAGAACTTTGCTCTACCACCTAGGTAATTCGACTATATCAACATGGGTTATATTGAACTGTATCACACTTCGACTAAAAACTACCAACAATATCTTACTTGATTGCAAGATTCTTCCTGAATTTAATTAGAGATAACAGTATAAAAATATGCTTATATACCCGTTAATTATTAGGAGACCAAATTTGTTCCCAAACATCATATGAATTTGGATTCCTAATATTTAAAGGGCTAAGAAAATGAAGATATTAATGGAATTTCTTAGTTGAAGTATGATATAGTTAAATACGACGAATATGGTCGAATTAGCTCAGTGGTAGAGCAAAGTCTTGGGTTCAATCCCTAAATGCCACCGAATCTTTTTCTGATATTACTGTTGCGCATTTTTCTTTGAGATTTGATAAAATTGTCTTCAATTACTAAATATTAAAATTTGAGGTTTTACTCAATCAATTAGTTATACCACTATTAAATTCCAAAAAAAAAAATCCTTTTTGAAGATAATCTCTGGTCAGATTCTGAGTACAAAAAGTAGTTGTATGAAACTCTTTCGAATGGCAAATCGTAAAGTATGCTCCTATGAAAATTATGAAAAAAAAACACATCTGGTTATGTTATTTAATATGTTATAGGTATGAAAAAAAGTCGCAGTGATTCTTTAAATGCTACTTAACTCAGATGTCAAGACATTTAAAATACATTTTATTAAATATTTTCGCTAACGCATTTTAATCATAATAGTTTTTAATTTAGCATTCTTATTTACATCTTCCTCTAAAATCATCTTCAGTAATCTTCTTCTCCTTTTTGAACGCTTATAAAGGAGCTTTGAAGGGATTAGTTAAAATGTTAAAAATTGAATCAATGCTGATCATTTTGTGGAAATAATTTTTTTTTGTCAAATGCTTCTGGCCTTCACCCTTCTAAAACCCTAAGCCAACATGTCAAATTATGGAGAGAGAAGGTGAAGATTGGAGTCGAATTAGAAGAGATGAGATGTTGAATGGAGGGGAGGCAATTTTAGATAAGATTTGATAGAAGACAGGAAGTTTGTTTAGAGAAAAAATATGTGATATAATGTTACCACTTGTACACCACAGATTGTACAATCTGAGGAGTCAAGCACGTGAATTTTAAAAAGTTGAGAATAATTTAACGTAAATTTGAAACAACTCAACCTAAGTAGTTATTTGGATAATTAGATGTAACTTAGATAATTAATGTATGATAACGGGCTGCCAGTAGGTGAGTTAGGCTAATAATGAGTGGTGATGTAATGCGTACACTTTAAAATTGGTCAAATTGTTTGTACCTACTGTAAACATAAACAAGTAAACAAGTTTAGAATTATAATGGATTTTTCTTATACCTGTGGTGAAAATCCGACACTGGTGACACCATACTTGTGACCTTTCAGTGGTGAGAAGTCCAGTTCCACATATCCTAGTCCTGGTTTCCACCCCCAAACACGAACTGTTTTATCCCTAGAGAAATTATTCATTAATTATTTTTAGCATAACGACCTACTATATACATAAAAGGGTGGTTATGATATTTTCGTGCTCTACATGCATCAGATGTTTAATTACTTTTATTAACCAAATTAGCTTTTCAAAAAGACATACATTACAGGGTTAAGAACAACCGAACAATTTTGTAATTGCTACTGCCACAATTAAAAGTGGACAACGTTGCTTGTGATGGAGAACTCCTTTGCTTATGCAGAAGATTGAACACTCAACGCACGACATAAGTGTATTTGTCAAAGCCGATCAGAGCACGCGATTTTTGAAGTATCACGTGATCAAGTCAGTGCCATTAGACAACGACAGTTTGCAAATGGCGGTGATTGTTGTTGATACCCGTTTTTACTGCTGATTTGTGTGTCGTTTTACCGCAAGCATAGTAAATAAACAGAGCCATACACTATTTTAAACAGGGTAGTTTAATTAGCGACAGCGCTGACTTGGTTATTTTGTCTGTACTCTAGACAGCCTTGAACGTATAGCCATATTTAGACGCGCTACTATATACTAATATCTCGTCGAAACTTGTTCCACTATTAGAACGCGATAAGCGGTACCGTAGACTGGAATCAGTAGTTTTGGTTGGAGCGTTGGGAGAGTTGGAGGTTACTTGGAGGTCAAAAAGCGGAACCTGTTTTTTTGCTTCATGTCTCATCTCATAAACAATTATTTTTTTACAATCAATTGTTTAATTCCGGGCTTTGAAGAACTCCACAGGTTCCTTTTATTTGCCTTGGCGGAGGAGGTCCTTTGAATTAAAAACAACAATAAATAATATTTATCATCAAACGTTTCCACTGGGTAAACCTAGTGCAAAAGGCGTTCTGCATTTTGTCTCGATCTAGCAACACCGTACAACCGGGACAGAACGAGTCCCACGTGATCCATTGCGACGTATGGCAGTGTGATCAGTGGCGACGTGTGACAGAAAAACAGTTGGTTTTTGAAAAAAATATCATCGGTCAGCAAAATGACATTTACATTTTTACTCCAAATATACTCAGAAACTGCTGATCACAGTCTTTCGGATACTTGCTGATACATTCTGTACCTCACACTTCGAACACCTTTCATATTACTACGGAGTAATACAAAACCAAGAGTTTCTGGTTTTGAAATTAGATCGCTTAGTTATATTTCAGATGTTTTAATTTAATAGAATGCGAGTAGAACACACATTGGCTTTTGAAATTATTGTGCACTTTTACGGACACATTTTCGATGGTGATTTTATTTTATAACATGGCAAATAAAGAATATGACCACAAAGCAATTAAATATTTTTGCTTGAATATCTCAAAATATGTTTTTCGTGCATAAATCTAAGCCGGCGGCTGGCGTTAAGCGGGAATTTAAACATTATCACATAAGGAATATTATTGTTAGCGGCCCGATTTCAAATATTAAACGACGTGATATATTTTAAATATTTTTCAATTTATTTCAAAAGGCAACTCGATTCCGTTTTGTATGTAAGTGAATGTATAAATAAATGTTTTGAGAATTATTAACTGCATCGTTAAAAAATAGACAATTTTAAATATCTATAACATGAGTTTTAGGCGATATCTTTCGTCAGCCATAAATTATCCTTTACACTAAAAACTCTTTCTACGAAGGCATTGGAGACGGGAACATTGCACACATATTGTACCATTTTCAACAGATTTGAGCAAGTCTTTCTACCACCCGCCAGAATCGCTCACGGGTTTTGCTCTGTAAATTATCTTGTTCTATTGTCCGATTTTCCAAATTTTTTTAAACCGGACAGTACGGTTTTTTGAACGGCATCTGAACGAAAACAGGACATCTGGCAACCCTAGTCATTCATTCAACTATTATTACACTAGTAGATATTTCTTTTGATTATGTATTATCTCACTGCACTTCTATTAACAACTGTATCACTTGCAATAATATTTTTGTGTACACATTACTTGTTCTGTAATTTATTACTAATATTCTCCTGTGTACCACTGTATGCTTATAAGCCGATGTATCATTCTATTGTAAAAGCCATTTTAAATAAATAAATAAAAAATATATTATTTCTCTGTTTGTCCCATATAGACTCCAAAACTACTATATCGATTACAATGAATTTTTATCGATTACAATGAAAGTTTGTTCATATTAGTGCACGGAGTATTTATTGGGAAAACTTAACGCATTTTCTCTGCTCTGGAATGGGTACGTCATCGAATTAAAGACGACATAATGTAATTAAAGTGATTTGTTTTTGGGGTCTTATGCCGTGCTGCGCTACCTCCTTCTTTAGCCAACGTTTCGGATAACATTGCATAATACCCCAAAACAAATCACTAAAATACTTATGGCCGTGAAAATCTCAAATCATAACATTATGTTATGCAAAAGTGAATGGTGAAGAAAGTCGCGGACGCCCAAGGAAGACTTAACACGCCATTGAGTCCAATTAAAGTCGGTATGATGTAGTTTATTTAACAATAAGTAACAATGTGGATTTCGTCATACTTCACAACGTGAATGGTACAAAAGTCGCAGACGCCCAAGGAAGACTTAACACGCTATTGAGTCGAATTAAAATCGGTATGATGTACTTTATTTAACAATAAGTAACAATGTGGATTTCATCATACTTCACGACGTGAATGGTACAAAAGTCGGGGAGGCCCGAGGAAGACATGAATCAAATGATTATTTGTAATAAACTTAGGCATAAGTGATGAACTAAGAAAGTTAAGGCGATGCAATACGTAGTAATGCAAAATCATGTGTTTTTGTTTTGAAAATTTGGTGGCCTAGAAATGTTTCAGATGCTTGTAATGTTCCTTCGTCTACCAAGCTAACTCAAGTAGGAAAGCCCATTGGCAATCTTCGTTCCCTTCGATTGGAACTCCGTGAAAGCGTCCTCTCACCAGCTGAAAATACTCGAAATAGGGGTCTATCCAGGGTAACCATCTTAGGCTGGTCCTCCAACACCTTCGACAGAAACCGATGCTTTTACGGGAATAACTCAACCACATCAAGGGCACGGGAAAAGCCGGCGCTGCCCTACTGAAATAGACGCTCTTCCGGTATCCAGGGTTTTCGAATTTGCTAACACACAAAAGTCCCTATTCGGAAAGCCAATTACCAATTTCGATTCCTTCGCTTTTGTCGCTTTGATAAGATAGGACAGCCTACGGAAAATTCGTACACTTCGTCCCAAACCAAACTTATGTGAATGAAAATCTCACTTGATAGAATAGGGAAGCTAGACAGATGCATTCTCTCGGCGACTACCTTCAATCCGCTGTGTTAATTCCGTGAAGAATAAGTTGAATTCCCAAGGAGAATACGATAACTTATTGTTAAATAACAGGTACTAAAGCACATAATTAACCGTTCTATAAGTTACTATTCCGCCTATAGGTATCTGATTGTTTGGACTAATAACCGTTCGCCGGATTATAAAAACATCGCATAAATACAATGGTTTATATTTTATGAATTCCGTACAACCTAGTCGTTAAGTATTACTACTGGAGAATTATTAAATTGCGAAAAATAGTCTAACTCGTAACTAATGCCTATTGTTCAATAATCTAAACGTGTTTTTAGAGTAACCGCTCTTCGTCCTTTTTGTAATGGCTAAGAACCGGTCGGCTTCTTCACAATATGTGATTTATGACCCCTTTTTGTAAAAGGGTCCGGACTTAAAATTCTTCGGTTGAAGATTTTAACATAATTACCTATAATATTCAAGTTAAATACCCTTACTTCAAAATACAATTGAATTATTTTGTTTACCCGTATTGGAGCGAATCTATTTCTCTAAGAAATCCACAGGAAATGAGGGTTAATAATTAGACCATAATAAGACCTACCGATTTATCATCTTAGTGCATTCCAAATAATTTTAAGAAAAAATCACAGTCACATGCAGTAAAATACCCATGCTGTTAAAAAAACCACACTCTCTACACTAAATGACTTTAGCCGCGTTCGTGTCATAAAATCATAAATTCTTTGTTGACGCGTCTCCTAGCTTTTACTGAACTCGACTATCTTAAAACGCTGACCGATTCTGATTATCCTTGACCGTCTCCCAACCCTTGAATCTCCGACCCCCTTGACTCTATTCTACTTGACTCTATTTGACCGTCTTCCAACGCTTTCAAAACCTGACTATCCACCCGCGCTCCTTAACCACGACTATCTCCTTGCGCTCCTGAATCTAGACTCCGGTCCAACCCTCGCGCTCCCCCCACCCCCAAATCAACTCCGCCTTTCTCCATATGGCGATATCTAATTTATCTTTTTCCAATTCTCGAAACTTCGTGTGTTCAAGGACAGAATTGCACTAAAAAAGGCCACATCAATTATGAGCTCTAGAACCGGTCACATTAATTTCCATCGTTTCAAAACCAATAAATTGTTGCTTCTTAAATAACCTGTCAAATTCTTTGTCAAGGAATGGAACTCGACTCCCCTCAGTCCAGTGGGGTGTCGGCCCACCAGCATTTTAGCTCGGCTTACAATTATCAACACGGTCTAGGATGTAGTAAATAATTATGATGTAATAGTTTTATTTTTAATTCTTCTTGCAGGATTTTAATTTAACTAAGCAACTTCCAAGCTCGTCCTGTTAAAATGTTATTTTCCTCGCTAGTCATAATTATAATTCGTCTAAATCCTTAGAAAAATTACATAACTTTATTTAACGGCGTATTTCCTAATCAAAAAGTCATTTAGTAGCATTGCTTAACAGAGTTGAATTGTTGCTTATTGGCTTTGTTAGGGTTTTTTTTCTATCCGCCCCAACCTGCCAAATTTGCTACTACTGCACTGAACTAAATCTGAGAATTCAAAAAACTATCCCGGAGGTCTCTGCTAAACGCAGGGCATGTTCCAAGTTTTTTTCTCTACCATCATAAATTTAAGCACTTGTTTTTAAAACAGCTATCCAACATCTGGTAAATCCCTATTTCGTGAAATCAACTGAAAAATTCTTTCTCACCATAATAAATCAATAATAAAAAAATTTTATCCCAGGGCAAGTTCATCACATGCTTTAATTAAATACTGCGAGTAGAATACATCTTGGCCTTTGAAATAATCGAGTAGTTTTTAGATAAGTCTTTTTATAAGCTCAGAAAAAAATAATGTAAAGGCCTATGAAAACTGCTTTAAAGTTCAAAATCTCCTACTTACGAACCGATTTTCGGTTATGATTTTATTGTATAATGTGGCAAATTAAGTTATTTATAAAATGATCGAAAAAAATTAAATATTCATGCCTGAACATCCACAAAATAAAATAAAAGGCACTTTTTGGCCACTTTTTTTAATGTATGACGTGTATGTGTACAGAGTGGAAGATACTACCAGTATCGCCCTGGTGTAAGACCACCATTCAGAATTGAAACGTTGCTCCAAATGGCTTTAGCCGTGTTTAGTGACTAGATCTGAATAGCCAGGTACTTCCCCACCTTCCTCTTTCCTTTCCCCACTTACCTTCAGCCTCACAACATCCCCCAATTGGGGATGCCATAGTCTCACTGGCTCCAGACGGGGAGCAGTTGGGACTCTTGTGAGGTATTCACTATAAAAAAAAAAAATGTGAATGGTATAAGAATTCGATGACGCCCGAGGAAGATATGGCACGATCAATTAAAATAAATGCTTTTAAAAAGATTTTTGCATTTCCATTTGAAAAATACACCCGGTTTTCAGATACATAAGAATTCACAACTCAAAAATTTATTATTCCAAACTATTAACAACCCCGAGTAACGCCGGGTGCACGTCAGCTAGTAGGTACAGTATAAAAACAGAGATTTTCTAAAATTAACAATTTTTTCCAAATGTTAAAATTCTCAACATTTAAAAATTCTAACGAATTTAAATGAAATTACCTAAGAATACAAAAGAATTTTAAAGTGTTATAAAAGATTATCAATTCTAAGCAATTCATCCGTGGTTTTGTTACTACACGATTTATGAAGAAAAACCTCAACTTTCCAAATATAAGTATAGTTACTTTTTTGGCCATTATATTCCACCCTAAAGGAGAAAAGCTTAGACATGACAACATGGAAATAATGGTGTACCTAATCATAACCATTTGATTCACATTACAATCATTCATTACCATTAGTAAAAAAATGATTTATCCTTTATTTTTTTATATAATATATTTTAAAACGGTACTGTTAATAATACATTCTAAAACCATACTTGATGGTGTCTAGACTGAGTGCGAAGTGAGGTCAATATAAAAGTAGTTAAAAAAGGTAGGTAGGAACTAAGACATAAATGTACAATGAAGATCCTGATATAGTTCGTCAGTTGATACATAGGCTGCGTTATTTCTAACTCTGCATATTTCAGTTTGTTTATACATTTTTATTACAAGTTAAGTAAGAAAAGTTAAGTTCACGGATAGTGTTTTGCGAGGGCTTCCTCCCCATAATATTTTTTTCCGGTTCTCTACCGACAAGCTATAAAAAAAAACAATTTAAAAAGTCTCACAAGTGAAACACGCACGTCAAACGTTAAACGCTATCTTGTACACTATTATATTTAAAAAAAACACTATTTTGTGCAGTGTAAAAGAACTAAACCATCCTATCCGCTCTTACCGTTTTAACGGTGTATAAATAACATTATTTAAGTGCAATATTGTGTTATAAAAATATATATTTACAAATGCCACAATAATTTATTTTGAAATAGCGTAATAATTACAAGTTCGCTAAAACCAACACCGAAGAATATAAAAGCAAAATTCGCCACTCCGTATAAGAGTCACATAGCAACGTGGGTTAATGCACCATTGCCGATACTGTACTCGCCAGCGCTCGGGGTTCGATCCTTACACCGGCGAATTTTTTTTTTTTTTAAATAAACTTACACCATCAGCTTGCCTGCCAACAGGCGTCTGTATCAGTTATCAAAGGTGCTGCGGAGTTTGCCAACCAACAGGCGCTAAAAAATTAAACATCCCGGGTCAATAAATTATTTTATATAAATATGTCTTGTAAACATTGTAAGAGTGAAATACTCTCCGGTGATGGCATTAAATGCTCTACATGTCTGCTTAACTACCATTTCTTCTATGTGAACATGAAAGAAACAAACTTTAGGAAGATGGGTGCTAAGCGTGATACCTGGACCTGTATTGACTGCAAAGATGATCTGAAAGTCAACCAATCTTCGAGCGGTAACAGAGTGTCTACTGCTTCTCCTGCGTGCGGTATGAAGTCGCCTCAGAACCCGGATATCGAGCAGATAATGCTGATAGTTCGACGATGTATTGCATCGGAGTTCGAATCTTTTCACGACAAACTCAACATTCTACCGGAGTTAAAAAAGTCCGTCAACTTCATCTCCGCTGAATACGAGGACCTAAAAAAAATGCTCTCGGAATCACTAGCCACCATCAAAAGCTTACAAGCCGAAAATACGAGGCTTAACACAGAAATGCGTAATCTTAACACGCGCGTGTCCCAAATGGAACAGATGGCCAGAGAAACCAATGTAGAGATTCAGTGTGTTCCTGAAAATAGATCTGAGAACTTAGTATCCATCATCAAACAACTTGGAAGCGTAATTTCCCGTCCCATTGCTGAATCTGAAATACTTCACTTACACCGGGTCCCCAAGGTCCATCCTGAATCTAGCCGACCCAAGTCAATAATAGTGAAGCTGCCAAGCGTGATGGTAAAGAATGAAGTGCTGGCTGCAGTTGCCAACTTCAATAAAAATAACAAGACGAACAAACTAAATTCTACACACATAGGCATCGATGGCACTAAATCACCAATTTACATCAGTGAACATCTCTCTCCCGCAAATAAGGCCCTGTATGCAGCTACTAGGATGAAAGCCAAAGAAACTCATCATAAATTCGTATGGATCCGAAATGGACGGATCTTTGTACGAAAAAATGAAAACTCTGCTCACGTACTGTTGATCCGCGATCATGACTCCTTGGTTTCTCTCACCTAAATTTCTCAATTTAATTTATCTGTAGAATGTATCTGTCAAAACAAAACAAAATGGAACTGAAATTTTTTTTTCAAAACGTTAGAGGAGTCAAAACTAAAACAAATGACATAAAAAATGAAATTTCAATCAACAATTACGATATAATCTGCTTCACTGAAACATGGTTAAATTCATCAATATTTAGTAATGAATTGTTTGACGAGCGTTACCTAGTTTTTCGAAGAGATCGCGAATCCACTAGTTCAGCATCCAGAGAAGGCGGTGGAGTTTTAGCAGCAGTCGATAAAAAATTAATAACAACAAGCAAATCATCTTGGGAAAGTGATGGTGAAGATTTATGGCTATCGATAAAAACGCACGAATATTCTAACTCACTTATCTACATTTGTGTATTATATATTCCTCCCAATTTATCTGTTGATGATTACTGTAATAGAATCAAGAATATTCAGGATATTTATCTACAACATAGTAATCCGAAATCTAAATTTATAATTATCGGCGACTTTAATTTACCAGAGATTAAATGGACACCTGACATAGCATATAACAACAAAACACTAGCTCCGTCCAACTACACTAGTCATAAAGCTCACTGTGTTGTCAACTTGGCCTCAATGTGTAACCTTCACCAATTCAATTATATTCTTAATGGAAATTCTAATATTCTTGACCTACTTTTTTATGATGAAACTAATATTAATCTGTCTAGAACAACAGGGTTATCAAAAGTCGACAATCATCATCCCCCTTTCGAAATGATTTTAAAACTTGAAAAACTGAAATACATAAAAGATAATCATTGCCCTATTAAATACAATTTTAAGAAAGGAAATTATGAAGCTTGTCATCTAGATTTGTCAAATGTTAATTGGATATCACTTTTCAGTAACTCGAATGTCAACAATAAGGTACAATTATTCTACGATACTTTGTGGGATATTATTGATAAATATATTCCGAAAAAAAAACACAAATAAGAAATCACTACCCCAAATGATTTAGTCAGTCTCTTATTAAGCTCCTCAAAGAGAAAAATAAAGTAAGACTGCGGGCCAATAAATATAAAAACCCACTAGACTATGCTGAGTTTGGTATTCTAAGAAAAAGATCGAAAAAAATGCAAAAAGAATGCTATTTATCATATATAAATTCTGTTGAACAAGGCATAAAAGTAAATGTAAAAGCTTTCTGGGCATACTCAAAATCGTTGCGTACTACCAATTGCATTCCTAAATTAATGCACCTGGATTCTATATCTGCAGATAACGGAAAACACATTGCCAATCTTTTCTCTAATTATTTCGCATCCGTTTATACTCAATCTAATCCCTTGTTATATACTGCCATACCAAAAGTTTCACAAAATAACCAATTTAATCTTGGAAAAATCAATGTTAGCAAGGAAACCATTAAATCTTGTTTAGAAAAAATCGATACATCCAAAGGCCCAGGACCTGATAAAATACCTCCCTTGTTTGTAAGATGTTGTTCCAGCGCGTTGATTAACCCCACTTCTTTTAATATATAATGAATCATTATCTTCAGGAACTTTCCCAGATTTGTGGAAAAATGCACATATTGTTCCAATACATAAATCTGGTGATAAATCTTTTGTGAAAAATTACCGACCAATCAGCATTTTATCTTGTTTTGCGAAAGTCTTTGAATCTATAATTTATATTTCTGTATTTTCACACTTTAAACCCCAATTATGCATTAATCAACATGGTTTTGTTCCCAACAGATCTATAAATTCAAATCTTCTTGACTTTTGTGATTATGTTTGTAATGCTTTTAATGAAAGAACTCAAGTAGATGCCATTTACACAGATTTTCAAAAGGCATTTGATAAAGTTAACCATTCTATTCTACTACAGAAGCTTGATCGAATAGTTATTCACGGTGATCTTTTTAGATGGCTGAAGTCTTACTTAGAAAATAGAACACAATTAGTACTTATTAATGGGTACGAATCACCTCCCATAATTGTAACATCAGGCGTACCCCAGGGGTCCAATCTTGGCCCTCTGCTTTTCTTAATCTTTATTAACGACCTTGGCCCCATGTTACGCTGTGATTTTGTTCTATTTGCCGATGATCTCAAGATTTACCGCAAAATTTCCACTGATTCTGATCATGTTAAGCTTCAAGAAGACCTTTACACTCTAAATAGCTGGTGCATTCAAAATGATATGTTTTTAAATATTGAAAAATGCTACATTATTACTTTTACTCGTAACAGAAAACGAAAGGATTTTGAATATTCCATTAATAATGTACGATTAAATGCAGTCACCACTATAAGAGATCTAGGAATCACTCTTGATTCAAAGTTTATGTTCGATGTACACATAAATGATATTATAAGTAAATCAATGAAAATGATTGGATTCATTCATAGAATATCGAAACCATTTAAATACCCCCAATCCATTATAACATTATACAACTCGTTGGTCAGAAGCAAATTGGAATATGGGAGTGTTATCTGGAACCCACATTATATAAAATATTCTAAAACTGTTGAATCTGTGCAAAAAAAATTCCTAAGACTGTTATCATTTAAACTTGGATTAAATGCCTCACTCAAATCTTATGAAGAACGACTACTAAACTTCAAATTTACAACATTGGAAAAAAGAAGACAATTTGCGGACTTAATATGTTTATATAAAATTATTCATGATAAACTTCTTACCACTAATTGTCTGAGCAATATTCATATTAAAGTCCCTAATAGACATAATTTAAGGAGCCAAAATATATTCCATATTGAAACATTTAATAACAATATTGCATATTTCAATCCACTATCTATAATGTGTCGTCTGTACAATACAGTTGAATGCGACCTTATAGATATATTCGCAAACAGTCTCGCATATTTTAAAAAACAAATTAAAAATCTTCTACCATGATATGTTATGGAGAACAGTTAAGAGATATAATTACTTTATTATTTTCTTTCTTATCCTTTCTCTGCACATTTACTATATTTTATATTTAATATTCATGTTTTATATTTCTTTTTAATTATTATTATATATGTTTTTTTTTTTCTTTCACTACTAGCATCTCCGCCTAATATCAACTAAACCTTGTTTACGCATGCTGTGAACATTTTTAATTGGGGTGTTAATATCTGTACACATTCCCACCCAAATAATATAAATGTAATAATTGTTAACACTCTGTAAATGTTTCAAACAATAAATAAAACAAGTTAAAATAATAGTAACATAATACTTAACGACTCGAGCGATTACTACCCAAATTTGGGTAATACCCTTATGCGATAGCTACCCAAATTTGGGTAGAACTTTAAGCGATATCTACCCAAATTTGGGTCCCTTGTCCCTTAATCGATAGCTACCTAAATTAAAAAGTCCCTTTATTAAAATTATATATAAATTTAATAGCCTCTTAACTATAGAGTTACCAAAATTTGGGTAGCTGAAGTGATTTTAATGAATTAAAATTAATTTATTTTTCACTTTACGCAATTATCTAATATATTTAGTGGCTAGCTTCTATCGAATACAAAGGATGTCACTAGTGTTCCTCTCATGGAATATTCCATGTATATATATATAATGCAATTTTTTTATTTTTTTTTATCGTGCATACACAATTTAAAATTGCACTTTTTAATGGTTGTGATTTTATTCCAGTAGACCATTGACAATATACAGAAATGGTAATATTCAATATTGTCCCAATTAAGGCGACGTAAGACTCTATTAACGGGGTTTTGCTAGACGCTAAAATTTTTTTTCTAATGAACGTATTATTAAATTCTCTAATGGAAAGATCCACTTTTTAGATCTGCTAGGGTAAATTCGAAAATAGGTCCATCTATTACGCCGGGCCGCGCGCAGAATATTGTTTGTGCACGGCTTCATCACTTATGTCGTTAAGATTCCCACTTTATTTTAGAGATTTGATAGAGCAAATTCATCCGCTGCTTGTTACATTTTTAAGCAGTAATTGTTGAATGAAACACTAGTATATATTGAATTATTTCGCAGATAAGAGATAAGCCGCGATAGCTCAGTGGTCAGAGCTGTCGACCGGAAATCGAAGGGACACGGGTTCGAGTCCCGTTGGCGTCATGTATCTTTTATCAGGAGATTTTTCAATGTGGATGAGTGTTTCAGGCGAATAATTATTGCTTGTAAAATAATTGTTACCCTTTGTGCTATGCATAAAAAATCTTGTCTTAAAACATTAGTTTATCAAAAAAAAAAAATAATAAATGATATATTATGATTTTTTGAATGAGATAAAAAAAAACGAACGCCCGGAAATATCTATCGGTCAAGGCGTTTTTTTATACACGCTATCGCTTGAGTGCTTAATGGTTGATATTGCAAAAAAAATCTGTATATTCTAATGATTTAAAAATGTCAAAAATTGTAATCTTACCCTGAACCAGTGACCAGGAAACAGTCCAGTGAGAAGTCGAGACAGGTGACATCACTGGTATGTGACTTTAAGATCTGCAGATCCTCAACTTGGCAGCACATGTCTACAAAAACATATAAAAAATAACGGATATGTTGGTAAAAAAAAACACATTTTTATTTTGTGCCAAGGGGCTAATATTGACACAAACATTCTAATTAAAGAAATGCAATAAAAATCTATTCTCGCGGAACAACAAATATTGGATCTGTTTTAAATAATTTTATAAATTAATTCTGTTAAAAAAAAATTAACTCCAACATAAAAAAACGTTTCGGGCGAATTATGACGTCATAAGATCCTTCCGGTCTTAATTTTAAATAAGTTGAAATTTTAGAACCGTAAAAATCACGGGATATTATAACAGTAGGATTTGTGAAGCTGAAAGTATTTTCAATTTTTTTGCCTCGGGATCATTGCCTTTCGAAAACAAATAATTTCAATTTATTACATAATTATATATTATTTGTCGATAAATTAATAATTACATCGATGAAATAATGAACACCGTTAGTTAACTTGAAAAAATCACAAAATTTGTCTAAAAATTTAAACAAAACACATTTAAAATGAAGACTAATTGTGAATTTTCAGGAACAACTTTTTTATTTAACTTTTTTGGAGGTTATACCCATCAATGCAATATCTCATTGAATAAGAAGATACTACTAATAAATACCTAAACGAAACATGAAACAGGCAAGAAACTAGGAATCGAACCCAGAATCTCTTGTGGGAGAGCGTCTTAACTACTCGACCATTGGGATCTATTTATTAAACGTCATATTGGTATGTCAAGATTTTACTAAAAGATAAGGCATTCAATCCCGTTACTAACCGGATTGCCAATAGTTTGAAGAGATTTTTAATAAATTAGCAATACCTACTCACTTTTCTCAGTGCATAATCACAGATAACGTAAATTAGTACTATTTCTTTATTGTTTTGATAGTATTAATATATATTTTTTTTGCTTTAATAAACTACTTGAAGGGAACCGTCTGATTTTGTATTATAAAACGTGTTTCACGATCATACAGGGAACTTTAAGGGTTAATAATTATTTGTGAAAATCTTGGAAAAGTGAAAAAAAACATACAATATTTTTTTTGGTTTAAATAAAAGATTTTAATAAATAATAAGCGTTTACTTAATAATGTTATTCATATATTTTTTTATTAAATAAACAAACACATTACAATAATTTACAAATATAGATATTTCGAAGCTAATTGCGAAAAAAGGATATTTTACCAAAAAAACTGACCAACTAATATAGTAAATGCTGAAGAACGTTTTTTGACAATTAAAAAAACATCTAATTAATTAATTATACATTTATATGAACTATTTGTCTACCGAAAGCAGATTCAAATGTGATAAAATTATTGTTTTTTAAATTATATAAATAAACACGTTTTCTTAAAATGCATGTTTTGTAAAATCAGTTATCACCCCATAAAGTTTTGCAACGTGAGTATTAAGGTATTACACCACCTTGAGATTTGAAAAAAAAAAGGTTTTTTCGGCTAAATAAATTGTAAATACTTTTTAAAATATTTTAAACATTTAACCATTTCAAACCGTAGACTAATTCCGAAGTTTTAGCATTAAGAATTGAGCGCGGCAGAGAAAATAAGTATACCATCAGCAAAGATTTTTAAAAGAAGGTACTCCTCGACTAATATGTCGGTTAGTTTTTGTTTTTTTACTCTTTATTATTTCAAATTATTCTTAAAACTACTATTTACAATTTTTTGTATGTATTTATTATTTTTCAAAATTTATTTTAAAGTTTTATACGTTTTTTTTCAGAGCGCCAGGGTTGCGTATCACCAAACACAGTGAAAACAACCAAAAACAACTTGTGTCAACTGTCTATTAATATGTTGGTATATGCTCTCGTAGAACAATATGACTAAAAAATTACATACATACAAAGTTACCTATCACAAAAATAACGATCCAACAAAGATATTACTTAAATAACAATATCACGATATCAATCAATTCACATACAGCGTAAACAGAAGCACAAAATGTAAACAAAGAAAACACGGACTAAACTCAAACTGCTTTGTAATCACCTGTGTTCGCTTCGTACAGTTAACTTATATTTCCTCTTTTATAACGATCGATAAGTTTCCTATTATGAAAATGTTCGATACGTTTTGCTGCTTATTTCACGAACACTCTCTGAAAAACAACCGACTCTTTCAGTGTCTACAAATCGACTGAGGGTTTATTAAGTACAGAGTACTTTCGGAAGTGAAATTCAATTTCCAAGTGGTGTCGCTTCTGACCACTGCCCCATATTGTATTTATGAACTTACCTGCGATACACTCAACCAATTGAGAAAGATTAAAATGAGGAATAGAAATTTATAAAATAAATTAAATGTTTCTTTTTTAATAATTTTTACATTGATTCAATGATGGGGTTTCCTCGATGACAAACACTTCGTAACTAATCTTTCAAATATTTGTTTTTTTTGTTAAATTTAAATAAAATATGGTTAATAAAAGATGATTTAAAAATTAACCCATTAAAAACTCTTTTTTCTTTTAAAATATATTTCAAAACTAAAAAAATAAATACAATTAAATTTTTTTTTTTTGTAAACTAATTGTTTAAGACAAGATTTTTTATGCATAGCACAAAGGGTAACAATTATTTTGTAAGCAATAATTATTACCCTGAAACACTCATCCACATTGAAAAATCTCCTGATAAAAGATACATGACGCCAACGGGACTTGAACTCGTGTCCTTTCGATTTCCGGTCGACAGCTCTGACCACTGAGCTATGGCGGCTTATCTCTTATCCGCGAAATAATTTAATATGTACTAGTGTTCCATTCAACAATTACTGCTTGTTACATTTTTTCACCTGAAACAACAAACTTTATTTTATATGAGAAAGGCATTGTAAGTGCTAACCAATTGTCTACATTTTTTGGTGAAAATACTAGAACTTATCAAATATATATATATATTTTTTTTTAGTAAACTAATGTTTAAGACAAGATTTTTTATGCTTAGCACAAAGGGTAACAATTATTTTATAAGCAATAATTATTAGCCTGAAACATTCATCCACATTGAAAAATCTCCTGATAAAAGATAAACGACGCCAACGGGACTCGAACTCGTGTCCTTTCGATTTCCGGTTCAAGTCCCGTTGGCGTCATGTATCTTTTATCAGGAGATTTTTCAATGTGGATGAGTGTTTCAGGCTAATAATTATTGCTTATAAAATAATTGTTACAATTAAAATTGTTTAACTGAGGATTAAATATTAGCTTATGGAATACTTCTGAGGGGACTAACTGTACCACCCGTACGAACCACAACAGCGCAGAATCACAATGTATATAAAGGAATAAAATGATTTAATCAATTACCAGCTGATATGCGAACAGAAAAATAAATACGAGAAATATAAAAAAAAAACAAATCATATTTTTGTAGTACCACCGTATAATTTTAACTTCCTCAGATATATTCTTGACTGTTTTGTTATTCCTAATGTTTTATGTTTTATGTACATCCCATATACATTTCTTGTTTTAATTACGAGTACCTTTATAATCTTAAAAAATATTATGTCTTTATCTCTAATATGTAAAATTCTTAAGTTTTTTTTAAGTTATTAATAATTTGTCCTCTCCTAACCAGAAGCGTAAGCTTCTTTAGGAGAGTGTGTAAAATATGCTTTAATATTTTATATTTTGTAAAAAAAAATAATAAAAAAATAAAAAATAAAAACGTCATCCGATTTCAGACAAATGCGTATACGTTCGCATGTGTGTACGTGATTGCCTTCAAAAGTTTATTGAATGCATTGTCATCGACAACCAGTCTTTCTGAGTTCATTCATTCACGAAAAGTGAAATTCAAATGGACGTATTTAATAATTAAATCGTTTTCTTAACCGATGGCTGATTCACAAATAACAAACATTGTTTTATCCATATGTAAACGTTAGCGTTTATTATCTGCGTAAAAATATGACAAGTATATTTATCATTGTCTAATTAAGTAAATAGATAGATAGTTACATATCAGATGGGTTTGTTTTAAAGGTTTTGACGTAATGATTGTAATGTTTGTGTCTTACTTGAAGACAAATAAAATATTATGTAACTCATAGCGTGGTCAAGAAGGGACTTGATCGCACGACACCAGTTAAATAACATTATTTTATTCTTGAATTTGAACTTCAGGATCATCATTTCATAATAATGTAATACTTTTACATTATTATTAATTAGCTGTAATTTTACTTACTTACTCAAACATTACAGTAACGCTGGCGTGTTGTAATGGGGTTAGAAGCAAATTTGAAGACCCCACATTCCGAATTTCAATCAATTTATAACATGCTTCCCTTGAATATTAATAAGTTTCAAGCTTTTTCAAAATAACATATAAACATTAAGACCCCGTAGTAAGAGTTCAAAGATGATTTGAAAGGGAGATATGTAAATACGAATGTTAGAGGGAGCGCGCTAATATTAAAAAAAAATGATAATAATTAAGTGAAAATGGTGATAATATTTAATAAAACACGACTCGCTTGAAATAGAGCAAAAATCTCTCCACAAATTCTTAAGTTGCATTCAAAGATACACTGTCTATTTTTTCATGCCTATAACATATTTAATAACAGAACAAAATGTGTTTTAAATAATTTTCGGAGCTTACTTTGCGATTTTAATCTGTCGTGGGAATTTAATATAATTAACGTTTCGGCACAACAAATGAATAGTATTTTTTTTTTGTACTTAAAAACTCAAAGAGTTAACGATAAACTTGTTATAAATCGGTAAAAATTGGGTATGCGGGGTTAAGAGATTGTCCATACATTTTCCAAGTCTTAAATAGTCGATTGAAATTCTCTCGATAGAAAAAAATCGCAAAATATGCTCCAAAAATTTAAAAAATCAATCTGTTTCTTTTATTTAAAATGTTATAGATGTGAAAAATTTAAAGCGTTTCTTTAAATGCCACTTCAAACCTGCGCCAAGAGATTTTCACTTTACTTTAAATAAGTCATGCTTTAAATATTTCTTCTTAGTCTAACATGTTTTGTTACATATCTCCCTTTCAAATCATTATTTTCTTTTTTGAACGCTTGCTACGGAGCCTTAAACTTGACAACTCGAAGGTTAAAACATGAACAAATTACAAAAGAATGTCACAAAAATTATGTGTTGTTTGAAAATTAGATGTTAACATATTGGTGGTTCTATCAAAAAAGCAAGGATATTATTTGTGAAGGTAACGCTGCGTCTCATCTTGGAGTTGGAAGCAAGTTTTATAACTTGGTAAAGCGAAGGTTAAAGAACAAATTTTAGCAAAAATATAAAATAGTATTTTTTAAATTGAATTTTGTGTGAAAAGTAGATGATTATTTACATCTGGTAAGTAGAATTTAAAATGACTTAATAAGCGGGTATACGTTTGTGCCGCCTTGTGAGGGACATTAGTGGTGAATTATTGAAGGCGAATAAACGGTATATCATTTCCCGCGGTGTTTGAAGGCTGGAGAAGCGAACGTGGAACAAGGCGATTCGCCCACGTAGAGGGAACTACCGGGTGGATGTGAATAATCGATAGAATTTATGAATTAGGTAGAGTACATGCTGGTGATAAGTTATTTTGAGTTAAGTTGAGCATCATGAAATTATCAATTAGTGAATGTTGCAAGAGAAGGGAAGAATTTGCGGTAGAGAAAGGTGGGGAAGTACCTAGCTATTCAGATCTGGTCACTAAGCACGGCAAAAGCCGTTTCAAGCAACAGAGACGGGAAACCTCTGAAAAATAACACTGGTAAAAAATTTACAATTTTGATCGCTTGAGGATCAAATTTTATATTTTTTTACAAATTATCTATATTTTCTTCTTTTCTACAATACTAAAAATCTAGTTGTCAAGTCTTACTTCTTAACTCGTATAATGTAATAAAACACTTTATATAATATACAGGTGAGCCTGTATAATTATTCTTGTAAACCCAATTTAAGTGACTGCCGTCGAGGAGTACTTTGACAAAATGACAAAGCAACATTTTACTCGCAAGAGTTGGCAGATTCCCCAACTCTTTTTCGTCCGATATGCAAATATCGCTCTCGCTTCAGCTGAATCAAATATAAACACCACATTTTTACAAAATAAACCAGTTTAACTTTACCACTCAGCACTTTACTTACGTACAAAGTAACTCCTGATCATCAGCTGCTTCGCTTCGCCCCGTCTATGATTGGATCCATCTGGTGCTCTACCTCATCGAGATCAGCCGGCCCTAATGGGCGAACGCAAAGTGTCAGACGCAAGCAAAGGCAAAGTACATTCAGTGCCCACTACCTACCGAGCATTGGATGCGGGAGGCAGTCCATAGCCAATCATCATCATCGTAACCAGCATCCTCATCGGTTGAAGACACAGTTTGGAACTGGTCCCTAAATGTACAGTCATGTACCGACACCCATCTGGTACAGCCACTGTAACGTTAATAAACATATTATCTATAATACCGAAATCCATGTTTTAGTTTCTGATATATCGTCGCTACTTCTTATGATGAACATTAAATATCTCAGTTATGTCAAAGAGTCAACTGAATTTGAAAGCGACATTTTCGGCTGTGATGGACAGATTAGATCTTCGATTGAATATTACTTTTCGTAAAACATACGCCGTTAACCTCTATGTTTTTTGTCAATATATGATGATTTAGTATATGGATAATTGGATTGATCAGTCACAGTAAACCAAAATTAAATGCTCGTTAATCCTTCAGGCATATTGGCCGATATGTCAGAAAATCGGCTGAAAAAGTGTTCCACTTTACCCATCGGTACGTATCGTATTCTCCTATGTTGAGAAGTCAAAAAATGATCGATGACTCAGCAAAACGTTAGGTAAGAATCAATCTCGGAACCAATTAACGGTATGAGACATAAATATAGTTGGCGGAAGCAGAACGAACCGTGACGAAACAACTGATTGACAAACAAAATTTTAGGCAAATGTGTTATAAACATTTCTACAACCCTACTTTTTTGTCATTTCATATGAAAACAATTAAAAAAAAAAAAAAACAAAGTTTCATAATTTTTTTTCAAATCTCCGTCTGAATCTTTGGTTCCATAGAGTTTTACATATTAATTATTTTGTGGTTATTTTATATATTTTAATGTAAATCTTGGTATTTTTTTTCTAACACCGTTTAATTCTTTTTCAATGGCTCTTGGAATTTATCGGAACTATTTCCGGCCTCGAGTTTCTTTATAAAATATAGAAAATCGAAGGGAGAAAGGAATGGAGCTATGAGAGGATACCACCAGAATAATGAAAGTTTTACCTTTGGCCCTGGTATCCTCAATGTGCCCTCTTTCGGCCAGCACGCACAAAAAACTCCACTGCGTATTTCACTTAACCCAGAATTGCAACCTAGCAACCTGTGATCAGTGGCGCGGCAGAAAAGGTACCGATTTGGTAATTCCCGTCTCCTGGTGACAAGGTTACAGAAGGAGAAGGTAAGGTGTAAACTATTAGAGATAACAACCGGCTATATTATTCATATTTTAACTATGACGGTAAGGGAGATACAACGATTTATATGAGACCATATGAGCTGTTTCGTAAAGCGAACAAATTGACTCGACGGATAATAGCTGTTTGTTCCCGAAAACGAACAAATTACCCTGAGGAGTTAAATCTTATTTATAATTTTGAATGTTCCAGTGTTTGAATTCTTCCATTGATGTCAATTTGTTGGTCCCAAAAGTTTTCGATGACTTGTTATTATTTTATTAATATTTATATTTTTTCGTTAGACTTCCACCGCCGAACCATTTATCCAATTAAAAAAATATTATGACCAAAATTATTCATGATTTATTCAGATAGAATAATAAACATCGATTCTGAATAATAATGTATGATTTATTTTGTGTTTCTATGTGTGAAATAAATAAAAACCAATAAAACCCCATACGTCGTTCAACCCCAATCTATTTAAAAGCAAGCTTTCATTTTTTAAATACTAGACTATTTATAACAAATATTTGACGGCCTTCGTGGTCGAGGGGTAAGGTTCACGACTAGCAAACTGGAGGTCGCAGGTTCAAATCAGTCAAGTAATTTTTATGTAATTAATTTATGTTATTTCACAAATTACTCTTTTAAAATAATATATAGTATATTTTCGGCACGTTCCAGAGTGAAATTGAATTGAAACGTTGCTCGAAATGACTTTGGTTGTGTTTGGTGACCAGATCTGAATAGCCAGGTACTTCCCCACCTTCCTCCTCCAATTCTCTTTCCCCTCCCCGCTACTTTCAACCTCACAACATACCCCAACTGGGGATTCCAAAGATGCACTGCCTCAAGACGGTTGAAAGCAGTTGGGACTGTGAAGTTCCTCATTTATAAAATGAAATTCAAATAATTATAATTTATATTCTTCAAGTCATGTAGTGTTTAAATACTGAGGGAAGTTGGAAAGAGGAAAGTGGTCACAACAATGACACTAGATTTAAAATCCACCCACAACTAAAACATCTCTCGCTCAAAGACACTTCTCATTCTTAGGTCCAAAACTATACAACTTCATGCCTGATGCTTGGAAAAAAGAAAACACAGCTATTCTTCATAAATTGGCCACTAGTTGGTTTCATCAATTAGGTAGAAAGGAGAGTGAACTTTTACTACACAAAAAATGAAATCAAACACAAACCAAAAACAACAACAAAAACTCCAACAAAAAATAAACCATGTAAAAGATACCTTTATGTTCTAATCTTTATCATTATGAGTATATATGTACCTACCTAGTACTTTTAAATTAGAATGCTACCCAAGCAGCCGTTAATCTTATGTTTAATTGGATATTTTATTATATTGTATTTCTTCTCTATTTTATTCATACTTATACAAAATATGTTAGTAGGCTTAGGCACAAGTTAAAAGTACAAATAACTATTATTTCATTATTATTTTAATACTATACTTATCAAACAACTTATCAAAATGTTAATACTCATTCTAATTTGACTGTCCTAAAACGGGAATCCTCCTAGTTGGGCAGTCAAAACATTTCTTAAATAATGTATATAAATGTATAATCTTTTACTAAATAAAAAAAAATAATAAAAAAATGTTAAATTTAAATTAAATAAAACATTCTTAGTCTAGTAACTAACTTGGTCTAGTAACTAAACTCGTATTTATTTTGGCTTAAGATTTTATTTTATTTTTTCACTAACCCCACACATGAGCCTCTGAGGAAATCAAATTCTCTCAGGGCCTATGTTATCTTTTGGGATTCTGTGTGGAGGGTCTTTTTTAAGGAAATGAAGAAGAGGAAGTTTTCGAAAGGTAAAGGGTATGAGGGTTAGGTAGGAATCTATAGATCAGTATGTCCAGGAGTGACGGACATATGAATCTATCCCTCCCATTGTGGCCCAAGGCGATGGGTCGAGAAACCAGTTAGAGAGGGTCTCCCCAAATCAACTTCCTCCACCTGGAACGCCACGCAGCTGGTGGACACACCTCACCTGATGATCCCGGACATCCCTGCTAAAACACCAATCGTAGCGAACCATTTCAGATGACTTATGGCCGAGGTGTTGATTATCCAATAAACGATTCCTGGGACATTCAACAAGACATGCAACATTCCGGTTCCGAATGATGATTTCTCACCTAAGTAACTACAGGGTTTTCCAATAAGAGGTGTTATTTTGATATTCAATCGTAAAAAAATCAATGGTTTCGTTGCTTGTGTGGCACGTAACGCCGGCTTGTCGAAAGTAAACGTTGTCCAAATCAATACCATCCAATTTCGGCCATAAAAAATCATTAATCATCTCTCGATAGCGCAATCCATTCACCGTAACTATTGCTCCAGCCTCATTTTCAAAAAAGTAAGGTCCAATGACTCCGCCGGACCATAAACCGCACCAAACAGTCACAGGTTGAGGATAGAGAGGCTTTTCAACAATAACTCTTGGGTTTTCCGAGCCCCAGATGCGACAATTTTGCTTGTTGACGAAGCCACCGAGGTGGAAATGGGCCTCATCACTCAAGATGATTTGCATTTGATTCACTCAAGAAAATTTTAATAATTTCAATGCGTTTTTGAAGCGTGTATCGTTCCATTTTTACTAATGGCGTAGTTTTTACTTGTCAAATGTTAAAAAATGACAGCTTTAAAAGTTACATCTACTGAAATAGCGGGCTATTTAAAATAACACCTCTTATTGGAAAACCCCATACATACTTCCACTCTGAAGAGTGATGCTAATACAGTATTTTATTTATTTATTAACATCTTGAAGGCTTTCACATGGTTACATTATAATAATAATGATATTGTTTATTTCAGCTGGACAGAGCGGTGTGTGCAATGCTCTGCCTACCATAAAAGTTTACAATTTAAGTTAATACATAAAAAAAAATCAATATAGAAATAAATAAAAATAAAAAAATGAATACATTGATGAGCACTTTATGACTTTATGGTGGCTTGAGTAAAATTCTCCATCTCTGATGTAGAGGAGCTCCCTGCCACTGGGCAACGGCCTGGACAAGAGTGTTGTCCGATCTCTGGTAGCGCTGACTCGTCCCGGCTATTCTATGGCGCATCAAAGCATTTAACCCATGCACCCTTCCTTCGGTGAACATCTGTGAGGCGCTGCATCGCCAGGGGAGGCCAAATAGGGCTATGTATGCGTGGTTGTACTGTACTCGGAGTGTGTTCATGACACCCTGTGTGTGTCGTCCATAGCTCGCTAGTGTAGAAGCTCATACAATATGTTTGGAAAAGTTGCTTCTTCACCGGAGGACTGCATTTGTTGAATCGCACACTCAGTACTCTTCTTTGGCGTTCTATGTCATTTTTATCATTTAGGTCATCGGTGATGACATGCCCCAAATATTTGATTTCGCTGCAGATTTTCAGGTTGGCCCCGCCGAGACGTATGGGTGGAATGACAGTGGGACCAGTATCTGCTTTAAATATCAGCAGGGATAATATTATAGGCAACTTATTCAGAAGTATAATAATAAGTACCTATATAACTTAATAAGCTGAGTATAAACGATGTACGCAGGTACAATACAAGCTGTCGTAGAGAGATCTGTTACACAAAAGAGTTCAATAAGTGTACCTATATTATAACAAGAATAAGTCCAAGATAGTATGAAAGTACTTTATTAAATATTATAGTTTTATTAAAGTCAATAAAACGTATATTGTTCTACTACATAAAATCTGTTTCATCGATTTGGCTTGACATAAAACTAATATTTTAGTATTCGTCATTATTTTTATAATTTTAATAGGGGAGAGTAGTAAAAATTCGTCAATTAATCAGTTTAAATCATAAAATAATAAATACATATTCTTCGATTCGATATACTGCACTATAAAATTAGTATTTTTTTTACATTCGAGTCGCTCTATTCTTGGCTTATTTTAAATATTTTATAAAAACGATGGAGTTACTCATATAAAAACCAATATTTCTAATCAATTTTTCATGCTCAGTGCTTGTCAATATTTCCAACCTACGAAAAATAGGACAAATAAAAAAAATTTAATTTAATTTTAAAAACATATTATGTAGGTACCAACCGTGACCAATTTATTATTACAAGTAATTAACCATGTCACAATTTCTCCGCAGGAGTCGATATATAATACTAGTACATACAACGAAATATCAGACCAACCAAATATTAGTTGGTTTTAATTTTGACCTAACCCAACTCAAGTATTAAGTAATTGTAAAAAGCATTCACTTTGTGGCTCATCATAATTTATAATAAAAACACATAAATTTGTTAAGTTCGATTTAAAATTATGTTTTTGATTTTCTCTTACATTTTTATACTAACTACATCCAGGAGGCCCTGAGGAAAACTATTTCACTTTTGGTGATGCTGTGTGCAGGGTCCCTTTAAGGAAAAGAAGGAGAGGAGATTCTGCGAAGTAAAAAGGTATGAGGGGTGTATTGGAATCTGGGGTCAATGTGTCCAGGATTGACGGACTTATAAATCCATCACTCCCACTGTTGGAGTGGTTTAATGGTCTCCCTCAACCAGGCTCTTCCGATTCAGTAAGCTGACGAATTTACCCCCGAGACTTCCTCAGAAGAAATCTTAACGGGCACCCCTGCTAAGTTACCAAACGTAGCGTGCCACTTGAGGTGACCTACGGCAGAAGTGATGGTTATCCAATAAATGGTTCTCGGGGCGACGGTACCCATAACCATCTCCAAAGTGTAATAAAAAAAAAAACAAAATTTCATCTGAAATCATAAGATTTCCAACTAATTAACTACTTAATTATAAATCAGAAACATTTTATATATTTACTTGAAATTTTTTTATATTTCAAATAAGAAATTGTACAATTTTTCAAAAGAAACAATTTTACCATAATATTGAATTATCCAATTTTACAGCTCATAGTAAGAATCGCGATCGTGCGATCTCTGGCGGGATATGAAGGTAGTATACAATACAGCCGCCATGATGACACGGAACCGGAACGAGAAAACAATTTTACAGACAGATTAAATGCCTAATGTATGCTACGCTTAGTCACTAAATTCTGCCATGGTTTGTTTTCCTGGGGTACCCTAGATTTCTTCCTTTCGCTAGTACGAAAAAAGGGTAACCGGACAATTTAACACAGTGACAATTCAGAACACCTTTAAAAAGTGATAGTAGATATAAAGTTTTTTTTCATTCTTTCGATAGATTTTCTTAACAAAGTCTGCAGAGATAACCATGTCAATCTGTGCGCGGTTTTTACGTTAACCCTGCTGAAAGAAGTAAGACATTGAATACACGAATGTGAATAACTGCCTAGAACCAGCGGGACTGGCGCATCACTTATGCTGAAACGGAGAGAGAAGAAGGTAGGGAAGAGGAACTTGAAAAAATCATGGCTATGCTGATCGGATAACTTCCTATACATTACTCAAGCCATTTTGAAGCATTGCGTTTCAATTGGGAATGACGTTATTTAAACAGAACGGTAATAATTATTGACCTATCTACCACTTAACAACGTGCCGCAAATATAAAGCGCATTTTTATGGTAATATTAATGTGTGAAATGTATCTATTTATTTATTTTAGAGTGAGAACAATCCAGTTATAAAAAACTAAGTTAGTACGCAAATAAGTGCATACAATTAAAAAATCTGCCCAGACATATGATACATAAAATGAAATAAAGATTCAAATCCAAAACAAATAAAAATACAAAATTATAAAAGCTCACTCTAATGCCAAATAGTACAAAAACAAGCTAGAGACAAAAAAGACACAAGTAAAATATAAAACGTAAATTGTTTATTACTCTCTTTTTAAACCTATCATTGAGTATGGAATAATCGCATAGGGAGGTGCAACACTATCAGCTATAGATTCATTATCGAAGGCACAAAAATTAATTATGAAAGTTATTCTTAAAGTTCCCTTAAAAACAAGTACTGTTAAGATATATTCTACAAATTCCATGTATTAGATGAATTCGTCAAATTTACACAAAAACTATCTCAACTCATCTGTTTAAAAATAAAACACATACATTTTATGAAAATATTGTAAACACGAGGCACAAAACCAAAGAACTCATACAAACACCTAAAACAAACACAACATTTGCTCAAAGAAATTTCAAATACATTGCGTCTAAAATATACAATAACCTTCCTGAAAAAACAAGAAAATCGAATAATATTAACAAATTAATACAAAATCCTGATCAAACAATGGATCATCGGAAAAGGTCGTTCAATAATTAGTCACATCACCCAAATATAATCCTCTATCTCATTATTGTTACCACTACCTACCAACCTGAAAAGTTTTGTCAAATATTTTTGCTTTATTGAAAAATGTACTTTATTTTAAAATTATAAAATATTTGTAAACTAGTCTGTCTCGGCACAGGATTTCCTAGTGAGACAAGAAAAGCCAAAAAAAATGTAAACCTTTTTATCTATATATCTTTTTATTATTGCATCTATATGCACATAATAAATAATAAATAATATGATTAGTGCAACATATTTCTTAGCAATAGTAGAGCATTATTTTCTGAACCTCTTTAAACTATCGACCAAAATGTCTACTTCAGCACACTCTATTTTATTATATAGTCGACACATTTGGGTCAGAGGGCTAAAACATGAGATTTTATTTTTAAATGTTTTAAGATGAAACATGCTAAGGCGTCTTAAAAAGTGGGTATCGGGAATAACATCTAAAAAATAACAGTCTTTGCAGTATTTTTAACAGATTCTACAATGTTTTTTATAATGCAGTAATGTGGATTTCAAATAGTGCTCCCATATTGAAGTTTAGTTCTAATTAAGACATTGTAAAAGATAATATATAATTGCAAATATAATTTTAATTACATTTATTTGCGTTAGCCAGAATCCTTAACCGATCGTAGATAGTTAGTCAGGGCCGGACCTGGAGTTTTTTTTCAAAATCGAATAGAATTCTAACACAACCTTTTTCGATTCTTTAATTTCCTTTCAGTCACATTATTCAAATTTCTTCTTGACTAATTTCATCAAATTCCACCTCAAGGGATTTATCTGATATAATGTCAATCTATTATTATTTTCTGTTGGTTGATTTTATGGCGTTAATCTGTTAAGCTACCATCTCCTCAGTGATCCAACGTTTCGGAGAGCCTATCAGTATCATCAGGAGAAATGTAACAAATAGAATATAAGGCACTTATCAATAAGTAGTTGTAATAGTACCTTCATAGACAGGTACGAGCTATCCCAGGCCGAAGACAAGGATGATGATGGCTTACCTCCAATATGGAGTACTCCGGAAGAAGATTTTTAATGCAAACTAGCTGAAGTACCTACCCACCGTAGCCCGGGATTTATTCTTCTTTAGTAATAAAATGGGATGGGTTGGTTTTTAAAATCTCGTGTAAGCAGTAAACTTCCTCTTGTTCTGTAGGTCAAGAGTATTAATCTATATCAATCTCGGAATAAAACTGTAGATATATATTAAAATTAAAATAACCCACATCTTTTTATACATATATTAGCGCAGACCCGTGACAAATCACGGGATAATTTAAAATTTTGACAAATCAAATGACGTCTCCGTGGTCGAATCCCAGCGGGCGCAAGTAAATTTTATTTGATAACTTTGAGTTATTAAATTAAAAATAATTCATAGTAAACTTGCGACACGTTTCAGAGCGTAAGATACTCTCAGTATCGCCCTTGCGTAAGACCACCATTCAGAATTGAAACGTTGTTTGAAATGGATTTAGCCGTATTTGGTGACCAGGTCTGAATAGCCAGGTACTCCCACACCTTCCGCTTTTCCCCATCTCCTTTCCTCCCCACTACCTTCAGCTTCATAACATACCCCCATTAAAATAAATATAATAAAAAAAAACAATATCATTTCTGAATATGTCACAGATAAAATATTGTATTATGCAAGTGGGTAATTCTTCACACAATGAGTTCCATTTATGCAAATTACAATTAAATTTTTAAAATATTTGAGTTCGTTGAACCAAAGTTAAGCAGGACGCATAGACAATCAAAATTATTACTTTTGGTGATGTCACTTAGATCGATGAAAAACATATTTGCTTGTTTGGGTATAACTTTAATTTATTTTAGTTATTTGTAAGTTTATGTTTACAAATTAATAATTATAACTTAAATTTAATAATATTTTATCTTGCTTATCGTGGTTCTATTTTTAAATTATAAAGTGTCTATAGTTCATTTTTATGAATCCAATTGTAAACATTCTCAATATTTACCCACGGACACTACAGAAGTAGTTTACCAAGATTTTAATCTTGAGAATTGTTAGTAGCCGAAAGGATAAATGCGTTGTTTACCACCCAAGTGTTCCGGGTTCAGTTTTTTTACTACATACGTTTTCCATCATTTTTGCATTGTTTTTATGGTTTGCGAAGAAATTCAAATATTGGCGAGTTATTCATAACCCGCGAATGTTTATCTGCATTTAAAAATACTTAGTTGCCTTCGATCGCCATTTCTTTGCTTCCTCATTTTGCCACCAGTAAAGTTAACCATGTTAATAGAATGTTTTTATTATTTTTTTCTGTAAAAGTAGTCATTTCTACATAACCTAGCGGAATTTCCCAGAAGTTTATTCACACTAACAATCTTGACATCGCTAGATGGCGGTAACAGTCATGCAGACAAGATAAAAAAAAATTTCCGCACATAGAACAAAGAAAATTTCTTTATTCTATGTCCCCGCGTATTTTGTAATTAAATTAATTCACCATGTATATTAGTATTATAATGTCCCACAAAACATACTTGTAAACTACGTAGGAATTATAGGAAGGTATTTAATGTAAAAAAAGACTCAGTTTCGGAAAGGGTAATAATTCTAAAATATGTTAATAAACTGTTGTTATAGTTGTCTAAAAGAATGTTGTTTTAAATAGCTTTAATAAGGTTTAATGACTAGGTCAGAACAGCCAGTTACTTTCATACATTCATCATCCATGGAGAAAAGTGATTTTTTTATTATTATGAATAAAGTTTTAGTAAATTATGTATATATTATCACGATGTCGGAAAAGGTGTAATATATAAAGGCGATAATATATTCGTAATTTACGGAAACCTGTTAATTCATACATTTAGGCCCGCAGTCCCGTTGTTAACCGGATTACCAATAATTTTAAAATATTATTAATATATTGGCAATACTACTTGTTCTCCGTGTCTCCTTCTATTTCCCTTCAACCTCACTACTCCGATTGAGAATAACATATTCCAACTGACTCCGGGCAGTTGGGCCTTTATTTTTAAAAAGACTGTTCAAATTTTAGAATCTTTGTGCTTTTTACTTTTGCGTGTTCTAGTGATCTAAGGTGTGAAAATCATAGATGCAAACCGTTATTTTCATTGGTTAACAAAATTTAGTAACGAGGATAGAGCGTATACAAGTATAAATCTTATCGAGTATAAATCTTAACAAATATAAATCGTAATATAAGGATTTAATTATTTTAGTCATTATAAGTTCATGTTAGCCTTTCATAATAGGTAGGTAGCTACTTAAAGGTAGCCATCTTGAATTATTACATGAAATCTCTTTACCAAATCATATTCCTAATTATTTTCTTATGGCTGATTTTTTTGTTCAAATCTTTTGGAACGACTTTTATATGGCTTTACTGTAAATCTCAAGAAAGAGACAAAATATTCACAAACATGTATCAAATCCATCAAGTGCGAGGGAGATAAAAAATCATTAAATATTTAAAACAAAGCCTTAAACGTAGGTGCAATCTCGTACAAGTATCGCATGAAACAGACGTGTGCTGATTACACGAGTGCGAAAGAAACAGCAAAATAACAGGAAATTTCTTACGTCATATTATGGCATAATACATACTAGTCACAGACAAGAGCGAAACAGCAATACAGTAATAACTGGAGAATAAAAAAGATACAAGATCTCGTCACGTCTTTTCCATGCTGCAATATCTTGAAAGAACGAGAAGTTGTTGAAATCAATTAGTGCGAAGGAGATCGACGTATTTTATGATTCATCACTGCTATCAAGTCAAGCCTGTTTTCCTAGTGCAGCCTCAAAAGCTAGGCAGATATATTGTAAGCATGGAAAATGCAATAGGTGCGAGTGAGGCAGATGTTGAAGTAGCTGTGTTAATTTTTCATGCGAGAGTGAGACGAGGGATAGTTTACCCGTGCGGTGAGAAGCGTTGGGTAAAGGACGCTTTACCGTTGTGTTCGGTCATTGACATTTTGGACCAGTCAGAATGGAATTTTTAGGGAATCGTGCGCCGATCCTTTTTGTTGAACTTTGTACAATAATTAAAAGAACTACGTTTTAATAATATTTTTTACCAAAAATGTTTTCTGAATATGAATTTGTTAAGCTGAAAATGGATTTTACGATTTCAAAAAAATTTTACACACCTAAAAGATAGAATAATATTATTAATGTTCTACTTTGTGCTTTACTTTTTCTTTGATGGTAGTTTGATTGTACTTTGCTTGTATTTTGATTGTATTTTTGGACTTTTTTGAAATTTGTTTATATTTTTTTTAAATTTTGTACTTTTAACAACCATATTAATATTCTTGTAGTATTATTTTGTTTCAAAAAGATCCAAGAAGAGCCAAAAATAGGCAAGAAGAAATAAGATATAAGAAGAAAACATCGTTCAATCAATTATTTTATTCCTGTCTATCCTAAATTCCAGTATTCGATTATTAGGTTGCCATGTATACCGTGTATATTGAACTCCATTATCGTTCCTCTCCTCAGAGCACGTTTTCCAAGTCCTAACAAATCAGTGCCCCCTGGTGTACCGGTCTCACGGGGACAGAAGTACTCCTGACTGGGGTGGTACATTCGTTTCGTATTGTTTTATTTACATTTTGTTGATAGTTACCATGCAAAAATTTTGTTTTTCTTCATTTTTAATATTTATATATTTTAAAATATTTTTTTTGTAAATTGACTGGTAGATTTTATATCTTCATTTCAGTTTGTAGAGAGAGGGCTGGAATGATTTTAGTTTTTTTGTCTCACTATCAACGGCTTTAAATCGACACTTCTAATTCAATAACTGTTTCCCACGGTTAAGATAATACAAATTATTATATTAACAGTTCTTAAATTTTAGGTTCGATAATACTTTTGCATTTATGATTTGATTTATTACGTTATAAGTACTTCTCCTAACATTGTATTTATGTGCCATCGGCGCATAGTTCCAACAGTCACCTTTAGATTCTGTATTCAAATTTTTGACAACGATCCCAAGGGGGTATGCGACGCTGATGGTATGTAGCGTGGAGGCAATTTAACAAGTAGGACCTGCCAAGGGAAGTGAAATAATGTAATTGGCCACCCGTATTTGCAACGGTTCATTTGGCAGATGATTTATTCATTAAAATACTTTTTTTATAATTAATGTGCGTGAGACATAATATTTTTAATTAAAATTACAGAAGACTGGTTTTGCAGACTTCTAAAACTTCGACTTTATTGGGTGAATTCTGTACATTTATTTTATTTTTATTTTGAACTATAAGAGCACTTCAAATCGGTGGAAATACCCGGTAAATCATTCACCCAACTTACTGGAAAAATAAAATAACAAAATGGACTAGTTTGTAACCAATCGATTTCAGAACTATTGGTAGATATTAATTGATAAAAACGTTAGTAGGTAGGTGAGTAAGTTAGTTAGTAGGTAGGTTAAATAAAATTTCGTGGGTAGGTTAGTAGGTTAATATGTAAAATATTTTTGGACTTTCGTGAAATCAAAACAAACATCATCTGAATTACCTACATGTGATGGTCGACGAATTTGCAATGATTTGCAATTTTTAATGATTATTTCCAATCTGTCTTTATCCCTGATAAAACTACTATCAATACTTATTTTAATACTGTCGAAATAAGTAATGATGATACCATGAATTCAAACAATTTCAGTGTAGTTGATGTAAAAGGTTGCATGTCACAAATTATAACTATTCCTTCAAGGGTACCTCAAGGCTCCTATTTAAGGCCTCTCTTGTTTATTTTAAATATAAACGACACGAAACGTGTTATAAGTCATTCTTTTTCATATTTTACGCAGATGACATGAAATTATATAAATTTGTAGTTGATGTAACCACACCTTTACACTAAAGTAAAATACCTCAAAACGTTGAAACGATAAAGAGTGCAGGTTGTGATAAATTAAACCCAATCTTCTTTGTTAATTGTGCTGAAAAACTAGTTTCTCTTGTAACACTGCTTTTTAAAAAATCAGGTGTATTTCCTACAATTTTGAAAAAAGCGTTTGTAACACCTGTTTTTAAAAAGGGGATAAACACAATATTGAAAATTATAGACCTATCTCTAAACTATGTATCTTAAGTAAAACCAACTTTTTAACTTATGCAAAATACTATTACTAGCCCCCACCAACATGTTTTTTTTTCAAGGCAGATCTGTTGAATCAAACCTAAGACAGTTAACTGATTTTATTCTCAACTCTATGGATAGTGGGAAATAGGTTGATTCCTTTTACACAGATTTTTCAAAAGCATTATTTGACAAAGTAAATCACAACGGACTGTTAAACAAGCTCTTGAAAATCGGTGTACGTGGAAATCTTCTGATATGATTATCTTCTTATGTTAAAAATTGAAGTTAAGCTGTTGCCTTAAAAGGTTGCATGTCACAAATTATAACTATTCCTTCAAGGGTACCTCAAGGCTCCTATTTAAGGCCTATCTTGTTTATATTAAATATAAACGACACGAAACGTGTTATAAGTCATTCTTTTTCATATTTCACGCAGATGACATGAAATTATATAAATTTGTTGACACTACAAATGACTACAACCTGTTATAAGAAGACCTTAGCAAAATTAAGCAATATTGCAATAACAGTCAACTTTATCTAAATACAGACAAGGGTAATGTTATTAAAAAACAGCCATTTAATTACACTTACTAATTAAATCATGTACCCCTACAACTAGTAGAAACAATCGGAGATCTAGGAGTACTGTTAGATTCTAAAATGTTATTTAAGGACCATATTGAAGATATTTTACAAAAAGTTTATAAACAATTGGGATTTATTATACGCATTACAAAGCCTTTCACTGTAGCACACACACTAATTCTGCTATATATGTCATATGTAAGCTCACAACTCGAGTTTGCCTCAGTCATTTGGAATCCTCAATATTAAAGATACATTAATCATATTGAAAATATCCAATACAAATTTATTAAACACCTATCGTATAGCTTTAGTGATTTTCGATTTGACCCTACCGCTTTATAAAACGCAGAAAATTTTCTGATACCCTATCCTGATACAAAATCGTCAATAATTTTCTTGATTCATCACATCTGTTAGAAATGATTGCATTTCGTTTCCCTGAACACAACACCAGATCGAACGACTTATTTAGAACACCACACTGTAAATCCAAATATGCGTTAAACTGTTAATATGACATATCTGTAAAACTCACAATGCCTCTAGAGATGTACACATTTTCAACTGTTATTTGAAAACATATTAAATGCAGCTCACTGCATTAAACTGATAATAATACTATCATCTTAGTTTATTTTATAGTGTATAGAAAACTGTCTTTACTTGTTTTATAACATTTTGTAATTCCTTATAATGTTTTTTTAATTTTTTTATTCCTTTTTCATTTATTATTGTGGAGGTAAAAATACTAAATCAATAAATAAACTTTACGGAACTTTATTGGTCTAGAACATATGAATAATTTCTGTCAATGCTTAAAGGTACAACTGTTTGTTACCTGTTATATCTCTGCATACTAGCAGATTTAGTGTCTTGGGAACTCTTGATAAAGTAAAAGGTTCTTTACAATAATTACGTTTATTTACGTTACAATAAATTAAGTCTGGATTTAACTACACTGTTCATTACCCTAGAGTTGGTAATTCTCTCTTTCTAGAAGCTTGAAGTCTGACAAGGAGACCCCATAGGCAATTGCTACACTCTAGTGACATCTGTCGGATTCTGGAGTAAGCTTTCTGACTAGTGCCATCTATCGCTTGAATACCCAATTTATTACCATACATAACATTTCCTAAAAAAAAGAGAAATAAAAATAAGTTAGTTAGTATGTATGTTAAATAAAAGTTTATAGGTAGGTAGGTAAGTTACCTAGAAGGTAGGTTAAATAAAATTTAGTGGGTAGGTTACTACGTTAGTTAGTAGGTAGGTTATATAAAACTTAGTAGGTAGGTTGGTAAGTTAGTTAGTTAGTAGGGAGGTTAAATATAAAAAAAATAGTAGGCAGGAAAGTAAGTTACTTAGTAGGTAGATTAAAAACTACTCCAAAAATGTGAAGATTTTGCAAAAAATCATAACCTTGTATATAACACGTCCAAATCAATCGTTATGGTTTTCAAATGCAAAAAGGAAAACATGCTAACACCTTCAGTATGGCTAGATGGAAGAAAAATGGATGTAAGTAGTAGCGTCAAATACCTGGGATATATTATTACAGACGACCTGAAAGACATCGAGGATATGGAAAGGCAAAGAAGAGCGATATTCCTTAGAGCAGGTATGCTGTCAAGGCGTTTTCATTTTTGCAGTACAAACGTGAAAAGGATACTTTTTGCACTTTGCTGTATACGTCAGAGCTGTGGGTCGATTACACTGCATCCCAATGGCATAAGCTAAAAGTTGCTTACAATAATGCATATCGCCAACTATTACCCCTACCGAGATACTGCAGCGCCACGGAAATGTTCCTGGAGGGACGAGTACACTCTTTCAGAGCGCTTCTCCGCCATCACATGGGAAGCTTATGGCGCAGACTACGCCAGTCAAGTAACAAAATTATCACTGCAATGGTTGGCTGGATGGAATTCCCTCTGATGGCCCTCTGGAGACGGGAGATGTCCAAATATTCTCCATAAACGGCTGCTTACACTCTTTTTGTGTTTATTTTTTCTTTTTTCGAATCGCCTATGTATTATTATTTTTCTTACTCTAATTATGTATAATATTTCAAAATTTGGAATGTATTGCATTGCACTACCCCTGCATAAATTCTGGAATAAAAAGTTATTATTACTATTATTAAATAAGTTAGTGGGTAGGAAAGTAAGTTAATTAGTAGGTAGGTTAAATAAAATATAGTAGGTAGGTGAGTAACTTAGTTAGTAAGTGGGTCAAATAAATGTTCGTAGATAGGTATGTATATTAGTTCTAAGTTTGGGAATTTAAAAAAAAAATAATGTAAATCAACTATATCAATGCCATTATTAAGTTCTGAAACTGTGTTAGTGATTAAAAACTTTAGTTGTAAATTGAAATTTTTATAATTTTATTATTTATCAATTTTATTATTTAGCAGATTATACAGAAACAATAGATCTGACACCTTTTTTTTACAAAGTTAACATATTATTTATTGTAGTTTTGTCGTATTTCTTAAGAGAAAGCTGCAAGCCAAAAAATTGTATATTCTTAGTAAACCTTATTTTGTAGGTAATAGGTATTAAAATCACTTGACAAACGGAGTCTAGAAACGTTCAATTTCAAGCACAAAACTGGTTTATATTTATTTTGTAAAAAAAATAAAATAATTTTATAAGAAAACAAAAAAGTTAATCAAGTGAAACTGTCACAGATAACCTTAACTATAGTACTGTATTTTTTAAAGTTGTTTCCTTTACGCGGTCATACATTTCTATTGAAAAAATATTTTTTAAGTAGCTTACATTTATATATTTTATTGAGTTTTTTTTTATTATTTGTATTCTACTTAAGCGAAACGATAGGAAAACTTACAATTTATCTAAAGCATATTTTATGGTATTCATAATGTTCACCAATTAGTTATAAAGATGAATCAAAATAGGGATTTGGCATTAATCTTCGCTTTAAATAATTATTTCATAATTTAATTCCACATACTTTCTACTAAATCTGTGGATACCTTATATTGAGGATTCCATGTTGAGAAGCATGCTCCGTGTACTGATCAATTAATAAATCAACATTTCTGGAGATTATCAAAAAAAGTAATATTTAAGTTTAGTTATTGATTTAGTATTTGTACCAACACAATATATTTATAAATGACAAAGAAATATAAAAGTAAATAAACATTATAAAGAATAACAAATTGTTATAAAATAAGTAAAGACAGTTAGCAGTAATACAGTTTTCTATAAACTACGATGATAGTATTATTATTAATTTAGTGAGCTGCATTTAATATGTTTTCAAAGAACAGTTGAAATTTTTTACATCTCTAGAGGCATTGTGAGTTTTACAGATTCGTCATATCAAAGAGTTTTGCGCATATTGGATCTACAGTGTGGTGTTCTAAATTAGTCGTTTGATCTTGTGTTGTATGCAACGAAATGCAATATTTTCTAACAGATATGATGAATCAACGATTTTGTATAAGAATAGGGCATGTGAATACAGCAAGAATAAATATGTGCTTATGAGAAAACTTAAAGAAAGATAAACTTAATAGAGGACTAAGAATAAACCTTTCTACGCAAATACTTGTCTATAAAACAAAATCTAAACACAGATTAATAAAGCCATGGATAACCCACGGAATAGTGATTTCAATCGGAAATAAGGAAAAATACTATTACCAGTCTAAAAAATTCCCTGACGACGAAAAAATCGCTATTTTCTACAAGATATACCGAAACAAACTTACGATTTTAATTAGACTGACAAAAGAAAAGTATTTTCGTGATAAATTAAAAAATGTTGGTCAAGACAGCAAAAAGTTCTGGAAAATTATCAAAACAATAACCAACAAAAGCACAAAACAAAAATTTCCAAAAGAAGTTACTCATTAAGGAATCAATACTGACAGAAAAAAACCCAAAACTTTATGGTGATATCTTTAACAATTATTTTGTCAATGTCGGCGCTAATCTTGCTAGTAATATTATCCTAGACAAAAGACAAACTCGACAACCAGAACTTAACCCAACTTTTGCAGAAGGTTTCCACACATTTGCCTCAGTAACTGATAAAGAAGTTGAAAACGCTATATTAAGGTTACGAGGATCAGCAAGCCCTGGCTACGACACCATAACTGTAAAAATATTAAAAACTGTACGTGAGATAATCAGCAAACCAATTGCTCATATAATAAATGTAAGTCTAAAGAAGGGCATGTTCCCGAACAACTATAAGAAGACTCTTGTGACCCCTGTTTTTAAATCTGGTGACGAAAAAAACATTTCTAACTATCGTCCCATAGCACAACTCAACAACTACATAAAAGATAAGAAGATAATGAGCCTAAACCAGTATGGATTTAGGGACAATCTCAGCACACAGGATGCGATCGCTAAATTAACATCAACAATAATGCAAAAATTAGATAATGGCGAAAAGTGTCTTGGAATCTTCATTGACCTCCGCAAAGCATTTCATAGCATATCACACTCAAAACTCACTGAGAAACTAAAACAAATTGGATTGGACGGAATAGTGCTATCATGATTCCAAAGTTATCTAAAAAAGAGATTTCAATATGTCAAAATCAATAATACCCTTAGTGAACCCAAAACCTCATCTTTTGGCATACCGCAAGGAACTGTCATCAGTCCAATCCTTTTTATTGTGTATTTAAATCAAATGTTCACTCTTCCCAAAAGTTGGAGATATCATATCTTACGCAGACGACAATGTAGTTATCACAAAAGGAAAATCATGGGAGGAAACAATGAGGATAGCCAATATCAATATAAACATACTCAAAACATTATTCGACCTAAATTGTCTCTCACTAAATACCGAGAAAACATATTTCATCCCATTCTCTTTGCAGGAAAAAAAATCGAAAACTATATTATCATTAAAATCCATTCATCACAGTGTGAAAATAAAAAAAAATGCGGCAATGCAAATTGTTTACCAATAAATGCAAAAATAGTATAAAGGATCTGGGTATCATAGTAGATAGAAACTTAAAAAGGAACGAACAAGTCCAAAATATGACAACCAGAGTAAGAAAACTTATTTTCTTATTCATTAGATTTAGAAACATCCTATCATATAATATGATCAAAACTTATATCTCTCTTGCCCAATCTATTCTACAATATGGTAAATTTGGGTGGAGGGGGGACTTTTAAAACTAACCTCTTAACTAACTAACAAACCATAACTAACCATTTGACGGCCGGCATAGTCCAGTGGTAACGCATTGGACTGCCATTCCGAAGGTCGCGGGTTCGAACCCGGCGTGCGCAAATAAATTTTATTTGATTAATTTGTGTTATTTCACAGTTAATTAATTAAAATAATATATAGTATATTTGCGGCACGTTCCAGAGTGGAAGATACTACCAGTATCGCCCTGGTGTAAGACCACCATTCAGAATTGAAACGTTGCTCCAAATGGCTTTAGCCGTGTTTAGTGACTAGATCTGAATAGCCAGGTACTTCCCCACCTTCCTCTTTCCCTTCCCCACTTACCTTCAGCCTCACAACATCCCCCAATTGGGGATGCCATAGTCTCACTGGCTCCAGACGGGAGCAGTTGGGACTCTTGTGAGGTATTCACTATAAAAAAATAAAAAAATAACGTCGTTTCCCCGCAGGGGTAGGCAGAGAGGACGGACCGCCAAACAACTCGGTCTTGGCACACACTCCTTGCCTCATTCACATTCATACATCGTCTCATACATACTCTTCTATTGTTCTGACTCTTGACATGGCCCGACTCAAGTATCTGATTCACTTGGTCGTGCCATGTCTTCCTCGGGCGTCCCCGACTTCTGCTACCATTCACATTTGCATCGTATATTCTCCTTACACTCCTTTCTTCGCTCATTCGCTCTACATGCCCAAACCATCTAAGCGTCCCTTTCTTGATCTTACTCATTACGCTTACATCAGCCTTGCACTCTTTGCGGATATCCACATTCCTCACACGATCATACATGGTTTTACCACACATACGCCTCAGGGATCTCATTTCAACAGCATTCAATCTACTTTCATCCTTTCTTTGCCAGTTCCATGCCTCACTTCCATACATCAGGGTAGGTACCAGCACTCCATTGTGGACTGCTAACTTCGCTTCTTTGGACAATTTTTTGTTAGCGCCAACTGCGTTCAGTCCTCCATTAATGGAGTTACCTGCATTTACTCTTCTTTCAATATCTCTGTCAGCCTTCCCATCTCTCCTAAACATGCTTCCTAAATACACAAATTCATCCACCTGCTCCAAGTATTCCTATATTTCACACTGTTTTCGTACTTTCTCTTTCAAACACCATTACTTTAGACTTACTTACATTCATCATTAACTCATTCTTCATGCATACTTCGTTCATCCTAGACACGAGAGGCTGCAGATCATCCATACTATTAGCAATCAGCACCGCATCATCAGCATACAACAGGCAACATACTTTCAGATTGCTCAAATTCGCGCCCAATCCCACCTCTTTCAATTCGTGCATACAATTATCCATGTATAAATTGAATAACCACGGTGACATTACGCAGCCTTGTTTAACACCTTTTGTGATATCAAACCACCCCGTAAAACCACCGTTCACCCTAACACATGCAACGCTTCCCTCATATAGAGACGCAATTGCCCTTTGTAGATCTACAAAGGCACAGAAAATTTTCTGGTTTTTTGCCAGAAACTTCTCGGTGAGCATACGCAATGAGAAGATCTGGTCCATGCACCCCCTTCCACTCATAAAAGCACCTTGCACATCCCATATTTTATCCTTTGTTTCCTTTCTTACCCTTTCAATCAAAATTCTACCATACAGCTTGCCAACTGAACTTAGCAGGCTAATAGCCCTATGATTCCCACATTCCATACGTGACCCTTTACCTTTGTATAATGGCATGATCACTGCCCTTCTCCAATCTAAAGGCGTGTAACCTTCCTTTAAACATTGGTTAAAAAGATTGCACAACCATGTGAGAATTATACGGCTACCTCCTTTAAAATATTCAGCAGCAATATTGTCAAAACCGACAGCCTTACCATTCTTCATACACTCAATTGATATTTCTATCTCATCCATGCTAATTTCGGTAATATTCAGTCCATCATCATTCATATCTGATTCGCCGCTAGAATCACTGTCACTCACTTCGCTTTCAAAGACTTCCTCGAAATACTTCATCCATCTCTCTTTTATTTTTTCCTCATTCGTCAACATTTTTCCATCTTTCGATTATATTACTTTCATGCTTCCGGTTTCAGGGCCACACCGGGACCTTTTGACTTCCTTCTAAAACAACTTAATGTTTTCTTGGAAATGGTTTGTCATTTTCATTCCTTCTTCCTCTTCCAGGCGTTTCTTTCGTTCTTTCACTCCAACTCTTACTTTTTTCTTACATTCCTTATATACTTCTTTCGCTCGATCCTTCTCTTCGATGGAAGCACTGCCAGCCGCAATCAGATATAACCATGCTTTCTTCTTCTCTGAGACCAGTGCTTTAATCTCATCATCCCACCATGCATCACCTTTCTTCCTACCTTGCGTACTTATTCCACAAACCTCTCTAGCAGATTCACAAAGACTCACTTTTATGTGGTTCCATGTTTCGTCTATGCTTAGACCGTCCATTTTCTTCTCATTCAATCTCATCTCTGCACAATTCACATACTTACTTCTCTCATTATCGTACAGGCACAGAGGCACAGAGATTCTAAAAGTCATCCTACGTAAACCATCTATATTTCAAACAAAACAGTTATTTAACTCTTTTAGAGTTCTCAGTCTAAATAATATATTCAAAAAGAACTAATTGTTACAAACTCACAAAGATCATTTCAATCCTACAATAACATTTCCAAAAATAAGTAACCGATCAAGATCACGTGGCAACTTAGAAATCCCTAAATTTAAAATGAGCGCTTCTCAACACCATTATACTTATCAACGAAAATTTTTAATGCACTCCCATATAAAATTAAATCTGAAAAAAATTATAAAGCCTTTGAATTACAAATAAAACAACTTCTTGATCAACCAAATAATAATTATAAGTTTTAATTTATTTTTTTACGCATCTTTTGATTACAGGTACATATTAGTAGTAATTGATCAAATTCAAATTTTAATAGTACACACTTAGAATATAATTAACTATTTAATTTTATCATTAATTAACAAAAAAAAATATTTTTCTTTTTTTACCATATCCTCTTGAGATATTATATCAGCATTCGAACCACCAATAGCTTATTGTCGCAATTTATTATGTACCTTCGCTTGCAATATTATCAGCTCCGTTTACTCCAAATGAATAAAATTACTGCATGTACTTATACCACATACTACCTACTTATTAATCAAAATGTAATAATATTATTTTTATTTTACTACTATTCTTAAATTAATGTTAAATGTAAATAAATATATATTTTATTTACATTTACTGTGTCTCTAATTTAGTAATTGCTATTTTAGTCTATTTTCATTATCCATAATTATGTTATCATGCTATATACATTTTGTTTATATCTCACTTTATAAATAAAAACTTTCTTTCTTTTCTTTACCCTATGTATATTGCAATGGCACTACCCCAACTCAAATACGAGAAACGTTTTTCTCTATTGAATTGGGTAGTTACGTTAAAAGAAAACAATTTTATTGTAATTAGTTTTTTTAGTATAATATATTTATGTTTTTATATAAAAGAATTTTATTTTTAAATGAATAAAAAATAAAATAAAATAAAGTGAAATTTCTGAAATATAAATGCTATTCATATTGTGGATCTGAAAATCTGAAAAATTAATGTTATCCATAAATCGGAAGTCTGAAAATCTGACGAATGAATATTATCCATATTGTGGATGTCTTCAAATCTGAAGAATTAATGTTTTCCATTTTACACAATCATTCACATGTACATGTCTAAAAATCTGAAGAATGAATGTTATCCATATTGTGGATGTCTGATAATCAGAAGATTGAATGCTATCCATATTGTGGAAGTCTGAAAATTTCAAAAATGAATGTTATCCATAGTTTGCATGTCTGATAATCTGAAGAATAGATGTTATCCATATTGTGGATGTCTGAAAATCTGAAGAATTAATGTTATCCTTATTGTGGATGTCTGAAAATCTGAAGAATGAATGTTGAAAAAATTGTTATCCATTTTGTAAAAATATAATATGACAAACAATTAGCTAAAACCAAGTTCATAATAGTTTATATAAATATATACGTTATTTATTTAACTATTAACGCATTTATTTTGTGTTATACATAAGTTAACTGCTTCAAAACCATTCTGTATTTATTTAGTGATGAATTGACTGTCCATTGATTCGGCATAATTATTACAGTCCATTTGTATTCTCGGCAATGAGGAATACACATGGTAGTTTAGTTAGTCCCAGATTTTCTGCTTTGAAAAAAATACCGATAATATAATCTAACTCGATAAATTAGTGAAAGTAAATAAAAAGTTATCGGTTAGGTACAAAAGTACAAACTGAAAGCTAATGAATTTTAATCCTGATATTTATCTAAACTAAGTTAATAAAGATTAATAAATTAGTAATACCAAATACTAATAATATACATTTTTTATTTATTTATTCATATCAGATTGCTCTATCAAGAAATAAAAATAAAAAATTCTTAATTACAGTGGTTTACAATTGGATAAAATTTAAGAAAATAGTATTATAGTGGTTATGGCCTAAAAAAAATTGTGTGTTTTAAACATCGAATTCTTTACATTAAATAAGTCAATATCATTGGTAATTTTTTTTTATTATAGCGACTATTTAAACATTGTACATACAAAATATGAAGTTAAATATATATTTATTTATTCATGTTCTCCACAAAACGGTTATACACCAATATATCATAAAGAAGATTACAAATTAAAAAGTTTACAGAGGCAGTTTTACTATTTTGTGATATGTGTTAAAAGATAGTTACTGAATTGTCTGTAGGTGACATTGAAAATGTCGATGGCTAATGCAGAATCGTTAAGCAGTTGAGTCGCTCTGTTTATTAGCGCGTTCTGATGGGCAGAAGTCCTCGCTTTCGGAGCATATAATAGTGCATGGGATCTCCCACGAGTATAATTGTTAGGGACATAAAAGTTAACCTCTTTCAACATAGGCGGATTGTGTATTGTACCAGAGATTGACTTAAAAAAGTGTTTGCCTAAAAATATTTCTCTGCGGGTTCTAATGTATTGAAATCGAGCATTCATGTTAAGAACAAGGTTGGATACAGGAATGGATAGTATGTATATTCCAGTAAGTTGTATTTCTTAGTTCTCCTCACTAGGGTGACCTATTCTGAGGCGATTGCTAAATTGACAATTCATTTACTAAACTATGTAGGCGTGGAATTGGTGATTTTGCTGCACAATTTATTTGTGAACAAGATACTGTGTTTTTAGTTACCACGGCAAAATAGGTCATTATGCCTAGTGTGTGTGTGTGTGTGTTTGAGGGGTTCTTTTTTATTAAATGTTTATTCAAAAAAAAATTGTTGCATAATCTACAAAAAATATATAAATAATTTCACCTGATTTAATACATAAGATGAACAGCCATAATAAAGCTAGGCTTCTGTTTATGTGGGATGTGTCATTTTGTTCGTTATATTTTTTTATTTATACCCCCTCAAGTGTTTAGTTTATATTTTCAGGGTGTTTTCTAACGTGAAGTTTAAAATCTTTTATATTATTTATATTTCGGATATCATCTGGTAATGAATTCAAAAAAGTACTTATAGTTAAATTGCACCATTGTTTTTTTACATTTTAGTAATTTCAATTCTCCCAAAATTGATGATTGTCTTAGTAATCTATTGCTTTATTTTTATTTTGCCTTTTTTAATACCGCCATGACTAACATCATTTGAATAATTTTAAAAAATCTCAAGATATCACATTGCGTACGTTTTTTGAGACATAATTTGATATTGAAACAAAAACTGATTTCAAATACAATCTGGTGAAAACTTCGGCCATGAGGTGCAGTCCAATGATAGACAAAGCACAAAAATCTTTGATCATTGCAAGGCGCAGGGCGTTTATTGCTTTTTCTCACAATAATTGTAAGAAAAAGATTGCTCGTGAATTACACAATAACTGCCAAATACATAATGATTGAGCCATTTCCTATCTGTAGAAATAATTACCAACCATAATATTTACATTTCATTTCAGAAAACTTTTAATTTTGTGGAGGTGGCCTCCTTGACATCTCCTGGGTGCGCCACTGACTACCTAAATGAAGATACAGGCTTATGTTCGAAAATTATGTATACCTAGAATTATTTCAAAAAAGTTAATTTCTGTTAAATTAAAATTATATTCTATAAATTTACTTATATAAAATCAAATTTATCTTTACGTTGGAAAGGGTGGGTATGAAAAGGAGAAAAATTGAGGTGGACAGAATCGGAACAATTATACCTGGAGGATGGACAGGTTAAATCAATTAACATATTTATTTTAATTATAGCGGTCATAATAAATAGCACAATACTTTTCCAAGCAAAAAAAAATTATATTACTGATTAATTGTAACAATTTTATTCTAAACCAACGGACTGTTTGATATTTTACCGATGATTTTCAGATACAAAGTGTCCCAAAAAATAGTGTCAAGATGAAATCCAGAGGTACAGCACCCCTGGGGCTACCTAAATCACCCCCTATGTGTATTCCGCGATAATTTTTTTCTTCATATTTTCGTGAACCCCTGACTTAAAAGAGATTATTGGTTACAAAGATGTAAATGAATGAGATACATGCTTGATTTTTGTTTCTAATTTGGTAAATGGTTTGTCTTGTAGATACAAAAATAAATGTAGATAGATCTGATATCATTGCGCTATAAAAAATGTTGAATCCTAAAGTAAGTTGAAATTTTAAACTTTTATAATTTTCGAGGACGATTAAAAAAAATTCCCTGACAAAATTCCACACAATCCTTTTTTTAAAAACTGATTATTATTTTTAAGTATAAGTAAATATACTATCTCTCCAGTTAGACCCTCGAATATTTCTCTACTAACTGGGTAATTAAATGTTACTTAATATGGTTATTATGAAATTAACATATTGTTAATTTGCATATCTTTGCGTTACAATGTTATTAAAAAATATAGAAAAATGAAAAAAATCATAAATACTTCATTTCTTATTCGTGTTGCTTAAATTATTTGCGCTTAACAATGTCTTATTGATTGTTCGAGTTATAGGTGAAGACTGTCAACGTAGATATGTATGATTATTAGCAGATCTGAATAATTCATTCTATTAATCTCCTTCCGCTCCCTCATCCTTTTACGCCTTACAAGATTCCAAATTTGTTGGCTTAGGATCATAGAATCTAGAATGTTCCCAATAAGAATACACAATATATTTCTAGTTGAAAACTTCCAAATTCAAAGATGGATCAGAAAAATGCGAAAACAAAAGATGTCAACATAATTATTCTATGGAATCTTTACAAATAAACTGAATATAGTATAAATCTAGGTATGAATGTAACAGAATAAATTGTTAAGATCTGGTAATAAACTCACCTAAAGCAATTTGGAGTGATTTCAATTTCAAGATAATTTTAAATTGTGTTAATTTTTTAATTGTATATGTTGAAATTTAATTGTATTGCTATAAAATTTTAAATTGTGTAAACCAATAATTTTATCAATTTAAGTCTTATTATGAAATTAATCAAACACTCACCGTTGTAAAATGTCATCCACAACAAAAACTCGCTTTTACAATACTAACATGTTTGATTGAAATAAAATTTTTAAAAATCTATATTTTTTTGTATATTTTAATTGGTTTTTCGCCCAGCTTAACTTTTACATGTATTATAAAAATGATACAATAACAAATATACAACAAAAAATAATCATGCAGTAACGTTAAACTGATGAACTAAGTTAGTATGGTAAACAATAGTTTTTAAACATAAAACAGTAATATAAAATAAAATTGAAACTGGATATTAGGTGCCTGAGTTACAATAAACTGTATGATTCAGCACTGGTATAACAGAGTCAGTAAGTATATCAATAGTAACAATATTATTAACTAACGTTTCTAAATTCATTACACTAAACATTTTCATTTACCGGTCTTAGGTTTTGAATCCCAAATTACTTCCGTCATTTCCATCTGCCTCTCTTGGGATATAATTTTGCCTACTATGAAATGCAAATGTAAAAAATAAACACAACCATTTGACTGTTTTTATATCGGTTAGTAAAACATTTGCCACCTTCATAGCGACTAAGAAACTACAACTTAATTAAAAAACCAAATCAAAATACTCAATTAACATTTATCTTGCGAGCTCGTAATGAATCTTTTGAATGGCTAACGTAACCGTAAAATAATAATAATAATTGCATCTCGGTGACCGCCACCAGGGCGGCGGGAGTGAAGAGTGGAAGGGAGTAGAGTGGCAAGGGAGGTGGGAGACAGGGTAGATGAAGAAGAAGCTGTCTGATAATAAGACACAGAGGAAGAGGCTGGTGCTTGGAGGTTACGTGTCCCAGTGGTAAGGCAGAGCGCTGTACGGCATTAACAGTTAGATCGAAGGCTGTCGCGGTCCAAGATCACGGCTAATAGGAACCACTAGAATGTTTATATACCGCAAAGATGGCGGAGTAAAAAGGTGCCGATGGAAAATTAAATCTATATTTTTAAGTTGTCATAAATTGATAATTTCATCCTAAAACATTTTGTTTGATTGATAGTTTTGTGACAGCTATTTTGTTTTTTTGATTTTTTGTCACTAGAAGGTGAAATTTTTTTCAAACTTTCGTTTTATAATACATATCAGTATATTATATTTTAATAAATATATTTTTTTTATATATCTTACGAATAAATTATTTTCCTGTTTTCATTCTTACTGGTTTGCAACAAACATGCATAATTGTATGCATAAACGAATTTACAATGTACATACTTAGATTATATTGTATTAGCATTTGATTTTTATTTTTTGTAAATAGTTATGCTATTATCCATGTAGTTACACTTAGGTACATATATGATCCGACAATTTCCTCTGTAAAAACCTGATAGGGAGTAAATGAATAATAAATAAATTAATTAATTTCTTCAAAGACAAAAATAATGTTTAATAAATTAGTGTGTATCAATAATAATTTTACAAAACAATATGTTTGTTTGATTTTCTTTCACTCCCAACTGGGATTTTACGAGTTTATGTTTTTAATACAAATAACATCTCAATGTGCACAAAAACTTTTGTCATTCAGTGCATGTACGTATTATATGGGTATCAATCGCACTATAAATAAATAGGCAGTTTGTTCAATTAGATTTGTTATTCTCCTTACCGAAATGAATTCCACTAAGATCTAATATATTACAATATATGAACAATAATTAATCTCAGGGGTTTAATTATGCCTCGGGAAAGTATTGCATTGTAAATTGTCATAATAGTTGGAGATGTGTAAGTACACACCAGTGATGTGCGGTCTATATTAGCTGGTACAACGTTAAAATTAATTTGAATACGCAATCGCTCTAGTGTAATAAAATATTTCCTGTCAACAAATTTACTTTTTATTTGCAACCTGCCTTGCTTCACTCATAATAAAATACTGCCTTCATCAGGCTAGTAGAAATATATTTAGTTATATCAAATAGAATGTCACTCACAAATGAACTCAATGTTGAGCTAGATCTATAACAAAAATTTTCCAGCCAGCAAAATTTGCAATTTTAGGCAATTACAAATTAAAAAGACTTACAGCCTACTCTACACTTGGTCATAGAGAGATGCACAATGCACGCCACTGGTAAGTTAGATTTTCCTGTTAATTTCTGAAAATATATTTCTGAAATAATTTCTGGATCAATTTAGTAGCAAAAAAATACCAGTCTCCCAAAGTTCAAAACAAAAACAATAAACACTGAAAATAAAAATAGTTACCTGTGTTTCGTTGCTAGATCTGGATATTCATGTATTTTCTTCCTTTTCTAGTGTCAGTAATAGACGAATAAAGAAAATACTCAATTGAATTTTTTTAAATAAAATTTGTTTCAAGAAAGTCACAAATCTTTCAAAAATGTATATTTTTTTAAATCAATTTATTTAATCATTGATGAAGAAGATAATACTTATAAATCTAAATGAATCATTAAACAGAATAAGACACAGAAAATAAAATAAAAGGTAACCGTCGCGATTGGAAACTGAACCCAGGATCTTTTTCTTACCGGGACAACACCTATCGTAATCGTCCAATTAATTACTTACGAGTAGGCACATATATACAATAAAGATTGAATTCTTAGCCGGCTTTAATAGAATTGGTACAAAAGAATGAATTCGGATATATCTCAATTCCAACAAGAAATCAAGAGAGTTCCAGCCAAAACAACAAAACCCCCCTTTTACTGGGTGGTAGATTTCAACGGCCGCAGTAGAGCCTCTTGCGGGGCGAGGTTGAACCTTTGCGTTTGGGGTAACAGTTATCTTCCGTAGTATGTATCCAAGCACGGTGCCGAGTGGTCACGACCAACAGACCGAAATTCGCGGTTCAAACGGGTTTACAAACGCTCCGTACAATAACATCACATCCGCCGGTACAAAATCTACATTTCACCGTTAAAAAAAAAATAATAAAAAATGTGAATATACTCAAAAAAAAAGTTTGAATTTGTATTTTTTTATAATAAATTTTAATAATAAATATTATTTTTTTAAACTCTAAGTTGTTGTGATTATTTATTGATTGATTATCGAAACACAATTATTGTTATATTTCATAATTTAATATGTAATAATAATTTTCATACTTTAGTGAATTTTTTTATACACGCACATTCAATTATAATTATTGTGATTTGTAACAAAAAGTGATTAAAATACATAAATACTTAGTGAATATTGAATGATATATTTTTAATTTTGGATTTTTGCAACTATGTACAAGGTAATTAAAAACTTATTTACTAAAATTATTATCTTCACAAACAAAAGGAAATAAATGAACTTCGTTTTTTAAAATTTGAACGGTCTATCCATTTCTCTCAAGGTCATTGCGAAGTGTCCTTGATGCATTGTCAATGCCCTTGCAGGACATAACGTATGATCTTGTTTGAAGCTTTAAGGGTTTTAATAAATGAGATAACATTGTCCATTTCGTCGGTATATCGAAAAAAGTCAATATGTCAGATTTGTTTGTAAAATCGAGTTAGAAAAGATTATGTGTTATTTTTTTATGCAATGGAAACTATACGGAAGTAAAGATATCGATAAGGTTTAGACTTTCGTACAGTTCATCTTGGAGAAGAAGTCGTTAATTATATGAAATGTAATTTTATTAAAACAGAAATCATAAGGTTACTAACCTGAGGTGGATTATTGCTAACTGTGATTTAATGATATTATAAAATTGAGAAAGAATTTCAAAGAAGTTTCATGATTATGTATCTATCCTCTCTACCTACTTCTACGGTTAGTATAATTGCTATTTCAAAATCATGTTTTATAATATAAAAGTGTAGTCTAATACGTGAATGAAACTATTTGCTTAAATTACATTGGCGTTTGTCATTCTATCCTCTAGAGACTAGAGTAATAAACTTCTTCTGAAATAAGATTATAATTTTTTTGAGAAGATGGTAATGAAACCTGTATCACGAAAATTGAAACGCGCTAAATCACCACAAATTACCCATCACAGGAGTTCAATGACCCTAAACTTCAAACATTTCACAATATATAGAAATCGATACACATTCCTTGTTGTCAATTCGCAGAAGATGTAGGCAGATAAACTAAAGCTCTACACTTGAATCATCCTTGTCTTTTTTATAGAACAGAGCGGAAAGAGCTAGAAGGAAAGGGGTCGCTTGAACTTGCGAATTAACAACAATATTTTCTTCTGTACTGACAAATAAAGCACTTGACTTTTAAAACGTTTTCTTCATTTTTTCTAAATCAACAATCCTTAAAGATTCGAAAATATAATAGTTTAATTGTTTCTTGAAGACCTCCGTGGCTGAGCGGCACGCTACTAAGCCTAGGATTCAAAGATGTCAGGTTTAGTTTTAGTACCAGCAACCAGGGTGTTTATTTTATTTTAATTTGTTTTTATTACCAACAAAGTTTTCTCTATGCGCCTCACTAGACAAAGTCCGAAAGTTATAAATATAGTTTTGTATAACTTTTGGACTTTGTCTAGTGAGGCGCGTAAAGAAAACATTGTTGGTAATAACTTTACCAACAAAGTTTTCTTTACGCGCCTCACTAGACAAAGTCCAAAAGTAATAAATATAGTTTTTTTTTGTATTAGGCAATTCACCCTAAATAAATATAGAATATAGTAAGTACAGGATAACAAACATTACAAACAAGTAGTATATTGTATATGTAGTTATATGGTAACATTAAGTAATTATGTTGGAAATTGAATGAAGTGTGTACACAATATTTAGTATTGGTTATTTGGAATACTTCGAATGTTTCTTCGTTTTTTTTTCAGTCAACCACATAACAAATCTTTTTAACTTTTATTTATGTTAGGAAGATATTAAATATGTGTTGCCAGGAAAAATTCATGTTTTTTTGCTAAAGTTGATTAGATATAGGGTACTTGAAAGTGTTTGTTTATAGGTAATATATTGACATAGTTTTTCTCAATTAGTAGTTGATTAACGTCTAGTAATTTGTTTTAATTGTGGCTGTTCTTTCGAATGTTGGTTAGGTTTATATGGGATTATTAGATACATAATTTGAGTATTTACAGATAATTTACAGATAATGGTGTATATTTGCAACTCATTTCGGGGTAGAAGATACAATATCGACTTCATGAGATACCAGTTGCCAGAATCGATAAGTGGTTTGCAACGAATTTAGCTATGCATGGCAATTTCATCATAACGGTCAGAATCTTTACCAATCCTTCACTACCCCTTATCATTCACCCGTCTCACTTTCTCGTTATTTAATTTCTTGAATTTGGGTTACCATAGTCACACTGGCTTCAAACAGTTGAAATTATTATGTGGAATCATAAATAGAAATTAAAAAAAAAAACAAATCACTTAACTTTGTTTAGCATAGTTTTTCGTATCTTGAAGAGCAATGCTTGATTATGTTTTTTGGTGTATTTTCTCCAAATTTCAGGAATCATAATGATATTTTCTCCAGGTGTCAGGAATCGTAATGATATTTTCTCCAGGTTTCAGGAATCATAATGATATTTTTGTCCTCTCCTACCTTCAATTAATATAGGATAACAGGTCTATAAAATATTAAAAATCTCTAAAAAGTAACACATTACAACAGTGACGTTTTTCCTCTCCTGCCTCAAAAAGTATCATTTTCCCTTTCCTGCCCTCAAAATCAACATTTTACATTTGCAAAATGTTTCCTCTCCTGCCGGAAAAAATTGTATTTTCCTTCTCCTGTTTCTTAAAAAAACATTTTCCAAGTCAACATTATTCGTCTCCAGCATCCAAAAGTAAAAATTACCAGAGTATCATTATTCACCTTCTGTTGCTAAAAGAAACTTGTTCTCTTTCAAGCCACCAAAAATAATCTTTCAAATAACAAATTATTTCCTCTCCTGTCTCCAAAAGCAGCATTTTCCCTCACCTTCATCTAAAAGTTAGATTTCCCTCTCCTGCCTTCAGGACCAACATCCAAATCTAAGCACCTGTCACAAAATGTTAACGTTTACCTATTGAAATGTAGATTTTACATCTTAATCAAGTCTCATATTGTTTTGGAAAGGTTAATGCTCCGTCTTGTGCTGCATGAATTGCCTAAAACTCATTTGGCAGGCGCCAAATTCCTCAAGTCATCCGTTCTTGGAAAAATATTTGTATTCCTCTCGTCATTCTTTTTTATATGTCGTAACACTTTTAACTACTATTTTAAAGGTAAATAAAACGCTAAAAATCTATTATGTATCTCTTAATATCCTCTTAAGGTATATTATCGCAGTTTCACTCTGGTAAAACATCACCATGCAGAATCGAAACGTTGTTACTTCAAAAAGCCAGTTTGATTTCCTGATCTAAACAGTCAGTTGCTTCCTAGCTTCTCTCTTTCACATCTTCTTTCTTCCCCTCTTCCTTCAACCTCACAACATACTACAATTCGTTGAAGATGCTATAGTCCTACAGGCTCCTGACAGTTGGTAGCAATTTGGATCCATGTACGGGTTTCAAATCAAAAATATTACAATTTTTTTCATGTATATCTAACGAAAGTCACATTTATTTAAATGTGCCAATTTGGTAATCGACCATTTTTTGCACTAGTGGCTCGATATTACTTCTCTCTGATTTAACAGAGTCATCGACCATGATTCAGTACAATAATGACTACTAGTTTAAGCTAGCAACTAACAATCTAGCTTTTTTTTCTCACGATATTTTACAATCACTCACAACAAAGAAGAGCTGTGTCACAGAACGGAAAGAGCTTTGAATCTTTCTGAATTAAAACATTGAAATTGATATAGTTGTGCTTACTATTCAGACAAGAATAGACTGGTTCTTTCACCCTTCTCAATATTATGTTCCTCCGATACTATTACGTTATCCATGGCATCATTTTATACGCATAAGACCTTCGCGATAGTTGCGGGTTAAATTTTCTTGCGTCTGAAAAATGTACAAGATTTTATTTTATTTCTTTAGACGATGCCATGAATTTAATCACGTTTGATGACCAGATCTGGATAATAAGGTAGGTACCTTCTATCCTCTTTTTTCCCCTCCCAACACCCTTCTGCATAAAAACACACCCCTGCACGGATAAAACTTACTGATATGAAATACTGTTAATTTATTATTAATCTTATCAAATTGTTCGTTTTCCTATTAAAACGGGACTTAATGCCTTTAACGAATGAATTGACAGAGTTCCTAACAAAGTATCAGTTGAAAGCTAATATTTTATGAGGACAGTGGAACACGTGTTCATGCAAATACTGATATTGATATTGACATACTGCTATTGTCGCATTCCGTCATAATATTTAATAGGAAAAGTCACGTCTTTTCGATATATTCTGAATGACTAATATTTTATCAGGAAATTGACATGCTGTCACATTTTTAACAGAATGATTTTTCTCTGTGTATTGAGGATACCATAGTCTTGCAGACTCTTAATCTTCTGTGATCAGTTAGGCATTTAAAATAGCAATACGGCAAACAAACCAATTTGTATATACAATTTCATATTTAAAAAGACAAGTTGTTCCCAAAAAAATCTATGGAAACATATGTCACTACTGAAATACTCTATAAATAAATTAACGTGTAATTATCATTGAACTCGAGACCATTAAGTTATCAAAAGACAGTAACGTTACCACTAGCTCACCTAACAGCTTTTACTGTAAATGCACAGATGCGTTCGCAAGCTGTAGACGAATTAGTACCGTTGTATGAACGATGGGAATAAGAGAATTAATCCCCAAAGTAACGGAGAAATCATACATTGAAACACAGCAGTTGGCGTTTAAGAATTGTTTAGTTTTTGTTATATTATTAGAAAAATATTAAACAGAAAACAAGAAGAGGTGATGTTTAATGTTATATTTCTAGCTTGACTCGCCCCTCTTTCTCGCAAGTAGAAAATTTACTGATGTAAAATAATACTGTTTATTTATTAAAAATCTGGTCAAATTATTAATTTTCCTATTAAAAACGGGACTGCAGGCTTTTAAAGAACGAATTGACAGATTTTCTAATAAAGAATGTCATGATTTTAAATTGAAAAAAATAGATGTCCTCGATATATTTAAATGACTAATTTTTTACTTTATTTACTCCGTAGGGTTGTAGCGAGTTCAATATTTAGCTAGCTTTCCTTCATCACTGCACAAGCAAAATTTTCCGTTTTAAATTAAGGTGGTAGGAGGAATTCAAACATTGTCAAGATATTCGCAATAAGAAATTGTTTGTTTTTATTTTGAAAAATATGAAAGATGAGAGATATCTCAATAATCCTTTGTCCTGCAGACTTTTATTAAGAAATTTCTTTAGTTATCGATCACCTTTCGGGATATTTCGCCCGTTGAAATAGCAACTAATTTGGCTTGAGATATTTCTGTTTTTCTCTATTTTTTGCAACAAGAGTTTCACCGTCTTGAGCGAATGGGGCAGTTTGTATTGTTCTTCTTCATTATATGACTAGCAAGTGAAAAATCGCGGGAAAGTATGAATTCTTGACAAATCATTTCCGATTTGACACTTAAACTCGAAGTAAATTTGAGCTCACTGAACCAGATTTCACGCAGTAGTAACGCACAGCACATAAAACAGAAATGGTTTTTCAGCACCCCTATGGGTATGGTGATTAAAATAAGGGAAATTTGTAAACTTTAACGTTGCTTGAATTGACTTTAGTATTGTATAAGGATCAGATCTGATCTTGATCTTTTCAATTCTCCGTCTTTAACGACCCTCGTGGTTGAGGGTATGTCTCTAGCTAATAGCAAACCGAAGGTCACGGGTTCAAATCCCGTGGTGCGCAAGTAAATTTTATTTGATTTGTTTTGTGTTATTTTACAATTAATTAATTTAAATTATTATATAGTATACCTGCGGCGCATTCCAGAGTGGACAATACTGTCAGCATCGCCCTGGTGTAAGACCACCATTCACAATTGAAACGTTGCTTAGTATGGCTTTAGTCGTGTTTGGTGACCAGATATGAATAGTCAGGTAATCCCCCACCTTCCTCTTCCCTAGCTCATTGCTCTCCACACTACCTTCAGCTTAACAACATACCCCATTTGGGAGTGCCATAGTCTCACTGGCTCCAGACGGTTGAAACTCTTGTGCGGTATTCACTGTTTTTTTAATCTTTTTATTTTAACCTCACAGTAATCCCCCAATTGTAAATGCCATAGGCAACTGTCTCCGGATATTTGGGAGCAGTTGAGACTCTTATGTTATATTCAAATAATCATTATAATATCAACGTCCTGATAAGCCTTTCTTTCCAACAATAATCATTTCTCCGTTAAGTTCTTACGCAAAACGCGTACACGTTTAAATATCATCTACCTGTTATGTATAATGTAAGCGCCGTGAATTCAACGATATCGCCAATAACATCTTCGCCATAAGACAGTGTTCCTCTTCTTCTTCTGACTTCTGTCTCCCTCCTACGATTAAGACGGTGAATTGACCCCCGTCTGCTGCGGTCCCGTTATCTGCCTGCCCCTTCCCCAACCGCTCGGTATGCTGGGATACTCAGAGTGTACAACATGCCTCTTGGTCGTGGCTACGTCACGTCTCCGTTATTTCGCTTGCGGGGTATGGTGAACGCTAACACGTACTGAAGAAAGAAATGGAAAGAACATGTTTCAATGAATTGCTAAAATCATGGCGAAGAAAGAAAGCCTACTTATGTTATAGTATATTTACGTATGGGGAGTTTCAAAAATGATGATCATACATCATGCGTCAGTACCATTTTGAATTATTATTGGCATTCAAACGACTCCCGACTATTCTCGGTTTATTTATGCTTCAGATAACGGTGATGTTGTCAGCTGATCGCAAATTGTTAAAAGTTGTAGGTTAATGAATATTAGTAATAAAGTTCATTTGAATTAATGTTAGGTTACATTCATCTATGGACGTGTATCGTTGGTCTAAGAATCATATTAATTATTATCTAGTTTGTCAAATTTTATGATACATCTATCTAAAAATACGTCTCATTATGTTACTACGAGTGATTTTGTTACATTGTTCTAATTGTCATGTTTATCAAATTTCATGTTCATTGTTTGAATAAGAGTTTAATTTTTCAAATTTTCCGTTTCATTGTTCTAATAAGAGTAAGTTTAGTTTTTCAAATGTTATGTTTCATTTTGTACACTACGTTTAAATCTTATTCTTATAAGGATGAGTTTAGTTTGTCAATTATTATGTTTAATTTTTCTAATAAGGTTGAGTTTAGAATGTCAAAATTACCGTTGTCTCAAATTAAAAAATATTGTATCCATTTTCTATGGGTTGTAATATTTCATTGAAAATAAAAATTATATGTTGACAATGGACTAACGTTTCAGATAAAAATAAAACAACCATCGTTTTCATTAAGAAAAAAATAATAATAATGGTAATGGTGGTCGAATAAAAATGCACAGAAATAATTTGCGTTCGTTATGCTTAACTCAGTCCTCCAACACCAGTGAACTTATCTTTGAAATTGTCGAGAACAAATTCACACATTTGATCTTCTCATTCTTCCACCGTACAACTATCAGCTACGTCACAGCCCGTTATGTGTCCATACTATATACGTGCTGAAGGCGGTACAATTACAGAGGTTCGGGTATCAGTGGTTAGGGAGTGTTCACAATACACACTGTACGTGTACCGTGCGCCCAGATCCACCTGCCGGTGGTATTGCGTCACGCGACCGTTATGCGATATAGCGGTACTCTAGCGGGACAAACTAACACTTTCCTTGCCAGAGGTGAAGATGAAACGTCAATTTTAATTTGATTTTGGAATTCATTGTCAATAATAATATTAATTCATATAGGTCAACAAACGCAGATTCTGAATATACAAGTTTTATTACATATAATTCGTTAATAAGTCGTTATTTAAAAATGACTTAAATACCATCTCTGCAAAACGCCCTGAGTGGTTGACATCTCTACATCGGCTGTTTCTAAAATCACGCAGCAGATATTCGAGGGGTTTTAAAATTCAAAAAAACATTTATTGCACAAAAATACAGAGTACGAAGGGTATAGCTTATAGGTTACATCCTATTTCTTCCAGCTCACCCAACAAATAAATATTATATTACAAAAACCCAACAATTACATGTTAACAAATATATGTTTAAAAAAAATAAAAAAAACACAGGTATTTAATTTATGTAAGGTATTCATTTATAGTGTAGTGACATTTATTTAAAAGAAATGTTTTTAGTGATGATTTAAATTTAAGTATGTCGGTTATTTGTTTGATGCTACGTGGAAGGTTATTATATACTTTAATGGCCATGTAGTGTGGTCCTTTTTAAGATATAGTTTTGTTTGCTTTTGGGATTAATAAGTTTTAGCGTGTTTATGTGTTGAGTTTTTTTGTGGGAACTTTTCTGGAGATGATCGAACTAACAGGCTTAACTCCATTATATATATGTTCGTCACTGTCAGAAGTTTGAGATTCTTGAAAATTGGTCTACATGAATCCAGGTGATCAGAGTTTGTAATTCTTCGTAGGCACCTCTTTTGGATGGTAATATTCTGGCACTGAATGAAAAATAATTGTTTTACTGTCAGAAATTTGTGAATCTAATTGATTCGATTTTTTTTATGTATACAAAAATAAATTACTGGTTTTGAAATCAGATGAAAGAATCCTACAGATTTCAATATTACAAACGAACAAATGCATTTACAAATATTTAAAAAAAAAAAACTGATTTCAATTCTGATTTCGCTTACCTATTTTTTTCTTATAAACTGTAAAATTACCACTTTATAGGAAACTGAAAAACATTTTTAATTACACAGATGTATTTTTAAGGCGATGCCATACGTAGAAATGCAAAATCATGTGTTTTTGGTTTGAAAATTTGGTCGCCTAGAAATGTTTCAGATGCTTTAATTAAATACTGCGAGTAGAATACATCTTGGCCCTTGAAATAATCGAGTAGTTTTTATATTAGTCTTTTTATAAGCCCATAAAAAAATAATGTAAAGGCCTATGAATACTGCTTTAAAGTTCAAAATCTCCTACTTACGAACCCATTTTCGGTTATGATTCTACTGTATAATGTGGCAAATTAAGTTATTTATAAAATGATCGGAAAAAAATTAAATATTTATTCCTGAACATCCACAAAATTAAATAAAAGGCACTTTTTGGCCATTTTTTTATCTTGCATAAATCAAAAAAGGCTGATCTACGTAAGGGTTGTTATTGATAGCGGCTCAATTTAAAATATTACACGACTTAGTGCATCGCCTTAAGCTAATGGTTACTTAATTTTTTTTGTGTCATATAAAAAAAATTCACAAACTTTGGAAAATCATTCGCAAATTTGTAAATTTGTCGATGACTTTTTGGAATATATTATAATTACTTGGAAGTGAATGGTTAACTTTTAGATGCAAATACAAAGCGTGGTGTTATTTCTTTCAAACACTGCTTAAATCATATATCTCACCGTAATACAAAAGGAAATATAAGAACTATGTTATGAGTCCTTCTCAGTTTAGTACTGAGTTGACCCTGCTGATACAAAAAGTACGCTTATTGTGATGTCACATGGCTCCTTCTGACGTCACGGGCGTTTTAACGAACATTGGAAAATTAAAACTATTTAAACAAACTATAAAAATTAATATATAGGTATTTACGTTAGAGGGTCATTTTTTATTAAAAAAAAATTAAATTGGACTGCAGTTCCTCATTGTTTAAAATATATTACAATGTTGTGTCAGTTTGAATTTTTTTTAGGATTCGACTGCTTTTAAAAATACAATGCAGTGTTAAATGGAGATTTATTTTTAATTTCATTGTTAAATCGTTGCTCAAAATATAATATGTAGAAATGCCGATTAAAATCTGATTTGGAAATTCGGTGTGAATTTTAATTTCAGAATTTACTGTTATTTGCTTTAAAAAAGTGTGCCAACACAAATATGATTCGAAATCTTCGCGGCCAAAAGTATTGATTATTTTCGCGATTTATTTTTGGGTTACTAAACCGTGTTGCGCTTCCTCCTGCTTTGGCCAACGTTTTAGACAGCATTACAGAGCTCATCATCAGGACAGATGTTACGATATAAAATTGCTCGATGAAATTGAATTATTTGCTCGCAAACACGGCTTTTTATTTTCAATAAATGATTGTTGAAAAATTTACCACTTTTCCGAATTGAAATGTTGCATGATATGGCATTAGCCGTGCTTAGTGACCAGATCTGAATAGGAAAATACTTCCCGACCTTCCTCTACACCATCTTATTCCCTCTTCTACTCCCTTCAACTTCATAACTTACTCCAATTGGAGTTGCATAGTCCCACTAGCTCCACAGATGGGAGCAATAATTGAGACTCCAAAAAATGAACTTATGACAACCGTTATCTATTATTTCAAGGCGAATTATTTTTTTTCTCGCAACACTCTTTATAAACTAGGTACATGGCTCTACAGAGCCCTCATTCCAAATGAAATTATAAAAACTCCCACGAATATTATTATAATAAAAGTTCTTCGACCGAGCGGGTTACCTATTACGGTAACCACGTAAGACTCGGTTACGGTAATAGGTGTGCGAGGAAGATGAAGATGCAAGAGAAGAAGCGAAAGGTGAAGGGAATGGAAAGGGAGGCGGAGGTGGATAACTGCGCTTGCGCGGGAATCCGGTACTGAGATCGTGTGTTGTGGCGGGAATCAACTTTTGCCGCGCTTTTTGCTGTCAAAAAGGAGAAATAAATCATTTTTAATGTAAATACCGCACAAGAGTTCTTACTGCCCGGAGCCAGTGAGATATGAGTATGGCTAAAACTATTTTAAGATTCTTAATGGTGATTTTTTTCCAGGGTGATAATGAGAATCAATAAACAGGGTTTTCCAATAAGAGGTGTTTTTTTAATAGCCCGCTATTTCGGTAGATTTTACTTTTGAAGCATTTTTTAACATTTGACAAGTAGAAACTACGTCATTAATAAAAATGGAACGATACACGCTTCAACAATGCATTGAAATTATTAAAATTCACTTGAGTGAATCAAATGCAAATCATCTTGAGTGATGAGGCCCATTTCCACCTCGGTGGCTTCGTCAACAAGCAAAATCGTCGCATCTGGGGCTCGGAAAACCCAAGAGTTATTGTTGAAAAGCCTCTCTATTCTCAACGTGTGACTGTTTGGTGCGGTTTATGGTCCGGCGGAGTCATTGGATCTTACTTTTTCGAAAATAAGGCTGGAGCAACAGTTACGGTGAATGGATTGTGCTATCGAGAGATGATTAATGATTTTTTATGGCCGGAATTGGATGTTATTGATCATGGTATTGATCTGGACAACGTTTGCTTTCAACAAAACGGCGCTACGTGTTACACAAGCAACGAAACCATTGATCTTTTACGATTGAATATCAAAATAACACCTCTTATTGGAAAATCCTGTATAATTATTTATTTAATATTAATTATTCAATTTCTCGTGCTTGACCTAATTTAACCAGTGATTCCTGTTATTATTTGGAATAGACAAATATTTCCCTTTACAACCTGTGTTATAAATAACTATACAGGGTGTCCGGGGGTAAAGTGTATTAACTTCAGGGGGTGATTCTACATGATTTTAGAAGTAGAAAAGATTTGCAACTTTTTTCGAAATTCCAACGTTTTAAGGTAGTTTTTAGGTAAAAAGGTTCAATTGTTTGTATGGGAAGATAAATATTCTTCTATGGAAAAATATTTTAGTGTGGAAAAAAAAGGTGGAATTTGGAAAAAATGTTAATAATCTTTTTTACTTCTACAATCATGTAGAAACACCTCCCGAAGTTAGTGCACTTTACCCCCGGACACCTTGTATATCAACGTACGCCGGGATAGAATCCGCGGCTTCTGAATTTGTATCTATTTGTATCATCAAAAATGTAAGTTAAAAATATTTAAAAAATGTTAATAATTATGTGTTTGTTTGTTTCAGAAATAGACCGTCCATGGAGAGAAACAGAAAGAAACTTTTTATTTTTATAAAAACCGTAAAACAAAAAACTAGAAGCTGAAAAATTTTTTTACAAAACCAACTTGTTTGGGTTGAAACCTTTTAAAGTGTGCCTTCAAAACATAAAAAATAAATTTTCTTACTCATTGCCTTTATAAATAAATATTTTGCTAACAATAATAATGCACTCGAGTATTTTCTACATTATAAAGTGACATTTTTATTAATTATTTATAAAAAGTTTATAGTATTAGTGATTTGATCAGTGGTTGAAGTGAAGTGTATTATTTATCAGTGAACCTTTGGATTTAACTTTACCAAAATGCCGAGCACAATAAGAGGTAAGATTTCATTTTTACCGTTTATGTGTTTATTTATGTTTTGCAGGTCATGTGCATATAGGGGAGTTATTTTATAATAATAAAAATATATTTTTTAAATAGATATTATTATTATCAATTCTAATACATGGGTGATGTGTTGTGCTTATCTCACTAGGAGCTCCTGTTATGAGAGCAGGCTCAGTCTATAACATACAGCAGTTTATAACATACAACCGTTTATAACATATAGCAGTTTATAACATTAGCAATTTATAACATAAGGCAGTTTATAACATTAGCAGTTTATAACATACAGCAGTTTATAACATTAGCCGTTTATAACATACAGCAGTTTATAATATACAGCAGTTTATATTATCTGCAGTTTATAACATTAGCAGAATATAACATACAGCAGTTTATATTAGCAGAATATAACATACGGCAGTTTATAACATTGGCAGTTTATAACATACAGCAGTTTATAATATACAGCAGTTTATATTATCAGCAGTTTATAACATACAACAGTTTATAACAACACAATATTATGTTTAAATTAAAAAACATTTAGTAAATCAGTACCGTTATACTTATAAGGTATCCTCATTGGGATTTCACTTACATTATATTTTTAAAATTTAGTAGTAAGGTTAATATGAAGTAATTATAAATCTATTATGTGGTGTTTTTCTGATTATGATTCTGATCATCATTTGGTGTCAGTATATTTTCTATTTCAGTTCGGAAGCGTAACACGACTAAATAAACAAATAATTGTTTAACAACATGAAACAAGGTTTGTATGTTAAGGCAGAATTTTCTAGAAAGTTTTTCTTCTTTTTCAAAAGAAACTCAACAATTACCGGGTTACGAATAAATTGAAAATATATTAATTTCTAATACTACCATCATTTAAAGCGGAATGTTGTTTGTTCATGTAAGTAGTACAAGGATGAAGGATTTAGCTGGCAGAGAATAAAACCCACGACTAACGTTTGATATTTACGTTAGTGAAGACCCTTTGACCCCTCTAACAGGTCTTTCTTGACCCATCGCATTTCGCCGCAGCGGGAGGGATAGATCACTCCAGAACACACTGATTCCTAGATTCCTACCCACCCCTCATACCTTTTTCCTTACTAGAACTTTCTCTCCTTCCTTTCCTTAAAAATACCCTCCACATGGCATCCCCAAAGATGACATAGGCCTTAAGGGAAATTATTTTCCTGAGAGCCTCGTGCGTGGGGTTAATGTAAAAAAATTCTCACGACTAAGCAAATCTATTAATAAAATTGAGTTATATAAATAAAGTCTACATTCCTTGCAAAATCCATTGCATACTTACCTCAATGATTAATAAATCATTCTAACACTTGTAACATAAAACCATCTCGTAATAAAATAATATGCATGAATAGGTGCTCATACACTATCTTGCTGTTACTCCAGGTTCCTGATGATGATTATAATGTTGTTGTTTGTTGTAAATCTGCTCGTCGGGTTCCGAACAGGTCCCGTTGGTTGCGTCCCGTTACACCAACCAACCACACTAGGCCACGGAACGTAACGGTCGCGGAAAGCGAACTGTCGGCTAAACATTATATATCTTATGTAGCTGTAAGTTGCACACTCTACCTACATTATATGATGGGAGATATTGCCGAGATAAATTCAATGGTGTGTGCATGGAAAACCCCTTGTGAAAAATGTAAAGATGTTACCAGTAAAACAAGTATGAGAGGTGAATTTAGTTGAACTTACAGTTCTCAGAAGGGAAAATATTTATGTAAAAAAACCTCACTGATATCGCGATTATATATATTTGTTTTAGTTTTACGCCCAGCCGGGCTTTGATTTTAAGAACAGAATATGCCTAGCGAGCTATCAAAATTATACACAATTTTTTTAATGCATTATAAACTCTTTATGTTATCCATACTACTAAATTGTAATAAAATTTAAATGAAATCCTCAGTACGGGAGATCCCAGTGAGGATATCTTTCTATCTATTTGTCACAAAAAGTAATAAAACACTTATTATTTTTACTATTACTAATATCAATAAAATGGAACTACAAATTGCTAACATAAAAAAATAGACATATTAACCATCACCGTGTTTCCGCGCAGCGATAGGCAGATAGAATGGACTACCACAAAACTCTGTCTTGGCACACACTTCTTGCTTCATTCGCTTTCATACATAGACTTCTATTATACATTTTGATTCTGGTACTTGATTCGCTAGATCATACCATATTCCCTTCTTTGGGTATACTCGACTAATTTTACCATTGTCTTTACCATATACTATTCTCACAATTTATATGCTCTACTCGTCCAAGCCATTAAATCATCTCTTTCTTAATCTGAATCATTACGTTTACATCGGCTTTGCATTCTTTCCAGGTATTTATATTTTTAATACGGTCGTGCATGGTTTTAGCACACATTTGCCTAAGGGATCTCATTTCTATAGCATTCATTCTACTTCGATCCTTCTTCTGCCAGTTCCATGCCTAAATTTCAAACATTAGGGTTGGTATCAGCATTCGATTATGTACTGCATTCACCCTTCTTTCAACGTCTTTATCAGACTTCTATAATACATCCAGTGCAGTGAATTACTGTAATAATTTGTACCCTGAAGATGCTTGAGTAAAGCGAAACCGGTCGGTTATAAAAATTATTAAAAACTCGTGGTTTTAAAACAAAAATTATTTTATTTTATTTTATAAAATATGTCAAACCACAAAGTGATTGCTTTCTACAACAATATGAAATTTATGTGTTAAGAAAATTATCAATATATATGTCCTTGCAAATACAGTAGTGGATTCTACTAATATAAATCAATTTCAAGCTCAATTGGGTTCTTATTTGGAGAGATAAAAGGATTGACTTAATTTATTTTTTTTAAACTCAATTACTGTTAAACTTATTGAGGAATCAGATAAGAGTGCATCAGCAGAATGCTGCTTGCTCATTAAAAATATCTAATCAAAAAAAATCTTTTTTTTCAAATCCAAACAACCGATAACGTACCGGCAAATAATTTGAAAAAGGCAACGCTTAAATGTAATTGTATACATCAATAGCGATTCAAACTTCAATCTGGTTCGAACAAGTTTGGAATATCAGTCCCCTCTTATCCTGTAATACAGTACACCAGTTTTCATCTTGGCGAATCCAATGTTTTCCGCGATTTTTCACGAGGGATAACTGAAATTATCACGTTGAAAACACATCCGTAATAAAACAGTAATGTAATGATAAACGTTCGTTTTATTCCGTTATTTAGGTGACTTACCCTCTACCCTCTATTGACAAATTGGGGAAGTTCGGGTGTCATTGACCTCGAGAGCGACGAACGGCCTTGGGAGGTCAAAGCCTCCTATTTGTGACTAGCAACGAACTACCCTAGGGTCAACAGCACAAGAACCTTAAAACCTTCTCACTTAAGGTTTTAAATAACTCTTAACTTTTTCATGCATTGAGTCGCCGATCAGATTGGTGCTGTTTCTCCCGCCGCGCAATGATAATATTTTTAGTAATAATGTATTTCTATAACTTAAGCTAAATTTTAAAAAGAAATACAAACTTTCCCGGTTTACAAATAACAGGGTTTTTGTTTTAAACTCCTACTGCCATCATTACTAGCGGAAAAACGTGGTTGTGCAATGATGGAAGAGTGAATTTTTTTTTTTTTTTTTTATGTGAAACCGCACAAGAGTCCCAACCATCTGGACCCAGTGAGACTAGGCCATCCCCAATTGTGGTATGTTGTGAGGCTAAATGTAGTGGGGATGGGAAGGAGATGGGGAAGTATCTGGCTATTCAGATTTGGTCACCAAACGCGGTCAAAGCCATTTCACGCTACGTTTCAATTTTTAATGGTGGTGTTTGTGTGAATTGTGATTTTTTTTTAACTTTAACCAACCATTTTCCTACGAGAAAATTAATAACACACTGAAAATGCAGACCTACTAACCAACGCCACATGATTTATTTTTGCTATCAATTTCAAATTTTTAATAATATCTTGTTTACACAGGATGTCAAGAGACGTACTTTACTTACTTACTGTCTTCGGTGACATATTGAGTTTTTTTTCAATTTTTTGTGTTTCAAAATAAATTTAAAAAATTCTTTTACATGTCGTCGCTGGTCCCTCAGCCGAGTATAAGCTCAACCCCCACCCCTAACCCCCAACCTAACCTAACCTTACCTAATTATTTTTTTTAATACCGAGTAAGGAAAAAAAATTCACATACCTCTTTGCTTCAAATAAGCTCAAAAATCACTGGTTAAAATACGACAGTACGTTTCTTTACACTATATAAACCTACGCTAAATATCTTAAAAAATACAATGAACATCTTTATTAAAATTAACATTTACCTAATTCGTGGTGGTCAGTAAACGTTACGATGTTACTTATATGTAATTTATCAAAAGTATACAGTAAGGGTATGTGTGAGACTATGTATGAATGTGACTGAAGCAAGAAGTGTGGCTTAAGACAGAGTTGCCTGGCGGTCCATCCTCCCTTCTTACAGCTACGAAGAAATGAGTGATTTTTAGTTAGTTACCCAAAGTGTAAATTAATAATTGTTAGAAAATGTATTTCGTAGGAAAATGTTTGATTAATGCAGATTTATTAAAAATTTCTTGAAATTCTTAGTAATGCTGTTGAAAACTGAACTGCAAGTCGCTTCTCGCAAACAAAAAAAAAAAGTGCTAAAAAATTAAATTCATAATAATACAGGAGCACGTGTTCATCCATCGATGTTTGTCTTAATTATCGTGACAAAATGCAAAAATGTTAGGATTTTTATGAACACGTGGTCGGACATCGTGACAAAATATTTGGCTAAAAATCACCTCAATGTAAAGTATATTTTTATTAAATAATGAGCAGCTGGCTTACAACTAGGATTTATTATAACTACTGACTTACGACTTATTTCTAGTGACTTACGACTAAGGTTCATAACTACTGACTTAAAACTAGTGACTTACGACTGAGGCATATAACTACTGTGTTAATCACATATATATTTAAGTGGTTTTTATGTACAAACATTGGTATTTGACATTTTTTTATTTGACATATTTTTCAGAATACAAACTATAATAACGAATACGAATAATTTGAAGAGATTCTTAAAAAATTAGCAATATTTTTTTTATAAGGAAGTTGTCTTTGTCTGTTACCTAACGGGTAACACAGTTGCGTTTTGGTTTCTAGTGATTTATAGTTAAGATTTTAATATTTATTAAACATATGTTTACAAGACAAGGTTTCATGCAAAGCACAAAGGATAACAAATTATTATAAGCAATAATTATTAGCCTGAAACACAAATATAATTGAAAAAATCTTCCGAGAAAAAATAAATATTGCTTATTATAATAAACAGGATAATAATAATTGCTTTGTTATCTTTTGTTGTTTGCATAAAACGTAATTTTTCGTTATTAAATGAAGATATAATATATCTAGACGCCATCTAGTGAGACAATAAGTATTTAACAATACCTTTCCTACAAACATAAAATTGGATGTTTTCAGGTGAAAAAAATCAAAAATGCAAAAATTGTTAAATGAAATACTAGTATTTACTAAATTATTTGACTGTTAAAAAAAGGCGACGGAATCGGAAGGTGCGGGTTCAATTCCCATGGGTGGCATTTATTTTTTCTCGGAAGATTTTTCAATTTATATTTGTGTTTCAGGCTAGTAATTATTTTTTAAGATTTTATATATTATTAATAATCGCTTTGTGGAAGGCCTATAAATTTTCGTTTTAGTAAAGAATTTGTTATTCCGAAACTATTAGATTATTCTTTTGGAATAAAGAATAAGGCCAACAACTTTAGAAGTTCATATTTTCCGAATTTCATATACAGACGTGCTGACGACCCGACCCTAATATGAAAATATAATAATGATTTGAGGAAGAGGTGGGAGGTTTTTAATATTTTATAAATTCATGGAGTCAACGTGCTGTAATTTTTTTTAATAAGCGCTTGGACATAAATTAAGATAATTTTAATGATTAATGGTATGGCTAGTTAAGTGTTATCTTATGGAAAACTACTCGTTAAAAATGCAAATACCTATTTTTTAAAAGCTTCGTTTTAAGGCTTTTGGTAACTTTTTTGAAAATCATAAAATAATCTGAATCCAGTAGGTAATAATAATAAATATAATATATTTTACATGACAAAATTAAAAAAATAACTTATATCATTGATGTCGCTATTCCAAATTCCTGTAACATTCAAAAATCTGTTAATGAAAAAATAAGAAAATACACAGATTTAGGAAACGAAATAAAAAGAATTTGGCATTCTCAGACTATAAAAATATTACCATTCGTTATTTCGGCTACTGGCATTATACCTAGCTCTCTCATTAAAAATTTAGGCGTATTAGATCTATCAAAAAATTTATATATAAAGATGCAAAAGTCGGTCATTTTGAATACATGTAGGATAACGAAAGATTTTTTAAATATTTATGTTGAGGGATCAGTAGGATTTATAGGCCCTGTTAGAAGTTCTACCGAGCCGAACCCTCTGATATGAAAATATCTGGAGTCGGTGAATTTTTTTTTCCCATTTGATCTCTGGTGAGTTGACGTGTTGTTGTTCTTGTATTGTTTTGTATTTATTTTACTTATATAATGCACTTGCATAGTGTTGATTGACTAGCTGATCATTTGTGGAAAAGTGAGTGGAAGGGTTTAGTTTTTCCTATGGGGAAGATTTAACCCGGACAACAAAATCGGAAGCATAAAAAAAAATAGATAATTTACATTAATGTTTTTTTTAATTTAATAAAATTGTAGAATACTCATATGAGGGGTAAAGAAAAATGATTCCATGACAGTTGGCCACCTGACAGTTGACCACCCGGACAATTGATCCCTCTGCCAGTTGATCCCTCGGACGATTGATCCCCCAAAAGATTATTTTTCGTAAAAATTCCGTGTCCCTATAACGTAAATGACATTAAATTTAAACTCAATTTAAATCAATATTAATAAGGATACAAAGTATAAACATTTTATATCCTGTAAAAGAAACCTTTGATTGAAACATATTGATATTTTTTTATTATACGGTGGTATTTTTATTTTTATTGAAATTTTGCCACAAAGTGAATTTTGACTATTTATTGAAGAATTAATACTATTTAACTACATTGTGTTTAAGGGTCTTCATTTTTGCAGCATTCTGCCTGATTTCGTCCACCACCTTACAGCTCTTATTAAACAACATCAGTATCGACTGTGTAAGAATTTTAATAACAGAATATCAAGTATGCGACCAACAATATATAATTCCCAAAAATAACGTAACACCACGTGATAAATCGACAGTCATGCGCAAACACCTCGTGACGTCAGAGGGTGGGTTCAACAGTTTGGCGCGCTTTTTCACTTCCGGAGTCGCCGACCTCCGGGGGGAAACTGAAACTACCACCACCCAAAGCGCCGTTTCTTACTTAATACGTGGCCAGGTTTAAGTTTATCCGTTTTATTATACCATTGTGGAAAATTACTTCATTTTGTTTCGAGTTAGAAGTGTTTGAAGGGTTTTCTTTCAGAGATTTCCGAGCGAAAGTTGATTTGAATTTCAAAATATATTCACTATCTAATAAAGGATTACCTTTTTTTCTTTTGTGCAACTTTGTTTTACACACGAGAGTTCTTAGTGATCGGAACCAGCGGTACTATATCATTCCCAACATAGGTAGTGATGTTCCCATTTGAAAACTAAATTCAAATGGCCATTTCATAGTTTTATAATGAATGTTCTCGACTGTTCTAGAAATTTCAAGGTCCTTTCAATCATTTTTCATTGGTTTCTTTCTTGTGACTGTACATCTAATGAGACAACATCATAAAAGTCAGGTTTGAGTTGGTTTTTTAAATTTATTAACATTTTCATTTAAATAAAAAAATTCTTCTGTGTAATTATTATTACGCATGACAGCTGTTTCGCCCTCTGAAGGCATTATCAAACTGTGTAGTTTGATAATGACTGACAAGACTGACAGTTTGATAATGCCTTCAAAGGGCAAACAGTTGTCATGCGTAATAATAATTACATAGCAGAACTTGTTAATAAATAAACTGTTTTTTGTAAATTAAATATTCATTTTAATGAATAAATTAAAGAAAAACCAAAAATTTAAATGAAGTTCGACAAATTAATCTTTATAATAAACAATAAATGAGAGATCCTCTTTAAAATATCGAAATTTAGCATTTATATATCTCTATGCCCTATCTCATAAAAAATGTCATAATATATCGCAATATTTGTGTGTTGTCTTTTTTTTATTAAATTGCTTAAATGTTACAAAATTTTAAATTTAATATTTATTTATAAGAAATTACATAAACATAATATTTAAGAAAACATTTTTTTTATATTTACAAATTTCAGGCAGTGGATCGTGTCAATGAGGAGACACTTTCAAGAATCATTGGGATTTTCCTTTTAAATCTCTCCTCGCTTTCGCAAATATATCTGATAATAATATATAAAGGATTTGCTTCAGGATTTGCTACTCCTTCCCACAGATTGTTCCTACAGACAGAAAGATGAAATAATCCTGGAGACAGGGGGTACATGACTTGCTCTATCGGAAAATACTGACAATACATTCTTAAAATTAACTTTTGTCTTATAGTTATAAGACGTCCCAAACGTCACCTTCATGTCAATACTAAAATAATTCCCGTCGACTTCATTTATTTTTATTTTGCGGAATAACTTTATTGAGTAAAACCTCAAATTGTAATATTTAAATATTGAAGACAATATTAGTGATTTCTAAACGAAAATCTGAAACAGAAAAATCAGAAAAGGATACGGTCACATCTAGGACATGAACCCAGGACCCTTGACAAGGGTACAATTTGAGGTTTTACTCAATAAAGTTATTCCGAAAAATAAATATTCATTCTAGACTTGCAGAAAAATCAATAGATGTCGCACATTAAAAATAAAAAATAAAAAGATAGGTTTATCTAAAACAGACGCTGTCTAGATTGCATTTAGTTCGGGTTGAATCTTGCGATCATACATAAAGATAGTTGCCAATAAAAATGTGCGGTGAAAAAATTAAGACAATATTGGTAGTTCTTATTCGAAGTATGATACAGTTAAAAGTGACCGAGGGGGATAGGGTTCCATTAGCTCAGTGGTAGAGCAGTGTCCCGGAAAGACAAGGGTCCTGGGTTCGAGTCCTAGATGTGACCGTATCCTTTTCTGATTTTTCTGTTTCAGATTTTCGTTTAGAAATCACTAATATTGTCTTCATTTATTTTTTCTCGGAAGATTTGTTTCAATTTATATTTGTGATTAAAGCTAATAATAATTTGTTATCCTTTGTGCTTTGCATAAAAACCTTGTCTTGTAAAAACATCATTTTACCTTCAATAAAATATACTTATATAATTATGATTGTCCTAACCAATTAACCATATTTATATTTCTTTTCCTATTAATTTCACCCCTTCACTACTTAGATGTAATTTATTTCACACTATCCGTAACGCCTTTAATTTATTCCTACTGTAAAACATACACAATCAGAATAAATTGCCCCCAGGCAATAATCTCACCTATTATAGACCTCATAAATTTCACGTAAGTTTGTAGAAAAGTGTTTTATGAGAGAAAGGAGAAGAGAAAAAAACCTATTTCTTCCTTTGTTCCCTTATTATGTTTATATGAGAAAGCTCTGTATTTCATTAGCTAGAAGTAGAATTTATTTCACCTATTAAATCCCCTTTGTGTAAAGTTCACTCTAACAATATAAAACGAGTTCAGCACAAATTTCTGAGGTACATAAATTTTAAGCTCAAAATTCCAATTGAATACATTAATTATGTCAGTTTGATGAATCACAAGACAAAATGTAACATTTTTCAGCAATGCATACACAACCAACAATCAGACACACTGACTAATTAATGGAATGCATGATCTGGGCAAAAATTTTGTGGGTACTATTGATATATTTACTGATTTCATTTATAGAATCAAGCATAATCTATGCCGGCACTTTTCTGAATTCTACAAATTATAGCAGCGTTGAAAATGTAGTTTTAGTGATTTGTCTTATATGTAGTAACATACACTAGTACACAAATACTTTTATTTTTATTTTTTATGTTACTTTTATATGTTTTACTAATATTTTTTCATATTTAGTTTATCAGTTTAACGTTATTTTATGCTTTAAAAACTTATTGTATAATTTTCGATAGATTCTATTTTTATAATTCATGTAAACACCCAACTGGGAGTACAACCAAATAAAATATGCGAAAAAATCAGATAAAATATTTTTTCACTATTTGACTTATTTATTGAAAATTTACGTTAACAATTACGGGAATAATTATAAAATAAAAGATGCCAATAAATTAAAAAATAAAAGGTAATAGGATTATATAGATTCTCTAGCAATGAGCTCTTTAAACAATTTAATGTACTTGATGTTCGTCAAAACTATATAAAAAAGGTTATTATCCATGTACATAAAAATCTAGAATATTATTAAAATTGACCATAAACATATCTCAAGAAGCCACACCAGAAATGACCTTATGATCTCAACGAGCAATACGGCAAAGTATCAAAAGACACACACATACTTGGGACCTAAACTGTACAACAAAATCCCCCCTGAATTAAACATAAAATCTTGTAATATATTAACTAAATGGTTGATTGGACTGGCTAGAGGAGAATCTGAAAAATAAATAAAAAACGTCACATAATAAATAGACATAGACTAATCAGACACTATATGTATCTTCCACTATTCTAATTATTGCTCATACACAACAGCTCAAGTTCGATTCTATCATAAGATTGTAACGATTAAACATCACAAATTAAAACATTAATGAGATATATTATAGACATAGACAAATCACACACTTACTTTCACATATTTTGGTTCCTTGGAACGGGCAATTTGCCTAGTTAGGAACCAATAATTTCGACCTGAAAAGGTACAATAATCTATAATCACTAAAAATATTTTAATTATATCTTGTATCATATTGTACTGTGTGTAAATCTAAAGGAATACATAAAATAAATAAATAAATATAAAAAAGTGTAAACGAAAAAATCTACATTGACAAAGCCTGTACATGTGTATTATAATATGTTTTTAAAACATTTCTATGATTAGATAACCTTTATGTCGGGATCCTTGAGAGTTTGAACTTGATTATTACTTCTCACAATCTTCTGATTGGATTCATTACACCAGAATCTGTGGAAAAGTGGAAATGTGGAAAAATGTGAAAACATAAAATATTAAGTACTGTGTAAAATGAAGTTATTAAAAACATGAAATACTAGTGGACCCCGCAATTGTTTTCTATGGTTAATGTCTTTCTACCTTTTCAATTCTGTATAGCACAATGTTACAGTTAAAAAATTACATTAAATCGACTTTAATTCGACTTCGTAACTCATTCCGGTGCAGAGATATTGTATTAAGTATTCTTCGGGCGTCCCCAACTTCTACCTTTCAAACAACTCTCTAAACACTCCTACCGCTAATAAGAACATTCTTTAAAATTTTAAGCGATATCAGTCCACTACTTTTCGAGTTTTGCGAGCGCAAACACACGAAGCCTGATTTTTTATAAATTAGGATGATATTTATCAGAATTCACTAATTTTATTGTTATTGACGCATAAGTAGTTATAAGCCTTAGTCATGTCAAGTCAAGTCACGAGATATCATGAATCCTAGTTGTAAGCAGTTATTCAATACATATATACAGCGCCCCTGAGATGATTTTTCACGAAAACGGCGCCATATAAATCAGCCAAATGTGATTATAGTAGTATAATAATCTGCGTAATATGCGCTAAAACCTTTGGAGAATATTTATTATTTGTGGATAATCTGGGCATCTTTAGAAATACGTCTCCCTACAAATTGTTTTAATGAATATCCTTGTACAGCCTTTGTATTTAATTTCAAATGCGATACTGAGAATGGTAGATACTCTCAGTGTAGCTCTTGTGAAAGAGCACCGTTTCTTGAAATGTCATCCTCATTCCATCTTCCCTCATTCCCCACTACAGCCCCACAATATACCCTAATTACGTATGCCATATTCCCACTGATTCGACAATTATTAGGACTAAAAAAATCAACATGTAAACAGCACAGTTTTTTTCGTGGAAAATATCTATTTTCAATTTTTGACCTAGTAGCGCTATCTCTTGGGCCGGCTAGTAGCCAATTTCAGAGAAAAAAAATTGGTTTGACTGAGGATTGAACCTTCCTCCCCAGGGACTGGAACCGTACTGACAACTACGCCAAATCCCGACTGGATAGGACCGACATGTTCTTCGCATATTAACTGTTGTAATGTATTCTAATTTTAAAAAAAATGCCTGTATTTCCACGTGTGTATGCGTAATTGCCACAAAAAGTTGAAAAAAGGCTTTATCATCGACAACAAGTCTGTTCGCTGAGTTTCAGCTTGATCTAATGTCGGAAAGTGCGTTAATTTCTACTTCCAATATTCATTCATTAATTTACAAAAAAAAAAAAAATTAATAGATATATTTGAATTTTACTTTTTTAATTGCAATAAATGGATACTTTATAATCATTCCCTTGAGAATTGTTGATAGACTTATGTATATATATTTTGATGTCATCCTGAGACTGACCTACCTATTAATTTTTCTGTAAAGATGACATATGATGACAGATGGCATCACAGACATGAAATATTAACATATAACTAACTAGCTGCGTTATTTCAGTCCTTTGACACACTTTAAACCACCCTTTCGTATCCCCACCCCCGGGTGAAGTCAGCCCCCGAGTTGTGGAAGTCTGCGGATAACATTTGGGAAATAAGTGAAAGCGAATCGATCCTTCCAACGGCGCTGTTGACCGCCGTGAGACATTGACCTCATAAGGGGTGAGGGTGGACACCACGCCAGACCGGGCTAAAGCGGGGTGGTAACCCAATGAACCTTATATACCAAGCGACGATTAACTGAACCTCAATGGAAGAATTTAAAATTAGCAGTTTGTAGCATTTTGTTTAAGACTAATAATTCTGCGGGGAACAGATTTTTCAACTTTTGATTACAGAATTCAATTGGTATTAGCTACTTTAACACCTGGTGTATTCTGAGATTTTATCGCCAAGTTACTTAATATTATATAAATTCATGAATTACATAGAAATTTTCCCGATCGACAGTAATTTTCTAATAGATTTTCAATTTTTTTAAACGTATTCTAAAATTAATTACTGTGTTTGTGAGCAGATGAAGGACTATTAATATTACAAATTTAAATTTTTTTTAGGATTGTTTTGTAACTTGCCGATTGTTTTTCTTGTAAACTCTAAAAATATAGCTTTATACGAAATCTAAAAACACATTTGATTATACAAACGTATTATAAAGGTTATTGTCACTTTACTTTTTTTCATTTCATATTTAAAATAAATAAAAATTCACAATCTTTGACAAATCTTTCGCAAACGTGCAAGCAATGGCGGTCGATAACTTTTGGGAATATTTAAAAATTATTTGGAACTGCCTATTGTAAACTTTTGAATGCAAATACAAAGCACGATGTTGCCACTTTCTAAAACTGCTACTTTCAAAATCATATATACCTCATAGTTATAAAAAAGGAGATTTATGAATGAACTTTTATGAGTTTATTTCGGTCTGTACCAAAAATGCACAAAAATGATTTGTTATGATGTCATATGCCTAAGGGGTTAATTTGGATTGCTTACACTTGAGTACTAACTTTTCTTAATGGTAGATATGTACCTACGTACTCTCGATGTCGCAAGAGCATGAAATACCACCATTCAGTACTGAAACATTGCCGGATAAGGCTTTAGCCATGTTTGGTTACCAGACCTGAATAACCAACCCCCTTTCCAACCTTACTTTCCTCTATCTCATTTCTCTCTCCACTCCCACAGTCTCACAACATACCCTAGTTGGAAGCCGTTGGGATTCATCTGTGCTACTTATTCACAAAAGTTAATATTTTTTATGTGATAAATCTCGGTCAAAGCCGGGTGCAAATGCATGTCATTAGTCTTCAGTTCTTCACATTTACCATCTTGTTCCAATCCTTTTCTACACCATCATACCGAATTTTCCTTGATCTGCCACTTGATAGCTTCCAGGAATTGGGAATCTAGCTTTAGTCACGAAGAAAGGAGAACCAATAAAATATTTGAGGTGAAAGAATTTACTTCCCTTTTCCCTCTTTCTTCATCCCCACAACATCCCCTAACTCCGAGAATCTGGAAGCCTTTCAGATCACATTAAAAAAGCGGCCAGGATACTCCAAAGGTTATAACATCGATAATGATGATCACGAACCGCAACAGTGAGTTTATGTAATATAGTCAGAAGGAATATTTGTCCGATGTAAAAAAATCTTTATCAAAAGTAGTTCATTACATATTGCTAGATAAACAAATCCTATTATTTTCTCTACATCTAATATATTCATTTATGTAAAAGTTCATACATCATTTATATCATAATATGAAACGAAACTGGTTTATGTATCACAATTAGAATAAAGATATAATATCCTTACGTATAATTTATACACAACGGTCATGCACACAAGTGACCCGTTCAATCAAAGAAAGCTACATATAAATTGCTAAGAAAATAATATGTCACCCTGATACCCTTACATAATTATATTAAACAGTAGGATTTGTGAAGCTAAACGTATATGTCTCTAATTTGAAAAATTACGACATCTCTATTAATAAATAAAAAAGGAATTCACCTTTCAACTAAACTTTCCTTTGTCCGAATCTTTCTTACAGACAGTTCTGATTTTGAAAATCAAAGCAAATCCCAGTTGCAAAGTTCATTGAACCTGAGTTATACGCATAAACAGAGACACCATCAAAATTTTGATTTATCATTTATGAATTATATCGGCTAAATAACTTGATAATCTACTTATATATTTACATAAGTTTTGCAGCTAAGATGTTCATTATATTATAAGATATATTTATCGAAAATATATTTAATTATTAGAATACGGGAATCAATGAAAACACATTATTCACTGCTTTAATTATTACACTTTAGTAATTATTTCATGCCTATAGTGTGGAGGATGGTTACACCACCCCTTGCCAATATATTAAAACAAAGAAACTTTAAATTCATTGGTAGCGCCAATGCGCAATAGACATTAATTTATACATACATCTCATGCACACGTACACACATACCTGCGACCACTGTTCTGAGATAGTATTGTTGTCCTTTGTCCTAACTTCCTTTCCATTCCTGCTCATTTGTATGTGCCCTTTTGTAATCAGTATGTTTCAATAACCCGAACCGCTCACAATAAAACCACATCCGCGCGAGATCTCATCTCCCTTACCTTATGACATTATCATTCGCGCCGATATCGTGCAAGCCGCTTCGTGTTAAGTGATATTGTTGTGAGGAGAAAAGACAGGAAGAAGCGAGTGCCCTTTCCTAATGGTGAGTCCTTCCTTTATCCGTACAACAAATATTGTCTTATGTGCAGTGGTCATTGCTCAAATATCCAAGGTCCTTCGACAAGTATTTCTTACACTATCATAAAAACAACTTCATAACTTCTTATACACCATACATTTCGACTAAAAGACAGTAAGACGACCTCCGTGGTCGAGGGGTGAAGCTCTCGATGCGCAAGTAAATTTAATTTGATTAATTGTGTTATTTCACAAATTACTCATTTTAAATAATATATAACATATTTGCGGCACGTTCCAAAGTGGAAGATACTCTCAGTATCGCTCTGGTGTACGACCACCATTCAGAATTGAAACATTGCTTAAAGTGGCTTGGTCCGTGTTTGGTGAACATATCTCAATAGCCAGGTACTTTCCTCACCTTCCATTAATTTACCATCCTCTCCCCATCTGCTTCCCCTCCCCTCCACCTTCAGCCTTCAGTCTCACAACATACCCCAATTGGGATGCCATAGCCTCACTGGCTCTAGACGGTTGGAATCAGTTGGGATTCTTATACAGTTTCACATAAAAAAATTCTGCTTGCAATTTGAGAGGTGGGTATGGGTACCGCCGCCCCGGTAATCATTTATAACCAACACCTCTGCCATAGGTCACTCAAGTAGTTTGTTACGTTTGGTGTCTGTTCACCAGCCGCGTGGCAAGCCGGATCTGTAGAGGCCAGTTGGCGAGACCCTTTGACCTCTCCAGCCGTCTCTCTCTACCCATCGCCTTGCACCGGATGGATTCATTCGTCCGTCACTCCTGTACACACTGATCCCTAGATTCCTAACCACCCCTCATACATATATCTTCCCAGAATTTCCTAACCTAACCTATCCATAAAAAGATCCTCTACAGAGCATCCACAAAGATGGCATAGGCCCTGAGGAAAAAAAAATTCCTCAGGGCCTCCATAAGTCACCAAACGTAGCGAACCAATTGAGGTGACCTATGGCAGGGGTGTTATCCAATAAATGTTACCCGGGGCGGCGGTACTCATACCCGACCCTTAAATTGGATTTGTAAAAAATATTCGATTTTGTTTTAGAGAAAACTGAAACTCGGTAGATTTACTCCGTTGTCGATGACTGTGCATTCAATCAAATCAACACAAACAAATTTCACTGAAATTTGAAGACATCCCTGCAGTTAATATACGAAATAAATGTCAGTCCTACCCAATCAGTCCTTGGGGAGGAACGTTCAATCAAGGACATTTTAAAAGCACACAGCAGTTTGAGAGCTAGTCCCAGAGGAGAAGAATTCAATCAACCGTTAAAAAAAAAAACTTTGAAATTCGCCTCAAGCCGGTACGAGAGATAGCGCAACTTGGTTGAAAATTATTGTATTATAGTTTTTAAAAATTGAACCTGTGTTTTTGTGTTGATTTTTTTAACCCGCAATATTTCCCTAACCGCTTCTTTTGTCCCCCTACCCGTAACTGTTACTCGTCACTCGTTAATATCCGAGTGGTGGGTTCCTACCCAGGTTTTGCGGGTTCATCCTTAAGCTAGCTAATCCTTCATCACTGTACGTACAGTAAAAAATATGTATCTTTAAAAAAAACATGTTGTGTACATCGTCGTATAATATATTATATTCGTCATCAACAATCTTACACCGTCGGCAAAATGGTTTAAAAAAATTGAAACCTTAAACAAAATTCACAGTAAGAACTTACTAAATGTTAGATTAGCTTCCTAATTTCATCGATTTAAATAGCATGGCAACATTACAGAAACCAAAAGTACAGTGAAATTGTTGGGTGTCGGGGTAAGTAAAATCAACCTACCAGTGGCGTGCGTGTTCTCCGGGCCGGGGTCGGGGGCTGGTTCAATGCACTGCGACTTCCTTGTTTGTAGTTTTTCGACCCACTGGCGTCACGAGGGGTGCCGGGAGCAACCCCCAGGGGTCAACGTTTGACCCCACCACTTAGAATTTAAGGACTAGAATTTAGAAGAGTAAGGAAAAGATTACAAGATTGTTTTTATGCGAGTTTGTTTTTGCGAGGTAATATTCTGTTTTACTAAGATAATATTGTTATTATTATGTTGTAGGTGTGTACTTGAAATGTACACGGTGTTCAAAAACTTGTAGTACAACTTTTGAATCTACATCATATTCGGAGTCGATTTTGTAGTATATACTTTTTTATTTGAGAATTATTTTTCCAGGACAAAAAGTCTAGTGTAAGGAATATTTTTAGCATATATATGTTGTACGGTTCCATGATAACTCAACACAGTGACAATTCAACACATTTTTAAAAAGTGATATAAAGTCATTAGAAACGATGAAAATTTTTATTTTTAACCTAACCTAACCTATCCTACATAACCCAGTTAATAATGTTTTTGTTTCATCACTTTCCATGACTTTATATAACTTTTTAAAGATGTGATAAATTATCATTTTTTTTTTTTTTACTTTATTTATTTTCATTTCTTTACATATATTATACATATTAATAGATAGTATATAATAACATAATATATAATACCAAATAGTATACACAAGAAATGAAAACCCACTAAGGCACTGCCTGAGTGTGGGTAATATAAAACGATTACTATATTTCAAGTACCTAAAGTATAATATACATTAGTAGAAAAAGTTTTTTTTTTGTTTATAGTTATTATAAAAAGTAAAGAGAAAACATTATGTACAATAGTTTATAAAGTTTCAGCAAGTGAGTTGTAGAAAGGATCAATAAATTTATAGTAAAAGCTGTTATTGTGATGATTTATCCGGTTACCAAGTTATACATTTGGTATATCAAAACTTTCAATCGAAGGCGTTCTTATAGGTACTTATAGTATGGTCTTTATGATTATTTTTTATTGTATTCAGGTTATATATATACTTACCTAAAGCAGATCCCCATCCCATAATTCCATATTCAATTCGTGAATGACATAAAGCATAATAATATACCGTGATTTTTGACGGGTCTGTAAATTAAATTTTATTTGTTTAAGCTGTGTTATTTTACAATTTACTCATTGTAAAATAACACAGTTGAAGATACTCTCAGTATCGCCCCGGTGTAAGAACGTCATTCAGAATTGAGACCTCTGTTTGGCGGCCGTTTGATAGATAACCATATCTTAATAAACTGATTGCAATCTTCAGATCACAGGTCACAGTCAGATAGGTATTGTTCTACCTGTATTATAATGGAAGCTGCTCTGAGGAACTAGAGTTATTGATCCCTTCGGCACCGGTGCATAGTAATAATAATAATAATATCTTTATTTAGGAAAGTTTACACATTACAACTATACATACATATTATGGTGTACATTGATTTGTAACTTTTATATTTAAGGTTATAAAATTAACAAAAATGACGAACTATTAATACAAACATAATATTGTGAAGGTAAGTAGAAAATAAAAATACAGTTGTGGTTTCTCAAATACCGCCTCACTAGGCTAGCCTGTGTTGAGGCAGAATTTTTCGTGTTAGTTCCTAATTCCATTGAACATACCTATACTTGTATTAAGAAGTATTCGCTCAATAATGTGGTGGTAATGTGGTGACTTCAATAACTGCGAATTTGGGTGAATGCACTGGTAAAGGCCCTATTCTTATTTTTAATCCAAATTTTTACATTATCTTTGAAATTTTTTTGTGAATCACATTGTTTTATGCTGTCTGGAAGAATGTTGCAGAGTCTTGTCGCAAAGTATTTAAAGTTTCGTTGACCAAACGTAGTACGCGTTATCGGAATTTGTAGTAAGATTTTGTTGTTGCTTCGAGTACATCGTGTATTTGAACTTTTTACGTAGTAATTATGTATATTTGAGTATAGATAAGTTAGGATAGTAGTCAGAAACACTCCAAACGCGCGTCCAAACACTGTGTACACTGTTAACAATTATCACATGAGATCGGGTCGCTTCCACGACTCGTTCTTGACTTCAACAGCTCAGCTGTGGAACGATTTGCCGGCCTCTGTGTTTCCTCTCTCCTACAACATGGGTCTCTTCAAGAGCCATCTTCACTATTTCATTCATGATACTATTCCTTTAGTAATAGCCAGGTATTCTCAAACTTCCTCCTCCCCATCTCCTTCTCCTCCCCTTTACCTTTAGCCCATCAACATATCCTAATTAGGGATGCCATAATCTATAATAATAATTGTATGCGTTTTTTCTCTTCTTTTTTTGTAAATAATAGATATAATGATATCCACACTGATTCTAGGCGGTTGCAATCAGTTGGGACTCTTGTTGACTCTTGTTGGACCATGTTATTCGAAACCCAGACATGTTTATTTAAAAAAAAAACATCCCCACTGGTTGCTGGTTGGTTGCTTTGGTGTATGATTTTTGCATAATATATTTATAGAAAAAACGAAAGATGGTCAAACACTTTGTTGTAAAATATCGCTTTAAAAATTATCACAGACCTCCAACATAACTTTTTTATTAGATGAAAAAAAATCAAACAAATTAAATTAACACATTTGCTTTCGCCGCCCCTTTCTTTACCTACGGGTGAGGTCATTATGTCACAGACAGGTAAAGCAAATACTTTTGCCAGCACATTGTTAACACCTTGAGTTCACGATGCGCCTATAATTATGATGTCACTTGAAAGATGCCGACATTATTACATTTATGTAAAATGTTGTTAACGGTAAAAACAATTTTATTTGCTGTTCCCCGCGATTCAAACCTTCAATCTCCGGATCCAGAGCGAAAGTTCAAACCGAACTTACGAAGTATGTCCACGGAGAAAAATGACTATTGCTTGAAATGACTAGATATATTTAGTGACTTGATCTGAATATGCTCCAATAAAGATGATTATTCGTAATTTATTAAAAATCTCCTCAAATTATTGATAATTGCGGTTAAAAGCTAGATTTCAGGTCATAAGAATGAATTAGCAAGTTTCCTGATAAACTTTTAGTAACTTAAAATAGACATGCTAAATAACTTGTGTGCACAAAACAATTTATATTTAAATGTAGAAAAATGCAAAATTTTGACCTTTTTAGTAAAAAAACATCACAATTTTTTGGCTATTCAATAAATAAAACAAATTTAGAAAGAGTAAAGGAAATGCGAGATCTTGGCATAATAATGGATGAAAAACTAGACTTTACGGCCCACATTCAACAAATTGTGAATAAGTGTATGAAAACATTAGGTTTTATGTTGTGGCGATGAGAGAACAATCCAGAATTGTCTCATTAATAATAAGCAGCTCGACCTACTTAGGTACTTACAAATTGCTACCAAGAATTTTTCGTAAACAACGCGGCCTACCTACGACAATACGTCGCAGTCGGTCTGGCACATTACGACAACTCGCCAGAAGGTTCGAGCCTATCGCCTATGTTCCCAAAAGACCCAGACTGAGCGAGTGTCTCTCACCAGATCCCGCGAAGGACAATACTCCCGGCTTCACCCGTACACATCATGGACTCCATCGGGACATCATCTTAGCGCCTTGGCCACCGTCCCTGGCCAGCGCTACAACGGATTACAGCGCCCTGGTTCCAGCGTCTCTGACCAGCGCTTCATCCACGCACCATGACCACCACGAGGACGCGCAGCTTCCTCACTGGTCTACGCAGCTCCCGCTCAACCGCCTACAAGGTCCACCGCACCTTCGGCCTTCCCATCAGCACTGGAGTACCTGAAGACCCACGTTCTTCGCCAGTGTCTGACCGTCATCGAGTCCCGGTCACCAGCGCCCGTCGTTGACTCACTGACCCGCGCTTGACCAGCCATCACAGCCAGCATCCGGTGAATACATCTGTCCTACGTCAACTCTCATCACGGCTACCTGACTCATAAATAAACACTGTGACCTTCACGACCGTCTTTCATTTCGTGCCTCTCACCAGATCCCCAAAATATTAAGAACAATTACAAACTTTGAATCTTTATAAATCATAAAACTATTGTACATATCCCTTGCTATAAGCCTGATAGAACTCCATAGTTTAGTCGCCCTTCTACAATGTACATATTCATAATGTTGAAAGAATTCAAAGAAAATTTCTACGCTTCGTCAATTTTAAACTTAACATCCCTTTAGAACAAATAAATTACCTCTCATTATTGAATCTTTTAAATATTCCGACATTAGAAAACAGAAGAAAAATAAACGACCTAACCTTTTTATTAAAATTATTGAACTTTAAATTCGATTGTTGTGAACTCCTGCATTTAATAAATCTACACATACCTACATGAACAACTAGGCAAATATCAACATTTTACATACATACATCTGATTCCAACTATAGTTTTTACTCTCCAATACAACTTTTACACAGTCTTGGTAACAAATACTTAAACAATATAAACGTATTTGATAATAATTTGAACTTGGCAAACTTTAAACGGAGTATGTGCGAACTATTTTTACCTAATTTGTTAACTATTGTTACACTTTCTTATTATCATTATGGTTGATTTGGAGGATTTTGGCAGATTATCTATTTTTCGTCTCACTTATTTGTACTCTATCCATACCTATATTTTTTAAACTCTTATATTTTATGTAACATATTTTGCTAACTCCTATATTTTTTTTATGTAACCTGTATTTTGTTAACACCGATTTTTTTAATGTAATCTATATAACTAAAAATTAAAGATGTACATTATTATAGGTTAAAGCCCTATGGGCGTTTAAATAAAATAAATAAATAAAAAATAAATAAAATAAACTTTGAATATTTCATCATAATTTTGGAAAACGTGTTCATTTAAATTCTTTGTATCGTCAAGATATATTATCAAGGCAAATCGATAAAACATTCTTAAATTGATGATTTATCAATAAGGCTTTTCAATTTATCGTCAGGGCAAAAAACGATTTATTTCCGTGCAGCGGTCATTACAACCATAATGCATTAGTTTTCATTTATTTATTTATTGACTTTTTTTACGTATTACAATTTATCAGAGTTATCTCGACTACCATACAAGACTACGTTCATACTGGTTCAAATTTTAAATTAAAATTCGACAAATTTGTGTTCCCTTGTAATTTAATTTGTAATATGAGCTTAAGCTCATCAAAATGATTTTATAATTTTTTTTTTCTTTTCCGACTTTATGTCCGGGTTCAATCTTCCCCTCAGGAAAAACTAAACCTTCCACATACTTTTCCACAAATGATCATCCAGTCAATTCACATTATGCAAGTACATTATATAAGCATAGTAAATACAAAATAATACAAGAATAATAATACAACACGTCAAATCACCAGAGATCAAATGGGAAAATAATTCACCGACTCCAGATATTTTCATATCAGAGGGTTCGGCTCGGTAGAACTTCTAATTGGACATATAAATCCTACCGATCCCTCAATATAAATATTTAAAAAATCTTTCGTAATCCTACTGTATTTAAAATGACTGATTTTCGCATTTTTATATATAAATTCTTTGACAGATCTAATACGCCTAAATTTTGAATGAGAAAGCTAGGTATAATGCAAGTAGCCAAAATAACAAATGGTAATATTTTTATAGTCTGAGAATGCCAAATTCTTTTAATTTCATTTCCAAAATCTGTTTTTTTTTCTTATTTATATTTATTTAATATTTTTTTATTTGATATTTAATTACATTTGCGTAGTAGGTTCGGTAAGATTACTTTTAAATAATTACTGTAAACTCACAAAAAAATCTTGAAATATCGACTTATTTAATGTCTTCACTTTATTTTATAATTTGAAACACAAATAAATAATCCGTCGAAGATATTTGGTATACCTCCAACCCCCAATCCATATATAAGTATTGTATGAATATGGCTACGCAGTCGTTCCTCTTAAGTTGACATTTTTTTCTAATTCTGTTGTGTTTTTATATAACATGACTGTAACGTTTTCTATTACACGTAAAATGAACCGTAAATCAAATCCACAATAAATACGACAATGAAGAACTCATTCAATTGGTTTTGAATAAATCACGGGAAAAAGTGGAATGAAGGAACAGCCTACCTTTAATTCCCCAGAATCCCAGCAATAGGGCTGTCGACGCACTTGTACTGTTCACGGGGTGAAATTTTCTCCGAAACGAGATAAACGAGATGTGATTTTGATATTTAGCACAAAGCATGTGAATAATACAACGAGGACACTACGATTGCACCTTCTTGCTACACGACACGACTTCGAATGCTGTACTTGCGACAATTTACAATGCAACAAAAATTTTCTTATTTTCAAGTGTGGGTAAGGCTGTTTTTAAGGAAGGAAATGGATAGTAGGTATGACAGTAGGTATATAATGGGAAAAATGGTAGATATTATCCAAAACTTTTTCAATACTAAACATGACAGTGAAAGAACAGAATACTATTGGAAAATGATATAGTCGTATAAAAAAAACTAGATAATCTTGCCTAACCTAACTAGTTTTTTCTCCTCGATTCTTTGATGACTTAGTATCGCTTTTCAAAAATTGTATGTTTTGTCACTATTCGCTTTTAACCGGTTACCCTCTTACATAAGCATGTTAGCAAGATTTACCGAAAACCCTAACAACGAATATTTGGGGATCAATGGTGAGGCACGAAATGAAAGAAGGTTGTGAAGGTCACATGTGTTTTATTGGTGAGTCAGTAGCCGTGACAAGGAGATGATGAAGGACAGATGTTGTAGACTCCGGTTGCTGGCTGATGATGTGCTGGTCAAGCGCGGGTCAGTGAGTCGACGCCGGGCGCTGATGACCGGGACTCGATATAGGTCAGGCACTGGCGAAGAACGTAGGTCTTCAGGCACTCCAGTGCTGACGAGAAGGCCGAAGGTGCGGCAGACCTTGTGGGCAGTTGAACGGGAACGGCGTGACCAGTGAGGATGCAGCGTGTCCTCGTGGTGGTCATGATGGCGTGGAAGAAGCGCTGGTCAGAGACACTGGAACCAGGGCGCTTGTAATCCGATGTAGCGCTGGCCATGGACACGGCCGAGGCGCTAAGATGATGTCCCGATGGAGTCCATAATGATAGGGGCGAAGCCGGGTACGTGTTGTCCACCGCGCTAGTAAGAAGAGCGCGAGTGATCACTCGTTGATCCTTCCTTGTAGGCTGACGGCTGAACGGTAACTGATGACTGACTGACTGACTCGCTGCGTCGGGCTTATTTATACTTGACGGCCGACGGTAGCAGTGGGTAGATAGATGGCAACTAAATTGAAGACACTCGCTCGATCTGGATCATTCGCGAACTTTCGACGGCTTGGCAATTATGCCTAGGCGGCAGACTTGTTCCTTCTGGCGAGTTCTCGTAATGTGTAAGACTGAAAGCGTCATAGTATTGTCGCGAGTAGATAGAGTACGTAGATTACTTTGTTTACGATTTAACGAGCAAGTAGCAAGTAGGTACCTAAGTAGCAAGTAGCAGTTTATTATTAATTATTTAATCTGGATAAATTCGACGCCACAGACACCCCCTTCCCAGCAGCTTGGCTGAGGGCTGCGATAGAAGAAATAGCTCGGAAACGAACGTCTTTTAAATTGTGACACTTCATAAAAAAAAAAAATTTTGCAAAAACACATGTTCACAACACAAGCTAAAGATTTCACTCAGATAACCATGGTGGCACTATTATCCGCGCTTGTGCGGAGATGGTCTGGTGCGTGATGCTCCGTGATGCCTTAACTGATCACCCATTTTGAGACGGGGCTGCAGAATCATGTCGGGCTGCAGATCACGTCGGGGTCACCACTTTGGGGATCAATGGTGAGGCACGAAATGAAAGAAGGTTGTGAAGGTCACATGTGTTTATTGGTGAGTCAGTAGCCGTGACAAGGAGATGATGAAGGACAGATGTAGAATACTCCGGTTGCTGCTGTGATGTGTTGGCAGGTCAAGCGCGGGTCAGTGAGTCGACGCCGGGCGCTGGTGACCGGGACTCGATGTAGGTCAGGCACTGGCGAAGAACGTAGGTCTTCAGGCACTCCAGTGCTGACGAGACGGCCGAAGGTGCGACGGACCTTATAGGCGGTTGAACGGGAACGGCGTGACCAGTGAGGATGCTGCGTGTCCTCGTGGTGGTCATGGTAGCGTGGAAGAAGCGCTGGTCAGAGACGCTGGAACCAGGGCGCTTGTAATCCGAGTAGCGCTGGCCATGGACACGGCCGAGGCGCTAAGATGATGTCCCGATGGAGTCCATAATGATAGGGGCGAAGCCGGGTAGGTACGTGTTGTCCACCGCGCTAGTAAGAAGAGCGCGAGTGATCACTCGTTGATCCTTCCTTGTAGGCTGACGGCTGAACGGTAACTGATGACTGACTGACTGACTCGCTGCGTCGGGCTTATTTATACTTGACGGCCGACGGTAGCAGTGGGTAGATAGATGGCAACTAAATTGAAGACACTCGCTCGATCTGGATCATTCGCGAACTTTCGACGGCTTGGCAATTATGCCTAGGCGGCAGACTTGTTCCTTCTGGCGAGTTCTCGTAATGTGTAAGACTGAAAGCGTCATAGTATTGTCGCGAGTAGATAGAGTACGTAGATTACTTTGTTTACGATTTAACGAGCAAGTAGCAAGTAGGTACCTAAGTAGCAAGTAGCAGTTTATTATTAATTATTTAATCTGGATAAATTCGACGCCACAAATATAAAATGATTTAATTTATGTGAAAGTGATAAAAAGTTCTGTTGGTTTTACAAAACTTAATAACCTTAAAATAAATTTTATATTTAAAATAACCACATCCTGCCCTCAGACAAATTTAATACCGTTTATAAAAAATAGTTTAGGCAGAACTGTGCAAACTGTGAAGATAAACTTTGTTCATAATTTACATTTTTCTAAAACGAACAAAATTTTCTCTGTACCAATTTTGTTATAACTTTTTAAAGTAAATATTATACAAAGATCAACGCTAGTGGCTCTATTATTCATAACTTGTTACATTTATACATGATGTCCGGGGGTAAAGTGCGCTAACTTCGGGGGCTGATTCTACATGATAGTGCAACTAAAAAAAAAAGAAAGAAAAAACTCCAAATTCCAACGTTTTAAGGTAAAAAATAAGCTGACTTGTTTGTATGGGAAAATAAACATTTTTGCTCCTACCATTATGTAGAATCATCTATCGAAGTTAGCGCACTTAACCCCGGACATCCTGTATAAAGAAGAGTGTCGACATATAAATCTACAGTTTTATTCCTACACTAGCTGTACCCTAGTCTGTATATAATAGCGCGTGTTGCGTTTACGTCAAACAGATAGCGCTGTTTTAAAAAAAAACATTTTTTACCTGTCACAGGTGACATCTTTGTAATATATGTATATAAAAACACACGCGTATTCGAATGCAACGTTGTGTCAAAATTTCAAAGCAATCGGTGAAGAACTTTCTGAGATTTAAGATTTTGAACAAACGAACATTAACATTTTTATTTATATAGATAGATTGATGAAATTTTGCGCACTTGACCTTCAAAACAGAAGGAAGGTCACTATCACCCCCCATTCCCTTTTCCCGCACCTTAAAGTAGAATTTTGATTTTTCTTGATGAAATTTTGCACACTGGACGTTCAAAATAATAGGAAAATTACTGTCTACAGACGGACAGGTCCTGAGCAACACCGGAGACTTTGACTAGTAATTTGTATAAGTAAAATTACAACTATAACCCATTGCTTCAATCAGACCACAAAAGGGTTTTCCGTCCCGAAACTGCTAGATATCAGTTTGTCAACTAGTTCTATGTAATTATATTTAAACAAATAATTAAGGATCTGGGCATATATTATGACATGAGATATTCATAATAAATAAATAATAAAATAACAAAATCCACAAAAAATTAATACATTTCTAGAAAAACACTACAAAAAGAAAATTCGCATACATTTTTTTATTGGGTTTTAAATTTTAGGGCCATTGTATTACAAGGTTTTTAATCGTATTTATTAAGATCCGGGCCTCGATTCTCGACGAAGTCATTCCACTCGAACAACGAATGATTTGACCCACTCTTTGTTCGAGTGGAATGACTTTTGGCGAATATATTATTTTTTTACACTTTTTTTGTTTCATAATGTTTTCCCCACTGGGATTTCCCGTGCTAGGGAAGACATTTTACATTTTCAGTATTTTTATTTTATCAAATTTTAATATAATCTAATATATCTATCTCAATTCAATCAGTCTGTGTTTGGTTGCAATGTTCTGTCAATTTCGTGAGTCCCTGTATCCCAGATTCATTTTTTAATAAATGTTTTGAATATATATTGACATTTTTTTTTGTAGGAGAGTCCAAAATTTGTCTTCGTTTTTGCTTGTTGGATGTATTTTCGATTGAAGGATCTAGTGATTTTGTTAGGTATGTTCGTTAGTAAATCAAGTGTATTTGTTTGCGAGTATAAATAATTATGGTTTTAGCATAGAGTTTGAGTGAAATTTTCAAAAATATCTTCGATGAGACTCAAGAATTAGAACCTCGACCAATGTATGTACTTTTGGCGATTGCGAGCGGCCTGAATTGGAGAATCGATACCCTGGGAATATCAAGTACATCGTTTGCAGTTAGTCTTGTATTGAGCATGTTCCACTATTTTGTTATAGGAATTCAGATTGAGATATGTGCTGACTTACAATTTTAAGCCACAATATAGCACAAACAGAGATAATAAATTTACAGCAATGTTTTAGGTGTGTAGGTATGTTATGTCTTTGTTCATATTCCATTTTAAGGGTAAACGTAAAGCGTTCATAAATGGCGTAAATTATTTTGTTTACGAAAATAAACTTTGTGCATGTTAAGGTAATTTTAAAACGAACTATTAAATTTGAAGCCCGTACATACGCAACATGAATATGAATAAATAGATTTGTCAGTAAACAAACAAATTTCTTTCAAGAAAGACATTATTATACAATATTGTATGGGTGATTCAATCTAACTTGTTTTAAACTTGAAAGCTAAACGAAGTATGTATGAAAAATGAGTTAATGATGAACGTAGGTAAGTAAGTCTAAAGTAATGGTGTTTGAAAGAGAGAGTACGAAAACAGTGTGCAATATAGTTGTGAATGAGGAATACTTGGAACAGGTGGATGAGCTTGTGTATTTAGGAAGATGTTTACGAGAGATGTGAAGGCTGACAGAGATATTGAAGGAAGGGTAAATGCAGATAACTCCATTAATAGAGGACTGAACATAGCTGGCGCTAGCAAAAAAATGCACAAAGAAGCGTAGCTATCAGTCCACAATGGAGTGCTGGTACCTACCCTGATGTATGGCAGTGAGGCTTGGAACCGGCAGAGAAAGAATGAAAGTAGACTGAAAGCTGTAGAAATGAGATCCCTGAGACGTACGTGTAGTAAAACCACGCGAGGCTGATGTAAGCGTAATGATTAAGATTAAGAAAGGGACGCTTAGATGGTTTGAGAATATATGACGCAAATGTGAATGGCAGCATAAGTCGGGGACGCCCGAGGAAGACACGGCACGATCAAGTGAATCAGATACTCGAGTCGGACCATGTCAAGAGTCAGAACAATAGAAGAGTATGTATGAGACGATGTATGAATGTGAATGAGGCAAGGAGTGAGTGCCAAGAGCGAGTTGTTTGGCGGCTCGTCTTCTCTAAATCCTCTATATGTTAGCTAGTTAGTTAGTTAACGAACAGTTAAAATGACAATGTAGTGTGCATCAAATTACCCCACAAAGGCAAGCCCTGTGTGTGGTTATTATAAAACTTATTATCACAATTCTATGATTATAATTAAATGCAAGATTAAAATGTACGTTTTCTTTGATGGTAAAAAAAAATAAAATTAAGTTTTAAGAGTGGAAACAATGGATGAAAAAAATGTAAATAGGTATATACATTTTACATATGTTTGCATTAACAGTGGAAGTTTTAAACCAGTCATAAAAATAATGTACCTTCTAATGTTTTTCCAAATAAAAATATATAAATATTGTGCTATTTGTAGAATCAAAAACAACACTGAAGTACTTACCCACTAATACATTGGTAAAAATAGATTATGCTCGATTACAAATACAGGGAATAGAAAAGAAGAGAGAAAGAAACAAGACAAAATACAACCCGACAAGAATTACATATTTTCGTTTTAATATGTTTTTTTTAATATTCTTTTATAGCATTCTTATAATTTTTTTTTATGTGCTGGCTGTTTTTATATATATCTGGAAGAAAGTTATAGAGTGCGCAGGCAATATAGTTAAGAGATTTTATCCCATACTTTGTAGTGTGTGTTAAAGGAATGCGGATTTTATTGTTATTCCGAATATTGTGGTTGAGGATAATTTGATGTGTTTATTATAATGTTTAATGTTTTTTCATAACAATGTCTCATCAAAAGTTGTAATTTGTGTGTTGTAAATTTAAGGGACAGTAAAATGAATATGCCTTTGGGCTAATCTGGTTCTGCAATGGGGTACTGCAAATACAAAAGTGCCATGTGTTTGGCTAGAACGGTTGTCATTTTTTGTGAAATTGTAAAGACGCATATAAATTTTAGAGATTGTTCGTTTTGTCTTAGTTCCAAAATATCACTTGCTTGGAGGGATAAGTTTAGATTTTATTATAAAACGATAGATACGATTATATTTTGAAGCTAACATGTCTTTTGTTCAACTGTTTTGTGCAAAATCAGACACACCTGACACCTAAAATCTAAAGAAAATAATTCTGAGAGAAAGAGACAAAAATCACATTGTTTTTAACGCATTGGTGCGTTGGTAGCTAGCTAATCATTTGTATATTTAAATTCCGTCAATACAACATGAATCATTATTTAATATCCCAGCTTCCCGCCTGTTATTCAAACTTATCCGGTATCTGACCGCCGGCATACGCCCAAAGAACGTGTTTTTCAAGTATGAAGAAGAAATAATACCGTATTAATTGCACATTGCGCAACGAAACGGCAATTTTTACTTATTACCGCAACCAATTTACCGTTATTATCGGAACCGAGCTTTTTTACTACTTAACTGCTCATGCTGGCCGATTTGATGTCAGCCATTTTTGGCGGTTTAAGTCTCGGATTATCTGTGAATCTCGTGCGTCTTGGCTAATGTGTTGTTTTAACAAGCGCTTTGAATTTCCATCTGTAGATGGCAGTAGTGTGAGTTATAAAACTATTTTCTTTTGGTGTTGAACATCAAAATGTGCAATATTATACTGATTTAATATATTAAAAGATCTGTAATTTAGTATATCTGGCTTATTATTAAACACCTAACAGTATTATATATGTAATTTCATGTTTTAGCGGTAAACATTATTTTATTTGCAACATTGTGGATTTCCATAATTGCATAAAAACATTCTTAATTTATTTTCATTATCGACCAGTTCCATAACAACCCTTACCAGGAGGTACAAAATTGATGTTTCTGATCAGTTTTCAAGATTCGATCTCTCAAAGTAAGGGTACTTACTGGTTAGCAGTATCTACGTTCAAACATTGTGTTGTGATTTGAAAAAAAGTAATTGTATTATAAATTTTCATTTATTTCTCTTAATAGCATATTAAAATTGACACAAAAATTTTTTTTTAACAGACCGTATGTAATACTTATTTAATTATTACTAGGTGGAGTTCCCGGGGTTGCCCGGGTTTTACGCAGTTTAAAAAAATCAGATGTAGACAATTATTTTAAACATCAAATGAACAAAAATTTCTTCAAGAAGTATCAAAATCATGCTTTAAAGGGTGGGAAAAGGGGGTGGGGTGGTTTTTTCAAATATCAAGTCAACATCGACCTTTCTCCTGTTTTGTTTACCTACTAAAAAATGTTTTTTTTTTTCTATTACACACGAAAGTGTCTTCAATAGCCCAAAACTACTTACAAGTCCATTAAATCTGTTTAAATATAATACGCATCTGTACACGTATTAATTTAAAAAACCACAGTCTATTAACCGTGCTAAGATAAGCAACATCTGTGGCGCTTTTAAAAACCGCGCCTAATCACTGTGCCGAAATGTCAGTGTGACATTTCCCAGCTCGGGCAACTGTCAGTGGTCAGCTGGTCGGGCGCGCGCGACGCCATATTGATTTCCCCCTCCCCACTTCTTCATAAATCTTCCCCCTAACTACTGAACAAAATTCAGAAGACAGGATTGGTGCAATATTTTAATAGAAATAAAAGGTATCGAAACCAGAGTTGTCATGAACACGGTACTCACATAGATGTATTGCTTGCATCCAGCATATTTTTAAATATCTACCGACTTTAATCACTAAATTCGAAAATAAATCACTTTTATTATAGGAAACGAAAATAACACCCCGTAAAACTTTTCGAAATTCGTTTCGAAAACGTTACCTACAAACAACACCCGTTTTTCCTTTTTAAAAAAAAGTAGGCGTAAGCAAGACAAAGGGATGTTTCTCAGTGACGTTTGGCAAGGACATCACTATCAGAAGTGAATATATATCCACTCATACAAAAAATCCAAAGTTAATATTGCTTGGGTCAACTCTAACTGCGCGACATGTATCATTATTTTTTTTTATTAAACTTTTGAAAAAATATATAATAAACATTTTTATAATGTGCCATTTTGTTTTTTGTTCAAAATCAAATAAAATTTACACCAGATCTCACAACTCAGGAGTTTTTAATGCTAAGGAAATCAGATTATCAACTTTACATCTAAGAGTTGAGTTGACAATATTTAAAAAAAATCAATGGCGTGCATTGTACATATGCTGAACAGGCGAATGGGCGCTAAGAATTTTTTTTACATTAACTTCACACTTGAGACTCTGCTGAAAATTATTTCACTCAGGGCCTTTGTCATCTTTGTTGAAGCTGTGTGGAGGGTCTTTTTGAGGAGAGGAAGGAGTGAACATGGGTCCTGAAGAAACCGCCGAGCTGTCGAACTCAGGAACGAGTCGTAGAAGCGACCCGTTCTCATGTGATAAATGTCTACCATGTTCATATATTGGCGTATTTCCGACTATGCACCGGTTCCGAAGGAATCAATGACGCTAGTTCCTCGGAGCACCTTCCATTGTAATTCTGGTAGAACAAGGACAGCATACCTACCTGACGCCTGTACTCTATTGTTGATTGTTATCTCTAATACTTTACACACTACCTACCCGTCCTATAACCTTTGTCACCAAGAGTACCAAAACAGTACCTTTTCTACCGCGCAACCGATCACAGGTTCCTAGTACAATTCCGGGTTACGTGCAATCCACCGTGGATTTTTAGTCCTGGCAGAGGGAGGGAACACTGAGGACACAAAAGACAAGGTAGAGCTTTCAATGTTCTGGTGACATCCTCTCAGAGTTTCATTCCGTTCCCCTTTCTATATTTCGTACACAAGAAACTCGCGGCCAGAAATATTCCAAGAGCTATCGAAACAATCGCAATCTGTTTAGAGAGGGGAATGTATATCTTGACTAAGTAAAAGCACGAAGCGAATAAATTTAAAAACAAGACGCCATTATGTCTAGAGCCGGCCCTACCACACAAAATCTACCTACCATAGTATATAAATTCCATTTAGCTTTCAACCTAACATCTTTTTTGCTTCTACCACCCTTCTACCACCACTATCAACTCTCTTAACCACCCTGTCTCTCTGACTCGATCTATTTCTATCCCGACGTAGGTTTATGAAGACTCGCTAGCCTCGCCTACGCATATTCTTACCTCCCTGTGGAGAGTTTTAAATGGAATGAGTACAGTCTTTTGGTATGGGTTTGTTTTGACGAGATTTTCAGACACATTTGTCCTTTTTACAATCACTAACTAAAGTCCACAGCGTTGCGCGAGCTTTTTAGAAATCTAATATAGGCAGTGACTCCTTTTGTTTTTTTATTATTAATTTTTTTTTTCTTAAATATATTTGTATTACAATGGTATAGTATATTGTCCTCCACGCTAGTAGTTCACCTGTGTTGTGGAGGACTTTTTCAATTGTAAAGTTATATAATACTAAAACAATACAGTAGAGTTGGTTACACAGAGAAACAATAAAAATTAAAATATAATATCGATTTTTCCATAGTTATAACAAAAAAAAAGTGAAATATAAAAAATTAAATATTAAAAGGATTGTAGCCAGTTCCATATGTGTTTTTTGTATTCTGTAAGATTAGATGTTTTATATTGTGTTGGAAGTGAATTGTATAGTTTTATAGCCTGGAATCTGTAGTGTTTTTGTCCAAAGGATGTGTTGGTTTTTGGTATTAGTAGTTGGTGTGCATGTCTTGTTATAGTATTGCGAGAAGTTTGTGAAGTCTTAAATGTGTTTAGGTTCTTGTAAAGGAAAGTAAGTATTTGTTTTGAATATAATTTTTTAATCTTCAACACCGGAAATTTTTTTAATATCGTTAAAGTGGGTGTTAGTATTGGTACTTTAAGTATTACTTTTATTAAGGTTTTCTGAGGTTTATACAGTGTGTCTTTGTATTTTTTACTGGCATAGCCCCAGGCAATAATGCCGTATTCCATTATTGATTGTGCTATTGCGAGGTATATATTCTTTATATCAAATATGTTTAGTATATCTCTCACGTTTTTGAAAAAGTAAATCAACTTGTTTATCTTTCCTTTAACCGACTCAATATGTCTGTCCCATTTTAAATAACGGTCGAAGTATATACCAAGATATTTGATATTTTCGGTTTGTGTGATTGGAGGACAATTGCATTAAAGGTGAAGTGTTAAAAATGTCATCAGTCTCAGAATAAAGTTTTAGATTTGTATAAATATAAAATCCTTAATAGCTGATTAAAAATTTGATTGAATTTAAAAAAAATATATGTTTCGTATTTGTAGATTAGAAGATTAAGAAAATCGAGAAAATCTTCTGATATAACATTCTGCTAATATATTAAGAATCTAATTAATCCTATTAAAAAATGGTACTGCAGGCTCTTAATCCCCCCAATTTCTACCAATTTATAACAAGTTTCTCGCTAACTCTTTAAGTTTCAAGTTTAAAAAAAAAACATATATTTTTTTAATAATATTTATACATTTGTTATACCGAAATGTTAATTATATGAAATTCCCTCCATAGAAAAAAATGGCAAAGTGAGCTCCGAAAATTATTAAGAGCACATTTTCTTCTCTTATTTAATATGTTATAGGTATGAAAAAATTCACAGTGTATCTTTAAATGCAACTAAAGTATTTGTCGAGAGATTTTGCTTTATTTCAAACGTTATATTTTCACCATTTTCGCTTAGTTATTATGGTTTTTTTCAAATTATCGCGCTAACTCTAAAATTCGTTTTTACATATCTCCCTTTAAAACCGCCTTCACGAATGAATTGATAGGTTTCATGTTAAACTTTAAGTAAAAAAGGAATGTTCAAATGAATACTCAAAGCTTATAGAAAAACGGCCTGCAATGCTGGATCCTTTTAACTGGATTTTAATAAATCAGCAATACTTATTTATCTCTATATAGGCACAACTTTTCAGCCTTTATGAACTGCACAGCGCACACCAATGGAAGATAGATACTAATAAAATAAAAAATAAAATAAATTAGTAATTTTTTTTATTTTTTTTATTATGTAATAATTAAACAGTTTACAATGTATATTAATATTTGCTAACAATAATGATATATAAAAATTAGTTTTCACAATTTTTTTCAAATTTTTTTTTTTGATGTTTCTCTTTTATGGAAGCAGACGCTTGTGTTTAAAAGAGATGCTGTGTATCGAGATGAACATTATTTATGTAAGTATTCTTATTAATAATTTAAGGAGTTAAGAATATTTACGTGAAAGGTGATCGGTTCTTCTAAATTCACTACCCGGAGCCGGTGAGACAATGGCAATCCCTTTAATAATATGGGATAACTTATTTTAATGAATATTTTTTTAATGTTTTACCCGTCAATGTAATATTGATCATGGAAGAAAAAAATGAAACCGACAAATCTAAATGAATGTAGATAAGTAAATAATATGTGTCCTATATAAATAAAAAAATGTTAATCCGAGACACTATCTAGGTTACAAATAAATTCGTAAAAAATTTGTAAACATTCAAAAAGATAGCAGCAAAAAATACGGATAAAATAGTTAATTCTGAATTTTAAATATGAGATCGACAAAAATGACGTCATATCTTTTTGATTATAGTGGCCGAGTGGTTAGAGGCGTTGTGCCTGTAAGGCAAAGATCCTGGTATCGATTTCCAGTTGCGACCTTTTTTTATTTTCCGTGTCTTGTTTTGTTTCATGTTTCGTTTAGATTTATTAGTATTATCTTCTCCTTCAATGATTATTTTTTTATTGCTTGGTAGCAACTTGCAGACATCTCCAATGAGAATGTAATCCACGTCGATGTGACTTATTAACGTTTTTTTATTGTTTGGTAGCAACTTGCAGACATCTCCAATGAGAATGTAATCCACGTCGATGTGACTTATTAACGTTTTTTTATTGTTTGGTAGCAACTTGCAGACATCTCCAATGAGAATGTAATCCACGTCGATGTGACTTATTAACGTTTTTTTATTGTTTGGTAGCAACTTGCAGACATCTCCAATGAGAATGTAATCCACGTCGATGTGACTTATTAACGTTTTTTTTATTGTTTGGTAGCAACTTGCAGACATCTCCAATGAGAATGTAATCCACGTCGATGTGACTTATTAACGTTTTTTTATTGTTTGGTAGCAACTTGCAGACATCTCCAATGAGAATGTAATCCACGTCGATGTGACTTATTAACGTTTTTTTATTGTTTGGTAGCAACTTGCAGACATCTCCAATGAGAATGTAATCCACGTCGATGTGACTTATTAACGTTTTTTTATTGTTTGGTAGCAACTTGCAGACATCTCCAATGAGAATGTAATCCACGTCGATGTGACTTATTAACGTTTTTTTATTGTTTGGTAGCAACTTGCAGACATCTCCAATGAGAATGTAATCCACGTCGATGTGACTTATTAACGTTTTTTTATTGTTTGGTAGCAACTTGCAGACATCTCCAATGAGAATGTAATCCACGTCGATGTGACTTATTTACGTTTTTTTATTGCTTGGTAGCAACTTGCAGACATCTCCAATGAGAATGTAATCCACGTCGATGTGACTGATTAACGTTTTTTTATTGTTTGGTAGCAACTTGCAGACATCTCCAATGAGAATGTAATCCACGTCGATGTGACTTATTTACGTTTTTTTATTGCTTGGTAGCAACTTGCAGACATCTCCAATGAGAATGTAATCCACGTCGATGTGACTTATTTACGTTTTTTTATTGCTTGGTAGCAACTTGCAGACATCTCCAATAAGAATGTAATCCACGTCGATGTGACTTATTTACGTTTTTTTATTGCTTGGTAGCAACTTGCAGACATCTCCAATGAGAATGTAATCCACGTCGATGTGACTTATTTACGTTTTTTTATTGCTTGGTAGCAACTTGCAGACATCTCCAATGAGAATGTAATCCACGTCGATGTGACTTATTAACGTTTTTTTATTGTTTGGTAGCAACTTGCAGACATCTCCAATGAGAATGTAATCCACGTCGATGTGACTTATTTACGTTTTTTTATTGTTTGGTAGCAACTTGCAGACATCTCCAATGAGAATGTAATCCACGTCGATGTGACTTATTAACGTTTTTTTATTGTTTGGTAGCAACTTGCAGACATCTCCAATGAGAATGTAATCCACGTCGATGTGACTTATTTACGTTTTTTTATTGCTTGGTAGCAACTTGCAGACATCTCCAATGAGAATGTAATCCACGTCGATGTGACTTATTTACGTTTTTTTATTGCTTGGTAGCAACTTGCAGACATCTCCAATGAGAATGTAATCCACGTCGATGTGACTTATTTACGTTTTTTTATTGCTTGGTAGCAACTTGCAGACATCTCCAATGAGAATGTAATCCACGTCGATGTGACTTATTTACGTTTTTTTATTGCTTGGTAGCAACTTGCAGACATCTCCAATGAGAATGTAATCCACGTCGATGTGACTTATTTACGTTTTTTTTTATTTTGTACATACGTCCTTGGGGCTCATTTGAGTGTACAATGTGAACTAACAGGTTGTTAGTGGTGTCGTTGAATATCCTAAATTTGCTTCTTCTGCATGCGTACACATCAACTCGCATAGATAGATACATGGCCAGTATCCGGGTTCGCTAGGGGAAGCAGAGACGGTGATGTTGGTAGGTAGGTAGGCAAGGGTTAGGGGACAGAGGATAGGAAGCCTCGCTCTAGCGCGGCGGTACAACCTGCAGCTAGCGGGGATGCCATCGACCCGTCCCGGAGGGTGGGGTGGGAGCAGGCACAAGAACTGGAATGGGAAGGCGCATGCTCTGGCACGTGGATTCGGAAACCAAAAAGGCTTTATACAGGATTCTTTTAGAATATCGAAAATAGGCAGGTCATTGTTCAAAAAAATCTTCTACAAACAACTCGGTCTTGGCATACACTTCTTGCCTCATTCACATTGATACATTGTCTCATTCATACTATTCTATTATTCTGACTCTTGACATGGCCCGACTCAATATCTGATTCACTTGGTCGTGCCATGTCTTCCTCGGGCGTCCCCTACTTCTGCTATAATTTTGTGTTTTAAAAAAATGTAAAAAATTGAAAAAAAATGCATATTTATATTAACTGAAAATAAAAATTATAATTCACAGAAATATTAAAACTAAATAGTGGTGTGTTAAATACGTGAATTTTTTATTTAATATTGCTGGTTTCGTGTTTGTTGTGGTTGCTGTTTGATGAACGTAAATGAATGAAGGCAAGGAGAGAGGGACAACATAAAATTGTTCCATCCGCTCTGCCTACCCCTCCTGCAAAACGGCATGATGGTTAGTTAAAATGTTCCGTGTAATTCAAGCTTTACCCAAATCGTAGCCACCGTAGGCTCGTAGTTCGTAGACCCCCTCCCCTTTCACTCCCCCACCATGCCCCCGCGGAGCCTCTACGATCAGTCAGACGGCACCCACACCCTCTGCTAGCCGCCCCGCACTGTACTCCAACGCCTAATTGATGCCATCATGATTACAAAAACAAAAAAAGTTAAATCATCAAAAAAACTACATACAATTACGCATATTTCTACGTTTTCAAAATGTTCTTTCGACGCCCGTGTCCAAAGTTATAGCCGTTACAAAAAACGTTAATTTTCCGTTAAAATATTATTTTTATGAATATTTGTGAAAATTTTAAATTGAGTGCGTGTAAAATCATTTTAACCTAATTTTGCTTAATTTTTATGTTAAAAGCTGTAAAATAGAGTGTAAATAAAGCTTAATTTTAGCTTGATTAAAAATCGTTTAAATGATTATGGTGTTCTGTTGCTAAATATGTTAGATTGTTGATATTTTAGCTCTGCGTCAAACGTCAAAATAATTGGAGTATTGGGGGTTAGTAAACCCACGAAAATAATAAAACTGGAATGGAAAGAGACGATCGATCGCAGACGTGTAGTGTGGGGAAGACGGTTTGTTGATAGAAACATACAAAATGTCGGTCAGTGTGCTGGCGATGACCCGAATTGTGTTTTGAACGTTGACAGTTGATCATCTGCGTACTTTTATACTTAAAACTATGTATAAACAGTGACTTATAAGAATATTTGACAGTGCAAGTGAAAAACAATTTGATAATGACAGTTCTGATCGTAAAAAAATCATTGTTTCCGCAAAAACAAGCTTTTTCGAATAGATTCGCAATAGAAACGTCGTTTCTGTCGAACCGGAAATAACTAACTGAATATTTTTTTCTAAAGCACGCTTTTAAATGTAATTTTAATTGTTCTGTTTGCCGTAACGATAGACTCGTATCTTTGTGTGCTTTTCTGGTGATTTTATAAGCGCTATTTATTGCACTGGTGCAGTCGGAAATTAGGAATTGCTAAGTAATTTGAATTAACGGGATTTAAAAACATAATTGAATTATTGAAAAGGAATTGAGAATAAAGTAGATACTGGATTGAAATTGAAGGTAACACTAAAGGCTGACAATGACTTGAAACAAATCAGACTGAAATGATTCGACTGATTTTTGTGACAATTTGAACATCTACGGACTGAATTGTAAAATTGTTGCACAAAGAACCAATGATTGGGAGGTTACAGAAATGTTTAATTTGCTGAAAATCAATCTGAAACCAATTGATTAAATAATTAATAACATTTTAAATCAAAAAACAATCGTTTCTAGTGAAAAAAATGAGCTTAACATAACCAAGAAAGCAAATTTTATGAACAAAAAGCCCTGATAAGTTGGCAGATAATCTACTAATGACACGACAATGAAAGTATTTAAAAAAGAAGCTGTGGTTAATACAAAAATTCGCAAGCATATCGAGAACTGAACCATCAACAAAAGTGTTTAGTATTTGGGAGTGTTAAACTTTCAAAATAATTGCACAAATATTTTGATATTTAATTCAATAATTTGTGAGAATTTGTTGGCAATCTGTAAGTGCTAACGTGATTGATAGAGGTATTATCAGAGCTCTAAATTAACATATGTTAAGGGAAAAGACAGCGAGGGTTGGCTGCAGCCTAGAGCCTAGATAAAGTATGCAGAGTGCACCACCTGGTGACCTTTGCCCTAGTTACAGCCTGCATTCGGCGGCCGAACACCGCCCGGATATCACCTGAAACTAACTGAAATTGCCTGAAATAAACCAGAAAATCGGCTGAATTAACACCTTAATCCTGTTTTTAAAACCGATCGGCATATTTCATCTTGAAATAAAAGCGGAAACTACCAAAATCGTAAAGGACAGAAGTGCATTTATTAAAACTAGGTTAGCCTGCGAAAAATAGGCATTGAATTTGATGTCTACTGCAGCCATATTCAGATTTCATAGACGTATTAAAATTTTTGAAATCGTTTGTGTAAATAAATAACTATCATTATATGTATAAAAGTTTTAAAAAAGTGTGTAAATAGCTTTTTAGTCGTGTTTCTGATTCAATTAAAACCATTTTTGTGCAACGCTTTTGTTCATGTTTCGATGTCGTAAATCGTTGTAAACTAATAATAATCCAAATGTATTCGAGTGTATAAATAAATAATCGACTAGTGTTTAATGAAGACAATATCGGTACCACACATGTGTTCAATAAAATTTTTAGATATTATAATCGAAAAGTAAATTTAACAATTTCAATCGTGCTTGCATCTATTTAACTGCGGTATTTCGTAAATTTGTCTTCATACAATAAGCAATTTAAGAAAACTTATAAATCAGTGTATAAATTACGAGCTTAAAGCTTTTAAACATTGTTAAGGAAGTGTTTGGAACTCAAATTTATACCCGTAGTACAGTGTTAATAGTATCGATCACCGTTCTTTCCACAATACTATGTTAGAAGCACATCCAGTACGGCGCAGTTGGATCCGTTTGAACGTCCGGGTGTACACAATGTGAAATTCTTATTAGTTCTGACATAAAACATAAGAAAATAACAGTTGTTTATGATCAAAAACATTGGTTTGTCAACAGGCAAAGATTTTCTAAACGTTTGAAGTGATTTTTTAGTAGTTTTCCCAGCGTTTTGGGGATGTTTTACCTTGAAGTGTATTGTTTGAAACGCATAATAACAATAACAAGAGACTTTTTTGCGTGTTTGACAGTAGCAGTAGTGAAACGAGTTAAAAAGTGAGTCTAGAATTGTGTATTTAATAAAAACAAACGTTAGATCTATGCGCTTTGGTGTAATTTTAAGGAAGATGGAAGGAAAACAAACAGATACTGATGGGTTTGTTATTGATGTATTTGGACATAAAACTAACATAAAACGTAAAGGATAAATGTGTCGTCATTTATGCTAAGGGATTATAAAATTTTGAAATCATTGTTGAACACAATGATTTGAAGAACAAAGAATTAACACGCGGGAATGAATATTATGAATCTCTTGTTTAAAAAAATGAGAAGCAATTATGAAATGAGGATATTTTAAGGATCTCATTAATTGGAATAGTTGGAAACAGAGAAAATTGTGTTCAATAGACTTAAATATTGAAATAAGTGTTCATAAAAGCTAAAAATTTAAGACCAAAATTAATAAACAACGGTAAATAAGATTGATGTTAATTCACGAATAGACGTAACTACATGTTAGCATTTAAAATTAATAAATTTACAAATCGCACAAAAGCGTTAATTAAGCTACACTAAGGTCGTCAGTGTTGTAAAATATATAAACTTAGATTTAATTCATGAAGATAATAATCATATAAGCAATCAATCAAAAATTCTCATTAAGATTCAAAGGGGGTACCACAAGGTTCTGCTAAAATGCCTCTACCAAATCATTCCTTACCAGAAACCCACGTGCAAGTACAAACATCGTCTGGATCAAGTGGACAAAAACATCATCAGATAATCATAGACATCAAACAAGATATAGAAATGGATGAGCTATCAACGAGGGCTCTTACAGAATCAGTCATGGAGACTCTAGCAGCAAGATCAGTGCTGATCGACAATACAAACCACCACCAACAAATCATATCAAACATGGACGAGTCCAGCAATATTGAACTGGAGTCTTTGACAACGGTCGTTGTTCAGAATGAGAATAGTACTCAGACGGTGATCAGTTCACCTGGACAGGACATGATGAGCCAACAGAACAACCAGACAACGGCTGGGAGAATCGTTGCTGAGAGGATCGCGGAGTTGACCAATTCGTCTCCTTCTTCACATGCGGCTGATACCAACAGCAATACTTCTACATCTTCATCTGCTTCGTCTTCGACGGCTTCAGGTATTGATATTTTAGTAGTGGTAGCTTAGTGAAAAATGGCTAAATTGTCTTGTCTTAAAATCTAAATTATCTAAAGATAACGGCCGCCGAATGAGACATAGGTAGTCCTGTGTTATTGTGGCAACAATGATTCAAATGGAACTTTCTTTCAATGTTCCTTATTCATGTCCAAATCCAAGTCCTTGCGGCATTTCATTAGGTTATTTTTTTAAATATTGATAGATTTTTATTTCCGAAGTTCAGTGGGCTATGGGACTGTCTGTGACATTCAAAATGCAAAATAATTATGGAATGAAATATAAGATATTATTATTTATCAAGATTTTAACGTTTTTCCATGGAACTTTTGTCTTGTCATTAAATATGAGTGAGGATGCTTTGCGGAGGGCCAATGAGAAATGATTGTTAGTAATTATTGAGGTGGTCAGTTTAACTTTTCAGTCGAAATCGTACATAAACCATTAGAAGAATTTAATCAAAATAATGTTCAGTACTCAACGTAGCAATTCTCCAGGCAATGGTAGATCGGTTCAGTTCCTTGCCTCTAGATAAAAATGAAGTAATTTACTATATTTTGATTGGAACAACTTTTCTTTGACTTTTGAAGGTAATACTAACAAACTAAACGAAAAATGAAACAGAACAAGACGCAGAAAATTAAGGATAACGGTATTAACTGGGAATCCAACCAAGAATCTCTGTCTTACCAGGCCATCGTCTTTATCCACTAGTATGATAAAAGTTATTAGTAGTCATCCAATAGTCAAGTGGATAAAGACGTTGTCCCGGTAAAACAGAGACTGATATTTTTTTTCTTGTTCTGTTTCATGTTTTGTTTAGATTTGTTAGTATTATATTCTTCTTCAATAATATATTATAGTAGTCCACAGCATGTTCCAGAGTAGAAGCTACTCTCAGCATCGCCCTAGTGAAAGAATGTTGTTGCTTCGAACGGTTTTAACCACGTTAAATGACCATATTTGAATAACAATCTTCCTCTCTCCCATCCTTCCCTTTCTCCACCCCATTCAGTTTTATAACACCTCCAAATGGGGGTGCAATAGTTCCACTGGCTCTGGACAGTTGCGATTATTGTGCGGTGTTAAGAGATCCGTTCTGAAACATCCCACAAATTTCATTGTTTGATTAAAGACTTAATATAAAGACCTCAGTGGGTGACCTACATAATAAATCGATACATTTTCCACATTGACGAAACACGTATAGGTACTACATATTTCGTATTTTTAAATACACATATTTTAAATTCAAAATTTTTTCAATACAACGCTTGGAAGTGAAAATAAACCCATTTCCGGCATCTGATCGAGCTGAAACTCGCCAGATAGACTCGTCGTCTCATATCAACTGTTGGTGTTAATCACGCATATACTTTGGCACGCATGGAACATTTTGGCATTTTCTAAGATTGGATGACATTACAACAGTTAATAAATGTCGATTCTACCCAATCAAAATTTGGCATAGTTTTTAGTGCGATTGCCTCCAGTCTCTGGGGAGGAAGGTTCAATCCTCAGTCAAACAATAGAAAAAAATAATAATTATGCATTTTCAAATCTATTAATAAAAATTGTCATACATATATATATATATATACAGGGTGTATCGGCACCAACCCGACAAACTTTAACCAGCTATTCCTTAGCACATTTGGAGTAAAAAATGTTATGGGCACTTTGCTGTCCGGTAGCATTTTTTTTTCAATTAAAAACAAAAAAAATAAAAACTTCCACACTACATCACTGTAATTGGCATTGCTTTTCGTTTTCAACAGCTAAGTATGTCGAAATTATAAGCAAGTATGTCGAAAAGCGTCTTTGCTCTTTCGCACACACTAAATAATAATAGTTAAAAATGAGACGAATGGTGCCGTGCCATTTCGTTGTGATTGTAAAAGTGCGCCAATATAGGTAAACACGTACATTATTCAACGGAATTCGAATAAAATATTGCCAGATGGGTTTTCAAACTTTGACAAAGGATAAAACAGTGGTGACATGTGCTGAAAATATGAATAATAATTTTTTTATTTAAAAAAAACGTTACCGGACAGCAAAGTGCACATAAGATTTTTTACTCCAAATATGCTAAGGAATAGCTGGTTAAAGTTTGTCGGGTACGTGCCGATACACCCTGTATAATAGTAGAAAGCGTTGTATTTTAAGGGGTGATTTTTTTATATTATCTGGCCTTGTGCAAGCGCAGTTGGAGCAGTCCGCCCGAAGCCAGCGCCCTTGAGGTTTTTACTAGCGCCAGACGCCGTTTGGCTGAGAGCCACCCCTGTACGTATGTCATCGGCGATCGTTCTCTTCCTTCTCACACGTATTGTATGAAAACAAAAAAGACGGAAGATACTACAACGATGACATCACGTACGACCTCTCTCTGGGACTACTATTTATAATTCATGGCATGCCTTTATTTTTTTCAATCATTACTATTTTTGGGTGTATTAATATTATCAAACCATAATAATTTTTTTACTGGCATCCCTACACAGCAATTAATTGACTAACAATTGTTAAACTTCAGTACCTTTGAGGTGACTTTGCACAAAATAATGCTTCATAAATTATCCTAGTTATAATTATGATTCAAACATCTACAAGGATAACAATATGATCAAAGAAAATTTAGTAAAGAATTAAATATTTTAAAGTTATCTTTGAGTTAACTGACATCTAGCGGAAATTTATCGTAACATCAGCCAAGAACCTAACCTGAGAAAATGCAATAACTTGTTTTACATAATTATTGTTCAATAATCTAATGTTTTCAACTGTAAAACCAAACAATACGCATTTTATAATTTATACAGCATTATATTTCATACAAAATAAGCCTTAAAAATTATAATTACCGTATTTTTGTAGAGCTTGTGAAAATTTAAATGCAAGGTTTTCACGTGAAAATTACACTCTTGTTTGCTTTCGCCATGAGCAAGCAAAAATGTATTATACGGAAAAAGTTGATATCATTACTATATGTTGTTCATATCGATCGCCAAAAATGATAATACCTTTCAACGTTTGCATTTACATTACTTAACATAATAATGCCTACTGAATTAGTACATCCGCAACCAAAAAAACATGACTTAGTAAAAAAATTTCTATTGCAAATTGTGTATTTTGACTGCATAATAAAAATGCTTGTCCACTTTTACTCAACGCACTAATATAACTCGCACATCATTCAATTTTCTTGTTCGTGTGAGTAATAGAGTCACACTTACGTCAATGTTGGTGAGTTCAATGCTTCACCCATATTTTGTCTCGCTCGCACGTTAACCGATATTCTTACCGATGAACTAACACACACGCACATTGTGTGAAGTGGTCATACGTATATGGGAGTATTGAATGTATGGATGACTCGACGTTTGTTCAGCAAATCCATTCAATATAATGGCGGATAAACGGGACTTTTGGATTAACCGGTGATATTTATAAAACTTTTGAATTTAGAACAACAGATGTCGTGTTGTGCTGTACCCTGTACCGTCATAATAATTCTTAATATGATGTTTGTTACTATGAAATATATTTGACTCAAATCGTGATTTTTATCCCCAGCTATAAAAAAATCATTTGATGTTTCCCCTGAAAACAAATAATAGTCCAGTGGATTTTTTTTATCTAGAATCACTCTTCAGTTTTATCTGCCCGGAAATTGTCGAGCTTTCCGATTTGGATGGAATATTGTTAAAACGATTTTTTTTCTAAATTTTAATAAAAAAAATTATTTATTAAGAAATATACACTATTTATTGTACATAACTGAATTGCTTCATTAACAACATTTTATATTTGTTTAAAGATAAATTAAAGATGTCCACTGACTTGGTATAATTGTTTCTCTCCATTAGTATTCTGGGCCAAGAGGAATACATATGGTAGTTAGTCTCAAAATTTCTGCACTGAAATAAATCCTGACTTCTAGTATTACGTTGTGGAATCCGGAAGCTTATCAATTCCAGCAATAACTATCAACTAAATCATTTAGAATTTTATATAGAAATACTAAATCAGTAAAAATTCTTATGTCTGACAATTTGAACATATTCATATAATTTAACAGAGTGTTGTAGTTCAACATAAATATACCGTATGCAAGTAATGCTTCTGGCGATACCTATACCTTTTCAAATTTCCTTTCGCCTAAAAACATACTCTGATCGCATAATTTACGTGAATTGTTTTATACGAAGTAACAAAAGAATATAATTATTTTTTTTTAAATATGCTTATGAAAGTCAGTTCTCGGCATAATGTCGGTAATTGGTTATAAATTATAAACAACCGTTATCGTTGCTAATACCGTTGTCTTACCGCTAAGTCTACAACAAGCAACAACAACTGCACTATACAGTACACTTTGACACGGATAACTTTGCAGTCGGTGGTATGACCACATTTGTACTGATATTGTGAATTTCAGCACAAAAACGATCAAAGCCTAAAAGTGTCACTGCCTGCATCGTATTGATTATTTATTTATTTATTTCTAAATTCACAAAGAACATCTAAATAAATACAACAAGATCAAAAAAAAAATCAAAGTAAAATCAAAAAGAAAATAGAAGACATAATAAAACACAACATCTTAAACAAAAACAATGTCAAAACGAAATAAAGTGGAAACTAGACACTCTACCATGCAAGATGGAAAAATATAATACTATGAAAATTACAAAACTTTGGTAAGATAATCAGAGTTACGTACTTTCTATAGTTAAATTATATTATATTTGATATTCTTCTTTCTGAAATAAATTGGGTAATGACTTCTTTATATTTGGTGAATGATGTGTTGAATATATCAACATCTTTATAGTCATTACCCAAATTTAGTATACGGCGAACGGGGGTATTGAATTGAGATTCTGTGCTGGAGTAATCACAATAGAACGGTAGATAATGCCTCGATGTTGGTTTGCGTTTATGTAAAGAAATCAAGTATAATAGTTCAGGGCTGTCAATTATTGAATTTATTTATTATGCTAAACCTTCGATATAAGCGTTCAAAAGGAAGAAGAAGATTACTGAAGATGGTTTGGGAGATATTATGTAAATACGAATGATAGAATGAGCGTGATAATTTTTTTAAAAATAACGATTATTGTTGAAAATCTATATAAATAAAAGGCATTGTCGGTATGTGTGTTTATATCCTTGGTGCCAGAAGTGTTTATAAAAATGTTTTGATGGCAAACTAAGTCGGGGACGCCTGAGGAAGACTTAAGGCGAAGCTTAATGCTAAATTACTATTTTGATTAATCTTTATAATGAATTGGTTTACATTATGAATATTAAAAAATATGCTTTAGATAAATTGAAGGTTTTCCTATCGTGTCGCTTGAGTAGAATACAAATAAAAAATTAATTAGTCAATAAAAAATATAAATGTAAATTATTAAAAAAAAAAAAATTTCGATAGAAATGTATGAACGCGTAAAGGAAACAACTTAAAAAAATACATTATTACAGATAAGATTATCTGTGACAGTTTCACTTGATTAACTTTTTTGCTTTCTTTTAAAATTATTTACAAAATAATTAAAAAAATTAGTTTTGTGCTTGAAATCGAACGTTTCTAGACTCCGTTTGTCAAGCGATTTTAATGCCTATTACCTACAATATAAGATATACCAAGATTATAAACATTTTTGGCTTGTAGCTTCCTCTTAACGCATTATCACAGCATTGCCATGAGTTACGGAGTCGAATTAAATTCGAAATTATGTAGTTTTTTGATAGTAACAATATGATATACAGTAGTGGATGGTAGAAAAAGTCGGAAACGCCCAAGGAAGACTTAAAGCATTATATATACGAGTATGTACTGGAATGAGATACGTTATCAATATGATATGCAATAGTGAGTTGTAGAAAATTGGGGACGCCTGAGCTTAGAAAAAGTAAACTTTTCCAATTCTTTACAATAATATTATTTCCAATTTATAAATCCATCTATTTTTCAGATACACTAGAATTCATAACAATAAAACTTAACTCCAAATCATGTATATCCCCAATATATGTATATAACAGAACCAGATAAGTTTTTTTAGTAATTTTCGAAGCATATTTGTAATTTTCTATCGAGGTAATTTCATATGGGAAATTACTTTTTCAACTCGCATTTGAAAAGAGATTATTGCTAAAAAAAAATACATTTTTAAGAGCTCAGAAATTTCACTTCTTCCACAAATAACATTATATTATTATCTCAAGATTGCCAGACCGTCTTGAAGAGGACCTTATTAAAGGACAGAAGAAACACAAAAGTCAGCAAATCAACCTAACCTAACCTAACCTGTGAAGCACGATTACGACTTCATTCTCACACATACATCGTTAACAGTATCCAAATGTTGTACCCACTTTTTGACGTGTCTTGTAGAATTGCATCAATTTATGCTAGTTCTTCTAAACACCTTCCATTTTAATGCAGTTAGAACAAACAAACACGTTGCAAAATGTTGGGAATCTTTCAAAGAAATAAGCTTCTCGTGATATTTTACCATATTTGATAGATCGACACGTTTTGCGTGTCTTGTATATTGTGTCGCATAAACAATGTAATAACTTTAATTTATTTGTTTTTCTTTGTTGCAGGTAAGAAGTACAAAAATCAACAACCTTATTCCCAGCTTCCGGAATCTGTCACCAGGTGGAACTGCAGTCGTTATATCGCTGAAAATGCATTACATATTTATTTATTATTGCGAATTAAGCGCAGCGAAAGGTAGGAATCTCCGCTAACTTAATTATGCAATAACTACGTACTATAAAGTTAATTGACCGATTGAAGCTTTCTGTTACTTTAATAATGAATGGTGGGCTTATAAAAAAATTGATAAATAAAAGCAGACTCACGGTGAAAAATTACGGGATATTATAAATGTAGGATTTGTGAAGCTAAAAATATTTGTTAAATATTTGCATTAGTATCACATTGCCAATTTTATTTGTAGCATAGTGACCTTTTTATTGACACATTATTAAAGAGACTTCAGAAATTTACATTTAAAATGATCAGCGTTAGTAAGCTTGGAAAAACATCTATCAAAAATTAAAACAAAAGAAATATGCATTTCAAATACAGAATAATTTTATTTTCCGACTTTATGTCTGGGTTAAATCTTCCCCACAGGAAAAACTAAGCCCTTCCACACACTTTTCCACAAATGATCATCTAGTCAATCCACATTATGCAAGTGCATATATATATATATAAGCATAATAAACAAAATAATACAAGAACAACACGTCAAATCACCAGAGATCAAATGGGAAAATAATTCACCGACTCCAGATATTTTCATATCAGAGAGCTCGGCTCGGTAGAACTTCTAATTGGACCCATAAATCCTACTGATCCCTCAATATAAATATTTTAAAAAAATCGTAATCATGTATTTTAAATGATTCATTAAAAAAAAATATTATTTTCTGATTTATCATTTGTATGAAATCACAAAATCATCAGTTCCAATTTTTAACATTTCAAGACAAACTTCTGCTCATTACACAGGAATATTTCACATCACAGAAAATCTAAATTAGTATTTTTGATAATAACTTTTCAGGGGGGGGGTAGAAGGGTCAAAGAAAATTAGGGGGGCGATGGCAGACAACTTCTATCTGTTAAAATCCGACTTAATCTAGCTGAATTAAATAATAATACTTTGTTTGAGTTCCTTAAAAGAAAACATTTTTTATAGTTATAATAGATTCCAAACTCAACTTTAACAAAAATGCTGAATATACCCAAAAGAAAATTGGAAAAGAGATATCTTTTTGGGAAGAATGCAAAAACTGAACGAAAAAACTGCAATCACCATTTATAACTCCATTATTGCTCCACATTTTAACTACTGCTCAACTATCCTTTTCCCGTGTAACGACCGAGAACAAAACAAATTTCAAATTCTCCAAAATAGGGCAATGAGAACAATACTCAGACGAAATAGATATTCAAAAGTAAATAAAATGTTAAAGAACTAAATTGGCTAACGGTGAAACAGATGTTGACCTTGAACACAATGATATTTGTACACAAAATAGTAAACAACAAATTGTATACAACAAGGACATACACAAACATAAAACAAGGACGTGCAATGAAATCAGGCTACCAAAAAAGGACAAATACTCAGAATAGTACTCTATATAAAGGGATGAAATACTATAATGCGCTACCGGAAAACCTAAAGTCTGCCCCAATTGGAAAGTTCAAGATGTTATGTAGGAGCCACATCAAGCAAGAAAAAATATAGTATATTTATATATAACAAATTAATTAGTAATTTGTAAACTTAAATGTACAAATTACTAAAATAAAATTTAAAAAAAACAGAAAACTCGCCGTATATATTCGCTATAGAGCTACAACTGTACCAACATTATTCGCCACTCTGTTAGTGTTAGTAATTTGGAACCAGGTGTACGCTTTAACATATTTTAAGAGACTGATATTATTACCAGATATCATTTTATTTAAATTTTACCTAAAATATCGATCTTCGGACTCGATTTACTCGAAAACGAAAGCTTAAAATCAAAAAATTATACCTACAACAAATCGAATCCAAATGTGTTAGATAGATATATGCACCATGTAAAACAAATACTTATATTGACATTTGACATGGCACTATCCATAAATTTGATTTACTTGATCGTGCCATGTTATATTTATCGGTCAGTAAATATCTGCACAGTATTCGTAACAACCGAATTGAAATCCCACAAAGGTACAGACGAAATCGTTTCACCTTAACAATGCTTTTAAATTAAGAGTTTAGCGAAACATCGAAAGAATTAATGTAACGTTTTTCCAGGATAACACTGAAAGTTTTTTATAAGCAATTAAAAAATCAACAGTAGGTAACGTCATAAACGAAAATAAACGTACTTGGTAAAATCAAGCCTTATAAAAATAACTTTTTTTTTCAATGGACGATTTTTAATTGTGTAACTTTTTTCATAGAAGCTGTAAAGGTGGACACAAAGAAAATTTATTTTTATTCATCGAATATAACATTTAATTTTTTATGTATATTTCGTGCGAGTTATCTAACGTCATCCAGCTGTCCGGAGTTAGTGCGACTTCAGCATCCCCAATGATTGAGGTATCTTGTAAGGCTAAGGTGAATGTGGATAGGTAGTAGATGAGAAAGAAAAAGGATCTAAAGTAGACACTTGGCTCTTCAGATATATATTTTTTTTTATGTGAAACTGCACAAGGGTCACAACTGCTCCTAACCGTCTTGAGCAAGTGAGACTATGGCATCCCAAATTGAGATCGCATCCAATCGAGCATCCCTTCGACCACGGAGGCCGTCTGGTCATTAAACGCGGCTAAAGCCATTTCAAGAGATATTTAATATATTTTGCAGTGCGATACTGAGAGTATATATTCTTATGTATAAAAAATAAAGCAGGATGTTGAGACGTTTGCAGAAATTGTACTATTCCCCCGATGTACTTTACCTTTAAACGACAGGGCGTTCGTTAAATGCTTCTCAGGTAATTTGACTGTCTACGTTTTTGATTGTATTTTGCGAAATCATCATTATTTTGAGCCTACTTTTTTAAGATAAGTTACGATCGCATCAAAACGATGTTTAATTATTCTAGACCCGCTGTGCATGTGATAAAAAAAATACTGTTTAATTATTCTAGACTGAATGTGCATATGCTCAAAAGATAACTGTTTAGACTGGCTGTGCTAAAAATAATAAATAAATAAAATACTTTTTAATATGCTAAGACGATTTCTGTTTAATTATTTTAAGCTGGCTGTGCATATGCTAAAAAGAATACTGTTTAATTATTTTACACTGGCTGTGCATATACTAAAAAGAAGACTGTTTAATTATTTTAGACAGGGGATCGAACCCGAACTCTAAACTCAAACTGAAATGCACAGTGATCTAATGGTGGCTGTAATAATGTCAACACTGTCAAAATAAAACAAAAATATAAAACTTTTAACATTTTTGTAATATTCAAAGCGTTGTCACATAAAAACTAGAAAGTGTTTGAAATTCAATACACTTAAATATAGTCACAATACGAAAATTTTAATATTCAGCTAGATAATAATTGAAAACCCAAAAATGAACCACAATTCCAAAATGGCGGTTTTTTTTGGAGCCCCGAATTTTAATTTATTTCATTTATTCTTAATCAGAAAACGTTTGCCAAGTTGCAAAACTATCAGAATAAAATCATTTAGCCATTTTATGTAACCGGATCTAAATAGATCTAACAATAGTGTAATTCCCAACCTTCCCCTTTATCATTTCCCTCCCTTCCTTTCAGGACCATATACCACCATACCACATTTTTGGGGATGCCATACCGCATGGCTCAGGGCAGTTTTTCTGGTAATTGTTGGGCAATATTATAACCTAACCTACCCTGACCAAACCATCATCTTCCGAATCTCATCACCCTCCCCACTTTGATCAGAATTACAATATACTCAAATTGGCGACGCCATTGTGCCACTGGCCTGGCTGCAGTTATATTTATTCTGCAATATTCACAAATGAAAAATTTATTATATAGTTAGCATGGTTTTACAATCACCCAGTACTGTTGCGAGATCGCTAAAGAAATGTCTATTGCAACATAGAGCTTACATAACTGCGCTATGGCCCAGTGTAACGTCGACTCCGTCGGCTAACGAACGTCAGTCCGTCTCGCTTCGGCAATCTCCGGAACGGTTCGGCAAACTCCGTAAGCTCGTTTCGCAACGGATGCATTTTCACGAAACTCGTCGGGAAAACGGATGAACAACAATTTTGAACAAAGTGGATATTTTCATACACCCGAACAAAAGTGGACGATTTTAACGAAGTTGAACAAATTTTAAACTTTTTTGTTTTTGTTCTTGTGTACAAAACAAAATGAGTGTTATTTAAATGTGAAAATCTGTGTGTAAGTGTTATTTTTTTCGTGACGTGTAAATTAGTTTGATTTGAAAATTGTGGTTTTTTTATGTGATTTTTCATAGAATGATGTTCGTTTCAAGTACTTATATTATTAATGTTTTCCTATTTAGGTAGTTAGACGAGAGAACAAACGAGAATCTTTTATAAGTAAAATACTATATTACTCTTAACCTAATCAATATAATATGCTGAAATAAGTCAGGGTGAATCAAGTACTTCAGAAAGGTTAATATTTGATATGGCAGAAAATTATGAGTTCTTAAATAAAGTATGAATGTGAATGAAGCATGAATTGCCCACAAATGCAGAAATGTCTGGCATTCCATAACCTCTGCCTTCTCATGTACAGAGAAATAACGTTTACATTAATTTTTTTAGTTGGTTTCAGAATGTGAATAAATGTTTGTATAAAATTACGGTTAGTTTTTACAGAGGTTGCATTAACGGTTATAGTTTTAACGGTGTAATTTAATATAATGGTTAATTGGGAAATGTATGAATGTGGAAACGAAAGGTTGATTTGGGTCCTCAATCGAAGTAATTGATTGGAACCAGCTACCAGAAAATTAAACACTACTGTAGAACCATATTAAAAAAAAAAAGTTTTTGAAAAAAGTGCTTTCTTACAAGTATTGTAGTTCGTAACAGAATATCCCCCCTGAAAACTTGAAAGCTTTGATGTATATAAACCATTTGACAGTCAAAAATATGCCCAGACGCCATCATATTTTCCTGTGATAGTTGAGATACGAATACACGAAGGCGTTAAATTAATTCACAATATTTAAAAATACTTATTAAAAGAAATTAGCGAATTTTTTAATGAAAATTATCGGGTTTTATTTTCCTGCAGAAATGCGTTGAAATCCAACATCAATATAAATATATACGATTTGAGAATCAAAATTATCGAAATTTTTTAATGTTTCTTTGTAATCGTGTAACCTTTTTCGAGAGTAACTAATTTCTATAACGATATGTTTATACGTTTACGGATTCATTCAATAAACTCGCTAGTTTTATGTAGGAAGGTAATCTAACTATTTATATAAAGGAGATTGTTTGTGTGTTTGTTGCGGATGCCGGCGTGGATTTTATTTGTATACACATCTACAGTTTTATTCCGATATTGATGAAATTTTTCACACTTAACCTACAAAACAAGAGGAAGGTCACTGTTTACATTAGATTTCCAAAGAATTTGTGCAAAGCCCGGGCAACGCCGGTGACTTCAGATGGTAAAATAATTTTAAAAAGTATAGAAAAATAACATGTCCCCTGCGAATTCTATAAACTCCACAAAGTCTTTAATAATCTTTCATTAAAGCAGAAATTTATTTTTTGGGCAATAAAAAGTCTCTAACGGTAAGCTTTGCTGTACTTTGAAATTCGCACTGCTTTGCTACCTGCATTTTATAGATCAACATAACTATTTACGGATTTTAATAGCATTTATGCCGGATTTTTTAAATTTCCTATGAATCTTTGAAATGACCTGCGAAAATAACTATGAATCTTTGAAATGACTTGTGAAAATAAATACAATTTTTTTAAATGACCTGTGAAAATAACTATGAATCTATGAAATAATCTCCGAATATGTGACCTATGAATGCTTGAAATGACCTATGAATCTTTGAAACGATCTTTGAATCTTTGAATCTTTGAAATGACCTATGAGTTTTCGAAATGATCCATGTATCTTTGAAATGACCTATGAGTTTTTGAAATGATCAACGTATCTTTGAAATGATCTATGAATCTTTGCAATGACCTGTGAAACATAAATGATCTATGAATCTTTGAAACGATCTTTGAATCTTTGAAATGACCTATGAATTTTCGAAATGATCCATGTATCTTTGAAATGACCTATGAGTTTTTGAAATGATCAACGTATCTTTGAAATGGTCTATGAATCTTTGCAATGACCTGTGAAACATAAATGATCTATGAATCTTTGAAATGACCTGTGAAACATAAATGAACTATTAATCTTTGAAATGACCTGTGAAACTTAAATGATCTATGAATCTTTGAAATGACCTGTGAAACTTAAATGATCTATTAATCTTTGAAATGACCTGTGAATCTTTGAAATGACCTATGAATCTTGAAATGACCTATTAATTTTTGACAGATTTGACCTATAAAAATTATGTAGGTATTGGTCTTTTGAAATATTTATGAATCCTTGAATCGTACAACCTTAAAAAATATCTATGGATGTTTAAAATAATTACCTACGAATCTTTGAAATTTACATTTAACCAACTGTCAAAAAATAAGAATTGACGTTATATTGTTGCTTTCATATTTTTGAATTAGAAAAATAACTTTAATGGTTTTAGAGTACAGGTGTCACTGAATTATTGTATAGTTTAGTTAGAATAGGTTCAATAAGTAGTTGTGATAAGTTGTATATACCAAAGTTCGGGATAGCTTACGTAAGATTAACTTAAATTATGTTTAGTTAATTAAGACTGCACTATTATGTCACTGTGTCTGCATATTTCCCTTTCGCCAACCAATGAATAGCGTAAATCCGTCGGCTTACAAATAGTTCGTGATGATAAACATCGATTATAAGCGCTTACGATATTAATTAATCTTGTTTTGGCCACTCAAGCTTAACATTATATGTACATAATGTACTTAATACTATATGCATATGTATACGGTGCATACTACATACTCGAAACCTACTAACTATCGGTTACATACAATGCATAATTATTATACCGTGTGTGAAAAAATTATTTCATCAAAGCGAAATCAGAAAAAATAACCTTTTTTAGTTAATACTAATTTTATGCGCTTTTTTACCAACACCGGTTACAGTTTAATTAATTATTTCATGCTCCGTAGCTCATTATGGAAATTGTAAGCTAAAAACAGCTGCGTTGTTTCAGCAATTTCTTGACACCAGAATTTATAGTGTGAAAAACATAATGTCATTGCTACGCGAAGTCTCAACTTTATTTAGAAAATCTGTTAATGTAACCATTAAACTCGCGAGCATAACTCTCGTAAAAACTAGCGAATTGTGAGTTCTGCGTAGCTTCAGCAATTTGAAATATACCTATTTCAAATTGCTGAAGCTACGCACCTATTTTCAGGGTACTCTTTCCATCGTGAGCTATGGAGCTTGGCATTATTAACTTAACTGTATATGGTGTTGGTAAAAAGGCGGATTAAATTAGTATTTACTAATTCATTAGTTGATTTCAATATGTTTTATTTTTTCTGATTTCACATCCTTAACATTATTGCCGTCATGAGCTTTGGAGCTTTGGAATATCGTATTTTATTTGACTGTCTAAAAATAGACAATATTTGGTTTTATGTTATTCAAATAACAATTTGACGATTTACCTTATTTGATATTTCAGAGCACAATAGCTCTAAATGTAAATGCTTGATAAATGACAGATTTTCTACAATCCGGATAAAAAGTAAATAAATCATTCAAAAAAATCAATCATATTCAAATAGTTACACTTATGTCAATCATATTCAAATAGTTACACTTATGTTTTTCGAATTCAAATATGTTCACTAAAATCAATCATATTCAATTAGTTACACTAATGTCATTCATATTCAAATATGTTTACAAAAATCAATCATATTCAAATAGTTACACTAATGTCGTTCATATTCAAATATGTTTACAAAAATCAATCATATTCAAATAGTTACACTAATGTCATTCATATTCAAATATGTTTACAAAAATCAATCGTATTCAAATAGTTACACTGATGTTATTCATATTCAAATATTTTTATAAAAATCAATCATATTCAAATAGTTACACTTACACCATTCATATTCAAATAGTGACACTAATGTCATTCATATTCAAATATTTTTTATAAAAATAAATCATATTCGAATAGTTACACTAATGTCAGTCATATTCAAATATGTTTTATGAAAATAAATCATATTCGAATAGTTACACTAATGTCAGTCATATTCAAATATGTTCACTAAAATCAATCATATTCAAATAGTTACACTAATGACATTCATATTCAAATATGTTTACAAAAATCATTCATATTGAAAAATCATTTATAGAGCATCATATTTATGATATTATTTTATTTAATTTTATTTTTCGTTAGGCACTCTGTACCTGGGATACAGGTGTGTTCAGGCTCGGCTAAAAGAAAGTTTTACGCAACAATAAAAATGATAATTCTTTTGCGACTCATTATGTTATGCAATGTGACAATACTTTCAACTTTATTGTGTGGATTTCTTCTCCGGACTTTCATTTGATGTGATAAAAGTCTGAAATAATGAGCAAAATATTACTAAACAATCAATCAGTCAGTCCACTGGTCATTGATACATATCTGTATTAATGACTTAATATAAATAATATTAACAACATTAATTTGTTTTTACGACTCGTTCTTGGGTTCTGCAGCGGCTGTGGAACGATTTGAAGGTATCTGTTTTCCTCCCTCCTTCACGAAGAAATCTTACTGATATGAAATAATGTTAATTTATTAAAAAAACTGGTATTATTATTCGTTTTCCTGTTGAAAACGGGACATTTATCGAATGATTTGACTAATTTCGTAACAAAGCACGAATATGTTATGAGAAAGTCGAAACACGTTTTCTTCAAAATTATAATGTTTTCTCATCTGTGGAACACGTGTTCAGATATATTCTGAATGATTAATGTTTTATTAAAAAATGGTCATGCAGTCACATGATTTGATAAAAAAGCTGTCCTCATTTTTCTCTGTGAACAACATGGGTTTCTTCAAACACGTGTTAACTCCTTCATCTATTCAAAAAGACCCTCCACATAGCATCCCCTATCAGGACCTCCTATATGGAGTTAATAAAAACTTGGTACCTACTTAAACAATATGAATTTAAAAAAAAACATTTAGTATAGATAGTAGATGGATAAGTCAGAATCTAACTTCATGTAACCTAATTTTACATAATCCAATCTAATCGAGAGTGGTAGATACTCTCAGTAACGCCCTGGTAAAATACCACCATACATAATCGAAACGTTATTTCTTAGTATTTTAAATGGATAGCAGACCTACCTACTTTATCGATATTCTGATTTATTCAATCAATCAGTTCTTATTTTTAAAATGACGCTTAAATTCATAGCAAATTTCAGTTCATTGAACCAGATTTCACGCCGGAATAACTAACATACATCACAGACAATTGAAATTAGTATGTCTGATAAAATATTCCGTCTATACACCTAGCAATATGTATCACTAAGATGCGGGGGAATTATGTGGTATTCACCCAGACCTAATGCCGGTATACACTTTGCACGCCATACGCAATAGACGACTATGACTACACCAGTGCACGGGCGAGTTACGGTAGGTACAAGAACTAGGGAGCATTTAACTCTGTCCCCATTTCTCCCAGCGACCTATTTATACAGCAAGGCTTGTAGACTAGGTACACCAGTATAATACGTGGTCACTCGCAATGCGCGCTAGTGTAGTGTGGACGCTACCTATAACCAATGTGATACTTGTTGAATTAAACTGCCAATTTAGAAGATTGATGTTTAAGATACTTACATCAAATTTGATTTCACGCATTAATTCTTTGAATAATAAAAATCAACCCGTAAGAAACGGCGGTTTTTTTACTCTAGTACATCTATGTTTAAATGTCTTTTAAAACTTAAAAAAATAAATAAAAATTGTTTTGGCTGAGGTTTGAACTTTTTCTTCGCAGAGACCGGATTTAACCGCGTTACTGACCTTGCCAGATGCCAATCGTGTAGGACTCACATTTATTTAGTATATTAACCTCTGTAATTTCATAGAAATGCGTATATTCCTGCGTGTGTGTACGTGATTGCCACCAAAAGATGAAAGAATGTATTGTCATTGAAAACGAGTCTATCTGCCAAGTTACAGCGTGATTGCATGTCGGAAAGTGAGTTAATTTCCATTTTCAAGATTTGAATTCATTCCTTCTCGAAAACAAAAGTAAAATTCAAATAGATCTATTATTTTAAAAGGAGGATAAAATAATCTTCTATTAAAACATTATATATTGTCGGTAGGTACCTACTTTATTGTTTTTCTGAATTATTCTCTACACAAGCAGTTTCTATTTTGAAAATGACACTTAAATTCAAAGTAAATTTCAGTTCAACGAATCAGATTTCATGTTCCAGGCAAAAATATTTCTAACTAGTGGCAGTTACTAAACTACGCAGTTTAATTGGGTTCGCAAATAAAGAACAAACTGACAACAATTAAAAATGCAATTGTTGGCATAATTGAATTTGCAATGTTATCGACGTGAAAATTCAAGGTTAAACCGACAATTTTCAGCTGCCAATGTCATTTTCATGAAGAGTTTGGAAAAATAGGATTCTGACAAGTTTAATATGTTTCAATAATCTTTTATAAAATTTCTTTTTTTGTAAATCTGTTTTTCAAAAGCAACAACAGATTATTGAGTTCTGTTCGTCTTTAAATTTGTTTGTCAAAAGCAACAGCAGATTATTGAGTTCTGTTCGTCTTTAAATTTGTTTGTCAAAAGCAACAACAGATTATTGAGTTCTGTTCGTCTTTAAATTTGTGTGTCAAAAGCAACAACAGATTATTGAGTTCTGTTCGTCTTTAAATTTGTTTGTCAAAAGCAACAACAGATTATTGAGTTCTGTTCGTCTTTAAATTTGTTTGTCAAAAGCAACAACAGATTATTGAGTTCTGTTCGTCTTTAAATTTGTTTGTCAAAAGCAACAACAAATTATTCAGTTCTGTTCGTCTTTAAATTTGAACTTTGCCTTCTGTCATTGAATTTTTATCTGAAATTTGGAATTTTTTGGTCGAAGCAATATTTGTTTTCATATATTTTTTAGTTAGCATTATGAGCTCTTAAGCTAAATATGCCTTACTAATAAAAGTGTTTTAAATCATATTTTATAATATTTGGATAATTTATATAGCGCCGTTTTCGGGAAAAATCACCACAAGGGCGCTGTTATAACTATTATAGAGTGTTGATACTCGTACAAATCTAGGCCCATTATTATTTTGTTTGTTCATCAATGACATAGTAAATATTTTTAGCAAAGTCAAAGTTCTGTTATTTGCCGATGATCTGAAGATCTACAGAATAATTAAAGATGATAATGATCGCGCTATTTTGCAGTCGAATATGAATAAACTATTTGTTATTTGCCGATGATCTGAAGATCTACAGAATAATTTAAGATGATAATGATCGCGCTATTTTGCAGTCGAATCTGAATAAACTATTTGTTATTTGCCGATGATCTGAAGATCTACAGAATAATTTAAATGATAATGATCGCGCTATTTTGCAGTCGAATCTGAATAAACTATTTATTATTTGCCGATGATCTGCAGATCTACAGAATAATTTAAGATGATAATGATCGCGCTATTTTGCAGTCGAATCTGAATAAACTATTTGTTATTTGCCGATGATCTGAAGATCTACAGAATAATTAAAGATGATAATGATCGCGCTATTTTGCAGTCGAATCTGAATAAACTATTTGTTATTTGCCGATGATCTGAAGATGTACAGAATAATTAAAGATGATAATGATCGCGCTATTTTGCAGTCGAATCTGAATAAACTATTTGTTATTTGCCGATGATCTGAAGATGTACAGAATAATTAAAGATGATAATGATCGCGCTATTTTGCAGTCGAATCTGAATAAACTATTTGTTATTTGCCGATGATCTGAAGATGTACAGAATAATTAAAGATGATAATGATCGCGCTATTTTGCAGTCGAATCTGAATAAACTATTCGCTTGGTGTTGAGAAAATTATTTGCAACTAAATATTAGTAAATGCCAGATTATTAGTTTTTACAAATGTAAAAATCCTCTTCATTTTTCTTATTTCATTAATGGCGCTAATCTTCTTCGAGTTTCACAGATTCTAGATCTCGGTGTCTTATTCCACGAAAGTCTACATTTTAACTTACACATCGATGAAACTACAAGCGATGCAATGAGAATGCTCGGTTTTATTTTGAGAATGGGGGCAAAGTTTAAAAATCTGTTAACTTTAAAACATCTATATTGCTCATTAGAACGAAGTAAATTAAAATATAATTCAACATTATGGTCACCGTTCTACAAAGTCCATTCTCAAGCCTTAGAAAAGGTACAAAATAAATTTCTTCGGTACATCCATTTTAAAATGAATATTTCCATCGAATTTATAAATTATAATAATTTACGTACCGAAACCAGACTTCTCAAACTATCAGATAGAAGAGTTCTAACTGATATATTATTTTTATTGAAAATTATCAAATCTCTAATTGACAGCCCTGAATTATTGGAATTAATTTATATGAATGTACCTGCCAGACAAACTCGAAGCAAAGACACTTTTAAATGTAACAATAACCTCAATACTAACTACTCTATGTATTCACCAATTCCAAGAATTCATCACCTTGCAAACAAATACTGTGAACTTATTGATATATTTGGTGTCAATAACTTTGTGAGTTTCAAAAGGCAACTTATTTCAGACCTATTTGCTAGTTATTAACTTTTATTATTTATTAGCTTTAAAAAAAGTCTTGTCTCTATACCTTCCAACGTTTAACTCACATACTCCTTAGTTTATTTGATATTTATTTTTTTGGACGCATATTAATTACTGTATGCATGTACGGTCATAATTGATATGTATATAATACTTTGATTTACTTAACCATTTCAAGTACCATTATTTAAATTCAATATTAATTACGGCGTTGGTATTTTGCCATTACTTATTAGTTTTTTTCTCTATAGATACAACAGACATTATTTTTCTTCTTTTTTTAAACATTTGTTTAATAATACATATCAGTAAATTACATAAATTTATTTTCTAATTACCTTATGAGTAAATTATATTTAGCTATTTTATCCATGTATTATGTTAAACTTACATACATATACTGTCAATTTACTATGTAAAAGCGCGATAGGGCGTTAATAAATAATAAAAAAAAAACCGGGTAGTTCCAACCGTTTGAAGCCCGAATTGGGGTACGTTATGATAATGATGTTAGTTTATTTTATTATTAATAATTAATTAATAACATTATTTATATGAATAACACATATTAATCAAATAAAATTTGATTGCGCGTGCCGGGATATCGAGTCGAGAGAAGTACTCCTTGACCACGGAGGCCAACAAAATTAGTTTACTCTGTGTTTGTAGCTGGAAATTTTATAGTATTTACTGCCTTGCTAAAAGTTAATTTTCTTAAAATAGGCCATTTAACTAGTCCATCAAAGTTGGTTTATAATATTACTTCTCAGTGGTAGTTGGTTTTCTTCCAGTCTCCCCCCTCCCCTAACATCGCGGTGTTCCGGCGTTTTTTTGCATATTTTCTTCGTGAAAAGAATATTAAGATAGGCCCGACGTGACGTTGCAAGAAAAAAATCTCTTATGAATAGGTCCTTTCTCCAGCTCCATACATACGGAAGCTGGAAAATAATGGATATCTTCAAATTAACTATATCGTTAGCGACCGGTCTCAAACATTTCGAAAATATTATTATTAACTAGCTAACGTGTACCCGGCGTTGGTCGATGTTTCTCCACATTCTATAAATATAATATCCATGTATTATATATATAAACCTTCCGGAAAAAATTTTCTAAATGATAGTGAAAACTTTTTTAAAATCCGTTGCATAGTTTAGCGCAAAAACAGACAGACGCGGAGAACGACTTATCATCTATCTTTAAATACAGGGTTTTCCAATAAGAGGTGTTATTATGAATAACCCGCTATTTCGGTAGATATTAATTTTAAAGCTGTCATTTATTTATCAACATTCGAAAGGTAGAAACTACGCCATCGATACAAATGGAACGATACACGCTTCAACAATGCATTGAAATTATTAAAATTCACTTGAGTGAATCAAATGCAAATCATCTTGGGTGATGAGGCCCATTTTCACCTCGGTGGCTTCGTCAACAAGCAAAATTGTCGCATTTGAGGCTCTGAAAACCCAAGAGTTATTGTTAAAAAGCCTCTCTAACCTCAACGTGTGACTGTTTGGTGCGGTTTATGGTCCGGCGGAGTCATTGGACCTTACTTTTTCGAAAATGAGGCTGGAACAACAGTTACGGTGAATGGATTGCGCTATCGAGAGATGATTAATGATTTTTTATGGCCGGAATTGGATGGTATTGATCTGGACAACGTTTAATTTCAACAAAACGGCGCTACGTGCCACACAAGCAACGAAACCATTGATCTTATACGGGAAAAATATCAAAATAACACCTCTTATTGGAAAACCCTGTATTTTATAAAATTATGTTGAATTTTTTTGTTTTAATAACCTTACTCTACGTTGTTTCAATTTTTTGACCTTGTCTCCCCAAACTCAACAAATTCTCCTCTTGTGTTAATAATGTCTTAGATTAATTAAAAACTACGTATTTGAGAGATATCCGCGATATTATACCTCCTTGGTTATACGTGATGACTGAACGCTACCATGAATATGCATTACAGCATGATTTAAAGACATATATTTTATTTTTTTTACAACTTCATTATTTTCCTTTGGGTGCAGTATCTTTTAGTACAATATTACTTAAATTTAGTAACTCGTTATTCTTCATATTTTAGAAAAAAAATAAAATATTATAATAAGAACATATTTATAAGGTTTTTTCTGCTGAAGCCCCTATTATAGGCTGTCTCCGTGGTCGAGTGGTAAGGTTCGCGACTAGCTTGCCGGAGGTGGCGGTTTTATATCCCGGCGTGCGCAAGTAAATTTTATTTGATAAAATTGTGTTATATCACAATTTTCTTATTCGAAATAATGTATAGTATAATTGCGTCATGTTCTAGAATAAAAGTCTCAGTACCGCCCTGGTGTAAGACCACCATTCAGAATTGAAACGTTGCTTGAAATGGCTTTGGCCGTGATTGGTGTCCGGATTTGAATAGCAAGGTACTTCCTCACCTTCCTCTTTCACACTACCTTTTGCCTCAAAACATATCCCAATTTATGATGCCATGTCTCACTAGCTAATTTATTACTATATATTTTACTAATTATTTTTTGGGGAAACAACACCACATATGGGACCGAAGATTGTAATAATCTCTTGACCACGGCAGTAAAACTGTAGATTTTCAACGGATTCACTCAGAGATCGGTGGAGAAAAAAAAGGACGCAAGACGAAGCTACCATATTCATGCTTTTAAAAAACGAATCAGATTTTTAAATTTTCCAAACATTTACCAACTTTTGCTTGGTTTTCTATTTTTGTTCACCCTGTATACGTACCGAGCACTTGTATGCATCTCTACATGCAGCGCGCTCCTGTATATGTCCGTTCTTGCATTTTGAGATCGATAGCGCGCATGCGCCCTGCATGTCCGAGCGTTGCACATTATACGTATTCAGTTCAATGAGGACGCTTCCAAAGTACTCACATATTACAAAATACTTGAATAAAACACAATAATAATCACTAACTGACGTTTTAAACGTCAAACGTCAAATGGAACGCGATCATTATTCCAAAATTGAAAGCTCCTCCATAGACAAAGCGCGGAATAGATGAGAAATAATCGACGCTAACGTAATACATTTGTTTTTTTAATATTAATTTTTGTGATTTTGTTCGGTTTTCAACAAAAAATGTGAATTTAAAAAAATGGATTTGTTTAATACAATTACATATTTTTGAGTGCGTGGTTTTTAATTTAAGTTAGTTACAAAATATTTATCATTACATTCATCACAGAAACCCAAAAGTATTGGTAAATCCTTATTATAAGTTAACATCATCTTCCTCAGCAGCAGTATTTGTTGAAACAGATATATTATATTAGAAGATATTTGACAAAGGTTTACCTTGAAAACTGGAAGAATAATAATTATTTCGGTTAGAACAGCACAGTTCGGTTTGTAAATAAAGTAACCTGCAATGATTGTGTTTAGATATTATAAACTCAATAGTTTAAAGTTTATATAGTCACTGTGAACAATGTAACACGAAACATACATTTTTATAGTGATTATTACAAAACAGATCTGATATTTCTGTGATATATGATATTAAATAACAGTCTCTAGACCAAAGATCTCATCTTTCTAGATAGAAATAGACTCAACAACAGATAACGCATAAGTTGAGAAGAAACAAGTAGCTACCTTGGACAATACAGCCTTTTTTTAACGCCATTCATGTCTAAGTTCACATAATGTATTTGCTCACACGAAACAAAATAAAAATTTTACTCATATTTTTTTCTGATATTTTTCTAGTGAGCAATCTAGTACAAAAAGAAAGGTTAACCAAGTGACATTCATAAAAGTGATAACCAGTGATTTTTAGTGAAATTTTAATTAAAATTTTGTGAAAAAGAGTGTACTTAGAAAAGCGCTGGAATATTTTTTGAAAATTATTAGTTATGAAGAAGAAACGAAGGGATCCAATTTGTTTTAAACACCGTTCGAGAAATAAAATGGATAACACTTTGAACACCTTAAAAGTGCTCTAAATATTGTTAAATGTGCAAAAAAATTCAATAAAAAATCAACATTCAAATTTTGTAAATTTGTATATTAAAACTGAAACATAAACAAATTGTGACTTTTCTGATAGAAGAAAATATAAAAATAACACTTTGCTCTCAATTTTTAAAAGTTATAAGTCGTTACAACTTAATATATATATTCTTTTATAAATAAAAGTAAAAAATAAATAAAATTTAATAATAATATATTTACACCCAGTTTTTTTTCCTGTTGATTATTAATTTAAAATAGAATTTAATTTTGTACGATATATTTTTCAAAATGATTAAAATTCAATGACAAAATAATACAAATTTAGGGCTTTAATATATTATGTTGTGTAAAATGATCTCGTTATAAAAATAAAATTTATATTAAAATATTTAACAAAAGTTACCAATATTTATCAAAGATATAATAATAAATGAGTTGAAATAATATATAAGTTAATTATAAAACATATATAACTTCACATCGGTTCAGTGAAACAATCTCCAATTAAACACGACAATTGTGCTGTGTTTCTTTTGGCACTTTAACAAACTTCTGAAAAGCCGAAGGGTATTTTGTTTTTGAGGAAAGTTTGTTGAAAATCTAATTCAAAATGAATTCAACAACGATGTTTGAAATGTGGAACAGCGTGAGTTCAAAATTGGAACAGCAGGCCCAGTCAAATATGCAGCAAAGTCAACAACCACACACTTCGGGAGGCAGCATAAAAGGTAAAATTACAGTTAAATCTTCATCACACAAAAATACTATTATCTGTCTATCATCGTTATTTATTGTCTTAGTCCAATTTATTCTTTAAAAAAATAGTCACCACCTGAGTGCGTTTAATGTATTTTAATTTTTCTATCTATTATGTCTTTCAAAATTAAATTGCAAAATAGAGAGGTCTATGATTTGATTCTTTTGGAATTCTCGATTACAATATAAAATTAAATGAATCTGTTTTTGGATGGAATATACAAAATCTTTTATATTTGGGTTTATGTCTTAGCGAAGATTTACGAAAATTTTGTTTAACCGTGTCAGTTAATGTAATTACGAAAATTACGATATTAGTTTATTATTAACAGAATCCGAAAATCAAAATTAACTTTTTTATAATGCGTTTTGAAATTTTGCTTCAACTTACAATATTACCCAATATTGGAAATGTAATAGTCCCTAAATGTGACACTTGTGTGTTCATGAGAAGAAAAAAATGTGAATCTACCTGCAGTTCAGCATTCTCAATATGTTTTATCCAAAAGTCGAAATAGCCAACTTTAGTAAGATATCTAGGACTAAACCAATATGGAATTCTTGTGAAAAATATTATAGCATAAAAAAAATTACACTAGTTAAAGTTAAGTTCCTGGTATTGCCCAGGCTTTACGCAGATTATTTTAGAAATCAAATGTAGACAGTATTTTTCGTCTTATTTTGAAATTGTGCAAAATTTCGTAAAGAAATATCAAAATTTTGCTCTAAAGGATGGAAAAGGGGCTGGGTGGTTTTTTGCAATCACCGGTTGATGCAACTTTGACTGTTCTTTGTTTTAAAGGTCAAATGCTCTGCATAAAACGTTTGATTTGTATTAAAAAACATACTCCTCTAAATATTTTTGCCGGTCGGTGGCCGAGTTGACATCGCGTTTGGGTCCCACCCAGGCGTAGTGTGTTCAATTCCTCGGCTGGCTAAGTCCTCCATCACAACACAAGCAACATTTTCCGCTTACTGTGGTGGTAGTAGGAGATTTTCAAATATTTTCAGGTTATTTGTAACCCGGAAATGATTGTATTTCTTTTTTAAATTAAACTTAAAATATACTATATTGAGATCAGATGATTCCGAGTGTATAATTGTACCTAGAAATAATAATTCGTAATTTCAAAATGAATAAAACACCATCGCATTAAAACTCCGTTTGATTAGCATCACTGCATCGGTGGCTTTCGGAGTAGATTCCTTTTGGTTTTGAAGTTTTCAGCCAGCAAAAATCTTTTTTGCTATTCATTCAACAAGTAAAACACAAAAATCCATGGATTCTTTCTTAGCTGGATCAATCGTTCCTTTTCATACAAAGCATTTCTTGTTAATTATTCAATTGATCTAACTATACATCAACACCAATACCGTAATCACCAGAGCAGCGAGCGAAACAGCCAAACAGATAATATGTACGAAGCCTGTAGCCAAATCTGACTGGTTTGTTTGGTAGCTCGGCTACGCAGTAGAAAGTTTCTGCTCCTAGGCCCGCGGGCGGTAGAAAAGTGTTTGTACGTAAAAAAACTCCGCGTGTTATTCTAACTGCTGGTATATCTATCTATGGCCACGGTGAAAAAATCTGCTTTCGAAATTATTTGGCTGGGGTTTATATAACCACATACAATCCACGGATCGCTCGTGAGTGTAGGTACTTTAAGTACTAAGTTAGCACGTATGGCGGGCTGGGTTCCTTAATAGTGGTTTAGTTGAATCAAAAAGGATATGTATAAGAAGACACATACTCGTAAATGTGAATACAGAAAAGAGGTGTGATATTTAGTGTTGAGTACTTCATAGAAGATAAGCTACAAATGTCCCATACAAAAATGTTAATAAAAAATCCCGTCACCTCACATATTAGTCATTTTTCATTTTTATCAATATCACGACAAAAGTATTTGATTCACAGAAAACTTATTTCTGTGATTTAAAAATCCACAATCAGAAATACAGTGGGACGGGGATAAAGTGAACAAATTTCGGGAGGTGATTCTACATGATGGTAAAAATAAGAAAAATAAAAAACTCTATTCGAAATTCCGTTGTTTTTTTCACACCCAGACGCAGTGTGTTCAATTCCTCGGCTGGACAAGTCCTCCATCACAACACATGCAACATTTTCCGCTTACTGTGGTGTTAGTGGAAGATTTTCAAATATTGTGAGGTTATTCGTAACCCGAGAATATTTTTATTTCTAATTAAAAAAAAATCATCTTAAAAAACATATTGAAAATATAAACTGAATATTTTAACAAATAAACAACGAAAATATCAACTCATCTTCGATACACAAAAGCCTAGCTTTATTACGGTGAAACATCATATAAATATAAAATTGATGAAATTAGTACTAATGCATTACGTCATATTTCCGTAAATTAATGATAATTTTTAAATAAACATAAAATATTTTTTAATATTAAACTAATGTTTATAAGATAAGGTTTTTATGCATAGCACAAAGGATAACAAATTATTATAAGCATTAATTACTCGCTTGAAATATCCATACAAATTGAAAATATCTCACGAGTAAAAATAAATGCTAAAAAATATATATAATAAGCAGTAATTTTCGTTTGAAGTACTAGTACATATTGAATTATTTTGCGGTTTGGGAATAAGCCGACGTAGCTCAGTGGTCCAGAGTACCTGACCAAACATCAGAAGATGAGGGTTCAATTCCCGTCGGGGGCATTTATTTTTACTCGGAAAATATTTTCAATTTGTATGCATATTTCAGGCGAGTAATTAATGCTTATAATGATGTTTTAAACATGAAATAGTCGTACGATACAGAGATAGTTAATAATATTAAAACTTGTAGTGAATATAATACGACTTTCATATCTTTAGTCAAACTTCGATTGAAAAACTGTAAATCCCATTGAATGTACCGTTTTACCGTATGGGCTTATTGTGCAATCGCTGAATATCATTATTATTATTTAACGATTTGTTTTTTTTTCCTCTGACAATCATCGCCTCGCCGACAGTCGCTACTTCTTCACACACAATATGAACATCACGATTAACATTAAGAAAGGGACACCATCAAATTATATACAGATATGTAATATTTCATAATGATTGCATCGATTATACTGGTGTGGTATCAAAATACTAATAAACGTGTTTTAAACTTTACACAGATGATAAATAACTACTTACCATACATTATAATCTAATAGGTATATTGAAAAAAATATGGCACAAATTTTTAAGATATATAAATTATAAACTTAATACTGCTATTGAAAATATAAACTATAATTGTCTAATGAAAATATAAACTATTATTGTCTAATCAAAATATAAACTATGATTGTGTAATGAAAATATAAACTTTGATTGGCTTATGAAAATGTAAACTATAATTATCTAATCAAAATATAAACTATGATTGTCTGATGAAAATATAAACTATGATTGTCTGATGAAAATATTAACTATAATTGTCAAATGAAAATATAAACTGTAATTGTCTAATGAAAATATAAACTATAATTGTCTAATTAAAAATCTACAATTAATAAAGGTGTCCGATAAAGGATTGGTATCTGATGTAATTTTTCTTCTTAAAATCATTAATTCACTTATTGACGCCCTACATTATTGCAATTGATTTCATTTCACCTTAAACTAAAAATATCTTTCACTGCAACAATAATGTTTGTAAACTCCTTTATGTTACGCATACACAGCTTAGGTAACCAATATGCTGAAGTAGCATATTTTAATAGCACCGAAAGAACTTTTTTGAATATAGTTATTAGTTAACATTTTGTTTCCTATTTATAATTGTTTGTAATCCTTTTTTTGCAAATTTTTTTAAGTATCTTTTACCGTAAATAAATAAATTAATAGCAGTTTATCAGTTGTGCAAAATTTTATTGATAAGGGTTATTATTTACATCCTCTATAATATTCTTATTGCTGTATTTTTTGTGATATTCACTTCACACGGGAGGCACTGAGCAAAATAATTTCACTTAGGACCTACGCTATCTTTGATGGTGTGTGAACGGTATAACATAAATCTGGCATATATTTCAGATAGAAAATTATTTATGCAAAAATATGAACATAACTGATAACATAGTAATCATTCTATGTAGGTATTATTTATAGTAGTCCAAACAGCTGTGCTTGTGTATGGGGGTGTTATTTATTTATGATGAAATAACCTTATGAATTCCTACCCACCAGTATATTCATAGTGCATAGATCACCCCTTAAAAGCTGCCCTCTCTACTAGTGGCCGAATCCCATAAAAGTATATCTAAATAGTATACAACCAAGTCGCTATCCGCGTCTATCTTTTTGTGCGCTGGGTTCTTCTAAGCCACACAACGGATTTTAATAGAGAATTTCTTCCGGAAAGTTTATATATATAATACGTGCATATTATATTTATAGAAAGTAGAGAAAAATCGATGTTTTTTAATCAAATCGTAAAAAAATATATTTTCGGGTGCTTACATTGTTAACGCTGGATAAACCTTATCGAAATAATGTACTATGGAATTGTACATCTTAAAAAGGCCTCACAACCTCAAAACGTTACCCCGAGCAACGGCGGGTACACGTCAGCTAGCTGAGGATAAATGATTCATTCGAATAACCTACCCTAACATTTTATTTTATTTTTATTGAGTAAAAGATTATACATTATTTAAGAAATGTTTTGACTGCCCAACTAGGAGGATTCCCTTTTAGGACAGTCGAATTAGGATGAGTATTAACATTTTGAAAAGTTGTTTGATAAGTATAGTATTAAAATAATAGTGAAATTATAGGTATATGTACTTTTAACTGGTGCCTTAGCCTACTAACATATTTTGTATAAATATGAATAACAAAGAGAAGAAATAAAATAAAATAAAATATCCAATTAAACATAAGATTAACTGCTGCTTGGGTAGCATTCTAATTTAAAAGTACTAGGTAGGTACATATATACACATAATGATAAAGATTAGAACATACGTATTAACTATATGTATGTATTTATATCGCATTATTGGTTCTAATTTGTATTTTACCTGACTAACTATCACGCCATTTCCCGCTGATGTAGGCAGAGCGGACGAACCGACGCACATTTCTGCTTGGGCTCACACTCCAAGCTTCATTCACATTCACACATAATCTTCTCATAATCTGATTCTTGATCATTTGTCCCTCGGGCATTCCCGACTTCTTCTAACAATCACGTTTGTGAGGTTGATGAGAGTGGAGAAGGGGAAAAGATGTGCAAGAGAAGTACATATTCTGATGATCTCCAAAAACTATTAAAGACATTTAAATCAATTTTTCGAATCATGTTGGAAAGTAAGAGCTTCATAGATGCACGCACAGATGGCAGTGCATAGAGCTTGCGTGGAAGTCCGCAAGATGGAGCCAGTGGCCAGTAGTCGCCAGGGCCAGTCTAAAAGAACGAATTATTTATAAACTCCTTCCAAGACGAGTTGGAGACCTGTTTGTACGAACACAACAAAATCAGTATGTTTGTATGTCAACTGCATACTGAGATTGTCTACCAGTATGATAAGATGCTAGACAATGATAATGTATATAGTCCTTTTATATCTGATAACATCTTCGCAAACAATGCGTAAAGGAAAACGTCATTTACAAAATAAAAAAGATTCCCTCGTTGAATCAATTCCTTACTCTATAAAGAATCGCACAATGCATTGAATGCACTTTAAAAATGCAAAGTGTACTCTTTTGTATTATGCAGGTAAAAATAAACGCAGCCATTGAAGCCTCAGGTAGCTACCGGATGATTTTTGTTGGTTTTATATTCGTGCCACCTGCGTTATAATTTGATATCCTGATTTGAGTCCTTTTCAAATATTGCTGAATAGGACATTCGTGAAGGTAGGTACGTTTAAAGTACCTTCTCGAAAAGATTGAATTGATTTTTCTAAAGGAGCACCCTTGTATAATGTTCTACACAGGTACCTGCCTACTTGAGAAATTTACCGTAATATTTTGTTCAGCCTATGTTAAAAAAGGTAAGTTAATCTAAGCTATGATTTAAGATAAGCTAAGTTCATCTATGTTAAAAAAGGTACCACGATTTTTTTATGTGAAAATTTCTCAAGGTACAGTTAACCCCGGATAGATATCTTTGTTATTGTAACGCAATAAGCCAACCATTCGACTTTTTGACGAACGTTTTTGAAGCCTTTTTTTATATGAAAATTGCTTAAGATACATTTAACCCCGGATAGCTAACGTAGTTACAATTTTTCAATAAGCTAACCATTCGACTTTTTGACGAACATTTTTGTAAACTCCTATTGTTTATTATTTTTATTTTATGTAGTAAAATACTTCCGGGTTGCTAGTCGAGAGCCTTACTCCTCCACCACGTAGGCCGACGATATAATAAAAACTCAGGCGTTATGGCAATAACTTTTTTACACGTTATAAAATATAAAATTCCAATTCGTATTTGATAATTATTTAGTTAAATGGTTTTGTTTCGTCTCTATAAAAAGAGCTGCACAACTTTCACAACGGACATTTTCAAAGCCATTGATTGCGTTCTCAAAACCCAACTATCATGATAAAGATTTCTTTAGCATTGTTCATTGAATTCCCGTTAGCACAGACACCGCTATGCCAGCTTTATTTCAGACTTTTTATCCGAATTACCGTTAGGTGGTCGGCGAGCATCACATTTACTTTACAAATATCTAGGGAATATTTCAACATCTATACTACAGCAGATGCTAGACGACACCTGTTTTTTTTTTTTGGGAAAACAAAAACGTGGGACTGGATTTACTTCCTGTATTTATAGAAATAAGGTTTTTTGTTTTAATTTATTGTTTTGAATTGTGCGTCTTGTTCAATATTTTACCTGCGTTTTTTCCCAATATCAACTTTTTGAGTATCCCCTAAGTAGATGTACCCATCTCACTAAAAAAAGTGTTGCATAGCAGTTTTTTATATATAAAACCCTTTTAACCTGAAATATAATTAACTTAATTTCTAGCGAAGTCATATTCGGGGACTCAGAATCACAGGGGATTGGTATCGGTAATACTATAATCATATTTATTAGTTACACGAAGCTTTATCTCGTACATATACCCGTTGAAGAGATACATTTGGGCATATGAGCATTCCATTTGCGTTTATGTCGAAACTGTGTTTTTGTAGACAGGCCCCTGTGATCCTAAGCCCCCGTGTTTATATCTGCAATACATTTCAATCATAATACCGATATATTATACACTCTAATCACTTATGCTCCCTTTATACATGTCTCACATTCCCTATTTAATTTATTTATCATGTAAAAAATTACAATTTCAAACTGAATTGCATTTTAAAAAAAATTATTTTAGAAAGAAAGACAAACATTCCCGGATTACTAATAACATGACAATATTTGAAAATCTCCTACTACCACCGCAGTAAGTGGAACATATTGCTTGTGTTGTGATGTAGGACTTTGTGCGACGCTTGGTGAGACCCAAACGCGATGCAAAACTCATAATTACTAATATCAAGCATAATATTGTGCATAAGTTCAATCTATAACATCACCCGCCATAACACGCGGACATCCCTAGCATGGCGGGTCAAATAATACTAAAAATATATGCGATTATTTTTAGCATCAAATACAAAAAAGAATAAAGAAGATGAAAGAAAGTGAAGTTGAAGATGAAGCTTAAGGCGATGCCATACGTAGTAATGCAAAATCATGTGTTTTTGGTTTGAAAATTTGGTCGGCTAGAAATTTTTCAGGTGCTTTAATTAAATACTGCGAGTAGAATACATCTTGGACTTTGAAATGATCGAGTATTTTTTAGATTAGTCTTTTTATAAGCCCAGAAAAAAATAATGTACAAGGCCTATGAAAATTGCTTTAAAGTTCAAAATCTCCTACATATGAACCCATTTTCGGCTATGATTTTATTGCATAATGTGGAAAATTAAGTTATTTATGAAATGATCGAAAAAAAAAAAATATTTATGCCTTAACATCGACAAAATAATATAAAAAGCACTTTTTGGCCATGTTTTTTTGTTGCATAAATCAAAACAGGCGGATGGTGTTAAGCGGGATTTTAAACCTTATCGCCATCTACGTAAGGGTTATTATTGATAGCGGCTCAATTTAAAATATTACACGACGTAGTGCATCGCCTTAAATACCTGGCTTATCTAAGAACGTGACCAGCCATTTATTTTATTTATTTATATTCTTTTTTATATACATTTTACATAAGTTATATTAACACCTCACTAGGAGAACCTGCGCTGGGGTGTTCGCATGTTTTGGGAAAGTGTTATTTTTCCGTCATAAGTAAAAACACATCATCGTCCTTGAGGTACTCAAGCAGGATACCATGGCGGCATCTGTTACATGATAATGTCGCATATTACATAGACATAGTTTCTTGAAAAGAATAGGATACTACACGAAATGTACTTATAGACACAGTTAAGACGAAAGAGAATAAAACAAAACAGAAGTAGATGATAATCAATGCAAGTATTTAAAATGCAGGATATTTAAAACATTATCAAATAATAACACAACAATAATCTATTTAGTAGAACTAGAAACTGAATATACATGCTATTTTAAATGTATTAACATTTTTTTAATAATAATCTGATGTTATAAGACAAGGTTTGATGCATAGCACAAAGGATAACGAATTATAATTAGTCGCCTGAAATATCAATACAAATTAAAAATATCTCCCGAGTAAAAATAAATGCCGCCGACGGGAATTGAACCCGTTCCTTCTGATGTCTGGTCAGATCCTCTGGACCACTGAGATATTTTCAATTTGTATTGATATTTCAGGTGATTTATTATTGCTTGTAATAAAATGAATTATGTGTGTTTTGAAAAAATTTTCTTCAGCATTTTGTGCACCACCAAGAAAACTTACTGATATAAAAGAATGCTAATTTATTAAGAGTCTTTTCAAATTATTCGAAATCCGGTTTAAAAACGGGATTGCACACCTTTAAAGAAAGAATTGACAGGTTTCCTAATAAACTTTCAGTGAAATACGAAAGTTTTATCGCGATATCGAAACAGGTCTTCATAAAAATTCTAATATATTCGCATTTCGTCGGTGTATATTATCAGGTCAAATGCAGGTGAATGAACACGTGTTCAGATATACTAGGCCTGCCCTCCCGTTTTTAATAAATCATCAATACTAATTTTTCTCCTTGAATGCATGTATAACAAACCCTTAAACGCGAACACTCTCTTCTACAGGTAGGGCTATAAAATACAAATTAACATATTCATTCGTAACCAATAATTATTATGATCAAGTGTTTACGGCTGCATTAAAGCTTAACTGCCTAACCCTGCGAGACGTAACGCTAGTATAGAAGCCTATAGTGCGCACCTAGTTATGATAGCAGTTAACTAACTGAACGGGTTTTTACCGGTTTTCTTACCGGTAAAATAACCGTACAGCGGTACTCATTGCACAGCTACGGATTGTAATGGCGCTAGTAGACGTCTTATTTTAATAAAAACTAATCGCTTTGTGTGCACATTTATTTATGTTATGTATTATTTATTTATTTGTCTCATTGTAAAAGCAAATAGATATAAATATTGAATTTTTATTGAAATAACTTTTGAAGGTAACCCAAATAAAGATTTAAAAATTGTAAAACAGAATAAACATTAGAAATAATAATGTATTTTATACTTCCCAAACGAACACAAAACAAATGCAAACACACTGCAGTTTCATTGGACCTCGTACTTTCAATCTTTTACCGAAAAATATTCAAGTGATTACTAAACTTCCTCAATATTTAAAAGAGTTAAAATTATGGCTTTTCGATACAGCAGTTGAAACTTTTTTTATTTAATTTGAATCAATTTATGTTTCTCAAAAAATATTCACCATATATTACACTAAACACTTATAACTTCACTATTGTAAACACTTTTTATACAAACCGCTTAGACAAAATGTAATCTTGTTTTTGTTTTATATGCCCACAGTTTGTTTATTTCTAGGTACAATAATATATTAACTTAAATATATTACCCACGCACAGGCTGCGCTTAAGTGGGTTCCCATTATTCGTATTGATTTATATAATATTGTATGTGATTAATGTAGAAATTGGGAAAAATAAAGGAATTAAAAAAACATTAATAAATAAAAAAATGTAATATATAATTGAAGGAGAACTCAATACTAACAAATCTAAACGAAACATGAAACAGAACAAGACACAGAAAAATACGGACAGCATATGGGACTTCAGTATGGCATTCACATAAAAAATATTATAATCGTTCAAAAATAAGTTTTATCCAGTTAAGAATTTTTCCTCATAAAACACATTAATGTAAAGTAAAACCAGTCAAGTAAATATAACCATTAGTTGGTAATAGTAATAAGGCCAAATGAGCCGCAGTACTATTTAGTTAGAAACATGAAAGGGTATTTTATAAGCCCTAGCTAGTTAGAGGATTACGAATAAATCCTTAAAAAAATTTAAACATAAAAAATACAAAAATAAAAAATAAATAAAAAAAAGTTCAAAAAGAAGAAAAAGATTACTGAAGATAGTTTGAAAGGGAGATATATAAATATCAATGGTAGATCGAGGGCGCTAATAATGTAGATTATGAAAGGCGTGAACCATTGTTATTAAATTTAGAATTAATAGACATAATTTGGCGAAATTATTGAATAAAATACGACCTAATAAAAATAGCTCGAAAATCTTTTGACATCTGAGTTAAATAGCATTTAATGAAACACGTTATTTTTTCATTCCTATAATATGTTAAATAACAGAGTCAGATATTTTTTTAATAATTTTCGGAGCATACTTTGTGATTTTTTTTTCTATCGAAGTAATTTCATATAAATACTCTTTCCACTAGGCATATGAATAGAGATTATCTTAAAAAATAAAACTTATTTTTTCAGCTTAAATCTTAAGGGTATTCAATTGAAGTAACCATATATTGTCAGTAGATACTTGGAAAGTTGGGTTTTAAATAATTATAATAACGGTAGAATTAGATTAATTCTTAATTTGTTTCTGAAGACAAACAGGACATTTATGAAATATGATCAAATTACAAAAATAGTTGATAATTATTGTAAATTTCCCTAGATTAATGTGTCTGTAGAATTAATATTAAATTAAATAAAACAACAACAACAAAACTTATAAGTATAAAATTAATAACATAAACCAATTTTATACCGGCAGCATCCTCTTACTCGTTATTGTTTTAAATTTGTAAGCATTTATTTATAATTAATTACCAAATTTTGCTTACTTATCCCCCTTCGGTCCTGTGCCCACCACATAACACTATTTTTATTCTGCAACTGGTCAGCATAATAGGCAATACCTGGTTATATGTTGTATCTTGTATCTAATCACGAATGAGTAATTCTTTTCATTTATTAGATTTACGGATCATTGACTCGCCAAGCACATTGCGCAAGCGATCATAAAAATACTAGTTGCATGGAAATAATTATTAATTGACTTATGTAAACATATTACACAGCCAAAAAATTAGCACACACTGTCAGCAAAAATAAACAAACTTTATTAAAATAGTTTTATTTTTATGCTTGAATTTTTTTTTATCAGACTTTTAAGTAAGAGTTTCAGTTTTTTACATCGATACAAATACTGTATAGGTAGTTTGACCTGTTGAAATCTCACATCATGGCAACCTCTTTGAAATGCCATGTCCCATTGGCTCCTCCTGGCTCTCTCTTTGGGATCCCACTGGCTCCTCCTTGCACCCTCTTCGGATTGCCATAGTCTTACTAGCGCCTCTTGGCACCCTCTTTGGAATTCCATGGTCTCACTGGCTCGTTCAGACACTCTCTATGGGAATCCAGAGTCATACTGGCTCCCCTTGTATCCTCTTTGGAATTCCATGGTCTCACTGGCTTGTTCAGACACTCTCTATGGGAATCCAGAGTCATTCTGGCTCCCCTTGTATCCTCTTTGGAATCCCATGGTCTCACTGGCTCGTTCAGACACTCTCTATGGGAATCCAGAGTCATTCTGGCTCCCCTTGTATCCTCTTTGGAATTCCATGGTCTCACTGGCTTGTTCAGACACTCTCTATGGGAATCCAGAGTCATTCTGGCTCCCCTTGTATCCTCTTTGGAATCCCATGGTCTCACTGGCTCGTTCAGACACTCTCTATGGGAATCCAGAGTCATTCTGGCTCCCCTTGTATCCTCTTTGGAATCCCATGGTCTCACTGGCTCGTTCAGACACTCTCTATGGGAATCCAGAGTCATACTGGCTCCCCTTGTATCCTCTTTGGAATTCCATGGTCTCACTGGCTTGTTCAGACACTCTCTATGGGAATCCAGAGTCATTCTGGCTCCCCTTGTATCCTCTTTGGAATCCCATGGTCTCACTGGCTCGTTCAGACACTCTCTATGGGAATCCAGAGTCATTCTGGCTCCCCTTGTATCCTCTTTGGAATTCCATGGTCTCACTGGCTCGTTCAGACACTCTCTATGGGAATCCAGAGTCATTCTGGCTCCCCTTGTATCCTCTTTGGAATTCCATGGTCGCACTGGCTCGTTCAGACACTCTCTATGGGAATCCAGAGTCATTATGGCTCCCCTTGTATCCTCTTTGGAATTCCATGGTCTCACTGGCTTGTTCAGACACTCTCTATGGGAATCCAGAGTCATTCTGGCTCCCCTTGTATCCTCTTTGGAATCCCATGGTCTCACTGGCTCGTTCAGACACTCTCTATGGGAATCCAGAGTCATTCTGGCTCCCCTTGTATCCTCTTTGGAATTCCATGGTCTCACTGGCTCGTTCAGACACTCTCTATGGGAATCCAGAGTCATTCTGGCTCCCCTTGTATCCTCTTTGGAATTCCATGGTCTCACTGGCTCGTTCAGACACTCTCTATGGGAATCCAGAGTCATTCTGGCTCCCCTTGTATCCTCTTTGGGATTCCATAGTTCTACTGGCTCCTCTTGGCACGTTTTTTGTCATACAATAATCCTACTGGCTCCTTCTGGAAGGCTCCTCTTTGGAATGCCATGTCCCACTGGCTCCTCCTGGCACCCTCTTTGGGATTCCTTAGTCCTACAGTCTCCACCTGACATCCTCTTTATAATGGCATAGTTCCTCTAGCTCCTGGACTCTTGTGAAGTACTCACGGTAAAAAAAAAAACAGATTTAATGAAAACATCTTGTTTTTGACATCGATTACATAATATTCCTAAATATGTACATTATTTCGTTTGTATTATAAAAACTATAGCAAACCAACCAATTTTAAACTGAATAAGCTTTAGATAAAAGTTAATGGAAGACAAAGTCGGGTACGCCCGTGAAAGTCATGGCACGATCAAGCGATAGCAGTTTATATGGTCGTGAATACTCTAAATGACGCACTGGTGAAACAACACCTTTCATAAACGAAACGTTGCTTGAAATAACTTTAATATTGTTTAGTGACTAGATCTGGATAGTCAGGCTCCTCTTCCCGTCCTGCTGATATTTTCTGGAAACATAAAAAAATTTCCTTAAAATAAATACTGAATACAGAAACGTTCTTTACGGGCTCCGAGAGTTTTTAACTCTTGTTAGCATTTCCTAAAAAACACCTTAACCTAGATTAAACTTTGTCTGACTCCATTTCAACGCCCTTTTACAGAACCTCGCAGTTTTAATGCCCAGGGTGTTATATTAATTATATGATACATTATATAATAACACGGATTACATCATATATGAAACCGCCTGAAGCTTATTTATTGCGTATGTACTGTAAAATACGAATTATTCTCACGAATCCACGTACCTGTTCATAAGGTTTGCTTGAAACTGAGAAATAATATATAATGTAGGTAACTAATGCGAGTGATGGAAGATTACTTTTGAACAGAATGATTAAAAACTCATCCAAATTTTTAAAGCATTCTCTTGGAATTCCCTCAGCAGTTTTGCAGACGCAATTGTAACAAGCCGCTCCGTACAGTGTTGCTGAGGCGCCGTATTCATCATCCCATCTACCATAGTACCTACCCGATTGCTATCACCCGACTTTATAAAAAAGAACTACTTAGGGAAAGAGTCGCGCAATTACAGTTGATCGTAATAACACAAACCATATTTTTACACTTTCAACAGCGACGTCCATGTGAAACGTCACTGAGAAATAGCATTTTGTCTTACTAACGCCTGCTTATTTATTTGTATTTTTATGTGAATACCGCGTAAGAATTCCAACTGTTTCCAACCGTCTGGAGACTGTGAGACTATGTCAATAGGGGTGCGTTCTAAGGTTTAAGTTAGCTGAAGGTAGTGGGGAGGCTAAGGAGATGGGGGTGACGAAGGTAGGGCTATTCAAATCTGTTCACCGAACATGACTAACCAACGTTTCAATTCTGAATGGTGGTTTTACACAAGGATGATACTGAGAGTATCTTACACTCTGCGACATGCCGTAAGTATAATAGAATATTTTTTTACCGAGAAAAGGACAACAAGTGTTTCATTATCACTGATTTTTCAGTACTTAAGTTTTTTAATTTCACTGTTAATTTTCTTTTCTGAAGTCGAAGAATGACAATTTTTAAAAGTGCTATACGCAAGCAACGCATCTGTGAGAGTATTTCACATTTATCTATAAATGCAAACAATCAAAAAACATGGACAAATCCACCGTTTCTACATTAAAAAATGAATAGCTTTTTGACCATTCTGTGATTATTCCGCTTTGGGCTAGGTGAGGTTAGGTTAGTTTTAGAAGGGATTTTTCTTAAAACACTCCACTCGGTGACTTTGAGTATCGCCCTGGGCAGTTTATTACTTACACACATACTCGAATGTCTCTGCTGAGAAGAAATCCTTGAAAATTCTATGTGCTAGCAAAATGACAAACCTTTTACGAGTCTACAACTCTGAGATGTCTAAAACTTTATACACACTTAGTTATAAATTGTTTTATACATTATATTTCGAAAAAATTACCACTAAAACTACACTAGCGACACTACCGACTGCAAAGTTAACCGTCTCAAGAAACAATCTATATTTCTTAGGGAGAACGGCTGGGCGACCCTTTTCATATAGATCTTAAATTTGGATTTAAATACCCAACCAAACTGAAAATTTATTTATTTAATCCAAAGATATGTGATATATCTAGGAAGGATATGTGCTACTTTTGTTTATTTATGTATTAAATTATAAAATATTCGTCATAAAAATATACATTTTTATATTGGTTTTATAGGCAACTTTGATAATTATTTGTGTATTACGAATAAATCTTCAGAGGCAACTTTGGCAATTATTTTTGTATTAATGATAATTATTTAGAGGCAACTTTAAAAAAATATTTGTGTATCAATGATAACTATTTATAGGTAACTTTGGCAATTACTTGTGTATTATTGATAATTATTTAGAGGCAATATTGTCAATTATTTGTGTATTATTGATAATTATTTAGAGGCAACTTTGGCAATTATTTGTGTATCAATAATTATTATTTAGAGGCAACATTGGCAATTATTTGTGTATTAATGATCATTATTTAAAAAAATATGTTTTCTCTATTTACTATACCAATACAATGATACATAAAATAAAATAAATATATGAATTAAAAAAAAGCATTTTGATGGCCGTAATTTTTTATTACAAATAACACATCCCCGTTGGAACAAGAAATTTGGCGAATATAAATTAAAATTTCTACCCGAAAAGTGCCTTTTTAGGATGTTTTATTTTTGATTATATCAAACAGTGGGTAGAGAAAGATCATTTTTTTAAATTATTACAATTAACTCACAGAAAAATACCAAATTTGCCTCTAAAATTAATTCTTTAATGGCCTATAATTTAATACACAAATAAATAAAATGACAAAAGGATGATTCTCAGTGACGTTTTGCAAGAACATATCTGTGGTATAAAAATAAATATTGATACGTGCGATGATCGAATTTGAATTATGGAAAAGTTTTAGATGTCATCGTAAAATTATACTGTTTGGTCTCTTTATTTTTTTTCTATTTCACTTTGAAACATGCTGTATGCAAGCAATTCATCTGTGTGAGTACTGTGATCGTGTCAACGCTGGCTGCGATATCTATACAACAATATGATTGCGATGTATTTGGAATCATAACTAATGGCGCGTTCCCACCTTATCTGATCTATGATCTATTTCATAGAATCTCAGAAATATTCTATCAGTGAAATATTGAATCAACTTCAAAATTCGTTCTATTCTATATAAGATCGGCCATAGAATAGAGCAAGATTGAACGAAATTGAATAAAGAAATCCGCGTATCCTTTAAATTCTTTTCCATTTTCAAACCGTTCATTCTATGAAATAAATTCGAGCGTATATAACTAAACTACGATTCAAAAAAGTATATTATTGGAAAACAGAGGTAGGTACCTAAATAGTAAATTTACGCAGATTTCCCTTTTTCTGAGAGAAGGTAGTTAGGTAAGTACCCTAAGCTTAAACTTACTTAAATACGCATGCATTATACAATACATATGCACATAGCGTATGAGCATAAATTACACGCACACTAACAATGTAGTCGTAGGTACAGTAGCGGGATCTTAAATGGGCAGACAGTTAGTGGACCAAACGGCCCCGACCGAATTCGAATGTCTGTACCTCTGCGTCGCACACCGCTAAATACCTAATACGTAACATCATAACGACCTTTAACTTCCACTGCTCTCTTATCTGAGGTTGGATAACATCATGAGAAAAATCAGCAAATCATCAGGGACTATGTCGTCACTGAGAATGGTGTGCGGAGAAGAAAGGAAGGAGAGAAAGTTCTGGTAAGGAAAAAGGTGTGATGGGTTGGTAGGCATCTGGGTGTCAGTGTGACCAGGAGTGACGGACGTTTGAACACGTCCCTCCCACTGGGTGCAAGGCAATGGGTCGAGACCATGAAACTAATCCATACTCTTAGGTAGAGACTGAAGAGGTCTAAAGGTCTCCCTCAAACGGTATCTCTTGCTCCGGTACGCCACGCAGTTGGTGGACAAGACCCGTACAAACCTCGCCTCGCGAATCCGGGCACTCCTGCTTAGTCACCAAACGTTGTGAACTACTTCGGATGACCTACGGCAGAGATGTTTGCTATCCAAATAATGGTTCACGGGGTGGCGCGGTAAATTGCAATTACGTTTTTCACGATATTCGATTGAATTTAAAAGATTTTATTTGCTGTGGGCCATCAAAAGACTTCTCTATATATTGTATCGTAGCGTATACCCGTACAAATCACGGGATATTTGTGAAATTGACAGTTTTTATAAAAATAAATATTTGTCTCATTATCATTGCCATTCAAAAACAAACATAGACAATTATAAAGAGGATCGAAAAAGATTTTTTATACAATATTATTATGTAATTTCAAACAGTATATGATAACATGGGCCTCACTGAGTACTTTGCCCGTGCTGAGGCCCCGATTTTACAATTTAATAAAATTCATAAGAAAGATAAAATAAATTAAAACTGCAAATATTATTAGGTACGTTTGTGTATGTATTGTGTATTACGTATATATGTTTAATTCTTATACGTTGTATAATTTATTTAATATTGTTTTTTTTTTCTTTAATCCATCTTTTAATTTTGTACCTGAAATGTTTTTTTTCTGTCGAATGAACACAGTTAGCAAACTTGAAAAATTACGACGTCTGTCATAATTTTAAACAAAAGAAATAATATTTTTAATATATAATAATTAATTAACTAGCTGCTGACGTGTAACTGTCATTTTTTGGGATCTTTTGACCTTTTAAAGATATACAATTCCGTAATACATTATTTTGTTGTATCTTATAAGGTTTAACCAGCGTTGGTAATGTAGTACTAAAAAAATATTTTTACGACTTGATTATAAAACATCGACTTTTCTCTACTTTCTATAAATATAATATGCATGTATTATATATGTAAACCTTTCGGAAGAAATTCTCTAAATGATAGTGAAAACTCTATCAAAATTTGTTGCGTAGTTTAGAAGAACTAAGCGCACAAACAGAAAGATGCGGATAGCGACTTTATTTTATACTATTTATAGATTACTAAACAAAATATTTTTGGTACCTAATTTCATTATCGATCGTTTAAATTGTTTCCAAAATCAGTTGCAATTTTAAAATTGTTTCTTAAATTCAAAGCAAATCCAAACTCTGGAGAACATCGCACCGGAGTTACAGACAGAATCATCAACGATAAAAGATTTTTTTTTATTATTTGGCATTGCTGTTCTCTTCTATAATGTCTTCTCTTTTACACATAAATTAAAGCTTAATTGACAGTTCCGTCAAAATTATATTAAGAGGTCCTTGTTGAAAATATTATTAATTACGTCTGGCATATTGTTATAGTGCACGACACATTTTATTAACCGAAAAAATTTGCTGTTTTTTTATCTTACAAGCCTTCTAAAAGACGTTATAAAATAATTCACGCAATTTCTTCCCGTGTTTTATCTTTAAGGCGGTGCCATACTAGGTAGTAATGCAAAATCATGTGTTTTTGGTTTGAAAATTTGGTCGCCTAGAAATGTTTCAGATGCTTTAATTAAAACTGCTTTAAAGTTCAAAATCTCCTCCTTACGAACCCATTGTCGGTTATAATTTTATTGTATAATGTGGCAAATTAAATTATTTATAAAATGATCGAAAAAAAAAAATTTATGCCTGAACATCCACAAAATGAAAAAGAGGCACTTTTTGGCCATGTTTTTTTTCTTGCATAAATCAAAACAGGCGGATGGTGTTAAGCAGGAATTTAAACCTTATCGCCATCTACGTAAGGGTTGTTATTGATAGCGGCTCCATTTAAAATATTCCGCGACTTAGTGCATCGCCTTAACAATTTAATATTTAATTTCATTGACACCATGGCCAATAATACCAACAAAATAATGATGAAAAACATATTAACATAACATTAATGTTGTATTAAATAATTAAGGCTAATTTGTTCGATTTTTTGAATAAACAGCTATTATCCGTAGATTCGATTTGTTGGCTTTTGGAACAGCTCATGTTGTCAAAAATAGAAGTTAACCACAGAATAATTAAAATTTACACCTATATGAAACCAAAGGTCCGACCGCATGTTGAGAAAATTTATGAAACTTTTGGAATTTTTTATTAATTATTTTAATATGAAACAACAAAAAATGAAGGAAGATTAATGTTTATAATACATTTTTCTCATAAAATATAAAGTTTTTTTTTCGAAATCAGTAATTTTAGTTCAGTCCTTGGACGAACAAATGAAAGTTGATCCATTTTTTGTTTGATTTCTAAATTCGAATATCAAAATAATAATATGTTTATTTCTAATAATTCAGATATATCCCAATTATTTGGATTTAATTGAGAAGCGGAAACAAATTTTCCTACTTTCTGACCACATCTTTAAGAAATGTAACGGTAAATATTCCAGTGGCCTGAAAAGTTAATTTAGCGTTAGATAAATCGTTAACAAAGTGGTATCGGGAAAAATTAAATACTAACCTTACTTGTAGCCATTAATTAATAACTACTAACAAATAGCATTAAATATTAGTAGGCGGTTGCGTGTTTCAACTGCGGTTATTTGAAATGCTTCGGCAATGGTAGAATCTATTAATCGACTACAAAATAATGTGAAACCTTGAATTAGGGTAATACCAGCAGCCGATGTAATCTCGCAGGCAAAAGAAGCATTGTGCTGTCGAACAATTTTTTTTTTCAATTACAAACAAAAAACATTTTTCACCAACACGCCCCCACTGACCGCTCGACGTCGCAACGGATCACGTGATAATATAATATCCATTTATTTATTTTATTTATTCGTGTTCTCCCTAAAGCGGTAATGCACCAATGCAAATTACAAATTTGAACTGCATTTAAGTATAATGGGGCTGTTTTATTATTTTGTGACATGCATCAAAAGATAGTTGCTGAACTGTGTGTAAGTGAAGTTAAAAATTCCGATGGTAAATGCAGTTGGGTCACTCTGTTGATCGGTATGGGTATACTTAAATAATTTATTTAAAATATGCTAATAATTTATTTAAAATATGCCTTATATATGGGACAATCAACACGCCTTTAACGGCACAAAAAAGTGATAGAAAATGAAAATTTCACAACAGGAATCTTGATATTGAACTTTTTTAATTAATAGTTAGATTTATCGAAGATTCTCTTCTCCTGTTAATTATTTTCTTCTGCATTGCTTATACTTAGCAGTATTCACTTTTTACAACCTTTTTAAATAAATAATATTATTTTAACATTTTATACATGTTACTTTACACTTTTCTTTGAGTTATTGTACATTTACATTTTATACTTTTCTTCTATAGTTGTTATACTATTACATTTTATACTTTTCTTTCAGTTGTTGTACTTTTACATTTTATACTTGTTAATTTTCTTTGAGTTGTTGTACTTTTACATTTTATACTTTTACTTTTATTTGAATTGTTGTACTTTTACATTTTATACTTGTTACTTTATGCCTTTCTTTGAGTTGTTGAACTTTTACATTTTATGCTTGTTACTTAATACTTTTGTTTGAGTTTTTGTACTATTCTTAATATTGTTGATGGCAACGTTATGCCGTATATATGAAAAAATAAATATAAAATAAAATAACAATCTAATAGTTAGGTTAGGTACAACGCGCCACGATTCCATATTAGATTAATAATAATAGCATATTTTGATTTAGTCTGCGACATATCGCAGTATTTAGCAGCAAACGCAGCAGCCTTTAGCATTGGTATGTGGCTCATTATTTCTCTGCCTACCCCAAGATGTAACGTATTGTGACGTGGCATACGATATACCTATGCATTGCACCCATAAATGTAACCAGCGGGCACGAAATATTTATAATTAGATCTTTTGAAACTTTTCTTGGTTTCTATTGCGGGGTTTATGCCCGTTTCTGTGTTGTTGTTTTGTTGTTAAAAATCGTCACACTTAGTTCTGAAGTCGAAGAAGGAAGATAGACATTCCCGTCATTATTTACACCATTATTAGCGGAAAATGTTGCTTAAGCTTTGATGAATAACTTAGCTCGCAGAGGATTGTATCTGCGTTGTCTAAATAGGAATTCTGACGCATTTGTACACTCGGCTATTGTGTATATTCATATATACCAAAAAACGTTCATTCTGAATATCTGAGTTTTATTGTATTATAATACGTTGAATTAATAATTCGGCATTTAAAAACAATTAATACCGAAAGAGTCCCTTGCGAGTTATTCTTAAAAACAAATTAAAAAAAATAATAAAATTTTAGCGTAGATAATTAGAATGTTTGGGACTGTACAAACTTGATTTCTTCTGTTGGCATCCTTTTGGGAACATTTAGAATGGTGTTTTGATACCCTTTTGGATTTTATATAGTTCATTGATGTGATTTGAGGTCACAGATTCCCATCAAAGATATTCGAGACGAATGTGGCAAAGGGCATAGTAGACTTAAAATTATATTTATTATATATCGTTGAAGAAGAAGATAGTACAAATAAATATAAACACAACGTGAAACATAACAAGGCACAGGAAAATAAAAAGGTAACGGTCTAATCTGGGAATCGAACCTAGGGTATCTGACTCCCGGGGACAACCCTCTAATCACTCGGTCATTGAGACCTAAGTCATTTTTTCCATCTAATATTTTAGATTCAGAATTAAAAATGTTATTCTGAAATAATTTTTCCTTATTTTTTGAACGATTACAAAGTTCTACAATTTTTTTTTCATAACTTAGCTAGTGTCTCGGATAAATATTTCCGATTTTTTATTTATTTGGGACATCTATTGACTTTTTCTGAAAGTAAAGCATTATTTGAGTGTCCCGGTAAGGCAGAGATTGTGGGTTCGTTTTCCAGTTGACATCGTTACCTTTTTATTTTTCACCGACTTCTTCTGTTTCATACTTTTTTTTATTTTATTTTTTATTGTGTTTATTTCTTGCTAGAGCAATCCCGATGAGTTACAGATCTCATTTTAGGACAGGAGGAACTTACAATTCATATGATTTCGAATTTCGATTTCAATTTCGAATTTCGAATTCGATTTTGAAATTCGTTTTGATTTATTAGTATTTTCATCTTCTCCGATGATATAAATTAAATTGATGGATATAACCTTCCAAATTTAAAAATAATTTTATTCAAATAAAAATTGAATATTTATTATAACTTATAGCACGCAATGATGTGCTTCAACGCTTCGTGAACTCAACAGAGTTCAGAACGGATCTGCACTACTCATCTCTTCTGGGTATCCGACCTACTTATAGCTAAAAAAAGGTCGTCTTTGAATTTGTCGGGAATTCCAAGATGTCTTGGCAAATATTAGAAATCATTTCACTTACTAGAATTTTGTCGCGTTTAATACCGGTGATATGTTAGAGTAATAGATACTCGATCTATCGCATTGGTGAATAATTACCATAGCTTACATATAACTAGCTGACTTATATCCGGCGTTACTCGGCTTCTCTATACTTACCATAAATATAATACACATGTTTAAAAAAATGTTAATTTTACGTTAAAACTACATTTTGGACCAAAAAAACATATTTCAGCATAGGTATACAAAATACAATAACATACAAGTTAGACAAGGGTACAAAGAAAACATAAAAAACTCCGATGGTAAATACAAGCTTTGGGTAACAACACTATCAATATCATGCTATAAAAGCTTTCAACAGCCTAACACTTGAGAATAAAATTGACGAAAACAAAAATAAATTCAGGCACAAAATTACAAAAAGGCTTAAAGAACAAAAAAGACAATATTACAAAAACTTCTTAACATCAAATAATAAAACCTACACGTAACACAAAAAACCAATATAAAACACACACCCTCACAAACACACAACATATAATATAAATATACCCAATTTTTACTTTAGTTCTTTTTATTTAAATAAATTAATTTTAAATCTATATTTTTAGTTTAAATTTATCTTAATCGTATGTTTTTTTTCTTCGCCAATATTATATATATTTTCTTTAAATGTATTATGAATATTTTTTGTATTATAAAATGGAGACCTCAGGACGGGTAAGCCACCCAGTGAGGCCAACATTACTAAATTGTACTAAGAAATGTAAAATATTATACCAAATAAAAAAATACACGGGGTAAAGAACGCTAACTTGGAGAGGTGTTGATGATGGTAGAGGTAACAAAGATAAATCACCTTTTTAAATGAAATGAAAAATAGTTTTCCAAAGAAAATCTATCATGCAAAAAATTCAATTTCTTTACCTAAAAAATACCTTAAAACATCTTAAAATATCTGTTTTACTTGTACTATCATTTAAAATAACTGCCGAAAGTTAGCGCACTTTACCCCCGGACACCCTGTATAAATCTTCCGGAAGATTCTCTAGTTTGATTGAAGATTGTTTAGTTTAGAAGAATAAGCGCACAAACAAATATTTCGTACATCGTATTAGATAATTCGTAAGTATCGATACTTTGATTTGATTATGTAAAAATAGGTATGATTTAGTTAATTTTTAAAGGAATTACTTTTCTTTTAATAACTTTTGAAGTTTATTTATACCGATCAATTGAAGAAGATATAGATATATCTAAACGAAGCACTTAACAGAAACTCTTTTTCGTTATAATGTATTTAAAAATTTGCAAACAATTATAAAATTTTTGGGAGCATTCATGGTAATTTTTTTAATGCAAACTGAAAGCGAGTGATTTTCTCTTTCTAACACAATTTAAATCATATTTCTCACCGCAATAAAAAATAAGGTAGCATAACTTTAATGAGACAACTATCAGGCTAGGATATATACAGGGTTTTCCAATAAGAGGTGTTATTTTGATATTCAATCGTAAAATATCAATGGTTTCGTTGCTTGTGTGGCACGTAGTGCCGTCTTGTTGAAAGTTAACGTTGTCTAGATCAATATCAGCCAATTCCGGTCATAAAAAATCATTAATCATCTCTCGATAGCAATCCATTCACCGTAACTGAAGCTCCAGCCTCATTTTCGAAAAAGTAAGGTCCAATGACTCCGCCGGACCATAAACCGCACCAAACAGTCACACGTTGAGGATAGAGAGGCTTTTCAACAATAACTCTTGGATTTTCCGAGCCCCAGATGCGACAATTTTGCTTGTTGACGAAGCCACCGAGGTGGAAATGGGCCTCATCACTCAAGATGATTTGCATTTGATACACTCAAGTGAATTTTAATAATTCCAATGCGTTGTTGGAGCGTGTATCGTTCCATTTTTATTAATCGCATAGTTTCTACTTGTCAAATGTAAAAAAATGACCGCTTCAAAAGTAACGTCTACCGAAATAGCGGGCTATTCAAAATAACACCTCTTATTGGAAAACCCTGTATTTACCAAAAATACTCTCGATTATTTGTTGTCTGTGAAGAACATATCTCAAAAGTGCCCGAGAGGTCAAAACCGAAATATTTATTGAGCATTAACTATGAAATCAGCTTCACACATTTCCTTCCACCAACCGGCAATAGATAAATACTTTATTATTTAATAATATTGACATGCAGCACACAGCATTGAACAGTATATAATATATATATAAAATATTATAGTGTGGTGTGTTCCTAACTCCTTCCCCTCCCTTACCGCTATTCGCGTCCTTGCGACGTGCTGTTCACCCGCTGACCCACTTGCGGCATAGCATACTGACGCAGCGGCTGTACACGCGCACATAGAACGCTATGTATGAGTGCGCAGTGCATACTTGTGTGCGACGTGGCAAGCACCAATACCAACAGACGTGTCTAGTGCAGGGGAGCTGCACATAAATAATGTTCAATTAATTAAATTAAATAATCCATCGTTTTGTTTATCTTCGTATTATGGAGTTTTAACCAATCATTCTGAATGAGCGACTTGCAATTAGATCAATTTTCCAATATCACTAATACAATTTTGAGTTTTCTCTTTTTGTATTAAATATTAATAACAATTAACAATAATTTCTGGATCCCATAACATAAAATATTTCACTTATAGTTAGCATACCAAACAATGTAATCATTTTTACTGCTTACTTACTACTTACTGCTAATTGACGATCAGTATGAAAAAAAATTTAGAACCCATCAAATAAAGAGGACAATTATCCTGCTGATCATTTAAACCCGTTCACGAACCACCAACGGGTGGATCGGGGTGCGATCGGGTTACTTTTTCATAAATGATTCGATTGTCAGAACCCGTGTCCCTTGATGGGTGCTGGGTACCTAGCACAGTCGATTGATAAAGGATTTATCAATAGTGTCGATAACTTGTCATCGTTCCCGAGCTCGACTGCAGACCGCTAACCAACAAACAACAAACAACAGATCAAAACGACTGCAGTGTTCTTAAATTATTCGCTGTGAACTGTTGTTTGTGCGTTAGTAATCTGCGGTTGTGCTATGAGACTATGACAAGTTATCAACATTATTGATAAATCATTAGTTGATCGACTGTGCTAGGTACCCAGCACCCATCAAGGGACACGGGTTCTGACAATCGAATCATTTATGAAAAAGTAACCCGATCGCACCCCGATCCAAGCAAGATGGCAAGCGACCATATATGTATGAATTTTGTTGACCATCTTTCTCTTCTCGTAAATTTCGAACTCTCAATAGATACCTGAGATCCTAAATGGCCTATCATTTTCCAGCAACCTACCTACGTTAAACGAAAGTACCCGATCGAAGATCAGGTGATGGGTATTTGGGTCTCAGGTACGATACGTACTTTCGACTGCCGGCGGCCACGTCGATCTCTTCTCTCTCTATTGTATGGGATTTTTTCCATGTGTAAAAGTACCCGATCACTTCGCCATTGGGTCATGAGTGACACGGGTCGTGCAAAGTGATTGATCGACCCAGCTCTAACGTACACACATAACTGCCATATTTAGGAGTAAGGCAGGACGCGTATTCATTGGTTTATCAAAAAATCTTGTCTGATTGACCTTGAACCTAATCTAACTCTTTTAAATCATGTCATGCTAATAATAACCTCTATCTGCTCTCAAGGTAAACTGACCAACGGTGCCGTATCCCTGTGATTCGAACACTTTCAAAGGATTGCATTTCTGTCCGCGGTAGCAAGCGCTATGCACCGCTCAAATACCTACAGAGAAATATACAGATAAAACATAGCTAAATCCTACACACACACACATTGCTACGATATACAAAGTATATATTATATCTAGTTATGCATCATCTATCTGTCTATGCGCACAAACGATGCGCACAGACCGATATTGAATCGACTTCATGGCGAAATCAGACACTTATTATTGTTTTATAGCATATTATTATTTTGTTTATATGTTATTCAGCGTTTTGTTTACGGTTTATAAAGACGACGACGATGATTTTTATATGTTTTTGTAAACATTAATAGATAAATCATGATGTATTTGAGAAGGTCTCCGCAGATGTATGCAGAGAAACTTAATATCTAGTATATTTCAAGGTCATTTAAGATTTTTATAGTTTTATTGTAAACCTGTCACGCGACTTTCAAAAGAGTACTAAAATATTCCCTCGTTTAAGGGAATGGTGTTAATTGAAAGAGAGGAAAATTATTATAATCGAAAGCGAATGGTGGAAGAAGTCGGGAACACTCGAGTGAATCATATACTTGAGTCGGGTCATGTTCATGCGTTATGTCACGAGTCAGAATAATGGAAGAGTACGTATATATATGAAACGATATAAGGAATGTGAATGAGAAGAAATAAAGATCTTTTGACAACAGTTGCAGGTGGTCTATCCTATTTGCCCACCCCTCTGCGTAAACATATTTTAAAATAAAAGCGTAATGTAAAATTGAAACGTAATGTAAAATTAAAACGCAATGTAAAATTGAAACGTAATGTAAAATTAAAACGCAATGTAAAATTTAAACGTAATATAAAATTGAAAAGCAATGTAATATTGAAACGTAATGTAAAAATGATGCGTATTGTAAAATTGAAACGTAATGTAAAATTGAAACGTAATTTAAAATTGAAACATAATATAAAACGGAAACGTAATATAAAATTGAAACATAATGTAAAATTAAAACGTAATGTAAAATTGCTGCGCTAAATGTAATGTAAAATTGAAGTGTGGGTATATTTGTGTAGGTGTTTATTTAGAAACAGACTTATGACCAGAAAGGACGAGGCACGCATTCATCTATTACATAACATCATCTGCAAGCATTCTTTCTCGGTTGCACTCCCTTTTCAGGCACACATTATATTTTTTAAACAAAGTCAAACATTCCCTGGTTTCAAATAACTTTTTTACCCAGGCCTTGAAGAAAATAATTTCCCTCGGGGAATTTTCGTTTAAGAGACGGGTATGGGTACCGCCGCCCTGGTAACCATTTATTACCCCTGCCATAGATCACCCCAAGTAGTTCGCTACGTTTGGTGACTTAGCAGTGGTGTCCGGTTTCATGGAGTGAGATTTATCTAGGTCTTAGCGGCGGATGCGTTTACCCACCCTAGATGTTTAGCGGTTTGAGGGAGACCTCTTGACCTCTCCAGCTGGACTCTCTATCGACCCCTCGCCTTGCAATGCAGTGGGAAAAATCTTTTCCTTCCCAGAACGTTCTCTCCATCGTTCTCTCCCTAAAATGACCCTCCAAACAGTAACCCCAAAGATGACACAGGCCCAACTTTCCATTGGTCCACCTGCGTGGAGCTATTGTAAAAAAGGGCCTATGTCAACTTTAAAGATGCTGTGTGAAGGGTCCTTTCGATGAGACGAAGGACTAAACATGGGTCTTGAAGAGACCCATTTTATAGGAGGGAAGAAACACAGAGCAAATCATTAAACAACAGATATGTCGTTACATAAATATAAGCGAATAATTTTTTTTGCACAAATATAGCAAAGTGTTGAACCCGCGACGCCTAGATAATAATCAAACCTTTGGACCAATTGACCAACTAACCGTTAGTTAATTATTTAGCTCAACCTAATCACAATACCCTGAAAAGTCCAACTCAAGTGGGTACCACGAAGTATGTCTTTCAAAGACCGGGAGATTTTCAATATTCATTGTGACTTTTTCAACTTACTACAATGCGTAAAATACAAATTTACAAAACGTATTGTCAATTGCACAACAGTAAAGCGCCGGTCGTACAATTTGAGCCACGGAAATTTGTCACTCTTTTGCAATAAATTTGTCGCATCGGGTTGAAATTTGCAACGCCTCAGTGAATACTTCAATCACAGGTGATCATAATTAGTTTACATAAATAAACCTTTTTCAACCTAAATACTGCTACCCTAAAAATAATATCCTCTTGGAAATGTCACCTCAAGGGCTCTGTACAAAACTAGAAGAAAAAAAACTTATAACTATATCTATCTCTAACTACAGGGTTTTCCAATAAGAGGTGTTATTTTGAATAGACCGCTATTTCGGTAGATGTACTTTTGAAGCTGTCATTTTTTGACATTTGACAAGTAGAAACTACGCCATTAATAAAAATGGAACGATACACGCTTCAACAACGCATTGAAATTATTAAAATTCACTTGAGTGAATCAAATGCAAATCATCTTGAGTGATGAGGCCCATTTCCACCTCAGTGGCTTCGTCAACAATCAAAATTGTCGCATCTGGGGCTCGGAAAACCCAAGAGTTATTGTTGAAAAGCCTCTATCCTCAACGTGTGACTGTTTGGTGCGGTTTATGGTCCGGCGGAGTCATTGGACCCTACTTTTTTGAAAATGAGGCTGGAGCAACAGTTACGGTGAATGGATTGCGCTATCGAGAGATGATTAATGATTTTTTATGGCCGGAATTGCATAATATTAATCTGGACAACGTTTACTTTCAACGAGATGGCGCTACGTACCACACAAGCAACAAAACCATTGATCTTTTACGATTGAATATCAAAATAACACCTCTTATTGGAAAACACTGTACTTACTACGGATACGAGCTGTTTTTATTTTAAATAATAAAAATAGGCCATTAAATAATGGTAATTATTAGTGAGTTTTAATAAATTATTTTGAAAATCATTATTTTTTATGTATTGGATGGATCGATAAATAATTTAATTCAATAATAATTAAGTTTTTTTTAGTAAGCTGTAGAATGAACAAAAAAAAAACAGAAAATGAAAATTGTAGAAATGAATCGCCAGTCCAAATTTAAACGGAATTAATAAATATGTACAAACACATCTACTATTATTGTTTAAAATTATTTTGCAAAGCGTCGAACAATTGGTAACAATTAACAATTTACGTTTAGTAGTTAAGTCGTAACCTTACATATATCAGATTTTTACAGCATTAAACCGCACATCATCGATAAAAAAATACCGATTTCGATTGTGAGTATATCCGTGATTAGAAATTTGTTTCAATAAACTCGGATTTATATTGAATTTATGTGTAATTTTCAAAATTGGAACATATTGCGTCAGGCATTCCAGACAAGCGATAAAGTACCTACCTACTTATAATACACCATTTTAGCAGAAAATTAATTTGTCATTTTCAAAATTGGAACTTATTGTGTCAGGCATTCCAGACAAGCGATAAAGTACCTACCTACACATAATACACCATTTTAGCAGATAATTAATTTAATTGTCATTTTCAAAATTGGAACTTATTGTTTCAGGCATTACAGACAAGCGATAAAGTACCTACCTACTTATAATACACCATTTTAACAGAAAATTAATTTAATTGTCATTTTCAAAATTGGAATCGATGCGTCAAGATTTCAGAGAAGCTATAAAGTACCTACCTACCTGTCTATAATATAATATTAATTACAAGAAAATTATTTTAAACATATTCATTGAAATGCATATTTCCTTTGATGAAAATTTTAGGGTTAATCTTGACAAATAAAGTCAAATTTCGTGATGTTTGCGGTTAGTTTTCGGTAATAAATTAATGCAAATCCTGGAAGCGGAAATTAACCCACTCTTCGACATCCTATCGAGCTGAAACTCGACAAATAGACTCGTTGTCGGTGACAATTCACTGTATCAAATTTTTACTCAGATTTATTTCCCATGGTGAAACAATAACAGAACTTGAATAGAAACATGAATTTTCTATCAAAAAGCCCGTCCTCTAACATAATTCTCCGTGATTTTTCACGGGTCTGCGCTAGTATTATAATAAAGTTTGATATTTTTATAATTAATACCTTTATCACACGTGCATAAAAATCTTAAATAATCATTTAGCAATAGCTTTTAATTGGTCACCGACCTCTCCAGTCGAACAACACGTTACAGGTTGTGAAATTCATCGATTGTGCCCAGCACTAGGTACTAGATTCTAGACTGTCATTGTATTAAGTTGTGCAATCTTACTCAAAAACAATGTCCAGCCAAATAAAAATGTCAGTAATAAAAATTGTCAATCAATGCTGCGAGTGGCGAAATCAATTATTTCAATGGAAATTTCAGCGACCGAGTGTTCGTAATTATTACAGGTTGTATCGTTTCAACGGAACAATACAACATTTTTTCTTTTTTATGAGTCGTTGTGCTAAAAATGATTTTTTACGTGACTTTTTGTTTGATCACAATACCCTATGGATGTTTAATGAAGATGATACGTTTATCATTATTTTAATGATACCTAACACTCATCGATCACCCGTACCACACACAGCTGCGCCCCGCCTTTGTTTCTACTTACACACCAAAGCATTACTTCCATTGGTTCCACCGAACGCTTTGATAGGTAATCCGTGGAGTTTTGTAGCAGCTCGGCAGCAACTCAGCCCGCTTCCATGTCACTTCTCTTTGTTTCTGGTATTAAATCTGTTTTCCTCCTTCATATAATCTGAACCTCTTTACGACCCACATTACTAAATCCCTTCCTACATCCCCTTAACCCGCTTCACAACGCTTCCCACTCGGGTGGCGACGTAGTTCCCCAGTCTTACACTGTACTGGTTCCTTGGTCGATTGTGAAATACTCGCTCATTGTAACCCGTTCACGAACCATCAATGCGCAAGCGGGTTTCTTTTTCAAAAAAATTGTCAGCACCTATGTTTGTAGACTGGGCATCTCGAATCTACGAGAGACAAATAGTGATGGTAGATTCCTGGTCAGAATTTAAATTGGCCATCATTTACCTACTACCTACCTACGACAAACGAAAGTACCCGATCTTAGACCCGGTTACTGGTACTGTCGACTTAGGAAGGCTGCGGGTGGAGGGCCGCTCTTAGATCTTTCTTCTCTTCTCTACGACATGTTTTCGAAAGAGTGAGTCTTTTCGATCCGATCACACCGCCATTAGGTCATATAAATTGATTGATCGACCGCGATGCTCTTGTAAGGTGTAACAAAAAAAATAATAAAATGATGCATAATAATGAATAACAATTTAAAATATTATTACTGTTTTAAATGGTGGGTACCTGCATATATAATTTATTTATTTCTGGTATGGGACAGCCTGTATACTGTCTGGTCAGTATCAGAGGACGTGCAAATTAAATGTTTAGAACTGTTTTTTTACCTAAAAATGTGTAATTGCCCTTTAGTACTGAAAATAGTGACCATTATGTTATGTTTATTTTACATTAATTTAATAAGTGCTGTCGCAGTGAAAAATAACGCGATATTATAATTCCAATTTTGTAGGAGACAATGAAAATTATTTTCTGTTGTAATATTGTATTGAAGGTTCTAGGCAGAATTTTAGATAAAATTTCATTCGTGATGAATATTGTACGTACTGATACACCTTGTAAGGAAAATGCTCAAGGAAGATATGGCTCGATCAACTGAACCAATGACTGGAGTCAGAATAACAGAAGGATATATACAGGTGATGTATACATGTGAATAAAGCAAGGAGTGTGTGCCAGTACATATATGTGGCTGCCTTCTTCTCTGCCTACCACTGGTGGGAAACGTCGCAACGTGATAGTGAGACACAGAATAGGCGTTTTACACAATGCTGTTTTTCGTCCAGTTTCCAAATGGTTCGTTTTTCATATGGATTCGGTATCAATGTTTTACATATTTTCGTACAGTTTAAGATGGCGGACATTATTTGTTCATTAAAAGACTGTAACAGATAATGTTTACTACAAATCGTGAACTTGCATGACTATTCGGTATATGTTTGATGCATAAATAAACCACTCACGTTTGATGATTTATTGGCAGCAGGCAAACGGCGGATCTGAAGCTTTCTTGTGATCTATGGTTATGTTCAAAGTGTTGCACGTAATATAATTTCGATGTTGCCATTTTTGACGAATTAGTTGTAAATACTTGATAAATGTACTTGAATCTGTGCAAAGATGGGCGGTCCGTTTGACTGATCGTCCGTTGTGGACCTGTGATCGAAATGGGTCGCGATATGTTGCTGTTTTAAGCAAAAGGGATTAACTATAGTCACATTCTTATATACCTTTCACATACTCGTATTATAATAGAATGTAAATTACAATGTAACTTTCGCAAATGCCTAGCTGCCTTTTTACTTACGCTGGCAGTATAGTTTCCATCGTGTAAAACATTGAAATATCAGAGCACCATTGCGAGTTTGATGCAATTTATAGTTCGATTAGATCAATTATTAATTTCATAATACTTTTACTAGGAGGGCCATTATTCCTTTTTTTTTGTAAACCTTCAATAATACATAATTGCGTTGTATTTTCAATTTTCGTAGATCGCCGACCTTGTGTGTAAATTTTAGGTTTACTGTATAGTGACTGCCCTCTCAAGCGTAAAAGGTTGTGACAAAATGTCCGAGACGATGTTACACAACTGTCGTAATGTCCAAAATTATTTTAGTAGCACCCCGGCCACAAATTGATGCACGAATGTCCATAATCACACTTCCTTAACTAGTTTGCATTGCACGTGAATCCCAACTACTCCTGACTATTCGAAGCCATTGGGACTATGACAACCCTTACTGGAGTGTGTTGTTAGGCTGAATGTAATAGGAACGGGAAGGATATGGGATAGATGAAGGTTGGACTAAACACGGTTATTGCCTTTTCAATCGACCTGCAACATTTCTAATTTGAAGTATGATCTAAGCGATAATGGTTGTCTGGGGTACGAAGGCACTATGTATTAGTTCATATTAATAAAATTTGAACCTGAACCGCGCCCTCTGGATTCGTATCTTAGCATCTTAACTACTCATCCACAGAGCAGGAATCGCGCTACTCAATGGTAAACGTGTAACGTACGTTATAATCTATGCGTTCACAAATGGTGTAAATTTTTTCTTTTGCATGTTACACTTTACATTGTTAAGACGAATTATTAAATTTGTTTGTGCCCGTACATACGCAATATGAATATAAATTAATAGTTTTATACGTGTAAAAACTCAGTTCTTTCAAGAAAGGCATACAAATACAATATTGGATTGTATTCCTTTATTGAAAGAATAGAGTTTTTATCGGGACATAACCAACTATTTCTCCATATTCAATTTGCGTATGTACTGGGGCAAACAAAAAAATCTAAATATTTTAAAGCGTAACTTGCAAATAGTATATTTTCATAAAATAATGAAAGCATTGCCGCCTATACGTAGATTATAACTAACGTTAGTTTTCACTTAAAAGGAAGCTGCAAGACAAAAATGTATATATTCTTGGTATACCTTATATTGTACGTAAAAGGCATTAAAATCGCTTGACAAACGGAGTCAAGAAACGTTCGATTTCAAGCACAAAACTGGTTTTTATTTATTTTGTAAATAATTTTATAAGAAAGCAAAAAAGTTAATCAAGTGAAACTGTTACAGATAATATTAGCTATAATACTATATATTTTTAAGTTTTTTCCTTTATGCGTTCGTACATTTCTATTGAAAATATAAAAAAATTAGTAGTTTTCATTTATATTTTTTTATGGAGTAATTTATTTTTTTATTTGTATTCTACTCAAACAAAACGATAGGAAAACCTTCAATTTATCTAAAACATATTTTTTGGTTTTTATAATGTACACCAATTCGTTATAAAGATTAATCAAAATAGTGATTTGACATTAAGTATTTCGCAAATTTTTCTTTTAATATTTGAAATGTGTAATATATTTTTTTAAATTTCTATCTTTGCAAGTCAAGTAACATCCCATGATTTTTCACTGGTAAAAATTAGCAATTTTATAATATATACATTCATCTAGTACCTCAAGTAAGATAAATAATATTTTTTGTATATCAATCACCTTCTAGAGTAGTCAATAAAAATATTGCACAATATCCCAAGGTCTTGGGTTTGATTTCCAAACGTGCCCTTCGACGTAGAAAACAACGGTTCAACTAACTTAGACTTGCTATAAAAAAGGTTTAACACAAAGCAGTTTATTCACCATTGAAGTAAACGTCCTTACGTTGTCCAAATAATGTTTATTTTTATTCCGCACAAGGCCATAATGTTTTTGACACTATGCATTTTATGAAAGTTTGTCAAACTCAACTCAAGTCATTAGCCTTTGGGTACTATGGATCTTACTATGGTGTTATGAAATTGTATCAGTTTTTTCTATCTGGAATTTCAAAAGTCAACGAAATAGTATATAAATATGTAGTGCTCGTTCCTGACACACGCTCCCTGTGTAATTCACATTCATTCATCGTCTTGTAAAAACTTTTATTTTTATGAATCTTGGCATGACCCGAATCTAGTAATTGTCCTCCTCGGATTTCCCAACTTCTTCTACCACCAGATTCAGTTTAGATAGTTTGGACATATAGAGCGGATGAAAGCGGAAAGGTGCACAAGAAGATTAAAATATTTTCATATATATATGGTGTCCGGAAAATAGCGATACCAGCGGGAACCTTGTAATCCACATCACATTTGGAGTTGATTTTGTGGGTTAACTTTTTTTATTTAAGCTTTGGTTTTTCGAGTAAATTGAGTCCGGAATTGGAGTCAAACTTGAGAAAAAAAAATTGGTACGATGATGTTTTAAAAGTTTTAAAATTTGACAAGTTTAGATCGAAATAAAAACTTTTTTATGAGTTCTCTATGTGATGTGGATTCACCAGTTTCCCGCTTGTGCTACTAGTTTCCTGACACCGTGTCTACCTTGTAATACATAGACAATAATGTACAGAGTATTTCGGAACCCTTCAAAGTGGTAGATACTCTCAGTATTGCCCGGGTAAAGATCATCATCAAGAACCGATACGTCGGCGATTCTTGAAATGACTTTAAGACAACATAACGGGGGTTTGCTCGATGCTCACATTTTAATTATTTCTCCCTGATCCCTCTATAAACATATGAGATTTAAGTAATATGTTAATCGGTAATAATTAAAATAAACCCAACGGAAAGATCGATTTTCTAGGTCTGCTAGGGCAAAGTCGATCGTTGTCCGTTCATTACGCAGGGCAGCATGCCAAATATTGTTTTTACACGACTTCATCACTTATGTCTTTAAGATTCCCATTTTATTTTTGACATTTGACAGGGAAAATTCAATTACAGGTCTGTCCAATACATTAGGGGCGTGCGTCACATATTTTTGTGCACGGCTGCTTCACTTACGTCGTTTTAAGATTTAAGCTTTATTTTAGGGTATTGTCTCGCCCTAAAACTTCGTTTGGTGGTCAGATCTCAATGGCCAACCTACCTATTCCCCATCTCCTTCTCTTCTACGATTCCTTTCAGCTTCACAACATACCCCGATTGGTGATTCCACAATCCTACTGGCTCCGGATAGTTGGAATTTTTGTGCAGTGTAAAAAGTTTTGCCAGGTACCTCTCACGCTTGATGATAACAATTAAATTTATTTATTTTTAACTGTTTTATAGCCTCATCGTCTCTGCGTGCTTCCTCGGATATTCTGTTGATAAAATAAATAAGATATTCTTAGATATCAGACTCGGTGCATTCCGTTGCAGTTGAATGCAGCTTGGTGCAGCATGCATTCAAAGTAGACTAAAAATACTCTTCTAAGAAATAATATCCGCTCAAACGAGAGGAAATTGTAAATCTTTTCATTTTTGCCGAAAAATTTTTAGGCAGTGCGGAGTTTCTTTACGGTGGAAGAGTTAAAAACAATATAAAAGGGATAAACAGTGAAGATTTAGATGTGTTAGTGGAAGAGTTAAAAACAATATAAAAGGGATAAACAGTGAAGATTTAGATGTGTTAGTGGAAGAGTTAAAAATAATATAAAAGCGATAAACAGTGAAAATTGAGATGTGTTAGTGGAAGAGTTAAAAACATTATAAAACGGATAAACAGAGAAGATTTAGATGTGTTAGTGGAAGAGTTAAAAACTATATAAAAGGGATAAACAGTGAAGATGTGTTAGTAGAAGAGTTAAAAATAATATAAAAGGGATAAACAGTGAAAATTGAGATGTTTTAGTGGAAGAGTTAAAAACATTATAAAAAGGATAAACAGAGAAGATTTAGATGTGTTAGTGGAAGAGTTAAAAACAATATAAAAAGGATAAACAGTGAAGAGTTCGATGTGTTAATGAAAGAGTTAAAAACAATATAAAAGGGACAAACAGTGAAGATGTGTTAGTAGAAGAGTTAAAAATAATATAAAAGGTATAATCAGTGAAGATGTGTTAATGGAAGAGTTAAAAACAATATAAAAGGGACAAACAGTGAAAATGTGTTAGTAAAAGAGTTAAAAATAATATAAAAGGGATAAACAGTGAAGATGTGTTAGTAGAAGAGTTAAAAACAATATAAAGGGGATAAACAGTGAAGATGTGTTAGTAGAAGAGTTAAAAATAATATAAAAGGGATAAACAGTGAAGATTGAGATGTGTTAAATCGAACAGCTAGGTTTATGTGTATTGCTGCAAATGTATTGATATACACTTCCGACACGGAGATCCTTGCAACACATCATTGAGAAACAGCCATTGGTCTTGGTTATAGGACGCATAATTAGAGTTCAACCAAACAACGCACATTAAGGATTGTGTGTATCTCAGCAATATTAATATTTGAAAATTTTTACAGTTTTTGTTATTTTTTCATATTGAAAATAAACTTTTTACCACATTGAAAATGAGCCTTTTAATATGTTGAAAACGCACTTTTTTACTATGTTGAAAATCTTATTTATACTATATACTCATATATGTATTGAAAATAAACTTATACTATTTTGAAAATGAGCTTTAACTATACTGAAATATAACTTTATTGACTTTTACTAGAATTTTCAATTTTAGTCGAATGTGCGGTATGCGGTCAATGCATCTGTATGTGATTGCAATACATATTATAGATTTATTACAATTTCGCTCGTTGTCACTTTTTAGCAAGTCTGCCCTGACGATGGACACGTGTAATGCTGTCCGAAACGTAGGCTAAAGAAAGAGGTAGCGTAACACATAATACCCCAAAAATAAACTAAAATCATTACATGATAACAATACTGTTTCTCAGTGACGTTTCGCAAAGAAGTCGCTATCGGAAGTGTACACATATGCACCAATACACATGATCCTAAGCTGGTTTTGGTCGTCTCAGGTTTTATTGCGCAACATAATATAACGATGGCCTGAAGGAGTGGTGGTAAGAAACCCTGATTCAAAATAATATTAATAATCTTTGGCTGGTTTATATAGCGCCATTTTCATGAAAAATCACCTCAAAGGCAGTACAAAAATAATTTCAAAAAAATATATCAATACATCCTTTCATTCTTCAAAGAAAATTCTCACAATGAGTGCAAGTGAGAAAGCAGCATTAATCATCGCACACACTCATCAGCGAGTGCGAAAGGGAAAGTTGTACGCCTCACTTTTATTGCATCAGGTATGCATTTTCACATTTTCACGGAGTATGAAAATTCCGTTGGAGAGAGCGAAAACGCGATACATTTTCCTTGTTTTTATTGCTTATGTTTTGCACTGGTGCGAGAGAGATGGATATATCTTCATTATTGCGATTTCGAGATTGCGGTTTGTATGAAATTTTAAATACGGACGTTCAAAAAAGTACGAAATTTGCAATGTAAGGTGCAGTCCGAAATTATCGACATAAATAAATGACAATGTGCGTGGGTTTGTTGACAAATAATACATATCGAATATTTTTATATGTTTTGTCGTGGTAATCTTTCTGCTCACTCAGAATGACAAATTATTAGATCGTAAATGTAAAAAAAAAACATGAAAAAAACGGTAAATACGCCCTATAATTAATAAGTGTGTTTATAATGTCATATAAGACTATGTTGTGAAGTATTGATTGAAAGATACTTCATTTTCATTGAGAATGCTGAAAACCTGAAAATATATATTTAAATAAATAATATAAATAAACATTTTATTAGGTTATTAGAAAATGATGCTTTTTTGTAAAAAAAACACCTATTTTTAATGAACCATATGACATCAATATATATACCACGTCATATATGCCCTAGCGAAGACACAGCTATGCCGAAACCGGTTGGCACATTCTTACATAATTTTGTGATATTATTTATTTATTTATTTACTAGCTGTACGCCGCACGCGTTGCTTTGGCTCAGTCTGCCTGTGCAGATAGAGAAACAATGGCGCGTGTTGCTTTTAGATCCAAAAGATGGCACTGTTTTAAAAAAATGAATTTTTGTCCAACAGATGGCGCTGTTTTTTTGAAAAAATCATATATTTACCTGTCACTTTACCTGAAAAGTAAGATTGATTAAAAACATGAGTGGTCAATTTATAATTCTCCATCACCAAGTTACTGTTTTCCTTTTCAATAATTTTATCGTTATTTACGAAACAGACTACAGTATTACCACTATACTCGACTATAGTAAAATTATACATTATCTCTAAAAACGTCCTTGGGGTGATATGTCAGAAACTACGAATTAGTAATCAATTTTTATTATGGAAACATCCATCAGAAATATTCCACTTCAATCTCAACGAATTCACCTTCACCATACAAAGAAGAAAAAGAATCAGTCTTTTTTTAAATCTTTCCTAAAAATTGCATTGCACCTCGCTTGCATCCGTAGTACCGCGTCACCACATTATGGCTTGAGAGCCGAACATTGCCGAGTGAACATATGTCCGTCGGCGGAAACGGCCGAAGCGAATCTGGGTCAGTCGTCACTCGAGTTCTGCTCATTGTTACATGTGAACACATCCACGTGTGATAGTGTATGTATATTATTAAGGCGGAATTACACGGCGCATTGAAATGGTTGGATCTGTGATAAATTAATAATAATATTTATTTTATTTTATTGTAATCTTTCTTTCAGAGATATGAAAGAGTTTAAATTTTATTTAAAACGAAAAATAATAAGTTCTAGTGTCATAAAAATAGTAAAAAATTAAATAAAATTTAGTAAAAGATTATCACATTTTAACAGTTTTTTAAATGAACTTATTCTGAAAGGGATTAAGTAGGTACCGTAAGTTAGTATTGAACTCGATCTGACCAACTTCTCTTTTCGAGCGTCCTGGCTATCTTGCTATCGACCGTCTTCATATAAATATGTTGATGTTTTTAAAAGTACGTGCTTTCTAAACTTGTAATAAAATTTAGTAGTTTTCATGTTCTATCGGGAGTTTAGTGGGACTTTTTATCCAAAATTCATTTATTACTTACTGTATTCTTCCATTTTCAACTTTATCTACGATATAACTGATAACGTGTTATCCTTCTTGAACTAATAATAATCCCAGAGGGTTTTATCCCACTCAAAATGAATGATAACCAAATCTTCTTTTCTTTAAAACCAATAAAATTCTAGGCACTGCCTCATAGTATAAACAGCTATTCGGTGCATTTGCTAATTCCGAGATCATTTAAAACAAAATACTTCATTCAATTTATTGCAATAACTTTAGTAAGTCATCGATATAATATATCAGCGCCTTTGGGGTGATTTTTTTCCAGAAACGGTGCTATACAGAATTTCCAATCATTATTATCATTGAAGGAGAAGATAATACTAATAAATCTAAACAACTATTGAAGATAATATTAAAAAACAAAAGGAGGTAAAATAATTAGTTCTCAATGGCCAAGTTGGTTGAGACGTTTTCCTGGTAAGACAAAGATTCTGAGTTTGATTCCTCGTTGTAACCGTTACTTTTATTTGTCTGTGTCTTGTTTTGTTTCATATTTCGTTTATATTTATTAGTATTATCTACTTCTTCAAAGATAAAATACTATATATTATTTTACTGTGACTTAGTTTTTTATCCTATCCTTTTTTAAAAAATCAACCGTATTATTTTGAGAAATAACGCAGGTGAAAAATTATGTTTGTTTTACCGACATCCATTCAATAAAAGGCTCTCATTCACTCCTTCATTTTTTTAGTGATGTAGGTAATATTATTTTTATAATGAGATGCGGAAAAACTACCATTTTTATAATATATGAAATGGCTTGACAAAGTCCCATGGATAAGTGCATAACATAAAGAAATCAAATTTAACTTTTAACTAAAAAAAATAAAAAAGCGCTTGGCTGTGAAATACGAACTATTTTTTGTAGACATTAAATTGAGATGTATGTAGAAAGGTCAGTTTTCGGATCGAACGGTGAAAATTTTAACGTTGACGAAAATTATTTTTAAAGGTATCTTATTGGATTCTGGATTCTAAATTATATTATGTGTAATACATACTTGTTAGCATTTTTATCCTTATGAAAATGACCTTACTACAAGAAAAAATATTGATTATAAGTTAACAATATTTTGTATCTGATTTGAGGTTTTCACGGCCAAGAGGATTAAAATGATTTATTTTTGGGGTGCGTCGTGTTACGCTACCTCCTTTTATAGCAAACGTTTCACCACTGCAGTGTCAATGACCACCCTACACATCTGCCCTGGATGATGGACACTGTAATACTGTCAGAAACGTTGGCTAAATAAGGAGGTAGCGCAACACGGCACAATACCCCAAAAATAAATCACTATAGTTACATCATTATTTTTGAACATTAATTTTGGTAATATGTTATTTCTAGGTTTTATGCAATTTTATGAAGATTGGGATTAGTTTTTGGGTTATTATGCCGTGTTGCACTTCCTCGTTATTTAACCAACGTTTCAGACAGCTTTACAGTATCTACCTTATTTGAAAATGTTGATTTTTCTGAATAACAGAAAATGCATAAACACTGCATCACGTCCTCACGTTGACTAAATAATGAGGAAGCGCATCACACACTAACCTAAAACTATAATAAACCTTACATAATAACCCAAAACTTAATCACGATAATTCTTTGGCCGTGAAAATATCACATCATGTCAATTTAATGATTGTCCAAATTAATTCATTAATGACAGGGAAAAATAGATCGCCAGTCGAATGTTTTCATATCTTCCAAGCCAATGTTTATTTTCATTTAATCTTCCATATGGCACCATTAATAAATAATAATACAACCATTTTACTATTTTTCTATTCCTTGATAATTTTGTAAAACATTTTTTATTAAATAATTTTTCTACTATTGGCCTATATAAACTCAGCTTTACCTGCGCAAAAATAACATACACACTGAAAACTATGTCGTAATAGTGTTTATAATATGTAGGGTCAATGCACTAACCATTGTATGCAGTCTCACCGACGGAAAAACGAGACAAAACTACAAAACGACGCGTACTGATAACACGTAAGCAAAGGATGTCAGTATGTCTATATTCGTCTGTTCAGGAAGACCTTGTGAAAAGAGACGGGTATATTTATAGAATAATTTCCCATGTGCTAGTGTGGAATAAAAGTTTAAACGTACGTGATTCAGTTTGCGTATGCTTGGGTGAAGGTGAGAAGGATAGTTTTATTTCTAGTGAGAATTGAGATAGAAATATATAACGTATGTTTTCGTTTATCTTATGCAAGGAAAGAAAGTGATGGACATATATATGTTTTTATGCGTGGAGAGAGATGGGTATATAAGGTTTGTCGTGATTTACATTATTATGCAATGAAAGAAAGTTGTGGAAAATTGTAATTTTCATTGTACGGATTACGATATGCGTTATTTTTATGAATTTGGAAAATAATTTTTTCCAACTCTTTTTATAATGATGTTGAAAGGATAATCTTGCTTCCCTTTTTGGAATTGGACTTTTCTGTGCTTTATCAAAAATATTATAAATTATAACAAAGAAAAAAATGACGTACTTGGTTGTTATTTTAAAAAATAACATTTTTCAATGCACGATGAAACAAAACGAGCATATAGAACGAAACATGTCTGTCAATCAACCTTAAATATTTTTTCTTGAATAATACACAACTGAACGGAGTCAGTGAGACTATGAAATCCCCGGGAAATGTAGCACTGATGAACGTGGAGAAGGGAAGAGGAAAGTTGGCAAGAAGGTACCTAGCTATTCAGTTCTGGTCACTTCAACCAACGTTTCGGTTGTGAATGGTGATGTCTCACCAAGGTGACACTAACCTTTCCTACATCAGTTTTGTGTTTATATCGTCGATATCTTAATTATAAAATATAACAAAAAAAATATTAATATACTTAAAAAACTGTTTATGAAACCTTAAAACATGAAAACTTCAGATATTTCAAATATAAAAATTATCTTTCCTTTGAAAATTTATTAAAAAAATTAATTAATTTTTTTCAATGTTAGTTCCAAAGCCATCCCGGCGCGTGGTTTTGGTGGCTGCCAAATTTTCTTTCTGCTTTTTAACCGTGCGCGGGCGAGGGTTCAACGACCCGCCAAAAACCAAACAACGGTACTACTTCGAACGGCGATAATCGGCCGCTCGGTCCTCTCGCTCGGACTCGGCGCTCTCCGGAGCCGCTCGGATTTGTCCGCTGTAGCCGAAGGCGATGTTCGGGAAAGTCCGGAGTCAGCGCTCCAAACGTTAGAGATTGCGGGATTCTCGCAAAGCTTTTTTATGAGTTTTTTAAACGTGTCTGAAGAGTTTTCCTTTAAAGAAAATTTGTTAAAAAAATAATTTAAAGAATTGTACTTAATTTTCTTTGCATTTTATGATAACTCAAAGATGATAAGCACACTTATAATATGCACGTTATGATAAGAAAAATCTTAAAATTACAAAAAAAATGTTTTAACATTAAATTTAACTAACAATATTTTGGTGCAAGTTTTTGTTCTTATGTACACATATTTTATGAAAATAGTTACCAGAACAAAATGATATAACATTGCTTGAGATTCCCATAAAAGTCTCAATTATATATATTTTTTTTTATAATCTTCTAGATACTTTTTAGGTTAAGTTAGGTTATAACCTATTCCTTTTTCTTACCACTGGATTCTTCGGCAGATATTTTCATCCTGGCTGCAATTTACGAAACCCTCTTTGACGCATACACATCTCAGCTACCACCTTCGCGGAACTTAAATCAGCTGTATAATAGTACTAACCATGTACTAACATACAACGCGTCGATCCCACTGTAACTATAAAACGTAGATATGTATTTGTAAGCGAGCGAGTCTTCACTTCCTAGTTGTAAGTTGAACGTCGGACGGACCGCTGCACTACGACGAAACCGGTTAAAATGAAAACAGTTTTACAAATAACTCTTTTAATAAATACAATAATAGTTTTATTCCGGGCTACATACAAGATTTGTGTGGCGTGCAATGCGATAATATATTAAAAAGTAAATGACATGCGAACATAGCAAAAACAAAAAAATACATATAAAAATAAAAGTGAAAAATGAATTAGCAACAAAATAAAAGTTAAGTGTTTGAAATGGTTTTAACCATGTTTGGTGACCAGTTCGGAATAGCCCTAACTTTCCACCTCCACGTCTTCTTATCTTTCCTACTCCCTTCAGCCTCTCAACATACCCCAATTGTGTATGCCTTAGTTCCACTGGCTCTTGATAGATGGGCAAGTTGGACCCACATTAAAATGATAAAATTAACATCAAAAGCAAGCCATTATTAAAAAAAAATAGTTTTAAAAGTTTTCTTATACATGGCGGAAAGCGGAAAACTCGCGTTGAAAAAAGAGCCGCGGAATTGTCCCAAATGGGCGGGCAAATCATTCAATGGTTCCAAAACGGCGATAACAGATGGCGCGCACTAATAATGTTTGTTTGTTGTGATTTTTTCAGCGTCGCGTGCGCCGGGGGCATCGACACCGGCCCGAAATGTTATTTATATAACCCGCCATGTGAAAGTATAAAGTATGCAGCGGTTATTGCGAAAATAAATATAATTATGATAAAAGTTCGCGAATGAACTTTAGATACGTACCTGGTCAGTGTGAAATGGCGTCTGTGAGGGGCGGAACATTGATCCTTTTGGCTTTTTGAAAAATGAATATCCCGCGCGATTTCGAACGTTGTTTATAATCAAAGATAACGTAATCGCTGACGATGTGTTACTATCTACAGTTCGATAGCAATAATAAAACTATTTCATAATTCGATTAATGTCTATTATATGTCATGCTTTTTATGCTAAAATAAAATGTTAGTATCTCACCTATAATTTCAAACATTTTATAAAATACTAGTTGACGAGTACTCGGGTTATCCTTAGGCCTTTTTAATATATATGATTCCATAGTACATTCTTTTGATATATCTCAAAAGGTTTAGCCAGCGTTGACAATGTAGTGCCCGAAAATATATTTTTACGATTTGATTATAAAACATCGACTCTTCTCTACTTTCTATAAATATAATATGCAAATACCATTTATAGAGATTTGCAGCTACGGAGAACTTCAATAGAATTACCATGGATATTTGTAATTTTATTTTGTTTACGATGTTGAAGTTTTTTTATGAATGACACACATTTGCCAATATATGTACCAGCATCATACGCTGCATATCAGCAAAATTAGGCTATTGGCAAGCAAAAAAATCATCCATAGAATAACTTTAATCTAACCTTACTAGCTAAACTTCTTCTAACTAAACTAAACTAATGTCCGGTCGGTGGCCGAGTTGACATCGCGCTTGGGTCCCACCCAGGCGTAGTGTATTCAATTCCTCGGCTGGCTAAGTCCTCCATCACAACACAAGCAACATTTTCCGCTTTCTGTGGTGGTAGTAGGAGATTTTCAAATATTGTCAGGTTATTCGTAACCCGGCAATGTTTGTCTTTCTTTAAAAAAAAAAAACTTTACTAGGTTCACAAACCTACACCTACAGCCAGAACTATAGTTCATGAAAGTTTATATTCATTCTGGTTAGTAGCTGAGAGGACAAATGCCTCGGGTAACAAGGCATATTAGGTTCAATCCTCTGCTAGCATAAGCATTAAATGTCAGGTTATACATAACCAGGGAGTGTTTACCTCTCTTTAGGAATAATAAGAACCACATTAAGCAAGATGAAATGTAATAAAATCGAAGTCGTAATCAGTACGAAATTTGTAAATTTAAATGTACAAATAAATAAAATAAATTTTAAAAATTAAATAATTAGAATAAAGGAAATCTGTTCTCACCTGATTATTCATGTAAACATGGTTTACATTCAGAATAGATACATTTATTGAAATGGCTTTAGCCGTGTTTGGAGACCGGATCTGAATACCCAGACACTTTCACTCCTTCCTCTGCCCGGTCTCAGATTACCAGATAATGAGAACAAACCTCAAATATGAATGCCATAGGCCCAGACTGGTCTCAGACAGTTGAGAGCAGTTGTGCGAACTCTTGCATGGTTTTTACATTAAAAAAATAAAAGTCATGCCATCTGCTGCCTCCTCTACATCGGCATGATATTATTGTTGTTACCGCATTCGTTGAGTTTGGGAATAAGCAGGAGGCAGAACACTACCGCATTGGTGAGCAACTGAGCAGCGAGCAGCGAGGAGTGAGGAGTGAGAAGTAAGACCGGAGACCAGAGAGAATAGAATGGTTCAATGGCGAGTCGTGGCGAGGAATAAACGTCGTCTCCCGCCGCTCGCCGTTCGTTGCCTGTTCCGCGCCGACGTAGATATGTCAATTTTCCTTCTAAACACCCAAATGGCGGTCTCTGTACTATAATATTTCAGTTTCATAGCCGTGTTGCCCGCCGTATGGTCGTCTCGCTCGCCGGCAGAGTCATTCAACCGTCTCTCTGTGACGTAATAAAGTGATCTAACACTAGAACATAGCGTACGAGAATAATGCTTGCCGATAAATATTTCATTTTATTTTCATCACAAAGTGGTGATTTCTCGATCGGGAAGTGTCATCCTAACGTTTTGTTGTGAATACATTATTGTGAATTCTGTGATTTGAGCCATAAGTAAATGATGGCAAAATGAAGAGTGATGGTTTCTGTTAAATTGTGAAAACTAAACGAAAAGTTCCCTCCAAAACTAAACGTCAAAAAGTGAAATGAAAATTTTAAAACATCGTGAATTTCAAAAAGGATTTAAAACAACCCTCATAATTTATTTAATACTATCTATTATGTACTAAATAATAGTATATTATTGAAAAGATTTGGCAATATTATTTTTCTTTTGTCTTCCATGAATAATTTCCTGGCATTTTTTTTCCATTGTATTTAAAAACTGATTAATTCTTTATTTTTTAACGTGGTTCCTTCCTCTCTTTTTGAAACATCCTGTCGAGCCATTGTTTTAATTTGATGAAATTTAGTATACTTGGCTAATCAATAAATATTCCGAAATGTCAATCATTTTACCACGTCAATGTAATGGATAGAGTACCACATCTTGAGATTAACAATTTTACACATTTAAAAAAAAAGTCTTTATTTCATAGCTTATTCGTTTCAACTGCATACAACATACAAAACTAAGCCTTCCTTTCGATAATATGCTTTCTTCAAAATTATCGACACATTTTAATAATTTCTTATAAATACATAAAATCATAACACAACATAACTTAACAAAAATCAAAAAATTTCAGCTGTCAGGGGATCGAATTCTTGAAAAAATACAAACGATATACCTATAGTGATATGATTTTTTTTTTCGTTCAATTCGTGGCATTTTGAAAGGGATGTTTGTAAGGAAAGACGCTGTGGCGCCAATCTTGCGTAGGATATACCGTTGCTAAGGAAAATTTCATTTTTTCACAGCAAAGGTTATGCACCTCGCCGCGGGGTCAACGCCCGAACTCAAATGTTAAAATGACGTGAAATTTGCGACTTTTTCGAAATTGTAATTTTGGATTGCGTGGATGTTACGAGTTTCGTCGTGTTCGCGCATGATGGGCCGGCCAGGTGGCCTGACGGTAGAACGCTCGGTGATGTGGTGATCCAACGCGGGTTCAATTCCATGTTTTTTTGCGAATTATTTAACATAAGACATAAGTTTACTAGAAATTTCAAAAGAGAAATGATTAAAAGTTTCATTTTTAAATTCATTTATATTCCATTGAAAATGCAAAAAAAAAATATTTTGAAAAAAGTAAGGCAAATTCTTAATTCATTTTTAGATTATAAAAATATTTAGTAAATAAACTACAAGGTTTTTTTTATATTTTGAAACTCCATAGCTCAAGATGGACTAATTGAAAAAATAGTGGCACTGACCTCTCAGTTATTTAAAACCAGATACAATATAACTTCTTGTCTTGATTGAAATGACGTTGCTAGCTAAAAAAATTCTGTCGATTGTTTAGTAATTTTACTATGCAAAAAAAGGCAATATCGTTTTGTTTTATTTCTGCACAGTAACATGGAAATGTCAGTGCTACAAATCTCGTGATGAAAACGATGCTGCGAGCTCAAAATAATGGAGTTCCCATTTCAGTTATTTTAAAAAAGCGATATAATTCATCGTCTTGTCTTGTTTCTTGACAGTTAAATGGATATATCAGAACTCCATAGCTCATCATAGAAATGATGTTACGAGCTAAAAAATATAGTCGCGTTAACCTTTTGGCTATCTGAAATCGGTCACAATGTCAGATTTGAAATAGATATATTTTCAGCCACGTGTGAACTGGGGTAACCCCGTCCCGTCTGAAACTGGGCCCAACTCACCCCGCTTCTACCCCCAAAAATTCCCCTTCCTAACATTGGCAGTGATATATATGTTTTCTCCTTTTAATAGTTATTAATGGTGATCATAATAATCTATATTACTTTTCGCAACATTTTAAAATACGATTGTTATGATAATATCGAATTTAATATGATCAAGATTTGTTTTTTGGTTGTAGATAAAAATTGCAATAAACCTAAAAAAAAGGCTGTTCACTCCTCATCTCTAAATAGTATAAAACAAAGTCACTATCCGCGTCTATCTGTTTGTGCGCTTAGTTCTTCTAAACTACGAAACTGATTTTAATAGGGTTTTCACTATCATTTAGAGAAATCTTCCGGAAGGTTTATATATATATTACATAATACAGGGTTTTCCAATAAGAGGTGTTTTTTTGATATTCAATCGTAAAAGATCAATGGTTTCGTTACTTGTGTGGCACGTAGCGCCGTCTTGTTGAAATTAAACGTTGTCCAGATCAATACCATCCAATTCCGGCCATAAAAAATCATTAATCATCTCTCGATAGCGAAAACCATTCACCGTAACTGTTGCTCCAGCCTCATTTTCAAAAAAGTAAGGTCCAATGACTCCGCCAGACCATAAACCGCACCAAATGCAAATGCATCAAATGCAAATCATCTTGAGTGATGAGGCCCATTTCCACCTCGGTGGCTTCGGCAACAAGAAAAATTGTCGCATCTGGGGCTCGGAAAACCCAAGAGTTATTGTTGAAAATCCTCTCTATCCTCAACGTGTGACTGTTTGGTGCGGTTTATGGTCCGGCGTAGTCATTGGACCTTACTTTTTCGAAAATAAGGCTGGAGCAACAGTTACGGTGAATGGATTGCGCTATCGAGAGATGATTAATGACTTTTTATGGCCGGAATTGGATGGTATTGATCTGGAAAACGTTTACTTTCAACAAAACGGCGCTACGTGCCAGACAAGCAACGAAACCATTGATCTTTTACGATTGAATATCAAAATAACACCTCTTATTGGAAAACCCTGTAGTATACATTTATAGCATTATTTACGCCACACCCGACCCCCAAAACACGTGTCAGTGTGACGTCACAGCAGTTGACTTAGATCAGGGTAGTACCTGCCTATCCAGTACCTAGTCTACGTAGGTACTTGTGGCGTGCGACTGACTTAAAGTAAAAACTAAGTTTGTATTTGTGCAAACTGACAAATATATATTTTATAGTACACTCTAGCCAAAACAATTCATTGAAGATTTCTGAAATATTGTTATAGTGGAAAATCACGGGATAGCCCGAATTCCTTAATTCTCAACAAATCAGTTCCAATTTCGGAAATAATAAAATATTATAATATTACAGGTATTCCAAATTTGAAAATGTTTCTTAAAGCAAAAAATTTAAACACATTTCACGCGGCACTAACGCACGCACATACAATCGAAATGAGTGTGATTGATGGGTAGACTACCATTATTATTCCGGTCGTAAAAAGGAATAAAACAATACAGGCTCTGTGGTTGATTGCTTGCTATCCTTAGCTACGAATTCAGAGGTCGCGTGTATAAATCCCGCATTTAATTTGATTAATTTCCTAAAGTATTATTTATACATTATTTTTTTTTTAAATATTTCAAAGCATTATTCAGAGTAGAATGAAAAGGTTGCTTGAAATGGCTTTATTCATATTTGGTGAATAGATCTAAACAGCCAGGTATTTTCCTACCTTATTCATCCCCATCTCATTCTCCACCCACTACCTTCGGCCTCATAATATATCCCAATTGGGGGTGCCATAGTCTCACTGGCTCTACACGGGGTTGGGAGAAGCTTCTACTATGCTCACATAAAAAAATTTAAAAACGCAGATTTTTTTATTCATTTAAATACCACACAGGAGTCGCAGCTGCCGGAGCCAGTGAGACTATGGTATGCCCTATTTTAAAGTGATGGGCAATCGGTAATTAGGTGTAATTGCTAAATACGGCTAAAGCACTTTCATTTCTGAATGGCGTCCTTTCATCAGGTCAATATCGAAAGCATGTACCGCTTTGTAATAATATTCATTTTATAATGAGCTCTTACGTTTTTAAATTTGAACAGCTTTCTGAATACAGTGTCAACGCACTTTAATTTAGTTGTAGAATACAGCTATAAACGACAGATATTTGAAGTATTTCCAATTGTTCAATTGAATATAATAAGAACTCTGGCCAAGCCGGTTACACGGAGAAAACTTTCTGATATGAAATATTGTTAATTTATTAGAGATCCGTGGTTTTCATGTTAAAAACGGGACTGAAGGCCTATGTCGAATGATTTGACAAATTTCATTACAAACTATCAGTAATGCAAGAATATCTTATGAGGAAGTCGGAAAAAGTTTTATTCAAAATAATAATATTTTCGCATCTCGTTCATTATATTTATTCAGACGAGATATATTTTATTAGAAAATGGTCAGGCAAACTCGTTTTTAACATTGTATTAATAAAAAAGCCGTACTCATGTTTCTCCTAATATAAGCTTACAGGGAAATTCATTCATTACTTGTTTTTTGTTTTCGTTTTGTAAAATTTCGAATTTTCTTATTTGATTCAAGAAATGGATATATACATTATGCATGTAGCTCAACCTTTAATAAGAAAATATATTTAGCAACGTACAAACCTAACATAAGTCACTAAAACTTATTTTCCAATGACACCGAATTCCTAAAACCGACGTCACACACAAACGAAAAAAACTCGTAAAATAGAATCTTCTACATACTTTATTTCCACTTCGTGTGACACCTCGTTACATATTACGCGCCCAGGTGTATTTATGTATGTATTAAAAAGACACACACGTGTGTATGTGTGTGTATTTTTGTGTGGGTGTGTATGTATTGGCCACAGCGGGGTCAACGACCGATGTGAGAGGCGAAATCTTAAAACACGACACAGGACCGAAATCAATCAGATGTTCGCACGTATCTATATTCATATATACGTCTACAGTTTGCGTCATCTTAATCATTTGTCTTTGATGATTCTGGGATGACTAATGATGAATTCAGTAAAGGTGATGGATTGATTCAAATTTAAAAGGACTGCTTTTGAATCATGGGATGATTTTTATTTATAAGTCATGAGTACAAGAGTCCAGACTAAACACAGGTATGAAGCAATTCAATTTTTGAGAATAGTGCTACCCTTGAAACACTTGAAAACAAGAAGATATTGCTAATGAATTAACAGGCTTCCTGATAAACTTTTAGTAGATTTTGAATACATTATCACGATATAAGTGTTCGAACACATCGCGATAACGTATCCGAATTGTACTAAAAGTTAATTAGGAAACCTGCTTATTCATTCTCCAAAGCCCTGCAATCCTTTGATCAATAATTTGAAGCGATTCTTAATAAATTAGTAATACTCGTTTTTCTTCGTGCTGGCTTATTTACTAACGTTTTATTTTAGAATGTGGCATTTATTTAAACAATTCTTTCTGAAAATTCAACTCTTTTCTCTCGCCAGTTTTGAACTCTTGACCTCTGGACTTATACTTTAACAAGAGTCAATACTTTTTTTTAAATTTTATTTGGTACAACACTTATATTTTAATATGGGCTTTACCCGTGCCGAGGCCCCCGCAGTACCTACAACCACAGTTTCTTGCTTGAGACTCTCTAGGAAGACATTTTGTTTTTATTTACCACGGCCGAATAGCTCACCACACTGCCTCGGAGGTTGTGATGGAAGATTTGACGAACCTGGTCATTCATTCGTCAAATGCCATTTGAGCCGCCAAGTTACAATGTTACATGGTAGTCTTTCAACGGTGCGATATTGATTTTTTTCCAGTAACAATGTTATGTTGAACGTGCCACACTATCAATTTTTATCTGGGTATTACTTTTTATAAGAAATTTTGAAAATCTAAGACTACAGAATCTACATACAGAGCTGTCAGCGTTGACTTAATATCTCCCTGGTGAGGTCCGCAATTATTGCTTGACATGGATTTAGCCGTGTTTAATAACTAGAACTGAATATTCCAGTACTTCCAAAAGCCTACTCTTTTCCTTCTATTTCAGAAAGTATGAAATCATAGATACTTTCGCAAGAGAAATGAAACTATTATCGATTATTTTTCAAATTTATTTATTTATTATTAATACCCCAAACTAGGCAATGCCCGTATTATGGTGGTAGCATAAATAAGAAAATATGATTACAATAATACAATGTTGTACATATGTTGGGATAAAGTCGAAATGATTTCCCTTAAGAGTCTTTCTTCAGTCAGACAATAATTTCATTCAGGAAGCTTTCCGATTTCATTCTGCCACTTTCTATCAGCCATACGGTAATTTGCTTTTAAAGAGGGTCTGTTTTAACCTTACTGCATTGCTGCTTGAACCCATTATAAACCTTAGGAGCCAGGAATACATGAAAACCATTTATTCATTTTTGGTACCATCATATCCTTTGTTCCGATCTTAGTCTTGTTGTGAAACTGTGATCTACAAGACTATGAAACTTGGGATTGTCTGTGCGTTAGGTTAGGTTAAAAAGGTCCTGCGTAAAATCTGGTTCTATTAACATAAATTTCTTATGAAACTAGTGTGATTTTTAAAAATTGCTACTTTCGTGTGAATACAGTTTGAAGAACCAATACAAATAATAAAATTAAAAATACAATAAAATATTTTAATTTCCCTTTTTTTCCTTAAATTTCATATGGTGAATCTATATAAAGCCTTATTTACTAACCGTCTAACTGGTGAAGTAAAGTTGGCCTTGAGCCTGGTTTAAGACCGTTTTAAACAAACAAACGCCATGGTAATAAATAAAGTATTTCACTGTTCTGACCTTACGCTTCGCGTAATATTTACACCGCGATTATGAGTAAGAGGGTATCTAAGTAACTAAATAACTAGATTTACTGAAAATGTTCATTCGAAATGTAAATTTCTGATCCTCTCTCTAATTTGTCCACAGAAAATATTTTTATATTATAAATAAAATTGACAACATTTGTTTCTGAAAGAAATGAATCCGGGAGCAAATATTTTATAAATACTTACAGCTTCAAAAATCCTACAATTTATCACGGGTTATTAAAAAATAATGACAGTAGATTTTTATGTAATTATTTTTAATTCATCTCTGTTCGTAAACCGGGCGATATAAACCTAATCTGTAGCTATCTATCTACAACAATGATTTGATAAGATAACGGTACCTACTATTATTATAAATACACGTTTTATGAAATACAAATTTGTTTGTATTTTCATATTTTATCTGGCCTAGTGAAAATAGAAATTTTGTTTGTTGTCTGGAGTTTTTTTGGATGAACGCAACCACCTGTATGTGATGTATCTCTGTGATTGTAAAGCAAAATTCCATCATAAGCTAAGGAGTTTCAAATGATATGTTGATGACTTGAGTGATAAACCTTTTGACTCCGACCCAGAGGTCGCTGGTTTGAAACCCGGTGAAACAAATCATAGGTTAATGATATCATATACAGGGTTTTCCAATAAGAGGTGTTATTTTGAAACTTTTCCCGTAAAAGTTTCAAAATACCGTCGTTGCTTGTATGGCACGTAGCGCCGTCTTGTTGAAAGTAAACGTTGTCCAGATCAATACCATCCAATTCCGGCCATAAAAAATCATTAATCATCTCTCGATAGCGCAATCCATTCACCGTGACTCCGCCAGACCATAAACCGCACCAAACAGTCACACGTTGAGGATAGAGAGGCTTTTCAACAATAACTCTTGGGTTTTCCGAGCCCTAGATGCGACAATTTTGCTTGTTGACGAAGCCACCGAGGTGGAAATGCCTCATCACTCAAGATGATTTGCATTTGATTAACTCACGTGAATTTTAATCATTTCAATGCGTTGTTGAAGCGTGTATCGTTCCATTTTTATTAATGGCGTAGTTTCTACTTGTCAAATGTCAAAAAATGACAGCTTCAAAAGTAACATCTACCGAAATAGCGGGCTATTCAAAATAACACCTCTTATTGGAAAACCCTGTATTATGAAATATTTCCCAACAACAAATTTTATAAATTAAATAATAATTTAATTATTTTAAAATAATAATTTAAACAAATCAATAATAAATAATTTTAAACCAATCATTCCAGAGTGATGTATAGGTGCTTATTGTATCACCCTTGTGAACTGTACCCTGTGCCCACACACCTATGAACTGCAATCACAATCATGTGATTTCAGGACATAGGTTCACAATAGGTGAAATGATTGATTCATTTATGTTATAATATTATCGAAGGAAATCCATAATTGGTTTTATTTAGGCCATATAATACTTCGAAATAAATGTAAATTGTCGATTTCCTGAAAATTAGAAAAAAAAATAATAAATAAAAAATAAACAAGTAATTAAAAAAAAACAAAAAAACCACTCCCAGATAATATCTAAAATTCAATCATCAATTTACATAACATGAGAGAAAATGATAACCTAAAGAGAACTACCAATTTCTGGTAAGTGAGAACAGTCAACAGTACAGGCAAAGATATTGCATTTCAAGCAATAAATATAATAAAATATTTAAATGGACGTAGTTCACAAGGGTGATACAATAGGCAACTATCCATCACTCTGGAATTCACATAATATTCATATGCCCTTAATTCGCTTCGCAAATATCCTATTCATAATTTCTTTCCCTTCTCCAATATCTTCAATAGCTTCACAAAATACCCAAATTAGGGGTGTCGTAGACTCACTGGATCCGGGCAGTAAATTTATCTGAAAAATGTCCTATATAAAATAAAATATGCAATCTTCAACCCAAAAATAATCTTGGTAGGTATTTATAATTATATTTACAAAATACTTGTAGAAAAATACACATATATACTCCTTCTCACCTGGTAGGAAGTTGACCTCTAAAAATTAACAATCATCTTCCTCGGTGACCTTTAAATAGTCGTGTAGTATTATTTTAGGGCGCCCTAATTCTGAACTAGGGCACTCAGAACACAGCGTCTACTTCCTGCATACCGGCATCTGGGTGACCCTTCAGTTTAGAATAATCGCACTTCAATAGTTTTTAATAGTACCTGTACATAAATATATAATTTTATGTATATATACAAAATAAGTTAGTTCTTATAATCATGCTCGCTGACTTGGTAATATTAGTAATTCAAAAAATATTTACATCTAGCCCCTTAGTTATAAACGCGGTGAACATATGAAAATCTCGACTTATTACCATGGCGTTTGTTTGATTAAAACGGTCGTAAACTAAGCACAAGGCCGGCTTTACCACACCAACGTTGAACCGGCGTGCAAGAATCTAATTAGTAACAGCCGATATTGTCAATTTTTTTATAATTTTTTAAATAGGTAACGGGGTTGATTCCATTAATGGAACTTAATTGGTTCAAATACGCTATTTTATTCCTAAATAAAAAAATTAAAAATACACATTTTGCCTTAGGATTGTTGAATCGAAAGAAAATAAATTAAACAAATAAAAAAATATCAAACTTTGGAATACCTTTTTAAATATTTATAGAGAATTTTCATATTTTAGGTAAGTTCAATATTTATTTTAAAGCTCCGTAACTCGTGATCGGAATGTGGCATTTACAAAATAAAAATAACACCTACCTAGGAAAAATATATTTTACAAGCCGATTATTTTTATTCTATATTTGAAATGTGTAATATTTTTTTGAATCTGCAAGAAAAACGTTTCTCAGTGGTCGTATTAGCAAGTCATGTTACATTTCGTGATTTTTTAAAAGTAGTGTATAAAAATGTTCGCCCTCAGAAGTGTGAAGTGTACTGTACATTTTCCACAGTTCCCCACCTGCACACGTGGCACGGTGACACGTGTCACACGCACTGGGTGTTTGACCCGAACTGCTCCCACAGAAAGCACACAATGCGTCTCCGTATCGCAAGGAAAAATATCATTAAATCAATGAAAAATAAGTAATACACGTGTCGACATATGAACAAAAGATAAAAACAACGTTCCAGAATGTTCCTTTTATGATATCACCGAACTATTAATATTGCAGCCAAAAAATGCGTCAATAAATTACAGGTAATGTTGGTAGTACTTAGTCAATGTACACGGAGATAAATGAGTATTGCTTATGTATTAAGAATCTCTTCAAATCATAAGTAATCCGGTTAAAAACTGAAACACTTAAAATAATTTATATGTCAATGGCAGAATCTATTATAAGATATGGATTAACCATATGGGGAAATACTACTGCAAGCAATCTGAAACAAGTCCAAGTTGTACAAAACGCAATTGTAAAATTACTAGTCGTCCCTAATATTTTTAAACAGAGACATAATACACCGTTGCTGTTTCAGAGTGCCAAAATTTTACCTGTTAAGGCTATTCTATGGCAAAAAATCATAATTCAGTATATATTTACCCCGCAGCATAAAGAAAAATTAGAACATAAATACAGTATTTACGAGTAATGACGGGTTAATAGTTCCGAAATTTAATAATAAATACGGACAGAGGACGTTTGAATACAACATACCGAAGATATTTAATTTATTACCTGACACAAAAAAGCAATGTAAGTCTATGAATAAGGTTAAATATATGGTGAAAAATTGGCTATCGGAAAAAAAAATTACCTTAACATGTATGAAAAATTGTATAAAAAAATTGTTGATTCTGTAGATATAAGATGTAAATTATAACTTATAAAAATGTATATGTAACTAAACTTTAAGCACCTGTTGACAAGCCAATTCAATTGGCTTAGCAGGACTTGTTTGTTGATATGTATTAACTATTTATTCAATAAAAAAATATATATATAGAAATAAAAATAAAAAAATAAATAAAAAATTGGAAATCCTTAACGAATGAATTGAAAGGTATATATTATCACAGTGACGAAACACGTGTTCATAAAAATTCTAATATTTTCGCATTTCGTCGTTATATTATCAAGCCAAATGAGGGTGCATGAACACGTGTTCCGATGTATTATGAAATTACTAAAATTTTATCAAGAAACGGACTGCAATCCCGTTTTTAACCTTTTTACCATTAATATGAAGTGATTCTTAATAAATTAGCACTACTCATTTTTCTCCATGTATGATACGTTAAATATGACCCAAGGCGATAAGGTCGGATTAGCTCAGTGGTTAGAGAAAAGCCCCGGCAAGGCTGACGTCCTGGGTTCAATTCCTATATGCGTCCAAATCTTTTTCTGTTTCACATTTTTTGTTTGAGAGTTGTTAACATTTTCTTCAATTATTAAATCATAAAATTTGTTCCTACAAATCTTCTATCAGGTTTAGCCCAAAAAATGTATGCTAGATTTTGTACGATTATCGAAAATAATCTATGTAATTTATTTAATTATTAACGCCCTTATTAAGGGCTTTTATATAGGAATACATAGTAAAAAGTATGCATACTTGAATTGCCTTAATTACAATCTTTTGTATTTGTTAAGTGGTAAATTGAAGATGTCAATTACTGGGCATAATAATTTCTCTCCATTAGTATTCTGGGCAATGAGGAACACATATGGTAACTAGTCCCAGAATTTCTGCAGTTTTACGTTTATCGTGATATTACAAGGCTCCATAATTCATGATGGAAATAGCGTTGCGAGCTAAAAACATTTGCGTCGTCATGAAAAAGGCAAGCAAATGTCATATTTCCAAACATAAATTCCTGTACTTTAAAAGAAACTAACTACTACCCGGTTTCGTCCAAATGTAAAGGCACCTACTCCATTGTTTTATCACTGAACGATTATTTAAAAAAAAAATTGAAGCTCCGTAACTCATGATGAAAAGTTGCGAGCTGAAACACTCGTTTATTACACGTTTTCGCCCAAAATACGTAGTTAGTAGGTACCTACCTTCACCATTTTCATTTTTTTGTACGTTTGTTTAAAATATTTTTAATTATTAAAAATTTACATAACTCATGATGGAAATAAAAATTTCAAATGAAAACCAGCTTAAAGAAATTTACAACAAATTTCAATACACCAGAGCTCGCACTCTTTCAGACATTCCAGTGGTAAATTTAATTTTCATAGCAAGCTATGGAGCTTTGAAATATCAATTTAATTTTCAAAAAACAATAACATACCATTTTTTAATGTTCAAGATTATGTCATTATTTAATACGAAAAAATGGACAAAAGTTTATTAAACCCAATAATATTATTTTTTTTTAAATATTAGAAGTCAGATAGCAACCAATGGTAAAAAAATATGAATTAGTGGTTCATTTTGTTAAATATAATGTCAAACCACAAATAAATATTTATATAACCCAAATGATGTACAAGCTTAAAAAAGAGGATTTGTGTAACACAAAGTTTTTTCAACTAACTTTTCATCCCTTCTCTGCATACTGTTTAATTATTTTTTTTTCCGTGAAACCGTACAAGAGTCCCAATTGCTTTCAACCGTTTGGAGCCAGTGAGACTATGGCATCCCCAATTGGGGTATATTGTGAGGATGGAGGTAGTAAGAATATGAAGGAGATGGTAAGGAGGAAGGTAGGGAAGTACCTGGCTATTCACATCTGGTAACCAAACATGGCTAAATCCATTACAACTCTGCAACGTGCTGCAAATATATTATTAAGGCGATGCACTACATCGTGTAATATTTTAAATTGAGCCACTATCAATAACAACCCTTACGTAAATGGCTATAACGTTTAAATTCCCGCTTAACACCATCCGCCTGTTTTGATTTATGCAAGAAAAAAACATGGCCAAAAAGTGCCTTTTATTTTATTTTGTTAATGTTCAGGCTTTTTTCCGATCATTTTATAAATAACTTAATTTGCCATATTATACAATAAAATCATAACCGAAAATGGGTTCGTAAGTAGGAGATTTTGAACTTTAAAGCAGTTTTCATAGGCCTATACATTGTTTTTTTCTGTGCTTATAAAAAGACATATAAAAAATACTCGATTATTTCAAAGACCAAGATGTATTCTACTCGCAGTATTTAATTAAAGCATCTGAAACATTTCTAGGCGACAAAATTTTCAAACACATGATTTTGCATTACTACGTAATGCATCGCCTTAATTTTAATTTTAAATGAGTAAATTGTGGAATCACACAAAATGTAGTTGCGCACGCCGGGATTTGAACCCGCGACATCTGGCTTGGCTGGTTGAGAGCCTTACCCCTCGACCAGGGAGGCTCATAACCTAACCTGTTATGACCAGTAATCAATGATGTGGTAGCGTAACCATCTGTCATCCCATAATGCTAAATTATATGACTATGATGATGACTTTTGATTTTATATTAATACATTCGCTTCCAGTTATTATAACTGCCCACCCTTTCGTTAATATGGCTGTATTATAAATGAGTTTTGATTTTAAATGGATATTCATTAATTATATTTTATTTTTAATTATAAATTGCACTTACAAATAAGCAGGTATTTATTTATACACTGTTCAAATTTTACCGAAAAGCACTGTATTGTGTTCAGATTCTTAAACTGTGGGTCGTGCAAGTTTTAATTTTACCAATAAAAAAATCATCTTCACAAATAATTCATAACAATTTTGATTTTGGTAGTTTTGGGAACTTTTGTACTCCTGTTTTTGCATATTAATAAACAGTGTTAAATTTATCCTTTAATAAATTACCACTGCAAACCGGTTTCGTCATTTTTTTTCTTATTGCAATATTAAAAAAAATATTTACACAAATGATAAAACGTTTAATATTAATACTTTTTTTAAATTAACTCCATGCAGGAGGCCTTGAGGAAAATAATTTTTATTTTAAGTCTATGTCATCTTTGGGGATGCTGTGTGGAGGTTATTTTTGAGGGGAGAAATAGGAAATTTGCCATATAAGCTGAAAGTACAAAGTTCCAAAGCTTATGATGGAAATAAATTAACTTACCTTAAATTAATAATGCTAACAACAAACTGTTCAAATTCCATGACGCTAGAACTCAGCGTTCGAGAGTTTTCATCGTTTCCTCAAACAGCATTTTTCATTCAAAATCGTATACCTATAATTTCATTAATAATGTTTTTAAAGCATAAAATATGTATGATCAAAGCATTACACCTATAGATGTATGTCGTATCATAAAATAATTTTTAAAAAAAAATGTATATATTCTAATAAAATTATTTATTTATTAAAAATATATGTTCCACAGTTTCGTTATCGGACGCGCCCCGTCGACGGTACGGTACTAGAGCTACAGTGTGTCGGTCATTCACCCCGCCTTAGGCCAAAGACCCCAAGTACGACACCCAACACACACATACAAACACAGCCATCGCATCAAACACAACGCAACGGTGGCGAAACTCTGCCATACTATAACTATATTGTATTGTACCCCCTACTACGAGAAGCTTTATCACATATTCATAACTAGATACATGACGTAGCCGATGATTTTTTTTTTCGGTTTTGTATTATGGGCCTGCCCAAATTTTGTATATTCTCAGCAATGTGGAATTTTTTTTATTTAACTCTATTCTTTAAGAGAAAGTTTTTGCACATTACGCCAGTTATGATTTGTGTATAAAAAATATGACGCGTTTATTCCGGGTGTACGTTTCGACGGCCCTCTATATTAGCAGCGATTCTATCGAAAATTTGCTAAAAATATACGAAAAAGCCTAACCTAACCTAACCCAATCCTTTGTTATAGTGATTTATTTTTGGTTTATTATGCCGTGTCGCGCTTCCGCTTTCTTTAGAGAACGTTTCGTACGGCGTTACAGTGTTCATCATCATACGCATCTGCCCTGATGATAGACACTATAATGCTGTCCAAAACGTTAGTTAAAGAAGGAGGTAGCGCAACACGGCATAATACCCCAAAAATAAATCAGTATTAGCCATATTGTTTCTGTGTCTAGGACAGATGTGATGGGCACTGCAACGCTGATGAAATGTTGGCTAAAGATGGAGGAAGCGCAACACGGCGTGATAACCCAAAAATAAACCATTATAATTCTTAACAAGATAAATGACGTTGTTATTCAGTTTTCAAGTATTCTAACTTTAAGCGCGCTGCTTCCGGGTGTAAGTTTTACGTGTAATAGTTGTTTCGTCTTGAAATTTTGAAAAATGTATTTTATTTTTTTCACATGGTAAAATTATTGTTAACATTCAAAAATAAAAATATTTGTTATCCCATCCCGTCATCAAGACGTTTTCAAAATGATTAATTGATCTGTTTTTTTAATTATCTCACAAAACTTTCAAAATACACATTAAATGAGTATTGCTAATTTATTAAGAATCTTTCGGAATCCGGTTAAAAGGGAGTGTGCAGGCCCTTAACGAACGAATTGATAGGTTTTCTAATAAACTATCAGTAAAATACGAATGTGTTATCACGATGTCGGAACACGTGTTCATAAAAATCCCAATATTTTGACATTTCGTCATTATACAGGGTGTCCGGAAACTCGTAGTACAAGCGGGAAACTGGTGAATCTACATCACATTTGGAGTCGATTTTGTAGTATATTTTTTTTTGATTTGAGCTTTCGTTATCGAGTAAATCGAGTTAGAAGTTATTTTTTTTTTTTTTAATCAAATTCTTATAAATTATTACTGAAGATCAAAGTACCCAACTAATTAAAACTATTTGAAAGTAAAACAAATGAAGAAACTCGGATTTTAAGCATTATTTTGAAATCACCCTTCATTTAATCCGGTGTAATCATAAAATATTTCTGCTCTGCAGGGTTAAAACATCTGTTGTTCAACCCTAAACACCAGAAAAAACTTTAACCCAAAAATAGCCGAAAAATATTTTTTTTGGTTTTTTTTTTTGTTTTTGTGAAAATGCTCAAATCAAAAAACTTTATGTTTTTTTGGGTTCCCCATGTGGTGTAGATTCTCCAGTTTCCCGCTTGTACTACGAGTTTCCGGACACCGTGTATATTATCAAGGCGAATGCACGTGAACACGTGTTATATTAGGAATTTACTAAAAGTTTTTCAAAAAAAGACCTGCAATCTCGTTTTTAACTGGATTACTAATAATTTAAAGAGATTCTTAATAAATTAGCAATAATAATTTTTCTCCGGGTGTCAATTAGGTTAGGGAATGTTGCAAGGATTAAGAAAGTGAGGAGGGGATAGATTTAGAGGTAAGAAAGCGTGGTAAACACGACCAGGGTGATACTGAGAGTATCTTCCACTGTGTTTGAGGAAACAATTACAATATCCCGTGATTTTTTTACAGGTCTGCGCTATTGCTATAATAACATTGCTTCATTTATGATCATCGACAAAAAAAATTGTCATAGTGTTACCTAAATATCCAGTCATAATTTTGCGATCTTTAAAATTCTTTAACGATATAATGTATGTACCCAGGCATATTTCGCTTATCCCAAAATTCATTCTACAGCTTTACCCGGGGTGAGATTTGATCTCCTCCATAAATGCTCTCCAGTGACTCAAATCCTCGCCACTCGCCTCTGACACTGTTCCCTCTGACTGCATATGAGTCGTTTCCACCGATACACCCACTTGGTCATGATTTTCAGTGTCCTGTCACCTGGCATTATTCAAAATATATTTGCATGTTAAATTTAGGCGTATTTTTTGCACTGTCATCATTATTTTTATATTTTTCTGCATTCCAAGATATGTTTCTTTTTCACCACATTAGCGATGGCGTTAGTAAATATATACTGAAGTGCTAATATCTGTCTTACAGCTTCACACGTTTTGTATGCGTAATACTGCTTTTGTGTCCTTGTAGGGTTATGCAGATGTCAAAAGCTATTATGTGCGTATAATGTATACAAATACAATTTATCCCACAGGGGTAAAACACAGATCTACTCAATATGTAGATACACGCTAATACCACAAAATTTCATTAAAAAAATATGGATTACTAAGAAAAAAATAATTTCATCGTTTTTACTAAGTACACATTTACCTACCTTTTTGTGCCTCAATGAAAAAAAATTACATTATTATTTAATGCTTTGATATTAGGTAGATAACTAGCCCCTTTTTCTATTTTTATTTATTTATACAGGGTTTTCCAATAAGAGGTGTTATTTTGATATCCAATCGTAAAATATCAATAGTTTCGTTGCTTGTGTGGCACGTAGCGCCGTTTTGTTAAAAATAAACGTTGTCCAGATCAATACCATCCAATTCGGGCCATAAAAAATCATTAATCATCTCTCAATAGTGCCATCCATTCACCGCAACTGTTGCCCCAGCCTCATTTTCAAAAAAGTAAGGTCCAATGACTCCGCTGGACCATAAACTGCACCAAACAGTCACACATTGAGAATAGAGAGGCTTTTCAACAATAACTCTTTGGTTTTCCGAGCCCCAGATGCGATAATTTTGCTTGTTGACGAAGCCACCGAGGTGGAAATGGGCCTCATCACTCAAGATGATTTGCATTTGATTCACTCAAGTGAACTTTAATAATTTAAATGCGTTTTTGAAGCTCGTATCTTTCCATTTTTATTAATGGCGTAATATTTACTTGTCAAATGTCAAAAAATAAGAGCTTCAAAATTAACATCTACCGAAATAGCGGGCTATTCAAAATAACACCTCTTATTGGAAAACCCTGTATTTTAAATGCATATTTACAGAATAAAAAATTCCAATAACAAAGATACATTACACAAATACGCAACCATAATTGCCTAATTAGCGATTTAAATTTGTTAATGCTCAGGTGGAAAATGTCGATGTCAGTGTCAGTGAGTTTAGAAGGACTATCATTCTTCCGAGAGGCATTGCTAATGGTAAGTTAGTCCTACATCTCGGAAGAAAGAATGGTTTGTGCCTACGCGCACTTACGAAGTTATAAGGCACGTAAAATAAAATTTTATTCAAAATTTCTGGATTGTTGATGTGACCGTTCATTATATTGTGTGAATAGTAAATGTCCCAACTGCTTCGGAGCCAATAGCACTATGACATCCCCAAATTATTGGGATTTATAAGGTAGTGAATATAGAAGAAATTGGGGACTAAGGAAGACATGGAGACACTATCAAATGAATCAAATACCTGTCTGGTAAAATATGACGTATGTGATGATTCCCACTTTTTATTAACATGTAATTATAATATTGCTCTGTTGAAACTATAGTTTTAGCATAATTGCAATAAGTAAGCCGCAAAACTAATAAATAATGAGTTTTAAAGATAATAAGTGTTGAGAATTATTGCATTATCCACTGGCATAACTTTAAAACTGCTCACAATTTACAGTTTACAGTTACAACATTACTGCACACATGTTTAAAATTGTACCTTTACCTTACAATTATTATACTTAATGTAATTATTATGGTAAGCGTGAAGCTAGCAGTGTTACTTGTTTAGTGTTTCTTGTTTGGCACGAGCCCAGGGGCCGCTGCCCAGGCTGCCAGTGCATTCGCGATGCCACTGACCGTTAACCTCATTGCGCTGAACATTGTATTATTATAAATAATACGATATATTTATTGTATTCCGGTGGCTTGAGGGAAGCTCTCTGACGTAGGGCGCGCTGTGCCACTGGGTGACAGCCTGGACGAGAGTCATCTGCATTATTATTACTATTATAAGACATTACGATAAAAGATACCTAATATCTAATAGCCCTAAACTCTAATAAATACACGAGGAAAACTTACTGAAATTAAATATTGTTAGTTTATTAAAAATCTGGTCAAATTAATCGTTTTTCTGTTAAAAATGGAACAGGAGGCCTAAAACAAATGATTTGACAACTTTCGAAACAAACTATCAGTAAAGCATGAATATGTTATGAGGAAGTCGGAACTAGCCCATTACATTTATTCTTACACGAGCACCTGGGTGAACGCGTGTTCAGATATATTATGAATGACTAATATTTTATTGGGAAATTCATATTGTATAATTTATTGTCGATCAATACTTGAACCTAATACGGTAACCGGATAAATCATCACAATGATAATTCATCACATCTTCAAAAAGTTATATAAAGTCATGGAAAGTGATGAAACAAAAACTTTTTAACTTGGTTATGTAGTTTAGGTTAGGTTGAAAAAATATTTTTTTCATCGTTTCTAATGACTTTATATCACTTTTTAAAAGTGTGTTGAATTGTCACTGTGTTGAGTTATCATGGAACCACCTAACTTGTGGCAGGTCGCTGAGATCCTTGCTCAAACACAGAAATAGTGACGTTCCTCTTGTTCTGAAGGTAAAGTGTGCAAAATTTCATCAATCTCGGAATAAAACTGAAAATTTGTATAAATATAGATTAAATCCACGCCATTCTCCTTTATAAAATAGATTACACAAAGTTTTCAGTGGTTAATTTTTCAAAATCAATAATATTTGAACCTCAAGGTTTTCTCTGTATAGTCATTGTAAAAATTCCTTGGTTTGGGGTAAAATTTTGAGGTAGTAAAACCTTTTTAAGATATACAATTCCGTAGTACCGCCCGAAAATATTTTTTTACGACTTGATTAAAAAACATCGATTTTTCTCTACTTTCTATAAATATAATATGCATGTATTAAATACATAAATCTTCCGGAAGAAATTCTCTAATGATAGTGAAAACTGTAGTTTAGAAGAACTAATCGCACAAACAGACAAACGCGACTAGCGACTTTATTTTATACTATTTAAAGATATTCCAACGCGTAATCACAATTGTATACTCCCGCTCTCCATAAATAGAATTTGGGTAGTGATTATAAGAAAGTTGTTGACATATTTAACGCATCGATCACTAAACAGGCCTTATTTGAATTTATATCAGAAAGTATAACAACAAATCTAATAAACCAAACTGTCTAGTTCTGCGTCGACTTATTTAATCTATTTATTGTACAATGTGTTCACAATCTGCTATTTTTCCATCTTGCATGGTGGAGTATTTTGTTTTTGTGATATATGTGTGCCTATTTAGATTTTAATTAAGTTTAAAAAACATGTAAAACCCAGAGGGACGTGAAATTCAAAATAAATAAATAATGTGTTTTTATCATCAAGGTCGACGATAGCCATAGTTTTTAGAACCCTAGTCGGACGTATTGTTCTTATTCTCACAACGGTTACCTCCTAAATGCTTTCGTTAAAACATTCTTTGAAAATGTTTGTACTTACTATACATATTGAAGTTTTGTAAATTAGGTGTATTCAGACAGATAGAAACTTCTCATTTCCTTCCGACTTACAGCATTTGAAATATTTAGGAATACCAAAGATTATAATGTAATATATGGTTTTCCAATAAGAGGTGTTATTTTGAATATTAATTAAGGAATTAATGATTTTTTATGGCTGGAATTGGATGGTATTGATCTGGACAACTTTTAATTTCAACGAGATCTTGTGATTTAACATCTTGCGACTTCTTCCTTTGGGGCCACGTGAAAGAGGAGGTCTACGGCAACAGTCCAGCGTCGATTCAAGACCTCAAAGATGGAATTCTTGAGGCTATCGAGGACATAAGGCAGCCACTTTGCGATTTGGTTATGGAAAATTTCATGAAAAGGATATGGTCCTTTAGGCGTGGTCGTGGTGGTCATTTGACTGATGTTATTTTTCACTATTAACGGCATACCTTCCTCTTTATAATGAAATAAACATTTGATCTTTTATATTAAAAAATGGCATTTATCTTTGAATATCAAAATAACACCTCTTATTGAAAAACCCTGTACTTCTGTAAAGAGTCCCGTGTGACCTCCACTCGGGGCCAGTAGGGCTATTGCATCCCAATCATTATTACTAGAATATTGCTAGATTGAAGGAAATGGTTACAGATTAGCGTTGAGGAAGAGAGTTGTTAAATATCTGGCTATTTAGATCTCATCTATAAAGATATCCAGATGCATTTTAAGCAACATAATATTCCCCTGTTATAACACGTGCTCTGAGCCAGAAGATCTATGGAATCCCAAATTATTATGTTTTAAAAATTGCGTGATTGTGGAAAGAAGTTGTGACAGAAAAAAGGTGAGGAAGCGGTTAGGATGTAACTGGCTACTCAGATATATTCACCAAACATGGATACATCAAGGCTAAAGAAAGTGGAGACAGGAGGGAGATGAGGAAAAGGAAGGTTGTGTTGTAACTGTATTTTCATATACAGTCTCTAAACAATAGCTAAAACAATTTCAATGCAAAATACCATGAAATTCCCAATAATTATTAGAAATATGCTGATGTAAGAGAGAAATGTTTTTAAAGTACCTTGCTATCCTTAAATATATTAAAAAAGCTATACTTAAAAAGCTAAAACCATTACAAAAGAATATATTAATGTTAAAACTATTATGTGTTTTCATTGAGGAAACAGTCTCGACAGCTATTTACGACGCCAGCACTAGAACTCCTTGTAGAATATAACTACTTATCGTTCATCATACCCGCGATACGGAAGTAGTGTACCCAGCCCGGTCTGCTCGCAGTATAATAAAAGTATATGAAATGTACAGATTGTACGGCGGCGTGTACAGACTATAGGCTGTACCACGTGCTCTCGAGCCGACCAGCTGATCGGGGTGGATGACCTCCGACGACCTTTGCACATACGTATACCCTGCGATACAAACACACATTCAAAGTTCACACACACATACATAATACTCTTGCTTCGAAAATATACCGTCCTGCCATTGAGAGGTCCGTTGAAACATCTTTCCAGATATTATGTGTATACCGCACTAGATATCCAACTGCTCCTAACCTTCCAAAGCTCGTAGGACTAAGGCATCTGCAGCTGTTCGTGTCAAGCTGTACTCTCTCCGTTACTTCCGCGCTCGGCTTCGTGTATTTTCTAATAACTTTTGGCCCAACCCTTATTCAAATTCTTCTTTTATAGTTTTTTTCTGAATAGTTTGCTGTACGTAGATACTTTTGTGTTATTGGGGTGTGATTCTACAAACCACTTCGATTTTATCAACTTTTACCCGAACAAATATTCAAATTCTTGTTTCAGAACGTGTTCTACAAAAAGTTCTTCTATGATTATTTCAAGATCCTGTGACAAAATATTATAGTATGGGAAGTTACATAACTTCAGAACAATTCCTTCTACAAGTTCTTCAAAACATTCTTCAAGAAGTTTATCGGAATAATAATTCATTTGACAAGTTTATTTTTCAACCCTACCGTTACTGAAGTTCTTCTTTCAGAACAAATTCTTCAAATTCTTGTTTCAGAACATGTTCTACAAAAAGTTATTCTATGATTATTTCAAGATCCTGTGTCAAAATATTATAGTATGGGAAGTTACATAACTTCAGAACAATTCTTTCGACAAGTTCTTCAACACATTCTTCAACAAGTTTATCAGAGTAATAATTCATTTGACAAGTTTATTTTTCAACCCTACCGTTACTGAAGTTCTTTCTTCAGAACAATTCCTTGAACAAATTCTTCAAATTCTTGTTTCAGAACATGTTCTAAAAAAGTTATTCTATGATTATTTCGAGATCCTGTGTCAAAATATTATAGTATGGGAAGTTACATAACTTCAGAACAATTCCTTCGACAAGTTCTTCAACGCATTCTTCAACAAGTTTATCAGAATAATAATTCATTTGACAAGTTTATTTTTCAACACTACCGTTACTGAAGTTCTTACTTCAGAACAATTCCTTCGACAAATTCTTCAACAAGTTTATCAGATAAGTTCTTCAACAAATCCTTATTTCAGTATTATGGTGCTTGCTTTACAATTGTCCCAAGTACTATTCCAAGCTACCCACTCATCACCATTTAACAGTTAACTACTTAAAATTTTCCATAGTGACTGCGCCTATTGATATCGTATCAGGGTGTGTATGAAAGCTCACGATGAATCCACTTAAATAGTTTTGTTTTAATTTGTTGTCCGCAAATTCATATTACTAATCGTTCCTAACAGTCACACATTTGAGAATGTATTGGCCACACCTAAAAGTCAAAACAAATAAAATAGCTATTGTAGCAGGTAGATACGTGCACAAACGCACTCAAAAGGAACGTTTCTCAGATTTTATGAGATTTTCGTAAAAAAAACAAATATTTTTCAATTTTATTGTTTCCCCTCAGGCCTCTGGTATGTTTACCGTTATATTTATTAAAGATGCTGTCAGAAATTTGTGTGTTTCCTCTTTTAAATAAAATGAGAAATTTATGAACGTATATGAAATCTAAGAACTGTTTTCGAAAGGTTATTTTTATTATTATAAAATTTTAATATTAAAAATAAATAAAATATTATTTTTCCTTATCAAAATTTTTAAATCAAACATAAATAAGTTTTAAAAATGGCTTATCTTAAGTTTTTTCGTCTAAACACTTGACTAAAATTACTGGTAAGTATTTAAAAATAAATATTTTTTAGACTTATTTATTATAAACATTAACGCGATCTCATTTTTTGTCGTTTCATATAAAAATAATTAGTAAAAAATTCACAAGGTTTATTAAATTTTTCTCAAATTGCGGACGGAACCTTCTGTTTCATGGAGGAGTACATTTTAATTATTCTGCGATTTACTTCTGTATTTGAATATAAAGCTTTGTGTTTACTCTTTCTAACACCGTTTAGTTAATATTTCTAACTATGACGGTAAGGGAGATACAACGATTTCTATGAGACCATATGAGCTGTTCCGAAAAGCGAACAAATTGGCTCTAGGGGTAATAGCTGTTTTTTCCCTGAACCGAACAACTTAGCTTGAGGAGTTAATCTGTCTGTGGCGACCAATTGGAACTATTTCCGATACTCTTCTGTGTATTGGTATCACGAACATATTAAACGATGTTCATTTAATTATTCTTCAGATTGTAATGTTTGTTTAATTTAATACAATTCGTATAAGTTTTTGTTTATGTTATTGCCAAATTATTTTTCTAGGATATTTTTTTGAATTTATACACAATTTAACCGGTTTTGGACCAGGGGTAGAGCCGGTGATAAGAGAAAGTCTAACCTATCCGAAGTCTTTTCAAAATATGTAAACGTGGAAATATTTTTAAATAATTAGCATTTTGAAAAAAAAATCGTGTTCTAAAAGAAACCATCACTTTGTTTTCGTCTTGAATGAAAAACGTCTTAAATTATTGTTTAAAAATAAGTCAATGGCGTGTTGTGCTTATTTTAAATTATTGTTTAAAAATAAGTCAATGGCGTATTGTGCTTATTTTAAATTATTGTTTAAAAATAAGTCAATGGCGTATTGTGCTTATTTTAAATTATTGTTTAAAAATAAGTCAATGGCGTATTGTGCTTATTTTAAATTATTGTTTAAAAATAAGTCAATGGCGTGTTGTGCTTATTTTAAATTATTGTTTAAAAATAAGTCAATGGCGTATTGTGCTTATTTTAAATTATTGTTTAAAAATAAGTCAATGGCGTGTTGTGCTTATTTTAAATTATTGTTTAAAAATAAGTCAATGGCGTATTGTGCTTATTTTAAATTATTGTTTAAAAATAAGTCAATGGCGTATTGTGCTTATTTTAAATTATTGTTTAAAAATAAGTCAATGGCGTGTTGTGCTTATTTTAAATTATTGTTTAAAAATAAGTCAATGGCGTATTGTGCTTATTTTAAATTATTGTTTAAAAATAAGTCAATGGCGTGTTGTGCTTATTTTAAATTATTGTTTAAAAATAAGTCAATGGCGTATTGTGCTTATTTTAAATTATTGTTTAAAAATAAGTCAATGGCGTGTTGGGCTTATTTTAAATTATTGTTTAAAAATAAGTCAATGGCGTGTTGTGCTTATTTTAAATTATTTTTTTTTAAAATAAGTCAATGGCGTGTTGCGCTTATTTTAAAACACTTTGAAAAGTAGTTTTTTTTCTGCAATTTGTTTAATACATATTTGTTGTGTATTATTCAAACTGCAGTGAAAACCAAAAATCTAATATTTATTTTATTTTTCCAATAATTTTACAGGAACCCAGTGAATGAAGTGCCTTTCTGATAAAAGTGTGGACATTTTTTTGAAAAAGAGTGAAATTTTGAAAAAATTACTTTTTTGAAAAAAAATATCAGTGTCAAGACCGGTCACATCGAACTCTACAGGGCGTGATTTTCTAATTTTTCAGTTTTTTTTTTAAACATGAAATTTTCCAATTTCTGTCCATGGTTATTTTAATCTTGATCCAAAATGATATTTTTCAAATTAGTTGAGTTCTTGAAACTATTTAAAAATGCCTAGTTGCAAAGTGAAATGAAGAAAAAAAAATTGTTTTATATTGTAATTATTTGATTTTTTCAAAATTTATTAATCCGATGGAAATTGTTCCGATTTTTTTCGAGATTAATTGGAAATTTTCCTGTCTTACAAATCTAAATACTGACTATTTTCAATGTTTTCATTAGTTCCTACTACTAAATTTGTCATATTCTTTCAAATACATAATAATTCTTGAATTTTCTACTTTTTTAATGTTTTTCGTTTTGCTGCAAAAACGTTACTGGTACCATTTTAGTTTTTCTGATTTGCGGTCTGTAAGGTGAATTTTGTTGGGATGATTTAATAAGAAAGTAATCATAAATTTTGAAACGTTGACAAAGTCAGTATTTCTTTAAAATATGTACGTTTTTGGCCGCTATGCGACTCAACATTTTTTCCAAATTTTTTTTTTTAAATACTGAAAAATTCTTGAATAACGTCTCTGTATCGTAAAATACTGTGTTTTTCGGCCTTTGTTTTAGTTTCTTTATAAAAAAGATGTGACCAAACAAAGTGATTTAATTTATTTTTAACAACTATTAAAGATGTGAGAAATTTTTTCGTTCAACGATCCCCACCAAAATATCCGAAGCTGTAACAACTGGTCTGCCCCGATACAAATTCAAGTAAATGATCGAAAATTCTGCAAACCCCATGAAAAAAAAATGTATTTCAAAGAAAAAATGTGATATAACTGTGTTCAGAAAACAAAAGCCGCACAAACCTTATTTACATTGAAGTTAATGGATTGACAAATAATATATTTTGAACGTTAAAGTTATTAAATTCATATATTTATTATTACCGATAATTTGTTATTCTGAAAATCTTGGCAATATTACTATCAAATTAAATTTAATTATTTGAATAAATAGCTGAAACTATAATTCACTAGAAAGGAAACATCTTATGACTTAAGCGAGCGAGAAATAACACCATTTTTTAAAACATCATTTTGTTTTATAAACTTTATACTAATAAAACAATAGATCTAAATAATAATATAAAGCCAAGTAAAAGACAAAACATCCAGAAGGGAATTGACTGATTAGCTCAGAAAGAGTTGTGATAGAATCAAGATTCTCGATTGAAGAAGTTATGGCGTAAAAAAAAAAAAAAACTTAAAAAAAACGTTAAACTTTTAATACTAAGTGCTAAATGTAAGTGACTTACACCATTTGAAAGTGTTTATAAACCGAATAAGGAAAGTAATATCATTTGGAATGGTTGTGATAACTAACTGATATATTCTATCCTAAAAACGCACCGAAAACATTTCGGTTATTGGTAATAATACAAAGAAAACCTTTTTGTGAAACAAAAAATTTAAAAAATCTATGAAACGTATTTTTTTTCTTACTGAAAGTGGTGCAAAATAAAAAAAGGTTATAGTGAAGTTTTTTATAAAGTGTTTGTGCTTATTAAACTGGGCTGGGATTTGAGTGGTAGTGGAAGATGCCGATTGGCTTTAAATATCGCCTGTGGAACTTGTTCTTCCTTTCGGCCTGACCCTCATGGACCCGAGCCAGTACCGGGACTTGTTCGGCTCGCAGTGGCCCCCCGACTGCCTGGGCGGGCCGGGGCAGGGGGCCCCCAAGCGCGAGTGCGAGGGCGGCGCGCCCCTGGCCGTGGCAGACAGCACCACGCCCCCGCCCAGCGAATCCAGCTACGGCTCTCCGGTGCCAGGCATATATGCCGACAAGAAGGGACTCAATTCTATAAGAGGTAATTTGTGTTTCACTTGAAGGGACTGAATTTTAATGAAAATTTGACTAGAGGGGGCCCAATTCTCAGGAAGGAACTCAATTTTAAGGAAGGTTTCACTAGAAGGGGCTCATTTCTAACAAAGGTTTGACTAGAATGAACTCAATGTTAAAGATGGTTCACTAGAAAGGGCTCAATTCTAACGAAGGTTTGACTACAATTAACTCAATGTTAAGTATGGTTCACTAGAAGGGGCTCAATTCTAACGAAGGCTTGATTAGAATGAACTCTATTTTAAGGAAGGTTTTACTAGAAGGGGCTCAATTCTAATTCTAGAGTGAATTTAATTTTAAGGAAGGTTTCACTAGAGCACAATCCTTTAAGATATAATGTATGTTTGACTAGAATGAACTACTTTTTATGACAGATTTAACTAAAATGATTAGAGAGGTTTTACTAGAAGGGGCTCAATTCTAACGAAGCTTTGACTAGAGTGAATTTAATTTTAAGGAAGGTTTCACTAGAGCACAATCCTTTAAGAGATAATGTATGTTTGACTAGAATGAACTACTTTTTATGACTTAATGTAAACTAAAATGATTAGAGAGTAAAATATTAACTAAAATGATTAGAGAGGTTTTATTAGAAGGGACTCAGTTATATAAAGAATTACAATAAAAAAGATCTCAACATCAGTGTTATAAGAAGGGGATTATTTTCAAAAAGACAATTCTTGTTTGACTACAAGGAGTCAATTATATAAATAGTAGCTTGTGTTTGACGAGAAGGATTCCACTCCTTTGAGAGACAGTCTTTGACTAGGAGGTACATTAATAACTCATAATGTTTTTCCACAAAGTTTCTATAAATGTTTCAATTTTCGCCATGGTTCTATGAGAAGTAATTAAAAATTGCGTTAATGTCTTAAAAAATCATAACAAAGATCAGATCTCAAATTTCAAAGAGAAATCCATCAAATATAGGGTTTTCCTATAAGAGGTGTTATTTTGAATAGCCCGCTATTTCCGTAGATGTTACTTTTGAAGCTGTCATTTTTTGACATTTCACAAGTAGAAACTACGCCAAACCCTTTAATTATTAGGAGACCAAATTTGGCCCCAAACATCATACGAATTTGGGTTCGTGATATTTAAAGGGTTAATAAAAATGGAACGATATACGCTTCAACAACGCATTGAAATTATTAAAATTCACTTGAGTGAATCAAATGCAAATCATCTTGAGTGATGAGGCCCATTTCCACCTCGGTTGCTTCGTCAACAAGCAAAATTGTCGCATCTGGGGCTCGGAAAACCCAAGAGTTATTGTTGAAAAGCCTCTCTATCCTCAACGTGTGACTGTTTGGTGCGGTTTATGGTCCGATCTTTTACGATTGACTATCAAAATAACACCTCTTATTGGAAAACCCTGTATTATAAGAAATGCTTCAATGCAAATAGAAGGAACGAAATCTATGCATATTATATTTTTATAGAGTAGACAAGTCGATGTTTTATAATTAAGTCGTAAATACTTTTGTTACTTTTGAAGCTGTCTTTTTTTGAAATTTGACAAGTAAAAACTACGCCATTAATTAAAATGGAACGATACACGCATCAACAACGCATTGAAATTATTAAAATTCACTTGAGTGAATCAAATGCAAATCATCTTGAGTGATGAGGCCCATTTCCACCTCGGTGGCTTTGGTGCGGTTTATGGTCCGATCTTTTACGATTGACTATCAAAATAACACCTCTTATTGGAAAACCCTGTATTATAAGAAGTGCTTCAATGAAAATAGAAGGAACGAAATCTATGCATATTATATTTTTATAGAGTAGACAAGTCGATGTTTTGTAATTAAGTCGTAAAGACTTTTGTTACTTTTGAAGCTGTCTTTTTTTGAAATTTGACAAGTGAAAACTACGCCATTAATTAAAATGGAACGATACACGCTTCAACAACGCATTGAAATTATTAAAATTCACTTGAGTGAATCAAATGCAAATCATCTTGAGTGATGAGGCCCATTTCCACCTCGGTGGCTTTGGTGCGGTTTACGGTCCGATCTTTTACGATTGACTATCAAAATAACACCTCTTATTGGAAAACCCTGTATTATAAGAAGTGCTTCAATGCAAATAGAAGGAACGAAATCTATGCATATTATATTTTTATAAAGTAGACAAGTCGATGTTTTGTAATTAAGTCGTAAAGAAATATTTTTTCGGGCGCTTACATTGCTAAACCTTATGAGACACATCAAAATATTTTACTACGGAATTATATATCTTAGGCCTCACAACCTTAAAACTTTATTCCAAACCATTTATAAGTCCCCGAGTAATGCCGGGTATACGTCAGCCAGTATTACATAAGCGGAAATGATAACGTAAAGCCATTTAACGCTAATATAACTAACTTGTTTGCTGTTAAGTTTTTTTTTCTTTGACAGGTAACCATAATATTTTACTGGTGGACGTTGTAATTATATTATTATGGTGAAATAACAATTCATTTGCAAGGTAGGGCGTTATTATTTACTGTTTTCGTGTAAATGGTTTTAGCTAAATTTTATGCAAGAAAGTTATCAATTCCATAAGAGGAAACCTCATTGTTTTATAAAGACGGAACAAAAGATTCCGTTATCTTTGAATAACAAAGAAACTTTTATTTAAAGTTATCGGGGTTGACAGTTTTTGACCTCATTTTGAAATCACCTGTTGCGTCACGAGTGTACATAATAAAGTGATTATTTCAAACTTGAATAGTTGGGAACACGTGACTGGATATTATTTTAAATTCACTCAATTATAAATACTTACATTGAAACGTGAATATTATATCTATCTTTTCACTCCTTTTTAAATTGCATTTTAGTCAAATGAGATTTTTCTTGTTGAAATTCCATTGCTGTGCAATGTTTAAAGTTATTTAATATAAATCAGTCAAGAATTCAATTTTGGAGGCGGGTTTAGGTACCGCCGTCCCGGGAACCATTTATTGGATAACCAACACCTCTGCCATAGGTATACGTTTGGTGATTTAGCAGAGGTGTCCGAGTTCATCGGTTGCGGTGTGTTCAGGATGCGCCTGCGTGCCAGATCGAGAGTCTCGATTAGGGAGACCCTTTGACCTCTCCAACTGGTCTCTCGACCCATCTCCTTGCGCCGCCGTGGGAGGGATGTATTAATATGTCGGTCACTTCTGGACACAGTGATACCTAGATTTCTACCCAACCCTTATACATTTTACCTTCCTAGAACGTCCTATCCCAAAAGATGACATAGACCCAGAGTGAAATTATTTTTCTCCGGGTCTCCTGTATTGGGTTAATGTGAAAAAAAACATAAGATATCTTTCACGACTTGTGTCATCTTTGGGAATGCTTGGAGTGGTATTTTTAAGCAAAAGATCGAGCAAACAGTCAGTTGAAAACATCCATGTTTCAAGAGAGTTTAAAAAGAAATCTCAGCAATAATTCTAATTTATTATTTTAATGTGAACTCGAGTCTACATTTATAATTTTTTTTTAATTGATATTCACAATCTAAATGATTTTTTTTTTTGTTTTTTAACCACATTTTCATAGTAGAATTATTTTTCACAGTTAGATATTATGCCGGATGATTACGGGTCCGATGTACAGTGCAAAAATATTGATGGAATTTTAAATCAGATGACTTCTCAATAGTTGTAAATTTATTTTCAATGCTACGCATTTGCGCTGCGATCGGGTTGGAATATTTTTTTTCAATTTTTTACTGTGTATGAATGTGATACTATTTGATCTACGAGAACATATTTTTTAAAATTACTAAATTTTCACATGATTTTTTTCTTCTATTTTTTCCCAATTTGACCATGTGTTTAAAAAATGAAACCACGTGTTACACATGCTTTATTTTGCCATCTCTGTGAATATTGTTAACTTGACAACTGTTTTGTATTTAAGCGTGGCGACCATTCGTCTGTGCCGAACCGACCGTTAATTATTATAGTTTGCTATGAATCTTAAGTCAGCTGGGCTAGAATTAAATAATTAGAAGAATTACTGTAAGGTACTGTTTTTATTAATCTCTTCTGTCTGTTTGTGCGCTTAGTTCTTCTAAACTATGAAACGGGGTTTGATAGGGTTTTCACTATCATTTAGAGAATGTATTCTGGAAGGTTTATATATATATATATATATATATATATATATATAACACATGCATATTATATTTATAGAAAGTAGAGAAAAGTCGAGCAACGCCGAGTACAAGTTAGCTAGTCTTAAAAATAAATAACTTATATATCTAGGGATCGCTCTAAAAATATATATATACTAGCTGTACCCCGCCACGTGTTGCTGTAGCTCAGTATGTATGTGCCGATAGATAAAAAATATCGCATGTTGTTTTTACGTCCAACAGATGGTGCTGTTTAAAAAAAGGAAGTTATTCCAACAGCATGTTTGGCGCTTTTTTATAAAAAAAATTTTTTTACCGGTCACCCGTGATATATATATAAAGTTATGAAAAGTGATGAAACAAAAACTAAGTTAAAAATAGTTAAATATGTAACCTATTTAACCTAGTTTTTGTTTCATCACTTTGAATGACTTTATAACACTTTTTATAGGTGTGTTGAATTGTCATTTTGAAAAGTGATGAAACCAAAACTAGGTTATAAATAGTTAAATATGTAACCTATTTAACCTAGTTTTTGTTTCATCACTTTGAATGACTTTATAACACTTTTTATAGGTGTGTTGAATTGTCATTTTGAAAAGTGATGAAACCAAAACTAGGTTAAAAATAGTTAAATATGTAACCTATTTAACCTAGTTTTTGTTTCATCACTTTGAATGACTTTATAACACTTTTTATAGGTGTGTTGAATTTTCACTTTGGTGAGTTATCCGGTCACCATATATAATATAGGTGTATAAAAACATACGCTTATTACAATGCAACGTTGTGTCAAAATTTCAAAGTAATTTGTGAAGAACTTTTGGATATTACAGATTTTCAGCAAACAAACTTTTACATTTTTATTTATATAGATGGATATATTGTCGTTACGAATTTTTCGGAATTAATGAAAATGTTAGCCTCGAGCGAATTCCCATTATTATTAGAGTCTTGTATCGCCTTAATAGCGGCACGCATGTCAAACGTTTTGCACATCTCGAAAAGTGGTCCTGAGCGAATGATGACCCATTTAGCCGAAATTCCTGGAAAGGCTCATCTCGACTCAGTCATAATTAAAATTAGTTTTATGGTTCGATGAACTACTACACTGCTTGAGCATGATTGAGTTGAAACGCAACATTAAATGTAATTTATGGTACATTTATTTAGACATGTACCAAATTATAAGCTAGATGTATTATATTTACATAGTTATAGTAGTTACAGGTTATGTATGTTCATTCAATATCTTAATTTTGTATGAAATAAAAAGGCTTTGTCAATAATTATTTTAAGTGTGGGTCATTTAATAAGAAAGATAAAATTTTGTGGAGAGAAGTGTAGAGAAGTGTAGATACGTGTAGATAAGTTTAGAGAAGTGTAGAGAAATAATTAATTGTTTAAGTGTGGTAATAATAATAAGAAACAAAAAAGTTTGTGGAGAGAAGATGTAGAGAAGTGTAGAGAAGTTTAGAGAAGTGAAGAGAAGTGTAGAGAAGTGTAAAGAAATAATTAAATAGTGATTTATTTTATATAATTGAAGAACAAGATAATACTAATAAATCTAAACAAGAAAGAATCTAAACCAGGATCTCTTGTCTTAAGTCGGGACAGGCATCTTAAACCACTGGACCATTGGTACCTACCTATTTATTAAACGTCATATTTCAAATTCAGGAATTAACAATATCATCTTGCAACTAATTTTTCCCAAATTTTTGGCATCTACCCTTTTGAATGATCACAAAGTTTCTTATGAAATTGGTTTGGAACCTAGATTATGTTCACTAATTTCATTTGGTTACTTTTAAATAAAAGTTTATTAAAAGCAATACAGAAAACGTAATGAGCACTAACGAAGTAATGCAAAATCGGGCATTTTTGGTTTAAAAATTTAATAGCTTAGAAATATTTTAGATGCTTTTATTAAATACTGCGAGTAGAACACATCTTGACCTTAAAATAATCATTTTTTTCAGTCTTTATAAGCCCAGAAAAAATAAGTATCAAGCCTATAAAAATAACTTTGAAGTGTAAAGTCTCCTACCTACGAACCCATTTTCGGATATGGTTTTATTGTATAGCTAGCTGACGTGTACCCGGCTTTGTTTAACTTCTCTCACTTCTATATGTATAATATGCATGTATTACATATTTTAACTTTTCGCATAAAAATTCTCCGAATGATAGTGAAAACTCTAACAAAATTCGTTGAAAGATGCAGATTGCGACATTATTTTTTTATTATTTAGAAATTAAGGTCTTTAGAAAATGATGCTAAAATATTTTAATATTTGTGCCTTAACTTCACAAATAATTTTTTTTTGTGCCTTAACTTCACAAAACAAATATTTGCAGCTACCTTAACTTCACAAAATAAAATAAATATTTGTGCCTTAACTTCACAAAATAAAATAAATGATTGTGTCTTAACTTCACAAAATACAATAAATATTTGTGCCTTAACTTCACAAAATAAAATAAATATTTGTGCCTTAACTTCACAAAATAAAATAAATATTTGTGCCTTAACTTCACAAAATAAAATAAATATTTGTGCCTTAACTTCACAAAATAAAATAAATATTTGTGCTTTAACTTCACAAAATAAAATAAATATTTGTGTCTTAACTTCACCAAATAAAATAAATATTTGTGCCTTCACTTCACTAAATACGATAAATATTTGTGTCTCAACTTCACAAAATAAAATAAATAGTTGTGCCTTAACTTCACAAAATAAAATAAATATTTGTGCCTTAACTTCAGAAAATAAAATAAATAGTTGTGCCTTAACTTCACAAAATATAATAAAACACATTTTTGGCGATGTATTTTCTTCCTTAAAAAAAACGGGAGGCTGGTGCTAAGCAGGAATTTTAACCTTATCGCCATCTACATAAGGAGTGTTATCATCAGCGGCCCGATTCCTATTTTTATTCCTTACTTTCTTCTTCCTTAAAATTCTTGAAATTCCTGAATTCTTTTTTATTTTCTTGTGTTTCCGAGTTTGTGTTAGATTTGTTAATGATTTCTAGTGGAGACCAATTCGCTACGAAGGCATTCTTGAAATACATCGTTATTTTCTTTATTCTATTTCTCAACTAAATAAAGAATAATACATTGTATCAACGTAATACATTTCTCTTTGTTTGACTTGAATAACATTATTAGTTAGATACACTGAACATAAAATCAGTAGAAGTATGATCTAGTTCGATTTGAAAGAAAACCGAGTGTCGCCAATTACATGAGTAAATTTGGCTTACTTCCAGTTTATCTCTTTTTCAAAATTTTTGATTGATTTCACAAGAAGTGGGGAAAAAATTGGGCTCACGCTGGGAAACGCTGATAAATAATAATAATACTTGGATGACTTGTATAGCGCTGTTTTTGTGCAAAAACACCTCAAGGGCGCTGTACAAACTTATAATAGATTTGTACAGTGATCTATGTTATTACTTAACTAATTATGGAGAAAATATACAGTACAATACTTACCTGGTAGGTCACTTGAGATTAAATCATTCTTCTGGTGACCGCATAAATCATCAAAATGATAATTCATCACATCTTTAAAAAGTTATATAAAGTCATGGAAGGTGATGAAACAAAAACTTTATTGACTGGGTTAAGTAGGTTAGGTTAAAAAAAAAAATTTTTCATCGTTTTTAATGACTTTATATCACTTTTTAAAGGTGTGTTGAATAGTCACGTTGAGTTAGCATGGAACCCATACTTCTATCTGCGTATATCTTCAGTGGTTTCGTAGATATATTGTTTTGCGTGTATGCGTGTGTGTTCACATGTGTTTCGGGCCCGGGGGTCAACGACACTTTGGCAGATATTTGGCATACCACTAGTGCTATAATCATGCCGCGCCGTGGCGGTAATAATTATATTTTTACTGTTTCGAGGTAGGTATGTGATGCCTAGGTAGGTGGTGGGTAACTTACCTAACCTTACAAATACAAATTATAATTTATTGTTTTTTTTTAAGAGAGATTAGTATTTCCGTGTTACGAAACACCTAATAAATATTTTAATTTCTCCTTATTCCATCATTATCAGCGGAAATTGTTGCTTCTGCAACGATGGAGAAAGTGGTTAGTGAAAGATCAAATGCTGGGAACATGGGAACCCGACGAATTTGTTCACTTGGCCACTAACGGGCATATATATATTCGGTATAAGTGGAATTATCATGGGGTAGATAGAAAATTCTTAGTAACTAACCATCACGCCGTTTTCCCGCAGGAATAGGCAGAGAGGACGGACCGCCAAACAACTCGGTCTTGGCACACACTCCTTGCCTCATTCACATTCATACATCGTCTCATGTTAAAATTCTCTTCTAAAAGTTTTCTTGTTAAAATTCTAACGATTTTTGTAAGGTTTTTTTATATTCAGTTGATAAACTGATTTTTCGCCAAACAGACGTGTGTTCGTTTTGCTCTCTTCAAGCCGACCAAGCTATGTTATTTTAACTAAATCATATTTTGTTTACAGGTACAGTAAGGTTAAGAAATATATGCTTTAAATGTTTGGACATGTAAGAAGAATATATGACGCTAATGTGAATGGCAGAAGAAGTCCGGAACGCCATGGCACTATCAAATGAAGCAAATGTTTGAGTCGGGCCATGTCAAGAGTTAGAATAACAGAAGAGTATGTATGAATGTGAATAAGGCACGAAGTGTGCGCCAAGACCGTGTTGTTTGGCGGTCCGTCGTCTCTGCCCACCCCTGCGGGAAAACGGCGTAGTAGTTAGTAAGTTAGTTAGTTATCTCGAATTAAATAGGTAGAGTTACATTTTTTAATCGCTGCTTAAGGTTTTATTGTTTTATTACTCCAAAAACATTCTTGCTAAACACGTGTCAGTTAAAATTAAATAAATACTTTTCTGTATGTAAAACACAACAGATTTACTGCTTTAAGTTTCTTGTACTGAAGTGAGTTTAGTTTAGTATTATTTATATTACTTATTAGATATATCAAACCAATATCTATCTCGTGGTCCCAGGGAACAATACGGCAAAGTATCAAAAGTTGTATACATATCTGGAACCGAAATTATGTAATAAAACCCTAAAGAATTAAATATTAAAACATGCAAAATGTCCTTCATTGGTTCAATAAAAACTAAATGGTTGATTGGCTTGGGGAGGGTGGAGTCTGAAAAACTATTAAATAATATTTTAACAGCGTTTGGTTCCTTAGAACGGTCAATCTGCCTAGGAACTAATATCGACAATTCATAATAACACTTGTACTTATTTTTAATATACTTATTTATTTATTAATTTAAACGCCCTGATGGGCTTTTACATTATACATATTTTACATAATTTACGGCACAATACAATTTTTTTATGTACAACATATGTACAAGTAAACAACAAATATACACAATCGCTCTTTAAATATGCTACATAAAAATGTCATTCAGGTATCTCTTGAACACAGGCAAACTTGTATTAAATATGTCGATATTTGAGGTGAATTTGTTTCCAAGTGTGTGAAAGCGAGAAATAGGTGCATGTATGTGATAGTTGGTCTATAATATCTTTGGTTGGTACTAAAGTTTTTGTTGCAGAATAATATATTTTGCCTAGTTGCTCGAGTAGGTAGTCTGAAATGAATTGCAGGAGTTCAAAACAGACTATTTTGGATTTAATAATCTTAAATAAAAAAGTTAGGTCATTTATTTTTCTTCTGTTTTCTAGGGAATGTATTTATTAAGAATGTATAGTTTATGTGTTGAACAGGTATGTGTAATTTGAAGTTAATAAATCGTAAAAATTTGTGCTGCCCACGTTCAATATTTTTAATATGAATCTTGTAGTATGGGGACCACACTATTGAATTGTATTCTAACATCCTGCGTACTAGCGACAGATACACGATTTTTATAACCTCCAACGAGTCGAAGTCTTTGATGGTTCTGATTATAAATCCCAGTGTCTTCATACCTTTGTTAGTTATTTGTTGTGAGTGATTTACAAAATTTAATTGACTGTCAAGCATAACTCCAAGGTCTCGAATTTCGTTGATTTGATATTTATTTATTTTATTTATTTATTTAACGCCCAGATGGCTTTTACATGATTGTTAGTATAATTTTAATTTGACAGATACTTTGAAACATAAAAAATAAGAATAAAATTACATTTGATAAAAGCTATGCAACAAGTCATACAAACACAAGAAACAAAAACAGAAAATTACAGCTATTTGTAGGTTTACATGATGTGTTTAGGAGTATTGTTGAAATAAATGTTTTAAATGATCCACAAAACTTGCCAAGTTGGTATTGAATATATCAACATCACCCAAGTAATGATTTCCCATGGTGTGAAGTCGTTGTATCGGAGAGTGGGTTAATGTTAATTAATTAATTAACAGTTAATGCAATATTATTATTTTGTCATTTTTGCTTTATACATTTATCTAATGTAATGTAATAAATAAATAAATAAGAACAAAATTCCTACTGCTGGAGTTTGTTAAAGTTTGTTTAAGTTTGTCTTAAAACGGTAGCGGGGCAAAAGTGAACTTCTACAACTGCTGTGCCAGAACTACATACGTTCCAGAGTGGAAGATACTCCCTGGTATACCTAAGGCCACCATTCATAATTAAAACGTTGCTTGAAATGTATTTAGCCGTGTTTGGTGACTAGATATAGCCAGGTACTCTCCCACCTTCATCTTCCTTATCTCCTTTCCCTCCAGACTACCTTTAGCCTCACAACATACCCCGATTTGGGATGCTATAGTCTCACTGGCTCTTGACGGTTGGGAGCAGTTGGGATTCACGTAAAGATTTTTTTCATATCGGTAGTCATCAAACTTCTTGGTGTTACATTATGTTTATTTACTGTGGTAATTCATGCATTTATTAATGAAATATACATTATAGCCCTACCCTTCTCATAATTAATTAATAACTACGAGAAAATAAAAACGGTGGCTTTTTAAAGGTTTTCCAAGGACAGTTTGTTTAACAGAACTTGATCAATTCATCAAATTTCAGTCGAAAATCAAATTCTATGAAAGTTCAACTAAAGTTCTGTTACTATCGTGTTGATCTAAAAAATAATTACTGTTGCTGTTATGAAATGTATATGTATGTGTATGTATGTGTGTATACATGTATGCATGTAGGTGCATACATGTACATTATTCTTTACTTACAGTGTTGTGTTCATCAATGTTGTGTTTGTCTGTAATTAGTGATAGCATCAACCAAGTTTGATTAATGTAATTGTATTTTGAGAGCTTTGATATGAATCACTGTTGACAAACCTAAGAAAAAAAAATAAAAATTTATTTCATCGTGGGTCAGTTGTTTCGCAGTACTTGGATAATAACAAAAAATCGATAAGACTTTCAAAGATACTGAATATTAAGAGTGGGTTATAGGGCATAATGGTGATTTGCTGGAAAACAGCTCCCTAAAACGGCTTAATACTACCTTTCGTATGTCATTCTCAGACTTCATATTTTTTTATACCAATTAATGGACTATTATTTTTCAGTCTGCCTATTTTTTTTTGTAGTTGTTGTAGGCATTCGACTATAAAAAATAAAAACATTGATACACCATACAACCCACTTTTAAAACTTGGATGTATGATTATGGCGTTAATAACGGCTTTACACTATATTTTTAATTTAAAATATGTATATAATACACACATCTGTAGAAGTACGGCCTCTTATTATCGTTATGCTATCTGTGGATATTAACAATTAAATAAATACTTCATCTTGCACCAAATTTTCAACGCATTTCACAGTTTTTTTACTTATTCCGGGATGGAAGCCCCCGGTGATGGCGGTGGAGCTATAGGCTCCCTGTTTTACGGCGTATATATTTCGAAAATGCCATCAAAATGTTTCATTAATGGGTCTAAAAGTAGAATACCGACTCACTTAAAGAATTGCAATAATCTAATGAAGCTACAAAAACAGTAATTACTCACAAATTCTCTTTTTTCATGTAAATTTGACGTATTGTATTTTTTCAAGTGTCATATTTTAAAATACAACATTATAATGCGTTCCTTTTCCTAACGGTTAGCACTAACGTCATGTTGTTTACTGGCGGCATCTTTATGCAAGTGTGTGTGAGAGAATTCATTGTCTTTACGCGCTCTGACCAAGTGGGAGAGTGAATGTTTTTTCATAGGGCACGTTTGGTAATTGAACCAAAAATTACCAATATTATTTTTCTCTTTGTAGATCAATATTATGATTTATCCATGGCAGCCGGAAAAAATACTCCAAACAAGGTATGCTTCAAGTAACGAATAAATGAAAAAAGATTATTGTTTAGTTGTACTAAATAACACAGAATAATTTAACAAATATATAAATAAAAAAATAAAATTTCTTTTATTTCTCGAGGTCAATTTATTAATGATGTTATTAATATGTATAGATATTCTATCAAATATAAAATTAAGAAATTCACCAAATAAATCCACCTTCGATTTTCTCGAAAACGAAAGCTCAAATAAAAAAAGTCATAACCCAATAAATGAAAGGTTATTCACAAGTTATCCCTTTATAGGACAACTTTTTTTAAACGATACGCCCGTAATGGTTTTATTTATGTATTCTATATTCATTTTGATGAACAGAAAAAAACTTTTTTTTGCTTAGCTTTTTTGAAATTTTCGATTTTCCAGCGGGTTTTTTTCTGACCGGTGTCCATTTAAAAAAAATGATATAAAATTATTGTTTTCATTACAAAACGACAGGTTGGTAAGGAAAATGTACTTTTATTTATTTGCGTTACAGGGGAATAACTGCTTTGATAATGTTATAGAGAAACTGACCAGGACGCGATTTTCGTAAATTTACTCAACATGTGCGAACTTCGGGCGGTTGGTTCGATTCAAGACCTCTGTGCGTTACCTCAGAATGATTACAACCCAAGGGCTTATAACTTGTAAACATAAAGAAATATAAACCTTAATGTTGCAGGTCTCAAAACTATCCGTTTTTAGCTTATGACCTATAAAGGGTTTTACCGTTTATACCACGAGTTTCCGAACACCGTGTAAAGCAAACTATATGTATCGGAAATGTTCCTCAACACTAATGACAACAGCAAGTGAATGATGAAACATTTATAAAAAATGTCAAATTAAATGCTTTACCAAAATAGTAGGTTATGCAAATAAGTCATATATTTTTACTAAGTTGTTTGTTTTACTTAATATTTCACATTCATATTATACGATCATTGCTTTGCGACAAACGCACATGTGATGTTATATTTTAACATGTTCATTAATGTACAACTACCGCCCTCTAGTGACAAAAAAATGAAGACATTTTGACAGTTTGCGAAATTTCGCTATCATATAACAAGCGCTTAAGTGCCGGTTGTTTGACAGATTTGAATATTTTTTGGAGGATTGTGATTATCGCCAATTTAAATGGTTTGTTGGCTGAATGATTCTGTGGTTCTCCAATCCGCAGAGTCCAAGGTTGCGTGATTACTCTCGGTGTGTAAAAATGAGAATTCGAATATTTTCAATTTAGTTTTTATTTTAACAAAACTCACGTTACAATAATTTTATGAACAAAAAAGATCGCGTACGTTATAGGAGATTTAGGGCTAAACCGGCGGCTAGACCACTGGAGAGAGAATGAAATATTTGCCGCGCGAGGTATCGCGCGCAGGTTTACAGTGATACCAGTCTCACATAAACGTGGGTAAAAGTAATGTTGTTATTATTTTCGGGAGATGTAAACTCCCTATAATTTACCCTACAATTTCATCAAATTTCAAAGTTAATATTCAAGTTGTGTAAAGGTTATATTCAAGTTTTATTATTACATTATTATTGGACAGTTGTTTCACATAATTGAAATGATAACAGAACTTGAAAGTCAACTTTGAAATTTGATGAATTAATGCTAAAATATCCCATCAGAAAAATGCTTCGTACATAAATTTTGTCATGATTTCTTATAGTAGTTATAATTAGATAAATTAGTTCATCTTGTGCCCCTGTGTTGAGTTAAATATGTCATGCTTTGCATGGTATGTATTAGAACTAATAATTCTATGAACTTGTAGTTCTGTGACAGTAGACCTCGCGTCCATAAAAGTACGTTTCTAATATTGTCTTATTAAATAAATCGAAACCAAAATTTCCTCTGAAATAATATGATTTGTAAACAGGTACTTAAATAAAGAATTATGCAATCTGTCAAAACGTCAGTATCTCAAAGACAATTTTTTTTTCAAAATTTCTTCGTGTTGGGAGCTACCGTAATATTGAAAAAAATGCTAATAAGAAAGTACAGATAAAAACGACGATTTCACATTTGAAAAAAGAATCTTGAGTGAATCATTAAAACGGCCTCCATCTTTAACGGAGACAGAACGTGCAAACAAATTAACATACAGATTAAATGTAAAATAATCGAGTTAAGCCAGGACTTAGCTCGATTATTATATCAGTCAATCTCTAAAATAGTATGAAACAAAGTAGCTATCCGCGTATGTCTGTTTGTGCGCTTAGTTCTTCTAAACTAAGCAACGGATTTCGATAGGGTTTTCACTATCATTTAGACAATTTCTTCCGAAAGGTTTATACGTATAATACATACGAATTGTATTTAAAGAAAGTAGAGAAAAGTCGAGCAACGCCGGGTACACGTCAGCTAGTCATCTATAAATGAATAAATAAATAAACATGTTTGACACGGCATCTGTATCAAATTTTATAATTTTTCGTCGTCGAACTTTCTTTTTTTTAATTTCAATTTCTTGGAAGGATCAAAGCGGAAGAATTGGACGCTAAAACGGAGTGCGTCTACCAACGGCTGAGAAGATGGTGTGTGAGTGTGACGGATGCCGGTTATTTACTATCGTCATCACGCCTTAAATAAATCTTACTGCTATTTGAGGAATTGCGTTACTAACGTTACAACGGCAGATGAAAGTTTCTTTTATACGCCCAGCAAAACGAAGTGATTACAGTGGTACCAGAGAGAAGTCGTATGAACGTCGCGACGATCGTCTACTTGTTTCTCACACGTCTTGTATGACATCACGCCACGTAAGACAATTGGGAGCTGTTGGGATTTACACACACTTCTCTCATAACGGTAGGGATTCATCCAACTTTTTGCGCACACCGGCATTTGAGTCCGCGATCTCCGAATTGCTAGTCAAGAGCCTTAACCCTTGACCACGGAGTCCGTCAATGGTATTGTATTGATGTTTAAATTGGTAAATTTTAAAAATCATCTTTACAGTTTTGCCAAGAAAAATTGGTAGCTAAATAATAAGTTATCAAAAAAATCCACTACTCGATTAAGTTTTACCTGGAGTAAACCAATTCTTTTCTAAATGTCGTATATTGAGCGAAGTCGCTACCGGAATTAGCATACCATGCCACTGAACCTATTTCGTACAGAGTGTCAAATAATACCACACAGGTGATCGAACTTTGGGCTCACCTGTCGCGTGTTAAGACTTTGGATCTGAATATGAATCACCTATATGTACCGAAATTTTTGAATAAGTGCTATTTTTCTGTAATTATGGCTTATTCGTACAAAGCCGAAATTTTCCATACCTACGTTTTGTTGATGTGAATTTTGTGTACATTTCTTTTCAAAGGAAGACGAACATTCCCGGGTTACCTGACGAATAACCTGACAATATTTGAATATCTCCTACTACCTCCACAGTAAGCGGAAAATGTTGCTCGTGTTGTGATGGAGCACTTACCCATCCGAGGAATTAAACGTACGACGCCTGGATGGGACCCAAACGCGATGCCAACTCAGCCTCATATTATTTTTGAGTCGGAGACAGGATTGAAGGAGGCAGTATTTTTAACAGCTCCTAAATACGCGTAATATGTACCTTATATATAAAAAATATTCAATTCAACAATTAATTATTAAACAAAATTTGTGCAGACCTGTGAAAAATCACGGGATATTATAATTCCAATTTTGGAAAATACGATCAAAATTGAAAAATGTAATTAAAATTATTTTTCTTTAAAATCTTGTATTTTAGGTAGGTACCTACATTATTGCCTATCTGAATCATTCACACAATCATTTCCAATTTTGAAAATGACACTTAAATTCAAAGCATATTTGAGTTTAATGAAACTGACATCCACGAATGATGTGATTATAAAATTAAAAATACTCAATTCTTATTATTTTCAGTAGATACATATAATGAATTTATGTATTACAAAATAGTGATGAAATGTTCAGCATATTTGCCTTCAGAGCAGTTGATGAGGGTGCAATTTTCAATTTTTTTTTAAACTTTTATTTAAAAAAAACTTTTTTGTTTTTAATTTTAATATTCCGTGATTTTTCACGGGTCTGCTTTAGTAAACAGCATTTGGCGAATATGAATTATGATTGAAAAATTGAAAATCTGTAGAAAAGTGTATTTACATTAGGTTAGGTAACAATAATATATTTTATTGTTTTTTTTTTCGGATAACAGATTAGATCTTCAATGGAATCTTAGATCTTGTTAGTCAAGAGTATAAAGCAAAGTTCTACTACTGCATTTGTGGGAGGGATATTTGGTAGCATTTTTAATTAACATTATTTTTTTGTTGAATTATGAGGAGACGTTTTACCTAGCTCCCGTAAGCAATCGGACCGTAAGTCGATAGTGATATATTCCATGGTTCACCCTATTCCTTCAATTTGGGAGGCTGGTACCGCCGCCCCGATAAGCATTTATTTATTTATCGGATAACCAACGCCCATAGGTCATCCCAAGTGCTTCGCTACGTTTGTGATTTAGCATGGATGCCCGGGTTCATCGGGTAAGATGTGCTCAGCATGCGCCAGCCCACCGTGGGGTTCCAGATCGGGAGAGGCTGTTTTAGATAGACCCTTTGACCTCTCCAATTAGTCTCTTGGCCGATCGTTTTGCGCCGCAGTGTGTTGGGGATACTAAAAATTACTCCCCCGTATTCTCTTCTCAAACTTTCTCATTGAAATGACGAATTCAGTGACGTTTGACTGCGCGTGACATCAGACAGCGTTCATTAGCCTTGTTTCGTCATCATTCTTGCCGATGAGTGTAGGAAAAAGGTTTCGGATTTGGAATCCCGGGTGTAGCATTAACCTTTTGTTAGAGTGATTGCTTAAAATTTTTATTATCGAATTTTATATGGAGGCAGTCTGTGTAGCTTCCTTAAGCACTTAGGCCGTTGGAGTGGTGGACCCATGATGCTATCGATTTTCTATTCAATTCTTTAGTAAGGAGTAGACTTGTGAGTGTATTCCCTCGTGATAGAAAGAGTTCAGAAGAGATTTCTCTACCTGGGGTGAGCAAATGGCTACTACCCGTGGCTCCATCCAGTTTCTGTTGTGTATGCTCGTAATGCATCATCTACGGGTCAGGGTATCGATTCTCCAATCCAAGCCGCTCACAATCGTCGTCAAAAGTATTCATGAGTCTCGTCAAAGGTACTTACTTACATACGCCAAACGTCAAAAGTCATTCCACTCGAACCACGAACCGCTCATTTTGTGGAATGACTTCGTCGAGAATCGAGGCCCTGAATCTGTGGATGGTTTAAATACTTTGCTATCATGGAGAGCATTTGTTTCTATGTTTCTGATAGTTATCTTCATTACCGACAGCATAGACCGTTTTATCTGTCTCCCAACCTGCAGGACTAACTTGCAGGTTGGGAGACAGATAAAAACTTGGCTATCATGGAGAGCATTTGTTCCTACGTTTCTGATAGTTATCTTCATCGCCGACAGCATAGACCGTTTTATCTGTCTCCCACCCTGCAGGACTAACTTGCCAATGATCATGCCGGATGGGAGTGCAATCTTGCTGTTGAACAGAATCTATTCGATATAATAGAATTTGTCGAGGGGTAAGGTTCTTGACTGGGAACCCAGAGTTCGCGGGTTCAAATCCCGTTCCAGTGTGGGAGATACTCTCAATATGCTCCTGGTGTAAGACCATCATTAAGTATTGAAACGTTGCTTAAAATGGCTTCAACCGTGTTTGGTGACAAGATCTGAATATCAGGGTACTTCCCCATCTTCCTCTTTCCCATATCCTTTTCCTCCCCACTATACCTTCAGCTTCACAACATACCCCAATTGGGATTGTTATAGTCTCGCCGGTTCCTGACGATGCCAATTGTGGTTTTGATTTAAAATTAGAAAATTAGAAACATACTTTAAATATTACACACTATAACATTAGATTGGAATTATTGACTCCCTGCTTAAGAGGAAGCTACAAGCCAAAAATGTGTATATTCTTGGTATGCCTTATGTCCTCACTAATATAGGTAATAGGCATTAAAATCGCTTGACAAGCGGAGTCTAGAAACGCTGAATTTCAAGCACAAAAGTGGTTTTTATTTATTTTGTAAGCAATTTTATAAGAAAGCAAAAAGTTAATCAAGGGAAACTGTCTCAGATTATCTTAGCTATAATATTATATTTTTTTAAGTCGTTTCTTTTGTGCGTTCATACATTTCTATTGAAAAATTTTAAGAAGTTTACATTTATATTTTTCATTGAGTAATTGCACTTTTTTATTTGTATTACACTCAATGGAAACGATAGAAAAACCTTCAATTTATCTATAGCATATTTTTTGGTATTCATAATGTAAACCAATTCGTTATAAAGATTAATCGAGAATAGTGATTTAGCATTAAGCTTCGCCTTAATATCCTGTTGAAATGACATTCTTAATATCTTTGATGGATGTTTTATATTCAATTTGTTTCCTCAATTCTAGTTTTAAAATAATAAATTAACTCCTCAATTATTTACAATTATTTTATAGTACTTTTCCCATTGATCGCTGACAACTGACAATAGTTAATGCGAAGCACTAAGAAGGATCTCCGTCACCGACAACATAGACTATTTTATCTCCCGGCCTGCAGAACTAACTTGCCAATGGTCATGCCTGTGGGGAGAGCAATCTTGCTGTTGAACAGAATCAATTCGGATATCGACATTTTTAGCATCAATGAAGCTTCATTTAAAAGGCAAGCTCTATTATCACTGGTATAGTTGATATACACACTGTTAATATTAATCTAAGAATTCTTATTACAAAAATATTTTCAAAACGCATTAAAATTAACAATTTTGTAATGTTTTTGAAATAAATAAACATAATTGAATTGAATTGAATTAATTGAATTATGTTTTTTTTGGTTTGAAAATTTGATAGCTTAAAAATTTTTTCGATGCTTCAATTAAATACTATGAGTAGAACACGTCTTCGCCTTTATAATTTTGATGAATCTTTTTTTAAGCTCACAAAAAAAATATATCAGGCCTATAAAAACTGCTTTAAAAATCGAAATCTCCTTCTTACAAACCCCTTCTCGGTTATGGTTTTATTGTAAAATGCGGCAAATTAAGTTATTTAGAAAATTATCTTTAAAAATTTCAATATTTGTGCCTGGACGTCCGCAAAATGAAATGACTGTCACTTTTTTTCGATGTTTTTTCTTGCATAAATCAAAACAGTCGGCTGGTGTTAAGCGGGACCTAAAACCTTATTGCTATCTGCATAAGGGGTGTAATTGTTAGCGGCCCGATTCCAAATGTTCAACGACGTAGTGCTCCTCCTTAAGATGGCCAATGAGGCATAAAGCGTAGAAGATTTTCGCCATGTGGGCGTGTTTCGTGGTAGAAAATATTTGCTTAATCGAGGCTTAATTTCCAATACAAATCTGTGTTTACGAAGTTCAAATGGGATGGAGATATACGATGTCAGGAAAACGAATTATTTGTTTCCTTTCAAATTTGTATAGAAGACAATTCTAGAGTTGTTCGTTATTCTACATTAAAAGAAGAAGGAAAATAATTTCTAAAATGGTAGCAAAACAAAAATTGATTTTATGGTAAAATTAGAATATGCGTATCAAAAATAATGATTTCGGTTTTTCGTCTGTATGTAACCCTGGTTTAATGAACTCTAGAACTCGAATTAACTTTGAATTTAAGTACCATCATTTTCAAAATTTGAAGTGTTTATTTGGAGAATTCAGACAAGTGATTAAGTACCTACAGTAAGAATTTTGACGAAAAAAAATTATTTTAATTATCATTTTCAATTATTTAATTGATTTGTATTGAATTTTGAATTTCCGTGATTTTTCCCGTGTATGCGCTAGTAATACATTAATATGCAAAATAGATAGGTAGTGGGAATAGCTACTATGTACCTTACATTGCAATAACATAGATAATGTTAATCGTACATGTTTTTAGGAACGTAATACAGATAAAAAAATCACATCAAATAGAAATATATCCAATCTACAACATGCTTTTATTACATCATTGTGTTATCTTGGAATAGAACACGGAACTACGAAGGGAAGTTGTGATTTTGCTTTAATTCGCCTATATTTGTATTAACCCCTAGAGTGCCAAGACTTATATTTCGTAGTATTTCACCGACCGTTCAAAAAATGCCCAAGCATACTAAAATATATTTTATTCGCTTGGCAAGGAAATAATGATGTTAATATTACACTAGCTTATCGTTTCGTCACTGTTTATTGTATTTATTTTATCTGTGAAAAAGCGTATTGCGAAATTGCACATCAAGCAAGTGTTAAAATACCATGCCTCATATAACTTATTTTTTATCATAAAGAAGGCTTATTTAGGTGAAAAATATAAAAAAAAACTCGTGAATATTCTCATACGTTATATTAAAAATAATATTGTACCTCAATTCCTTTCATTAATTAAATAGTTGTGTTGCTCTGTAAAAAACAAAGTGTTATTTTATCAATTTTACAGCACAAAACAAACTAAACTAACAAACTTTTTACCAACAAACCTTTACCTGCATAAAACAATGAAATGACATTTGTGTATATTAAGAACGGATTGTTTCGGAGAATTCGAACAATTCATCAAATTTCTAAATTTATTTTCGGGTTCTAATTAATCTAAAGTCCTATTCAAGTTATGTTATTGTATCATCATTTGCTATTATTTTTTTGGTAAACTAATTTTTAAGACAAGATTTTTTTTTATGCATAGCACAAAGGGTAACAATTATTTTATAAGCAATAATTATTAGCCTGAAACACTCATCCACATTGAAAAATCTCCTGATAAAAGATACATGACCGTCCCGTTGGCGTCATGTATCTTTTATCAGGAGATTTTTCAACGTGGATGAGTGTTTCAGGCTAATAATTATTGCATATAAAATAATCATTTGCTAGTTGCTTCACAGAACTGAAATAATAACAGAACTTGAAAATTAACTTTGAAATTTGAAGAATTGATCAGATTATCCGAAACAAACCGTCCTTAGTCAATTTCTTTCCAATTTCCTTTTATGATTTATTCCAACAATCTATATTATGTTGGTTACTTCGTTCATATAAAAATCTGACGCAATATCGACATCTCTGTTCTGTTTTATCTTCCACATTGTACATTATCTGTCAGTTTTTACGTTGAAATTCTAATTGTGATGCTCTGCTTAATCGACAAAGAAAGGTATATAATTATATACAAACATATCTGGTAAGAAGGCACATTTTAAAAATATTAGAAAAGAACAGGTAAGTCATTACAAAAATAGTGCCGCCGGCGTACGGCGGACGATTGGCATTTTACCCCTGGCATTACAAGGGTTAAAAATGTCAGCAACTTCGTCATACTTGTTTCCTAGCAGATACGCAGATGGGGTCTGAGAAGCCTTTTTCTTTTACTTCTTGTTCCCTCTCCCAACGAAAGTTGGCCATCATCATAGCAATTTCCACCCTTAATTAGTTTAACGTTAAAGAAGCCATTATTTAAAAATTATGAAAATCATAACTGTCCAAAGTCAGAGAGATTTTTATAAACTTTTAGGGAATATCGTGAGACTGAAAGAAGTGGAATTTGTAAGAAGATTACTTTTTTAAAGATTGGGAACTACTTAGATATTCAAAAATTCATATAGGTATGGTCACTAAACATGGCTCAAATCATTTCATGCCGCGCTCTGTGTTTCACCCCTCCTACAAGATGGGTGTCTTCGTGAATCATTTCCACTCCTTCCTCTCCTCATTAAGATCCTCCACACAACATCCCCAAAGATGACATAGGCCATCAGGGAAATTATTTTCCTCAATGTCTTTAGTGTGTAGTTAATGTTAAGAATGCAACGTTACGATCTCGAATGGTGTTTTCCTCTGTGTCTTCAGTGTGTAGTTAATGTTAAAAATGCAACGTTACGATCTCGAATGGTGTTTTTTCGATTCGAAGCATCTACGAGAACCATGAAAATTACTGAAAATATGCCTACTTATGTGAAATAATTCATACCAAATTTATTTACAATAATAATAATACTTTTAAATTTTCTGTTCGGTTCTGTGGGGTTTGCAATATCAAACGCGCCATGTCACGCACGGAGAAAAATAAGTAGTGCTAATTTATTAAGAATCTGTTAAAATTATTGGTAATCCGGTTAAAACCGGAATTGCAGGTCGTTTCCTGATAAGCTTTTAGTAAATTAGTAATAATATCGGAACACGTATTTATGCACCTGCGGTTGGCTATAATAATCTGACGAAATACGAAAATGTGAAAATGGATTTTAATGAACACGTGTTCCGACATCTATTGGTATTTATAAGCAATACATTGGTATTTTACTAAAAGTTTACCCCCGGACACCCTTTATACAACTTTTAGCCATGTCGGATTTCGAACCCGTGTGAAGGACCTTACCGTTCTCCCACGGGGTCATCAACACGAAAACGTAACAATGTCCTACTTGGAACCGCGCGTAATCCCGATACCCGCCTAAATCCCGTGCACGAAATAAAACGCACGGAGAAAATTCGTTCCTACATACTATAAATTACATTATCGTTCGTGGCGTAGGACGTTCGTTGAACCGGCCCGGGGACTTCGGTTGAATGTCCTCCCGCAATACCGACACTTCTAGCGGCCCAATATTGTATACCCATACGTATGTAATTCTAATACGCTAGGTTCGTGTACGAATAACTCTTTTTGTAGTTCTCGTGTCGGCATAAAGATACGTCTTATGACTCACGAATGGATGAAATTAGGACTTTTTCGACGAATTTACCAATTTTTATGCATAAATTATGAATTTTTAGGCGAAATTTGCAATCATTCTATATGTACAGGGTTTTCCAATAAGAGGTGTTATTTTAATTTTCAAATCGTAAAAGATCAACTGTTTCGTTGCTTGTGTGGCACGTAGCGCCGTCTTGTTGAAAGTAAACGTTGTCCAGATCAATACCATCCAATTCCGGCCATAAAAAATCATTAATCATTTCTCGATAGCGCAATCCATTCACCGTAACTATTGCTCCAGCCTCATTTTTGAAAAGTAAGGTCCAATGACTCCGCCGGACCATAAACCGCACCAAACAGTCACACGTTGAGGATAGAGAGGCTTTTCAACAATAACTCTTGGGTTTTCCGAGCCCCAGATGCGACAATTTTGTTTGTTGACGAAGCCACCGAGGTGGAAATGGGCCTCGTCACTCAAGATGTTTTGCATTTGATTCACTCAAGAGAATTTTAATAATTTCAATGCGTTGTTGAAGCATATATCGTTCCATTTTTATTAATGGCGTAGTTTCTACTTGTCAAATGTCAAAAAATGACAGCTTCAAAAGTAACATCTACCGAAATAGCGGGCTATTCAAAATAACACCTCTTATTGGAAAACCCTGGATATACTAACTCCAAATCCGTGAAAAATCACTGGATATGTGATTTTTGAAGCTGAAAGTAATTATAAAATATTTGCCTCAGGATCATTTAATTTTGAATGAACCCCTTTAATATACTTGAAAAATCACGAAATCTGTAAAAAAAATTATACAATAGAAATACACATTTAAAATGTATAATTATAATAAATAATTAAAATTTTCTGTTTAAATGAGGTTATGGCTTCTTTGAATTATTCTTCAAACAAGTTCTATGAACGTCAATAATTTATTTAACTGAGTTTTTCGAAATTCCTTGTAGACCTTTATCTTTTTTCGAAGGTTAATATTAATTTAATAATTAAGTCAATAAATTTTATCAATCTCGGAATAAAACTGTAGATTTGTATAAAAATAAACCAAACGCTACAAACACACTCCTGTAAATAAATAGATTTTGGTTGGCAACACAGGTGTGAATGCAAAACAAGAGTACCAACTTCCCTACTGCCCCATTTGGATTTTTTTTGGGGGGAGTGTCATTAAACACGGCTAAAACCAATTGAAGTAATGTTTCGATTCTAAATTAGGAATTTTCGTCAGGGCCATACTAAGAACGTTTTCTACACTGGTACGTACCGTAAACACCTACGCAAAGTATAGTAAGATTGTACTTTAATTACAAGTAAAAAGCGTAAGTATTAAGAATTTAAACCTAGGGTTACGAACCCGCGACCTCTGGATCCGGAACCAAGGCTGTCGTCTTTATGCAATCTTAATTATTTTGTTTAATTTTTCACGACATCTCTATCATGATATCGAATTAAATCCGTTGGCAACACGGTGAGAGAGGAAAAAAAACCGCAAAGTTGCTTGACTGTGGTAAGTCTGTGACGTAGTAGACAGGAAGAAGCTCTGAGGACTGATTGTTTCAAAGAAATTCAAATGTAACATCGTCATCAAACGGCCATTCAGCGCCATTTTTTTTCGACCGTTAAAAGATCCCCGTTAAATGCCGATCTAAGTTCGTTTTAGCTTTTGAACAAATTGTGACCTAGCAGAAGAAGATGACTATAATGTTGTTAAGCTTGTCAGCTTATTACAATTTGATAGCTGAAAGGTAGCTAGAATTGGCGTTTAGCAAGAACCTTTCATATGTAGAAAAAACAAAATAGCGCTGAATGACCACTTGATGACTTTGTTACGCGTAAATTTCTGCGAAACAACTAGCCCTAAGTTTGGATTACTAATGAATTGTCTAATTACCTACTTCAAATTATGTTTTTTTTATTATCTACTATTATAGGTCACGCAATTAGAGTTGACACGACAAACACAAACTTAGTATTGTGTGTTTTGCTTACACCTACTTAGCGGGTATTTCACCATCCTCTTGATAGCTTATCCGTAGTATAATGTATATTTATAAATAAACAGATAAAAACTACGTTAATTTATCTGACATATAGCCACTATTCGTAGGTTTGAATACCTAACAGTAAACTCAAACTTTATTAATTAATAAATCATTACATGGATACGCTATTAAGAAGATGGTCAAATACCCACTTATTTTTATTTGAAAGTTAAAAAAGTTTTATTATATTAAAAAAATTGACGTTTTCAATTTCAAATGATTTTTCTTTTGAGTTTCTGCCGTTATTTTTTCGGATATTGTCGTTCTGTAAATAGTTGAACTTTAGTTGCATTTTAACATCCTCGAGTGACATTACTCCGTCCATTGTCAGATCGGGATGACACAAACGTGTGGAATGCAACACTGGCTGGTAGGTGACGTCACACACCTTCAGCTGGATAGCTTCCGTAGACGTTTTGAAATAGATTTTCCGGTTAGTAGGCCGCCTCATCTTACATTAGTATATACGTAGGTACTGTACCAGTCCATCCTTCGCCGGAATCATTACAGCACTATAGATTGGTACCTACACGAGAATTATTTGGCTAATTGTAAAATAAAAGCATTCTTTTTTTAAACCACGTTTTTTTCTTACATAGGACATGAGTTGTAAAATGCCTTATATTTAAAAGCATTCTTTTTTTAAACCACGTTTTTTTCTTACATAGGACATGAGTTGTAAAATGCCTTATATTTAAAAGCATTCTTTTTTTAAACCACGTTTTTTTCTTACATAGGACATGAGTTGTAAAATGCCTTATATTTAAAAGCATTCTTTTTTTAAACCACGTTTTTTTCTTACATATGACATGAGTTGTAAAATGCCTTATATTTAAAAGCATTCACTTTTTAAACCACGTTTTTTTCTTACATAGGACATGAGTTGGAAAATGCCTTATATTTAAAAGCATTCTTTTTTCAAACCACGTTTTTTTTCTTACATAGGACATGAGTTGGAAAATGCCTTATATTTAAAAGCATTCTTTTTTTAAACCACGTTTTTTTCTTACATAGGACATGAGTTGTAAAATGCCTTATATTTAAAAGCATTCTTTTTTTAAACCACGTTTTTTTCTTACATAGGACATGAGTTGGAAAATGCCTTATACTTAAAAGCATTCTTTTTTCAAACCACGTTTTTTTCTTACATAGGACATGAGTTGGAAAATGCCTTATATTTAAAAGCATTCCTTTTTTAAACCACGTTTTTTTCTTACATAGGACATGAGTTGGAAAATCCCTTATATTTAGGCACCTATGTTTACATTTTGTGCAACGGTATCATCTACATTGTTTATATAGTAGAATTTCATTGAACAGTAGACCTCACCTCCAAAAAAGTTCCTCTGAAATCGAAATATTTGAAAGTTGGTACTTAATTATAAATCGTATTTATTTTACGTAACATTTTCTATAAAATTCAAATAATTGTATAATTTGTCCAAAAAATGTTAATATTTATATTATAATTCTTTTTTTAAACTTACTTTATAAAGATTGGTACAATATTGAATAAATGCGAATAAGAAAGTCTAATTAAACACCACGATTTGGCATTTGATAAAATAATCTTTACCGAACCATTAAAATAGTCACCATCTTGAAACGGAAAGTCACATACGTCACCATCTTGAAAGTACAAATAAAATTACAGACAGACGTTCGACTTGAAACAGAACATCGCTGCGCTTAGTCAAATATTATCCTTTTATAATATATTTAAGTTTCCAACTGACGTGTTCCCGGCGTTGCTGAGGGTTATACTTAGGAGATAGCCATATACCATTGTGAACTTTTGTGTAGACCTTTTTAAGATATACAATTCCGTATTACTTTATTTTGATGTATGTAATAAGGTTTAGCCAGCGTTAGCAATGTAAGCGCCCGAAAATATTTTGTTTACAACTTGATTACAAAACATCGACTTTTCTCTGCTTTCTATAATTATAATAATTATGTATTGTATGTATAAACCTTTTGAAAGAAATTCTCTAGATGATAGTAAATTTTTCAACCAACAGTTATAATTATTACAAGGTATGGTGTAGTAAGTGTTAATTATTGAACCAATAATAGGTTTTCACTTAGGTATTTTAATCATTTAGTGAATATATATAATATTTATGTAAGAAATAAAGTTACATTAGCCTATAGGGATGGGATGGCGGAAGGGAGGGGTATGGGATTGATCTAGTCTGTGTAATGTGTAGCATGTACGTATGTGTATTGATAAAAAATAATAATGATAGTATAATTATTGATTGATTTTAGGTTTGAAATTGTGGGGTGCTGAGTTAAATAAGTCTAATTCACTATATGAAGTATTAAAATTGTATGAAGCACGGTGAATAAAAGCATTTAAAATTTTTTTTTGGTAAACTAATGTTAAAGACAAGATTTTTTATGCATAGCACAAAGGGTAACAATTAGTTGGCGTCATGTATCTTTTATCAGGAGATTTTTCAATGTGGATGAGTGTTTCAGGCGAATAATTATTGCTTGTAAAATAAATGCATTTTGTTTTGAGTTAGTGTTACATTGAGGAATGTTTAATGTGTGATTTTGTCTGGTTTGTCTGATGGGTACTCTTAATTGAATTATTTCTAGTAATTCCGGGCAATCTATCACAGAGGTAGCATTTTTTTGTAAAAATAGTACGTCTGCGGAGTTTCTACGACTTTCCAGTGACGAAATCCCGAAATCCTATTTAAAGACTTCATTTAATATTTTTAAATTCTAAAATTTGTGAATGGTAGTCTACTCATGTTATTACATGTTTAGTGTAATAAACGTATGAAGGTGACATTCGTGTATGAATGAGAATGAGATAGCATGATTATGTCGGACGTATAAAAGGGTATGTCTGCTTTGTATCTCGTTTTTTTACCGTTTTCCTTACTTATATCACAGCGTGACAATAAAAACTATAAATTTTACAACGACCAGTTCATAATTACACTTACAAATTAACTCGGCAATCCAGTTCATCACCAAACGAAGATTTGCCGTATTTAGTTCGATTGATCATAGAATGAGAATAATTCTAGTTATCAGGATGATTATTTGTAATACTATTTGCCAAGGTATCTCGGAAATCCCATTGCACAACCAAAATCCACCTTTTCAGCAATAACTGGGTCGTTTACCCACGTCGGGTTGTTAAATACATAATAATATATCATCACATGTTGCAGTTTAGGTTAGGTTAGGTTATCGACCTTCCTGGAAAAGTTGCTTTATCTCCTGACGAAGCCTTTTTTTATTTAATGTGAAATTTCTTCTCGGAATCTGTGTCGGTTCGAAAGATTAAAAAATATTATGAGTTTTGTTCTAACATTTTCCTCGTCAAAGGGGTATTCACACAGATACTTAACGATGACGCTCATTGACGAACTCTGCTGATGCCATACGATTGATCGAAATAATTTTTAAGATTAGCTGGTAGAAATTTTATTTTCATCAACGATAAATTTGTTGCGAGAATAATTTTTACAGAGGATTTACACGGAACTCGCGGTGTAACGACGGTGGGGATCAGTCAATCGCGGGGTTAGGAAGCTAGAAACAGAAAGAACTATGCAATTCAAGGTTAGCAGTTACTGCTCTAGCAGTGATGCCTGTGGTATAAAGTATTGTCAAAGAAAAATATTTGTAATGCGAATTAGAGCAGTTCTTCTACAAGCTGTTCAATAAAATTTGACATGCCAATCATCGAATCATCACCGCATCCCATTATGCAGAATGGGATGTATATATTGTGATTTTGTGCTGGAAAGATACATTATTAGTATTAACTAGCTGACTTTTACCCGGCGTTGTTTGACATTTCTCTACTTTCTATAAATATAATATGCATGTACCTTTTGGAAGAAATTCTTTAAATGATAGTGAAAACTTTATCAAAATCCGTATCGTAGTTTAGATGAACGCTGATAAGCGCACAAACAGAAAGACGCGTATACCAACTTTATTTTATACTATTTAGAAATAATTGAGACAGGAATGATAAAGGATTCATAATAACACATGTAGTGTACTAATGTCATTAGCACGCAAACTTACGCCTTTTTGAGAAACACCCATAGGTTTATCATTTTGAACACTCTCGCTTGTCTCTTACCGAATGGATCAAAAAATAATTTTATTTAACCTATCGTGCGCCGCACGATATATTCAAAAAGTCATTTCTCTTATAATGGTTTGTACGTTTACATTACTCTTATGTTTTTTATGATCTCTCTCTGGTTTCAATCCTGGGATTGGTTTGCAGCAATTTCATCCAATCTCCTCTTCCATTCTTCCTTGTCTTGTGCGGCTCTTTTGACTTGTGCATATATGATGAGCAGCGCACGTCCACCAGCAGGTCCTCCAGGTACTCTCGTACTACCTAGAGTTGGTCCCCTCGGTCATACCCTCCATTATGACATGCAAGAGGCCTTCTTGTCGTATAACATGGCCGATCCATCTTGCACGCCTTTCGGACAAGGTCCTGAGCAGGTGCCTTCCTCCTTCGATTCTTTGGAGAACCTCCTCATTTGTAATATGGTCTCTCCAGGAAATTCCTAACAGTCTTCTATAGGACCACATCTCAAAAGCCTCTAGTCTCCGTTTATCTCTTTCGGATAGGCACCATGTTTCGCAGCCGTACATCAAGATACTCCATACATAGGTCTTGATGAGGAGTATTCTCAGTTTTAGGTCTATATTATTCGATTCTATTATTTATGATAAATACATCATATTTTTGTATACTAAAATTACATTGTCGAGCTGAATTGTGAGTCTTAATTTTTATTGATAATCCATTATCTTTGGGAATTTGCGAGGTAAGAGGGGGCTGCGGACGGGTATTCAAAACTAGTTTTCACCTCCGTGGTCAAGAGGTTAGGCTCTCGACTAACAAGCCGAAGGTCACTGGTTCGATTTCCGGCGTGCGCAAGTAAATTAATTTGTTTTTATACTACAATTTACTCAATCAAAATAAAGTACATTTGCGGCACTTTCCGCATGGATAATTGAAACGTTGCTTGAAATGGCTTTGGCCATGTTTGGTGACCAGATCTGAATAGCCAGAGAGGTACTTCCCCACCTTCCTCTCCCTCATCTCCTTCCCCTCTCTCAGCCACAACCTTCAGCCTCACAACATACCCCAATTTGGTAGGCCATGGTCTCACTGGCTCCAGACAGTTGCAAGCAGTTATGATTCTTGTGCGATTTCACATAAATTTCACTATCAATGTGCCCAGATACATTCAAAGTGTCCTCTGTAAAATGATTTGCATGTACCTTTATTTTTTTCCAGTAAAAATCTAGATAATACCGTGTGCCAACAATGTATTTTTGTTGACGGTATTCCAGCTATCTTACACTATGATATTGCAGTTTTCTTACCGTGTACCTAAATACCTTCTTTACCTTTTCCATCCAAGAATGAGATTTTCCCTTTCACCAACATTTTCCCGTGCACCAACATTTTTGCTGACCCTCTTCCAGTTACCATTCCTCTTACAAGCATAGCCTAAAATATTCCAATAATCTAACCATGTTGTATCTGTTTCTGTTCCAGCCCAGATCGAGATAATCCCGTGCAAGGTGTGTGGGGACAAGTCCTCCGGCGTACACTACGGAGTTATCACATGCGAGGGCTGCAAGGGCTTCTTCAGGCGATCACAGAGTAGCGGTCAGTACGGTTAATATCCACTTTTCACTTTTCTTTTGCTGTACTTAACATTTGTATTTATTTATCAACTCTTTTTATTATTCCATTTTTTAATATTATATATGCATACGGCCAATTGGACTTTTTCATAATTTTGAATATTAGCTTAGAAGTAAACTATCGCATGTCACATTTTGACAAATTTTACAGGAAATTTTGGAGATACAATTTTTTTTTTAATTTTGTAATTGGGTATGTGTAACGCCGCCCCGGGAACCATTCATTGGATAACCTACACTTCTGCCAAAGTTTGCCCTAAGTGGGTTGCTACTTTTGCACGAAGAAAACTTACTAATAGATTTTTTTTTTAATTTATTAAGAATATCTTCAAATTATTAGTAATCCGATCAAAAATGGGATTGCAGGTTTCTCTTCTTTCTCGACCTTCTACACTGCATACTGGAAGATGACATATGCCCTGAGGGATATTTTTTTTCTTGAAAGTGGACATAATATAGTAACTAAAGGTTATTAGATACGTAATAAACCAAAAGTCAAAATACCTAAAATTTGCATTTGCGATAGTTTACGTCTGAGTCATCTGTGTGTTAACAATCCACGAGGGTAATTCCAAAAGCAATATTTCCTATTTTTTTAGAAATACAAAGAAACAATTATTATTTAATAGTTTTAAACATTTATTTACATTTCGAAATAATCGCCCTATTGGTCGATTATTTTTGTAAGCGCTGTGGAAATTTTAGTGCACTCATGTCATACCAGGTCGCCGTCATGTCATTGAGGAAGAGTTGAACCTTGTTGAAAGTCGTCATCGTTGTTGAAGCGCGTTTTTGGTCTTCCGTCAACATTCGACGAACCCATCTTGCGCACACTTTCCTATAATTTCAAAAGTCTGAATTCTTGAGTAATCAGTTTCAATTTTAGAGCAAATTTTAAATTCAAAGCAATATTTATTATCGACTTCATTGAACCCGAGTTACTGGCAGAGTTAGAGAGTGCGAGCACACCCGAAATTAATATTTTTAACTAATAATTAAACTTACTTAATTTATATAACAAGCAGTCATATTTTTTAAATCCCTCAATAACTAAATAATATTTAAGTTCTGCTTCCTTTTTTATAAAAAATAAATATCTTATAAAAAGTATCATATCTTACATTTTTAAAGAAAAAACAACCCTGTTACACGCCCCTGCTTTACAGTAAAATGCGTACAAAAGTCCATATGCACTTCCGCATTGTACATTGTGCAATAAAATACTCCACACCTGACTCCTATCAACTTCACTTTATCGTACGGCGGACACTTACCTGCTGTGTGTATTGTTGCCACACCGGTTCAACGACCGATAGCAGTTATAGCATAATAACAGAATTTTAAAGTCAAACGCACAGAGATTTTTATTCCAAGTCTATCTTAAGGTATATTAAGGATGGTGGAAGGTTTTTAATGCGAGGATCTGTTAAAAACAAGAGTCTCAACTGTCTGGAGCAACTGCGAGGTGCTATGTCAACCTCGTTTTGGGGAATGTTGTAAGCGTGTATGAGAATAGACCTTAGGTTTTTTTTATTATTTTTTATTGTAGCTAGGGATTATAACAATACCCTTTAATGTGTCTAACTGTCTAGTACTGCGACTCATTTGGCCTTATTACTATTACCAACTCATGGTTGTATTCACTTGACTGCTTTTACGTTACTTTAATGTGTTTTATGAGGAAAAATTCTAACTAAACTAGATAAAAAAAACCTCATAAAAATGACAGGGAAAAGAAAAAAACAATATCTCCTGAAATTTTTACTCAATTTTGCCATTATGATATACTGAATTTAAATATTTCATTTTATCATTGTTGGGCTGCGTCCTTTTCGCTTTAGTGGTCCTGCTGCACCTACATATTTGTGTTTACTTGCATTTCTAACTGGGAGAAAAGCATTGGGAGAAAAAAGTTTGTAACATGTTACATTTTTTTTAATGAAAAACCGTAATAATTTTAATCCTAATAAAAATGTATCCAGTTAAAATATTCCCTGTCAAAAATGTTGCCAGTAATAATTATTCCTAACCTTACATTTTCATAAACTTATTTATTATTATTGTATTTTTATAAGCAATAATTGTTCGCCTGAAACACTCATCCACATTGAAAAAATCTCCTGATAAAAAATACATGACGCCAACGGGACTCGAACCCGTGTAAATATTTAAATATTATTTTTTATCAGGAGATTTTTTCAATGTGGATGAGTGTTTCAGGCGAACAATTATTGCTTATAAAAATAATTGTTATCCTTTGTGCTATGCATAAATAAAATCTTGTCTTAAAAACATTAATTTATCAAAAAAATAATTATTATTATTATTGTGTTAGCTATTTGAGTATTTCCCACCGTGCGACTATTACCTATGAACATTTTGACGGAGAACATTTTTACTAGAAACATTGAAATGAACCAAAGAGTGTGTGAAAAAGCCTAGCAGTTTGGCGGTTTGTAAAACTGAATGAACTCAAGTCCAGAAATTTTTCCTTTTCGTTTCTCCTACTGAGAAGTACTCGAATGTCGGTATTTCTCTAAATATCTCCCTTTTTACGAGATAGGCGAAAGAAGAGATTGTCTGAAGATATTTATGAAAGCATCTCCCTTTATAAACCAAGAGATATGCGAAAGAAGAAATTTCTGAAAGTAATGGCATTCGAGATTGAAATTTCTCGCCCTCATTTAAAAAAATCATTCCTCTGAATTTTAATATGGAGACATATAAACTGATTATAGTGCTATACAGCCAATGAATTCACCTATATTTTCCCGCCTATCGTACATTTTTAAATTTTATAAAAATAATCGTAAAGACACGTCAATTCAAAAATGATATATTATGGCTTAAGACGTTTTGCAAAATCGTCATGTATGCCGAAAATCACTCGAGTGGAAAGATATATAAACCTAATCGTAATCTATTTTATGTAGTTTTTGTTTAATTTTTAGAGGTGTGTTGAACTGTCGTTTTGATCAGTTATCACCCGTAAATTAATATTAATGTGTTTCAAATGATGACATTGATACAAAACCAGCTACATAATAAAAAAATGCATTTCACTTAGTAATTACACTGCTTATCTCGTGAGATAAACATTTTGACAGTACTGTCGACACGATCGGACACATGTTAATAATTGTAAATTTTACCTCGTTTCGTGATTTACATATAAATTTATGTCAATGAATTTTGGCTTTTGTTATGTCAATAATTTTTTAAATCCAAATTTGCACATTCCAAAGATATCTAAGCTATCTACAAAGAGAATAAATGGGCATTGCTAATTTATTAAGAATCTCTTTAAATTATTGGTAATCCGGTTATAAACAGGATTGCAGGCCCTTAACGAATGAATTAAGATGTATCATGATAAAGTAAAATAAAAACATATCACGATGTCGAAACACGTTTCCATAAATATTCTAATATTTTCGCATTTCGTAATTATATATTATCAGAGCAAATGCAAGTACATGAACACGTGTTCCGATATATTACGAATTTACTGAAAGTTTATCAGGAAACGGACAGCAATCCCGTTTTTATAGAGTTAATAATTTAATAGATTCTTAAAATAATAATAAATTAGCTACATTAATTTTCCCCGTGTATGTCTATTAAATCTCTTCTTAGATCAGTAATGTTTAGTAAATATATTATTTATTGAACAGCCTACAAACCGAGTTTCATAAAAACTGAAGTTTCATAAACACTGAAGTTTCATAAAAATTCACGTTTGATAAAAACTAAAGTTTCATAAAAACTGAAGTTTCATAAAAACTGAAGTTTCATAAAAACTGAACTTTCATAAAAACTAAAGTTTCATAAAAACTGAACTTTCATAAAAACCGAAGTTTCACAAAAATTTACGTTTGATAAAAACTGAAGTTTCACAAAAATTGAAGTTTCATAAAAACTGAAGTTTCATAAAAATTGAAGTTTCATAAAAACTGAATTTAAGAAAAACTGAAGTTTGACAAAAACTAAGCTTTAGAAAAACTGAAGTTTGACAAAAACTGAAGCTTTAGAAAAACTGAAGTTTGACAAAAACTGAAGCTTTAGAAAAACTGAAGTTTGACAAAAACTGAAGCTTTAGAAAAACTGAAGTTTGACAAAAACTGAAGCTTTAGAAATACTAAATTTACAAATAACTTTCAAGTTTCTAAATCATCGCACTAGATTTTCACATAATTAATATAAAAATATTATACGGTAGGTATATTTGAGGGTTACCCTCATTATCACCCTGTTTAAATACCAGCATTCAGAATCGAAACGTCGCTTGAAATGGTTCCGAGTTTGATGACCAGATTTCAATACCCTGGTACATTCTTCTTTCATATCTCCCCTTCGACAACATACTCTAATTATGAATTCCATAATCTCACTGTCTCAGGATAGTTAAAATATTTGTACGGTAAAACAATTACAAAAAAAAACTTAAAATGGTATGAATCATCCTCTCTGAAATGCGTTCTGCTAATCGGAGTATAAATAAAATTACATGCGTGTAAAAATAACACATGGAGCTTAAAAACACCCACCTATTTTGTTAGCAAAATACCGCCGCAGTAATAATGCACGCAAAAAGTCACTGTTGAAGTCCGAAGAATTTATTTATTCTTACCGTTGAGTGTGTTTTATTTTACAAGTGTTTTTTATGGAAAGTCAATATTTTAAGATGATGAAAATGGCTTTGTGAGCTGATTTCCACACTTTCAGAAAAAAATATTTACAACTCACCGTTCAAGAGTTTTTGCTGCTTCAGAAAAGAAATATTCGTCGTCTACTTAGAATTTTGGTTACTTGTAATTATAATAGTAAATATAAATAGGTACCTACCTACACTTCCAAGGATGATGTATTCGCGTAGCGTTTCTGAGAAACAGTATTTCGCCTTGCTTTTGCATAAAAATCTAATTTGAATTTTGGAAAAGATTTACATGGTACCTTTTTGAGTTATAAAAAATAACTTTTTTTTTCAAATTCATTGGAATTTTCTTGATAACGTGATGTATGCAAGCAATGCATCTGTGTGAGTACTGTGTTCGTGGTGAGCACAGGTGCCATTCCCAAATAACAAGGAGAGAATAAAAAATAGTTGAACATTAATAGAAAATGAATTTGACGGCCGGCATAGTCCAGTGGTAACGCATTGGACTGCCATTCCGAAGGTCGCGGGTTCGAACCCGGCGTGCGCAAATAAATTTTATTTGATTAATTTGTGTTATTTCACAATTAATTAATTAAAATAATATATAGTATATTTGCGGCACGTTCCAGAGTGGAAGATACTACCAGTATCGCCCTGGTGTAAGACCACCATTCAGAATTGAAACGTTGCTCCAAATGGCTTTAGCCGTGTTTAGTGACTAGATCTGAATAGCCAGGTACTTCCCCACCTTCCTCTTTCCCTTCCCCACTTACCTTCAGCCTCACAACATCCCCCAATTGGGGATGCCATAGTCTCACTGGCTCCAGACGGGAGCAGTTGGGACTCTTGTGAGGTATTCACTATAAAAAAAAAAAGAAAAGTACGATAAAATAAAATTTTGATATCGTCCACATTAATTTGCCCTTTGATTATAAAATTATTTAACAAATTATTATAAGCATTAATTACTCGCCTGAAATATCCATACAAATTGAAAAATAATGTGTTATCCTTTTTGGTATGCATAAAAACCTGTCTTATAAATATTAATTTATCATTGGAAAATTACAAAATTATTTATTTGCTGGTAAATAATGGCTCATGGTGGACGAAGCTATCGGCACATGTCTTCAATAAATGAATCACTGAACTTTAAAAGATACTCTTGTCCACAAAATGATATTATAGTTTTTTTTTTGTTAGTACAAGATCTGCCACTTGACAAAAAAAATAACTTGTACTGTGCACATGTATCAAAGAAAAGTCGAGTGATCCTGTTCCTGGTTCCTTTAGTAACTAGTTACATTTTTTTAAATTGTCTATGGTGCATTTTTTGTCTATGAATATCATACGCGCTAGATCGCGATATGTAAAAATAAACCAGATAAAAATAAGTGATCAACCAATGGGCATTCAATTTTTACACACGGAGAAAACTTTGTGATATAAAATATTTCGAATTTATTCAGAATCTCTTCAAATTGTTCATAATCCGGTTAAAACGGGGTTGCAGGCCTTTGTCGAATGAATTGATAGTTTTCCTATAAACTTTCAGTTATACACCAATGTGTTATTGCCCTGTCAAAATACGTGTTCATAAAGATTGTAATATTTTTGCATTTGACTTTGTATATTATTATTATTATTATTACCAGAAGATTATAGTATATAAATTAGGAAACAGCCTGCAATCTCGTTTTTGCCAGGATTTTAAAATATCAGCAATACTAATCTTTCTCCGTGTAGTGAAATAAACAACTAGATATAGTGAAAAGATATGGTGTTTTAAATTAAAGAAAAGTATAAAAGAAAATAATGTTTTGCTTGATATTAAAACACCCCCAGTTCCATGCTTTTAAACAGCTCTAACTTGTTGAAAAAAAAATTATAAAGCTTTTTAATATAACTCTTTGAATTTCATTTTTGTTTTCGTAAATTAATGAACGTAAATAGGATTCGGAAATTAAAACGCTGAAAAGAGCTGAAACTCGACAGATAGACTCGTTGTCGGTGACACTGCATTCTATCAACTTGGTGGCAATTGAATCGTATGACATTGAAATAAATGTAGCTCCCACCCGGTCAAAATTTTGCGAGATTTCGCGACAGTGCCTGGAAAGGAATGTACAATCCTTAGTCGAACCAAAAAAAAATATATAAATATATTTTTATGTTTTAACAGACATTTTAAAATAAATGTATTTTAGTAAAAAAAAAATGAATACGTTTACACAATTTTTTTTAATTTTTATAACCAAATAAGACAGTTTTCTTTGATTATATCAGAATATGCTTTTATGGAATTGAGTATCTTTTAAACAATCAGTCATTCAATTGTATTTTTAGTTCTGTATTTTCATTGTGTTGTCCTTATTATTTCCATTGAACTTAGTGGTTGTTTCTTCTGTTATTGTTGTTATTTCGAAGTTTTCTCTATCCGCAGTAGTCAACTACCAGTGTCCCCGCAACAAACAATGTATAGTGGACCGAGTCAACAGGAACCGCTGCCAATATTGCCGCCTGCAGAAATGCCTCAAGCTTGGCATGAGCAGAGATGGTGAGTCCCCCATTCTTAATCTTATCTGTTATTATAACACTGTGTTATTTGATGTAACGTTGATTCGTGTGATAATTCGTGGCAGTGTTAACATCTCATAATGCAGGACATCATATACTGATATCACGGTAGGCCGTCTCTGTGTCATGTTGACAAACGGCCACTTCTTCCTGATTAAGGTTTTCTATGGTTTACCTTAATTCAACAGGCGAATGCGGAGGAATTCCTAAGAATAGGCAATTTTTAGGAAACAATTTTTTCCCTACCGAGAAGTCTATAATAGCCAGGTAAAATTTTAAACACCCATTTGAGATAAAAATTGTGAGGCGCAATGACGCCGTTCTATTTGTATAAAAAAAATTAACTTTAAATTCAGTAAATTTAAATTATTCACCACTCCATAGAAAAATAGGGAAAATTAAAAAAAAATCGTGGCAGTGTTGCACAAATTCATCTACCGTCGGTTTGGTTAAGCCGGCCTTGAGCCTGGTTTAAGACCATTTTAACCCAACAAACGCCATTGTAATAAGTCAAGTTATTCACTGTTCTGGCCTTACGCACTTTTAACAGGGTGACTAATAATTTGAAGAGATTTTCAATAAGTTCGCATTATTCATTTTTCTCCTTGTACATAGTTAATTTAATTACGTGACATAATTTCCCCCGCAAGTATAAGTAGATCAATATTTTTTTGCTTAACCATATTGTATCAGGCCATATTCTTCAAACTTTAGGTAGATACCCAATAATTCAGAACAATTTTGCTTTAAGCCAACTTCATTAAAACTGATTTTGGAGTAGCTTAACCGAAATTATTTGCCAGCTTTTATATTTCTTCTCATATTTCCCTTCCATAACATCTTCAAGATCTAGGTTTCCTTCTCATCTTCATTATTAAAAACCTCACGCACAGCATCCCAAAATATGACAAAGGTCCCTAAACAAAGAAAAACGGCCTAAGTGGAGTTATTATGTATTGATTTTTTAAAAATAAAACTAACCCATTATTTCAGGACTACATAATTTCTAAATAGTATAAAATAAAGTCGCTATCCGCGTCTGTCTGTTTGTGCGCTTAGTTCTTCCAAACTACGCAACGGATTTTGATAGAATTTTCACAATCATTTAGAACATTTATTCCGGAAGGTGTACATATATAATACATGCATATTATATTTATAGAAAGTAGAGAAAACTCGATGTTTTATAATCAAGTCGTAAAAATATATTTTCGGGCACTACATTGTTAACGCTGAATTAACCTTATGAAATACATCAAAATAATGTACCACCGAATTGTATATCTTGAAAAGACTTACAAAAAAGTCCATTGTGTCCTAATGATAACCTCCAGCAACACCGGGTACCCGTCAGCTAGTGAAATAATAATTAAAGCTACCCTTTAATAATGACAATTCTTGCTTTAACCTATATTCATTAAACCTTACCCAACACTTGAGAACATATTTGTGGCAACCTTTTAAACTTAATCGAAGAGTCTGGGTGGTACCGTAGAAGTTAAGTTAAGGATCAAACTTTAAAATATATTAGTAAACTGCTTTGTTCACAGATGGCGCTAATTTAATTATTTTTGTTAAAAACATTTTTCACTAGATATTCTTTAAAATATTAAGATTAGTTGTTTGTTAGGGGCGACGGCAGAAAAATTCTATCTATAAAAATCCGACGTTATCTAGCTGAATTAAATAATAATACTTTGTTTTATTTAGTTGTAAACATTTTTTATAACAAAACGGGGTATTCGCCACTGTGTTAGTTAGTTTTTAAATTAATTAAAACACTTAGAATGAAATTATATATTTTCTATCACCGTCATTGGTTTCTCAAAGTTTGTATGGAAAACTGTATCCGTCTATCTATATACGTAATGTATTTGTGGAAATCAAGTTTGTGTTAAACACTTTTTAGTTTCATTTCCTCTCATTGAAACATTCTTTGATCTCAGAAATAGTAAATGTTTATAAATTATATTTGCAATAACTGTTTTTAAGATACAGATAGTAATTTAAAAAGGTAAATGAAAAAATATGGGAAGCACTAGAATTTTTTGAAATCTCAAAGTGGGCGGTGATAGAAATAATTTTGAGAACCTGTGGACTAGAGGATTGAACCCATGACGCGACGTCTAATTGGGATTCCGCTGCATTCGTTCACTCGGCTACTAACAGACCAGTAACCCGTGACTCCTGGTTCCGTAACCCTACACGTGCCATTCATGACGAGACCGTCAGCAGACAAGTCTAATCAAGACACATGAACTCCGAAGAAACTAAAATGATTCACACTCTCAGAGACTTGTGTCTTGTACTGGGTCAATGGACGTCCAATGGCTGACCCGGTACAGGCACGTTCCGTCTTCCATTGGATATGGTCACTTCTATTGTTGTTAGTGATTTGTTATGCATTAATAATAATCTAGTTAATGATAAATAATAGCTTATTAGGTTTTAATAAATAACAGACCATGGCTATGTTACAAGCGTTCAAAAAAGTTATTTTACTATTATACATGTATTTAAAAATATTATTTTTGTTTGGTTGAGTATTGAACCTTTCTACCCGGGAATTGTGAACATTTTATATTAGCGCGCTCCCTCTAACATTCGTATTTATATATCTCCCTTTCAAACTTTCTTCTTCTTCTTTTTGAAAGCTTACATCGGATCCTTTTATTTATTTATTTAAATATTATATAATTACAAGGAAATCGGAACGGGTTAAACTGCTAGATAGCAGTTTGTAGACGGGTTAAATAAATTAGATTCAAAATACTATTTATACATTTTTGAGACACTTAAAATTAGCGATTTCCCTTAATTTTTCACGAACTTTTGCTACACATATATTCAAAAAAACTTTTCTCTGAAGAAATGAACAATTTTATTTTATACTGGAAGCCGCGAGAACCTAAAAAGCACTGGACAGAGCATTGGTTTGATTTTGTAAGCCAAATCTAGGATGAGGATAAATTGTCTGTCAACCATTTTTTTTGAAAAACTTTTGAAATGATTTGTACGAAAAATCAAATAAAATTAATTATTTTTATTTTATTTTCCATATTGTTAATGCAACTACAACGGACTTAGTGTATTTGGTGAGAAAGGGAATGAGGCATATCATTAAAAATTTAAGCAGGTATTGTCATTTTTCATACATATTCCCTAACCCCGCGGCTGAAATTTTTTCTTGAATAGCTCCGTCCACGTTAGTATCTACAATAGCGACTCCCCCGACTGCAGATAATGTAAGATTTGTGCATCTGTAAATATTATAGTTATTTATACGCATAAAAAATATGTTTTGAGTCATATTTTTGGCGCACACAATACGTTATGTACATTCGTTTGAGTTCGTTGTCCGCTTATCGTCCAACTCCATTTGTAATATTTATTTATTTTTATATCTCTATCTACTCTGCGCTGAATGTCAACACTGTTATAGTAATTAACTTTAGTGATAGCGACTGGCGTTTGTCTAGCCTAGCGAGTAGACGAAGAGGATGAAATGTATCAATATATATTATTCATTCATATTATGCATACATACAGATGAATTAGTACATATGTTATATTTTGAGTAGGTACGGTTACGAGTTTACGTCCAGTCTTGCGCCAGATATTGAAGCGAGTGGACGTGTTTTAGTACTGCTCCCGAGTTTTTGTGTTTCTTGAGTATTGTTTACCGCCTATTAGCTTATTTGTTTTAGATAGATGGATTATGCAAATTAATAAATTGAAAAAAATTAATTTAAGCTTTAAAATATTAAGATGAACTATTTATTTGCGCGTATACATATGCAATATAAATGTTAATAAATATTTTTGTCTGTATACAAACTCAATTCTTTCAAGAAAGGCATACATCTGAATTGAATCACCGATACAATATTGAATTTGTATGCCTACGTGCACTGTAGTACTTTGCTTCGATCATGATGTTAATAAGTATATCCTTACACTTCTTTCATCGTTTATTCTCTCAACATGCCCAAACCATCTGAGCATCCCTTTCTTAATCTCACTCAATACGCTAACACCACCCATGCATTACTTGCGGATCTCCACATTCCTCACACGATCATACACGGTTTTACGCCTCAGGGATCTCATTTCTACATCATTCAGTTTATTTTCATCCTTCCTTTGCCAGTTTTGTGCCTAACTGCCATGCAATCATCAAAAATACTAATTTAGGCCATCTGTGGTGTGAGTTATTCCTGCGTGAAATGATTCACGTTAAATGAACTCAAATTGGCTTAGAATTTAAGTGTAATTTTCAAAATTGGAACTGCTTCTGTGAAGAATAATTCAGACAATCAATAATATAGGTAGCTACTACCTACCTATGATATAATATTTTAACAGAAAATTTAATTGTCTTTTTCATTTGAAATTATAATATCCCTTGATTTTCACTAAAATTTGAATAACTGAATTTGCCACACATTAAAGTAGGAAATGCGACAGTTGAAAGCATGTATTGAGCCTTGTCTTATTCTTGGCTTAAATTAAAAGAAATGATTTTTCCCCTCATGTGACAAAAAATAAACAAGTAATATTTTAACTACATTTTCATAAACTCAGCCGTTTAAAATAATAATTAAACTTAAGCATGTAGTTTTCCTGTACATGCACACAAAGTTACATTTTTTTTACGGCGCCATTAAGTTAAATTTTACCAGTTATCACTTTACTTACGGACTTACGCCAAAGTAGGTAATGCAAAACAAACAAACTTCTCTTCTCATAAATTTTTAAGCCCGTGAAATAGTAATGCTGGATGTCCTCCTAGCCTTAGATAGATACGCCGGCACACGACGGGTATGAGGGGTATGACGGGTATGGCGGGTAAAAATATCATGTATCCGATAAGCTACGCCGGCGGACGAGAGGTTAACATCAAGCAGATGATTATTGATTATTCCTCCAAGTTATTGATCATCTGCTTAAAGGTCCATGATCCGCATTAGGTGTGCATAACGTATATTGACAGAATGCACCCGAACAACTGACCTACGCCAACCGTATGCGATAACAGAAGCATACAAGTATTAAAATTATCGGTGGCAATTTTAACGGCCGCCGTTTGCATAATATTAAATTACAAATAGCAATGTTATTTTCTTGTACTTCCTTATTGTAAATAAAAGCGATAAGAGATGTTGAGAAAATTATTATTCTACGCTTGGTGCAAGTGAAATGGAAATTTGTTTAGAAATAAATATACATAATCGCATCAGTTATTAATCTAGATACTAAACATTTCAGAATATTATCAAATGTTTTCGTTTTGTAGCTTTTATACATTTTTTTAATCCAGGGGAAGATTTATGAAAGACGTAGTACAGACCGACGACAGCCTTAATTAATAATAATAATTCGTCTTTTTGTACAGGGTTTTCCAATAAGAGGTGTTATTTTGAATAGCCCGCTATTTCGGTAGATATTACTTTTGAAGCTGTCATTTTTGACATTTGACAAGTAGAAACTACGCCATTCATAAAAATGCAACGATACACGCTTCAACAACGCGTTGAAATTATTAAAATTCACTTGAGTGAATCAAATGCAAATCATCTTGAGTGATGAGGCCCATTTCCACCTCGGTGGCTTCGTCAACAAGCAAAATTGTTGCATATGGGGCTCGGAAAACCCAAGAGTTATTATTGAAAAGCCTCTCTATCCTCAACTTGTGACTTTTTTGTGCGGTTTATTGTCCGGCGGAGTCATTGGACCTTACTTTTTCGAAAAAGAGGCTGAAGCAACAGTTACGGCGAATGGATTGCGCTATCGAGAGATGATTAATGATTTTTTTATGGCCAGAATTGGATGGTATTGATCTGGACAACGTTTACTTTCAACAAGTCGGCGCTACATGCCACACAAGCAACGAAACCATTGATCTTTTACGATTGAATATCAAAATAACACCTCTTATTGGAAAACTTTGTATAAAGCCGTGTATAGGCGAATATAGTTGTGAATGACGAATACTTGGAGCAGGTCGATGAGTTTGTGTATTTCGTTATTATGTTTACGGAGATGGGAAGGCTGACAGAGATATTGAAAGAAGGGTAAATGCAGGTAACTCCATTAATGGAGGACTGAACGCAGTTGGCGCTAACAAAAAAATGTTCAAAGAAGCCATGTTAGCAGTCTACAATGGAGTGCTGGTACCTACCCTGATCTATGGAAGTGAGGCATAAAACTGGCAGAGAAAAGAGGAAAGTAGACTGAATGCTGTCGAAATGAGATCCCTGAGGAGTATGTGTGATAAAACCATGGATGATCGTGTGAGAAATGTGGAGATCCGCAAAGATTGCAAAGACGCTTAGATGGTTTGGGCATGTAGAACGAATGAGCGAAGAAAGGAGTCTAAGGAGAATATATAATGCGAATGGTAGCAGAAGTCGGGGACGCCTGAGGAAGACACGGCACGATCAAGTGAATCAGATACTCGAGTCGGGCCATGTCAAGAGTCAGAATAATAGAAGAGTGTGTATAAATGTGAATGAGGCAAGAAGTGTGTGCCAAGACCGAGTTGTTTGGCGGTCCGTCCCCTGCGTGATGGTTAGTTAGTTAGTTAGGCTAGCTTTAGACTTGTAAGTTTTTTCGTAAATTTACGACTTCTAGCCAATGGGCATATTGGATTTTCAAAATGCAATATGCCCATCGGCTAGAAGTCGTAAATTTACGAAAAAACTTACAAGTCTAAAGCTAGCCTTAGGGCCGAAATACACAGTTGTTCCGGACTAGGGGAGACCGGGGATAGTTGTATCAATTTGACTTTTGTCTTTCTGCGCGTCTTAAGTATAATTTATGAATAAAATATTTATGCTCAACGGCATATAATTTCATTGTTTACCAAATTATTATATTATTATTTCTCTAAATCTTATAAAAATTAAACTATAAGGGGAAATGCTGACAGAGGTCATTTGTACCAGTAACGGAATTTTGATTAAAACACTGAATTTAGGCAAAACATTAATAATTTCCCGATGAAAAACAGTTCTTTTATTAATTATTATTTTTTTGGTAAACTAATGTTTAAGACAAGATTTTTTTATATGCATAGCACAAAGGGTAACAATTATTTTATAAGCAATAATTGTTAGCCTGAAACACTCATCCACATTGAAAAATCTCCTGATAAAAGATACATGACGCCAACGGGACATGAACCCGTGTCCTTTCGATTGCCGGTCGACAGCTCTGACCACTGAGCTATGGCGGCTTATCTCTTATCCGCGAAATAATTCAATATATACTAGTGTTTCATTCAACAATTACTGCCTATTACATTTTTTCACCTGAAAACAACCAACTTTATTTTATATGAGAAAGGCATTGTAAGTGCTAACTCTCTCACTAGATGGCGTCGAGACAAATTGTCTACATTTTTTGGTGAACCCGTTGGCGTCATGTATCTTTTATCAGGAGATTTTTCAATGTGGATCAGTGTTTCAGGCTAACAATTATTGCTTATAAAGTTATTTTATTGGTTACTAAAATACTATACAAAATAATTTTTTTATCTAACATAATACACGATTTATCTGATCTCAAGAAAACTCTTATAGAATTTATCTGATGAAGTTTTATCACGAATCATAACTATTTTAATGTAAAATAAATATAATAGCTTGTTTTAATCTCAAGAAAAGGGGACAATTAGTACAGCCCGCACAGCTTTCAAATTAATCCCTCAGGCCTTTGGCATATTGTCAGAAGGTCAGAGTTTTTTGTTATTTAACATTAACCCCTAACTCATTAACTCTGGGGATGTTGCGTGGAGGGTCTTTTTAATTAAAGAAATGAGACGAAGTTCTGAAAAGGAAAAGGTTTGAGGGGTGGGTAGTAATCTAGAGGTCAGTGTGTCCAGGAGTCACGGAAGTATGAATCCATGCCTTCCGCTGTGCAAGATGATCATTGACTGACTGGAGAGGTATTTTATTATTATTTATTACAATCACCGTAAGGAATATTTCTGAACGTATCCGAAAATTAATACTTTTTTTGAAAGCAATGAAATACACTTTCAAATTTTGTTTATTTATTTATTGATGTCTATTCTTGAATGCACGTTTTACAAATTATTACAGTGGTTTATATTGCAGTACAGAGAAAAAGTACAGAAAAAAGGTATAAAAAATGAAGAACATAGGTTGATTTAGGTAAAACTGTGTGTGTGTGGTATTGTATGTTACGTGAACACCTCACTAGGAGAACCTGTGCTGAGGTGTTAACGTGTTTGTGATTAAGTGTGACAGGTATTAATGTGTTGTAGTAGAAAGTTTTTTTTTTTTTTTTTTTTTTCACAGACATATTGAAACATGAAAACACACATTTATATGTGCGTGTATGTATTTTTGGATAATTCTTGAAGAACGTGTATAATATTTAATTTTACTTATTATATTTTGGTTATGTTTGGTTTGGAATTATAATCTTTTATCCAGGCTAAGATATGTTTTTTGAGAAAATTTGTAGATGTGTTTGTAGTCAATAATTGTTTGAAACATGAAAACACACATTTATATGTGCGTGTATGTATTTTTGGATAATTCTTGAAGAACGTGTATAATATTTAATTTTACTTATTATATTTTGGTTATGTTTGGTTTGGAATTATAATCTTTTATCCAGGCTAAGATATGTTTTTTGAGAAAATTTGTAGATGTGTTTGTAGTCAATAATTGTTTCAAAGTAATGGGCATACTGTTAAAAAGTTTGGTTGCGTAGTATTGAAAGTGTCTTTGTCCGTGTGTGGTGTTTGTTATCGGAATGTTCAGTGTTTTATTTGTTGAGGACCTGGTTTTTATTATGGCTTGTGGTTGATTTGTAATATGAAGATTATTATGGATGAGGTTTAGGAGAGCAGTTTTGGCGTAAAGTTGTCTTATTGACATGACGTCTAGTGTTTTGAAGATTTTGGTTGAGTCTGTGTAGAATGGTACTTGCAGTATGAGTTTTATTATCGCCTTTTGAACTTTTTGAATTGGGTCAATTATTGTGTTTGTAGCGCTTCCCCAAGCTAATATTCCATAAGTGGCAATGGATTGACACAGTGCAAAATATATTGATCTAAGTATTGTTAGTGGGAAAAAGTTTTTAATGGATTTTATTAGGTGCAAGACTCGTTTTAGTTTATTGGTAATAAAACTGATGTGTTCAGTCCATTGTAAGTATGAATCAATAATAACTCCTAGGTACTTTAATTGTTTTACCCTTTCGATGTGTTCGCATTGGCAATTGGGTGATGTTTGTTTACATTCATGCAAAAACAAGTCCAAGTTAGAAGGAGGTTGACCTCTTTGTGTAATACTATGTGTGATATATTTTGTTTTGACTGTGTTAACGGTAAGAGTATTTCTGTTTAGCCATTTTATGACAATTGACAAACTTTTTTCAGCTGTTATGAATAAATCTTTCCATGTGGCTGCTTGACACAGAAGAACTGTATCATCAGCGAAGGTCACTATTTTACCATCAATTTCAATGTCACATAATTCGTTTATGTATATGAGGAATATTAGTGGGCCAAGGACACTCCCCTGTGGGACTCCGTACGTGATTAAAAGTGGTTCACTTGTCTTGTTGTCAATTTCAACTTGTTGTGTTCTGTCAGACATGAAACTTTTCATTAATTCAAATTCTACTCCATTTATGCCAATGTTTTTTAGCTTCTTGAAAAGTTTTTTGTGCGAAATTGTATCGAAGGCTTTAGATAAGTCTAAATAGATTGAAATAATTTTTTTTTTTGCATCTAAATTATGTGTAATAAACTCGGTTACAGTGGCAATTGCGTTTTCTTTGTTCCTATTTTTTCTAAAGCCATGTTGGTTAACTGAGAGTATTTGCATGTTTTCCAGATATTGTTGCAGCTGTTCTTTTATTGCTTTTTCAAGAATTTTTGAAAACGTGTTTAATAGTGTAATGGGTCGAAAGTTGTTTACATTATTTTTAGGTCCTGATTTATGAATAGGAATAACCAGACCTTTTTTTAGGATGCTCGGAAAAATTCCTTCTTTCAGGCTAAGATCAATAACGTATGTTAGTGGATTAAGTAGTTGTTGGCTTAGTGTAATTATTGTTTTAGAGTCTATTCCGTCGGGACCTGATGTTGTGTTATTCTTTAGGGAATGTTCTTAAGGCATAGAATGCTACAATAATAGAAAACACTTCATTTAAACAGGATAAAATATACAGAAAAGGTAACTTGCCAACAGATATAATCTATCAAAATATCATAATAGCGCAAATAGTAGTGAGTTTATTGTTACAATCAAATTTATCTTCACTTGGCATATAATATTCGAAATATTAAAATTTTGACTTCAAACATAAAAACCTTACGTTTATTGTAACTAAAATTACTGACAACGAAAGAGTATATTTAAAAAAAAACATACATTTTATCAGACAAATGTATTACAAACGTTATTGTTTTCTCATTTTTTTTCATATAAAAATAATTCAAGAAATTATTTTTTTTTTTTCAAATTACGGTTGGAACCTTTGTTTTTATAAAGTATTTATTGTAATTATTATGAGGTTAACTTCTAGATTTGAATTTAAAACGTGGTTTTTTTCTCTTTCTAACATATCAAATTTGCCTAAGTGGTTAACAAACGAAAGGTTGTTTTTTACCAATCTATTTGTTAATGAAAATAATGTTAGTTTATTCCTTGCAAAAAATTTCGACTTCCTTTCTTTATCGTCTTTATTGCTTTCAACCTGTGCTGCATTCCAATGAGGTTGTCCCATTTTGAAAATAAGTGATTTTTAATAAAGACAGTAAAATTGGTTTTTCGATATCTCCAAAAATGACGATGATTTAAGTTTTCGATGTGAACTTGTGTAAAATGTATACAGTAGTGTCGTGTGACGTCACACGAGACACGATTCAGTTCAATTCATAATTCGAATAGCAACGCTGCAAAATCTGTGATGTCAAACGCTTTTCTGCCAGTCGCAAACTTTGACGGCTTATATCTTCGGTACTATTCGGTATTTTCCGAAAATTCAAAAAGTTCTGTTCTCAGCGTGCTCTAATTAAATTGATAGGATACGACGTCAATCCAATATAATGGTACATACATACCAGTGGTCGAGGGGTAAGGCTCTCGACTAGCAATTCGGAGGTCGCGGGTTCAAATCCCGGCGTGCACAAGTAAATATTTTTTGTTGAATTTGTGTTATTTCACAATTTAATCATTTAAAATAATATGTAGTGTATTTGCGGCACGTTCTAGAGTGGAAGATACTCTCATAAGTATCGCCCTGGTATAAGACCACCATTCATCATTGAAAAGTTGCTTGAAATTGCTTTAGCCGTCTTTGGCGACCAGATCTGAATAGTCGGGTACTTCCCCATCTCCTTCCCCTCCTTAATACACCCTCACAACATACCCCGATGGGAGATGCGATAGTATCACTGGTTCCAGACTGTTGGGAACAGTTGGAATTCTTTTGCGGTATTCACATTTAAAATTTATTGTTATCAAGTTTAATTTGTAGAACTCCATTTTAATTTAAAAATTTTTTATATATTCAATAATATTGTTATTGGATTTATAAAAACGGTTTATTTTAAAACAAGTTCTGCTGTGTAATTATTATTACGCGTGACAGCTGTTTCGCCCTCTGAAGGCATTATCAAACTGTCAATTATTAATTCATTATTACAGTTTGATAATGCCTTCAGAGGGCGAAACAGCTGTCACGCGTAATAATAATTAACTGTTTTTAAAAATCCAATAACAATATTATTGAATATAAAAAAAAAAATAATTTAAAAAAAGAATACAAATGACCTTGAAAGTTTTTAATTTCTAAATAATAAATCGATCACGTGTCTAAATTTTAATGAATATTCTATTGATAGCCATTACGTACAGCTGTTTTATTGCAAGCGTGAGTACCTACCAACCCATCTCTCGAAATCCAATTGAAATTCTCTTTAAAATAACTTAATTGAACAAGTAGGCACATATCTTCTGAAAAAATTCAATACTTATTATCTACGAGTACTTTTAGATTATTTTTTATCGGTAAATTCGTTGCCGTGTAAGATACCCCTTTGTTGAACTGGTTGTCAAATTGTTTTTATTTATTTTACCCTTCCCGTAGCTGTTTTTTTTATGTTCAATATCAACCTTAATATTAACCCTAATTATAATAACCCTACATCAGATATGAATTGAGATTTTCATTTTATCGTGAATAATTTTTGTGTTATTATGTCTTGTTGCGCTTGCTCCATCTTTAGGCCCTTCCTACTAGCATAGATACTTACAAGCTACGTGACTGTGACGCTACCACAAGTAGCCTACCGATATGCTACTCGTTATAGATGGTTTCCGCACACGTCGCTACCCGAATTTATACTGAACTTGATCATTTTTTAAGTGCAGCTGTGGAATTAATACGAGGTCATGTGACACTAGCGATGAAAATAATTTTTTTTTTATATTTACAAACATGAAAACGTTACGATTTTTTCACCCATACAATGAAATAAATGTTAATTTTAGGGCATTCGTCGCCGCGAAGTAACTACACGAGAATGATGTCAAATGTACTTTTCTTTTCAACCTCAAACCACGCCTTTTCCGCTAAACCCTTTCTTACATATTCCAGTATATTATTGTTATATAATCATGGATATTTTCCCACCTCCGGAATAAAATGAACATTCAAATCATATTCGGACGTCATCTCTGTCAAACTAGTAGTAGATGCGAATGCAACGCGTAGCGTGCTACCAGCACTGACGTCAAACCCATAGTCGACGCGTCGCATCATGTAACACTAGCAAAATGTCGGATCTCACGAGCGACGCTTATGCTATGCGCACAAAACTCGAGTCGCTTGTAATCATCTCCGTGTACGAATGGCCTTAATTTGTCAATTTTTAAAATTAATAATAACCATGTAATATTGGTCTATTTATAAATCTGTTAATTTTCACTATATTTATGTTGATCCTGACGAAGAAACCATTGGTTTTGAAACATGTCGATCGTTTTGATTAAATAGTGATCTTTACAAAGTTATTTATTTTAATTAAATTAATATAGTAGTCACAGAGAGAGGTCGTACGTACGTTATCGACGATCGTTCTCTTTCTTCTCACATGTCTTGTATTAAAACGAAAACGACTGAAGATAATAGAATGATGACGCCATTTACTCTCTGGGACTATTATAACACCAAAAGCGCAAATATTATTTTTTAATTAATTTAATTTTTGTCCCACATTTTGGGAGCCATTCAATTATTCGAAGTAGATTAGCCTGGGTCCCAAAATTATATTGTGTTAGATAAGAAACTTGGTTCATTGACCTCTATGCATGAAATTATTTTTATCAACAACCAATTCATTTAATGGAGGTATGCAAAGTGGATAAAGTTAAAAATCACGTAATTGCTGAAATTTTATTTCATTTTTGTATGTAAATACCGCTCAAGAGTCGCAACTGGCTGGAGCCAGTGGGATTATGGCATCCCTAATTGGAGTATGTTGCTAGTTTTAATAGAGTGCTTGGGGGAAGAAGATGGGAAGAGGAAGGTGCGGAAGAACCTGGATATTCAGATCTTGTCACCAAACACAGCCAAATACATTTCAAGCAACGTTTCGGTTCTGAATGGTGGCCTAAAGAACCGCAGATATACTATCAGTCTTAATAATTTGATTCTTACACGCCCGTTTAACGTTGGAGTGGTAATGCCGGCCTTGAGCCTGGTTTAAGGCCGTTTTAACCAAACCGTGGTGTAATATTTACACCACGTTTTTAGTAAGGTTGTTTCAGTATATATATTATTTTAAATGAATAAATTATAAAAAATACAAATAAAATGTTCTTGTAGATGCTGTGGCCTCCGTACTCATAGCCAATGATTGAATTATTGAATAAACAATTTCAAGCAACGTTTCGATGCTGAAAGGTAGTCTTTCATCAGGGCAATACTGCATGAGAGCAGGTGTATACCGTTTTGAAAGAATCTAAGACTATGAGTATACATTATACTAGTGTAAATGCAATAAGTTTTTTTTAATGGCTTTTGATTCTATGTTACGTAAACTATCGGTAATTAGAACTGGTTTATCATTTCCATAAAACTTTACCGTGTTTATAAAACCACTGTCCCTTTCCTGTCATTTATTATAGAGATTGTGAAATAATGATAAAAAAATCTTAGTCATTTATTAAAAGAGGTCAAGGATTTATGAATTTCGCGGAAAGTGTATAATCATATCAAATAATAACAACTGATAAAAAATACTGCATTCCTTTGTGGTTCATGAATGAATGAAATTCGTAAAGGTATCCCGGGGTGGTGACCCAAATGTAGTTAGGTTTGTACTGGCAATTCTTATCCGGATGAAGCAACATTTCGGACATTCCTAACCCGGTTAAAACTTTTTGCAAAATTGATTGCGTGAAACTTTATCCCGGCGTATCCCAGCTGGAAATTACGCTACCCCGGCAACATTAGCCATATATGCATATTTATTCCTGCATATCTCACCTAGGGTTGACGCTATCCCGGCAACTTTGGTTGTACCTAACTTGACCCAGCATTTTTGACCCATAGACGACAATATCCCGGCAAATAAAAGAGCGTTTAAACCTACAAAACACACAAATGAGCTATTCTTTTCTAATTTTCAGCCGTGAAGTTTGGGCGCATGTCAAAAAAACAGCGCGAGAAAGTGGAGGATGAGGTGCGCTTCCATCGGGCGCAGATGCGCGCGCAGTCGGATGCCGCGCCTGACAGCAGCGTGTTCGACCAGCAGACGCCATCCAGCAGCGACCAGTTCCACCACTACAATGGGTATGTCAAATGATATCAATATCAAACATTAATGCTATCTATACATTTTTATTCACAGTATGTTAATGGAATATGCTCCGAAGAACTTGCGTGATTGATCCCTTCTGCACCGATTTCAAAGCTTTGCCGGGATACATGAAAAAATTGTATCCAATACTTTTACACGATTTGGCAGTGAACCGGTAATTTTTATGTCTTTTCTTGTTTTCAACAGCTCGGTTGTGGAGTAGTTCGCGGTCTTTTGTACGTATTCCTTCCTACAACACAAGGGACTTTTCTAGGATTACTGCCATATGTCCTCCACATGGAATCCCACATTTTGTTTTCCTTAATTAAATAAATGTATCAGTCGACGCCATAAAAAATATTTATGAAACCTCACCCCTGTGAATGATGGATCAGTTTAAATGTCATTCTAATCCTCTTAAGACAATTGAAATTCCATACCTACCATGATGTTTTGAAATTCAATATATTATGTACATTAAAATAATATTGCGATTATAAATTAATACGTGAGTGTGGAAAGTATCGGGAACATCACCTATCCTTATCCTACATTCCTCTTACTCTCTCCCTTACCTAAAATTAATTTTAAGACACGGTAAAACGCCTGTCTAAGCAACTTTAGCACAATAACCTTTTTAACTAACTTGTTACTATTATATGTGGTATGTACATTATTTATATTATATCCGTGTAACTTTTAATTTATTCTAGCTATTTGTTTCTTACAGATAAATATTCCTGGAGCGTTTGTGTAAAAGTGAAACATAGTCCCGGGAGATTATGATGATTGAAAGGTTATCCCGGGAAATGCGGGTGTAACATAAATGAAAGGGTTAATTTTCATTATTTCGAAATTTATTGAAAACTGTGACTTCTTACTTTCATTTATTATTTCTCTGTAATAATTATTTATATAAGTACATATTGTAGTAATTTACGTTGATCGATAAATCTGACATGACCAAGGCAAAATGCTTTCATTTCAAATACTGTAAAATGATAATAATTATTGAACATAAGAGACAGATTTTATTTAAAGATGATATTCGCTTTGTTTTTTATAGTATTGACCAATGATTCTTTGAAAACATCACCTTATACTAAATTAGATAATTTTCTTTATTTCGTTATGAAAATCATTCGTCACTAACTTTATGCCCTTTACGCAATAAGTAACTTTCTAAAGCGAAGCGAATTTAGAACATTAGAGACATCTGTTTAAAAATAGTATTATTAAATCAATATGATACAATACCCGGATTTATTCTCGAAGACTCGAACCATTAATATTATTTCTAAACATAGATGTCTCTAGTTAAAACGCAGGAATTATATTTTAAATTTAAGTTCTATGGAACTTCTAGAAATAAACGAGTGAATATTATGTGTGTTGTGGATGGAATGAATATATTCTCTATACAATACATATGGAATGATAATATTCTCCTATACTGAAATGAAGTCATCTAAAATACAATAAATCTTATTTGGTCGAATTCATATAGTATATGATTATTATGACGTTGGAATCATATCATTTAATTTACACGGATAAAACAGAACAGTGACACACAGAACAAGATAAAATAATAAGTGTGTTTATGTTTGTTATTTTTTAATACTTTTTCTTACTTCTCCCCAATGTTCTCTTTTATTGTGGAACCGTATCTACCAAACCAACTATATAAATCGTAAATACAATAAATAAATTAAAAACAATTGTGGTCCCAAAAAGGTGCCTTGCTGTATTCCTGATTTCACTTCATTGGTCTGTTGTTTGCAGATACGCCTACAGCTCGGGCCTCTCCTCGCCGTACGCGTACACTGCGCCGTGCGCCACGGCCGCCGCGCCCCTCCAGCACCCACTGCAGTCGCACCAAGCCCAACAGCAACACCAGCAGCAGACCCTGACTCAACAGTCACACACCCAGGTGAGTTTGTAGTCTTTCAGGGAGATTTTTAGAGTTTATTTGGTAATATATGTACCAAGTTGAGATTACAACAATCATAATGGCACTTCATCTTTTTCGTATAGTGGAGGTTAAAGTGAGATGCTGGGGATATCCAGCTAGTCGTCGGCATCAGGAGTCACTTGGTTGAGAAACTGATAAAGGGGACTTTCTTCTAAGATGAGTTGTACTGTTTGAGCATAACCACATTCACACAATTCACAATCCATTAAGCCCCATTTGCGCATTATGTACGCGCAGCATCTGTGACTGCACCAAATACTGCTAAGTGACATCCACATCTTCCGAATGAGAGAGTAATGTAAAATAGTATAACATCTTCAGCGAGAGCAAGCTTGATAAATATTAAATTAATGTATTATTAGTAACTGAGTGTGTAAGAGTAAGATACCCAACGGTCGGTAAAGAAAGCTTGGCACTCGAGTCTAAATTTGAGAAAAGGAATACCGGCGAATTATAGAGCTTTATTTCGTACATGTTAAAAATAATGGTAGATTATAGTAGTTGAGGGATAAACGAGCAGCAGATACTGAGAGAGTACGGTATATTAATGTGAATGAAGGAAGGAGTGTATGCCTAGACAGAGTTATATGGCGGTCTATCTTCTTAGCCTACCACCGCAGCGAAACGGCATGATGGTTAGTTAGTTTTTTTTAGGTTAGAATGGTTGTTATATTTTTTCAATGTTCTGTTTTGTCATGGAACCTGTAAAAACTCAGTATTGCCGTCTATTTCCAGCACCAGGCGCAATCCCAGCAACAGAGTGCGCACCAGGCGCAGTCACAGCCGCCCCCACAGTATGCGGACATCAGCGCAGATTATGTGGACAGCACTACGGCCTTCGAGCCGCGCCCGCCCAGCATCATGGACGGTGATTTCATCGGACATGGTCAGTCCAACACCCTATTCTATTCCACTGTACTAACCTAACTACGAAATAACATTCTCAGGAGTTACAGTTTTCATGCCTCAATTTTGAGACTGGAGGGCAGTAGGGAGTTTTGATTCTGAATGGTGATCTCTCACTTGGATGATTGTGAGAGCGTCTATTCACTATTTTACTTCTCCCTCGTATGAATCCTGAATCTGATTTTTGATGATTTCTTCGCAATGTTCCAATCAAATGGGTGTTTAAAATTCCAATATATACAACTTGATTTTTTTAATATAAGTTCTCCATTATTTATCTACTTGATGTATGTACATATTTAATATTTCAACCAAGGAGAGATGTCTTTTTGTGGTCGCCTTAGTCAATCACCTAGTTTTTAAATGTCGTAGAGTTCTAGTGAGACAAAACAGTTGTCACTAATAAATAAATCATAGAATCACCAACCCTTTTGGGTTTAGCTTAATGTTTTCATGAAATTGAATGGATCAAATATTAACCCCATATTTTGTTAAAATCTACCAAAATCCCATCTAACCAACAGCTGATCAAAAGACCCAACAACAGCAAAGAACCTCCAACGTCATACAGTCGTCATCTTCAAACATCCAACAAACAACAATCACCCTCAACGACATCCGAATATCAAGACTACAGAGCACATTATCCAATCAACAACAGCAGGCGCAACAACAGAGCGAATTCGACAAGTTCACGAGCCAGCTGACGAATCAAAATCAAAAAGACCGACAGAACATTGGGAATACTAACGTGATCACGATCAAGCAAGAAAACTCTATGAATTCAGTAGACAGTCTGGTGGCGAGTTATGTAGACTCGACGACGTTTTTAAATTCACCCACTGGCGGTTCGTCAAGTCAACAGAATCAACAGATTCAACAACCAACAGTTTTGAGTTCGCACGGGTCGATGCACACACAAACGGACTTGACAGGATCAACGACCGTACCGCTCGGGAGTTTGAGTCCTGATGAGTTGACGGGGTCGTCCCAACACCACCACAACGTGAACCCGCTGAGTATAAATGTTAACATGTCTGGAATGGGGATGGTGAATCCTGTTGTGATTTCCAATAATAGAAGAACAATCGGATCTCTTTCAGACGATTTGACCAGTGAGTTATTAATGTCGTTATGTTTATGCCGTATTAGTGCTTATTTGTTAAAAGTTGTGTTACAAATTATGTTATTTTTGTGAAGGGATATTTTAAAACATTGTAAATTGGAGAATAGCATATATCAGTCTTCTTTCTGAAGAACTACCAAACAATATTAACAGATAGATTGTTTATTGGTATGGAAGCTTCTACATACATTGCGTAACCAGTTGAACGATGGCTCCCCATATTTAGGTCTCATCACTCTAGGCCTTGAGCGATGGCCGCCTAAATTTAGGTAGACGATCTTTTGAAATTTATTTCCATCTATTTTAAAGTTTCCGCACACAACTCAATTATAAAACCTAGGAATAGTTTCCTAGGTTTCCTTGTTTCCTGGTTCCCCAGGTATCTGAGCCTTATTGCCTTCAAGGCCGATCATTAGCACCATGGATGAATCAGTATTTCTTCATCCTCTTCACAAGTTCTACGGCTATTGGTGTTTACCACTCCCAACAGCTGCATTTGACTCCTGAGGGTCTAGCACGATCAAATTGGTAGCTTAACAATATTCGCTCAACTTATATATATATATATATATATATATATATATATATATATATATATATATATATCCCATCACGGTTGCGCTGTCGATAGCCGAAGTGATATTGACATGAAATAAATAATAAATCATTACAAGCTGGAATGGAATCAATTTATCTCGTCTTAGATGAATTAATTAATTCTATGGATCTATACGATTTCTTTCAATTCTAAGAGCTTTGTTAGTTCATCTCCATTCATTAATAAGCCAATCAAACAAATTTTGTGAACTATTGCTGTTTTTACAAAACTACCCTATTTTGAGTGAATTTGAAGGGCGTATGATTTTTTTTGAAATATTTTAGAAAAACGTGGACTTTTGAGATTTTTATCCCATCGGTTTTTTGGCATAACGAACAACACTATCCGAAAACTTGGAGGTCGCGCTTAAAGCGGTGGCATTTGTCTACCGACTGTTGGAATCATATGCTGACCGTGCTTGCAAATATTGCTAACTATTATTGTATATAATATTGATTGGTGAGATACCTTGAGGTAGTATTGTCCTGTTATTAATCACTAACCCGTAGCACCCCCAGTAAGTCTCTTTCCAAACTGATTTGTGGTTTGGAACATGCCAATTAATCAGCAGTCTTTCAAAATCAAAAACAAGAAAGTGCCTTGTACTCCTTTTTCCAATGCTTTCTAAATACCCTTGGCAAAGATTAGTCACTTTTTATTTCACTGTCGTTATTGTGCATTTGCTTTGGATGTAGTGAAATCATATAAATAATGTTATGTGTATGTTATTTTTTACACATTTTTTGTTGAAGTTATGTAGGTACATTCACCGTATTTATTATGTCTTGTATATTTATGTTACATACTATTTTATTACTGTGATGCTATAGTTTTTATTAATACTAGTAATTTTATGTTATTTTGTTCATTATTGTACGCTTTCAGCTTGTCTTCTATTTAATGTTATTTTAGTAAAAACATCAAAACTTTTAGTTTTTTTCATTTTAAGATTATCTGTTAACCTCATCTCTGTCACTGTTTTATTGTGTGATCCATCGGCGGCTCTACACATACGCGGATGTTGCATATGTGATCCATAAATTTTCACTGAGACACATATGTACATTGTGTTAGAATAGGCCGCGTTTGGGATAGATTGCGTTGAATTTTACATCTCACTATTGTTGTAGAAATTTTTCATTTAAAGAAATATTTTTTATGTCTTTTCGTTTTCAATAATAAGTATTTGCAAAATTATTTGTCTTTCATCCACCAATTTTTATCCATTTCAACCATGAATAAAGAAGAACACAAAGAAAAGTCTGACCATTCTTTACTTAAATTTCTATGCAGAACTGAGTTTCATAATCATTATGAAATTTTCATTTCGATGAAATGGGATAGCGATATACGATGCCATGCGGGTGTAAGAGAAACATTGCTCATGCTAGAACCAAAAGGTACTAAGTCAATGGCGACATTGGTTTCCTTTTCCCAATCTACATGGAAGCCATTTCTAGTTTTCTTCTTTATTCTATTATTTCAACACATTTCTAAATTTATATTACACATCTTTAGGGCGGCTTGCACCATAAGTTAAATTTGATTTAAATATAATTTTAAACACATTATTTGATTTAAGTCGACTTGGCGTCTTGCACCACAAAATTTAAGTCGTTAAATGCGTTTAAAGAACTGTCAAAGTTAAATACCCAAAAGCGGCCGTTTAACCGAGTTAAACGTGTTTAGCCCTACTCTAAGCAGTACTGTCAAATTTTGTTTAGGTTATCTCTTCGATTTCTGATTGTGGTTAAAATCTCATTTTAATTTGTATTCACAATGAACATTTGGGATTTGTATTCTGACGATCATGAAGAAATTATATTATAGAAATTATAAATAAATTATAATATAGTCAGAGAAGTAAACACAAGAACAAATTTATTTGAAACACTCAGTGCCAAGAAGTTTCAAAGAAGATTTCGTCTCAGTAAAGAAATGACATCATTATTAGTGCAAGAAATTGAACCTCAGTTAAAATTCAACACCAATAAAAACATCAGCAAGGTGCTCGTCACCTGGAGCTAACACTCCTTATCGAGGAGTACTTTGCAAGGTTGTAAACTTCTAATCATACCTACAGCATTCTTATACTACTTTAAAACAATATAATATTTAAAAGAAATAAAAAACAAAATTACTCGGATAATTGTTTTATTTTTAATTCCAACAACAGAAGCTCTTTTTGTCTTATTTCATCATTATGTCTATTTGCTTTAACTTTTTCTTCATAAAATAAATGAAAACACTATTAAACCACACACACAATCACAAAATATTTTGACACTTCAAGTAAAATGAAACATCGTAGCTGTTTTATTTACGCGTTAATGGCGGTAACCACGCGGTAACTGTTTTACCGACGCGTTAAACGCGTTTAACTAAAATTGCCACCGAACTGCGTGGTGCAGGACGCAACTAAACGCATTTAAGTTAAATGTATTTAGGGTCTTAAATACGTTTAGTTAAATACAATTTAAGATAAAATTTGCGATAGTTGGTGCAAGTCGCCCTTAGTAAGATTCTCACAGCCTACATGATTTATTTTTATTTTTACTGTTGATGAATTAAGCTGTGTTGCACTTTTAGTCAATGATTCGAATATTCTTAAGATGTCTTACATTTAGGCAGATCAGATCTGCCCTGATGATGGACATTACAAGGCTGTCCAAAGCATTAGCTCAAGAAAGAAGATTATGTGCCGAACGACTCGATATCGCAAGTCGTACAAAGTACCTATGTATTTCAAAGCCTGGCTAATACAAATATCAGCAAATGCTTTCACTTTTCTACCCAGAATCAGGGCTGCCCCTTTCACAATTGATTTTTCTAAAGTTGTTTATATTATTTTGCAGCCGAGGGCCACATCAGCGAGGTCCTGGTGAAGACCCTGGCCGAAGCGCACGCCAACACAAACCCCAAGTTGGAATATATCCACGAGATGTTCAGAAAACCACAAGACATGTCCAGGTATGAACAAAATACTTAACAAAAACATACTAGGTACCTATCTCTATTTCTATGTCGCGAGAACGACATTCGAGATGCCCGGTCTACAAAATTTATATATCTATGGTCGCACACCATGCCCATCACGGGTGCTGAATGAACTGACAGCTCATCGACCGAATGATTGAATCTTTTTTGAAAAAATAACCTGATTGTTTGTGATCCGGTTAAAAGTAGTTCACAATCGATCCAGGGATTATTGGGCCTGGCTATTCAGATCTGGTCACTGAACGATGATATTTTACATGGGCAGTTCTGACAGTGTCTACTACTCTGGTGCTTGTACATGGTGTTCAGAAACTCATAGTACAAGTGGAAAACTGGTGAATCTACATCACAATTAGAGTCGATTTTGTGATGTAAGTAATTCGAGTCTGATATTGAATTTTAGGTCAGTTTGAAAAAAATCGATCACTAGGGGGTTAATATCAGCTGTTTGATATCTTTTAAAATGCGTCAAAGCATAGTCCTGGCTCCAAATGTTTTTTCCCTTTAGTTGCTGGAAAAAATGGAAAAACAATCAAAATACTCGGATGAACAAAAAAAAAGTTTTATTGTGGTTCTCTATATAATGTAGACTCACCAGTTTCCCGCTTGTACTACGAGTTTCCGTACACCGTGTATACTTGCTCTATTAGTTTTCCAGCTTGTTTTATTTTAAGTCTGTAATTTTTTATGAATTGTCAGACCATTAAAACATTGGAACCATTTTGTAACAATTGATTTATAATTTATAATTGAATATTTGCAGCACATTCTAATATGCTTGTTTGTTTTCCAGATTACTCTACTACAAGTCCATGTCCCAAGAGGAAATGTGGCTGGACTGCGCGGAGAAACTGACAGGCATCATCCAGAACATCATCGAGTTCGCCAAGCTGATCCCCGGCTTTATGAAGCTGTCGCAGGATGACCAGATCCTGCTTCTCAAGACTGGTTAGTAAATAAACCAACCTAACCCCACGCACTTCTTTTGTTGATTTGTGAACAAAAAAAATACCACGGAGAATATATTCTAAAAGCAAACTAATTTAATATAGGTAACTTAGCTTGGTTAATTTCTTTCTTCAAGTTGATAGAAAATTTAAATGACTTCAGTGCCATAAGTGCAATGATTTCTTATAGATAATATCTTTGCCCACAAAGACAAGATGATAAGGAAGACTTGTGTTGAAGGATGGTTGTAAACAATATTCATATGTGCCATAAGTGCAATGATTTCTTATAGATAAAATATCCTTGCTCACAAAGATAAGATAATAAGGAAGACTTGTATTGAAGGATGATTGTAAACAATATTCATGGGTTCCATAAGTGCAATGATTTCTTATAGATAAAATATCCTTGCTCACAAAGATAAGATGATAAGGAAGACTTGTGTTGAAGGATGATTGTAAACAATATTCATATGTGCCATAAGTGCAATGATTTCTCATAGATAAAATATCCTTGCTCACAAAGATAAGATGATAAGCAAGACTTGTATTGAAGGATGATTGTAAACAATATTAATTTAAATATATCAGATGGCAATGCCTCTCCCGCCATTAAAGTAGGTCCGGCATAAAAGATAGATCTAAAATTCTCGGGGAAAGTGTATTAAAAAGGGTCTGGGCTACTGTTTAAATTAAATGAGATGCTTACGGAAGCTATGCAGACCATCTGCCTATTAACAAACAACCCTTTCATCTTAATTATCATTACCGCCACTAACATCTACCTTTGCTTCTTTCCAGGTTCCTTTGAGCTGGCAATAGTTCGCATGTCCCGCCTCATGGACCTTTCGCAGAACTGCGTCCTGTATGGGGAGGTGATGCTGCCGCAGGAAGCCCTGTACACGGCGGACCCTGGGGAGGCCAAGCTCGTGGCCTGCATCTTCGAAGCGGCCCGCTCCATCGCGCAACTCAAGCTAACCGAGACGGAGCTGGCGCTCTACCAGAGTCTGGTCCTCCTGTGGCCTGGTAAGATACGCGTCATTTATTTTCTTTGTGTCTCAAAAGTACCTACTGTTTTATTATATGATAACCACAGAAGTCTGAATAACTCCAGAGCCAGTGGCACTATGGCTTCTCCATGTTGACATTTCACAAAGCAATATTTGTTTTGGTCAGTGGAATTTATCACATATAATTTAAGTTTCTGGAATTTGGAATCTAAAGATTCCACACACAAAACTAATACTCAGCACAGCTGACAAGATCAGCTCGAAAGAATGCTCCGTAATTTGCACTAATGAGTTTGTGATGAAAATAATTCAATGAGTTGAAAATTCTTTGGTCTCGAAATTCCAAACTAAAAAAGCTGTTTTAATTTCCCAACACCAAAAGTTTTCTGCAATACTAAAGATATTTATTTGAGTTTAAGCAAGGTACCTACTAACATGTATTTATTATTTTTTTCTTTTAGAGAGACACGGCCTCCGAGGGAACACGGAGATCCAGTGCCTCTTCAACATGTCCATTACGGCCATGCGCCATGAGATTGATATGAACCATCTGCCCATCAAGGGGGACGTCACCGTGCTGGATACTCTGCTGGCTAAGATTCCCACATTCAGGTACAAACATAGCCATCAAAAGATAAAAATACAGCATTCCGTATTTAATATAATACCCGGAAGACTTTAAGACTTTCCTGGAGTAAAAAAATGTGGATTTTATATATATTTTTTTCATTAAAAAATAAAATAAAATAATTTATATCAAAACATAATGTCTCTGGTTTTGTGGCACAGGCACTTATATTTGAATCGAATATCAATGGTCTAACTTTTATTCCTATCCCCTTACCCTAATAATATAAATATTCTTAAATTATAACATTATGATTAATTTTATTTTGCATTTTCAGAGAGCTGTCCCTAATGCACATGGACGCATTATCAAAATTCAAGGCAGCACATCCACAATATGTTTTCCCGGCCCTTTACAAAGAACTCTTCTCCATAGACAATTCACACGACTTCAGCACGTAATCAACCACTACAGACACGTCCATCTACAAAGTGTTTTATCCGGAATAAATAATAATAACAACATCCAATAGAGTTGTGCGTCTAAACAGAGTTTTATCCGTGGAATAGTAATAAAATCCGGTAGAGCTGTGCGTCTACAAAGAGTTTAATCCAAGGGATACATTTTATATAGTTCTATTAGGAAATAGTTTTGTAATATTGATATTTTTTAAATATATATTTGGAAATTTCTCGATTTTCCGGGTGATTCTGTGCTTTTTTTACATAATACTCTGGAAATGTTATATGAATGACGTTTTGGTATGTTTTTAAATGTTGTAGATTTTACATTCTCTAGAAGGGGGGTCAATTTTCTGTGAATAATCACAAATATCTTCTTTCGCTTTCATCAACGGCCATTTTCGGCAGCATTATATTGTCAATGTCTGGTTTTGTTTCTATCTTTTCAAATCTGATTTCTACTGGACTCATTGCTAGTTTGTTTCATCAGATTTTTGCAGCAGAATGTTGTAATTTTTTTTTTTTTAATAAAATTGATTGTCTTTCAACTAACTTCCCTTGAAATATAGTTTTTTTCAAAATAAATGCATTAAAAAAATTGAGCCTTTTTTTATCAGCATTGACATAACTACATGTCGGTGGCGTCAAAATAATTTTGATGGAAATGTAAAAACGATAATTTTATTACAAGTATTAGTAATATATTTCTTTCATAACCTCTTTGTTATATGCAAACGGTTCACCGAACCAAACAAACCGGTAACAAATATTATTTTTCATAAAATATTATTAAATGCTAGCTGTCGAGACATCATCATCATTTCCATTGAACACCGCTTCTTCTTCATACTTTATTGCCTTCTTTGAAGGGAGATAATCACAAAGACAGTGGAAGGAGTTATCGATTACCTACTCTCATTGCATTATTTTCAGATGACCGAATAACCAATTTCTCTCTTTTTTCTGGTGTCCTCTGCTATCGGAGGTTGACCATAATCGGAACAATTTCACTTAAAATCGGGTATGTCTTTACAGATTAGCCTGCATTTGTCAAGTTAGTCTTGCGATGGAGTGCCGATTTCCCAAAAGTTGCGGGTTCAACCTCCGTTAACCTTTACAACGCTAGCCTTTTTATCGCTATATATCCCATTACGCGACTCGTTCACCATCATCGGAACAATTTCCCCATAAAGCTGGTATATCTTTACAGATTAGCTTATATTCGTCAAGTTAGTCTAGCGATGGGGGGCCGATTTCCCAAAATTTGCGGGTTCAACCTCCGTTAACCTTTACAACGCTAGCCTTATCATCGCAATATATCCCATTACGCGACTCGTTTACCATCATCGGAACAATTTCCCCATAAAGCTGGTATATCTTTACAGATTAGCCTATATTCGTCAAGTTAGTCTAGCGATGGAGTGCTGATTTCCTAAAAGTTGCGGGTTCAACCTTCGTTAACCTTTACAACGCTAGCCTTTTCATAGCAATATATCCCATTACGCGACTCGTTCACCATCATCGGAACAATTTCCCCATAAAGCTGGCATATCTTTACAGATTAACTTATATTCGTCAAGTTAGTCTAACGATGGAGTGCTGATTTTTAAAAGTTGCGGGTTCAACCTTCGTTAACCTTTACAACGCTAGCCTTTTCATCGCAATAATATCCCATTACGCGACTCGTTCACCATCATCGGAACAATTTCCCCATAAAGCTGGCATATCTTTACAGATTAGCCTATATTCGTCAAGTTAGTCTAGCGATGGAGTGCTGATTTCCTAAAAGTTGCGGGTTCAACCTTCGTTAACCTTTACAACGCTAGCCTTTTCATCGCAATCTATCCTATCACGCGACTAGTTTTGACACAATGTATGTGTTTTAGTGAAACTATATGGATAGCATACGTGACGAGGATAGCATATATAGAGGATATAGCATCTATGCTGGTGTTCATATCCTCTAGTATCATATCCTTAGGATCATATCCTAGAGGATATGAAAACCAGACCCTTTTTGATGGAAATCAAACATGGAATAAAAAATGAAGTGTAAAGAGTTTCAAGTGCAGATGATTCTTTCTCATGGCAAACAGGTTTAAATCGCATATCAAAATATTCCAGCTAGGGCGAAATTCCAATGCCAGCAGCGTATCAACGGTTTGTCGGTGGGAAAAAATTCTTGTCACTGATGGACGAATGGTTTTCCAGAGGTTAAACACATCACCACGAGGCTAGGCAATGAGAATAGATAGTTTTACTTGAATTGACCCCCGTATGGATAGATTAATAATACTTTACAAAGTACTATCAATATTGTTATTGTCATTATGGATACTAAATTCGTAGGTAAATGAGACATACTAAAAATGTTGCTGTTTTTCTTCCGTTTTCTATTGACTGACTAAGAAACTTCGTAACATTTTATATGAAGAAAACCCTTTGCGTAAAATTTCATATAAAATACGTCGAATAGAGTATCATTTATTTTAGTGTTGTTTGTTTTTTTGTAAAAAGTCTATAGTTTAGAATATTGACACGTAAATAGTTTTTTTTTTGTTTTCCCAAGATACACTTTTAGATGCTTCTAAATGAAGGAGTAAAGAACTTAAAACAAATTATTACATAAACTTTCTCTACTTAAGCTAAATTTTCGTTTTCTTTTTAAAAAATTTCTAGTGAGGAATTCCAGATTTATTTTCATTATTTTCACACCAATCTCTGGTGTAAAATTTGTGAACCTGCCAAATTGTTATTGGGGGTGAGTATCACCACATACATTCAAGTCAGTTGTTATTCTGTCATAGCTGGCAGAGTGGGTTATTAATATTATAGGGTAAATACCCTATAATATTAATAATACCTCCAAGTTCTGAAATTTCCCTTACATTCTGATGGCAACAAGCTACACTAGCGCCTCTAGCGGCTTGAGTTGTTGATATTGCCACTATTTCACTGGAGTTGGACGTATTATTAATATTATAGGGTATTTGGTTCCGGTGACATAAAAACTTATTCTGCAGAACATGGAGCATTTTGATATTTTGGTTTTTTAATCATTTCTCAAAAGTAATCGATTCATTTTTTAAATATTACGAATCGGTGTTTATTGATTGACATCATACATTTTTCAATGGAGTTCCTTAAGTCACTCAAATTCTTTCAGATACATTAAAACACGTGTGACAGAATGATTTTTTTTTTTGCTAGCTTAAAATAAAGCTTGGGTAGCTTAGGCTGGATACAACTTAAAAATGAGTTGAAAAATTGCCGTTTGTGAAGAATTTCTCATCATAGAAGATATTGTTTTCATGTATAACGGATAAGATTAAGACGGGGTATATTAAATTAAGCATTCATATTTATTATGACCTTTTCATAATACATTTGAGCATTTTCCATTCGTACCCATAATCATAACAGATGACATTAAAAAAGGGGATATCAATTTCATTAGTTCTAAATCCATTATTTTCCTTGAAGATTTCATAAATCTATCGCATAATCTTTATTTGTACATTAAATATTATTAAATTGTCAATTTTAATAAATAATTGGTTTTATAACTTTTTTAATATTATTTAGTTTTAAACAGAGATGGCGTTAAATATTTATTATATAATATATATATTAATTATTATTATTGATACTTTTTTTTTTTATCGGAATCTTTGACTCAAATTTTAAAAAGAGACTTTAAAATATACTTAAAAAAGTTGCATATTTAAATTGATATAATGTATAACGAAATAGACAAAGTTTGATATAAATCACACATCCACATTGTATTCTTCAAAAATACATAATTTAGTTGATATTAAATATTATATTATGATAAAACAAACACAAACCTTTGAACACTGTTTTCTATTAAGTATTAGAAAAATAGCATTTTCACGTAAAATTTTAATTTTCATGAAAAATTCTCATTAAAAAAGTTAATAAAACACCGTAGAAAAAAATCTACATAATTTAAAAAAGTTTTAATTTGAAACTATTCGTGCAAAAAACCATCAAGTCCTTTTTTTAAGAAAAAATAAATAACTATTAAAAATCACACATTTTTCTACTGTAGATAGAAGAGATGTTATGATACGATAAAAACAGTTCAAATTTTGAATTAATTTTTCATGGCCATTAAGAAATTGGTTACTATTTCTTGGGTTTTTTGGCATTATAGTTAATACAAAATTAACTACAAAGCCTAGAACATTAAATGAAAACCCTGAAAAAATAACCAACTAATTTGGTTACGACGTTAAAAGTTTTTAAAGCGTAAATATTGGTTATTGAGCCATGTTTATTTGGTTAACGTGCCATGTTTAGTGATTAAATTCATGAAAACTTACACATGCAGCATAACCTAGAAAACATTGCAAAATATCCCAGTAATTTTTGAAGTTATGTCAAACAAAGCTTTTAAACTGTAGAAATGGGTGTCTAGGTAATTGGTAAACACTACTAACCCTACGACATTTAACAATTTTTTTGTGAAATTTTGGAAAGTTCAAATATATAAGTATGTTGTAAAATTTTTTGTTTTAGTTAATGGATCGCTGAATCGTCAGAAAGGAACTGTCTTATCTTTCTATTTTTTACCGCGGTTTAATAATATGTTTACCTATTAGGCGTGGTAGTTTAATATTTGTGTACAATGATATATATATATATACATATTTATATATATTATGTGTATTGCACTGACTATGGGTAAATTTGAGTAAATAAAGATATTAACGTATTGTGAAACCATGAGATGGCGCGGTCCTAGTGTACACCCTGTTCAATTTAGTTTACCTCCTCTTGTCTTGACTGTACCACGGTGCCTTGCGTTTATTGATATATATAATATACTCGCCAACAGATTTGGCGTTTAGAGGCCCGGAAATACACCCAAACCGCGTCAGCCCCGAATAAAAGAACTAGGAAGATGCTTACATATTAAAGAAACAATCCAAAATGGAACTCTTTTTATTGCAAACTAGGAACTTCTCATTGATGAGCTAAAGCTTACATTGTTTTGGAAACAATCCAAAATGGAACTCTTCTCATTTCAAACTAGGAACTTTTCATTGATGAGCTAAAGCTCACTTTATATGGAAGCAATCCAAAATAAATGCTATTCACATTTCAAATAAGGAACTTTAATTGATGAGCAAAAGCTTGCATATTATGGAAACAGTGGCGTGCAGTCCACATACAGATGATTAAGCAACTGAACTTACATTTAGAAACAACCCAAATGTGAAACTTTACACATTTCAAATTAGGAACTTTTTATTGATGAACTAAAGATTACATTTAGCAAAAACCCAAATTTGGACCGTGTTACATTTAAAATTAGGAACTTTTTATTGATGAGCAAAAGATTAAATTTAGCAATAATCCAAATTTGGGACGTTTTACATTTAAAAATAGGATTTTTTCATTGTAGCAATAGCAAGTTCAGTGATGGCCTTTTTTCTTACTTTCGGTGCAGACCTTGTGAAAAACAGATAATATTTTTTAATCTCGTTTCTTTCCACTAGGGCCATTAAAGGGACAAGTTAAAAAAGAACAAACGAGTTCCTCAAACCCCTTTCCACGTCCATTTTATAACTTCGATTCACGCATTCAACAGAAATTTCTTTACAGACCGTGAATTATTAAAATTAAATTTGGCAACAATAGTGGATTACACATCCAAATGGTTAATAACAGTTATGTAATATCTTGAGAAGACTGTTTTGTTTTTATATATTAAATCACAGATTTCCTAGTTCTTCTATTTAGGGTGTCCATGGTTTTATTGATGGTAATTGTATTGATTAGGTTCGTCATTTGGTAATGTTTAGTATGGTAATATTTAGAAATGAATTTAGAAGGCACGACATGCACAGAACCCTTTCATTTGCGTTTAACTAATTTTATTATAACAAACTGAATCACGTCCAATGTGTAAAATATTCCCGTCAATGGACACGTAAATAAGGATCATTTTACACGTAGTAAGATTGCTTATTACAAATGAAAAATTCAGAAAATTTCATTTCACAATCAACTTATTTAAATCATTGAGAGACATGATTTTTTCACAGTGTAAATGACAGAAATCCAAATATATTGTATGTAATTTTGCAAAAAATACACGAAACAGTTGTCACCAAGTCCATACACAGATCAGACAGTCAAAGATAATTTGTTTTAAATTTACGAACAATGCAAATTCAAATAATAAATATAAATTGTTCATTTTTGTTGAAAAATAATTATCTATGCTTAGAAAATCGAAATAAAACCCTTTGGCACAAATTTTGGAATAAAAATAAAGTTAGTAATTTTTATTCATCAAAAAGTGAGTTTTTTTCAATTTTATACGCTGTCTTTTGCAGCCCGTTGATTTTTGTATGAAAATAAATGTTGATTAAATGGTTTCTAATGGTTTTTTTGAACAATTTTTATAATATAAACTTTCTGTGTGGATATGAAGAAAAAAACATTAACATTTATTTGCCCATCTTCTTATGGGTAATGAATGTATGACTTGTAAAATATAAAGACATTTTTTAATATCAAGATATGCAAAACTTTTTTTTCATCCTGTTGAATCATTTTTTGACCATGAAAACAAAGTATTTTAAAATCAAAATTTAAACAAAAGGCATAATGTTTTTCAATCGTACCTATTTAGAAATTTTCACTCACTTTAAACACACTTTTAAAGTTGTTTCACTGTTCTTCTGAAAGTACTAATAAAAATCAGTTCTTTTTAAAACAAAATCATAAATATATATCTTTTAATATTTCATAGCATCCAAAATATAATTGAACTTGAGATCTGTGGAAACATAAAATAAACTATGTTTTCAAATTGCAATAAATGTGCGTAACATATTTATGCGTATATTATTTCGTTTTATGTATACCAATTCATTTTGTTAAATAAAATTATGCTTTATGTGAAACTATGCAATTATTTATTTATTATGTCACTTTTGAAAATATTGTAAATTTGTGTTAAAATTTTTATCAGATCTTTATTTAACCTCCACTAAGAAGTTCTTAAACAATGGTTTTTCGTGATTTTATTATCACACAATAAATAATATCAACAATTTTTTTAAATAAATCCGCTTATTCCAAATAGATTTCTTCTTTAAAATTGGATAAACCAAGAGCTTACTATAAAATCAGTTATCGGAAGAGATGAAGAAGAAAATTTATGATCTTTTTGAAAAAATATTCTATTTTAATGAAAATTTCTTGTATAGACAATGTTGTTTTTTTTTGTTATTTTTTTTTGTTTCGTTGTTTTTGTGTAATAATATTATAGACGCGATTTCTGTGTTCATTGATATTTTTAAATTTAAAAAATCTTTAATTATTTATAAGTATTTCATATTGATAAAAAATAATTGAAAATTGATTTTTCTGTATGAAAATAAAAAAAGTTCAGTTTTTTTTTTTTTTTACGGAAAAATAATTTTCTAACTTTGTACCTGAGCGATGTGAAATACAAAAATCTTTCAATTTTTTATTTTTTGACATTTGCTTTTTTTTAATAATAAATAAATTAATATTCTAATGGTTTGTTTTGTAAATATGGACGACGCGTTTCAAAAAGTGTATTTTATACAAAATATGAAAATATTATTATAGGTTTTGGTCTAAGCAAGAAATTTTCTGAACACTGTATAAAGCATTTTTATAACCTTTATTTTATGTTAAGAATCGGACTCTTTTATTTAAGAAATGTTTTAAATGTTAATTTTAAAATTTGTTTTTTTTTAGAACCTGGTGCTTATAAAATTCTTTTGTGATTTTGTTATCTTTTAAAAAGAAAAAATAAATATACTTACATAATTTTTTTCAAAATCCATAATTAAACCATTTACATTCTACCTATAAATATAAATTCATCATTATTTCATGTATTCAAAACATGTTTTTAACAAACAAATTCATGTTTTCAAAAGTAAACAATATCAGTAAATTTTTCTTTTGAAATTTTTTAATGACCTGAACATTTAAGAGTACCTTAGAAAAACACAAATCTATAAAAAAATCAACAAAAACATTTATTTATAATAAACAAAATAGATTTATATAAAGATAAATATTTTTTGTTTATTTTTTTTTTCAAAGCAAGTGCCTGCTGGTAAAATTGACACAAATCAAATTACTTATTACTTATTACTATTTCTGATAAGCTTTTAAACATTTACATAAAAATACTGCAATTTTTGATTTACCAAATCATATATTATTAGTAGGTAAATAAATTGAAACCAAGTGCTTTTAAATTTGAATGATAATGATTTGAATGATTCTTTCGATTTCAGAGACATTTAAAAGTTTCAAACTGTTTTCCAACAAATAGAATTCTGTGTGTTTTGGCTTTCACAAAAAACTTAAAATATTTGTGGAAAAACTGTAAACATCCTTTTGTTAGTCTTATAATCTTATTATCAATATCTGAACTGTCGGAAAATAAACAACTAGTTTATCTTGCGGAAACAATTTTAATTCTGATATCAACTGATTTAATATTTTTCGTCAATTTTACCACCAGCCACCGATACAAACAACATATAATATTTACAATATGATTACTTAATTTTTTAAATAATATAATTTGAACATACGGATAAGTTTGTTATAGTTTTCAAATAGTTGTAATAAAATAGAATTAAGACGTTATGATTGACTATATGAGTTTATTAATTATTCGTAATGATATAACAAACATTTAATTACAATATTTCATTATATATTATTATGATAATAATATGATTAATTATTATTCTATTTAATTTGTATGTTACACGGTTAAGAATTTGTCAGGTTATGCGTATGTACGTGTAGCCGTTTATAATTATTATTATTACCTAATTTAATATTGTTATAGAAAATAAATCGATTTTATTATTTTAAGTTTAACTTAGAGGAGGGATATAACAATATAAAATATATATTATACACTAGATACGCTGTTTTCATATATATGTCTCTACAGATAAATCCCAACCCAACCTAACCTGCCCAAAGATATCCTTTATGCTTCTCGCGATGACCTGATGGTAACCAACCTCCAATGGGAGAGGACACCAGATGTATAAGAAAGATATCCTATTTTCTAAGTTGTGGTGTAATGACGAAACTGAGAAGCCCCTAGGTCCCATTACGTGCCAAGTAGGCAGAGTGACTGTGCTGCACCAGACGTAGTTTAATGTTGTCCGTAATTTAATAGTTTTGTTAATGTGGGAAGTCAAGAACCACTGGTTATAAATATCATCTCTAGTCTAATTGATTTCTATATGAATCACACTGTAAACTGAATACATATTTAAGCCTCATCTTCCTCTTGTCTTATTCCCATAGAGCGGCGGTTGCCAGACTTTCAAGAGAAAAGAGCCAAAGGTTGTGAAGGAAAAAGAATAACATATAATGGGTAGGTGACTGCTGATCCCTGCCTCAGGGTTGCCTCAAAAAATGTGGAAATTTTGTATAATCCAATAATAATTAGAGGTTATTTGGATATTTGGTATGGCTTAGTAATCCAAACCAACAACGCAGTGATGGGATGCCCAAAATTTGTATTTCCCTAAATTTCACTCCAAAATTTCCCTACATTTCAGAATGCATTTGTGTGGGGTATTGCTCACTCAGTACTGGATTCCCACAATATTTTCTAAATAGAATTCCAATGTTATGATTCCCCATAATCATTTTTCAAATTTGTGGGGGGTGGGGTGGCTAGAGAATATCAGGAAAAAGTTATTCCTCACAATATTTGTAGGGTTAGCTAAGGAATTTCGAAAGAAAAAGCTAAAATCAGCAGCCTAGCCATTCATAGCGAAAAGTTTTTATAATATTGATTAATTTTCTAAAATTTGCTAATTTTAAAAAGTACAAAAGATGTTTATGCGTTACCTGTAAATGATAGAATGTACATACTATCCATTCTTGTATCTATCCTTGTTCATAAGAGAAATGCTCGATTTCAACACCTCAGAAACCCGCAGAGAAATATTTTTAGGTAAACATTTCAAAAAAATTAATCCCTGGTACTATAAGTATGTTAAGGCGATGCCATACGTAGTAATGCAAAATCATGTGTTTTTGGTTTGAAAATTTGGTCGCCTAGAAATGTCTCAGATGCTTTAATTAAATACTGCGAGTAGAATACATCTTGGCCTTTGAAATAATCGCTTATTTTTTTGATAAGTCTTTTTATAAGCCCAGAAAAAAATAATGTAAAGGCCTATGAAAACTGCTTTAAAGTTCAAAATCTCCTACTTACGAACCCTTTTTCGGTTATGATTTTATTGTATAATGTGGCAAATTAAGTTATTTATAAAATGTTTTTTTTGTTGTTTGTTTTTGGGGTGTTATGCCGTGTTGCGCTAACTCCTTCTTTAGCCGACGTTTCGGAGCGTTGCAGTGTCCATCATCAGGGCAGATCCGGTAGATCCGAAGATGTGTAAGTCATTTACACATCTTCGGATCTGCCCTGATGATGGACACTGTAACGCTGTCCGAAACGTCGGCTAAAGAAGGAGTTAGCGCAACACGGCATAACACCCCAAAAACAAACAACAAAAATGCTTTTGGCCATGAGAATCTAAAAACTTACCTATTTATAAAATGATCAAAAAAAATTAAATATTTATGCCTGAACATCCACAAAATAAAATAAAAGGCTCTTTTTGGCCATGTTTTTTTCTTGCATAAATCAAAACAGGCAGATGGTGTTAAGCGGGAATTTAAACCTTATCGCCATCTACGTAAGGGTTGTTATTGATAGCGGCTCAATTTAAAATATTACACGACGTAGTGCATCGCCTTAAAAGAGATTAACTAATTTTTGCCTAACAATTATACTCTTGAGAAATCCCATACACTTTTTTATGCTCCGAAAGCGAGGACTTCTGCTAATCAGAAGGCGCCAATCAACAGAGTGAATCAACATTGACCATTGACATTTTCAATGCCACTTACAGATAGTTCAGCAACTATCTTTAGTCACAAAATAGTAAAACCGCCCCCATGATCTTTTTATACTTACATGTATTTCAAATTTGTAATCTTTTCCATAATATCGTAAGTTTTACGGATAACATGACTAAATAAATAAATATTGTAGCCCTTTCTGGTAAAATTCACTTTTCATATCTGCACTCGCGGCTTGTTTGCGGCAAGGAATTTTATTTAAAAGTAATGGGGATCTAGGGGGAAGGAGAGAGTAATTTTGTAAGAATTGTATAGATATTATTTAAATCTTAAAAAATTGTAACAGAATAATTTTTTGTTTAAATGCGGATAATATATTACCGAATAGTTTTCTAAGATTACAATTATAGATTATGTGATATAAAAAAAAGGTATTTAAGTATGTCACAAAACTCTCATTTGGGGTATGTATATTACCCCCTCTGGAATGGAAGGGTTAAAAGGTAACAATTAAAAAAAAAAAAGTTTCTATAGTTACTGTTTAATTTGTTTATTTGAGAAACCATTTGATCAGATAAAAAGCCAGAACACCAAATTAAACCACAAATACTAATACATATATAAACTACATATTACAATGCATGGAAATAAATACTATCTAAGTCTGATTACAATAGTGTATTATAATTAATTAATCTCGTTTGATGTCACTTAAAATATTAACTAATTAAAATAGTACTAAAAACAGTACTAAAAATATTGATTAAAATAATTAATATTAATTATCTCGTACCCGTGAAAAATTACAGGAAAACTTTTTTTCCATAATTAAATTAAATTTCAAAATAGGTAGAATGTAGGCACCTTCTTTTTTCCAAAATCAATAAAAACATGCAAGTCCCTCTTATTATAAAATTAGTATAATGTTCTAAAGCTTAGCACACTGATCTTTGTGTGCTACCAAAGCAGGAACTAATAAACGAACAAACTTTCAAATTTGTATTAACTTAACCTACAATAGTGACGACACCAACGGCAAAATTAAGTATGTATTTATGTATGTATAATTAAATAAAATGTTTATTTAAAATATGCAAAAGGTTCCTAACAACATTCATATTTTGTGAGTACTTTCAGCATCACAAATTCTACAATAATTATTATATCCCAAGATATGAATAATAATTATATATTTTTCAGTTAGTTATTAAATTGCCCAAATTGTTTGAATTGAATATTTTGGAACATTCTACCTGTTTTTTTACATTATTTGAGAGTATGGATAATAAAAACAAAGGGAGATAAAGCATGGAAGAATGCGAACTGTAGCCTGCCTGTGACTAAACTTCATGGATTATCAAAAGACCTGTGTGCACAGATAAGATTTGCCGTTGTAAGGATGAAGAATATTGACGACATATTTGTATGTGCAGATTCATACTAATTACGATTTGTGACCCATCACTTTTTTTTATTATCAATAAGTGAGTGTAATAAATATATCTGTGGCCAATTCTTAAAAGCACAGCTTGACCCTGTTAAATTTGCAGGTGGCCAGAGGTGGAACTAAAATTACACTTCGTTTAAACTTAATTACAACAAGAAACAACTATTTACACGCACAAAATAGATTAGTAGGTTCGTAGTTTGGGTTAATAAATAACTTGTATGTATTTAGATTAAAATGAAATTTTCTACAAGTGAAAATTGAACTTTGAATAAAAACGAAACTTTAGTGCACCTTTTAACATCTCTCCCGATGTAAAAAAATGTTGTTTCTTGTAGTAATGAAGTTGAAACGAAGTATAATTTCAATAAAGGGGCGAACAGATTAGGCTATAAGTTCAAGGCGTTTTATATAACTCTATATAGCTCGCCATACAATCCAATACAGACCTGTCACACCTAAAAAGATGATTTGTTATAAGTGTTGGCATTGTGACGATATGCGCTGTGATCTGCTAGCCAGGCGATATATGAAAATTATGCGTAGGCAGGAGAGGGAGTCAGAACAATTTACGGAGCGCCGTAACTACGCGGTTGTCATCTGCCAAAGTGACAGATCCCAAAGAAATGATATTCGGTGGCAGTCCCCAATTGAACTGATCCCCTCTCCTGGGTAAGATTATAGTGTAGTGTGTCACCCCAACATATAATATGTATATAATCAGCGCCCTTGAGGTGATTTTGAGCAAAAATGGCACCATACCAATCATCCAAATACATATTAGTATTATTATATGCCGCGCGCATAATATAGCGTAATGTGTCATAATAAAGGCTTAATCTGTGCCTATTAAAAGTGGGGCAGTTAGGTAAATATCAAGCCATTTTTTAAATCCTCATTTACGAGCTCCAAAATTATGCTTGTCAAGCTGAACCATAGTTTTGATATAAAAGCACAATTCTCAAATCTCCAACGATTCTGGAATGTTACTACAGTAGAGCCTCGATAATCCGTACCTAGGCTAAACCGAACGTCGCTGTAATTCGAACTGCCAAATGAGTCTTCTATCCTCATACAAGGTAGTGTTGTTTTAAATTAGTTTGGATTATCAAGACTTTACTGTACTACAATATGACTGAAGTATCAAAAAAAACTTCAATCGATATTGTTTATGTAACACAGAGCAGGCTATACTTAAATAGGGCGGCGGAACCATCACATTTCATAATAGGGGGTATAATATAAAAATTATATCAATATATAACATTTAAAATTGTTTACGGCCAGCGTTAAAAAATAAAACAAGTTAAAATTACTGTAAATATACAGAAAATATGGACACACTTAATACGCAAAAAAAAATTAAAAAACACTGTATCAGTAAGGTTAGGTTTAGTTTTTTTTTTAATTTACGGAAATGGAAAATCATGCATTTAAATAGCCATTTTGTTAAAAAAATTATGATTTGACATCTTTTCTTCACACCATGTTTTGACATAATAATATTAAAATAGTTATTTTAGGCTAGTTTTTTTTATTTATTTATTAATTAAACCCAAACTAAGAACCAATTTTAGAAACATAGGTTCATATTTTGGGTTAAATAAGAGAAGAAAAAAAAAACTAATGTTAAAACTTTAACATCAGGAACAATGGCCGGCAAGTGAAAAGTTAATGTTAATTTTCACAAAATAAACATTAAAATGCATTATGTTCCATTTCCGGAAATAGAAATGCTTACTTCTGATTATTATCTAACTGATACAAACTTTTTTTTTCTATTAAAAGTGCGTATTAGGTATATCTTAATTTTCTGTACATTTACAAATATTATGTTTTACTTCAACAAATATTGAACCAAATAAGATAGAGAGATTCATCCTCTTATTGTTAGAATCGTTACATTTCGAGTTAAACCTAAGAATAATAATAATAATGCACAATAACATACATTATCAAATCATTGCGTACGATTAGTCAAGTAGACAGTACATTGCAGCTAAACTAATTACAAATACACTTTAAAAACTACTTTCGATTAATATTAGCTAATTTGTATACGTATATCGATTTCTTCAACTGTCGCAAATTGTCGCACTAAAAACTGTAATATTATTGTTTTCTAATAACATTTTATCGCCATACTAATATTAATTAGGTATTTATAATAATCGTCAAAATACTTTGACAGGTCCATAGAAAACGATAGTTTATAATACTAAAGTGACCAATACACTCGATGAAATGTAAAAAAAACACCGACAAATCAATCATAGAGAAAACTCGCAAAATATTTGAAAGCTTTATCTATGATTATCGAATTCAGCGTCGAGGTCACTGAACTCCTAAATGTCGAACAGCGTTTCAAAGCACAAACTGTAAAGGAAGACCGCTGATAGATTCGCTTTGATATCTTTTACACAAACGGAGCTCTCAGTGGCAGGACCATATCCATGTTTTCTAAGCAATCTTCATATTGTTCATTTTGATTAATACTTTTAGACAATCTTTTCCGTATGTATGAATGTGAATGAGGCAGGAAGTGCGTGCCAAGACCGAGTTGTTTGGCGGTCCGGGGAAACGGCGTGATGGTTAGTTAGTTAGACACTCTTTTCGATCTTACAAATATACCTGGATTTTTCAAAGTTATGTCCAGAATATTACACATGTCTAAATAATGTGATTGTGTTCCTCTAACCCTAACCCTAGGGGTTTATCTTGCTCTAAAGATTTTTCTACAGCCCCGTACGGTTTTGGTTGGTTCATAAGCATGAATTCTGCGTGAATCTTTCTCTTGTGTCTCAGCAAATTGCTTTGATGCCTAAAGGCTTTTGAGCAGTACTCACAAAGGAATGGTTTGTCTTTTGTATGGGTTCTGGTGTGATTAATAAGGCCGATTCGCTGGCAGAAGGTTTTGGGGCAAACTTCGCAAGCGTAAGGTTTTTCACCTGTATGAGTTCTGAGATGAGTTTTAAGTTGAATTTTCTGGGAAAACATCTTACCGCACACTTCACAGCCGAATGGTTTCTCTCCTGTGTGGACTCTGGTGTGAATGGTCAAAGCGATTTGACTCGGGAAGCGTTTGAAGCAATCCTTGCACGGAAAACGTAAAGGAAGCTTCTTGGGGTTTTTCTTGCGCGCCTCTTTTGCGAAAAACAGATAGTTCTCCTGGTGAGTCACCAAGTGTGTGGATAAGTGAGCTTTCTGAGTGAATGCCTTGGCGCAGTGCGGACACACGTGAGTTCGCTCTCCTCTGTGCATTCTCATGTGTCTTTGCAAGTGGCTGTGTTGTGTGAATGACTTGGAGCACTGTTCACATAGATATGGTTTCTCTCCCGTGTGCATTCTCATGTGATTTCTCATTACAGTTATCTCGCGGAACAATTTCTTACAAACTTCGCAACTATATTTAGTGGCTCCGTGGCTGCTCTTATTATGTCTTGATAATTGACGTTTCGTTTTAAATGGTTTGATGCAAAGGGTACATTCCCAAATTTTTTCCTCTGTGGGAGCAAATACAGGTGCTCTTTGTTTTTGTTTGTCCTTTTCTTTACCCTTTTCTCTTCCTCTTCCTTTTTTCTTAATTGGTAATTCTATAATTGGTACGTCTTCATCAGATGTATCTTTGCTATCCGATTTGACTATCTCAGCAAGAGGAATATCATCTTTTTTGCGTGATTTTTCAAGCATGATCAAAGGCAGGCTTTCAGATTCTGAGCTTTCCCGGCGCTCCTTTTTTATGTCAGGAATCCATTCTGCTACAGCGTCAACAGAATTATCATTATCATTGAAACTATCATGATAATTATCATTACCAATATCGTCGTCGCTTTCGTCGTCTTTAAATTCTTGTTTAAGAGGAACGGAAACGGTTTTCTTGGGTGGGGCTACCGGTAACTCTCGTTCACTTTTAACAATCGGTGTAAAAGTATTTTGAAGGAGTGCAGGTATCGGAACTGTCGGGCCAAAAAATACGCTGTGGTGTTCTAAATAAGAGAATGATTTCTTCGCTGCATGTGCCATGGCATGACTTTCTAGATCGAATTTGAGACTAAACGTTTTAGGACAATCTTTACACATGAAATGCTCGTTAATGGTTTCCATCTCCTTGGGTATTTCTAAAGGCTTTCTTTCCTTGGCTATTTTTATTTCTTTTTTAGCTGCTAGATATTTTTCAGCGTGCATTGTCTTCTTGTGCCGGAGCATGTTACTTTGATTTCTAAACGGCTTAGAGCAATATTCACAGAGAAAAGGTTTTTCTCCCGTGTGGATCCTGGTATGAATGATTAAGGCAAGTTTCTGGCTGAAGGTTCTGAAGCAGACTTTGCAGGAATAAGGTTTCTCTCCAGTATGGGTCCTCATGTGACTTCGTAACTGAATTTTCTGTGAAAACCTTTTCGCGCAAACTTCACAGCCGAAGGGCTTCTCCCCAGTGTGGGTTCTGGTGTGAATTATCAAACTAGTCCTATCCGGAAATGGTTTAAAACAATCTTTACAGACAAAACGCTTCGTTCCTTTAGGATACCGTCTTAATATGTTCAATCTCTTTTTCTCGAGTTTTCCTTCCACGGAGAGATCCATTTCCTGGTGAGTGAGCAGGTGAGTTGTTAAATGAATTTTCTGCGTAAAACTTTTTGAACAATATTCACACAGATGCGATTTTTCACCTGTGTGTACCTTCATGTGCCGATTTAAATGACTCTTCTGAGCGAATGGTTTGGAGCACTCTTCACAGAGGAAAGGTTTCTCACCGGTGTGACTTCTCATGTGAGTTTTTAAACATCTGAGCGCGCGGAACGTTTTGAAACATACATCACAGACAAGTTTCTTCACCCCGTGATTATTGCTAACGTGCTTGAGAAACAAAGCTTTCTGGGTAAAGGTTTTAAAACAATGTTCACAAGCAATGATCAACGGATCATTAGCATGGTCTTCCATGTGAATATCGAAGAACTTTTTATGTTTGTAAACTTTGTTGCATTCGTTACAGATGTATTGTTCTTCTCGCGTGTGGCGTTTCATATGAGATGCGAGGCCCTTTTTAGTGCCAAAATTTTTCTGACATTCTGGACAAGTTAAAGTCTTTTCAACAGAATCTTCAGGATCTGAAGATGTTATCTTTTTTGAAGTGGGGGACTTCTTCGAAGTTTGGGTCTTTTTCAGGGATGAACTTTTTTTGGAAGATTCTCGTGACGCCTTTGATTTTTTCTGGCCGCCTTCCGAGTGAGACTTCCTGGAATCTCTAGTCTCGGAATGATTCTTGTTATTGACATCTATAAAAAAATGACGTTACATAAAAAACTTTATTCAATTAAAAATAAAAAACAGTGAATAACGTTAACCAGTTATCATGATTAACCCCTTGGGCAATTTTGGAAGAAATTCTTCACAGACAGCAACAAACAGCTGTAATTTTTGGAGATTACATCCCAGCCTGACACGGTCTCATAAATGTTATGCCATATCATTTTGTATTACGGTGAGAAATATGATTTGCTTTATTTGCATTTACTAAAAATGTTAGAAAGAGAGTCGGCCGGTGGCTGAGTTGATATCGCGTTTGGGTCCCACCCAGGCGTAGTGTGTTCCTCGGCTGGCTAAGTCCAAGCAACATTTCCGCTTTTTGTGATGGTAGTAGGTAGTAGATTTTCAAATATTTTCAGGTTATTCGTGGCCCGGGAATGTTTGTCTTTTTTAATTGCATACATCGATAAGTAATACTAAAATCCGAAATAGTCTTTCATCTGCTTTCAAGAAGATTTTATTTTAAAAAACGTTTAGAAACAGCGAATTTATCTAAAAACGAATGCAATGTGAAAATATTTTCCGCGAAATCTGTATTCAGACAGTTCTCATATGAGACGTACATTGCAAAATATCAGAGGCTTTAGGGGTTAAATAACTTTATTTTTAAACCGTTCGTTCAGGGCAGAATTCGGGTGACACTTTGCCTCAGTTTCACAAAAGTATCAAATAATTGTTCTTATAATCACGAAAAAAATAGTAATGGATGCTACATCTTTCTGTGGGTAATTTCCGTTTAATATTTCATCTAGCATTAACTAACTATCACGCCGTTTTCCAGCAGGGATAGACAGAGAGGATGGACCGCCAAGCGACTCCATCTTGACACACACTACTTGCTTCATTCACATTCATACATCGTCTCATACATACCCTTTTTATTCTGACTCTTGACGAGGCCTGACTCAAGTAGTTAGTTAATTACTCAATTACTTCATCTAGAATCTAGATTTTTAAAAAATTGATATAAACTTCTTGCATTCAGGAAAAAAACTAATCAAGGATAAATATTTTTAAGATTTAAGATAGATATTGGAATCACTAACATACAAGATGTGTTTTAAATAAGTAGTCAAAAACATTCACCATAAGCCGAGTTTTCGCCTGAGAGTTTTGGACTCTCCATTTTCACAATGGGTATCCACATGCCGTCACCACCGCTCATTTCTCGAGCTGCATCAACACGTTCTGCCTTCAAGAGTGGATCGTGGTTACCAGGGAACCGAAGAGGTTGCTTGTCTTCATCTGAAGACATTTCCCCATCTTTGATCTCCACTGGAATGAGATTGCTTTCGGCATTGTGCAAGCCTAGAATCAACAATTTTGTTTTAAACCAGTTTTGTAGTAAAGAGAATTGTTCAGCAAGGTACATGTTTTAACGAAGGACTACAGAGTGTGACACTGAGGGAAAAATATTGTACTGATATAAATATACTTCAATTCTGGTCAAAAGGGTTAAATTAAATTGGTTGATATATGATTCGTATAAACTTACTTGCTACCGACTTTCTTAAAAAATATTACCATTAAATCGTACCAAAAAAATTTAACAATGTTTCCTAAAAGAAGAGTATTAAATATGTTGATACTGCCCACTGCCTCTACCTTCTAGATATTACAAGAACACGTGCTAATAGAAATGACTTAGGCAATTCGCACAGTGTTTTATTATATTTGTAGCACAGACCCGTGAAAATCACGGGATATTATTATTGTACGAGAAGTTGAAAGAATGAATTTTAAATACATTGCTTTTTTTACCTTTCGAATGAACACCATCAGTCCGTCCGCTCACGGGGCAACTGAAACTAAACTGAAACTGCTTGGCAACTACGGTTGCAAACTGATTGGCAATCGAGCTTCTCTTATAGCCCAGCTACACTACTCGCGAAGTTGATCGAAGTTGACCGAATACGATAGTGTGGGCACGAACTTCACTTCGCTTCGGGCAACTTCGCTTCGCTTCGCCCGACTTCCGATTGTTGTCGGTAAATGCGCCCGAGTCAAAGGACTCGAAGCGTCCCGAAGTTCGAACACATAAATAAACCAATCACGACTGAGTTGGACTGAGTTACTCGCGAAGTTGCACGAGTGTGTGGGCACGCACTTCGAACTTCGGCTAACTTCGTCGAAGCGAGTAGTGTAGCGGCCGCTTTACAGCGCAACTCAAGTTTACGATTTCACAAATTATCTAAGCTTGTTTAACCATAATGAATGAAGAAGAACACTTCAGCTGTCATCTGTCACTATCATATTGCGTTAAAAAATGTCTGCAGAATCAAGTGATGATGAAGCCGCCATTATTTTTATTTATTTTCTTGCATAATCAGGCAGTATGAGTATGTATAATCGTAAATATACGGGAACTTTTCAACGTCCGGATTTTTTTTATGTTTTCCTGCACGGACATATCATAATCTGACAGCTCCTGGCATGGCATGGACAAATCGCAAATTTCTTGAAACTGACATATCAAAGGGCAACTGAAAACGCGAAGGCGGAGTTTCGAGCGACTGTTTTTTAGTAAGTTGCGCCGTGAGCCGACCGCCATTGAAACACAGGATAACAACTTGAGTTGCCAACTGTTTTTTTTTCAGTTGCCCCCTGAGCGGATGGACTTATAAAATTTGTCCAAAGAAACGTCACATCTCAATGACAATTCTTTTTTCAAACTTTCTTCAGGCAGGTAGGTACCATAATATTAAAAAATAATTCTAATAAGAAGTCCATATAGTAACTTGAGTTGCCAATTGGTTTTTTTCAGTTGCCCCGTGAGCGGATGCACTAGTAAACTTGAAAAATTACGACCTACGTCAAAAATTTAAACAAAGTAAATACGCATTTCGGTATTTTATAACTCAAGACTACCACACATAATGTGTATAATTACCAAAAACAATATTTATTTTTAAGAAAACCAAACTAAGAACATAAAAACCAATAAAAAAACCTTTTGTCTTCTGGGTATTTTATTACTAATTGTACTGATGTTATAGTTCTATCAATATGGCACTTGGCCGCCATACTACGCCGTAAAATATTATTTTTTAATTGAAGGAAATAGTTATTAAATGCACTTTTTTCTATACTCGTAAATGCAAATAATTATAGGTGTGAATCAAATGTTTGTTTTCTTTTTTAAATGCGTATTAAAAACGGTAGTCTTAAGTAAAAATTTGCCTGCATTTCTACAGAAATATTAATTAATTCAAATAAATAAAATAATATTGGTACCTACTTCATCGCATCTTTGAATATCTCCCACATCAATTCTAATTTTGAAAATCAAAGCTAATCCCAGTACAAGAATTTAGTGAACCCGAGTTACGAATAGACACACCACCGAAATTATTGTGTTTATAATGACAATATGTTATAATGACAAAAGAAAAATACTACGAACGAAATAAAATGTATTTGAAATAAATGTCATTAAAATTTATTTTAAATAAATATAATTAAATATTATTTTAAAAAATATATTTTTAATTTATCCTGACGAAGAAACCATTGGTTTTGAAACATATCGATCCTTTTTGATTAAATAGTGGTGTTTACAAAATTATTCAAGTGATTTTGCAATTATTGAAGAAAATGTATTTTATTTGAATAATAATGTCGGTATGATGTACATAAAATATTAACATAATAATCAGAAATGGCTCACCACGTTTACGATAAGTGCCGTCGCTCATGGGGTCTAGTTTATCGGGCCATTCTTCTTTTTTCGGGATTAATCCTCCACAATAAGTACTCGAAGTCACATCCTTGTTTGCTTCACTAAATGGACTCTTTATCTCCGATTTGTACTCCGAATCAGTTATTTCATCAATGTCTGCTAACGACCAGCGGTTTTTCTCTCTCGCCTCCATTCTGTCCAACGTTGGTTCTGTAAGACTGTAACAAAGAAAAAAATTTCAAGAGATCTAAATAATTGGGAAATTCACAAAACAACAGGTTAAGTTTATTCAAGCTTCAGTTATTTAGTAGTGTGTGAATCAATTATTCAATAAATAAAAAATATAAATAACTATTATATTGTTTGAAGTGTCAAATAAGTTTGTTTGACAACTAACATAACCTTACTATTTAATGTCTTCATAAAATCGTTAATAAACACAAAAATACGCACTTCAGATTGTCATACTTTATAATAAAAGCTGTATAATGATTTATGTTCGTAATTTGCCATTTTATTATAAAGCAATTAGTGATAAAAGCGTTTTTTCGTTAAAACATACTTCGTGACCTCCGCCCAATCGATACGCGTTGACAGATGATCCATAGATAAAGATGCTTCGCATATCCACCGACATGAATTTTTAGTAGTAACTCGGACACATCCAATTCGGTGTATGGGTTACTTTATTATTTTAACATCAACAGCGGAGGTTGTCTATGTCCATTTTGCTTAAATCGCGTGCCTACGCTTGTCATTGATTTTGTGCATTGGTGCTTGTAAAGATTTATCCTTAATAAAGAATTAACTGGATCCTGTGTTAAAACATAATCTAATGGTATTTTAGAATGAAATGAAGCTCAGAAAACATATAAAAGTATCGTGATTTTGGCGCAACCAAAGAGGCTAACGTGAGTTCAATGTAGAGTGTAAAGTGCCGGTAGCTGTATTCTTTATCCGTAGTCTAAATATCAAATGGCCAAATGTAAATAATGTTCTAATGGTTGGAATGTTGATTTACTCCTTTTATCTGAGAGTATTTTTAATGCACAATGAGAACCGAAATACAAACTACAATGGAGGTTGTCAAAACAATGCCGACAATATCAGAAAATAGAAGAGAAATCAAACTTAACCGTAAAATAAATAAATGAAAAACTCGTTTGAAGACAAAAAGAAAAGAAGCTTCCGCACAATTTGGTGTGGAAGTTATTACAAAAAGAGGAAAGATAGTCAAAATAACGGCTGATGCCTCAAATACTGTAAATGGTAAGATACTTCGACTCATGTCTGACTTAAATTCTTTGACCATTTGTTACTTCACCTTGATCATGTTGTAGTTACTTTATTAATCATTAGAAAAGCCCCATATATATAGCATTAATAAAATTATTCAATGTTGGTGGATATACTCTATGATTGATTAGAAACTAAATGTATTTTTTTAAGATTCTTAAAAAAATTTAAACGCCTATGTAAGTATTATACACAAAGAATCATTAGACCCATACTTAAAATTACAATTAAACCCGTCAACTTTTCATGATTTGATAATGCACAAAAACCAAGAATCGAAGTTATTCCGAAAGAAGAACTCAAAATTTTAACAAATGTTTAATAAAATTGTATTTGCTATACTTTTTGGAGGAATTCACTATAATCGAGGTAGAAAAATTACGCAACATGAACTACTTAACGCATCTGATACCTGTAACTTAAAGAGTGGGTTACAAAAGAGCAATAACTGTGTTTTGCCGTATACAATATTTTCACTGTTCTAATTTTAAAATATTATGGGATGCCCAGAAGCAGTTGCCCATGTAGGAATGGAAAAGTTCAAGGTGGAAAGCGTGTACCGCGGTACCTGACTAAGGGTTAACCTCTACAAATCAAAGTAGCTGATGTTTTCTTCATTCTTTTTCATGTTAAATACGCTGCCCGATAAAGCTTGCGCTGAGAGGTTCAAAGAAAAAGACACTTCTTCAGATAACGAAAATCAGCCTGGGAACCGAAGCTCGCTGACGAAAACAGAATGTATTAATGACATTGGTGATGAGTTTTGGAGGCCAATTATAAAAAACGAAACCATGGAAAGATTATCTGACGAATTTAATACCAGTGGTTAGTATTTATTTTGAACCTAATCTTTTTTTATATGCACACCCGCTAAACTACCAAAGCATTTAGTTTGTCAGCAACTTTACAACAAACATCAGTAGAAGTTTGTTGTAAAGCACGTGTGTAACCGACAAACCTTTATTACGCCCGATTGGGTGTTTTAAATAACATAGAAAAAGTGAAGATAAAATGTGCACATAAAAAAATGTTACAAATATTCTGATTGAGTGATTTTTAGTTTGGAACTGAGAGGTGGCCGTAAACATCGATTTAACTATACTTTTTACCAAGTCTGTGTAGCCTTTAAATTGGCGAATTTTCGAAATAATTATTAGCAGCCTTTGAAACATTATACATAACAGTCAGTCTTGTCCTACTCGTAGGTACACGAAAGGTAAAAAGGCTTGTTAAATACCTGGTTAAGTCCAATCTGCCAGTCGCTATTTTGAAATGACATACTATATCAGTCACTGAGCGCCATTGATTAAGTTCGGTGAGTCCATTAAAAAAGTGTAATTAAGATCTTTGATTGGAATTCCTAATTTATAATCTCCTATTTAAATTGAAATGTAAATGTTCGTTTGTTCAAAATCTTAAATCTCCTAATGTTTTTCACCGATTGGTTTGAAAATTTGACACAACATTGCATTCGAATACGCGTGTGTTTTCATATACCTGTATTATATGAGAAACAAAAGTTAATTTACTTTCAAAAATAATACGAAGCTCTAATTTGCTCGACTGTTTAGGAAAGTGATATATTGATGCACAATGGAATTTTTTGATTCGTGCAAAAGTTATCATTTAACATTTTTCAATATTTAGGAATACATCATTACGGGTGTGCCATTCTTGTAGCCTCACAAGATTCAATTGTAATACCTTACAGTCATTGAAATTAATAATAATTTTGTAAATTTTAAGATCATCAGTAAATAGGAGTATCATAACTCCATCAAAAACGGTAGTTATGTCGTTGATAAATAAGGAAAACAATACTGGTCCCAAATGTCACCCCTGTGGAACACCGGTTGGATTTCAAACTGGTGTGAATTGAGTTTAACTGATATTTTTCTTTTTTGCAGATATCTTTCAAATCATCTCAAAATATTCCCCGCTATTCCAAGTGTTCTTAATTTATGTTTGAGAATTTTGTGTGTCACTTTTTCGAAATCTTAACTAAAGTAGTTGTACACAACATCTGTTTAAAGACGCTTGTACAAAGTATTTAATAAATATTCTTGATAAATCAATGAGTTCTTAACAGTAAATCTTTTTGCCATAAAACCTTGTTGGCGATGCGAAATTATTTTATTGATCTCAGGCGAGAGTTTAGAGAGCAGGGTAGATTCAAATAATTTCGGGGTTGACGACTGGGTGCGTACCTATATGTCTATAGTTAGAGATGTCATGTATATTAACTTAAATAAAGCTAGTTTTCCATTTTTTTCGGAAAGGTGCATGTTTTAAGACAAAAGAAAAAAAGATTGGTAAGACCATAAGTCAAGACTGGTAAACATTTTAATAAGAAGTTTGGGGGAATGTTATCAGGACCAACCGATTTGTTAAGATCATGGGATTTTAATTTAGTTCTAATATCACTTTCTTCAAAAATGGATTGATTACAATCAATCTTGTTGTTATTATTAGTCGATGTAGTATCAAACAAGGAAGAGTCGTTTGACGTATCAAAGACTTTAACAGGTCGAACGACTTCTTGTAGATTATCGGCCATTTTAATATCTGAAAATATAAATACATATTATTTTATGCCTTGTATCTTGTTAATTTTTTTCATCCTTTCTCAATTGTAATAATGATGCTTTTTTTCAGATGAGGATGCTAAGATAAATCTCAAGATTTTAAAATCCCGGTATACTTCAGTAAACGCCGGCAGTAAAACAACCCAACTGAGAAAAACTTCAGTTTTGCGTAGTCGTGGAAAGAAAAAACTAACGTGCTCAGAATGCCAAAAAACGCTAAAAACTAAGAGAAACTTTGAGGCACACATGGAACTACACATCAGGGAAGAATATATTTGCGATGAATGCAAAAAAACATACAAGAAGAAAAAATATTTTGAACTTCATGTGAAAAGTCATTTTAAAGAGCCATTATCTCTTCCCTGTAAATACTGCGCAAAGACGTTCAAAACGATACCTCTGTTACATAAACACATCAGCAATAATCACGGATACAGGAAACTATCATGCTATATTTGTAAGAAGCGGTTTCGGGCAATCAGATGCTTAAAAATCCATATGCGAAGTCACACGGGGGAGAAACCGTTTGTTTGTGAAAAGTGCTCTAAAACGTTTACACAGAAAAGTCACCTAACGCGACATATGAAGACTCATAGCGGCGAGAAGACTCATTTGTGTGAACTTTGCTCAAGAACTTTCATTCAAAAAATCCATCTAACAAATCATTTGATGTCGCATCAAAACAATAAACTGACTGTTGCCGGAGAGCGCCATAAAAGGAGAATGAAAAGGGATAGTCTAGTAAAGCGAAAGAGATTTCCCCCCGCTGATGTTATCTCCCTCGGTAATAGAAATCGGTTTACTTGTAAAAATTGTTCTAAGCCATTCCCAAATATGACTGCGTTAATGATTCACACCAGAGTTCACACAGGAGAAAAACCGTTCTCTTGTGAAGTGTGCAAAAAAAAGTTTTCACAGAATATTCAATTACGAAGTCACATGAGAACCCACACTGGTGAAAAGCCTTATTCTTGTAAAGTTTGTTCCAAAAAATTTGTTCAAAATATTGCCCTCATAAATCACTCTAGACTTCACACGGGGGAAAAACCCTTTATGTGTGAATACTGCTCAAAAGCCTTTAGGCACCAAAGTAACTTGCTGAGACATAAGAGGACACTTCACACCGAGCAATATCTCGCATCTTTAAAAGAGAGTAAAGGAAATAAAATACTACAATATGCAAAGTCAGCGGATACAATTGTTAACGTTTTTAGTTGTAAAGATTGCTCAAAAACGTTTGCCATGAAATTTGATTTAGAAAGTCATGCTATGCTACATAATGTAAAGAAATCTCTTCCTTATAAAGGATCTGACAAAGTCCCAATTCCTAAAACTGAAAGTGTTTCATCCAGTGACGGTCACTTCGCTAAGATAGAGAAAGAACAAGAGTCGCAAGACTTCGGGAAGATAATTCCTAAAACAGATTACTTCTCTTTGGATGATAAGGACTCAGAAAATATTGATATTGCAATAAAAAGTTGTTCTCGTATGAAAACCGAAATTGTCGTTGAATCAAGCAGCGATTCATCTTCCGACTTCTTCACATACGATATGTCTTTTGCAAAAGAACAAGAACCTGAATGTTTAGAAATAGCACCAGCCACGCATGAAATGAGTAACAGTAAAACTAATATACTTGAAGCTGATAAAGAATCAAAGAAACCTCTTGTCGAAGAAAGTGATCCAGTCACCCAAAAGATTGATCAACTTGTTAATCTCCCAGTGAAATGTGAAACAATCCTGGCGAGTGCCACAACGGATGAGAAACTATTTCCATGTTTGCACTGTTCAAAAACGTTTAAAAATAAACGCGAACTATCAAGACACACTAAACGCAGTCATGGCGTGAGGAAATTTGTATGTGAAGTGTGTAAAAAGATGTACAGTGAGAAAAACGTGATGGAAATACACATGAGAAGCCACACGGGTGAGAAACCCTATCTTTGTGAGAAGTGCTCTCGGTCTTTCTCACAGCTCAGCCATTTACAACGACACGTCAAAATGCACAACGGGGACAAATCATACGATTGCCGGATATGCGGTAAAAAGTTCTCCCAGAATATACATTTGTCTACACACATGACTTCGATTCATACGGACGCGGAGATTCCTACAAAAGTTAGACGCAAAATATATTTGCGGTATCCTTGCAAGGTTTGCCCTAAGAAGTTTCCGAGTAATGCCAGTTTAGTTATTCATATGAGATCTCATTCTGGCGAGAAACCATTTGGTTGTGAGTTATGCAATAAAAAATATTCGCAGAAGATTCATCTTTTGGGTCATATGCGTGTTCATACAGGGGAGAAGCCTTTCGGTTGTAAAGTGTGCGATAAAAGCTTTCGTCACAAGCTGGACTTGACTTGTCACACTCGGATTCATACGGGGGAAAAGCCGTTCATATGCGAGTATTGTTCTAAGGCGTTTAGGCATCAATGTAACTTGCTGAGACACAAAACAACGCGCGTATGTCGAAAAGAATAGTAACTTTTCACCCGAAATGGTGACATTTCAATAAAACGGCTTCGGTACAACGAAAAATAATAATTCTTTGATAGGTTGAATTGTAATCAATTGCATTTTTGAACATAAAGTAATACATAATAGAGATATAAGATAATATTATTCCATAACGTTTAGGCATCAATTTAACTTCAATGAGACAACGTAAAATGAAATAGTAATATCATTAAATTCTCTTATGATTAAGTTACACGGAATACATGAAGGCGCAAGAAGATCCATGACGAGGCAAGACTAGCCAAGAATGGACGAGAAGTTGCAAAAAGAGGCAAGAAGTAACAAAATTAGCCAAGAAAAGGCGAGAAATTTCAATAAGAGTCAAGAACAGATAAGACACGAAGAAACAAGACGAGCCCAGAAGAGTCCAGAAGATACAATAAGAGAATCAAGAAAAAAAAATAAAAGAACCAAGGGAAACCAGAAGACACAATAAGAGCCCCGAACCAGGAAGAGCCAAAAAGAATCGAGGAATTGTAAGAAGGAAAAATAACGCTCTGTCAATACCTTTATTCCTGTCCATCCTAAATTCTAATATTAGCTTATTTGGTTGCCATGTATACCATTCGATTAAACTCCAACCTCCTTCCAATTCTCAGAGCACTTCTTGTTACTTGCTGTTCCAAGTCCTAACAAATCAGTTTCCCTGGCCTACCGATACGCCAGGTACTCGGTACTAGGTGCTCCTAGCTGGGATGGTACAATCGTTTCGTATTTTTTTCATTTATAATTCTTCGTGTTCTGTGTGTGCATGTAAATAAGGTTTTCATTTGTAGTATTATAATGTTATTTATGCTAATAAAATAAATTATTGTGAGCACTGTTTTATTTCAGAATAATATCTACAAAAAGGATTCTGTGTGTATGGATAGTTTTATAAACATATCTTATCAACAGTTAAATAAATTAGTGTTTTCAGAAACAAACATTCTGGCGTGTTTCATGTGTATCGCGCACTGTTAACCAGTTAGTCGACTGTGGAAACGTCCGTGACCTTGATGACACGCAGAAAAATGGTAGATAATTTATTCCAAAGCCGTCAGAGAAGCTGCATCATCAAATAAAATCCTCTGAATAAAATTAAATCAAATGCTAAATATATAAAAATAAATCATTATAATACATTCGGCCTTGAAAATCTAAAATTATACCTTTATTTATTGCATTATTTACTTAAAATGTATGTTTTATTTATTAAATCATTCGTACATGCTATACAAATGTGTTAATTGAAATATTTTATTTATTCAGTTTCATTAATTTAGTTAACTTATTTGGTTAGTTAATTAGGTAGATAGGTAAGTACTTTACGGAGAAAATTATTGTTTTTTTTATAATTTAGTATTATTTTCATGTGCTGATTGAAATATTTTACCAACCGCCTCTCAGGTAGTCAGGCAATCAAAACGCTACCTGATACGTCCACAAATGTATTATTAGTCTGATTTATTCAAACCTGAGACATATATTTACCAGGATAGCACCAACACTTTTCACGATAAAAACAAATTATATTTGAATGAGTCATTAGTTAATACTGGGTCCAACTGGGTCATTAAATATGTCAACTAATGATTTATCTCATTTGACAGCTCGGAGGTGAGTGACTGAAAGGCCATTAAAATATTACAGATACATTAATTTGACGTCACTTTTAAATATTATGTTGGGAACTCCAATTAGTTTATATATACTCGCGCTATCTTTGTGATATTAGCGGTTTAAAAAATTGCGTGCTTTGAGTCACATTTTTTCCGTGACCTCACCTTTTAATCACAATCGAAATACGAGAATTATTTTTATTTTTTAATAGGTTTTTGGTTCCGAATCACAATCGATTGAATTCTCAAAATGGTATGATTCCATCGAAAAGTCACGATTGTGATCATCGCAATACTCACTCAAAGTCAAGATATGAGTCGAATCGTCGAGTTACTCGGAGGACTCGTGCTTCTAGAAAAATAAAACAGAAAACAATAATCTATGACTTTTCGTGCCAAATGTCAAACTTTAGGCAGAGGGTGAGTGGTTTATTTATGTTTATGGGCGGATGTGATACAATTCTCCATAACCTAAAATTAAAACTTGATATTTACCTTATATACTCGTAAAATATAGTTTTTTTTATCAGAATATCAAGTTGTTCGAAAATTTAGTACAGCTGTTTGGGCTATGGCTCTCCACTTAAACTACAATATAGCGGTACAAAATACGCCAGGTAAACCTAAATCACGAGTTTGCTTTGCTTTTAACATCTAAAATAATTAAGATCAATGAAATAGAACACTGTTAGGAGAATAACAAATAGTAAATATACATAAGACAAGGACACGCTTAGTACGCACTAATAATTTTATTAAAAAAAAAACACTTTATAGTAGTTATTTCGTTAAAATTAAACATAGATTGTTCATTTGGCGGTCATTTTTATGACGCGAAAGTTTTAATGTTAGTTTTTTCTTCTCATGAGAGAAGAAAAAACTAACATATAAATCTTTGATCCTAAAATAGGTTCATAATTTGGGATTAGTTAGTAAACAAATTAAAAAAACTAACTTGTAAAAAATATTTTAATATGATTATGTCTTATTATGACATGGCGTAAAGAAAAATCGTCAAATTATCTATTTTTAAACGAAATAGCTACTAAAATATCATTATCTTCCATTTCCGGAAACTGAAATACCTACTCTTCATTATTAACTGATACAAATTTTTTTTTTAAATGTGCCTATTTGGCGTGTCCCAATATTATGTATATTTACCGAAAATATTTCTGCTCCGAAGTGTAAAATGGAAATGAAACATATTATGAATGGACTTCATGAAGACCAAAAACGCAACTTAGAAGGTTTGCCCAGCATTAAAAATGAAATTCGTAGTCGTTTGGTTATTCAACATGTGGTGAGTATAGTGAGTATATAATTTCTTAGCTGTGCATATAAATGTATTTACTAACCAAGTATTCTCGTACTGTTGTCTTTTGTTTGATGATGATTTAAATTATGCAATATGTAATTTCAGGCGGGCAGAGACAGATAAACAAGGCAACTGATATGAACCACTTAAGTTGCTCAAAATGTTCAAAAACATTAAAAACCAAAGTGACCTTCTCGAATCACATGAAACTTCACATTCCCAAAACTGATAAGACAGATGAAAAGCGATTTATTTGTGAGATTTGTTCTAAAATGTTACAAAATCAAGCAACCCTCGCAGCGCACCTAAAACTTCATGCAGATAATATGAAGTTATATAAATGTAAGAAATGTCCTAAAACTTACCGTCAAGAACATACATTGAACGTTCACATGGAAATACATTTAGATGAGAGCTTGGTTTTTTCTTGCGAACATTGCTCTAAGAACTTTAGTCAAAAACACCTATTTCTTAGACATAAACGTTGGGTGCACGGGGTCAAGAAGTTCTCATGTGATATTTGTAAGAAAATGTACAGCGAGAAACATCCTTTAGCCGTGCACATGAGAACGCATTCAGATTTGAAGAGAGAGAAATCCTTCCACTGCGAAGAGTGTTCAAAGTCTTTTGCGCAAAAATGTCACCTTTCACGACACACGCAAGTCGTACACAGGGGAGAGAAAACATATCTTTGTGAATATTGCAGTAAAACGTTTGCAGACAATACCAACCTGTATTTTCACATGATGAGAGTTCACAAAGATAAAAATGTTGTAGCTAGTGAAGAACTTAAAAGAAAATTTACACAAAGGATTAATTTATATAAGGTTATTTTATCTTGTGAATATTGTTTGAAAAAGTTTCGGAGTAAAAAAAGCTTGATTCTTCATGTAAGATCTCACTCAGGTAACAAACCCTTTGCTTGTGCGTATTGTAACAAAGAATTTTCTAGTAAGAATAACTTGGTTCTTCATGCAAGAACCCATTCTGGTGAGAAACCCTTTGCGTGTGAATACTGCTTCAAGTTATTTCGGTGTAAAATTAATCTGGATCTTCATACCAGAACCCACACTGGAGTAAAACCATATTCTTGTGAAATTTGCTGTAAAAGTTTTAGCCAAAAACCGAATTTAACAAGTCACTTAAAAACCCACTCTGGCGAGAAACCCTTTCTGTGTGAGTATTGCTCGCGGGGTTTTAGTGCCAAGTGTAACTTACTCATTCACAAGAAAAGGATACATTCCGAACAAATACTTGCCGCTAAAGAATGTCAAGTATCTACAGACACTATGAAGCATTCTGTTCCATCGATCCATTTGGAGAGTATTTTAAAAATACAATCACAAAGAAAACCTTTACCTCGTAAGTTAGAAGAACTTGATTCAAGAGGAAACCAAACTTTGCAATATGATTCTTTCTGTGAAAATAATCTTCGTTTAGCAGAAAGTGGAAATAGAAAGGCTGCAACAAACTATTTAGAGCCCGTAACACCAACTCGTGACATATCTAACTGGGGTGAGTATTATTTATTTTAGTTGCAAATGTTCTCTTAGGTCCTGCAGGTGAACTTCATTAGGACCTCGCTCAGAAAATTGTTGATTTAGATTGTTTTATACGTTCAAATTTGAAGGTGCAACAACCTGTTGATAATTTGGATTGAACAATAAAAACTCATGTCTTATTAGGCAGCTACCTCATTTTACCTATAACTTTAAATTAATATTAAAAGTTGGGCGTCTTGTACATGGCTAGGAGATTCTTCAACAGTGACCAGCTGCTGACCCTGTACAAGTCTCAAGTCCGCCCAACTATTGAATTTGGGAGCCACCTTTGGGCTGGTGCCCCAAAATACTTAATAAACCTGCTTGAATCTGTGCAAAGGAGAGCGATCCGTCTGATTGACAATCCGTTGTTAACAGACCGATTGCCTTCTCTAATGCATAGATGCAATGTAGGCATGCTGTGTCTGTTCTACAGGTATTTCAATGGAGCCTGCTCCAAGGAGCTAGCGGCATTGATTCCTGATGCACCGGTGCACGTGCGCGAAACTCGACGGACACGAACTGAACACCCGTTCACGGTTGACGTTGGCTTCATGAGAACGGGCCGTTTTTACGACTCGTTTTTGTGTAAGTCGGCTCGTATGTGGAACGAGCTACCGGCATCTGTTTTTCCTCCCTCCTATAATCTGAGCCTCTTCAAGGCCCGCATTAACAGATCCCTTCCTACAGCCCCTACCTTATTCCGCCTCACAACGCCGCCCAACCGGGTGGTGACATAGTTCCCCTGTCTGTACACTGCACAGGCAGGGACACTCTTGTGAGGTGTCACATAAAAAAAAAAAAAATTAAAAAAAAACTCCGCTCATCTCAAAACGATTCATAGTAAAAATTAATTTAAAAAACAAGCTTTCGTGTAAACCTGCTAATACTAATGTATAAGTTTATTTTTGTTCATGAACAAAAAAATTAACGTTTTTTTTATTACGCATATTTAAATTTTAGTAAAAATAAAATTGTATTCCCGCTTATTGTTGTTGATTAGCACGAATCTATACCAATTAATTTGTATATTTTCCGTTCTCCTTGTTAGATCCACCATACAATAGTACTGGTATGAATTTCCGTACTTTAGAGATTAAAGATAATGGCGAATCGGATGATGAAAACACACACCAGCCCCTGGAATTTAATGTTTCGGAAAATAGAGATCATGGTTTGAAAAGAGAAATTTGTAGCGGCACGATTACAATTCGCGTTCCTGGAATAAAAAAGGAATGCATTGAACGCTTCACGACTCCAAAAGAAAAACCACCACTCGCTTTGGAGTTAGATATCGGTAAATGATTTAAACATTTAATAATTTTAAAATGTCTAGGTGCCTTCATTATTTGTATATTTATTATTTCACTAAAGTATTCAACAACTACAAAAAATTTCAGCAAGTACAACCGAAACAGAACCTGAAACTCTAAAACTACGTAGTTCTTCACGAGAACTAACATTGAAAAGCTCCAGTGTTTTAGAAAATCAAGGCTCAACTTTGGTTGCAGATACTCTTGACAAATCTGGGAAACCAAACATAACTTGTTCAAAATGTTTTAAGGTATTAAAAAGTAAGAGAACTCTCGCGAACCATATGAAAATTCACACAGAAGAAAAACGGTTTAGTTGTGACGAATGCAAGAAAACTTTCCGTCAGAAATATAACCTTCACGATCATATGAAAGATCATTCGGGTGAAAATATATCATTTCCCTGTGAACAGTGCGGTAAAACCTTTGGAAAGAAATATAACTTACTCAAGCACGTAAATGGAGTTCACGGAGGCAAGAAAGAGTTATTCTTTTGCAAAGATTGCGCAAAAACTTTTAGCCAGAAATACAATTTGCTTAGGCACTTAAGTGTGGTGCACAGAGGAATCAAATCGTTCACCGCGACACACAATGTATCCACAAAACAAGTGCGAAGTAGAGCCGACTCAAATAAAGAAAAGCATTTCCAGTGTAAAGAATGTCCTAAAGTATTTTCACGACAAGGTCTTTTATCGCGGCATATGAAGATCCACAGCAACGAAAAACCATTTCTTTGTGAATTCTGTTCGAAGACTTTTAGTCAAATCAGTAATTTAAACAAGCATAAGATTCTTCATCACGCGTTCCCTTCGAAGCCGTCGAAAAAGATTCCTCGCAAAATTATAAAACGTGAAGATCGTTTTTCTTGTAAATATTGTACAAAGATGTTCGAGAACTTGGCTCACTTGGTCATCCATACTCGAGTTCACACAGGGGAGAAACCTTTTCCCTGTGAAACGTGTGACAAAAAGTTTACACAGAAATCTCATCTACTGCAGCACTCTAGAATCCATACAGGTGCCAAACCCTTTTCGTGTGAAGTCTGCTTCAAACGGTTTAGCCAGAAGCCTAATTTAATCAGTCACACCAAGATTCACTCAAATGAGAAACCGTTTCAATGTGAACATTGCTTTAAATCATTTGGAGTTCAGTCCTATTTGTTTAAGCACATAAAAAATCATGTGTGTAGAAAGTAATTTCATAACGAAATCAGACTCCAATGCATCAAAACAAAATTCTCGAATAGATCAAATCCTTCCTCACTGAGAGAAATTACAAGTTCAAATTGGCAACCACTGTCAACTGAGCTAAATGTGACCAGTGGTGTCTCTCAAGGATCATATCTGCATTTCATAATACAATCAGTCTCTAGCTGTTTCGCACATGATACAAAATTATTTGCCAACCCACATATACAACACGAGTATCTGCAAAACGACTTAAATGAAATATATCAATGGAAAAACATTGGCTTCTAAATCTAAATGTTCAAAAATGCACTATCCTACACATTGGAAAAACTAACCCTAAGCTTGTATACACTAAGCGAATGGAACACCTCTAAAAGCAGTGACATTACAACAATACATAGGAGTTACCACATCGCAAAACTTGAAATGGAAACCGTATATCGTTGGGATTGTCAAAAGAGCAAATACGATAACATACTTTCTTGACCTAACACCGGATATGATGTTGAAAATATACAAAACGACCTCTGCTGGAATATGCTTTTGAAATATGGAGTCCATAGTTTGCGAAGGATATAGATCTAATAGAAAGAGTACAGAGACGATTTACAAATATACGAAGACCGGCAATACAAAGATATAAACTAAAATTATTAATGTTAAAAGAAAGAAGAGAAAGGGGAAACTTTCAAAATTTTATGTGTACATTACAGTTGCCTTGGCATCCAAGAAACTTCACCGCCAACAAAAATTTAAATATCCGTGGACACTCAAATAAATTAACGAAACACCTTTTGCATCCATCTATGAATCACTCAAATAGAGTAGTGGAAGCAAAACTTCTACAACATGTGATGTTACTAATACAAACCAATTTAAAGCTCGATTGCATTCTTATTTAAAGAGAGAAAGGATTAACTTATTTTTAAATTTAAAACAACTCAATTACTGTTAAACTTATTGTGAAATCAGATATTAGCGTATCAGCAGGATGCTGCCTGCTCATTAAATAATAATATAAGTCCTTTATTGTAAATGTTGTTTGCATCTGATAGTGCATCCATGCACTTACTATTTCATTATTCCCTTCCCTTGAATGAAAATATCCACTTTGTGTGTGATCGATTAATTATGAGGTAAAAAATGGATTCACCAAAAACTAATTGTTAACGCCGGGAATTTGAGGGACATATATAGGAGAAAGTTGTTTGAGGAGGTGCATTAAGGTGCATCTTTGAATATCGCCAAAAATGCATCTAAAATACATAACAAAACACAGCTGTTGGTAAGTATTTATTATGTCAAGTTAAACATGGATAATTTTTGTTATAATTAAATAAACTCATCGGCTTGAGCATTTTTTACGCCCAAAGCATAAAACTTTCTTACATTACAACTGATAAATAATTAGTAGGTTGGTATCTAAATATTAAATAACTAAACGATTAACTACCTTCTGTGCTACTTACAGAGAATTTAACCTGTTTTTGAATCTCAGTGCAGCGTTTCGAATCTCTGTTATACTTTAATAATTAAATTATGAGATAGTTGTTCTTTCATAATAAACGATAAGATTAAACATTACTTGTATTTTGTTTCAATATGACCACTGCGAAGTATTCGATTAACTCAGTCGTATCTCTTTTTCTTGGGATACTTACAGCTAATTGTATCCGATTCATAAATAAACTACTCATATCCGATCTGCGAGCTCGAGTGACAATTCAAAGTGCCCTTAGTGGTGAATTTCGAATGTTCTTAGTCCAGTGTAGTTGTCCGTATGTCCAGGCAACTTCGGAGGGAAAACTCTGATAATGATAATCACATAAAAATAGTTTCTCACCGCGCACGAAGAAATAAATTGCCCCTCTCACTAAACGACTTGTTGCATTGTACACATGTGAAGGGTCTTGAGATGTGAAAACAAATAACGTATGTTCAAATGATTCGTTATTTGTTTTGCATCCAAAGGGCTTTGCCACTTCGTGAGAATGTTCGTAATTGAGTAAACTTAATCTTTTACAAATGATTTTAGGCGTTATTTACATCATATGTACGAGTATGAATACGCGAGTTCCTGACAAGAAAATGGCTAACTACGGTTAATACCGTAATGATAAACTAATGTTTTAACGTGATAAACCCAATTCATTTCATCCCTGAATGGTTTTTACACTCTTCACATAAAAATGGTTTGCAATGTTTTGGAATATTGCTCTGATGGCTTCTTATATTATGCTTGATCACGGTAGTCCTGGGCGTGCATTTCTTATTACATTGTTCACAGGTAAAGAGATGGCCAACACGCTGCGGATTGTGACTTTTCGAGTGGCTTTCCAGACTCATTTTATATTTGAATTTCTTTAAACATTCCGGACATTCAAAAGATTTTTCCAATTTGTGAGCTTTTATGTGCCTTAAAAGATTACCCTTTCTTATGCTTCTTAGACATTCTTCGCACTTGACGGTCTCTTCACCAAAATGGGCAAACATGTGTCTAGTGAGGGTACTCTTAAATTTGAAAGTCTTTGCACAGACTGAACAAGGAAATAGTATTACAGGAGTAGTTTTTCGAACAACAATCTGTGAAATACTTTTTAGATGATTAACAGACTTCGGCCATTGCTCCGAGACTTTTAAACACCTATTGCTTAGTTTGGTTGAGTTTTTCTGTAGTTGGTCTAATGTAAGCTTTTTGTTGGTCACTGAACCTGAAATGCTAAGTTCGAGGGAGTTCCAGAGAAAATTCCCCATTTTAGGCTTTGGTTTCCTTATGGTACCTGAAAGGCTTATCTTGCTTTTCTTTTTAACTACAGATCTAATTTTACACTGCGAATCGGCTACATGTACTTTAAGAGACTTCTTTAGAAGTTTTCCAACTTCAGATTTGTTGTTGCTTTCAAAATCTGAAAAATAATTCATTCTTTAAGTTCGATAATTTTCAGGGCACCGGTGGGTTATTTTTTATTGGTGAAAATACAGATTTTGAGTAAGTAACCACTACCTACCCTTGATACACTAAACATAATATTATGCAGAATTTTTCTGTCATTAGTATAATATTTATAAATTTGTTTTTTTTTTTAACTCAACACAGGAGACCTATGTCATTTAAGGGGACGCTGTATGGAAGGTCTTAGTAGAAATGTATTTAAATTAAATTACTGTAAGAAGTCCTTATCCACACCTTGTGGATGTCAGGTTGGGCATCACATTCCCCAGTTTCATCAGGTTCAGTTTTAACAATATATTCAGGGTACCAAGTGGTCTGCAGCTCCAGGGGAGGTAGGGACTCTTCTTCCTCTGGAGACGAGGACAATAATCCACACTTAACTTCCATCTTCCATGGTTCAAAAAATCTGAAACGGGAAACTGACATTGCTCAACGAGAATTTCTCGTGAATGCAGGAATAAAACAGGCGACTCCGTTTTTCATTAATATTTTGAGAATTATTCTCTACAATCTGGTTGGTATTGTAAGAATATGACAATTATAATCGATCGGCAACGACTAGTGAGTATTATTTCTTTCCGCAAGTGTGTAATACATGGTGCACCGACGCTTGATCCCTCGGACAATTGATCCCCCTTAAGTTTCTTTAGGTATTTATATTCGTACATACCAGCATCCGTGAATATATAAGGTCGACAAGTTTAGTTCTTCACATAAATAAACCACTCTCGTTCTTCAGTACTTAAATAAACCTGCAGCAGCTGGCTGACGTGGCCACAGATTAAAATCTGTTATCACTGAGTGCTGCCAGCTGAACCGTAACCATAGATAATTAATTATTAAAAGCACAATTTTTCACGCAAATTTACAACCACAAAAAACTAGTTTCGTCAATAATGTGGAATTAAAATTTTGGAAAGAGGTATGTTCACGGGAAGAGGAAAAGCTAAAATGGATATTGATAGAAGGTCGACTGCCGGAAATGTCATTAATGGAGAACTGAACGCGATAGTAAGTTGCTGAAAAAAAATTTGTCCAAGAAGGTTTATGGTTAGCAGGCAACAATGGATTGCTAAATATTGAAATAACTCTAGTTGGGGAGATTGATATGTCCCTAGGTATCTACGTGACTTGAATTCACAGAAAGACCAAAGTGAACACGTGCTCCAGCATTTGTCTCTGTGATTTTACATGCAGATGGAGGCGGCAGTTCGGATATTATTAGACCTTAAATATTTAGTGAATAGTTTCACCGGTCCCGCAATATAAAATTAGAAAGCCAACTTGGAAATACACCCATCAAGTCGTAATCCGAAATGGGCGTATTGTTAAACCAGCGACTCGGCAATAAAAACCTTCGCCCAAGGCTAGGCTATATTGTAATTGTTTGAAGGTCTTTTGTACAAATGTAATTTTAAAATAATAATAACTCTAGCGGTGAGGATGGCGATGCCAGCGCCACGGACTCAGACAACGTACCAAAGTGTTGTAAAGCGGAACCACTTTAGTTCCAGCACCCCACGACAGGCGCGCTACGGTCGCCGGATTGCGCAGCTGACAACAGATTCCATTCCTCAACAGTTGATTTTTTGGCACCCGACAGTCATCATCTCGCCCCCCCCCCCTTGGGGCGGTCGCCGAGGCACTTCCGCCTCAGTTCTCGACAGAATTAACAATAATTTAGGATTAAGTAAAAGGACAATTAATTTTAAGAATTACAATTTAAGACTAGTATTAAGCTTAGACTAAGACTAACCCTTAACTTTATACATTTTTTAAATAAATTTTTAATAGTTTTTAATTTTGCAACTAAGTAAATTCTTTTTTTTACTCGTTCCTCCTTTTCTTTTACTTGAATAGTATTAATATTAAACTCCCCTTGAGTATAGTTATAACCAGAGATGTGCAAAATGGGTATCCAAAACCATTTGAAATGCAAAATGGAAATGGGTCAAAACTTTTCCATTTGAAAATGCAAAATGCAAAATGGTTTTTAGAAAAGCATTTCAAATGCAAAATACCTATTTTCAAAATGCATTGAAATGCAAAATGGTTTCTCAGGTCAAACAATCAAAATCATTATAGAATTTTTAAACAATTTTGTCATTTAATAATGGGCATCAACGCAACAAACATATTACATGATGGTTAATCCAAAAACACCACGACTACAGATTATGAAACCACAAAAAATTTGCGCGGGACTAATGTTGCCAACGTAAAAACATAGAAACTGCTATCTAACATTTAATATTACAGCGTCATGGCCCCATGTTCAGTATTTTTTGTAATGGTATCACTCAATTGCCAGGGCTCCTACCAGGGAGCAACTTGACAAATGGAAATTATCTCTCATAGCGAGGTTGAGGACCGACTGATATTTGGGGCTTATGAAAAAAAGATGAATGGAGATAGTAGGAAGAATGTTGCAAATCAGCATTTAAAATGGAAAATGCATTGAGAAAAGCATTTAAAATGCAAAATGCAAAATGGTTTTTAGAAAAGCATTTAAAATGGAAAATACCCATTTTGCATTTTGCATTTCCATTTGAAATGGATTTATTTGAAATAAAGCACATCTCTGGTTATAACAAGTTCTAATACTATGTTCAATGTTATTTATCAGGTAGGAACAACAAAAAAGCTAATGTAATTAATGAAATATAAATATTTATTTAAATAAAACAAACAAGTTGGGTTAATATTTAATCTAAATGAGTGAATCTCAGCTGGGTACTTATTTTTTTTTAAATTAGATAGTGTTATGGTCAATTCTAATAATTTTCCTAAATTTATGAAAAGTCTTGTGTCACTAACAACGGCGGTAAGCAGTTTAAAAAAAAAATTGACACTTCCATTTTGTGAAGCTATCCGCAGAAGTTCGCACTTTCACATGTTCACACTCACTAACTAGTTCATTTAGATTCGGAGGTATTTAAGTTTGAGTAAGGATCGGAGATAGTGACTCCCTTATCAGAAGGGCAGCTTCCTGGGTGGAAGGCTCGCAGCATTTATTCATATTGGAGAGTCTCGACGGTTACTCCAAGGTGTGGAGAGGGACGACTTCCTCGTTGGAAGACTGGTGACAACTAACTGGTGGGTAGCAGAGGAGCTTCCTGGGTGGAAGACTGTCAGCCACTGACTGCTGGCTGCAGAGTCAGTCTTGAGTCATCCCAAGGAGCCATAAGGGTTTCCCTCTCGTAGGGTGTTCCCAGTATTTTTAGTCCATTAGGGATCCTTGGGTCGTATTGCTGAGTAAGTTTCTTTGTTCGAATGCCGACTTCCAAAAAATGTGCCTATTTATTGGAGGTTTCTCCTTCGGCCATAAAATGAACTATTAACCAACCTATTGGCTTGTATTACTTTTGGCGAATTTTCTAGAAAATAATAATAATAATAAGTCATGAGTTTGGTTCTTCTGTGAATTCCAACTATTGTAAAATACCTAAGGGTATATCAATATTAACCTCGATATTATTTATTTATTTTGCTAAAATAAAACCCAAACCAATACATTGCAAAAGCGGTAAAAGATACAAAAATAGAGTATGCATTTTCACGTATACCAAAATAGATTAAACAAAGAAGATACCCCACGACATAAACAAATGTTGAATCGTGTATTGTCAAGAGTCAGAATAGCGGAAGAGTGTGAATGAGTCTATGAACGAATGTGAATGAAGAAATTATCCTCCCTGCCTACCACTTCAGACATTGGGTTATGTTAGTATGGTTGTTCATAAATAGGGATTTTATATTTTAACATTATGGTTGTGGGTATCCCCACATGTGTTTATATTGTCTATGTTCTATTTTCATTTAATCTACGCTTTATAAACGTCAGTTAAAGAAGATGTCAAGAAACATTGCACTCCTACGATGACGGAACGATTATTAAAATGCCATAGTAAATAGCATCAATACGTGAAATGAAATAATGGGCTAGTGTCCCTTTTGGTAAGAACGAAAAATGAAAACGGCGATTATATATAGAACTCGTATTTTGTTTGGCAAAAAATGTATCATTATTCCTAACTTTATCAACATGGAACCCTTCAAAGTCATTGACACCTTACAGTAATAAATAATTTAAATCGAAATTTTAAAACTATAGTCAACCAATCTCAAATCCTTTTTATTCGTTCACTTGTGTTACCTTTAGGATTCCGTATTGATTATAAAAAATCAACCTTTGCAGAATCATTAGTCACATACTTATGTTTCGAGTTCCTACGCAATGGATGTCCAGATATCTGTCACGGGAGAATGCCCTGTTGCACTCTCAAATGATACGTCTGAACTCCCTACATCTATCTACGGTTAGTACATACGTTACACAACATAGGTAAATACTGTAAAATATATTTTTTTAGACAATGTATTGCATAAGATATATTTCTTAAACCTTAAACCATATTATAATTTAAGAAACAAAGCTTTTTGACCCAATAACCGGTCAACACATTGTCATTCCAATCAATGTTTTCTGTATTGGGACACCATCCTATTTGTTGTGTTAAAGTATTTGAATTGTTTCAGAGAATACAACAAGTTCGGACGATGACATTTACCTCTCCAGAATTGGAGAGCTGCATGAAATGGCCGCGAATCAGAAGGGGGATGAACAGAAAGAACAAATTATTTCACCGGGATACAATGATGACAATAACGAAACAAATAATCCCGACGAATTGTCTCCGAATATTAAACTTCAAAACCGTACCACTGAAGAGATACCTAGTAAAAATTCAACGCCATTACAGGTAAAAGAAACAAAAAGGAATAGGAATTCAAATAGTGGCATAATTAAATGTCAAGAATGCGATAAAATATTCGGATGCGGAAGCAATTTACGACGACACATGCGCGTACACACTGGAGAGAAACCATTCTCTTGTTCTGAATGTGGTAACTTATTCGCTAACAGTGGTAACTTGAGAAATCATATGATAACACACTCTCCCAGCGGGTCTTTTACATGTATAATATGCGACAAAAGATTCACAAGAAAAGATTCATTGGTTTTTCATATGAGAATACACTCTGGAGAAAAACCTTTTTCTTGTTCTGAGTGTGATAAGACCTTTTCTAGGAAAGCTCACTTAGATAGCCATTTTAGAGTTCATACGAGTGAGAAACCGTTCGGTTGTCGTGAATGCGGTAAATCTTTTTCTCATGATACTTCTCTAAGAAGTCATTTAAGAATACACTTGGGAGAAAAACCGTATTCTTGTTCTATATGCGATAAAACTTTTCGACATCAATATCACTGTACAAAACATGTGAAAACTCACACGGGAGACAAACCTTTCCATTGTAATCAATGCGGTAAGTCTTTCATTGAGAGATATTCGTTGATATGTCATCAGAGAACGCATTCTGGGGAGAAGCCCTATTCTTGTGGGGTATGCGGTAGATTATTTTCCTATAGAAAGCTGTGGCGTAATCATTTAAAAACGCACTCCGAAGTGAAACCATTTTATTGTGATGTATGTGGTAAATCATTTCGGTGGAAAGGGTCACTGAAGAAGCATTGTAACACCCGACAGTGCCTAGATATTAAGAATGGCAAGATTTTATATGAAACTCAACTAATTTAAATATAACAACGCAATGGACGCTTTAAGAAGGATCCGTGAACTACAGGGTTTTCCAATAAGAGGTGTTATTTTGAATAGCCCGCTATTTCGGTAGATGTTACTTTTGAAGCTGTCATTTTTTGACATTTGACAAGTAGAAACTACGCCATTAATAAAAGTGGAACGATACACGCTTCAACAACGCATTGAAATTATTAAAATTCACTTCAGTGAATCAAATGCAAATCATCTTGAGTGATGAGGCCCATTTCCACCTCGGTGGCTTCGTCAACAAGCAAAATTGTCGTATCTGGGGCTCGGAAAACCCAAGAGTTATTGTTGAAAAGCCTCTCAATCCTCAATGTGTGACTGTTTGGTGCGGTTTATGGTCCGGCGGAGTCATTGAACCTTACTTTTTATAAAATGAGGCTGGAGCAACAGTTACCGTGAATGGATTGCGCTATCGAGAGATGATTAATGCTTTTTTATGGCCGAGATTGGATGGTATTGATCTGGACAACGTTTACTTTCAACAAGACGGCGCTACGTGCCACACAAGCAACGAAACCATTGATCTTTTACGATTGAATATCAAAATAACACCTCTTATTGGAAAACCCTGTATATAGGAAGTCCATATCACCACAGTGTTGATATAGAATACAGACCTGCGATATAACATAGCAATGACGACCTCTGTAGCTAAATGGTAGGCTAAACTTCTTTGCTTCAGAATACTTTGCGGTCGGTTCAATGCCAGGTCTTGGCAAATATATTTATATATATACGCTTTTTTACGCGAAATTAGATTAAATGAATATAGTATACATCCACCTTATTTCAAAGTTGAATTGATACAACTGAGAGTCCACAGTTCAGGATTGAAACGGCTTTAGCTATAGTGACCAAATCTGGAATTTCTCGCCTTCCCCTCTCCACAAATTTCAGCTTCCCAAAATTCTCAAATGGGGATGCCATAGTTCCACTGCCTCCCGGCAGTTGGGACTTATGCAACATATCATAAGGTCACATAGGTCCTCGCCTTTTCCACTTCATCAAGTCTTCTTGTCTTATATTATTATCATTATGATCATCATCGTAGATATTATATTACGGTCACACAATATGGTCATATAATCATCATTATTAAGCATACTAATTTCAGTTGTCTGTACGTTAGTCCTGAGTCAAATCTGATTCAATGAACTCAAATTTTGCTTTGAATTTAAGTGTCATTTTCAAAATTGCATCTGATTATGTGAAGAATTCAGACAAGTTCCTACCCATAATTTTGTATTTTTTGGTAATAATATTTTTTTTTAATTTTCTGTTGCATATTTGAAATGTTTATTTATTTTGTTTAAATTCTTAAGGCAAATACTGTACAATAGTTTAATACTCTCCGACTTCTGAAATTTTCCATACATTCTGATGGCAGTATGTTTCCCTAGCACCACGAGTTGTGAAGCTTGGTTTTCTTTCATGAATGTGATGGGAATGGATTTTATGCATGCTTTTTGCCATGCTGCACTAGCGCCTCTGGTGGCTAGAGTTGCCAGCCAATACAAGTAAATACTGCCAATATTTTACTGGAGTTGGACGTATGATTAATATTCTAGGGTTAATCTTAACAAGTAAAGTCAAATTTCGTGATTTTCATCGGTCTGTGCTTTTATCCAATTTCAAGAAAGCGTAATTTATTAGGTAAATAACTAGATTTACTAAGGTTAAATTTAAAAAAATTTTCGAAGGGTAATTTTCTGATCCTGTCTCTAATTTGTCAATGAAAAATTATCCTCATATTATAAATAAAATTGACAATATTATTTGTTTTAGAAAGTCTGGATCCTCAGGCAAATATTTTATAAATACTTTCAGCTTCACAAATCTTACAATGCTTATAATATTCCGTAATTTTTCACAGGTCTGCGCTAATATATTTTACCAAGCAATATTATTTAGAAGAAAAATAATTATTTTTAAACAACTCGGTGGTATAATTTTTTGTAGATTGTTATTTTTTGTAAAAATAAATAAACCATTTAATTATTTATGGAGATGATTATGAGACATTTTATCTGTATTTTCAATTCCCTTCTTTGTGTCACAAGTTGGGCAGGACCACAGACATATGAATATTAATAGACGAGAAATTAAGGACGAGGGGTTAAAACAAGAGTTGCGGGACGCAGGGAGGAAAGCTGACTGTGATTCGTCAATAAATCAATCTGACAGTAAATAGGCATCTCGCATTATAATATCACCATTTAGTTCTTAAAAGTAAAATCTGATTATGAATGAATAGACATTTTTACATGGCAGCGAAAATTACTCGCCACGTTATGAACAAATTTGCGAAGTCCAAATTCGGCAAAATAAATTTCTTCTATTTTCAGAGTCGAATATTTCGTTTAAGTATTTAGTTAAGACACTTTTATAAATGTTCATAATTTACTTCCCAGCAACCAACCAGCTTTGTGTTTCGCGTCCAGACATTTCTCGATGTGATAGTATATGTTTCTACAACTGATCCATATTATACGATGTGAATATGTTTAAAATAAAGTAAAATAATGCTTATATATGGAATGTAATACGACAATTGGGTTTATTCTCTTTTTCACATCTATTTTTACAAGTTTTCATAGCACAAGTCAACATTTTGCCGTGTTATTTCGTAAAATGAACCGATGATGCCTCGACCATAGTTCGCACAAGAATGATGACGTCACGTTTTCTAAATTCACTTGAGGCCATACGCGAGCCCAGCCGGCTCCAATGGAACCGGTATGGGGAGTGGGGAATAATACGCTTTTAATCACTTCAGCAGGGCAGGTCTACTAATATTCATATGTCTATGGGCAGGACACACTTTCAGAATGAGTTTGTACGAGGTACTCAAATAGTGAAATGATGTGTCCCACCTCAAATGAGGCGAGGTGAAAGATCCAAAAAGAAGCTAAAATCTTGTGCAGCCAAATTATATTTTCTTATTGTATCAGGGCAACATAAAATGGTGCATACACGAAATGTAGTAATGTAGACCAAATAGGCAAACATACCTCAAAACATTTGTAGTAGTACAAAATATTTGTACTAACTCTATGTGCTGGCACTCAATTATCGTGGTGTGCAAGCTGATTCTATTTTCGCAATAACTTACTTCTTTTTTGCAAAATGATATTTTTGTAAATTGTACCATCTTACAAGATAATCAACGTTTATTATAAAAGTAAGTGTACAATGTGCGTGCCGCTAAAACTCAGAAATAAGTCCCGGTACGATCAAGGGAGTTATATGGTATGGTAGCCTCTATCCCCCATCCATGAAGAAGGTTCCCGTTTTTACCTGAAGGGCGTGCTTTTGAAGATATAAGGGCTGAAAGTTTCGCCCTCTAGAACTTTCTAGAACAGTCCAGAACATTCGAGAGCATTCCACAACATCCCGGAACATTAAAAAATGTTCGGGAATAGTCTGTAACGTTCGGGATCATCCTAGATCCTAATCAACTAAAAACGGGATTACAAGCCGTTTCGTGATAAACTTTTAGTTTATTCGTAATCGTGACAATACATTGGTATCTGTAAATAGTATAAAACAAAAGTCACTATCCGCGTCTGTCTGTTTGTGTGCTTAGTTCTTCTAAATTATGCAATGGAGTTTGATAGGGTTTTCACTATCATTTAGAGAATTCCTTGCAGAAGGTTTATGTGTATAATACATGGATATTATATTTATTGAAAGTAGAGAAAAGTTGAGCAAAGCCGGGTACACATCAGCTAGTGTGTTTATATAATTATAAATATAGTGTATTAATTGCCATACGTAGTTTCCCCGGAATAGCTAGTTATATTCAGATTTTTTTTTTATATCCTTGGATATGTTGGCACATAATAGGTTAATACAAAACCTTTTGTAGTAACACAAAGAAAAATATTTTGTGAGGTGGACGGTCATTTGTATGGGACATTTGAGGTGCATCTTGTATGAGGTTACCACGTTAGTTACCACGTCGTACCTACAAAGCGTCGCGCTCTGTCAAGCTATCGTTTTATACATGAAAAACAATTTTTAATAGTTCCGCCGGAAGAAAAAACTAAATCGTAGTAAAAAACAATTAAAGTTTATCACGTGGTAGTATTCTCCCGTGATTTTTTTAACATTTAACCATTGATTTTTTAATATTATAAACAATTGATCTCACTGTTTACCAAACTGAAGTGTTGTGTACAACGTATCAAGTGCGCGGATTGGACGATTAATTATGAGCTCACTTCTCAAGGCTCCTATTGGTTGCGATTGTGCTGCGAATCTGTGATACCTATTGTTTACAACCGAAACTGTCTTCAATATAAATTCAAAAACAATGTCTCAATCTGAAGCTTCTGATGATGAGAACGACCTTATCCCCTTGAACTCACAAGGAATTTTAAAAGAAACTCAAAATGCCCTCAAAACTTTACAAGATACCTTGGGAAATACAAAGGTTTCCAAGGAGCAACAGCTGAAGATTGCCAATAATATAGCCTGCGTCCTAGGATCTGTTGGACAACTAATTTTGGAGAGAGAAACTCTCCGAGGTGAACTCGCCTTAGCAAAAGCGCAAAATAAAGTAATGCTAGCAGAAAAAATGGTGGTAAAACAGGAAAATAAGCAACTCCAATCCAAAATTATTCAGCTAGAATTAGACCTAGGACCAGTGATGAAAAGAGTGGCAGATGCTACGGAAGCCAGTCTCTCTTTTGCAGAGGTTGCAAGTAAAAAAGTGAACTTACCTCCACCATTATCGCGTTTGGACGTCCCCATAGGAAAACCGAGGCCATCCGTATGTTTCTTTCCAAAATTACCATCGGTGGAAGATAGCGAAGAAACAAAGAAAATAATCAGGGAAGCACTGAAGCCATCCCAGCTAGGAGTAAGAATTACCGGAGTAAAAAATATACGGAACAAAGGAGTAATCATCCATACGGCTAGTACTGCGGAACAGGAGAAACTACTAAGATCGGAAATTGTAACCGAATCTGCGACTCTGAGCGCCCGACCCCCAACAAAAAGGCTACCAAGGGTCATCTTCTTTAACGTTCCAAGGGAGTTGTCAGATAAAACTTTTCTTGAGTGTGCCCTAAATGGAATACAAAATATCGAGGAGACAAATGAAACCATAAAAAAATGTAAGCTTAGTCATCTAGCTGGCCCTCGAACTGGACCTGCATGCCATAGAATCTACGTGGTCCCCACATACCTGAGACATGCACTGGTAAAGCAAGGACGCGTATTTGTTGATTGGACAGTTTGCGGTGTTCGTGATTTTATTGGATTAACTGTGTGCTCAAAGTGTCAGATGATAGGACATTCTTACAAGTTCTGCAAGGAGACGACGAGATGTGGGCACTGTGCCCGGGAAGGACATACCCGTGAGACATGCCCTTCTGCCACAGCGGAGCCAGTCTGCGCAACATGCACGAGATTTCACAAGCCCGCAAACCACCCGTCCGGAGACAGGGACTGTCCGGCTTACAAGGCAGCCCTTCAAAAGGACTTAGCTAAAATTGACTATGGCGTCTAATATTGATTTTGAGACCTCAGATATAGAATATGAACGGATTCAAAAGTTCGAAAACTGGACCCAATTCAAACATGAAACAGGCGATAAAGCAATAACTGTCGTTAATTTGAATATTAGGTCTATCTCCAAGTACTGGAATACATTCTTACTAAGTATTTATAGTCAACTAAATAACATTGATATTATAATACTCTGTGAAACCTCGATAGACGAAAACAGTGTAAATCTATACAAAATATCAGGATTTAACTCATTCTATTATTGCCGAACAAAAAGATCGGGAGGCGGGATTATGGTTTATATTAAAGAAAACCATATATTCGAAAAAAAAGATATAATAGCTACTACATTCGAGTGCGTCTATGGAACCTTCTCCGTAAACAAACACAAACGCATACATCTATTTGCATTATATCGACCCCCGAACACGAACAAAAAAACCTTCCTACAACAGCTCGAAAATATAATACGAAACATTGATATTAAGGAAACCATCTTGATACTTGGAGACATTAACTTAAACCTATTAAATAAACACGACTCAATAATTCTGCAATACGAAAATTTAATGGCTAATTACGGTCTAGTGAAATGTATATATGACATTACGAGAGAAGCGGTGGTAAATACCTACACAACTGCGACGTGTCTGGATCACATATATATTAGAGAAAAAGAAAAGTGTGAAATTAACTCATGCGTATGTGAAACAAGGATAGCAGATCATTATATAACTGCCGTGTCTGTATACCTTCATAATAAGGACAAAAGCAAAATATCGCACCATGAATACAACACTGTACTATCTGAAAAAAAAGTTGATGAAATGATTACAAAAACTGATTGGAACTCAATTCAAATTCACACTGATCCGGATATCATATATCAAGACATTAAATCACACTTTAAAAAAATCTACGAAAAAAGTAGTATCACAAAATTAGTAAAAAATACGTATCGCCATAATCAAAAAAGTTGGATGAACGATATTCTCATAGAAAATATACAAACGAGGGATAAATTATGGAGAAAATGGAAAAACATGCCAACAAACAAGAAATATGAAAAAGACTACAAAAAATACAGAAATAATCTAAATAAGCAAATATTAGATGCAAAAAAAACATACTTCAATAACAAATTCAATAATTGTTTTAAGGATATAAAAAAAACGTGGAACGAAATAAACAAAATATTAGGAAGAAAAAACAAATCCAGTTGTGACGCAGTTATATCTAAGTACTTCTTGAAGACCAAACCGACGGATGAAGTTGCAGAAAATTTTGCTAACTTCTTTGATGAGGGAGTAAATGAGTTACTACACAAATGTGATGTCCGTGCGTCTCCATACCAGCTAGACGATTTACCGCATTCTATGTACCTACCCAGAGCTAGCGTAAAACAAATAGAATCTATAATCGGAATATTGAAAAACTCAAAAACACCAGGATTGGACCAAATACGTATGTATGATATAAAAAAACATGTAAAAATACTGAGCCCAGTAATTACTCATTTTATAAACACAATAATTGATACTTGCCAAATACCTGAAGAATTAAAAACTAGTGTTGTTAGACCTATTTTTAAAGGCGGTGATCATTCAATTATAAATAATTACAGACCTATTTCCCTATTACCTGCCTTGGAAAAAATTCTCGAAAAATATATAGCAATATACCTAGACGGATATTTAAATAAATTTGGTATCATTGACGAATGTCAGTACGGGTTCCAAAAAAAAAAAAGCTGTGACGCACTACTAAATAATTTTTCTAATTTCATAAACACCCAGCTCAACTCTCAAAAACATGTACTTGTACTCTTTATTGATTTCTCTAAAGCCTTTGATACACTATGCCATAAACAAATAATAAAATTTCTACAAATTATTGGAATCCGTGGTAAACTGCTAACTTTTTTTAATAACTACTTATCAAATAGAAAAATGAGGGTAAGAATATTGAATGAGATGAGTAAATCTAAATTTATAAGGTCTGGTGTCCCACAGGGGTCAATTTTGGGTCCAAAATTGTATATTATATATGTCATAGCTATGTCGAAACTATTTAGAAAAGCGCGCAGATTCATTTTCGCAGATGACACCGCACTTGTAGTATCTAATGAAAATCCTCAAATAGCGATTCAAGAATTGCAAACCGACTTCGATGAACTGCTAAAATGGGCACACGATGTAGGATTGGTTATAAATGTAAAGAAAACAAAATGCATGTATATCAGATCACCAAGTTTGAAAATGTGGAATATTCCCAAACTAACCGCACATAACTTTGAATGCATCCATAGAAAAATAATATCTAACTGCCAATGTGAGAAAATTGATTTTGTCAACGAGTATACTTATCTGGGATTAAAAGTAGATAACACATTTAAATGGGATAAGCAAGTTACTAAAATATGTAACCAGCTAAGAGCTCTAGCAAACAGTTTCTATAAATTAAAATTTGTCTTGCCTCATAGCACACTCAAACTAGTATATTTCTCATTAGTAGAATCTATTCTTAGATATGGAATTAGAAGCTGGGGAAATACAAGCATGACATATATTAAGTATGTACAAAATTTGCAAACCTCTATCATAAAAAAAATTGTATCACCTAATATGTATAGACAAAGACACAATGTGCAACTGTTATATTGTGCTGAGGGCCTGCTCCCTATAAAAGGTTTATTTTGGTTCCTTACCATTAAAGATAACTGGGGTGATAGTACTTATAAAAAACCACTGGTACATAGTCACAGCACACGTCTTACAGAAAAAAAAGGGTTGAAAATACCTAAAATAACAAATAAGTATGGAAGCCGAACGCTGGAGTACTGTGTACCAGTGATTTTTAATAAGCTCAAAAATAAATTTGTTTTTTCAGAAAATAAGAGTTTAAGCATGAAAACTGTAAAGATGTGGCTTATAAATGAAAAATCTGTATATCTATAAAAAATAGAGCAAACAAAGAAGAAAAGGAAAGCATTATTTGAAAGTTTTAATTCTAATATAAATTAATGTATTTATTTTATTTTTTATTTTTTTCACTAACAAGCTTTTTATTTCCAGAAAAAAAAAATTAAAATAACATTTTTCAATTAATTAACTAGAATTTTAATTCTATTACATTGTGTTACAGTACGATGTTATTCACTTTCAATGTGTGTTATCGTATTTGTATTATTTTTGAATGTGTGTTATCTGTGTGCTATATTGTCTTGTACTTATGAATGTACGTTATCGTATTGTCATTCAAAATGTTAGTGAAGTTGTATGTAAGAGTCTGTTATTTATTTTATATAACGGGAGACTTATATTATATTATAATTGTAAATTGAGATAGAACCTGCAGACAAGCAGCCATGTGGCAGCTTCGTGGGACTATCTATACATTGTCTAAAAAAAAAAAAAAAATGTAAAATTTTCAGTCAATAAAGCTTATTTAAAAAAAAAAAAAAAAAAAAAGGTACACAACGCTAAAGTATGGTTCTTCCATGAGAAGTTATAATGGAGCTATCAGCGGCATGTACATAATATTTTTTAAAAGGAATTAAAAATTATACATAATTGACAATAGATTTTAACACTTTACGCAGCAAAGTCTTCTGGGAGTGAGCCAAACTTGATGTTTGGCTTTATTTTTGAAACTGCCTGGGTAATCTATTTTTTACTGATTGCGGTGTTTATTACAGGATGCAATAAAGGTAAAAAAATATCAATATCAGGTGGTAAAAAAATCAAAACTCTCCAAAACTCAGTGAAAATTATTTGACAGATCTGTTTATGCTGGTGACCGGGTATCTCCTTTAAATGACAGTTAAACACACCTACAAAAAGTGATATAAAGTCATGAAAACTGATGAAACAAAAACTAGGTATAATAATTTTTTAAAGGTGTGTTTAATTGTCACTTTGATGAAACATCATGGAACCGTTTAATGCTGTATTGTAAATATGTGTAAGTTATTTTATACAAAAGTGAGAGTAGGTAATTATTTAACAGGTTCACTGCCAGTTGGCATATCTCGGGAAACACCTCACCCGCCAATTGGCAGGGTGCATTAATTCATTCTGCATTCCTGAATACCCCATCTGCCAATTTTTCGATATTCCAATTTTTTTTTTAAATAAAACATAATCAGTACTCGTTTTTAAATCACAGCAGATACTTGAAATTATTAGCCCTTTCAAACTGTGTTTTTATTTGAAAATACATAGATTTCACAAATAAAAAACGGAAGTTTTCGCTTTCGAATTGCTGGTATAACCTGCGTTGTACACTATTTTTTCTTTTTGAATTTTAGCTACTACAGGGTTTTCCAATAAGAGGTGTTATTTATAATAGCCCGCTATTTCGGTAGATGTTACTTTTGAAGCTGTCATTTTTTGACTTTTGACAAGTAGAAACTACGCCATTAATAAAAATGGAACGTTGTTTTCGGCCGCGTACTAGTGCTGGTAACGGGTGATTTTTTGCGTAATTTCGCGCTAACATAGACCTCTAGAAAAATTGCGATAACTTCAAAAATATTTGTTTGATTTCAATAATTCTTTTTGCAAATTATTTATTTTATTTCATTTTATTTTATTATATTTAGAAATGTATTCTTCATCGTTAAACTAGTCCAGAATTTCACATAAAGTAGGAACGTTTTGAAAAAAATAATATTTTTTTTACATAACATCCTTTATTTTACAAATTATACACAAAAATTATTTCTAAATGTAAAATAAAAATTATTATTGCATGGCTACAACCCTACAGACGCTATATAGCGAAAACTCAAGTATATTGGAACCCGTATTTTAACGTGACCCGCGCTCCACTAACAATCTATCAAACACGTATAAATACGTGATCCGCTCTCTAGCATCAATTTGCTAAAAACGTATTAATACGTGATCCGATTACAATGTGTTAATTAACATTATATAATTGTTTACTGGCGAAATTTAGATACAGGATTTAGGACTTAATTGAAAAATTGAATATAACTGGTTTTTCTCTTAGGATTGGTATATTTAATTTAATTTAAGGGTACGACAGCTTAAAAAGGTAAGTTTTTAGCTTAGACCTGAATTCTGTTGGACTTGTTATGGATCTTAGTTCCGGAGGGAGTTTATTCCAAGCCTTCGGCCCAGATAATCCGAAAGCGCGATCACCAAACTTAGTATTTGGCTTGCGCATAGGTTCTATCAGTCTGCCTACAGCTGCTGATGTTGCTGATCTAAGCGTTGACTGCCTCAGACCAGTGCTTTCCGGGAAGCATAGTTCAGAGATGTAGGGTGGGGCCATTTCATTGATGGATTTAAACACCATCCAGCACAGTTTGTACTGGATTCTTTCAGGGCACTTGAGCCAGTGAAGGTTACGAAGGTGTTCTGAAATGTGCAAATATTTTGAAACCCCGGTTATGAGCCGTGCTGCTGCATTAAACACTGATTGAAGTTTGTCAATTTGATATTTTGGAAGGCTGGCATAAATGCCGTTGCAGTAATCGAGACGTGAGACTACGTAAGAGTTGATAAGTAGTTTTGTTGCTTCTGAAGGAAGGTTTCTTCGGACAGACTTGAGTTGTCTTAGGTGAAAAAAACCGGTGCTTACAGTCCTATTTATTTGACTTTTAAACGAAAAGTCTGAATCTAAATTGACACCGAGAAGTTTGACTGTTGTTTTTGGGATGATATCGCTGCCGGAAATAGTAATAGGTGAATTGTCTATGAAATGTTGACGTTTGTTTGTGGCTGCCCAGAGAAACTCAGTCTTAGATGGATTGAGCTTCAGCTTGTTTGAAGACATCCAACGAGTTATTGCTTCTATACATTCAGTTATACGGATCTTGAGACTATTGATTTCATTTGGAGCGCAGTAGAAATAAACTTGCTGATCGTCAGCGTAGCAGTGAGACAAGAGATCAAATGACTCGATTATTTTGGCGACATCATTTGTAAAAAGGATGAAGAGAAGTGGACCCAAAACGGATCCCTGGGGTACCCCTGAAGAAAGTGTTGCGAAGTTGGATAATTTATTTCCAACCCTCACGGCTTGTAAGCGATTGGATAAATAGGATACCAGCCAATTTTTTATGTCAGAATTCAAACCAAATGTCTCCTCTAATCTCCTAATGAGGAATTCATGATCAATCGTGTCAAACGCTGCACTCATGTCTAGGAGTGAGATAAGTGATAACTTACCTGACTCTATGGCCAGAGTTATGTCTGATAGCATACGAAGTAGTCCGGTTTCAGTTGAGTGGAACTTTCTGTACGCAGATTGACGTTTTGCGAATAATTTATTTGAATTCAAGTGACTGGTTATTTGTGCGGCAGCAATTTTCTCCAGGATTTTTTAAATAAATGGTAAGTTTGAAACGGGTCGATAATTACCTAAGTTATCAGCGTCTAGTTGTGTATTTTTCAGGATTGGTGTTACTACAGCTGACTTGAGTGGTTCAGGAAAGTCACCCGTGCTAAGTGATTTATTGAAAACGTGAACTAGGAATGGAGCTAGAACATTAGAACATTGTTTTAATAACCATGTCGGTATAGGATCAAGACTGCACTGTTTATTAGGCGAGCTTGAAATAATTTTTATTACTTCTTCCAGCGTTGTGGGTTTGAATGAAGACAAAGTTCCTTTAGAATTTAAAGTGAATATTGGCGGAGGGGCGTGAGATGCGGAAGCAAGAATGGATTCAATTTTTTCCCGAAAAAAAATTGAGAAGGCTTCCGGGGTAATATCTATTTTCGTTGGAACAGTGACTTCGGAAATTACAGTCTTTATTGAGTTCCAAAGACGTCGCGGGTTGGTTCGCTCAGAGTTAATCTTTTCTTTCCAATACTCTGTTCTTTTGGAATTTATTTTACTCGTATACTGTTTTTGAGCAAGGATCCACTCGTCTCTTGTAGTTACAGAAGAGTTTTTCCTATAGGTCCTCTCTAATTTCCGCATAAGTCTCTTCTGGTTTCGACATTCATCGTCAAACCAGCCGTCAGACTTTCGAACTTTCCGTGTTTTTGATGATGTCGGGGCATATTTATTTAACAGACATGAAAGTGTCTTATTATATGTCTTGACAAGTTCGGTAGGGGTCTTTGTTTCCCAAAAATTGGGTGTACATAAGAGAGAGGTCTGTAACTCTTCCAGAAAATCACTAAAGCTAAATTTACGCCATTCCCTTGATACAATTGTTGTATATGGTACTTTAGGCGGGTTAAAATCAATATCAGTGCAAACAAGCCGATGGTCTGACAGTCCTATATCTAAATGCTAAATGCAATACAAAATACTATAAAATCAATTCTAGTTGAGTTTCTAGCATAATATAAGCTAGGGATATGCCAGCATTCAAGCAGTTGTGTAAGAGGATTGAAAAGCTGTTATTTTTAATCCAAATTCATATGTATTTATTGTTTAAACCACAATATTTCCACTTAAACACAACAATAATAAAAACAAACTAATATAATAACATAAATTGAACAGCTAGTCCACAATTTTGGCAAAAAAATAAAATATTTTTATCATTCGACAGAGTAAGTTCAATTCAATGTTCTACTAAAACCATCCAGGCTGCTTTCATACAAAAATTCATAGTCATCGCCTTTCCAAATATTTTTTGATCGCAAAAAACCATTCAAAATGTGCAAAAAGCGCTCACGGCACTCAAAACACTTTTGATGTGGCTATTTATCAAAACATATTTACCAGAAAACGGACAGAGTTAACTGATTGATTTCAGCAAAATACCTAACATTCAAACAATGACATTTACACCTAATCAGCAGAAAACATTCACGGCGCACGGTTTAATTACTAATTACATACTTTTAGTATTTTTGGTAGCCCTGGCTGTTTTCTGCAGAATGCATATTTCACATAGACATTTGAGCTTACATTTACTAATATGCATTCTACCTGAAAAAAAAACACCAATATCTCACCAAAAATCTACATTTAAATCCACTTTAAAGTTATAAGAAATTGGTATCAATACATTATTTATAATTTTTTGAAGTAAAAAACATTATAGGTTTTGTGTAAATTTGATTATTCAATCTTTAGACTAAAGCGCGTTTATCTCAGTTTGAGTTTTTGTGGCTGGCTGCTTTCTGCATAACTACATTCAATTACAATGTACACTTAATTAACACGTATGCATAACTGTAAACAAAATAAATACATGAAAACTAAAGCATTTCATAATCAGACCAGTAATGACTATTATTTTAATTAAATAATGTTAAATGACTTTACATATTAGTAAAATAATATTATATACTATATACATAGATAATAGAAACAAATGAGATGGGTCATGAACCATTGTTAGTATGAATACGCGCAACGCATGTCGCCAACATCGTTCACCCATACTACTCCAAATCGCAACTATGCACTTTGTTTCTACTTGCACACCAAACGAAGAACTTTCGTTGGCTCTGCAGCTTTGATAGTCCGCGCAGTTTGGTTGTAGCTTGGTGACAGTTTCATGGCATATATTCATTCCACTGTTTATATTATCTACAGGCAAAGCTGTTAAATATATCAATTGAAGACTGGATTCAACTTAAATAATATCAGGGCATGTCTCTAGAGATGGTAAGCAGCTATAAATTGATAAATTCTAAGGGCCTTACTAATAATAACCGCATTTTAAATGTTGCACAACTGATAAACAACCATTCATGTTTCGTAAATTGTTTATCAGTTGTGTAAAATTTAAAACACGTCTTTTAGTAATGGGGTAAATGGTTAAATTTAGAAATATCGAAAAGCCAGATATTTAATAAGAGTCTACACACAAGGCCGGCCCTGAGCCAAATGGGGTCTGGCACTAATAAAAACCTCAAGGGGCTGTGTTAGGTATTGTTAGTGCCTGGGCAAGTCGGCGCCTGAAGCTGGCCATGCCTACACATTACAAAGGCCTTGGGATAAAGCTGACGACATTAAACTAGAAACTCTTACCTACTTTTTTTAAAAGGTAGGCAGAGAAAATATGAATTTATAAACTACTAGATGGGAGATTAATGTAGACCAGCGAAAGTCATTTTCATAATATTTAATAACGCACAACAGTCTGAACTGCTCCCAACCGTCTCGAGACTTGCTCCTATTAAGGGCTATGGCATTCCCAAATTGGGGTATGTTGGGAGGCTTAGGGTAGTGGGTAGGGAAAGGAGATGGAGAGGAGGAAGGTGAGGAAGTACCTGGCTATTCAGACATAGTAGCTAAACATGGCTAAAGCCATTTCAAGCAATGTTTCAATTCTGAATGTTGGTCTTTCACCAGGGCGATACTGAGAGTATCTTCTACTCTGCAAGGTAAATTATTTATATTTTGGTCACATTTTAATTGTTACTGAATATTTGCACTCAAACCATTGTTTTTTAAATCGATATGAAATATGTATATACAGAAATTCTTATTGGAAAATAATGAATACCACATGACGAGGCCTGCTTGACTTGGTCTTGCCAGCTATTGGGGATATGTTGAAGTACAGTGTACTATTTGTCGAATTTCTAGTACACTTTTAAATCTAACACATTCACTTTTATTATAAAAAATAAATCTATACAAAACAACTATAGAAAATGGAACGTTGAAAATAATGCTAATACTTTTACATAAATATTGTTATTTCAAGACTTACACTTATAAAATATAGTTCGTAAAAATATAATATTGAAAAATATTATGTAACTGACTAAACTATGAAAATTGATAGTGAAAAATAATTCAGTAAAAATCAGGTAGTTTACAAATTTAAAAAAAAATCATATAAAAATAAATTACAAGTTCATAAACAATTTCATAAAATTATCAGATTAAAATTTCGTCAATTTAATAAAACAATTTTTTAAATTTCTCAGAGCGAGCAATTACCTAAACATCTTTTGAAAGTGAAATTTTGCAATCTAAGAATTACTAGGAGTGAACATTAATAACTTTTTATTTGAACAAACTCACTTCGAACAGAGAGCCTATCCTAAGCTAAGATACCGTCCAATATTTCTGTGTTCAATCCCATTTCAAGCAAAAACTAAAGGTGATTCTGAATTATTGATTAATTATTTATTTTTATTATCTTTAAAATCATCATCTTCCTTATCATTTTCTGACCCTGTTTTTAAATCAGCTTTGTGCCCCACAAAATCTTTTAATACCTCCGTACTGTCATACTTGTTGTCAGCATGGTCGGATGATGATGCATGGTTGTCAATATCATCTGTCAAGCTCAATGCATCGTTGTCAATTTGATCATTTAAAGGCGATGATGCATCGTTGTCAACTTTTTTATTCAACGATGATGGGTCACTGTCAACAGTATTGGTCCCAAATATTGGTGCATTTTGTTTCAAATCAGGTGTATATTGGTTTTCATTATTATTAGTCAAGCTTGATGATGCATCGTTATTATCATTTGATGATGCATTGTTGTCAATGTTTTCTGTCCAAAAGGAAGATGCATCGCTGTCAATATTCTTTGACAAGCTCAATGATGCATCGTTGTCAATGTGTAAATAATTCTTACTCGCATCGTTGTTGCGGTTGATGCCGCCGATACCAATTGCATCATTGTATTCGTCATCCGATGTCGCATTGCAGTCACTTGTTTCATTACCGATATTCACAGCATTAAATTCACAATCATTATTGTCATTACAGTCTTGAGATGAAATTCCACCATCAACCTTATGCTATCTGTTCAGGGAGACGCCACACGGGGTGTCGGTTGATGAAGTGGCGGGGGAGTCAGGTAGGGGCGATGTAACTCCGTGCGATGAGACCCGTACCTTGCCTTTGGTGGGGTGGGGCAGCCGTCCGGACCAGTCTGCCATCTGGGTGGAGGAACGGTAGAATTTCTTGGAAGTCTTGTTGAAGATAGGAAGAAGCTCGTTCGCTTCATTGGTTAGCGCCTGCAAAGACAATAATTAAGATTAGCAACCAATAGAATTGCAATATATATTTGCACATAATCGTTGCTGTAAATTCACGTCAAATTACTGCACAAGTTATGATGAATTTCAATTTGAGGTTTCCCTCGGTGAAGTGCGGAGGGTCTCCTCTCTACCGGCCAGAGTTGCAAGCAAATATTTCACTGTATACATACATATTCTTGGGTATTTGATGCAAGTTCTTCGGAGCACCTTCCGTTTAGAAAAACGGTAGAACAGAGCAAATTCATTTGACGTCTATATTTTAAGAATTAAAATTTGCATGTTATAAATTTTTTACTGTTAGGATCTTCAAAACAGTAAAAAATATAGAAAGGTGTAAAAATTTAGGCAAACATTGAATTAATTCAGACGTTAGGTACCCACCTTCAAGTAAATGACGGCATCAGTCCCATAACCTTCAGCGGAGAGCAGCGTCAGGTCTCCGTGGAAGTAGCGGGCGTATAGACGGGAGATGGGCAAGCCGTATCCATAACCTAAAACCAAAAATCATTATCAAATTATTGAAAAGCAAACATTATTAAAAGAAATCTATATGCATGATTTCTTACGAACAGATAGATATACACAATAGAAATGCCTTCCATGTAGATTTGAATGGAAACCAATACTATTGACTATACCTTTTGGTTACATATTTTTATGTTGACGAATACAACAATTTAAAATGTACCATTTTCGATTTGCCGCCAAAGCATGTTCATTTTTATGAGTGAATATGGGGGCGTTGACATCACGCCGAGTAACGTCAGTGACAGCCGTCTTACAAGCGAGTGGTGTTGTCTACACCATAATGACATTGCAGCCAGTTGAAACCATTTCAGATTGTGCGGTTTTAGATCTTTTTTATAACAAAATCGAAAATTATGAATGAATGTACATTTTTCATACATTGATCATCAGAAAAATAAACTTTAGATTTTCGGCACATTTTTAACGGTATTCATAGTTTGTAGAAATACCCCATTTGCATGGGCTCAAAGAATTTTCAGACTTTTGGATTATGAAACATGTCCATATTGTATTCCTTGTGTTCATTATTCTGTGACAAATTCTAACGAGGTGTCTATGCATCTGCTGTTAGATGGGCTGTGTAATTTTAGTGAATTTCAGGCTGCAGCCTGCAGGGTTAAAATTGCCCTGATGATAGACAACTTTTCAATTTGGGAGGCGGGTTTTAGTACCGCCGCCCCGGGAACCATATATCGGATAACCAACACCTCTGCCATAGGTCACCCCAAGTCGTTCGTTACGTTTGTTGATTTAGCAGGGGTGCCCGGGGTCATCGGCTGAGGTGTGTTCGTAATGCGCCTGCCCAACAGCTCTGGGTGGCGTGCCAGATCGGAGAAGCTGGTTCGGCAGCTCCAACTGGTCTTGCGACACATTGCCTCGCGCTGCAGTGGGAGAGGTAGCAAACCACTCGGGGTGAGTTATTGTAGGGGTGTTGGTTATCCATGGTTCCCGGGGCGGTGGCACCCATACCCGCCCCCCCCAAATTAACAATGGACAGTAGAAACAAAGGGAGATATGGCATGGAATGGTGCCGACGGTCACCGAGATATCACCAAACTGTACAGACTATCGAAGCAGTGGAGCCAATGAAAGTTGTGCGTTTGGTGTGTAGGTAGAAACAAAAATGGGGTGCCGTTACGTGTATAGATGAATAATGTTGGCGACATTTTTCTTTTGTGTGCGGTTTCATACTTTCATGGCCCATCTCCCTTATTTCTATTAACTATGGTATCTACCAATGATGATGATGAATTTTTTGCTAACCAGCTAATGGTACGGTATGTGAATCGGACTTGGAAGGCTGCGGAGCGGTACTGTACATGTACTTGAAGAGCTGGTCAGAGACGCTGCGGGGAATCCCACCTCCTCGATCCGACATCTGAAACATATATGTATTACATTACTAAATATGGCACAATAAAAAAATTCAATGGATTTTGCAACAAGTTCATCATTTGTATGGTCGAGGTTCATAATGGAACATGGAAGTCTCTGAGCAAGCCTGGCTTCAAGTATCGCCATGTGAACTTCAATTCCAATGGGGAATGAATGAATAAGACATTCTACCGAGCATGTAGTCAACGAATCCACAATTTCTATGGGCATTCCCAAAATAATGTTTTTAGAAATTGTAGTGTCTTATCAACTAATGTCTTTATATACTTGTACAAATTGTATCTATCCTGTTTAGTTTCCCCAGGATAGTTATTTATATTCAGAGGAATGTCTTCTTTCTCTATAAAAAATCCCTAGTGAAAAATAAAGTCGCTATCTGTCTGTCTGTTTTTGCGCTTAGTTCTTCTAAACTATGCAACGGATTTTGGTAGGGTTTTCACTATCCTTTGGAGAATTTCTTCCGGAAGGTTTATATATATAATACATGTAAATTATATTTATAGAAAGTAGAGAAAGGTCGAAGTTTTGTAATCAAGTCGTAAAAAATATTTTCTTCCATTGATAACGCTGGCTAAACCTCATAAAATACATCAATATAATGTACCAAGGAAATGTATATCTTGAACAGACCTGCGATGGAATATGTCAATCTTTTAGGGGTAACCCCCAGCAACGCCGGGTACACGTCAGAATATAATGAAGAAATACAAAATTATTTTAAGATTCAATATATTATATTCAGCTAAATAAATGTTCTTCACAATAAAAATAAATCATATGAGGCTTTCCTGTAATAATAAATAAATACAGTACTATGACTTTTGAAAACGAAAAATGATGACATTTGACACAGAATTTGCGAGGAACTTTTTCACAGTAAAAAAATATATATTTGCAAGTGACGAAATGACAATCTGGAATAATATATATTTTTTTTATTTATTCTTAAATAAATTAGTTTTACAAAGGTAAAGTACATTGTCCTCCACGCTAGGAGTTCACCTGTGTTGTGGAGGACTTTTTCAATTGTAAAGTTATATACATAATAGTAAACAATACAGTGGCGATTAGTTACACAGAGAAACGATAGAAATTAAAATATAATATCGATTTTTACATAGTTTTAACAAAAACAAATGCGAAATATAAAAAATTAAATATTAAAAGGATTGTAGCCAGTTCCATATGTGTTTTTTGTATTCTGTAAGATTAGATGTTTTATATTGTGTTGGAAGTGAATTGTAAAGTTTTATTGCCTGGAATCTGTAGTGTTTTTGTCCAAAGGATGTGTCGGTTTTTGGTATTAGTAGTTGGTGTGCATGTCTTGTTCTGGTATTGAGGGAAGTTTGTGAAGTTTTAAATGTGTTTAGGTTCTTGTAAAGGAAAGTAAGTATTTGTTTAGAATATAATTTTTGAATCTTCAACACTGGGAATTTTTAAATATGGTTGAAGTGGGTGTTAGTATTGGTACCTTAAGTATTACTTTTATTAAGGTTTTCTGAGCTTTGTACAGTGTGTCTATGTATTTTTTACTGGCATAGCCCCAGGCAATAATGCCGTATTCAATTATAGATTGTGCTATTGCGAGGTATATATTCTTAATATCAAATATGTTTAGTATATTTCTCACGTTTTTGAAAAAGTAAATCAACTTGTTTATCTTTACTTTAACCGACTCAATATGTCTGTCCCATTTTAAATAACGGTCGAAGTATATACCAAGATATTTGATATTTTCGGTTTGTGTGATTGGAGGACAATTGCATGGGGTGCTCGCTGAGTGACAGGAATGTATTTTAAGGTAGATGTTTTTGGAGGGTTGGCCTCTCGAGTTTATGCTAAAGGTTATGAATTTAGTCTTATCTATATTTAAAGTTAATAAGTTAGAGTCAAGCCATTTTTTTGTAATATTTAGGCCAACTTCAGCTTTTGTGATTAGTGTGTTCCAGTCAGTGGCCTTAAAAAGTAACACAGTGTCATCAGCAAAGCTTATAATTTCCCCGTCTATTTGGAGCTGACATAGATCGTTAATATAAATAAGGAATAGGATTGGGCCAAGTACGCTGCCTTGTGGTACTCCGTAGGATATTTGTTCCTTGTCACTACATGTGTTTTCTATTGAGGTATATTGGGTGCGATTTTCCATGTAGCTTTCAATTAATTTGAGTTCTGTTCCCGTGATTCCGAAATATTTAAGTTTATTGAACAGGTTTTGGTGGTGAATTGTGTCAAACGCTTTTGCCAGGTCTAGGAATATTCCAAGGCATTTTTTTCCCTGATCTATATTTGTTTTGAGGAAGTCTGTTACTGAGGCTAAGGCATGTGAGGTACTCATATTTTCCCTGAATCCAAATTGATTTGGTGATAGTATATTGTTTTTGTTAAGAAAAATTAAAAGGTGGTTTTTGATATGTTTCTCGAGAATTTTTGAAAGCGTGTTTAGAATTGTAATTGGTCTGTAATTATTAATTTCTTCCTTGTTTCCTTTTTTGTGGATTGGAATTACTTTGCCCGTTTTCAAAATAGTTGGGAACACTCCTTCTTTAATGGACCGATTTATAAGTATGGTAAGTGGGATAAGAAGTGCTGACTTTATTATTTTTAGTGTCATCGGTGAAATTTTGTCGTTACCCTGAGAGTTTGTATTTTTTAGTTCGTTTATAAGTTTTAGTGTTTGTATTTGGGTAATGTATGGAATTTTAAAGGAAGAAACACTAGTGTGTGTATAGTGGGTTGAGAATTCTGGGATATTGTCATTTGTAGTGATTCTGTTTGCTAATACCTTGCCGACGTTAGCGAAATAGTTATTCACAAAATTACATACTTTTAGTGGTTGTTCTGATGTCTTAATAATCTCGTTATCTATTTTAAGATACATTATTTATTAAGATACATTATTTCCTTTCCAAGTGAATGAATTCTATTTTAGTATGCTAGGAGCATTTTTTAAGGTTCAACATACCATAAAATCGAGGCAAGGATTTCTTGGCACATTAGAGGTTAAATATGGAAGTATTTCTATAAGCCATGATGGCATGGTATCTCCAATTTGCAGTATGTTGTGACGCTGAATCAAGAGAAAGAGAAGTGGTGGCTATGTTTGGTGACTTAGCAGCGGTGCCCGGGTTAATGGGGTGAGTTTTCTCCAGGTCTTGGTGGCGGATGCGTCTGCTTATCAGCTGCATGGCGGGCTGGTTTGAAGAATCGGAGAAGATCGGAAAGACCCTTTGACTTATCCAACCGGACTCTCTCGACCTTGCACTGCAGTGGGAGGGGTGGAGTCATAAGTCACTTCTGGACACATTGATCCCGAGATTTGAGGTTTTGAAGGAAATTATTTTCCTCCTGGGAGTAAACGTAAAAAAAAATTAAAAGAGGAGGGAAAGGAAATGGGAAAGTGGAAGGTTGGGTAGCAAATGACTTAAGATATGTGGTCTTCGAGTGCTAATGTAAGAGAGGTAATAGAAGAAGAAGCATCAATCTGGCACTGAACACAACAGCCCGAAGAAAGGGTCTCACCTTGATGCAGATGTCCTCCTTGCCCCGAATCACTTTCAACTCAACCGGCGGACAGTTATCGGAATTAGCGCCGTGCTGCTCCACGGTGGCCCTCATGGAGTTCTTGAACAGCTCGAATAACATGTGGTACAAGTGGGATGGCACGTACACACCCTGGATCTCTCCACCAGATGATTGTGCTGTAAACAAATATTACATTGTATATTCCACGCAATCTATCCCATTATGCGGCACGTTTTGTTTTGATGGCCGCCAATGGAATACAAATGCAATAGTTGCATGGATCAAATTAATGAGATGTACGGGCATTTTGTTTACTACTGTTGCAAATTCTTATTATTATTAAATGTATATTAAATAGACAATAAGTATGTGAAGCAAATTTATAATTTTTTAAATCATAATGTAACCTATTATGTAAATATCTATAATTCAATAATATAACCTATTATGTAAATATTACCTATAATTCAATAATATAACCTATTATGTAAATATTACCCATAATTCAATAATATAACAATATAATAATTCAGTAACAATTCACGTCGTACCTACAAAGCGTCGCGCTCTGTCAAGCTATCGTTTTATACCTGAAAAACAATTTTTAATAGTTCCACCGGAAGAAAAAACTAAATCGTAGTAAAAAACAATTTAAGTTTATCACGTGGTAGTGTTCTCCCGTGATTTTTTTTAACATTTAACCATTGATTTTTTTAATATTACTTATAAACAATTGATCTCACTGTTTACCAAACTGAAGTGTTGTGTACAACGTATCAAGTGCGCGGATTGGACGATTAATTATGAGCTCACTTCTCAAGGCTCCTATTGGTTGCGATTGTGCTGCGAATCTGTGATACCTATTGTTTACAACCGAAACTGTGTTCAATATAAATTCAAAAACAATGTCTCAATCTGAAGCTTCTGATGATGAGAACGACCTTATCCCCTTGAACTCACAAGGAATTTTAAAAGAAACTCAAAATGCCCTCAAAACTTTACAAGATACCTTGGGAAATACAAAGGTTTCCAAGGAGCAACAGCTGAAGATTGCCAATAATATAGCCTGCGTCCTAGGATCTGTTGGACAACTAATTTTGGAGAGAGAAACTCTCCGAGGTGAACTCGCCTTAGCAAAAGCGCAAAATAAAGTAATGCTAGCAGAAAAAATGGTGGTAAAACAGGAAAATAAGCAACTCCAATCCAAAATTATTCAGTTAGAATTAGACCTAGGACCAGTGATGAAAAGAGTGGCAGATGCTACGGAAGCGAGTCTCTCTTTTGCAGAGGTTGCAAGTAAAAAAGTGAACTTACCTCCACCATTATCGCGTTTGGACGTCCCCATAGGAAAACCGAGGCCATCCGTCTGTTTCTTTCCAAAATTACCATCGGTGGAAGATAGCGAAGAAACAAAGAAAATAATCAGGGAAGCACTGAAGCCATCCCAGCTAGGAGTAAGAATTACCGGAGTAAAAAATATACGGAACAAAGGAGTAATCATCCATACGGCTAGTACTGCGGAACAGGAGAAACTACTAAGATCGGAAATTGTAACCGAATCTGCGACTCTGAGCGCCCGACCCCCAACAAAAAGGCTACCAAGGGTCATCTTCTTTAACGTTCCAAGGGAGTTGTCAGATAAAACTTTTCTTGAGTGTGCCCTAAATGGAATACAAAATATCGAGGAGACAAATGAAACCATAAAAAAATGTAAGCTTAGTCATCTAGCTGGCCCTCGAACTGGACCTGCATGCCATAGAATCTACGTGGTCCCCACATACCTGAGACATGCACTGGTAAAGCAAGGACGCGTATTTGTTGATTGGACAGTTTGCGGTGTTCGTGATTTTATTGGATTAACTGTGTGCTCAAAGTGTCAGATGATAGGACATTCTTACAAGTTCTGCAAGGAGACGACGAGATGTGGACACTGTGCCCGGGAAGGACATACCCGTGAGACATGCCCTTCTGCCACAGCGGAGCCAGTCTGCGCAACATGCACGAGATTTCACAAGCCCGCAAACCACCCGTCCGGAGACAGGGACTGTCCGGCTTACAAGGCAGCCCTTCAAAAGGACTTAGCTAAAATTGACTATGGCGTCTAATATTGATTTTGAGACCTCAGATATAGAATATGAACGGATTCAAAAGTTCGAAAACTGGACCCAATTCAAACATGAAACAGGCGATAAAGCAATAACTGTCGTTAATTTGAATATTAGGTCTATCTCCAAGTACTGGAATACATTCTTACTAAGTATTTATAGTCAACTAAATAACATTGATATTATAATACTCTGTGAAACCTCGATAGACGAAAACAGTGTAAATGTATACAAAATATCAGGATTTAACTCATTCTATTATTGCCGAACAAAAAGATCGGGAGGCGGGATTATGGTTTATATTAAAGAAAACCATATATTCGAAAAAAAAGATATAATAGCTACTACATTCGAGTGCGTCTATGGAACCTTCTCCGTAAACAAACACAAACGCATACATCTATTTGCATTATATCGACCCCCGAACACGAACAAAAAAACCTTCCTACAACAGCTCGAAAATATAATACGAAACATTGATATTAAGGAAACCATCTTGATACTTGGAGACATTAACTTAAACCTATTAAATAAACACGACTCAATAATTCTGCAATACGAAAATTTAATGGCTAATTACGGTCTAGTGAAATGTATATATGACATTACGAGAGAAGCGGTGGTAAATACCTACACAACTGCGACGTGTCTGGATCACATATATATTAGAGAAAAAGAAAAGTGTGAAATTAACTCATGCGTATGTGAAACAAGGATAGCAGATCATTATATAACTGCCGTGTCTGTATACCTTCATAATAAGGACAAAAGCAAAATATCGCACCATGAATACAACACTGTACTATCTGAAAAAAAAGTTGATGAAATGATTACAAAAACTGATTGGAACTCAATTCAAATTCACACTGATCCGGATATCATATATCAAGACATTAAATCACACTTTAAAAAAATCTACGAAAAAAGTAGTATCACAAAATTAGTAAAAAATACGTATCGCCATAATCAAAAAAGTTGGATGAACGATATTCTCATAGAAAATATACAAACGAGGGATAAATTATGGAGAAAATGGAAAAACATGCCAACAAACAAGAAATATGAAAAAGACTACAAAAAATACAGAAATAATCTAAATAAGCAAATATTAGATGCAAAAAAAACATACTTCAATAACAAATTCAATAATTGTTTTAAGGATATAAAAAAAACGTGGAACGAAATAAACAAAATATTAGGAAGAAAAAACAAATCCAGTTGTGACGCAGTTATATCTAAGTACTTCTTGAAGACCAAACCGACGGATGAAGTTGCAGAAAATTTTGCTAACTTCTTTGATGAGGGAGTAAATGAGTTACTACACAAATGTGATGTCCGTGCGTCTCCATACCAGCTAGACGATTTACCGCATTCTATGTACCTACCCAGAGCTAGCGTAAAACAAATAGAATCTATAATCGGAATATTGAAAAACTCAAAAACACCAGGATTGGACCAAATACGTATGTATGATATAAAAAAACATGTAAAAATACTGAGCCCAGTAATTACTCATTTTATAAACACAATAATTGATACTTGCCAAATACCTGAAGAATTAAAAACTAGTGTTGTTAGACCTATTTTTAAAGGCGGTGATCATTCAATTATAAATAATTACAGACCTATTTCCCTATTACCTGCCTTGGAAAAAATTCTCGAAAAATATATAGCAATATACCTAGACGGATATTTAAATAAATTTGGTATCATTGACGAATGTCAGTACGGGTTCCAAAAAAAAAAAAGCTGTGACGCACTACTAAATAATTTTTCTAATTTCATAAACACCCAGCTCAACTCTCAAAAACATGTACTTGTACTCTTTATTGATTTCTCTAAAGCCTTTGATACACTATGCCATAAACAAATAATAAAATTTCTACAAATTATTGGAATCCGTGGTAAACTGCTAACTTTTTTTAATAACTACTTATCAAATAGAAAAATGAGGGTAAGAATATTGAATGAGATGAGTAAATCTAAATTTATAAGGTCTGGTGTCCCACAGGGGTCAATTTTGGGTCCAAAATTGTATATTATATATGTCATAGCTATGTCGAAACTATTTAGAAAAGCGCGCAGATTCATTTTCGCAGATGACACCGCACTTGTAGTATCTAATGAAAATCCTCAAATAGCGATTCAAGAATTGCAAACCGACTTCGATGAACTGCTAAAATGGGCACACGATGTAGGATTGGTTATAAATGTAAAGAAAACAAAATGCATGTATATCAGATCACCAAGTTTGAAAATGTGGAATATTCCCAAACTAACCGCACATAACTTTGAATGCATCCATAGAAAAATAATATCTAACTGCCAATGTGAGAAAATTGATTTTGTCAACGAGTATACTTATCTGGGATTAAAAGTAGATAACACATTTAAATGGGATAAGCAAGTTACTAAAATATGTAACCAGCTAAGAGCTCTAGCAAACAGTTTCTATAAATTAAAATTTGTCTTGCCTCATAGCACACTCAAACTAGTATATTTCTCATTAGTAGAATCTATTCTTAGATATGGAATTAGAAGCTGGGGAAATACAAGCATGACATATATTAAGTATGTACAAAATTTGCAAACCTCTATCATAAAAAAAATTGTATCACCTAATATGTATAGACAAAGACACAATGTGCAACTGTTATATTGTGCTGAGGGCCTGCTCCCTATAAAAGGTTTATTTTGGTTCCTTACCATTAAAGATAACTGGGGCGATAGTACTTATAAAAAACCACTGGTACATAGTCACAGCACATGTCTTACAGAAAAAAAAGGGTTGAAAATACCTAAAATAACAAATAAGTATGGAAGCCGAACGCTGGAGTACTGTGTACCAGTGATTTTTAATAAGCTCAAAAATAAATTTGTTTTTTCAGAAAATAAGAGTTTAAGCATGAAAACTGTAAAGATGTGGCTTATAAATGAAAAATCTGTATATCTATAAAAAATAGAGCAAACAAAGAAGAAAAGGAAAGCATTATTTGAAAGTTTTAATTCTAATATAAATTAATGTATTTATTTTATTTTTTATTTTTTTCACTAACAAGCTTTTTATTTCCAGAAAAAAAAAATTAAAATAACATTTTTTCAATTAGTTAACTAGAATTTTAATTCTATTACATTGTGTTACAGTACGATGTTATTCACTTTCAATGTGTGTTATCGTATTTGTATTAATTTTGAATGTGTGTTATCTGTGTGCTATATTGTCTTGTACGTTATCGTATTGTCATTCAAAGTGTTAGTGTAGTTGTATGTAAGAGTCTGTTATTTATTTTATATAACGGGAGACTTATATTATATTATAATTGTAAATTGAGATAGAACCTGCAGACAAGCAGCCATGTGGCAGCTTCGTGGGACTATCTATACATTGTCTAAAAAAAAATTAAAAAAAAAAAAAAAAATGTAAAATTTTCAGTCAATAAAGCTTATTTAAAAAAAAAAAAAAAAAAAAAAAAAAAAAAAAAAAAAAAAAAAAAAAAAAAAAAAAAAAAAAAAAAAAAAAAAAAAAAACCTATTATGTAAATATTACCTATAATTCAATAATACACTTACTTTTGGTAATGGTTCCTAAATAATATTGTGGTTTTGCTTAAAGAAGCTGTTCATACAAATAAAATGATTCAGTATATAAACACATATGTTTGGTCTGATCTATGCACTGCTTTAAATAATGCTAACTAATTAACCATCACTCCGTTTCCCGCAGGGGTAGGCAGAGAGGGGGGACCGCCAAACACCTCGGTCCTGGCACACACTTCTTGCCTCATTCACATTCATACATCGTCTCATACATACTCTGCCAGACTCAAGTATCTGATTCGGTTGATCGTGCCATGTCTTCCTCGGGCGTCCCCGAGCTCTGCTAAATAATGCTGAGGGTGTTAATCATCACCACGGCGGTACATCACAACAGTGACCAGCTCAGGCACACAAAACAGAGGTTCCATCGAAGCCGGAGTCAAGAAACCCTCTCAGAAGCTGGGCGTACTGTACAGGGCCTGCAGATATTTTAATAGCGCATCCCACTGTTCCGTTTGGCACCAGGGCAGTCGGGAAATACGCCAAACGCGTGCTTAACATTTATACACGGTTTACATTTGTCACTAGTAGTTGTGTAGTTTTTACGACTCGTTCTTGAGTTCAACAGTTTGGCTGTGGAACTTTTTGTGGGCCTCTGTGTTTCCTCCCTTCTACAACATGGGTCTCTTCTAGACTTAGGAGTTGATTAAAAAAAAAAATCATTTGCCTTCATTCACAAATGTCCTTCACTGATCCTTCTTGGGGCATTCCCGACCTCTTCTACCATTTATATTTGCGTCATATATTTTCTTTACACTCCTTTCTTTGTTCATCTGCTCTATCTATTCTTTATGGATCTCCGATCAAAGTTTTAGGGATGTTATTTCTACAAATATACGTAATTTTACCTTTGAAATGCATAATACCTCTGTAGAGCCGAGGGTAAAAATCCCACGAACAGAAAGTATTGTTTTCAAATTACCAATTGGATAAACCAGCTCTTGATGGATACAAATATTTCGTACACAATGGGTGGGTAGTTTTGGCGCTTGAAAAGTATTCATTACTTACGATTGTATTCATCCAGTACGAGCTCCGGGGCGGTGAGGTAGTACTGCTCGCACAGGAACCTGGCGTTGTCGTAGGCATCCCTCACCACGGAGGCCAGACCACAAGCGGGGTCGATGCAGCCAATATGGCGACTGCTGATAACTGAGGGAGGCTGCTCACCGAACAGAAGAGCTGAGGAGAGAGAGGTAATGAAGCTAAGACACAATTATTTACAGTTAATTTAAAAGTTAAGATTCGAACCATGTTTAAATAATTCAATTGTAATGATTATCAGATATGTAAACAGATATCAATCACATTGGCGGTCAATAATAAGCAACCCTGAATGTCACACCACAAAATTGGTAGTAGAACTCCACTTAACTATCCTACTGACTTTCTTTTGGGTATGCTCGGAATGAACTATCTACGGGTCAGGAGGGATGTGAGAATTGCTACACATTTCTTTAGACTGATTCGTGGATGGTTTGAAAACTCGCTCATCATGGAGAGCATTCATTTCTATGTTCCCGATGGTCATCTCCGTCACCGACAACATAGACTATTCTATCTCCCGGCCTGCAGGACTAACTTGCCAATGGTCATGCCTGTGGGGAGAGCAATCTTGCTGTTGAACAGAATCAATTCCGATATCGACATTTTTAGCATCAATGAAGCTACATTTAAAAGGCAAGCCCTATTATTACTGGTATAGTTCATATACACACTGTTTATATTAATGAAAGAATTCTTATTACCAAATGTATTATCATATCATTATTGGCCAGGGTCTTCACAAAACTGAAATAATAACAGAACTTGAATAGAACCTTAACAGAACTTAAAAATTAGATTTGATATTTGATGATTTGTTCAAATTCCGTGAAACAACCCGTCCTAAGGTTGGGATTTTCACAGAATGTAACATCATTTGATAAAATGGCCAATCAACGCAAATTAGTTTTTTCAGCATTCGAGATATCCCCACTAATCGCCTATTCTAGGTGTGTTTCAACTTTCTATGTAAATATTTTGATCAGCTGACAAGCATAACAACATGACAGTGTGATTTTCCGTTCATCACAATTTGTTTAAAAGCTTAAATGGACCTAGAATCAGCATTTGGGGAACTTTCAAATGTCAAAAATTCAAAATGTTGCCTGATAGGATGTTAGAGCCTGGAAAAATCACCAATCATATTCGATGATAGTGACAAACAGCCGCATAGTACACAAATGGCGGATCGCGTTCTTTAGCTTGCCAAACTCTACAATCAGATTTGTGCAAAATGCCCTAACCTAAGCCTTTAATACTCACTGTGTTGGTTGATGAGCATTCGGATGGAGATACGGCTCATGTAGAACCTGTCGAGGAAGTACTGCACGCTGTGCTCCGTGTGATGATCCACCTCGTGGGAGTCCTTCAGCTCCAGCACCCCCTGTGCCATGGTCTGCACCACATCTGAGTGGCGGTTGCGGATCTTCACCAGCGAGGAGCAGAATCTGGAAATCATTTCAAAGATAGTTTAGACAAACAATATTTTTTATTTCTTATTAATATTAATACTCTCACTGATAATCCATCCCAATAATCTGGAAACCGTGAAAAACGGGTAAGTGGCCAATTAGCCAAAATATGCTAAAAATTAGAAGAGTTGTTTCGTAAAAACAAAAGCTTGTACAAAACTTGATGCTCGAGTCTAGGCACGTGGTGAACTACTGAATTTGACATACGAATACCGGCCAATTATAGTGCTTGATTTTGTGCTTTCATATAGTAAACATAACAGTGGATTACAATAATAGTATTTGCTGGATAATCAAGCAGTGGATTACTGAGGGAGTCTTGTGGATTAAAACGATTGAAATTGAATTGAAATTCCTAAACAGTTTGAATCAATGACAACATTATGATGTAGGCAATGGCTGTCACTGGGACCCTACCAACGTTGTCCGCTTTAACAAATCGTTTTGGCAGCAAATAAAAATGGAATTTTTCTAATCATTAACAGAACTTACTTGTGCAGAGTATCTTCGGATGGGTCATTCTTCTCAAACTGGATGATCTCATCGAAGGAGGTGGCATACCACTGGTTCACTAACCCCACCGACGGCATCCGTAGCAGGTTGTCCGGCAGCAGGGCGATCTCTTTCATTATGTTGGCTAGCCTGCAACAAGGTATTCACAAGTATTAGACATAGTATATAACCAGGACACATTATGTTAGCTAGATTGCAACAAGGTATTCACAAGTATTACACATAGTATATAACCAGGACACATTATGTTAGCTAGCTTGCAACAAGGTAATCACAAGTATTACACATAGTATATAACCAGGACACATTATGTTAGCTAGCTTGCAACAAGGTATTCACAAGTATTACACATAGTATATAACCAGGACACATTATGTTAGCTAGCTTGCAACAAGGTATTCACAAGTATTACACATAGTATATAACCAGGACACATTATGTTGGCTAGCCAGCAACAAGATATAAACAAGTATTACACATACAGCCTTACTAAAGAAAAACCACTTCGCATTCGTTAAACTGTTCATTGTTTTTGTTACACATTGTATAAAGACTGTGAAAGTTTAGATTTGAGTTGGTACTAATAAAAAAATATCTTTTACTGTTTTTTAAATTTGGCAACAAACTTATTTGTGTTATTTTTCGTCAGTTTTAGACAAGTAATAATATAATAAATACATTTGTAAAATCTACTTTCATGTTATATCATAAAGTGGGGTTAAATGATTATGCCATTGTTAAAATTGAGTTTTATAGTGTTAATCTAATAAGAACGTTATTAAAGTGATGTTTTTTATAGCATAAATGCCTAATGCAGATGTTGGTAACGATGTATCGAAGATATAAACGCTTTAAAATGTGCAAGCAATGAGTTGAACATTTCAGTTTATGATGTTGTTGTTTCCTAGAAATTAAAAGCAAGTTCAAAATTGTCTTATATATTTTATATGAATAAGATAAAAAGTGATGGGAAACTCCTTAAATAAAACGACTGCATTTTTTAAATTTTAAATTGAAACAAAATTGACTGAAATTTTGCTACGTTCTGATCAAAAATGTTGGTGATAAGCATTTTTTCAATTGTTTTCATAATTCAAACTATTAAAATCTAATAGGTAATTTTATGTAGTTTCTAAAATGGTATTCGTTTTTAGGACATCTTCAAAATGAAGAGATATATAAAACATTTAAAATACCTTGGAAAAATTGCGAAATTCAATGAGTTCATTAATGTTATTTCAAGTTTATACAACAGATAAACAACCCCCTTTGACTGGATAAGCATTGTATATATCTTATGTATCTTTCACATGAACTATTTTATGTCAGTTTCTATTTTGAATAAAATTTTCACCAAATTTTTTTATAAGACTGATAGTACATAACCTTAACCAGTACACATTATGTTGGCTAACCTGCAACAAGACAAACACATAGACAGGGTCGGCCCTAAGACAAACGCTGCATGGCGCGAGTATCATTTTTAACGCCCCTAGTCAAAACCAGTAAACGCCTGGGTAGGTGATCACTGTAATCAATAATATTCGTACGATTTGAATTTTTGTGTAGCGAAAAATAATCTCAAGGCGATGAGTTAGGACTGTTAGGTGTTAGATATTATCAGCGCCTTGGCGCCATAATACAGCGCTCGTAGTGGGCTGCTCAAATTGCGCCCACATAGGGGTGGCCCTGATAGATAGGTATTACACGTAGATGTTATTTTCCAAATCACATACGTGTGCGTCAGCCGCAGGTGAAAGATTATTTAACCCGAGATTCAAACCATTGGAATTCAAACATGGAATCATGGATCATCTTTCCATTCCAGACCTTCCTTTCACCTCATACCCTAAAAAAAAAAAAAAAATTTAAAATCATGAATACACATAAAAACAAACTTAACATCATTACAGCGGTGAGTAGCAGGCGTCCCCGGTGCGGGCCAAAACTGTTGGTAAATTTTGCCAACATTGGCGGTCTGCACACTAATTTAAATTCTGTTCATCACCATCTTTTGTCCCAACGTCCCAACCTTCTTTTCCTATCCGAAACTCAGATAGCCGAGCCGCCAGACTCCTCCTATCTGGACTGCCCGGGCTTTACCCTCGCAAGCAAGTTCCGACTCAAAGGAGGAGTCTGCCTCTATAGTCGAGCTGACGTCAACTGTGTACGACTATTGAGTCTGGAAAACTCCAGATTCGATGTAATGTGGGTGCGCGTCAATCTTGCCAGTACGGCAAGATTCTACGCATGTCTATACCGCTCACCGAACCATAGCGAATCAGACACTTCCGAGCTCTTCAAACATTTGAGAGATACTATTGATGATCTCTTGCCCCGCTACCCTTCGGCCGAGTTTATTGTTCTGGGGGACTTCAATGTTCATAACGAACCATGGTTGAAGTTCTCAGGCCCAACGGACTCGGCTGGCCGACAGGCGGAATCCTTTGCCATATGCTACTGATTAGAGCAACTGGTTCAGGAGCCTACAAGGGTTCCTGATGTCCAGACTCACTGTTCCAATCTGTTAGACCTATTCTTAACTACTGTGCCACACGGTTATAAGATTGACCGGTCGGTGGCCGAGTTGACATCGTGCTTGGGTCCCACTCAGGTGTAGTGTGTTCAATTCCTCGGCTGGCTAAGTCCTCCATCACAACACAAGCAACATTTTCAGCTTCCCGTGGTGGTAGTAGGAGATTTTCAAATATTGTCAGGTTATTCGTAACCCGGAAATATTTTTCTTTCTTTTTTAAAAAATATAAAAAAAATATATATATAAATTGATGTCACAGTGCCTCTGGGATCATCTGACCACTGCCTAGTGACGACATCAATCCCCGTTAGCCTCAGACCAACCAATGAGAGGCTGAGGAGAAAAGTGTGGCACTATAGGTCAGCAGATTGGTTCGGTATGCGGGCCCATTTCAACGCTTTTCCGTGGTCAGCTGTTTGTTTTCGGACTTCGGACCCTTTAAGATGTGCCCAGGAGATTGGTGAAGTCATCAAATCGGCGATGGATGGCTTCATACAATCGACTACTAAAGAAACTGGTGTGGGCTCAAAGCCGTGGTTCAGTCGACAATGCTCCGAAGCAGTTCGACGATAAAACGCGGCTTTCCGAGCCTACAACACATCTCGAACGCCCGAAAGCAGATCAGCATACAACAAATCGGCAAAGGAATGCAAGAGAATCATTAATAGGTCAAAATTCGAACACGACCTGCAGATCAGCAAAAAGCTGGCTGCCTGCCCGCATGGCAGCAGAGCATTCTGGTCCCTTGCGGGCTCAATAGGTCGGAATTTTTGCAAACCCAGTTTGCCACCTCTTACCAGACCTGACGGCTCACTAGCAAACACCGCCACCGAAAAGGCTAACTTATTAGGGAAAATGTTTGCGGAAAACTCGACCCTCGATGACGGAGGTGCTGTTCCGCCGTCGGTTCCTCACTGCGGCTTCTATATGAAAAAGCTGAGGATCGGGATGTACTCAACGTTATACGGGGGCTCGATGTTAACAAAGCTAGTGGACCTGATGGAATACCTGCCCTGGTATTGCAGAGGTGTGCTGCGGAAATAGTTCCAGTTTTGACAAAGCTCTTCAAAATGTCCCTGAAGTGTGGCACTGTGCCCTCTGGTTGGAAAAAAGCGGTCATTCAACCTATTCCCAAGAAAGGTGACCGCTCCAACCCGGCCAACTACCGCCCCATAGCGATCACATCAGTTCTGTCCAAAGTGATGGAACGTGTGATCAACGATCAAACTGCTCACATACCTCGAGAAGAACAAAATTATCAACGACCGTCAATACGGATTCCGGCGGAACCGCTCGTGCGGTGATCTTTTCGCGTATGTGTCGCATGTTTGGGGGCGGTGCCTGGAACGTCACGGTGAGACCCAAACGGTCGCACTAGACATATCCAAGGCCTTTGACCGGGTCTGGCACCGAGGACTTATCAACAAATTGCCTTCTTACGGACTTCCCGCATCCCTGTGTACGTGGATTGCTGAGTTTTTAAAGGATAGGTCGATTCAGGCAGTTGCTGACGGTTTCACCTCATCCTCACACTCTATAAATGCTGGCGTCCCACAGGGATCGGTTCTGTCTCCGACTTTGTTTTTGTTGCACATCAATGACCTTTTGACATGTGCACCGATTCATTGTTACGCGGATGACAGTACAGTTCATGATAGCTTTTTGTTTGACAAGCCCCCAAAGGGCACACAAACTCCAACGGCTCGGAGGGCTTTGAAGCAGAGAATGGACGGTTATCTCGAGAGTATTTCCTCCTGGGGTAAAAATAATCTCGTCGAATTTAATGTTTCAAAGACCCAATCCTGTCTGATTACGTCTAAAAGGGATCTAAATGATAATCTAGTCTCCTTCAACGGAAGCAATCTTCCGAACAGGCCTTCCATTGATATGCTTGGTGTAACTATAAGTGACCAGCTCAGGTATGGGGGCTCCATCGAAGCCAGAGTAAAGCTGGCCTCTCAGAAGCTGGGCGTACTGTACAGGGCCCGCAGATACTTTAATAGTACACAACTGCTGACCCTGTACAAATCGCAAGTGCGTCCTACTGTCGAATTTGGCAGCCATCTCTGGTCCGGAGCCCCTAAATACCTGAAAAAAAACCCTTGACTCTGTGCAAAAACGGGCAGTCCGTTTGATAGACTGCAATCTTTAGAGCACAGGCGTCAGGTAGGTATGCTGTCCTTGTTCTATCGGTATTACAATGGAAGATGCTCTGAGGAACTAGCATCATTGATCCCTTCGGCACCGGTGCGTAGTCGGGATACACGCCAAACGCGCGCCCAACATTTGTACACGGTTGACATTTGTCACATGAGAACGGGTCGCTTCTACGATTCGTTCTTAAGTTCAACAGCTCGGCTGTGGAACGAACTGCTGGCCTCTGTGTTTCCTCCCTCCCACAACATGGGACTCTTCAAGACCCATGTTCACTCCTTCCTCTCCACAAAAAGACCCTCCACACAGCATCCCCAAAGATGACATAGGCCCTGAGGGAAATTATTTTCTTCAGGGCCTCCTGTGTGGAGTTAATATAAAAATAAAAAAATCACCAATTCTCTATGGAGTCATAATATAATTGAGTACCTAACCACTCAAGTATGGAGATTTCTGTGTGTTCGGTGTAGCCATCGCTCAAGTTGTTAAACAACAAGAGCATGTATTTAAAGTGAGTTCACTTATTATGAAGTGAAATGTTTGTGATTGTGGTTAGCCAGACTTCATAATGAAGTGTTGAATTAATTAATTACTGTTTTTAAATACAAGTGAAGGTAGTTCTAATCCGAAGTAGGTAAGGTATCTTGAACCTAGAATGACTGAATATGAATCAGGCGCACATAAATATTTATTAGATATGCACATGTGGGGGCCTATTTTCTTGTGTTATTGAACCCTTAGGCCTTAGAGGTACAATAAATATTGTAAATTCTAGAATTAAAATGTAATGGATTGCAGCAAAGGATTTCAGAGTTTTTGGTTTATATGTTAACAGCTTTGGAAAGATTTTTTTTTCATAATACATATTTACTAATTTAATTAAACGTACATTGCAGGAGTTCAGATGAAGATGTATCGGACGGGGATGAAGACACCAAAGTAGTTCTGGTACAAAATATCTCCTCTGATCAAATTTTCATCTCTTTCACTCTCCATTCTAACATCCTCATAGGAATCTATTAAAAACACTCCAATTTCAAATTATAAATACATATTTTTGTTTTTGGTTTTACAGATCAACATTACCGGGTTGCGAATAAATCACTAACAGGAAAATTATGTTGCAACGTTGCTATGTTTTACGCGCATCGAAATTTTTGTGTTTCACAATAATTATTAAAAGTTGTTTGTTTTAAAGAAGGTATCAAAGGCAGACATAACACAAATACTGCATTATGTGAATAACAAAATAATATACACTACAAATTATGTGATACTAAATAATTTATTTGTAAGTAGAATTCATTTATGAATTTATTATGACAGTTTCAACAGCATGACAAACATATCATGTTATACATGACAAACATAAATCGTTATTGATATATGATGCGAAATTGAATGGTAGAAGAAGTCGGGAACGTGCAAGGTAGATGTGAATCACAACCAAGTGTATTACTGCACTTAAATTACAATTACTGCAGTTAATGAAAATAATTCAGAGCAGATGCATGAGGTCTATATTGTGCTGTATCAGATATACTAAGATAAAAACAATGCAACACCAACTCAATACGCTTAGTGTGTAGCAACGTTGAGTCTATAATACCCTATAGACTCTTGTTTATAAGTTAAATGTTACAGATAACTTGTTAAAAAAGTGTTAGTATTAATAGAAAGTCCCCATGGCTATCCTACGAAAAGTTGCAACGATTTTAGGCTTCCTAAGACAAATTGATCAGGAACACAAAACAATATCACTAAATAGTATAAAACAATGTCGCTATTCGCGTCTGTCTGTTTGTGCGCTTAGTTCTTCTAAACTACGCAATGGATATTGATAGGGTTTTCATTATCATTTAGAGAAATTCTTCCGGAAGGTTTGTATACATATTACATGCATATTGTATTTATAGAAAGTAGAGAAAAGTCGTACAAATATTTTTTCGAACACTATATTGCTAACGATGGCTAAACCTTTTGAGACATCAAAATAATGTACTACGGAATTGTTTATCTTAAAAAGGCCTACAGAAAAGTCTACGGTGGTATGGTCAATTAACTCCTTTTAAATGTCAAGGAAGCTGAAAGTCCTGCTGTTTTTCGTGTGATATGTCCCAAGGTTGTGAAGTCCAAATATTACTATGTAGGTAACAGAAAATTATTATTGTAGTTTTAGAATAGGTATACTCTAAATATAAAATGAAAAAGTACTTTTATTTTAAACTTGAGTCAGAATAAATAGCACAAGATTATGTATGAATGTGAATGAAGCAAGAATTGTATCTCAAGACAGAGTTGTGTGATAGACTTTCTTCTCTGCCTACCACTTTGAATAAAACGACATGATGGTTAGTTAGTTTTATGGCGATAGTAATGTAGCAATAAGTGAGTCAGAATAATTAAGTAGAATTATTGATTTATTTATACATAAAAGTGAAACATTTAATCATAAGTATAGTGTACACAGGAGAATATAATATCATCTATACAGTGTGTCTGGGGGAAAAGTGCGCTAACTTCTGGAGGTGATTCTACATTACGGTAGAAGTAAAAAAGATAAATTCCATTGTTTTTTTCCTATACAAAAAAAAATCCATAGAAGAATATTTATTTTCCCATACAAAAAATTAAACTTTTTTTACCTAAAAAACTACCTTAAAATGTTGCAAGTTCGAAAGAAGTTATTTGTCTTTTTAAGTCATTAACAAACAAAGAAAATAACAGAGGTCCTAAATTAGACCCTTGAGGGACGCCAGAATTTGTGAGGTGAGGTTTAGAAGCGACCTGTCCGTAAAATACGCATTGTTTTCTATGTACTATCATGTAGAATCACCCCCCCCTCCCCGAAGTTAGCGCACTTTACCCCCGGACACCCTGTATAAGTTCAATACAGGATATGTGCCGCATTGATTGGTGCAATAAGCGCGAGCGCGTATCCCTACATGGTTTTTTGTCCCTTTTGGACATTTTTACAAATGGATCTTCCGCGGTATTGGACTTATTAGAAGTGCATTTTGTTTTCAAAATTTATTCAGTAAATACTAAATATTAATAAGTAGGTATATCACAAAAAAATTATTTTTGTTATAAAAAGTTATCTAAATAACGTTATGTCATAATTGGATTACATCGTAAATAAAAAATGTTTTTAAAGCAATTAAGTGATCAAATGAATCATTTTAATCATTTAAAATTACAAATTTGTGTCAAATAGTAGATAAGCTCAAGTAGATTCTATTATTAGCAATGAAATAGTGATTTTTTTTAAAACCCAGAATAAAGAATCATCAATAGAATTGAACTAAACCAAATCAATAGGTTCTAATATATTAGGAAGATTAATAAATAAAAGCTATTATTTTTATTAAAACTTTTGGCTTAAGTTAATTAATAAAGATGTTACTTTTTGTTATATTAAAAAAACGAACTGTTTTTTTTAATATTTCCTACGACACTATATTCGTTGGCTACAGACGCCTTCATGAATCGATAGTAATTGTATATTCTTGATAATTTGATAGTTAATTATTTTCTAATTTAATAATTAATTAAAAGCTAATTTCTAGTTCAGTGTTATGATGAAATTCCTTTGGATCTAGGGAAAAATATATATCTCTCGGGCGGGTACCCGGCGTTGCTCGACTTTTCTCTACTTTCTATTAATATGATATGCATCTTTTATTTAAATAGGGTTTTCCAATAAGAGGTTTTATTTTGAATAGCCCGCTATTTCGGTAGATCTTACTTTTGAAGCTGTCATTTTTTGACATTTGACAAGTAGAAACTACGCCATTAATAAAAATGGAACGATACACGCTTCAACAACGCATTGAAATTATTAAAATTCACTTGAGTGAATCAAATGCAAATCATCTTGAGTGATGAGGCCCATTTCCACCTCGGTGGCTTCGTCAACAAGCAAAATTGTCGCATCTGGGGCTCGGAAAACCCAAGAGATATTGTTGAATTATTATCCTCAACGTGTGACTGTTTGGTGCGATTTATGGTCCGGCGGAGTCATTGGACCTTACTTTTTCGAAAATGAGACTGGAGCAACAGTTACGGTGAATGGATTGCGCTATCGAGAGATGATCAATGATTTTTTATGGCCGGAATTGGATGGTATTGATCTGGACAACGTTTACTTTCAACGAGACGGCGCTACGTGCCGCACAAGCAACGAAACCATTGATCTTTTACGATTGAATATCAAAATAACACCTCTTATTGGAAAACCCTGTATATATATATAATTTATTTCGGAATAAATTTTCTGAATGATAGTCAAAATCCATTGCGTAATTTAGAAGAACTAAGCACACAAACAGACAGACGCGGATAGCGACTTTATTTTATACAATTTAGAGATTAAGACCAACAAAGAGTAGAAGATACTCTCAGTATCGCCCTGGTGTAAGACCACCATTCAGAATTGAAACATTGCTTTAAATGGCTTTAGTCATGTTTGGTGACCATATCTCAATGGCCATCCTTCCCCTCCTCACTAGCGTCAGCCTCACAACATACCCCAATAGGTGATGCCATAGTCTCACTGGCTCCTGACGGTTGTGAGCAGTTGAGACTGTTGTGCGGTTTCCACATAGGCCACATTTCCATAGGCCACGAACCGCCACTGATTATAGAGGAACTGCGTCGAGCACCTAGTGTCGTAACTATATAATTAATTATGTACATCTATGATATTGACAAGTAAATTGGCTGCAATTCATGGCTTTGCTGTAAGTAATGTATTTCAATTTATCGTTTTACGGACTCGCTAAGTAATAAGAACATAAATGCAACAGCTCTAGGCGTAAATTACCCAATACATCAAGATAAGAAAATGTGTGCAAAATGAGCAAGAATTAATACATTATAAATATTAATAAATAGTCAGGCGTTGCCCGAGATTTATGCAGAGGTTTTCGAAATCTAACGTAGACAGTAACACTCCTCTTGTTTTGAAGGTCAAGTGTGTAAAATTTTATCAGTCGCGGAATAAAACTGTAGATTTGTATAAATATCAAATTCATGCTGCCCGCCCAGTGTCCGCCACGAATCCGCCCGCCACAGGGTACAGACACTCTCCTTTATATGTTTTTTTTTTTAAATTGAATATACAAACATATAACAATAGATTTATAAATACAGATAGTTTGAGACTAATTGCAAAAAAGGTTTTTTTTTAACGAAACTGTCCAAGTCAATTGAGAAATTGTTTCTCGTGTTTGAATTGGGGAGTGGCGCCATTATGGTTTATAAGTGTTTAAAAAACCTACATTAAGGCGATGCACTACGTCGTGTAATATATTAAATTGAGCCGCTATCAATAACAACCCTTACGTAGATGGCGATAAGGTTAAGATTCCCGCGTAACACCATCCGCCTGTTTTGATTTATGCAAGAAAAAAACATGGCCAAAAAGTGCCTTTTATTTTATTTTGTGGATGTTCAGGCATATATGTTTAATTTTTTTTCCTTAATTTTATAAATAACTTAATTTGCCACATTATACAATAAAATCATAACGGAAAATGGGTTCGTAAGTAGGAGATTTTGAACTTTAAAGCAGTTTTCATAGGCCTTATACATTATTTTTTTCTGGGCTTATAAAAAGACTTGTCTAAAAAATACTTGATTGTTTCAAAGGCCAAGATGTATTCTACTCGCAGTATTTAATTAAAGCATCTGAAACATTTCTAGGCGACCAAATTTTCAAACCAAAAACACATGATTTTGCATTACTACGTATGGCATTGCCTTTTTTTAAAAAACAGCGCCATCTGTTGGACAAACATATTTTTTTAGAAAAACAGCGCCATCTGTTGGACGTAAAATCAGCACGCGTTATTGTTTCTCTATCTGCACAGACATCTTGAGCCACAGAAACGTGTGGCGGGGTACTACTAGTTATTAATAGATTACCTGACAGGAAGTTCTTTTCTCAGGAATATGAAGGATTTCCTTTCGCAGGCATTTAGACCTGAAACAAATAATAAAATATATTATTTTTAGCCATTATAAAAGAAAGACAAACAAACTCTCATTACATATTATCATTATGGGCAAAAATGTTGCTTCTGGGTTGGAACCCGACGCATTTGCCAACTCAGCTACTAACTACTCTCTGCATTTTTTCGTTTATGTTTTCTGAATCTGCTGCTTCTTCTTTATTATTCAAGCAAGCCTTACTTTGACTAGATGGATAACTTTGGCTAGGTGGCTAACTTTGACTAGGTGGCTCACTTTGACTAGGTGGCTAACTTTGACTAGGTGGCTAACTTTGACTAGGTGGCTCACTTTGACTAGGTGGCTAACTTTGACTAGGTGGCTAACTTTGACTAGATAGTTCTGATTTCCGGTTTCGAAAATCTGCTGAATCCACTTTCTTATTAAAGCAAGCCTTACTTTGAATAGGTGACTAACTTTGACTCGGCATTTCAATATTATGGTATCTACTATCTACTGCTTGAAGAAAGTATGAAACAAATAATTGTAATTGAGATAGTGATGTTTCTATACAGTTCAAAATTAAGTAAATAGGTATTTAAATCTAATCATTTCAGAGAAAATTTATGTTTTGATGTAAAAAAATAGAAACAGACCTCACGTCCAAAAATGATGTTTCTATTTTTTTCTTACTTAATACATCAAAACATAAATTTTCGATGTATTAAGAAAAAAAAAGACATTGGGAATAGAGAAGAATTGCGGGGTCCACCAGTTAACTACTAAAAAGGAGTATTGAATCTCAGGCAAACTACTAAAATAATAAGAGTCAACTTAGAATCTTAGCCAACAGAAATAAAGGGAGATATGGCATGGAAGCGTGCAGACTGTCGCCGAGTTACAAAAATCTATTACGCTTTATGTCATTCTCGTATTGAACATGGAATTATAGGATGGGGATCTGCTGCATCTAAGTATATACATAACCTGAACACATTTCAAAAAGGAAGCATAAAGACCATACTGAAAGTACCCAGAAGAACGCCTGCGATTAAAATTTTCAATAGTTTTGAAGTACCAAATGTACAACAAATATATGCTAAAAATATACTATTTGAAAAAAACTGAATCCTTTACAAAACTAGGTCAAATCACAATGACATAAAAAATATTCCTGTTCATAAAACCACATTCGGACAAAAAATTATATTTATTTTACGACGAAACTCCACAACATCCTTCCCTCTGATATGAAGCGAATAGAACATTTGAATGATTACAAATCAAGATTAAAAATCTGGCTGAAAGAGATTAATGATAAAACCCTGAAAAAACATTAAAAACGACTTAGAAAACTAATAAAGCAGAAATGAATAACTTTAGTTCTCCTCAGCACAGGTCACCCTAGTGAGGGCTAAGAACTGCAATTTATTATACATATATTTAATATCATATTTTGTATGTGCAGTGTTTAAATAGTCGCTATAATAACAAAATACAAAAAAATTAAAAAAACTATGCTTAGAATTAATATTTATTTATTTGGTTTTACGTCCAGCCGGGCTCTTACATGGATAAGAACAGAATATAGCTAGTGAGCTATCAAAATGATACAAACAATTTTTAAAGCGTGATATAACAGTAAACTGATAAACTGAATATGAAAAAAATATTAGTAAAACAGTAAGATAAAATAATATAGAAACTATAACAATACTACATATAAGATAAATCACTAAAATCACATTACCAACGCTACTATAATTTGTAGGATTCAACAAAGTGCTGGTATAGATTACGCTTAACCCCTTCAGCGTTCGAGGGTCAAATATGACCGGGCGCCCATATTTTATAAAACAATTTTTATCATATTTTTTATCATGCGGAAATACATTTTTTTACGTTAGAAAGAGAAATAATAATTCTCTTCAGTTTGCCTCAAATATTCATACTGGAATACATTAATAAAATCCTAAAAATAGCCAAAATGAATAATTCGAGATCAAAGTGAAGGCAAAATTTTCTCACAAATTCCCCAAACAAAACGAATGTTCGTGTTTTCGAAATATTGAGTTGTCTATTTGTTCTGATTGGAGTAATAAATTAAGTAAAAATGTGGTTAGCCTTTTTGACAACATTTTTCATTTTTGTTTGATATTATTTTTTTTTAAATAGTGGTGTTTATTTTAAATGCATACACCGGAAAAATAATTTTATCTTCGTTCTAAAACAGTATTGGTTTTTAGGGAAAATTTTAAAATAAGATTTATATAGCGCATTTGAAATACACAGAAAACATTGTAAACTGAACAAATTTGATGAAAGTACTGAAGGGTTAATTCTATAAATGGAGTTACTAAATAGATCAATAATATCCCCAAACTTGTAGCACAGATCACGCAACCTATTAGTTAGTGAGTGTGTCTGATAGTTGGTTATATATGTATTGCAGAAGAATGTTACATTTTGTCTTGTGTTCCTAGTGGCAACGATGGCAGGACTGTCAATTAAGTTATTAATGACTCTGTATAACACAACCGGGTCTGACATAATTCTCTTAGATGAGATAGTATTACAGTAGTATTGGTAAACAATGTTGGCGACACGTTTTGTGCCCATCTTCCTTGTTTCCATTATATAATAAGACGCATGATGCCTCAACAACTACAGTCTGGCTCTTAAGATACTGAGAGTGGATATCTTGCACTCTGGACCGAAGACAATAAAAAACCGATAAATAAAAGATATCTCCATCAATTCGTGTATATTTAATGTGACATTTCAGTAGATTAGCATCTTTAATTGGTAGCTAATTTTAAGTACGACAGTGTTTGTTCATACATTATGTGTTACATTTCATAAGTGCACGTCCAGTTTCAGACAATGTTAGAAAGATCTGCTAAAATGATTAAAAAAATAATAATAACAAATTATATGTTATCATTTATTTATATCTCTCGATCTCATCTCACTAAGAAGACTCCGCCAAGTAAATATTGTGCATGGATTTTGGCCTTGTCAAAATAGTATGACAAATTGATAAGGAGACCTTCGAGATAACAGGCATGCTGAAGTTGTGATCTTTCCAAACCCCAAAATAGGTCTACATGAAGTATTTCTATTTTGAAATTTTATTATGGTTACATAGATTATAAATTAAATCGCCAGCCTACACGACAAAACATGTGGTATTTAATTCATCACAACAAAATTATTCTCTGAAATCATAAGATTTGTAAGTAGGATTTAAATACTTATTTACTTATTTATAAACCATAAAGAAACATCACTACCTCAATAACAATTATTTTTACATACTTTCTTCGGGCAGGTAGACACCATAATATTGAAACGCTGAGTCAAAGTTAGTCACCTTTTCAAGACTTTTCTTTAAAAAAACTTTAGCCATTTTATAGGAATAATGGCTGATATGATATCCAACTACACCAGCACCACCGGCTGGATTCTTCTTCGGCTTATTCTAAATTATATTATTTTTAGATACCATAATTACCATAAATATTTCTATCCTTGGTATATATACAATATAAACTATTACCAACGAAAGCTCGTTCGGACGTCATCGACGTTATTCTCTTCCCACTCAAGCATCTTATTTGAAAACGATAAAGACAGAAGATACTAGAACAATGACGTCGCATGTCGTTATGTCGTATATGTACCTATATTATTAATTACTGCAATAATGTACACTCATCTTCCAAACACAAGCAAACGCTTCCACTGGTAGAATAGAAATAATATTTTATACAGGGTTTTCCAATAAGAGGTGTTATTTTGATATTCAATCGTAAAAGATCAATGGTTTCGTCGCTTGTGTGGCATGTAGCGCAATCTTGTTGAAAGTAAACGTTGTCCAGATCAATACCATCCAATTCCGGCCATAAAAAATCATTAATCATCTCTCGATAGCGCAATCCATTCACCGTAACTGTTGCTCCAGCCTCATTTTCGAAAAAGTAAGGTCCAATGACTCCGCCGGACCATAAACCGCACCAAACAGTCACACGTTGAGGATAGAGAGGCTTTTCAACAATAACTCTTGGGTTGTCCGAGCCCCAGATGCGACAATTTTGCTTGTTGACGAAGCCACCGAGGTGGAAATGGGCCTCATCACTCAAGATGATTTGCATTTGATTCACTCAAGTGAATTTTAATAATTTCAATGCGTTGTTGAAGCGTATATCGTTCCATTTTTATTAATGGCGTAGTTTCTACATGTCAAATGTCAAAAAAATGACAGCTTCAAAAGTAACATCTACCGAAATAGCGGGCTATTCAACATAACACCTCTTATTGGAAAACTCTATATGTAAAACCTATTTTCAATGTATCTTAAATTTTTTTTACAAATAACAAAATAAAATATGAAGTTATCTTTTTCGGTCAGAGGGACTAATTCCAAAAACATTATATTATTTTTATTGTATACTTTAGGCCAGTGGCGGCTCGTGACTTTTGGGTGTACTACAGTGCTAATATTATTAAAAACTGCTTTACTACTGCTTTAGGCATACATTTTGGCATTGTTAGTGCATATTTCGCCAATTTTTAATGCACATTACAATATGTGATGTATATTCTTCATTATCATTGAAAATACAACCCTTGATACGAATTGCCTCCACTCCTGTTCAGCTCGTAATGCCTAAGTCGAAATATTGGATTCCATACAAAAAAATGACACGTGGAAACAATGGCAGACAAATATAACACAGGGTGTCCGAGGGTAAAGTGCGCTAACTTCGTGAGGTGATTCTAGATAGATGATGGTAGAAGTAAAAAAAGATTTCGAAATATCATTTTTTCCCATACAAAAATATTTTTCGGAGAAGATTGGTGCAAGATGGGATGGCCACTGGAGAACATTTGTATAGGAGGTCAAATCCTTGAAGATGACACACCCTAATTTCTAACTAATTGATTTGAGGTCATTTTTGGTGCCACAAAGTCTAATCTCTATGTTATGTATTACTATGTCCTGAAATTATCAATACTGATAGCAATAATATCAATCAATCAATCAAATACAGAGAGGAGAAAGAATAATTCCACTGATTTTTATCTGCCATATTATATTTTTATAATTTATCTCTTATTTATCTTTATGATTATTATACTGTATCTATAATCTATTTATCTTTGTTTTTGTACTGTTATTAGGTCACCTTACCAACCAGCACTAATATGTGTTTTTGATTCCGGATGTGGTACCTACGCGATAGATATAATGTTGAGCGGTCTGCATAGCTCCCATAAGCACAAAGACCATTGGCCCACTATGCCGTCTTCCATGTTTACGTTATTCCCCCGATAGTAGCCCAGTCCCTAATAAAGTTCACCAGGATTGTCACTAGGTATTGACTTCGTCTCCCGGTTCCCCGCATCTGAACCTTCTTCCTTCGTTGATATCATTCCTTCTGACCACCCGAACAAGTAAAAAAAAAACTAAAGCATTCCATATTTATTATCAATACTAGAAGATAGAAGAATTGCACAGCATTTAATTTAAACCGGCCATTACTTTGGATTGTTTCTGAAGTCCTGGGAAGGCCCAAAACGCACAGAGCTCGCCTAATTAAGGAGGCAATTAAAATTCATAACAATCCCATTAACATTACCGAAGACGAAGGGGTTAAGCTCAATAGTTCTTGGTATCTGGTAATTGATGGCTACACCAAAACAAAACGCAGAAAACCATTTTAAATTATACTGTAATACCAGCTCTTATGCTGAGAATACATTTGCGGGCCGAAAAGCGAGCCGGTCCTCGAATTATGGGAAAGGAACGAAGCTCGCGTTTCGGCTCGCAAATGAATTCGCGCCATTAGAGAACTGGAGTTGGCAACACAGTATCACATCTAATTACATAAGCACACACTTTACCACATCGATTACACATCTGCCCTGATGATGAACACTGTAATGCTGTCTGAAACGTTGACTAAAGAAGGCGGTAGCGCAATATGGCATAATATTATAAAAATAAATCACTATAATACTTACACCGCGGCCGTGAAAACCTCAAATCATATAGTTTAATTTTACCTTGTTTTTAATCTGTGTATATTAAATATCTATGTATACTATATTGTTTATATAGTTAGTTTTTACCTTATCTGTTTTCCTCTTAATCTCTCAATTCCACTATCAATAATTATGTTTTTCTAAACATTTGGGTTTTTATAAACATTTATGTTTTTGTAAACATTTATGTTTTTCTAAACATTATGTTTTTTTCTGTATAATATGTATCTTACGTGTAAACTTCACTGGTTTATGCAGCCCAGTAAAGTATTAAAGTATTTTTTTTAAATGTGCATATTAAACTGTTTGTTTCCCCAAACAAAGTACAATAAAAATCATACATCAATTAGAGATTCTTCATCACTAGAGACCGGATTATATGCATTTGCATATTTGCATATGCAAATGCATATTTAGACCCTTTTCAGCGGAAGTTGCATATTTTAGCAAATAATTTGAGATCTTGCATATTTACGCTTGCTGACGGCCTGCAGAGAACTTGAAAAGGCAAATCATTCTACGATCGCCAGATTTGTGAATGAGGGTATAAAAAAAATATTTCCTGAATCTTCTGCGGATGAAAATGTGTATGTGTTGCTCTCAGATGCTGCCCCCTATATGATCAAAGCAGGCAAAGCCCTCCAAGTATTTTATCCCAATTTGATTCATGTGACGTGTTTTGCTCACGGAATTCACAGACTCGCCGAAGAAGTGAGATCCACGTTTGCGAATGTAAATAACCTGATTTCATCAGCAAAGAAAGTGTTTCTTAAGGCGCCTGCTCGTATAAAGGCCTACAAAGAAAAACTGCCAAATATCCCTTTACCTCCTGAGCCAGTAATAACACGTTGGGGTACATGGATCGAAGCTGCGATGTTTTACCATGAACATTTTGAAGCCATCAAGGGTGTTATCAATGACTTCGATAGTGCAGAGGCTTTGGCAGTTTTCCAGTGCAAAGAATCGTTTGACGACGCCAGTATTAAAAAAAAAACTATCTATGATTACCACTCATTTCGCCTACATACCTGCAAGTATAAAAACGCTTGAAACTCATGGATTGGCATTGAATGCATCTATTCAGGTTATGAAGGAAATTCGCCTTATGAATTCCTCGTTGCCACAGCTATTCCGGAGTAAACTCAAAGAAAAATTTGAAAACATACTGAATAATAACCTAGGGTTTGAACCTTTGTACCAAATTGATAACTTCATCAACGGGGCAGGTGAAATTTTGCCCGGAACAATAAGTTCAAAAATCGCACCCAAATTTAAATTCTGTCCAGCCACATCAGTAGACGTAGAACGTTCCTTTTCCGCTTACAAAAATATATTTAGCGATCGTAGACACAATTTGTCTACAGAACATTTAGAACAGTACTTAGTCATATACGTTTTTAAAGGTAAATTCTAAATTTTATTGTTAAATACATTTTATAATTGATATTTTCGAAAATATAATTGTTATCCTTGAGAACTAATAGCTTACTAAAATAAAAAAAAAATATGTAAAAATACGACTTCCTGTATTATTTCATGTTGCATATTTTGACCCTTTTTATGGATTTTCGTGCATATTTTAGCTATTTTTATTGCATATTTGCATGCATATTTTGGGCTATTTTTGTTGCATATAATCCGGTCTCTATTCATCACTTAACATTCTATGCAGCCATTATAATGTTTGCTAGACACTTCCAACAGATGCTTGGGTCTCCTAAGGTGAGTGATCTGTTATCAGTGAGTTAGGCACTATCCACATCACTTTGTTAGGGTTTGGGGCAGTTTGGGCTGATTAAGAACACTATTCAACATTCTTTACTAAATTATTATTTATTTCTTCCCAGAACCATCTCATTATGTCATTAAGACTTTTTACGCAGCATCCCCAAGGATGACAAAGGCCATGAAGCAAAATGTTAAGCAAAGAAGCATTTATATTTTTAATAATTAAAAAAACTCTTTTATCATTTGACCGGTCGGTGGCCGAGTTGACATCGCGCTTGTTTCCCACTCAGGCGTAGTGTGTTCAATTCCTCGGCTGGCTAAGTCCTCCATCACAACACAAGCAACATTTTCAGCTTACTGTGGTGGTAGTAGGAGATTTTCAAATATTGTCATGTTATTCGTAACCCGGGAATGTTTGTCTTTCTTTTAAAAAAAAAAAAAAAATCATTATTAAAATATACAAAAATATTAAAGATTAAAAATCATCATCATTTAGATTAGATTCATTGCCAATTTTAGTGAGAATATAAGCAAATATAACGCACAGAGTTTTGGCGGCCGGGCGGAAAGACCCGACGAGACACGAAACAAGAATCGGTTTTCTCCCCCTAGGCGCGTCAAAATATGTTTCACATCAACATGTGTTTTTGAAACTCGGGCGATGCCGGTATTCAAATTGTTATTCGACAAATAGTCGATAACAAAAGCATGTGTTTTCGTACTCAATGTTTTATGTTCCTTATCTATGATATTGCTATATGAAAGGAGTTTATCACTACAGTTGGTATATACAAGTACAGTGTAGTGTAGTGAATATACGAAATGCTGATTACATGAATGTACTTGCGTCATAAACCATTAATGTTTACAAATAATAACATACATGTCTGGGATGTGACCACAATATACTACTACATACAGACTTAACGAGAAATACATCTTTTACACTAAAAACAACATATTAATGTTGATTTTTTAACCTAGGAATCATAAGTGGCGATTCAAGTGGTAAGTCATTGAAACTCGGACAAAATCCTTAGCCCTTCAGGTTTTTAAATATTTTTACCAACAAGTCCTAACCACATGGTGAATTCTCTTGGAATTTCGGAATGCTCCCCAGGTATCTAAATTACTTATTTTTGAATTTGTCGTTAAAAGAAATACTATTTTAGAAACTTGATTAAATTATCTTTGTAATATTTGCATTTGATAAAAACACTGTTCTTTCTAAAAAATATTTTTTTAATATCAAACATGAAAATGTTGACTAAAAACATTTTAACTCGGAACGTCCATAATTTTGAAATAATTCGATATTTATGAAGCACATTCCTTTTGTGTAGGTAATAAGTAATAAAACGTTCACTTTACTTTTTACACAGTTAATACAATAAAAAAATATAAATAATTTTTTAACTTTCGACTATCAATAAAAAAATGCCGAAATTCGTAATATCATGAAATTTGACATTTTTTAAAAATTTTATCCATGTATAAATATTTGATACAAACTGTGAAGAATAATTATGTATCTTTCCAATGACGAACATATCACATATCTATATCTACGCATTAAAGAAAAAAAAAACTTTTATAATGTAATTAACGCCCCGGTCAGATCTGTCTTTCAGAGGCTATAATGGAATATGATGTTTGTGGCTAGTAATGTCCTTCCGAGGCCTGAAGGGTTAAGCTGGCGGCGTTATTGTTGAAATTGCCACTTTATGTAAAAACGCCTCAACCCAGGCCAGGACACAATTAAAATCTTCTCTTTAGTTGCCGAAAAAATGGAAAAAAACGTTTTAAGTAAAATTGAAATGCTCATATCGAAAAAAAAAATTTTTTGGGTTCTCTTTGTAATGTAGATTTTCCTACTTCCCGCTTTCCAGTTAGTTTTCCGCCAGTGCTACGAGTTTCCGGACATCATGTATAATAATTATTATCTATCTACATTAATATTTTTAAATGCTATAATTAAAGAATTTGGCATGCTCAAACTAGTATAAAAATATTACAATTTGTTATTTCGGCTACTGGCATTTTACCTAGCTCTCATTCAAAATTTAGGCGTATTAGATCTGTCAAAGAATTTATATGTAAAAATTCAAAAATCAGTCATTTTAAATACATGCAGGATTACGAAAGATTTTTTAAATATTTATATTGTGGGATCAATAGGATTTATAGGTCCAATTAGAAGTTCTACCGAGCCGATCACTCTGATAAGAATATATGTGGAGTCGGTGAATTATTTTCCCATTTGATCTCTGGTAATTTGACGTGTTGTTCTTGTATTATTTTGTATTTATTATGCTTATATAATGCACTTGCATAATGTGGATTGACTAGATGATCATTTGTGGAAAACTGTGTGGAAGGGTTTAGTTTTTCCTGTGGGGAAGATTTAACCCGGACATAAAGTCGGAAAAACAATTATAGGCGGATCCTACAGAAATAGGGGCCGTTTTGATTCAGTGTCCTGGCCTGGGTTTAAGTGGTTTGGCTCATTGAATAGAGAATAAACAGAGCCATAATAATACAGAGAGAGAAAATAAATAAATTACTTATTAGCATCAAGCAGTTGCACTCCTCTCTTGCCATCGCACATCCCTTGTTAGACCAGATATTATAATAGTTTCATCGCCTACGTTGTTTTTTTAAAACTATATTGTCAAATTCCAATCGTTTGTCCAGTATTACGTGTAACGCCATTGTTGATAGTCCATTTTTTGAACTGTCAGTCGGCTAATTATAAAACATAGCTGAAAAACGATAAAAGCTTATTAAATAACATTTAAGATGCCGTGAAAGTGTTCATCCAACAAGTAAACAAGTGTTTTGAATGAAAAAACGGCAAGAATATAATTTCACGTATAATTGAAAGTTTAGGTAAAAATTCCCGTCAAACTTTTTTTCCATTTAACGAAATTTTAATTTGGCGAAACGCCGCTTGCGGTTGCTTTGTTTCTTCTCCATAATTCGTGGCTCGGCTCGCGGAAATTTTCTTCTGTTTATAAGCACCCCTAGCTATTTTATGTCGTCATTGAGTTTGCCAAGCGTCGGTTTCGATTTTAGAATACGTAAAAAAAACAGTTCGTTAAACTCAGCCAAAAAAATACAAAAAATAAAAAATAGTATAGAATTATTCGAAAAACTTTCGTAAGTAGAGATTTGACACTTCAAATCATTTTTACAGATATTCTAGACTTAAAATACAGAGTGTTCCAAAAAGAGGTGTTATTTTGAATAGCCCGCTATTTCGGTAGATGTTACTTTTAAAGCTGTCATTTTTTGACATTTGACAAGTAGAAACTACGCCATTAATAAAAATGGAACGTACACGCTTCAACAACGCATTGAAATTATTAAAATTCACTTGAGTGAATCAAATGCAAATAATCTTGAGTAATGAGGCCCATTTCCACCTCGGTGGCTTCGTCAACAAGCAAAATTGTCGCATCTGGGGCTCGGAAAACCCAAGAGTTATTGTTGAAAAGCCTCTCTATCCTCAACGTGTGACTGTTTGGTGCGGTTTATGGTCCGGCGGAGTCATTGGACCTTACTTTTTCAAAAATGAGGCTGGAGCAACAGTTACGGTGAATGGATTGCGCTATCGAGAGATGATTAATGATTTTTTATGGCCGGAATTGGATGGTATTGATCTGGACAACGTTTACTTTCAACAAGACGGCGCTACGTACCACACAAGCAACGAAACCATTGATCTTTTACGATTGAATATCAAAATAGCACCTCTTATTGGAAAATCCTGTATTATACGTATATAAGGAAATGTCTTTTATTGGCTGAATGAAATCTCCAGCCTTTTTTCTCTCGTCCGTTTGCGGCTTATCCAATAAAACGTTTATTTTCATCGCAATACACCATAGTAACTTTTGATGTGATCCACCAAGGTATCGATTCTCCAATCCAGGCCACTCGCAATCGCCATCGAAAGTACATAAATCGGTCGACATTCTTATTCTTGAATCTCGTCGAAGGTACATACTTACATACGCAACGTTTATGGCCGGAATTGGATGGTATTGATCTGGACAACGTTTACTTTCAACAAGACGGCGCTACGTGCCACACAAGCAACGAAGCCATTGATCTTTTACGATTGAATATCAAAATAACACCTCTTATTGGAAAAACCCTGTACTAGCTTAAAATGCCCAATTCATTTGGCCAAGGATGTGTTCTACTCGCAGCGTTCAATTAAAGTATCTAATATGATCAACTTTTCAGACTAGAAAAGACAATTTTGGATGATTTTATAATACATCGAATAACAAATATGTAATACAGAAACATACACCTATTAATATTATGTTTACACAATCAATGAGCTTTTCCACTCTAAAAGGTACATTGGTACAACCGCGTACCAAGGTCCTCTAAAACAATAAAAAATAAGACAAATATATTTGTAAAGAATTCATGGAAACACCATTTTCCAATGTTCCTGTATTTACACTTTATCTTATCACTTTACTAAACTCCATTTCACAACAAAACAAATACAAATGCAAACGTTTACGTACGGGTTTGGTTTGTGGGATAGACTTTATAGTTGTTTTCGACAGCTGAGCAAATGTTTTTATTTTACTTTTGAATCAGATATCAAATAACTACGATTATTTACGTCATCTATGTCAAAACAATTAGATTTGATAAAACGCAAATGTAGGGCATGCATGTAAGTAAATAACAGTAATGTGTTTAATAATTTATTTAATTCTGGGATAGAAAATATATCGATAAATTTTACAGTTAACGGCCATTGCTACCAAGCTTTCCTTAGCCGCGGCTAAGAAGATACGGCTTAGGCCCGGTATATCAGTCAGTCAAAATAAATTTAAGCGGGTTGAATCAGACGCTCAAGCCTTGACTAGCTTTCTTTTTAAACGCCGCACACTGGGGCCAAATACCAGAAGTTGATACAATAAACAAAAAAAAATAATTCAATAATACGATGTCGTTTCAATTGTTTCGAGGTACCTCGATAGTTGTAGCATTATTATATAGCAGGTAGAAACCCTTGACCATACCCTTCTACCTGTGACACCGCTCAGTACAGAGCGAACACTCGTGCAGATAATACGCCGTTTACAAGTGCCAGCATAAACATCAAGTTCAAGTATTTATTTCGGAAGATACCTATTACGAATCCCAAAAGTGAGTATGGAACCATCATGTTCAGGTATTTATCTTTTTTTTTTCACATTATATTTTGAACATTTTTAATTATTTTGATAGATAAAATTGTATATCAAATATATACAAAAATATAGTAGTGATTTTTAGAAAAATTATATTCTTTTAGAGATTAGTTGAGCTCCGGGCACCTCCGGGCTATCATTCAAACACTTTTAAGACCAGTAACTATTGTTATTTACGAATCACTTTTAAAATCTTGCACATATGTACACTTTTTTAAGTAATGAATTATTTTAATGTGATCGGTAGCTATAATTAAAATGAACAGTTTTTTTAAAAACTCAGGATCATACAATTTACTATCATGTTAGTTACAAAACCTGTCAGAATAGAGATTTATTTCAAAATAATCATCACTGACATTCAATTTCCATTTTTTGGACGTAAGGTGGTAAAGTGTAACTCAAAGATAAAACTTCATGGTCTCCCTTCCTAAAACTGTTTATACCACATATCTGGTCATAATAGAACAAAGATAGAATGCGTTTTCTGAGAGACTAAGTCGTGTCAATTGGTGACAAATATAGCACAACGCAACTCAGTGGTTTTTTATGCCTCGTGACAAATACAGCACTACGTGAACCGAGCGGAGAAATTTATTCATTTTCTTTTTTTCACACAGGTGTGAATTCTGATACCTTATTCATGACAAGACGACAATTATTCACAATAATGAAGAACTCTGGACACATTCCAGATCAGCTAAATTCACTGCAAAGGGAAATGGAGTTGAGGACAGGATGCATCGGTGATCTCAGAAAACATATTTCGAAAAGGATAAATCGCTTCAAATCGGAACACTGTTCACAATGGGTAGCAGGGCACCAGATTGAAGTAAGATTTCTGGAGAAAAACAAAACATTGCTGGACTCATCAATTTATTTTCCTAATCTTACACTAAAACACGGTGGTCCCGGTCGCCCGAAAATTACCTTTGATCAAAGTACAAGACGAAAGAAACGACAAAAGACTCTGGATTTGAGAAAGTCTACTCCTCTAACTGAATTACTTTATGCCACACAAATGGAACTACAGGACAGACAGAGGCGTCTATAGCAATCACTGATATTTTATCTGATTCATCAAGTCCCAGTAAATATTTAAAAGCTTATAGAAATTCTCTTGAAACTGTTACTATGTCAGGAGAGGTGCTATAGCACTCGTAGTGGAAGCGGGATTATCTCGACACCAATACAATGTAATAAGATCAATTGCTCCAAAACTTTACCCGTCTTATAAAATTGTACAGGCCGCAAAAAAGGAATGTTACCCAGTGACTGAAAAAATCAATGTTTCATACTTCAGTTCATTTTGATTTGCAGACAATGCTCAATCTTGCGTTTGGTCTTCACTCAGGGCGATGATTAATTATACGTATTAACGTACACTCAACTCTAAGGAATTATAAAATATGTTTTCAGTTTGTTGTTTTTGTCATCAGATCCTCTGGAAGCAGCCAAAAAAAAGTTGACCACACTCCCCATAGAAGCGGTAGAACTGCTAATGGCTCCACCATTACAGCAGACAGGTGAAAATTATTTAAGTACTCAGGATGATGATGATGATAGTGACGATTACGATTATTATGACGATCGTGATGGTGATGATGATAGTGATTTTGACTCAAACAAGTCGGATAATGAGAATTGATTTTTTTGTTATTTATTTATTTAAATCGTGTATATATAATATGTACATAATAAAATTTACATATATTATGTATTTAATTTTTTTGTTTTTTTATAACCTTCCTTTCCACATTCAAATTTTCTCTTAAAAACGTCCCTGTGAATAAAGGGCGTTTTTCATCAATCTTGCCCCAGTGTGCGCCGAGACGCTGGCGGTCACATGTCAAACTTGACATTTAGGTAAATAATTTCATACTTCCATCTCACCAAAATGTATGCAAAATGCATAATTTTAGCAGTATAGACTATTATATTCATCGAGCGATGATGGATGTTGGTGATAATAATTGGTAGACAGTCTGGTAAGGGATATACAGTTTAAGATGGCGTACATTATTTGACATCTGTCATATCTCATTACGTTATATTAGTGAATTTATTGAGTTTTGTATTCAAAATATTTATAAAAATACTAAAATATGCATGTATTACTGATAGGTATAAAAAGTGACACAGCGCGCAAATGACAGTGACAGATGCTTTCATGATTGTGATCTATGGTTATGTTCAAGGTGTTGCCATTTTTGTCGACTTAGTAACGTCCTAAAATATTATTTCTTCTCTAATGGCAACTATCTGTAGGAAATCGTAGGCATGAAAATAATGGTCGTGTAAAGCGAAGATTTTTCATATGGGTCCCATACAAGGATCGGTATGAAAAAAATGAAGGTTTAATGCTAGCTTTAGAGTGACCGCAGACGAGAGACTTTACAACACGTTGCAATAGTTGCGGGTATAAAAAATCCATTGCGGTATTTGGACTGTGTAAGTTTTGGAATTTAATTTTCCCTCGTCAGCGGCCCCCTTAGTGTCCTGGCCTTTGTTGAGGTGATTTTGGCAGATTCTACTATTCGGTAGTAGGTGTACTGGCTGCCTTCCTTTTGCCTAGCATAAGTTATTTATAACAATTCGATTACTAGTGCGCAGTAATTACGCATAATAGATAGTATATCTGATGAAGTAATTAACACCGTACAGCTAATGAAGCCATAGACCATGAATGGCTTCAATTAATTTGTTTAGACGTTACTCGCTAACAGATCTTATACAAGGAGGAAAACGAGTACCTATAGCTAATTTATTAAAAAATCTCTTCAAATTATTGGTAATTAAAAATACTCAATTCTTTCAAGACAGGAATAAAACTACAATATTGTGTAGGTGCAGTAATCCAATATTTTATTTGAAAGAATTGAGTTTGTGCACAAATGTACTCAAATAATTCATCTTAATATATTAAATTAAAAAATGCAAAGTTTTTTTTATATTTTAATTAGCGTCGTCTACGAAGGCAGAATATAACTTGTTTCTTTTGACCTTGACCAATAAAGCAAATTTGGTAGATCTTCTGGAACATCAGCCAATAATTTTTACATATTTGTAATAAGCATTTACTTTGTGGCTCTAAGAGGCTCTATAAAAGATATCAATTTTATTGTAAATAATGTTTATTTCTGCGCGATGTTTATCGATATGTTGACAAGCTTATCTAGAGAGCAGGCTCGGTATACTAACGATTCTTTTATCGATATCAACTGTCATATAATTGGTGTAGTCGCGATTGTCGACTAATAACCGATAATGTTCATTAAAATTGAATCGTGTCGATGTTGGGCTTTCTCGCTGGTATATACTAACGATATTGTTATCGGTATCAACTCTCATACAATTGGTGTAGTTGCGAATGTCGACTAATAACCGATAATGTTGATTAAAATTGAATCTTATCGATGTTCGGCTTTCACGCTGGTAGATTCCCTAATATCGTCATGGTAAATTCCATTCACCATTCAGAGTCGAAAATTCGCTTGGAATGGCTTTAACCGTATTTAGTGACCGGTTCTGAAGAGCCAGGTACTTCCCAACCTTTATCTTCCCCATCTCTTTCACTTCCCCACTCCCTTCATCCTCACAACATACCCGAATTAAGAATGCCGTAGTCCCACTGGCTTCGGAAGCTGAGAACTGAACTCTTGCGCGGTACCTACTCACAAAAAATCTGTTTTTCTTCTTCGTATGGTGGAGAAGAGTTGATGAAGGTCACAGTGGGATACTGAGATTATTCAAGCATGAAGAGAACATTCTTATACAGTGTGTTCTGTTTTAATTTGCCCATAATCGCACAATGCCACATTAGGTCCAATTAGTGCGTGTAAATGCTGTGTAAATCGTTCTTAAGGATATATTTCACAAAAATTAGTAATGATTTGCAGAATTATTATTATGACCGAAATAGCAAATACACTAACTACTTAATACAATGCCCGGTATATCAGTTGGTCAGCATCCTCGCTCAAATCTAAGCGGGCTTAATCGGCCGCTCAATCCTCGATAAGCCGCAAAGTTGTTGCTGTTTCGACGCCGAGACATAAGCAGTAACACGTGTCAAATTTGACATTCACGTAAATAAATACATACTTTCATCTCACTGAAATGTACGTAAATTGCCTAATTTTATCAGTATGATATTAATTGACAATCAAACTAAAATAATTTGGTAAGGTTTTGTAAGAGAAATTTTAAAAGTTCCAATATGAAGAAGAACTGTAAGAATTTTCAGCGGTGAGTTTGTCATAATTTCATGAATAGTGAAAATAGCCTTAAATAAAACAAATACTAATTACAAGTATTCTCGAACTTTAAAAAATCAACTCGTAAATTAAACCCGCGTAAAAATAAACTGCAGTCGTTTGGTTTTCACACAGACATAGGAATTAATAGACGAGAAGATATGGGCGAGGGGTAAAATCAACTGTTGAAGAACGAGGGAACGAGGGAACGAGTGAAGCTGACTGTGATTCGTCAATAAATCAATCTGACAGTAAATAGGCATCTCGCATTATAATATCACCATTTACTTCTTAAAAGTAAAATCTGCTTTGAATGAATAGACATTTTTACATGGGAGCGCAAATTACTCGCCACGTTATGAACAAATTTGCGAAGTCCAAATTCGGCAAAGTAAGGCAGCTTTTATTTTCAGAGTCGTAGTTAGTTTCAGAGTATTTAGTTAAGACACTTTTATAAATGTTCATAATTTACTTCCCAGCAACCAACCAGCTTTGTGTTTCGCGTCCAGACGTTTCTCTATGTGATAGTAACAACTGATTCATATTATACGATGTGAATATGCTTAAAATAAAGTAAAATAATGCTTATATATGGAATGTAATACGACAATTGGGTTTATTCTCTTTTTTCACATCTATTTTTACCAGTTTTCATAGTACAAGTCAAAATTTTGCCGTGTTATTTAGTAAAATGAACCGATGATGCCTCGACCATAGTTCGCACAAGAATGATGACGTCACGTTTTCAAATTTCATTTGAGGCCAAACGCGAGCCCAGCCGGCTCAATGGAACCGGTATGGGGAGTGGGGATAATACGCTTTTAATCACTTAGGGCAGGTCTACTAATATTCATATGTCTATGGGTTTTCAAAAGAAAAAAGAAACACATTCCACTATTAAAATCATAGACAATACCTGCAATATTGGTGACAATCTATGCTTACGAATTAAGCCACGCTAAGCTCGACATTTCAACCAAGCCGAGCTTAAAAGCAACTGATACACCGGGCCTAAATCAATCTCTAGATATATTATTATGTAAGACCCGTGGCTTCATTTAGAGTGCATTACAGAAAACACAGTTTGTTTTGTTAATCAGACAGACCTTATCCGAACAATGAACATGCAGCCCGTGAATGCTACCCATCTCGTAAAGCCATGAATCCTACATCAGTTAATTTCCTGTTAGAATTCACAACAGCAGCTAATGAGACACTTACACTATATATATATATTTTTTTTAATTATATCGTTTTTTTCATGTGAGCGGAATTTTTTTAAATAATGCTGCCGTGATGAGTGTGATCTCCATTGACATTGAACAGCCAAGTTTTTATGTAAATGTATTATTTATCTGTCGAAAGACGAAAATACTTACTTACTTACTTACGAGTTTAGTTAATCGATATTATTATGGATTTAACCAACCATCAAAGGATTCAAGATCGTAGAAATTATTTTGATGTAGATATAGTATTTTGATGCATCCCATGTACATTTTCCTGTTATACAATTTGATGTTTATTTGATTTTATATACGTCCAGCTGGAATTATCATACTGTTCTGAAGAATTTACATTAGTAGCGAAACCGGTCGGCAAGAGGTGTAAAAATAGAAGTGATGTTAAAAAAATATTATTTTATTTTGGGTTGAAATTAGCTAATACGAGTAGCTCAAAATGTTTCAAACGAACACTATTTTTATAAATTCATAGAAATTTTTGTATTTAAAATATTTGCGGATAGGACACCCTCGAGTGCAAAATTACGTATGTCTAATATTATTTTCTAATTAGTTATTATATTTTATTATTTCTCTTCTCTTCCCTTTTTTGTTCTTTTATAAATAAAATAAGTATTCACAAAAACAAAAACAGATGTTTTAAATTTGATGTCAAATATTCTTCCAATTACAATATATGTATCAAGGACTAATTTTGTTCTACCAAATATGTACATAATATGCACTGCAGTTAACAATCTTTATTATTAAGTACATGTGTGTATTATTTTATTTTTATTATTTTAATAATTTTGATCAAACATCAACTCTAAGTTATAGTATATTTTAATTTTCTAATTTTTTCTCCTTTTCTTAACTTTTTTTACTTTTCTTCTATTTTTGTTTTATCTTTAATTGTACTTAAATATGTATGTAATTTAATTTTACTAAAAGGGGAATTTCTCCTAATAGGACAGACAAAACATTTTTAAAATGTATAAAATAACCTGTACTAAATAAAAAAAACATATAATGGCGCCACGAACTAAAAACACGCATTTTTTAAAATTACTATAAAAAAAATGATTTTTTGTAGCATTTCTGTATTTTCAGTAGAAAAAAATCTATTGACATATACAGTCTATTAAAAATACGTGTAAGATGCTCATTCTCGTTGGCCACTAATTGAGATGACTGTCATTGCCACTGAAGCAGATCATCAGACGTGTTCGTGTAAGTACAATTTGTACAGTGTGTGACAGTGCTCACTGCATCATACTGTCCATAGTGTCCATACTCCATTACAGCGCTTCGTGCTTCGTTCCATTTAAATGTATGTACGTAGCGGTGGTGCGTCAATTGAAAGATCAGGAGCACTAAGGACGGGTTGTTTTACAAAATTTGAACAATTCATCAAATTTCTAAGTTAATTTTCAAGTTCTGTTATTATTTCAGTATTGTGAACAACCAACCAAAAATGATATAAGAAAATTTGAAAAGAACCTTTACAGAAATTGAAATTTGATGAATTGTTAAAATTTAGATGTAATTTTTTATGTTTTGTGTAAATTCTATTCAAGTTTTTTTATTATGTCATTATGGGTCATTTGTTCAACTTCAACGGAACTTGAAAAGTATCTAAATTCTGTGAAACAACTGACCGTAAGTAAGTACCTGAATACTTCGTCTGCATTTGGAGAGTGATGAGTCATTATTTGATTATGAATGCAAACAAGACCAAAGTCTTGGTGCTTGGAAGAGGTTACGAATATAATGTTTAAGGCGAAGCACTAAAAAGTAATTCAATATGAGGTGATTTTGGTTTTAAAATTTGATCGAATAGAAATATTTTTGATGTTTTAATTTAATACTGCGAGTTGAACATTTTTATAAGCACCTGAAGAAAATAACGTAGTAGGCCTGTAAAAACTGTTTAAAGATCAAAATCTCCTACTTGCGAACCCATTTATAATTTTAAATACAAATAAATAAACTAGCACTAAAATCCGCAGAAGATATTTGCAGTACCTTTTGATTAAAAAAATAATTTTTCATTTTGATCGGGTATTTTGGCAACAAATCTACATTTAATTTTTTTAATGAAAAAGACCACGCAGCCGTTCTCCTTAAATTTGTGTTTCGGGCGTATTTTTTAGATGAGAATTTCATACTAATTGAGTGAATTAATCTTATTAATGCATCTGTCAAACATTTGAACAAAAATAAATACGCATTTCGAATATAGAATTATAAATTCATAAAATAATTTTGGTAGGTACCTACTTTATAGCTTGTTTGATATATATACGACTTGTAGTTCCAGTAAGTAGTTCCAATTTTGAAAATTAAAAGTTAATTGAACTCGAATAATGTTACGCGTTACGCAGAAATATCTCACATTACTTACACACGCACCAACAAACGGAAATTAGTACGTTTAATAAAATATTCTTATTCACTAGTACCTACACTTCATAATCTGGGTTATAAAGATATGAATTTTATTGATTTTATTTACAACCTCATTGTTCTAAAAAATATGAAATGCATATATAATTTATAATGCACTTTCAGTAAACCACAACCGTAACTTACAGTTTATTATGCATCGCAGGCAGAGTTGACATGTACACAATACCTCCACACTCAGATGCATTTCTTGCATAGAGCGTGTTCCAAATTTGTTTAAATTTCTTCTATTTTATTAAAAAAGGAAGTACCAGAGAAATCTTTAAAAAATATTAAATTTATTGTTATCAAGTTTAATTTGTAGAATTCCAGTTTTTTGTATTTTATTAATTGAATAATATTATTATTCAATACACATCAGAACATGTTTACAATTAATCCGTTTTTGATTGAATACATAATATATAAAAATAAAACATAATTTTCTATTTTTTATTCACTTTTATATATCACTATTCATTTTTTATCACCCGCCATAACACAGGGTCAGCCCTAGCATGGAGGGTGAAATATCACAAAAAACACATGTACTCTCTAAATAGTCTAAATCATGTATCAATAAAATAAATAAAACAAAAATAAATAAATATTTGAAAAATCGATAAACATAAATAACAAAAATTGCACCAATACACACAAAACATGTGATTGTGTGTTGAGTGGGTCAGGAGGGTACCTGGGAGGGAATTTTGACAGATTTTTTTTTTTCGAAAAAAAAGATAAAATTAGGATAATGAAGTTATTTATAGTTAAATTTTTGTTGACGAATAAATTTTCTATGACGATTTAAAACGTGACATTTTCGATTTACCGCCAAAATTGCATATTCGTTTTTATTAGTGAATTGAGCGGCTTTGACGTCACGTCGGTGACAGCCGTCTTACCAGCCAGTGGCAGTTTCTATTGACGTTGTAGCCAATTGGAACCGTTTCGGAATGTGCGGTTTTTTTATCAATAATTATGAATGAAAATATTAAAATTACACATTTTTAGTACAATAATCAAAATCAGAAAAATAAACCTTAAATCTTCCACACATATTAAACATATTATTCATAGTCTGTGAAAATACCTATTTTTTAAATTTTCCACACATATTAAGGACGGGTTGTTTCAGAGAATTTGAACAATTCATCAAATTTCAACGTTCGTTTTCGGGTTCTGTGAAAGTCCTATTCAAGTTCTGTTATTATATCATTATAAACTAATTGCTTGGCAAAACTGATATTAAAACAGAACTTGAAAAAATCTTTCACAGAACTTGAAAATGAACTTTGATATATTCAGAATTGTTCAAATTCTCCGAAACAACCCGTCCTAAATAAACTTTAAATCTTCCACACATATTAAACATATTATTCATAGTCTGTAAAAAATACCTATTTTTTAAATCTTCCACACATATTCAACATATTGTTCATAGTCTGTGAAAATACCTATTTTTTATGCAGAAATTCGCTGTGGATTTATTTGCGATTAACAGCTCAGACCTTCGATTGAATCTTATATTTCGTAATATGTTTACAAGAATTTCTGTTTGCTATATAGAGTGGAGAGTCGTTAATAAATTAAAAGATAAACCAATGTTGAAATATATTGCGGAAATAAGCTACAGGCCGATACATAACAAATATGAACCGAATTCAAATTAAGACGTCAATGCACTGTGCGAAGAACTTTCTGGAAAGATCCGGAAGAGTTAATAATTGAAGGAGTCGTTAAGCAAAACCGGATTGTGTTATGTTGATTTCTGGAATATTAGAGGGGCTAGCGAAATGGAGTGATCTCTGATTAACGTTGTACGAGAAAGGGAGGATGCTTTTAGGCTTCATGTGAATTCCGCGCAATAATAATAATAATATTTGGCTAATTTATGTAGAGCCGTTTTCGTGAAAAATCACCTCAAGGGCACTGTACAAATATATTTATTAAATAATTAATACTAGAACTACTGACTTTTGATAATTAATTTTAGAACACGGGTGCAAAATGCACTTAATTGGTTAAATGAATATATTATCTTAGATAAATGAAATGAATAAATGAAATTAAGGCGATGCACTACGTCGTGTAATATTTTAAATTGAGCCGCTATCAATAACAACCCTTACGTAGATGGCGATAAGGTCTAAATTCCCGCTTAACACCATCCGCCTGTTTTGATTTATGCAAGAAAAAAACATGGCTAAAAAAATTGCCTTTTATTTTGTGGATGTTCAGGCATAAATATTTATTTTTTTCCGATCATTATATAAATAAGTTAATTTGCCACATTATACAATAAAATCATAACCGAAAATGGGTTTGTAAGTAGGAGATTTTGAACTTTAGAGCAGTTTTCATAGGCCTTATATATTATTTTTTTCTGGGCTTATAAAAAGACTTATATAAAAAATACTCGATTATTTCAAAGGCCAGGATGTATTCTACTCGCAGTATTTAATAAAAGCATCTGAAACATTTCTAGGCGACCAAATTTTCAAACCAAAAACCCATGATTTTGCATTACTACGTATGGCATCGCCTTAATCATCGATCTTTACCGCATTTGAGTCCCAACTGCTCCCGAATGTTCGGGGAATGGGAATATGAATGTATGGGGAATGGGAAGGAGATGAAGACAAGTTAAGGTTGGAAAGTACTTGACTATTCAGATTTGTTCACCAAGCACGTTTTAACCCATTTTTGAATGGTGGTCTTTCAACGGGGCGATACTGGCAGTATCTAACAAACTTAATTGAAGTAACTTACAGGTACACGTGTTAAATTGGATTCTGAAAACTCGTAAGGGCTCTCGAAATGGGGTTATAAAGATAAAGCTCTGGCACTGTGACCTGTGACCTCTGATTGACCCAGGGAAGGGTGAATATTTTCTTGAAGGTTAAACTGGTAGTTCTGTGATCAGTTAGTAGATCTCGCCTCCAAAAAAGTATGTTTCTTAGATTTGTAAGTAGTACCTACTTAAAATACCTATATTATTGTTTTTGTGTTTAATTCGTAGAACTCCATTTATTTTTATTATTTTTTAATTTATTCAAATTAAATTTAAAAATATAATAATTAAGTTCTGCAAGTTTTTTGGTTTTTGTTATTGTTGCAGCTATTTCGGCTTTCAAGGCCATTTTCAAACTGTGGTTTTAACCACTTTTAGACGACTTATTTATATGATTCTATTTTACCTCTTCTGAATTTAAAATGATTTATTACCGGTTAAACCGATTTACTGATAAAATAATTGTGACAATAGATTTCATATTCTGTACACAGAATCATTCTATCAGTAAATAGGTTTAACCGGTAATAAATCATTTTAAATTGGGAGGGGGTAAAATAGTATCATATAAATAAGTCGTCTAAACGTGGTTAAAACCACAGTTTGAAAATGGCCTTGAAAGCCGAAACAACTGTAACAATAACAAAAACCAAAAGATAATTGCAGAACTTAATAATTATATTATTAAATTTGATTTAAGTAAATTAAATTTAAAAAATAAATAAAATAAAATACCTATACCTACTTAATTATAAACCTTAGATTTTACGTAACTTTTTTCATTTCAAATAAGGAATAATGCAATTCGTCAAAAGTAATGTCACTATTTCAAAGACAAATCTTTTTTTCAAACATTCTTCTGGTAGCTAGATACCATAATATTGAAAAAAATTATAAAAAAAGTCCAACTAAAGGAAACGACTTCATATTTCAAAAAATAATCTTTACTGAACCATTAAAACGGCCACCACACTGAACCGCAAACGGAACGTACAGATAAAATTACAGAAATACGAAATACAAAACAGTCGAATTTAAACAGGGCTTCGTTACGCTCAATCAAAAAAATTTACTCCAATATAAAACACTTTTCGATTGATTTCTGAATCTTTATAAAATAGTTTGGGTATAATAGGTATCTCAACATTTGCCTCAGGTTAAGATGTTTAATACAGGGTGTCCGGAAATTTGTAGTACAAGCGAGAAACTGGTGAATCTACATCACAATTGGAGCATAGAGCTCTAGAATTAGAGGCGCTATTTCGTACTAGTATCTCGTCGAAACGTGTTTCACCATCGTTAATCGGTGCGTACTGCCCGCAAACCGGATTTTCTAGTTTTCGGTCGTTCGGCGTCAGAGCGTTGGGCGCGTCGAAGGCCAGATAGGACTAATTGGACCAAAGGGGAACCTATATTTTCGCTTCATGTCTCTTCTAAAAAGTACATAATAGATCAAAAATTTCTAGTCGATTTTGTGGATCACTTTTCGAGTAAATCGAGCAAGTTGTGTCCGTAGTTGAAATTCAAATTTAAAAAAAAATAGGTCGCTATGGGTTAATATCAGCTGTTAAATGTATTTTAAAATGCGTCGAAGCACAAACTCGGCTCCAGAGGTTTTGAACCCTTTATTTCCAATATGGAAAAAAAAAAGTTCAATTACGTAGCTGCCGCGGAATATCATTTCTTTGTACGGGATCTATCATCTTGACAGTTGACAGCCGCGTGACTAATTGATCTGACCCATCTCCTGCCGTAGGGGCAAATAATTTTCAAATGTCTCCTGGCTAGCAGATCACGGCATATCATCACCGACACGCCCACACTTATAACACATCTGTCTGGTGTGACAGCTCTGTATGGGATTGTATGACGAGGGGTATGGCCACGCCCAAAGAACGCTTGATGCGTATAGCGTCGTCTGACATAGCCATTAAAAGCATTTAGCGAACATAATAATTGGTTCATTTAACAATACTCTTGAACCAAGTGGTCGACTGTAAAATCGTTGTTAATTTAATGTTTATTTGGGCTTATAAAAGTGATCAATTCCACAAAAAGTTGTTGCCTAATTAATTATTCCACTTGTATATTGTACATCGTAAGTGATCGTGTGATTCCGTTGTCTCTACAGAGTGCTACAATTCATTGTTTCATTACATTGACAGTTCAGTACCTATTCGTAATGTCTGTTCTACCTACTAAAGCGGGTACTAAGTCAAAACGTAATGTTGCCGTGGAGAGCCCCGCTGCCGAGTTGCTCCCTGGTTCAGAGCCAGACTTTGGTAATTTACTAATTTCGTTTAAGGACGAAATTAAAGAAGAAATTAATAAAGTGTTTATGCAATTAAAAACAATGAATGATGCGCTAAGAGAGTGTCACTCCAAAATTAATAACCTCGAAGTCAAAAACAATGAACTTCAAACTAATTATAATCTGGTATTGTCCAAATTAAACCGTCTTGAGCAAACCTCATTAAAAAACAACGTGGAAATTATTGGCATACCGGAAAAAAGAAATGAAAATTTAATAGATATCATAAAATTGCTAGGAGCCAAGGCAGGTGTTGATGTTCTCCCAAATGATATTGATGGAATCTCTCGTACAAGGGTCAAGGAATTACCCAGAGAAAATCCTAAATTTACTCGTCCAATTGTAGTAAAGTTCACAGCCAGCCGCAGTAGAGATAACTTTCTTGCTGCTATAAGGAAGAAAGGCAGTCTCAACTCAAGTGATTTGAAGCTTCCCGGGGACTCCAAAATTTATGTCAACGAGCATCTGACTGCTGCAACCCGTGCGCTCTTCAAGACAGTGAGAGACTTAAGCAAGGATAAAAACTTTAAATTCAGATGGATCAAATACGGAAAAATTTTTATACGCAAAAATGAAACTAGTCCCATTATTCAGGTGACATTGGAATCTGACGTGACTCAGGTTTTTTGCTGATAATCTTCTTAGATTTAGCATCGTCTCGTGTAACTATAAGCTATTATCAATTTATTTTTCCTATCTACCTTATCTTTTTTCCTACTTTAAAATATCATCCTTTGTACTGGTTTTTCTTTATTTGTATAATATTAACAACTAACTCTTTTAATACTACCAACTTTAATCCAAATTATCCTACATTTACTCTGCTTGCGTTACTACAACACCACTCTAATATTTATAATTTACCAGAACATGCCTACAACTATTTTATCAGTCTTATATTTTATATATTTTATCAACTAAATGTACTAAAATGTTGAATGTATATTATCAAAATGTGACTGGACTGCGTTCTAAAACTGATAGATTTTATTTTAATGTTACCAATAACAACTATGATATTATTATGATAACTGAAACTTGGCTTGTAGACAGTATTGCTAGTGAAGAGCTATTTGACAACCGTTACCTGGTATTTAGGCGTGATCGCAATGAGCAAAAAAGAGGAGGTGGAGTAATGATTGCGTTGAAGAAGCACCTCAAAGCTCACGTACAAAATGACTGGAATACGAGTGCTGAAGACATCTGGGTGACTATCTCGATTGAGAATTTCAAAAATATTCATTTATGTTGTGTTTATATACCACCAGGAGTCAATCACTCTCAAAGCATAAATGAATTCATGGATAAATTATGTGCACTTCGAGAACTTTACCACAACGATCACTTCGTCATATCAGGTGATTTCAATTTACCACTAATTAACTGGTCTATTGGTAACGGTAACAGTATGCAAATTATGAATGGTTATCAATCTGAAATTATTTCCAAACTATCAGACACCCTTTCTTTTACTGATCTCTCGCAATACTGCACCTTCCCGAATAATAATCGTACATTCTTAGACCTTGTCTTTAGTTCGTTCCCTGTTAATGTATCTAATACTGATGATTATCTCATACCTGAATGTAAACATCATAAAACCATTATTTTCGACATCAATATAGCTCTGGAAACCCCTATGGTGGACAACAAAAGGACAATCTATCTCTTCAGGAATGCTAATTTTGAAACGATCAATAACATCCTCAATAATATTGATTGGGATGCAGAATTTTTAAACCTATCAACTAATAATGCCATTGACCGTTTTTATGTTATTTTAAATGAAATTATTCGTTTGAACGTCCCATCAAAGGAAGTTCATATTAACAACTCTTATCCTTATTGGTTTAATCCAGCCCTGATAAAACTCACTAAAGAAAAATATAAAGTGTTCAAAATGTGGAAAAAGTGGTCAAATCCTTTGGACTACCGTGAATTTTGTGTTCTTCGATCAAGGCAAAAGAAAATGTCTAGGGAATGTCTTAAACAATTTATAATAAACGCCGAACTTAATATATCCCGTGACCCGAAACATTTCTGGACCTATATTAAAGGAAAGAGAAATAATTCTGGTTTACCGCATATTATGAAACTGGGTGACATAACTGCCGTGAATCCCTTCGCAATATGCAACCTGTTCTCACAACACTTCGTCTCAACTTTTAATCACAAAACTGTTTCCGATGTTCATTCTACCAATTATCACGTAGACAATCAAGTTAACATATCTTCGGTATCAGTTTCCAAAGAAAAAATAGAAAAAATAATTGATACTATCTCTTGCTCACTGGGTGCAGGTAGCGATAAAATTCCGGCATTATTTATCAAAATGTGTAGCAAGGTAATCTCGAAGCCACTATTATTGCTCTTTCAATCCTCATTGAAAGAAGGTGTCTTTCCGGATCGCTGGAAGTGTGCTCATATTACACCAGTATTTAAGTCTGGGGCGAAAAATGAAGTACGTAACTATCGTCCAATATCTAAATTACCGATATTCAGTAAGATATTTGAAAAAAATGTTCATGAACAACTGTATGACTGTGTCCAGTCTGTAATAATTGCTAACCAACATGGATTTATGAAAAAAAGATCAGTTGTCTCTAATCTTGCAACTTTCACTGAAAATATATCAAAATATATGGATGATCAAATCCAAGTTGACGTAATCTATACAGACTTCTCCAAAGCATTTGATAAAATAGATCACAGTCTTCTTTTATCTAAACTACTAGCTCTGGGAATCCACGGGGATTTGTACCGATGGCTGGTCTCCTATCTTAATGGGCGCACTCAAGGAGTAACTATTAATGGCTTCATATCTGAGATTGTAAATATACCTTCAGGTGTGCCCCAAGGATCTCACCTGGGACCGTTGCTGTTCACAATTTTCATCAACGATATTATAAAATGCTTTAATTATGCAAATATTCTACTCTTCGCCGACGATATGAAAATATTCTTTCCTATTAATTCTATTATTGACTGTTATAAATTACAAGAAGATCTATATAGACTTGATGACTACTGCATTATCAATCATCTCAACATGAACACCTCAAAATGTTATGTGATTACCTTCACTAGAAACAAAATAAAATTTGAACATAACTACTACATAGCCAGTCAAGTACTTAAAAAGGTTACACAAATTCGTGACCTAGGTGTTCTGCTTGACAGTAAACTAACATTCGAGGCGCATGTTGACATGATTGTGAAGAAAGCCCTTAGAATGTTAGGATTCTTATTCCGTATTGGAAAAGAATTCAATAATATTCAAACACTTAAAATATTGTATTTTTCTTATGTTCGTAGTCATCTTGAATTTGCTTCTCAGATATGGAATCCTCAATATAACATTTATGTAAAGCGCATTGAAGCCATCCAAAAAAAAATTGTCAATCATTTAAATTTTAAGATGAATATTGGTAACCACGGGATTAACAGCTCGATGGAATATTATGGACTAATACCATTAAAAACTAGAAGAGACTCCGCAGATATAATATATCTCTATAAAATTATCAGTGGCCTTATTGATTGTTCGCCCCTTTTGTCTGAGATTAATTTTAGAGTCCCTAGCTTTAGAACTAGAGATAAGTCACTTTTTCATCTTCAAAAATGCTCTACTAATCTCAGACAAAACGCTTTTATTTTCAGAGCTTGTACCCTATACAATAAGAATTTTAATTGTATTGACATATTTTCGTGTAGTTTAGGAACATTTAAAAAAGATACCTTAGCTATTATTAAATAATAATTAATAACATACTGCAAGTTATCATGTTGTTGATATGAACCCTGTCCAGTTACAAGTGACTCATTTTATAAACATCTGTTCAGTTTAGTTGTAGGTATATACATATATTGGTGATTATTGGTGTTGTGTGAGGATAAAATTGATATTTTGTAATTTACTTGTGTTCTTATATCCGATGTTATGTTTACTTTATTTAGTATTTTGTATTTTCTGTAAATATTTTTTGCCCACGGGTACTGGACCCTTAGTTTGTTATTATAATTATTTTTTTATGTGAAAACCTATCATTAGATATTATTTGTATTTTTTATAAGTTAATTATTTAAAGATGTAAAAAATCTGTTGGTTTTCCTAAATAAACAAAATAAAATAAAATATAGCGCCGTTTTTGAAAAATCACCTCAATGTGCGTTGTAAATACATGGAAATAAATAGAAATTTTATTAATGTTAGGACAGCAGTGTTGCGTTGTCGAGTTGTTATGATTCATAGCTTAGATCTTCCATTAAATCTTATGCTACGTGTCCATACGCGAGCCGAACTTCAGAGCTGAACCTCAACTTATAGGAAAGGAACGAAGCAAACGCCGTTTGCAGTTGCTTCGTTCCTTTCCCGTAATTCGAGGCTAATACGTACCAGATTTCGAAATACTTTTTCAAGAATTTGGTTCCAAGTGAGAGCTGTGAAAAATTCGGGAGGTGATTCAGCATGATGGTAGAAGTAAAAATAATGAAATTTTTTTTCGAAATTCCATTGTTTTTTCCCATTCAAAAATATTTTTCCATAGAAGTATATTTATTTTTCCATACAAATATTTAAACTTTTTTAACTGAAAATTACCTTAAAACGTTGAGATTTCGAAAAGAGTTTCGTTAAATCTTTTTTACTTGCATTATAATGTAGAATAACCTTCTAAAGTTAGTGCACTTTACCCCCGAATACATTGTATAGGTAGGAATCGACATACTTATCTAAGCACTGAAGTTAGTGCACTTTATTACCTATACATTACACTTTACCCCCGAATAAATTCTATAGGTAGAAATCGAAATCGACATACTTATCTAAGCATTGAAGTTAGTGCACTTTATTACCTATACATTGTATAGGTAGGAATCGACAAACTTATCTAAGCACTGAAGTTAGTGCACTTTATTACCTATACATTGTATAGGTAGGAATCGACACACTTATCTAAGCACTGAAGTTAGTGCACTTTATTACCTATACATTGTATAGGTAGGAATCGACAAACTTATCTAAGCACTGAAGTTAGTGCACTTTATTACCTATACATTACACTTTACCCCCGAATAAATTCTATAGGTAGAAATCGAAATCGACATACTTATGTAAGCATTGAAGTTAGTGCACTTTATTACCTATACATTGTATAGGTAGGAATCGACAAACTTATCTAAGCACTGAAGTTAGTGCACTTTATTACCTATACATTGTATAGGTAGGAATCGACACACTTATCTAAGCATTGAAGTTAGTGCACTTTATTACATATACATTGTATAGGTAGGAATCGACAAACTTATCTAAGCATTGAAGTTAGTGCACTTTATTACCTATACATTGTATAGGTAGGAATCGACACACTTATCTAAGCACTGACGTTAATTGTACTCGTGTCTTTAACTGTATGTTCCTTTTTCAAAAAAAAAATTAAATAATTATAAAAGAAACAAGTTAATTTTATTGATTAATTTGTATTACTTTACAACTATTAAATAAAAATAACTTATAGATATTATATTCAGGACACGTTCTAGAGTGGTATATACTAGCTACTACAGCCTGATCTAAATATCCAAGTACATCTCCACTAGAGTGGAAGATACTCTCAGTATAGCCCTAGTGTAAGACCACCATTTAGGACTGAAAAGTTGCTTGAAATGGCTTGCACTTATTGTGCCTCTTTCGCCAAAAGTAGTAAGTAGATGTAAGCATGACAAAATGCTGTTTCTCACTGACGCTTCACAAGGACATCACCGTCAGTGTATTTTCGAGTTAGTTCTGATTACGTATCTTGATAGAATCGTTATTAAAAGTTATCTAAATAAATATATATTATTTTAAAATCGAAAAATTAACGTTGCTTGAAATGGGTTCTCTCCACATATCATAATTGAGGATACCATATTCTCATTGGCCGGAAGCAGTTGGGACTCATGAACGGTTTAAAAAAATTAAACAAACCTTCCTCTTCCCCATTTCTTTCTCTTCCCCATTTCTTTCTCTTCCCCACTACCATTAATCTCTCAAGATACCCTAATTTATTAAGGATGCTTCTGGCTTTGTTGTAAAAATAAATTAAATTTCTAAACGCTCTACATATTTTGACCGAAAGAGTTCTGACGTCATTAGAACCCAAGCCACTAGCCACGACAGTTAAATATTATGACAACTGATGTGTGTTATGTGAAGCACACAACAAATAAGGATTATCATGACGTCATCATGATGAAAATTAAAATGTCATCAGGTTGGCCTAAATACCAAAGATTTTCAGAATCAAATTTTCTTCGAATATCAAAATATCAAACTACGAATCAAATATTAAAATTTAAATTCGAAACCCAAGAGTTTGAAACATAATCGAATATCGACGGAGTATCAAATATCGGTTATGCAGTCGGCGCGATAAGAAGAACTTATAAAAATAACTATTATTATTTGTGGTAGATACTCTATAAAAAGAACACCTGATTTCAGTTGCATGCGATGTGTTTGGTGTCCAGATCTAAATAACCACGTAAAGCACTTAACGACCTTCCTCTACACGTCTCCTTCCTTTCTTTACTATTTCCCGTCTCACAACATACCCTAATAACAATATTTGATGTCTTAGTCTCACCGGCTCCGGACAGCAGGGAGCAAAACAACAACATCTAGAAAAGTGATGCCCCTGTCAGTAAATAGGTATAAATTTATGGATCTATTATTGGACAGCATCCAAAATAAGCACAGATTGAGATAGATGCAAAAGTCGATCTTTGCACCTTGACGCAACAAATTATCTTTAGTTTCGAATAAAGTGAATCGAGTCAAATCGTTGCATATCCGGGGTTCCGCGCGTCATTCTTACGTCACCGGTCCGCGTATTTACATTATATCTACATAGCATAAAATAAAGTCGCTGTGCGCCTCTGTCTGTTTGTGCGCTTAGTTCTTCTAAACTACACAACGGATTTTGGTGGGGTTTTCACTATCATTTAGAGAATTTCTTCCGGAAGGTTTATATATATATATAACATGCATATTACACTTATAGAAAATAGAGAAAAGTCTATGTTTTGTAATCAAGTTGTAAAAATATATTTTCGGGCGCTTAAATTGCTAACGCTGGCAAAACCTTGTGAAATACATCAAAATAATGTACGACGGAATTGTATATCTTAAAAAGACGTACAGAAAAGGCAATGATGGTACATGTCTATCTCCTAAGGATAACGCCCAGCAACGCCGGGACACGTCATCAATTAGTATAAAATGATAATGATAATGAGTATAAGTATACATTTAGTATAAGTATACATTTATACCGTCCGAGTATACATTTAGGCACAATCAAGTTTTAAAAATAATTCACCAAAATTTGGTAATTAAACATAACTTGATTGACTGCCGTAATATAGTACCATATTATGAATACGAACCAAATTCATTTTTAGAAAACGAATTTTATAAAATATATTAAGATAAAACTATACTAACAGAACGAACGATTAGTCATAATAGACCCGATATAGTTTTACATGACAAAATTAAAATTAACTTATATCATTGATGTCGCTATTCCAAATTCCTGTAACATTCAAAAATCTGTTAATGACAAAATAAGAAAATATACAGATTTAAGAAACGAAATAAAAAGAATTTGGCATTCTCAGACTATAAAAATATTACCATTCGTTATTTCGGCTACTGGCATCATACCTAGCTCTCTCATTAAAAATTTAGGCGTATTAGATCTATCAAAAAATGTATATATAAAGATGCAAAAGTCGGTCATTTTGAATACATGTAGGATAACGAAAGATTTTTTTAATATTTATGTTGAGGGATCAGTAGGATTTATAGGCCCTGTTAGAAGTTCTACCGAGCCGAACCCTCTGATATGAAAATATCTGGAGTCGGTGAATTTTTTTTTCCCATTTGATCTCTGGTGAGTTGACGTGTTGTTGTTCTTGTATTGTTTTGTATTTATTTTACTTATATAATGCACTTGCATAGTGTTGATTGACTAGCTGATCATTTGTGGAAAAGTGAGTGGAAGGGTTTAGTTTTTCCTATGGGGAAGATTTAACCCGGACAACAAAATCGGAAGCATATAAATAAATATGATAATAATGATTTATTGTCTTCTTTTCTTAGTAACATATAGAGATAATGATATCCTCACTGGGATCTCCCGTGCTGAGGATTTCATTTACATATTATAATTTAATTATAAGAAATTAATATTACAACAAAGTAACATATTAATTTAATTATAAACATATATCATGTAGTATAATTTTTTTTTTAAATAATTTTAAAATAAGTAAGATAGTGTTTTTTTGTATTGTTCAGTTTAGTAGATTCGGTTTTAGTCTGTGTTTGATATCAGAATATTTTCTATTTCAAATCTCCCTATATTAAGTACCCAGTTTTTTTTATTTGAGATTTCAATGTTATAATGTTGAGGTTTTTGAGTGAGAGTGGTATTTTATTGTCGAATTTAATACTATGATATAAGAAGCTTTTTTGCCCAAAAGTTGTATTAGTAGTTATTTGTTGGATAAGTTTTCGAGCATGAGATCTAGTGTATCTATTGTGCGTGTTTGATGTTATTTCTTGGGTTTTGTACTTATGAATGTAAATGAGTATAGTTTTAGAATATAGTTGTTTAATTGACATGATGTTAAGATTGGTGAAGATTTCGTGGGTGCTAGTTCTTACAGGAACTTTCAGTATAATTTTCATTATGGTCAAATAAAGTCGATATCCGCATCTGTCTTTTTGTTCGCTTAGTCTTCTAACCTACGCAACACATTTTGATAGGGTTTTCATTTAGAAAATTTCTTCCGGAAGGTTTATATATATAATACACGAAAGTAGAGAAAAGTCAATCATTATCATAAAATTCAAAACCTCAAAACTTAACTCTCAAAGCTAGTTTACATTCTTTGTTTTTTTTTTTTATCGCGGGTTAATTACTACAACTAAGTTCTGTAAACAGTAGACCTGGCGTTCAAAAAGGTAAGTTTCTAGTTTTTTTCTAAATTCAAATTTTATATCTGCAATCATAATAGTTGCAAGTAGACACTTAAATACAAAAAAAAACAAACAGTGGCCTTCCTCTTGTTTTGAAGGTTAAGTGTGCAAAATTTCATAATCTTCGGTATAAAACTGTAGATACTCTTCTTTATAAAAATAGATAGACCAGCTAAAATCCCCGGTGTTGCTCCGACTTAAAGCAGAGCTTTTTGAAATCAGACGAAGTCAGTAATTTTCCTCTCATTTCGCACGCAAAAAGTGAAAAATTTCATCAAGAACTATTAAAATTCTGCTTTCAGGGGTTAGAAATGTCATATAGACAAGTGACCTTGTTTTGAAGGTCAAGTGTGCAAAATTTCATCAATTTCGAAAAAAAACGTAGATTTGAATAAAAATCAAATCCCCGCCACCCCCACGCCACAAAGATTCTTCTTTATAAAATAGAAGATAAAAGACGATAAGAAATTATACAATTTGCCCAAAGAAACGTCAAGATCTCAATGATAATTCTTTTTTCAAACTTTTTATTTGGCAGGTAGGTACCATAATATTTAAAAGCTCAGTCAGCCACCTAATCAAGTTAGATGCACCTATCTAGATAGACACAAGCGCCAGCTTCTACAGAAGAGGAACATTATTAGATTGATACATGGGGTAAGTATATCAATTGCTCTTTATGCTCGCTTGGTTGGCAATTTAAAAAAAACATTTTTTTATATAGGATGGTAATAGGCATCATCTGTCCGTAAATTTGTTCGTGCGCTCCGTTTCCGATTTAGAAATCTGCTGCATCCACTTTATTATTAACTCGCTGACGTGTACCCTGCGACCTGCGTTGCTGGTTTTCCTTAGACATATTATACCATCATGGACTTCGCTTGTGTCTATCTAATAACAGAAGATAAGACATGATTAACAAAGGAATGCTTAAGCAGCCGCTACACTACTCGCTTCGACGCTTCGACGAAGTCCTCGACGAAGTTAGCCGAAGTTCGAAGTGCGTGTCCACACACTCGTGCAACTTCGCGAGTAACTCAGTCCAACTCAGTCGTGATTGGTTTATTTATGTGTTCGAACTTCGGGACGCTTCGAGTCCTTTGACTCGGGCGCATTTACCGACAACAATCGGAAGTCGGGCGAAGCGAAGTTGCCCGAAGCGAAGTGAAGTTCGTGCCCACACTATCGTATTAGGTCAACTTCGATCAACTTCGCGAGTAGTGTAGCTGGGCTATTAGATTGTTTGGATATGTACAGCGGATGGGCAGAGAAAGGGGTGTGGGTAGTGATGTATAAATTCCCGGGAATTTATTTCTGGGGAATATTCCCCTAGACGGGGAATATTGTGAATTTTGATTTTAACAACATAATACTTCAAAATGAAAAATATTTATTATATAAAAAATAAAATATACACACTTATGGTACATATAGAGCAGGATAGATCCATAAAAACTATTCCTATATATATAGGAATAGGATCCAAGAGAAAAATAACAAAAAAAACACCGATCAAAATTATTTTTAAGTGAGTAGTATCTCTATATAATTGTATACTATACAGTATTAGTAGCCTATATACACTTTATGCTAGTAAACGGTACATATAAAAAATCAATCGTAAAACTGTAAAAATGACACAACTTCACAGATCTTTACTGTTCATCTGATGATACCGATTGGACACTGACACTATCAACTTCGCTTCCACTTTCACCTTCATATTCTTCTTCTTCTTCTTCATCCGACCCGGACGAAGTTGTTGCCGACTAAGGATTATCTACGTTTTCTTCTTCCTCAGCACAGTCGAGTACCAGATAGGTTTGAAACGTTATGATGCGAAGCAATCTGCTCATCCGTGGAAGAAAGGGTTTTCTTGGGAGCAACTTGAGAGCCTCTTTCAGAGGAAAGAATTTTCCAATTGTGTGCCACAAATGTTATTTTCCCTGCTCTTTGAGTTGTTAGACGATTCCTCCGTGTTGTATGAATGCGACTAAACGTGCTAAAAGATCTCTCAGTGGCTGCTGAAGTAATGGGAGCAGTCAATATTCTTATGGCAACCTGTGACAAATCAGAACATCCGCACATCCCTTCCACCAGGTCACTGGCGTGATTTTATCGACACACTTCCATAGGAATGCCTTGCTCCATGATTCTTCTTTAGCCCTATAATTGGCTAAATCAACAAGAACATTTGCACTATCAACAGTCTCCATATGACTTGCTACTTGGTCAATGAATTCAAGTGCTTCACGTTGCTGTGCGTGGCTTAGCAGATGTCCTTGGGAACCTGAATCTAGTAGGGCAGCAGCCAGATGTATTGGAGCAATAGCAAATTCTTTGCGCTGCGCCGCCTTTTCCAGTATTTGCTTCTCTTCGGCATGTGACAGTAGAGACGCTGGAAGAGTTTTAATTAGACTGCTCTCAATATCCTCGAAAGCATACAATGCTTTGTGTGTTAGTGGATCGTCTCCCTCTAGCTGTGTAATCCAGGAAACAATCGGTCGCAGAACATCGGCTAATGATGTCACTCTTGTCCAGTAAAAATCATCGTCCAACAGGCTGTTCTTCATATCACGAGGTAAAGATGAGGCAGCTTCGTTTACTGCAAATGTTTGCAGGCTTACTTTACATGCTAACACTCAATAAAGCATCCAAGAGAAGTGTAGAAACCATTTTATTAAAAATAAAATAAATTCCCCGTTTTCGGGAATTTATTTCAGGTCGGGGAATATTCCCGGGTCTACATCACTAGGTGTGGGAGAGTAGGACTTGTAAGTTGATGAAATCAGGGAACCCACGAGGGAGCACTCTTTCACAAATCGACAGTATCTAACAGTTAATGTAATGTTTATTCTGTAAAATACATAATAAAGAGCTAGTACCCATCATTTTTGTGCAGGTGTGATTTTACGAAAGAACGACATATCAAAATAGAAAATGCACGTAATAAAAACATGTATTTTTAACCTTTGCCCAGACGCTGTAAATATAATTATATTTTGATGTTATTTTGTCTGTGGGCTACATTTTGAATCTCACACAAACCACACAAAGTCATATCAGGAGTGTTACCAAGAAGGTTAAATGAATAATAAATTAATCTAGTCACGACCACACTGCGAAAGTCACATCAAGTTCAAGGTTTCATTCTCTCTAATAAGAATTAGAGCTATATAGAGATAGTAATAGAATTGGAGCGAAGGTTTTATTGAAGGAAGTATTTTTTTTATATTTTATATAGAGCGGAGACAGTTTACATATAGTTCCCGTGAGCACTTAGGCCATAGTCCCATTGTGCTATCTCCCATTTTACCTCATTCCTTTAAAGTTCACCAGGGTTGTCATTAGATATGTGGCTTTGTCTTCTCGTTCTACAATGTGTATTCCCAGGTCTCATTTCTCCTCTCCAATCCCCCTTGGTTCCCTGAAGGCCCCAAAAGGGAAGAGAGCCTCATCTCTCCTCTCCACTCCTCATTGGTTCCCTAAAGGCCCCACGATGGAAGAGCACTTCGTCTATCCTCTTCACTCCTCCTTGGTTCCACAAAGGTCCCACGAGCGAATAGGGCCTCATATCTCCTCTCCACTCCTCCTTAGTTCCCTGAAGGCCCACGATGGAAGAGGACTTCGTCTCTCCTCTCCACTTCTCATTCGTTCCCTAAAGGCCCCGGGATGGAAGAGGATTTCGTATCTCCTCTCCACTCCTCAGTAAGTAAGTATGATACAATTAAAAATTATGTAAGTTGATATGGTCTAACTGGCTCAGTGGTCAGAGCACTTTCCCGGCAAGGAAGAGGTCCTGGGTTTAATTCCTAGATGCAACAGAATCTTTTTCTGTCCTTTCTGTTTCACAGTCGTTAATATTGTCTTACATAATATTACAATTTGAGTTTTTACCCATTGTGTTATTCCACTATACAAATGATTTCTAAACTTTACTAACGGTGTTCATTCGAATGGTTAATTTCTGATCGGCTATACTTTTTTTGACGGGCAATGATCTTGAAGCAAATATTTTATAAATACTTTCAGCTTCACAAACCCTAGAATAATAATAACCCGTGATTTTTCACGGGACTGCACTAGTAATATAATATGTTGTAGGCGTATGGTAATTTATCACAAAGATAAACAAAAGCAGTGTCTCGCACGCATTGAGCTGCGGCCAAGTCTTTATGTTGTAAATTATTAGATTGTTAAAATAAACATATCTAAATGACATTAAATGAAAGACAAAGAAAATGCACTGAAATTTTAGCAAGTAATCCTAGATATAAGTGCGTAGATAGAAATTAGACAGCACATCCCCTGTTTAGGGTAAACGTAATGTACCTATGTTATAATCTACGCGTTAGTAGATAGCGTTAATTTAATTATTTTATGAAAATACACTTTTTGCAATTTATGCTTTGAAATATTAAAACAAAATGTTTGTTTGCGACCGTACATAAGCAATACGAACATTAATAAATGGTTTTGTCCGAATAAAAACTGAATTCTTTCAAGAAAGGCATACAAATACAATACATTGTATCGATGTTCAATCCAATATTGTATTTGTATGCCTTTCTTGAAAGAATTGAGTTTTTATACAGGCAAAACTATTTATTAATGTTCGTATTGCTTATGTACGGGCGCAAACAAACAAATCGTTTTAATATTTCGAAGTATAACTTGGATAAAGAGTATTGTATGTTCTACAGGGTTTTCCAATAAGAGGTGTTATTTTGAATAGCCCGCTATTTCGGTAGATGTTACTTTTGAAGCTGTCATTTTTGACATTTGACATGTACAAACTACGCCATTAATAAAAATGGAACGATACACGCTTCAACAACGCATTGAAATTATTAAAATTCACTTGAGTGAATCAAATGCAAATCATCTTGAGTGATGAGGCCCATTTCCACCTCGGTGGCTTCGTCAACAAGCAAAATTGTCGCATCTGGGGCTCGGAAAACCCAAGAGTTATTGTTGAAAAGCCTCTCTATTCTCAATGTGTGACTGTTTGGTGCAGTTTATGGTCCGGCGGAGTCATTGGACCTTACTTTTTCGAAAATTAGGCTGGAGCAACAGTTACGGTGAATGGATTGGGCTATCGAGAGATGATTAATGATTTTTTATGGCCGGAATTGGATGGTATTGATCTGGACAACGTTTACTTTCAACAAGACGGCGCTACGTGCCACACAAGCAACGAAACCATTGATCATTGATCAAAATAACACCTCTTATTGGAAAACCATAAAAAAATCCTCTATACATTGATGGTCCACCATCCGAGTGTGCGTTGAACATGCACAATGCATCGTAAAGCATGTAAATAAATTAAGGCGATGTCATACGTAGTAATGCGAAATCATGTGTTTTTGGTTTGAAAATTTGGTCGCCTAGAAATGTTTCAAATGCTTTAATTAAATATTGCGAGTAGAATACATCTTGGCCTTTGAAATAATCGAGTATTTTTTAGATAAGTCTTTTTATAAGCCCAGAAAAAAATAATGTAAAGGCCTATGAAAACTGCTTTAAAGTTCAAAATCTCCTACTTACAAACCCATTTTCGGTTATGATTTTATTGTATAATGTGGCAAATTAAGTTATTTATAAAAAAAACGATTTTTTTTTAAAATATTTATGCCTGAACATCCACAAAATAAAATAAAAGGCACTTTTTGGCCATATTTTTTTCTTGCATAAATCAAAACAGGCGGATGGTGTTAAGCGGGAATTTAAACCTAATCGCCATCTACGTAAGGGTTGTTATTGATAGCGGCTCAATTTAAAATATTACACGACGTAGTGCATCGCCTTAATAATTGTGTATCTATTGTCGGGTCGCAAAGTAGGCGACGTGTTGTGTAGGATTCAGTCCAAAGAGGTTACGGTAAATGAAACCTTTTCGAAATTCCATTTTGTTTAATTTTTTTTCTTTAATAACATCCATACTACGCATGACAACTGATTCGGCTTCAGATTTCCAAAGGTTTTTTTAAAGAGATCAGATTATTTGGTTAAAGTTTTGACTTTTATTATTTATCTGAGGCCGGATAGAAAACGAAAAAACAGAAATATAATTATTTTTACAATGGTTACATAATATATATACGTTATAGGTACCTACTTGCCTTCACCATAGCAAATAGACATAACCTAATGGAGAGCATTGACCTCTTAAGCAATGTAAATGATAACAGCGCCATTGAGGTGAGTTTTCATGAAAATCAGCAAAATATTATTATTATTATGAAAATGGTTTGCTGGCATAAACAAGAGAAATACGTGCGTAACAATAATTAATTTTATGTATTTGAAACGCACGAGAAAAATATTGATGATTGAAATCACTTTATCTCTACTTAATGATAAAGATTTAATGTAAATAAAACAACGTGGACGTATATTATTGCCAAGCCTTTACAATATATATTTTCTTTTCCGATTTTATGTCCGGGTTTAATCTTCCCCATAGGAAAAACTAAACCCTTCCACACACTTTTCCACACATGATCATCTAGTCAATCAACATTATGCAAGTGCATTATATAAGCAAAATAAATCCAAAAAAAAAATACAAGAACAACACGTCAAATCACCAGAGATCAAATGGGAAAATAATTCACCGACTCCAGATATTTTCATATCAGAGGGTTCGGCTCGGTAGAACTCCTAACAGGGCCTATAAATCCTACTGATCCCTCGACATAAATATTTAAAAAATCTTTCGTTATCCTACATGTATTCAAAATGACCGACTTTTGCATCTTTATATATAAATTTTTTGATAGATCTAATACGTCTAAATTTTTAATGAGAGAGCTAGGTATAATGCCAGTAGCCGAAATAACGAATGGTAATATTTTTATAGTCTGAGAATGCCAAATTCTTTTTATTTCATTTCCTAAATCTGTGTATTTACTTATTTTTTCATTAGCAGATTTTTGAATGTTACAGGAATTCGGAATAGCGACATCAATGATATAAGTTATTTTTTTTAATTTTGTCATGTAAAACTATATCGGGTCTATTATGACTAATCGTTCGGTCTGTTAATATAGTTTTATCATAATATATTTTATAAAATTCGTTTTCTAAAAATGAATTTGGTTCGAATTCATAATATGGTAATATATTACGGCAGTCAATCAAGTTATGTTTAATTACCAAACTTTGGTGAATTATTTTTAAAACTTGATTGTGCCTAAATGTATACTCGGACGGTGCTAATATAGAACATCCCGATATAATATGTTCTATAGTTTCCGGAAAAGCCAAACATTCATTATTATTATTATATATTATTTTTGATTACATAATATTGTACACGAAATAACAGTTTTCAACATACAATTTTTCTTATTCTAACTTTGACTGAGCTTGAAAAAATAATTGTCATTGAGATGTTAATAAATTATTGGTACACATTGAATAAATACTCACTTGATTTAAAATTTAAAAAAAATGTTACATAAAATATATAATTTGTTAGGTAGGTAATTAAGTATTAGAAGACTACGCGTTTATAGAAGAAGTTAATTTAACTATTCTATGAAAAATACTCTTTATGCTTTAAAATAGTAAAAAGAATTATTACAGATACAATATTGACTTGAATCACCGGTACAATATTGTAATTGTATGCCTTTTTTGAGAGAATTGAGTTTTCATACGGACAAAAGTAATTATTCATATTTGTACAATGTCATGTCATGTGACGTGTAATTAAATTGATGCTGGTATTAAGTATTGAGATATGGTCGACAATAACAAAGTTAATTACGATGATCGATAACAATCTGCGTTCGGTAATATGATAGCTGATGACACTGAACATATAATAACTAGAAGTGTAAATAAGACCGAATTGAAATAAACCTGATATTTTTTTTTTACAAATTGAAAAGAATGTGACCTTACTGGGGTACCCCGTTCTAAGGTCATATTGTGCGTGGTTTTGTGTGTGAATTGTATTTAGGTTTAGATTAGTTTTTTTTGTAAGTATTTTATTTTCTTAAACTAAGTCTGCTAGATATTACAAGAGGAAAATTATAAAGCAGTATCATGAATAAAAAAACAAAAACTATAGAGTGTAGCGCTCGGTATTTCGTCCGATGCACGGATCCGAATACTTTCTCCCTCACACGCATAGCGCCGTCTCGCTCGGCAACTTTCAGCTCATCACCCATACAGGAAGACACCCTATTGGCAGAGCTACCCCCACCCCTCCGTCATCGGCCGGCACTACCCTGCCCCAAAGGGTATATAACACCGTCCAGGCCTATATGGAGGCAGAGTATCCAGTCTCCTGGTTAAACTAATCAAAAGAATCCTAGTGGTCATTGCCCAGTTAAACCCTCCCCAGTACCAAGTCGAGAGAACCCTCCGGGTCCTCCTTGGGAATTCAAGTAACAGCTCCCTCGGGGACATTACTTGTCGGGTAAACCTCAACCCAACTGAGAGACCACGGGTCCTCTGGTAGGGTTATTACGCTGTGTTAGTGTTTAGTGAAAACGTTACTGATCATTGTTTAAACTCTAAATGACTCTACTTTGTGCTACAACTTTTCTGTACTGTTTTTTACTATAAGCTGTGAACCCTGTATGTAAGAGAAATAAACTGACCAACGCTGAAAGACTATTTTCTTACAAACACCCTGACACAAGCGTTAATATTTGATAGGTTACAACATTGTATCTATAGTCTTCCTTCCCGTGTCTATAATCCATATCTAAATACTTCTTTTCAAGTCGGTTATTGTTTGAATGGTTTTAGTTGCAAGAGGAAATTAAATAATTTTATAGAGAGACTAGCTGAAGTGTACCCGACATTGCGCGACTTTTCTCTACTTTCTACAAATATAATAAGCTTGTAAATATAATAACCTTCCGGAAGAAATTCTCTAAAGGATAGTGAAAATCCTATCAAAATCCGTTGCGTAGTTTAGAAGAACTAAGCGCACAAACAGACAGAGAGAAATTAGAGATATGGCAAATTTATTTGTACAAAACTCGTCTTAGTTGTAGGTTGGTGGAATATATTTTGTAATAAAGCGTAAATTAAAATATCTTTTGAATATGAATGTTTCAGATTCATAAGATTCTGAACGTCTAGGTCCAAGGCAGACCAATTAAATCATTGATCATTTATTCTTGAATTTCGATATTTGAATAAGATTGTTTTTAGTATCATCAAAAGTAAGGGAAAACTGATCATACTTCGGATACATGAAACATGCCAACAATTAACTTATATGCCATTAACATAGGTATAAAATTCACTATACTCTGAAGTAAACATCTTCAATTGCAACGAAAATAAATGTAAAATATCTGTTAAAAATGTTTTCTTGTCCCAAATAAACCAAAGATGCATTATTTACCCAAATAAACCAAAGTACATGCATTATATTTACTAAATAAATCTTATTTCTTAGCTTTTACTAGTGTTTGCTGAGTAATGAAAACATTTTCTCATCATACACGAGGGCATTTTGGCACTGTTTCGACCTAACGCGACGCGTGGCTGTTTCGTTCTGAAACTACGAAATCAAAAGCAATACAATTGTCTTGCTTTTGGCTTGCCACTTTGAGATTTCTACAGCGCATCTATATAATTGTAAAGTCGTTGAATAAACCCATGTACATTGTACCTTATAAAATCACTAACTGTAGTTTATTTACCTGTATTGCTGTATATTAGGTAATATCAAGTCTATGTACTTTTAATCAAATATGCACCATTATAATCACATTTACTTGCATGCGTATCTTGTGTACATATTTGAGTTTGTAGGTATGCTTAGTAGGTCAACTTCTAATAATTTATAATCTTGAGTCAAGTGCATAGTGATCCATTAAGTGTGATTGAATGAACTAGAGGGTTTTTTTTGTTTTATGTGAACATCGCACCAGACTTTCAATTACCGGAAGCCAGTAGAACTATGGCATTCCCAATTATTGTGGTATGTTATGAGGTTGAAGGGGGATATTATGGGAAAAAAAGAAGATTGGCAAGTACACCTGCCTAAACAAATCTGATCACCAAATATGACTAATGCAATTCCAAGTAAAGTTTTGTTTCGGAATGGTGGTCAATCACAAGGACGATACTGAGAGTTATAAATGTAGTATGCATATATAGTATAGGCACCACTGAAGAGATAAAACCAATAGAAGCGAATTGTGGGCATGTCTAGCATGCCCAAAGTCCTAACTAACCATCACGCCGTTTCCTCGCAGGAGCAGACAGAGAGGGCGGACCGCCGAACAACTCGGTCTAGGCACATACTCCTTGCCTCAATGACATTCATACATCTTCTGTTATTCTGACTCTTGTCATGGCCCGATTCAAGTGTTTGGTTCACTTGATCGTGCCTCTTCCGTATCTTCCTCGGGCGTCCACGACTTCTTATACCATTCACATTCGAGTCGTATCTCGTTGTTCTCCTTACAGTAATTTCTTCGTTCATTCGCTCTACATTTTGAACCCTTTAGGTGATTTTCTCATGAAATGATTATTATTACATGTCGAAACCATCTAAGCGTCCTTTTATTAATATTATTTCTTATTTTTAACAGACAATCAATTTCATTAGGCTATTTTTTTAGATCTAGGAGTCGAAAGGTTTTTATGTAAATTGGCGATATGCTCTTTTAAATCTATACAGTGTGATGCCTTGCAATAAATAAATAACCCATTGGAATCGATTGCTTAAATAACTAATTCGATCTGAAACGAAAAGCGGCCGCTACACTACTCGCTGCGACGCTTCGACGAAGTTAGCCGAAGTTCGAAGTGCGTGCCCACACACTCGTGCAACTTCGCGAGTAACTCAGTCCAACTCAGTCAGTGATTGGTTTATTTATGCCGTGACGCTTCGAGTCCTTTGACTCGGGCGCATTTACCGACAACAATCGGAAGTCGGGCGAAGCGAAGCGAAGTTGCCCGAAGCGAAGCGAAGTTCGTGCCCACACTATCGTATTCGGTCAACTTCGATCAATTTCGCGAGTAGTGTAGCCGGGCTAAAACGATCTGCCGGCTGCTGTGTTACCTCCCTCCTTCAAAGCGGGTCTCTGCAAGATCGAGTTTCACTACTTTTACCCAAAAAGACTCCTTTCGTGCGAAGTTATTAAAATATCTATCGTCATCACTGTTGCCCTTGCAACGTTGAGATAGAACATGACCAGAAGGTGGCCAATAATAGACTACGTGGCTACTTACTAAAAGGACTCTCACAGTGTTATTTTTTTTTTTTATTTTTTTTTATTGACCAATATACATATAATACATAATATATAATATTAGTGGTAACAATACCTCCCTAATTGAGAAATTCTCGTGTTTCTCGTTATTCAGTAAAGTGTTTTGAGGACGGCGGACGTGGTCATATAAATTATTTTATTGTTGCATTTCGTCATTATATGTATCAGGCAAAGCACACCTGCATGAAAACGTGTTCGGATATATTTTCAATAGAATAATATTTTACAATAAAAGATATAAATTTGTTTTAGACCACTTTAATTTTAATTGTACTCTACCGATATATATTAGAATCACGGAACATAAGATGTTTAAATAACAATAATTTTTCAGAGTTTGCCAATCATCTTATTTCCACCAATCATAATTTTAATAAGGACACAGGGGTTAAAATTCTTCACCGTAATAATAAAAGCAAAATATTGGATAACTTAGAACCTCTTGAAACCAAAAAATCCCTAAATAATAACGCTAGTATATTGAATAACCAAATTAATTTATCGTTTAGTCCCATTCTAGATATATTTCCAGTAAACCGCTCTGTTATTGCTGGAATTCCCGCAATTACCCGTCCCCCTATGTTAACCTCCCACTCAAACACCTAAATTATATTTTTTGTGTATATATCTGTCAATATTTTGTATCATAGGTTAGTTTTAATATTCTCCTGACGAAGGAAGGGTGCTTCCGAAACCGGTAGACTACAATTAAAATTAAAGTGGCGTAAAACAAATTTATATCTTTTATTGTAAATTATGACGAGCCACAGGGTAAAGGCAAGGTGCTTATTACAAATATGGAATAATATTTTATCAGAAAATGGATTTCTATTACGTTTTTGACAGGATTTCAATTAATCAGCCATACTCATCTCCGTATACCTGAGGATTCATTGGTTAACCGTACACGGAGAAAACTAAGTGATATGAAATATTGTTAATTAATTCAAAATCTGCTCAAATTATTTGATTTCCTGTTAATAATCCTTATGTTTGTTCAGATATATTCTGAATGACTAATATTTTATTAGGAAATGATCATACAGTCACCTTTTGAATAGTATAGTGATAAAAAACGCCGTACTCATTTTTCTCCGTGTATCAATGAATTAATTATACCCATTTTTGTTGTTTGTTTTTGGGGTGTTATGCCGTGTTGCGCTAACTCCTTCTTTAGCCGACGTTTCGGACAGCGTTGCAGTGTCCATCATCAGGGCAGATCCGGTAGATCCGAAGATGTGTAATTTTTGGTTGTCGAGTTTGTGCTTATTTATTTGTGGCCTGGGCCCGTCCAAGTGCGAAATGCAAACGGAAGTGGCGACATCTTGTGGCGAATTGTGAGAGCACAGTATTATTAAACGCAAATAACATGTCTAAAATTCGCCACAAGATGGCGCCACTTCCGTTGGCATTTCACACTTGGATGGGCCCCAGGCTAACATAAATACATTTTAAGCTGAAAATAATAGCGTTATCCAATAATTCCAAATAGTACAATTCCATTGTACAATTTTCATGACGCCAAAGTTCACCAAGTTTTTTTTGCAGAATTCAGCACAACTTATATATATATATTATATTTGTTTTAGTATTTGCAAAGTCCTGTTTTGACTAGCCCGCTTAGCATTTCGTCTGTGTTCCGTGTCCAGTAGAGATGGGCGAAGCGGTTCAGTTGAGGGAGCCGGTTCACTAGTTCCCGTTCACTTGAAAGATCCGCTTCAGGGAACCGGCTCAATTGAGCGGGTCACCGGCAGTGTTGCCAGCGGATCTTGGCCTAATGTCGCCGTTTTTCAGTTGCAGTAATCAGCCCACATATTCCCCACAAATATTCTGCGTGAGCGTGATTCCTCCTTTCATTATTCGAAATCCATGGGGGGGGGGTTGTTACAGAATTTCTATAGAACACAATTCCCCACAAAAAAATTCAAAATACATACTCCTCACGAGATATTTGAAATCCATGGGGGAGGGGGTTGTTAGAGATTTTCTGAGAAACATAATTCCCCACAAAAGTTTTTCAAACTACGTACTCCCCGCGACATATTTCAAATCCGTGGGGGGGGGGGGTGGCTACGAAATTTCTATGAAACATAATTCCCCACAAAAAAATTAAAAATACATACTCCTCACGAGATATTTGAAATCCATGGGGGGGGGGGTTGATACAGAATTTCTGTGAAACATAATTCCCCACAAAAAAATTTGCAATACATACTCCACGCTAAATATTTAAAATCCGTGGAGGGGGGAAGTGGCTACGGAGTTCCGTTTCAAAAATTTCCTCACAAAAATCAAGTGAACCGGCTAACCGTCCTCGAACAAGTGAACCGGCTCATCGTTCGCGAACAAGTAAACCGGCTCATCGTTCGCGGACAAATGAACCGGCTCACCATTCGCGAACGAGTGAACCGGCTCATCGTTCGCGAACAAGTGAACCGGCTCACCATTCGCAAACGAGTGAACCGACTCGTCGTTGGCGAACGAGTGAACCGACTCACACGAACGAGTGAGTCACTACTGATCCGCGAACGAGTGAGAGGCTAATTTGGGAACCGGATCTTACGGATCCGCAAAAAGATCCGGTTCACTGAGCCGACTCGTTCGCGAACGACTCACTTCTAGTGTCCAGACAATCCTGTCAAGATGGTAGCCATGTTTGATAGTACCCTTTTATTCCGCCAGAGCACATGAGTGTTGCGACTATTGCGAGCTGTAAGTCGGAGTAGCCACGCAAAGTCTACATTTTTATAACAAACAGCCATTATTATCCGTAGAGTGAATTTGTTCCATTTTTAAACTTTCTGTGTTTGATTTCGAAATTTTAATATTTAAAAAATTGTATGTTTATTTCTAATATTAAAATGTTGAGGCGTATTTCATCACCTTTCAAAAACAGTTATTAGTTTTCGAATACGTTCAGAAATATTCCATTTATTTGGATTTTATTGAGAAGGTGAAAACACACACAAATTCTCAGCCATTCTGACAGCATCTTTAAGAACGGTTAATATGTCAGAGGCCTGAAGAGTTAACATTATTGAATGGCGTTCTGGAACCATTTCTATACTGAATTCAGTGCTCATGAGAGTACAGAGTGTACGGATCACAATCTAAAAAATGATTATACGTTATTATTTGTTACGTTCTGTTCTGTTCTGACAGTTTAAAAATATAAATGAAAGGCCTGCTGCAACACATGCATAATTTTTCATGGTTAATTGATGGATTGGTGGTTGCAAGTAAGTTTTTGCGGTTTAAATAAATAATACACGTTTTTAAGCATTTTGACATGGTCAATCTATCTAACTATAAAGCAGAAATCTTTTTTCTGTAGCAGCAAAGAACTGTTCAACGGTGAGCGCTAGCTTTATGAAACTTGCACAGTTCTTTCTAGGCAAACGCAACAAATTTTCAGTTCACTGTTCAAAACATCTTTTCAATCGCGAGTTACGAAGTCTGAAATGTAAATTAAGAGGAAGCTACAAGCCAAAAATGTGTATATTCTTGGTATGCCTTACATTTCACGAATGTAGGTAAAATAGGCATTAAAATCGCTTGACAAACGGAGTCTAGAAACGTTAGATTTCAAGCTCGATAGTGGTTTTTATTTAATTCGTAAATAATTTTATAAGAAAGCAAAAAAGTTAATCAAAGGAAACTGTCACAGATAATCTTAGCTATAGTACTGTATTTTTTAAAGTTGTTTCCTTTATACGTTCATACATTTCTATTGAAAAAATTGTTTTTTTACTAGTTTACATTAATATTTTTACTGAGTAATTTATTTGTATTATACTCAAGGGAAACGATAGGAAAACCTACAATTTATCCAAAGCATATTTTTTGGTATTCATGATGTAGGTACATCAATTCGTTATAAAGAATGATCAAAATAGTGATTTAGCACTAAGCTTCGCCTTAAATTGTATAATTGTTTCATACAATAAAAAAGTGAAAAACTTGAGACAATTTTTTCCTCAAAACTGAAGATATCAAAATGATGCCATGAATCGTGCGTTCAGGTGGTTAAAGTTGTTCATTTCATATTCCATAATTGATGGGTTGTGCTTAAAGTCGTAGTTTGTATGACGTAATAGTACCTACTCCACTTTCTCCAAAATAATCGATAATATACTACCACTACACGAGTGTACGATGTACCGATGTTTTGTAGACGAACACTTATATTCGTTTTCCAGTAACCGTCTACTAATTAGCTACCAGTGGGGTGCAGTCTATAAAGGCGGAAAAGCTGTACCCAAGAAAACATAACCATAAAAATATTGTATTTAAAAAAATAATAATATATTAATAAACAAGGAACTTTTTTTTTTATTTGGTTTCGACACAATTTATTTGTAACTAAACAAATCATAAGGATACTTCATTATATTTTTCTTAGTCCTCCTCGAGGGTGACCGGGTATATCATCAAAATGACAGTTCACCACACCTACAAAAAGTGATATAAAGTCATGAAAAGTGATGAAACAAAAACTAAGTTAAATAGGTTACATAGGTAACTATTTAACTTCTTTTTTCATCACTTTTAATGACTGTATATCACTTTTTAAAGGTGTGTTTGATTGTCATTTTGATGAAATATCACGGAACCGCCGTAAAAACAAATACAATTTTAAAAACTACATAAAATTACTTTTAATTTTTTGTATTTGAAATATGCTAAAATATTTATATGCTGAAATATTTTGATGAAAAAAAAACATTTTTACTCCAAACGTCAAAAAATTGTAGAAAATAAAAAAAATTAGAAAAGACATTCCTTTTATTTAGAAAACTGTCACTTCACTTTTTATCTCGTTTTTAAAATTAAAGCAAAATAATAATTCTCAGAGAATAACCAAAAACTGACATTTTGGATTGATTGTTTGCGCAATATAAAAGTAGATTCCTAAGATTTATATTTACCTACACATGCATTCATGTATCACGCAGTAACAGTCAATTAAAAACTCATTTGTCCGAAATAACTTCGATTTTTCAAGACTGAAATTTCAAACGTCAGTCTACCAAAATGCAACGTTGCCAGCTCTTTCGGAGCACAGTTATTAGTGCCAAATCGAATCTGAGTAGGTATGTAGTCTTTATTCAATGTGTAACTAAAACACCATTTAACGGTTGGGTGGTGTTTTTTATTAGTAAGTCTGTTATTGTTTAAGCTCATATAACTAATTTTTGTTTCAAAATGTTGTTTAATTCCATTCTTTGATTTCTTTAAGCCAGGTTTTGATTTGTATGCTCATTTGTTCAGGTAACCAAAACGGTCAGCGGAAGATAACAAATGGTATAATAGCCATTTTCAAATATGCAATGCATATTAAATTCTTATCCGGAAAAGGAAAAACTACGCGTAACCAAATTCTTTATTCCACGATAACCAACCTTTAGTCACGCCACTGGTCTAGATGAAGTCGTAAGCAAACGACGTTGCTCTGAAAGTATGAGAGCCTCTAATTAATAGATTCTAATTGTCTAACAATAGATAAAGTAAATCTCCATAGCTTCAGTTACTACGGCTCCTTCAACCAACGATCATATTCTCATAAAACCATTACGAATTCTAAGATCCAATCAAAGATCTATGCCATGAATGGCAACAAAACAAAGTTTTTTACCATGATACTTATAATTTATCTGACATAGGATTGAACCTTCCTACGCAGGAACTAGAGTCGGCAACTCTACAAACCTCGCCAAATGCCGATCGGGTAGGACCGATATATATTTCGTATATTAACTGCTGAACGTCATCCGATTTCAGAGGAATGCGTACACGTCCGCGAGTGTGAGCATGATTGCCACCAAAATTTGATAGAATGCGCTACATTAATTTTTAATGAACGGGTAGGTACTTCTGAAGGGCAAGCGTACTTACTTCCTACCTAATTAATAACCTACATTGAGAATAATATCGGGCAGATGGATTCGATTTTTATACAAATCTACAGTTTTATTCCGAGATTGATAAAATTTGGCGCACTTGACCTTCAAAACAAGAGGAAGGTCACTGCCATGTCTATGTGATAATTAAAAAAAAGCATAGTTTTGATACTTGATGAATTTTTCCACACTTGAAGTTGAAAAGAAGAGAAAAATTACTATCTGCATCTAATTTCTAAAAACTCTGCGTAAAGCCCGGGCAACGCCGGGAACTTCAGCTAGTGTTCAATAAATTATACTTTATGTTTTTGGTCTTCACATTTCGAGTAAATTAAAATCAACGTAGGTTATTCACTTTTTAATGAAAAATGCATATTTTTCAAATAGGGAAATGATAATGCGCTCAAGGTATGCATATTAAATAAATACATTTAAATATTATAGAACTATAGAGGATACAGTAAAACGTTACAAGATTGTCTTCCAAGATGGCCGCCCTTGATATCATTTTCCACAAAATCAATAATTGGCCTTTCAATAAGATGAAAACACTGCTACCGTCAAATACACTAATAGAATAAAAATCGCAGAAAAAATAATGTTGTTTGACAGTAGACGGTTTTTATGTTTCTAATTTTCTCTTATTTAATAAATCAAAAAATTTCCTCTGAAATCATAAGATTTATAACGGCGCACAGTGAAGTATTTTACCTCGAAAGTGAGAAATGTGGAGATCCGTAAAGAGTGCAAGGCTGACGTAAGCGTAATGAGTAAGATCAAGAAAGGGACGTTTAGATGGTTTGGGCATGTAGAGCAAGGAGTGTAAGGAGAATATACGATGCAAATGTGAATGGTAGCAGAAGTCGGGGACGCCCGAGGAAGACATGGCACGACCAAGTGAATCAGATAGTCGAGCCTTGTCAAGAGTCAGAATAATAGAAGATTATGTATGAATGTGAATGAGGCGAGGAATGTGTGCCAATACCGAGTTGTTTGTGCGGTCCGTCCTCTCTGCCTACCCCTGCGGAGTAACGGCGTGATGGTTAGTTAGTTAGTTAAGAATATTCTTTTTTGACACCGAAATGTTTAAAGTGATTGTCATAGACATATGAATATTAATAGACGAGAAGTTAAGGACGAGGGGTTAAAACAAGAGTTGCGGGACGCAGAGAGGAAAGCTGACTGTGATTCGTCAATAAATCAATCTGACAGTAAATAGGCATCTCGCATTATAATATCACCATTTAGTTCTTAAAAGTAAAATCTGCTTTTGAATGAATAGACATTTTTACATGGGAGCGCAAATTACTCGCCACGTTATGAACAAATTTGCGAAGTCCAAATTCGGCAAAATAAATTTCTTCTATTTTCAGAGTCGAATATTTGGTTTACGTATTTAGTTAAGACACTTTTATAAATGTTCATAATTTACTTCCCAGCAACCAACCAGCTTTGTGTTTCGCGTCCAGACGTATCTCGATGTGATAGTATATGTTTCTACAACTGATCCATATTATACGATGTGAATATGCTTAAAATAAAGTAAAATAATGCTTATATATGGAATGTAATACGACAATTGGGTTTATTCTCTTTTTCACATCTATTTTTACAAGTTTTCATAACACAAGCCACCATTTTTCCGTGTTATTTCGTAAAATGAACCGATGATGCCTCGACCATAGCTCGACGCTAGTTCGTACAAGAATGATTACGTCACGTTTTCTAAATTCACTTGAGGCCATACGCGAGCACAGCCGGCTCCAATGGAACCGGTATGGGGAGTGGGGAATAATACGCTTTTAATCACTTAGGGCAGGTCTACTAATATTCATATGTCTGTGGCGATTGTAAAAAAATGCCGAAAATAAGTGTAAATTTTTAAAATCTTATAAGGAATAATTAAATTTTACGGTACCATCGAAATTATTAAGTTAATTCAACTAAACCTGCATACTTAAATGCTTGTAATTATAATGATTATACAGAAAAACTTTTTTTTAACACTTAAATACGTATGTTTATAAAAATTTAACTAGGTACTGCAATATTAAACTAAATATTTTAAAATATAGTGCATACCTTCTACTTAAAAAAAACTTGTTACTCTGCTGATAACATTCTCAAAACGTTAATGTGAATAACACAAGCGACGGGAACAAACAAATGCGATTCATACAACGACTGTTTTCCGGTAAGGAAGTAAGTCATCAGGTAGGGAGATGGAATTATTAAAATTATTTATTTATTTAACACCCAGAGGGCTTTCACATGTAGGTGGTACAATTTTGATGACAGACAATTTTGAAACACGAGAAAGAAATAATAAAAATAAAATTACATTAAAAAATATATGCAAGAAACAAAAACAAAAAGAACAAGAACTTAAATTAAAAAATACAACTTCCATATAGAAATAGTGTTGAAATAAATCTTTTACGTGATCCACAAAATTCGCAAAGTTAATATTAAATACATCGACATCACCTAAGTATTGGTTTCCCATAGTGTGAAAGCGTTGTATTTGGGAGTTCGCAATGTAATTGCGCTTATGTATGTTGCAGTGGAATACTGTATTTTGTCGTGTTGTTATTGTAGGTATTCGTAAGTGTGATGTATGGTAATAAGTTGGGTATTGAAGCGATAGATGGCACCAGCCATAAAGCTTACTCCAGAGTCCGACAGATTTCGCTAAAGTGTAGCAATTGCCTGTGGGGTGTCCTTGTCAGACTTCAAGCTTCCAGAAACAGAGAATTACCAACCCTCGGGTAATGAACAATGTAGCTAAATCCACAGTAGACTTAGTTATTGTAACGTAAATACACGATATTATTGTAAAGAACCTTTTACTTAATCAAGAGTTCCCAACACACAGAAATCTGCTAGTAAGCAGAAGAGTTTAGAATTTTGAATAAAAAAGTTAAGTCGTTTATTTTACGCCTGTCTTCCAATATGTGTATTTTTAGAGTATTTAATAAGAAATGATATTGTTAGTCTTCTAGTGGGATATTGAATTTAAAATTTATAAAACGAAGAATTTTTTTTTTGTATTCGCTCTATGTTATTAATGTAAATTTTGTAAGAGGGAGACCAAAATACTGAGTGATGTGATGACTATCTATAAGTTTTTCAGATAACAATTTCTTTTGGAGTTTATAATAAAGTAAATGTTTCCGATTTTGGCCAACTTATACACCATAGATATACTCGTCTGTGCGGCGAAAGTCGAAGATCGCGAGAATTCGGCTTTTTAAAGGTTAACAGATTATATTATTTAAACACAACCTTTAAAATTCTGTCATCGTTGATATAACAAAATAACAACAACATCAAAACGACTTTGTTAGCATAACTATGCATAATTTTATGCTGATTTATCGAAAAATACACCCGTGATAGAATAATACATAAAGTCGAGCCATTCAAGACGTGCCAAAATATTTATTGTTCATTTTGTTGAAACATTGTTAACAGTTTATTTACTCACGCTCCAGCGTGTTATAATACTCTCAGTATCGCTAGGTGAAAGGCCACCATTCAGAAACTAAAATGCTTCATCTGCCTTTTTAGTGGATCGATCTGAATAGCTGGGTGTGTATAATAACAATAATAATATTTTAATGATTTGCATAGCGCCATTTTTGCTAAAAATCACTTCAGCCCCCGCATACCCAATTTCTACCGATTTATAAGTTAATAGTTTCTTTTTTTTTTTTTTTTACAGTAATACCGCACAAGAGTCCCAACTGCTCCCGTCTGGAGCCAGTGAGACTATGGCATCCCCAATTGGGGTATGTTGTGAGGCTGAGGGTATTGGGGAGGGGAGGGAGATGGGGAAGAGGAAGGTGGGGAAGTACCTGGCTATTCAGATCTGATCACCAAACACGGCTAAAGCCATTTCAAGCAACGTTTCAATTCTGAATGGTGGTCTTACACCAGGGCGATACTGAGAGTATCTTCCACTCTGGAACGTGCCGCAAATATACTATATATTATTTTAAATTAATTAATTGTGAAATAACACAAATTAATCAAATAAAATTTATTTGCGCACGCCAGGTTCGAACCCGCGACCTTCGGATCTATAGTCAAAAGCGTATACCACTAGACCACGCCGGACGTCAGTCAATTAACTCTTTAAGTTATTTATAAAATATATATTTTTGAAGATAATATATGGTTTTCCAATAAGAGGTGTTATTTTGAATAGCCCGCTATTTCGGTAGATGTTACTTTTGAAGCTGTCATTTTTTCACATTTGACAAGTAGAAACTACGCCATTAATAAAAATGGAACGATACACGCTTCAACAACACATTGAAATTATTAAAATTCACTTGAGTGAATCAAATGCAAATCATCTTGCGTGATGAGGCCCATTTCCACCTCGGTGGCTTCGTCAACAAGCAAAATTGTCGCATCTGGGGCTCCGAAAACCCAAGAGTTATTGTTGAAAAGCCCTCAACGTGTGACTGTTTGGTGCGGTTTATGGTCCGGCGGAGTCATTGGACCTTACTTTTTCGAAAATGAGGCTGGAGCAACAGTTACGGTGAATGGATTGCGCTATCGAGAGATGATTAATGATTTTTTATAGCCGGAATTAGATAGTATTGATCTGGACAACGTTTACTTTCAACATGATGGCGCTACGTGCCACACAAGCAACGAAACCATTGATCTTTTACGATTGAATATCAAAATAACACCTCTTATTGGAAAACCTTGTAAAGCCGGAGCGCTAATTATATGAAATTCCCTCGATAGAAAAAATCGCAAAGTAAGATCCGAAAATTATTAAAAACACGTTTTGTTCTATTATTCAATATGTTACAGGCATCAAAAAATTGTATCAGTGTATCTTTAAATGCAACTAAAGCGTTTGTCGAGAGATTTTGATATTTCAGACAAGTCGTGTTTTATTAAAAATTTCACCATTTTCGCTTAATTATTTCGTTTTTTTAATATTAGCGCGCTCCCTCTAACATTCGTATTTACATATCTCCCTTTCAAACAATCTTTGAACGCTTACTATAAGGGCACTACGCATTCCTTCTATAGGTACCGAAGCCACAGTTGACACGAACACGGATGCATTGCTTGCATAACGCATGTTTCAAACTTGTTCGAATTTAGAAACAAAATACGAAAAATTAAATACAAAGTTATTTTATTTTTATATTGACGATGCTATTTTCGATTCGCAGCCAAAACGACATGACACGACAAATTATCCAATAATAAATAAATAAATAGCGGCATTGACGCCACGCCGGCAAAGCGCACAGCCAATCGCGTTTACTACGTCGTAATCACGTGGTTGTAGCCAGTTAGAACCGTTTCGGAATGTGAGATTTTAGATCGTTTTTCAAAATCAATAATAATGAAAAAAAAATTACATATTTTTAGTACGATAATCATAATCAGAAAAATAAATCTTAAATATTCTACACATTCTTAACGATATTCATAGTTTGTAAAAATACCCTACTGAAAAAAGGTTAACTTTTTTACGGGTGTTCTTATTATTAATAATATTTAATAATAATAAGAACACACGTTGGAACAACGAAGAAGGAACGTTGGCAACGGCGTTCACACGTTGGCGCCAGCGTTGGGCAATTTGTGCTTATTTAAGAACGGACAGAAACTCGATGAAAGATTTTTGCACTTCTCAAAAGTCGAGGACGGTATATTTCTAAAAAATGCGCGTTTATGGCAGCTTGTCTGTCGAACAAACATAAATACTAAACGCAGTAAATCTCAAGTATGTCCACTGGACCTAGTTCAGTGAAACCACGCGCGTTGTTTCGGTAGCCTATCTTCACTTTAATTCAGCTAAGGAGAGAGGATGAGAAGGATGAAAAGAAGGAGGGGAGTCATAAAGGTAGTTAAGAGAGGTAAGTATTAGGTACCCAAACTTGTATTTTTAGGGTCTACGTGACAAAAAGATCATTCCTATATTATCTCAACAAACGTCTCACTTCCACAACCTTATTCCATTTTGTACACTATGGCGATACCATACGTAGTAATGCAAAATCATGTGTTTTTGTTTTGAAAATTTGGTCGCCTAGAAATATTTCAGATGCTTTAATTAAATACTGCGAGTAGAATACATCTTGGCCTTTGAAATAATGGAATATTTTTTTAGATAAGTCTTTTTATAAGCCCAGAAAATAATAATGTAAAGGCCTATGAAAACTGCTTTAAAGCTCAAAATCTCCTACTTACGAACCCATTTTCGGTTATGATTTTATTGTATAATGTGGCAAATTAAGTTATTTGTAAAATGATCGAAAAAAATTAACTATTTATGCCTGAACATTCATAAAATAAAATAAAAGGCACTTTTTGGTCATGTTTTTTTCTTGCATAAATCAAAACAGGCGGATGGTGTTAAGCGGGAATTTAAACCTTATCGCCATCTACGTAAGGGTTGTTATTGATAGCGGCTCAATTTAAAATATTACACTACGTAGTGCATCGCCTTAATTGGTTTACATCGGTAGTTACTCAGTATCGTCAACGACCACCATTTGGAAACGAAACGGTTGCTTGAAATGATTGTAGCCGTATTTGGTGACCAAGTCTGAATAGCCAGGTACTTCTCAACCTTCATCTTCCACATTTCCTTACATTCTACGCACATTCCCACTGCCTCCGGTCAGTTTGGTAGCAGTAAGAAAAACAAAGATTAAAAAAGATCATTCCACTCACATAAAAGTGTGAAATATTTCGAGAAAAAAAACAAATATGTAATTTGTACCAAAGTCAACTCAAGGTTACTTAGTTCAAATAGAATAATACAAACAAAGTGACGTAATATAACAATTCAAATAATGTAAACAAATTTTATTTAAATGCAATGAAAATCAAAGCAAATAATAATTTGCAAATATATTTATGTATGTGATGGCATTCAATTTTGCAAAATGCAATTATGCAGATCCCTAGAGGCTGCGTGTTTTTGCTAAATTTGGGTAAAACATGTTTAGTTTACAATAATGACATCGGAAAAAAAAAGTAGTAAAATCAACAATCCATTATATTGACAACATTAATTGAATAATAACTATCGCGCGTTTTGGCAGTAGAAGCCGAAAGGAATTGATAGCAGCAAACCTGTCGTAAACACAATATACTGATTTTTTACTTTGGATTCTCCATACGCCATGTTTTATATACTACGGACAAAACAATAAACAATAGTAAGTGTACCTAAAAGCAAAATATTTATCTTTTTTGACGTTTGTAAGTCGATGGATAAACGTCGTGTTTTCTTTTGCATTTTATACTGAAATACGTTAAAAACTGTTTTATTATGAGTGTACATAAAACATCAGTAAATATTGCACGTTTTTATTGACGTTTCACTTACCGAAATCAATGAACTGTTTGATGGAAAGAGGAGATGGGTTGAATTGGGAGTAAAAATCCAGCATTTTCGTCATGTGACTAAAGATCGGGTTTGCGAGCCGCATTTTGAAAATGTTTTTTTAACAACACTTTGAAAAACAATTAATTATTTATTATGATTTTTGACACAATCACACACGTCTCAACGTTATCGAAAACATACGCAAACTGAGTAACTGAGTAACTGACTGACATAAAAATCAACCACTGACGTATCAAACAAAGTACGTCTCGACTGTTGTGAAAAATAAATGTTACTAACCTTGAGAGCTCTTCCATTCCAGCCTATAGATCGATGCACCATACGTATTATGAAACGTTAGTATAACAAAACTCACAAAAAGGTCATATCATTTACATAGATGTCATCCGGTTTTTCATTCAATGTTTATACGTTTTTACAAAATAGCGTTACAGAAAACTGACGCTTCGGCTACTTAGAATAATAAGATTTCATCTGACGCAACCGTGTTATACGATAATGTGATGTAAAAATGGCAAAATTAGAGTTTATTATCGCTTAACATTGTTATATCAGATAAAACTTTGTTATTCTGAAGGATCGTGGTTATGAAATAGTGCAAACACGACAGAACTCATAAAAAGGTCGTATCATTTGGTTTAAAAATTCTTCGGTTTTTCCTTCAACGGTTTATAACTTTTCACAAAATTGCGTTACAGAAAGTTGAAATTTGTAGTTCGGTGTTCGGTGGAGATGCGGCGCCAGCGGTGGTCTCTAGCGGAACAGTTTGAAAGTAGCCGTGAGAATAGTTGCCGGGTTTACGATAAATTATAAATAACTGCATATTATTATATACATGTTTTTGAGAAGAAAAGACAGGGACGATAATATTATCATTATTTTGTAAGGACTAAGTATATAATTTTAGGAATCTAAAATTATATACTTAGTCATCACATTTTCCACAGATAAAAGCCCATAAACATAGTTTTTTTAATACTTGGCTATCAATAATCTTAAAATGGTTGTGGGTTCACGTTATTGATATAACCTGCCATTTAATTAGTCTGAGGTCAAAAACTGATTTTGAAAACTTTAAAAGCAACTTTTTATAAAAACACTTTTTTGTAATAACCAATGTAAGCCTACCGCCACAACTTGTATCGCTGAATGGCGCTGTTTTAATTAATTTATTTTTGTTTTATACGCTTTTACCGAATACCAGATACATCAAAAAGAATTTTGCATTTTTTATGCATTCAATAAAAAAGAAAATATTTTGAAACTGATTTATATTTGTTTATTTCGAATTTGACATTTTAAAAACTTACCTAAAAGTAAATCATTTACATAAAATATATATAAAATACATAATACAAAATATGCTATCAATTTTATTTTAAAACCCGAATACAGATTTTTATGTCGATCTGACAACATTTCTTCCGACTGTCAAAAGTCAGAATTTAAAAGCCATTTTGTTTTTATTGCCAATTTAATATTATTAAAACAAAAAATTGGCATAATTTCATACAAATATTAAAATCGCTTATGTCAACCCCCAACTGTCTCAATAAGTCTCAACCCTAGTTCCAGCAGTGCTTCGTAAACGTTTCATAGTTTATTTTTCAATCTTGTCAGTGTTTTTTTTTTCTAAACCTGTTTACTCCGTGGTCCAATGGCGTTTAATCTGCCTTCGTTGCGATATATACGGGCTCGATTTCGGTTCCAAAATTACAATTTTAATGCGTTATGACTCGTGTTTGTTTTCTTAACAGTTCGAAAGCAATGTTGTTGTTTTGACGTTCGAAGTCCAAATTTTGTATTTTGAAAAACATTAAAAAGTGCCTAATTGACAGATTTATGATCAAAATTATGGGATGATACAATAATATTTATAATATATATTACTATATCTATCAACGCTTTAAAATGATTGAAAGTATTACCCGTGAGCTTGTTTTGAAGTAACGAAAAAACTATAACATCATATTTGGAAGTGGAACTTACATGTTTTGTAATTTATGATATTCTCCGATGATAAAAGTAATATAAATAAATTCAGTTGTGCTTAAAAATGTCCTCAGAGGAGGCTAACAGTGAGGATGAGGAGATGTTTTATCCAATTGTTGATATTCAGGAGGGAATTCATAAACAAATTGAGGAAAACATTGAAGAAAATTTTGACAGCTCCAACGAAAAATTATTGGCCCCAAGTCTCACTTACCTGAAGGTGGTTTGTTTCTATTTTTAAATTTAGACTGTTTTATTTTCAAATGTGTGTTTTTTGCATCCTGAAATTAAAGTACCTACCTGCCTGTGTTATTTTTATGTCGTATATTATTTTTTACTAAAATCAAACAACAGTCATTATTTTTATTTAAAAGAAAGGTCAACATTCCCATTTTACGAAGAACCTCACAGTATTTTAATTCTCCTTACTACCATAATAATAGTTAGAAAATGTTGCTTGTGCAATGATGGAGGACTTAGCTAGCAGCAAAATTGAACCCACAATGACTGGGTTAGAACTTGAAACCCATAGCTCACTACACAACTAACCGGTTATAAAACTGTTTTGTCCACACCAGTTCAGAATCTCACTCTCGCCGGATTACTGGACTTTATAAAAAACTAAAAAATATAAAACATGAAAAAGTGTAACTAATTGCTTGTTCGCCCAAATTTGTACCCGTCAAATGCCGACGTATCTTTAAGGATCATTCAAAACATATGTTCTTTTCATGGAATTTTGCACTAACCATCTTTGAGCAGAGAGGACGGACCGCCAAACAACTCTGTCTTGGCACACACTCCTTGCCTTATTCACTTTCATACATACTCTTCTATTATTCTGACCCTTGACATGGCCCGACTCAAGTATCTGATTCACTTGATCGTGCCATGTCTTCCTAGGACTTCTTCTAACATTCACATTAGCATCATATATATATATATATATATATTTTTTTTTTTAAAAAGATAAACATTCCCGGATTACGAATAACCTGACAATATTTGAAAATCTCCTACTACCACCACAGTAAGCGGAAAATGTTGCTTGTGTTGTGATGGAGGACTTAGCCAGCCGAGGAATTGAACACACTACGCCTGGGTGGAATCCAAACGCTATGTCAACTCGGCCACCGACCGGTCATATATTCTCCTTACACTCTTTTATTCGTTAATAACTTCGGGCTTTTTGTATGAAACAAATTGGTCCTAAAAAACCATAGATATGCCAACATATAGACAATAAAATTCTCATTCGGTGCCTACTTATTATACTATACACCAATGAAAAACTCCGAAAGTTTATTCCATAGACTTTCAGAGTTTTTCATTTGTGGATATAGTTAGGAAATCATATGACGTCACAATATTTCGGTTCCAATTTTCGATTGGAGTTATACAAGCCTGCGTGTACCCGGCGTTGCATGACTTTTCTCTAAATTCTACAAATATATTATGTATGTATTATATATGTAAATCTTCCGAAAGAAATTCTCTAAATGATACTAAAAACCCTAAATCTAATCAATTTTTTTAATGATACAAATAGAACTATTTTATGTTAAAAAAAAATTAACTCATTTAAATCTTTATTCAGATGGGGCATATCCAACTTCTTTTTCTATTTTCTTCTGTAGTGTGAAATTAGTCCTATTCTACTGTAATGGTTTTGAGAAAACTAGTAAATGTAACCAGGTTAATGTCTCTATTTCTAGGTACAAAGCAATGAGGTACAACCTCGCAAGATGACCATTCGTCGAAAACTCGAAGACGATCTCATCCTGTCTTCCGAATTGGATCGAATATGCCAAGAAAAGCAGATGCAAGTGAGCCAAAATCACAGCATACTCAGCAAGAAGACCCTCAAAGCCATGAAGAAGCTGCAGAAAAGGGGAAAGATGAAGATGAAGTTAAAAGTTAAGACGAAGACAAAGAAGAAAGTGAAGAAGATCATAGAAGATAGGTCAATACAAGATAATGGCTTCGAGTTCTGTATACTTAAAGGGTTGGATATAAAAGAGGAACTGGTGAGCGGTGCGGAAAAGGTTAGTTTTTTTATTTTATTTTAATGTCCTCTCCATCGGAGGTTGGCCATCAAAAGGGCAATCTTCACCATTCATGTGGAAGTAGCCTGGAGTAACTCTTTATTTATTTTTTATTATAGCGACTATTTAAACATTATACATACAAAATATGGTGTTAAATATATGTATAGTAAGTTGTATTTCTTAGTCCTCACTAGGGTGACCTGTGCTGAGGCGGACTAAAGTTATTCATTTCTGTTTTATTTTTATCATTAAAATTTTCTATTCGCTTCATAACGGGGGGGGGAGGATATTGTGGAGTTTTGTCGCAAAATAAATATAATTTCTTTGCCCGAATGTGGTTTTATGACCTGGAATATTTTTTATGTCATTATGATTTGACCTTGTTTGATGAATATTGCGAAACTGCATTAGTTTTTTTCTTTAAGAATTTGATAATTTATATGATTTATTAAACGGTGATGCTCGAGCACTGTATATTTAATCTTACTTTATTTTTACCTACATCCTCCCACCACCCCTTTCCGATCTTCTTGTCACCAAGAGTTGTTATGGTGCCAGTAGTGGGAACAATTTTAACCAACGAGCAAGTTACAAGTGACAAAAGGCAATCCAGATTTGCTGTGAAGTTTTACATTAAGAAATACCAGACACACTTCTACAATGTCAACTTTTTAGTTAAGGATTTTCTTTGACAGTAACGAAATACATACAAAACATTTAAAACTTAGCTTTACATACTACACACTGCAGTGCACCTCAAGGTAGTCATAATTTCACTGGACTGCAATGTAGCCAGCCACAATATAGGGGTTAAAAAAGAAGACATAGGCCCTGAGAAAAATAAATTCCCTCAGGTCATAGGGTCTCCTGTGTGGGATTACATCATGATCTATTGACCTTTGAAAAATCCATTTAACTGCCACAAAATTAGACAAGATACAATAATATTTTTTTCTGAAGCTGAGTAGTGTAGCTATGGCAATCAGAGTTGATGCGAACCCTCATGCAAATTCTCAAACAGGTGCATGACTCAAACTTCTTATTCGACTTCAGAAAAGAAAATTCAAGTGAAAATTAAATAAGTTAATTTTAAAAGAATACACAGAACACACTGTTAAACATTCCTAAAACATACCTAATATTCAAATTCGATGATCGTAAAGACTTGTTGTCCCTTTTTCGATAAAAAACATTAAATAGGCATAAGCAAGACAAAAGGCTGTTTCTCAGCGACGTTTTGCACGGTTGTAAGTGTATACATATTCACCAAAACACACAGTCCTAAGTATTTGCTGGCCACCTTTTCTTTAATGAATTGTACGGCATGTAAGTACTTATGTTGTTATTTATACTTCAATTTTTTTTATTTCAGACGGACAACGAATCAGACGATGATGTTCCACTCTCTCGTTTTGAATCGAAGAAGGACTCTTTGAATGAAGAAAGCGATTTGTATAAAAGGACCTACTCCATTTCTGCCATCGGGGACAGCTCATTTGATGAGTATGCTCTGCTTAATTATTGCCTTAACCGGTTGAATGCCAGCGGATATCTAATATTTGTATCCCGTTGTATTTAGGGATATAAATCATATTTGTATGTATATATATCCCTAATGGATGCTGGCAGCTCAACTGTACTTGACTCAATTTTATGGTATTTTGAACCATAAAAGATACTCTTAGCATACTAAAATATATTTTATTTCATTTTCATTTCGTCACATGCAAACATATTTTTTTTATCTGTGAAAAAGTGCATTGCGATTGTGCAAGCTTCATCGACATATTACTATTATATAATCAGAGATGTGCAAAATGGTTACCCAAAACCATTTGAAATGCAAAATGGAAATGGGTCAAAACTTTTCCATTTAAAAATGCAAAATGCAAAATGGTTTTTAGAAAAGCATTTCAAATGCAAAATGCAAAATACCCATTTTCAAAATGCATTGAAAATGCAAAATGGTTTCTCAGATCAAACAATTAAAATAATTATAGAATTTTTAAACAATTTTTTTATTTAATAATGGACATCAATGTAGAACAAACATATGATGGTAAATCCAAAAACACCACGACTACAGATTATGAACCACAAAAAATTTGCGCGGGACTAATGTTGCCAACGTAAAAACATAGAAACTGCTATCTAACATTTAATATTACAGCGTCATGGCCCCATGTTCAGTATTTGAATCAGTATTTTTTGTAATGGTATCACTCAATTGCCAGGGCTCCTACCAGGGAGCAACTTGACAAATGTAAATTATCTCTCATAGCGAGGTTGAGGACCGACTGATATTTGGGGCTTATGAAAAAAAGATTAATGGAGATAGTAGGAAGAATGTTGCAAATAAGCATTTAAAATGGAAAATGCATTGAGAAAAGCATTTAAAATGCAAAATGGTTTTTAGAAAATCATTTAAAATGCAAAATGGAAAATACCTATTTTGCATTTTGCATTTCCATTTGAAATGGATTTATTTGAAATAAAGCACATCTCTGTATATAATATGTCACATTACTACAATTTACAGGAAACATCATATTATTTTATTTTCATTGTGAAAGATAATTATTTAGCTTTATGAAAATTTAATAAAACCATAAAAATAACATTGGATTTCTATATTTAACTTTATTATATAAAATGAGGAAGAAAAAATCATTTCTCCAAATATAAGTACCTATTCTGGACTTGTGTAATATATTAAAAATGTTGATAAATACTTAAACACATTATATTTACCACAGTATAATTTATAAAAATATTGTTTTGGAAAACAACAGTGAGTAATTACAAAATTACTTTGAGCTAGAACATTTGGTGGGCTAAACGTCAATTTACCCGCTAGCCTGATATCCACAAACTGTTAAGTTTAGCTCCATCGTCCTTCTTAATATTATTTATAGTGTTTTTGCGAATATTGATTGCCTGTGTAATTAGTCATGCTCGATGCGTTTTGAGCGTTCCCATTTTAGTTGCAATGTGTTCAGATCTTTCTTATTTTGTTTCAGTGGTAAACTACAGAAGCTTACAATCAAGAAAGTAAAGAAAGAAATACTGTCGGACGAAGAGAATGAAGATGATATTGACGAAGGAATCGAGAGAGGTACTACGGAAGACCTCGGCGAGGGAATCGAAGAGGTAATCAAGAAAGGAATGAAGTCCTCTGAGCTGAAATGCACTGATTGCAATAAGGACTATAAAAACCTGACGAGATACAATGCGCATATGACGTAAGTATTGTTTAATATTCTAACCAATTTTTTGCTGTGAGTGTAATATGATGTACTGTGCATCCAGCATTAGACGCATGTATGTATCCAGAGTTGTAGATACTTTTAGTATCGCTCTGGCGATTGAACACTATTCAGAATGTAAACATTGCTTGAAATAGCTTCAGCCGTATTTGGAGACTAGATCTTAATAGACAGGTACATACTACCTTCCTCTTTCCCATCAACTTCCCTTTCCCACTCCCTTCAGCCTCCATTCTGGCTCCGAAGAATTGGCCATCCTAGCCCAACCAATATTTAAAATTTAAAATCATGGTAGTAGGGAGAATTAAAATATTCTACATATCAGGTTATTTGTAAACCAGTAATATTTGTTTATGGTCCCGCTGGATCCAGAAGTGTAATTCTCGGGTAGTGTAACATAAATATGTGTTTGAATGTTCCAGGAGGGTGCACCAGAAGCCATTCTACTGCTCCATATGCCTTAAGTCTTTCAGGAAAAGATCTCATCTCGAAGACCACTTTAATAGTCATACAGGACACAGACCTTATAGGTATTATTGTTTTTCTGAATAAATTTGTTATTCTGCAGTTTTTAAAGTGTCTTATGCCAGTTACAGCCGTATTAAATGACAGGTCATTTTAAAGTGTTTTATGCTAGTTCGATGATCGTTCTAAAATGTAGACGCAATATGTTAAATGCTCTGTCTCCTAATTTTGTAAAATAAGTACAAGAAAACTAAACCATTACCGTCTTACAGATTAACTCTTAATTAGATTCTTACACGCCCGTTCAACTTTAGTGTGTTAAAGCCAGCCTCGAGCCTGGTTTAAACGTCATAGTAATAAGTCTAGTTCTTCACTTTTCTGACCTCGCGCACATGATATTTACACCATGTTTTTTAGTAAGGCTGATAGATTGTAAATATTGTAAAAATCCTATTAATTGTAAACTCTACACAAACTTTCACAGCTAATGAGATGGGCGATAAGTCAGCACCGATATCAAATGTTTATATAATAACATAACTGGATTGAATTTGTGATTGATGTTTTGTCTAAGAGACAGAAATGAAAGCGAGATTATAAGTTTGCGTGGTTGTCCAGACTATTAACTACTTCATTATAAACTGTTATCTGAGATTTTTGCACTATTGTGTTAATAATTATAATCTTTAACTATTATTCCATCATTCCAATTATCACAGTAAGGAGTCATTATACCAATGGCAAAGACATTACAATTTATTAATATACATGGTGTCCGGAAAACAGTGGAAAGAGATTCGATTTTGTGGTATAACTTTTTTGATTTTGAGTGAATTGTTTTTTAAATTATATTTTTTTACTATAAAAAAGAACATAAAACATTAACTGTAGAAGATTTAACAATTTTTAGAAAAGTTTGTCGAAGTTGTTTTTCTTTAATGGGAAAACAGCCTTCAATTTGATTTATTTATTTACTAACGGACTATGTCCAATTACTACACATTACATATTACACAAAGTTAATATGTACAAGGATAAATGTTACAACACAGGATAATTAAAAAATTACAGCTTTGACAAAAATAGGGCAAAATAAACAAAAAAGATAAAGTCAAGTCAAAACAGGAACAAGGTTTTGATGGAGTTCCCAACTTCTGTCACATAAATATAATTTGCGTAATGACTGAAAAAAATCATTAAGGTTTACACCAAAATTTTTTTCCAAAAGTTACTGCATGTATCAAAAAATATGCCGGAATCCTTCAAGTTTTGTTTAAATAATTCGCACATTCTTCTAATGTATTTTAAAATGCGTCGAAGCTTGGACCCGATTAAACCCTTTAGTTGTAATAAAAAATCAAAATGTCATGATTGAAAAAATACTTTTTTTTGGGTTCTCTATGTGATGTGGATTCATAATTTTTCAGCTTGTTTCTGGACACCGTGTATAACAAACATATTATTGTATCTTTCTAGTTGCTACATTTGTGGAAAGATGTTTAAGACTGCCTCCTCACTCAAAAAACACAGTAAATTATTCCACTCCGATGCGGACGGACCCAACGATAAGAAGGGATTTTGCTGCCATATTTGCTCCAAGGTATGTTATTGTCAATACATAATTTAAAAAAATGGAGTAAACAATTAAGCATCTTTTCTTATTTTTTATTAGATAAATATTTACAGGCTCCATAGCTCATTATGGAAATAAAATTGCAAGTTACGATGTAGTTAAAATCTGCCTTATGTTGCAGCAACTCTCTTCGGCAACTTGCCTGGAGGAGCATGTGAGGCTTCACACGGGAGAGAAACCCATCAACTGCGAACTCTGCGGAAAATGTAAGCTGAATCTTTCTCTCCTAATTGTGTATTTTCCCGTCCATAATTCCTTTATTTTTTAACCCCCTTACTATATAATGTCTATTTTAAAATATCTTTAAAGACGTAAAAACGTAAACAAAAAAAAAGGTTTGACTGGCGATTGATCCTTCCTACCAGGAACTGGAGTCTAAAACTCTACCAATCTCGCCAAATGCTGATCGGGTAGGAGTGACATTTATTTCCTATATTTACTGCTGTAATGTCATCTGATTACAGATAAATGCAATATGTCCGCGTGTGTGTACCTGATTGCCACCAATTGATAAAATGTATTGTCATAGACAAAGAGTCTAATTTTTTTTTTTTTTTATTTTTTTTTTTTATAGTGAATACCTCACAAGAGTCCCAACTGCTCCCGTCTGGAGCCAGTGAGACTATGGCATCCCCAATTGGGGGATGTTGTGAGGCTGAAGGTAAGTGGGGAAGGGAAAGAGGAAGGTGGGGAAGTACCTGGCTATTCAGATCTAGTCACTAAACACGGCTAAAGCCATTTGGAGCAACGTTTCAATTCTGAATGGTGGTCTTACACCAGGGCGATACTGGTAGTATCTTCCACTCTAATGCCGATTTTTAATTTTGTATTTAAAAATGGTGTAAAATCTAAAACATGCCGTCTGAGTCGCCACAAATTAGGGCGGCTATCTTAGAAGGCCTTCTCTCCAAGCCGCCATAATTTAAGCCTCTTGACAAAATTTTTATTTTTACGTAAATTGTAGTATGCATACATTATTTAATTTAAAAAAATTATTTAAGTTGTCTTATTTTATAAAATTAATTTGTAATTAATTAATTCAGTTGCAGATGGGTTAATAATAAGGCCAATGTTTAAATTATTTACAGTGTTTACCCGCGAGAGGGACCTGAAGCTCCACATGAACCTTCACCAGGAATCCTGGAAGTGTGACCTCTGCCAAAGGTGCTTCATCACACCCTTCAAGTTGAAGGAGCACTATCGGTTAGTTTTCAAACACGTGAGCCTAAATATGTATATGTCAAACTGCCGTAATGGACGTTTTTGTATCTTCACTATGTATACCGATATTTATTTCTTTTACGTCTTGCATTCTTTCCAGTTCTCCAAATTCCATTATTCCAGTTTGACATTTTTTGACTTTTGGCAGTGTAGTTGTTTTTTTTTTAAATTTGTATTCCTTTGACCTTTCTGAAAATGTTTCATATACTTAAACAAAAATATTATTATTTTAGATCTCACACCGGTGAATTGCCTTACGAATGTGACAAGTGCGACAGAAAATTTGCCAGAGTTGCAGATTTTAGGTAAGTGAGTAATATTATTTAGGTAATAACACACAGGTAAACCAGAAGGGTAAATACTATTGAGTATTCACCCTGGTGAAAGACCAACTTTCAGGATCTCAACGTTGCTTGAAATGGCTTTTATCCATGTTTGGTGAACAGATGTGAATATCCAGGTGCTTCCCAGCCTTCCTCTTCTCCATCATTTTTCTTTCCCCAATCTCTTCAGCCCCAGGAAAACGACAACAATAGGGGAGGTCACAGTCTTTCTACCCCTAGATGGTTGAGATGAGTAGTTAAACCTCCTGTGCGGTGCAGTATTCACATTTAAAAAAAATTGATTTTGTCAAATAAAGTCATAGCTTTAAACATCTTCGGCATGTTTTTTTTTATTTTTTTTTTTTATTGCCGGTAACCCCGGCGTTTATTGACATCAATATTTGTTAACATATTATGTGCGCTACCCGACTCACTAGACAATATCTGTTCTGAGCCGGGTAGCAGTATCTACCATTACATATATCAATAATAATAAAAGTGAATAAAAATACAAAGTAAATAAATAAAAATACAAAATACAGGAAAAAGAAACGTAATTAAAAAATAAAAGATTACCTAGATAAAATAATCTAAATATAAATTATTACATACAAATGTAATTTTTTTTTTTTTTTAGTGTGAATCAAATAATCAAATAATTGAACATTTTTTGTTGTGAAAGTTCTTATTTTTTTTTTTTTTTTTAATACATATTAAAAAAAAAGTTATATAGTTGCAAACCTTCCATGCTAATTTTTATGACATCATAAAAATTAGCATGGAAGGTTTGCAAGTAACTTGTTAATGCAATTTCTTTTTTTGTTCATTAGCCACGTATTAAAGTATTTATATGTACATTTTCTGTTGATTTGAGTTGTATGTTGTGTTTCTTTTAAGAAAATATTGAATATGGAAGGTGCGAGGTAAGATTCATGTTTTTTTGCAAGAGTGGATTTAATTTTTGGCACTTGTAAATGATTGTTAGATTTAGCTCTAGTGTTCTGGGAATGAGATATTTGTGAAGGTGACGATTTTATGCAATTTGTATGGATAATTTTTTTTATGAATAGCTTCCTGATATCAAGTATTTTATTTTTAATTAAAAGATTTTCAGTGGGATAAAGATATGGTTTTTTGAACATAGTTCTAATAAGTGCTTTATGAGCTGTATTAAGTAGCTTGATGTATGTGTCTGCGGCACCACCCCATGCCGATATACCATAAATTAAAATGCTTTGACAAAGGGAAAAGTAGACATTTTTTAGTAGTTTAAGTGACATAATGTTTCTAATCGTTTTAAAAATGTATATTTGTTTCCGGATTCTCATTGCAAGTGAAATTATGTGAAGTTCCCATTTTAGTTTGCAATCCACTGTTAAACCAAGATACTTAATATTATCCGAATGTTCAATTTTTTCGCAGTCGCAGTTTTTGGTTTGTGATGTAGTACATGGATACAGGTGTAAAAGCGGGACGGTTTTTGGTTGCCCAATATTTGTTTTACTGAATGTTAGAAATTTGGTTTTCGAGGTGTTTAGGGTAAGATGATTTTTGTCGAGCCATTTTTTTATCTCCCTCATACCAAATTCGGCACTCTTAAATGCCTTTTCCCAAGATTGCTCTTTAATAAGAAGTACAGTATCATCTGCGTAGCTGATCACATTATAGCAGAGTGTTGGAATTTTAATATCAGTGAGACCATTAATATAGATAAGGAAAAGAATAGGGCCTAAGACACTACCCTGAGGCACTCCGTACTTTATTTCTGCTGTGTCACTCAAGCATTTATTAAGTTCTACTATTTGTTTCCTATTTTTTGTATAACTGATGAACCATTTGAGCGGTTTTCCATTGATGCCAATATTTTTAAGTTTTTCGTATAGCATATCATGAGAGATGGTGTCAAAGGCTTTAGCCAGATCTAGAAAAACTCCAATTACTTTAGATCCCTTATCTACATGTTTTACAATGAAGTTGGTTAATTCAGAAATTGCCTGTTCTGTGCCCATTTTTGCCCGAAAACCGAATTGATGACTTGATAGTAAGTTGTGTTTATCGAGGTAGGATAGCAGTCTTTTTTTCATTGCTCTTTCTAGGAGTTTTGATAGAGAGTTAAGTAGTGAAATAGGTCTGTAGTTGGAGATTAACGTTTTGTCTCCAGATTTATGGATCGGGGTAATACTGGCAATTTTAAGTTTGTCAGGTACAACACATTGGAAGAAACTTTGATTAAATATATGTAGGAGAGGTATACCGATATATTCTCGTAGATTAATCAGGATTTGGTTAGATATGTTGTCCGGGCCAGGTGCACAATGAGTTTTGAGAGAAAGAATGAGTTCGTTAATTTCTTTTTTATTTATTTTATAAATGTTAAAGGAATGATTTGGTCGCAAGGAGGAACTTTCTTTGACAAGTAGCTCTTCTGTCGTGTGGTTCTTTGTAAGTATTTTTTCCGCTAAATCTAAGCCAACGTTGGAAAAATGATAATTAATGTGATTTGCAATTTTTTTGGGTTCGTTTTGTGTTAAACAGATTTCCCCATCGACTAACAATTTATTAATAGAAGTACTGTTCTTATTATGTTATTTGCCCGTTTCTCCTATCTTCTTCTCATCATTTTTCTTTTCTTTTACACCATTTTCTATAGTCTCACAATATTGCCACATATTAATCCGTAGAGGCCGACAAAGTCACCACGTAGACAATACAATAATTGGTAAAGTGACATGTTTATTTTTGACTTTATCGAAATTAACGTACAAGGTCGACACTGCAATTGCAGTGCTTGAGACCGTGCTTGGCCACGATTCTTCAACACTGCAAATGCAGGGGTCCAGACCCTAGGGGTTAAGGGTGTTTTGTATGTTTATCACATAAAAATAATATAATTAATATCAAGAACTTGTTGCGTAAATTTGAAAACATTTTTTTATTAATTTCATCAAATATTTTTTTTTTTTTTATAATGGAGATTTACTTGAATGTAATCATTCTCAAACATTTTTTTTTTAATTAACATTCTCCATGTAAGCAGTTAGCCATTGTTTAAAACCGCACATAGTCTTGTTAACCTGAAAAGGAAATGAAAACAATTAATTTATGGGCTAAAACCATAGAAACACGAGATTGGGCATGAACCATTATTAGTATGAAACAGCACGCACCTTGCTTGTCGCCAACTTGTTCACCCACACTACTTCAAATCCATAGCGACGCTCCACCTTTGTTTCTATCTACATCCCAAATTTTCATTGGCTCCGCCGCTTTGGTAGTCTGTACTGTTTGGTCATTGATCGATGACAGTTGGCACGCTGCAATCCATTTGCTACGGCAAGACTTATCATGCGTGTCTAAATATTCCTACATTTCAGAGTATCTCAAAAATCTTCACTGGCTCAAATGTCCTGAAAGAATCCAGTTCAAGCTCTGCTGGATGGTATAAATACCAATACTTAAAAGTCACTTAACGGAATGACTCCGGCTTTATCGGAAATGTGTATTCAGGAAAATGCTATTTTCATGACAGTCAACCCTTAGGTCATCAGCTATCTGAAGGTTGAAAGAACCAAAGCGCACACCAGATACCAAGTTTGGTAAGCGTGCTTTTGAAGTGTCAGGACCCAAAGCATGGAATGGACTGCCACATGATTTAAGAATGATCACCGGCTCGATAAAATTTATAGCTAAACTTAAAACACACCTTTTTAGACAATCATATCTTTAGGTTCACAGTCTTCACCTTCATAATCCGCGACATTGTAAATAACTAAATGTGTCCAAATTTAAACAACCAAGAATTTATTAGCTTTTTAAGGTCATTTCATAAAAATTCTCCAGTCTTTAAGAGTCATAAATTCTCTAGTCTTTTAAAATAAATATCAACTCCACTTTTGCCACTAATCTATTACGATATCTATAGTAATGGAGGTTAAAACAGCAAATTTAAAAACATGTAATGTCCAGTGTTTTTACTACAGTGTCCTCTGCGTGGAAAATCGTAAACTTAAAAAAATATGTTATATGTAGTGACCTGCCAGGTAAGTATGTTTTTCTGTATTTGTTTGTAAATAATAAAATAAGATAGACCCTAGGCACGCTTCATAAATTGTACAGCGTCCTTGAGGAGATTTTTCACAAAAATTACGCTGTTCAAATTATCCAACTATTATTATTATTATCACCTATGGCTAAAACTGAGTGCATTATTCTCCATTACTTACGTTATCCATAGTGTTCATATCTCCGTAGGGTGGGTCCGGTAATCCGCTGTCCCCGTACACCTCGCTCAGGCTCTTCTGGTACAGGAAGGCCGATAAGAGAACGTCATCGCACGTTGCTACGGTGCGCATGGAAAGTCGTGCATTCGCCCGAGATATTTTATCCAGCACTTGCAGAACGCGTTGTGGGACTTCGTCTAAAAGGTTAAATATACTGGCCGGTTAGTAGCTGAGTTGAAAAATGTGTTGGGTTCCCACCCAGGCATTGTGGGTTCAATTACTCTGCTATAATGATGGCCAGAAAGTTTGGAAAAGAATTGTCTTTGAGATAGGAACAATTCTTTGTTTCAATAATTCCTTATTTGAAAAAAAAAAAAATTACATAAAATATATGATGTAATAATTAAGTAGGTTGATTTTAAGTACCTATCTACTTACAAATCTTACGTTTTCAGAGGAAATTTTGGTTTTGATTTATTAAATATGAGAAAATTTAAAAAATACATTTTTGAAAGCGAGGTTCACTGTTCACAGAACTACTAGTAATTTATTGACTAAAAGGATGATCTATACCTATTTTACAGAAAACTGATGTCCCCAATTTACTTAAATCGTCTCAACCAGTAAACCTTGATTTTCTGTTCAAGAATATTCATAATATTTCAAAATATTTCATCAATTTCACAGTATGGGAATGTTGACCTTACTTTGGACACACGCCCACAACGCATTTCTATCAATTTATCTCTTCAATGTCTAAAAAGCTTACAATTTATTTTAATTTAATGTCAAATGACGGCCACAAAAATATTTGCATAAGTAATTATTTTCATTCAATTTTAATTTTTGATTCAGTGTATAAAATTGGAATCATATGTATAATGTCAATGAACTGCGTTAAGGTTTACATCATGGTAAATAATGGAAATGTATTCTCAAATTAATACAAAATAATATTATATAACGTTCAAAACTACGTATGTATCAATAGATAATAGAAACAAGGAAGAAACTATGAACCATTTTTGTTATGAAATTCCGTGCAAAACGCGTGTTGCTTACATCGTTCACTTATACTCCTTCTACGAACAGCGACACCCCACCTTTCTTTCTACCTTCACATCTAATGCATAACATTTATAGGTTCCGTCGCTTTGATGGTCTGTGTAGTTTGGTTGTAGTTCTGCGATGCTTCCATGTGGTTCCCTTTGTTTCTATTATCTATGGTATGTATTTTACCCGGTCGATCCTTCCGCAAAACCAGAAAGTAGTTGGTCATCAACGCCTCCGCTTCGGGATCCATGGTCACCTTCCACTTGGCAATGTTTCTGATGAGCGACTCCAGATCTTTGTCGTTGGTGTTATTGGTGGTAGATACAGCCTCATCGTTTTGAACAATACCCGGGTTTACTGCCCGCTCCAACAAATAATCTGAAATGTCTTCATCCTTTGCCGGGAATACGATTCCGAAGAGACTGTTGAGAAAATGTATGATTTTTTAATACCGCACAAGAGTCCCAACAGTCCGAAGCCAGTAGGACCATGGCACGGTGTGGGGAGGGGAAGGAGATGGGGAAGAAGCATTATTAGATCTGCATTTTGCCAGTTTGATACATAATTTTTTTTTGTGTTTGTGGGCAATGAGCAGCATTGCTTACATACAGCACGTTACAAACTTGGTATTCAACTTCAGAAAAGAATAATCTAGTGAGATTGAAAAGGGTTCATTTTTAATATAATACAGGGTTTTCTAATAAGAGGTGTTATTTTGAATAGCCCGCTATTTCGGTAGATGTTACTTTTGAAGCTGTCATTTTTTGACATTTGACAAGTAGAAACTACGCCATTAATAAAAATGGAACGATACACGCTTCAACAACACATTGAAATTATTAAAATTCACTTGAGTGAATCAAATGCAAATCATCTTGAGTGATGAGGCCCATTTCCACCTCGGTGGCTTCGTCAACAAGCAAAATTGTCGCATCTGGGGCTCGGAAAACCCAAGAGTTATTGTTGAAAAGCCTCTCTATCCTCAACGTGTGACTGTTTGGTGCGGTTTATGGTCCGGCGGAGTCATTGGACCTTATTTTTTCGAAAATGAGGCTGGAGCAACAGTTACGGTGAATGGATTGCGCTATCGAGAGATGATTAATAATTTTTTATGGCCAGAATTGGATGGTATTGATCTGGATAGATTTACTTTCAAAACTCTCTAAATTTATTTATTTATTTTTTATTATAGCGACTATTTAAACATTGTACATACAAAATATGATGTTAAATTTATGTAAAGTAAGTTGTATTTCTTAGTCCTCCTTACCAGGGTGATCTGTGCTGAGGGGGACTAAAGTTATTCATTTCTGTTTTATTAGTTTTCTATGTCGTTTTTAATGTTTTGTTCAGAGTTTTTTCATTTATCTCTTTCAGCCAGATTTTTATTCTTGATTTGTAATCATTCAAATTATCTCTTCGCTTCATATCAGGGGGAAGGATTTTGTGGAATTTCGTTGCAAAATAAATATAATTTCTGTGCCCGAATGTGGTTTTATGACCTGGAATATTTTTTATGTCATTGTGATTTGACCTTGTTTAATGAATATGCGGTATTGTAGAGGATTCGGTTTTTTTGAATAGTTTCAATAATATATTTTTAGCCTATATTTGTTGTACAGATAGTAAACAAATCAAAGTCTGTTGTATAGTTTAGAAGAACTAAGCCCCAAACAGACAGACGCGGGTAGTGACTTAGATTTATTTACTTTTTAATTTTTTTTTATTATAATGCATGGTAGTTAATACAGGTTACTTTAAAAATAGGTAGTCCAGCAAAGCTGCCATTTAATTAATTAAGATCCCACTCTAACATCTTCAAATTTGATCAACCTACCCTAATTCTGAAGGTGATATATTATATATAAATAAATTTAACAAAATTAACCTTTTGACCGCGAATTCAGTACCAACACGTGGAATAGTTTTTTTAATTATTAATAGACGCGGCTGAGGTGGGTTTCTGCTAGAGGTGCTGTTGTATTGTAACTTGTTAGTTGTTTTGTCTGTGGTCATCAATGGTTATAGCACAAATAATGTTCGACTAAAGGGTTGGCATATGTCAGTTTAAGGTACAATAATTTATTAGACTAACTTGTGGAGTGTGTTGAGCAGTATCTTGTCCTTGTTTTTGTAGACACCGTCCCAGTAAGTCCACACGGAGCATTTGAGAGGGGCAGAGTCCCCCGCATCACTCTCTAGTGTTATTCTGCCTGTTGCTACAGCTGCGGAAAATATTCATTAAATATAACAAATAATAGGATTACTGGAGAAGCAGTAGCCTTAAAATTAGTTTGAAATCAAATTTGAAAATTAAAATTAAAAATAGTGGACAGGATAGACCTCTCTGGGAATTCTCGCATAGATTTTGCTCTGCAGGTGAAGTGATAATTAAATACAGTCATCTATGCATTAAACAGCTGGATTCATCCGAATTATATTGTTTGACAAAAGAGGGCACCACTATTCCTGTTTGGTCGATTTAAGACTAAAAGATTAAAATATTTTTGTCACAATAAAGTGACAGTACTTTAGAATTACAATGTGTTAATTCAATTTATTCTAAATTCTACTCGCTTGAGAGCTTGTCGTGACAGATAATTTCATGGTGCGAATGCAATTGTTATTGTGCTGATTGCCGTCCGCTGCCAAATTTGGAGATTAAGGAATCGCTGCAAAACTCAATGCGAGTGATATATTCGGTGAGTCTTCTGTTTTTATGTATTTGGTGGCTGGATTATAATTTGTTACGTCTCCTGCAGAGTGAATTTTGTAATCAACCCATTTTTTTCATAGGGAATTAATTATTCCCTGATGGTCTGTGTGGCTTACAAGCCAGATCATCACCAATTACAACGGACCTGACTCTGAGCAAGGATATGGCAGATACTCTCAGTATCTCCCTGGTGAAAGACCACCATTCAGAGAATCGAAACATTGCTTGAAATGGCTTTAGCTTTGTTTGAAGACTAGATCTGAATAGTCAGGTACTTCTTCACCTTTCTCTTCCCCTCTGCACTACCTCCAGCTTCACAACATATCCTAATTCGGTATGTACAGTCCCATTGTGTGAATACTGCACAAGAGTCCCAACTGCTCGGAAGGATTAAGGCATCACCAATCGGGGTATGTTGTGAGGCTGAAAGAGAAGGAAATAGGAAAGAGGAAGGTCGGCAAGTACCTGGCTATTTAGACTTGTTCACCAAAGATAGCTGAAGTCATTTCAAGCAACGTTTCGATTCTATGGTGGTCTATTATCGAATCTGATTACTATACAATTCCTTTCACCTGAGCGTAAGATTCGACCCCTGCTGGAGTGAGTGTGGAGGGCGAGGTTTCCCATCATGCAGACTCCGCCCCTGGCCAGGATCAGGGCTCCAGCCTCACTGGACCGGTCCTTACGCACCTGGCCCGACAGGATACACCCCGGGCGTCCATACGTTACCCTACAAACAAAATAATAATTCACATAAATAAGGTCAAATTTCTTTCTTGAACAGATAATCAATTTCATTTACCTGTCCGGCACTAGGAGTCGAATGTAAATTGGCAACAACAATTTTCTTTCAAACCGGTATTGATCACACTTCTTGGAAGTGTCTGTACAGTGATTCCTAATGTCACTTATATGTTGAAATTCTTATCATTCACCTTCGAAGATGTGAAAACCAGAGTAAAAGTTAAAAAAATCAAATACACTGTATTTCAGGGTGATACCTAACTCTAGCGAGTAATTACACATGAAATCTAAGGATAACTGCTTCCAACTGTCTGGAACCAGTAAGACTATGGCATCCCCAACTGGGATATGTTGTGAGACTAAAGGTAGTGGGGAGGGGGAGGAGGATAGTGGTACCCAGACAGAGGTGGTGCAAACCCATATAAAAATGTTATATGTTTTCTGTAAATTATTAAGGGTTTTGTATAAGTGATTCGTCATAGTAACCATTATACTACCCACTACAGTCCGCTACGAGCTCGCTAAATGTATGTACAACTGTAAACTAATGACTGATTGGCTTTGCATATACCTACCTATGCGAACGGGCGGGTATTGTAAAGCTAGAGCACAATACAAATTTTTAACAACTTTAAAACTTTTTAAAAAGCAGAATTATTGCTCTGTTTGAAAACCTTCATTGGTTTTTTTTTCCTATAATATCGTAAATAATCACCTGAAGTTTTGGTGTCCCATCCTGAAACACGTTGTATTATGATATTGAGATTTTCACGGTCAAAAGTATTATCATGCGCGAAACGACATTTGCGGTTGCTTTGTTCCTTTCCCTAAATCGGGCGTCAGTACGCGCTTCGGTTCGCAAAAGTATACGCAGCACACTGAAATATTGTAATTTTTTGTGGTAAGAATTAATCTTTAAAGAAGGAGGTAGCGCAACACGGCATAAGACCCCAAAAAAAATCACAATTCACAGTTTGGTGTGCTGCATATACATTTGCGAACCAAAGCGCTAGCCGAAACCACGAAATATGGGAAAGAACGAAGTAATCGTAAATGGCGTTTTGCACCATTTGCGGTTGCTTCGTTCTTCGTAATTTGTCGTTCGCTTCGTGCTCCAGTTTTCAAATGTACATCTTTAACAGCAATCCATCACCGCGTAAATCATATTTGGTCACCTTTCAGGAGAGACGAAAACCGTTTTTCTCAACATATCCAAATCGAAATCGAGGCAAACTATTTTATTTTGTATTTTTAATTGACTTTTTAACTATATATTTAAATACAGGGTACAGCAAAACAGACAGTGCAGTTTTGAATGGCTAATAAAAAAAAAAAAACAGCGCAACTTACAGAAATGGGGTTTATTTTATTGTATTTGGTACATCATGCCGGTTTATGCATCAAGTCCTGAAGATGACACCATAAAGATGATGACCTCCAGTAGCAATACATTGATGAAGGCGTGCAGGGAACATCTGTCGCAGTTTCATCAATGAAACTTTAGCAGTATGGGCGGTAGCACCGTCCTGTTGAAACCAGATGTCCCCCAGATCTGTTTCCTCCGTTACTTGCAATTGAGGTTCAAAAAATTTTTTCAGCATCGAAACATAACATTAAGCGTTGACAGTCACGGTTCGTCCATTCTCCTCAAAAAAATAAAGGCCCAATCACCCCAAAATTGGAAATCACACACCACACGATCACTTTTGGGGAGTGAAGAGGTTTCTTGTGAAGCTGCCTTGAGTTATTTTCAGCCAGTACCGAAAATTTAGTTTATTCACCTCTCCGCAGAGATGGAAGTGGGCCTCTTCACTACTGAAAAAAGTTGACCTCACATGGATCCATTTAAATTTCATGGATCCAACGCGTAAGTCAATAATGATTAGTAATAACATCCACCAAGTGCACAAAATAATGTTTGCAATAGATAATTACTTAATCTCATCTTACATATCTTTAGTAAGACTTCCCATAAAAAAAAAAACACAAAATTTTCAACAAAACCGTTGTAATTAGCAAAATAACTTGTTGCCGCAATGACGGTTGACTGAGCGCCTTGAGCGATAACTGAGATAGGCGATGATTTTACCCAAACGGAAGGTAATTAAGATTCGCGGTGATACTATTTTCGTTGTAGGACTATTCCCTCCCAAAAAAAAATCCTGTATTAATCCAACCGATGTAGGTTTATTACCGCTGTTGAATGGCATTGCAGGATGACTTACGCAGTGATATTTCATACACAGTGATGGATTGCCACCGACAATATGTAGCATTATATATATCAATGCATAATAATAATGTTTGAATCAGAGTGACAAACCTTCTAGCAAATTGGGACGCCTTTTCGATGATTGCACTTAGCTTTGTAAAATCATGTCCGACAGCTAAAATTTGTAGAGGATATCCTTCCTCCTCTTCCTATAGAAAATAATCAATAATAATTGGTAATATAGTAATGGTTGGTTCCTGGGTTAAATTATTTTATTGGTCAGGTTATGATTTTGTTACTTGTATACTGGCCAAGCTAAGCACCAGCCCCATGCACAGATGCATGAAGGTACCATCCGGTGATACAGATCTAGTTATTTGATGGCTGGCCGCAACCACGGCTGCCCACGGGTGATCGTCCCAAGATAACCGCGCACCAGACATCTGCCTGCCCCTTCTGGTAATGGGGGGATACAGTGGCAGCTTGTGCTGCTCGAGATGCCAAGCCGTGGGCCGGTGAGTTGATGAGTAAACAGATAGGTCGTAAGTTATGTCATAGGCGCAGCCTAGTTCGAGATTTTGCACCATCTCATCTGAAATTGAAAACAGAAAAAATGTTGGTTTTTTTATTATTTGTCATGCCGTCACTCCATATTATTTGCATTTTGCTTATGGCGTCTTTTTTCATGCAAATCCTTGTTTTCATTCCTGTCTTCATCATTTATAGATGAGCCTAGGCAGAGGCGTGCATTCCATACAGGCACATAAGCACTGCCTACCCAATCTTACTCGCATTAAAAACTAAACCCATTTTTTAAAATTTATTTTTGTTTTGACTAAGGATTGAACCTTCCCCCACAGGGACTCATTACAAGAGGATTACAAGAAATCAAAATACATTTTCAAAAATATGCGCAAAGTTTCAGCTATGAATCGCAGCGCTGCGCTCACACCATTGACTGCCCTACTATAACGTGTCAAAAGCTGAAACTAAGTATGCAAAATGACGCACATGTCATATTCAATTCTTGACTATTCTACACAACAAAATTTGCATAATTTATGCATAATGCACATTCAAGAGAAGATTCGTTATTTCGGTAAAAATCACAAATGTAGCAATCAGTGCCAGATACCTCTATTAATTAATACAGATTTACTAACGAAGTGATTATCATCATATGTTGGCTTTGAATACTATGTTTGAATAAAAACTCTGTGCACATCACTAAGCCTAGGTATGTATAGTCGTTCACCGTTACAAATTTGTTTGCTCCGTCGATCACCATTCGCAATTACTGCCCAAAACTAACGTAACTTTCTTCAACTAAAATCAATGGTCCAATAATTCGTCATAAGGGGATTTAAAAGTTTGTCCCCGAGCTCTATTGGTTAGGAATGACTCACCTAACCAATGTACTTAAAAATACGAATTTTAAGGGAAAATTCCGGTGATGTTCCTGTCTGCCCACAATAAATGTGCACACTGTCAAAGCGCATAGGTCTCTAGTTGCGTTAGTATGGGAAATATTTATTAACTTTACAATTCCTTTACCTACCACATAAATAAATAATATAAATGACTTATTCTTTTACTTACCGTATATCCACACTTCCCTTCCGAATGAGACTCCAATATTATCGTTTTCCTTGTGGGTCAGTACTTCAGGGTTAAAAAATATAGCCACCACTCTAGTTCCGTGGTCCCTCCCGACCTGCATCTCTACCATCGACATGTTGCATCCATCACAAAGTGGAGCTACGATAATAAATATATATAAAAACGTTGAATCAATAACTCACAATATCACGCTAGATGAGATAGGACTAGATCTTCTAGACCAGTGGTTTCCAGTTAGTGGTGCGCGTACCCCCAGGAGTATGTGACGTTGCTTAAAGGAGTAGTCCACGCAAACATTAAAATTGCCAAAATATATTTTGAGTCAATCAATCAATCTCCACAGGTGGCGGCATCGAATGACATCATAGGGATTGCGCTACTGTAGCAAAGAATATTGTAATACTGTGTTGTGAGAAGCACTTAACTCTGTTACAGACGATTTTTATTCATCATTTTGGTTACAAGGGGTACGAGAGTTTGGGCTTTTTCTCGAAGAAATACTCAGGAAAAACTAATTGGGAATCACTGGTCTAGACGTTAGGAGATAAATTGCAGTCGTGTTAATAGCACATAAGCTGCTCAATGCACATTTGCAAAACTGATATCCTGGGACGTATTACGCTTTATGTCCCCGATAACTTCATCGGGCAGACCAACTTACCTGTGATCATGCCTTTGGACAGAATGACTAAACTTTTTAACCGCCTCTCTTCTGAAGTAGACATTTTTCTGATAAACTTCAGGATTGCAATAAATATATTTTTTAACACAATGCTCAATCTCAACTGATGTAATATGTGTAGTAGTGAAATGTAATTGGATACACTGTTTTTCACAATAAAAAATTAATTTAAACTTTAAACTAACATATTTTAATAATAATACCTATATACCGACAGTCAGAGACGGCTCTAGGGGTATAGAAGTGGGCGGTCAATCGAAAAAAAATGAATATGAAATGTTAATACATATTGCTAATGCGTTGTTAATATTATAAAAACACCGATGTATTTAATTAATTTGCGGGTACGCACCTATTCTGAGGCCGGTACTACAAAATTGTTTAATTTAAGATTATTTATCTAATTATTTACACATATAAATAATACATGTTTTTTTTTCTTTAAAAACTCTTTCCTATTAAAATGTTTTTAAATCACTAACTCCAATCTCAGTCCAATGTTTATCAGTTGAGTTAAAAAGTAAACAATAAAAGCAGATGTTCATTTTATAACATTATGGCTTTTCATTTTAAAGTATCGTTTTTAATGTCTTTATTTTTATCTCCTGTAACAGAAACTAATTGACATTTCACTTGAAAATGTTTGATTCAATGATTCAATGAATTTTTTGCGATTTCTTTCAATACGATAACCACAGAATTTGACATTTTAAATGAATATATGCAAATTACGTCAACAATAATAAACATAATTTCGCGAACTAATATTCAAGATGGTTACATTTAGATCAATGGACGGCTATTGTTTACCACAAAAAAAAACTTTCAATAAACATTTTTTGTCATCTCGCTCCAATACCTTAGTGGTCGCAGATTTATTTTTTATTATTTATCTCGCCACGGTCATGACCGAAACCCCCTTCAAAATAAATTTTGTATGATACTAAGCATATATCAGACATGATAGTGTTTACCTCCTTTGTGTGTATGGAACCAAAGAGAAAGAAAGGATATAGTAGGACAAAATTTAAAGTGACCCACGGTTGGTCAATAGCTATATGCAATAGCTTTTTATTTGGACGCTAGATGGCACTGGAACCCGCTATTACTATACGAATCTGCACAAATGTTTTAAGCTAAATTAATAATCGGGTAGTTTTATACGTCCATTTTTTTTTAAATTTAAAAATATTGCACCATATTTTTGACCAAATGACCTCCATAGAAGAGCCGCCACTGCCGATAGTACAGGGTTTTCCAATAAGAGGTATTATTTTGAATAGCCCGCTATTTCGGTAGATTTTACTTTTGAAGTTGTCATTTTTTTACATTTGACAAGTAGAAACTACGCCATTAATAAAAATGGAACGATACACGCTTCAACAACGCATTGAAATTATTAAAATTCACTTGAGTGAATCAAATGCATATCAGCTTGAGTGATGAGGCCCATTTCCACCTCGGTGGCTTCGTCAACAAGCAAAATTGTCGCATCTGGGGCTTGGAAAACCCAAGAGTTATTGTTGAAAAGCCTCTCTATCCTCAACGTGTGATTGTTTGGTGCGGTTTATGGTCCGGCGGAGTCATTGGACCTTACTTTTTCGAAAATGAGGCTGGAGCAACAATGACGGTGAATGGATTGCGCAATCGAGAGATGATTAATGATTTTTTATGGCCGGAATTGGATGGAATTGATCTGGACAACGTTTACTTTCAACAAGACGGCGCTACGTGCCACACAAGTAACGAAACCATTGATCTTTTACGATTGAATATCAAAATAACACCTCTTATTGGAAAACCCTGTATATTTGCAACATGTTCCAGAGTGTTATACTATAGATACTCTTTGTCAGTCTTTATATTAATGTAATACATAAATAATTTTTTTTTTTACCTTTCTTAGGAATACACGGCAAAACTATATGGGTGTTCTTACACTCCTCCAGGCACATCCAGGTTGATTGGTTGCTGAAATTACCATACCATCATTTACCGGGAAAATTAATTAATTAAAAAGAGAATTATAACATAAGAAATCATAACATTCCCAGGTTACGAATAACCCTACTACCATCATTATAATGCTAAAATATTGCTTGTGCAATGTGGAGTAATTAGCTATCAGAGAAATTCAATCCACAATGTCTGAGACCACACTCGGCTACTAACCGATCTTAGGATTTGAAGGTTACGAAACAAATATTTAAGAGTGAGACAAGAACGTGTCGAAACCAGTAGCAGTTATAAAAAATAAGTAAGAAGTGTACATTATTACAAATACTAATTTCGGTTATGGGTCTGAAACTCCTGTTCAATGAACTTTAGAAATCGGATATACTTTGAATTTAAGTGTAATTTTCAAAATTAGAACTATTTTTAGTATATTCAGACAAGTGATAATGTACCTACATATCTATAACATAATACTTAAAAGAAAATTATTTTTATTGTTTTTTTTTTTTTTTATTTGGGATTATAATATCCCATTATTTTTCAAGTTTTAGGATAAAACTCTTCAAAAAGAAAAAAAACTTGAATTACATTATTTTATCTACTAACATATAACTGACGCTTGGTCCCACAGCCTGCAGCACAACATTGCTAAGTGCTGTTAGTTTCCCCCCGGCACTCGAGCACCGCAGCCTAGAGTGCACTTGGCCGGAGTGCACTTGGTGCTTGTGAGATGTGATATGCTCACGCACGCATGTAGCTATCACATCCTGCAGTATAGTGCGCACACGTATGGGCTCTGAAGAGAACCAGGTGGCTAGAAGCACTTGGAAAAAATATAATATTCACCTATTGTGTATGTTGTAAAAAATATAATATTAACCTATCGGCTATCGCATGTGTGATCCATAAAGTTTCAATAAAACATTTATAAAATGTTGTTGTTGAAACCAGACGTTGTGTCAATATGTGTCGCATGATGAGATAGAATTCGTTGAAAAGATCAGCATGGTAAAGGTTTAATGTATATTTATTGTTGTGATAATTGACAGTATTGTTCCCCCCACAGTTGATCCCCTAACAATTCATACAAACCCATCATCCGTGATATAATATATTTAAACATTTATCTAAAATAGTTGGCGGTAAATGTTGTATTCATAGTGTTTATGTATTAAAAACCACATCAAGCCTTGATCATAATACTATCAATCTAATGCATTGTTGATATGTTTTATTCTATTACCTGATTTATCCAGCAGATCCATATGATCCAGATAGATTGAGAAATTAAATGGTGGGAATCTTGTTCCGTTGTTTTTCAGAACCCAGCTGTATTTCTTTACCTCTGTTTGCAATATTCTCATATATCCACAGCCATCTAAGTATTTCACCATTTCACACCTCAGAAGGAGAGCCGTGTTGCTATCCAACGTTAGTTTTTTCATTGTTTATGATCAAAAACAGAACTTTAAATGCAAAATAAACTTTTTACAGTGACAATTTGAAAGTTCCCTCCAATGTTGTTCTTCTGTTTGAAATTTCCCTAGATGATGGTATTCAGTAGAAGGTTCACTATTTTCTTTATGGCTAACTAGTTAATCTTCTGTTATAATATTTCATGAGGAGTTTAGGTAGGTACATAAAATAATAATGATGATTCTTACAAATAAATTTTAAAATTGGAATACATTACACAAAAGTGGTAATTTCTATGGCTCTGAAATTCATTGGTAGGTAGGTACCTGTACATACAAGATATTATTTTGTGATAATGCTTTTACAACTTTACTGTTGACAGAGATATTAAATATGATATATGTACAAGACTTTTTACTTAGACGTATATGCAAATCTTACAATACCCCAATAGATATTGATAATGCTAATAAAATGCGCTATATACATCTTTGTAATTTTCCGTATAAACAAATGCTGTTTTAGAAACTAGATAAAATTATCTTTCTGGTGTATACATTTAAAATAAACATTACTATTTCTAAATAATAAAAAATTTATATCAAACGTGAAAAATGTAGTCAAAAACGCTAACCACATTTTAATTTATTTTTTTTACTCCAATGGTAAAAAAATTGAGAGAATTCGATATTTTAATAACACATTCGTTTTGTTTGGAGAATTTGTAAAAAAACTGTACTTTAACTTTTTTCTCATTCATATAATAAAAAATCATTTTAAAAATTAAATAGATTGTTTCGATAGCGGCGCGAAATATGAATGATTCATTTTGCTGTTTTTATGATTTTATTAATGTATTCCAGTAAACTGGACAAAATTATTATTTCTCTTTCTAACATAAATAAATTAAGTATATCCGCATGATAGAAAAAAAGATAAAAATACTGTTATAAAAAATGGTCGCCTGGTTATATATGACCCTCAAATGCTGGATGGGTTATAAGTGAATATGTCATTGTTATATTATGATTTACTCAAATTCACGCAAAAATAGTTGTACAATGATCATTGTGCTAATTGTTATTTTGGACAATTAAGCAATTTACTAGGACAAGAAGCATTTTTTTGTGTTTTCAGTTACATAAAACATTAAATAGTGAAGAAAGACTTGCGAAAGTAAGATGACTTTTAATTATTTGATATTGATTTCGTCCTCCCAAAAAAGGACCAATTTTCTACCGGTTCAGCATACGAAACAGCGCAGGGAGAGGGCAAACATATATTGAAAGAAAATTATGACAAACATTCGTTATTTAGAACAGTCATTCACTTTTTAAGTCATTTATGCAATAAAAAAAAAACAAATATTTTTTTAAACTTTCAACTGTCAATGAAAAAATCCCGCCAATTTGTAATCACACACTTTGACAATTTTTTAGATTTGTAGGAGACAAACTGAGAAGAACAATTATTTGTGTTTCTAACGAAAAAAAAAGATGAAAACAATTTTATAATGTGTGTACGCCCCGGTTAGGGTTCCATGATAACTCAACACAGTGACAATTCAACACACCTTTAAAAAGTGATATAAAGTCATTAGAAACGATGAAAAAAAAAAAATTAACCTAACCTACTTAACCCAGTTAATAAAGTTTTTGTTTCATCACTTTCCATGACTTTATATAACTTTTTAAAGATGTGATGAATTATCATTTTGGTGATTTATCCGGTCACCCCCGGTCAGATATGTCCTTCAAAGTCTTTAAAGGAATATGATATATGTTTTTTTTAAGATTAGCTCCACACAGGAAGCCCTGAGAATTTTTTTTCCCTCAGGGTCTATGTCAACTTTAGGGATGCTGTGTGGAGAGTCTTTTTATGGAAATGAAAGAGAGGAAGTTCTGGGAAGGAAAATGTATCAGGGGTGGGTAGGAATCTGGGGTCAACGTGTCCAGAAATGACGGTCATTTGAATCCATCCCTCCCACTGCGGTACAAGGCGATAGGTCAAGAGAGTCCGTCTGGAGAGGTCAGAAGGTCTCCCTCAACATCACTAAAATAAATTTTTAGGTAACAAGCAACAGTGTTTTCAAATTTTGATAGCATATTAATGTTCGGTTTTTTGTTCCAGGTACCATATCGGCACCCACCTGGGCTTGAAGCCATACTCGTGCGAGGTGTGCGGTATGCGCTTCACCACCTCCTCATCGGTGACGCGCCACCGCCTCAACATGCACCAAGCCGGTCCGCGCCCCTTCAAGTGCGAGCACTGCGGCAAGCGTTTCCACACACAGACCAGGCTCAACACTCACGTTAAGGTAGTGTTCACAGGATTGTATTAATCTCTCATCTCATATTCTTCCTCTACAAGGCGTCCTTCTTCTGCGTTACATTGGTGGCTTCACACAGTCCCTGGAGTTGTTTGTCTTCCTTTTCATTTCATTATTTTAAAATAATTTATATCAAACATCTTAATTTCAGTTGTCGGTGCATTGGTGCATGAGTGAAGTGATGGCGTATTCCTGCGTGATACGTAAAATTATTCAAGTTCAATGAAGTTTTAATTTTCAAAATTGGAATTAATAAGTAGTCCTTAGGCTAATTTATTCAGTTTTGGGAACAAACAGTTATTTACCTGTAGAGTCAATTTGTTCACTTTTCCAAACGTCTCATATGGTCTTATAGAAATTGTTGTGTCTCCCTTACCGTCATTGTTAGAAATATGATCTAAACAGTGTTAGAAAGAGATAACACCAAGCTTTATATTCAAATCTAGAAGTTAACCACAGAATAATCAAAATGTACACCTCCATGAAACGAAAGGTTCCGATCGCAATTTGAGAAAAATTTATGAAACTTTGTGATTTTTTTATCAATTATTTTTATGTCATACGACAAATGAGTGGGGCTGCAATATTTCAATTTATTTGGATTTTATTGAAATAAACACAAATTCTCCGACTTTCTGACAGCATCTTTAAGAAATATAATGTCAATGTACCAGAGGCCTGAAGGGTTAACATACGCTGGTGAACAGGAGGTTAATTGATTAATTAATTATTTATTTGAAACTAGCTCATGTCCCCGGTGTTGCCTGGGCTTTACGCAGGGTTTTCAAAACCTAATGTAAACCTTCCTTTTATTTTCAAGGTCAAGTGTGCAAAATTTCATCAATCTTAAAAATAAAACCCTTGTTTTGTATAAAAATCTAATCCACGCAGACCCACACAGAGATTCTTCTTTATATAAATATACAGAAGTGTTTTTCTTTTGTTTAAATGTTTGACAGATTTTTTAATATTTCAAGTTTGTTTATCCTGAGGAAAATAATATAATATCCCGTAATTTACGGGTCTGCGGTAGTTTTTTAATAACAACAATAAAATTCCTTCTTATAATGTGTTTTTTTCTTGTTACAGAACCACGAGAATAAGCGCAAATACCGTTGCACGGTGTGTCCAGCCACGCGGAGCTCTGCAGCCGAGCTGGCCAAGCATGCGGCTGTCCATGGCGGCGACTTCCGCTGCGACACGTGTCACCGCGGCCTGGCCAGTGCCGCTGCCCTCGCCGCCCACTCGGCGCGCCACGAGCTGGCCGGCAAGCCCTACGCCTGCTTCGTCTGCTCGCTAGGGTACCGCTCCGCCCAGAGTCTGAATAAACATCTGGCTAATGTTCATGGAGATGAGGACGTCCCGAAGATTGCACCGCAGCATCTCTGCACGCTGTGTGGACAGGTAACCTAAGCGTTATCATAAATATACCTACTAACTAATCAAATTTATTTTCAGGTGCCGAATTTGAAAACGCTCACAAATTTATGCATCGCTAAAGAAAAGGGCTTTACAATAGTGTTAGTGAAGATTTTTTAAATGTGGATTGACTCAAACCAGTATACCAGGTTTTAAAGCCATTAGGTGCGGAATATTTCTCTATTACACCTGATCTAACCACTGTGCTCTCGTATCAACCTCTAAATCTGGTGTATTTTCCACTGCATTTGGTGCTTTTTAAATGACATATTTTTATATAAGTTTTATTTCAAATATATTTTCTTTTTGTTCCCAGGTCTTCGAGTTGAAAGACAAGCTGAACCGTCACTTAAAGGACAGTCACATTGTTCTCGTGATGGGAGACATCATCCCAATAGAAGTTCCTCGTGTAGATCCCAAATTAGATAAAGAAAGCGTAACAGTCGAAGAAGATAAAGACAAAAAACAAATAGAACAATTTGAAGAACAACAAATGAGAGACAAAGATGAAGAATTGATACAAGAAACTTTGAAAATGTCTGCGGAAGCTGCTAGAACAGAACAAGTAAATGAAAATATCGATCTGGATAAGAATTTGCAAGTTGCTGAAGTGCCTGTAGTTGAGCAAAACATCATTTCAGATAAAATTGATGTGCCTGATGATACATCTGTCGGAAATGATTTACGTATTGATAAACGGTTAAATGCTGCTCCTATAGTTGAATCAACTGATAAAGATGCTGGTTCAAATATATTAACACGATTATTGAATATCAATACTATTAAAAATGTAGCTATGGTAAAAGATGATGCTAGAGATTTAAATAATAGAGGAAAGGGAATAGAAATGATGGAGTGTAACATTGAAGCAAAAAAAGAATTTCATAAAATAGATGGTGCTAGAGAAAGTGTTAATTTGAATACTCATAAGAAAGAATTATTAGAAAATAAAGTTTCCGTTACAATTAGGAATGCTAGTAGTATAACTATTCCTCATCCGTTTTCTGATGGCGTCAAAGATTTAACTTCAGCAACTTTGGACGCTAAATTACAGAAATCCATGCCGCCTAGATATGATAACCCCTACATGAGACTACCTTACAACGATCCTGTAGCAGCCATCACACAACACAACAAATTATTCCAATCAAATTCGTACAGAAACGTCGAGGAATCCATGAAATTTGATGGTTTTCCACCCCAGATTCAAACAAACGTTGATCACGCTATGAATCCATGGTTTTTAGGCACGAAACCAGCAGATAAGACTTCCATGCATAGAGAAATGCTGCATAGGTATGGAGAATTCAGTAGGCTACCTAGGCTAGACGCTACAGCAGAACAAATCGACTATTCCAACTTTCAAAATCATAGACTACAAACTAATCAAAGAGCAGATTTAAATCCACCTTCACAACCCGTACAACAAAGAGATAATTTTAACGAAAGAAAATATAGTCATTATTTTGACGAAGATAACATTTTAGATCGGAAAGATTACAATTTAGAAGAGTTCAATCAAAAGCAATTAGATGATAGAAGAAAATATAATGCGACAGCCGAGTTACCAAGGCCAAGTGTACACAGCTACCAACATCAAAACCTGACCAGAGATTATAATGCAGTTCATTCTCCGTTAAGTGTCAGAGATCTCTCAAATTCTTCCTCAGTTGAAGCGCAGCAGAGTTACGCGCATCAAATGCTGGCGGCAAATACGCCACATCATTTCTTTAGAGACTTCAGGGATTTGCAGCAACGTATGTTCGGACCGGCCGCTATACCAAATTACCATCCCTCCAGACATCTACCTATATCCGGAATGGACATGACCAGGCAGATAATAAATCCAGTCTCGCCGGCGTTGTCATACCATCACAACAGTCCTCATAATATAAATCATGAACACAGTAACGAAATGTCGCCAGTTTCGAGGCAGAGTTACGAATCGAATCAAAATGTTGCCAACTCTCCTGGTTTTCCTAATAATGTTGGCAGACCTGTTCAAAATGGCGAAACGAAGAAAGATGGAGGCAGTCAATCTTATGAAATGCGAGCGGCGACAACTTGATAGAAGTGCACTTTTTTTTACACTGATAGCCTCAAAATTTGAACTTCTTCATCAGCTGGTTCTGAAGTTGATGTAAGCAGGTACCCGCTGTTGGTATCGAAATTGATTTTAATCTGTGCAATTATTGTCCAATGTTCTTAACGGACGACTAAAGTTTCTTGATTTAGGTGACTCATAGGTTTTTCTAAGGTCGGGATGTTTCAATGTCAGATTCGATTGACGTTCACCATTTTTAAATTTGGAAGATCCTCGTTAATCGTCGATTCTCTGTCTGTCTCAGCTTTTGAACTAATTATGTCAAACAAAACCGCATGAATGTTATGCTTAATGGTTGATGAAAATTGGATGAAATATTGAAAAAGGCCGAGAATCGACGTTTAATGCGGTTTTTTCAAATATTCAAAATGGCACTGATCGTAGATAGATCGTTAATTATTGTCAATCGAATGTGAAGAGGATGTAACACCCCAACCTAATTGTTTTTTAAAAACATCTTCTGATCATAAATATAGTATTTTCTCGAATCTCCTTATAGACCAATTAGTTTATTAAAGTAACAGAAGAACAATATTTTATTTTATAGCATAGAAAATTTGGATTAAAATATACCTACATATTGTAATGTAAATATTTTATCATATAAATATAATTATGTTTAAAATGTATTGGCTGCATAATAAGAATGTACCATATTGCTAGCAAAATGTACTGGCTCTATAATAAAAATATACCATATTGCTAGCAAAATGTACTGACTTCATAATAAGAATGTACTATATTGCTAGCAAAATGTACTGGCTTCATAATAAGAATGTACTATATTGCTAGCAAAATATACTGGCTGCATAATAATAATATACTATATTGCTAGCAAATGTACTGGCTGCATAACAAAAAATGTCCTATATTGCTAGCAAAAGTTTATAATGAAATTATAGTACTACAAAAATATACATTAATACATGTACATACTTTTATCTTTAAATACGTACCTATGTAATTTATAAATATATATTATATTGAATTACAAATCCTTAGAAATATCTGCATACATATATGAGTTTGATTTTAATCCTAATTATTACCCAAAGGCAATAGAATATTTATTTACCCCTTCAGTAAACATGTAACGTGGAGATCTGCAAAGAATGCAAGGCTGATGTAAGCGTAATGAGTAAGATTAAGAAAGGGACGCTTAGATGGTTTGGGCATGTAGAGCGAATGAACAAAGAAAAAAGTGTAAGGAAAATATATTTATTTATTTATTTATTTATTTCACGCCTATTAAGGCTTTTACATACATATATATAAAAAATATTTACAAAATTATACATGAAAATAGTGCAGGAAACGACTATTAAAACAATTGCAGAAAAATAAATATAAAGTCAAAATATCACTTAACTTGATCTACACAGAATGCAGGCACAACATATAAAAAATCCAAAATATTTTTTTCTATTTCAGTTGACAAAATTATTATATGTTAGTCAAATCAAATTAAATACCTTTTTTAAATATTCCACTACTCAATGAAAAAAAAAAAAACTTCAATAGGGTATGCTTATATATTGAAATTGATGTACTAAATATATCAACAACATCTGAGTATTTGTTTCCTAGCTGTTGAATCCGTCGCATAGGAGTATGATATTGGGACGTTGACATAGAATTGCTACAATAATATGGTAGGTACTGTCTTGAAACCGACCTGCTTGGAGTATGAAAAGAGATTACATATAATAAATCAGGGGTATCAAACATTGAATTAATGATTTTATACAAACAGGTTAAATCGGAAATAATTCTGCGATCAGATAATTTTATTAAATTTAATGAACAAAGTAAGTTATCGTAATTTAGGTTTTCTCTAGGAATGCCCATTTTGAAATTTACATATCTTAAAAATTTATTTTGGATTCTTTCAATCGCATGTGAATGAACCTCATAATTTGGGGACCAAACCGTGGAATTGTATTCTACCTGACTCCTTACTAGTGACATATATAATGTTTTTACAGTATTTACATTATTAAAATCACTAGATACCCTTAAAATAAATCCCAACATTTTCAAAGCTTTATTGGTTATTATTTCAATATGCTTGATAAAGTTAAGTTTCGTGTCAAACCAAATACCTAAGTCATTAATTTCCGAGACAGATACTAACGACATGTTGTTAATGGAATAATCAAAAAATATTGGATACTTTATTCGATGAAACCTCATAATTTGACATTTGCTTATGTTAAGTTGCAAGCGGTTATCACGACACCATATAATTAATCTTGACAAGTTATTTGACAATATATGGCAATCGTTAATGTTTCTGATTGCTTTGAATAATTTCAGGTCGTCTGCAAACATTAACACTTGAACATCATTGAAAATATACAATACATCATTGACAAATAATAAAAACAGGATTGGACCTAAGTGTGATCCCTGGGGAACACCACTCGTAGCAGTGAATTTGTATGAAAATGTGTCATCAATTTTAACAGCCAGTAATCTGTTGGTCAAGTAACTATTAAACCACTTATATAGTGAACCACCTATACCGAATTTATGGAGTTTATTCAGCAATAACACATGATTGACTTTATCGAACGCCTTGCTAAAATCGGTATAAATAGAGTCAACTTGACATTTACTAGACATGGAATCAGATATATAGTTTTGATAGGTTAACAAGTTAGTAAGGGTAGATTTTCCAGTAGAGAAACCATGTTGCTTAGGAGAAATGACGTGGTTTAATCGGAAAATAACTTTTTTAAGAAGAATTTTTTCAAAAACTTTAGGAATTGTTGATAAAAGGCACACCGGTCTGTAATTAATCACCTCGTGTTTATCGCCTTTTTTAAAAATAGGCGTAAGAAAGCTAAATTTCCATTTAGTAGGAAAACATCCTGTTCGTAAAGATTGATTAAACAGCAAATATAAAGGATACGCCAGATTGGTAGCACAATTATTCAAAAATACAGGAGGTATTTTATCTGGTCCACCACTTTTGTTTTGATCTAGTAATTTTAGTTCAGTCAATATATCGTTATATTCTATGTAGATAAAAGATAAATTAAGATTATGATCAGTAGTAAAATTTTATACTGTACCAGCAGAAGCTGGTGTCTCACATTCATAAACGCTTTTAAAAAAATCAGCAAAAAGGTCAGCGATACTTTGAGTGTCTTTGGCCTTTTTACCTGCATATTCCAAGTTGGCGGGTATACCTAAGTTATTATTTTTCATTGATTTTGCATAGTTCCAAAAATACTTTACATTATGATTTATTGAAGTTTCAACATTATTAATATAAGAATTGTAGCACATTTTTGATAAGATTTTACAATCTTTTCTAACGTTTTTAAATTCAATATAATTTGATAAAGACCTGTCTTCTTTATATTTCTTATGTAAAACTTTTTTAAGGGCAGTTAATTGAACAAGTTCTTTATTAAACCATTTCGGATATTTTGATTCTTTAAAATGAATGAGTGGGATGAGATCTGTAATAATTTTATCCAGCAAGTAATAAAATGATTCAATATTTTGATTAATATCGCCTTCCTTAAGAAATGACCAATCTTCCTTGTGGAGACGATCATTTATGTCCCGATAGTTCGCATTTTTAAAGTTATACGTAGGAATTGAATTATTTTGATTGCCTTCTTTAGTACAAGAGATAAGTATTGCTAGTGGGGGATGGTGGTTGTCTATCGGAAGAATAGACTCTAATGATTCATTTATAATTACGTTGCTTTCATTTGACAAAACTAGATCAAGAACACGATTATTAATATTACGTACATGGTTATATTGGGTTAAATTAAAAAGTAAAGACATATCTAGAATTACTCGTTCGCAGGCGGTTGCTGGTATTGAATTAAAATTACTGTCTAAAACGTTGAAATTGCAATTAGGTAAATTATAATCACCGCAAATATTAGACGTAAACGTGAATAGTAGCAGAAGTTGGGGACACCCGAGGAAGACATGGCACAATCAAGTGAATCAGATACTTGAGTTGGGTCATGTCAAGAGTGAGAATAATAGAAGACGATGTATGAATGTGAATGAGGTAAGGAGTGTGTGTCAAGACCGAGTTGTTTGGCAGTCCGTCCTCTTTGCCTACCCTTGTGGGAAACGGCGAGATGGTTAGTTAGTTAGTAATCATTAAAGAAAAAAACAACTTTTTTATGAATGAATTTTATTTACTGAACGTATATAAATATATATCCTTCATAAAAGCCATTACAGGACCAAAATGAAATTAAAAGTTGATAGTGTGGGCCAAAAAATAAAAGAAATTAACTTTTTAAAATCAATTTTATTCATCGCAATTAATTGATAATGCCTTATAACAAATATAAAAGATTAAATCAATCGAAATTGAATCACGTAATTCGAACAAACAAGTACAGTGCAGTTTTGAAGGGCAGGTACACCCGTCTGGTGGGGGTAGGAACATCTGAGGGTTCTCTTTGTCGGGAGGGTCGTGCCGTTTTAGTCGTTACCATGGATTGATCCGGACAACACTGGGGCTTCGCCGTCCGCATGTTTCTTGAAAATGGCCGTTCTTTTATCGCCACCCATCTCTATGGAAGGCTGAATAAACAAAATTTTCAGAACTGAGCTGAAAATAACCCAAGGCGTGACCATGTGTCTGCGATTTCCAAATTTTGTGTGATTGGGCCTTATTTTTTTGAGGAGAATGGGCGAACCGTGACTGTCAACGCTCAAAGTTGTTTTCATGTTGTAAAATTTTTTTGAACCTCAATTGGAAGAATTAACAAAGAAACAGATCTGGTTTCAACAGGATGGTGCCACGGTCCATACTGCTCGAATTTCAATGACGAAACTATAACAGATGTTTCCTGCGCGTCTCGTCTCTCTGAGGGGTGACCTGGAGTGGCCTGCTTGCTCACCTGATTTGAGCATTTGCAACTTTTCTTTGGTGTCACCTGAAGAAAAATGTTTTTAAACATCAGCCTCCACAATTTGTAAGAATTCAACGATCGAATTCGGGAGGAAATCGCCGCTGTACCCTATGATATGTGCCAAAATACGGCCGAAAACTTCAGAAATCCCCTTCATCCCTTCAGAAGGTCAACATCTTTCTGATGTCATCTTCAGGACTTGATGCATAAAACAGCATGATGTACCGAATAAAATAAAATAAACCCAGTTTCTGTGAGTAGCGCCTTTTTTGTTTAATAGCCCTTCAAAACTGCACTGTCTTTGCTGCACCCTGTATATTCGGGAGTGGTCTTTCCTGCAGGTAAAGTTTCCCGAGTTATCTCGGGTGTGGGAATTTTCGCACATAATAGCCGCCTGAGTATAACTCGGGCGTAGTCCTTAAGCGGTTAATAAAACATTATACAAATCTATGACCTGCATACCATACGGTTAGGTAATTCAAATATGTACTTCATTAAAGTCATGTCAAGAGTTAGAATAACTGAAGAGTATATATTGTGAATGTGGAAAAGTAAGGAGTGTGTGCCAAAACAGGTTATGTGGCGGTCTATCCTCCCTGTCTACCCCTGCGGAGAAACGGTGTGATGGTTAATTAATTAGTTAGATACTTCATAATATTGAAACAATGTAAATTATAAATAAGACAACCACAAAATGAACTAAGTTTTGGATGTATTGAAAATGCAAATATACATTATCCTTCTATTATTTGGATCCGCATTAAATCGGTCAACCTTTACGTACTCGAAAGTAAAAATTACTTATCGGCCAAAGGGGGGTCACTAGGTTCCCCATATATCGCGGAGCGATCGTTTCGCCTTTTTTTCCTTTTCCAGTAACACACAGAAGATATAATTTGTTTTTATTCCTATTGTTTATCGTTAAGTAATGCAAAACTGTAAAAGAAATAACTAGTGGAAAATCGAGCATAACTCAGATACATTTTATTATTGTTGCCCTTTCCAGTTAAATGCACTTATTATGCATGAATGCACCGGGAGGGGGAGAGTAATTTCGCCGGAAATAGGTAAATATTATTATTTGAAAAATAGTAACGGGTTAATTTTTTTGAAATGCAGTTATATAAAGTACGTTATTAAAAAACAATTTAGGTATCTCACAGAACTATCGTTTGGGGGATGTTTATTACCCCCCTCCGGTGCGGGAGGGTTATATTAAAAATATATACTAGTACATTGCCACTACTATCAGGAGAATATGTTGTACGGAGAATTATAAATACTGTTTTATTTGCCACGTACAACAGAGATTTTCCGATAAGTGCGTCATCGCTGTGTCCATTTAGCTGCATTCCCATAGGGGCCAGCCTCTCATCACCACATCACCAGGCACTGGGCAGGACAGAAGGCAGAGAGGCCGACATATTGGATGTGCCCGCTGCCCGCATTGGATATTAACAGTCCAGGCAATCGAGTTTGTCCCCGCAAACCCTTTTAGCGCTCGGCTGGCGCAATTTGTCGCGTGAGATTACATTAGCTGTCAGTTTTTCCCGCCGAAATGACCGCACGGCCGATGAAGGAACCGGGCTAGGGCAGGGCCGCATTCTGGAAAATTCTATTTTCGCGACTAACTGGCATATTTACCGTTAAATTTCTTAAAGATGTTGTCAGAATTTGTGTGTATTTCCGCTTTTCAATAAAATCCTATTAAATCGGATATTTCTGAACATTTTCAAAAATAATAACTGTTTTTAAATAGTGATGAAATACGCCAACAAATATTATTATTAGAAATAAACATTTATTTTTTTTAACGTCAAATTTTGGAAATAAAAAATAAAAAGTTTTAAAAATGACCCATTAGGTTTTTTCGTCTAGACACTGAACTAAAATTACTGATTTATTAGACAAAAGTGTTACGAATACTATCTAACCTCAATCGGTATATAATACTCATTGAAGTTAGAACTGAACGAACGAGCTAACAAAATGAAGTTACATCAAATGTACACTGTACAGTTTGAACCTGACAATATTTTAAAATCGACTACCACCACAGTAAGCGGAAAATGTTGCTTGTGTTATGACGAAGGACTTACTTGCTCTGTGGACATCAAACTTCGGTATTTGAGAGCAGTTACAAAACTTTTGAATGAAATACCACTGTATTCGAATATAGAAATCGTTGCAGTGATTCAAACTCTGCAGCGAACGGTTGCTGACTGCACGGTCAGCCGCACATCATAATTTATAAATACCTAATGAAAAGGGTACCTACTTGTAAATGATGATTTTCTTATTGTACATACTTATGATGAGAGTGGTTTATTTATGCTTATGATTAATTATTATGTCCAAGGTATCGTCTAACTCAAAGCCACCCAATCTATCTATCCATATATGAAATTGTAAATGTTCGTTTGTTCTATGTAAATTTTGACACAACCTTGCATTCGAATACGCGTGTGTTTTTTTATTTATTTATTATTTTTTAATTAATTTTCTGGAAATCGACAGTTTACATGAATTAAAAAATTTGTACAAAACAAAAGATTATATAAAACGAAAAATTTACAAAACAATACATTTGTAGTCATGGAGAGAAGTTGTAGATATAAATCAAATCATACTAGAGATATAAACAATATAGACATAAACATTGTTCACAAACCATCAGAGAAATATTATTTTATGGACCTCCTGTATTTGGTAACTTCGCAACTGAAAATATCAACCTTGGATAATACGCTGTTGTTATTATTGCATAGTCTGTTCAGGCAAAAATTCTGCTTAGAGTTCGTTTTGCATTTGATCAACCCTGAACAGGACACAAGAGCGTGTTGAACGCGCAGGTACATTGAATGAAATCTTGTTTAGCAACTCTGGGCAATTAATATTATTGTTAACTACTTTATACAGGAATAGTGCATCCTTATGATGCCTCCGTAAACTCAGTGAATCAATTATGAAGTATGAAGCTGCCTCTGCATAATTATTAAATCTTACAAATGACTTGTAACAAAGGTATTTTAGGAATTTGTTTTGAATTGCTTCGATTTTGTTTATGTGGATTTTGTAAAATGGAGACCAAACAACAGAATATGCAAACTCCAAATGACTTCGTACGTAGGCAAAGTAGAGTTACTTAATGATATTGATGCTATTAAAAAGTTTTGTGTTTCTTATGATGAAGCTTAACATTTATATACCAATATTACAATGTTACAGGTAAAAACTTGCTATTTAAAAAAAAAAAAAACAGCGCCATCTGTTGGACGTAAAATCAACACGCACTATTGTTTCTCTATCTACACAGACATACTGAGGCACAGCAACGCGTGGCGGGGTACAGCTAGTAAAAATAAAAACTGAGTAAAATGTCCTTAGTGTGTCCCTGTATCAATCTGCGCTAGAAGCGGACGAAGGGAAATGTGATTACGATGCTCTCACGGCCTGTCGGGGGAGAGAGAAGATGATGTTGCCATGTTCGAGTTTTGTTATTGTTTATCGTAATACGTTTATGTCCAAAGGCTATCGCTATTTACCAACTTCCCAAATGCCGACAGGCTGTTTTCACTGTTTTTTTGTAATATTAAAAATTGTAATAATGAAGGTATTTTTATGTTGACGAATAATTTTTCTATGGCGATTTTAAATGTGTCATTTTCGATTTGCCGCCAAAACAATATGTTAGTTTTTATCCATGAATTCGGCGGCGTTACGTCACGCCGTTAGATGTTTCCAGCTGTCTTGTAAGCCAGTAGCGTTTTCTATGTCATAATAACGTTGTAGCTAGTTGGAACCGTTTCGGAATGTGCGCTTTTAGATTTTTTTTAAATCTTGGGTGAGCGAAAATTGTCTGGCAGCCATCTTGTATAACAGACTTTTGAAATGATTTGTATGCAAAGTGATATAAAATGTACTATTTTATTTTCATATTATCAATGCAGTTACAACGGCTTGTGATTTTTTGGTTATTAGATGATACGTGGAATGGGACATGTGATTAAAAAAATAAATTAGGTAATTACATTTTTCACACGTCTCACCCTCTCCCAACGGCTTCAAAAATGTTTTCGAATAGCTCCATTCAGGGTATTTTGGGTTTATGTTCCAAGCAACATAAATTATTAACTCCACGGGCCAATTTGTTCGGATTTGGGAATTAATATCTATTACACGTGGAGTCAATTTGTTCGCTTTTGGGAACAGCTCACATTGTCTCATAGAAATCGTTGTGTCTTCCTTTCCGCCATAGTTAGATATATGAAGAGAAAACCCCAAGCTTCATATTCAAATATAGAAGTTAACCATAGAATAATTAAAATGTACACCTCTATGAAACAAAAGGTTCCGATCACAATTCGAGAAAAACATTTTGAACTTTGTGATTTTTTTGTAATAATTACTTTTATATGAAACGACGTAAAAGCGAGGTGGCAAAAATGTGTATAATATATTTGTGTAGTAATTTTTTTGTTATTTTTTTCGTTATCCTTAATTTTAGGTCAATGTTTAGACGAAAAAATGTAATTTGAGCATTTTTAAAACTTTTTTATGTTTGATTTCCAAATTTTAATATTCAAAAAATGATATTTTTATTACTGCTAGTAAAATTTTAAAGCGTATTTCATCACTTTTCAAAAACAGTTCTTAGTTTTCGGATACGTTCAGAAATATTCCATTCATTGGGATTTTATTGAGCAGCGGAAATACACACAAATTCTCCGACTTTCATCTTTAAGGCCTATCAAAGGCCAGAATTTGTAAAAAGAATATTTTCAAATCCAGACAACGGGCGAAGTGGGCAAGTCATTTTTATTCTCAGTTTTCAACTTAGCAAGTCATATTCCGCGATTTTTATATGTACTTACATTACTTATTCAATATAATGTTCACAATGAAATAGCGTTTTATATCGTATTGTAAAATTTGTATACCTTCTACAGTACCAGGAAACAGTACTTCTTCCTCTTCTTGTGTCTAAATGAACTTTTCTGGGCGGGCTGTCTATACCGTTTTACTAGAAGGGTTTAACTTGATGAAAATTTATTACTTAAGTTGGGAACAACTTATTGAACCAATCACAAACTATTACAGGGATGTACTACTCCAAACTTCTAACTGTTTAAAACTGGTGTTGTCTTTCTGTCCACATTCTCACCCACTCTCGAAATATTAATTTAGAATCGGAATGTTGCTTAAAATTGCTTTTTACTATGTTTAGTCAGTTATAAATACGCCCTGGTTTTAAAGACCTGAGAGTGGAACGGTGTTTATTTAACCAAATACCTATCTACTACCGAACGTATCGCAAATACCAGATACCAGATATTATTTATCATGCATGCGAAATTAATTTATTAATTGGATGCGAAAAACACATTAAAAATAATTTAATTTATTTGCGCACGTTGGGATTAGAATCCGCAACCTTCGGATTCAGTCGAGGGTCGCAACCGATCGGTCACGAAGGTCATAACCTAACATAACCTAACCTAACCTAACGAGTGGTGACACCTATTTAATAGAGATTCAACAGGTAACATAGTAGGTTATGGGGTAACCTGCTGGCAATACTGAATACTAGTAACGCTTTGAATATTAAAATAAAACGCGACGCCCGTGAAATTGAATTTTCTTCAAAACATGGCGTCGTTTAATTTTCTTTTGTTTTACCGCCATTTTTAAAAAGTAAAAATTTTGCAGTTTTTTTCGCTATTATAGGCATTTAATAATATGTTTAATTTAATAACCAGTTTGATATTATATTCCCGCTAACGGATTGAAATACTTAATATAAAAATTAACCTTTTTTAAATTTATACCTAGCATCTTAATACATCGATATTAGCGCGGTTAATCCACGTCTGTTGGTCAGCCATATTTATAATGCTATTTCCCTGAAACACTGTTTACAAAATGATTACAATAAACTTATCGTCGTACCAGCCAACGGCGTTATTCAATCAGATGTTCCTAATCGGTGAGTCGCCGTGTTACGTATTTTACAGACTTTTAATACATATCACTAGCAAATATAATTACAATTACAATAAACTTACCGACTTAGATCTGCCTAACTTCATTATAGTTGCAATTGATTGTTGAACAAACAAAAATACAGTGGGCAGCCAAACAGATAGTGTTTTGAAATCTTTTGAAATCGGTCGACATTACAGCAGTTAATTTACGAAATAAATAGATCGGTCCTACCCGACCGGCATCTGGCGAGGCTGGTAGAGTTGTCGACTCCAGTTCCTAGGAAGGTTCAATCCTAAGTGAACCCATTTTTTTTTTAAATTTAAAATTGATGTAGTAAAAAAACTTTGTTTTTTACGGTTTTTTCACTGTTAAATGGATAGTATTTAGCCAAATAGCTGATCTTGGAAGCGGGAAATTCACATTTCACGGCGCCAAAAGTCACTGCTCGAGATGCGAGATGGCACCACTTTCGTAACGTCATCATCGGACAGTGAAATTGACAACTAATCAAAACTACTATATTCGGTTGTGGATCTGTCTGTGAGTGGTTGTAATCTCTGGTCCAATGATCTCGGATTTGTTTAGATTTTAAGTTAATTTTCAAAATTGGATCTGATAATATAATATAATGTTTACAGAAAAGTTTTTTAATTGTCTTTTTAAAAATTGGAACTGATGTGTCAAGAATTCAGAAAAATAATAAAATACCTTACAATGATAATATTTATCGGAAAATTATTTTGATTCAATATTTGAAATGCGTTTTTCGTTTGTTTTATTTTTTAGGGTTAATCTTAACAAGTATGCTCAGATTTCGTGATTTTTCAATGGTCTGCGCTTTTTAGATAACATGCAATAATTATCAATTCTACAATTATAATATGCTACTAAATTATGTTAATGTTTAATAACTGCATAAAATAACGCTAAAAGCCCTCGCATTACTTACCGCTAAAAATGGGCTTTCTAGCAGGCTTAAAAAAATCAAGCATTAAAAAATATTTAGTTTATATTAAAAAAAAATGTTTATATATGACAAACTTTTCGCAAAAATTTGTAGGTAAATTGTAATTATGGTATATATAAAAATGGTAGAGCGTTTTTTCCTAACAAAAACTAATATTAATGCTAAAAAGTTTGGGAAGTACTGGCCTAAATAATATTTTTCTAATGGAAAATCGAATGACCGTATTAGCAGATGGTAAATATTGGCGCTACGGTCAACTGCCCGGATAGCTCAGTCGGTAGAGCATTGGACTTTTAATCCAAGGGTCCAGGGTTCAAGTCCCTGTTCGGGCGACTATTCCTTTTTATATCTTTTTTATTTATAATATTCACTAATCGAATTCATATGAAATAGTTTTTTTTATTGGTAAACCTATCTGAAGGTTTTTTTAAAACATAAATACAATTTATACTATATTTTATTTGAATAGTAAACAAGATAATTAATTTTATAATTACATCTTATTATTAAAATCTTTAGGCATTTATTCGAGTATCACGATAAACAAAATTATTTGTGTAAGTGGCAGAGTTGAAATTAAGATATTTTAAATCAACTTTTAATTGATTCTTTTTGAATTTCACTTTTGTTTTTGGTAATGAATGAATGCAAATTGGTGGCGGAAAATAATCCACCTCCCGACATCCGATAGAGCTGAAACTCATAAGGACACGCGCGTTTTGGTATGTAAAAATGGGTGACCGGGCATGTCATCAAAAGGACAATTCAACACACCTCCAAAAAGTGATATAAAGTCATGAAAAGTCAAGAAACAAAAATTAGGTTAAATAGGTTACATAGGTAACTATTAAACTGGTTTTTGTTTCATCACTTTTAATGACTGTATATCACTTTTTAAAGGTGTGTTGAATTTTCATTTTGATGAAATATCTGGGAGCCTAAATATCTTCAGTTTATTCTTCGCTTATTTCCTTACGTAGTACTTACTTTGATTTTTTTTTTGTAAATTTTATACTTCTTAAATTCTTTTAAAATTTGTGCTCCTTGTTTTCATTTAAATATTTATTTTATTTCTTTTAAATTCTTCCATATGTCATACTCTCTTAATTTATATTCTTTTAATATTTAAGATATATCCATTTAAATTAATATTTATATATAATCGACCACCACAACATGGACATGTATGTTGGTCGAAAAATGCTCAGTGACTAATAAATAAGGCACTGCATAAAGAAAAAAAAATTGAATTGTTTTTCTTTCTTTTTTTTAATATTCGTAACACGCGGCTTCCGTAAATACGCAGGAACCTAAAAAGAAAAAAAAATCTAACTAGAACTACGTAAAATTTTTACCCTTGTTGGTTTGTATAAATGTCATTGTATAAGATTAACTAGTAACGGTTCAAACCTCCTTCCAATTTAAATATTATAAAATTAAGTCGATTTGTCTGTCTGTGTGTGCGCTTAGTTCTTCTAAACTACGCAACAGATTTTGAGAGAGCTTTCACTATCATTTAGAAAATTTCTTTCGGAAGGTTTTTTTCGGAAAATATAATGAAAAAATACACGCACATTATATTTATAGAAAGTAGAGAAAAGTCGATGTTTTGTTGTCAATTACCGGTCAGTGGTTGAGTGGGCATAGCGCTTGGGTCTCACCCGAGCGTCGCGTGTTCGATTCCTCGGCTGGCTAAGTCCTCCATCACAACACAAGCAACATTTTCGGCTTTCTGTGGTGGTAGTAGGAGATTTTCAAACATTGTTGGGTTATTCGTAACCCGGGAATGTTTGTCTTTCTTTAAAAAAAAAAAAAAATATTTTTTTTTAATCAAGTGGTAAAGAAAATATTTTCGGATGTTTACATTGCTAACGCTGGCTAATAAGTGTTTTCATTATATTCTTGTTTGAAAATAGCTATGATGATGTCCTCACTGGGATCTCCCACGCTGAGGAATTCATTTACATATTAATTAAATATAGTAGTGTGGATAGTAAAGTATTTATAAATAGTGTTTTTTTATGAATTCGACTTACGTACAATTGGAGTAATATGAAACTGTACGGAACGCATTACTTACGTAACTCGGGAAATTTCTTTGTATGTTTATATTACATACTATTCTATGCATCCCATTAAAGACGTTACGAAATTTTTTAGTTGTATTTAGATGTATGCATGTATGCGTATACATATATATGTATAATATATTAATAAGTATGTAAGTTTCTTCCTAATAATTGATTTCGATCCTCATTGTTTTTATATACACTCTTTTAATTAAATTTATTATTACTGTAACTAACCAATTATTATTACACAAATAATATTGAGATGAATGTTGTGCTCACCTATAATTAGAAACATCATTATAACCATGTATAAATGTAAATTACTGTTAAAATTATGTGATGTATTCTGTTGGCGAGCCAATAAATAAATAAATAAATAAAAAAAAAATAAATAAAAGAAAGTATGTCCTAAAAGAAAAATATCATCTAAGGACTCGTGTGCGTGCAAAAGGCAAGTGAACAAGGCAGGGAGGTTTTCCTCCTCATCTGGGGGGAGGCAATGTTCTCCCCTCCCAAGTGACTGTACCTCCCTTGTTTGTGTGTATAAATAGTCAGCTCCCTGTTCCAAGAGTATCAGTTCTCATCTGTTCACTGTCTTTGCAAGTCCAACGGTTCTCTCTGCGAAACAACCAAACCCCAATATACAAATCAGTGAGTATTCACATTCATATCTGTTAATTAGCTCCATTGAAATCATTTTTATGAATTATTATTACAATAAATAATAATGAATAAAGATATGAATTATGCATATCCTTCTCGAGCCCTTTACTGTTGATTCCCAACAGTTGATTCTCCATTGATTCTCCCCTCGTAATGTCAAAAAAATATTTGAAAATATATTATTTAGCCTAAACGAAGGAAAAAGAAAAAAAAACTTTTTTTTTCAAATATTGTATAATAGATATATGGTCAAATTTTTAAAATAATTTACTATAAGTGGTACAAACCAGAAAATAGGGAAGTTTTTTTTTCGAAATGGCCAATTCAATTTTACAATTCTATTTCTCGGGGTTTAAAACAAAACTTTTTGAATTTCGAACTTAAAATAAAAGTAAGATTTTTTTCTTCATATTGACCTAAAAACTTCCAAATTTGTACTTGATTTTTTTGAAAACGAATTTTAAATAAGAAAAAGATTTGCTGCAAAATCGACTCGAAATATAATATAGATTCACTATTTTCCCACTTGTACTGTTCCTAATTTTATGTCTTCTCTATTTCATGTTCTCAATATGGTTGTTTGCGTTATTAATTTGTTGTTTTGTGTTCCAGAAATGTCCGGAGTAAACAAGTCCTTTGTCAGCCTGGCGGTGTGCGGCCTGCTGGTGGCGCTGGTGGTGCTGAGCCTGGTGTCCGGGGGAGACGCCACCTACAGGAAGCCCCCCTTCAACGGTTCCATCTTCGGCAAGCGAGGAAACCCCTCCGGTACCTACCAAACTAACCTAACCTAACCTCACATATTATGTTTCCGGTCTTACATTTAATACCTACATCGGCCATTTTCGTTCAATTTTACTGGCTTACTAACATAGCCTTACTTAACCTCACTTATTATGGTTCTAATCTTAATTTTTGACATCAAAATAACACTGGCTTTACCGGGTAGGTATAACTAATTTAAACCCAGAAAAAATAAAGTTTCAGACTTATAAACTGCTTTGTAGTTCACAATCTCTTCATTTTCGAATATGGTTTTATTTTTATAATGTGGAAAATTAAGTTCTTCAGAAAATGATCGTAAAAAATTTAAACAAAATAAAATACGACACACTTTTTCGAGATGTTATTTCTTGCATAAATCAAAACAGGCGGCTGGTGTTAAGTGGGAATTTAAACCTTATCGCCATATACATAAGGAATGTTATTGTTAGCGACCCGATTCCAAATGTGACACGACGTAATTTATTTCCCCATCATGTCTTAGTATCTCGTGTCTTAAATGAATAGGTTTATGCCTTACGTCGGTCATTTTCAATCATTTTTTCTGGCATTTAATTTGGGTTAAGAAACGCCCCTCCGGTACTGAACTAACCTCACTTATTATGTTTATAATCTTGACTTATCGCTCATACTATTTTAAATACAAGACTGCTATGTAACAAATAGAAAAATATTCTAAAAATAATTCTGGCTTAGAATTTGGGTAGGGGGACACCCACACGGCACGAAACTATCCTAACCTTATTATTAATTATGTTTCTGATCTAGAGAATCACCAACAGCACTGAGCTAAACTAATCTAACATATCCACATATCGGCATATCAAAACCATTTTACTACACAATTTTGCCTCCTTTTTAGATGTAGTATTATTTTATTTTATGTACATCGCATTGTTTCACATAATATTATAATGTATATTTACAAGCGCTACACGTGTTCCCACCTGTTCGGTCGTGGTCTTTATTGCGTATTATTACTCACCGTAGTGCTCTACGCATTTGACTTTGAGTCGGGAGGTTATGGGTTCCGTTCCAGCCCAAGATGTTATAGTTTCAGCAGACATTTTTCTTTAATAATATGTATTTATTTCCACTTCAACTAAAACATTTATCTTTTCCAGACTACGATACCGCTGGAAAGGCTCTGTCCGCCATGTGTGAAATCGCCAACGAAGCCTGCCAATCCTGGTTCCCCGTACAAGAAAATAAGTAAAATGGAAAAAAACACGATTGCCCGCCTAGCCGCCATCCTATCTTTGGAGTTCTCTAATTTGATACCAACCTAAAAATGCATTCTGAAAGTTATTACTAGTCAATTCAAACAACAGTTCTTTTTTTAAATTAACTGATCTGATTTTTAAATATCTTGAAGTTTTATTGTATTCTGCTGACCGCCGAGATTTCTGCCGCGGCGTAACCAGGAACTAAGATTAATTTTGCTACCAAAAAATATTGAAGTATAAGTTGTTAACATCATCTGTGGAAGTTCCTACTTACTAATATCTCGGTGTTGCCACTTTATGATCTGTTAGCCCTGTTTTAGTAGATCATTGCCACATTATTAAAAATTAAATTAAATTTAATAAAGATGGCGAATGGCGGGTTAAAATTTTGAATTTGGCGCGCTAAGGATAAACGACACTTCAAAAATGGCTGACTTGACAATATTAATAATGGAGATTAATAAATTAATTATTGTAGAAACTATTATCCTTACAAACTATATTCTATATTTTCGTTTATAAAATAAACTCTTTATTTAGGCTGGTAAATATAGATTTATTATACCAACTAAACAAAAAAAATGTTTCGAAAATAATTCATCTCTGCTTTTTAAAAAAATAAACGAATAATTCTGCTTACTACTGATTTTTATTGTGCTTGACAGCTGTTACGCCTTACATAAGCATTTTCTAACTGCCATTTCAATAAATTACACTTGATTTTCAAATATTTTAATAAAAATTCTGTTCACATAAAACAATAAAATTATGTTAATAAATTGTAAAAAAACATTGGATTTTAGAAAAATAAAAACTTTCTGCAATTGAACATTAATTTTTTTTAATAAGCATTATAAAAGAAGTTGGGTTTTCTCTAAAACAAAGCAATCAATATGAAATGGGAAAAAACTAAATTTGCAATACGAATTAATTATCTTTTATTTTGTTTAATTTTTCTTTCATACTCTCAGTATCGCCCTGGTAAACGACTATCACTCAGCATTGAAACATGGCTTGAAATGGAAGTAGCCGTCTTTAGTGTTCAGATCTAAATAGGCAGGTTTATCACAACCTTCCTTTTCCCCATCTCCTTCCACTCCTCACTCCCTTCAGCCTCACAACATTCCCAATTGGGGATGCCAAAGCCCTACTGGCTCCAGACAATTTGTAGAAGTTGGAACTCTTTCGCGGCATTCACATAAAAAATGGAAATTTTTTCACACAATTTTTTTCTGTATGTTCAACGTTTTTAATTATACTGCTGAAATAGTATTTTTATATGCCATTCATTTTCCTCATCCCTTTATAGAGCATTTTATGATAAAGAGATAAATTATTTAAAAAAGTTGTTTATTTAAAAATAGGCCTTAAAACACGTATCAAAAAAGAACATTATATCACATCAAATCACAAAAAATACGAAGCAATGAAAGGTATAACTAAAAATGCTATTTTCCCCCCAAAATCTGACAGCTGGGTCGCTCCGCTCGCCTCCGCTTTCTTGTTGTTGGTCAGAATCTCGTTCTCCTTTTCCCTTTCCTTAATGGTCTTCTCCAGCTCTTCCTTTATGAGGATCTCCTGCTCTGCCAGGACGATGGCTTCATTCAGGGTCCTGAGAAGTGGGAAGTTGGCGTTGGTGCGGATCGGCACAACCAATGTGCCGATATTTTGGATGTTGTAGGCGTTGTTGGCACCTTGGTTTGAGTTGTTACCTGGAAACATATTAATATTAGTCTATTTAGTGCGGGCGGCGAGTGCGGTGTGGTAAGCCACCATCGAACTACTAATAAATCATGCCCTTTTCACGCTTGGTAATCTGCCCACCTTCTTTTGCTTAGGGTCAGCATAGCTTCATTATTTTAACGACGAACGCTCAGCGGCGATGGTGGCGAAAGTGGCCAGCCATCATGCCAGCTTCTAGTTTTTGCGATTTTGGAGTCAATGGGTTGACATTAAGCTAACACCATCTAAGACATTCATTATTGTTTGTTATTAAATTCAACTAACTGTTTCTGATGTCCACGTCTGGGAAGGCCTCTCTGTAGAAGGGATTCTGCTTGAGCGCATTGAGGTCGCTGAAGTAGTCTATGAAAGTGTCTGTTTCCGGCGAGCAGTCCCCATGGAAGTCGTCTGTGTCTATACTCCAGATCATAACCCCGCGCAGCTTCTTGGTCAGCGCGAATCTATAATAAGGGGGACACAATTTCATTGGACTACGTAGATTATTTAACAAATTTGGATGTGTGTTAAATCATCAATTCAAATAAAATTCACGCAAAAGACGGGCACACAATGCGACAAGAGATCAAAACCTGATTCGCAGAATCTACCCCCGGCCAGACTCTTCAAGTACCTAGCATCTATGTAAATGTATAGCTTAAAATTTAACAATTTTACTTTGCAGTTATAGCAAGCATAAATCTATGCGAAAAAGTTTAAAAACTTAAGTTAAATCTTTGAAAAAAGTATGCAAAGTCTCTCCATAGTTACAAATCATACAAAAAAATGAATGGCGTTTCAGCGAAGCAAACTAGATATTTTATTATAAGATTCAGTATTTCAAAAATGTTATTGTAAAGTGTAGCATTCATTTTTTAAAAATAAAAAGATTACAAATAGTAAAAACTTTTACAATCTCACATTATTTTTAATCTTCCCCTTCTTCGAAATCGAGACTTGAACAAAAGCCTTGACAATGTAAGAAAACAAAAGAAAAATCAAAAATACTGTACAATGTAGTTTACACATCTCTGGATTATGTAAATAAAGAGTAACAGAAGACACTGGTAAAATGATGATATTCTTACCTGACTTTCTCAGCAAGTGACCTCTGGTTATCATAGACAATAACTCTGTCCTCATTGATGGCGTAAGGAGTCTTTGACTTGGCATCCCAATGGGTAGTCCAGCCAGAGGATGAGTTGGACAGCTCGAGGCAAATCTGCAATAATACAATATTATCCTAACTTCAAAAACCATATTTAGGAACAGTTCATTGCCAATGTACTATACAATGGCACCATTACACAATTTGATTACGGAAGAATCAAATAAAAATGGCATTTATAAATGTACAAAATAACGCAAGTTCCAAATGTGACCCTTGTGGAATGCCGCTGGAAATTTTTTACCTCTCTAAATAGCATGTAATGAGATTGGCATTTCTTTTTTTCACTGTGGCCATTTCCGGTGTGGCCTAAGATTTAGCTAATCCAAACATCTTGCCTTTGATTAAATATAATAATTGGAAAGTAGTAAAAAACTGCTTATCTCAAAATCATTAAAAAGGTACTTATACTCGTATAGCGACATTTATGTTATATAACAAACAAAAAAATCACTAGTCCCAAATGTGATCCCTTTGGAATATCGTTGGAAACTAGAAAAAAATCTGTCTGAATGGCGTCTAATGAGTTTCGTATTTCTTTTTCATTAGCCTTGCTGGAAATAGGCCTCCTATTCGTCTTTCTAATATATTCTATCCTGTTTTATCTCTTAGACGTCGTTGTTCACCATGGCAATTCAACTATTTAGCTTCCTCAAATCCAAGTATCTTTCTTTATAATTGGATAATTGTATGAGAGTAGTTACCTCGTTATAGCCCATGAAGCCAGCCTCGCGGGTGAAGGGGCCCTGGAAGCCCTGCGTCTGCGTGAGGGCTCCGATGTGCACATCGGGCACGACGGGCGCCTGCTTGACGAAGGTGCGTCCGTAGAAGGGCACGCCCATCACCAGTTTGTCGGGGTTCGCGCCCAGCTTGATCATGTATTCAGCTGTAAATTCCTGCAACAAAATATAATGAACGTGTTAAATGGTTTCCAATAAAAGGTCGGCATAAAGTGGCTTGCTTCTCAAGCTCAAGATTTTAAAGTACTCCAGAGCTATTATATTTTTGTAGTAAATTGAAACTGCTGTAGGTTCTTTGTAATGGAAAAGAAGATAATAAATTTATGTTTGTAGGAGTGGCTAGACGAAAATTACGTGGTTGATCTTCGAACCAAAACTATCTCCAAAAAAACACATAAATCCTTTGATGAACTAATACTCGAACCGAGGGCGGTTATACAACTACTTGTACTATACTTTTATGTGGGGGAAAGCGCCGATAGCTGAAAGAAAAGTGAAATGGATGACGGAACACCGATTCAACAACAAATAATCCATGGATTGATGGTGTCAGTGTTTGTCTAGATGGGAAGATGGCTCAGATTCTCAGACACACAGGGAGCCATGTTTTATAACCAAGAGACATCACAATGACAACCCTTGTAAACTTTTCGATTATTTTAAGAGGAAGGGGACTAAGATAAAGAAAGCGGCAAAAATTAACACAACACGTGAAAGATGGCGTCGGACTAAGAGAACATAGAGGCAAAAAACCAAGAGAGGAGCTATATCATTAACACATTATTTACATCATATTCATTAAAGAGATGACGCAAATAATATTGTTGTATTTTCCAGGAATGTAATTTACGTGTACTTTTTTAATGCTTTAGTTACTTACAACACTCAGATCATCCTGGGGACTAGTTCCATGCAGCGGCGCGTTGGGTCCGGCCCTCTGGTCCCAGGCTCCGTGATAGTCGTAGCACATGAGGTGCAGAAGGTCAAGGTATTTGGAGAGCTGGACCACGTCATAACCGATGTCGATAGTCTCCTTGCTGGCGCCTAAGGCAGCGGTCAGGATGTAGTTGTGCTTCTTGAACTCCGTCTTTAGTTCCTGCAATGGAAATAAATTTTTGGGTGTCAATGGGTATACATGGTGTAACAGGACGTTACCAAAAGACTTTCATCAACGAATCGTAATTTTATTTGGAGTTATAAGGGTAGACACTATTTAAATTAAAACAATCAAAAATTTTAGCATATCACCCACCATTACACAACACGGTCCATTTTCCGCTGCATTGGACAGTAAAGGGTGGTGGGGATAGGTTTTTTTTTGTGATTTTTGAAAACTGTGGCAACTTCAAATTAATTTTTACGTACCCTAACTAATGAAGCAAAGTTTTCCTTGTCATGAGGAGCTCCTCCTCTCTTGGCGGGATATTCCCAGTCCAAGTCCAAACCGTCGAAGTTGTATTTCCTGAAAAACGAAGCATGTGATTATGACATGTATGATTCTTCTGAAAGTTGATTTTCTTGTTTTAATCATACTTACATCTGTAAATATTGTTTTCTTTCTTTATAATTTCACTTAATATACTAAACCATCAGACGAACACATCTTCGATGTATCCTTATTTTGAGTTACTATGAATGTAAGTATGCATACATTATTTCGTAATGACAATCATGCATCCTGGGACATTGGAGGGTCTAGAATCGTTGTAAAAATAAATGTGGCTTCTTTTTAAAAAATAGAGTCCTGGCATGTGCGGCTAGGCATCAATCAATAATCAATCAGTTTTCTCAAACAGCCCTTTGGGAAAGGGTGGGTCCCCTCCAATGGAACTTACTTTAATGTCGTTCTTCAAATAGTTTCAGGAAGCCTTGCAGTGTTCACCGTCAAGGTAGATCAAGTGTAGATCTTCTCTTATGTCCTTAAGTAGATTTAAAAGCCTTTACTTTTTTATAAACTTTTGTAATTTTTTATAATTAATACACAAGAAAAATATTGTAAAAACACAACACAAAATTAAATTAACATTATTTCCCAAAACCCTGATTTCGTAATGAAGATCAAACTTAAACTTACTCAAAAACATGTTTTTGTTGGTTGTCAACCTTTGGCAATAACCCCATAATTGGTACTTGTGGCCGCGAGAATCTCAAATCATCCATCTAGAACAAGGCTGCCCAACCTTTTTAGCAGTTGGGCGAAATTGACGATTTTGAATCACTGGCGGGCCACTGAATACCTGACGGTTCCTATTTCCATGGGGGGGGGGGTTGTTAGAGAATTTCTATAAAACATAATTCCCCACAAAAAAAAACTAAATAAGTGCTCCCCACAAAATATTTGAAATCCATGGGGTGGGGGGGTTATTACGGAACTTCGCTGAGAAAAAATTCCGCACACCCGAACATCATATGTGATACCCCACAGCAATTTTTCGAATTCCATGGGGGGGGGGGTGGCTACAGGATTCCATTTCGACGCAAAGAATATTATGTCGAAAACCGGTGTATTTTTGTTTCAAAAGTAAGTTCAACAGGTTAGATTTTTTCGTCGCTGATTCTCGTTCTGAGTAGCCTAAATAGCGATAAATCGCCGTCGTTGGCAACACTGGTGACCGCGCGCAAGCTGCATTGTTTGTTTTACCGCGGGCCCGCGACACTTTTTCAAATTGGCGGATTGGCGGGTTTTTTGAAAATGTTTCACGCGGGCCACTTATAATTCGTTCGCGGGCCACATTGTGGCCCGCGGGCCTGGGGTTGGGCTGCCTTGATCTAGAATCTAGACCAAGTTCTGGCCAAAGATCTAGCCGATGTCCGAGATATGAAATGACAGAAAACAGCCATTCATACGCAACCGGAATGCAATCACGACCTTCTATCATTGCAGACAAATGCTTTGTTCTATGGCAGACAGTGTTAGGAAAATTCCCTTGAAGACATTAGCAATGCCTCTCGGAAAAACGATTGTAGTCTTAATTGATCTCGTCTCTGAAATTTCTAATCTGATCATTGGAAAATCAATAACGCTAGTGTGATTATAATGCGTTTCGACTATTTATAATAATGATTTTCTGTTATTGGACAATTATATAAATATAAAGTGCGAAAAATATTTTTGATAAAGATTTTTTTTGAAGAAAGACCTAAATTGGTTACGAATAACCTTACTATATTTTAAAATCTCCCACTACCACCACAGTAAGCGGAAAATGTTGCTTGTGGTGTGGTGAAGGCCTTAGCCAGCCGAGGAATTGAACTACGCCTGAGTGGGACCCAAACGCGATGCAAACTCAGCCACTGACCGGAGATAACGCGTATCGGCTATTTATTTTAATAATTTTCTGTTCTTAATTATTATTAATTAAACGTAATAATTTTGGTTGTCGGTACGTCATTCCAATAATCGGTACAAACAAGAAAGTACCATCGTCTGAGGTGGAGCAGATAAAAAATCTAGTTTTTTAAATCATTTTTCAAGGTTGAGCTTCAAAAATTAAGCTGGTATTTTACGTACAAGCTTTCGTGGATATTAAGTAAAATTTAGTAAATATCTCAAATTCAAATATAACACACGACACACGACATGGGCATTCAAAATATCTTTACACACTGCACATTGCAATGCACTTCCAGGAAGTCATTATTTCACTGGATTGCAAAAACTAGAGGAACGTTTGGAACACCGGACCCTTTCGGATAAATAGAGACTACATTCCTTGCAATATCAGTGTGAAATATTGTTAACGAGCGGGAAGTAGGAAAGGGGTTTGTGGCGGCTGTCGATGTTGCCCGAATCCTCCGACCGCGAACGAACTCAACGAAGGAGTCGAAGGCGACCGGCGGCCGCGCGCCGACGTGCGAATGCTTCACGAGTTTTTAAGGCGATGCACTACATCGTGTAATATTTTAAATCGAGCCGTTATCAATAACACCCCTTACGTAGATGGCGATAAGGTTTAAATTCCCGCTTAACACCATCCACCTATTTTGATTTATGCAAGAAAAAACATGGCAAAAAAGTGCCTTTTATTTAATTTTGTGGATGTTCAGGCATAAATATTTAATTTTTTTTCGATCATTTTATAAATAACTTAATTTTCCACACTATACAATAAAATCATAACCGAAAATAGGGTTCATAAGTAGGAGATTTTGAACTTTAAAGCAGTTTTCATAGGCCTTATAGATTATTATTTTCTGGGCTTATAAAAAGACTAATCTAAAAAATACTCGATTATTTCAAAGGCCAAGATGTATTCTACTCGCAGTATTTAATTAAAGCATCTGAAACATTTCCAGGTGACCAAATTTTCAAACCAAAAACACTTGATTTTTCATTACTACTTAGTGCATCGCCTTAACATTAATATGGTAAAACCCTACTTACCGATGAAAGGTTATACCATTGCTTTCCCTATGTTTTCCAGTACGACTTGTACAATATCTCAGGGTGCATGTCGTGCATTTTGAAGTTAGACTGATGCCTGTGATATCTCACATCGGACAATAATCCGATATGCGTGGCCCATACTTACGAACGCCAAAGCTGGCTCTATCTATATACCTCAATGGGGCTAGATGCGTAAAATCAAAAATGATCTCCTAAGTGTTTCAAGCGCAAGCGATTCTGTAAAAGTTTTTGTGCACTTAGGGTGTTTTATGCACTTATTGTATATAGCATCTCAAAAAATTGCAGCAAGGGTGAAATTCCAATGCCAATAGCGCACTATCTGTTTGCGGCGGGAATTTTTTTTTTGTCACTGGTTCACGAACGGTTTTCCAGAGGAGAAGCTAAGTTATTTGGATTGCCATCTTAGTTTAATGATCTTTGACGTAGTTAAAACTACAGTAACTCGTGAATCAGTAATGTTCGTACTTTAAGAATTCAACAGCTGAGGACACGAAGGTCTGCCTCTCCCTTGGGTTAGCGGCCATCTTGGAGTAGTTGAGAGAGCCCTCGTTCCAACCACCGATGGCGAGGGTTACCTTCAGGTGCGGGTAGCGTGTCTTCATGCCGGTGGCCTTCTCAAAGTTGCCTTTGCCGTAGTTATCCTTCAGGTCCTGCCACGGATCTGGAATTAAAAGATTATTTTACTTGCTGAAATCAAAAGCCATCATACTTCTAAGGGACTGTCGTGAAAATTAAACGTACAATGAAAACGCGTGTGGTTTCACTGTGCATATTTTAGCGGGCTCTTAATTTAGCTATTTCATTATTACACACATATTCTTTGAATGGCTATCCTTTTCATAAGTGGTCCTACATTTTGGTTAATATATTTCGGTTGTGCCTCCATCTGTAACTCCGATTCAATAATGTGGGTTTAATGAACTCCAGAACTTTTAAATTTTCAATGAAATACATACAACCTACAACATTTTTAACAGAAAGTTATATTAATTGCCATTTTCAAAATTGAAACTGATTTGTCGAGAATTCAGACTACCCTTTTAGATGAGAAACGAAGCGAAAAAATTAGTTACACTTTTTATCTCCAATTTGACCTTGAACGCTCCTAACGGTCTAACGACCGGAAACTACCGAATCCGATCCCTGCGCACCGATACTCGCTTGGTAATAATGGAAAACGCTTTCACGAGATATTATATCTATGTAATAGCTCTTCTATCCCGTGATTTTTCACGGGTCTGCGATAGTACCTACTCCATAGAAGAAAACTGCTTATATTTAAAACTAAAATAGGACCAGTATATGGTTTTGTTGTGAGACATGGTATTTAACCCAAATCGAAGAAACCGACCATTGGCAACTGTTTTTTTTAAATTCATATTTATTCTGAATTTGAAATATTTATGAGATCGAGTAACGTTATTTTTATTTGTTTATTCTGAGTTTTAAATATTTATGAAATCGACTAACGTTATTTTTATTTGTTTATTCTGAGTTTGAAATATTTATGAGATCCAATAACGTTATTTTTATTTGTTTATTCCGAGTTTGAAATATTTATGAGATTCACAAACGTCATTTTTATTCTGAGTTTGAAATATGCAATGACTAAAGAAACTTTATTCAATGGAAATATGAAATCAAGAATTGTAATTTTTATTCAGAGTTTGAAATATGCGATCGACAAACATGAATTTTATTTAAAAATCAGATAAGTTCAAATGACAAAAATCAGGTCATCCTGAGTAATTCCCAGTTTCGATCGTTACCTTTTTATATTTTCTCTGTCTTGTTCGGTTTATTTTTTTATTTAGATTTATTCGTATTATATTTTTCATCAATGATTAAATAAATAAATAACTTTAAACTCACCCAAAGACCTGATAGATGAAGACGTCTCGTTTAATCCGGCGAAGGCATATACCAAATGCGTGCAGAGCATGGGGTCTACGTCATCCAGGGTGAAGGAGCCCCTGCCCGGGCGGTAGACCGACCAGGTTCCCACGTAGCATACCACAACTTTGTCATGGGTAGGGCCTACAGGAAAACAAATACAATGTAAGTATTAAAAGGTGCGTTATTTTAAGTCCCAACCATAGAATAAAGAATAACCCAAGAAGTTCCTCGTGGGCGTGTTTCCTAATACAAATATTTACCTAGTAAGCGCTCAAAAAGAAGGAATTTTTATTTTTTAATAAATATTATTTGGTAATGTGAGCCCTACTGGGTGCTTTACCCGTGCTGAGGCTCCCATTTTACAATTGTATGTGACAAATTACGTAGGTAAATAAAAATGTACTGTAATGAAATAATGTTAATTAAACGAATTTAAATGAAATAAAGTAACATTAAACAAGTCAAATAAAATAAATTAAGGAAATAAAAATTGAATAATTAATGTATTTGATGTTCGGTTGTGTATAATATGTGTACTATGTAGATATATTTTTTATTCTTTTAATATAAATATATTTTGTATTTAATGTTCTTTAATGCATATCTTAAATCTTATGCTTATCTCATTTTTTGTTGAAAGAGAGATATGTAAATACGAATGCTAGAGAGAGAGAGCTAATATTTAAACAGAGCAAATATCTCTAGCCAAATGGCTAAAGTAGCATAGAAATTCTGTGATATTTTGTCATCCATATAACCACGTAATAACATAATATAATAAAAATATGATTTTTTTTATAATTTTCGGAGTATACTTAGCGATTTTTTTCTATTGGGAGAATTTCAATATAGTAAATTGGAAAATGTTTAGTTCAAAAATATTTTTTTAAAGCTTAAAAGTGATGTGTACAAAGGAAATATGTTATATGGAAATATATATATAGAATGCGGGACTCGAGGCTTAAATTTTCAATAGAAAACTGTTTTTATGAAATTCAAATGGGATAGATATCTACGATGTCAGGCGAGTATAAGTGAGACAGAACTCTGGGCTATTAGGCTAAATGGAACATTTGTTTCGTTTTAAAAGTTTATGAAATGCACTTCCCGTGTTATTCTTTACTCTACTATTAGTTCATAGATGGTATATTTAAATGTGATAAATAAAAATAATGAACGCGTAAAGAAAACATTTTATCACATGGGTTAGTTTCCCGTGGGGATCGATATGAAAAAAGCATCTTATATACCAGGGGTGGCCAAATTTTTGACCTGTTCGGTCTGCCCGCGTTAAAAAATATTTCTTGCGGTCGACAACACGAAGTTAAGTGGGCATCTGTGCGGGAACGATGTTTGGTTTTTATTGCATTCATCGTTGAAAATTTTGTTTCGAAAAGATAGGTAGAACCGAAAAACGACGTCAAATATAAAGCTACCTTTCTTAGGCATGGAATCTTTTCTTTGCTAATCAGTTTTCAAAATTACGTACTACCAGATGCCCAAGCTTTCAAAAATATGTCGCTTCTGATTTTAATTATTTCTTCTTCGACCACAACAGATTCAGTATCGGTTAAGTTACCGATTTTAACGGTTAAGCTGTCAATATCAATATTTTCATTAAATGGAATACCATGAAACTTGGTACTTCTTCGAGAGCGGAGAAATCCGCAAACCTTCTTTCAAACTCAGGTGCCAATTTTTCAACTGTTCAGTGAAAGTTTTAAAATCTCTATTTGAATTGTGTAACATTCTTCTTCCATGTTTTTTTTATATTTTTTTAGTTCGCTTCGTTTTAATTGAGATGCATGCACTTGAATTAGACTTTTAAAAGTTTTGATCAAAGTTATCATAAAAATGACGGTTCTGTCTTTCCATTGAAGATTCAGGTTTAACTCGTTAAGTTTTCTGTTATGTCACAAAGGAAGGCCAGCTTCACCACCACCACATGCTAGGCACATGACCACCATAACACGGGCATGTGCCTAGCATGGTGGTCGAAAAATCCTCAATGCATGTAACAAACAATTCAATGAATAAAGAAACTTAAAAAAAAAAGCTATTTTTCATCTTCAAGCTCGGGTATATTTTCTTCTTTCGAATGTATAAATGTTTTGATTTCTGGCAGTAATTGTCGAAATCTCTTCGAAAAGGCACCACGGCTAAGCCAACAACTAGACATCTGTATGTAGCAAAAGATCTGAGTGTTCGGAATCAGTTTTTTCAAAAAGAGCTCGAAATAGTCGCCTTTGCAAACTTCTGGCTCGAATAGAAATAACTATTTTAAAGGCAACTTTCATAATATTATCCGATTCGAGAATTTTAGACCACAAAACTTGCTGGTGCATGATTCAGTGATAGTTGGTGAAACTTGGAATGTTGTCATCATTTTTGCACAGCGAAATAAAACCAACTCTTTGTCCCACCATAGTGGGTGCTCCGTCTGTTGTGATAGCTAGTTGTAACTAGTTTGTGAATCGGAAATTCAGTTTTTTCAACAAAACACTTAAAAGATCTGTAGATAAAAAAAAATATACACGCAACACAAAAAATGTATAAGGCAAGCGGCACGCACAAGCACATAGATCATTGTAAGTGCCGATTTCCATTCTCTTCTAATGTTTTTATTTTGGTGTGAGAATTGGATTTTGATTTCTAATCTTTATTTTTGGTGTAAATTTATCTTTATTTTAATGTTGTTTTTTGTTTAAATGTATAAATTCGTATATTTTAAAATGGGGGCCTCAGCACGGGTGAACAACCCAGTGAGGCCAACGTTGCTGAATTGAAATGTGAAGTACTGTAGAGTAATGTATCAATAAATAAATATCTTCATCTCTGGTTTGCCCTTTCAATGGAATCATCGTAAGTAACTCTTCTTTTACCGTCATGTCTTCAAAAACTAGACTAATATTTGGTACCCAATTGTCGTATTACATTCCATATATATAAGCATTATTTTAAGCATATTCACATCGTATAATATGGATCAGTTGTAGAAACATATACTATCACATCGAGATACGTCTGGACGCGAAACACAAAGCTGGTTGGTTGCTGGGAAGTAAATTATGAACATTTATAAAAGTGTCTTAGCTAAATACGTAAACGAAATATTCGACTCTGAAAATAGAAGAAATTTATTTTGCCGAATTTGGACTTCGCAAATTTGTTCATAACGTTGCGAGTAATTTGCGCTCCCATGTAAAAATGTCTATTCATTCAAAAGCAGATTGTACTTTTAAGAACTAAATGGTGATATTATAATGCGAGATGCCTATTTACTGTCAGATTGATTTATTGACGAATCACAGTCAGCTTTCCTCTCTGCGTAACTCTTCTTTTACCGTCATGTCTTCAAAAACTAGACGCACGAAAACGCACAATTCAGCAATGTCGGTTACATCGGTGGATTCATCAAACTGTAGTGACAAAAAACTACATTTCTGCAAGTCAAGTTATTAATTAATAATTCTGTTAAGTAATTGATCCAAATCTTCACTTAAGACTTCACTGCGTCGCATTACTGTGTTTCGTGACAATGAAATGTCATTTATTGCTGAAATAATTTCTATCTTATTTTTAAAGTCATTAAAAAGCGCTTCTCCAGCTCTCTGAATGGCTTCCTTAATCATTTCTCCACCTTCGAAAGGTTTCTTACGTCTTATCAATATTTCTGTAACAGCGAATGACGCCAGTGTTGCAGCTTTTGATTTCGAGTCTGGTTTCGTAAAAAAAGATTGTTGTGAACTTAACTTGCTTTTTAATTCGCGTACTTTTATCTTTCGGTTTTCACTGCCAAATGGAAAATCAGTGGCGTATTTGGAATGTTAAGTTTTAAAATGCCTTTCAACATTTGCTCTTTTTGGTAACGCTACACTTGAGTTGCAAATTAGACACACACATTTGTCCTCGACCATAACGAAAAAAAATTCTTCTTCCCACTCACTGTGATAATGGTAAGTCTTACTTTTTTTAGCACTCGAACTAGATGGCCTACTCATTCTGATATTTATAATAGTGAATAGTCAATAAAAAACAATTTCAGTCTAAGTCCCTACGTTTTTTTTTTATTATCGCCCAAGTCGACATTGGCTAGGCTAGCTACCCACGAAACAAAGCCATTAGAAAACAATGCAAAATGAAAAGAAAAGAGACAGCGATATACCTTACCTACGCGCAAAGCGAGGCGAGACGCATTTAGTTGACTGACTCACGCACACGCACGCAACGATACTGCCATTGCACTGTTGCGATGCGACCGAAGAGTGTGAGTATATATTATTTTGAGAATACATCTCAAAATAAAATTATTTTGTCATATTTTCCTATTGATTTTGTTTTACTCTCGCGGGCTACCTAAATCAGCTTCGCGGTTGACCGGTAGACCGCGGTCGACCTGTTTGCCATCCCTGGAATATACCGTAATTATCAGAATTTAAAATTTTTAATGAGCTACCGATAGATGTTAAAGAAGCTAAAAGCCTTGCTGCTTTTCGTGGGTTATGCCTAAATACTATAAAAAATAAGTTTTAGATGTATTGTAAAGTGTCCTTAATGTCATAGAAATAAGTTGTTAGAAAGGTTTATACTAGATATAAAAATGGAAAATAAAAACATTTAAAAAAACATACCTATATACAGGGTGTATCGGCAAGTACCCGACAAACTTTAACCAGCTATTCCTCAGCACATTTGGAGTAAAAAATGTTATGGGCGCTTTGCTGTCCGGTAACATTTTTTTTCCATTAAAAACAAAAAATAAATAAAAAATCCACACTCCGTCACTGTCATTTGCATTGTATTTCGTGTTCAGCAGCTGTTATTAGCAAGTGTGTCACAAAGTGTCCTCGCTCTTTCGTACACACTAAATAATAATAGTTAAAAATGAGACGAATGGTGCCGTGCCATTTCGTTGTGATTGTAAAAGCGCGCCAACGTAGGTACGTACGTACATTATTCAACGAAACTCGAACAAAATATTGCCAGATGGGTTTTCAAACTTTGACAAAGGATAAAACATTGGTGACATGTGGTGAAAATATGAATAATAATTTTTTTATTAAAAAAAAATGTTACCGGACAGCAAAGTGCCCATAACATTTTTTACTCCAAATGTGCTAAGGAATAGCTGGTTAAAGTTTGTCGGGTACGTGCCGATACACCCTGTATAATTATATATATGCCGGCCATGTGGTCACTCCGGGCGCCGAATTGCCAAGGCCCCAAAGGGCCAAGAAGCCAAGGCGGTGATAGTACCTAACACCTGTTAAGCGGCCGACCCTGACTGTCCAGCATGCTATGATTAGCGCGTTATGAAAACCTCGCAACGGGGATTACCGATTAGGCGTTGCCAAACTTGCAAGCCAAAAACGAATGTAAAATCACTGTGTAAGGTGTAAACAGCTTTATTATATTGTTATTCGTCATTGTATTTAAACCGCCTTCCTGCTTGCCGACAGGAATGCGTGTGATTCACGGACCGTGGAGAGGTAGGGACTTTGGCTTAGTCACAAGTCAATACACTCATATCACTCATAATCACCTCTCAAGTAGCTAGTTTAAATTATATTATTATTATATATTTAAGGAGATTTCGTCAATTTAAAATTACGTGTATGAACTCCTTTGTTGGTACGGGAATTTTGTCATTATTACGAAAAAATAGGCAAGTAACTAATCCACAAATTTCCTGGTTCTTTTGATGCCATTACTAACGGATACTAGTGGAGCAATTTACCGAAATTTTACACGAATCAAGTAGCTAGTTTAAATTATATTAATAAAACATATTTAAGGAGATTTTGTCAATTTAAAATTACGTGCATGAACTCCTTTGTTGGTACGGGAATTTTATCATTATTACGAAAAAATAGGCAAGTACCTAATCCACATATTTCCTGTTCTTTTGATGCCATTACTAACGGATACTAGTGGAGCAATTTACCGAAATTTTACACGAATCTCAACATTTTTACTAGGTTTTCGGCAATTCATTTTATTTATATTATTGTATGTACATGTAGGTTTTTTTACAAATAAACGTACGATTGGTGTTACATGTTTATCATAGGGTAGTATAGAATAATCGCTGTTCCTCATCATAAAGAGACAAGGTTCTTGTGTTTGTTAAGGGAATTTAGGCTGAAAAAAATAATGTTTAGTTTTTACAGTTTTTTTAAATGAAAGTTTTAGTGAAATTGGAAATATTTAGGGGAATTTCCTGATTTTTACGGATAGGTAAGTACTGTGTTATTTTACAGGCATTTCGCCATCTTTATGAAAATAAAGTTCAACTGTTGATACTATGAGTGTAGTGTTGAATACCACATACAAGATGCACTGCAAATAAACGTATTATAAAATATATTTGTTAAAGTTCTTATTACTACAAATGTTCTGGTGGTTGGGGTTGTGACGTCTGTGTATTGGCACTACGTTTCGGGGAAATTATACATTGGCTGTACAAGATTTCAGCTCATTCACACTTCACTCATCACTTCAATTGAGATGGGACACCTCATTCAAACTCAATATGAAATCGTGTCCTACCCAACACTACATAAGTGCCATATGAACTATTTACTTACTCTCGAGGGTTTAGAATCATGGGGCTTATCTACAAAAACATGGTTTTAAGATAAACGTAAATAAAGATTGAAATACTCATATGCCAAACTGATGTGCCCAACTGTATCTCTTAACGCCTCCTCCGTTTGAGGGTTATATATGGCCGGGCGTTCATATATTTAAATATTTTAATATTATGCGAAAATACATAACTTGTTGAAATTAGAAAGAAAAATAACAATTCTTGCCAGTTTGCCTCAAATATTTATACTGGAATCCATTAATAAAATCCATTTTTTATTATATGAACGAGATAAAAATGAAGGTACAGTTTTCTTTAAAAATTCCCAAACAAAACGAACGTCTTTTATCAATATCGAGTTCTCTCAATTGTTCTATGATTGGAGTAAAAAATTAAGTAAATGTGGTTAGCGTTTTTGACAACATTTTCACGTTCGATATTAAAATTTTATTATATTTTAATAAATATGATTATGGCATTACCGAACACAAAACTAAATTAAAAACAAAAGTTTTGTAGTTAGGCCCCTGTGATCCTCAGCCTCCGTTCAAATCTAGTTTTAAGGCGAAGCTTAATGCCAAATCACTATTATGATTAATCTTTATAAAGAATTGGTTGACATTATGAATACCAAAAAATATGCTTTAGATACATTGAAGGTTTTCCTATCGTTTCGCTTGAGTAGAATACAAATACAATAACAAATTACTCAATAAAAAATATAAATGTAAACTACTAAAAGAAATATTTTTCAATATAAATGTATGAACGCATAAAGGAAACAACTTTTTTAATACAGTAATATAGCTAAGATTATTTGTTACAGTTTCACTTGATTAACTGTTTTACTTTCTTATAAAATTATTCACAAAATAAATAAAAAACAGTTTTGTGCTTGAAATCGAACGTTTCTAGACTCCGTTTGTCAAACGATGTTAATGCCTATTACCTACAATATAAGGTATACCAAAAATATACACATTTTTGGCTTGTAGCTTCTTCTTAAGGGACACATCGAATTTTTAATGTGAATTTCTTGATTTTTATTATTTACTTCCTTATTTTACAGGAATTTAACAATTGTATTTATTTTAAACACACATAAATTCGTTATTTCTATTTATTCTTCTTTTGGCATCATGGAGATGAGAGTCATCAGATATCGGCGACAATACAGAAGAAGAAAAAAGGCATCAACCTCAAAGTTCCTCAACCATGACGACAGCTGATGGCTTTCCATTCGTAATGAACTTCGATATGACAGAGGCCGGTGGCGGTGTTGTTTTTATTTCTGAGAATGTTGCCAAGCATGCAGATTTCCTTTTCTCGATTCTGACGAATTCCCCTTCATCTCCATCATCATCGTATTAACATCTTTAGTTCTCACTTTGTTTTAACCACTGTTATTGTTTAGATTTAACCGACTTGTTTCGTGAGCAATGGATGCTCACCAGGATTTATTTAAAATTAAATTACCAAAAATGTAGACTTAAGGCGATGCACTACGTCGTGTAATATTTTAAATTGAGCCGCTATCAATAACAACCCTTTCGTAGATAGCGATAAGGTTTAAATTCCCGCTTAACGCCATCCGCCTGTTTTGATTTATGACTTGTTTTGAAGAAAATGACATGGCCAAAAAGTGCCTTTTATTTTATTTTGTGGATGTTCAGGCATAAATATTTTTTTTATCATTTTATAAATAACTTAATTTGCCACATTATACAATAAAATCATAACCGAAAATGGATTCTAAGTAGGAGATTTTGAACTTTAAAGCAGTTTTCATAGGCCTTATACATTATTTTTTTCTGGGCTTATAAAAAGACTTATCTAAAAAATTATTTCAAAGGCCAAGATGTATTCTACTCGTAGTATTTAATTAAAGCATCTGAAACATTTCTAGGCGACCAAATTTTCAAACCCTGTGATCCTAAACCCCCGCAAATAAAAAAAAAATTATAATAAATGTAGAATATGTGTTTGGTAAAGAGAGACAACGCAGCAAGAATGAGAGGGCAGTAAGTGGTCCAGGAAACAGAGTTTTTTTTTTATTTATTTTAGTTTATTTAGGAAACATACAGTTTTACAAAAAAAAATAATTGAACTTAAAATATAGAACATGATTTAAACTAGTTAAGTTCCATTTATAATATTTATAAAAGCTAGAAATTAATTAAAAGTAATAAAGTACATAGTGTGTGTGAAAAATGATTAAAAAGAGAATACTAAACAATACAGAAGTAATATTTTTAACTTAGGTACATAGTAAGGTTAATTTGATTTTAAACGATTTAAGGGTACAGTGGAAAATGTCAATATCGCTTAAGACATTATAAGATTTGCAGATACGCCCGAGCAAGGAGTTTTGTGCGTATTTCGATTTGAAATGTTTTATATAAATAAGGTATTTGATCTGGTATATCGTTCAGGACAATGAAATGCAATCCTTTCTAACAGGGCTGGGTAATCAATAAGGCAGTTCACAATTTTGTACAGAAACAGTAAGTCAAAAAATTTTCTTCGTTTGTAAAGAGTAATAGGATTACATTGATGATTTTCAAAACGATACGACAGGTGTTTCAGGAATTTTGTTTGAATATTTTCAATTCGGTTAATATAAGTTTGGTATTGTGGATTCCAAATGACAGATGCAAATTCGAGATGAGATCTTACGTATGCCATATAAAGTAGTTTAAGTGTAAAAGGTTTATTGAATGGTTTTGTGATTCGTAGAATGAAGCCCATTTTTTGTAAGCTTTTTCTAAAATGTTTTCAATATGATCTTTAAAAAGTAATTTAGAGTCAAGTAATACTCCAAGGTCTCTGATTTTTTCTACTCGTTGGAGAGGGACATGGTTTAGATGGTAAGTATGGATGATTGGGTGACATTTACGTGAAAATATTATTGAATTACATTTATCTATGTTTAGGAATAATTGGTTTTATTTGCAATATTCATTAATTCCATTAATATCTTCTTGCAATTTATTGCAATCATCTGTTGAGCTTATGCATTTGTATATTTTCATATCGTCAGCGTAAAGAATGAAATCAGAATATCTGATGACATGTTTGATGTCATTAATATACAAAGTAAAGAGTGGGGGCCCTAAATGAGAACCTTGAGGCACTCCTGAGGGAATAAATATTATTTGTGACATGTAACCTTTTAGGGCAAGAGCTTGACTTCTATTTTTAATGTAAGATGAGAAGATTGGTAATTTTTCTGGATTTCTAGTGAGAGGTCGATTGTATGAGTCGCACATTTCCGTTAAATATATGACAAAGTGAAGCTGGACTTATCATCGATTCACACTGATAAACCGAGGACATAACAACAAACGGTTATTGAATTACTTAAGAAACACTGGGTCCATTGTTAATTTTTTCAAGGGTCGAATTAAGGCGAAGCTTAATGCTAAGTCGCAATTTTGATTAATCTTTTTAACGAATTGGTGTACATTATGAATAACAAAAAATATGCTTTAGATAAATTGAAGGTTTTCCTATCATTTCCCTTGAGTATAATAAAAATAAAAAAATAAATAAAAATATAAATGTAAACCAGTAAAAACTATTTTTTCAATAGAAATGTATGAACGCGTAAAGGAAACAACTTTTAAAAAATAAAGTATTATAGCTAAGATTATCTGCGACAATTTCCTTTGATTAACTTTTTTGCTTTCTTATAAAAGTATTTACAAAATAAATAAAAACCCTTTTGTGCTTGAAATCGAACGTTTCTAGACTCCATTTGTCAAGCAATTTTAATGCCTATTACCCACATCCTTGACAATATAAAGCATACCAAGAATATACACATTTTCGGCTTGTAGCTTCCTCTTAACAGAAGAGTACCTAATGACTATTTAGTACGATGTATGAATGTAAATAAAGCAAGGACTGTGTGCCGAGGTAGGCGTGTTGATTAATGAGTTATTTTGTTTATTGTATTAATTCTGAAAAACTATTTGTATTATTTGTTGAAAGATAACCATTTAGAAAAGAAAAATAATAATAGCCGCGTTTAGCGACAAGGTCTGAATAGCCAGCTACTTTCCAAACTTCCTCTATACCCTACCCGCTACCTCTAATTCTTAATTGGAGTCGCCATAGTCGCGCTGCCTCCGAAGGATTGGTTGGGAGCAGTTGAGACTCTTGTGCGACATTCACATAAAACCCCCCCTTTTCCCCTATTCCTTCTTCCTCGACATCTTTAACTCTATATGTATATAATTTAGTTTTTGAGTAAACCCTGATGAGGTGAGCATTGCTCACGATGCAAGTCGATTGTACCTAAATAATACAAATGCTCCCAACCGTCTGAAGCCAGTGGGATTATGGCATCCCAAATTGGGTTATGTTGTGATACTGAAGGCGTGGGGATGGAAAGATAACTATTCAAATCTGGTCACTAAAAACAAATTATATTTCAAGTAAAGTTTAGATACTGGATGGTTGTCTTTTACGGGGCGATACTGAGAGTACCTACCTTATACTATGATCGCTCTTTTCGTGTAACTATCTGGAATAGACTTCCCTCAGCTCTTCCTAATTTTGGTTGAATTTAAACGGGCTTTAAAAACAAAATTATTTAAAAAATCTTACCATTCATATATCTTAACTTCTTTTCGATATTTTATAATAAGCCCCATTCTAAAACTTCTGGTAATTGTTTGGTTTCAGTTGCCTTCTTGTATCTTTTAAAATATCTGCTCAAAAGATTCTCATTTCTGAGCACAAACTGCCTTCTTTTTTATATTATATCTTTAGTTTTTTCCTGTCCTGCTGTTATTGTTATTCTAAGTTTTGTCATCACTTTGTATAAACTGTATATTTAGTGTTATAATATTAGATCTGTATTGGGTAAGGCACACTGTAGGAATAATTTTAAGAACGTGACCACTAATACTAAATTACCGTTTTTAAGTTTGTTATAGTTAAGCACATTTGAAGTAAAAATGACACTAAACTGCGCTATATAAATGCCATGGTATTGTTATTATTACCACTCCACTATTTCGCCAGTTTCTTCCTATCCTCTTACCTTATCCTCCCATATTCCATCACACATCATTCAATGGGAATGCAATACACCCACTGGTTCTTGCGTTGTATTATTCTCGTACACATAAAATAATAATAAATTCTCTGATCCGGTATTCAATGGTACGCGTATGAAAAATAATGAATAAGTTATAAAATCGGCCAATGCACTAGAATACATACATTCAATTACGATGCACATTACTTTACCAACATTCCACTTTCCAGTCAATGAGCAATTGGATCTTTGTGTGATGAAGATAAGAATATTATTGCTAACAATCCAGTTAGAAATACTATTTAATTAATATTGTTACAACATGGAAACAATAAACAATGTTATACTTATTGAAATCAGAAACAAAACCATTTTAATTACGATTCACTTGGATATTTTAACCGTCCCTTCACTAGCGACCAAATTCTTGTAAAATGACTAAAAATATATAAGATTATTTCTAAGGGTACCTATCACGGTCGATCGACAAAGGATTTATCAATAATTTCGATAACTTGTCACTTATTATTGCAGATCACTAACGTATAAATAACAGTTCACGACGAATAATTTAGTTTTTTTTTATTTTATTTAAATTAAAATCAAATTTAATAATATAATTATTAAGTTATGCAAATATTTTTTGGTTTTTGTTATTGTTACAGCTCTTTCGCCTTTCAAGGCTATTTTCAAACTGTGGTTTTAACCACGTTTAGAAGAATTTTTTAATATGATTCTATTTCACCCCCTCCCAATTTAAAATGATTTATTACCGCATAAACCGATTTACCGATAAAATAATTGTGACAATAGATTTCATATTCTGTGGGGGTGTTTTTCGAAGTCTGTTTTCCCCACATTAATGTTTTCTTGATTCTTTAATAATGATGTAGCAGCTATTTATTTATTTAATGTTACCTTAAGAACACCACGGACGGGTAGTTTCGAATAATTTGAACATATCTTCAAATTTCAAAGTTAATTTTCAAGTTCAGTGAACGATTTTTCAAGTTCTGTTATTATTCTAGTTCTATCAAGCAACTAGCCTATAATGATATCATAACAGAACTTGGAAAAAGACTTTCACGGAACCCGAAGATGTAGTTGAAATTTGATGAATTGTTAAAAAATTTTCGAAAGAAACAATATTTGTACAATCCATCAAATTTCACAGTTGAAAACTGAAATAATAACAGAACTTGAAAAGAACATGCAAAGAACTTGTAAATCAACGTTAAAATTTGATGAATTGTTCAAATTATGTGAAACAATCCGTCCTAAGTCGTTGTGAACTGTTATTTGTTCGTTGGTGATCTGCAGTCGTGCTCGGGAACGATGACAAGTTATCGACATTATTGATAAAACCTTTATCGTTCGAGCTTCCTAGATACCCAAATCTATGCTTTAAATCACCATTATCGATAATGTGTGTCTACCACCTTAATATTAACACATTTTACTACAAATTCATTTCCTAATTTTTATTCATTTTTAGTTTTATAATAAACTAGTCGACCTTGTAATGCTTCGCTATTACTCCGACATCTTGGACGAATTGTGAACCATTCATTATTGTATACCACAATGTTACTGTTAAAAAAGTAAATTACATCTACTTTAAGGCCCCGTAGTAAGCATTCAGAGATGGTTTGAAAGGGAGATATTTAAATACGAATGTTAGAGGGAGCGCGCTAATATTAAAAAAACGATAATAATTAAGCGAAAATCGTGAAAATATTTAATTTCACGAATCTTTGCAATAGAGCGAAAATCTATCGACAAATTCTTTAGGTGCATTTAAAGACACACTGTGAATGTTTTCATGCCTACTACATATTAATTAAGAGAACAAAACGTGTTTTAATAATTTTCGGAGCTTACTTAGCGATTTTTTTATATCGAGGGAATTTCATATAATTAACGTTTCGGCATAACAAATCTATAGATATTATCTTAAAAAAAGCATACATATTTTTTTGTAACTTATTTATTTATTTATTTATTCACGGACATCGTCCAAATTACAAAATAATAACACGAATAAAGTAAAATGAAAAATACAGGAGTAGACAAAGGTACATGAAAGCAAAGACATATGGTAGATATAATATAAGAAAATAAAGTGATAAGTCGAATCAAGTCAAGAATACGCCATGGGTCAGGACCACAGGACACTTAAATATTCCGTCACTTGTTTAGCTACTGGCAAAAATCATTCAGACTTATCTCAAAAAAGTTAAGGTTTTGACTTGACACATCACACAGTCTACACATTCTGGAAAATGGTGAATAATATCCATAATTTGTCGAATGATGGTTGAGGAAGAGCAGTTGGATATTGAAGGGAATGAGTTGCAGTAGAGTAGGTGAATCAATAATACCATTTATAATTTTGAAGAAGCAAATGAGGTCATTTCTTTCCCGACGGACTTCCAAAAACTTAACGAGACACTTGCTATAAATCGGTAGAAATTGGGTATGCGTGGGCTCAATTCCATCGCGTTAAGTATTCCTGGGGCGTCCCAGACTTCTTCTACCATTTAAACCACTCTCTAAACACTCCTGACACTAATAAGAACAAACTCTGAAATTTTCAGCGATATCGGTCGACTGTTTTTTGAGTTTTGCCAGCGTAAACATACGCCGGCTGAATTTTTACATTTAAAAAAAATAAATTAATTTAATTATGAAACTTTTCTCTTATTTAATTATTTAATACAATATTAGCGATTTTTAGGAAAAATTTAAATAAAACATCATAAAAAGATACGGTCCCATCAAGAATTTAAACCGACCCTCGCCTTGCCGGGGTACTGCTCTACCAACTGATTTTTATGTATCAAATTTTCTTTCAAATATTTAATCGCAAATATTTTTTTCAATATTTAAATATCACAATTTGAGGTTTTACTCATTAAGGTATTCTAAAAATAAATATTCATCCTAGACTTGCAGAAAAATCAATAGATGTCGCACATTAAAATAAAAATGGGATTGGTTTATCCAAGACACTATCCAGATTGAATTTGGTTCGATATGAATGTTGGTAGTTCCTATTCGAAGTATGATACAGTTAAGTATGTCCGAAGGAAATAAGGTCTCATTAGCTCAGCTGGTAGAGCAGCGCCCGGCAAGGCGAAGGTCCTGAGTTCAAGTCCTAAATGCGACCGTATCTTTTCACATTTTTTTTAAATCAAATTTTCGTTTAAAAATCGCTAATATTATCTTCAATAATTTTACATATTACAATTTGAGATTATTCCAAAAATAAATAAATAAGCTTTTCATTTAACTTTTGAAGAATATACCCATCAATTTAATGTGTCATTAAAACAAATAATACTAATAGATCACAATGAAACATGAAACAGAACAAGACACAGAAAAATAAAAAGGTAACGGTTAGTGGCTGGATGGAGGCGTTGTCCTGGTAAGACAAAGATACTAGGTTCGATTCCCAGTTTCCCAGTTGAGACCGTTACATTTTTATTTTTATTTGTCAAATTCTGTTTGATGTTTCGTTAAGATTTATTAGTATTATATTCTTCTTCGTGTAGCCGGGAAATGTTAAGATGTCCATTATAAAGGCCGGTCTAGATCAAACGAGCAATAACACACAACACCCTTACTTATCTAGCTCTAGCGGTCGTTGGAACAAACGAGCATACTTGGAACCAGTGGCGAAACTATAAAGTGGCAGGTGGCACGGGGGCCTGGGCCCCGGCCGCCGCACAGTAGGCTGAAAATCGCCTTTCATAGACATAGAGACTTGAATTTTCAAGGGTATTTTTTTTTGGCCACAAATGGATTCTGCTGATCATTACTATGCTATAAAATTTCGTATGAAGCAATTGCGTGTACAAATGAAGGAGTTATGATTTTTTCAAGAAAAAATTGTATGGCACTGACATTAAAAATGAGGCTATCTCTGGAATCATAAGGTTGGCCATTATATCCTTACACACAGATATACCACTAATTATTTGTATTTTTTTGACATACTTCGTATTGTGGCGCAACTAGCGCTTTTTTTTTAAAACTCCTCAAAGTTGAAAAAAAACTTTTTTAATGTTTATGATTCATTTTAATGCTTTACATATGAGTATGATTTGTCTAGTTTACAATATTTTATTTACACTGCAAGCCAAAACAGTTTAAGAAATAACAAAAGTTTTTTACCAATATGGCGATAGCCTCATTTTTAATGTCAGTGCCATACATTTTTTTCTTAAACAAATGATAACTCCTTCATTTGTACACGCAATTGCTTCATACAAAATTTTATAGCATAGTAATGATCAGCAGAATCCATTTCTAGTAAAAAAAATACCCTTGAAAATTCAAGTCTCTATGTCTATGAAAGGCGATTTTCAGCCCACTGTGCGCCCCGGGGCCCCGAACTCAGAAGTCAGAAGTAACCTAACATTTTTAACAAAATTTAGTAAAAATTGTAAATTTTATATAAGTACATAAAATCGACTAAAGTTAGATACAACTAAAGGCCATATAGGTTATAGGTTATTCGCAAATCGGGCATCTAAAAATATACAAAATGTTTGGATGGAAGGTTATGACGACTGGAAACATATTCTAGACGCCTTAGAAAGACACGAGACATCTAAAATTTACCTGGATTCTTGTTTAATGTATCAACAATTGCGGCTACATGGAACACTAGATGAAGAGCAAGAATTAGAGATTAAATTTGGTTATCGATTATTGACAGTTAATAATCTCTTGTAGATACATAATGTAAATAACGAATCATCGGTAAAAAATACACCGACGGGCGGACAAGATAAAAACCCGATAAGAAAAATCTATCGTGTACAAACTGTCAACAAACACTAGACAAAATTTGAATAATGTTTCCTTATATTGTGGTGTACCTCTAAAAATTTTGGGAAACTGTCAGGCCCGGAGGAATATATTCCTATTAGGTAGGTACTTAATTTCTAATGAAATTAGTACATTTAATTACTGAAAGGAGATGATTGTACATCATATTTAAATTTAATAATACTATTCTAACTTGTTACTTTATGATTCTGTAGCAAAATGTGTGAATTTATATTGTATTTTTGAAATATTTATATAAAATTTGTTATACGTATAAAAATTACTCGGAAGAAGCACACGCTTTTAGCATTAAAAACATTTTTCAGGTTCATTCAACCTGATTCGGAAGTCAAACATAACCTCACAATTCAATCTAAAAAAATTATTATTCTAAAATTAGTTTTACTCGATGTTGTCAGTTGAAAAGATGTTGATGTTGAAAATATTTAGATTCATTTTTAAAAATTCCTAGATTTTGTAAACACGCTGTAGACCTGGCTTGGCATTTGTCAGAATACAAAAAACATAGATAGATATTTTCGAGTACTTTATAAATTAAGGTTAGTCAATGTGATTTATCTTTATACAAACACCGATAACTGTAACCGCAATTGTAGCATTTATGATCTGGAAATTGTCAAAACCACGAAATTCCCGTTAGAATGAATCATTTGTGTTGAGTTTTTGTTTGTTTTTTTTAGAAAGAATGGCTTTAACGGTAAGTTGTAAATTTATTTAAACGCTTTGATAAACGTTTTTCATCTTATAAACAGTGCTTTGATTTAACCGTAGCTCGATTTGGGAGGCCACATTGAATTTTCGCTTGATTATTATCGTTTTTTTTAATCCCTCCCTCTAACATTTGTATTTTTTTCAAATAGTTTTACAATCGGTAGGACCTTAAATTTATCAAAAAGTTCACTAGTACATGGGGTAACACAATATGTTTTCTACAGCGATGGGAATTGAGCCCACAACTTTTGAAGTCAAGGTCAAAATATATATATGCTACGGAAGAATTTCTGTAAATTCTTAACTAACTAAGGACGGGTTGTTTCGGAGAATTTGAATAATTCATCAAATTTCAACGTTCATTTACGGGTTTTGTGAAAGTCCTATTCAAATTCTGTTATTATATCATTATAGGCTAGTTGCTTGACAGAACTGAAATAAAAACAGAACTTAAAAATATCTTTCAGAGAACTTGAAAATTAACTTTGAAATTTGAAGAATTGTTCAAGTTCTCCGAAACAACCCGTCCAGAGTTCGGATTTAAATTTAAATTTTCAAAATGTTCTAATACCTTTAAGTAGTGAAGTATGCAAGATTCGAACTTTGACAGTTGAAGAACTCTCTTGTCTTTTTCCGTTCGAATACAAAAAAATCTAATTTTATTGCCTTTTGTAGGTTAAAACTATATTTTTTGTCCTCTTTGAGTGCCTTTATTGCTGACCAAGTCCAGTAAGTGTTATTTTATATTAATATACATTCCTTTTTGCCCCAATGGCCTTTGCCATAGGGAAGAAACCACCAGATCCCGTCCCCCCTGATCCTGACCCTGTTAATTTTGAACATGACATTGCTAGCGAGGTTGAAATAATGACTGATTCCTCTACTCCCAAAAAAAGAAAAGTCAGCGTCCTTCCGAAAAAGGAATCTTCTCAGGTTACAGTTCCTGTAGAGACTGTCGCTCCTCCACTCGCTTCACTGTACCCGACTTCAGCGAAAGCCCCCTTCATCGTGTATGTGCAAAACAACACACAAGGCCACTCACTGCATCCCCTTGATTTTGGTAAATTTATAGGAAAAAAACCACTTGGCATTTCCCCAGGTGGTATCAGATCGGAGGGAAGATTCCGCATTTGTGTAGAGTTCACAACTGCACTCAATGCCAATAAATTTATAAATTCCATTGACTTCCTCTCTGCCAAAAAATACAAGGCTTACATCCCTTCATTTAATGTCTCCCGCATGGGTCTAGTGAGAGGTATCCCTACAGACCTATCCGAGGAAGAACTTATCACGGAACTTATTATCCCAGCATCTTCGGGGAAAGTTTTAAAGACTAGGCGGCTGAATCATAAAGATAAGACTTCCGATTCTATAGTTTGGAAACCCTCCCAAACTGTAGTTCTTACATTTGAAGGCCAATCTCTTCCCTCTCATGTATACCTTTTCCACAACTCTCTCCCAGTGGAAATTTATTCATACCCGACAATTCAATGTTTTAACTGTTGTCGGTTCGGCCATTCCAAGCAATCATGCCGTTCTTCTCCTCGCTGCTTTAAATGTGCAGAAAGTCATTTAGCAGAGCAATGCCCCTCCCCTTCCAATCCCCCTACCTGCATCAACTGCTCAGGCTCTCATACAGCCATAAATCCATCCTGCCCCGAACTTTCACGCCAAAAAAACATTAAAAGTTATATGGCTTCCAATAGCGTATCATACTTCCACGCTTCTAAAATAATAGCTCCCTCTAAAAAATTTTTTGCTGAAGTCGCCTCTCAACCCCAGTTAACTCAAAACATTACTTCTCCAAACTCGTCATACAGGAAGACTGTAATGACAAAATCTGCTTCTCGTCCTCTTAAATCCCCCGGATATGATCATCTTGGCCATAACTCCCAGCTCTTGTTCCCAAATGGTAACATCAGCTCCCCATTTCCACAAAATACCGTCTTTCCTAACACCAATTCTTTGAACTGCAATTCCTTTATCCCTGATTCACATCCCAATTCCTCAAACAACATCATTTCTAATGACAATTCTAATATTATTCAAACTCTCATCATGTTACTTATCTCTATAATTAATAACAATAATTCCCTACCGTCCAACGCTGCCTCTTTACTCTCCTCCTTAAATTCTCTTGTTTCCAATGGCTGCCCTGACAGCAGGGATTCTTCAGTGGAATAGTAGAAGCGCCTTCTCCAATAAGGCTGACCTCATCCGCCTTCTACAATTACACACAATTTCTATTGCTGCCATCTCTGAGACTTGGTTTAAACCATCTCAGCTCTTCAAGGTGAGTGGCTACCAATGTCTGCGGGACGACCGCATTGATGGGAAGGGTGGTGCAGCCCTTCTAATCAAAAACTCCCTGTCCTTCACCCCTATTTCCATTAAACCCCCAGATTCATCCTTCCAGTTAGTGGCAGCTACTGTCTCTAATATTACGTTTGTATCCCTCTACATTCCTCCTTCTACCCCATTTGACATTTCATTATGGATCCACATGTTTAGAAAAATATCTTCTCCCCTGGTCATTCTGGGTGACTTCAATGCCCACTCCCCTCTCTGGGGTTCTTCATCAACGGATCCCTCAGGAATCAAAATAATTGACCTTATGGACTCCTTGAACATGTGCCTTCTAAATGACGGATCTCCAACAAGGTTAAGTCTGCCTGGGCAGAGCCCTAGTGCGGTGGATATAACTCTTTGTTCCCCAAGTATATATCCAATAATTTCCTGGAGAACTTCATCAGACCCCTGCGGCAGTGACCACTATCCAATCATTATAAATCTGGCTCAAGGGTTAAATACTAACCTCTTTAAAAGAAAGCCAAAATTTATCACAAAAAAAGCCAACTGGTGCCATTTTAGAGAATCTGTCCAGGGTCACACCCTTTCCCTGCCTACCCCTTCTTCAGATAACTGCACCTCCTCTTACAAATCTTGGTCTGATTCCATTCTAAAATCTGCAGTCAATTCTATTCCCAAATCATCCCCTGTAGGCACGAAGGCTCACCCTCCCCCCTGGTGGGATGAAGAATGCCTTCGAGTGCTGAAGGAGAGGAAAGCGGCCAATAAGACATACTGCCAACAGATGACAATGGAAAATTTCTTGAAAGCCAAGAATGCCCAAGCTGTTGCTAAACGTACATTTCGTTTTAAAAAAAAAACAGCTGGCGTAATTTCTGCACTAATATATCCCCTGCTACTCCGGCGGGGGAGGTTTGGTCCATGATTCGCAGGTTTAGGTCTTCCTTTTCCCTGCCGAAGTCATCTCACAATTCTGATATTTGGATTTCTGACTTTCTTAACAAAATTGCTCCCCCTTATGTACCTAATCTTGACGAAGTGCCTGTTTTATCTTACTCCCCAAATTCTTCATCTTGGTTAGATGCTCCATTTTCCATAGACGAGTTAAAAAGAGCCACGGAACACCTAAAAGACTCAGCTCCGGGCAATGACGAAATCTTGAACATATTCATTCGCCACACTGATGATGATTCCCTTTCCTACTTTCTCTCTCTCATCAATATCTTCCTGGACTCTGGTATTATTCCCCCGGACTGGAAAATTCAAAAAATCATTCCCATTTGCAAAAGTACCAAAGATCCAAGTCTAGGCTCAAGTTACAGACCGATTGCTCTCTCTTCAACGCTTTGCAAAGTAGCTGAAATAATGATTAAGAATAGATTAGACTGGTTTGTAGAGAAAAATCATATTCTTCCCCCTTCCCAGTTTGGATTTAGAAAGGGTAAAAGTACCCTTGACAACCTTTCCTCTCTTGTTACAGATGTCAAATTAGCGTTATCTAAAAACGAATATTGTATTGCAGTATTTTTAGACATCTGTGGAGCATACGACAATGTAAATATACCCATTCTTAAAGAAAAGTTACTGGCGATTGGTATTCCTCCTAAATTGGTTCAATTCATTATCAATTTGCTCTCCGAGAGAACTGTTTTTGTAGATGGATCCGAATCCTCTCCCCACATAAGACAAATATTCAAAGGACTCCCGCAAGGGTCTGTCTTAAGCCCGATACTGTATAATATTTACACATACGATCTGGAAAAATCTATTAATTTCATGTGCAACGTACTCCAATATGCTGACGACTTAACGTTTTACAAAATATCCGCCAATCTTTTCATCGCAGCATCAGCAATTAACAACGCTCTTAGAAAACTCTTGGCGTGGTTAAATATTAATGGTCTTGAACTTTCCCCTGCCAAAAGCAAAGTTGTCATCTTCACTCGTCGACGAAAGCTTCCGGATATTCAGGTAATATTTGGCGATGAAGTGATCCCTATCTCGAAGGAAGTTAAGTTCCTTGGAATGTTTTTGGACTCCAAGCTTACTTGGAACTCTCATATAAATCACGTTGTTACAAAATGTGAAAGCAACATCAATCCTCTTAGATTTCTAGCCGGAGTGTGGTGGGGATCCCACCCAGCTTCTTTAAAACTTCTATACAATGCCCTCATCCGAAGCCATCTCGATTACGGATCTTGTCTGTTTGATCCAATGTCCACGTCAAATTCTCATAAATTAGATAAAATCCAGTCAAAATCACTTCGCCTTGTCTTAGGAGCCATGAAATCTTCTCCAATCAACGCAATGCAAGTGGAATGTTGCGAACCTCCCTTACATATAAGAAGGCGATGCCTGGCAGAAAAATATGTTTACAAAATATGTTCAATAACATCCCATCCCTTGATTCCTATACTTCAATCGTTAAAGTATGAGGTTAATACAAATCACTTTTGGAAAAATCATACCCCTCCACTTTTTTATGATTGCTACAACTCTTTCCTGGATTTATCTAGAAACACCTATCTCAATGAATCTCTTCCCTTATACTCATACCCCTATGAAAGCCTTACTTTCTATCCGAAGGTCCATCAATTTATCGGAATAAGTAAAAAAAACATTAAAAACTCAACTCAATTAAATAATGCAGAATTTAACACAATTATTGAAAACAACTGGCCAAATTACATAAAATTTTTCACAGATGGCTCCAAACTCAGTCAGGACTCCCATTGCGGGGCCAGTGTCTATGTTCCTCACAGAAAATTGTGTTTCCCACACAAACTTCCCAAAGAATGCTCCATTTTCTCTGCTGAATGCATAGCTATCATAGAAGCTCTTCAACTCGTCAAATCATTAAATATTAAAAACGCACTCATCCTTTCAGACTCGCTTAGCTCACTACAAAAAATAAGCGCATCCCCACTCAATTCCAGTAGCGACTCTCTAATCTGCTCGATCAGGAACCTACTGCATTCCATGTCACTGGTTCATGCATCAGTGGTCCTAGCCTGGATACCGGGACACCTCGGTATTACTGGGAATGACATGGCTGATTATATTGCTAAGGAAGCCACTGCCCATGGTCCGTTAAGTGATATCCCTATTCCGGTTAGAGACCATTTCCATATTCTAAAAACTAAGTACCAACTCCAATGGTCTTCTGAATGGAAAAAATCTTCTCTGATAAAAGGTCACCAGTACTCATTAATCCAACCTTCTATTCCTGTTAAGCCCTGGTTTCACAAATACACTACCATGCCTAAAAAATATATTTCTTCCTTAACCCGAATGCGGCTGGGTCACACTTGTTGTCTTAGCCATCTTGCCAGGTTCCACATAGTCAGTTCGCCGTACTGTGATTGTGGGTCAGAGGATACTCTGGACCATAATTTTTTTGAGTGTCCTATCAATGACCAATTTCCAAACTTCATGCATGAATTGTTAAAACTTGATATTAAATTGCCTACCAGTATACCCTGCCTTCTTAGTCTAAACACTCCTGAAATTTACCATTTGTTGGCAAAATTTATTTATAAAAATGGCCTTAATATCTGACCATAATAATAAATATAAACCAAATTTCTTTCACTTTGATTTGTATTCATTTGTTCAGGTTCCTATTTTCATCTTTATTTTCATCTATTTTTACTAATCCCAACTCTGCATATTTTGACTGAGTTAAAACACTATTCTTTATGCATTTGTATATTTTTCTTGATTCTTTTATTGTATTTGTTTATATTCATTTCATAGTACTGTTTTAAAAAAAATAATGCTTCTAATTTTGGAAAAATCTGTTCTTTTAAATAACAAAAATGCCCACTACTATTGTGCACAGGTTCCTATTTTTGTAATTACCTTTTATTACCAGCTCTGTATTGTTTTTGTTAAGTTATGTTTATGTTACACCAATGTTATGTTTATTATATGTTATGTTCATATTATGTTATGATATGTTTATGTTATGTTCATGTTATGTTCATGTTATGTTCATGTTATGTTATGTTATGTTATGTTATGTTATGTTATGTTATGTTATGTTATGTTATGTTATGTTATGTTATGTTATGTTATGTTATGTTATGTTATGTTATGTTATGTTATGTTATGTTATGTTATGTTATGTTATGTTATGTTATGTTATGTTATGTTATGTTATGTTATGTTATGTTATGTTATGTTATGTTATGTTATGTTATGTTATGTTATGTTATGTTATGTTATGTTATGTTATGTTATATTATGTTATGTTATGTTATGTTTATGTTATGTTTATGTTTATGTTTATGTTATGTTAATGTTATGTTTATGTTATGTTATGTTATGTTTATGTTATGTTATGTTATGTTTGGTTTATTTATGTTGTGTAATCAATTTTATCCTGTAATTTGTTGTATTTATTATTAATAAGAAAAATGTTGTATTGTATGGCCAAGATCACTCTTAATGGGTGAAAGCCAATATAAAGAATAAAAAATAAAAAAAAAATAGTGAAGTATGCATTCCGGTTGGTAATTTAGTACCTACTCGTACATCTACATTTCGGGTAGGTACCGAACTTTTAAACGTGTATAAAAACTACGCGGTGACGGCCAACTGTAGCATTTCAAATCAACAGTAAAAACACTTGCTGTAACGAATTAAAAAAACATTGATACAAACCTTGGCGGACGGCGGCGAACGTGTGGCAGAATCTTAAATAAGGATAAAGTTAAATTAAAGTACCTAAAGTTATTTAGTCAACATAGCGTCGGGCCAAGCAATAGTGCAAGAATTATTGTGGACGACGTATTTCTTATGGTCACGAGGTAAAGAAGACAAAATGGTTAAAAAGTATAATACATCTATTTTTATTAATATATGTAATTACTATATTTTGTTTGACTGGGGATTGAACCTTCCTCCCAGGGACTGAATAAAATGTGCTCGCAAAACTCGAAAAGCAGCCAACCGTTATTACTGAAAATTTGAAAGTTATTAGCAATGGCGAAGCATTGCGGGGAATCCACTAGTATTCAGTAAAAATTGTATCCTAAATTAATTGCAGCGTGGTTGAAGATCTCGGTTTGAAATGCAACAAATAATTTCCATGTCAGTTCTAGAATTGCATTGTCAATCTTGCCCATGATATTGCAGGATCGGAAGATGCTTTTCGATTTCTCATCATCCAAGGATGAAGACTCCAGTTTTATGAAATCAATGATGACGAAATCGAGCGGATCCGTTAGTCACCAGCCAAAAGGACACCCATTGCTCTGGGCTGTTGAACAAGGAATTCATACATTTCTGATCAAAATGAATTTTGTTCCATGGATTTGTAAAGGAACTGGTATTCTCATTTATTCAGTTGGTCACAACAAGCAGTGGGAGATGATAATTGAATGGCTATTTTTAAATATTCAACGCACAATAATTCATATCCGAACTTGGAAACTTATAGCCGCTCCCTTTAATAGAAAAAGAACAAAATAAAGTGTCCGGGCCTTCCAATGAATTTTTTGTTTTATTTTTTATTATTATTTCATATAAATATCACATTACAATTCATTTGCATTATTTCGACTACCACATGCTCATGCCCGTATCATGGCAGCAGGACACATAATAATAATAATAAAATAGATAATATATGTTATATGTAAAGTGATCGTATACAAAATGATCGTAAGCAAAATGATCGTAAGCAAAATGATCGTAAGCAAAATGATCTTAAGAAAAATGATCGTAAGCAAAATGATCGTAAGCAAAATGATCGTAAGCAAAATGAACGTAAGCAAAATAATCGTAAGCAAAATTAATCTAAGCAAAATGATCGTAAGCAAAATGAACGTAAGCAAAATAATCGTAAGCAAAATTAATCTAAGCAAAATGATCGTAAGCAAAATGAACGTAAGCAAAGTGATCGTAAACAAAATGATCGTAAACAAAATGATCGTAGGCAAATGATAAAGACATGATTGTAAGCAAATAATCGTGTTTCTGTGTCATATTAAAGTAAAAAGATTCGATATAATTTACTTGTAATCATTTATTTGAAGATATAATGTACAGTACACTGCAGACATTTTAATACTTAACGCTATCATATTACGATTACGATCAAAATGTCGGTTACCGATAATAAATAGATTACAAATTCTAGTATCTTTGGGGCCTTCTTATCAATTTTAAAGTATTTCTTAACTTACTTGCTAGTTGGGCAGAAACAGGGTGGACGGAAACATAGAGCAATGCACGCCACTGGTACGAGTGAAATTAATTAACTATTTTACCCCACGGCGATGCTGAAATATCTTTCGCAGTTATATTATCTATGTAATCGAACGTTTAAATAATTAATTAGACCTTGAAGGAGTGCAATAACGCAGGTACTCGTAATAAATCAAACCTCTCCCCTCCCTTCATCCCACCCCACCCAGTCAGGTTGATGCGAGGTCTCACTAACCAACTGTAATGGATCTGCCACTGAGAGCTCCGTTGGGATCCCTCTTTTTTTACATATGAGTGGTAAAAGAAGTCGGGGACGGGGGAAAGATATGGCACGATCAAGTGAACCAAATACTTGAGTCTTGGCCATGACAAGAGTCAGAATAACAGAATAGTATGTATGAGAAGATGTGTAAGTGTGAGTGTACTGTAGTGTAGTGTTGTTGTCTGCCCTCTCTGCCTAACTTTGCGGGGAAACGGCTTGATGGTTAGTTAATCAGGCGGTATTCCCAGGCAGAACTTACGAAATAAATTAAATTATATTAAATTAGGAGATCAAAGCCCGGTGTTTATGGAATAAGACTGTTGGACAAACACTCGTGTGGGACGAGGTATATCAAGAAGTAAGTTTATTGACCTGCTTCCTCTTCGCATAAGCCCGGATCAGATATAAGTAAGTGTGTATGAAAATGAAAATATTTGGGAGAAAAGCAGTAAAAATAACTCTGAATAGGTCATTTTCTTTCAAAATAGGCGTGGATGCCCATATAATTTTAATTGAAAAAAAATGTTACCTGACATCAAAGTGCACATAAATTTTTTTACTCCAAAGTTAAGGAATAGCTGGATAAAGTTTGTTGGGTACGTGCCGATACACCCTGTATATGTATTAACTAGGAATTGGGGACCCAGGAAAATTTAGAAGAAGTAGCATAGACACCCATCATATAATGTTACTTAAAGTTGGATAAAGTATCTGTGGATCCGGGGGTTACATCGCGTCGGTGACGTGCATAAATAAATCACTCACTAAATCGATATCTTCGGGCTTTTTGAATGAAATATATTGTTCTTAAAAAAACATAGATATGCCAATATATAGACAGTACAATTCTCATTCGGAGCCTACTTATTATACTATACACCAATGAAAAACTCTGAAAGTTTATTCCATAGACTTTCAGAGTTTTTTATTGGTGGATATAGTTAGGCAATCATATGACGTCATAATATTAGTTTAAGCCCCTGGTGACGAGGTTATTGCGATAATTTAATAAATTGATCATTCGTTAGTTCATATTCCAAAATGTTTATTTTATATAGGTAGGTAGGCACTAGGTAGGTAAAAACTTATTAGTCGGTGATTGGGGAAAAAGACTGAATGAATCAAGCGAATCATTTCGTACTGTGACGCACTGAACATTACACGGAATCAATTCATCACTTTCGAATCCCTAAAACCTGTCACAGAACGAATCATACTTGGAACCCGCGAGGGAAAGATTATATCGCTCATTACATCGAATATTAATTGATTTTTAATAGTACGCGATCATTATTATATGTCAACAAGGTTCATAAATGTAACCTAACCTAACAAAAATAATTCTCCGTAAATAATGTGTAACTAACTAGCCATCACGCAATTTCCCCGCAAGGGTACGCAGAGAGGACAGACCGCCAAGCAACTCGGTCTTAGCACACACTCCTTGCCTCATTCACATCATACATGTTTTTGCCACACATACGCCTCAGGGATCCCCTTTCCACAGCATTCGGTTTACTTCATCCTTCCTCTGCCAAATCTATGCCTAACTGTCATGTATCAGGGCAGGTATCAACCTCCATTGTGGACTGCTAGCTTCGCTTCTTTATAATTTTTTGCTCCATCATCATCACCAACCACCATTCATTCCTCCATTAATGGAGTTACCTGCATATATCGTCATTTCAATATCTCTATCAGCCTTTCTATGTTTCGTAAACATACTTCTCAAATATACAAACTCATTCACTGCTCCAAGTGTTCGTCACTCACAACTTGTGTCATTTCCGTTGTGAATTATGTGTGTATGAAATTATAAATACCCTCGAACAGTGAGAGCTATGAAATGTGCACCTGGAATATTAAAGTTCCGTAGCTTATGTGATAAATGGTTAGTTGAAAACGATTTGCGTCGACTTATAAATTCCAGAGAGGAAAAGCTGTACCATTTCATGTGTCAGAGGTAACCATTCCAGAAATGTTGCTTTTTCTCGTGTCACAACTTCAAATTTCCGCTTTAATCTGTTTATTTTCGTTCCGATAATCTTTGAAAACTTTGTTTCATCGAGTGGGTATATTTAATGTGTCAGAAAAAAAACAGATTATATCAATAATATGTATAAACCTACAAAGTTATTATGATCTCTGCCGCGAAAGGTCGAAGTGAGTTTTTTCTGATCCAAAAACGCCGTCGTCCAACAAACATTACGTAAAAAAAACGCTTCGTAGTTAGGTACCTATGTACGCAATTTATTTATTTTTTCAAATTATTGATTCCATTTGTAAGGTCGTATTGTTGCAGGTGCCTACCCATTTTTTGTAATATTGTAAACATTTTTTAGAAGGTACCTACCCGGCTAATTCAGATTTAAAAAGAGAATCGTTCGAAATCTATATTAAATATTTGAAAAAGAATAAGTACGTAGGTACCTAAAAGCATAAAATAAAGTCGCTATCTGTGTCTGTTTGTGCGCATAGTTTTTCTAAACTACGCAATGGATTTTGATAGGGTTTTCACTATCAATTAGAGAATCTCTTCCGGAAGGTTTATATATTTAATACATGCATATTATATTTATAAAAAGTACAGAAAAGTCGATGTTTTGTAATCAAGTCTTTTAAAAAAACGTTTTCTAAACCTTATGAGATACCATAAAATAGTGTACCTACTACAAAATTGTATATCTTGAAAAAGGTCTACAGAAAAGTCCAAGGTGGTATATGTCTCCTAAGGATAACCCCGAGCAATGCTGGGTACACGTCAGTAAGTAATTTATAAACATTATAAAATATTTAAAAATAATGTAAGTTATAAATACAGGGTGTCCGGGGGTAAAGTGTGCAAGCTGTGTTCGGGGGGGGGGGTGATTCTACATGCTTTTAGAAGTAAATAAGACAAAAGACTTTTTTCAAAATTTCAATGTTTTAAGGTAGTTTTCAGTTACAAAAGTTGAAATGTTTGTACGGGAAAATAAATATTGGAATTTCGAAAAAGTTATTTATTTTTTTTACTTCCACCATCAAGTAGAATCACTCCTCGAAGTTAGCGCACTTTACCCCTGGACACCCTGTATAAACTATAAATTATGGTAAAGAACGGGTCGTTTCTACGATTCGTTCTTGAGTTTAATGGCTCGGCTGTGGAAAGATTTCCTGGCCTCTCTTCACGACCATGTTCACTCCTTCCTCACCTCAAAAATACCCTCCACACAGCAACCACAAAGATGACATAGGCACTGAGCGAAATTATTTTGCGTGGAGTTAACGTAAATAAAACGAATTATTTTGCTAGGTTATCTAAAAAAATAGTTAGTGTTTTTCAACGTGATTCCCATAATCGTTTTTATAAAATTACCAGTCGCATTTCTTCAAAACATATTTAAAATATTATAAAAGTATTGGGTAATAATTTCTTATGAGAATCGTATGACGATCCAATCATTACATCCCACATTGTCTTTCGTTTAACTGGAGTAAAAGTTTAAAAGCACCGTTATTGTGTGAAATATTAAGCCGTGTATACCTACGCAAAAATATTCTATTATTTAATATTATTGACTTGTTTATAATGATTTCTGATGGTTCAATATGGCGAATTGCCCCAATTTTCTGCCTAGCCCGTCGGAGAACTTACAAGGAAGTGATTAGTAGCTAATAAATGAGCGTAAACCAGTTATTTACCTGTGAGGGAACTGGCAAATTCAGCCAAGGAAATGGTCCATATTCCTATTAGAATCCAATTTAAACTACTTTTAAACATATTGTTAACTTCACAACACACGTTAACTTTGTTTAATAACTGTATTTAAACAGATATAACCGTTTTTTATCGTATTTAAATCGAAATCACGCGACGTACACAAATATTTTGTATTTTTAAAACAATATAAGGTAGGTACCTCTTACTCTCTAGGCCGCGACAGCTCGAAGCGGTTTGAATCAAATGTCAAAATAATATTCTTTCGAAACTGGTTTTTACACTTAAAAACTTATTTTAACACCTAAGTAAAAAGTACCGCGCCATTTTGCAGCGGAAAACGCTAGCCTATCAGCTTTAAGTAACATTTTTACTTATGGTGTTACTAGACTCGAAAATTCTACCTAGAACACCTAAACTTAAAGTTTTCCTTACTAGCACTATGAATTTCAATCAAAAGAGTAGTACCAAATATATAATGTAGCGTAATATCATTACGCGATTGTTTAAACTTTTTTGTGAGGTGTATTTATTTTGCTAACACTTTTTCCCCACCCCGTAGATTATGAAAGTAAGGTTATTGGCGGGAATCAACAGTTACATTAAAACCTTATTCAAGCTGAAATGAGCTCTGTGTCCCATATAAATTAATATGTTTTAAGGGTTGTATTGGTTTGACGGTAAAGCTTATTGGTCTTATTATGCACGACATCAAAAGCTGCAGTACGTGAAGTGACAGTTAATTCAAAATGGCGCACTTTCGAGGTCTCGTTCACTTTTTGTGAGACTTCAACACCGTATTGTTTTAATTGAACGCAAGCGGACGCAAAATGAATAATAAATTTATGAAATGTATTTTGACTAAGAAATATACTGAATTGGGCAAACACACCACTGTAAAGTATTATTAATATCAACCCATTTTTTTTAAGTTTCCGTTTTCTTCGGAGTTTTCCCGCCCCTCGACCTCATCGATGGCCTCTGTGGTCGAGGTGGTGACCGGGTATCTCATCAAAATGACAATTCAACACACCTACAAAAAGTGATATAAAGTCATGAAAAGTGATGAAACAAAAACTAGGTTACATATGTAACTATTAAACCTAGTTTTTGTTTCATCACTTTTAATGACTCTATATCTTTTTATTTTTTTATTATTTTTTATTTATTGAATGAAAAGTTAATACATATCAACAAACAAGTCCTGCTAAGCCAATTGAATTGGCTTGCCAACAGTTGCTTAAAGTTTAGTTACATATACATTTTCGAAGTTTTAATTTACATCTTATATGTACAGATTCAACATTTCTTCATACATATTAAAGTAAATATTTTTTTCCAATTTTTCACCATATATTTAACCTTATTCATAGACTTACATTGCTTTATAGTGTCAGGTAATAAATTAAATATCTTTGGTAGGTTGTATTCAAACGTTCTCTGTCCGTACTTATTATTAAATTTCGGAACTATTAACCCGTCACTGCGCGTGAATCTAGTGCTGTATTTATGTTCTAATTTCTCTTTATCCCGGGGGGTTAAATATATGCTGAATTATAATTTTTTGCCATAGAATAGCCTTAACAGGTAAAATTTTGGCACTCTGAAACAGCAACGGTGTATGTCTTTGTTTGAAAATATTAGAGACGACTAGTAATTTTACAATAGCGTTTTGTACAACTTGGACTTGTTTCAGATTGGTTGCAGTAGAATTCACTTTTAGTAATCACTTTTTAAAGATGTGTTGAATTTTCATTTTATGAAATATCATGGAACCGGTCGAGGGGTAAGGGTCTCCACTAGCAAACCAGAGGTCGGAGGTGCGTGCGCAAGTAAATTTTATTCGATTAATTTGTGTTATTTCACAATTTACTCATTTAAAATCATATGTAGTATATTTGCGGTATGTTCTAGAGTGGAAGATACTCCCAGTATCGCCCTGGTGTAAGACCACCATTTAGAATTGAAACTTTGCTTGAAATGACTTTGGCCGTGTTTGGTGATCACATCTGAATAGCAAGTTACTTTCCTACCTTTATCTTCCCCAAATCCTTCCCCTCCCCACTACCTTCAGCCTCATAACATACCGCAATTGAAGATGCCATAGTCTCACTGACTTCAGACGGTTGGGAACAGTAGGGAATCTTGTGCGGTTTCACATTAAAACAAAAATCGGAATCAGCTAGTGCTATTAAAATTGTTGGATTTGTGAAGCTGAAAGTATTAAAACATTATATTGGCCTCAGCATATGCCTTTCAAAAACAAACGTCAATTTTCTTTATAATATAGTTTTTTGTTGTTGACAAATTAGGGTGATGATCAGAAATTTAGTTTTCAAATGAACACTGTTAGTAAAGTTGAAAAATCACGAAATCTGTTAAAATTAAACAAACACCTTTCAAACACAGAATTATTGTATACCTAATTAATTAAAAAATAAAATAATTTTCTGATTAGACAACCATAATTAGTATTTTTGATATTGCAGCGAGAGTTAATGCAAACACAGATCCATTCTGTACACCATGTTTCAAACTTGCTATTCGACTTAAGCCCCCGCATTCCCAATTTCTACCGATTTCCTCCAAATTTTTAAGTTCCAAAAAAAAAGTTTTCTTTGAAGATAATGTCCACAAATTTTTTATGCTGAAACGGTAATTACAAGAAATTCAATCGATAGAAAAAAAATGCAAGGTAAGTTCCGAAAATTATTAAAAACACGTTTTGTTCTGTTATTTAATATCTTCTTCTTCTTCCTAGCACTATCCCAACTCATTGCCTAGGTGGGCTGTTGGGGTCGGCTCTTCTCGTTCTCAGGTTATAGCTTCTTCGGTTCTGAGTGTCGCTTTCATCTAGGCCGTTTCTTTGTAGGATTTTGGAGCATTGGGTCATCCAGGAGTTCTTTGGTCTACCTCTGGATGACTGTCTTTGAAGCTCTATAGACATTGCCTGCTTCACTGTGTGGTCTGGTGGTCTCCGTCTTATGTGCCCATACCATCTTAACTGTCGTTCCTCTAGCTTACTGTTATTTAATATGTTATAGGTATAAAAAAATTCACAAAGAACAGCTCTACCATTACCCAGAAACCAATCTTCTACTCTCGAAGAACCAGCATGGCTTTAGAAATAACAGAAATACACAACACGCTATAACCACAGTAACAGACTTTATCAATTCTAACCTTGACTCAAAGAACAAAGTAATCTCAATATACCTAGACTTAAGTAAAGCTTTCGAAACAAAATCTCACAATATACTATTTAAGAAACTTATTAAACTCGGTATCAAGGGAAATGAACTTAACTTACTTAAAAGTTTTATGTCAGAGAGAACTCAACAAGTTATTATCAACAATCTGAAAAGCAATTCAGTCAGATACGGAGTGCCCCAGGGAATTGTTCTAGGTCCCCTAATGTTTCTTATCTATATCAATGATCTTTGTGAACTAATTACAGAAGGCAACATTGTGACATTCACGGATGACACCGTAATACTTTGTCAAGCTGACTCATGGATCAAGGCATTCCTTAAAGCTGAGAAAAGTCTTGCTACCATCAAACAATGGCTCAATGAAAACAAACTAACTCTAAATACAAAAAAAACTAAATTCTTACCACACAGCATAACACAAAGAGGTCAACCTCCTCCAATCTTCGTTCTGAAATTACATGACTGCTCTCAATCCTCCATTGCGAAATCATAGAAAATGTCAGACAAATAAAATATCTAGGAGTCATAATTGACGAAAACTTACGCTGGGATGAGCACATTAACTTAATTACAATGAAACTAAAAAAAATTATGTACCTTTTAAATAATATCAAAAATATCTTCCCATGCACTAAGATGTATTTATTTTTGCTCTTTCCCAATCTTTAATTACATATGGTTTACTGTCTTGGGGTAGTGCAAATAATAGTTCTTTAGATCCACTACAAAAAGCACAAAAGGCAATTATTCAACTAATTCTTCACCGTACGATACAGACTCCGAAAAAAAGATGCTCGACGTTTTGTCTATCAGACAACTCTACGCAAAATCGTCTATTCTTCACCTCTTCAAATACAAACCACATATCCCTTTACTATCTCAGTCCTCAAGAATAAACCGGTCTTCAACAAACCTAACAATTAAGATCCCGCTAAAGCACACGACCCACAGACATAGATTCTTTAACTACTACTCCATTAAACTGTATAACTTCATGCCACATTCCTTGAAACAACCTCCTGATAATTCACCAGGACATCAACTAAAAAAACAGATCACACACTGGATAAAATCTAAAGGAACACTATTTTTCCAAAACCTATTTGCTCCAAACCAAACATAATAATTAATTTAGTATTAAAAGTATACAATTAACTGTAATATAACTTCTGTTTTGCTTTTTTTCCCTTTCAGCTTAACTGCTCATCAAGTTCCTTTCATGTATATTTCTTACTTTTCTTTTCATTACTCATATATAATATTATGAATTTTAAATCATGTTCTACATTTGTACAATGTAGCTGTACTCTTGCTGTACACTACAGTGTCTACAGAACATTTTGATACGTAACTTACCTCAAATTACTACATTGTGTCTATATAATATTATGATGAACATGTCAACACAGCTTCTAAATTTTAACCTAATATTGTAAAATACTGCCACCATGGGTGGAACTACGATGGAGTGCATGTGTCTGAAGTTTTCAAATAAACACACTAATAAGATCGCTAAAACTAAAAAAAATAACTAATAATGACAATGACAAAATAGGTTACCTAAATATAATATGCGCATAATACTAATGCATGAGATATTAGCTGACCTGTTGAAGCATGGTTGCATTTTGCAAGGGAAATATTACTATCTTGTTCAAACGCAATGTGAGAAATACTTTACTCAAGGACTTTCTTTTTTTTGGGCATTAGCCTAGTATGGTAGTTAAAAAAATGTAACATGTAAACATTTATTAAATAATAAAAATAAAAATAAAATAAATAAAAAAATAAAAAATAAAAAAATAAAAATAAATGGTACAAATGATTCAAACGCTGTCTGTAATATCGCACGGCTACCGCCATTTTTTCAGTACGTTTCGTCATTATAACGGTTTGGCTATGTTTTCTGGGCTTCATACAAAATGACATAATCCAGCCATGCATTTCACTCCATCGCCAAGATCGGAACATACTTCGGTTCAGCCGGCGTAGCAGGATGCCCCGGTTAGATGCACGAGTGAACATTAGGACGAGCCGTGCCTGTGTGCAACAAGAAATTGAAACTTCACTTGGAACATAAGAATGGCTTCCTTCAAAATGTGTTACCAGATGAATCCAAAGCCAGAATTTTATTACTTCATTCAGAACACAAAACTGAGAACACAAATTCACTTAAGAGTGAATCTGTGTTCGAGTCCCCAACTTTAATTAACACACTATGAGCGGGAATGGTATTTTTACCCGCGCGGCCGACTGGTGCTTATCGGCGGGAAGGGTAAAAATACCCTTTACGCCGGCTCCACTTCAAAGGCGAGGAAGGAAAATTATGATTATTGTTTCCCGTGACTATTTAATCTAAACACTTGAAGACATTACAAACTACACACACATATAACAAAAAAAGATAAGCCGTTGTTTCTTTTATGTACACACATAAACTTGCAATAATTAGGCAATTTTATATTGTTAAATTTCAAAGATTGTTTGTTAGTTGTACTGGGAATATGAGTACCTATTATATTTTTATGACGTGTTATAAATTCATTGGACCTTTACTCTTATGAGATAATCCCGAGGATGTTATTACAATAATCATTTCCTGAATGAGAGATAACACAAAAATTGTTTAGCAATTGGATGTATTCCCGGCACTCGTTACTTGTGAAGATAGAGTGGCGCTAATATACACGTGCTTTAGTTATGATATACAGAGTTACAAAACAGACGTGTTTTTTAGTGGAATTTATTTAATTGATATTTTCTTTTACCCTTCAAAAATGTCTTCAGATACTAACAAAAGGGATGAGGATATATTTTTGCAGATCGCGAAAAACACCCGCTATAGGCTAGAGTCTATTGTTTGAAGCTCCCGACTACAGTGTGTTAACACTACACCCAGAACACGAAAAAGGTTTATCCCTGATTTTTGGAGCGCAACATACTCTGCAACCAGAATTTTATAACTGCACTTGGAACACGAGAATGGTTTTCTTCGAATTTATATTGTTACATTCTGAACACAAGACTGGTTTTAACTTTAACTTTAAGCAGCACCAAAAGTGCTCACGGGTTGCTTTAAATAGTCGCATGATGTACAGGTAGGGTAATTCATTAAAGACACCCTTAAGTATGCATAAACATAGGCTGTTTCTCAGTGACATTTCGCAAGGAGATGAATCCATATGGACCAATACACACAATCCTAAAATTACACACATCCTTCGGCCAAACGACATATTCGTAAACAGGGAATTTTTATCTAAATTCTGACATCGATTTCATTCGTGTGGCACGTCGGATATTTTCATCCCAAAAATGACACAGGAAGTCGTCGCTTTCCAGGACTCCTCCTCCCGGGCCGAAATCTGGATGAATGCGTTTTTTTAACTAATCTTATTTGGGGTTAAAGCCCAGTACTAATTTGGTTCATGTGGCCTATGGGATGGGATTTTTACGGTCATCGCTTGGACTATAAGTATGTGTTGTTTGAGTCAATTTGAGCATGTCCTGTTTTGTGGGACCTGTAGTTCATAATATAATATGGAAAAAATAAAAAAAAACAATGAAATATTTTAAATTTTTTTAATTTTTATAAATGTTAAAACAATGTTACAAATTCATTTTCTATTTATGAATACAAAAAAAACATTAAAATAATATTAGGTACAGATTTTGGGTTACATATTTGCAGTTACAGAAACCAATATTGGTAAAATGTTATTAATCCCAAGAATAGTTTGGGATTTTTATATCACTGAACAACTGAACAGAAAATCCCTAGAAGTGTGGTTTTAAAGAAAGCTGATATTCCCAATTTACATAAGACCTTTCCCCTCTCGACTCCTAGGCCCTAGACAGGCCAATGAAATTTATTATCTCTTAGAAAAAGATGTTCTACACTTGAACATTTTAGATCAATTTCACCAGAAGTAAGGAAAAATTAAGCCTACTTCGGGCTAACGGATATGCTCACAACACATTTCTATCAGTTTTATCTCTTCAGTGAGTTGAACCTTATCAAAATGGCTTCAAAATATCAACATACATTTTTTTTCAATAAGACAAAAATATACAATTAACACAAAAAAATTGTACAATGATAAAATTGAAATTATCTGAAAGGAAAAACCGGAAGAGTCAAATTATGCTCTTAAGAAATACATTACTAATACACGTACATTCAACACTTTTTTCTTTGCCGTGTTTTCCAAATACCGAATTGTTTATCTACGATTTTCAGTCATCTTATTTTTCCTTAAAATATTATAAACTAAATATTTAATAATAAGTTTTTTTATTATCTTCCCTTTTTAAACAAATACAGATAATAATATCATCACTGGGATTTCCCGTGCTAAGGATTTCATTTTCATACTAGCTGTACTCCGCCACGCGTTGCTGTGGCTAATTCTGTCTTTGCAGATAGAGAAACATTAGCGCGTGTTGCTTTTACGTCCAACAGATGGCGTTGTTTAACAAAAAACATGTTTGTCCATGGGTTTTTTCTGTTTTTCAAAAAAAGCATGTTTTTACTTGTCACAGGTATCGTCTATATAATGTAGGTATAAAAACACATGCGTATTCAAATGCAACATTGTGTTAAAATTTCAAAGCAATCGGTGAAAAACTTTAGTAGTATGGATAATATGAAGTAATTATAAATACATTTATATAGTGTTTTTTCTGAAATAATAATAATTTTTTTAATATTTTTATGTCGTATAAACACAACTGCTACGAACCGTCTGGAGCCAGTGAGACTATGGCATACCCGATTGGGATATGTTGTGAGGCTAAAAGTATTGGGGAGGGGAAGGAGATGGGGAAGAGGAAGGTGGGGAGAACCTCTCTATTCAGATCTGGTCGCCATACACGGCTGTAGCCATTTCAAGCAATGTTTTTATTCTGAATGTTGGTCTTACACCTGGGCGATACCGAGAGTATTGTCCACTCAGGAATGTGCCGCAAGTATACTATATACTATTTTGCAATTCGGCAATTGAAATTCACAAAAATCCCATTAATTTTAATAAAGATGACGGGGCTAAGCTTAATAGTTCTTGGTATCCGGTAATTGACAGCTACACCAAAACTAAACACAGAAAACCATTTTAAATCATACTGTAATACCAGCCCTTAATCCTCTAAGCCTGTAATCCAAGGATTGAAGCTGGGAACATGGTATCACATCTACATAAAAAAGCACACACTTCACCACAATCTTTTGCACATCTGCCCTGATGATTGACACTGTAATGCTGTCCGAAACGTTGGCCAAAGAAGGAGGTAGCGCTACACAGCACAATACCCCAAAAAAAATCATCATACATAATACTTCTGGCCTTGAAAATCTCAAATAATACCTGAGATCTAGTGTTTCGAATATACGTGTTAGTTTATTTCTTGTGTTTCGTGTTTATGAATGAAAAGGAATATTATTTTAGAATAAATGAAGATTACGTGTACTCAAAAATATATATCTTGACTCATACTCTTTTTCCTTTAACAGACAGAAATATTATTTATTAGAAATAATAATTAAGGTACTACGGCATCTTTTGCATTTTAAAGATTAAAAACTATCAATTAATATTATGTATAAACTATGCTATTCATGTATTATTATTATGCTGTTGAGAATTTTGATTTATATGTATTTCATAGAAATATTTTTATTTTGAACACTGGAAATGGCTCCCAGGTAGATTTGAAACCAATGTCGCTACTGATTTAGTACCTTTTGGTTTTAGCCCATTTAGAACAAGCTCTGTCTCTCTTATCACCTGACATTGTATATTGCCATCCCATTTGATCGAAATGAAAATTTCGTAATGACAAAGATGAAACACAGTTCTGTACTTGAAATCAAAAGCAAAGACTGGTCAGACTTATGAATCACGAAAAACACCCACATTGCATTTCTTGAGTTATTCTTTATTTTAGGATTTAAACTTAAAAAAAAACCATATTGTAGATGCTGTTCGACTTGTAGCTAACTAAAACTCTTTAGTAACCGCAATCCAAGTCTGAATATAAGAATTAGAATGGTTCGTTGTTATGTTTTTTCTATTCTCCTGTAGGGCATGGAAACTGGACACTAAACTAATGGCAGTTGTTCCCAACTTTTCGATTGATCAACCCGAGGCACCGATCAGGCAAGCGGTTTGTTGAACAACGCTCTATTCGCCTGTTTCCAACCAATTTTACTGTCGATCATCTTGAGTGTTCCCGCCCACTTTCATAGACAATAAAATGACATCAAAGTAAAAACTTTCAATGTTAAATTAATAAAGACAAGTTATTATTGTATTGATTATTCATAAATTTTTTTTTTAATACCGAAATACATAAACCAGCATTTAATATTTTTTGAAACAAGCGCTTATATTAAGCTTAAATATATTCAAAATAAAGACTTTTACTAATGTAGTGGAAAGTAGATTTGGTGTTTCTCCTCCGTGTGTTAACACGAAACCAAGCAACATAGACAACTATAACAAACAAAAACGCAGCAAGAACTTCACGCAGAATGAGAAAATGAATATTTTGAGTTTATAACATCATCCGGCATTTTTGACGAAATGAATTGAACGAATGACGTTCGACATTTCGCTATCATTTTTCACTCTTGAAAACACTGACACTTTTTACAATCCTTTGCTCTATTTTTCCTATATATCCTTTGCTGAGCCGAGGTTAATCCAGTTGTTTGGTACCTCTAGCTTGATTGTTACTTGGATGAGAATAGCATTGGGAACAGTGGCGGCTAGCCTAAGGAGCGTTGGAGGAATGCAGTCCCGAAATTTCCTTCACACTTAAAATAATTATTATCAACCATCACTTCATAATTAATATCACCGAAAATCAAAGCATATAACAGTAATAAATGTAATACTATAAAAGTATTAAGTTAAATTTAACCGGCTCGAATTTTCATTCTTTGTATCACACACGTGTCATAAGTCACGTGGTGCGAGCGAATTCCATATAGCTCATCGAGAAACGTCACCCGGGAACATCTATTATATATACACACAGAGTGAAGATATTGGCCAAAGTATTTGTAATTTCTCCGAAACGTGAACGGCGCTCGCCAATGCATCTTAAACTCTTCGGCGAGATGGCGCCACTTTAGTTTACAGTTTGCTTACCGATCATTCCAGCATGTCAGTATAAGCTTAAAAAAATTGCAGTTGCTAGTATCCTCCACCGCTGAAGATTTACCTGACCTTAAGTAGGGTAGGGATAGACTGGCAATATTTTTAGCGCACCACCCATTTTTGTGAGTACAATATAGGTGGGTCCCTTGAGTACTTTTTGTTACTGGGTACAGTGAGGACAAGTAAAATACCTGGTACAAAAGTATTTTATACCTACCTTGAGTGTCTGAGGCGTTCTGAGCACTGAGCAGGGAAGTTGAGGGTCAGGGAGGGGAGTAACAAGCAGGAATAACATTACTTAAACGGTGTTCAAAATAAATAATATTTTCGTGATGTTTATTTTTTTTACTTTTGTAGTGTAATGTAGGTTACATAATATAATTTAATGAAGTAGGTAATAGGCACCACTTTTGGAGTAATTTTAAGTAAATAATCCATTAAAAAATTATGTACTATTTGATGGTCCAGGAACACTCACAATATTTAAAATTATCACTAGCACTGAAGGTGTGGTTCCTATTTAAATGGTTTTTTTTAATTGTTCATTGCAATCTTGAAGGATAATTTCGATTTGCAAATATTGCAAGAAACAAAACACCTCCAAAATCCGTAAAATGGATTGTAAAAACTAGCCCCGCGTAGGAACATGGGACAAGTTTTTATAATGTAATTTAACTTTAAAAAAATACTCAAGTATCTCTTTCCCTATTCCGTGGAGAGAAGAGTAAATCAAAGTACTCCATTTCACTCCAATAAAGAAATACCATATGCTTCTTTGTCTCTTTTCCCCATACAACAGACCAGAGTGAGAAGTCAGTACTATTTTAAAGTACAAAGTACTTCAAGGCCTGTGATATTTAGAAATACTTAGGAACCAGGTATTTTGAAGATTTGTCACAAATACAAAGTACGGCATGAATATACCCGGTACTTTTAGTAGGTACGATAAATACGCCTCTCCTCTAAAATACAAGCCGCCACTGATTGGGATGAGCATAGTTGTGCATTTGAGCAGTGTTGAGCCAAAATTTCAGCTCAACAGTATATCAGTAGGGTTGGAAACAACGGCCACTAGCATTAACACAGAAGAAAGAAGCTGTTGAAATGCAGATATATAGATACATCCTCAAAATACCCTGAACAGATACCGTAACCGAAAGGTATAAAGTTCTTCATCATCAAGAATGACCAAAAATTGTGAAATTGTACAAGCTATGAAAAGGAGAAAACTTCAATATCTTGGTCATATTATGAGGAATGAAAAATACAAGATAACCCAATTGCTGACGAAGATTGATGGAAGACGTAGCAGACGAAGCTGCCGCACTTCGTGGCTTCGAAATCTATGTGACTGTTAAGAATGTAGTGCCGCAGATTTGTTCTGGGTTTCAGTCTGCAGGGTGAAGATTGCCCTGATGATAGGCAACCTCCGATAAGTGAGGGCACCATTAGAATTATTGGTGTTTGTCAAATACAGAAGACTTTTACTGACGAATAAAACAGATGAGAGTCTGAACTGTCGAAAGTCAATAGGACTATAGTATCCCCAAATTTTGGGGAATGCTGTCAGACAGATGTGGTGAAGAAGAAAAAATAAAGGAAGGTTAGGTTAGGCTAGGTTCTACATGCTTAGGTTAGGCATGTAGAAACATGCTTTTCCGATCCGGGTTACTAAACACAGATATAGCCATTTCAATTCAACAATATTTCAATAAAGAATGGTGGATTTTCACCAGGATGGAAATCAAATGGTTTTACTATGGACATTTGCCGCGAATACATTAAAATTACGCAACATATATCGATTTATGTTCACACCAAAAAGCGTTTTAAAATCCCAACCACAGAAGGAATACAAGGCCTAGAGTGAAGGCCAGTAGCGCACATGCGCTCCTTTTCGGTACAACGAACAAGTTTAAGTATTTTTGAAACTGACAGTATGAGCAGTCGACGAATGGAATATTTTATTGGATTGGTTGATAAATGCATTGCAGTTTTGTCACTAACTTATGAAAATGATCCTGATAAATTCAGCAGTGAAACTGACACTTAATAAGCTGATTTTATGGAAACAGTTATTTCTCGGTTAGAGACATCGCTGTACTGTATACAAGCACGATACAAAACCGAAATTCATTTGTAAAAATTCCCCAATCATATCTCAAGCGACATCTCAGAAATATGTTCAATAAATTTATTTGTTTGTCTTGGGTTAGGATTTCAAGCGCCCGAGAAAGCTTTTCCCTTCAGCTCGTTTCAAATTTGCCACATCAGTTCAAACAATCTTCTACGGCGTGCATGCGCAAAAGACGATTACCGCGATGTCAGTGGAACCGTGTGCCGCTTTTGATTTAAGAATGATTTGGCGACGGTTTTTTAGCAATTGTGAATTTAGGAAATTGCTGAAATAAAAATAAATATTTAAAGGAAATTTATAATTAGAGCCGTTCAACTTTAAAAAATACATTTGTTTTTTGAGATTTGCAACCAGTGTATGTTCATGTTTTATTTAATTTATGTACTGGCACACAATGTGTTTTAATATAAATATAATATTTTAACTAACATAGAGAGCCCAGAAAACAGAATTATTGGTTGATATTTTTAAAACTATGATTATTCTTTCATTATGAATGAAAATATTTCATCATTTTTCTGGAAGTTTAAAAATAAAAACAATTGAAAGATTACATACCGTGTAAATAAATCCTTATTTATTAAAAACGCTTGGGGCATAGATCAAATAATGTTATATAAAAAACACAAACAAAGATAAGTAGTGGCCAGGCGTTGATATTCAATAATGTTTTATCTGCTCCGTAATATTTTATTTTGTTTACATAAACATTGCGCCAAAACAATTATTTTGAGTTATTTATGATTAGAGAAGATATGGATGCGTAATTTGAGCAAGGTTTGCATAAAGAAAGATCATGGGAAATATATTTAATTACAGTTTTACAGTTTTAAAAAGTATTATTGGTTGGCGAGACTAGACGAAAAAAATGCGCCGCGTGGAGTCATACATTTGAACGCAGCATAAAGGTTAAGAAAACGCAAACTTTGTTGATTTATGGAAAAATGTTCAAACGAACGTAGTAATTAACCATAGGAAAAAAAAAAAAAACCACCTAAATGTTTCAAATAATTCTACCGATTTTTATCGAGCATCAAATATGTTCTACCACTGCCAGATTTAATTCAGGTCTGAAAGGGTTAACTCACTTTCACATCACGCTGTTTTTACCAACAGTCCAGAGCCAACGAGACTATGACATCCCCAAACGGGGTATATTGTAGGCAGTGGGGAAGAGAAGAAGACGGGAAAGATGAAGGTTGGGAAGTACTATTCAGATCTGCTCACCAAACACTATGGCTAAAGCCATTCAAGCGACACTTGGACTGAAAGGTGGCCTTTCACCAGGGCGATACTAAAACTCTGGCTATCCAAGCGCCGACTTCCACAAAACCTGTCGAAAGTTACTTCCGTATAACAAGGCTGGGAAGTTGACGATTTTTTGTTTTATGAACTTCTCCGCAGTTGAGAGGAGTCACAACGGAAACATGCGGCGCCTCCAGGTTAGGACAGTATGAACTCCTGCGTCTCTGCTCCGGTTCCCTTGCAATTGTGCCTCTTGAGCAGGTGTTTACTGGTGGTCTTGAAGGAGCACATCTTGCAGCAATAGTAGGTGTGGAACCCATCGCTGTTATGGGCCTCGTAAGTGTGATACGACCTTCCATGCGCCGTGGATAAAAAGCCAGTCTCTGTAAAAAAAAAACAATAACAAAAAATATAAAAATGTTTATTGTTTTAGAAGAACTCTCTTCTCTCAAGTGACAAAAGAATCTACAAAATTCACACAGGATAATTAATACTTTCCTTTTTTCTTGGTCACAAGAGTCTTTTTGAAGAGCAAATTTTTTAGGGGGTTCGAAAAGAAACAGTTTATGTTCCACCTCTACCAAACGACCTGTGGAACAGTATCACAGCTGCAGTGAACTAGGTAATATCTTCAGGTGTGGAACGAGTTCAGCTACCGATTAGATGTTTGCCGTGCAATCAATGGGGGTTACGGTATTTGTTAACTTTATTGTTTGCATTATCAAATGCAATTTACTTCATATGCGTCAATAGTTTGCAGTTTGAAATTTAGAGTTACGTAATTGAGTCCATCATTTAGAATAACCCTGTACTACGAAAACGAAATTTACACGATGCAAAAGTGATTGTTTACAGTGGTGAGCAAATTATAACCAAGTTGTAAATTTTATGAAATTATTTGGTCTTTGTAAATAAACTGAACCTTTTTTAGATGCGTAGTTACGGCTAGTATTAATAAAGCGAGGAACTATCGGTGCACCATTGTAAAAAGGACATCTTGGTAAGAAGATTTAATTTTCGAAGACTAAAATACTGCAATGCGAGTTGTCGGTAAACTGTTGTATTAATTTATTAGCCAATCGCTGAAGACATGGCACGATCAAGTGAATCAGATACTCGAGTTGAGTCATGTCAAGAGTCAGAATAATAGTAGAGTATGTATGAATGTGAATGAGGCAAGAAGTGTGTGCCAAGACCGAGTTGTTTGGCGGTCCGTCCTTTCTGCCTAATCCTGCGAGGAAACGGCGTGATGGTTAGTTAGTTCTGAAAACTTGGTTTGTTCCCTTCGGTAAGAGTAGGTCCGTTAATATTTTTACTCTGTGGATATAAAATTATTCATCATGCATAAAAGTAATAAATATTTCTATGTGAGCTCTCTTTTCTCTAAAGTGAAGAAAGAACCTTGTGAAAATACAATCCAAGTCAATATTTTTTATAGTTTTACCACTGATAGTTTCTTATACATATGTAATAATATAAGTTTATACATACGAGAAGGCTTACCGTCCACTGTGGCTTTAGATTTCTGTGTCGTGTGATGCTTCATGATGTGACGATTCATCTGTAACAAAATATTTATGGCATTGCAAACTAGTTCTTGTTAATTGACGACAATTTGAAAAACATCAACGACGATAACGGCATTGGCGATCGTCAAATGTTGAATATAACCGTTGGAAATATCTTTGATCTTGATGCAAACACAAACAAAAATAATAAGGGACACCCAACATTGGGGAGTTAACATTGGGACTGTTATTTTACCTGCTACCGGTAGAATCGCTCGATGCTATAGGCTAAGAATCGGCCATATCGAATAGAAAAATCTACAAAGAAATCTAGTAGGAAAGTCTGTAACCAAAAACCCTTTACGAATTACGCACAGTATCACATCATAGGTATTAACCCTCAGTGTGCCAAGAAATCCACCGTGGATTTGCTGGTAGCTCACCGCACTTGCCTCGATTTTATGGTATTTTAAACCTTAAATAATGCTCCTAAAAAATTAAATTTTATTTTATTCGTTTGACAACGAAATAATGTATCTTAATATTATTCTAGCTTGTCGTTTCATCATTTGCAAATATATTTTTTTATGTTTTAAAAGCGTGTAGCAAAATTCCATGAAAAATGTCATAATACCGATTTTCATAAGTCATACATAGTATTGTATTAATTTACAGGAAAGACAACAACTTTTTGTTGTTGTTGTGAAGAACGCTTATTTAGCTGCAAAATATAATAAAAATCAGGAATAATTTTGTACGTCTTCATTATATTTTTTATAATATTAGATAGAGAAAAATATTTCTCTGAATATAAGTAGTTATCCTGGGGAAACTACATAGGATAGATTTATAAAAAAATATATAAAAATATAAACTCATTATCTGGTAAGACAGCACAATTCATAAAAACATAATTTTGCAAAAAACAAGTAAGTTATAACAAAAATAGTGTCAGCAGGCGTACCGCAGGCGGTTTGCATTTTATCTCTGGTATTCCAGGGGTTAATAGAAACGATAAGGCTAAACATAATAGTTCTTGATATACAGTATTTGATGGCTATACCAAAACATAACGCTGAAAACTACATTAACTTTACTGATTATTATACTGAAATAATAAAAAAGAGAATTAATGCTTGCAACACGGTATCACTTCTACATATTATGTAAACACACATATTACCACTATGTACACATCTGCCTTAATGATGGATACTTTAATACTTCCGAAGCATTGGCTGAAGAAGGAAGAAGTGCAACATGGCATAATAACCCAAAAATTAATCATGACAATTAAGCATTATATCGTTCACAAAGTATAAACTGTTAACACTTTTTCATCTATTTGACGCCAAGACGGCTAAAACTATATGTACATAGTATGTACCTTACGTTGGATTATATTTGAATGCAGTTACTGATATGTATTGCCAATCTTATCCAACTGCTAATGCAAATATATGCCAATAATGTTGGGCGTTGATGGCATCTACCTGTTAATTGAAACAACTAGTTATATTTTGAAAGTACTAATAAAACAGTGTCCATAACATCATAATGTGAATGAAAACTTTATATTCATTAGCTGCATGGCGCAAACCACAATAGAGTACTGATACCAACCCTGATGTGTGGCAGTGACGCACGGAACTGGCAGAGGAAGGATGAAAGTAGACTGAATGCTGAAGAAATGAGATCCCTGAGAGGCATACGTGTGTTAAAACCATGATGTTTGACCGTGTTACAAATGTGGAGATCCGGAAAGAATGCAAGGCTGAGGAAAGCATAATGGTTAAGATTATGAAAGGGACGCTTAGATGATTTGGGCATATAGAGCGGATGAAGAAAGGAGTGTAAGGATATGACACAAAAGTTAATGGTAGCAGGAGTCAGGAATGGCCGAGTAGGAAATGGCACGATCAAGTGAATCAAATAACCGGTCAGTGGCTGAGTTGGCATCGCGTCAAGTTTTTTTTTATTTTTATTTTTTTATTTATTTATTACTTGTAAATTATTTAACATTATAAATGATAACAATATGCAGACAGATATAAAGATTTTTCGTTTTTTATTCTACTACTCCATAAGTTGAGCTCCAGGAGCTCGTGTTTATGGGAGGAGTATTTACATTTAGTTCTAATGATTTTTTAAACAATAATCAAAAACTTTTGACATAAATACAAACATAATATTAACATAGGTATACAAATTAGAAAAGTGTCTTTTTAAAGATAATTAAAATAATATATCTTCTTACAGATTAAGAAAGCGTGAGGAAATTAAGGGTACAATATATCAGGTAAACAAATTAGAAAAATAGTTTTTAGACAATTAAATTAATATATATATTTTTGTACAAATTGAGTAAGTGTAAGAAAATTAGGGGTACAATATATCAGTATCCAATTTTAGGGACTTAATTAATTTTTTGAATTGTTCATAATTCACAGTTTCGGTTACACTAATTTTATTTTTGGACAATAATATATTGTACCATCTTACACCTAAATACGAATAGTGGTGCTGAGCCGTGGTCGTTCTAAGCATAGGAATGGCTATTAAGCCATTAGTTTTGAATCTATTGCTTATGTTATCTAAGGGGTGAATTTTATAAATAAAATATTCTTTATAAATTTGATATAAGGCGATTCTCTTATACAATTCTGTGATAGATGGTACATTAAATTCCCGAAATATCTCTTAAGTAGGGGAGTCATATGGTTTCCTAAGGATGATTTTTATAATTATTCTTTGAATTGTAATTATGGGCTGTAAAGAAGCCTTAAAAGCCCCTCCCCACCCGATAATCCCGTACTGCAATATGGACTGAACTAATGCATAATAGACAATTTTGATAGTTTTCTTGTTTAAAATATTTCGTATATTATAGAAAATATAGATAAGTTTTCTTATTCTTTCAACAGTGAGATTAATGTGGTCTTTCCATTTAACATTTTTATCTATTAAGATACTAAGATATTTTATATTAGATATATGATTTAGTTTCGCGCAGTCCGTATTACATGTACCGTTATTTACACAATTTTTAGAATGAATTGTTATGTTAATTTGGTTATTTGGCACATCTTCTTGTAGAGTGAAAGGAATACAATATGTTTTTTCTGTGTTGAGTGATAATAAATTGCCATCGAACCAATTTTTTATAACCTTCATATCTTGATTGGCTGCATTGGTAATTTCGTTCCATGTCTTTTTTTCGATAATTATTGCAGTGTCGTCAGCAAAGGATATAAGTTTACCATTAAGTGATAATTTAAACATATGGTTAATGTAAATTATAAATAAAATTGGTCCAATAACAGTCCCTTGGGGAATTCCAAATTCTAAAGTTTCATCCACGCTTAGTGAGTTATTTAATTTTACTTTTTGGTTTCTTTGAGTTAGATAGCTTATCAGCCAATACCTTACCTTACCAATAATACCGATATCATTTAATTTATTTATTAGTTTTGTATGGGAGATACTATCAAAAGCCTTACGTAAATCAATGAAAATGCCAAGGCATTTATTTTTTTTATCTAATGCACGGTATATAGTTGAAGTTAGTTCTGCAATGGCATCATGAGTGCCTAGTTTCTCTCTAAATCCAAATTGGCTAGGACTAATTATTTTATTATTTTCAATATAGTACAAAAGTTGCTTTTTTACGATCTTTTCGAAAATTTTTGCAATGTTTGAGACAAGAGATATTGGTCGATAATTTGATATTTCTTCAGGGTTGCCAGATTTAAAAACAGGTGTTACAATAATTTTTTTATAAACGGAGGGGAATATTCCACTATTTAAACTAATATTTACAATGTGTGTAATTGGAATGCTTAATAATTCATTATAATTTTTCAATATTTCTACTGTGACTCCATCAAACCCTGGTGCAGATGCACCTTTTAATTCACTAATAATATTTTTTATGTCATCTGTTGTTACCGGTTTGAAAACTGACAGATTATTTTGTTTAAGGCAGTCCTTTTCGAAATTATCTATTTTATAATTTTCATCGATCCGTGTAGCTAAATTTTGACCGACGTTAGCGAAATATTTATTGAAGGCATTAGCACATTTTGTCGGTTCCTTTAAGGCATTAATAGAATTTTTTCCGATATTAATTTTTTTTAATTTGAGTTTTTTTGTTTTTTCTACTATTTATTTCATTTATTGTTTTCCATATATGTTTTACATTGTGTTTAGCCACATCAATTTCATTTTTGTAAAAGTTTTCTTTAGTGGTTTTTAGTAAACAGGTTAATTTGTTCCTAAATTTTTTATAATATGTGTATATTTTTTTATCTAAGGGAAATTTCTTTGTCAAGCGATATAGCTCTTCTTTTTTTCTAATAGACACGATAAGCCATGTGAAATCCATGGTTTTATTTTTTTGAATTTTGAATTAATTTTTATAGTTTTAACATCTGTTGATGCTGTAATATAATTGCATAGAATATTATCAAAAATATTTGCGCATGTTTCAGCACAGGTTGATTCTAATACGGAACGCCATGTTTCTGTTTTTATTTTTAGGCTTAATTTATGATGGTTTAGTGACTTTTTTGTAAAAGTATTGCATTTTGAATCAATATGATTATTAATATTAAGTTTTTGTATATAGATGCAAGTGTGATGATCAATAATATTATTTTTTAATATTATCGTGTGTAATTTGTCGGTATCTTTAGTGTTACTCCATATGTGATCGATACAAGATGGACGTTGACCCGTAATTTCTCTAGTATATTTTTTATACATAATATAAAATTCATTTCCGACATAAAATTGATAAATTCAGTTTTTATTTTGTTACTACATATTTTCGTTTGAAACATCTATGTTGAAATCGCCGATTATTGTTATGTTCTGTTTATTTTTTTTTGAAAATATAATGCTTCTTAATTCATCCATAAATGTATACTCGTTTGATCCGTGTGTTCGGTAAATTGCAATAATATTAAAACATATTTTATTTACATTTAGATTAATATCTAAGCAATTAACTCGCTGCATAGGTACTTCTTCCACTGCGATGTTTGAATAACAAGATTTAACAAATACAACAATACCACTATTTCTATTAATAGCACAAGATGTTACGAAGTAGCTATATTCTGGAATGCAAAATTTATTGTATTCGTTGGTGAATGCTTCAGTTAACACTATGACGTCCGGTTTATGATTTAGTAAATTAATTGAGAGTAAAAATTCATTGAAATTTTGTTTCATCGATCTGATATTTAAATGGAGTACTGAGAATGAATTTGATATTTTATCCACGATTTTATTACAATCATTTAAAGTGTGACAAATATATTCCGAAATATTAAGAGTTTTATCTAATTCCTCAGTGAAGAAATCATTCATTTTTAAAGAAATAAATATACGAAATACAACTCACTCATATTCAATTCGCATTTGGGCATTTTGTATCATTTTTTTGCGGAATTCACATAAGTGACTGTTGGCTGCGTGATCATTTTGATACCCCTTTCTGTTAGTGCAGTTGTGGCATTTGGCAGAATCTTGTTTTTTGGTGCAGTTTTGTATTTTGTGCTCTTCTGCACAATTATTAGTTATTATTAGTTATTCGTAACCCGGGAAAATTCGTCTTTATTTATAAAACGTACTTGAGTCAGGTCATGTCAACAGTCAGAATAACAGCAGAGTATGATATGAGATGATGTATGAAGGAGAATAAAGAAAGAAATGATTGCCAAGAGAGGGTTGTGTGGCGGTCTATCCTCTCTGCCTACCCCAGCGGCGAAAAGGTATGATGGTTAGTTAGTTAGTTAGCACACTGTTACCTGTAGTCTGGTGGAGGCCTTGAAGGAGCACTGGTCACAGTGCTCAACGAACTGCGTGGTGGGTGTCTCATTGACTGCCTTCTCCACCGGCGGCTTGGCCAGGTTCCTGTAGCGCCCGCTGCCCAGGCCCGGATGGGTGGCCTGGAATGTAACAAAACCATCGTACAGTTGTTAGTTGTTTTGTTTTTGTGCAGGCGGCCCTTCTGAATGATATTCGTATCGCTTCATAAAGTTAAAAAAATAATAGCATCCAAAAATTAAACCCTTAAGGAGTCTGCTCACATAACCGAGTTACGAATTATGGGAAAGGTACGAAGAAACTATTAACAGTATTTTTTCGTTTTTCTAACAAACGTTAAAACAAAGGAGTGACTTGATTGAAACTTTTAAAATTTTATCTGGACATTATTGTTGCCCTGGCATCCAAGAAATCTTCACCACCAACAAAAATGTGAATATCCGAGGACACTCAAAAAAAATTTGAAACACCTTTTGCATCCATCAATAGAGTAATGGAAGCATGGAACAAATATAAATATAAACTAATATTTTAACCAATTTAAAGCTCGATTGGATTCGTATTTGGAGAGAAGAAAGGATTAACTTATTTTAAAATTTAAAACGACTCCATTACTGTTAAACTTTTTGTGAAATGAGAAATGAGCGATACCTGCTCGTACATAATGCATGAATGTTCTACCTTGTGAGCAGTAAGTTCCTTAATGGCGTTGCATTTGAAGTCACACATCTTACAGTTGTAGAGGAAAAGCTTGAAGTTGGGGGACTCTACCGGTATGATGAACTCACCGCGCTTTCTCCTTCTACAATTATTACAAATCCAATTAATAATACAGTATGTAACCAGTTGTACCTTGATGATGACCTGCTTATTTCTCAGTTGGGAACTCATATATGTATATATAAGACGAATTAAGTGTGGTGATCGTTTGTTTGCGGATATGGAAGAGACCGCGTGCCTGAGGGAGACAGCACGAATGGCAGTATAAATAGGACGTACATTGTCCACTGTGTCTCTCTTATCTTGGATTTCAACGGAACAATAACCTTGCAGAATAAACTAATTTTTTAAGTATCTACGCGTCATTATTATCTCGAGGACTAAATCTGAGTAATTCGTCAGCCACAACTCACAAATACTACACTAAGTACGCACGCAGAATTATTGTTTAGTGATGAATAAATAATAATTCCACTTTGGCAGACATTACTGCATCGTCTCATACATAATCTTCAGTTATTCGAACTCTTCACATGATCCAGACTCTAAGAAGTAATTGACTGACACAATCAAATAAATTTGAGAGGCGGGTATGCGTACCGCCACCCCGGGAACCATTTATTGGATAAACAACACTCCTGCCGTAGGTCACCCCAAGTGGTTCGATACGTTTGGTGATTTAGCAGGGGTGCCCGTGTTTATGGGGTGAGGTTTGTCCGGGTCTGCATGGCAGGCCGGATCGGGAAAGACTAGTTGAGTGAGACCTTTTGACCTCTCCAGCAGGACTATCTCGACCCATCGCCTTGCACCGCAGTGGGAGGATGGATTCATACGTCTGTCATTCCTGGACACACTCCCCAGATTCCTACCCACTCCTCGCACCTTTCTATTTCCCAGAACTTCCTCCCCGAAAAAGACCCTCCACACAGCAACCACAAAGATGACGTAGGCCTTGAGGTGAATTATTTTCCTCGGGGCCTCCTGTGTGGAGCTACTGTAAAAACAAAAAAAGTACTTGACATCCATTCACTTGCACTTCATAATATTCTCATGACAATCCTTTCTATGTTGATCAGCTCATGTCAACTCATCTAACAACCCTTTTTTATTTTTTATTTAACGGCAATATAAAGTAAAGTAAAAAAGATACAATATTAAGTAAAATAAAGATATGTAGATTGTTCTCAGTCCTCCTCACTAGGTATTCCTGTTCCGAGGCGGACTGTAGGTTGTTGTATGTGTGTTGATCATGATTTCCTCATCTTCTAATTTGTTGGTTCCCACAAAATATAAAATAAATCAAGCAAAAAGTATTTATGTTTGTTGTCTGTAGGTTGCGTTGGGGTTACTTCATAAATTTAATGATTTCCTCATCTTCATGTTTAGTTAGCCATAATTTGATGTCTTTTTTAAACTTTTCTATATCCATGGTGTTTTTAATTTCAATAGGAAGGGCATTATATAATTTTATAGCATGGAAATAGTGGTTTCCGAAAGATGTATTTAATTTTTGAATGTTTAATAGATTTGAGGATTTCATACTTGTAGTGTAGGTGTGTTGTTCAGCAAGGTACTCATATTTTTCTTTAAAATTGAGTAGTGCATTTTTTGAGTACAGTTTTATAATGCTGAAGACGTTAAATTTTTAAAAAATTTCTTTCTTATTCTTGTTTACTAATCACAATGTATGCGGGCAATTTGTGTATACCCATGTCATACCAGCTCGCCGCCATGACATTGAGGAAGCATTGAACCTAATATTTCACCTTGAAGCGCTTCCTTGGTCTACCGAGAGCATCTTGTGCAAACCTTCTGATAACGTCAAAAATATCAGAAGATGTGTCACTCGAATGCTAACGGAATACCACGAACGCGTGTTCGTTCAGCAACGACGACAAGGTGAAAGGTGAAGTTCAACGCTTCTTCAGTGACCTGGCGACGAGCTGGTATATGACATGGGTATACTAAAATTGCCACAGCGCTTACAAAAATGCATCGACAGAAATGGCGATTATGTACAAAAATAGATGTTCAAACATTAAAAGATGTAAGAAATATTGAAAAATAATCTTTGCTTTTATTTTGAAAAAAAAAAATGGAGACCTTACTTTTTAGATTTCCTTTGTATTATGCATTTGTATAATTTATTTTTCTTCTGGTGTCTTCTCCTATTGGAGGTTGGCTATGGGCAGTGACCAGATCAACCAGAACATGATAAGGGAATAGGATAGGATAGGTTAGGTTTACTTGTTTGATCTGTTTTATCATGGAACAATATTACATATAAAAAACCATACTAATTTCGGTTGTGGGTCTCTGCGTCTACTGCATAACTCCTCAGTTCTCTAGAAATTTCGCTTTCAATTGTGTGTTCGTTTTCAAAATTGGAAGTGTTTGTTAGGAGAACGCAGACGAGCCATAAAGTACCTACCTATAATAATATAATATTTTTGAAAGAAAATTATTTTAATAGCTATTATCAAAATTGGAACTGTTTGTCGGGAATTCTGACTATCCACACTAACACAAAATTCCACTTTTTAATAATAATAATATGTAATTGGATAATTTGTAGAGCGCCGTTTTTGTGAAAAATCACCTCAAGGGCGCTATATAATTAGTCCGATTTCACCCCCAACGCTGAGGCCGAACAACTGGAAATTATCGAATCCAGTCCCAGCGCACTGCTACTCGCGTGATAATAGTGGAACACATTTAGACAAGATATTAGTACGCAAAGCGCCTTAATGACTTCACGGGTTTGCGCTAGTAATATATAATTTAGTATGTAGTAAAGCATTAACTACCACTTGGTACAACAGTTGTTTCTTGTATTTGACATACCCGGGGCGAATGACACTGCTCTGCGAGTGGTGGTGCGGCAGAGGGGGGGTGGGCTGGGTGGCCGTGTAGTACACCAGGGGCACCTGGTCTCGCTCCACCACCTGGACGTACTGCATATCTGCAAACAACATCCACTAAGGTTTTACTACCTTACTCATTAAAAAAGTTTTAAATATGAATACAGCACAAGAGTCTGTATTTTCTGAATTTTCGAAAAAAAAAAAGACATTTTCGGCTACAACACCATCAATAATGCTGTTTCCGAGATTGACCCAGCATCAAGTGGTTAATGAGAGCATTAATATAAATCTTTTTTTAAATATATCATTCTTTACAACACAAGTCGACTGTCAAAAATAAATTAATAAACAAAGAAGATTCAAAATTGATACATGTAAGTAGTGGGAAAAATATATTTACATATTTTAATTTTGACTCACTTGGTTGCATGCGACGTGGCTGCCCATAAACTCTCACTTCTCCATCATCCGAAGGTGGGAGTTCCTCATTTTCCTCTTCTTCTATTTCCTGCAATTAATAATGGGGACACGCTATATGGTAAAAACAAGAAAGTGCAAACTAATCTGGCATTATACTAGTGTTGGATAGGACACGATTTCAGAACCGTTTTTATGAGGTGCCCTAATACTGAAATTAGGCAAGGGGAACAAACCAAGTTTGGAGGTCGCCTGACCGTCTCCCTTTCTGTGATTTGTCAATAAATAAATCTGACAGTATATAGGCAACTCGCATTTTAATGTCACTATTCAGTCCTCGGAAATAAAATTTTACGAATTACAATAGTTTGTTGGTTTCAAAAATTGCTGGCTCCGTAAAAAACTTAACTACAAATTAAATATTTTGTTTCACTATTTAGTTTTACTTTTACAAATGTATTATAATTTACCCACCTCACATATTTTTAGTATTGCTACATCAGGCGATTCTTTTAAGCCGTCAGCCCTCTGGCATATTCTGTCAGAATTTGTGCAATAAAATCCAAATAAATGGAATGTTTCTGAATGTATCCAAAATTTAAAAAAATTGTTTACGCTTTCAAATATAATTATTAGAAGTAAACATGTAATTTCTGATCTTGAATAAGGTCATAAAAAAAAATTACGGAAAAGGAACAAAGCAACCTTCGTTCCTTTCCCATAATTCGCTGCTCGGTTCGAGGAAATTTTGTAAACCCATTGAATTTGTATGTAAAAATTGTAATCCTTTATTTATATCAAATGAATTTGTTTCGTTTTCTCAATCTGATTCTGGTCCCGACTGTGACCAGAATTGCCCTACGTAGCGATGCTACTAGAATATTCGGGAACGTTCGCCAATGCAAAATGCATTGTAGCTAGAACTCTCAAGATACGATGCTAGCATTCGGCGCACCTACCTACAAGTCTGAATATTCTCGATGAACCGGGCGGCTATAAAACGAGGCGCATCACGACGTAGTCAGTCAGTCATCAATTAGCAGTTACAACAACTGACCAACCTTCGAGTCCTGCGACTGCTCACTGCCTGCTGAGCGGCCACCAGGCACCAGGCATCCCGCACCACGCCCCGCTTCCTACCTCACCGCGTCGTCATGAGCTATGGACCTACCTTCTACGAACGGCGTTACACGGACATTTAAGAGAGGCTATGGATTATCATGGACTCCTCGGGATTACATCAGAGCCCTGGCCCGGATATCATCCCTGGCGTGCGCTTCTCATGCGCCTAGACCCTATGGCACCTTCACCGGTCTGCGCCTCGGCCCCGTGACATCATCGCCGGCCTGCATCTCCCGACCAGATCCATCACACTTTCGGCTATCCTGTTTCACACTGGAGTACCCGGAAGATGCCACGTCATCCCCAGTGATGAATACATCCTCGAGTCCGGTCTCCACCAACGCGGTGTCGACCCACTTTACTGCCTCGACCACTTCACCGCCGTCATCGCCGCTTACACCTGGTATCATCGTCATCGGTCCGGAGTAATCTCACAATTGCGCTACTGACTCACCTCAAATAAACGCTATGACACAACAACTACGTCTTGTATACCCGTACGATACTTACATTATTTGTCAATTGTACATAGTGATGACCGTCTTGTTCCTGCTGCTTCTCCATCATCTCCCCTTGGATGCTTTCGTTTGCTTCTTCCGTGGTCATTACTTGCTCGGCACCCTCTTCGTCATATCTGTCAAAATATTAACAATATAAAGTTTCCATCTAAACAGTAAATTCAGGATGTCCGGGGGTAAAATGCACAAACTTCAGGAGGTTATCTACATCAGTGTTCTCCAACCTTTGTCGCCGCGGACCGGTCAACGTCTGAAAATTTTACCGCGCCCCGCTGAGGGTGGTTAAATTAAATGTTAGTATTCTAAAACGTCATGTGTCAGCACGGGTCGTGCGGGTTTTTACTTCAACGGTATTGTGTCGGCGGTTACATAGCGTAAAGATGTTTTCAACAAAATAAGTTTTTTTTCACGGCCCAGTACCATTGCTCCACGGACCGGTAGCAGTTTGCGGACCGAGGGTTGGGGACCACTAATCTACATGATGGTAGAAGTAAAAAAGATAAATAACTTTTTTTCGAAATTTCAATTTTTTAAGGTAATTTTCAGGTATAAAAGTCGAATTGTTTGTATGGAAAAAAAAGTCATTTATCATTTTTACTTCTACCATCATGTAGTATCACCTCCCAAAGTTTCTGCACTTTACCCCGGACACCCTGTATAGCTCTTTCTGACTCACCGTCAAAATCTAAATGTGTAGTGTGGAAGGGTTTAGTATTTCCTGTGGGGAAGATTTAACCCTGACATAAAGTCGGAAAATAGTGTTAAAATATTTATTTACGAGGTATATTATTATAGCTTTCTTGTAACTAAATTGCGTGCAGTTGAACACATCTACTATTTATGAGAAAATATTGCTAAATGCATGTAATCTGGATACAAACGAGTATATAAATGATTCCTGGGTATTATTGTTGTAATTAAAAATAATTTTTGATCGAGTATTTCTAGTTGATATATGTAAGACTAAGTAAATCAGGGCTATCTATGATACCATTAACATTTAAAAAAATAAAAGTCAAGTCAGAAACAAGTCTTATCTGAGAGAATCCTTCATCAAGTGGTTGTAATTTATGGTTTCTATAGGTAGATCGATAATAGAATAGGTATATGTACACGGTACAGCAAATACCAAAGGATTTTAACCAGCTGATTTCCGAACATATTTGGAGTAAAAATTAAAAATTAAAAACGAAAAAAATTACATTTTTTTTTTTTTCATCGCAACGATCACATGATACGCACTCTGTCTCGTCTGTTACCGTGCTGCTACAACGAGACAGAGTGCATATCACATGAACCGCTAGGCTATATCCAACTACCCAGTGGCAACGTGTGTACATGCTGTTACACCCTGTGTAGATAATAATAATGTGATTTTGTTAAATTTTGCTCATGAAGCAACAAAATCATTATTTTTCAAAAAAACTTATTTTTTTCATATTTTAAATCATCATTTATTTGTGAACATCTTAAATTGAATGTTACATTAAGTGTTTACGTACAGGCTTGACCTTTCAATTGCAGGGTGTGGGGTACCGCATGCACGATTTTTCGACAATGTAAATGCAGTGGTGCAGTCACTAGGGGTTAATTAGTAATTTTGATTGATTTGAATCTGTATCTCACCTGACTAGTCGGAAGTTCATGAGGTCGATCTCCACCACCCTTTGCTCTTCCCCCTCCTCCTGTACCTCTTCTCCCCCGTCTGACCCATTCACTATCTCTATGTATTGTTGCTGCTGTTGACTTGGGCGGCCCTGAAACAGACAAAAATTGATAGCATGTAACGAAAGAAATTTTTATTCTAGAAATGATTTTACACTTTCAGCAAAAAGAAACCTCTGCAGAACTTCATTCCGGGCCTGTCTTTTTCTCCAGCAAGTTTTAACCTTCGGCGTGCCAAGATGCAAAACAAAACTTTGGGTGCCATGAGGGGTGACTCTGTTACCCCACGCATTTTGTCATTTTAATGCCATTTTCCCCATCAAATCATAAATTTTATTGTAAACAAGCAAAAAAAACACCCCGGCGATACCCGGACTTTACAGAGTTTTTCTAAATTAGATATAGACAACAGCCTTCCTGTTGTTTACTCAGAATAAAACTGTAGATTTGTATAAAAATCAAATCCACGCCACAATCTTTATGTATGTAAATAGATTATTCTTATGGCTTGTGTTTTCAAGAAATAATTATCATTACATAGTTAATTCAATAAAAAACTTATTCATTAATCAACGAACGCGGCCAGAGGCTTTGAGTTATACTGACTTACTTTACTAGGTACGTTGGTACCTGCTGGCAGCCAGACTGCGGCACTTACTGAACTTATCCCCTCACGCAACTTTGGTAAGTGAGGTTGCGCGCCTCACCCAAAGTTGCGCGAGTAAGATGGTACATTTTTCAACCAGGTATTCTGCAGTGAGTATGGTTCCAGCAAGCAAGGAATATTATTTGCAGCAAAATACCTACTTATTACAAAATATTTTTTTCAGTTTTAATCTAGTATTTTAGTTATTTTATTTTTATGATAGATTGATTATATTTATGTATTCACAGGGTTGTAGGAATAAAAAAAATACCAAAACTATAAGGTCTTTATTTAAAATCAGAGGATAGTAACATTAGAGATTTTAGGTACCCCTGTTGGCAACGGAAGGGTTAAAAAGTCAATAAAAATATCTTATTTCACTGGTCTGGAAGAAAAACGTTACAAGTCAAAAAACATTATTTTTGAGATATTGACAACAATTTTTTTTCGCTTGTGTAATGATCACATAGATTTTTAACCCTTTTCTAAAACCATTGTGTCTAGTGATTGGTTCTTACCTGCTCATGTATCCTGGACTGGCGGACTATCTCGGCTATCTTGGCCTCCAGACTGGTGTCGTCCGCTGACAGGGTGATGGTCTTCTGGCCCGCCGACAGGGCGGATCGGATCTCGTCGCGGTGCTGCTGTCCCAGGGGCTGCTCTTCCTCTTGCCTCTCTCCCTCCCCTGTGCACTCCCACTGCTCTACCACTGGAACAACATACATAAGTTCATTTAATACCCATGTCGCCAATTTACACATGACCTTTCGATTCCTGAGCCAAATGAAGTAGATTATATATTTCAGAAAGAATTTTTATATTAGAAAATGTTTATTATTAATGGTTTCTGTATGCTAAACCTCTTCCTTTCCTCGGAACTCCCTCACCAGCAGAGTCGCGACTAGAAATTGCTAGGTCGGCTTTCGACATCTTCACGTCAAGGAGCATATCTGAATTTGGCCACAAAAAAGTGGTTCTTACCTTCTCCATCCTGTATGCTATAGCTCTCCCCTTCCTCGGCGCTCTCCTCACCAGCAGAGTCGCGACTAGAAATTACCTGATTGGCTTTCGACATCTTCACGGCTAGGAGCACATCTGAATCTGGAATTTTTATATGTTATTAACATACAAATACTCATAATGTATGAGATGATTACAGGCAGAATGTATCAGTAATAATGTAGTATCCTGTAGATTCACATCAGGAACTTGGATTCAGGGTTGGTCTTCAATCACGTAAGGCAGGTTAAGTATTTACAGAGATCGTTTATTATACTGTTATCTGTGAGCCTACAGAATACGGAATGAACAACAGACTACCGCTGAGGCGCTCCCCGCTCCCCGCGGTCCGTAGGTAGGTACAGAGTACCACAAATAATAACCTGGCAATATTTAAATTCCTCCTACTTCCATTATCGTAAGCAGGAAAAGTTCTTAAAAAAGAGTTAGCTAGCATAGTATTGAACCTGTGATGTCTGTGTGGGAACCCAACGCATTTGTCCACTCTGCAACTAATCATCTGTTTTGTAAACTTTTCAGAGTAGAAAAATTCAGACCAAATCAACAATCTATTATTTGAATTCTTAAAGCGGAGGTCCATTGTGCTCTTCCTTGTTTCCCCCAGACGATCCTGTAGTGGTATGAGCTTTCCCATCAAAAGTCCCCCTGTGTTTGAGTTCTTGAAGGCCCCACGAGGGAAGAGTCCATCGAGGTGGCCTCAGCTCTCCTCTCCACTCCCCCTAGGTTCCCCAAAGCCCCTAGTTTTTTTGTTTGTATGGTCCATTTTTGGTCCCACAAATATCTAGGGAAATAGAAGGTCCACCCCAACAGAACCCGCGAGTGCTGTGGTAAGGTCTAAATACTCTGAGATGTAACCCTGTATCTCGGAGGCACCGTTCGTGACTGTTCACCAGTGTCATTCATACTGAGCACAGTAGCTCACGTCTTAGCTTGGGATGGCTATCACAGGTCATGTTTCCACTCCCTGAGCAATGGATTCGCTACACTCTCTGCCCTATATTAACAGCCTAACATCCAGGAAACCCTTTTAGACTGAAGGCGAAAGTCTGCTTCAGTCACGACACTCCCCTGAAGGGTCATGGCGAACTCACTGGCAGACCTCAGACTTGCAAAACAAGCACCTTAATGTAGACTCTGCTAAGATTCTCTTCCTCGGAAGACCACACTAAGCCGTACCCGGTGCACAGTCGCTGTACATATATGATGCATAAATGGAGCCTAAATAAATCTGCATTGTGCAAATGTGGACAAATTCAAACAACAGAACCAATTATTTTATAAGCAATAATTATTAGCCTGAAACACTCATCCACATTGAAAAATCTCCTGATAAAAGATACATGACGCCAACGGGACCCGGTCGACAGCTCTGACCACTGAGCTATGGCGGCTTATCTCTTATCCGCGAAATAATTCAGTATATGCTAGTGTTTCATTCAACAATTACTGCTTGTTACATTTTTTCACCTGAAACAACCAACTTTATTTTATATGAGAAAGGCATTGTAAGTGCTAACTCTCTCACTAGATGGCGTCGAGACAAATTGTCTACATTTTTTGGTGAAAATACTAGAACTTGTCAAATATTCATTATTAGTTTTTTTGGTAAACTAATGTTTAAGACAAGATTTTTTATGCATAGCACAAAGGGTAACAATTATTTTATAAGCAATAATTATTAGCCTGAAACACTCATCCACATTGAAAAATCTCCTGATAAAAGATAAGCCAGTCATGTATCTTTTATAAAAAATCTTGTCTTAAACATTAGTTTACCAAAAAAAAAAATAATTAACAGAACCAATGACATTATAATGCATCTAGACATGTTATTGTCTCAAAAAATTAAAACAAATGTGGCAAGTAACAAACACACTTCCGTTTCCAGTAAATTCTTACCTCAAACGTTGTTTGTGTATGACAAAGATAGATATTCAAAGAATATGTGTTTATGAACAAAATAGATTTAGGACCGGCCGGTGTTTTCGTATTTAAAAGTTGCAATGAATAATACATCCTACATCATCGGTGTGAATAAGATGACGCTGAGCTTACTCCCTTACATACTAAGATGAATACGGACCACTATATGTGATGACCTACTGATAATAGGCTGTCTTTATACTTATGAGTTGCTACGTACACTATCTCACTTTTTATAATGGCACTTAAAATCCTCGGGAAATAATTGTATAAATAATATAAAATAAGTAATTTGCATGTGCATATTTTCAAATGAAATTTTATTCCTTGACTTTTACTAGATTTTGCCATGTAATGAAAACTTTCTCATCACACACAAGGGCGTTTTAGCACTCATTTACACAATTTGGTTAAAGCTCACAACCTCATGCAATACGGGAATGTTTAGTACTAAAACTATTAAATCAAAAGTACAACCGTGTCGTATCTTTTGCTTGCCACTTTGAGATCTCTACAACGTGTCTATATATTTTATAATGTCATTGAATAGAACACATCGTAGAAGAATTCTCATACACCATTTTCCCGAAGGAACATGTGTGGTGAACAACTCCCGATTGCCATTGTCTGGCTGAATAACCTCAGCATGAAGAAGTGAGGAGAAGAGAAATAGAGTATGCATTCTCATTTTAATTGGGCATTTACAAGATGTCCAGAGCCAAGTAGAACGAAAATCAACTTTAAAAAATGGTAGCATTTACAGTTGTAGGTTAGTTATCCTATGTTGTTTATAATTTGGGTAAGAAAGAAATTAAAATGGAAGCAATAGATGATCATGAATAATGAAGGATTCTCTTAAAAACACACATTTGTTAAAATAAACCACTTTGGTAAACTTTCAATATGAAGTTTTGAAATATAAGCGTTATTCAAAATATAAACAAACATGAAATAATAAGAAAATCAAATAAGTCCAGGCCTAAATCATTTGTTAAGGTCGGGAAAAAGACGCAAGCCGTGTAATAAAAAATGCCAAGCTTGCAATGATGAGATTTCTCGATTATACGCAGTTAACAATATTGTAAATTTACCTTATTTAATAGTTTATGAATTAATTCCACCGCCGATAACAAACGCAAACGTCAAATACTCAATGAAATGAAGGTTAAAATTTATGTGCTGCCAGGAATATCGAAAATGGCGATCGACGGATTCCGATTTGGTAACAGGGCAACAATCCAGACATATCCACATAAACATGTCAGGTGTGAAACTTTTCCATAAATTAGAAAAATATTTCCAGTCGCGATCGTTGCGGCAAGAAGTGGAACTATTAAATACTTGATGAAAATTGGGAAAAATACGAGATTATATTGTTAATTTACTTTCTCCTCGATAGGTGGCAATAATGAATAATGTTTACTTTTTAAATGTAAGGTTAAAATATTTTTTTGCAGAACTACTTTACACTTTCGTTTTTTATTTTTGTTTTGATTTCTGTAATAATAACACAAATAATGAAAAAAATAATAAAACTGTCATAATGGTTATCCATAAATAAACCACTCTCCTATATAAAGATAAGTAAACCGGGGCTTGTAATGTCTACGGTTATTAACTTTTCGTGAGCTAGAGTGGCAGTGATACCATGCCGCGAAAATGATAACCGGTAGATTTGAGTGCAAAACTCGGTAGATTAAAGATAAAAATCGGTAGGTCGTAACATTTTAAAAATCCATGGGAAGGGGGGGGGTGGATAGAGAATTAAAAAAATGATCCCAGAATTCAAACATTTTTGTTCGTTTTCCGTAGATATTAACTATTTGGTTGATTTTTGAAAATTTCAGATTTTTCTAAATTCTTGTAGATTTCCAAAAATTTCGGTAGATTCTCAAAAAAAAATTGGTTGATTTTCACAAACTTTCACACATTGGCCGTTGCGACGCGTTGGCCGCCAATGTTGGTCGACCAACCGACCACTGTCGTTTTTCGTGAACACATCAAGTGATCTTGGCGCCAAAAGTGGTTATACGTTGGCGGGTTGGCCTAACGCGTTCGCCCAACGTGAACTGTCAACTGGCAGCACAGAAAAGTTCCACACAGAACTATAGTAAACCTTAATTTTCTGCACAGGGTCTTGTAGCATTCGTTTTATGTTGATTATTTACCGACCCGTAGAACGACGGGCTAAGAACCTTGACCAGAGACAGTAGCGACGGTAGATATCTAATACTGCTGTTCCAGGCTCTAGTTACCGGACTCCGAATCAGCTATTATTTTTTATGCTGTTAATTTGAAACCAGTTCCATCAAACCATTTGATCGTTTGAATCGCCTAGTTTAAAAAAAAATTATATCATTAGGAGGGGGGATAAAATAAGGGTAACGTGTAACTCGCGTAATTCTGGATTAGGAAACAGTTCCTCCAAAATATTGTGTCAGCCATCGCAGTCACTGCAATATCGACGGTTATCTCTACAAAAAAAACGTCCACACAAAACTGGCCTGGTCAGATATGAAATGAAACCACCGCGTCGAAAATCATTTCCTTGTCAAGCCGTTGTAATTGTTTGTTTTAAAAAATCCGTTGATAGACTACTGGGTAAACCACTCATCTGTAGGGCACTTATTCTGATATTTTTTCGACTGTCATGATTTGCATACTTGAAAAACAAAATTCAAAAGGAACCGGCTCTAAAAATGACTAGCTCCTCGGAAGAATAATATCGTTCATGGTTCAATCCAGTGACAGCAAAGTCACCGGGACAGGAACACCGACATCTCTAGTCTTTACCCTGCGTTGAGTACTCTGATGGTACTCTGTAGTCGTGTTTCGTAACTAAAATTGACATTTCGTCGCGAGCAAAGAAGACCATAACACTGGATCGATCTGCATTTTGCCTTTTCAACTTATAGCGTTGTAATTTCAATAATAATTCCCACGATTACATGTTTTTATACATTTGATTATTGTTACGCTGACAGCGAACCGGGTTTGTGAATACATAACGGGTTTATACATTCATAATAACGCTGAAATCCTTCGATCAATCAATCAGATTGTGCAATTGTCAATGTTTGAGATCGCTTTCCGGCGCTTTTGTGAAGTGTTAGAATCTAAAAATAACTCGATTGTTTAGTGTTTTCGTGCGGCTCTTATCATTATATCATGGCCGAGGCTGCTGAAGTGGGTTTGGGGGAGAAAACGGCCAACAATCTGGCTGTGGTCTGTGACTCTCCGGTGACGGACCCCGGCTCCGCCGTCAAGGGTATGGACGGGTCCGCTGCTTTCGCCGGGAGGAACAAGATGGACAAGTCTGGGGCTCTCAAAAAGGCGGCACGATACAGGAGCAGGTCTCTGTCGGCTTCATCTGCCGATTCTTACAGCTCAGCATCTTATACAGGTTTGATTTTGTTTTTAAATACAGAATTTGTTTATGAAACACACACAACCCAAGGATGAAACGTATGGATGTTGAAAATGCATAGTTTTGAAATAAGAGTGGTATTCTAAACATTTTTCTATCCTTTTATCCATTGTCAATTATTTTACAACAAAAACAATGTAAATATTGTGTGTACGCATTAAGTTAAAATTTGTGTAAAGTGTGAACCATTGATATAAACATCCAAATGTTGTATATTCACGAAAGTAATGGATAGCAGATACTGTTTTTATTGTATTTATTTGTGTTAACACGAGTGCAGACTCTGAGTTTTCCCTCAAAGCCTGTGTCACTTTTTTTAAAATAAATTTTAGTCTGGCCATAGACCAGGTCATATAACTTTTCCAAAATGCAAACTATGCATTAAATCTTTATCACTCTATTGTAAAAATATGTAATGCATACAATAAACAGTGATCAGTACGCCACGGCCAGTGGGATATTGAATGTTCTACCTGTGTTGCATTCACGTATCTTCTCAAACAAATTCTTCTGTTGTATTGACTTTCAACATTACCCGACTCAATTATTTGATTCATTTGATTGTGCTATGTCTTCCTCGAGCGTCCCTGATTTTTTCTACCATTCACTTTGGCTCTGTGTTTTGATGTTACCTTCCAACAGCTTTACATGTCCAAACCATGTAACGTCCATTTATTATCTCTAAACATTATGCTTACAACATCAGCTTTGTTTTTCTATGCATTCATTTGTAAAAGGTCAAACATATTTTTACCACATCATCATCTCGGGGATTTAATTTCTACAGTAATTCATCCCCCGTCAGTTCCGTGCCTCAGGATTGATATCAGAACTCCATAATAGAATATCTATTAGTCACTTTACCTATAAATCTCTCCCCGGAAGTGTGATCTTCACTAAACGGAATCCAGTACATTCACAGCTTTATAGTATGTGGACCAAACACAGACGGCCTTCGTGCATAAGAGGTGAGGCTCTCGACAAGAAAGCCGAAGTACGCTGGTTCAAATCACGGAGTGCGCAAGTAAATTTTATTTGATGAATTTGTGTAATTTGGGTCATTCTCCCGAATGTGTTCGTGCGTGTTTTCATGTTAAATATTTACTATATTAAGTGGCTTTAAGTTGTCTGGCATTACTAAATAACTATCCAAGTTTCATTTGAAATCTTTAAATTTTTCTGAAATAATCAATATTTTGTTGTCCACTGAAGTGATTACCACAAAAGAAATGATTTTTGGACCACAAAATATTGATTTTTGACCTGCTCAGGGGAATGACCCATTTTACAATTTATTAATTAAAAATAACATATAGTATACTTGCAGCACGTTCCAGAGTGGATGATACTCTCGGTATCTTCCAGGTGTAAGACCACCATTCAGAATTGAAACGTTGCTTGAAATGGCTATAGCCATGTTTGGTCACCAGATCTGAATAGCCAGGTACTCCACCACCTTTTTCTTCCATATCTCCTTCTCACTGGCTCCCGACGGTTGTGAGCAGTTGGGACTCTAAATTATTTCTTATAATGAAGTAAAGAAGAAAATCATGAGATTATCACCATCCTAAAATGTATTTTTTTAATCATTTTATCTTAAAAATTTCTTTGATTGTGATCATAATTCCACTATAATTACAATTTAATGACTTCTTCGTATATTAAAAACATGGCACAACCAAGTGAATTAAATACTCCAGTCGGTCATGTCAAGAGTAGTGGCGACTAGCGCTAAGGAGCGTTGGAGCAACGCACACCCAAAATTTTGGTCAATCTAAAAATAATAACTATCAATCTAAAATCAAACCAAATAGCAGTAATAAATGTAATACTATAAAAGTATTGTTAAATTCGATCGGCTCGAATTTTTGTTCTTATCATAAGTCACGTGGTGCGAGCGAATTCCATATCGCTCATGGTCCCAATGAGCTATTCAACGATGATCAATTATCTACACGTGCCGAATGTTGACCATATTATTGAAATTTCTCCAAAATATGAACGGCGCTCGCCAATGCCTCTTAAACTCTTCGGTGAGATGGCGCCACTTTAGTTAACAGTTTACATACCGATCATTCCAGCAGGTCCTTTAACCTTTAGTGCTGACCAACGTAGACATTTCTTGTGAGTACAAACCGCCACTAGATCAAGACTGAGGAAAAGAGGGGTATGTATAAATGCATATTATTGTGAATGAAGCAAGGATCGTGTGCCCAAACAGAGTTGTTTGGCAGTCCATCCTCTCTGCCTACCCCGCTGGAGAAACGGTTTGTTGGTTAGCTAGTTAGTAATTTTTTGTAACATTACCCCTTTTGTCATTGTCGACTAAATGTTTCAATCAAAAGTCATGTTACTGTGGGCCCTTCAGCAGTGAATCTTTTTTGTTACTTCTGCATTGAATTAGTTCTATGAAGAACTAACTGGAATGTGTCTATATCTATCTATTAAGCAATCAACTTCAATTAAACCAACTTGTTGAGATCAACTTACTAATTGTTGTAAGGGTGATGTGTTTGTTCATACATTGTGTATTTTTGTTTGAAGATGTTTCTAATGATTGACTCTCATAGTAACAATGGTTAGATGAAAGTAAGGAGATGGGAGGAGAAAGGTTGGGATGAACCTGGCTATTTAAATCTGGTTACTAAACACGTTACTAGCCCCAGCGAGAGCTAGCCCAGAGCGGACTTCATCGGCATTCATTCTCTTCCTTCAGAAGCGTTTTGTTTGAAAACGAAAAAGACAGAAGATACTAGAACGGTGACGTCACGTTCAATCTCTCGCTGGCACTAGTATAATGCCATTTCCACTTAGACTATCTACTACTCTTTGGTGATGGTCTCAATGGCGTAATGGTATGGGTTCTTGACTTTGGTTCCAGAGTTTCTGGGCTGGTGTACCGTTAAAGTTTTGTTGGTCGAAGACGTTTTAGTTTTTTTAAATCATTTAATTCTTGGGAAATTACAGTCTGACATTGTGATGTCAATTGTTAGGGTAAGGCTTAGTAACTGTCGTGAAAGTAATTGATTCATTTATAATTAGTATTAATACTAAAATACTAGTACCTTTGTATTCTTTTTAATTTATTGGTTTAGTTGGTATTAGACCAGTGCTTTGCAAACTTTTTCACGGGGCAAAATCTTTCTATCAACAGTATTTTTGATCTGATGTTGGTTTTGTGATAATTTCAACTGGCCGGAGTCAATAAATAACACCATGGTATCCCCATTTTCGGGAAGAGTCATGAGGCTGAGGGAATTGGGGAGTCAGAAAAGATGGGAAAGAAGAAGTTAGAATTGGAAAGAACCTGAATGTTCAGGTATAGTCATTAAACATCGTTTAAGATATTAAAAACAATGTTTTTATTCTGAAGGGTTTAGGTGGGGTATAAGCGTAGAAACATTTGTGCCGTTAAGCAATAAATTGGAGTCAATCGAGGAGTTCTGACAACGAGAAGAGCTACTTTTTTTGCTTGACTTTCGCTTACCTAGATTGATGAGAGCATCCGATTTTAGTAATATAAATACCATTAGTAGTTCTATGAACAGTAACCTCGCGTTACTCTCTACCTCGCATCCAAAAAAAGTATACCTATTTCTAATTTTCTCTTATTTAATAAATGAAACTCTACATCTGGAATCATAAGATTTGTAAGTAGTTAAATACCTTTATTTTTATTTTATTTGGGATACCAACAGTTAAAAAATAAGGAAAAAAAAAAATAATAATAATTAATAATAAAAAAAAAATAATAAAAATAAGGAAAAAAAATAAAATAATAATAATAATTATTATTTATTCCAAATTCCTGTAACATTCAAAAATCTGTTAATGAAAAAATAAGAAAATACACAGATTTAGGAAACGAAATAAAAAGAATTTGGCATTCTCAGACTATAAAAATATTACCATTCGTTATTTCGGCTACTGGCATTATACCTAGCTCTCTCATTAAAAATTTAGGCGTATTAGATCTATCAAAAAATTTATATATAAAGATGCAAAAGTCGGTCATTTTGAATACATGTAGGATAACGAAAGATTTTTTAAATATTTATGTTGAGGGATCAGTAGGATTTATAGGCCCTGTTAGAAGTTCTACCGAGCCGAACCCTCTGATATGAAAATATCTGGAGTCGGTGAATTTTTTTTTTTCCCATTTGATCTCTGGTGAGTTGACATGTTGTTGTTCTTGTATTGTTTTGTATTTATTTTACTTATGTAATGCACTTGCATAGTGTTGATTGACTAGCTGATCATTTGTGGAAAAGTGAGTGGATTATAAAAAATAAAATAAGGAAAAAAAAAAAAATAATAATTAATAATAAAAAATAATAATATTAATTTCAAATAAGGAATTATAAAATTGTCCAAAGAAACGTCATTAGCTCAAAGAATTTTTTTTATCAAACTATTCTTCAGGTACCATAATATTGAAAAAATGCGAAAAAAAAGTTCAAACAAACACGAAGATTTCACATTTGTTAAAAAAAAGTATTTACTGAACTATTGAAGAGCCACCATCTTGAAACAGAAACGGAACGTAAAAACAAATGTATAGACAGACCAAATGCAAAACGGCGTGAAACATCACGGGGTAGTGTTAAATTTTGACCAATCTATTCCAATTTTGAAAATGTGTTAAAATATTATAGTATAGGTACAAACTTCATCGCTTATTTGAATTCTTCACATAATCAGTTCAAATTTTGATAGTGACACTTAAATTCAAAGTCTATTTGAGTTAATGGAATCAGATTTCATGCAGGACTAACGTACAGCACAGATAACCGAAATTCCTGTCGAGCTACCGACTTCATCGCCTCGACCACTCCAATCCGTTCATCTCCGCTTCATATGGTGTTGACCATCGACCTGGAGGATTCGCCGCTGACTTCATCCACCGCCCGGGGATTTCGCCACCGATCAAGTCCACCAACTGCGTGAGGATCGGTCCGGAGTCATCTCTCACAACTAAGCTGACTCAATAAACGCTGTGACCGCATAACCTCTTCTCACTCGTCTCCTTACCACATTCCCCAAAAATATAATATATTTAATATGTGTGTGGCTGGCAGAAATTTTAGGTTACTCATAGGGCCTCGTGGCCTCGACTTTGAGAAGCACAGTGTCAGATAATGTAAATCTGTACGTAAGTAGGGTATACACGTATACAGTGAGCACGCTATCAATTAATCACTCTTTATCAATTCTAGTTTAATCCGTAACATGACATTGTCAATAATAATTCGTTGCAGTATCTACACGCTATGTAGGTGAAAATATTCACGCGCACTGCGAAACGGTCACCCCGAAGTGTTATAAAAAGAGGATAGATAGATCAGAGCACAGGCGGCTCGTGACTGAAATTGTCACCAGTGCATTTCACTTTTAAAATGTACCTATTATGTAATATAGGTGTAGCAAATTAATGAATATGGGTACTGCAATTCATTCACTCAACTAAGTTACATTTAAAATAATTGAATAAATAATAATGCTCCGTCAGCTGAAAATCTGAATCTGATAAATCTCGCGAAACCGTTTAAATTCACCGCGCACGAGTACAAAGGCGTGAATGTTGTAGCGCTAACATTGTAAATTAGTATTCCTAAACGAATCCATTCCAGACGCATTGGGTTACTGGAGCGCACTTTCGTACATGGATGACTGGGGCACAGATATCGTTGTAAGTTATGTGAAGACTGAAGACAAGCAGTGCAATGCTGAAACCAAGGAACCGCCTCTGAACAGAGTGATAGATACTCTTAGGACGGGTTGTTTCGGAGAATTTGAACAATTCATCAAATTTCAACGTTCATTTCCGGGTTCGGTGAAAGTCCAATACAAGTTCTGTTATTATATCATTATAGGCTAATTGCTTGACAGAACTGACATAATAACAGAAAATCTTTCACAGAACTTGAAAATTAACTTCACACTCCGTGAACTCTTCCCTTCTAGGGCCTTCAGGGGACCAAAGGAGTGTGGAGAGTAGAGATGAGGTTCGCTTCCCTCGTGGGGCCTTCAGGGAACGAAGGGGGATTGGAGAGGAGAGATGAGTCTTAGGAAGACACATCGTGGAACCAGAAGACATAGCCACATATAGAATGACAACTCTGGTGAACCTCGTGAACCTGGTGACTGTTAAAGGAATGGGGTAAAATGGGAAATAGCACAATGGGTCTATGGCCTAATTGCTCACGGGTACTATATGTAAACCGTCTCCGCCCTATAAATAAATAATACACGTGCCTATTAAACGGGCTCACTGGTCCGAAGACAATATTAATCCTTGTCTATGGGTACCATCGACCGACAATGGGTACCTGATTTTACGAACCCATCTATTTATTTAAATCTACGCTCAATTTAGATAGCTACTGGCGCTCTATAAATAGTTACTCCGAGAATATTCTCCCATACCAGTTATAGGTAGAAGAAAATTTAGAATTACGTGGAGATTGCCAATCGTAACGCTTAAGAAATAAACGCAATTTTTAGTTAATATGAAAGTACTGGATATTATAATTTATTGTAGGATTTGTGAAGCTGAAATTATTGGCCTCAGGATCATAGCCTTTCAAAAGAAGTCGTTTACCTTTCGAATGTAGTATACCGGATAAATAATTACAACATCTTGTAACGTAGATTGTCACCGCATGTATTAATCTTACCGCATTCCGGTGAAGTGATCCACCATAGCTTGCAGCAATTATGGGAATTGAAATGAACAGTCGGAATATCAATTGAGATATAATAATATGTTGTATATTTAATTAAAACTTTAAATACAAGAGCAAGGACTCACATTTTAGTAAAACAGGGGTGGTTGGCTACTTGAAAGCACAAACGTAATATGAACTTGGCAACGACATTTACTTGTAAAATTTTATTAACTAAAACATCTTAAATTAAGACATCACCAAATGAGCGCCAGTCTAGAATCTATTCTAAACAAATTATAACATGGTGACATCTATAAATTATGTGTCTATTTCATAAGGATTATTAAAATGTCTCGCGTGTGTGAATAATCTCCCGACAATCAAGCAGCTCGTCCTCACGTGTGTTCTCCACCGGCCTCGAAACCCAACTCTCGACTTCTCTGGAACTCAACGCGCAGAACAAATTTTGTATCCTCCGAGTGACAGCCGTAAATCACTGCCAACGCGTGTCTAGAAGTCATACTATGTAAGCGGACGGTTCCTACCACTACAATCTTCTCATTGAGGTATAAAGATAGTGCCAGCTTTGACGTTCGAAGTATGGACCACGCGTATCGGACATGCAAGCTGAGATACTGTACAAGAAAGCAATGGTATAACCTTTCATCAGTAAGTAGGGTTTTATCATAATTAGTAGTCGTGTAAAATGACTTATTAATGTTAAAAACTCGTGGAGCACTTGCGAGGCTGCGCGCGGCCGCCGGTCACGTTTGTTGAGTTGGTTCGCGTTCAGAAGGATTCGGGCGACATCGACAGCCGCCACACCCCTTCCTACTTCCCGCACGGGAAACATATTTCACACCGATACTTCAAGGAATGTAGACTCTATTTATATATAACTCAATGCATCTTCTATCCATTATAAAAATACAAGACACGCTATATTCATACTAATCGAACAAAAAATGTAGCATCGCTTGTGAAAAGGAAAACCATTCAATGAATTTGTGCCCGCTAAAGTATGTCCACTGGACCCAGTCAAACGTTTAAACAAAAGAAGTTCACATTTCAAATAAAAATATATTAATTATTAAGATAATTTTGGTGCCTACTTTATCGCTTATCTGATATGATTTATACTTAGGTACTTATCCGTTTCAATTGGGAAAATTATAAGTTCACTAAACTTGAATAATTTTACGCATTACGCGAGAATCATAGACATCCAAATTGATAGACTTGCCCTAAAATGAAATTAACTTAAAGAGTTAAACGTCAAATAGAAATATTTAATTATTGAAGACAAGAGCGATTCTTAAACGAAAATTAGGAACCGATTTTTTTTAATGATACGATTGCATCTAGAACTTGTCCCATTAGCTCATTTTGCTCTTGGAGGCAAACCACGTGACCACATTTTTGGCACCCCATTTTTGGGGTCTCGAGAATGCTTTGAATAATGTACCATTCAGTCGTACATTGAACGCCGAAGAGCGCACGTTAAACTAACCGGATCCTGCACAGAAAAGTAAAGTTCGCTAAAGTATGGCAAAGGTTTGCAGCGCAGTCCATTGTGGGACTTTTCTGCGCAGGATCGGAATGAACCTAATTCGGTCTCCAAATCTTAGCTAGGATTGCGTACTACGCTAAAATGGGTGATGTTGCTAGATTATAACAACACAAGCAAAAGTGTCTTACTAAATAGTGTAACAAAATATCCAGTTTTGGAAACAAGCCGGAACTTTTGTTCACCCGATTTGGGATTTGTAGTTGTTTTACACGCAGCCAGCAAATTGCGCGCCATTGTAAAACGGACTAATTAAAATAATAATAATATTTGAATGATTTATATAGCGCCGTTTTTGTGCAAAATCACCTCAAGGGCCCTGTACAAATATATAATACACTTTTACAATGATCTGCTAAATAAATATGGAGACAATATACAGTACTATACGAGGGTGGTCTGAAAAGTTTCCGACCTAACCATGAAACAAGAGTTTTTTATTTATTTTTCTACATAGTCTCCTTGTAACACTACACACGTCTACCAGCGATGATCCCATCTCTCAAACCCATCCAAATAGTACTCGGCGTTTTTCTCTGCAAAATAATTGTTCACAAAGGTGATTGCCTCCTCATTTGACGAAAATCTCTGTCCCCCGAGCGCAGTTTTTAGATTACGGAACAAAAAGAAGTCGCTTGGGGCTAGATCTGGCGAGTAAGGTGGATGGTCAAGCAGTTCAAACCGTAATTCGTGGATTTTGCCATGGCAACCGTTGAGGTGTGAGACGGCGCGTTATCTTTGTGAAACAGGATTTTCTTTTTCTGCAAATGTGGCCGTTTTTCGGCAATTTCTGCCTTCAGCTTGTCAAGTATTGATGCGTAGTTTGCTCCTGTAATAGTTTTTCCTTTTTAATTAAGATAACTCCATGACTATCCCAAAAAACAGTCGCCATCACTTTCCCAGCCGAGAAAACAGTTTTTGCTTTTTTTGGGGCCGGTTCCCCCTTTGCAGTCCACTGTTTTGACTGTATTTTTGTTTCGGGCGTATAATGGTGTATCCATGTTTCATCTACAGTAATTAATCGACTCCAAAAATCTGATTTATTGCGCCTAAACTGCGCCAACAGAGCGCTGGAAATGTTCATTCGAACACGTTTTTGGTCTAACGTGAGCAAACGCGGCACCCAAGGGGCGGACAGCTTTCTCATGTCTAAATCTTGATTTAATATGTGACAGACACGTTCTTTGGACATTTTCATAACCTCTGCTATCTCTCTCACTTTAATTCGGCGGTCGTCTAATACTATTTGGTGAATTTTAGCAATGTTATCGTCAGTAGTTGCAGTTGTTGGACGTCCCGAACGTTCATCGTCTCCCAAGCTCTTACGGCCACGTTTAAATTCAGCTGCCCGAAATTTCACTGTGGTAATTGATGGTGCAGAGTCCCCATACACAGAGTCCAACTCATCTTTGATTTGCCTAGGCGTATTGCCTTTCAAAAACAAAAATTTAATAACATCTCGATACTCAATTTTTTCCATTTTCACAAAAAGACACACATTGACTTACTCAAACGACTGTCAACTAAAAACTGCGCGTCCAAAATGGTCGAAACCTTGGTGAGTAACTGTCAAAAGATGCACAGCTACTAGTCCAGTCAGCCTGTGTCGTAGAACACCATTTAGACCAACTAAATAGTATAAAGCTAATTTTTTCCCCATCGACTACTACCATTTAGACAAGTGTTTAGAAAAAAGTCCCCGCCCCTACCCCCCTTGCTTCCCCCCCTGTGCCCCCCCAAACATGAAAAGTGTAAGAGTTTCGTAAATCGCGTCTATCTCAATTATTAAACAACATATCGGATTGGAATTTTTTTTATTCTCTTTGCTGTAACATTTTCTACAAAAAAAGTACTGTTAACTTTCGTCGTAACTTTTACCGTTTGTTTGTAATTCGTATGATAAGGTAAAAATTTGTATATTTTTTGGCACATAATTTTATATTTTGTCACAGAACTTTTCAGGCCGACATTTTATGAAAAAATATTTCCTACAAAAGTTGTAGCCCCTGTTATTACCTTTAAAATGATATATTTTAATGTGTACTTTATGGCAAATCTCTTCCATCCTCCATCGTTTGTTTAAGAGATGGGGCGGGCAAGGTTTTGTCTGAAACTTGGTACTCTCAAAAGAAAAGCAATAAAGATGATGAGATTAGGAGAATCGTTTCTACAGCAGCAGCTTTGATAAGACAAGAAATTCAAAATCAAGTGTATGATGACTCGACTTACCCCAGTGTTGAAGATATAAGGTCAGGCGGGAAAGATGTTGTTCCACAACTTCTAGATTTGTTTTTAAACGATCTAACGAAGAGAAGAAGGCAAACTTCAGACGAAAATATGGACGTAAAACGAAAGAGGACTACCATAAATCACATGATATTAAAACTGTGTAGGCCTAGGTCTTTTCAATCACCTGTCCAGTCTGCTTTTGGATTATACTTATCTAGACGGTATGGTTCTAAACATTTAATAGACATTTTTTCATCTCTGGGATGTTCAACGTCATACTATGAGACAGAAATGTACTTACAATCGCTGTTAAAAGCAGGCGGGCCCCAAATTGAGGAAAGGATTTTTTCCAGTTTGTATTTGACAATATTGATATCAACTTAAGAACTCTTGACGGTAAAGACACATTTCACGCTCTCGGAGGCATACAGTGCGTAACTCCAAAAACAGCTGTGTCGAGTGATGTCCGAGTTCCACGTGTTAAGACATGCGACTTTGAAGGTAAATTCAATGTCCCAGTTTTAATGTATACTAAAAAGGCGAAAAGTTGCTTAAAGTCCTTAACAATAGAAAACATTTCTGAAAATATGCCCACTCAATGCTTAGTCTCAGCTCGTAACATGCTTTGGTTATGTAGTTTTGCTTTTGTGCCAGTTTCACTACCTGGATGGTCTGCATACATGCGAAACTGTTACGATGGTAGACAAAACTTTGAACCATCTTATGTACTGGCTTTGCCTTTTATAAACATAGATCCAGGAAATCCGACTGCTATTTATTCTGCCCTTAGTTACGCTTCTAAAGAGAGCAAGTTAGCTGGCCAGCCGTGTATTGTCACTTTTGACCAACCACTTTTCCTGAAAGCAGTAGACATTGTTGCAAGTTCTTCTACAGAAAGTGAAATATCTGGAGTAATCGTCAGACTAGGCGGATTCCATCTTCTAATGAGTTTCCTTGGTTGCTTAGGAAAGTTTATGGAAGGTAGTGGAATCAAAGAAATGTGGACCTCTGTTTATGGAAAATCAACGATTCCTCACCTTATGTCAGGACATGCTTACGCAAGGTCTTATAGAGCTCACATGATGACCCAGGCAGCTTTGATGTTACTGCTATTCGAGGAATGTTCATCTCTTAAAGAAATGATTACAAACGACTTTAATGATATTCATATCCAAACAATTAACAAACAAATAACTGTTGAAGACGCCATGAGAGAGTGTAAAACAAATGAAATAATGACAAGACTAGAAGAAGTGTATGAAGATTTGGTTAAAACTAGTAGAACTTCAAAACTGTGGCTACAAGAGTTTAAATTGGTGAATTTGGCTCTAGACTTTATTCTGGCAGAGAGAATCGGCGATTGGAATTTGCACATTAATACAGTCAAGCAAATGATACCGTATTTCCATGCTGTTGGACATTTGCTCTACGCCAAATCCGCACACATATACTTACAACAAATGTTGAGTCTACAATCGAAGATGTCAAATGAAGACTTCGAAAGGTTCGTCAATAAAGGTTTTTTTACAGTTCGGCGTACAGATGGATTTTTTACCGGTATCTGGACGGACATGACCATAGAGCAGACATTAATGCGATCATCAAAATCCATAGGTGGCCTTACTCATGGACGAGGATTAAGCGAAAGGACGCTAACCAAGTTCATTGCTTGCGCTCCTGCATCCCTACAAATTTGTGAGGCTTTCGAGAAGTTCTCTGGCTGCTTGACTCAGTTTAACGAAAAGCACACTGAACTTAGATGCAGTAGAAGAGAAAGGGACTTGCAAGATATTAATAAATTTCTCGGGTGGCTGCGTATCCATAATCCTTTCCGACAGAGCAACGATTTAATTTCTTTATCCTCTGGTCTAGTAGTGACAAGTTCGGGTGTAAACTGCGATGAAGCGTATGATGTAGGAATGAAATGCTTGAAAGACATCGAAGGAAATAATTTTGCAGATGTTAAATTGAAAAGAAAAAATAAAGTTAAAACTATAGGCTCCGTAGTAAGTGGTATAAATGTGAGATCTGAAGAAGTGCCAATTAATCCTGATCAGCTGTTTAATAGGGTTATATGTATGTCTCAAGGAACAAATAATCTCAAACAATACTTCTACTATGAACTTAGCCCATACCCTTTGTCTTTATTTGAAAACAATAAAATGATAAGAAAGGGAACTAAATCAAGTCTTATGAAAATATTTGAAAAGTGGACAGTTAGCAACGAAGTTTTTAAAAATTTGCCCCCAAAAATATATGTAGTAGATGGAGGGTATCTTTTGCACAGTGTTATTTGGCCTGACAAAGTAACATATAGCAGCATCATAGAGAAGTATGTTGATACTGTAATGAAACGGTATGGGAAAGATTGTCATGTTGTGTTCGATGGGTATCCTGACTATCCCACCACAAAAGGGGTCGAACATATGCGAAGAAGTAAAAAAACATCTCTAGAAATGAAATTCAACGTTAATATGGAATGCTCTGTGAAGCAAAATGAATTTTTGGCAAATCCAAAAAACAAAAGCCAGCTTATTGAACAGTTCTCTCAGAAGCTTAATGAAGCAAACATTCCAACTATTGTGGCGGAGGAAGATGCAGATACTAAAGTGGTCGGAAGAGCAATAGATGTCTCCCAGATTCAAAGTGGGAGGCCTGTAGTTGTTGTCGGACAGGATACTGATCTTTTCGTTCTATTGTTAGGGCTACCACAGTGTCAAAATGTGCAACTATTCTTTCACAAACCCTCTGGCACACCATCAACGTATGACATCAGCAAGATTCGTGAAGAGATTGGTGATATGAAGGATGTGGTATTATTTTTGCATGCTATCACAGGATGTGATACCACATCTTATTTATTCGGCAAAGGCAAAATTAACGCGTACAAATTGCTAAGTTCATCAAATGATCTCCGCACAAAAGTTTTACAGTTTTATGAAAAACAGGCAGACAAAAATATTCTCAAAGAGGTAGGAGAGGCTTTTGTCTTGAAACTATATGGATGCACAAGGTCTGCAAGTCTGAATGACAGTAGATATTCAATGTACCTTAAAGCTGTTGCAAAAATGTCATTAAAATCCAAATTTAAAATGGCGTCCCTCCCTCCAACATCTGATGCTGCTGAACAACACGCCTATCGAACATACAATCAGATTCAAAAATGGATTGGAGATAAGAAAATCAGCGCTACGGACTGGGGATGGATTTTAACAGACAGCATGCTGTACCCAGAGCACTCAAAAAAACCACCGGCACCTGAAGAAGTTATAAACTTAGTTTCCTGCAACTGCAAAAAGGCTTGCAAAAATAATTGTAGCTGCTTTAAAGCATCACTTGATTGCACAGAAATGTGCGGGAGCTGTGGTGGATCATGCAGCAATGTAACTTTGGTTGAAGTCGAGGAAAATGAAGAACCTCTCATGTAAGTTTAGGATATGATCAAATTAAGATACCGCAATTATTTTGTTCTAAAATAACATCTTTAAAAAATATTACATGCATTTTCAAACCAAAAACTATTTAAAATACCTATTTTCGCTGTATACAAGGACTTATTATTATTTGAAACAAATTTAAAAAGTGGGGAATTTAGGTTTCACCGAGACTCGATTAGTTTTATTTATGGAAAATGCAAAAGTGTACCTTGAAGATAAAAAACACTATCACTATACAACAATATCTGCATTGCAACGCCGCGCCGGCCGGCCCCACCTCGACCGAACCCGCCATGATAATCTCGCTGGATCTCCAACAAAGTAAGTACTATTTTATATCATTTTAAAGGTAATAATAGGGGCTACAACTTTTGTAGGAAATATTTTTTCATAAAATGTCGGCCTGAAAAGTTCTGTGACAAAATGTAAAATTATGTGCCAAAAAATATACAAATTTTTACCTTATCATACGAATTACAAACAAACGGTAAAAGTTACGACGAAAGTTAACTGAACTTTTTTTGTAGAAAATGTTACAGCAAAGAGAATAAAAAAAATTCCAATCCAATATGTTGTTTAATAATTGAGATAGACGCGATTTACGAAACCCTTACACTTTTCATGTTTGGGGGGGCACAGGGGGGGAAGCAAGGGGGGTAGGGGCGGGGACTTTTTGCTAAACACTTGTCTAGATGATAGTAGTCGATGGGGAAAAAATTAGCTTTATACTATTTAGTTACATATAAAAACACAGGCTGACTGGACTATACATTCACTAGCTTTTATTGACGAGTACCGCCATCTTTGCGTTGAGGTCGGAAACTTTTCAGACCCCCCTCGTACTTACCTGGTAGGTCACTTGAGATTAACACTTAATTAATATTAACTAATTGTTTATTAGCGAAATTTAGATACAAGATTTAGGGCATAATTGGAAAATTGGATATAATTGGACTTTCTCTCAGGAATGGTATATTTAATTTAGAGGTATGACAGCTTAAAAAGGTAAGTTTTTAGTTTAGACGTTAGCAGATTTTTTTTCGAGGACTAAATGGCGATATTACACTGCGAGGTTCCTGTATACGTATACTGTCAGATTATTTTATTAACAATTTTCTGAATGAGACACGCTCATTCCAATCCCCCTGTTACGCGCAACTTGGTTAGTTCCCCTCACCCTTATGTGCAACTCTGTATCTTACTTACTCTGTGGCATGAATACATGTTCAAATCACGCGCCCGTGCACCTGCAACCGAAATTAGTATTTTTAATTATTTTAATTAGGAGTTTTTGAAATCTTCTGTAATGTTTAAATAGTACACTGAGTTTTACAAGCTTTTGAATAGTATTATTACGTTTTCAGTTAAATTTAGAGCACCCACTCCTCTTCTAACATCCTCCACGTTAACCTTTCCATTTATTTCGGGATGGCGACTTAGTTGGTCGATGGGGATGTGACCCATCAAATTACACAATATTCCTCACATTGTAATACGTGTAAAGCTGGACACACACGGAACCAATTGGCTCAACCCATTTGGACACGGTGCAAATTAGGGAGTCACATACGACAGACCAGAGAAGCCGCGCCAGTTTGATCGGTGTCCGTGATGCCATTACGCAAAATCGAAAATCGGTAGGTTGTCAAATATTTATAGGGGCTAATTGTTGTATTTCTTGTGTCTCGACAACTCCAGAAATTAAACTTTCTCCAGAATATTTTAGGCATGGCATCACTATTAAACTCATATGTCAATAATGTTTTACGATATTGCTATTTTTGTATTATCATATTTGAATGTTCTTTTGGTCTTTTCTCTACGTTTATATTATTTAAAATACAAATTAGCAACTTCTTATATTATATTTTTTTTTCTTTTCATATTATTTATAAAGTGCAATAAGTAAAAGTCAATACACTAGACTAATCATGAATCGCTTTTATTAAATATGCCTATTTCTGACTGTCCTAAAACAGGTATTCTCCTAGTTGGACAGCCAAATATCATTGTAATATGAAATATGTCATGTTTTTTTAAAAAATAATTAATAAATAAATAAATAAATTTACGTCACCATCGAGTGAACAACTGGAACTTGTGTACTGAAATCTTATACGGGTACATAAAATAGATTGTTTATTCGCAAATATTCAACAAAGGTTTATTTAAAATAGATATTAAAAATAATATACGTAAATGGGACAAAATCTTGTCCGCTTGAAGACGCCATTCCTCGGAGGAATCTTTCCTCCGTGAAGCATATTTTCCGACTCGATGTCTGAATTCATAATTCATACTGAGCGGATTTTGGCTCGGGGGGATTGCTCACACACGACAGAGCCGGCAAGCCATTGGCTATGTAGTTTGTCACATACGGTCGAGCTAAGCCTTGTTTTTTTGCTCGGTTCTGGACGATGAGATTTGGCTCGGTGAGGAGCTATTTGGCTCGCCGGTTCTGCCGTGTACGTCCACCTTAAAATGTGTATGTGTGTGTGATGTTGGATATAGACCGATCGAAACTTCTTAGTCCAGGTGGTTAAGTTTTAGTAAATTGAAGTAGATCGCCCTAACCGCACGTGTTTCTTACCTACAAACATTTGCTATTGAATTGTAGCCAATTTTGTAACGTTTAGAAAATTTGTAATTGTTTTAAAAACACTTTGTTATTTACCGTGGAAGTTAAAAACAGTCTTATTTGAAAGTGCGTAAAAGGTAATCTTTTTAAGGCTCCGTTACAAGCGTTCAAAAAGAAGAAGGAGATGGTTTGAAGTATTAGTGCGATTTTGTATGAGTGGCATTGAATCCAAATCTAGGGTGAGGGGAAATTGCCTGGCAGTCATCTTGTATGACAAAATTTTTAAATGATTTGTTTACAAAGTGGTGTATAATCAACTATTTTAATATTTATTTTTGGATTAACTTAAAGAGTTAAACGTCAAATAGTAGTATTTAATTATTGAAGACAACAGCGATTCTTAAACGAAAATTAGGAACAGATTTTTTTTTTAAAGATACGGTTGCATCTAGAACTTGTCCCATTAGCTCAGTTGTTAGAGCGGCGCCCCGGCAAGGCGAGGGTCCTGGGTTCAAGTCCTATTTGCGACCGTATCTTTTTCTGATTTTTCTGTTTCAAAATTTTCGTTTAAGAATCGCTAATATTATCTTCAATAATTGATTATTGAAGACAATATTACCGATTTTAATTTTATTTTTGTATTATTAATGCAGTTAATCGGCGTAAGCGAGTGTTCCGAAATTATTTAATAAATCTCGTTTTATTTTAAAAAGAACAAATATCTCTTGACATTTGAGTTAAGTAGCATTTAAAGAAAAACTGTGAATTTTTTCACACCCTTAGCATCTAAAATATTATATGATTTTTGTTAATAATTTTCGTAGCATACTGTGCGATTTTTTTCTTTACAGCGATTTTCATACGATTTTCAACTCGTAATTTGTATAGCTTAGGAACTTAGGAACAGAAAGATGAGTGCTGCTTTTTTAATCAAAATACTGTTATAAATGTGACTGCATGATCATTTACCAATAAAATATTAGTCATTCAGAATATATCTGAACATATAGTGTTCACGCAGGTGCCCTTGTCCGAATAAATATAATGGACGATACGCGAAACTATTATTATTTTGAAGAACACGTGTTCCGAATTTCTCATAACATATTCGTGCTTTACTGATAGTTTACAATGGAAGATGCTCTGAGGAACTAGCATCATTGATCCCTTCGGCACCGGTGCGTAGTCGGGATACACGCCAAACGCGCGCCCAACATTTGTACACGGTTGACATTTGTCACATGAGAACGGGTCGCTTCTACGATTCGTTCTTAGGTTCAACAGCTCGGCTGTGGAACGAACTGCCGGCCTCTGTGTTTCCTCCCTCCTACAACTTGGGACTCTTCAAGACCCATGTTCACTCCTTCCTCTCCACAAATGACCCCCCGCACAGCATCCCCAAAGATGACATAGGCCCTGAGGGAAATTATTTTCTTCAGGGCCTCCTTCCTGTGTGGAGTTAATATAAAAAAAAGGTTTGTTGTGAAATTTGTCAAATTATTAGTTAAACGGGAAACTGGAAAACGATTAATTTGACATTTGAAAAAAAATTACAATTTATCAGTCAAGTTTTCTCCGTGTAGGAGATTTCGGAGATTTCGGAGATTTAAGTTTTTTAACAAACAAACATTTACATTTTTATTTATATATTTTTACTAAAAGTTTAACAGGAAACGGTCTGCAATCCCATTTTTAACCGAATTACGAATAATTTGAAGAGATTTTTAATATATCAGCACTACTCATTTTTCTCCATGCACCCCTCCATACAGCATCCCGCAGCAAATATGACAGCCCCCAAGGGAAACCTCAGGGTCTATTTTAACCATATTTTCCAATCGAACGATAATCATTGACATCTGAATACATGTAATAATTAACCGAATATTTCAGTAGTTATATGACGCATTGGAATTACCGCACTAAGGCTATTAAACCATTTAACGGCTTCTGTTCAATGTTAATGTTATCTGTTATCTATACAACTGCACCAGAGATGAAGCTGAAACATTTTGTGCCCGGACCATATACAAAGAATCCATGTACAAGAAAAATAAATAAATAATATTTTTTTGTAAATTTCGTTCTTTTTCTTTTCATACACATTTATTTATTTACGGTGAAAGTACATTAAAATACAGGATAAAACATTAAGGGGAAGTTACAAGCCAAAAATGTATATATTCTTGGTATACCTTATATTGCAGGTAATAGGCATTAAATTCGCTTTACAAAGAAACGTTCGATTTCAAGCACAAAACTGGTTTTTATTTATTTTGTAAATAATTTTATAAGAAAGCAAAAAAGTTAATCAAGTGAAACTGTCACAGATAATCTTAGCTATAATACTGTATTTTTAAAAAGTTGTTTCTTTTACGCGTTCATACTTACATTGAAAAAAAAAATTAGTATTTTACATTTATATTTTTTATTGAGTAATTTATTTTTTTATTTGTATTCTACTCAAGCGAAACGATAGGAAAACCTTCAATTCATCCAAAGCATATTTTTTGGTATTCATAATGTATGTACTGGACGGGAGTCCGTACAAGACTGTAGATTTGGGCGCCGGTTCCAAATCGTGTCTTCAACCGATGAGAATGCTCCTTTAGGGCCGATGATGATGATAGTAGTGGATATTTATGATGAAATCTGCCTCCCGCACCCAGGCTTGGTGAATGTTGGGCACTGGGTGTGCTGTCGTCTCTGCTCGCTTCTGGCGTTGGCGGTTTTCCAGAGGAGGGCCGGCTTGTCTTGAAGAGGTAACACCAGAAGGTTTGGAGCAGAAGACTTGGCGAGGTGAGGCAGATGTTGGGCAGGAGTCACTTGTAGATAATAAAACGCTTGGTTTCGGTGGTAAAGATGAACTAATTTTATTTTATTATGTGGCTGCTTATATTCAATAAGCATGACTCGCACCCGACATTGGGTTTTGAGTCCAAAAGTGGTGGGAGATTGTACCCGCGCCAGTAATGTGTTTATATGCCCCGGCAAAATGTTGCATATTCATTTTGCCGGTAGCATAGTCGAAGGTAGTCGCTTAAATTTGCGAGTTAGAAAAGATTTTGAAGGCTTACATGAATAACAATTACATAGTTTAAATGCATAGTAGTTATAAGAATGTGTATCTTGACAACTAGATTTTTTGTTTGTCAAGATACGATAAAAAATAAGAAATGTTTGTAAATAAAAGTGTAAAAATGATCTTAAAGCGATCAAATTTGTAAAATATCGTTAAGTTAGTATTTTTCTCGGGTCCCCCGTAACATAGCGCTCAGAAAGAGATAAGATTCACTATGCTACGAGGTTCCTGGATTTTTGTACACGCAAAAAAGGTAAAAAATATTGTACAAAAATGGTTATACATATATGTGAAAAACAGCTTTTTTTAATATCTCCTCAGCGGTAGTATATAGAAAATAGTGTTTATTTGACTACCGCCGAGGGGATGAACAAGTAAAATATAGATATTTGCAACATTTAAAAATTGATTTTTCCTAGTGAATTTTACATAGAAAAAATGGAACATCGAGCCGGCCGGCAATGATAGACGCGCGATGAGGTATCGATGCCGTTTGGGGTCAAAGTTTTTCAAGCGGCCGGGCCGAAAATTGGAACAAAATGACCAGTGGCGGGGAGTGGTGATTTTGCCAGTGGCGTGGGGTAGGCACATTTTATAAATGTAAAACATTTCGTTATGAAATAAAATAATGTGGCCAACTACGTCCGTTACAATGTACACCAATTCGTTAACGTTAGCAGGATTACAAAACAATTATACAGGGTTATAGTGATTTGTTTTTGGGGTATTATGCCGTGTTGCGTTACCTCTTTTTTTAGCCAACGTCCATGGACACTGCAATACTGTCCGAAACGTTGGTTAACGAAGGAGGTAGCGCAACACGGCATAATGCCCCAAAAACAAATCACTATAATACTTTTGGCCGTGAAAATCTCAAATCATACCTGAATTATACAGGGTAAACATACTAATCTAAAACTTAAAATTACGCTACAGGAAACAAAATGTTAAGGCGACATACAACTCTACATATTAATTGTTTCTGATGAACGTATTACTAAAATCTCAAATTTTTCTAGGGGGATCCCTCGGAAAATTCGGAAAGATCGATTTTCTAGGCCTGCTAGGGCAAAGTCGACCGTAGGTCCATCCATTACGCCGGGCCGTGCACCGAATATTGTTTTTATACGACTTCATCACTTATGTCCTTAAGATTCCCACTTTAGAGATTTGATAGGGCCAATTCAACCGCAGATCTTGGGGTATTGTCTCATCTTAACTTATAACTATTTTCACAAAATAGATATTTTTAGTTCGTGTGACTATATTAGGAACGTGAAAAAAAATCAATTGCAATAATGCTGGGCTGTCGATAAGGGAATTAATGATTTTAAAAAGAAAAATGTCATCAGATACCAATCTTTTCTATCGGACAGCTTTATTAATTTTAGATTTTCATTAGACACTTATAACAGACATTAGATATTATTAACAGTAACATAAAATAATATAGAAAGTAGAACAATACTACATATAAGACAAATGTCTAACACTACATTACTAACGCTACTATCATTTGTAGGATTCAACAAAGTGTTGGTATAGATTACGCTTAGTTCTATAAATGGAGTCAATACATATATTAATTGTAACCCCAAACTTGTTGCCCAGATCATGCATCCTATTTGTTAGTGAGTGTGTCTGATAGTTGGTTGTGTATGTATTGCAGAAGAATGTTACATATTGTCTTGTGTTCCTAGTCGGAAAGTGGAATTTAATAGTGGTAAAGATGGCAGGACTGTCAATTAAGTTGTTAATGATTCTGTGTAACACAACTAGATCTGACAAAATTCTCCTATCAGACAGTGTTATTAGATACAATTGATTCAACAAACTGACATAATTAATGTATTCAATTGGAATTTCGAGCTTAAAATTTACGTACCTAAGAACTTTGTGCTAAATCCTTTCTATATTGTTAGAGTGAACTTTATACAAAGGGGACCAAATAGGTGAATTACATTCCACTTGGCTTCTGACTAATGAAATATAGAGGGTTCTTATATAATCTAAGGACTTAAAATCAGTCAAAGTTCTGCAAATAAATGAAGTATGCAAACATACAAAGTAGATTACATATTAGCAAACCATAGACAAAATGGAGAAATAATTAACTAAAAAATCTGCCTCAATACAGGTTCGCCTAGTGAGGCAGGTTATGCACAACCTAAAATATAGTATATTATGCCATTTCTATATAACACTCTTACATTCATATATATTTTTTCTTATATTAGAAACTGCCGTATTATTGTAACATTATTCTTTCAACAATTTCATTGTTTCTTACTGACATATAATTATACAACTTACTAATGATATATTATATATATTCTGTAATTTTTTGATGAAAATAAATAAATTTAAAAAAAAAGATATATTGCAAAATTCTTATTATTTCTTATTCTGGCATTTTCATTGCTTTGTTCGTACTAATATTTTAATGTGAAAAAAAATAACTAAAGACTATCCCCAAATCATTTATTTCATTGACTGAAATGAGTTGAGTATCATTAACCCTCATCTTAAGAATGATGTCAGAAAGTCGGAGAATTTGTGTGTATTTTCGCTTCTCAATTATGTCCAAATAAATGGAATATTTCTGAACGTATCCGAAAACTAAAAACTGTTTCTGAAAGGTGATGAAATACGCCCTCAATCTGTATATGTTTTCAACAACCAATACAATCGCTAGAAGCCCTGGAACCATGTACGACCTTTTTTCCTCTGTGCCCATATAACTTTCAATCTGAAATGAATAATGACTGATGATAATATCAATTAAAACATAGGGGTACCCACTGAATATAATCATTATTTATTCTTGGTCGGTTCCTCATTGCTAAGGATCAGTGCACAAGGTTCTTACACTCCTCTCGGTTCTAAAGACACCCTCGTACCGAACGTCAATGATACTTGGTTATTCCAATGCATTGGTGACTTTCTACTTTTCCTACCAAACACTTTTGCCAGTGACGTATCTGTCCTACTTTTCCCACCAAACACTTTTGCCAGTGACGTATCTGTCCTACTTTTCCTACCAAACACTTTTGCCAGTGACGTATCTGCCCTACTTTTCCCACCAAACACTTTTGCCAGTGACGTATCTGCCCTACTTTTCCTACCAAACACTTTGCCAGTGACGTATCTGCCCTAGATTTAAATTTTAATTATATCCGTTGAACATATTGTCACACACTATGATTACATTAAAATAACTTTGTTTTTAACACCACTTTATTGTATATATTTAAAATATAAAAAACCAACCGGTTTCGGTTCACCCTGAACCTTCATCAGGGTTATATAAATACATATTAAATCAATAACAGTATATTTATAGTAAGATAGAAGAGGGAGAGAGAACATCAACTTTGTTGGGGAGACGAGGGCGAGGTAGGGGTGAAAGTAGCTGGAGGGGAGGGGAATATGTTTAAAATTGCGCTATTTGAGAAGTCCAATTGTTTATTGAGTAAATTGGTTATATTTATTTTTAGGGATTTTTTTTATTTCCATAGCTTCTAGATTGTTCAAAAGTAAACTTATCCCATTTCTATCAGCAACATACAATGTCTAATGTTTTCAGGTGAAACACTCTGGAAGTTACTAATATAAAAATAAAGTCTGTTTATTATTCGTCGTCGGTTTGCTGAAATATTTATTATTCGTCGTAGGTTATTTATTCACTGAAAAACAATTTGGAAAATTTTGTTATTGTTTTACGCCAAGAATATAAATGCCAAGGGTCGGTTTTTATTAATCTAAAATATAAATTACTTACGTACATAGTTTTTCATCTCAAAACATTTGATGTTGGGCTTTTGACATTGGGTAAATTGAAATGTCTACAATTTTGTACATAAAAATGGTAGCAAAACATAATTGGTTACATTATAGTGAAACAATTGGATAAAAAAATAGTAAAAATCATCTATTGTTTCATAGTGCTTTTACACAATAAAATTATATGTAATAATAATTTTAAACTGAAATTATCAGAAATCATATCTTGACATAATTTTTTTTCTAAGTATGTTTTAAACATCAAATTTTGTTACATTAAAAATGTCCATATCATTGGTTTATTCATTTGCCAAAACATGTAAGCGAGGAATTGACGAAGTTGCTACATAATTTGTTTTTGTGAATGGTGACATTGAAATAGGTCCTTATGCCTAGTGTGTCGTGTAGGTACTTTTAAATTGACCAGAAGCTCGCAACCATCGATCTCTGAATTTAATTTTTTTTAAAAGAAGCATCGGTCGCTTAACTAACGCCGATTCTTAAATACTTAAGAGGAAGCTTCAAGCCAAAAATGTGTATATTCTTGGTATACCTTATATTGTAGGTAATAGGCATTAAAATCGCTTAATAAACGGAGCCTAGAAATGTTAAATTTCAAGCACAAAACTGGTTTTTATTTATTTTGTAAATAATTTTATATGAAAGCAAAAAGTTAATCAAGTGAAACTGTCACAGATAATCTTAGCTATAATACTGTATTTTTTTTAAGTTGTCTCCTTTACGCGTTCATACATTTGTATTGAAAAAATATTTTTTTTAGTAGTTTACATTTATATTTTTTATTGAGTAATTTATTTTTTTATTTGTATTCTAATCAAGCGAAACGATAGGAAAACCTGCAATTTATCCAAATCATATTTTTTGGTATTCATAATGTACACCAATTCGTTATAAAGATTAATCAAAATAGTGATTTGGCATTAAGCTTCGCCTTACGGTATTGAATAAAAAAAATCATATTTTGAGTTTTATATGTTCCAATCCCACACCGCTGTCGCTGTTCGTCATTAGATGGCATTTATACAAATTAATGCAACAAACAAAGTTATTATTTGTGTTGATATTTGGCACAAATAAACACACATTTTTAATGCTTTAGCGCCTTCTTATGATGTGCTGCCCTAGTTACATGTTATATGTTGTAGTAGATCTATGCAGTACAAAATGACTTTAGCCGTGTTTGGTGACCTGATTTGAATAGCCAGATGGGTACTTTCCCACCTTCCTCTTCCACCTTCCACTCCATTGAGCTTCACAACACACCCCAATTATTGGGTTTTCGGTTGGATTTGGCAATTCGGTGCGATTTTTGTGTGGTATTCACATAACAAAAACACTTCCAGCTTTGCTATTTAACTTTATAGTACCATAATAGCAGTGAACTTCAATACAAAAGACAAGAAATAACAACTAACACTTATATTAGAATCACTAGATCTCAGGGTCAGAAACATATCCAACAAGCAACTACAAATACAACCTTTGGACAAAAAGCTTCCTATACCTACTATGGTACTAAACTCTACAAAAAAATTCCACTCTCATTCAAAACTCACAACAACATTATAACATTTAAATCTCAAATAAAAAGCTGGATTCAAAACATAGGGAGATCAAAAATAGATAATATACTGACACTTACTACAGAGTTGGTTTTGTTTGGTTTTCCTGAGTTATCTACTTATTATCTGGGGCACCATTACAAAAAAAAAGTTCCTTAGTACAAGTTATTCAAAATAGAGCCGTACGGAATATATATAATCTGCCATGGGATATACATGTCAAAGATATATATTCACTGACGCAAATACTTCCTTTTACGATTGTGCATTACCGAACGCATTACCTAGTAATCTAAAACTTCCGGCAACAAACAAAAAAACATTGGCAAAAGCTCTTAGAAAGCTATTTCCTCAGCAGTTTTATTAATGACTGACACATTCTTTCTTTGGAACTTCAAAATAACTTCTGCGTTTATTTATTTTAATATATCTATTTTGTCTTGTCTTTAAATAATGTTGTCTTTCCCGAAATGAGTTTTGTAAACTCACTGGGAATAATACATTATAACTTATTATTTTGTAATGTATAATTTTGTAATAAATAAAAAAAGAAATAAAATACTGTAATTAAAACTGAACAAAAAAACATTTGCATTAATATTTATAATTATATCAGACAAAACACTATTGAAAACACAGACATGTGAATATTAATAGACTAGAAATTAAGGATGAGGGGTAAAATCAACTGTTGAAGAACGAAGAGGGTAAAGCTGACTGTGATTCGTCAATAAATCAATCTGATAGTATATAGGCATCTCGCCTTATAATATCACCATTTAGTTCTTAAAAGTAAAATCTGCTTTTGAATGAATAGACATTTTTACATGGGAGCGCAAATTACTCGCCACGTTATGAACAAATTTTCGAAGTCCAAATTCGGCAAAATAAATTTCTTCTATTTTCAGAGTCGAATATTTCGTTTATGTATTTAGTTAAGACACTTTTATAAATGTTCATAATTTACTTCCCAGCAACCAACCAGCTTTGTGTTTCACGTCCAGACGTGTCTCGATGTGATAGTATATGTTTCTACAACTGATCCATATTATACGATGTGAATATGCTTAAAATAAAGTAAAATAATGCTTATATATGGAATGTAATACGACAATTGGGTTTATTCTCTTTTCACATCTATTTTTACAAGTTTTCATAGTACAAGTCACCATTTTGCCGTGTTATTTCGTAAAATGAACCGATGATGCCTCGACCATAGTTCGCACAAGAATGATGACGTCACGTTTTCTAAATTCACTTGAGGCCATACGCGAGCACAGCCGGCTCCAATGGAACCGGTATGGGGAGTGGGGAATAATACGCTTTTAATCACTTAGGGCAGGTCTACTAATATTCATATGTCTATGATTGAAAAAAAAAATTCTTCATATTATCCATACTACTAAATTGTAATAATATGCAAATGAAATCCTTGGCACGGAAGATCCCAGTGAGGATATGATTATCTCTATTTGTAACAAAAATGTGAAGATAATAAAGCATTTATTTGTTATTATTATTATTAATTTGCTTCTTGACCAAGTTGGGAATGCTGTAGTTTTATAAGGTGTTAATTGTCGTTGTTCATTGTTCATCATATCACAATGTATGGAGGATACGACGCTAAAGGGAAATAATTGCACCAAAAAATTAGGAATTTGCCAAGCAGAAAGAGTTGCTTATGGTAGAACGACCATAAAATTTATGGATTCATTTTTTTATAATTAAAAAAAAGAAAAGTATGCACAGCTTTTTATGGTTGCACACCCCTGCTGTACTGGTGTTTGTAAAGAGTATATTGTCACAGAATTATTTTTAATTAAAAACATCAGCTTTCAAGAACAAAGAATAGGGAAGTCAACTATCCATGAAATGAAAATAAAAATATTGTACTGAAATGCGTTACCGATTTTTTTTTCTTTTATGTACATCTATTTGAATTTTGATTTTGTTTTCTTGAACGAATGAATAAATAAATAAATGTATGACTGAAATGGAATCTTGGAAGTGGAATTTATCCTACTTCTCGACATCCGATCGAACTGAAACTCGGCAGATAGTCTCGTTGTCGATGATAACGCGTTCTATCAATTCCATCATTTGGTGGCACTCACGAACACACGCATTTCTCTGAATTTGGATGACATAAAAATCTACAGCAGTTAATATACGAAATAAATCTCGGTACCATCCACGGATTTGGCTTAACTGTTAACTCATTTTAGTCAGTCCCTGTGGAGGAAGGTTTATTCATTAGGCAAACTCTGAAAAAAACATTAAAAACTACATAGAAAAATAATAAAACAGAAATGAATAACTTTAGTCCGCCTCAGCACAGGTCACCCTAGTGAGGAGGACTAAGTAACACAATTTATTATACATATTTTTAAAATCATATTTTGTATGTACATTTTTTTTAATAGTCGTTATAGTAAAATTTATTTATTTATTTTTTATTTATTTAATACAAGTTACATTATTTTGAAATTTACATAAAGTAGATATAATGAAACACCATACTAGGCGGCTGCCTGGTTCATGGTGACCAATTGAGTGTAATTACTTTGTATGAAATATGAAATCTAGTGTAAACATATGAAATTAGTAACTATAGATGAAGCTAAAATTTTGGAAAAATTGTAATAAAAAGTAGAAGATAGAAATTAGAAAGGAGAAAAAAGTAAATTAGCATTAGATTGTAAAAATGTACATAATTATATATATATTTTTAATATATGTGCATGCAAGCACATAGTAAAATTAAAAAAAAAAACTTTGTTGAAATTAATAAAATTCTTAGTTTTTACCACTAAGTATTATTTTTACACATCAGCAAGAATCCTAACTTTACTGAAAAACAAAACAATCAAAGAAAAAAGAATCGCAATTAATATGTCCAGGGCTACACGGGAAAATAATTTGATTATTACGAAAGCTGATAAAGGTAACAGTGTCATCATTATGAATAAAGAAAAAAATAAAAGTGGTAAAAACTAAATATTTTATTAATTTCAATTAAAATGGTGCCACAAAATTAGTTTGCTGTGTTAGAAGAAAAAACTTTGTTTTTTAATGAAGACACTTTAAATGTTCACTGCAGTTAAAAGCCAGTCCCCGGGGAAGAAGGTTCAATCCTCAATCAAACAAAATAAAAATTGATATATTGAGTAAAAATACTTTTTTACTAGTTGTTTTTTTTTCTCTTCCTTTTAAACTGTGTAATTCAAATGCTTCTCTACCCTTTGAGGGAGATTATAGTTTCATTAATCGTATCTTATTATTCTACGATTTCATCCCTTCTAGCGGCAGGGGTAGGAAGGGAGTTGTGAGAGGGGGAGGGTTGCAACCCCGCGGAGTGGCCTGCATCATGCAGTATGCGATTGCGCAATGTTTTTTTATGTTATTCGTTATTACTAGCTTCTCTGTCGCATTTCGTAGTAGCGGTTATACCGATGGTATTGATGAAAATTATTTGTTGATATTTTATGTTACTGTGATCGGAAAATGTTATAAGTTATAATGTTGTTAAACACGGTGTCTGGAAACTCGTAGTACAAGCGGGAAACTGCTGAATCTACATCACACTTGGAGTTGATTTTGTGGTATAATTTTTTTTTTATTTGAGCTTTCATTTTCGAGTAAGTCGAGTTCGAAGTTGAAATTTTTTAGGTCAATTTTGAAAATGAATGTTACTGAAAAAAATAGAAAAAATATAATGATGTACCGTCACACCTTTCTGTTTTGCCATACACTCATTGCTTCATTCACATTTATTCATCGTCTCGTAATATACACTCTGCTAATATGCATTATTCAGGCTTTTGACATGACCCGAATAAGTATTTGATTTACTTGATCGTGCAATGTCTTTTTCGGACGTCTTCGGCTCCTTCTGCCATTCACTTTCACGTCATATAATACTTACACTCCTTTTTTCGTTGACCCGCTCTGCATGTCCAAACAATCTAAGCCTCCCTCTCTTAACCTCATTTATTACGTAATCATCTGCCTTGATTTTTTTCCGCTAAAGGGGTCTCATTTCTAATTTCTACTCCATTGAGTATTATTTCATCCCTTACCACATATTTGAACTGTGTTTAATATACCAATGCCAAAGAAAACCTACAATAATTTGTCATGTACCTATAACAAATGTTTGTAGTATATTTTCCATGACAAATCACCACCCACTGTACAATAATGTGAAACCATGACACGAAAACATCTCCTCTGTAATTTGCGTAATGGTAATGACTATGGACATCCGTCATGTCGGCTGTTATTAGTTATTACTTTTTATTATGTTGGTGAATTGGTAATTTCTTATGCGCAAGCCACATTATTCAAATGCTCTAATTTAACATGAATCTAGCTTTCGTGCCCTTCAGGTAATCTGAAGTGCTCGAATCAGCCGTTGGCGCTGGTGCAGTCAGATATCATGCCGACCATTATATATATTTATTTATTACATATCACTGTACATAAATCACGTTTTTTTCTCATAAAAATCAACCTCACTAGGACTAAGCCGGTATCGAGGTTAACAATTTATACTTAAGTAAAGTAAACATAGAGTCATCAGAAACATAAAGTAATACTACATACAAAAACCAAAAATATTTAATAAAGAAAGAAAAATTATTACCAAGGTAATTTGACAGTATTTTGTAACAATATTTTAACCATAAATAATAATTAATCATTATCACCAAGAAGAAACAATGTAGATAATAAAGGCAGCTAGGGTGACATTCAGTTTTCAGCTAATGGAACTTATATATATAATTTTATTATTTAAGAAAGGACGAGGATGAAAAATATTAAGACGATCGTCTGTCAATACAAACATCTTAATTAACCTTTTAAATTTAACTAAGGAATTGGTACACTTAATATGATTTGGAAGAATATTAAATATAAGTGGTGCCTGATATAAATAGTTTCTAGTATTTTTTGTAATGTATATGTGAGACTCACGTGCTGAGGCTCCCATTTTGTAGTTTTATGTGACAAACTGTACGTAAATAAAAATTAAATGAATTGTATTTAAATTATGTTAAATCAAACGAATTTAAATGAAATATTAAGTATTAAATGAAATTAAAATAATTAAGGTAGTTATAAAAACTACCCAAAACGTATTTTTATTTTATTTTTTATTAATAGAAGATAACAAATAATATATGTTGATATAAGTAAGTAAGAACATCAGTAAGTGTACAGCAAAGGGTTAATATTTAGAAAATTGCAAAGTAATAACAAAGTATATATACCAACCGTCCAATGACCTAACCTAACCTAACCCAACGCTCTACCGACCGATTGCTTGCCGACCGACATGAAACTACAAAAATCACACTACATCTACAAAATACACTACACTAATCACTACAAAATCCGGTCTAGGCACAGTGCGCACCGATTATCGCTAGTGGAACACTTTTCGATAAGATATTATACGAAATAGCGCCTCTAATTGTATAGCTCTATGGGTATATTGCATTTACGCAACTATACAGATTGCCGTATTATATCAAACTGAGATTTAAGAAAGTGTTCCTACTTCTCCTAACTGTCCGGAGCCAATGGGACCATGCTATCCCCAATTGGGGTATGTGGTGAGGCGGTAGGGGTATGGAGAGGGAAGGATATGGGGAAGAGAAAGATTGCGAAGCACTCAGATCTTCAGATCTAGTCACCAAAAAACTAATACCATTTTAAGTAAAGTTTCTGAATGATGGTCTTTCACCGGGGTAGTACTGAGAATATCTACAACAGATTAAAGAAATAAATCTTCCATTATGACTCTACAAACTAATCTTAAAAAAACCATAAATAATCGCGGATAATATTTTTTCCATTTTCCAACCGTGCGGGATGACGTACACGTCAATTGGCCCGTATCATGAATTTAAAGCTTCATTCACAAAATAAGTCATTTAACGCGCTGCATTTTCTGCCAGCCAATGACTTTGAATGGCACAAGGGCTCACACGATCTAGTTGTAGCCGAGAGATTTTACCTAGCGTTTTTTTTGTCTTCCGATTTCGAGACAAACCACGCCAATGACATTTCAATACAAATAGACATGTTCTTGTCTCAAAAAATTAACCTAAAATGTGGCAAGTAGCAAACACTCCTTTGTTTTCAGTATATTCTTAATTTAAACGTTGATCATCTATTACAAAGATTTACTATGAACGGAACAGATGTAGAACCGGGCAGCTTTTACGTAATTAATAATAATAAATGTTTATACCGGGATGTAGGGAGGTTTGTTCAATCCCACACTTCCCATGGAGCATATACAATAATTTAAACTCAAACATTGGGGTAAAATACTGCATTCTACATCACGGGTCTGCGATGACAAGACTCGCTTACTCGATTACACTAAGACGAATACGGAATACTGTATGAGACGACCTACGGCCAGTACGTTGTCCTTCTCAAACTTAGGTTTTGCTACATTTGCTATACTTCTCACTTTATTTTATTTAAACATTTACCGTTTTCTGGTAGTTCAAAGCCTTGTGAATAATTCTATTGAAATAGTTATCTGTGTGTATTTATTAATGGAAAGAGACTCCAAGAGATCTGTTTTTTTGCTCGTGAATTATTTTTGCACCTCAAAAGCACAGGAAGACATATTTTTTTCACAAATATGGGAGCGACATGTTTGTGGCAGCTAATGACAGCTTGTTCGACGAAATAACTTGTGTGCAATACTAAACGCAGACAATTTGTCAAGTATGTCTACTGGACCTAGTTCAGTGAAACCACGCACGTTGTCTCAGTTACATACCTTCACTTTTGCATTCATCTAAGAATCACGTAGCGACAATGCACAACAAACACGACGCCGAAATTTGCCCTCACTCGTGAAAGAGGCCTTAGATTTTCCTTTATATGTTTTACGGTCACGTGTTTTCAATGACAAAGCTATTGAACGTAAAAATACGAAATTAGCATTAAAGTTAAACAATGCAGCGACGATGGAATGATATAATCACCATTTGTTTCAGCCACATTCATACATTATTTAGGTCCGTAACCGATGCGAATCTCTTCCCGTGGTATTATGGCGGTCAAGTACACACAAACTTAATTGTTTTAACAGACATCGTATTAGAATTACATTTAACAGGCATTGTGTATAATAAATAAGTTGTTAGAACGATTTAGTACTCGGGTTGCGATACAAATGATTTGGTCATCGTCACACTGAAATTATGTATATTTCACTGTGGTATCTATTTAGTTGTATTTTTAATTTTCGTAAACGCTTCCGACAGTGATGTCCCTGAAAAACGTCACTGAAAAACAGCATTTTGTCTACCACTTATTGTTTTTAACGAAAAAGGGACACCACGTGTTATGTTGTTCTAATTTGCATATTCGATTTTACCTGTAATTTTGATATTACCGTTGGTCCTGCGTGAAATCTAGCTCATTGAACTTAAATTTTTAGAATAGATATGAAATAGAATTTATGTATTTTTTTTTATGTATTCGTTTTGAATATTGGAACTGTGTGAAGAATTCAGAGAAGCGATAATGTACCTACCTATTATACATTGTGTCCGGAAACTAGTGGTACAAGTGGGAAAAATCACATTTCGAAATAGGATTTTTTTAGGTAAAATTTGAAAAAATCGGTTGCTACTATCGAGGGTATTATCAACTACTGTTTTTATTTTTTATTGTTTTTAATGTGACTAAGCGTAGACTCGTTTTTTTTTCTTTGACAGACGTGTTTTGGGGTTCTCTTGGAACTGATTGTTCAAGAATTCAGACTATTCCGTGATTTTTCAATGGTCTGCGCTAGTATGTATATATTACTATTAGACGTGTACCCGGCGTTGCTGGGAGTTATCTTTAAGAGATAGACATATACCATCGCGGACTTTTCTGTAGGCCTTTTTAAGATATACAATTCCGTACTACGTTATTTTGATGAATCTCATAAGGTTTAACCAGTGTTAGCAATCTATGCGTACAAAAATATGATTATAAAACTTCGACTTTTCTCTACTTTCTATAAATATAATATGCATGTATTATATACATAAACCTTCCGGAATAAATTCTCTAATTGATAGTAAAATCCTATCAAAATCCGTTGCGGTGTTTAGAAGAACTAAGCGCACAAACAGACAGACGCGGATAGCGACTATATTTTATACTACAGGGTTTTCCAATAAGGGGTGTTATTTTGAATAGCCCGCTATTTCGGTAGATGTTACTTTTGAAGCTGTCATTTTTTGATATTTGACAAGTAGAAACTACGCCATTAATAAAAATGGAACGATACACGCTTCAACAACGCATTGAAATTATTAAAATTCACTTGAGTGAATCAAATGCAAATCATCTTGAGTGATGAGGCCCATTTCCACCTCGGTGGCTTCGTCAACAAGCAAAATTGTCGCATCTGGGGCTCGGAAAACCCAAGAGTTATTGTTGAAAAGCCTCTCTATCCTCAACGTGTGACTGTTTGGTGCGGTTTATGGTCCGGCGGAGTCATTGGACCTTACTTTTTCGAAAATGAGGCTGGAGCAATAGTTACGGTGAATGGATTGCGCTGTCGAGAGATGATTAATGATTTTTTATAGCCGCAGTTGGATGGTATTGATCTGGACAACTATTACTTTCAACAAGACGGCGCTACGTGCCACACAAGCAACGAAACCATTGATGTTTTACGATTGAATATCAAAATAATATAATAATAATAATAATATCTTTATTTAAGAAAGTTTACACATTACAACTTTACATACATATTATGGTGTACATTGATTTGTAACTTTTTATATTTAAGGTTATAAAATTAACAGAAAAATACAAACATAATATTGTGAAGGTAAAAAGAAAATAAAAGTACAGTTGAGGTTTCTAAAATACCGCCTCACTAGGCTAGCCTGTGTTGAGGCAGGATTTTTCGTGTTAGTTCCTAATACTCGTACCTTTGAACATACCTATACTTGTATTAAGATATATTCGCTCAATAATGTGGTGACTTCAATAACTGCGAATTTGGGTGAATGCACCGGTGAAGGCCCTATTCTTATTTTTGATCCAAATTTTTACATTATCTTTGAAATTTTTTGTGAATCACATTGTTTTATGCTGTCTGGAAGAATGTTGTAGAGTCTTGTCACAAAGTATTTAAAGTTTCGTTGACCAAACGTAGTATGTGTTATCGGTATTTGTAGTAAGTTTTTGTTGTTGCTTCGAGTACATCGTGTATTTGAACTTTTTTCGTAGTAATTATGTTTATTTGAGTATAGATGAGTTATAGTTAGATAGTTTTTGCATATAGCTGCCGAACATCAAACACATTAATAATATTAAAAATTAGATTCGAGTCTGTAATTATAGGTAGCCTTAGAATTATTTTTAAAATTGTTTTCTGAGCCTTTATGATTGGGTCTAGTGCAGATGAAGTGCCGCCTCCCCATGCTATGATACCATACTCAATAATAGATTGGCAGACTGCAAAATAAATCATTTTCAGGTGTTGAAAGCCGAGAAAGTTTCGTATGATTCTGAAAAAGTGCATGGTTTTTCTTATTTTGTTTGCAATTTTTTGAGTATGAAGATTCCATTTGTGATATGGATCAATGGTGAGGCCGAGCTACTTCATCTGAGTAGAGCGCTCAATGTAGGGGCACTGACAACATTCATCGAAATTCAAACACGAGTGTATTCTGATGAGTATCAGTAATATTAATGCTTGATGTGACATTTAGTTTTGTACGGAACTGAATTTATTTCCAAGCCTATGAAGCCTTTGGACTGGAATAAGTGAAATAGTTTGTTTTTAAAGAATAAACAAAGAACAACTCGGGAAGTCTCGTGTTACGGTTTGGTACTCGGAACATTATTAGCTTTGTCAAGTCAGGTGCATCCATTAAGCCGTTAACTAATTTGTATAAAAATACCAACTTCTGCAAGATAAGTCGGTTAAATTAAGTAATTTCATTAAATTAACATAATTAATTTGTTCAATGGGTTGGTAGTTGATGAAACTTAAAAAAATTTTTGAACTATCTCAATTTTTATTTTATACTAGATGGCGTATACCCGACGTTGCCCGGGACTTATAATGGTTTGGGGTAAAGTTTTAATGTTGTAAATTCTAGAATACTGATAACTTGGTGTATTTTTAAGGTGGAAATAATATTATTGTATTGTAATGAGTATTTGTTTCACTTGATCGTGCCATGTCTTCCTCGGGCGTTCTCGAACTCTTCAACCATTCCCTTCCAAGTCATACATTCTCCTTACACCTTTTTCTTCGTTCATCACTTACGTCCCATTTTACCACTAATAGTGATTCATGTCATGTAATATCATGAAGTCTATTATCTACCGATTCTAGTCATGGAATATCATGAAATCTAATATCTACTGATTCATGTCATGTAATATCATGAAATCTATTACCTATCTACTGATTCATGTCATGTAATATCATGAAATCTATTATCTACTGATTCTTGTCATGTAATATCATGAAATCTATTATCTACTGATTCTTGTCATGTAATATCATGAAATCTATCATCTACTGATTCATGTCATGTAATATCATGAAATCTATTATCGACTGATTCATGTCATGTAATATCATGAAATCTATTATCTACTGATTCATGTCATGTAATAATCATGAAATCTATTATCTACTGATTCATGTCATGTAATATCATGAAATCTATTATCTACTGATTCTTGTCATGTAATATCATGAAATCTATTATCTACTGATTCTTGTCATGTAATATCATGAAATCTATTATCTACTGATTCATGTCATGTAATATCATGAAATCTATTATCTACTGATTCATGTCATGTAATAATCATGAAATCTATTATCTACTGATTCTTGTCATGTAATATCATGAAATCTAGTATCTACTGATTCATGTCACGTAATAATCATGAAATCTTTTATCTACTGATTCATGTCATGTAATAATCATGAAATCTATTATCTACTGATTCATGTCATGTAATAATCATGAAATCTATTATCTACTGATTCATGTAATGTAATATCATGAAATCTACATTTTTACTATTATTATTCTACTCTATATCTCATTCCGGTGCAGAGATAATGCGTTAAGGCCCCGTAGTAAGCGTTCAACGATGGTTTGAAAGGGAGATATGTAAATGTTAGATAAATAACGAATGGGCGCTAATATTAAAAAAAAACGATAATAATACGCGAAAATTATGAAAATATTTAACTGACTCGTTTGAAATAGAGCAAAAATCTCTCGACACATGCTTTAGTGGCATGTAAAGATACACCGTTAATTTTTTCATGCCTATAACATATTAAATAACAGAACAAAATGTGTTTTGAATAATTTTCAGAGCTTACTTTGCGATTTTTTTTATCGATTGAATTTCATGTAATTAACGTTTCTCGCATTACAAATGTAAATAAATTATCTGCAAAAATAACTTTTTTTATTCGAACTTATTCGAATTGTGTATTTGTACTGCCTGCCATTGAGGTCAATTTTGGAAGGCATCTTTGTTTGCTGTGTTAGGAGTTTTTTTTTCTGTAAATCTTGTTTTATATTGAAGGAATGTTTTAGTGAAAATCTTTCTGGAAATTACCGTACTAATGTAAACATAGCCCCTATTATGTACACTAAGTTATTTCAGAATGTCAGGGACAGCAACAGTAAGCAGGTAAATATTTAGCATACACGGAGAAAAATGAGTACGGCTTTTTTTAAATCAAGATACTGTTAAAAATGTGATTGCATTATCATTTCCCAATAAAATATATCTGTGTATAAATACACGTTTTCACGCAGTTGCCCTTGTCCGAATCAATATAATGGACGAGGTGCGACAATATTATTATTTTGAAAAATATTTTCTCAACAATTCCTCATAACAAATTCGTGCTTTGCTGATAGTTTGTTATGGCCTCTAGTCATGTTTTTAACAGAAAAAAAGGAATATTTTTACCAGATTTTTAATAAATTAACATTTAATATTTCATATCAGTAGGTTTTCTCTGTGAAGAATCGAAGCAGATACATGAAATTTGACGCAGTTATTATACGTAGTTTATTTTGTAGTTACGATTTTATGCATATGGTAAAATCTATGGTGGGGGAATCATCGGTAAAGTAGATACATGTGTATCTTCTGTATTTGTTTTTTAAAGAGTGGTTGAGCGGTTGAGCATCTGTCAAGGCGATGCCATACGTAGTAATGCAAAATCATGTGTTTTTGGTTTGAAAATTTGGTCGCCTAGAAATGTTTCAGATGCTTCAATTAAATACTGCGAGTAGAATACATCTTGGCCTTTGAAATAATCGAGTATTTTTTTAGATAAGTCTTTTTATAAGCCCAGAAAAAAATAATGTAAAGGCCTATGAAAACTGATTTAAAGTTCAAAATCTCCTACTTACGAATCCATTTTCGGTTATGATTTTATTGTATAATGTGGAAAATTAAGTTATTTACAAAATGATCGAAAAAAAAAATTTATGCCTGAACATCCACAAAATAAAATAAAAGGCACTTTTTGGCCATGTTTTTTTCTTGCATAAATCAAAACAGGCGGATGGTGTTAAGCGGGAATTTAAACCTTATCGCCATCTACGTAAGGGTTGTTATTGATAGGGGCTCAATTTAAAATATTACACGACGTAGTGCATCGCCTTAACGATCACTTTCACCACTCGAATCTAAGAGAACACTATTTTATAATTTGCGTAATTAAAGTCGAACTAAAAAATCATACATAGGGGGTATTTCATCCTCTTGATAGCTTACCCATAGGATAGCGTGTAAGCTAGTCCCAGAGAGAGGTCGTACTTGACGTTATCGTTATAATAATAATATAATATTTGGCTGATTTACATATAATTAGTTTTAAGACACAATAAAACTTTTATCTTTAAGCAACTGCATGAGAACCTTTTTTGCCTTAACTTTAATTGACTTCATATGTCATACAAATGTATAAAGTATAAATAAATATCGGGCGAGTACAGCAGTTTGTGGGTAGTTGGTTTTACAAATCCGACGTCTCAGCGACGCGTTTAACGGCGCCTGTATATCATCTTGTCCGACCGACTTGACGTATTCTAAGATAAATGTCTGAATTTGGAAAAAAACCAAGTCAGGGTTAAGTCGGTTTCTACGTCAGTACGAAAGCTTTTATCTTCTCCGCCTAACCACACGGAGAGCCAAAGCTAACATCGCTATCTGCAAACTTAGCTGTCCAAATTAACCACCAGTTTTTCCATACATTGTTTACCCTGACTGTTTAAATTATTTATTCTTTATCTTGTCTAGATTGTGCTAAAAAAATTTACGGTTGTCTTCTCTCATTAAAATGTTTTACAAATTAACTCCGTTTCACAACAGTAATTGACATTTCAAACTCGTATTTTCGCCAAAAAATACTACATAGGTACTCGTATCTCTTTGAATTTATTAAATTCCGCTAAGACGGTCTCCGTGGTCGAGGGGTAAGGCTCTCAAATCCGGAGGCCGCGAATTCAAATCCCGGTGTGCGCAAGTAAATTTTGTTTAATTATTTTGTGTTGTTTCACAATGTATACATTTAAAACAGCGTGAAGATACTTTCAATATAGCCCTGGTGAAAGATCACCATTTAGAATTGAAACGTTGTTGAAATGGCTTTAGCCGTGCTTTGTGACCAGATCTGAATAGTCAGGTGCTCCCCCATCTTCTCCCACACCCACTGCTTCAGCCTAACTACATACCCCAATGGGGGATTTATTTTTTTTTAATTAAAATCAAATTAATAGATTTAATTAATAGACGATTAAATAGATTTCATATTCTATGGGGTATGATAGGGTGTTATATGTTTGTTATAATAATAAAGGATAGAAACATTACATATAGAAAGAAAGGGCCTTAGATTAAATTTACTTGAACAATTAGAAATCAATAAAAGAACCAATGACCCTAATATAACATTAATTAATAAAGAAAGGAAAATTATTTATTCCCCGCTTCTAAGTATGTTCACAAAACCTAAACATTATAACACATTTAAATAAATTAATAACTGCTACATCATTATTAAACAATTAAGATAACATTAATGTGGGGAAAACAGACTTCAAAATACCCCCACAGAATATGAAATCTGTAGCGTCGATATTAATCCATTGAATAATTAATAATAAATCGCTCGATCTACTTAGGTACGTACTTGCTACTTGGTACGTATTTGCAGCCGAAATCAAAACAAAGCAACCTACCTGTTTCAAGACCTACTTGCATACTCGCGACAATACTAACGCGCACTCAGTCCGGGATACTACGAGAACTCGCCAGAAGGTTCGAGTCTACGGCCTATGCTTAATCGCCGCAATGTCGAAGGTTCCCGAAACACACAGTCCGAGCGAGTGGCCTCGATTTAATTGCAATTTACTACCTACTGTCGCCATCGGCCGGGTAGTATAAATAAGCCCGACGCAGCGAGCCAGCCAGTCAGTTAGTTATCTATCAGCCGTCAGTCTACAAGGTTCAACGAGTGATCACCCGCGTTCTTCTTACTAGCGCGAGGGACACGTACCCGGCTTCGCCCCTATCATCATGGACTCTATCGGGACATCATCATAGCGCCTCGGCCACGTCCGCGGCCAGCGCTACTCGGATTACAAGCGCCCTGGTTCCAGCGTCTCTGACCAGCGCTTCTTCCACGCAACCATGACCACCACGAGGACACGCAGCATCCTCACTGGTCACGCCGTTCCCGTTCAACTGCCCACAAGGTCCGTCGCACCTTCGGCCGTCCCGTCAGCACTGGAGTGCCTGAAGACCTACATTCTTCGCCAGTGCCTGACCTCCATCGAGTCCCGGTCACCAGCGCCCGGCGTCGACTCACTGACCCGCGCTTGACCTGACCAGCACATCACCGCAGCAACCGGAGTATTCAACATTTGTCCTACATCATCTCCTCGTCACGGCTACTGACTCACCAATAAAACACATGTGACCTTCACAACCTTCTTTCATTTCGTGCCTCACCATTGATCCCCAAAAATCTATTGTCACAATTATTTTATCAGTAAATCGGTTTAACCGGTAATAAATCATTTTAAATTGGGAGGGGGTAAAATAGAATCATATAAATAAGTCGTCTAAACGTGGCCAAAACCACACTTTAAAGCGCGCTCTACACTCGCGGCGCGAACGGCCGCGAAGGCCGCGAAACGCGAGTGTGGATCTTGTTCACGCCTTCGCAATCTTCGCGTTCGCGCTTCGCGCCGTTCCCCGATTTTTGTCGGTTTTTTGGCCCGCGACAAAGGGTTTGCGTTTTAAAGCCGCGAACAAGACTGAAGCTTTGCGAGTGTGGATGGACACAGTTCACGCGCGAATCGCGGCGTATGTTCACGGCGTGAATTCACGGCGCGACTTCGCGCGCGAGTGTAGAGCCAGCTTGAAAATGGACTTGAAAGCCGAAACACTTGTAACAATGACCAACAAATACTTGCAAAACTTAATAATTATATTATTAAATTTGATTTTAATTATATTTAAAAAAAATTAAATGGAGTTCTACGAATTAAACACAAAAACAATAAATAAAAACACCAATTGGGGATGCCATATTCTCACTGGTGGGGAGCAGTTAGGACTCTTGCGTGGTGTTCACATACAAAGCGTACACTGTAATGCTGTCCAAAACGTTGGCTAAAGAAGGAGGTAGCGCAACACGGCATAATACCCCAAAAATAAATCACTATAAAACTTTTGGCCTTGAAAAATCTCAAATCATACCAACACATAAGTTATTTAATTTAAACGTTTTCATTTACCTTTTTTATGTGAAACCTCATAAGAGTCCAAACTGCTCCCAACCGTCTGGAGCCAGTGATACTATAGCATCCCCAATTGGGGTATGTTGTGAGGCTGAAGGTGGTGGGAAATGAGATGGGGTGGAGGAGGGTTGGGAAGTACTATTCAGATCAGGTCACCAAACACTATGGCTAAAGCCATTCAAGCGACGTTTCAATTCTGAATGGTGATCTTGACTTGTCGCAAATATACCTGTTTGATTCTTGTATTTTTATTTGAATACCACACAAGAGTCTCAACTGTTCCCAACCGTCTGTAGCCAGTGGGTCCATGGCATTCCCGATTAGGGTATGGCGAGAGGCCGAAGGAGAGTTGGGAACACAAAGGTTGAATTTACCCGACCATTCAATTCTGGTCAACAAACACGGCTAATGCCATTTAAAGCAATTCGATTTTGCATTGCGGTCTTTCACCAGGGCGATACTGAGAGTAATTAGGCATATTATGGGAGTGGGAATTATTTCTCTTTTAACCTAAACTTTCCTTTCACGCAAAGTTTTCTTTACGATGTTCGCACAACCGGTTTTTTTGACATGTTTAATGTTTCATTGTGATGTACAAATAGACATTGGACATCGCATTTATTTATATATACATATATAGATTGTTTAATGAAGACATTTAAACACCGAATTAGAAAATACTAGATACACCCTAGGCCTCGATTCTCGACGAAGTCATTCCACTCAAACAACGAGTGGTTCTACTCACTCGTAGATACACCATGGGCCTCGATTCTCTACGAAGTCATTCCACTCGAACAACGAGTGGTTCTACTCACTCGTAGATACACCATGGGCCTCGATTCTCTACGAAGTCATTCCACTCGAACAACGAGTGGTTCTACTCACTCGTACTCTACTGGTGGATCACATCTTTTTATTCCGAAAATTAAAAGTTACTATGGTGTCTTGTAATGAAAATAGACGTTTTATTGGATAAGCCGCAAACGGACGAGAGTTAAAAAAAGGCTGGAGTTTTCATTCATTCAATAAAAGATATTTCCTTTAATAATAGGTAATATTACACTTTTCCACGAACAAATCATTATTTTTATCGCAGATGACTGTTAAAAATGGTGGTCTGCAATATTTTCAACGAATACGAACGGGTGGCAGTAATTAAATTTTATATATACGTATACAATAAAGTTATTGATTCCGCTTCCTGCAACTAGATTAATACTTACGATTACAATATTTAGCGATTTGCAACTTGGATATACAGGTTGTCCGGAGGTAAAGTGCACAAACTTTGGGAGGTGATTCTGCACGATGGTAGAAGAAAAAATTTCTTTTTTCTAAATTACAATGTTTATTTTCCCATACAAAAATATTTTTCCACGGTAGAATATTAATTTTCCCATACAACCATTTCAACTTTTCAACCTGTAAACTATCTTTAATCATTGGAATTTCGAAAAAAGTTATTTATCTTCAAGGCGATACACTTCGTCGTGTAATATTTTAAATTGAGCCGCTATCAATAAAAACCCTTACGTAGATGGCGATAAGGTTTAAATTCCCGCTTAACACCATCCGCCTGTTTTGATTTATGCAAGAAAAAAACATGGCCAAAAAGTGCCTTTTATTTTATTTTGTGGATGTTCAGTCATAAATACTTAATTTTTTTCAATAACTTAATTTTCCACATTATACAATAAAATTATAACCGAAAATGGGTTCGTAAGTAAGAGATTTTGAACTTTAAAGCAGTTTTCATAGGCCTTATAGATAATTTTTTTCTGGGCTTATAAAAAGACTTGTCTAAAAAATACTCGATTGTTTCAAAGGCCAAGATGTATTCTACTCGCAGTATTTAATTAAAGCATCTGAAACATTTCTAGGCGACCAAATTTTCAAACCAAAAACACATGATTTTTCATTACTACGTATGGCATCGCCAAATTTAAAAGTACATTAATAAAATGTACATTTCTTTTTTGTAAAATCTTCCATTGAATCATAGATTGAGATACTTTTACAAGAATTTGATATTGTGTGTTTGGTGCCTGATGAAATTGTATAAAAACAGATAAAGCCAGGTTGCTTTGCGTTGCACAAGGCACAATCTTGTGTGTTTTATTACACTGGCAATATGATAAGAATAATAATGGCCCCGATAACGTTGAGATGAAAACCAGTGGTTTATAAACTATTTTAGATTCAGAGAATTGTTCGTTATATTAAGTGGTAATTGCTCTCAGTGCCCCGGTCAAATATCACCATTGCAAATAGAAACGTTCTTGCTTTAAATGGCTCTAGCTATGTTTGGTTCCACTGGCTCTGGACAGTCTGGAGTAGTTGGGACTGATTATTTTGAATGAGGGAGATGAAGTTCAGGGAAGGAAAAAGGTACATGGTTGGGTAGAGGAATCTGGGGGTGTCCAGGAGTGAGGAAGGTATGAATCCATCCCTCCCACTGCGGTGCAAGGTGATTGGGTCAAGAAAGTCCTGTTGGAGAGATCATATATTCTCCCTCAACGCTCTCTCGATCCGGCCCGCCACGCAGTAAGTGGAAAGACCTAGGCAAACCTCACCACACTTGAGGCGACCTACGGCAGAGGTGTTGGTTATCCAATAAATGGTGCCCGGGGCGGCGGTACCCATACCCGCCTCGTAAATTGGGCAATATCAAGATATAAAGTCATAAAGGAAGTTGTTGAGTATGCGGGGGGCTTGGTGGGTGTGATAGATTATCCTAGACTGTGTTTGCTGCAACATTTGCTGCGGCATAATCGAATAGTTATAATCTTAGTTAATCGGCTACCCGGTTAATCGATTATTTACCTGTTTACAAGTGTTACCGGATAACCAAATAATAATAATAATAACATTTATTTGCCAATAGATAAATTTTACATATTTTTTAATATAAATTCTATTGACAAAAAGGTCACTATGCATTCCGGATCTCTCCGGGAATGCAGCTGGTTTTCAGCAGTGCCTCCAATATAATAATATTAATATATACATATTTAGGTATAATAATCAACAATAAAAAATTAAATCAAAACAAACAAATAAAAATATAAATAGTAGGTATACAAATCAGTGCAAATTAATAATATAGTCAACAAAAATTCAAAATAAACAATAATCCCAACCACATGCACCTAAGTATCCCATCCATCCATCCCAAATGTCATCCTGGTCAAATAATAATGTAACCGGCGTCCGAATAATCGAGTTTTTACGCTGTCACCTGTTGGGCGAAACGCGGAGATGCGCCGCAGGCTATTTTAATCGAGCGGCATCATCATCGTGATCACGCTTCTCTGTACTTGCAGTGTGGACAATAATAATTATCGTAGAATAACTTGACATTCGCACTTGCAGTACCTACCTACGTACCTATTGGATGTGGACACCTATTTTGTGTGTACAATATTAATAACTGACCGCATTCAGCGCTACACATTGCTATAAAGCAGGGGCGGTCAACCATTCGTGTCCTAGTCGGACAGGAAATATTTTATTTAAGTATTACATTTATATATTTAGATAGTATATTTTATATATTATATTTTATTACAAGGGATAAGGTGGGTAAGTTTATTAAATTATACATAGTTAAAGGACATATATAGGGTTTTCCAATAAGAGGTGTTATTTTGATATTCAATCGTAAAATATCAATGATTTCGTTGCTTGTGTGGCACGTAGCGCCATCTTGTTGAAAGTAAACGTTGTCCAGATCAATACCATCCAATTCCGGCCATAAAAAATCATTAATCATCTCTCGATAGCGCAATCCATTCACCGTAACTGTTGCTCCAGCCTCATTTTCGAAAAAGTAAGGTCCAATGACTCCGCCGGACCATAAACCGCACCCGTTGAGGATAGAGAGGCTTTTCAACAATAACTCTTGGGTTTTCCGAGCCCCAGATGCGACAATTTTGCTTGTTGACGAAGCCACCGAGGTGGAAATGGGCCTCATCACTCAAGATGATTTGCATTTGATTCACTCAAGTGAATTTTAATAATTTCAATGCGTTGTTGAAGCGTGTATCGTTCCATTTTTATTAATGGCGTAGTTTCTACTTGTCAAATGTCAAAAAATGACAGCTTTAAAAGTAACATCTACCGAAATAGCGGGCTATTCAAAATAACACCTCTTATTGGAAAACCCTGTAGTTAAAGTTTTGCAACATCTTAGTAATTACGCCTGGGACGAGAACTGTTATTATGCTTAGAATGTAGAAATGACTCGTAATAAGAAAATAATCAATAGTAAAAAAATGTGTGGAGACATGAGGAAAAATTTTGAAATCTTTAAATAGTATAAAATAATATCGCTTTCCGCATCTGTCTGTTTGTGCGCTTAGTTCTTCTAAACTACGCAACGGATTTTGATAAGGTTTTCACTATCATTTAGAGAATTTCTCCCGGAAGGTTTATATATATAATACGTGCATATTATATTTATAGAAAGTAGAGAAAAGTAGATGTTTCGATCAAGTCGTATAAAAATTTTTCGCGCGATTACTTTATGAAATACATCAAAATAATGTAGGAAGGAATTGTATTTCTTAAAAAGGCCTACAGAAGACGATGGTATTTGTCTATATCCGAAGGATAACTCCCAGAAACGCCGGGTACACGTCAGCTAGTCAACAATAATTACATGTGTAATAATTTTTCTCTGTGGAATATGTTGTGTTATTATTTATTTGCTACATTAGTGTTGTTGTTGGCTTCTATATGAAGAAGCTTAGTGTTTATTATTCGTCCTAATGAAACTATTCAATATTCCTTAGCGTAAATTAATTACATAATATACTATCTTAATCTCAACTACTTTTTTAGTAATATTTTCTTGTAAATGGAGATATGTATCTAATAATCCGCCAAATATCTTTATAGCTCCTTACATCTATGTATTTTGATTTTCTCTGATATTTTTTTGTTGTTTTTAATTTTTGTTAAAAAAGCGGGTGCTTTTTGGCCATTGATTATTTTCCTCTTTAAAATTATTTTTCTGATTAACTTCTTTCTTTGTGACTTATGTCTGTATATTTTTTTTTCATTGATCATAGTTCTAATTGTTTTAATTTGTAGTCGTTACTTCATAATATGTATATCCATCGTTGTCATATTTAGGTTAGGTTGTTTCATTTTTATAATTGATCTGCATATTTATTTTACTATATAAATTGCCGGAATATGAAACAAATACTTCACACAATACAATACCTAGATATGAAACAAATACTCCACACAATACAATACCTAGATATGAAACAAATACTCCACACAATACAATACCCAGGTATATCCATCGTTGGCTAGTTAAGTTAGTTTAGGTTAGGTTAGGTTGGGCTAGGATAAATGGTTCTTTGTTGTGTCTAGGAATTTAAATATTTTTTTGATTTTTTGTCCATGGGGTAATTGCATCGACCAAGTAAACTTTTTATTTTTTAAATTATGTATATACTCTTTATTTCTCATATTCATCTCGGAAAATAGAATATTTTTGTGCATTATTTTTTTTTAAGATTTGCATAATTTCTTGATGTGTTTATTTCGGTGAAATCAACCCAGCAAACTTCAAATAAAAACAAACAAGTGTGTGGAAAATACAACTAATATTTTGTCGACAAATCGAAAAAAACAGTGCTAATAATATCACCCCCTTGGGGTGATATTTTTTTAAACTAAAATGGAACTATAAAATTGTCCGATAATCTTCTATTTATTTAAAGAAGAATGTCGTGGATTTGATTTGTATACAAATTCACAGTTTTATTCCGAGACTGATAATTTTTTTAACACTTGACCTTAAAACAAGCGGAATTGTCCCTGTCTACATTCAGGCGATGCACTACGTCGTGTAATATTTTAAATCGAGCTGCCATCAATAACACTCCTTACGTAGATGGCGATAAGGCTTAAATTCCCGCTTAACACCATCCAGTTGTTTTGATTTAGGCAAGAAAAAAACATGGCCAAAAAGTGCCTTTAATTTTATTTTGTGGATGTTCAGGCACAAATATTCAAATGTTAATTTTATAAATAACTTAATTTGCCACATTATACAATAAAACCATAACCGAAAATGGGTTCGTAAGTAGGAGATTTTGAACTTTAAAGCAGTTTTCATAGGCCTATACATTATTTTTTTCTGGGCTTATAAAAAGACTTATCTAAAATATACTCGATTATTTCAAAGGCCAGGATGTATTCTACTCGCAGTATTTAATTAAAGCATCTGAAACATTTCTAGGCGACCAAATTTTCAAACCAAAAACACATGATTTTAAATTACTACGTAGTGCATCGCCTTAAATTAAAACTCTGTGCAAAGTCAGGGCAACGCCGGAGACAACGGCCAGTATAATATAAGTTACTTTGTGGCATTGTCAGACCACTGTCAGGGTCAAGAGAGGCACACGTGCCCGCTAGTCGGGCGCCCCTGATCTCGGCTCTTTAGTATTCAAAAGCTTACGCAATACATATTATATTTATGTAGTAGTCGCATTTCCAACCTATGTAGGTACTCTACTCAGTACTAGCGCCGCCCGCAGCGATCTTTCCACAGCATCCGTCGAATAGTATTTAGTTAGCGGGGAGATCTAGTGTCGCGATATTCTAAACATATAAATGCGTTCAGAGGTAAATCGCGTAAATGTTAAGCCAAAACGCATACATGTTAAGCTAAAGTGTGTAAATGTTAAGTTAAAACACGTAAAATGTTAGGTTGATGGTGGAATGTAAAACTGTATCGGTTAATTTGAGCTTAAAGCTCTAAAATGAGTTCGAAAATGGAGCAAAGCGTGTAACTTCGAAGCAACGCTTGTTAAATTGGTTTAAATCGTGCAAATAAAAGCGTATAATTGAAGCTGTCGTGTAACTAGAAAGTTAAATCATATAAATGTGAAGCTACAACGTGTTATTTTCTGAATTGAATTTCTACCGGGGTAATTCGTATAAAATTTATGCTACGATGTGCAATAATGAAGTTAACTTTTTGAGTATTGGGTTAAGTGGTTTAAAATTGTAGTTATACTTACGAAGCTAGACTTATAACTGCCAAGCTAAAATTTACTTGTAACTACGAAGCTAGGCTTATAACTGCCAAGCTAAAATTTACCTATAACTACGATGCTAGGCTTATAACTGCCAACCTAAAATTTATTTATAACTACGAAGCTAGGCTTATAACTACCATGCTAAAATTTACCTATTCGTTTACACGTGTTTATGATTTAAGCTATAACGTTACTCTGTAATTTTTCATTTTAAAACTCCAATTTGTAACTTTTCACTTCAAACTTTTAACTTCGCTTTGAAAATGATCAATTTATAACTTAATTTCCATTCTATAACTTTACACAATACCATACATGTCTAACTTTTCACTTAACTTCAATCTGTAACCTTTCACTTTAAGCCCCCGCATTCCCAATTTCTCACTTAACTTCAATCTGTAACCTTTCACTTTAAGCCCCCGCATTCCCAACTTTTCACTTAACTTCAATCTGTAACCTTTCACTTTAAGCCCCCGCATTCCCAATTTCTCACTTAACTTCAATCTGTAACCTTTCACTTTAAGCCCCCGCATTCCCAACTTTTCACTTAACTTCAATCTATAACCTTTCACTTTAAGCCCCCGCATTCCTAACTTTTCACTTAACTTCAATCTGTAACCTTTCACTTTAAGCCCACGCATTCCCAATTTCTACCGATTTATAACAAGTTTCTCTTTTACCACAAACTTTAAAAAAAAAATTATTTTTGACAATAATATCTATACATTTGTCATGCTAAAACGTTAATATTATGAAATTCCCTCGATAGAAAAAAATCGTTGCGTTAAAAATTAAGTTACGAAAATTATTATAAATACGTCTTGTTCTTTTATTTAATATGTTCTAGGCATGAAAAAAATCACAGTGTATCTTTAAATGCAACTAAAGCATTTGTCGAGAAATTTTCGCTCTATTTCAAACGAGTCGTGTTTTATTAAATATTTTCACAATTTTCGCGTAATTATTATCGTTTTAAGCGCGCATTCGTATTTACATGTCTCCCTTTCAAATCATCTTTGAACGTGCCTTAAAAGTTTACATTGTAACTTTTCGCTTTAAACTTTGCTTTGAAAATTATCGCTTTATAACTCAACATTAAAATTTTTCATTTTATAAAATGATATACTTGTCTAACTAAAATGTTATACTTTTTAAAAGAGTTTAATCAATATGGTTTAGCTGTGGATTTCCGAACCAAACGACTGTAAATAATTTTACTACAAGGTTAATCTTGACGCTTCTGGGTTGGAACGTGTAAAATTGAAGCTTATCGGTAGAAAACGGAGCCTTTGCTACATCGCAAAAAACTAGCACCATTGTAAATGCGCTGCTTATGCGTTAGAAGGCACATTTACGTTATGTTTATATACATATATAGGCCTTTTCAAGGCACAAAACCCCTTTCAGAAAAGTTTTCCCGCATAACGACGTAAATGCGGGTCGCTTGGCAGAAATTGCCACCATTTTGGAGCTACTTAGGTTGTATTATGAAGCGCTAATAAATAAAAACTACAAAATGAATCAAATTCGTGCTTGGTCGTATGGTTGTGTCACGATCGGGCAATAAAGAAGTTAGTTATAAATATTTAATATTGAAACAACCAACACACACTTGACACACACAGACACACACAAACTCACACAGACACCCACAGACACACACACACACTCTGCTTCATTCACATTCATTCGAGGGGTAAAAACTACCAGTAAATGCCACCATTCAAAATCGAAAAGTTGTTTCAAACGCAAATTTGAATAGCCAGATGCCTCCCAACCCTCCTCTTAACGTCTCCTTCCTCTCGACGCTCTCTTTGGTCTCATAACATACCCCAATTATTGGGAATTCCATAGTCCGACTGACTCCGGATGGCTGAGAGCAGTTGGGACAAAAATTAATCAAAAACAGAAAAAAACATAATTTTCACAACTACATAGCTCACTGTTCCAGAGGTGTTGCGTCTTGGTACAGTAATTCAAATTATACATATATTAAAACCCTGCATTCCAAATTTCTACCGATTTGTGAAATACTTCACTTGAACACTTTTTTAAGCCTTTAAAAAATATATATTTTTGAAGATTATCACTATTCAGATTCCGTGTTAAAAAAAGTAATTACATAATACATGAAATTCCCTCGATAGAAAAAAAATCGAAAAGTATGCTCCGAAAATTATAAAAAAAAAAAATCTGATTCTGTTATTTAACATGTTATGGGTACGCAAAAGATAAGTCTTGCTTTATTAAATCTTTTTACAAAGTCGCTTACGCCTATTAATTACAATATTTTTTTGTATTAGCTTGTATAACTATCATTTGTATTTACATATCTCCCTTTAAAACCATATTCAGTTATCTTTTTCTTCTTTTTGAACGCTTATAATGGAGGCCTAAAGATTCGGACGAGTGCCTTCGTAATAATAGTTTGCCGTCTACAGTTTACAGCAATAAGGTTCCGCATATTTCCAATTACCTATTGGCGATATTGTGCGGAAGTGCTAACACCGTAAAATCCACCAAACCGTGAAGGTCACGAGACCACGAGAGTCGAGAGAATACATTCTCACCTTTGTGTGTTTTATTAACTTTTATAAATTTGAGGTCCCGTTGTTATTCCCATAGTTATTCAGTTTTTTTTATTATTATGTTTGATTTATGTACGAAGCCGCAGATACACATGCTACTCTCAAAAGCTTGCCAGTACCGGTATTCAGCATGCCAGTTGCATGATGTGTATAAGGTCGCGCTAGTAATTCGCATGCCAGTAGCGCGCATGCCATTCAATCATTATTATATGCAAACTTACTTTTATATTTTATGCTTTGCTATATCTATCTATATAAATATAAATGTTTGCCACCGATTGCTTTGAAATTTTGACAAACGTTGCATCCGAATACGCGTGTGTTTTTATATACTTTTATTATATAGATTTCACATGTGAGGGGTAAAAAACGTATTTTTTAAAAAACAGCGCCACCTGTTGGACGTAAAAGCAATACGCACTATTGTTTCTATATCTGGGCAGAATCACTGAGGTACAGCAACGCGTGGGGGGGTAGAGCTAATGAATAATAAATAAATAAATGTCTGAACGCACTCTGCCAATAGCTAGCAGAGTAAACACACGCGCGTTTGCTGTTTCGTTGCTTTTTTACAAGTTGATATTTTCGCCATCAAAATGGCTTGGTGAGGCGATGAAGATTCACTATGCAGCTACAGTGTTTGCAGAGGTTTGCTACTGTACAATTTACACTGCAGTTCGTTACAGGGACTTCCATCTTAGCCAGCTAAGAAAATAGCGATGAGAATAGCTAGCATGCCTGTATCTAGCGTGTGAATACTGACCGATAAGCACCTGAGTAGTTAGCACGCCAGCTACTCGCCAAAAGCATGCTTTTCACTGGCAAGTGTATATGAGGCTTTAGTTATAACTACACGCTTACGGGAAGTCTGGTTACGTTGAAATATCTACCCTGCATTTTACATTTCACTGTCAAATATATGACAGGACATTGTCTTGTATTTAAATAAATATGACAGGACATTGTCTTGTATTTAAATAAATATGACAGGACAGTGTCTTGTATTTAAATAAATATGACAGGACATTGTCTTGTATTTAAATAAATATGACAGGACAGTGTCTTGTATTTTTTATTTATTTGCATACCGCATAAGAGGCCTAGTGGAGAAAGTAGGACTATCACATCCCCAATTGAATAGCGAATTTATCAAAACTCAACAATTGATTTACCGAGATGCACATAATATTCTGATTTTTTTTAACTTTGTTTAAACTGTACGTCAAAAATTTTTACGCTTATATTTATGTTCAACTTACAATTTTTTCACGTAGATTGATAAAAAAAAAAATGCGCCCGAAAAAAATTCACCTACGACATATGTTAATATAACATAAATTCAAAAGATGTAATATAAACTATATACAATGTGTCCGGAGGTAAAGTGCGCTAACTTCGGGAGGTGTGTCGACATGATGGTTTTTTTTTTTCCTTTATTCGTAAAGTATATTTGAATACAGTTTTTTTTACATGCTTTTCGACTACCACACTAGACACATGTCCGTATTATGGTAGTCGATGGTAGAAGTAAAAAAATATAAATAACTTTTTGATATCCCAATGTTTATTTTCCCATACAAAAATATTAATATATGTTGATATAATTAAATTTTAATTTATGTACCACCTAACTCTCCGTGTTTCGAATTCTTGACTTTTGAGTCAAGAAGCTTATCGCTCTGGACTATTATCTAAAGCCATTTGAAGTAAAGCACGATTCGGAGTGGTTTTTCTCTCAGTGGCGATACTGAAAGCATCTACCGCTCTAGAAACAAAAAAAGCCAATATTGATCTCGTGGAACGCCTCTGCTGTGTACTCGACCCTTCACATAAAGACTTCTGAAATATTAAGGCGACATACGACTTTGATAACGGGGGTTTGCTCGACGCTCACATTTTAATTATTTCTGATGAACGTACTCCAAAAATCTAAAATATCTCTAGAGGGATCCCCACAGATGTAACATTTTTATATTTAAGATTAATAAAAACATGACCTTACCATTAAAATATTTTATGTAAAACGGTTTGAAAATTTTATAAAACGTTTTTCAACTATAAAATTAGCGGTCAGCACCAGATTTCATTTTTTAGACGATGAATTAGTAACTTTCCGAGGGATCCCTCTAGAATCATTTGAGATTTTAGTAATACGTTCATCAGAAATAATTAAAATAAACCCCTTTGGAAAGATCGATTTTCTAGCCCTGCTAGGGCAAAGTCGACCGTAGGTCCGTCCATAACGCCGGGCCGCGCGCCGAACATTGTTTTTACTCAACTGCATCACTTATGTCGTTAGGATTCCTACTATATTTTAGAGATTTGATCTGTCAAATTCAACCGCAGGTCTGTCCAATACACCAGGGCCGCGAGTCGCATATTTTTGTGCACGGCCGCTTCACTTACGTCGTTAAGATTCTAGCTTTATTTTAGGGTATTGTCTCGTCTTAAGTACACAAAATTTAAATGCTAGATACCTCCCTAAATACTGAATAGTGTTTACTTCTATACTTATTACGCCTTAGCCTGGCTTATGATGCTTGTATTTTTATGTCTAACCTTGCCTTTTTATCAAGGTGATTTAGGTAAATTGGATAACTTCCAGGAATATAAGCACATAGCAAGCGTGGCATGCTTCAACTATTAAAATTCAATCATCTGTATATTTTTTTAATTACATCCTCTGAAAAAAATGTTTTTTAAATACGTCTATTTGAATTTGACTTTTGTTTTCTGTGATGAATGAATGCAAATCTTATAAGCGGAAATTAATCCACTTCCCGACATCCGATCGAGCTAAAACTCGGCAGACAGACTGCGACACAAGCGGACATATACTCATTTTTCTGAAATCGGATGACATTACAGCAGTTTATACCAAAATAATTATGTCGGTCCTACCCGATCGGCATTGGGCGAGGCTGGTAGAGATGTCGACTCCAGTTCCTGGGTAGGAATGTTTAATCCTCAGTCAAATAAAACAGTTTTAAAATAAATTTTAATATAGACTAGTATCATAGTGAAAAAGCTTTGTTTTGAACAGGTCGATTTAAAATATTTTATATCCAACTAGATGGTATATGGAGGGTATTTTAGTTGAAAATTACTTTCAGATCTTGACACCAAATATAGCTAAAGCCATTAAAGCAATGCCTAGATTCTTCATGGTGGTCTTTCACCTGGGCGATACTGAGAATATCAGCTACTCGGAAGATCGATAAAAATCGTCTTATTATCTGCACTTCTTAGATCTCTTATTGGACGCAGGATTCTTGGTATTTTGCACATGTAAACTGGCAACAATATAACTTGATTTTCCGTGTTGTTTTTTCCTTTTCGTACAACTTTTTTCACACTTCAGAACTCACCGTCGAAACTGTTAGGACGGGTTTTTTCAGTTCATAAAATTTAAATGTTAATTTTCAAGTTCTGTGTAAGTTCTGTTGAAGTTTTGTTATTATTTCGGTACTGTGCAGTATCTGGACCATAATGCTGTAAAATAGAACATTAATGGGACTTACACAGAACTTGCAAATTAACGTTGAAATTTGACGAATTGTTCAAATTCTGTGAAACATCCCGTCCTTAGAATCATAGTGAAAAATACATGTTTTTTTAGAACTTTCATAAAACTTTTTACTCTCTTTAAAGCCCACCGTTGCAACCATTAGATTAAGCATGTACTTTTTATTTGTCCTTTTCGTAAGAATTTTTCTCTCTAATCTCACCGTTGAAACTATTAGATTCATCAATATACAAGATTTTTATTTTATTTGTCCCTTTCGTAAAACTTTTTTTCACTCTTCAAATCCTACCATTGAAACTTTTAGAATCATCAACATGCAGGAAGTTTTTCTATTTGTCCTTTTCGTAAAACTTTTTTTCACTCTTCAAATCTTCAAATCCTACCACTGAAACTATTAGAATCATCAACATGCAGGATGTTTTTCTATTTATCCTTTTCGTAAAACTTTTTTTTCACGCTTCAAACGCCCGTTGAAACTATTAGAATCATCAACATACAGGATGTTTTTTTTTTATTTGTCAATTTCGTAAAACTTTTTTCATACTTCAGAGCTCACTGTTGAAACTGAAACGTAGCAGAATGCATCAAATAGACTTAAACGAGCGATTCCTAAGCTTATTTGGAGTTAGAAAATGTTAGAAAAATATAATGTAGAAAACAAAAAAAACCCAAATTAAATGTAGAAAACATTTTTACTCTACTTTATGATTTTATCTGTTATACACAGTTTTTATCTGTCCAATGCTGTGGGAACAGGACACTGCATATCTCGTGGTACAATCGTGCTGGCATTAGGCTCTTGTCGGTGGCAACATGTGAAAGGAAAAGAAAACGATTTGTCATTGAAATAAAATGTTACTGGAGACTGTCATCTACATTTTTACTCCAAATAACCTCAGGAATCGCCGGTTTAAGTCTGTTGGGTTCATTTTGATAAACCCTGTGCTATATCTTGACCAGCTGACGTGTGCCCGTCGTTGCTGTGGGTTACCCTTAGGATATAGACATACACTTCCACAAACTTTTCTGCAGGCCTTTTTAAGATATACAATTCCGTACTACATTATTTTGATGTATCTTCTAAGGTTTAGCCAGCGTTAGCAATGTAGTGCTAGAAAAAATATTTTTACACTTGATTATAAAACATCGACTCTTCTCTACTTTCTATAGTTAAAATATTCATGTTTTATATATGTAAACCTTCCGGAAAAAATTCTCTAAATGATAGTGAAAACCCTATCAATACCCGTTGCGTAGTTTAGAAAAACTAAGCGCACAAACATAAGGCAATTATGTTATTTAATAACATCACTTTCATGAAAGTTTTATTAAATTCACGCGCTAAAAGTTAATAATTAATCTCGCTTTTTCCGATAAGATCAAATTATATTATCCACAATATGAAATTATTAATGGATTAAAACTGATAAAATAACACAAATAATAGTAAATATATTGAATTATACTACAATGTGAATTGGTCATTAAAATAGAAATTATTTTGAAAAAAAAAAACATGATTTTAATCACAAATTCCAAATCAACACGCGCATGGCGCGCATGCGTAAAAGTAGCGCATACGCAAAATGCAATCTTGCGAGACATTTTTTATTAGTTATAATTCTAAATAAAAACCATACAGTCTTTGTACACAATGTGTAACGAAAACACCGTTTAGCGGTTGTGAAGTTTGTTTGATTTATTAGTAAGACCGATTATATATATTCCAGTTTCAACTTAAACTACTAAAAACTCTAGTTTCTAGAACAATAATTATATTCTTATCGCGTCTAAGCTTCTAAACAAACTTGGCAAACAACGCGATAAGACTTTGAGTTTTTTCCCCTATATAATATTATTCTAATTTTAAGTTTTATTACTGAATTAAGATAAGTAGGTAGGTACCTACGTATTCAACACTTTTTCAACTAATAAAAAGTTGATTTATATAAAATTTATTATGTACATTGGTTTTTTGATTTTAAAGCAAGTATTGAATTTTAGGTTGTGAGATATTTGGTTGATTATAACGTACGTTATAATCTATGCGTTCATAGATGGCGTTAATTTCATTATTTTATTACAATACGCTTTTTGCAAGTTATGCTTTTAAATATAAATATGAATAATTTGATTGCGTCCGTAAATACAATATTGGTTTGAATCATCGACACAATATTGTATTTGTATGCCTTTCTTGAAAGAATTGGGTTTTAATACGGACAAAACTCTATAACTACTACTAAATTCATGTTTGTTTTGGAGTATCATATTCTTTTCTTCAGCATCACCAGCAGCCGACAGCTGCTATATACTACATACATGTCTGTTATGTTGGGATCGGGAGGGAGAGTCAGCTGGGCCTTATTGTAGGGAATTCCTCCACATTCGCCTGTGGGAAATATGGGAAATCGCAGAAAACCATATCGAGGAGGAAACGGTTGCCTGAAACAGAGGCGGCCTTCAGTAACATCGGTATATGATGTCCGGGGTGTGTGCTTATTTATGTATATATGTAGATGCGATACCGTGTTGCCAGCTCCAATCCTCTAAGAGCTGGTTAACAATATAATTTAGTGCGTTTTTTTTCGTTTAGTTTTTGTGTAGCCGTCGATTATCGGATACCAAGAACTTATCTTAGCCCCGTAATATTATTTCACCACAATCTTCCATTACACATCGACAGGGAAAACGTAGGCTAAAAAAGGAGGAAGCCATAGACATATGAATATTAGTAGACCTGCCCTAAGTGATTAAAAGCGTATTATTCCCCACTCCCCATACCGGTTCCATTGGAGCCGGCTGTGCTCGCGTATGGCCTCAAGTGAATTTAGAAAAGGTGACGTCATCATTATTGTACGAACTAGCGTCGAGCTATGGTCGAGGCATCATCGGTTCATTTTACGAAATAACACGGCAAAATGGTGGCTTGTGCTATGAAAACTTGTAAAAATAGATGTGAAAAAGAGAATAAACCCAATTGTCGTATTACATTCCATATATAAGCATTATTTTACTTTATTTTAAGCATATTCACATCGTATAATATGGATCAGTTGTAGAAACATATACTATCACATCGAGATACGTCTGGACGCGAAACACAAAGCTGGTTGGTTGCTGGGAAGTAAATTATGAACATTTATAAAAGTGTCTTAACTAAATACGTAAACGAAATATTCGACTCTGAAAATAGAAGAAATTTATTTTGCCGAATTTGGACTTCGCAAATTTGTTCATAACGTGGCGAGTAATTTGCGCTCCCATGTAAAAATGTCTATTCATTCAAATGCAGATTTTACTTTTAAGAACTAAATGGTGATATTATAATGCGAGATGCCTATTTACTGTCAGATTGATTTATTGACGAATCACAGTCAGCTTTCCTCTCTGCGTCCCGCAACTCTTGTTTTAACCCCTCGTCCTTAACTTCTCGTCTATTAATATTCATATGTCTGTGGAGGAAGCGCAGTACGGCATGATAACCCAAAAAATAATCACCATAACACCGTTCGAGAGTTTTAGCTGTTTCAGCTTAGGTAACGCATTGTGGGTTAAGATACTGGAGATCTTAAAAATACCTACATCAACTATGAACAAATAAAACATTGCTATTAAACTGGATTACAATATGCTTATCTTGCTTATTACGCGATATGACCAAAAATACTTTCTTACATACCGTAAACTGGTTTAACATTATACAAAGGAATTTTTTATTATTTTTATTATAAAACATTTTTTTACTATTTATTGTTCTATAGTTATTCCGTTAATCTACAATTAGGCAATTTTTCAACAAAATGTACATGCTTAATTACAATGTAAATATGTATAAATAATATTATTACTAATTATAAATGTACATAATCTCTATTATACAGGGTTTTCCAATGAGAGGTGTTATTTTAATATTCAAAGAAAAGTGTCATTTTTTAATATAAATGATCGAATGTTTATTTTATTATAAAGAGGAAGGTATGCCGTTAATAGTGAAAAATAACATCAGCCAAATGACCACCACGACCACGCCTACAGGACCATATCCTTTTCATGAAATTTTCCATAACCAAATCTCAAAGTGGCTGCCTTATGTCCTCGATAGCCTCACGGATTCCATCTTTGAGGTCTTGAATCGACGCTGGGCTGTTGGCGTAGACCTTCTCTTTCACGTGGCCCCAAAGGAAGAAGTCGCAAGGTGTTAAATCAGAAGATCTCGGTGGCCAATTGTGATCATCTCTTCGAGAGATAACACGGTCCGGAAACTTTTCCCGTAAAAGATCAATGGTTTCGTTGCTTGTGTGGCACGTAGCGTCGTCTTGTTGAAAGTAAACTTTGTCCAGATCGATACCATCCAATTCCGGCCATAAAAAATCATTTTATGGCCGGAATTAAATACACATAACACCTCTTATTGGAAAACCCTATACTAAAATAAAATGCGCTTAGTTCTTCTAAATTACGGAACGAATTTTGATAGGGTTTTCACTATCATTTATAGAATTTCTTCCGGAAGGTTTATATATATAAACATGCATATTATATTTATAGAAAGTAGAGAAAATTCGAGCAACACCGGGTACACGTCAGCTGGTCAACTAGTATTGTTACTAATTATATTCAGATTATTATTATTGGCACACATAATCTAAAATAACACTAAATCTACATGCTAATTAATAATTACTATTGATTGATAGTGATGATTAGTATAAATTATTTCCACTTTAAGCCATGTTTTCAGCACGTATGTGAATCTATTTGGGAATTTGCAATTTTTTATATTACTCTGCAACATGTTGAACATTTTAGTCTCGTAATTTTGATATAAGTATAATTTTAATAATAACAAAAAAAGTAATTACGCAAAGCTGCCAAAAGGCGGGTTGTCTGCAGGTTCTACCATTTTTCTTTAATTTAATAAACATAACACATAATCATTTTGTTGGTAAATGTAGTTAAATTTTATTTCACGACAATCTGTAATGCGCTAGTCTCCTCTTCGGATTGTAAATGAACTAACTAACCATCACGCCGTTTCATCGCAGGGGTAGGCAGAGAGGACGGATCGCCAAACAAATCGGTCTTGGCACACACTCCTTGCCTTATTCACATTAATACATCGTCTCAAATATACTATTATTCTGACTCTTGACATGGCGTGACACAAGTATCTGATTCATGTGATCGTGCCGTGTTTTAATCGGGCGTCCCCGACTTCTGCTACTACTTCACATTTGAGTCGTTCATTTGCTCTACTTGCCCAAACCATCTAAGCGTCCCTTTCTTAATCTTGATCCGGATTGTAGCTGCTTCCTTTATCACGTTTCCACTCTTCTTCCCTTGGATTATCATTTGGGTAATTTTTGTAAATATTTCACATTCAAATAATTGTGGGTGTCCATTCTTATAATTTTTTTTTTAATTCCTTCCAGTATCAGTTTGGTAAATTTTATAAATCATGATAAAAACTCAAACGTTTTTATTTATCTATATAAATACAAATGTAAATGTTCGTTTGTTTCAAAATCTAAAATCTCAAAATGTTCGTCATCGATTGCTTTGAAAGCTCGTTATTTTAATAATCTAAAATTGCGAGCGTAATAGAATTCATAAGAGAAAAAAAAACGAAATTACAAAGTTTAAAGATATTTAAAAGTCACCCTTTAGTGGGGATCACATTGTCCCTTTATGCCTCGTATAAAAATGACAAAAGTCATCCTTCAGTCGGGATTACATTGTCACGTTATGCCGAGTATAAACTGGACAAAATTTTCGCGAGCTGAGCCGCGAATTATGAGACAGGAACGAAGCAACCGCAAGCGGCGTTTCGAGCCGTTATTTTCCGGTAATTCGTGAGTGGAAATGTTATCCTGTTTATACTCACCCTTATAGATATTATTTTTAATCACTTGCAAACTCGCATGATCCGGTTCATAAATTATCAGTGATGTGGAACGGAGGAAAATTAATCAATACGTTTTTAACAATATTTCAATATGTGTTACTATTAGAGAGGATAGACTGTCACATAACTCTGTCTCAGTGCACTCTCTTTACTTCATTCACATTCATATATAGACTGTGGCAATTTAATACACTAGGAAAGTGATATAAGTTCTGAAAGAGGCACTATTGAGTGCTAATATCTCGCCGAAACGTGTTCCACTATTAAAACACGATAAGCGTTGTGCGTAGACCGGATTTGATAGTTTAGTTGGAGGTCAATTTGAGATAAAAAAAATTTGAACCTATTTTTTCGCTTCATGTCTCATCTAAATATAATATTATATCATAGGGTTAAATAGGTTACGTTAATAGGCAAGTTTAAAAAAAATCATTTTTAATGACTTTAGTGCTCGATGTCACCCCGAGTGACAAATGTTTTCCCTAGTGACAAATGTCATCCCAAATGTCAAATATTACCCTGAGTGATAAATGTCACCTCAAGTGACAAATGTTACCCTGGGTGACAAATATCACCCTCATCGGTCAGTATCACCCCAGAATGATCAATGTCACCCCAGTTTAAGTTTCGTTAATAAATTCGCCGCAGATTACCAAATGCATTGTTTGTTCCGTTTACTAAGAACTATAAACAATGTTTATACCCTGATAACTTTTTTTATCAGAATTCAGACCGATTATTATACTAGTAGAACTGCATGCAGTGTTCTTCTGAAATTATTAAGGAAAACATTAAATTTATAACAACAAAATAAAATAATTGTTAAATTTACGGGTGTGGCAGCTGTCGATGTCGCCCGAATACTTCCGACCGCGAACGAACTCAATGAACTATCTATACACCTCAATGCATAGAGGTGCACAGTTTAATTCTTATTCAGAGTTAACTTCTAGATTTGAATATAAAGCGTAGTGTTTTCTCGTTCTAACCCAGTTTATTTCATATTTCTGTAGAACTGCATTTAGTGTTTCTTCTGAAATTATCAAGGAAAACAGATATTTATAACAATAAAATCATATGATTGTTAAAATTAATTAAAGTGCCGAGTTTGTGAATTTGTTTGTTGTAAAAGTGAATATAGTGGAAAATTAAAACTTTATTAACTTCGAGTTCAGCATGTCGCACAGATGTAAGTTTTTTCAAATTTTTTATACCTCCTAGAATCCCAAATACTCCCGGTAAATATTTACCTAACCGCAGCACTTTTAACAGGCACAGATTATTAAAATTACACTTAATTACTACAAGATAAAAAAAAACATTTCTCTTGAGAGAGTTGGTTAAATGTGCAATCAAATTCAATATTGTTATTTAATTTTAAAGTTTAAAATTTTCTCTATAAAACCTCCCCTTTGCCGCCATTTTCGATTTTTTTGTATGATTCTGACGTTTGCGAAAGTGTTGTTTCAATCTAAGTACGCATAAATAATTTGATTAACCCAAACTACGAACCTGCTAACCTATTTTGTACATGTACATTTGTTTCTTGTAGTAATTGTTGAAACGAAGTGTATTTTCCATAGTCTGTGCCTAAAATTGCAGCGGTTAGGGAAATAATAACAATTTGGGAGGCGGGTGTGGGTACCGCCGCCCGGGAACCATTTATTGGATAACTAACAATTCTGTCATAGGTCACCCCAAGTGGTTCGCTACGTTTGGTGGCTTAGCAGGAGTGCCCGGGTTCATGGGGTGAGATTTGTCGGTGGCTTGGCGGCCGATGCGTCTGCCCACCAACTGCGTGGCGGGCCAGGTCGGGAGAGGCTGGTTGAGGGAGATCTTTTGACCTCTCCAACAGTAAGACCTGTTGGAACATCGTCTTGCACCGCCGTGGGAGAGATGAATTCATACATCTGTTACTCCTGGACTGACCCCCAGATCTACCCACCCCTTATACCTTATTCTTTTCCAGAACTTCTTCTCCTTTCTTAAAAAAGACCTTGCTTTAAGGGTTTATATACAGTCAGGAAGCCCAAAAAAAGGGATTTTTCAAGATTTTTTTCTGAGAAGTCTTTTTAATTTATTAAAGTAAAAATTCGTACACATATTATGGTAACTTCAAACAGTATTTTAAGAATTTTTATTTGTAAAAATAATAATTTTGAAAGCTGCTATAGCTGATCTCCAGAAGCTCCTCTAAAAAAAGGCATCTTGCGGTGACCATCATATCTCTGAACTGGATCATCTAAAATGAAAAACCAAACGGATTTCTTTATAATAATAAATATTCCTCTAATTGATCGAAGGACAGAGCAAAATAATTTTTATTTGATAAAATGGCGGCTTCTCAAAAAAAAATCGACTTATTACCAAAATTTTGGCCTAATATTGTTTATATCCAAATATATATTTATCGTTGAAAACAGGCCTTCGATTAATAACTCTAAAATATACTTCAGCAGCTTGTGTTAAAATTTGAGACTGATCGGTTGAGCCGTTTCCGAGTAATCTTGGTCACCGACTAAAAACACAGTTTTGAGAAAAACGCGTTTAAAGTTTGAAAAGCACTTTACATAGATTAATTTTTTTTTTCAAATTACATCGAGTCGTCTATTCCAGGACCATATAATACATCCTCCGCTCCTTCGGCAGCTTCTAATAACTCGAGTTGGTGTTGTCTGCGGACCATTCTTCCCTCTCGTGTGCTATCATGTGCTCTGCGGTCGGAGACGGCCACGCGCTGTTTATCCTCTCTTTCGGCGTATGAATGCGCTTTGGGCCCAAGTAAAACCCCTATTGCATTCATGTAATATAATAATGATGTTGTACCTTCATTAAATATGCCAGCAGCATGTATGCAGCCGTTTCTACAGTTTTGGAACCGGCCTGAACTATTTTTGGAGAGATTTTCCATATCAGTTGATTGTAGCTCTCGTTGTTGTTTTGGGTGAAACCACCTACACATCTTTCTAATAATTTTTCACTGCTGAGATCTGTATAAATGGGAAGTATAGCCTCAGTAAAATGTTGTGGTAATGACGGATGATCATGCTTGAAAGTGGGTAATTCATTGGCAGCTACTGCCCGTTGCCAACTGCACCATGACTATGGTCCGGTCGGGCACTTCTCGTGTTGAGGTTTTTGTCCGTTGAGTAATAATGATAATATGTGGCCCAGATAGCATTATACATTTTTTCGACGGAATCACAATTTCTCCTAATTGCTAAGCCATAATAAACTGTCAACTTGTCGATAATTTTACCACTAAGTTTGCCTTTTCCACCAAAAGTTTTTTTTTTCATTTTTATTATGAACTTTTTCCACACTTTCATTCACACAATCTCGGTGTCTCGTGCCCATTATCTTCTGTACGTGTCCAATACATTATTTCTTCATAACTTCTTGATCGCCGTAATGTGCAACATTTAAAACCCGCGAATACGTTCTGGAGTCACCGTCTCCACTCTGACACGTCTTTACAAATATGCGTGTAACTTCGAAAATAACAGCCGGATTGCCTTTAAATTTTCTGTGTGTGTACTTAAATAAATGTTCATTACGAAAATGAAATAAAAAATCTTTTTTTTTATAATTCTAACTATATAATATATAACCCCTTAAGAAAGACCATCCACACAGCATCCCCAAAGATGATATAGGCCCTGAGGAGAATGATTTTCATCGGGGCCTCCTAAGTGTATGTATAAAATAAAAAAATACTATACTCCTGGTAGTCAGGAAAGAGAAGAAGTAGATGGTTGGGAACTACTTGGCTATTCAGATCTAATCACCATAGACAGCTAAATTCATTTCAAGCAACGTTTCGATTTAGAGGAGCGCAATTCTGTAATGTTTTCTTTTTAAATTGAGTTATACATCGAAAGGTTTTCGTTGTTATTGTTTGAACTTTGCTGGGATTTGAACCTCTGAGCAAGGTATCTTACCACTGTGCCACGAAGGCTGCATTTAACCACTAAGGAGTGTTCATAAGATTTAAACACTACATACAGATGTTAGAATCAATTAAAACAGAATGTTAATCAAATTGGATCACGTGTCGTGCAATCGTTCATTCAGCGAACTGCAAACTAGGTCATGGTCGCCGAAATGTCCCTTCTCGCTCTAGCGCATGGTTAGTCCGTGCAAGATGAGTGAAAGAGAAAGCATCACGTGCTACAATAAATTGATCTAGTCCGAATGTTATATTATGCGGTTTTATGGTTCATGTGTTAGGTACTGCTTGCGGTCGAATATTCTCATGTTTCGTTTAAGTTTCACTTAGGTTAGGTTACTAAATATACTCAAATGAAATGTATTCAACTAACAGTAATCTCCCCGTATAACCAAAACTTCATACATCACAAGGCCAGGTCACTCGTTCAAATCAGCCTCCTAACTTGTATGAGATTCTACAAATTCAAATCATCTTCGTAACCTTATGCGACTAATATGACACTTACGATATTTTTGCAAATAAATCGTGATTTTTATGGGACGCACAATAAATTAGAATTGAATAATATTGTGTGTATTATACACTTGTATAAAGCGATCTCCTTGCGAAACGTCACTGAGAAACAGCCCTTTGTCTTGCTTACGCCTACTTATTGTTATTAACGAAAAATAGAACATCAGTTGTATACGTTAATCAAATCTCAAAGTTTTTAAATTAGGGTTAGTAGGGTGTTACAAACCCCAACAATGTTTTTGCAAATATTTCTGTGATGGTTTGAATGTTATGGTTTTTTTTTAAATAGGAATCTGTAAACATTAAAACACCAGTTTCCTGCTTGCGCTACGAGTTTCCGGACACCGTGTATAACCGATAAATAATTTTTTACGAAAAGTTGTGAATTTTCATTTTTAAGTAGAAATAAGTGATGGGGTTTCTTTACCCCTCAGGCCTCTGGCATACTGACGGTTATATTTCTTAAATACGCTATTAAAATTGTGCGTATTTCTGCTTTGCAATAAAATCCAAATAAATTGAATATTTCTGAACGTATCCGAAAATTAAAAAAAACTGTTTTTAGAAGGTGGTGAAATAAGTTTTTAAATTCTATGGTTAGAAATAAAATATAATTTTTGAAATAATAAAAATTTTTAAATTTAAAATTTTAAACATAAAAAAGTTTAATAAGTGGTTCATCTTACTTTTTTTTTTAAACTAAAATGACTTATAACAAATAAAATCCCACGTATTTAGTTAGACAAATGTATTATAAACATTATTTTCGTTTCATATTATACACTTTATATGTCGTTTCACATAAAAATATTTATAAAAAATTTCATACATTTTTTCAAATTGAGGCATTGCGTTATAAATAAATAGAGTCTACATTTCTTGCAATATCAGGGTAAAAAATAGTTCTTGTGCGGGAAGTACTAAGGGGGGTGTGGCAGCTGTCGATGTCGCCCGAATACTTCCGACCGCGAACGAACACAATTAACTATCTATATACCTCAATGCATTGTGGTGCACAGTTTGATTCTTACGCAGAGTTAACTTCTGGTTTTTTAATATAAAGCTTAGTGATTCCTCTTTCTAACCCAGTTTATATCACATTTCTCACTATGACATTATGGAAGATAAAGCAATTTCTAAGAGCCCATAAAGCGAACAAATTGTCTCTATGGGTAATAGCTGTTTGTTTGCAAAACTGAACAAATTAGCCCGAAGAATTAATCTGATTTATGCCGGGTTAAGTTAATTAAAAAGTTTTACAGTGCGTTCATTTTATCATATTAAACATATATATTCTTCTTTTTTATGTTGAATAATTTTCTCTGTTACTATATCACCATCTCAAACAATGAGGATCAATTTCTCAACTGGGATGGTAGTCAGTTGCGGCTAGCTCTAAGAAGCGTTGGAGCAACGCACTCCCAAAATTTCGGTCAATCTAAAAATAATAATTATCATAACACCGCAAATAACTAATAAAAATCAAAGCAAATAACAATAATAAGGGTAATACTATATTGTTATTCTAACGGCCGTTGTTCCCAACTCTTAGATCGATCAATCTGAGGCTCCGATCAGCCAAGCCATTTATTCAGTGACGCTCGATTCGCCTGTTTCCAAACATCTTTATCGTTGATTATCTTAATTGTCCCGCCCACTTTCATGGACAATAAAACGACATCAAAGTAAAAACTTTCAATGTTAAATTAATATTGATGAGTTAATATTTTACTTATTATTAATACAGATAATTTGTTTTAAGTACTGTAATACAAAAACCGACATTTTATATTTTTTAACAAATGCATGCGATTCCATTAAAAATAAAGCATTAGCTTGACTTTTACTAATGCTGCGAAAATACATTCATACAAATTTGACGATTGATGTTTCTCCTCCAAGTGTTAACATGAAACTAGAAACTTGGACAGTATAGAAACCAAAAAGTAGCAAGAACTTCATGCAGAATGGGAAAATGAATATTATGGAGTTTACAACATCATCCGGCATTCGAAACGGCATTTTTGACAATCGAAAACGGTTAAAGAAATCATTGTCATTCAATGTTTGGCTGTCGCTGCCTGTGTAACTCGATATTATCGTCCATTATGTTCGCCCATTCCACAATATCTATTATAAATATTATCATTTATATCTTCATATTCACTGTCCATATTAATTTGACACTAAAAATAATAATAAAATTGGTAATACGCAATACGAAAAAGAATGCGTTAACCAAATAACGTTCAACATTTCGCTGTCATTTTTCACTCTGTTGACACTTTTTATAACTAACCCTTTTACTGAGCCAGAGGTTAATCCAGCTGTGTGGTTCCTCTAGCTTGATAGGAGAGTTGCATTGGTAAGAGCGTAATTGTGTATTTGAGGAATGCTGAGCCAAAATTTCGGTTCAAAAGTTGATCAGTAGGATTGGGAACAACGGCCGTAAGAATACTATTAGAATTGAGTTTAATTCAACCGGCTCGAATTTTCATTCTTTGCATTACGTGTCATAAGTCAAGTGGTGCGAGCGAATTCCGTATCGCTCATCTAGAAACTTTACCCGGGAACACCAATTATCTATACGTGCAGAGCTTGGATGCTGACCATAGTATTGGAATTTCTCCAATACGTGAATGGCGCTCGCTATTGCCTCTTAAACTCTTCGGCGAGATGGCGCCACTTTAGTTTCCAGCTCGCATACCGAACACTCCATCAGGTCGGTATAAGCTTCAACATCGCTATTTGCTGGTGCCCTTCACCGCTGAAGGTTTACCTGACCTGATGTAGAGATAGACTTGCAATATTTTTAGCGCACCGCCCACTTTTGTGAGTTCAAGCCATCACGTATTGAATGGTAGTATACGCATGAACCATTCACAAGTACACAAGAAATATTTATTTGATTATTTTGTGTTATTTCACAAATTACTCATTTAAAACAATATATTTTTTAATATAGTATTTTGCTTAAAATTGCTTTGGCCGTATTTGGTGACCACATCTAATTAGCCGAGTATCTGAATAGCCACCTTCCTCATCACCATCTCCTTCCCCTCACTATCTTCAGCGTCACAACAGATCCCAATTGGGGATGCCACAGTCTCATTGGCTCCATATAGCAACAACATGGCAGTTGGGATTCTTTAATGGTTTCACATAAAAAAAAATATATATATATATATTAAGCACTTAATTAATTATACCGGAAATCTACCTATTGTCCATATTTACAGTCATGTTAATCCTATGATTAAAGTTACTTGATTAATAGTTAGATACATTTTTTACTCACCAACACTTTCCAATTCCAGGGTCCAGTTCCTCGGAGGACGAGGTGCCCCCACGCGAGAAGCAGCAGAAGTCCTCCAAGGGCTTTGCGGACTTCTGCGTGCGAAATATCGCGCAGCATGCCTTCGGGCGGCGCGAGATAGAGATCGCCGAGCAGGAGATGCCGGGCATCGTGGCGCTGCGTACCAGGGCCAGCGAGGATAAACCTCTCAAAAATGCTAAGGTGAGTCTTTCCAGTTAATTTCGAGTGTTAGATAAATATCTAACTTCCATCACGCTTTTCACGTTTTACCGCAGGGTAAGCAGAGAGGATGGACCGTCAAACAACTGCGTCTTGGCACACATTCCTTTCTTCATTCACATTCATACTCTTCTACTTCTGTTATTCTGACTCTTGACTCGTCATCAAGTATTGCTGTGTCTTCCTCAGGCGTCTTCATCTTCTCATCTCTTCAGAATGGAATCGTTGCTTGAAATGGCCAGGTACTTCCGAGATTCCCTCAATCCTAACAGCCTCAAGATCTACCCCAATTGCAGATACCACATTTCCACTGGCTCTAGAATGTTGTGCAGTATTCTCATTTTTTAAAAAAACACCCTTTCTGTTAAATGGATTATTTTGAATTGTCCCACCAGGTGTCTAGGTGTGTGGAAATATTATATAGGCATTTATCAATAATACGGTACCGTTAAACACTTTTATTTTTACCGTTAACATTAACCAAAAAAATAATAATATTTTACTCTTAGGCAACATTTTAAACTTTCTTCCACAGGGATTCACAATTATCCGACAATCATTTTGTGTATTCACGTCGTAAACAACTTTTAGCACACAGTCTGTACACGTCGCTACGAGACCGGCATCACCAACAATCATTGAAACGTCTAGAATGCTTTCATATCCTGAAACTAAACAGTTGCTGTAGCTGTCATGTTTATATTGTCGTTGCGCTCGCAAAACTGGCTATGTGAGTTTTACTAAATTTTATAGGGGAAGCAAAAAAAATTCCCAGTTTTGTATTTAAATGCACCAACAAACAACGTTTGAATGAATTTAGTGCAATAATGGTTAAACGTATGAACATACCCGTAATTGGTCCCGAGTCCTTAATTTTTTAGAAGTTTTTGATCTAAAAAAACGTTATGCTGAAATGATAGCCGTTTTTGCAAGCACAATGACAATTCTGTTAAAAAATAATTCAATTCTGTTTCTGATTTTTATCAACGATATTGGTTCAGTCATCACACATTCGCTGTATTTACTATTTGCAGATGACTTGAAACTATATCGCTCAATAAAAAACCATCTTGACTGTATTCTCCTTCAACGTGACATTGACTGCGTCTCAAACTGGGCCAAAATAAATGGCTTGAACTTCAGTACACCCAAGTGCAATATCGTCTCGTATACAAGATCAAAGAAACCGCATGTATTTGAATATACAATCAACGAAATTATTCTCCAACACCTAAACCAAATCAAAGATCTAGGAGTTATTTACGACAGCAAACTAACTTTTCACCAACACATCGATGATTTAATAAGCAGAGGATACAGGCTTCTCGGCTTCGTAATTAGAAACTCATATCCGTTTCGTAACACAAAAACACTGACGTTATTATATAACACACTAGTCCTAAGTGTACTTGAATCAAACTCGATCATCTGGGCTCCACATGAATTAACATACACTTTACGCATTGAAAGAGTCCATAAAAAATTTTTAAGGTTTTTATTCTCGCGGCTCTATGGACGTTACCCTTGGCTTTACCCATCGATTTATATATTAGGCATGACCAATTACCACTCCCTAGAGACACGTAGAGGTATTGCTTTGCTTAAATATTTTTTCCAACTAATAAACGGTCACTTTTCTAATAATGAGATACTGGCCCAATTAAATTTTTTTGTACCAGAGTCTCACTCTCGAGGACATCATCACAATCTTCTATATAGTAAAGCAAGCCGCACTAATTTATTAATGAACTCACCTGTGGGGAGAACTACGTGCTTTTTGAATGCGGTAGATAAAAAATTAGATTTATTTTTTGTGTCCTATAGCGCATTTGCAAGATTTTTGGCATTGCATATACACTGCATAAATGGTACAATTATAACGTCTTAGGCTTTATTACCTGTAATTGTTATAAATAAATGTACAAATTATATATATAAATAAATAAATATAAATATAAATAAATACCCCATCATTGTTTACTGAATTTTTTTACTAGCATTGATCTAAAGCTCATGCATTATTACAAAATGTCTGACACAAGCAGTGGCGGCGTAGGGTAAATTGGCACCCGGGGCGGTTTTGTATTGAGCACCCCTACTTAAAATAAAACACCGAATACTAAACATGCTTACGAGACTTTATTTTACTGAAATATTCGATGACATTATCAAAATTTATTTTCCTGTCTCTTTCAATTGATAAAATCGACTGTGATTGTCTGACGCAAGGAGCGGCGCGGGAAGAGGGCGCGCTCTTCACCCCTTCCACCCGCGCAGTGAGCAGCGCAGCAGTCTTTATAGGGAGATTTTGTGCGCATTATGTAGGCGTCAGACTCAGCTATAAAATATAAAAGATGATCGCACGCCAAATATCGCTCTCCATACAATTCCATGAGACCTGTCACACCTAGCGCTTTTATGCGCAGATGAACCATAGACAGTACACATCTTACGCCGTAACCGCTCCTGAGGTGATATATGAAAAGTTATGCACCCCCCACTCCGCGGTGAACAGGGGACGGGGTCATTTTAATTACGGAGCTTCCTAAAGAGGCGGATGACAGCTGTCAATTCAGTACAAAGAAATGGAATGTCGTGGCAGCTCTCTAATTCGTCTGACTCCTTCCCCTACCATAGGAAGAAATATTTGATAGCGTTGTGTGACGGTAGAAAAGATAAGCGCTCGCGGTTCAAAAGATATCTGCTTGCGCTTTTATAGCTGTGTCTGACGCAGGTCTTATTTGGCTGCACAAGTGTGTTGTCGTTGTCACCCCTTGGTCCTTGGTACCCGGGGCGGACCGCCCCCCCGCCCCCCCCTTTACGCCGCCACTGGACACAAGTCACTCTATGTTTAAAGTCACGACGACGTAAGTTGAATCAACCGAAACTGTTTACAAAATGTCGGCAATGTGTGCCTATGTACGAACATCCGCGCAGATGTATGGCGGTAGTCGACTAGATACTTGTATCATCGAATATCGGATACTTGCTTATTCCTGTGGAAGAATGGCTTTACAATTCAATTCAAGAATCAGTGCGGAGTAACGCTTGCTGTGTCATCTTGGAGTCACAAAGAAGTTTTCAAAGGATGTCCCGAATCACAATGACAGATACATTTATAGTGTTGTTTAATTTTCAGATTGTTGGCTGCACTCACATAAATGCGCAGACCGCAGTTTTGATAGAGACCCTTGTGGCCCTGGGGGCGCAGGTGCGCTGGGCTGCGTGCAACATCTACTCCACACAGAACGAGGTGGCCGCCGCCCTCGCGGAAGCTGGTGAGGAAACACCACACTTTATTGTTACAGATACTTTAAATGTTATTATTTACAAAAAATCTATACACATAGTGAAGAATACTCCGTTGGGTAGGACATGTAGCAAGGATGGAAGATAATCTAACCTCACCTAACCTAACAGGAATCGTAGATACTTCCAGTCAGTGGCGGCTTGTACTCACAAGGGGTGGTGCGCTAAAAACATTCTCAGTCTATCCTCTACGCCAGGTACAAAATACTATCAATTTTGAAGCCTATACCAACTTGCTGGAATTATCTGAATGCAAACTGTAAACAAAAGTGGTGCCATCTTGGCGCGACAAATTTGAAAAAAAGTTTGGGAACCTCTGATCTAAATTAAAATATTGTACTTGCATCAAAATGATCCCCGCAACAAAATGCAGTTGACCTAAGCGATAAAGGAGCATTTTTCTTATTGGTTAGTTTGTTGGCGTCACACCATTTTCTTTATATTAATGCAGGTTTTGAAATGTTGAAAAAATTGTTGATAATCGATTTTGCACATTGGTAGAATACAATAAAAGTAGTGAAGAGATGCTGACAGGTGCGTTTTGGGGAGACCCGAAAAATTTTACTCTGAAAATTATTTTAACTATTAAAATTAATTAACAAAAAAAAAATACTGGTAATTAAATCAGAAGGTCATTATTGTTAAAAATATTATTTAGGCTGGATGGTAGGAGCCATTTTGATAGAAAGAAAATCCAATGAATGATAAAAGTGTTATAATGCATTTATATAATTAATAATAAATTAGACATTTGTAAACTTCGATGTACAAATGGCTAAAATAAAATATAAAAATAGTCCCACTGACCTCGGGCGGTTGGGACTGCTGTATTCTGTATGAACCAGTATGTATAAAAAATCAATGTTTTGCCAGAGATGTATGTCACAATATTTTTGATTTAGAAATCTAATTCATAGCATAACAATGCTGGACATCTCGCGGGAAATCTCGTTGGCATAACCATTTCCTGTTGTCATCCATGTTGTTTTGTAAACAAATATATAATACTTGAATGCTCATTATTTGTGGCCCAACGCGATCATTAGAGTTAATTGGGCCTTTTACGTTCCCTGTGTCCATTCTTTCCCTACACCTTTACAAATCTACATTATTCTATATGATGATATGTAATGACACGATGATTTAAGTCCCCAGTGCATTAGAGTATTTAAAGTCATAGGCAGTGTAACTGTTTTACATTTTATTCCGAAACAAGAAAGCAGCTTTTGAAATTAATTTTCAATGTAATAGTTAACCCCTTGGGCAATTTTTAGAGATATTCTTCACAGACAACAAACAGCCGTAGAGTCTTTTTGGGAGATATATATCCCAGCCTGACACGGTCTCATAAAAGTTATGCTATCTCATTTTGTACAGGGTTTTCCAATAAGAGGTGTTATTTTGATATTCAATCGTAAAAGATCAATGGTTTCGTTGCTTGTGTGGCACGTAGCGCCGTCTTGTTGAAAGTAAACGCTGTCCAGATCAATACCATCCAATTCTGGCCATAAAAGATCATTAATCATCTCTCGATAGCGCAATCCATTCACCGTAACTGTTGCTCCAGCCTCATTTTCGAAAAAGTAAGTTCCATTGACTCCGCCGGACCATAAACCGCACCAAACAGTCACACGTTGAGGATAGAGAGGCTTTTCAACAATAACTCTTGGGTTTTCCGAGCCCCAGATGCGACAATTTTGCTTGTTGACAAAGCCACCAATAATTTCAATGCGTTGTTGAAGCGTGTATCGTTCCATTTTTATTAATGGCGTAGTTTCTACTTGTCAAATGTCGAAAAATGACAGCTTCAAAAGTAACATCTACCGAAATAGCGGGCTATTCAAAATAACATCTCTTATTAGAAAACCCTGTAGTAGGCTGAGAAATATGACTTAAACAAGGTTAGAAAGAGAGATTACTGCGCTTTCAGTTTGCCTTAAAAAAATTACCGTTAACGCTCCCGAAAAGTTAAAAATAATTCTATGAAATAATATTTATCATTTGAAAAATATTTGTCGAGGTTTGCAAATTTTTTACTAAACGAAAAAAAAGTGAAGTGACATTAACTTTTATAATACCTTTGTCTAATTGAATCGTTTTGTACTATTGAAGAGGGACTTGTCCATGTTTTGGTCAAATTGACATTTGAATGTAGTTTTATTATCTAGATGTAGACGCATGTTTTGTGAAAGAATGGGACTTTTTTTTAAATATCTGTTCCACTTCAAATCACGGATGTGATATTTAGCTTTAGGGGATAATTGCTGATGGATCATGTGTGCGACAGTCACGTAAATAATGTTTAAACTGTTGAACAACGTTCAAAAAAGGTAACCATGTACTTTGACTTAGACCGCTTTTTAAAAATATTTTTGCACTTGCAGGTTATAGTGTATTTGCATGGCGCGGAGAGACAGAGGAAGACTTCTGGTGGTGCATAGACCGATGCATAGCCGCCGAAGGTTGGCAGCCAAACATGATCCTGGACGACGGGGGCGACGCCACTCACCTCATGCTGAAGAAGCACCCGGCCGCCTTCAAGGCCATCAAGGGTATGTCCGCAACAAGTCTATCTAATCTAATATTAACACCATTACTGGAGCAAAAGTCAGGACTGGAATAAAACTTGGAATCCAAGCTACAATCTCGTTTGGTGATATATTTCCTAATTTATTGGACCGATACAGACAAACCCTTGGCTTTTTTAAGTCAGATTTACGTGGGCTTTGCGATGCTGTGATAATTATTACTAGTAGATAAAAACACGATGAAACTAGTAGATGAAAACTTCCACGGTTCTTTTTGAAAATAACAGAGGGTGCCACTTCTGTTTACAACAATCCTAAACTGCACAGTCATTAAGATAATGTGCCGCAAGCATATTTATATATTATTTTAATTTAATAAATTTTGAAATAATATAAATGAATGAAATAAAATTTACTTGCACACGCTGGGATTTGAACCTGCGACCTTCGGCTTGCTAGTCAAGAGCCTCACCTCCACCGTTGTCTTTAGACGGAGGTGCCGTCACATGTTTCATGTTTTCTCTCTATTTACCTTTTCCAAGGATTTCTATGAGTGAATGGTGAATCAAACCTTATTTTTTAATAAAGATGTAGTAGGAGATTTTCAAATATTGTCAGGTTATTCATAACCCGGGAATGTTTGTTTTTCTTTTAAAAAAAAAAAAAAATCTACTTCTCTAGCTTTTATGATTTAAGCAGTGTTAGAGTGAGATAGTAATAGTAGAACCTTTATATACAGTAGTGCATTCTTACTCACCCTTTTTCCATACCCAGATATCGTCCAAGAAAGACGTTAGTTCGCTATACTAACTGTTACCTCATATTGTGTTATCATTAAACACATTACAAACACCTTATAATGTTGGCGCAGCCGTTAGGATTTATTATTTATATGTTCGTAGAAAGTGGGGAGCCTAACAAATGCGTTGCTGTAATTCCGCCACTGTCTCCAAGAAAAGATGAATGCATTATTTGTACTTATTTATTCATTTGACGAATATTATTATTTTAAGATGTTGTAAATCCATTATATTTACAATACAGATCTTTTCACTGAGCATAACTTGACATTATGTGGAAAAGGGATAAGGCGTTTCCTGCTGTGGATTTTGATCTTAGCCCGTCTGATTGAATTGACCAGTTGATTGCTCAATGATTTTGTGCTTTCTATTCCAGGAATCGTGGAGGAGAGTGTGACGGGGGTGCACAGACTGTATCAGCTCAGCAAAGCGGGGAAACTCTGCGTTCCAGCTATGAATGTTAACGATTCTGTCACCAAAACCAAGTTTGACAACCTTTACTCTTGTAGGTAAGATATCTATATATTTTATACACTTTGAGCCCCCTCATACACAATTTCTACCGATTTATTACAGTTTCTTTTTAACTCTTTAAGTTTTTAAGTTCCAAAAATACATATGTTATTTTTGAAGATAATATCTGTACATTTGTCATGCCGAAACGTTAATTATATGAAATTTCCTTAACCAAAGTAAACTCTGAAAATTATTAAAAACACGTTTTATTCTGTTATTTAATATATTATGTAACATTTTTTAAATTTCATATAAGGAATTATACAATTAGTCCAAAGAAACGTCACTATCTCAATGACAATTTTTATTTTTTTATTTTTCAAACTTTCTTCAGGCATGTAGCCACCGTAATATTGATTATTCCGATTTCACAGCTTGTAGTAGGGTCTACTCTCATGCGAACTTTGGCGGGATAAAAATGTAGTATCCAACACGGCCACCATCTTGAATCAGAAACGGAACACAAAAACAAATTTACAGATAGATGAAATGCCAAACGGTTGAGTCAAAACAGGACTTTGCTACGCTCAGTCAATGATGTATTGATACCAACTTTGATGTAAGACAGAGGAAAGGAAGAAAGGAGGCAGAGGAAAGATGGAAGTTGTTAATGCTGTAGAAATGAGAAAAGTATATATATATAGTGTTATGAATAAGATTAATAAAGGAATGATTCAGTAGCTGGTGTGGAGGGCTGTTAAACGAGGCATTATATAATACAAATTTGCTGTCGTTTCAGATTTCAGATTTTATTATCAATAATTTATAGACAATGACAATTAACTCGTAAATTATTTTGTCCAGGGAAAGCATCATAGATGCATTGAAGCGCAGCACCGACCTCATGTTCGGGGGCAAGCAGGCGGTGGTCTGCGGCTACGGAGAGGTGGGAAAAGGCTGCTGTCAGGCGCTCCGAGCCCTCGGATGTGTTGTAAGTATCGCCCCGTTAAACAACACTTAAACCTGCTTGTTACTTTGCTTATGTTAAATAATGTGGTCTACCACAAGGCTCAAATGTTGGACCAGTAGTATTATTCAATATGTTCAGTATCTTCTGACAGAATTTTTGAAAATAAATTATTGGGTAAAAATAATATGCATAATTTAAAATTACATTTTATTATTATTTATATGCCTGTACTGTGACCATGCAACAATACTAATGTGTTTAATTTTGTTCAACAGGTGTATGTAACAGAAATCGATCCAATCTGTGCCCTACAAGGTTCCATGGACGGATGCAGAGTAGTCAAACTTAATGAGGTTAGTGTGTTTAACGTACATGCATAGTTGCGTAATGACCATTGTGAATAGTCTGTTGTCATGCCAGAGTGGTAAATACCCTTAGTATCGCCTCGGTGAAATACTACCATTCATGAATGCCATAGTCTTGCTGGCTTCAGGCAGTGCGAATGTGCGGAATTCACATAAGATAGGTTAGGTTAGGTTCTACAGTAATTTTAACCTTACTTTATTGATAATTGTGAAAACGTTACAGGTGATCCGCAATGTGGACCTGGTTATCACGGCCACGGGCAACAAGGGCGTGGTGACACGGGAGCACATGGAGCGCATGAAGAACGGCTGTGTGGTGTGCAACATGGGCCACTCCAACACCGAGATAGACGTGCACAGCCTGCGCACTCCCGACCTAGTCTGGGAGAGGGTCCGCTCTCAGGTACGCAGGCACTTCCCTCATTCCTCTTTCCTCGATCCCCTATAACTAGTACAGCCGTACCCTGTTCCCCATTCATCATCCCCCCACTCCCTATTCTGCTATATTACCATCAGCATTCTCCATACCCCGTTCCCCACCCACCGTCCCTCCATTTCCCATTCCGCTATTACCATTCACCGTCTTCTCATATCCCATTCCGCTATCACCATTCACCGTACCCAGTTCCCCCTCACCATTCCCCATTCCAATATCACAGGCAACAAGGGCATGGTACCTTCTGTTTCAACCCTCCCCTCGCTGACATCAATTGTCACCATATCTTGAACCGTGTATCTAGCATGGTCGATCGATAAAGTTTTTATTGATAATGTCGGGAACTTGTCATGGTTCCAGAGCATGACTGCAGATCGCCATCGAAAAAAAAAAAAACAGTTAACTAAACTAAGCGTAATTTATTCAATTGTAACCGTTGTTTCAACGATGACAAGTTATCGATAAATCTTTTATCGATCGACTATGTTAGATACCCTGGCTTATCAATACAATATTATTTATTTTTAGCTTGTAGACAGCATACAACTTGATATTTTGAATTAACTGATCGCATGCGCAATCGCTATTAAAAAATGCTTTTTAATATATATATATATATATATAGTCAATTTTAGTTCCCCAAACTTATCCCTTTCGAAGATTTTTCATCCGCGATTTTTCTGCAGACTAGTTATAGACAAATTTGACGGTGTATATTATAATATGCTCCATAGAAATCACATACCTCTAAACCCTGAAATTTGATTTTGAAGGTTGACCCACAAAAAGACATAATTATGAAAATAAAAATATTATTTGGATTGTCAGTTTTTTTTTAAAGGTATAATGTGTTTAAAATAGATTTTTTAAAACTATTTTTTGTCCCGCCAAACTGGAATGCAGTTTGTTGGCTCACAGGTATGTTCTATAGAGCAATCATACTTATTAAAGATGTTATTACGGCATCTCCCCTCATCCCACAATCTATGACACTATTTTTACAGTAATAAACTTCTTTATTTATTACACTTTTTTATCGTATTATTTTTGTTAATCAATCTCAATCCTCTGGCGTATTGACCGTTATATTTCTTACAGACGCTGTCAGATGGTCGGAGAATTTGTTTGTATTTCAATTATTTCACAATAACAGCCTTACTAATAAAAACTTACAACCGTTAAACGGTGTTTTTATTAGACATTGTATAAAGACTGTAAAAGTTTAGATTCGAGTTGGTGCTAATAAAAAGGTGGCAGCTGTTTTATGTATTCTTGTAATATCTTAAAAGTTAAAATTTAATTTTAATTTGTATGAATGAGATAAGAGTCAGCTATCTTGCAAACTCCTAGGCAAATCAAAAATTTCTATGCATTTATAGGATCGTATTATTTTAAAAAATACCAAAATTCTGGAAAAAAACCTTTTCTTTCTTCAGGTCTGAAAGGGATATATTTTTTTCTGGTAGAAATTGAATGAGGAGATAAGTCAGGTTGTGATTTTTGAGGTGTTTAGCAATTATCCGTCTTTATCACAACATAATTATAATCGGAGAAGCCCTTATCTGAACCTTGTATGCTGTTGTATACAATAAACGAATTTAACAAATATAAATCAATTAGTATGAAAAAAAATATCATTGTGTTCTCCTTCATTTCCATTGCTTTCTTCACTGGCGGAATCACACTCATTATCACTAATTTCACCGTCAGAGTCAATATAGAGACTAAATTCGTTGAGTCATCAACCGGGGGTGTCGAAGAGAAACTTAGATTTCTACTAAATAAAAAATAATAATAATTACGCATACATCGTTCTTATTTCAAAGATTATGATAAAAATTGCCTAAACGTATATTGAAAGATGCACTAAACTGAAAAGCGTCTTCCTGCAATAGTAAGGCTCTAAAAATATTATGGCTTAGCAAACTATATATTCATTTAGATCAATAAACTATAAATTCATATAGATCAATAAACTATATATTCATATAGATCAATAAACTATATATTCATATAGATTAATAAACTATATATTCATATAGATCAATAAACTTTATATTCATACATATCAATAAATTATAAATTCATATAGATCAACAAACTATATATTCATACAGATCAATAAACTATATATTCATATAGATCAATAAACTATATATTCATACAGATCAATAAACTATATATTCATATAGATCAATAAACTATATATTCATATAAATCAATAAATAATACATTCATACAGATCAATAAACCATATATTCATATAAATCAATAAATAATACATTCATATAGATCAATAAACTATATATTCATATAGATCAATAAACTATATATATTCATACATATCAATAAACTATAAATTCATAGAGATCAACAAACTATATATTCATACAGATCAATAAACTATATATTCATGTAGATCAATAAACTATATATTCATACAGATCAATAAACTATATATTCATATAGATCAATAAGCTATATACATATTCATGTAGATCAATAGTTTGAGTTTTATTATAAATGATTTATAAATCATCATTTCATAACACCGTCATATTAAAACACACCTTTTGGTTGGTACGACTGAATCTGCTGATTCTGACTCGTTCTGACATCACTACCAGTCTATGTGAGTAATATATATCGATGGTCTACTGTCCACATCTGAAACGAAGAAAATGTTTTTTTATTTTAATCTAAGTTATATTTTTGAAAATAATGATAGTTTTTTTTTTTTTATATGTGTTTATTCAGTTTTTTTTATTTGTACATTATTTTCTCTTACTTAGATCTTACAAAACTGATCAATATTAGTGATAAGCATTGATGTACAATTGATCGATAGTGATAGTTATTTACTATTGATAAAGGATATTTTGTGGTTAGTGGCAAAATCAAAACACAGTAATATTTATATGGTAATCTGCTTACATAATTATGTAAATATGAAGAAATGAGATTGAGTAAGATTAAGAAAGGGACACCTTAGATGGTTTAGGCATGTAGATGGAATGAATGGAAAAAGGAGTGTAAAGTGTAAACCCTTCACAGGAGGTGAAAATCAACTTTGAAATTTAAACAATTCATCAAATTTCAAAGTTGATTATCAAGTTCTATGTAGGTTCTATTCAAGTTCTGTTATTATATCAATATTGGCCAGTTGTTTCACAAAACTGAAATAATAACAGAATTCGAATAGAACCTTCACAAAACTTGAAAATCATCTTTGAAATTTGATGAATTGTTCAAATTCTGTGAAACAACCCATCCTAAGTGACCAGCTCAAGCACGGAAGCTCCATCGAAGTCAGAGTCAAGTTAGCCTGACAGAAGGTGGGTATACTGTACAGGGCCCTCAGATACTTTAATAGTACACAACTGCTGGCCCTGAACAAATCGCAAGTGCGCCTCACTGTTGAATTTGGCAGCCACCTCTAGTCTTAGTCTCTAGTCCACCTCTTCACATTCTAGGGAAATGAAAAATCGTTATAATTTTGTATTACCTTATGTATATTAAAACCATAGAAGTACTTGTTGATTATTTCACTTGATATTTTCATTTTGTTCATATTAATTTCATTTGTGCTTGTTTTTGTTATATGAGGCTTATACTGCTTCTTACATATTTATATTTATACAATTCTGTAATTTAACCAACTTGTCATTTATTGTTAATTTATCATCAACATTATACATTTCTACATACTGTTTTACCATTGTACCATGTTATTGCAAAAATGTTGTCATTATGTACCTGCTGACAAACTACATAAGTAGTTTAGCAGGTCTGAATGTTAATAAATAAAAAATAAAAAAATAAAAAATTCCTCTATCTTGACAAATGGATTGCGGCACTTTGGAGCACAGACATCAGATGGGAATATTATCCTTGTTCTACAAGAATTTCAATGGATGATGCTCCGAAGAAGTAGCATCATAGTAGACATTTGTTATATGAGAACGGGTCGGTGCGGTAGACTTCTTTCTTGTGTTCAACAGCTCGGCACACCCTTGTTTCTGCACACTCTGTGCAGAAACAGGCGGTCCGTTTGATAGAGCACAGGCTTCAGGTAGGTATCCTGTCCTTGTTCTACCGGTATTACAATGTTAGATGCTCCGAGGAACTAGCGTCATTGATCCCTTCGGCACCACTGCATAATTGGGAAACCCGCACCCAACATATGTTGAGGTGATTTTGCACGAAAACGGCACTGTATAAATCATCCAAATATTTTTATTATTATGAAAATAATATTGGTCACAGTTGACATTTGTCACGTGAGAATGGGTCGCTTCTACGACTCAAGTTCAACAGCTCGGCTGTGGAACGATTTGCCAGCCTTTGTGTTTCCTCTCTCCTACAACATGGGTCTCTTCAAGACCCATGTTCACTCCTCCCTCTCCTAAAAAATACCCTCCACACAGCATCCCCAGAGGTGACATAGGCATTCAATTCAAAAATACATTGTGACAATCATTATTTGAATTGTATTTTCCAACGGGACACGGCAATGCCGTCTATCGTGCATTTTAGCAAACACTTAACATTCTAGAGCTCTTCAAATACATAGAGGCAACAAATTCTTTGAGATATTTCATGAAAAGATTAAAATAATAACAATGATAAAATAAAATAAGTTTAATTAAATTATTATTATTATGAAATGTATCCACTCAAGCGATTTTTGGTATATAATGAGCGATCGCTTGTCATAATGTGCTAAATTTGTAGAACCTAAAAATATGGAATTAACGGGGAAATCTAGGTGGATTCATTGGCTTTAAACCGTAGCAAGCAGTTTATATGTTGAAGTATCAATATATTTAAGAATGGTATTATTGAATAATATGGTATGTGTATATATATATATATATATCTATATACAACCGATCGCTCAAGTTGGTATATGAACACTAAGATATGTTATGTATATGGTAAATAGAAAAAAATGACGTAAAACTTAGTTAATAGTTTTATTCCGATATTTAAGCAAAACTCATCAAGGTAATTTTAGCAAATTCTCTGCCGACCGTCTGGGGGGGGATATTTCTCTGCCGACAGTCTGGGGGGATATTTTGAGGATTTTCTGCTCCAACATTGAAGAGGTTAATATTAGGTGGTTGATGAATTGTCTCACGTTGCAGGTGGATCACGTGATCTGGGAGAACGGCAAGCGGATAGTCCTGCTGGCGGAGGGGCGCCTCGCCAACCTGTCCTGCTCTTCATTGCCCTCATTCGTGGTATCCATCACGGCGGCCACGCAGGCGCTGGCGCTTATAGAGCTCTTCAACGCTCCACCCAATAGATACAAGGTAATGAACCAGCCTGAATGATATAATGTACAGCTTAAAGGTTGTCGCACACATATCACCCCGGCACCAGATCAGCATCGTCTATGCTCAAGCTGTTCAGAATTATTAGTATGAAATTCCGTACTGAAGTGCAGTTATCAGCATCGTAATGGCATCGCCTTGCCTCGGGAGCCCTAGTGAAATGAAGCGAGGCGATGCGGATTCGATGCCGAGCTGATATGTGTGCGATAACCTTAACCTAGCGATAATGCTCAGGTTTCCATGGACAGCCAAGAATCTATCTATTCTGGAAGAGCTAAGTATCGAATATAGATTATCATCTGCCTAATTGCTGAGGATCGTGACCCCCACTCTAATTTCCCTGGTGAGCAAGTCTCCTCCACTCTTCGCGGTTCTGCGCTGCGAGAAGAGCCGTGGACACTGATTTTATGGACGCCTGAGATATTTGATCACTTCAACGCTTCGGTGATTTTCCTATGCTTCTCCTACCTTCCACTTTGCCAGTGACCACAATTTTCACCAAGTTCAAGCTCTCAGTTTGGCGATGACATTTCCAAAATATTTTATAAACAAATAATTTTCTATAATGTTTTGATTTTTTTCTACAAAGATTTCAATTAAAACACCACTCAAATAAACACTTCATTATATTTTAGCAAACATACAATTGTTTCATTTTTTTAATGTGAATTCTTCACAAGAGTCCCAACTGCTCCCGTCTGGAGCCAGTGAGACTATGACATCCCCAATTGGGATGTTTATGAGGCTGAAGATAGTTAGACGGGGAAGAGGAAGGTGGGAGTACCTGGCTATTCAGATCTGGTCACCAAACACGGCTAAAACTATTTCAAGCTACATTTTAATCCTGAATGGTGGTCTTACACCAGTGCGATACTGAGAGTATCATCCACTCTGGAACGTACCGCAAATATAATATATACATATATGGTTTATATTAGTAGGCAGGTATTTAAGTACATACTTACAAATATTGTGATTTCAGAGGACATTTTAGCTTTGATTTATTAAATAAGAAAATTTTAGAAACATACTTTTTGGACTGACACACAAGTTGATCATAAGTAGTAATAATTTTATCGCAGTTTTTTTTCTATTTTTCCTATGGCGCTATAAAAAGTTGACCATTATTCAACATGTCCTGGGGTAAAGTGCACTAACTTCGGAAGGTAATTCTACATGCACGGGTAAAAAGGATTAAAAAGATTTTTTTGAAAATCCAATGTGTTAAGGTATTTTTCTTATAAAAAAAAAATTTGAAATGTGTCATGTACATTGAATCGCCTCCCGACGTTAGTGTACTTTACGCGCGGACAACTTGTATAAATCGTTATTTTCCACGTGGACCCACGAGGCATATCCTAACATCCCAAAAATGGTTTATTTTTAATTACTTATTATTGGAATTTCCGATCTTGGTTGCTAGGCTATGATTTATCTGAAAATAATTTATATAATTTCATGGGCGGTGAATATATATGTGCTATTGTTGAAAATTTCCACCCTAATTGCTAGGGTATTTTTAACCACTCAATTTGTAGTAATTTGGTAATTACTCTAACCGGTATATCTATTGTTTGACGGCCTACGTACATGGGTAAGGCTCTCGATTAGAGATCCGGAGGTCGCAGGTTTAAATCCAAATAGATTTTATTTGATTAATTTGTGTTATTTCAAAATTTATTCATTAAAAATAATACATATTTTGGGTATTTCTTTTTTTTTCAAATATGTTATTATTCAATTTGTCCATTGTCGATTTAGTGGCGATACACTGATTATATTTGGCAAAAAATACCGAAATTTTTTTAGTTTTTTTCAATATTAGAGGGTTCGTTCTATAGTATTTCTTTCTTAGCTCGCACGAACGGCAGTAGCTTTGTGCTTCCGTCGCTAGTTACCTCATTCTTCCCTCCCCGAAAGAGTATTCCAATCTTCGTTAAAATCTCCTTAACCGTTATTGCACAATACCAATTAAAACGTTGCCTGTTGTCGCATTTCAATAGAAAATTGAGAAGTTTTCCCCGGTAAAGTTTGGTAAAACTCACACAGCTGATCTTGCAAGGGCAACGCCGATATTAGGTGCTACTGCCTATGGAATCCTGAGCATTTTTCTCCAGCACCACATTTTGAAGACATTTGTCCTCTTCCTTTCGCTGACTCTAAGAATGGGTCGTTTCACAAAATTAGAACAATTCATTAAATTTCAAAGTTTCTTTTCAAGTTCTGTTACATTAGCCATATGTACAAAACTGAAATAATAATAAAACTTTAATAGAACTTGAATTGTTCAAATTCTGTGTCTATGTTATTATTGACGGCCGGCGTGGTCTAGTGGTATACGCTTTTGACTACAGATCCGAAGGTCGCGGGTTCGACTCTTGTGCGGTATTATTGTAAAAAAAAAAAAAAAAGAAAATCAATACCCTTGATGAGTCTCATCTAGGTAGTCTTTATAATGCCTCTGTCACTCCATATCTTTTGCATATATGCTTTTCTGATACATCAGTGTGTTAAGGATACGTTTTCCCATTTCAGGCGGATGTATACCTCCTCCCCAAGAAGATGGATGAGTATGTGGCGAGTCTTCACCTGCCCACCTTCGACGCACATCTCACCGAGCTGACAGACGACCAAGCCAAATACCTCGGCCTGAACAAGGTGGGACCGTTCAAGCCCAACTACTACAGGTATTAGGGGTCGCCGGGGACCAAACCTCCAACATCGGACAACCAATTATAACTATTGCCTTTGCGTACTAGGAAAGAGAAGCCTTATAAAAATAATGTTAGTCGAGGAACGCCGATTAACAGAAATTAATCTTAATATAATGAATTAACTGCGGTCTCTAAAGAACTACCTGTAAATATAACTAATACAGAATTACAGAGAATATTTAATACTGCCTACTGATTCACTGCCCACACTTTACCACCCCCAATAAATAAAATCTCCGAATGTATAATGCTACATATAAACATGACAACATTTCAGTGAGCCTAGCCACGAATTATAGGAAAGGAACAAAGCAACCCCAAGCGGCGTTTCGCGCCGTTTGCAGTTGCTTCGTTCCTTTCCCATAATTCGCGGTCCGGCTCGCGGAAATTTTGTTCCGTTTATACATTAACCCTTTGCAACTGGTGAAAAAATTTGATTAGGATATTTTCACTGTTTTTATTTTGCATCCTCAAAATTAAGAATAAAAAGAAATAAATGAAAATATTTTTATCTTGACGGATTAATTTTTCTGTCATGTTCATTTTTGTTTGTGAATTCGGCGGCATTAAATTTAATTAAGCTTAAATAATTCCCTTTTAATACTTGGCTATTATTCTTTATACTCAATTATATCATTGAAACACACTTCCAAATATTGCCAAATAATTTTCCCTTTTGTGAAAAGTGAACGTTCCACGGTGAATTATTGTACGCGTTATTAATTAAGTGCAGAATATAATTAGTTGCTAGGCTGAGGCCAAACGAGCGTAATTTTGTGAGTTGCGAGTAGCGTAATTTTCGCTGCATTCGATTTCATATAAAAGTCCGGATTGTATCACACGGCAACGCAATATGAGTTATTCTGCTGACCCACGCGTGAAATTACGCGACTCAAAAAACTCAACTCGCAAAGTTACGCTCGTTTGGCCTCAGCCTAGTAATGGAAAAGTGAATTATATTCGGACATTGATTTCTGTTATCGGCGTTTGACTTTGAATACACAATAATGTTAAGAATCATTTAAAAATTATATTATTATTTTCACTCTGTAGTAATGTGTACATAATATTATATCAAACACACTCTCGACCTGCCGTGTGGGTAGGGAGAGAGGATAGACCGCCACAATATCGTTCCTGACATATAAATAGTTACAAATTGCTTCATATGTGTAATATTTGGTAATGATTTCTCAATTGATTTGCTGTAAATACCATCAGGCTTGTAGCCGTAGAAGTAGCGAAGAAGGATAGAATGTCGTATTGTTATTTAAGTTCTGATATTATTAGCTATCTACTAACACGTTTCGCTTCTTCTGTATCTATTCTACCTTCCAAAATGTTTGAACTTCCTCAAAACAACCCTCGACACAGCATTCCCAAACATGGCGTAGTGTGGAGTTATATGTATAAAATAGTGATTTCTCAGAAGTCAGAAGGTGGTTGGGAAGTACCTACCTGGCTATTTTGATCTGATCAATCGCTAAACATGGCTAAAGTCATTTCAAGTAACGTCTTGTATCTGTATGGTGTTCTTGCACCAGGGTGATACTGAGAGTATCTACCAGTCTGAAATATGCTTAAAAAATTTTATGTATATTATACGTGAAATAACGCATGCAAATTAAATAGAATATAACTATACACTTCTGGAACCAACAATATTAATCGCTTGATCACCATGATTTGTATTGATATGTTAATAAACCTTTCAAAAATTACTTATTAATTAGCTATCATAACGGACATTGATTTTTATATTTATCTTTGAAAAATTTATTTTTGAAACCACAATAATATATTTTTAATTTTAAGTTTTATTCACTTAAGGGCAACCTCTTTGCTAGTATTTTGGTTTAAGGTTAAACGCAACGTACTTTATAATCTACGCACGCGTTCATAGATGGCGTTAATTTAATTATTTTATTAAAATTCACTTTTTGCAAGTTATGCTTATATAAGACAAATTATTTATTGTTTGCGCCTGTATATTCTCAACATGAATACGAATACATAGTTTTGTCTGTATAAAAACTCAATTCTTTCAAGAAAGGCAAACAATATTGTATTGGAGATTCAATCTAATATAGTTTTTATACGGATAAAACTATTTATTCATATTGCGTATGTACAAATAATTCAATTTAACCCTTATGGCAAATTTTTTTCGCTTTTAGTAACAACTCATATGTTCTCATTGCATCTCCCTTACTGTTGTGGTGAGAAATATGATCTAAACGGTGTTAGAAAGAGAAAACACCAAGCTTTATATTCAAATCTAGAAGATAATTAGTTAATGTTAATTAAGTGTTAATCTTAAGTGGCCTACTTGGTAAGTATGGTACTATATGTTATCTCCATATATAGTTAGTAATAAAAGAGATCATTGTAGACTTGTATTATATATTTGTACAGCGACCTTGATGTGATTTTGCACTAAAACGGCGCTATACAAATCATCCAAATATTATTATTATAACGACAGTAGAATCAAAATTTGCACCTTTATGAAATCAAAAGTTCTGAACACAATTTTAAAAAACTTACTAAACGACAAAAAAGTGAGGTGACCTTAAACATTCATAATACATTTATCGAATAAAATAAGTTGGTTTTTATTTATTTTTTTGTTATCAGTAATTTTATTTACAAAAAAGTAATGTTAACCATTTTAATTTTATGTTTGCAATCACAATTTTATCATCAAAAATATATGTTTATTTATATTAAAATAGTAATTGAAAGCGTATTTCATCACCTTTCAAAACAGTTTTCAGTTTTAAAGATACATTCAGAAATATTCCATTTATTTGGATTTTATTGCAAAATGGAAATACTCCAACCTTCTGACAGAATATGCCAGAGGTCTGAGGAGTTAAAATTTTTAAGCATAACTTGCAAAAAGGGTAGTTTAATAAAATAATTAAATTAACGCCATCTATGAAAGCGTAGATTATTATGTACTTTACGTTTACCCTTAATGGCAACTATATAACAATAATCTAATATATATAATGCTTGTAAATTAAATTATGGAAAGTCTGTCATAATAGGGTACTTATTCATAATAAATTAGTAATAATAATTATATTTTAAAATTGTGTTCGGTTTGACGAAAATTAATAATGAAAAAAATTTGCGATGGCTTTTTTGTTCGGATTGGAACATTTTTGTGCGTGGAAAAAATGGCTTACATTTTATTAATAATAAATAATAATTGTTAACCGTCCCATTCTACATAAATGTTATGATGTAACCCTGATATCGGATGAAAGCATTCTTTATAAACAATTAAGGATTTCACCACCTTTGAACAAACTCTCGATTAGCACTACTCGTCGAGTAGCGTATTATTATCTGTTTCACCACTGCTTAGTAATGATGCTTGTTTTTACAGCCATGTTAATCCTATGAATACATGTATTTACTTGTCGAGTAGCACATATTATCTGTTTGACCATCGCTACAAGTTATGTAAATGCCTGGTTTCAGTGCCGTGTTAATCCTATGATTAAAGTTACTTGGTGGGTAGTTACACATCAGTTTACTCAGAGGTGATGAAATATCCTCTAAAGCTTATAATATATTTATAATTATATTATGTAGTTTGTATGTACTTATAAAATACAAAAACTGTCACAAAATTAAATTGCTAATTATTTTAGTAAAATTATGCAATAAAGTATTGAGTGTATTATTTTATTATATATTTAATGAGTGATGTCATCCAGATGATTTCCAAGAGTTTCCGGAAACCATTTGTTAAAAAAATAATAAAAATTTCAGAAACCAGTTTTGTGACGTCATACAAAATAATGATTTTTTTTAAATATTGATTACATTTTAAATTTCCAAGATTTCCAAGAGTTTCCGGAAACCATTTGTTAAAAAAATAATAAAAATTTCAGAAACCAGTTTTGTGACGTCATACAAAATAACGATTTTTTTTAAATATTGATTACAGTTTAAATTGATGGAAACCTGTTTTTTTATAGAAATTGGTTGATATAATATGTCTTTAATATATATTTTTAACAAAGCTTGCAAAGCTCAGACCAAAATTATTAATTTTCCATTGTAAATTTATGCAACTTTTTAGTATTTTTACAGAAATTTTTAAAATTAAAACGGAAATATATATTTTTTATATTATTGTTCCTATGTTTTGCTAAAGTTGGATATATTTTTTTCCTTTACTCTAAGTACCTACTTTTGGGGTATTTCATCACCTCTGAATAAACTGTCTATTAGTACTGCTCATCGAATTAAAGTTACTTGACGCGTAGTTACTCAACAGTTAATTCAGAGGGGATTAATTACCCCTTAATTGATTTACTTAAATATTATAATTTTGAGTATTAATTCTACTGTATGTACTTATAATTAATTTTAAGATCATTGTGATTTTCATTCCTTTATCTAAAACAAAGACAGTTTGACATGCTTAACTTTGCAGGAGGCCAGAAGAAGAACTAAAGATGCCATGTTTTTTGTTATTCCGCTGTCCAAATATTTTCAATTGAGTTTTTTCTCATTTAATTGTTTTGTTTTTCATCAACTGCAAAGTCAACCGTGGCCAAGCTTTACAAGCTTTGTACGGTAGAATCATTTTAAAGAGATTCTCGTTTGTTTAGTGGTGTACTGTATCGTAGAACTACTGGGGGGGTAAGAGGGGATTGCGAGCGGGTGTTTCAAACTATTTTGAATCAATTTGAACTACTATAAGGTGTAGACACATACATTCAAACATGCACTCTTTAAAATGATTTGCTTGAATTTAAATATTTACAAATTATTTTATACATATGTTTGATGATTTTTCGTCGATTTCTTTTTTATTTATACAAATTTTACAAAATTCAACTAAAGATCAACAATTCTCAAAGTATTTAAAAAAATATGTTTAACATAATTAATATATATTTTTAGCATTCAATTTATGATTATTTAAGAAATATGGTTTTTAACTATTGTAATTATCTTAATTTGTATCTATACAAACAATAAAAGTGTCAACAAAATTAAATAATTTTTTTTTGTTATATTTTGTAGAATTTTTTTATTGGAATGGGGTACTTTGTAAATTTATTTTATTTATTTATTCTCACCCTTGATTATTTTTATTAATTTTTAAACACTTTAGTTATAAAAAGATTATATTGCAATTACATACATAGATCTTTTTGCTAAGCAAATAATCGACTTTTTACAAAGTCGGTATACCTGCTGCGACATAAATATGTACCCACATTCTTACAAATAATGTCTTTACATTTTCGGCACGTATATCAAATTTGAATTTAATTATTGTATTACAAAAATGCTTAAATGAATACATACTTAAATAAATAAAATATTGAAATAATGTTCAAATTGCTGCTGAAAATGCTTTAGAGTTAGGTTGAAGGATATATCACCGCAACTCTCTGGTTTATTGTCAGCCAAGCACATATTGTAAGAAATAGGCCATGTATTTAATTGAGCACCAAATTAATAATAACATTTTGCTGATATATACAGGGTGTTAAGGGACATCCTTTAATCAGTGATTCCTGACATTTTTTGAAGTAAAAAATACAAATGAAATATTGGTCTCCAGTGACCATTTTTGGTGTTTATTTGCGTTTTTCTTTCAACTAAAAACATTTAAAAAAATCAGTAGGTCGAGAGTTGAACAGTTGGACAGTTAAGAGTCGGATTAAGGGGTTTAGCAGTTATTTGGCTGAGTGACCAGTGATAATGATATTTGATTTTGAAAAATCTGACTCAGAATAATGTCGGGAATCACTGGTAAAAATAAGTCGAGTACTTCTCTTAACACCTTGTATAGCGTCATTTACGTGAAAAATCACCTGAAGGGTGCTAATCCATATATTTGCCTTTAGCTATCAAAAATAATCCTCGAGCGCCAGAAGTTGGGCAGCATTTTGAAGGTACGTAAAATAATATTGATACCAGAATTAATATGATTACCAATGTGTATAAGTTATTGTAATATCTTTGCCTTTTTTATATTGCCCATTACATGGTTTTACTGTGATATTGGGATGGTAGAATATTAGTCAACTGTAATTTACACAGTGTTTTGTCTCGGACGACAGGTGATAATGAAGAGTGTCTGGACAACCATGTATGCTCTTTATACACCTGCAATTGTCTAGTTTTAATGTTGTCTCTTTCATACATGATTTCAGTTGCACATGCATTGCATTGTTGTTAAAATATATATATATACAGGGTGTACGGCAAGTACCCGACAAACTTTAACCGTATTAAAAATTAAATGTTACCGGACAGCAAAGTGCCAATAACATTTTTTACTCCAAATGTGCTAAGGAATAGCTGGTTAAAGTTTGTCGGGTACGTGCCGATACACCCTGTATAGTAACTTAACCTAACTTATACACTTTATTATGATGATTGCATTCTGGCATATAGTTCATATTTTTACTGCCTAAAACTAATAGTACTTGGTGCACTTTTAATGACTATTGCATATATTTCAAATATCCTTATTCTTGTGCTCGTTCATTATTTTTGGTGTCCAAATATTATTTAGGTGAACCATTACTTAAATTAACTAAAAATTACTTTTGGTATTTAACCTTTTTGGTCTTAACAATATAATATCATGTTAGTTTCAAAAATTCCGTCAGGTTAGTGATTTATTTAGAAATCTTACCACTTGACATTTAATTTCAAATTTTGTAAATGGTAAACTTTTAAATGTAAAGAGAAACCTCGCTGTCCTCTCTTTCTAAAACTGTTTTTGTCATATTATATCAGACCATAATAGAAACGAAGATATAACGAGTTTTATGAGGATGTGTCGTATGGAGACAGATATAGCACAATGAGACTCAATAGCTTGTAATGTTTCGTGTCAAATATAGCACTACTTGATCCGAGTGGTTAAATTGTAGTCGCTTTATGATCATATAATACAATAATTTCTGAATGCATACATATTACAATATCAACACAAAATGTGTTGATTTTGATTGATAAAAAATTATTTTTTACTTTATTAAAATAATGTATATGTATATATTGAACAAATAATAGAAATGTAAAAAAAATACTTATGAAATAATTAAAAATACCTAATTGCAAATGTAGAATTATTGTTTATTTATTTTTTATTTAGACAGTTCCATTATTATAATAAATATTAAAGGTGGGTGATTTTTTTTTGTAGGGACTGTCCATATAGACACAGGATGTTTCTTTAACCCTTGGATTTTGTATAGAGAATTATCTATATGGTTTATTTTATGTAGGAAACATTGAAATTTAAACATAAAAATTATCAACCATATATTTTTTTTTCATATAGTATAGATCTTTGGACGGAATATAAAAAAAGTTTATCAAATCAATGAATCATATGAATTAATTCACTTTGCATGCTGAATCAGTCTAAATTCGTTGGCAATATCAATTATAATGCTTTGAGGGCAAAAAAGCTGTCCTACATTACATTTCATTACTATGAAATTGCTTTTTTATAACAAATTATCAGCTACTGTAAGGTTTCACCGGAATTTCAGCGCACATTTCTTATTGAAGAATTCATATTTCATATCGAACGACTGAAAAATGTGGATCAAATTATTTGCACATTTCAAACTCAAGAAAATTACACTGAAAGCTGAAAATAAATGCGTTAACCTTGAAAATTTAGGCAGAAAAAGCTGTGCAAATTTCACAATGTCATTTGAGAGTTTTATTTAATTCTTAACAGTTAAAATATTCCTCTGTATTTTGGAATCAGTGTTGCCAGTAACATCCTGTGTTTGTATTCTGTATTGAGTTGAACTAATTAATAATAACTGTTGTAACACTTGCGGTGTTGCCGCCTGTGGTTATTTATAAGACACAATGTAGGTATGTATTATTGTAAAAAGTTTGTTGCCATGTTGAATAAATATTTATAAATAGTCAGGTATTTTTATTAATATATATTTAATTGCCAGCATTGCTTACAGTGGTTTGCAGGAAAAATATTGTTTCCTTTTTACAAATTATGCAAGGGTAATTGAAGAGTCGGATGGAATAACAATGTAAACGCTCACAAGCTGCTTTTGATCCCATCGCCTTTTTGGTATCTTCAATCCCTTCATTATCTGCTGTGTAAATATTACTTGTGTAGGTTTCGCACAGACCTACACACAAAAGTATTTATAAGTAGTTACAAGTGAATAATTACACATTTCAAAAAACTTTGAATGCATTTCACTCAAAATTACAATTTAAATTGTAATTTTAAACACATGTTTACAAGACAAGGTTTTATGCAGAGCACAAAGGATAGCAAATTATTAGCCTGAAACACATATATGAATTGTAAAAATCTTCCGAAAAAAAATAAATGCCGCCAACGGGAATTGAACCCACACCTTCTGATTGTCGGGCAGCTGCACAGAACCACTGTGCTATGTCTGCTTTTTGATTTTCAGGTGAAAAAAAATCAAAAAACAATAATTGTTGAATGAAATACTAGTATGTTTTTTTTTTTTTTTTAATTATTTTAATATACATCATATGGGTTACATTAATACATACATATTTTGCAAAATATAATATTAAGGTTCATAATTGAATGTATTGAATTATTTTTCGGTTAAAAATAAGCCGATGTAGCACAGTGGTTCCGTGTACCTGACCGGTATTCAGAAGGTGCGGGTTCTGCAATTTTCATATCAAAGTTGTTTTGCAACCAGCTCCTCAATTTATTGAAGACGGTGGTCTTAAGTGGTGACTTAGAAGACATCATCTACTAACAACTAGTTCACAAGAGGACAATATAGAAGATATTACAATATTGTTCTGTCTCAGCTCTGTGAACAGCCTTGACAGGACTAGACAATGAAACAATACAACAACACGACAATATTTTTGAAAAACAATACAATAGTACTCCGATTACATTCCTGCAAAATACAATAATTTTATTTGCACCTCTTTTAAAAATTGCTCGCTAGCCTCGGTAGAGGTAGGGCCGGTCCTGAGCCATACGGCGCCTGGCGCTAGTAAAAACCTTAAGGTCGCTGTGATAGGTGATACGTATTGTCAGCTCCTTAGCTCCTTGGCAGCTTGGCAGGTCTGCGCACGGAGTGGACTGCTCCAATTGCACCTGCACAGGGCCCCCCCTGTGCAGGTGCAAATTGAATTGCCCCCCCCCCCCCGGCCCTCCCCCAGTTATTGTTTTCAGGGGGGAACCTCCATTATGAATGCTATAGCTATGCCACTGCTCATTGCCTAATCGCTGCAGATTGCTCTATTTCACTATACTAAATCATTGTCTTTCTGCACATGATAACAGACGTGTGTCTGTGCACATCATTTTGCTTATGGTCTAGCTATGGTGCCTGCCGGAAGTTATAGTTAAGGTAAAATGCGACATACTTTTTAATGTACACGTTCATACGTGGTGTTAATTTAATTAAATAGAATTTTTGCAAGTAAAGCTTTAAAGTTTTAAGAAAAATTATTTGTTTGTGCCCTTTCACACACAATATGAATATTAATAAATTGTTTTGTCCATATTAAATCTTAATTCTTTCAAGAGAGGCATACAAATAAAATATTAGATTGAATCACCGTGGTGTTTATATGCCTCTCTTAAAATAATTGTTTTTTTTACAGACAATACTATTTATTCATATGCATATTGCGCATGTACGGGCACAAACAAATAATTCGTCTTTATATTTAGAAGCATAACTTGCAAAACATGTATTTAAAAATTAGTACCATCTATGAAAGAGCAGATTACGAATTATTAAAAATCATCACGAAAATAATACAGCGACATCTATGGATGCACATTTGAAAATTTGTAATGTTCATATTTTACACTAGATGTCGCTAGTAATCAAATAGTGCTATTTTATTTAAAATCAAATTAAAATAATCCATAAATTAATACAAATCAATTTAGTGTATGTACAAAAAAGCTTACTTACCTAATTTGTGTATTTATAGAAAGTTTTTTTAAATGAATTGAATAAATATTTAATTTCCTTTTAAATATGCCATTCAGAATACGACGAACGTTCCCGGGTTATGAATAACCTAACAATATTTAAATTCCTCCTAAAGGATGAGGAGCCTAGGTTTTCGACCACTCGTCTAATGACATTATTGAAAGTATTTTTAAATAATTTAATCAAACTGAAATAACCAAATCTTTTCCGAATCAGGATTTACTGCTTTCAACAAATTAATCAATGTCCCTCAAGTTAATTCCTTGGGCGTACAAGTGTTGGTATTATTATTCAATGTCCCTAAAGTTAATTCCTTGGGCGTACAAGTGTTGGTATTATTATTCAATATCCCTTGAGTTAATTTCTTGGGCGTACAAGTGTTGGTATTATTATTCAATATCCCTTGAGTTAATTTCTTGGGCGTACAAGTGTTGGTATTATTATTCAATATCCCTCGAGTTAATTCCTTGGGCGTACAAGTGTTGGTATTATTATTCAATATCCCTTGAGTTAATTTCTTGGGCGTACAAGTGTTGGTATTATTATTCAATATCCCTTGAGTTAATTTCTTGGGCGTACAAGTGTTGGTATTATTATTCAATATCCCTCGAGTTAATTCCTTGGGCGTACAAGTGTTGGTATTATTATTCAATATCCCTTGAGTTAATTTCTTGGGCGTACAAGTGTTGGTATTATTATTCAATATCCCTTGAGTTAATTTCTTGGGCGTACAAGTGTTGGTATTATTATTCAATATCCCTTGAGTTAATTTCTTGGGCGTACAAGTGTTGGTATTATTATTCAATATCCCTCGAGTTAATTCCTTGGGCGTACAAGTGTTGGTATTATTATTCAATATCCCTCGAGTTAATTCCTTGGGCGTACAAGTGTTGGTATTATTATTCAATATCCCTTGAGTTAATTTCTTGGGCGTACAAGTGTTGGTATTATTATTCAATATCCCTTGAGTTAATTTCTTGGGCGTACAAGTGTTGGTATTATTATTCAATATCCCTCGAGTTAATTCTTTGGGCGTACAAGTGTTGGTATTATTATTCAATGTCCCTAAAGTTAATTTCTTGGGCGTACAAGTGTTGGTATTATTAACCAATGTCCATCAAGTTAATTCCTTGGGCGTACAAGTGTTGTATTTATTAGTGATTAAAAAAAATCAACACGTAAAAAACGTTTTGTTTTAACCATAAAACATAATTTTTAAATTATTAGGTCTATTTAAAAATGCATACTTTTATATATATTTTGGGGTTTGACTCCCTAGGGACTAGAGTCAACCGCTTTAACAACTGAGTCAAATCCCAATTGGGTATGCCCACATTTATTTCGCATATTAACTGCTGTAATTTCATCCAATTTTACAGAAATGCGTATACATCCGTGATTGCCACCAAAAAAGACAGAATGCATTGTCATCGACAAAGAGCCTATCTGCCGAGTTTCAGCTCGTTCGGATGTCAAATACCCTGTAATACCTCCAACATCTGACATTTCCCATACATCCTGATGGCAACATGCTACACTAGCGCCTCCTAGCGTCGTAATTTGTGCGCCCTGGTTTTCTTTCATTTATGTGAAATGTATTCTTTATTAAATCTGTCTTTAATGGTTTAGAAATGTAATAAAATAATAGTGAGGTACGTATGAGACGATGGATGAATAATTCGAATGAAGCAATGTCAGTGTGCTAAGACCGTGTTGTTTGGCGGTCCGTACTCTCTGCTTGAAAACGGCGTGATGGTTAGTTAAAGATCTCAAATGATGAGGCTGTAAAGCGATTCTGAGCAAAGTGTATTATTTATAGCAGACCACATAGTTTGCACTAAACGACCAATAACTGTTTTGTGTATAAAGTCATAATGTTATCTTTCGTTTTATTTTTATACAACCGCAATAAAAAGAAAGCATCAAATAGGTTTTTACAATCTTGAAGCTTCGGGTTAGGGTATGCAGTAAACTGGCGATAAACCAAAGTAATTAGCGTTTTACTGCGGTTATGAAATACATTCATTGGCGTAGCGAATGCCCGAACAGCCCGGGCTGCTGCCCAATATGTATGCATTTGTACAAAATGTGACTTGAGCGTACAAAATATGACTTGAGTGTACAAAATGTGACTTGAGTGTATTACAGTAGGTAGGTATTCCGTCACTGGGAAAATTAATAAAACATATCGCAATTTTTTAAAGGTGAATATCACATAAGAGTCCCAACTGCATTTCTTGTGATTCAAATTAAGATAAGCAGGAATAATTATTTTGAATTTCATAGTAATGAAATATTCTCATAGTATTGGTCAGGTGAAATATCACACGGATAAAAATGGTCCTGTTAAAAAAGTGATATAAAATATTAGTCATTCAGAATATATTGAGAACACGTGTTCTTTTCCTAATAAATATCATGACGGATTGCGACAATATTCGTATGAACACGTGTTCCGCCGTCTTTATACCAGATTTTTAATAAATTCATAGTATTTTATATCTGTAAGTTATCCCCGTGCACCATTCCGAATCGAATGTTGCTCGAAATAGTTTTAGACGTGTTTGTGGACCAGATCGGAAGAGTATGGAAAAAAACCGAAAAATATGGAAATTATAATTTTTTGAGGAGGTAGGGCCTGATTAACAGGTTTGCCCGGGGTCCGGGTGTTTATCGCAACGCCACTGAAAATAATTTCGAATCTACCCAACACACTCGAACCATCTTTATAAACAATAATTATTATGCGGCACTTTAAAATCCAAGCGACAGCTTTTTCCTAAATGTCAAAAAAATTGAAATAATTGTTTAATTTTTATATTAGACCCTTGCCGCAAGTTGGGTCCCTTCTGAACTCAGCATGGTCCCTCCAAGGGACCCAAAACACACAAAAGACCCATGTAGATAATGTATTTATCTGTGCTGACTGCCTGTCCGCATGTTTTGTCATACAATTTTTGCTAGGCCTAGTAGTTAGCGTTTAAAGATTGTGGTACGAAAGAGGGAGCGCGCAGATATTAAAAAAAAAATAATAATTAAGGCGATGCCATACGTAGTAATGCAAAATCATGTGTTTTTGGTTTGAAAATTTGGTCGCCTAGAAATGTTTCAGATGCTTTAATTAAATACTGCTAGTAGAATACATCTTGGCCTTTGAAATTATCGAGTATTCTTTAGATAAGTCTTTTTATAAGCCCAGAAAAAAATAATGTAAAGGCCTATGAAAACTGCTTTAAAGATCAAAATCTCCTACTTATTAACCCATTTTCGGTTATGATTTTATTGTATAATGTGGCAAATTAAGTTATTTACAAAATAAAATATAAGGCACTTTTTGGCCATGTTTTTTTCCTTGCATAAATCAAAACAGGCGGATGGTGTTAAGCGGGAATTTAAACCTTATCGCCATCTACGTAAGGGTTGTTATTGATAGCGGCTCAATTTAAAATATTACACGACGTAGTGCATCGACTTAAGCGAAAATATTTAATAAAACACGACTCGTTTGAAATAGAGCAAAAATCTCTCGACAAATGCTTCATTAAAAATACACTGTGAATTTTCGCACACAAAACGTTTTTATAATAATTTTCGGAGCTTACTTTGCGATGTTTTTCCATCGATGAAATTTCAAATAATTACTTAAGTCTTCTGGCAACCCCGGGTACACGTCAGCTAATTGTTATATAAAAGTCCCATGGGCCAATACATAATATGAATAAAGTCTAGGATTTTTACCAAAGAATGTATACCTACAATGTTTTGACTTGACTACTTTAAATTATCGTTGGAAAACCATAGATGAAACATTATAGGTAAATTTATTATAAGTGATACGAAGAAATACTTCCGTACTACGCTTGAATAAAATATTAACACAATAAATGCCTATAAAGTAAAGTGTTACGTCGTAACATGATAAAAACATAATCTAAAACGTTATTATCCATAGGAAATTCTCAAACAAACCAAACTGAATTTCTAAGGATTTAAATAATAACAAAAATATTATTTATAACCTACAATAATGCTATTATCTTCAGCTCTCTCGCAAAGTCTGCCGACACATTAGGAAGGTCTCTGCGATCTTTACAACTACCCTAAAACAATAAAGTAGTTTATAGTTTACTGGGCTTTTGTTAATTATTGCAGTATTGCAAGTTGCGAGCAATTCTCAAGGATTCTCGTCATGAAATTCATTTGGAAAACCTGTGATGGTGTGATTTTGTAGGATCTGTTGCCTTCGTACCTAGCAAAGTCTTATTAGAAATATGAACTAAACGATGTTAGAAATAAAAAAGAACACAAACTTTTTTATTCAAATATATATATAATACTCAAAAGGGACAACTATATGAAACCAAAGTTTCCTACTGCAATTAGAGAAAAAATAATTAAACTTTTTATTGATTATGTTCGAATGAAACGGCTAAAAAATTAGGTGAGAGTAATGTTTATCACACATTTGTTTGATAATATATTTCTTTTATATTATCAGTAATTTTAGTTCCGTGTTTAGAAGACAAAACTTTTTAAAGTTTGATTTAAAAAATATATATCTTTATCAAAAACTTTTTTAGTTTTAGAAATATAACGGTCAATATGACAGAGGCCTGAAGGGTTATACCTAATGCATTATCATATTTGGGCCGTTTTTCTACTCAAAGAATTAAAGAATTTCGTTTTGCACACCCAACGGTGGTAGTAAAACGAAAGCTTAGGAAAATAAATTGCATGTTTTTTTTAGTTTATTCCACTAAAAATGCTTGGATATTTTCCTTTTATTGTTAGTGCATATGTATTTTGGCATTGTTATTGTATATTTTGACATTGTAGTGTATATTGTGACAATGTTAGTGTATATTTTGGCATTTTTGGTGTATATTTTGGCATTGTTTTTTGTATATTATGGTATTTGTAGTTTATATTTTGGCAGTGTTAGTGAAGGTACATTTTGGCTTTATTAGTGTATATTTTAGCATTGATAGTGTACATTTTGGCTTAGTAGTGAAGGTATATTTTGGCATGGTTAGTTTGTATTTTGGCATTGTTTGGCATTATTTTATGATATACGTATTATTTTTTGCAGTTTAATTAGACCATATGTATTTTTTTAAATATTTTATTTTTTCTTAATTCCGCTACAAATAAGTATATTTTTCTTTCATTATTTGTGGTTTTTGTATGTATGTAATATGTATCTTTTGCGGAAACTTTTTTATAATATGTATACTGAACTGTTTGTTTCCCAAATCAAATTAAATAGTATTTTTTTTAAATTGTGCATATTTGGCATTGTTAAGTTCTGTCCACACGCAGCGACCTGTGCAATCAGTTCGAGCAAAATTTAGCGCTAATAATACGGTACACTGTGCGGTGTCCATACGACAGCGACTTGCATGCCCAAACGGTTTGCGCAAAAGTCGCAATCATTTAGTGTATGCAAACCATTTGCGTATTATATTTATCAAATTTGTTTGCGCAAATTAATTTTGTATTTTGCAGTCCGTATATGCTTATTTGTGCAAACTAGAGTTTGTGCAACGAAGTTTGAGCGTGTAGACCGGAACTTTAAGTGTATATTTTGTATACATTGTTGGTGTATATCTTGGTGTTGTTAGTACATATTTTAATATTTGTAGTGAATATGAAATTCTTCTCAACGAACTTAGAAAAATTGGAATAGAAGATAAACTATTGGAATGGATAAAGAGCTACTTAACTAATAGAATTCTACAAGTTAAAAACAACTCTAACTTATCACACAAATTCATGACTACTAGCGGTGAACCCCAAGGGTCGCATTTTGGCCCAATACTTTTTTTACTTTTTATAAACGATATAGTCACTGTTTTAGATAATAATGTTGAAGTGTTGCTTTTCGCCGATGATTTAAAACTATTTAAAATAAAAAAATAAAAATAACTGACTGTATTCACAATCAAATTACAAGATTGGTGCAAACTTAACAAACTTTATCTTAATTCTTAACATTAATAAATGCTACATAATAAGATTTTTCAGAATAACTCAATCTTTTAACTACCAATATAAAATCAACAATGCCCCCCTCAACTCAGTCAAATTAATGATCTTGACGTTATTTTTGATTCTAAATTTAACTTCATTTCACATATAAGTTCAGTTACCAACAAAGGATTAAAAATGCTTGGTTTCATTATTCGAAATGGCAGAGACTTATTTCAACATTAAAAAAATTATATTCTTCTTTAGTTCGTAGTGAAGTCGAATATAATTAAGGGTGATACTGAGAGTATCTTCCACTGTTGAACGTGCCGCAAGTATACTATATATTATTTTAAATTAATAAATCGTGAAAAACACAAATTATCAAATAACATTTACTTGCGCACGCAGGTAATTTAAACCCGCAACCTTTGGATTAAAAGTCGACAGCCTTACCCCTCGACCACGGAGACCATCATACCTAGACGCAAGCAACACAAAAAGCTGCTTCTCAGTGACTTTTCACAAGTACCTACATCTATTTCGGAATAGGTAGATATTTATACGCACCAATACACAACACACACTCTAAGTATGCGATGTTTGGATAAAATTATGATTCTATCAAACTTGTCACATGTAAAAAAATCGCATTAAATTTGATATTGTGACTTAAGCTAGGAATAATGAAACATGGACAGATTAAAATTAAACATTGAAAAATTGGTCCCGGCGCTGCTCGGGAAATTTACAGTTCGGCCTTTTCTCCGTCGATTTCCCTGCGGCAGTTACCTTAATTATTAACCAGGTGGCCCTGTCCCGATGTCCCAAGACGGGCCGACGGATAAAAAATTATTCCAATTTCAAACGGACCAACCCCTGATTGGTCGCCTGGCCGTAGGGACAAGACGGGGTTTTATAGCCCACGGTGGAGAGGTAGACCCAAAACCGGATATTTTTGAATCGAAAAGAGCAAATATAGATTGGTCTTAAGGTTCGGATACATTTCGGAACGAAGAAACGAGAAACGCCGTTAGCGGCTGCTTCGTTCCTTACTGCATTTCGTGATCATATATTATCAAGGCAGGTTTCAAGAACACGTGTTCCGATATGTTATGAACATACTAAAATCAATCAATAAATGCAATCCCGTTTTTAATCAGATTACCAATAATTTGAAGGGATTCTTAAGCCCCCGCATACGGAATTATAACAAATTTCTACGGATTTATAACAAGTTTACTACGTCGTGTAATATTTTAAATGCAGCCGCTATCAATAACACCCTTTACGTAGATGGCGATAAGGTTTAAATTCCCGCATAACACCATCCGCCTGTTTTGATTTATGCAAGAAAAAAACATGGCCAAAAAGTGCCTTTTATTTTATTTTGTGGATGTTCAGGCATAAATATTTAATTTTTTTTTCGATCATTTTAAAAATAACTTAATTTGTCACATTATACAATAAAATCATAACCGAGAATGGGTTCGTAAGTAGAAGATTTTGAACTTTAAAGCAGTTACAGGCCTTATACATTATTTTATTCTGGGCTTATAAATAGACTTATCTAAAAAATACTCGATTATTTGAAAGGCCAAGATGTATTCTACTCGCGGTATTTATTTAAAGCATCTGAAACATTTCTAGGCGCCCAAATTTTCAAACCAAAAACACATGATTTTGCATTACTACGTATGGCATCGCCTTAAAAAAACCAACTTAATCTTCTAGCCGCTTGTGCTATTTAGTCCTCAGAATTTTACTGAATCTCTTGTTCTAACTTCACCCAAACTTTATTGTATCTTGTTTTTTAGTTGCTTTTACGTACGGATGTTTTATTTTTTACATATTGTTGTACACCGTTATTGAAAGGATAGTAATTATTTTTTCTTTGTTGTTTTCAAACCGTTCCCTTTGTGGGTTGTGTAAATTATAAATAAAATAATTTCGGAGTTCGTTTTAGTATTGTTGGTGTCAGTTTTGAGCTTACCTTCTCACCTTCTCCTGGGGTTTGAGAGGTGTCGATTGACTGTTGAATATTTAAGGCTATCCTGCCATCGGGGAAGGTGGTACGGGGGTAGATAACACACCCCTACGTTATATTATGGCACAGAATGTGTGCCACCTACATACACCTATCTAGGGGTAGGTACACGTGACGTAACAGGTAGGTAAATACCAACTTGTTACCACGGGATTAGATTGCCAACAAATATAATTAAATATATTATAATCCTTTACTACTGCCCTGAAAACAGATGGGTTTGTTACAACAGAAAGAATGTTATGATTTCATAAAATCACTAGCTGTGTTATGAATAACTTGACAATATGTATTTGAATTCCTTCTACTGGGAAGATGTTGCTTGTGCAATGATGCAAGACTTGATCGGTTTGTCGATGAATTAATACTAATACTAACCAGTCTATGTACATCTATATAATGCATCATTCCTTCGACCGATACAATATAAAACGCATACCGGTATGCACATAGGTCATCCAACCCTCGAAGACTTAAAAATCATTTGAAAGTTATCACGCCAATAAATACAAATATCTATCCAGTGATCCTCAATTCATTCAAAATTCAATATTAGTAACAATGCTCTTGAGATATTAGCACAAATTAAAGACTTTGGCATCACTTTTCAATCAAATCTTTCATTTGTTAACCACATAACGAAACCTCTAACAAAGGCTTACAAATTTGGGATTTATAAGAGTAACTTGATATTTTGCCTTTCTGGAACACACATTACAATATTCAAGTACAAGCTATTGAAAGAATACAAAAAAATCTTACGTTTTCTTAGTTTTAAGGCGATGCACTACGTCGTGTAATATTTTAAATTGAGCCGCTATCAATAACAACCCTTACGTAGATGGCGATAAGGTTCAAATTCCCGCTTAACACCATCCTCCTGTTTTGATTTATGCAAGAAAAAACGTGGCCAAAAAGTGCCTTTTGTTTTATTTTGTGGATGTTCAGGAATAAATATTTAATTATTTTCGATCATTTTATAAATATCTTAATTTTCCACACTATACAATAAAATCATAACCGAAAATGGGTTCGTAAATAGGAGATTTTGAACTTTAAAGCAGTTTTCATAGGCCTTATACATTATTTTTTTTCTGGGCTTATAAAAAGACTTATCTAAAAAATACTCGATTATTTCAAAGGCCAGGATGTATTCTACTCGCAGTATTTAATTAAAGCAACATTTCAATGCGACCAACTTTTCAAACCAAAAACACATGATTTTACATTACTACGTATGGCATCGCCTTATAATGGATATTCCAGCAATTTGGTTGAACTGCAACACTGTTTTAAATGATGTGAATATTCTTAAATTGTCGTACAGAATGATTTTCACTGACTTGTTATTTCTATATAAAGTTATAAATGATGCATTTGTCAGTCCGGAATTGCCTGCATTGATAAGCTTTCGGATTCCACTACATACCTAATACTACGGGACTAACTATCATATATCTATTCCTCATTGTTCTGAATACTAATAGAGGGAAATAATTATTCCGTATGGATTGCAACAATAACATTTGGCTGTCATCAGTTGTTTTGTTTTGCTCCATCTAAAATTAATTTTTTACCATTCTTTTTTGTTTTCTGGCAAAAAAAAAGTGTAGTGTGTTGTGCCTTGAGGTTTCTTCTCCCTCCTGATCTTCCAGGAGTCACTTTTCGCTGCTGATTTCCAGATATTTATAAACTTTTTTTACTTCTGTCATTTTCCATACTATTGTTGTAGTTGTTTACTGTTGTGAATAATGGAGGAAGATTTCCCTCCTGGACTCCCTACAAAGCCCCCAGATCCCTCTCCAGACCCCCCAGATAGGGAAAATGTAGAAATTTCTGACAGTGATTCTGTCATTTTGACTTCTACCAAAAAAAGGAAATTTACTCCTTCTTCCCCAATAAAACTTGATTCGCCTTCGACTTCACAGTCCCCACCAGCACTTTCTCAACTTCCTCCAACAAACTTTTATTCTCTTCATTCCCGTGGCCCATTCATTGTATACGCCCAAAAAACTGAGCAAGGAAAAACCATCCACCCTCTTGAATTTGGCAAATTCCTATCAAATAGCAAGAATCTTTCAATCAAGCCTGGAGGTGTAAAAGCCGAGGGTCGCTTCCGAATCTCCGTTGAATTCCTCTCAGGGTCAGCTGCTAACAGTTTCATCAAAAATATCTTCATTTCATCAAATTCAAAGTTCAAGGCATATATCCCTACTTTCAATGTCACTCGCATGGGCCTGGTCAGAGGTATCTCGACCGATCTGTCCATCGAAGAAATTCTGTCTTCACTTTCAACCCCCCAACACATTGGCAATCCCATAAAAGCCAGGAGGCTAAATTACAAGGACTCCTCTGAGGGTATAATTTCCTGGAAGCCCTCCCAATCTGTCGTTATCACCTTTGAAGGTCAATCTCTTCCCTCCCATATATATTTATTCTTCAACTCATTACCAGTTGAAATGTATACTTATCCCACCACTCAATGTTTCAATTGCTGCCGTTTTGGCCATACCAAAGCTGCATGCAGATCTCAACCTAGATGTTTTAAATGTGGAGAAAACCACGCAGCTGACCAATTTCCTTCTTCCTCCTCACCCAAATGTTTTAACTGCTCAGGCTCACATACAGCTATCAACACTTCTTGCCCAGAACAATCTCGCCAAAAAAATATTAAAATTTCTATGGCCTCTCAGAACTTGTCTTTTCTGCAGGCTTCTAAACTATTCCCGCCTGTGAAAAAATCATTTGCTGAGGCTTTATCCAGCAACTCCTCATCCAACCCTCTTCCCTCCTCTACAACAACTTCTTCTCGTTCAACTAAATTCTCATACAAAAACGCTATCTCTAAACCGGCTCCTGGATACGATCAGCAACAACACAACTCACTGCTCTTAAATCCCAATGGTTCATCTCTTTCAAATGCCACAAATGGGTGTGCAAATAATTATAATCCGTCCTCAATGAACTCTCTAAAACTTTCTGAAAAACTCTCCCAAGACAATTCTTCATTTATCCAAACTCTTATTATGCTTCTAATTGAACTTATTTCTTCTCAAACTAATCTACCGTCCAACGCTGCTACTATTATTTCCACATTAAAATCATTTATTCAAAATGACTCTTCAAGATGTCAGAATACTTCAGTGGAATAGCCGAAGTGCTATTTCTAACAAATCTGATCTCCTTAACCTATTAAATTCCAACTTTATTTCTTTGGCTGCTATCTCAGAGACTTGGTTTACTCCATCCACCCACTTTAATGTGGGAGGGTATTCCTGTCTCCGCGACGACCGCCCGGAAGGTTCGGGCGGTGGTGCTGCCCTTTTTATTAAAAAATCCATATCATTTTCCCCAATAAATAATATCAAACCCCCCAATGCTGACTTCCAAATGGTTGCAGCTAAAATAAAGGACACATCCTTTATTTCAGTCTATCTTCCCCCAACAGCCCACTTCAACAAACAAACTTGGTTGCAAATTGTAAGTCAACTAAGCCCTCCTTTCTTTATATTAGGCGATTTTAATGCCCATTCCCCCGTCTGGGGTTCTGCTTTCTCCGACCGAGATGGTCGAAGTGTGATGGATTTCCTAGATCAATCCAACCTTTTCCTTTTGAATGACGGATCTCCTACTAGGATCTCACGCCCCAGCACAAACCCCAGTGCAGTGGATCTCTCGATATGTTCCACTAGTCTGGCTTCTCTCTCCTCGTGGGTGGTGTCCCCCGACCCTTGCTCCAGTGATCATTTCCCGATCACCATTACTTATCAAACTTCTTTCCAATCGGACAAGTCTCATGTTTCGACAAAGATTAAAACGAAACACACCAAATGGGATGAATTTAACTCTCATATGGACAAGTTCCTACTAAATTTACCCGCCACCGATATATTTTCCGTCAAAGATGACTATAATAACTTCAAATCAATGCTCATAACTGCAATAAATAAATCAAATCCTCCCCCTAAAACTAAATCTCTCAAAAAACTCCAAACTCCCTCCAACTCCCTGGTGGGATGAGGAATGTTCCAAAGTAGTAAGAATTCGGAAAGCTAAATCTCTTTCCTATCGTTACAATATGACTATGGAGAACTATCTTAAATACAAAAATGCTGAATCCAATGCCAAAAGGGTATTGAGGTCAAAAAAAGATCCGGGTGGTACAACTTCTGCAGTTCAGTATCTCCGAACACTCCAATTTCGGAAGTTTGGTCTATGATCCGAAGATTTCGATCCTCCTTCAGTTCTCCATCTCCTCGAGCGTCTCATTCTAAATGGATAGATGAATTCTTGGAAAAAATTGCCCCCCCTTCTGTTCCTAACTTAGATGAAATAACGCCCATCTATAATACTCCCATGTCTAATCATTGGCTAGACTCTCCATTCACCTTAATTGAGCTAAAAAATTGTTTACCGACAGTCAAGGACTCATCCCCAGGCAGAGATGGTATACCTTACAGCATAATCAAAAATAGTAATGATAATGTTCTAAACCACTTCTTAAGCATCTTAAATAAAATCTTCCAGACTGGTATAATGCCTGATGACTGGAGTTCTCAAATAATCATCCCTATTTTAAAATCAAACAAATCTCCAAATTTTGGATCCAACTACAGGCCAATCGCTCTTTCATCCACCCTCAGTAAACTTTATGAAAAATTAATTAAAAACCGATTAGAATTTTTTGTCGAGAGTAAACAGCTTCTCTCTCCATCTCAATTTGGATTTAGGAAAAAAAATCCACTCAGGATAACCTTGCCATCATCAGCACTGATATTAATTTATCAATTTCTAAACAGGAAGTTTGTCTTGCCGTCTTTATAGATATAGAAGGCGCCTTTGACAATGTTTCCATCCCAATCCTGAAAAAAAAACTTCTAGGCCTTGGCCTTCCCCCCATGTTTGTCCAATCTATTATTAATCTATTTCTAGATAGAAAAATTTTCATTGAACTTCCAGATATTTCTCCTCAAAGTAGGTCTATTTGGAAGGGTTTACCACAAGGCGATGTATTGTCCCCCTTACTGTATAATATATACACATATGATATGCATGTCACTATTCCCCCACAAATAAAAATTATCGAGTTCGCAGATGACATAGCTTTCTTCTTATCATCCAAAATCATCCCTCTTGCCGTCAAATATCTTAACGAAGCCATGAATGCCCTTTGCACATGGCTCACGTTAAATGGTCTTGAACTTTCAATCCAAAAGACTCAGTGTGTCACCTTCTCAAACCGCCATAAAAACCCCCCCGTTCAAATTTTATTTAAAAATTCTCCAATCTCCAACGCTTCTGAAGTAAAATTTTTGGGAGTAACATTTGATAGGAAACTTAAATGGTCTTCCCATATTAATAATTTAGTTACTAAATGCGAAAAAAATTTAAATATCATCAGATCATTATCTGGCGTTTGGTGGGGAGCTCACCCTACTTGCATTAAGTTGCTTTACAATGCACTTATTCGAAGCCATCTCGACTATGCCTGCCCACTTTTTAGTACTGCCTCAAAAAATGTACTTAATAAATTAGACAAAATTCAATCTAAATCTTTGCGAATAATAACTGGAGCGATGCAATCGTCACCCATCAATTCCCTTCAAGTAAAATGTTCTGATCCTCCTCTTTATTTAAGGCGTCAACTATTTGCTGACAAATTTGTTCTTAAATGTTTAAATTCTAAATGTCATCAGGTTATCCCCAGCGTCTCGTTGTTCATTGACTCAACCTATTCATCTACAATCAGAGCTTCAACTAAACCTATTCCTGACATCTGTAAAAATTTTAAGTCTCTTTCAGAGCTCCACATCATCCAAAATGATCTACTTCCCTTATACAAACTAAAATATAGTCACGTCACCTTATCCCCGACAATATTAGAAGGGATCGGAATCTTTAAAAGTCATTCCAATCTCCCGGCCCGAACTGTCAATAATATGTTCAATGACATTATTTTATCTAAATGGCCCAACTTTTCTCTTTTATTTACTGATGGATCCAAATCTCCCGACTCTCCTAACTGTGGTATAGGTATTAACGTTTACCACAATAATTCTAATGATAGAATATTTCATTCAATTTCAAATCAATTTTCAATATTTTCAGCTGAGTGCATTGCAATAATAGAATCTCTCAAATATATAATCAAAAATAATTTTGAACATTCCCTCGTTCTCTCTGACTCTCTCAGTTCCCTCCAGAAACTTAAATCCAGTCCTCTTCTTCATCCTGATGATCACTTTGTATGCCTTATTCGAGTGATGATAGCCTCCATTCAAAGCTCTGGTAAAACTGTAACTCTGATTTGGATTCCTGGACATGTTGGTATCATGGGTAATGATATTGCGGATGCCTTGGCAAAACAAGGAGCGTCCAACCCTGTTGTTACCCTCGTAAACCACATTCCCTTATCTGACATTTTTTCCATCATCAAAGAAAGATCCCGCAATGTTTGGGCAGAGTATTGGCACATTGCTAGTCAATCCAAGGGAGCCTGCTATGCCTCAATACAAAGGACTATTCCATCAAAACCGTGGTTTCAGCAATTCCCTCATTTTTCCAAAAAAGAAATTTCTTCACTCATTCGAATGAGGATCGGACATTGTTCCGTTCCTTCCCACCTTTTTAAAATTCACGTCCTTGACTCCCCAGATTGTACATTCTGTGGTCTAGAAGTGGGAACTTTAGATCACATATTTTTTGGTTGTCCCTCTCTAAACAAATATCCTCTCTTCTATCAAGCCTTAACTAAAATTGCCTCCCCTCCATTCAACATTTCATCTCTTTTAAGTCTGAACTCGACTCCAATTTTCATTATAATTTTGAAATTTGTCTATTTAAATAAAATTAATATTTAAATTCACCTTTCATTTCTCAATAATTTTAAATGATGGCCAAGAACACCCTTGAAGGGTGAAAGCCAGAAATAATGGAAAAAAAACAAAATTATTCCGTATATATATATACCATATAAAAATATTGTTGCCTACTGATATAAAATATGGTTATTTTATTAAAAATATGGTGAAAATGTTAGTTTTACTTTTAAAAACAGGACTGCAGGCCTAAAACGAATAAATTTGACAAATTTAATAACAAACTACCAGTAGGTAAAGCACGAATATTTCATAGGGAAGTCGAAACACTTTTTCTTAAAAATAATATTATCGCATCTCATCCATTATATTTATTCGGACAAGGCCACCTGCGTGAACATGTGTTCAGATATATTCTGAATGGCTAATGTTTTATTAAGAAATGGTCATGTAGTCATATTTTTAACAGTATCTCGATAAAACAGCCGTACTCATTTATCTCCGTTTGTGGTAGTTATGAATAATAAATCCACATCAATTTGTAAAAGACCCTAAGAAGGAAGTTAATAAATAAATGTATTAATAATACACAATCAAACCTTTTCGCTTTCTGTGCTCGTGTTCTGAAAAACAACTAAACAATTGACTTATGTCCACTGATTTATGTATGTAATTTATTTTTTACGTGTCTCCGCCCGTTGCCCTTATCCGCTAGTAATGTGTCACTATGGAGACGCCTGAGGCGTTGGGTGTGAGGGGGAGGTGAGCTACCTGTTATATATTTCAACACGGACCAGGGGACAATATCCTTAGGAGATTTCCAGCTTCTCTAAGGAGGGAATTAAATGGGGTCGACAAACTTTTAAACAGATAAAAAAAATTAATAGTTAGGCATGTATATCAACTTAAAACAATATGTAGGTATGCGATATGTGAATTAGCCGTTCTGAAGATCATATTCATAAATAAATCTATACAATCCTTCAGGATAATTTGTTGGCTTTTGGGATCAACTTATATGGTCTCACAGAAATCGTTGTCACTTCTTTACTGTTGTGATAAAAAAATTAATATAAACTGTACTAGAAAGAGAATACACCACGCTTGATGTACATATACAGAAAATAACAACAGAAAAACTACATTGGGGACCTTTTTGAAACCAAAGGTACCGACCGCAATTTGAAAAAGTCTTAATCTAATTTTATTATTTTTTTAATATAAAACGACAAAAAAGTGAGTTGACTACAATGTTTGTAATATATTTTTCTAATAAAATAAGTGAGTTCTCATTTTTTTTCGTTATCAGTAATTTTAGTTACAAAAAACGTTAAGTGAGCGATTTGATTTTTTTTTAATGTCTAATAAAATTTTTAATATTAAAAAAAAATGTATGTTTATTTCTAATATTCCTTACAAAAATATTATTTCGCACTTAAAAATGCACCCAGTTTTCAGGTACCTGCAATTGAATTCATAACTTCAAAACTTTACCCGAAACCATTATTGGCCCCGAGCAACGCCGGGCTAATTCAGCAAGTATGACGTAATAAAGTAGAATCATCATTTCACAGCTAACCTGTAGGTAAGTACTAGGCTAGTAAGTAAGAAATAATATTTTCTACCATTGTTTATTGTTTTCTTCTTGATAGCATGTCCCACATTGTTGATTCATAAATTTATATGAAACTGATTTATTTTTGGGATTTTATGGCGTGTTGCGCTACCTGCTTCTTCAGCCAACGTTTCGAATAACATTACAGTGTCTATCATCAGGGCAGATGTGTGTCCTGATGGGAGGTAGACGTCACAACATAGTTGCGAAACTGATTGTAATTGTAATGAACTTATGTCTAAATGTATGAAAGAGACAGCATGATTAGGCCGAATAGTATAAATGAGTAGGTCTTCTTTTGTTTCGTTTCTTTTTACGGATAGCTTCCTTTTAAGTAACATGTTCCGGTAGTGCGACAATAAACGTATATACAGGGTTTTCCAATAAGAAGTGTTATTTTGAATAGCCCGCTATTTCGGTAGATGTTACTTTTGAAGCTGTCATTTTTTGACATTTGACAAGTAAAAACTACGCCATTAATTAAAATGGAACGATACACGCTTCAACAACGCATTGAAATTATTAAAATTCACTTGAGTGAATCAAATGCAAATCATCTTGAGTGATGAGGCCCATTTCCACCTCGATGGCTTCGTCAAAAAGCAAAATTGTCGCATCTGGGGCTCGGAAAACCCAAGAGCGGTTTATGGTCCGGCGGAGTCATTGGACCTTACTTTTTTGAAAATGAGGCTGGAGCAACAGTTACGGTGAATGGATTGCGCTATCGAGAGATGATTAATGATTTTTTATGGCTGGAATTGGATGGTATTGATCTGGACAACGTTTAATTTCAACAAGACTGCGCTACTTGTCACACAAGCAACGAAACCATTGATCTTTTACGATTTAATATCAAAATAACACCTCTTATTGGAAAACCCTGTATAATGTATTATACGAGATCATCCACTAATCTCTATCAGAATAAAACCAACAAAGTATTTACTATACAAAGAGGAACCAGTTCTTAGCCCCTACAAAAGTGACTCAATCAGTAGTTACTACAGTAAGTGACTCTGAAAATATCAATGGTCAATGCAGCATTTTTAGGCATTTGCGTATTTTAATGTGTTTTTTGTTATGTTTATAACTATGCATGCATATTTATTAAAATTGCTTTCTTTGGAAGGAAAATCTGTTCTGTAGTTAATTGCTCAATACAGCATTTTAAAAATATTGTGTTTTCTCGTAACAAAATGTTGCCGACCACTTTTCCCGGGCAGTCATGAAAATAAAATCATGGCGGCATGTCTCGCGCCAAATGGAGAAAAAGGGTCGCCGGTAATACCCGCCGTCCTGCGGGGCCGGGGGCGCTAGGACTGCGGGGCGGGGAGTAGGGGGCGGCCAGGGGGCCACACAACGCCCCCCGGCAGAAAATAAAACACGATGAAGGCAATGGGATTAGGTAGACTCGTAGATAGTAGATAGTTACCTACGCGGGGAGGTGGTCTTGTTCTTTGTTCACTATTTACTGAGAAAATACAATGTGTTTCTTTCCCAGGTTTTGGATTATTGTATGATCTATCATCTCGTCACATAACAACACATCTGTTGGGATCATCTCTAGACAATGACATCAGAAATCCAATCAATACGTTAAGAGCCAGTCCCTGGGGAGTATGGCACAAAATTCAGTCAAACCAAAAAAAATAAATTATTGAAGAACAAAATTAGCGATTTTTAACGACAATTTGAAACAGAAAAATTTAACATGTCAGTTATCTGTAATTTGTTTCATCACTGTAACCAATGTACTGTTTGTTGATACAATAAAACATAAATAAATAAACAAAAGTAAATAAAAATGAAATAAGAAGACTGTCATGCCATTGGAGATGTGGACTTTACCTGCCTATGCAATTTTTAAACAAATGAGTACGTATGTTGTAGCTTGGTTATCTAAACAAATGATCGAATAGGTACCATCCACCATAAGTACTTCAATAATATTATTTTTTCATGTTAACCTATTTTACTGCCACGCAACTTGCAAAATTAATGCAACAATAAATAGTATCAATGGACCAGTGGTCGTCCTGAATTAGTACACGCATCATGGCAAATTAGGTCCCACACTAAATTAGAAATCGTGGGACACAACTACAATTGTTTCTGAAGATGTATGTCATAAAAATCCCTCCCCGGCCATTAGGGGAGTAACCCAGGGATTATTTCTTTGTCCACTGTAGTTTTTGTTTCTTGTCTTTTTGTTTAAAATGGCGACGAATCGCTGACAGGAGTCAGGAGACTATTTAAACAAAACAAATAACAAATAAACGTATTGTTTTCGATGTTTATTGCTGTTTATTTGGACGCTTTATTGTGGCAGCAAAGCCATTGAAAGATTTGCCATTGTATAAAATGTGAAGGAAATGTTTGAAAATTAGAGTCATGCGAAGAAAATTGATGGATGTATTGTATGTTGGGTTTGGTGGAGCGTTTTACATTATGTTGTTTCGTAAAATTGATTTCCAGGTTTTAAAATGATTTACTTTGAATTTCTTGAGTTATTGAATACTAACATATTAAATTAGACGGCCGAATACGACGCAGGTAGCCTATATGTTTTAAATACATGTTTTACCTTGGGTACCACCTACCATCTGAATAAAAAATTTAAAAAATTACCTGCATACCTCAAAAATATAAAATGATTTGAGGAAGCAGCAAAAACTCTAGAAACCAGAGCTACAGCGTCGTGGAATTTGCGTAAAATTTTAACAAATATGATTTGTACACCAGATGGCTTTCCTTGAGATGCATTTCCAAAAATATGTTTCAGGGCAATATTCTGCAGGGCGAAGACTGTCCTGATGATAGCCTACCTATGATAAGAGAGAGCGTCAGAGTAATGAATTGCATCGGACATTAGAAACTATGTTTTGTAACATGTTAAAAAAACTGGATAATTTCAATATCTTCCAGAACTTTTTTCGGCTTTAGAGTTTGTACGTAACCTAACTTTAAATATTTTTGTTTGAGATTTGATTGCGTGGGACAATACGTAAAATTAATTGCAGTCGATACAAATCAGATTTTAAAACTATCCAATGGGTTTCCTAGATAAACTATTGTTGTTATCCATGCAATATTGAACGTGTTTATTTACATAGCTAAATGTGACGTTTCGTTTCATACATTTTTTTGGTTGCGTGTTCATTCTATTGTGTCCTTTTTTTGAAAACAAAATTCTACAAAAGGTTTCGGAAGAGGCTTTTGAATTTGTGGTCACAACTAAAATTAAAAAAAGCACGTTTTATTTTCCTTTGCTAAAGGTATTGCCTAATGCAACATTACGTCAATGATGAGGATGTTTTATATTTAAAAAAATTCCAACTGCCGGAACCAGTCGACCTACGGCAACCGCATTTGGGGAATACTACTAGTTAAGTGTGGAGTGGAAAGAGATGGGTATGAGAGTGGTTGGAAAATAATTACCTTAGGTACTGGCTATTCAGATCTAGTCACTAAGAATTGGTAAAGAAAAGTAAAGCCATTTCAAGCGTATAGCATCTTTCTCTCTGGAATTAGGTGCAAATATACTATATAGTATACTCGTACCATAATAATTATAAGTGTTTTTTTAAATCTTTTTTGTAACAAATGAATACAATGATATCCTCACTGGGATCTCCTGTGCTGAGGATTTAATTTACACATGATCAAAATTTAGTAGTATGGATTAAATAAAGTAATTATATAATTATCAGTCTGTATTTGGTGTCAGTATATTATCTATTTCTGATCTCCCTATGTTTTGTATCCAGCTTTTTATTTGAGATTTAAATGTTGTTATGAGTTTTGAATGATAATGGGATTTTGTTGTAGAATGTACTCAACGTAATAAACACAGATTTAATGATGTTACAAAGAATACTACATTTTAAAATTGACTGTCCCGAATTACTTCAATGTATCAATATCATTGTTCCCAAAAAATCATGCCGACATTTCTTACCTTTTGACTTCAATAACACAAGGACACTAGCTTACCAAAATTCTCCGATTCCGAGACTTCACAATCTCGGAAACAAATATTCTGATCTGGGTGATATATTTCATTTGAAAACTAATCAGTATAAATGTTGTATATTCTATCACTTTTATTCTTCTAGACACAAATAGACCTATGTACCCATATAACTTCTTCGCTTCTACTATTTTGTTTTGTTGAATCTTTTAAACTCAATTATATGCGTGAGGATTCATTTTTGCAATTATGTTTACATTCTTTTTTATTGTATTAATTTTTAAGTGTTTACTCTGATACAAAATGCTTGTATTTTTTTTAAAGAAAAGCCCACTAGGGCGTGTAATAAATAAATAAATAAATATAATAATAATACTCATTCTTTTATTGCCTATAATACAGCCTAATCGATTCTAACTCTGTCTCATAAGAAGGACGAATCACATTTACAAAGACAAATTCTGATCAAAACCTTTTACTGCCCATCAAAGGCAAATTTAATTTGCCTTTCCTTTCCTAAACACGCTCATTAAAGAACATAAATACATATTATTAATAATGGCATTTCCAATTACAATTGAATTGAAATGTGTTTCATTTATGCTCTCTGCGTGCGAACCGTATCTAAATTTCTCTAATAAACAATAAACAGTGTTAATCTCAAGTGGCCTACCAGGTAAGTATGGTACTGTGTATTACCTGCCTGTACAAAATATAAATAAATAATAATATTTGTACATTCGTGCATCACGTTCATTAGGCAAATGCATTGTATATATAGTTATGTATTACTGATCGACGAACCAGTGGAAGCAATCTGTTATATAGCCATCAGTTGATAATAGTTTTACTATAGTCTATAGTTAGTAAAAATGTATTATGTACTCGTATGTTGTGTTGCGCCTTTGATGTGATTTTCCAAAAAACGGCGCTAAATAAATCATCCAGAATCTGATCTGATATTATTAATACTCCAGCGTCTGGACGGTGTAGGCCCTGTGATTGGTCAAATTCAAATTGTGTTTAAATAAGACTTTAAAGATTAAGACACGATTTCATACTAAAATAGAATCGCCACATGTAATACGATATTTATTCAAAAATATCGTTTCTGCTCATACAATTTTTGGATAATATCGAAGTAAATATGTTTTAGAAAGTTCATGATCCATTGGATTAATTACATTACAGTGAAAATTATCCACAATTACGTGATTACGTTTGACGTTTGACGAAAAAAGCACGCGTTCATTCAACATGGCCGATACGCAGTAATACGCACCGCGTCAAAGATAGCCTACAGAGCGCTCCTCTGGCGGTGAAATAACGAACCGAGGGGCTGGCGCGAATATTTAAATATGCAAAATAAAAAGATTTCTTCTGGAAGTTTATTTAAACTTTGCAATGGCATCGTTTCTAAAACAAACATTTGATTCAACTTAATGACAATAAACAACAACTCTTTGCATGTACGATTTTGAAAAATATTGATATTTAATATTATTCACGTAAATAATAATTTCGCATTATTTTGACAGAACACCGATATGATATACGCGAAAGTATAGGCACTGCCAACCCAATAAAATAACATGAAAGACAATCGGAAGATAGAAACGCTTCGTTGATTGTAAAATTAGCCAACAAATCTCTAATCTGACATGTACTTATATGTATAATAAAACAATCATTTTGCCAGGTATAAATATTTATATAATATATATTAAGGTATTATTCGGAAACGCTGGACAAGGATAATACGAAATACCTATTTTTAAGTAAAACCTTCGGATTCACCTTAATTAATATAGAAGGAATCTGAATGCATTCGGTAATTTTTGAATTTTAGCATTTTAATTACGTGAATTTATTAATTATTAATTATTAATTAATTAATTAATTATTTATTAATTAATTAATTATTTTTTATTTGTTTTACGTGATTATTCACGTAAAATAAAAATTTGCTTTCGTTGTATTGGATGACAGCCGGAATAATTTCTATTGATGACATTTTCTTTTTTTGGTATTCCTGATATGAGTGTCTAGAATTTTTACCATAATTTACTCTATGCAAATATTATTTTGGTATTTTGGTTTCTTTTACAAGTAAGGAAATATTTAAAAAAAAGTTATTATAGGTTAGGATAGGTTAGGTTGGGTTATGCTAGATTAGGTTAGATTAGGTTGGATTAGTATAGTTCAAGTTAGTTTATAGGTAAGGTTAGATTAAGTTGGATTATTATGGGTTAGGATAAGTCAGGTTATGTTAGGTTAGGTAACGTTAGTTTGGGTTATTATGGGTTAGGTTAGGTTGGGTTATTATAGGTTAGGTTGGATTTGTATAGGTTAGGTTAGGTTAGGATAGGTTAGGTTAGGATTGGTTCGGTTAGGTTAGGTTAGGCTAGATTGGATTATTATAGGTTAGGTTAGGATATAGGTTAGGTTAGGTTGGATTATTATAGGTGAGGTAAGCTTAGGTAAGGTTAGATTATTATAGGTTAGGTTGGATTATTTTAGGTTAGGTTAGGACATAGGTTAGGTTGGATTATTATAGGTTAGGCTGGATTATTATAGGTTAGGTTAGGTTATTATAGGTGAGGTTAAATAAAATAATAGTTAAATAAATCATTTGTGCTAAGTAGGCACTATTTTGCCGGAATATTGTATTACATTATATTTTTTTAATTTACGTTTTTCAATTGTCTCTAGCCGCTCATTTCAGGAATACCGACAAAAGAAAATGTTATCAACAGAAATTATTCAGGCTGTCATCCCATACAGCGAAAGCGAATTTTCATTTTACGTAATTAAAAATTAAAAAGCTAAAATTAAAATTTTCCCAAATGCTGTTCGATTCCTTTTATAGTAATTAAGGTAAATCAGAAGGTATTATTTAAAAATATTTCCTATTTTCCGTGACCAGCGATTCCGAATATTTACCTATATTAATTTACCTTTAGCCATTTAGGCAATTATTCGGGAAAGGTAAAGTTTTACCTGAACAACTGTCATTATTATTATGCCTAAACGCCTTCCTGTTCCGTTTTTTAACAATATATACTCACCCTCTCTCTGTGAATGACCTAATATCTACCTATTAAATGTAACTGTTGTTAGTATCACTTAAACTGGGCGAAGCCCAACCAAGTGCCGCCCGCAGGGCCTAGCAGAAAAAAACCCGCGGAGCGGGTTTTTAACTGCTAGTTACTATTATTATAAGAAATCTGTATGTTTTGTGGTTGTTATGCAAGAATATGAAAGAAGGTATACATAAATGATATTATACGCTAGGAGTGGGTAAGTAAGTAGATTACTTTGCCGTATATTTGTTGATTTTTCCATGCAATTAGATGACCTCGTCTTTTATCCGCTTGCATTCCTCAATTCAGAAAATATAAACAGAATCGTCGAGAACAGCACCATAAATCTTTGTACTTCTCCATCCATTCCTTATAATTTAAACAAAATGAAATCCATAGAAAATTGCTACTGAAACCATTGCCACTACATTCATCTTCATAAAACACAAACAGCGGGGGACATGTCATAATGGGAACATGGCGCATTCCCACAAAGACATATTATCCAAAATATTACCTCCGAACTAAAGACGGTAGCAATGATTTGGAACAATTAAAACCATCCCACTGACCGAAACTAATTGCTTGGACATCATGAAAACATTATTTAGTTATGGGGACAGGGGAAGGAAAACTTCGGCACGCGCACCAAGCTTTTTTTAACACAATTTTTAAAATTTCACATTACATATATATGCACACATTACATATATTTGTTGAAGTATGCTGCACAAATATTGCTGGAAGGTATTTATTTCTGATGTAAGGACTAATCTACAAATACCTACAAAAAAATACTACGTATTAAACAACTTAAAAAACGTTAAACATATATCTTTAATTTATTTAATGTTGACTACACACTATTATGCCAGCCTTCCAAAATATCAAATTGACAAATTCAATCAGTGTTTAATGCAGCAGCACGGCTCATAACTGGGGTTTCAAAATATTCGCACATTTCAGAACACCTTCGTAACCTTCACTGGCTCAAGTGCCCTGAAAGAATCCAGTACAAACTGTGCTGGATGGTGTTTAAATCCATTAATGAAATGGCCCCACCCTACATCTCTGAACTATGCGTCCCGAAAAACACTGGTCTGAGGCAGTCAACTCTTAGATCAGCAACATCATCAGCTGTAGGCAGACTGATGGAACCTAAGCGCAAGCCAAATACTAAGTTTGGTGATCGCGCTTTCTAGAGAATTTAAGATCTATAACAAGTCCAACAGAGGTCTAAACTAAAAACTAAACTATATATGTCATTCAGACAGTAGTTATAGATCTGGGTTGTAAGTCACTAGTTTTAAGTCAGTAGTTATGAGCCTTAGTCGTAAGTTACTAAAAATGAGTCTTAGATGTAAGTCACTAGTTATTATGAATCCTAGTTGTAAGCTAGCTGTATTAATTATTTAATAAATATATTGGTACAGCTCCCTTGAGGTGTTTTTTACGAAAACGGCGTTTTATAAATTAGCCGAATATAATTATTATCATCGTAATTAGTAAGTGAGAAGATATATTACAAATTAGACGCAAGTAAAATTGTCCATGCATCAAAACCATCAATGTATGAGCATTATATATAAATTGCATGGCACAAGAGCAAAAACACAAGGGAGTTTGTACAGAAATATACGACAAATTTTGCTCAAACAGCGGGTTCAGACGTTCCAATTTTAGTTTATCAACTAAAAACTTGATCAACGAAAAAGAGGGTTCACATTTATCAATATGCTTTCAAGTAACGAGTTGATCAAATTTTATTGAACGACAAGATTTCTATCTAAAAAATTGATAAACTTTGTTGAAAGAGGGTTCAAACTTGTCAATATGCTTTCAAGTGTCGAGTTGATCAACTTTTATCGAACGACAAGATTTATATCTAAAAACTTGATAAACTTTGTTGAAAGAGGGTTCAAACTTGTCAAATGCTTTCAAGTGTCGAGTTGATCAACTTTTATTGAACGACGAGATTTCTATCTAAAAACTTGATCAACTAACTAACTGGCTAGCGAGAAAGATCTACAGGAAATTGAGGACCTTAATAGAACTGAGTTCTAAAATAATACTACCTACTCTCCGCCATTTCGTCACTTTAACTATAGGTCTAAAATGCAATATGTTTCTTCTTCTTTTACACTATAACTACTTTATTAATTCTTCTCATTCACATATTCCAATGTTACACTACTTGATGTGTCAATAATATTGCACTGAAATAATTATTTGACGTTCCCATCACATTAGAACAGGTTACAACTAGTGGGATAAGTAATACAAAGAATGCAATTATGGGACATACTTATAATTAATTTATCTGCACTGAAGATGAACTGAAAATATATTGGACCTGTACAAATCAATTGAAGCTCCAAAACCTTTTCCAAAGTTAATATCACGGTTTCGATCACGCAATCCTGCGTCTGTTAATTCCTACCTATACAGTTTGCGATCCCTTTGCCCTGCGTAACTTTTCTGGACATAGAACATTAAAGGTTGACTATTAGGTATATTTGACAATACTTGCGGTGTGTGTTTAGTAAATTAAACAAAGCCATTTGAGTGACAGGACCACAAATATTTGTGGCGTCAAGCTGTGACGTTTGGCTGTCAATGTGGCTATTATTTAGTTGTGGCTTCGGTAGTCATTCGAGTTGTTTGGTTGTCAACAGCACCACGTGATATATTATTATATTGGTCGGATGGGAGGGTGGCTGCTGTCGGTAGTAATAATAATAATAATAATATTTGGATGATTTGTATAGCGCCGTTTTTATGCAAAAATTGCGCTGTAAAAATATATAATACATTTCTACAATGATCTATGTTATTACTAACTATAGACTAATCAAACTATTATCAATTTATGTCCAACATAATGCATTCACCGGTTCGTTGATCACCAATACAAAGCTATATGTACAATGCATTTGATCGATGAACGTGATGCTAGAATGCACATATGTTATTTATATTTTGTACAGGCAGATAATATACAGTACCATACTTACCTGGAAAGTCACTTGATATTAACACTGTTTATTGTTTATTAGAGAGATTTAGATACAGGATATAATTGGACTTTCCGGTATTTATTTTAATAATATATATTTATATTCTTTAATGAGCGTGTTTAGAAAAGAAAGAGAAAATTTTATGTTGGGTGGTACTACAGTACAAGGTTCTGATAGACATGGTACAGAGGTAGAAAGTAGAGAGGATAGTCGGCAACCAATCACTGCTTTTAACTTATTTAATAATAATAATTTGATAGTTTTTGAAGTCCAGAAGTGAGTACCGGAAAATCAAAAGGTACCTAATATTCGGCAAAACTGAATAAGGGCTTAAATATCATTAGCACGATTTGATATTATAGCTGATTTTTAACAACCAATAACCTTGGAATTAATTATTTAAAAAATATACAAAATGTCAATATTCAGGAAGTATTAGAAAACTTTAGTATATTTTGAAACTAGATGACGTGTACCCGACGTTATTCGACTTTTCTCTACTTTCTATAAATATAATATCCATGTAATGTATATATAAATCTTTCGGAAGAAATTCTCTTATGTGATAGTGAAAACACTTTCAAAATCCGTTGCGTAGTTTAGAAGAACTAAGCGCACAAACAGACAGACGCGGATGGTGACTTTGTTTTAGAGATTAAAGTTGATTTTTAACAGGCTATCTTCGGAATTAATAGTTCTAAAAATTGAAAATTAATTTTCCGCATTGAAATTATCATAGCGAACAAAGTTGAAAAAAGGGGAAATGGTGCCAAACAACCTTTTGATTTTCAGGCACTCAAGAGCAATGAAGTTTATTTATTTACTAAGGCGATGCACTACGTGGTGTAATATTTTAAATTGAGCTGCTATCAATAACAACCCTTACGTAGATGGCGATAAGGTTTAAATTGCCGCTTAACACCATCCGCCTGTTTTGATTTATGCAAGAAAAAAACATGGCCAAAAAGCGCCTTTTATTTTATTTTGTGGATGTTCAGGCATAAATATTTATTTATTTTTCGATCATTTTATAAATAACTTAATTTTTTATATTATACAATAAAATCATAACCGAAAATGGGTTCGTAAGTGGGAGATTTTGAACTTTAAAGCAGTTTTCATAGGACTTATACATTATTTTTTTCTGGGCTCATAAAAAGACTTATCTAAAAAATACTCGATTATTTCAAAGGCCAAGATGTATTCTACTCGCAATATTTAATTAAAGCATCTGAAACATACCTATGCGACCAAATTTTCAAAGCAAAAACACATGATTTTGCATTACTACGTATGGCATCGCCTTAAGACATACACGGTACAATAAGATATAGTTAAGGATATATTTCGTTATTACATAGTTTTAGTAGGTACCACCTATTACGTATGTACATAAAATATCATTATGTAATTTCGCCTGAGATTGTTCTGAAAACTAATGATTTTGAAATATGAAGTGAAAGTGTTTTTGAAATATATCGCGCTAAAAAATTTAATAAGTTAGTTTTGTATGTTAGAAAGGAATCATGAAATATGTCTAAATGTACTAATTTTTCGTAGTGGGTGTAAGTTATGATTGCGCGAGTAATTACTGAGTTGTTTGCTGCATTGGTATTGTTGGCTTCAATATGAAATAGTGTAGTGTGCCTGGTACGCCTCGTTGGAACATTTAAACCAATGACGGATAGCAATTCGGGATTATATATTTTATTATTTAGTAGATTATGTAGAAACAACAGATCTAACAATGTGCGTCTTTTTTGTAAAGTTTACATATTATTTGTAGTTTTGTTGTATTTCTTGAGTAAATGTTTCGAAAATGTATTCTGTATACTTTCTACTAAATCTATGTATACCTTATATTGAGGATTCCATATTGTGGAAGCATACTCCAGTGGACTTCTGACCACTTAAGGCGATGCCATACGTAGTAATGCAAAATCATGTGTTTTTGGTTTGAAAATTTGGTCGCCTAAAAATGTTTCAGATGCTTCAATTAAATACTGCGAGTAGAATACATCTTGGCCTTTGAAATAATCGAGTATTTTTTAGTCTTTTTATAAGCCCAGAAAAAAATAATGTATAAGGCCTATGAAAACTGATTTAAAGTAAAAATCTCCTACTTGCAAACCCATTTTTGGTTTTGATTTTATTGTATAATGTGGCAAATTAAGTTATTTATAAAATAATCGAAAAAAAAATTTAATATTTATGTCTGAACATCCACAAAATAAAATAAAAGGCACTTTTGGCCATGTTTTTTTCTTGCATAAATCAAAACAGGCGGATGGTGTTAAGCGGGAATTTAAACCTTATCGCCATCTACGTAAGGGTTATTATTGATAGCGGCTCAATTCAAAATATTACACGACGTAGTGCATCGCCTTAAATGGATTAATTGTAGGTGGCTGTCTGAAACGTTAGCTTAACAAGGAATAGGAAGCGCTAAATGATCTCTTCGTTCTTTTATTTTTGTCGTCAGACAAACATTCCCAGGTTACGAATAACCTTTTTTATGTGAAAAGTGCACAATCCCAACTGCTCCCAACCGCCTGGAACTAGTGAGATTATAGCATTTTCAATCGATGAAGCTGAAAGTAGTGTGGATGTGAAGGAAACGAAAGAGGAAGGTGAGGAAGTATCTAGATATTTCGTTTCAATTCTGAATGGTGGTCTTAAACCGAGGCGATTCTGATAGTATCCTCTACTCTGGAACATGCCGCAAAAATATTAAAAATAATGCATTTTATTTTTAATTCATAAATTGTCCAAAAACACGAATTAATCAAATGAAATTTACTTGCGCACGCCAATATTTGAACGCGCGTTCTCCGGATTGCTAGTCGAGAGGCTTAACCCTCGACCACAGAGGCCAAGCCTGATTATTATAGGTATTTGAATTACTTGTGTGAGAAATGTGGAGATCCGCAAATAGTGCAAGGCTGATGTAAGCGTAATGAGTAAGATCAAGAAAGGGACGCTTAGATGGTTTGGGCATGTAGAGCGAATGAGCGAAGAAAGGAGTGTAAGTAGAACATACGATGCAACTGTGAATGGTTGCAGAAGTCGGGGACGCACGAGGAAGACATGATACGACCAAGTGAATTAGATACTCGAGTCGGGCCATGTCAAGAGTCAGAATAATAGAAGAGTATGTATGAGACGATGTATGAATGTGAATGAGGCAAGGAGTAGGTGTCAAGACCGAGTTGTTTGGCGGTCCATCGTGTCTGCCTACCCCTGCGGGAAACAGCGTGATGGTTAGTTAGTTGAATTCCTCCCTATACCATCATTAGGATAATATTGCTTGTGAAGTTATGGAGGACTTAGCTAGTAAAGGATTTAATCTGCGTAGCTTGTTTGGGAACCTGTCGCATTTGTCCAACTGGCTACTAACCGGTCTTAAGCCTTCTTTCTTCCATGTTTAGACAATTTTAAAGTTTTCAATTGTAACACAATTCCATTCCTCAAAATTCAAACAAAATATTTTTTTTACCAGCAAGTCATATAACTTCGGGGGCAGTAAAGAAATCCTAGTTCTGGCTAATAATATAGTGCGGTCGTATATCAGCAATTATTGACAATTACCCGAGGAAAGGCTGTTGTAAACGTACTTGGGGTTTATTGGTTTATGTGGGGCAAGAAGAACAAAGATCATTTCTCGTAATGGCGGTCGGTTTTCTTTACTCTTCTCAGGTATTCCTCTGACCGCAATAAATAATAATGTACAAATAGTACCTATTTACTACGGTAGGTACCTAGTTACTGTCTATACTTAGCAATCGGCATACTTAACTTTGCAGTAGGTGCTGTCGCTCTTGTAAGTTTATCAGACATAAAACGCTATGGATTAAAAAAAGAATACGTTATTTTCTACTTTGGCAGCGATTTGTTCAGACTTTTTAGCTGTTGATGGGTACGTACCCGACTTCGTGGCGTGTAAATAGGTAAAAACGTTGTAATATTTTAATATTGTGATTAAGTAAACTACGATGTAATGCAAAATACAATGCAAAAATCATGTATTTGGTTTTAAAATTTGATCGCTTAGATATGTTTTAGATGATTTAATTAATACTTGGCCTATGAAATAATCTCTAAGTCTTTTTTATAAGCCCAGAAGAAAAATTGAGTGTCAGTCCTTTAAAAACTGATTACTACGCAAGGCGATGCCATACGTAGTAATGCAAAATCATGTGTTTTTTGTTTGAAAATTTGGTCGCCTAGAAATGTTTCAGATGCTTTAATTAAATACTGCGAGTAGAATACATCTTGGCCTTTGAAATAATCGAGTATTTTTTAGATAAGTCTTTTTATAAGCCCAGAAAAAAATAATGTAAAGGCATATCAAACTAATGTATTCATAACTACCACAAACGGAGGTAAATGAGTACGGCTGTTTTATCGTGATACTGTTAAAAATGTGACTACATGACCATTTCTTAATAAAACATTAGCCATTCAGAATATATCTGAACACATGTTCACGCAGGTGGCCTTGTCCGAATAAATATAATGGATGAGATGCAATAATATTATTTTTAAGAAAAAGTGTTTCGACTTCCTTGTGAAATATTCGTGCTTTCATTCATTCGTTTTAGGCCTGCAGTCCTGTTTTTAAAAGTAAAACGAACATTTTGACCATATTTTTAATGAAATAACCTTATTTTATATCAGTAGGCAAGAATATTTTTAAATTTGTTAATTGATAAATTGAAGATGTCCACTATCTCGGTATAATTATTTCCCTCTATTAGTATTCAGAGCAATGAGGAATAGATATATGGTAGTTAGTCCCGTAGTATTAGGTACGTAGTGGAATCAGAAAGCTTATCAATGCAGGCAATTCTGGACTATAAAATGCATAATTTATAACTTTATATAGAAATACCAAGTCAGTGAAAATCATTCTGTACGACAATTTAAGAATATTCACATCATTTAAAACATTGTAGTAGTTCAACAAAATTGCTGGAATATCCATTATAAGGCGATGCCATACGTAGTAATGTAAAATCATGTGTTTTTGGTTTGAAAAGTTGGTCGCCTTGAAATGTTGCTTTAATTAAATACTGCGAGTAGAAAACATCCTGGCCTTTGAAATAATCGAGTATTTTTTAGAAATGTCTTTTTATAAGCCCAGAAAAAAATAATGTTATAATAAAATTATAATAACTTACGTACCGAAACCAGACTTTTCAATCTATCAGATAGAAGAGTTTTAACTGATATATTATTTTTATTCAAAATTATCAAATCTCTAATTGGCAGCCCTGAATTATTGGAATTAATTTATATGAATGTACCTGCTAGACAAACTCGAAGCAAAGACACTTTTAAATGTAACAATAACCTCAATACTAACTACTCTATGTATTGCAAACAAACACTGTGAACTTATTGATATATTTGGTGTTAATAATTTCGTGAGTTTCAAAAGGCAACTAATTTCAGACCTATTTGCTAGTTATTAACTTGTATTATGTATTAGCTTTTAAAAAAAAGTCTTGTCTCTATACCTTCCAACGTTTAAATCACAAACTCCTTAGTTTATTTGTTTTATTACACGAATATTAATGTCTGTATACATGTACGGACATACTTGATGTATATTATACTTTGATTTACTTTACCATTTCAAGTACTATTATTTAAATTCGATATTAATTACAGCGTTGGTATTTTGCCATTACTTATTAGTTTTTTTCTATAGATACAACAGAAATTATTTTTCTTCTCTTTTTAAACTTCTGTTATATAATACATTATATTATATATATTTATTTTTTATATGCCTTACGAGTAAATTATTTTCCTGTTTTCAGTCTTACTGGTTTGCAACAAACATGAATAATTTTATACATATACGAATGTACAATGTACATACTTACATTATTTTAACACTTTGCTTTATTTACAATATCAGGTGTTATTATTTGGATTTGATGTTAATCTTAGATTACCATTTGATTTGTTTTGGTATAGGTATAGTTATGCTATTTTCCATGTATTATGCTACACTTACATACAAAAATTGTCAATTTCCTCTGTAAAAGCCCGATAGAGCGTTAATGAAAAATATATTTTTTTAAATACTTTACCATGCCGTACTTTGAAGAGTATTCTACATGAGACCACTGAAAAGTTCTCTGTATAAACTAAATCATGTAGAAACCATAAGGGAGATGATGATTAACAAAATAAAAATAAATAAAAAATAAATTGAAGTGTTTTTATTACTTTTATTTAATAACCAGGCAGCATTCTGTTGATGCCCTCATACCTGATTTCAAAATGAGTTTAACAGTAATTGAGTTGTTTTAAATTTAAAATTAGTTAATCATTTCTTCTTTGCAAATGAAAATTCAATCCAGCTTTTAATTGGTTTACATTGGTAACATCGAAGACAAGTATTTTTCCAAAACACAGCCATTTGAAATTTCCTCATATTTAACAGAAATGTATAAAAAACCGAAGAAATAATTAATCATCACAATTTCTATTTATTTATTTAATCACTTCTCTTAAGAAATTATTATTTTTTAACAATTGAAAAACTTTATTATTTTTTACCATTTATGTGTACCTACCTACCCAGTTATGGGGTTTATAGTCAGAGTAGTAAATTTAACCCACCTTAAAATAACCTACAGTAGTACCTACATTAAAAAAAATCGTTAAGTACCTACTAGGAGTGAAAGAATGAACAAGCAAAAAATGAGTTAGAGAATAGACAATTTCGTAATTAATTTTGATTTTCGCTGTTATTAAACATAATGTCACTCCTACTGCCAACCCTTTTCTAAAATTATGAAATTCTTTTTTTCAAATGCCGGCGTTCGAATTCGAAAAAACGCTTAAAAAGGATGTAGAGTTGTAAAAACCCGCCCTGAAACAGAGAGTGACATAATAATGTCGGGAAATAACACAATCAGGAAATTTTACAGCTCCAATAAAAAAATAAACACGCAAATAAAACGATTTCAAGCGAAAATAGACGGATTTCCATGGAAGCATTTGGCCGTTTTCAGGAAAAATTGGAAGCGCTGTCCCGCATCTACTTGAGCGGTTCGGATCTTGCCGTCTCGCTTCAGCCGAAACAAAATGGCGGAACTTTTTGAATTGGTATAATCTTGTGCAATGGGGTTTTGTGGCAGTGGCGTTTCTTAAATCATAATTAAAACAATATACAAATTTATAGTTTCCGAATATAAAATGTTTTTTTAATGAAAAGAACCTGCAGTAACTTACCTACCAGGTTTTTACTCTTAGTATATATATTATTTAGTAGGAACCCACCGTTAAAAACATATTATTTCTGCAGTAAGTCATTTGTTCCTTAAGAGTCGTTAGTGGAAACTGTATTTAAATGGTTACGAGCAATTTAATTAAAGATTTCTCTTGTCGCAAAAAAACGCGTATCTCTGTCGAATCCTTTTATTTCTGTTTCATATAATTAAATATATCATTTGGTATCATTTCGGCTTCTTCTTCCGTTTTATAAATTGTATGATTTACAAATCGTTATAATTACGTATCACCTGATTCGTAACTCGAAACAGCAAGTTTTGGCGTAAATTTAGTGTCTTTTCAATCCCGAATCCCGCAAAAATTCAGACATGAAAATCTGGCAAATCCGCAGGATCAAATATTGTAGAAATCCCGCGGGATTGCGAGATTATAAAACCCTAGTATATACTTATTATTATTTTTTCGTTAATTAATATCCATTTTTATATTTCAATTGTTAAATAAAACTTGTTTGTTTTAAGTGTAGTTTAATTTGGTTTAGGTTCGTACCTACTTTAGTATTATTTAAAATACATTTAGGTATAGTACAGGGTTTTCCAATAAGAGGTGTTATTTTGATATTTTTCCCGTAAAAGATCAATGGTTTCGTTGCTTGTGTGGCACGTAGCACCGTTTTGATGAATGTAAACGTTGTCCAGATCAATACCATCCAATTCCGGCCATATAAAATCATTAATCATCTCTCAATAGCGGAATCCATTCACCGTAACTGTTGCTCCAGCCTCATTTTCGAAAAAGTAAGGTCCAATGACTCCGCCGGACCATAAACCGCACCAAACAGTCACACGTTGAGTATAGATAACTCTTGGGTTTTCCGAGCCCCAGATGCGACAATTTTGCTTGTTGACGAAGTCACCGAGGTGGAAATGGGCCTTATCACTCAAGATGATTTTTCGATGGACCCGTTATTGAAGCGCGTATCGTTCCATTTTTATTAATGGCGTAGTTTCTACTTGTCGTAGTCAAATGTCAAAAAACGACAGCTTCAAAAGTAACATCTACCGAAATAGCGAGCTATTCAAAATAACACCTCTTATTGGAAAACCCTGTATATTTATTTAAAACACACTAAGGTATAGTAGTGTATTATTCATGGTTCACCTGACTAGGAATTCCTGTTCCGAGGTGTTGGCGTTACATCGTGATTTTCCCATATTCGTCTTTGTGGATATCATCTTCGTGTTTGTTGGTTTCGTCACCTTCATATTTGTTGGCTATTTTTTTGATATCCTCATCTTCGTATTTATCAATTTCCTTAACTTCATGTTTGGTGACTGTAGGTTGAGTTAGTGTAACTTCACATTTGTTTCATTATTTCCTCTTCTTCGTATATTTACTTTCCCACATTTTGATATTGTTTTTAAACTTGTTAATCTCCAGGGTATAATTAATATAATTTGGGAGGGAATTTTATAATTTTTGCTGCACGTACTTTATTGTTTTTCTGATCAAAAGATTTATTTCATTTTTAAATGTGGTTCAATTTATTTAACTTAAATGTAAGTTAGCCTTAGTTTATTTATTTGTATGTTAACTTTAGGATGGGTTGTTTCACAGAATTTGAACAATTCATCAAATTTCAAAGTTGATTTTCAAGTTTTGTGAAGGTTCTATTCAATTTCTGTTATTATTTCAGAATTGTGAAGCAACTGGTCAGAAATTATATAATAATAGAACTTGTATATATTTCGTTTATTGAATTTGAGGTGAACTATCACAAAACAGGGCTATATAAATGAATTGTTATTCTTTTAATGTGAAACAACACATTATTTGTCATATAGTAAATACTTAAGCAAATATGTAAAAGATAATTTTAAACAACAAAAAAAAATCTACGCCCCTGTTTCTTGCTATGATAGCTGATAATACAACTCGTCCCGTAAATTCCGGCAGATTTGGTCCATTCGCTTCGGGCAAATCATTTGGACGGATCTGATGGAATTATTTTCACCTAATTAAATTCTGTTTGGCGTTGTTCAAAACGACTACTTGTTTATTATTACACACGACCAGTGACCAATTACTATAATGGGATTTTTTTGAGCTATCGAAACGTTAGAACTTAATTGAATTGGGTTAAATAATATGTGAATGTTTTTATTAATTTATTTTGACTTCATTTGAGGCTTTTATAAACAATACATTTGCAGGTAGGCAGTTGGTAAAAGTCTATATTACATTTGCAGGTAGGCAGTTGGTTAAAATATATATTACATTTGCAGGTAGGCAATTGGTAAAAATATATATGACATTAATCAATCAGTCAATTTATTAGCTGGTTAAAAACATATTATATTACTTTTGCAGGTAGGCAGTTGGTAAAAATACATGTTACATTTAAAGGTAGGCAGTTGGTAAAAGTCTATATTACATATGCAGGTAGGCAGTTGGGAAAAATATATATTAAATATGCAGGTAGGCAGTTGGTAAAAGTCTATATTACATTTGCAGGTAGGCAGTTGTTTAAAATATATATTACATTTGCAGGTAGGCAATTGGTAAAAATATACATAACATTTGCAGGTAGGCAGTTGGGAAAAAACAAAGATAGGTATGTACACGGAGAAAACTGACTGATATGAAATACTGTTTATTTATTAAACATCTGGTCAAATTATTCGTTTTCCTGTAAAAAAAGGGATTGCAGGCATTTAACGAATGAATTATCAGGATTCCTGATAAACTTTTAGTAAACTACTGATTATATTATATTATCACTATGTCGGAAAACGTGAAAATGTAATAATACTAATAATTGGGGATGCTATTGTCTAACTGGCTTCGAATGTTTGGAATTCATACATAAAAAGAGTAGGTTTTTCCACTATACTTAGGTATGATTGCATAAAATTGATATGCACTTCGTTTCCACCCTATAAATAATAATGTGATAAACCCCCTACCAGTAGGTACTAGGTTCAGGCTGCATTCCGCAGGGCTAAGGGCAGATTTCGCCCGATATCCGCCAATTTATATAGTCTCCTTATCAGAACCGTAACATGTTTTATTACCCGGACGTATAAATATTGGAAAAGCTAATGAATATATTATTATAAGACGTGGGAATGTATTCTACAAAGTCGAGTGCTAGTATGTATATACACTTGTAGGAACAATACACCGTCAACTCTAGTTCATTGATTTTGTCACGCGGGTTGTTTCGGAGAATTTGAACAATTCTTCAAATTTCAAAGTTAATTTTCAAGTTGTGTGAAAGATTGTTTCAAGTTCTGTTATTATATCAGTTCTGTTAAGCAACTAGCCTATAACGATATAATAAAATAATTTTTACAGGACTTTCATCAAAGACCCCGAAAATGAACGTTGAAATTTGATGAAATGTTGAAATTCTCCAAAAAAACCTTAAAAAAACTCAAAATAACAATAATCAAAGTCAAAAATGTATAATATACCACATATTATAATAAAATGTAATATTTTTTACAATTTTACAAAGAAACGTCACTGTTTCAATGACAATTAACATTTTTTCAAACTTTCTGCAGGCAGGTAGGTAGGTAGGTACGTACCATAACCTTTAAGAAATGCGAAAAAGATAGTCCAAATAAACAAGACAATTACACATTTGAAAATATAATCTTTAGGTAGATACTGAACCATTAAAACAGCCACCATCTTGAAAAGGAAAATGCACAAAGGTCGAGTTAAAACGGTTCCATGATAACTCTACACACAACTCAACCTAATTAATCTAGTTTTTGTTTCATCAGTTTTCATGACTTTATATGACTAATAATAATAATAATGTTCTATATTAGCACCGTCCGAGTATACATTTAGGCATAATCAAGTATTAAAAATAATTCACCAAAGTTTGGTAATTAAACATAACTTGATTGACTGCCGTAATATAATACCATATTATGAATACGAACCAAATTCATTTTTAGAAATCGAATTTTATAAAATATATTGTGATAAAACTATACTAACAAACCGAACGATTAGTCATAATAGACCCGATATAGTTTTACATGACAAAATTAAAAAAATAACTTATATCATTGATGTCGCTATTCCAAATTCCTGTAATATTCAAAAATCTGCTAATGAAAACATAAGAAAATACACAGATTAAGGAAATGAAATAAAAAGAATTTGGCATTCTCAGACTATAAAAATATTACCATTCGTTATTTCGGCTACTGGCATTATACCTAGCTCTCTCATTAAAAATTTAGGCGTATTAGATCTATCAAAAAAATTATATATAAAGATGCAAAAGTCAGTAATTTTGAATACATGTAGGATAATGAAAGATTTTTTAAATATTTATGTTGAGGGATCAGTAGGATTTATAGGCCCTGTTAGAAGTTCTACCGAGCCGAACCCTCTGATATGAAAATATCTGGAGTCGGTGAATTATTTTCCCATTTGATCTCTGGTGAGTTGACGTGTTGTTCTTGTATTGTTTTGTATTTATTTTGCTTATATAATACACTTGCATAATGTTGATTGACTAGATGACCATTTGTAGAAAAGTGTGTAGAAGGGTTTAGTTTTTCCAATGGGGAAGATTTAACCCGGACATAAAATCGGAAATAATAAAAAAAAACTTTATTTAAGGAAGTTTGCACATTACAACTAAAAATCCATATTATGGTGTATATTGTACATTGATTTGTAACTTTTTTTTAAGATTATAAAATTAACATAATATGATGAAGGTAAAAAGAAACTAAAAGTACAGTTAGTTGAGGTTTCTCAAATACGGCCGCACTAGGCTAGCCTGTGTTGAGGCAGAATTTTTAATGTTAGTTCCCAATACCTTTGAACATACCTATACTTGTATTAAGATGTATTCGCTCAATAATGTGGTGACTTCAATAACTGCGAATTTGGGTGAATACACCGGTAAAGGCCCTATTTTTATTTTTGATCCAAGTTTTTACATTATCTTTGTCTTGAATTGTCGTTATGATGAGTTATCCGGTCAAACAGGTCATCGCCCTCTCAGTCAGAAGAACACAAGAAATGCGATGTAGTCGTATCGTGATCCAAAATGGGTAGGGGGCATAAATTCCAAATGTGTGATTAAAAAAGAAAGACTTTCCTACCTTTTGTACTTACCAACACTCCTTGTTCTTATTTCACTAAAATCGTAAGCAATACAAGATACACTTCAAAGTGTGTGGTGTTGTGAGTTAGTGTGAGTCAATTTAAGGCGATGCACTACGTCGTGTAATATTTAAAATTGAGCCGCTATCAATAACAACCCTTACGTAGATGGCGATAAGCAAAGATATTAGAAGAACGAGATGTGCTATGCGCAGTTCGTACTGAGTGGAATTGTTTTGCCGAGTGTCGCCGGTTTTGTTCACCAATACTACTGCACACCTTCGCTTACGCTAAGGCATCGCTAAGGTATCCGCACTAATACATAGAACAGATTTATGTGCGTACACGTCCCGATACCGTTCAAAGTACCCTAATTAGGTAGTACTCCGGCTACGGTCCGGCGGCCAACATAGCATATCTCATTCTTCTAATATCTTTGGCGATAAGGTTTAAATTCCCGCTTAACACCATCCACCTGTTTTGATTTATGCAAGAAAAAAACATGGCCAAAAAGTGCCTTTTATTTTATTTTGTGGATGTTCAGACATAAATATTTAATTTAAGTAGGAGATTTTGAACTTTAAAGCAGTTTTCATAGGCGTTATACGTTATTTTTTTCTTGGCTTATAAAATGACTTATCTAAAAAATACTCGATTATTTCAAAGGCCAAGATGTATTCTACTCGCAGTATTTAATTAAAGCATCTGAAACATTTCTAGGCGACCAAATTTTCAAACCAAAAACACATGATTTTGCATTACTACGTATGGCATCGCCTTAATTTTAATTTTATGTTGACGAATAAATTTGTGCCATTATAGATTTGCCACCAAAACGAAGTGTTTGTTTTTATTCCTGAATTAGGCGGCGTTGACGTCACGCCGGGCGACGTTGGTGCCAGCCGTCTTACCAGACATTGGCGTTTTCTATGTCATAATTACGTTTCAGACAGTTGAATGCGTTTCGGAATGTGCGGTTTTTGATTCTTTGAAATCAAAAACCATGGATGAAAATATTTAAATTACATATTTTTAATACGATTATCATAATCAGAAAAATAAACTTTAAATCTTCCATGCATTTTGAACGATATTCATAGCTTGGAAAATACCCTATTATGCGATCTATTACCGACTTTGCACGAGACATTATATAATCGTACCCAGGCAATTCGTTTCCAAAAAGGCTGTTATAGAAACCGCGGTTCAGCGTCAAAAGAAATGATTGTGGATCCTGAAGTTGGGCACAAATTATTTAGCAGGCTTTACAAATACATTAGGTACCTCGATGCCTATACCATATCCACTGCATAAGATTGAACCTATATAATACTGGAAACTAGAGCACATGATCATTGTAATGTTCATTACTGTTTAAATAAAATAGGTTCTTTATACGAAGTTACGTTTATTAATTATTCAGTTGTTTATCAAGTACAGTGCAGTGTATCTGCTAGGAAGGAATTTACGAGAATCAGCTCCCGCGTGCTCGACCGCCCGCTGTCCGGCCGAGTCGGAAACGTTCGACAACCCTCGGCCATCTTCGGTTGTGCACAAACGCCTATATGATATACTACACCCTTCCCTCTCTAACTGCAGCGCTACGACTACTAAATAACAGAGATATAGGGTTCCTAGTTACCGCTTTATGTGGTAACCCTACAGCTATAAATCTTATCATTGTCAACAAAATACTTGAAGAATATATAAAATATATTACACACACAAACTAAATATTTTAACACAATTAATAATAAGTACATAATTTCATAATTCTTCAATAATGTTGACTTAAGTAGCCTGCTCTTCTGGGGTATTTTGTCTGGGCCGAAGTCGATTCGCCCACGGACTCCTTTGTGTTGGTATTGATGATGCTCCTGATGGTCCTGGCCCGGCACCTTCCACATCTGCCAACCTGAAATCAGGAGAATACCCCTTAAAACCACGTAGTAAAACCGAGGTCTCCAACTCCTGAGGGTCGTTCCAACTGATCTCAGACGCGGACTGCGACCCGTTGAACTCCTCACCCCAGCTTACTGACAGCTCTCTGATTTGATCCAAGTGTCTCTTCCACGTCACATTCGAATCTCCCACTCTTACAATGAAAACCTTTTTTCCCAGAGACTTACAAATCACAGCTTTTGTCCATAATACTTTATTATTTTGGCGATAATCTCGCACAAGGCATTTTTGACCTATCCTAAATTTGCGAGCCTTGGCTCCACCAAAACCTTTAATCTGTCTATTCTGACTTTTGGCAATATTATCGTTTGCACGCTTGACTAACTCTGAGTCTAGTTCTAGCTCTCCTACCTTGGGTAGAACTAACCCGTCAAACGAAGAACGAAGCCTCCTGCCTACTAACAAAACCGCGGGTTCAACCCCCGTCGAACAGTGAGGCGAGTTTCTATAATCTAACAGAAAATTCAGTAGTTTTATTCTATAATCTTTGTGTAAGCTAGAACCAACCATCACCTTTTTAAGAAAACCTTTTACAGTTTTCACTGCGTTTTCCGCTAGTCCGTTACTTTGCGGATGCCTTACCGGTGACGTCATAAATTTAATGTTATTTTCACTCAAGAATTTCTTAAAATCTTCACTCGTGAAAGCAGTACCATTGTCTGACACAATCAATTCAGGGTTACCAAAAATCGCAAAAATTTTTCTTAATTCTAAAATGGTGTGAGTACTATCTGCCTTTGTAACTTCGATGCAGTCTATCCATTTAGAAAATGAATCGCAAATTACTAAGAACATCTTGCCTGATAAAGGCCCACAGTAATCTATATGCAAACGACTCCACACTCTCCCTGAATTCGGCCAAACAATTAATTGACTCTTTGGTGGTGATTGCCTATTAACAGCACAATCCTGGCATGATTGAACCATCATTTCTAGATCCTTGTTCAACGATGACCACCAGAAATACGCTCTCGCAACGCCTTTCATCTTGACTATACCTAAGTGCGACCTATGTAACAAGGTTAACACATGATTTTGTAAAGAAACTGGAATAATTATCCTATGGTTCCAGAACAAACAATCATTTACAATAGAAAGTTCGTTTCTCTTAACCCAAAAATTCCATAAAATATTGTCACGTTTCATAGACTTAGGCCAGCCCTGCCTCAGATGAGTTACTACTTGCTGTAGAACTGTGTCTGAAACGGTCGCTGCTTTAACCGAACGCAAATCTAATTGTGTTCCTTCTTCTATAAAACTCACAAAATCTGCACTAAAATCATCATTGTGCTCCTCAATCGCATTTTCTAACGGCAAGCGTGAAAGGAAATCCGCTTGATTATTACCCGATTTAACGAATTCCGTCTTATCTTTTAACGCAAACGGTACCGGTCTCGCGTTATGAAACACTGGGTTTGAATCCCGATTGACTTTAAAACATACTTTATGTTTGTTAAATTTCCCTAATTTGTCTGACAAAACTTCTGGAAATTCCTTAAAAGGTTTCTCTTTTTTTTCATTCACTGTAAAAACTGAATCACGATTAATCGGCGCAATTTCCAAGTTGAAAAGTTCCATGAAATCACGACCCACAATTAATTCTGAACCCTTAGCGACAACTAAAAAATACATATTATTTTTAGTGTTGTTGTATGTTACCGAAAAAATTGATTTACCCACGATTTTTAATGGATATCCGTCGTAACCAGAAATTGTACGCTTGTCAGTTGACAACTCTATATTTTTAAACGATTTTTTAAAAACAACCTCAGGAATCACCGATACACTCGAACCGCTATCTACCATAGCTGAACATGAAATCTCATTAATTTTAATCTCGACTTTATACGGACTAATAAATGCAATGTGCTCTTTATGAATTGCCTTTTTTACAAACAACGGAGACACTTTATTATTCTTGCACATACTTTTAAGATGACCCACTTGTTTACAGAAGAAGCATTTTGCGCTTTTAAACTTACAATCACTTAACGCGTGATTCGCTCCACAACAAGTGCATTTCTTAAAACCCGAGAATTTCCTCACACTAGGGCTTCCCGACCGTGAATCCGTTCTTGAAAACTCCTGTTTCCCTCTAGAACGCGACCTTTGATCCCCCCATGTGTTCGTTTTTTTTTTGATTGTACTCACAAAACTACCTACAGAACCCTCATCCTTGACTTTCACCCCTAGATGGTCCAACCCCGCAATCCTAATTGCCAGTTCCTCCATCTTAATGAAAGACAGACTAGGTCCCTCCAGATAGATTTTCTCCTTTGCTCTCCCAGGGATCAACCCCAGAGCAAATACATCCGCTAAATTCGCTTCTAAACGCGTCCCAAATTCACAAAATGTGCTAAGACCGCGTATGCGCACCGCGAAGTCCTTAGCCGACTCCCCCGGCGACTGTTTAGCTGAAAAAAACAATTCTCGTTCCCTAAAAACCGACTTTGGCTTAGAACAATGTTTTTCTAATAATTCCAATAAAATATCGAATGACGTATCTGTGACCTTGGTAGGAAAACATAAATTGATCAATAAAGTGAGCGTTTCAGCTTCGAGAGAGCTCAACAGATATGCTCTCTTTTGAGATGCATCGAGTTTAACGGTTTTTGTGTCATCACGGATCAGCAGGAACTGCTCAATCCTCAGTCGGAAGATTCCCCAGTCATCACGTAAGTGGCTAAACCGTGGGATTCCTCCTGACTCCATAGCTGCCAGATGCCTGGTCCGACACCCGAACCAGCAATGACACAGCAAAAATACCAACACAACTCGACAACAATAACCTCCAAAAGAGAAGACTACTTAACTCAACCAGGGTCCACGGCGATGGGCTGCTTGGCTAGTTAATTTGCTGACTGCTTGGCTAGTTTAGTCTTCCTTCTGGTCGGATTGACCGTCTTCCTTCAGGTCGGATTGACCGTCTTCCTTCCTTCAAATCTTAATAAAATAGACCGGAAACTTCCTCCACCGGATGGCAAGTCTTCCTTCCTTCTAGATAATAAGATTCTCCGTAACTACTTCACAACTGAGCTCCTTGCTCCGGATAGTCCTTGCACAGAAGCGACCTTCAGATGTTCGTGACAATAAAATCCGTCTGAGCAAATCTGTCGAGTAACCCGCACACCCACGCAATTTATGTGTGCTAAACGACAATAAATAATACTTCGCAACGTATAAATCACTTCAGCTGCGCCAATTTGTAATGTTCATTACTGTTTAAATAAAATAGGTTCTTTATACGAAGTTACGTTTATTAATTATTCAGTTGTTTATCAAGTACAGTGCAGTGTATCTGCTAGGAAGGAATTTACGAGAATCAGCTCCCGCGTGCTCGACCGCCCGCTGTCCGGCCGAGTCGGAAACGTTCGACAACCCTCGGCCATCTTCGGTTGTGCACAAACGCCTATATGATATACTACAATCATCTACATGGAAAAATATGAGTTTTGCAGATTTATTAGAAATCTCTTCAAATTATTGGTAATTATTGGTAAAACGGAACTGCATGCCGCTTCCTGATAAACGTTTAGTAAATTCGTAATAATATCGAAACAAGTCTTCATGTACCTGCGTTTGTCTTAATAATATAATAATGACGAGATGCGAAAATGTTCTATTCAAGCTTAGTTTTATTGAGAATCTCTTCAAATTATTGATAATCCGGTTAAAAACGGGATTGCAGGCTGTTTTCTAATAAACTTTTGGTAAATTCCCAACATACAAGAATACAGCTGTATTCATGCTACTGCATTTGCCTTGATAATATACAATTACGAAATGCGAAAATATTTTAGAATAATTATAAACACGTGTTCCGAAATCGTGACAATTCATTGGTATTTTACTAATAGTTTATCAGGATTCCTATAAATTCCACTTTTAACCGGATTACAAATAATTTGAAGAGATTCTTAAAAAAATTTCAGTATATTTTTTTATTAGTATCTACATAAGTTTTCTCCGTGTAATCTTATTTAATTGGACAGTTAGTTAGGTTCCCGCCCAGGCGCCGTGGGTTCGATCCCCTGCTTAGCAATTGCGCAAACAACAAACAAGTAGGAAAATTCATGGATTGTCAGGTTATTCGTAACCTGATAATGTTTGTATTTCTTTAAAAATCAATTATAGATGCCTAATGTAATATAATAGTAAAAATCGTATCCATATACAGTATTCGTTTATATACTCGATAATTTTCGACAAATATTAAAATATAACAGCAAAAAAATATATTTAGATTCCGGGTAATGCCGGATGCCAAACAACCGATCCGATAAAGCGCAAATAAAAACAGTCCGTTTATTACCAGTATGCAGAGTAAATTGGAAAAGCCATTCGGACGGTTGAGCGGGAGCGCGGATAATGGGGAGCGGGGGGCAATTCATTTGCCTTTTATTTATTATTCGCCGAGCAGATAAACGAGACAGACGTATAAACGCCGAGGGAGACGGATATCCGGGCAGAGCGAGAGGTGGGATGCCAATTTATTTTGCAGATTTTGGGAGGGTGGATACGTATACTCGTATTCGCAGAGGGCGAATTAGGAAGACTAAATGAGTGACTTTTCTTGGGATTTTTCAAAATTATATGAAATACTGTTAATTTATTAAAAATCCGAACCAATTAATTGTACGTGTTCCTGTTAAAAATGAGACTGAAGGCAAATAACTAATCATTTGACAAATTTCATAACTATCAGTAAATCACAAATATGTTATGAGGAAATTGGAACACAAAATAATAATACTTTCGCATTTCGTCCATTATATTTATTCAGACAAGGCCACCAACGTAAACACGTGTTCAGATGTATTCTCACTAAATCATTGTATTTGTTGACACCTACACGGAGAAAAATGAGTATTGCCAAATTATAAAAATCCGGTCAAAAACGGGTTTACATGCCGTTTCCTGTTAAACTTTTAGTACATTCCTAATATGTCGAAACATATGTTCATGCACCTGTATTTGCTCTGATAATAGATATATAAAGATGAAATGCGAAAATACAATGATTTTTATGAACACGTGTTCCGACATTGCGATAGTACATTTTAACTAAAAGTTTAACAGGAAAAAGTTTTCATTCGTTAGACGCCTGAAGTCACGTTTTTAACAAGATTGCGAATAATTTGAAGAGATTCTTAATAAATTAGCAATATTTTATATAAAAAAAGTTTTCTCCGTGTAAGCAAGTCAAAAGGCTGTTTTTCAGTGACGTTTCATAAGTTTCGAATAATGCATCATAACACACAATTAATAAGTGTGTGTTGGTCATACCAACTCTACCTAAATAAATGAAAATATAAAATAAAAGAAAATCAAATTCATTCTCTAATTCGGCCGTTTTTCCCATGCGCGTTCCTGCCAAGTATCCACACCGATTTCCCTCCAACAGGGGGTGAGAGGTCCCCGCCCTATCATTTTCTCTCTCCCCCTGCTTCTTCCTGCCACTTTACCGCCCCTCCCGCTGGCGAGCGGCCAAATTGGAAACGGAATCATGGGAGATAAGAGGGCGGCATTCCTTGACAGATAAATCAAGATGGCCGCCAAGGTTGTGTAACGCTTGCTAATAATATTGCAATATTAAATGGAAACGGAATGGAAATTGGAGAGATGAGGAAGTGGAAGGAATGTTGCATTTTGTTGAGATTTTCTTATTTTGTTTTTGAATAGTACCTACATACTGGATTCTTGTGTGTTTGGCTGGCAGCAGGGTAAAGTTACTTTCAAACAATTAGAATGGGATATTTTCATAAACTATAAATTAAAAATGTTTAAATGTGTGCAGGATTTCACAGAATTTGAACCATTTATCAAATTTAAAAGTTGATTTTCATGTTCTATTCAAGTTCAGCTTTATTGAGAACCTCTTCAAATTATTGATAATCCGGTTAAAACTGGGTTGGCAGGTTGTTTGCTAACAAACTTTTATTAAATTCTTAACATACGGGAACACACCTGTGTTCATGCACCTGCATTGGCCTTGATAATGTACAATGACGAAATTCGGAAATATTAGGATTTTTCTGAACACGTATTCCGGCATCGTGATAAGACGTTCGTATTTTAATAAAAGTTTATCAGGAAACCTATCAATTCATTTGTTAAGGGTCTGCAATTCCGTTTTAAACCGAATTACGAATAATTTGAAGAGATTCTCAATAAATTTGCAATATTCAGTGTCAGTAATTTTTCTCCGTGTGATGCAGACGGAGACCGCTGAAGTCGCCCAAAACAGGCATGAATAAGACAAAGGAACGTTTGGTGACTGATATGAATCCATCCCTCGCACTGGATGAGAGAGTCCGGCTGGACATGAAGAGGTTAAAGGGTCTCCTTCCACCTATTTATCCCTTCCCGCTTGCTAATGGTATGCAGACGCATCCGCCGCCATGAAACATCTTACCCTATATAACCCGGGCACCCCTGCTAAGTCAACAAACGTAGCGAACCACTTGGGCCGACCTGTGGCAGAGGTATTGGCTATCCAATAAATGGTTCCAGAGATCCCGAAGCGGCGGTACACATACCCGCCTTCCAAATTGAAAAGTCGAAAATTTATAAACTTAAATGTACAAATACTTAATCATTGAAGACAATATTAACGAAGGGTATGAAACAGAAAAAAGATTCAGTCGTATCCAGGAATTAAACCCAGGACTTCTTCCTTGCCGGGGAAGTGATCTGGCCACTGAGCTAATTCATTTTTCATTCATTTGTCATTTTTAACTCTACGATAACTTCGACTGAAAACAACATTATATGAATAAAGTATGAATGATAGCAAGATTCTTCCCGAATTAAATGCAATCTCAATAGTGTCTTGGATATTTAAATCAATCTTTATTTATAATGTGAGACATCTATTGACTTTTCCACAAGTCTTCACGTAGAAAACTTACTGAAATACTTTTAATTTATGAAGAAAACTGGTCAAATTATTCATAATCCTGTTATAAAAGGGACTGCGGGCCTATAATTGAAAGAGTTCGTAACAAAGTATTAGTCAAAAGGAAATGTTTTACGTGCATACTACTAAATTTTAATAATATATAAATGAAATCCTCAGTGAGGATATCAATATATCTATTTGTTACAAAAAAGAAGATAAACACTTATTTTTATAAAATTAATTAAATCAGGGCTGTCTACACTACCATTTACAATTTTGAACATAAATAATGTAACGCCCTGGTGATTATGTTGCCTTTTATAGGAAGCCTTATCCTTGGAATATTATTTACCTTCATACTTAAGGCTAGGGAGCTGATTTTGGCAAAATTTCCCGAAATAAAACAATTTTCGGCAGAAGTACAAAAAAATCGTTAAAAAAACCTACTAAATCACATCTAATTTACTCCACCATTTCATCATTGTCGGTATGGATCCATTCATCTTCTCTCAGCCGAGATAATTGCCTTGTCTCTACACCTACCAACTGTATACACTTTACAGGGTAGGTACGATGGGTATCAGTGGCGTGCACTGCATGATGGCTAAATAGCTGTGAAAAAAACTATAAAATGAATAGAAAAAAATGTGAAAATATAATTTTATAAAAATCACAAATTTGTAAAAAAATATGTCTCAATCGTTCGACATTGGTAAATTGTTTCTGTTGTAGGTACCTTCCTTAATTGACTTTCACAATCTAGTTTTTTTTTGCGCATACAGCTGTGAAACCTACTGCTAGTCATGTGTGCGTGGTAAAAACTGTATGATCATTTTATTTTAATTATTTATTTACTTAACGCCCAGAGGGCTTTTACATGGTTGGTACTATAATTTTAATTTGACAGATACTTTGAAACATAAAAAATAAGAATAAAATTACATTTGATAAAAGCTATGCAACAAGTCATACAAACACAAGAAACAGAAACAGAAAATTACAGCTATTTGTAGGTTTACATGATGTGTTTAGGAGTATTGTTGAAATAAATGTTTTACATGATCCACAAAACTTGCCAAGTTGGTATTGAATATGTCAACATCACCCAAGTAATGATTTCCCATGGTGTGAAGTCGTTGTATCGGAGAGTGGGCAATGTAGTTACGCTTATGTGTGCTGCTGTAGAATATTGTATTTTGTCGTGTTGTTACTGTGGGTGTATGTATGTTTATAAGTTGATGTCATATGTTATATTAATCATGTGAGAAATGTGGAGAACCACAAATAATGCAAGACTGATGTAAGCGTAATGAGTAAGATTAAGAAAGAGACGCTTAGATAGTTGAAACTTAGACGCTTAGAGAGTGTAAAGAGAAAATATTACGTAAATATGAATGGTAGCAGAATTCGGGGACGCCCGATAAGAACAAAGAATCAGATACTTGAGTCGGGCCAAGTTAAGAGTTAGAATAAGAGAAGAGTATGTATGAATTTGAATGAGGCAAGAATTAAGTGTCAAGACCGATTCTTTGGCGGTACGTCCTCTCTGCCTACCCCTGCGGAAAGTTATTAGTAAGTTAGTTATGTTATCCCTCCACAAAGGTGTTAGCCTTTTCATAAATTGTCAGTTTCTTAGTTTCCCACACTAGCGCTAAGTCAAAGACTTGGCCAGTCATCCTAGCGGACGGTAAGCAATCGACATAAACCAAATCCTGTAAGACCCCGCGCAAAGAAAGTTCCACAATGAACTGAGCTGCAGACCTTTACCTCACTGTATGAACTTATTTTTCCGCGCAGGGTTTTACAGCATTCTGTTTATGTCGATTACTTACCGACCCGTGAGACAACGGGCTAACATGAAATAAATTCCGCCTTCTTACGTGGAGGAAAGAATAAATCAACAAGTTTTTATCTCGAATTAAAAAAGTACTGTGAAAGTATTATTAAACTGTGTACTTAATCAATTTGGGAATCGGGTATGTGTGCTGCCGCCCCTGAAATAATTTGTTGGAAAACAAACACCCCTGCTATTGATCACCCCAGCTGGTTTGCTACGTTTGGTGACTTATCAGGGGTTTCCGGGTTCGTAGGGTGTTAGCGGCGGATGCGTTTACACACACTAACTATCTCGACCCATCGCATTGCACCGCAGTGGGAGGGATGGATACCTTTCCTCATACCTTTTTCTTGCCAGACCCTCCAGCATCCCCAAAGATGATTTTTTGCTCGGGGCTTCCTGTTTGGAGTTAATGTAAAAAAAATCTCAATCGCTAGAATATTATTATTATATTTTCTGAATATTACCTACTACTGCATAATGCTGCGTATATATGTGAGAAAAAAAGCCGAACCACGAATTATGTATTTACTTAATGTATATTTTATTTTGGGGGTTTCAATTGTCTACATACTAGCATTATTTCATTAAAAATAGATCCATTTAAGTTTTTAAAAAATGCGACAGTTTAGCTTTGGTCACATGGCAATGCACGCCGCTGACAGTAGGTATACAGGGTACAGTTAGTGTATTGGGTACAGTAGGTGGAATACTGCGGTGGGAGGGGTACGCATTTATTACGGAGCGCTGAGTGCGCTGGGTTACTGTAACGGCAGATGATACGTATCTACCTTCATAATTGATGGACGAAAGGAATACGAATACGTAATGTTATTGGTGGCGTAGTGGATGGGAGGCTTGTGTCTGGAGTCAGAGGCTGCCGGTTTGAAAATTACTTACAGCAATCATCAAGGCGATGCCATACGTAGTAATGCAAAATCATGTGTTTTTGGTTTGAAAATTTGGTCGTCTAGAAATGTTTCAGAAGCTTTAATTAAATACTGCGAGTAGAACACATCTTGGCTTTTGAAATAATCGAGTATTTTTTATATAATTCTTTTTATAAGCTCAGAAAAAAATAATGTATAAGGCCTATGAAAACGGCTTTAAAGTTCAAAATCTCCTACTTACGAACCCATTTTCGGTTATAATTTTATTGTATAATGTGAAAAATTAAGTTATTTATAAAATGATCGGAAAAAATTAAATATTTATGCCTGAACATCCACAAAATAAAATAAAAGGCACCTTTTGGCCATGTTTTTTTCTTGCATAAATCGAAACAGGCGGATGGTGTTAAGCGGGAATTTAAACCTTATCGCCATCTACGTAAGGGTTGTTATTGATAGCGGCTCAATTTAAAATATTACACGACGTAGTGCATCGCCAACGTTTCGGCATAACAAATGTATAGATATTATTTTTGAAAATATTTTTTTTTTTTTTAAACTTTGAATCTTAAAAAGTTTACGAGAAACTTGTTATAAATCGGTAAAAATTGGCAATTTAATTAATATGACGTAAAAATGGCTGTTTTAGAGCCAGGTAAAATTATTATAAGATGTTGAAGAATATACACGAAGATCTGAACGATACGAAATAGTGATAAAAAATATTTCTAATTTATTGAGAATCTCTTCAAATTAATTGTAATCAGGTTAAAAACGGAATTGTGGGCCCTTTACGAATGAATTGATTGATTTCCTGATAAACTTTTGTTAAAATAGCAATGGATTGTCACGATGTCGGAACACGTGTTAATAAAAATCGTAACATTTTCGTATTTCGTCATTATATATTATCACGAAAAACGCAGGTGCATGAACACGTGTTCCGAAATTATTATACAAAAAGTTTATCAGGGAACAGCCTGCTATCCCGTTTTTAACGCTATTATCAAAAATTTGAAGGGATTCTTAATATTATTTTTAATGATAAACTAATGTTTTCGAGGCAATGTTTTAAGCAATAAGTCTAAATATAATATGTTAACCTAAATAAATATAATATGTTAGCCTAACTATAATATGTTAACCTGAATAAATATAATATGTTAGCCTAAATATAATATGTTAACCCAAATAAAAATAATATGTTAGCCTAAATACAATATGTTAACCTAAATAAATATAATATGTTAGCCTAAATATAGTATATTAGCCTAAATATAATATGTTAACCTAAATAAATATAATATGTTAGCCTAAATATGATATGTTGTGCCGTGCCCGAAAACTTCAGCCGTAGTCGTCGACACGACTTATTCAAAATACCACACGGCAGAACAGATATTCTAGCACAACATAGCATGACAAGAGGAATGGTGCTATTGAATGAAATCTCAGAAGCACTAGATATATATAATTCTTCTTTAAATAGCCTAAAGTTTTTTTTGTATAATAATTATCTTCATTGGTGTTAAGATTGTCAAATTGAGAATTGTACAGTAATTGGATAATCTATCTGTTGTGCAATAAATAAAAAAATAAAAAATAAAAATAAAAATGTTAACCTAAATAAATATAATATGTTAGCCTAAATATAATATGTTAACCCAAATAAATATAATATGTTAGCCTAAATATAATATGTGCTACGCATAAAAACCTTTTCTCTTAAATATTAGTTTAACATTAAAAACAATTATATTTGACAAGTCAAAAATATTTCACGAATAAATGAATATAGACATCTAGTAGGAGATTGAACATTATCAATGCCTTTCCTACAAAAATAAACTTGGTTATTTTCTAGTGGAAAAACTATAATAAGCAATAATTGTACAATGAAAAACCGGTAAGTACATATTTAATAATTTGGCGGGTTGAATAAGCCGACGTAGCGCAATTGGTAGAGCACCTGACTGGTAATCAGAAGGCTGCGGGTTCAATTCCCGTCGGCGGCATGTATTTTTTCTCGGAAGTATTTTTCAATTTACATATGTGTTTCAGGCTAATAATTATTGCATAAAAATAATAGATTCTTAAAAAACAGCAATACTCATGAATTAAATATATTTCAACAAATATATTTAGACAATTTCCGGTTTTCCAAACTATATTTCCAAAATATATTTAGACAAATACCGGTTTTAACAAACAAAAAGGTGTATTCATATATTTTATTGTCTAATTATGTACCTGTTATTTTTCCATATTTTACTATATTTGTATTTTTTGTTTGTGAAATGACGGGGACTTACGTAGCTAGGAACACCTCGATGGGAACATTGGGAACCCGACGCATTCGTTCACTCGGCTACTAACCGATCAAAATAAGAAATAAACCAGTATGTTGGTTTGTACGTCCCACAAAAAATCTAGCAAATGATACAGGAATTTAACACCTCTGGGGGTACTATGTCATTTTTAAAATCGAAAATAATTGTAAATCGTAAATCGTAGAAATTTTGGACTTAGTAAAACTATTAATCCTTAAAGGCAGATAGATTCCATCCAAATAGATTCCGTGAAATTATTATAGAGATATCGCTTCAATAGTAAACCGATTGAACCACCAGTGGCGAGGAGTAGAGAGGATAATAGACGATGAACAGTATAACACCCCCTCAATACAATTATCCGACAAGTCAAAATTTCTAGCCAATTATACAATTTTTGCAACCCCTCAAAATACACGGTGGTTCGAATATACCTATTCTTTATTGCACGGAGAAAACTTACTGATATATAATATTGCTACTTTAAGAATTTCTTAAAATTATTTGTCATCCGGTTATAAACGGGATTACAGGCCTTTAACGATTGTTTTTATATACGATATATATGTATTCACAAAAAATAATGCTACATAATTTACCGAATATACGATATTTTTTAAATTTAATTAACACCCCTTAATTGAGAATAACTCGTGTTTAGGGAGGGAATATCGTTTTCAGTTTTTAATTTATTTTTGGAATACTACCATACATAAAAACTTTGAAATGATGAACATGTGTGTACAGAATAACAGATGTTTATACGTTGGATATAGCAAAAAAAGAATGAATGAATTGATCGTTTTCCTAATAAAGTTCCAGTAAAATAAGAACCGAAAAACACCTCTGCCATAGGTCACCCCAAGTGGTTCGCTTCGTTTGGTGACTAAGCAGGGGTGCCCGGGTTCATCGTGTAAGCTGTGTTCAGGATGCGCCAGCCCACTAACTGCGTGGCGTGCCAGATCGAGAGAGGCTGGTTTGGGGAGACCCTTTGACTTCTCCAACTGGTCTCTCGACCCATCGCCTTGCCCACTTTTTTTAGCAGACTGTAGATCTTCAATTCTTTATTTAAAAAAACTGAACACTCGTAACATTATTAACAACAGTAACTTCATTTCAAACCATATTTACATTTTTTAACCACATCATTCACTTAATGATATTACTTTACACTCCTACACCACATCGAGAAAAACTTTTGATATACAATATTTACTAAGAATCTCTTCAAAGTATTCGTAATCCGGTTAAAAACTGGATTGCAGGCCCTTAAAAAATAAATTGATAGGTGTCCAAATAAACTGTTAGTAAATTCGAATGTATTATCACGATGTGTTCGTAAACGTGTTCATATAAATCCTTCTAAATCCGCAATTCGTCTTTAAACAGTTGTCTAGGGGTAAGGTACACTAACTTCGGGAGGTGATTCTACGTGGTTATACAAATAAAAAAAGATAAATATCGTAGTTTTTAAGTAAATAGGTTGAATTTTTTGTATGGAAAAATGAATATACTTCTATTGAAAAATATTTACGTCTGGAAAAAAAAGTTAGTTATCTTTCTTTAGTTATTTTTAAATACTTTTTCAGCTTTTCAATATTTGTTTACGTTAGCTTCACACAGGAGGCTTTGGGGAAAATAATTTCACTTCACGGCATCATGTCATTTTTGGGTATGCTGTCTTTTTTAGGAAAGGAAGGAGAGAAAGTATTGGGAGGAAAAAAGGAATAAGGGGAGAAATCTGCGGGTGTGTCCAGGAATGTTGCGAGAAAGTCCTGTTGGAGAAGTCTAAAGATCTCCCTCAACCAGTTTCTCCCGATCCGACCCGCCACTTAGTTGTTGGGCGGATACATTAGCCGCTACGACCCGGACAAACCTCACCCCATGACCCTGGGCACAATGCTAAGTCACTTAACGTAGCAAACCACTAGTAACCTACGGCAGCGGTATTGGCTATCCAATAAATTGTTCCCGGGGCGGCGGTACCCACACCCGCCTCCCAAATAATAATAAACTGGTATCTGAATAGAGATTATCTTAAAAATATAAAACATATAATTCAGATTGCTGGATCTTAAATTCTCATCTGATATTTTTATAACAACGGTATGAAATTATCTGTCAACTTTCAGAAACACCCTGTTGTATTTTTATTATTGTTAACCGGGGTTACCGCGCAAACGCTTATATCGCGAGTCCATTGTGCTGTGTATAATACAGGGGTATCTATTACACCCTATTATACAGGATGCGCCAACAGCTAGTCGCAGGGGAGAATTAATGTTCTTATCCGAATTAAACACCCCTTATTCCAGAGATAACTGTCCTGGCTCAGAGGAAAAACGTCATAATTGAACTAACATATGTAATTCAAAGAAATTTTTATGTTATTTCATTTATTAACCAATGTTTATTAAACAATGTTTATTTTTATTATTATTTACGGCCTCCATGGTCAAGGGGTAAGGCTCTCGATTAGCAGTTCGAAAGACGCGGGTTAAGAAGCCAACGTAATCAAGTAAATTTTTTTAAAATAATTTCGTGTTATTTCACAATTTGTCCATTTAAAATAATATTTAATATACTTGCTTAGTGTTAGCTTATTCATTATAAATCAATTAAGATTGGTTGATACTCTCAGTCTCGCCCTGGTACTGGTACCATTCAGAATTGAAACGTTGATTGAAATAGCTTTAGCTGTGTTTGGTGACCACAAATCAATAGCCAGGTACTCCTAAACTTTCTTTTTCTCAATCTCTTTCCGCTATCCACTATCGTCAGCAGAAACATACCCCATTTGGTGATGCCATAGTCTCACTGGCTACAGATGGTTGGGAGCAGTTGGGATTCTTGTGTGGTATTCACATAAAAAAACTGTAAAACGTTGCGTTGCTAGAAAATTCAATAGCTGCACTCCCTACTCTAAATACTGCAGAAATGTCCCAACTGCCCGGTATCAGTGAGACTATACTGAGGGTATCTGCCAACATCATAAAATAACAAGCTTAGTTTATTTCGTCTGTCTGTTTTTCCTTTGAACCATTCTCCCCGCTATCAAAACATCCCTAACACTGTGAAAACATTCCTTAATCGCTTCCCCCCTTACCCCATCCCAGCCTCTTCCCCTATTTCCTATTCCCTATACCGTGATACCTACCCGTGCAGTGACTATTATCAATTGTCACGTATTACTTAAAACCACGCCACGCGAACGTTTAGACACACTATCCGCATTATAGCCAAATAGTATTCGATTATCCAATGCATAAAATAATTTCCTGTACGTAGGTACCTACGTACACACGAGTGTGACATTTTCTGTACGAAGGAACCTACGTACACACGAGTGTGACATTTTCTGTACGAAGGTACCTACGTACACACGAGTGTGACGTTTTCAAAATTGGAATAGTTGCATGTGTTAAGAAAATTATCGACTCATAAAAAGAATCTTTTCAAATCCAGAAAACGGTAAAGTACCTACCTTTAATATTATGTTTTACCAGACAGTTTTATTCTAAATTTGAAATGTACCTGCTTCCAACAAACCAAATTTCTTATTTTTCATCCTGATAAGTGAAGTTACATGTTACATTCCATGATTTTATTATTAGTAGGTACCTACTTAGTCCATATAAATTAAAGGTAACCGTATTTGTGTGCCCTATATAGTCGAGGACGACCGAGGATGACTTTATTGATTATCTCTGCACTGGAATGAGATACTGGGTCATAATACCAGATGAATTGAACGGTAGAAAAAGTCGGGAGCGCCTGAGGAAGACATGGCACGATGAAATTAATCAATTGTGTATGTAAAATTGTCCGGTAAAAAGAAATGGGTAAAATGAGAATGAAGTCTGGGATACCCGAGGAATACATGGCACTTGCTGTAGCAGATATAATATAATAAAAACAATGCATTGCCAACTCAATTTTCTGTGTGTGTGGTAACCTTTAATCTATAATACCCTAGTATTTATATACAAGTTAGAAAATAAAATTTTAATAGATTAATTTATCGGCAACACAAAGCAATATTTATTTTAAAATGATCAATGGACTCCCCGTAAATTTTAGAGAACCCAAAAGTCTTGCAGCTTATCGTGGGTTATGTCTCAATGTTGTGAAGTTCAAATATTAGTACCTACATAGGTAATATTTTAAAATAATATTATTATAGTAGTTTTAGAATAGGTACTGGGTATAAATGTAATGTTATAGCAAAATAAATTATACTATTAAAAAATGTATAAAAATTTGAATGTCTAATAGTAAGCTAGACCTCATTGTATGTAGACCGTCTTTATCCTATAAAAATTCGTAAAATCGTAATAAAAAATATTGAGAGGGGGTGTAGAGAAGTTAAAATTTGTGTTTGTATGTATTTTGATTGATAAAGCAGAAAAAAAAACGTTAAGGCGATGCCATACGTAGCAATGCAAAATCATGTGTTTTTGGTTTGAAAATTTTGTCGCTTAGAAATGTTTCAGATGCTTTAAATACTGCGAGTAGAATACATCTTGACCTTTGAAATAATCGAGTATTTTTTTGATAAGTGTTTTTATAAGCCCAGAAAAAAATAATGTATAAGGCCTTTGAAAACTGCTTTAAAGTTCAATATCTCCTACTTACAAACCCATTTTCGGTTATAATTTTATTGTATAATGTGGCAAATTAAGTTATTTATAAAATGATCGGGAAAAAATTAAATATTTATGCCTGAAAATCCACAAAATAAAATAAAAGGCACCTTTTGGCCATGTTTTTCTCTTGCATAAATCAAAACAGGCGGATGGTGTTAAGCGGGAATATAAACCTTATCGCCATCTACGTAAGGGTTGTTATTGATAGCGGCTCAATTTAAAATATTACACGACGTAGTGCATCGCCTTAATTGTGATATTTAAAAAAATATATTTTTGACCTCGACAACAGTTTCAAGCTGGAACTAACCATTCACATTCACAAAATTACATTGAAATCGGTTGGGCGGTTTCGGAGATTAGCGTGTACGAACACAGTAAAATGTGATTTTCATATATTAGGATATGATGAATGAATATTATTTAAAAATGATTATTAAGTTTGTTCTAAATATTTTCGTAAAGTGCTTACTCAAACCCTATCCAGGAGTCACAAAAGGCGTCGAGACTGCCTATTCAGACCTATTCACATGTCGAAACACAAACAATAGCAAAATGTGGTAGAAAAAATACGCATTGTCACAAATTTATTTATTTATTAGGTCTCCTCTTAACAAAATGGCACAAATTTCAAACAATGCTTAATATTCTCGTTTAGGAGTAAAGCTACCGTCATTTGCCTTTATTGACCCAAAAATGCTACGAACAATGGACGAAATGTAGACATTTTAGAGAAACACATAAACTAATAAATCTTGTGATTATTGTCAAGACGGTGGCAATATTTCTACAAAATGTCCGACTTTGTCACGTTAAATTAGGTAATTAAAGCAGATTTCGACGAAAAATGAAAATGTTCGGATTTGGGAGTTGATTCTGGAATTTTGTGTGATTTTCTGTTGCTGTTGAATTTTATTCAACTTGCTTCTGAACAAATGAATGGACCCTCTGGGCTCTGACTCGGGCTTGAAAGTCTCCGAAATATCTTATGTATTGTATTACGGTCTGAAAATGTATATTTTATATCTTATGTAAATATAAGCTTGTACATAAAGTAATATGAATTTACAAAAAAATATTAAAAAGTAAAGGTTACACAAAATTATAAAAATGCGACGCATTTTTTAAAATATATTTTTTTTAATTTACCTTGAAATTAATTAGTGTTATAGACAAGGCCGTGATTACGTTTTTAAATGTAAGTATGTTATTTGTATCTCTCTACATATGCAAATATGTATATGTCATTAAGACAGTAGTTATAGGCCTTAGTCGTAAGTCACTAGATACAAGTCTTAGATCTGATGTAAGTCACTAGTTATTATGAATCCTAGCTGTAAACCAGCTGTATTATTATTCAATATATATGTTTGTACAGCGCCTTTGAAGTGATTTTTCACGAAAACGGCGCTAGGTAAATTAGCCAAATATCAATATTAGATATTATTAAGTAAGTTGATTGCATGAAAACTAATGATTTCAATTTGGGAGACGGGTGTGGATAACCAATAACTCTTGCAACAGGTCATCCCAAGCTGTTCGCTACGTTTGGTGACTTAGCAGGGGTGCTCGGGTTGATGGGGTGAGGATTGTATAGTTCTTGGCGGATGGTGCGTCTGCCCACCTATGTGGCGGGCCGGATTTGGAGTGACTAGTTGAAGGAGATCTTTTGACCTCTTCAGCAGGACTCTCCCGAAACCATTACCTCTCACCTCAGTGTGAGGGATATATTCATACCAGATTTCTACCCACCCCTCATACATTTTTCTTTCACAGAACTTATTCCCCTTCCTTTCCTTAAAAGACCCTCCAAACAGCATCCCCGAAGATGACATAGGTCCTGTGGGGAATTATTTACCTCCGGGCCTCCTGTGTGGAGGTAGTGTAAAAAATCTGTCCAATCTGACGGACATTAAAGTAGTCCCAGAGAGAGCTCGTGCGTGCATCATTGACGATTGTCTTCTTCTTTTTCTCACGTCTTGTATTAAAATGAAAAGGCAGAAGATAGTAGAGCGATGACGTCACGTACGACCTCTCACCGGAATTAGTACCTATGGCAACGCGGCGATAAAAATACAAAAAAAGTTTAAATAATAAGTCGCCCGAACAGGGACTTGAACCCTGGACCCTTGGATTAAAAGTCCAATGCTCTACCGACTGAGCTATCCGGGCTAGATGCCAATTCGAACAAAATTTACCCTAAATTGCAGGGGGGTGTTAAATTTTTCAGTTTTTTCTGATTTGTCTTCAAAGCGTATTTACTAGTTAGGTATATATTGGCAATTCTGTCTCAGAAATAGTATATATGTTCAACTGCCTGCAATTTAGTAACAAGAAGGCTATAATAACATAGCTCATAAATAAATATTAATGTTAGCTTTAATTATTCTTTTGCATTTGTTTTATTTTATAATTTCTTTAACAAATTTTATTTCTTTAATAATTTTCCGCTAAATTATTATGTATTAGTTGTAACAGCCAATATTATAAATAAATAAACTAATATCTAATATTTAAGGTCCACATCTAATCAAGTTTAAAGTAAATTATCTCCAGCGGTCGCAGTTACAAACCCGACTTGCACAAATTAATTTCAAATCTATATAAATAAAAATGAATTGTTCGTTTGTTCAAAATCTTAAATCTCTGAAAGTTCTCCACCTATCGCTTTAAAATTTTTGACACAACGTTGCATTCGAATACGCGTGTGTTTTTATTTTTGTTGTTCAAAACTGTTTTTCAAAAATCAACCCGCGCTATTGTTTCTCTATCTGCACAGAAGACTGAGCCACAGCAACGCGTGTCGGCGTACACTTGGTTAGTAACATAGAAAAATTGCGACACGTTTTAGAGCGGTATTTACTATATTTAGGTCATACGGAGAATACTTACTGATGTGAAATACTGTTAATTTATTAAAAATCTGGTCAAATTATTCGTTATCCTGTTAAAACGGGACTGCAGGCCTACAAATAATGAATTGAAAGAGTTCGTAACAAAGTATCAGTTAAAAGCGAGTGTTTTATAAGGACGACGGAACACGTGTTCATACAAATATTAATATTGATATTGATGTACTGATATTGTCGCAAGATATTTATTAGGAAAAGAACACGTGTTCGTGATATATTCTGAATGCCTTTTTTTGATCAGGAAAGTAGCACGGTTTTAGCACAGGAAATATTTCTCTATGCACCATTTTGAACCGAAACATTGATTGGAATCGCTTTAGCCGTCTTTGGTGACCAGATATGACAGGCTGATCAGCCAGGTACTTCATAATCTTTCGTTTCATCTATCTTCTTACCTTTCCAACTCCGTTCTGCCTTACAACATACCCCAACTGGGGATGCGATAGTCCCTATGGTTCTGGACAGTTGGGTCTGCTGTGCGGTGTTCACATAATTAAAAAAATAAATAACACAATAAATAATTTATTTACTATGTACAAAACAAATCGTCACGAATTTTCATACAAGAATTGCCCCCGAAATATGTTTTTTGCTGTAATTTGAAATAAAACATTGCCCGATAATACGTATCTATTTGGTTTTTATTGTTTGGCCTTCGTTGGATATTTTTCTATACCCGCCTGATGGAAAATGATGTGGCATAAGTACGTTTTATATTGACCAATTTATTTTAATGACCCATTTGGTATTTTCAGATGTCTCCTAACGGCTTATTCTTAGCTCCATTAAAAAAATATATGTAGACCTACCCCTAATGTCGAGCATTTGAGAACGAGTTAAACCCATTTTATTTGGCATGGTGTTCAGTTTCCAATCTAATAGTTAGGTATATTCATAATCGAACGCTTATAAAATAGACTATGGACGGGTTGTTTCAGAGAATTTGAACTATTCTTAAAATTTAAAAGTTAATTTTCAAGTTCTGTGAAAGTTCTTTTCAAGTTGTATTATTAGGTACTTGACTTTGGTCAAGTAACTGGCCTATGATGGTATAATACCAGAACTTGAATAAGACTTTCACAAAACCCGAAAATGAACGTTCAAATTTGAAAAACTGTTCAAATTCTATGAAACAACCCATCCTCGGTTAAGTTATTTTTGTAAAATTTATGTGAGTGGAGCCATGGTATCCCCAAATTGTGTTGTGAAGTAAAATTAGTGTTCTATGCGGATCTGTTAATTTAAAACAGATGTTGACATTTTTTTATAAATGATTATTAATATGCGAACTCGTTATTAATGAAGTATTTTCATTGTTGCACATCTGAGAAATTACATTTTATGTATGGTAAACAATTGTTTAACAAGTGTGTAAAATTTACAAAAGTTTATTATTAAGGTGATAGAATTGTAGGTAGTATAATCATTATTCATAGTCATAGCGCTCCTCACTAGGAATTCCTGTTCTGGAGGCGGCCTGTAATTTGTTGTATTGGTGTCACATCACGCTTTTTCCATCTTCAAGTTTGTCGACATAATTTTCATGTTTATTGATTCCACCATCTTCATGTTTGTTGATTTTGTCATCTTCATATTTGTTGATTTCGTCATCTTCATGTTTGTTGATTTCGTCATCTTCATGTTTGTTGATTTCGTCATCTTCATATTTGTTGATTTCGTTATCTTCACGTTTGTTGATTTCGTCATCTTCATGTTTGTTGATTTCGTCATCTTCATGTTTGTTGATTCCACCATCTTCACGTTTGTTGATTTCGTCATCTTCATATTTGTTGATTTCCTCATCTTCATGTTTGTTGATTTCGTTATTTTCATGTTCGTTGATTTCCTTATCTTTGTGTTTGTTGGTGTTACATACTTCATATTTCTATAATTTACTTATTTAAATTCTACTCTTAAAACTATCTGTAAATCCCACTATTGCTCTTCCTCGTATTTTGCAACTTCGCTCCATTCACTCTCACAACATTTCCCAATTGAAGATGCCATAGTTCCGTTGGATCCGGGCAGTTGGGACGCTTGCGCGGAGTTGGCATACTGGGTTAATAGGAACCTATCTTACCTATAAAAAAGAATGTCGTGTCGTTTATACCTATTAAATGAATAGATTTATTTAGTTCCCGGCTCACAGGTAGTTATAAACATCGCCTTAGATGGGATTCAAACCCGAATTAACTACTTAGGCAGTCAATCAATCCGCCGTGCTACTGAACCACCGCCAACGTGTAATAAATCCCCACTAATTTATTGTTACCAGCGAGCTATATTGGTATAAAACCTAATTTATCCGGCTCGAAGGACCAAATTGTGCAAACCTCCTCAAACACCTCAAACAAAATACGTCCCTATCAACCTTACTAATAAAGCCCAAAATTGCCTGTAAAAATATCTAATATAATAGGTTAAGGTATATGATTCAAACGACCACAATTTGTGTAAAGCTCCTCAAACACGTCAAATGAAACACAGCCCTATTAACACTATTCATGAAGTTTAAAATTGCTTGACAAAATTTCTATCTGAATAGGTAAATGAACATAATACGATTCAAATAACGAAATTGTACAAAAATCGCACGCGAGTATACACCGTTTTTGTTATATTAATAAGATCTAATTTAGCTTGGTAATAAATGTAAAATTTATTAAAGATTTTGCTTAAACGGCCAACTTCACAGTAAAATAACCCATATTGTTAATACAAATTAAGGCGAATTTCTCTTGGCAGAGAGGGGCACAGTTAATTAAGTTTTTGGTTTAATTTTCAAACGGTGTAAGAGGCGAAAGATATTCAAGGGATTGAGAGCTTTATCAGAAGGGAATAAGGTTTATATTGGCATGGTCGCTTGGTGGGGATGAGATGGTAGTAGCCGACGTGGAAACATTTAATTTAGCTAACCGCTGGCAATAAAGATTTGGCTCGCAGTGTTACAAAGAAGAAAAACTACCCATCGGAAAAACTATTTTTTTCAATTGATTTGGCGAACATGTGGTCTTTTAGAACAGAAACGTTGCTTGAAGTAGCTTTAGATTAATGACCAGATATAAATAGCCAGGTATTTTCGATTCTCAAATATTTCTTTTCTTACAATATTTGCAGTAGGTACCATTGTTTTTAATTTGATATTATTAGATCTTTGTTTAGGTATATATTTTTTGCATTTACATTTATGATATATCCTTCCTATCAGTTGAAGTACCTAATTAAAAACCAATACAAGAATTATGCACGCCTAAAATGCAACACTTCTACTTTTTGGAAGAACGTGTACATACAGGGTTTTCCAATAAGAGGTGTTATTTTGATATTAAAAGAGCTATCGAGAGATGATTAATGATTTTTTATGATCGGAATTGGATGGTATTGATCTGGACAACGTTTACTTTCAACAAGACGGCGCTACGTGCCACGCAAGCAACGAAACCATTGATCTTTTACGGGAAAAGTTTCCGGACCGTGTTATCTCTCGAAGAGGTGATCACAATTGGCCACCGAGATCTTGTGATATAACACCTTACGACTACTTCCTTTGGGGCCACGTGAAAGAAAAGGCTCATAGCCCAGCGTCGATTCAAGACCTCAAAGATGGAATTCGTGAGGCTATCGAGGACATAAGGCAGCCACTTGAAAAAGCCAATGGAAAATTTCATGAAAAAGATATGGTCCTGTAGGCGTGGTCGTGGTGGTCATTTGACTGATGTTATTTTTCACTATTAACGGCATACCTTCATCTTTATAATGAAAGAAACATTCGATCATTTATATTAAAAAATGGCATTTTACTTTGAATATCAAAATAACACCTCTTATTGGAAAACCTGTATATAAAGATTTAATTTAATTTTGGGAGGGGGGCACCTGGTCCCCCCCTTGGGAAGGATGTATTAGACCCACTGACTCCAGACAGTTGGGACACGTAAATCTCTTATTTGTTAGAATTAATTATAACTCTCCCTTTATGCACCGACGAGCCACCTAAATAGGTATTTTCCTTCGGCGATAATAAAACTAACATCGTCCTGGGCCACAGTACTACCATTATTAGGTATAGTTGCTCGTACCGGGAATACAGTAGGTATATAATAGGTATCATGCTATGTACCATTCATACGAACCAACACTAAATAGTAATTGTAATCTGGATCCGTTCTGGACAATCCGGATTTTGAGATTAGTTGAAACTCAAAATCCGGATATCCGGATTTAAAAAAAAAAAAAATCTACATCCATGCAAAATGCTTGATATTTGAATACAACTTTGCATTCGCATAGGCGGCATGTTTTTATATACCTATATTATATAGATGTCACCTGTGACAGGATAAAAACACACTTTTTTTGAAAAACATAGTTATCTGTTGGACATAAAAACTACAGGTGCTATTATTTTTCTATCTGCACATCTGACAGAATGAGCTACAGAAACGCGTTACGAGGTACAGCTAGTTAAATAATACAATTAAAAAAAACTTATTTTTTCTCATATGCGTTGTAGAAAATAGGCCGCAGTTTTCTCGGCTTGTTCAAGATGGCATACGTCAGAACAGACATTCTAGCACAGCATAGCATGACAAAAAGAATGGTGCTATTGATTAAAATTTCTAAAATAGTAGATTTGTTGGTATTCATAGTATATTTCATTAGCCTGCCAATTTTCAAGCATTCTAACTAGGGTACGTTATAATATATTCGTACATTTATTATTATTAGTCATTTTAAGATAAAAAATATGTCGTTATTTTCCCTGTTAATATTATTTTTCTTTTTTTATTATATTTCTTATTTGTTCTGTCTTATATTTGTGTATCTTTTGAACATTTAACGTAATCGGGTTAAGGCGAAGCTTTAATTAAATACGATAGGAACACAGCACAAACTAAAATATCATGTCTATAAAACCTCCTCAAAAGTTATAAAATCTTCTACTTACGAACCCATTTTCAATTGCATGTCTTTATTGCATAATTAAGTTCTGTAGAAAATGATCTAAAAACAATAAAATATGTGTGGGTACCTGAACTTTGCAAAATAAAATAAATCGTAGTTTTTAGTTTTTTATTTTGTTCTTGCATAAATTGAAATAGGAATTTAAACCATATCGCCATCTAAATAAGGAATTTTATTGTTAGCAGCCCAATTCTTAATGATGCACGACGTGGTGCAACACCTTAAGACGAAATAATACAATAAAAATAATGTCAGAATCTTAACGACGTAAGTGAAGAAGTCGTGTACAAAAATATAAGGCGCGCGACCCGGCTGTATTGGACAGACCTACGGTCGATTTTTTCCTAGCAGGCCTAGAAATGTAAATTTCCTAATGAATTAATTTCGATGAACATATTACTAAAATCTCAAATATGTTTAAAGACTGAGTACCTAATTCATCGTCTAAAAAAATAAAACCTTATGCTTACCGCTAATATTATTGCATAAAAACATATTACAAAGCTTTCAAACAGTTTTAAGTAAAATATGTTAAACGTTAGGTATTATTTTTATTAATCTAAAATATAAATATTTATAATTTAATAAGAACATTTACGAATTCGTCGGAATTAAATAAAATATATGCTTCGGACAAATCCCCGTTAAAGGTCTCCTCTTAACATCCATAATATTTCAAATATATGTATATCTTTGTCGTGTCTACATAGGTACATTATTACATTCATGTTAGTGTATTCTAAAAATCCGGATTCTTAAAAAATCGATAAATCACCATTTTTCGTAATCCAGAAAATCCGGATTTTCCATAATCCGGAAAATCCTGATTGCAATTTCTTCACCATTAGCAAGAGAGTGAGGTGGGTGAAGATGGGTGGTTTGGGGGAGGGGAAGGAGATGGAGTAAATGTGGGTTTACGGACGTGGCGTAAAACTACTGAGGATAGCTGGTACCTACGTGGCATTAAATTATTATATAACCGTGCTTTAGATTAAGACAGTTATTAGATTAATGATAAGCTCAGTTGGAACGTGCAGTTTCAATTGCATAATGATCGTTATTATAAGCTCGTTCTCAAAACGAATTTATTTTATGACTATATTGTTACTAGTAATTATTCTAAAAGGGTGACATTCAGAATCGAAGCGTTGCTTTAAATGGCTTTAACTATGTTAGGTGACCAGATTCTTCCCCTCCTCACTACCTTCAGTCTCACAAGATACCACAAATGCGGATGCCATAGTCCCACTGGTTGGGATTCTTGTGCAGTACTTTTAAGAAAGTTATACTGCGTTCTTAGTTATGATAATATAAAGAGCAATTGGTCTAATTGTTTAGTAATTGATAAAAAAAAACAAAGAGACGAAAACATTAGTTTTCGGAGGAAGCAAACAATTGGGGTGTTTCAGGGGAGGTTGACGGGACAAATTAAATATGGGACTATCAGTTTAATGTATTTGATTATTAACTATGAGAAAAATGAGTACGGTTTTTTTATCACAATACTATTATACTAATATTAGTCATTCAGAATATATCTAAATACGTGTTCACGTAGCTGGCCTTGTCCGAATAAATATATTGGACTAGATTCGAGAATATTATAATTTTAAGATCACGTGTTCGGACTTCCTCATAACATATTCATACTTTTCTGACTTCTGAGTTTGTTATGATTTTTTTCAATTCGTTCGTTACAGCCCTCCAGTCCCGTTTTTAACAGGAAAACGAATAATTTGACCAGATTTTTAATAAATTATCAATATTTTACATCGGTAAGTTTTTTCCGTGCTTATAATAATTTGTTATCATTTGTGCTATGCATAAAACCTTGTCTTATAAACATTAGTTTATCATTAAAAAATAATACTTTTAGTTCTGTTATTTATTATGTTATAGGCATGAAAAAATCCAGTGTATCTTTTAACGAAATTAAAGCATTTTTGATAGATTTTTGCTCTATTCCAAACGAGTAGTGTTTTATTAAATATTTTCACTATTTTCGCTTAATTTCTATCATTTTTTAATATTAGCGTGCTCCTTCTAACATTTCTTATTAAAATATCTCCCTTTCATATCATCTTTGAACGCTTACTAAGGGGCCTTAACATCATGGGGGGAATTTTTCGTGTAAAACAGGGTCAAACTTACTTGGGATAGTCATAAAACTATCCCAAGTACGTGTAAAGCAGGGTCAAACGTACTTGGGATAGTCTTAAAACTTCTATATATATAGTCATAAGGCTTCGCGTAATGCTGATTACTCCGACTTGATGCTCGCAACAGTCGCAACCAAAGATATTAGAATATCTTTGGTCGCAACGCACATGCGCTCTGGCGGAATAAAAAGGTACTATCAAACACGGCTACCATCTTGACAGGATTGTCTGGACACGGAACACACAAACAAATTTACAGACAGCCAGCAAAGATGACCGAAATGCAAAGTGGTCCAGTAACAACACATCAGTCAATAAACATACTATGACAGTCTGGTTTTTGACGGCCTCCGTGGACGAGGGGTAGGGCTATCGACTAGCAAGTTGGATGTCGCGGATTCAAATATCGGCGTGCGCAAGTAAATTTTATTTGATTAATTTGTGTTATTTAACAAATTACTAACTTAAAATAATATGTGGTATATTTGCGGCACGTTCCAGAGTGGAAGATACTTTCAGTATCGCCTTGGTGTAATACCACCATTCAGTATTGAAACCTTGTTTGAAATGGCTTTAGCCGTGTTTGGTGTCCCGATCTGAATAGCCAGGTACTCCCCCACCTTCCTCTTTCCCATCTCCTTCCCCTCCCCACTACCTTCAGCCTCACAATATACCACAATTGGGGATGCCATAGTCTCACTGGCTCCAGTCGGTTGTGAGCAGTTGGGACTCTTGTGCGGTTTCACATTAAACAAAAAAATGCTCGACTCTTAACCACTGCTCAACTATCCTTTTCCCGTGTAATGACCGAAAACAAAATAAATTTCAAATTTTCCAAAATAGGGCAATGAGAACAATACTTAGACGAAATAGATATTCAAAAGTAAATAAAATGTTAGAAGAACTAAATTGGCTAACGGTGAAACAGATGCTGACCTTGAACAAGATGATATTTGTACATAAAATAGTAAACAACCTGTTACCCAAATATTTCTCAAATAAAATTGTACGAGTATACAAAATGGACATACACTAACATAAAACAAGGATGTGCAATGAAATCAGGATAGTAAAAAAGGACAAGGCGAATACTCAGAATAGTATACTATATAAAGAGATGAAGTACTATAATGCGCTGCCGGAAAACTTAAAGTCTGCACTAATTGGAAGGTTCAAGATGTTACATCAAGCAGGAGAAAATATAGCATATATGCATGTAACAATTAATTAGTAATTTTTAACCTTAAATGTACAAATTACTAAAATAAAAATAAATAAAAAAATACCCCCCGGGCCGCCTAAGCGGTCGCTCCGCCACTGGTATGAACATGAATCTACTAAATTTTACTGTTTTTTTTTTAAATGAAACATGGCAAGACGGGACGACGCTCTTGCACGGAACGACTCTTCATTCGGCCAGCCTCGTAACTCGTCGGCTCGTGATTACGCCCGGCCGCCAAAACGGTATATGTTCTTCTATTGTCACTAAAATTGGCAATGGATTTGTAATATATTTCTTTGTGTATATTTTGATAAATTTAAAGGAATGGTTTTTATTATCAAAAACATAAAGACTTTTTACTTACATTTCCTCAATAAAAATAATCGATGTTTCACATCTGCCAGGCGTCCCGTGATGGCTATATTTAAAAAAAAAAGATTTGGCCCAAAGCTAAGTGTGACCGCAATAGGCGAATCGAGAGTGGACTGTAAAATATTAATTGTGAACTTTGAAATTGATACAACTATGGTTGGAGAGGGTGAACATTGAGTAAGGAAGGAATCTGACTTACCCCTTTGATGTTCTTTAAAGATGATGATGGTATGATTTCACTCACAGGAGATTTCATGCATAAGCTTGAATAACATCCAGGTTGTATACGAAACACACTGAGGGAACGGAATATGTTCACTGCACAGGCCTTCTACCCTGAGTCGGTATTAATAACAGCACTGATAACAAGAGACGTTCATCAAACAGGCTCCATCAATAAACTGGTTTGACAGTCACTTTTATTGTTATAACATGTGACACACACGTGGGGATAGTCAGATAATGATAGGTACTTGTAGGTAAAAATAGTTTGGGGAAAATGCGTGAACAATGTTAAAGAAAGATTAATAGTTTCGTCAACACTATGAGTCTATTGTCATAATAAGCAGAAGTAATTCATACTCTGCGTGTTACTATGCAGGTATTTCAAAGTGTTATTCACTTGTCAACGCGGCTTTCACGATCAAAGGACAGCTTATCAGTCTAGCCATGCTGTAAACCTAATTCTAACCCAAGGGCCCGAGGTAAATCTTATTTGCAAAGAATGTTAATTGAATAATTGGTAGTGATTGCCTCTAAGTATTATTCAATTATAATAGTAGAATATACGCGTCACAGTGCCTCAAGCCTTAAAAATCACGGGATATTATGTTAGTATATCTAGTAACTTAGTAAATAACGCTTTCTTGATAACAGAAAAAGTGCAGACCCTCGAAAAATCACGAAATTGTCAAGATTAAACCAAATAAATTTAAACAAAATAAATACGTATGTGAAATATTATTAATTTATTTATTTATTAACCCCCTTTTTAAAGTTTTTTACATATAAAAACTTTAAAAAAATACAGTATTTATTATACGCAACTAAACTGGCTCAGCAATAATATTTCACATTTGTCGTATCTGTACTCGGTATAACTACTTCCCTCCATAAGTATTCTGGGCAATAAGGAAAACATTTGGTAGTTGGTTCCAGAATTTCAGCACTAAAATAAGTCCCGACTTCTAGTATTATGAAGTGGAATTTTAGTTATTAGTGTGTGTTTGAATTCTTGACATTAAAATTTAAAATTCGAGCTCATTGAGGAATGTTTTTTTTCATTTAAAATATGTCATATTATAAATCATAACAACGAATTCAGCTAGCTCTCAATAAAATACAAATTATATTATTTCTACGGGGACTGAAAACTGACAACAGTCGCAGCCCTCCAAATAATTCCAAATGATCAAAAATAATCCGATAAATCACACCATTACTCCTAGCTGCTAAATAAATAAATATTAAAATATTCCGAAGGGGTGAAAACAGGGGCAGAGGGTAGTGGATTAGGCGCACAGTTCCGTAGTGGATTAGGCACCTGAGTCACGGGTTCTGTCCCTGGGGAAGGGGTGTTAATTGGAACAGGGCCCGAGCAATTGGGACCAGATTTGTGCTTATTTCAGTTGATATTTTCGCCTTTTAGGGGAGGTTTTAAGCCCGCTGTAAATGGAGGGATTACACTTGTCAAGTTGGTATTTTGTTATGAAATTGTTTTGCACACTGAAAACTGGCACTTGAAGGAAACGATTAGCTAAAAAAGGACCATGTATTGAGCAGGTGCTTTTGGAGCGTGCGGCGTTGCCAAGAAGTGCCGCATTCATTGGCAGAACATTTAACCTTTCCTTATCTGTGGTGTGTATTTACTACACATTGTTTCTTATAACTTTAATAACTCTATAAATATAATAAATTCAGATTTTAGGTATTCCTCCGTTATACATTTATGCACTGAATTAAAAAAAATATATTTTACATAGTTTTGAATTTTTAAATTCAATTAAAAATCAGATTTTTGTTAAAAATCGGAAACAAATACACCAATACAATCAACCGTGTGACAATGCTACGCGAAGAGTGTGCGAGGAAATGACACGCAATTGATGTCCCGCTTTAGTTCGCTACGCGGGAACATGAGAAATCCACACGTCCGCAGTTGTATTTTGATTTAGACCATCGATACCTACGACCGCACAGCTCTGTGTGTGCCAGCCGCCAGCCAGTCGGAAGCGGACCGTCGTTAGATGTGGACCCCTAGCACGTTTTTTTAGCATCTGCCGATGGTTTTTTCATGTTTTCAGCAATTAAATTACAATTCATCCAGGTTGGATACGAAACACACTGAGGGAACCGAATATGTTCACTGCACAGGCCTTCTACCCAGAGTCGGTATTAATAACAGCACTGATAACAAGAGACGTTGCATCTGCCGATGGTTTTTTCATGTTTTCAGCAATTAAATTACAATTATTATCACTTTTGATATAAAATATAATAAATATAAGCGATTAGCTATGAATATTCATATTTTTCCGATATTAAATCGCTTATTTAGAGATGTGTATTGACTACACAGCACCGGAACACGTGGATTTTTTTAGCACAGCAAGGGAAAGAAACAAAAGAGCATCAGGTCAATCAATTTTTGAACTTATGAGACGTGTATAACAGAATTATAAATTTAAAAATGTTGCAATTGAAGCCTGTTAACGATATTTGTTCCGAGTACTTTTCACTTTTCATTCCTGTTTTTTTGCCAAATTCCACCTTTTGTGACCTCTGGTCACATTAGAAATTCACATTATACTGCGCATACAAAACTTACTGATATGAAATATTGTTAATTTATTAAAAACTTGTCAAATTATTCGTTTTCCTGTTAAAAATGGGACTGGAGGCCTATAACGAATGATTTGACAAATTTCATAACAAACTGGCAGAAGCACGAATATGTTATGAGGAAGTAGGAAAACAATTTCGCATCTCGTCTATTATATATATTCGGACAACGGCACCTGCGTGGACACGTGTTCAGATATATTCTGAATGACTAATATCCACATATATTAAAAGGGGTTGACTCATATTTCCCTAACAACAACAAAGATCCCGTGCACTTTTACATACTCATAGATCGAGGACTTCTGCCTATTAGAACGCGCCAACCAACAGAGCGACTCGACAGCTTTACGATTTTGCATTGAACGTCGATATTTTCAAGGTCACTTACAGCAACGGTTCAGAAACTATCTTTTGACATATGTCACCAAATAGTAAAATTGTCTTCATGACCTTTTATACTTATATATTTACCTCAAATTTATGATATGTTGGTGCATGACCGTCAAAGTCACTGTCCGCGTCTTTCTGTTTGTGCTCTTAGTTCTTCTAAACTACGCAACGGATTTTGATAGGGTTTTCACTATCATTTAGAGAATTATAGAGATAATAGAGAAAAGTCGATGTTTTGTAATCAAGTCGTAAAAAATATTTTCGGGCGCTTATATTGCTAACGCTGGCTAAACCTTATAAGATACATCAAAATAATATACAGGTTTTCCAATAAGAGGTGTTATTTTGAATAGCCCGCTATTTCGGTAGATGTTCCTCTTGAAGCTGTCATTTTTTAACATTTGACAAGTAAAAACTACGCCATTAATAAAAATGGAACAATACACGCTTCAACAACGCATTGAAATTATTAAAATTCATTTGAGTGAATCAAATGAAAATCATCTTGACTGATGAGGCCCATTTCCACCTCGGTGGCTTCGTCATCAAGCAAAATTGTCGCATCTGGGGCTCGGAAAACCCAAGAGTTATTGTTGAAAACCCTTTCTATCCTCAATGTATGACTATTTGGTGAGGTTTATGGTCCGGCGCAGTCATTGGACCTTACGTTTTCGAAAATGAGGCTGGAGCAACAGTTACGGTGAATGGATTGCGCTATTGAGAGATGATTAATGATTTTTTATTGACGAAATTGGATGGTATTGATCTAGACAACGTTTACTTTCAACAAGACGGCGCTACGTGCCACACAAGCAACGAAAACATTGATCTTTTACGATTGAATATCAAAATAACACCTCTTATTGGAAAACCCTGTACTACGGAATTGTTTATCTTGAAAAGGCCTCGTAACCTCAAAACTTTACACTAAACCGGGAACACGGCAGCTAGTAAATAAACAAATAAATTATGTGTGATAATGAAACATAAATACTTACATTTATATTATATATATACTTACCTCAAATTTATATATCAGATATACCTATATATAATTTGAGATTTTATACCTACGTTATTTCATATGAATTAAATTTGAGTAAAATAGAAGGGATTCGAACCTGCGATCTCAAGATCCTATCCGTTGGACCACGGAGGTCTAAATAAATACAATGTATGCAGATAATAATATTTTTTAAATAAATAATAATTATTTCTTTATTTAATCCAAATAGCTAGCGTATTAATTGAAACTAGCAGTTAAAAACCCGCTCCGCGGGTTTTTGCTGCTAGGCCCTGCGGGCGGCACTTGGTTGGGCTTCGCCCAGTTTATGTGATACTAACAGTTACATTTAATAGGTAGATATTAGATCATTGGGTAGATATATAATAGAAAGACATTCTGCACCACTAAACACCCCTCACCCCAACATAAATCTCGTCAATGAGAAAAATGTTTCCTCTTCCATACCACCGAAATGATTTAATTTTTAAATCGAAATTAAATTGCAAAATATTTATATGTAATTCGAAAATAAAAAAATTTCAACATATTACAATATTACATATAACTTTGGTAAAATAATATACTCTTACCAAAAGACTGTCAAAGTAATTACATTTTTTTTAAATATATTAAGAATTATTTTATTGGGATAAGTCCTAAAAATCTACATATTTGGGTGAAATAATATTACGCTCTTACCTAACGATTGTCAAAGTAAATACACCAAAACTCTCTTAATTCGCGAAAACCTTACAGGTGGGATAAATTGAGTCATTTTCATTTCAAGGGACACAAAAAACAAAACTTTTTAAGCAAGTACAATTTATTATACTTTTATTTTTTACAATCTGCAACATAATATTATACACTTTCATTAGGAAAAAATCTCTTTATAAACAATATTATCCGTATACCAATCAGTCAGAATTTGTATAAATAACGATGACTGCGCTCAAACTGTCCATAAGAAAATACTGGTTCAGGAAGTAACAGTCCACCCCGTTCAAAAGTTTGTCCTTGAGATTTATTTAATTTAATTTGACTGGAAACTGTTTTCTGCACATATTGAATTATATTGTAACATCCGAAAAAGTGTTTTAAATTCTAGGAATGAAATGTACTGTACCTTTTCTGTTCCCTGTAATGATTTTGGCTTGAATTAAGTTACAGCTGAAATTTTTATAGCACCGCTTTTGTGAGATATCACCTCAGGGGCGCTTTCCGTTGAAGTACATCTTCATTGATTGCATAAACATGACTATTTTTAGGGCACAATATGGTACGTTGACTCAACCCTAAGGCATCAGCAGTTGTATGTGTCTCACCGTATATATAGTGAATCTTGACAAATATTTACATTGGGAATAAGCACAGATGACTCTAATGTTCCTTCTACAAAAGGAAGTTTGCCATCTTCCAAGTCCAAAAGCCATTTAGAAAATATATTTTCACTTTCTAAAGCTCTGACATTTGTTTTTAATTGAAAAGTTTTGAAATGGTAACAAAGTGTGCTGCTTTTATGCAAGCGGCAATTAATTGTCCTCGTGAAGCACGTCGACACACTGGAAGGATCTGACGAAAGTCTCCGCCCAAAACAATAACTTTGTTACCAAAGACAGAATCACTTCCCATGATATCACGTATAGTACGCTCAATTACTTCTAAAGCTACACCTGCCATCGGTGCTTCATCCCATATTATAATATCTGCTTCCGTTATAATTTTCCGATTCTTTGATGTGACCTTACATGTTGTATTGTCCTGTAAATTGAGGGGTAAATTAAAAGCAGTATGACACGTTACCCCACCTGGAAGCAAGAGTGCTGCAATGCCTGTCCAAGCGACTGATAAAACTCTTTTACCTTTTCGTCTTAGAGTGTGAATTAAAGTTTAGTAAAGGTATGTTTTCCCTGTTTCGCCTGGGCCATCAATGAAGAAAAATTTATTGTCATCATTTTCATGTGAAAAAAACTTATTCAAAATAGAATTATATGCTTGAAGTTGTACGTCATTGAGTTTGGCAGCCATCAATTCACCTAAAGTGTTTTCAGAAATTACATTAAAATCAGATACTTGTCCAAAACTGCAACTTTCATCAGGTTCAGGTAAGCCCTGCATTCTGCAAGATGAATTCTCCTTCATGAGAATATCCTGTATGTTTAAAAGACAAAGATTAATAGCTGTTTCTTCAGCAACACCATGATGAAAAAAATCTTCAGCCGAAGATAGAAGGGATACATTGTATTAAAATTAAAACAAATAGATGTCTAAGAATTTTAGGCGTCAAATACAATGAAGCCTCCGTCATACTGCGACCATTCTCGTATGTCATCAATGAGCTTCAGTTCACGCGCCGCATCATGAAAAGTAGCTACATAGTAAATTGCCATCAACAGTTCGCAAAGATTCAAAGGATGTAGCTCCAGCCACCTTTATAAGAATCAGCCGTAAATGATACAGTTCTATATTTCTAGGAGAAATTGAAGGTATTCATCCAATGATCCCCGCTGTCGCCTCGTCCACTTTTTACCAGCTGTAAAGACATAGTTATTTGGTACATCTTGATAGAGAATAGAGCGTCCCTCAATATCTTGAAAATTCAATTGGAACCACGCTGTTAAAGAGGTGTTCCTTGTAGATGCTTCCCTGAGAGCCTGTTCCTCCCGCCCAGAGGGGAGGGAGGAGCAGGTTTATTTTGTAGAGACAAAACAAACAGATTGGCTGTCGGGTAAATGTAAAGCCAGAAGTAAAATTGAGTGAGATTGATCATGTATAGATAAATAAATACTATCCAAAGAGGAACAAATTTTAACATTAATATGAGAATCATATTTTTTGCTAAGGAATGCATTATATGGAACAACAAATCGATTGTCGATACGTATATCCCGAATAACGTGATTTTCAGAAAAATTATCACGTCTCCTGTAATCTGGGTAGCCTGCGGAATTATTATCAGTAGCGTCTTTAAATGATTTGGGGAATTTTTTAGAGCACTTACCGTCTACCATGCAGACTGACCTTGGATTAAGTACGCCACATGGTCCATGAATGTTATTTTTTTAAATAATACGGTACAAAGCCGAATTCTTCGGATGGGGTAGTTTTGCAGATACGGCATTATCAATATCAGAAGCTGTATACAACTTATCTTCGCTGCAAAGTGTAAACACACCATGTAGATGAGGTAGTCCTCTTTTTTGCTGTTCAATTGTATACACCCAACAAATTACCTTTCCAAAAACATGTTTCTCAGTCATATCATGAATAAATTCCTTGACTTTTAGATGGAAAACCTTGGCTACTATATCAGGCCTGTCCGCGGCCGATTGATAATGTTCCAATTCGGTTGGTATTTCTGGCCATTTGGGATTGCATGTAAAAGTTATGACGACGACAGGACGACCAAATTTACGTACCATAGCCATTGAAACTTGATAAAGTTTATTCATATGGCGTGGTCCACCAGTAAATGAAGATGGAAGAATGACTGTATTACCTGCACATACTCCTCTATCAGTGGCTAAATTTCTTACATGGTTTTGCAAACCTTGATAGCATTCCACTCTGAGGTGTCGTTGGTTTTTCCTAATGTAATCTAGGCGACCAGATTCATAAATAATGATAATAGATAAATAATGTAAGCATGAATTAAATACTGTTGAAAAAGTTTACCCGCATAATGGACTGGATTAAATATGTTTCTTCGCACTGCTAATTTACTTGCATAAAACTACATAGCAGTTACAGTATGACATTGAGCAGTACAGAAATCAGCATGATGCTTAAAGCCGGGGGTCCAACCACATTCACCTGATGGAAATAGTAGTGGGAAAACCATAGGATCTAAATGCTTTGATAAAGTTGCCATCCTTTGAAGTCCTTAACATTTTTAGGTTAAACAGCGATATCTATACCCGATGGCAATCTCCCGTCTGTCTGCTACGTATACCATGGCGATATCGTGAGAACTGGTTGGAGCATTTTACCTCTGATGAACGTGTAAATAATAGACGAATATCTCTCACCTGCCCACCCTCAGCCGCAATGCGTATTTCTTCTTCCTCGACAGATTCTTTTAGTTTCTTATACTGATGAGGGCTTATTTGGCGTATTTCACTATCAATTATTTGCATTATATTTTTATAGCAATCGGCATTAGATGGATGACTCATACGCACTCTAACAGCCTCATCAGGATCGTATAGATAAAGCTGAGCATAGGAAGGTATTTCACCTGCAACTTGTATACTTCTGGAAGTGAGATGATAAACCTAACCAGAAATTTTTAAACAATATGGACCATTACCTGGGATATTAGCTATTTGCGCTCCAAATTAGGCAAATCTATTAGCACTCTTGTATTGACAAATAAAATTCCTAAAGTTTTTAGATTGACTACAATCTCCTGTCAATAATTCGGTGCTGGATAATAAGCTAAAATTTGTGGTATTATTTTTCCAGTATGACAGCAAGAATGTAACAGTTTACCTTTTTATATGACACTCTTTTGATATGACGCCGAAATAATTCTGTTCTAGAAGCACATAATTAGGATTATTGAGCACACTTCAAGAATACACTACTATCGCTTCGCTTGGTAAATTTCCCTCTCATTCGAACATTCCGAAATTCGACCAATTCTGGTAAAATATTGTCCACATTCCTTTTAGCCATAGTAATTAAATTGAAATAATAATCTGAAAACAAAATATTTCTTTTTAGCGATTCACAGGTAGTTTGTAAACAAATTTCTTGGTTATCACGTCAATAATTCTATAATTATCACATATGACACATATCAAACATTGACAGCGCATGGTGGCGCATGGGGTCGGTGTTGTAATATCAAAAAATAATTAATTACGTATTTAAGTATCGAGTGGAACTGGTTATTTTAGCAGCCATTATTTTTTAATGGTGGATTTATTATAATATATTATATTTATAATTATATATTTGTATACATATATATATATATATATATAACTTTAAAAAATTACACTGACATTGTACATTGCTTGACACTAACTGGCTATAAAGGCTTTTTGCATTGATTGGAAATCGATATACGCTGGCAGCACTGAACAATGTGTCTTTCGCGTGAATAATGATAAACGTCAAATTTCAATACGTAATTGTGGATAATTTTTACTGTAATGTAATTAATCCAATGAATTGTGAACTTTCTAAAACATATTTTCTTCGATATTATCCAAAAATTATATGAGCATCGTGTTTTAATTTTCAAATCGTGTTAATTTTCAAGTTAGCGGAATTTAACCGAAACAGTCAATTTAAATTTGACCAATCAGAGGGCCTACACCGTCCAGACGCTGGAGTATTAATAATATCAGATAACTCCAGATTTCACCCATTCGCTTTGACCATTAAAAGCAATCGCGACAAGTGTCTGTTATTATAATAACACCTACAACAGAATATAATAGCGTAACTACTCCAACAAAAGGAAATAAACTGGTTTTGATTACTGTTATGAAATAGGGGATGCGTTTTCAACCCCCTTTTGTGCAAACTGGATTAGAATTTGTCAAAACAAATTATATTTCATATCGGAGGGTCGATCGCATATCAAGTCCTGTTATTGTATTGTAATATTGTCAGAGGGAGCTAATGGTTGTTGATAATATTATCAAGGTACCTACCAGAGAGGCAGTGGTGTTTGGACATTCAATTTAAAAAATATATTAAATATATATTTTTTTACTATAATTCATGTATTTTTATTCTACACGAAGAAAACTTAATGATATAAAACATTGTGAATTTATTAAAAACCTGGTCAAATTATTCATTTTCTGTTAAAAACGGGACTGCAGGCCTTTAATGATAAATTGACAGGTTTCATAATAAACATTCAGTAAAGCACGAATAAGTCGAAACAAGTGTTAAATTATAATATCTCATTTCGTTCGTATATTTATTCGAACAAGGCCACCTGCATGAACACGTGTTCAGATATATTCTGAATGACTAATATTTCTACTCACAGTATTTTGATAAATCATAAGTACTTATTTTTCTCCGTGCATAGTGAATCATTTTAGACTTACAGTCACGGTCCTACGCATCGAACGGCACACACAACATTTCATACAATTTCAGAGAAAAGCGTATATTTTCGCGTGTGTATATGATTGATTATGATATGATTTTATGTGAAATTTTCATTTATTCACTCTCGAAAAAAAAAAGTAATTAAAATTTAAAAAAAACAGCATAATTGTCATTACTCTTCTTACGTATTAGTATATTTAATTAATTAATTAATTACAGTTATCAGTGCATGCATTAAGTGACGGGAAATATTCTTGCGTAATGCGTAAAAATACTCACCTTAAATGAATTTGTAAAATTGGAACTTTATTTATTTATTGTTTAGGAACACGAAAAAAAAATATTAGATAAGCGCTGCAAAAAATGTGTATGTCAACAGTCCACTTAAAAATGTTCACATCGTGCACAGTTTAAGTGTCATTACACACTATGTATTAACAAAAAAATATAAACAGCAAAACGTGAGCAAAGGCAAAAAAAGAGAAATCAAAAACAAAACATACAGATAAATATATGATCCAAAAAACAAAAGCAACAAAAATAAAACAGAAAACAAATAGAGTAAATAAAAAAAAAAACAAACATTCACAATCTACTGCTAATTTGTTTTTTAAAATAAGCGAGACTATTTGCATATAATATATCTATGTAGTTACACTCAATAGAATTGTACAGACGACACATTCTAGACAATGGATTGAATTATTAGGAAGGAACTAATTGAAATAACTATTTGAAGTAAGGAACTGACTGATATACATAAATCATATCAGGCAAGCGATGAAGTAGGTATTAAAACGATTTTATTTTAATTATTATAATTCTTAATTTCAAATACTTATTTACAGTTTTTCTAGTCAAAAGATGTATTTAATTTTGGGATGTTAAGCGTTCAAAAATTGTTCGAAAGGGATATATGTAAATACGAATGTTAGAGGGAGCGCGCTAATATTTAAAAAAAAAACACCATAATTAGGGTCAAATGGTGAAAATATTTAATAAAATACGACTCGTTTAAAATATAGCAAAAATCTTTTGACAAATAACTGTGAATTTTTTCATGCCTATAAAATATTAAATAACAAAACGTTTTTAATAATTTTCGGAGCTTACTTAGCGATTTTTTTCTGTCGAGTAAATTTCATATAATTGACGTTTCGGCATAACATATGTATAGATATTATCTTCGAAAATAACATATATTTTTTTGGTACTTAAAAAATTAAAGAGTCAACAAGAAACTTCTTATAAATCGTAGAAATTGGGTATGCGCGTGCTTAAGGTGAAGTTTAATGCCAAACCACTATTTTGATTAATCTTTATAACGAATTGGTGTACATTATGAATACCAAAAAATATGCTTTAGACAGAATGAAGATTTTCCTATCGCTTCGCTTGAGTAGAATACAAATAAAAAAATAAATTACTCAATAAAAAATATAAATGTAAACTACTAAAAAATTATTTTTTTTCAATAGAAATGTATGAAGGCATAAAGGAAATAACTTTAAAAAAATACCGTATTATAGTTAAGATTATCTGTGACAGTTTCACTTGATTAACTTAATTGTTTTTTTATAAAATTATTTATAAAATTAATAAAAACCAGTTTTGTGCTTGAAATAGAACGTTTCTAGACTCCGTTTGTCAAGCGATTTTAATGCCTATTACCTACAATATAAGTTATACCAATAATAGACACTTTTTTGGCTTGTAGCTTCCTCTTAAGGCGATGCACTACGTAGTAATTCAAAATCATGTGTTTTTGGTTTGAAAATTTAGTCGCCTAGAAATGTTTCAGATGCTTTAATTAAATACTGCGAGTAGAATACATCTTGGCCTCTGAAATAATTGAGTAATTTTTAGATAAGTCTTTTTATAAGCTCAGAAAAAAATAATGTATAAGGCCTATGAAAACTGCTTTAAAGTTCAAAATCTCCTACTTACGAACCCATTTTCAGTTATGGTTTTATTGTATGATGTGGCAAATTAAGTTATTTATAAAATGATCGGGAAAAAGTTACATATTTATGCCTGAACTTCCACAAAATAAATTAAAAGGCACTCTTTGGCCATGTTTTTTTCTTGCATAAATCCAAACAGGCGGATGGTGTTAAGCGGGAATTTAAATCTTATCGCCATCTACGTAAGGGTTGTTATTGATAGCGGCTCGATTTAAAATATTACACGACGTAGTGCATCGCCTTAAGTGGATTTGAGGTTTATGTCCATGCAGTGGTCAGCGAGTTACTCATTATTCTTACATTTAAGCAGAGCATTTTTAGTGGAGTTTTGTACTGATGAAATCATTAAAGTTTTAAAACATTTCTAATGATGGAGATCTTATGGGGACTTGCAGGATTATTTTAAGTGTTTTAACGAGCTGCTTTATGTGGGTGTTTGATTCAGATCATGATTCAGATCATGCGATTCTGATTGATTATAGGTTTATTAGTAATATTATAATACATATAAAATTAATATAAAATACTATAAAATTTCTAGTCGCCCGCCACTGCACTTATATTGCTGGTATAAAATTGACATTATGCGAGATTATTTTTGAAGTCATGATATTTTGAGGGGGATGTCCGTGGAGCTGATAAAACAGAATAAGGGATGTTATCTAAGTAGCTACTCGTCTTTATTACCGTAGAGACGAGATATACACCATTTAGTTTTATATATTACCAGCTGAATTGTACCCGGCGTTCCTCATAAGTATTTGTTTCGTAAGATCGTACCAAATCTTAAGCTCGGGATTCCTATTGATTACATTAATTATGTAAGTTTGATGAATCAATTGCATCTAATAACACTGTCTGACAGGAGAATTATTTCAGATCTGGTAGTGTTACACAGTCATTAACAACTTAATTGATAGTCCTGCCATCCTTGCCACTATTAAACTACATGTGCTGACTAGGAATACAAGACAAAATATAACATTCTTCTGTAATACATACTCGACCAACTATCAGACACACTCACTGACCAATAAGATGCATGATCTGGGCAACAAGTATGGGGGCGCTATTGATTTATTTATTGACTCCATATATAGAATTAAGCATAATCTACACCAACACTTTGTTGAATCCTACAAATTAGAGTAGCGTTGGTAAATTAGTTTTAATGATTTGTCTTATATGTAGTGTTGTTGTAATTTCTTTTTTACTTTATGTTACTCTTACGTTTTACTAATATTGCTTCATATTTTTTTAATATTTTCTCATTATACTTGTAATCACAATTTTACAAGTGTGTATTTTGTACCTTCTTTAAAATGGATTACATCTATTTACTGTCAATATCTCCTGTATAATACATATTCTCCTATGTACACTGCATCATGTATCACTTCTATGTAAAAGCCTTTTTAGGCGATTAATAACGAATGAATTGAATGTGTTCGTAACAAAGTATCAGTCAAAAGCAAATGTTTTATGGGGACGGCGGAGCACGTGTTCATACAAATACTGATATTGATATTGACATAATTTTATTTTAGCATGCCATCATGATATCTATTTGGAAAACTAATATGTATTTTATCATGAACTTAGCATGCTGTCAAATTTTTAACAGGATCATTTTTCTCCGTGCACCTCCTACATTCTCCTTACACCTGCTTCTTCATTCATCATAATTACAGGAGTATTCGTTCCACTTGATCCTTCCTCGGGCGTACACGACTTCTTCAACCATTCGCTTCCAAGTCATACGTTCTCCTCACGCCCTTTCTTCGATAATCAAATACGCCTAATTTTACCACACATTTGGTTCACTTGATCATGACATGTCTTCCACGGACGTCCCCTACTAGTTCTACCATTCACTTCAATGTAGTGTCATGAAATCCACATCAATGTAGTATCATGAAAGCCTCATCAATATAGTATAATGAAATCCACAACAATGTATTATCATAAAATTCACTTCAATGTAGTATGAAATACACATCAATGTAGTATGAAATACACATAAATGTAGTATCATAAAATCCACATTAATGTAGTATCATGAAATCCACATCAATGTAGTATCATAAAATCCACATCAATTTAGTATCATGAAATCCACATCAATGAATTAGCATAAACTCCACACAATGTAGTATGAAATACACATCAATGTAGGATCATGAAATACACATAAATGTACTATCATGAAATCCACATGAATGTAGTGTCATGAAATCCACATCAATGTAGTATCACGAAAGCCTCATCAATATAGTATAATGAAATCCACATCAATGTATTATCATAAAATCCACTTCAATGTAATATGAAATACACATAAATGTAGTATCATGAAATTCTCATCAATGTAGTATCATGAAATAAGAACACATTCTGAATTTTTTTGCGAAATTGGTGGAGTAATTTTTGAGACCATATGGCCAACACACATACTCATACGGATATGACCTGTTATTTATATAGATATGTAAATGTACCTATTTATATAAGGTCCCACAATTTTATTTGAGGCAACCACCGAGTAACTATTATTGTGTGTATTGGTGCAGACCGATCAGTGGCTGAGTTGGAATCGTGTCTGGGTCCCATCCAAACGTCGTGAGTTTAATTCCTCGGCTAGCTAAGTTCTCCATCACGAACACAAGCGACATTTTTCGCTTACTGTGATGGTAGTAGGAGATTTTCAAAAATTATCAGGTTATTCGTAACCCTGGAATGTTTGTCCTCGCGAAACGACACTGAGAGACAACCTCTTATCTTGCTTAGCTACGCCTTATAACGAAAAAAAGGCAAGACACCAAGATAAATCTATGGGTTGATAGGATTTGAATATTCGAGGTTTTATAGCTCGTTCTTTTTATTAAGAACCTACATGAAAAAAAATTGGGATAAATACGCTTTCTTCACTTTTAACCCTTAATATGCTGGGGTAAAATATCTATTGCCCGTCGTACACCAGCTGACACTATTTACGTAATATCTTACTTGATTTTTTTTTTTGCAAAATGATGTTTTTGTATATGCATCGAAATAATATGTAGTTTCCCCAGAACAGCTACTTATAGCCAGGAGAAATTATCTAATGTTATAAAAATATATTCTGAATTGTAATAATTTCTGTCGTATTTTAATAAGATCACCAGAACAAGTTCCTTCAAATAGTGGTTTTTATTACTTGTCATGTGCCACTTTTGTTTTATATAAATTTGATAATGTTTATTTTTCTTTTGTTGTCATATTAGAGGTAAATTCCCAAGGCAGAAATCCATAATTGCTTATATTTTTGCTATATTTTCAACATGTACAAGCTGATAAAACTTATCCTGTTGATTTACCGAAAATTAACAAATATTTATTTATTTAACGCCCAGAGGGCTTTTACATGGTTGGTAGTATAATTTTAATTTGACAGATATTTTGAAACATAAAAAATAAGAATAAAATTACATTTGATAAAAGCTATGCAACAAGTCATACAAACACAAGAAACAAAAACAGAAAATTACAGCTATTTGTAGGTTTACTTGATGTGTTTAGGAGTATTGTTGAAATAAGTGTTTTAAATGATCCACAAAACTTGCCAAGTTAGTATTGAATATATCAACATCACCCAAGTAATGATTTCCCATGGTGTGAAGTCGTTGTATCGGAGAGTGGGCAATGTAGTTACGCTTATGTGTGCTGCTGTAGAATATTGTATTTTGTCGTGTTGTTACTGTGGGTGTGTGTATGTTTATAAGTTGCAGGAGTTCACAACAGTCTAATTTAGAGTTAAGTATTTTGAATAAGAACGTTAAATCGTTTATCTTACGTCTATCTTCTAATGTATGTATTTTAATGTAAGGATGATCTACGAAAATATTCTTGAAATTTATTATATTATCTATATAACCCAATAAAACATAAGTCAAACGAGGCTTTCCTCTAAATAAATACAATACTATGGACTTTGGAAATGAAAAATTATGTTATTTGACATGGAAATTTGTAACGTGATTTTTCACAGATAATATTTACTAGCAGAGTGAAATAAAAAAAATTGTATGCTATGGGCATTTTTTAATGTTCAAAATACCATAACATCGAGACAAGTGTGGTGAGCTACTAGGAACTGTATGTTGGATTTTTTGGATCACTAAGGCCCTTCGTACACAGATATACTCACAGGGTAGGTAGGTTAGACTGTGACGCAACCACAAATAGCATACCGATATGCTACTCTTTAAGCCACCTCATACCCAATTTATACCGATTTATAACAAGTTTCTCGTTAATTCTTTAAGTTTTTAAGTTCCAAAACAATGTATATTATTTTTTAAGATAGTATCCATACATTTGCTATGCCGAAACGTTAATTATATGAAATTCCCTCGATAGAAAAAAAAATCGCAAAGTACGCTCCGAAAATTATTTAAAACACGTTTTGTTCTTTTATTTAATATGTTTTAGGTATGAAAAAAGTCACAGTGTATCTTTAAATACAAATTAAGTATTTATCAAAATATTTTTGGTATATTTTAAACGAGTCGTATTTTATTAAATATCTTTCACCATTTGTGCTTAGTTACTATCGTTTTTTTTTTTAATATTAGCGCGCTCCCTCTAACATTCGTATTTACATATCTCCCTTTCAAACCCTCTTTGAAAGCTTATTACGGGGCCTTAAAACTGATTTCTTTCCCCGAATTATACTGAATTGATCATTTTTTCAAGTACAGCCGTGGAATTAATACGATCTCATGTGACTCTGGCGACGAAGAAAATTATATTGTTCTTGTTTATATGTACAAGCATAAAAAACGATCTAAAAGAAGATTTTGGTTCACCCATATAACGAAATAAATTTTAATTGTAGGGCATTCGTCGACGCCAAAAAACTACATGAGAATGATGTAAAATTGACTTTTCTTTCCAACCTCAATCCATGCCTTCTCCACTAAATGCTTTCTTATTAAAATTATTTAAACACGGATATTTTACCACCTCCAGAACAAATTAGAACCTCTAAAACAAATGCGACTAGCGTACCGTGCTACCAGCACTGTCAGTAGCGTGCAACTGACTTTAAACACAACGCCAACGCGTTGCATCGTGTGCTAACACTAGCAAAATAGTATGGCGGATACTAACGAGCAACGCGTACGCTACGCGCACAAAACTTGGGTCGCTTGTAAATATCTCCGTGTACGAATGGCCTAAGGGGTTAAACCACGTGTCTGCGACTATTTCAAATTTCAACCTGTCATCATTGTTAGAAATATTCAGGTAAAATGTAAACAATTTTTGTTAAAGTTGGAAAGGGCGCTATTACAAAACATTATTACTGCACTTACTACCATTACCAAGTTCCCATAATCGTAAGCTTTTATCACCTATATTACCTACCTGTAATTAGGTTTTAATAAGACATTTCCTGGTTTTTCCTGCTAACACGGTATTGGCATTACTGTAAACAGAGCGTTAGGGCAAATTAACAATGCCACAACAAAGTAGCTAATTACAATGTGGATTAGAGGGATCAAAGAGTCTTACGACATATTCATCGCTTTCCAGGTAGATTTGAATGATAATCGGTCTGATATTATGGCTTCCAGGACTCCACTAATGCGCTTGAAATTTCTCTAATTTTGGGAAGTTCAGAATTAGTTGGTATTAAATAAATAAATAGCTTTGTGAATAATCACCATTGTTGCCAGGTGAATTGAGAAATATACGAAGAAAGACCTCAAAGATATACCTATTATCTAAATAAAGAGATCGATCGAGGTGTTGGTTATCCAATAAATGGTTTCCGGATAGCGGTAACCATACCCGACTCTCAATTTGAAGTAGCCTTAGTCGTGTTTGGTGACCAAATCTGAATTGCCAGATACTTCTCCATCTTCCTCTTCCTCGTCTCCTTCCCATTCTCACCACCATCAGACTCACAACATAGCCCAATTGGAGGAGCCATAGTCTCACTGGCTCTAGATGGTTGGGAACATTGAGACTTTTGGGCGTTATTAAAATAATTTTCTTATTAATTTCAAGTGTCCCAGAAAAGTCATCAGCTTTGTCCAGGAAGGCAATGTTTTAATGTTTAATGTCAAGAGTTAGAATTATGGAATAGTGCACATAAGACGATTGTGGTGTATGAATGTTAAAGAAGGAATGAGCGTTTGCCAAAGCATAGATGGGAAGCGTTTCACTTTCTCTGCATATCCCCGCTGTAAACGTTGTGATGATTTAGTTAGTTAGAGAGATCGATGGAAGAAGCTGTTAACCATTCAGTAGTCAGACAACAATGGGGTCGATATTTTTTATATTGATATTTTTTTAAATATCAAGATACCTTCTCTCTCTTACTCACTATAGTTAGGTAGGTATTAGACATGTGATGCTTTCTTAGATCTCTCACTCTAATTACATAACTGGTACAGAACACCCAGCCTGAGACTGACCGGTGAAAAACCTCCATTCAAAATTGAAACCTTGCTTGAAATAGGTTTAGACTTCAAAGTGATAAATGGCATTATTTCCAACCTTCCTCTCTGTCATCTTCTTCCTTTCAACCTCATAACATGCCCAAATTCGGGATGCCATAATCCCTCTGGTTCCGGGCAATTGGGTGCGGTATTCACATTAAAAAAAATCTATCCATCTTTTGATGGACTCTTTAAATTTTAAAGGTGTAATTTGCAATTAATTATCAGTTGTCATTGTGACATTATCAACATTCACTAGGAAGGTATGCATTATTATTGTTTTGTTGTTGGTACAGAGCAAATATGTATAATATATCCTGCATTGATTTAAATAATAGATACGTCATTTATCACATATCATTATGTGATGAACTCAACTCATCGCACTGGGCCCACGTACGCAAAGTAAGTAACCAATTTTATATTAAGGCGATGCCATACGTAGTAATGCAAAACCGTGTGTTTTTGGTTTGAAAATTTGGTCGCCTAGAAATGTTTCAGATGCTTTGATTAAATACTGCGAGTAGAACACATCTTGACCTTTGAAATAATCGAGTATTTTTTAGATAAGTATTTTTATAAGCCCAGAAAAAAATAATGTATAAGGCCTATGAAAACTGCTTTAAAGTTCAAAATCTCCAAACTACGAACCTATTTTCTGTTATTATTTTATTGTATAATGTGGCAAATTAAGTTATTTATAAAATGATCGGAAAAAATTTAAAATTTATGCCTAAACATCCACAAAATAAAATGCACTTTTTGGCCATGTTTTTTTCTTGCATAAATCAAAACAGACGGATGGTGTTAAGCGGGAATTTAAACCTTATCGCCATCTACGTAAGGGTTGTTATTGATAGCGGCTCAATTTAAAATATTACACGACGTAGTGCATCGCCTTAAAATAAAAGCTTTAGGAACACGCTTGTCATCACACGCAACGTAATCTACGTCCTCAAATTCACTCTCAGAATCAGAAAACAAACATGAAAAAGCTGAATAGTATACATAAGTACAAGAGAGGAAACAGATAACATTTAATAAATAATCCACAAATCAACTGACGCGCTACGTTCCTTGTGGAAAGAACTAGAAACACACCGGTTACACACATTGAAAGGCGTATTCTTGCATAATTTCCATTTGTATATGTAGAACACTTCGAGGGTTTAGGATGACAGGGACCTGTCTACAAAAAAACAGTTTTGAAATAAACGTAAATAAAGATTGGAATGCTCATATGCCCAACTGATATTACCAACTGAAATCTCTGTATCCAACCAACAGTATCTCTGAAACGGCAGTAGGTACGAGATAGAGCTTCGTATATGATTTATATAATTAGGAAATCATCGAAATCAAGCTAAACTCAAAACACCAGTTTTTTAGTTAGGCCTCTGTGATACCAAGCCCCCGACTTCAGTGTGCACTTCGACTTGGAATCGTGTCATTGCGTACGTTAATGTACGTGGACCCAGTTTGTTAGTACCTTTATTCGTATGCCAATTTCATTTACATAGGCATGTATGTAGGTATATATATATATATATATATAATCCGTGAAAATTCATTGGAAGCCCTAAAGATTTGCTCTAATGCTCTATAAACCCGAGGACCTACAACATGCCTACAAATGGTGGTATCTTTATTTTTATTTCTGAAATTATGCGTAACACGTACCTTCATTTCTCTGGCATCTTCTTTTTTTTCATATCACTCCCGCAATGGGTGTCTCTATGTGTACGGACATTTTCAAATCGGTAGTCAAAAAGCTTTCAGCTGTTTACCTAGCCTCCAGCCAACAGTAGAGGTACTTCTATACTAAATACGGAGACAAAAATAAACAGCCCACTAGACTTCAATTGCGAACGAAGCTTTTTATACGTTTAACCTTAAAAATCCATTCTTCCTTCACCAAATTAAAAAAATATATTTGAATTTCTCTAACATTTTTATTTTCATAATATCATTAGGTATATGTATCACCTACTATGTACAAAAAACATCAATAAATAAAACATACACAAAGCAGAATTTACTTAAAATGTAATATGAACATTCTTCATTATTTATTTACAGTAATATTAATTAAATAAACTAATGAACAAATATTCCTTATAAATATTTACTTTTGTCTAACAGAGAAGTTTTTATTAATTTATATAATACAAGATTAATACATTTTTATATTTCAAGCTAAGTATCTTACTAAGAACTTGCGTCAATCACATTACAATTATTATTATATATATATATTAACGCCCGCGTGGTTTGAAGTAATTTTTACAAGAACAGATTATTATTACCAAACTGAATTTACAAAGTATGCTGTTTCGTATTAGGTATATTGTTCTACTATACATTAAAATTAGTTAGCCAAAAAAACCATAATTAATTAAATTAATGAACTGCAGACGTTTTTTATATCATTATTATTAATTCAAATGTTATCTAAAGCTTAGAAACTAGTTAACAAAACATATAAAAAAGAGATCAACTCAATTTGCTTACTTAAACTTAAATATTTACAATAAAATAGATATAATAATAAAAATCAGTTTTTTTTAAATAATATTGATGATTTATGTAATTTAAAAGTAATGAAGATTTTTAAACCCGTTAAATAAATAATAACATTCAGATTTTAACACACTAATGAACAACAGATGAAAAAGTAGTTACAATGATTCATGATTGCCAGCAAATCTTTAAAAATGATAAAATAGTAGAAAGCGGATTTTTATCACAATAATATTTTTTTTTAATATTTAACAGAAACACAAATAAAATTATCAGTCAAACCAAGAAAAAGACCAGCTTTTGATACACGAAAAAAACCCACATATGTTAAGTTACTGATAAATTAAGTACGACGAAAAGAGCATAAAAAGAGAATCGAGAAATTTAGGCCTCGCTTTTGTATGGCTTGAAGAGCTTTGGTTTTTCTTGAACGAGTCCTGTTTGCCCTTCAATTTTTTGACTTGCTCCTTGGTCATATTCCAGTAAAGATCCATGGACTGAAAGATCTCTTCCAGATCCTTGAATAGCATACGAGTCGTGGCTTTGGTGATGCCTTAAAACATCTGAATATTGAGGGTACGTCTTTTGACCAAGGTGGCTGAGAATCTTGTCCATTTGAGGCTTTGATTCTGAGTGCTGATCTCCGCTTCCCGGGGACATGCTCAAATTTGAGTTCACGCTGATTTCTGAATTGCATGGACTTTCGTTGTTCTTCATCCTGCTAGATGAAACTGTCACTGGGGACGATGAGTTTCTAGAAGTGTCCAGTTCTTTTTGGTTTGATCTGTTCAAGTTTAGCCCAGATCCAATGTGATTTAAGTACGAAGACTGAGCTGGGTTCATCTGGTGGGATAAGTTGATAGAATGTAGAAGGTTTGCTGGATATCCTGACGCTGATCTTCCAGGGCTTTGTGGTCTTGTGTTTGAAGAGTTTTGAAGTCCTTGCGAGCTCGGGTTCATTGAGTTTGCTGGGATGGGGTAAGGAGCGTATCTGGCGTAGTGGTTGTAAGGACTAAAGTGGTTGGGGTGTCCTAGCAGGTTTCCGGTGTGGTTGAGCATCTGGTTGGGGAAATGGGCGTGTGACTGAGCGAGGAGGGCGGGGTTGGGTAGGCCGGGGTGCCCCAGGCCGGGGTAGGCGTAAGGGAGGGCGACGGAGGTGGCGGCAGCTTGCAGGATGGACGCCGCGAAGGCGGGGTCGCTGTACACCGCTGCGTAGGGCCAGGCGACGGCTATCCTTTGGCGCTTATCCTTCATACGACGGTTTTGGAACCAAACCTGACGAAAAAAAAATTAACGTTAGGAATGTTAAGCATATTACAAGGGTTGAGAAACAAATAAGAACCATCATAATAAATAAATCTGCGACGATTGATGTTCAGCTGGTTATAGCCAAAATTTAGTTGCTCGAACGAATAATGTATGTCTAGATGTACGTGGGCCCGACAGAAAGTACCATCTCCAAAAGAATCTAAGAACACTTTCGAGCTTGCAAACTTGGCCATTGCCGAGCATTACTTTGTTCTTGAAGTTCTGGGAAGACCCAAAACAGACGAAATTGAAACCAAAAAACATGAATATTAACAGAGACTACGGAGCCAAGCTTAATAGTTCTTGGTATCCGGTACTTGGTGGCTACACCAAAACTAAACCTCGAAAACCATTTTTTTCACTAATTATACTGAAATATCGGCCCCCTAAGAGGATTGGAGCTCGCCACACAGTATATCTTCTAAATAGATAAACACAATCTGCCCTGATGATGGTCAACATGGCATAGTACCCCAAAATAAATCACGAAAAAAGTATGTTTAGGTTAAAAAAAAAAGACTGATAAAAAGTATGCTTTTAAACTTGTGATGAAAGTCTCTAGCTGTAAATAGTTGCGTTAAACTGATATCTCAAAAGCTTTGTACATTTCATGATGCCAGAAATTACCGTTTCAGTGGACATAAAATATACACATTGTCTGCTTTATGACACAGATACCCGTAAGATGAGCAGTCTTTGTAAGACCCATAACACTTTAAATATTATTACGATTGATCTGTTACATTTGTACATAAAATTATGGTTTTATGAAAGCTATGAACCGATGTGTGAACAAATTACACAAGAACCAATAAAATTCATGAACAAAGAACAACAAAAATTACTGTATTGCACAAAACACGCTAAATATAGTCAGCAATTAACGACGCTTGCCCGTAAACACCGATAATAAAATAAATGAGAAGTATAATTGAGGATACATTGCGCTAATTAAAAGCTGAAAGCATGACCTCTGTCATAAAGTCTATGTGCAAGATTGTTGGGTGCGTATACCTGGTAGCTTCTTACGTATGGTTGTTGTTCAGAACGGTCACTGTTTACCAATGGTTAATGGCTACCAATGGTTAATTGCACAAATGTGAAGATTTTAAGGCACCCGAATTAACATCGTTATTATTTTGACGTGGCCCAATGATGGGCAAAGACAAGAGGGCGAGAGAATGCGTGACATAAACCAATAATAAAATTAAAAATCATTTAAATATCAGTTAAAATGCCGAATAGAATTAATTAATTAATTTGATAGGATTAGGTAGTCAAATCAACATCTTTCTCAATGCTGACAGCCAAGATGGACGCCGTTCGCTTTTAAAAATATTTTCTGACGTCTTAGGTTTGATTATTTATAAAAAAGTTATTATTACATCTAACATAGTAACCAGAAATAAAGTGAAAAATTCAAAAAGAAAACTGAAAAGCTCAAAATTATCCGGACAAAACATAATAATCCACTCGAAAAACCCATAAAACCACGCGATACTATAAGTTGTTAACAAATCTGTTAATTTTAATGAAGATTTGTTATGTAATAGTAGGTAGGTACTTATGCAAATTTAAATAGCACTTTTAGTAAGAAATTCTTCCGCTTGGGGCGCCATCAGTAACCAGACATTAATACGGAAGGTAGGTACCTACTGTCTGTAACTGTGTATATACTAGGTAGGTAATTACAATTACAATTGTTTTTTTTAAATGTCGGATTATTTTCTCTTCAGTTGAATAATCCCAAGAAACGGCCGACAAACAAAAGAAAAGTTAATTTTATAGATGTTAGATTCCGTTTCTTTTGGGAGGAAATATGTTTGCCGAAATACACCTGGCTGCGTAAACCTTCAACCGGGGTTCGCGGTCCAACAAAATTATTACGACTAAATACAGTCTGACGTAAATGCATGACGGTGAGATCAACAGCAATATAGCTCAAAGGTAAATGAATGTAAGCCTAACTCAATGTAAGTAAGTTTAATTAATCAAATGGTTGTACTTTTCCAAAGGAGATGATTCTACAACATATTATAAGACTTATTTTAAATATTTAACGCTTTGCAAGTAAGACAATTCATTACATTAAAATTAAACAAAATCTGATCATTTATCACATTACACATTTAAAAAAACGTTGTAACCAATGTTTTTTTTCCTTGTTAGTTTAAAATTCGAATGTGAAAAAAATTTGAATTTGAAGAACAAAATTCTAAAGACAAAATGAGTAGCTTGGTATTGCCATAGTACAAGGAAAACTTCCTGTTATTGCGGTTTTCCTGTTAAAAACGGGATTGTGTATTGGTATCCTAAAAAACTTTTGCATTTCGTCTAGAGTTACGAACAGTGTATGAACACGTGTTCCGATATTATTACAAATTTATCAACACTTTATGAGGAAGGGGCTTACAGTCCCGATTTTTACATGATGATTAATAATTTTAAATAGATTTTCAATAAATTAGCATTACTCATTTTTCTCCGTGTAGGTAATTTTTTTTTATTGTTGATACATTATTTTACAATATTTCATATTCTAATTCAGTAATGTTGGCCTCACTGGGTTGTTTACCCGTGCTGAGGCCCCCATTTTGTATGTATCAATTGAATAAACTTCTATAAATTTATGCCAAACTGAATGTTTAATGTTTCATTTGCTTAAAATATACAGGGTTTTCCAATAAGAGGTGTTATTTTGATATTCAATCGTAAAAGATCAATGGTTTCGTTACTTATGTGGCACGTAGCACCGTTTTGTTGAAAGTAAACGTTGTCCAGATCAATACCATCCAATTCCGGCCTTAAAAAGTCATCAATCATCTCTCGATAGCGCAATCCATTCACCGTAACTGTTGCTCAAGCCTCATTTTCGAAAAAGTAAGGTCCAATGACTCCGCCGGACCATAAACCGCACCAAACAGTCAAACGTTGAGGACAGACAGGCTTTTCAACAATAATTCTTGGGTTTTCCGAGCCCCAGATGCGACAATTTTGCTTGTTGACGAAGCCACCGAGGTGGAAATGGGCCTCATCACTCAAGATGATTTGCATTTGATTCACTCAAGTGAATTTTAATAATTTTAATGCATTGTTGAAGCGTGTATCGTTCCATTTTTATTAATGGCGTAGTTTCTACTTGACAAATGTAAAAAATGACAGCTTCAAAAGTAACATCTACCGAAATAGCGGGCTATTCAAAATAACACCTCTTATCGGAAAACCCTGTAGTTTCTTTCTTAATTAAACATTATCTCATGGATACTTGGCCATGAGTTGGTGTTCGGGCATTTGGCCAACTTCTTGATGAAAAATAGATTAAATCTATAATTTGAGCAGTAAATCGCGAAAGCCGACGGAAATGCGAAGTTATTTTCTCACTTATTAAATAGACCATATATTATCATTGCTGATAGATAGGTATGCAAAAGAAACTTGTAAAGGAAGCACTCACCATAAATATTTAATATAGGTAGATCAATTTTAATAATCTTCATAAAAATGACCTATATCAAGAGAAAAATGAATATTGGTGATTTATTAGAAATCTCTTCAAATTATTGGTATTCCGGTAAAAAACGGGACTGCAGGCCGCTTCCTGATAAACTTCAAGTAAATTCGTAGTAATATCAGAACACGTGTTCAGTGTTCTTGCACGTGCGTTTGTCTTAATAATATTTAATGACGAAATACGATAATATTAGGATTTTTATGAACATGTGTTCCGACATCTTGACAATTCATTGGTGTTTTACTAATAGTTAGTCAGAAATTTTTCAATTAATTCGTTATGGGCCTGCAAACCCGTTTTTAACCGGATAACGAATAATTTGAAGAGAGAAATTAATTACCAATATTTAGTTGTCAGTAAGTTTTCTATGTGTAAGTTTTCAATTTTCGCAGTAAATCGAAAAGAACGTAATGAGTGCGATGACTACCAACTTTTCTAATAATTGCGAATATATTATTTTCATTATAATGGATAGTTATCGAGAGGATGGTGAAATACCTCCTAAGTAAGCAATGACCAATAATAAAATGAATAGTAATAATTTCTTTTAATAAATATTATGCATTGGGATTTGAAATTACCATAATCGTTATCATTGGTTTATTTTTCGTGAATTCGGTGACCTGTTATACATGAGCCTACGATTTTAAAAGGCCCAACGTTGGGCGCCAATGTACAGCATTATTGTTGCGCATTCAAAATTTATCACTTCCATGTTAAGTGGGCGGCTTCCATCTTTGATCGCTTAACAAAGCTTTTCAATTCAAATAAATGGCCACCGGACTCTCCTATCTGACTTCACACCATCTGTACCTATGATTTTATTTAATTTGTACGTTAAATTCATTCCCACATAGGAGCGTTTATGGATTATTGTTGTTGAAACAGTTGTTTCTGGAGAGGTGGTATTTAGAACTTTAGAGGCAAATGATTGGTTGGAAAGTTCCATGGACTTGCATTAAGCCTGGGTTTGATTCAAACAGAAGATAGCTACATATCAATTTCTTCTTTGAACGTTATTAAAATTGTGATTCTACTTATTTTAAATGCTTTTGTGGTAAGACTATGTATGTATTGCGAATGAGGAAATTAGACAAGCTCTAACGGCCATTGTTCCCAATCCTACTGATTAACAGTTGAGCCGAAATTTTGGATCAACACCGCTCAAACGCAAAACTACGCTCTTTCCAATGGAAAGGTGACGACTGAGCCATCTACCAATTTAAAGAAGCCTACTGGATTAGGCTTGCCTCAGTAAATGAATAGTTATAAAAAGTGTCGACGGAGTGAAAAATATTCGCGACGCCAAGATACGGTGGCAAGTCAAGCTAACAATATATTTTTATCATTTTACATATGTTTGTTTAAAAAATATATAAAATATCGGTTGGTGTATTACAGTATTTAAAAAAAATTATGCAGCAATAATAAATACAATAATTAATTCGTCAATATTAATTTAATATTGAAAGTTTTTACTTTGATGTCATTTTACTGACTATGAAAGTGGGCATGGCCACTTAAGATAATCAACCGTAAAGATGTTTGGAAACGGGCGAATTGAACGTTACTGTACTTGGCTGATCGGAGACTGAGATTGATCTTTCGAAATGTTGGAAAAAACCGCCGTAAGTGTTATGAACCAGCAGAGACAGAAAAAATCAAAACTTGTAGTCCATTACGTATTTTTGATATCAACACTGATAAAGAGGGATGATTCATGTAGACTTACGTAGAAAATAGATCGGTAAAGAATGCAATGCCGGTGTAATCGTAACGAACGAGATTAAGGAAGGGATGATTGACATGAAGATCTGATGAACAGTGAAAGGGATATCCGGTGAATAGAATGAAAAGTTCAAATAGGTACTTTACGAAAAATATAGCACGATCGAGTTGATTCTTTATTGGAGAATATGTGCGAGCAACGAACATCCACATTAATAGACTTGCCCTCACATGAAATCTGGATATCATTTCAACGAGCTTTAGGCAAACCACGTGACCATATTTGTGGCACCAGAAGAGTTCGAGAATGCTTTGAATAAATCAGTACATCAACCGCCCAAGAGCGAACATTGAAGTAATCACACCACTCGGTGAAGTAAGGCAAAGGTTTGCAGCGTTGTCTATTGTCGGACTTTTCTGTGCAGGATTTGAATGTTCATTCTTAAACGAATCGAATCGCGAAAATTGGTCGAAATGCATAAATTATAATATCTTAGTAAATAGTGTTAACAAAATATTACATTTTGAAACGAGTCCGAACTTTTGTGTTCCCGTTTTGGGATATGTTAAGTTTTTAACGTAGATAGCTGAATAGCTAAATTGTAAAAAAAATCGTAATTCGTAAGCAGATCTTATTTTCGAGGACCGAATGGTGTTTTTTTTTTGTTTTTTTTTTGTTTACAGTAATACCGCACAAGAGTCCCAACTGCTCCAGTCTGGAGCCAGTGAGACTATGGCATCCCCAATTGGGGTATGTTGTGAGGCTGAGGGTATTGGGGAGGGGAGGGAGATGGGGAAGAGGAAGGTGGGGAAGTACCTGGCTATTCAGATCTGGTCACCAAACACGGCTAAAGCCATTTCAAGCAACGTTTCAATTCTGAATGGTGGTCTTACACCAGGGCGATACTGAGAGTATCTTCCACTCTGGAACGTGCCGCAAATATACTATATATTATTTTAAATTAATTATTTGTGAAATAACACAAATTAATCAAATAAAATTTATTTGCGCACGCCGGGTTCGAACCCGCGACCTTCGGATCTGTAGTCAAAAGCGTATACCACTAGACCACGCCGGCCGTCAAAGTTACATTACAATGCGAGTTTAATTTATTAACGAATCATCTAAATGGGACGGTTACGCAGCCTCCCGCACTCCGCGCAACTTCATTTGCTACCCCTTCCCCGATTGGCTCGTCTATTAATTATAATGTCTATGGTACGAGCCCATTAATGTCTGTGATTGAGACAAGGAGTGTATGTTAAGATATTCCCACTTTTACAATTAAGACTAAAAAAGATATTAAATTAATGAATGTACCATCTTAGATTATAATAACTTAATGCGAATTACTTCACGATTTATTATCTAAGTATAAAAATCAAAGGATTGCCGCCATTTCGTTTTGCATAAATTTAAACATATTCCAAAAGTTGGTGCTAATCAGCTTTTTATCATAGCACATTATACAGGCAATTATCACCTGTACATACCTTCACATAAGATCCACAATAGGAAGGCAGCTTTATTGCCACTTCAAAGGCGCCGCGCCGCGGCAATTATGGAATTTATTGCATGGCTAATAAAAGTTACTCACATTTGCTTCCATTTCATCACACATTTCAAATAGTGGATGACACCAAGCTGACTAAAATATAAAAGTTCAGTTACCATGGTTACCGTTGTCATTTAAAAAAAAAACGATAAACTTACGTTTTTTTTCCATAATAATATTTTCATGTAAAAAAAATCGGCTAGAAGGGACAAAATTACGATTTATAGCAAAATATTTAAGGAAATATATGCGTTATATCAAATGTTAATAAGGGTGAAAATCTTTTGGCAAAGCTTGGCTACACTTAAACCGCACTATCTTATAGGCCTTGTTGAAATAAACGAACGAAGAAAATTAATCTAATATTACTTAGATAGATTAGAGACTGGTGTAGCCACAGAATTCTAGACTCTAGCGATTCTCCGTGGAGTAGTGGCTCCTTGTGTTTTATTGAAGGTGTTCATTGAATGGTGATCGCAGCGTTCATTTGTCATAAGGGTGATAATTGGACGGGATGTACAATTATTATTATTTGTATGGCAAGTTTGTTATTTGGAAATCTCCCAACGGTTTTAGCGGGCTTTTGTCTTCTTCGTATTTACGATTGCCCTGAGCGTTCAATTCATTCGTCACAAAGACGAAAATACGAAATATTTAACAAGAAAAATACCAATCAATGGTTACATCCGATATTATATTCAGCTGTAAATTATTAAAGGAAATTCAGGGCCGGCTGGGACAAACGGCGACTGATGCCATTGATGTATTGGTCATGTTAGGTTAGGTTTACTCCTAGGCTCCTTCGCGCTTTGGCAATTCGGCGCCCGGAGCAAACTGCTCCAATTGTGCTTGCAGAGGGCCCCATATAATGCGTTCCAGTACGAGCCATAGAGCTTTAAAACTGCTAAGAGATGGTAAAAGCCACTACATTCTGGAACAATGTAGGTAGGCTAGTAAAACTAGTCCCGTAGGAAAAGTAAAAACTTTTCTTAAACAGCAAATAATCTCGAACGGCGAGCTTTACCAACATGAAATTTGCTCACGAGAATTTATAAGCCAACGCAACTGTTTTCATATCTTAATATTACTTCCATGTGAGCTACAGAATTTTTTCTTCAGAAGTCAATTTAATCTCCAAAATATAGGAAAATACGCCATCTTGTCGAATAAAGTCTACTAGGGGTTTGTAGTCGAGTTGGTCCCACAAAGTAGCAAAAACTCACCAACGTTGAACTTAAGCGTTGTGAAATTTGCACTGCTCTTTCTGACATTAGTTTATAGATCAACGCGACTATTTTCAGCTCCCAATGTTACTTCCACCGCGAGGTATGGAGCTTTGAAATTAAATTAACTGTCAAAAGACGCCATATTGTCGAATAAAGGCAAAAAGCTTATACAAGCATCGAAAACTCTCGAACGGCGATCTTTAACAACATGAAAATTGCACTGCTATTTCTTACAAGAATTTCTGAGTCAACGCAACTATTTTCAGCTCTCAAATTCTCATCGTTGACCATTGAAAAGTTTTAAAATGTAGCACGTATTTTTTACGTGTAATGATTGTGATTTACAATTACCTTGATTGTGCTCTCCGGCAAGTTAAGCTGCGCGGCTAGCTCGCAGCGCCGCGGTCGGCTGACATAGTTCTCCTTGAAGAATTCCTTCTCCAGGCGCGCCAATTGCTCGCGCGTGAATGCGGTCCTGTAGCGGCGGATGTTCGGGTCGCCGGCGCCGCCCGCCAAGTGCGAATCCGGCCCTGGCGACATACAGTCTGAAAAAAAAAATTGGTTAGGTACAAATATACTTCTCCGTAACGCCAAGAATTATGATCTGGTGGATCAATAAAAGCGACCACAGAGGAAGGTTGAGAAAGAGATGGATTGATAGGGTGAAACAGGATTGGAGTAGGACGGGAAGTATCATAGATAAAGGAAACAAGGAAGATGTGCCATAAATAATAAGGCGTTATTACGATCAAGTTAGGTAGTGAATTTGTTGGATTTGATTAAAAGCACTAGGGTTACGTAGTGCTGTATCCGTCACCAAATGATACGTCCTCATAAAACTCGTTCTATCTCGTTTTCTATTGTAGTCGGACATAAAAAAAAACAGATTTAGAAAGAAAGAACATCAAGCTTTCTCTTTGCATTTAAAAGTTTTCCATAGACGATCCCGTATAACAGAAAACCGTCAAATAATTATACACAGAAAAAAAATGAGTACGGTTTTCTTTTTATGAAAAATACGGTTCCATGATAACTAACCTAATTAAAAAGTGATATAAAGTCATTAGAAACGATTAAATTTTTTTTTAAACCTAACCTAATCTACTTAACCCAGTTAATAAAGTTTTTGTTTCATCACTTTCCATGACTTTATAAAACTTTTTAAAGATGTGATGAATTATCATTTTGATGATTTATCCGGTCACCCAAAAATACATTTAGTTTATCATGAAATTTGTCAATTCATTCATTATAAGCCTCCTGCCCCGTTTATAACAGGAAAACGAATAATTTGACCAGATTTTTATTTATTTATTTATTTATACGCCCATTGGGCTTTTACATACATAGTTAATAAAAAAATAATATTCTGAAGATTGCAAGTTCACAAAAGTAATAGTAAAAATACGTATAACCATATCCATTTGACATATTATAACAGCAAGTAAATAGTACAAAAATAAGAATATTCCTACTCCTAAGTTATACAGACTTAAATTAGTTAATAAATAATGTAAATGCTAGGTAGTGGCAGCAGTAACATGATACAATACGACACATAGTGTATGAGGCCTTTGAGTTAGAAAGCTAAAGAAATAATTATTGGTAGTATTGTTAACAGATATACTGCATTTGACTGGTTGTAGTGGCCTGCTAAATCGAGGGCGATTGGTCAGCCATTTTACATAGTTTATATAAAAAATATTGTGAAGATTCTAAATAAAGAATAGTAAAGCAATAATATAACATTAACCTTTAGACATATAAAACCAAGCAAAAAGCAAATCTAAACATGATAGTTTGTAGGTATAAACCTGTTTTGTCAATCTTGAAGAAATAATTTAATAAGAAGTGCAATAATTTTTATTGTTTTAATTTAAATAAAAGTTCTAATATTTTGGTTTTAAATTTGGAAACCGATTGGAAATGATAGACATCGATTGAACTATATTTGTTTCCAAGTGTATGAAGCCTTTGAATTGGAGAGTTTACAAAGTAATTATTGGCAGATTTGGTAACAAGATATAGAGCATTTAAACGAGTATCACGGGTAGGTATACGCAAATTAATTAAGCTCGTTAAATCGAGGGCGTCCAGGTTGCCATTTGATATGTTGAAAAGGCAAACTAAGTCACTCACTGTGCGTCTTGTAGTTAAATCGCTTAGGTTTAGTAATTCCATTAGATATGTATAATTAAGTTCTTCGATTGGTATTCCAAGTTTGTAATTAATAAACCTTAGAAACTTATGTTGTACTCTTTCGATTTTTTGCTGATGAGTCTTATAAAATGGAGCCCAGATTGTTGAGTTGTACTCCAAATTACTTCTTACCAACCCAGTATAAAGCAATTTGAAGGAATTAATTGTTTTAAATTCTTTTATCATCCTCAGAATGAACCCCAGGCATTTCATGGCCTTGTTGGTTATTTCATTTATATGAGGAACAAAAGTTAATTTACTGTCAAATAATATACCAAGGTCCTTAATTTGTTCGACTCTTTTTAGGACATTGTTGTTGATGCTATATTGATATTTAATGGGATTTTTGATTCGGGTAAAAGTTATTGATTGACATTTTTCAATGTTGAGAAACTAATATATATGTTATATATATTAGTTTTCTCCGTGTAGCAAATTTAATAAAATATTCTTATGTAAAACGAAAAGTGAAGTGACGAAAACTGCTTTTCTACACTTTCGTATAAATTGGTGAATACATACTATAATATATAAACTAACCTTAGGCTGAATAAAGTGCCACGCATGCCGTCGGTCGACCGACAACGTAGCGCTGACGAGCCAGACCGACGGTCCTCGTACGCAGCGCGTAGCTACTTGCGTGGCACTACATATTACTGCAAGCGACAGACGTTTTATTTCCAGCCTAAGTGTAATGATTATGAATATCAGCGTTCGTATCAATACAGAAATTAGCCACCCTAATTTGTCACCAAAGACGAGAGAAGCCAATGACAGATGCTATATTGGGTCATATGCTAGACTTCTCCATCACTTCAAAAACCAACAAGCTAAAACCACTTGTAAATCAAACAAAATTTGTCTAGACTTATAAGTAGGTAATAATTATTGGACATCTACAAAATATGTTTGTTTCCTTTCCAGATTTGGTTCAGATGTGATTTCCTACTATTACCTGACTGCATAATATAATAAATGTAGGTATATATCACATTCATCGATCAAATTAGTGGAGTTATAGACAGTCCTGATTTATTGACTCTAATCATCTTCAACACACCACACTCGATCGATTTAAAAAAAAAATTGAATAAGTCAACAGGAATAAATTATTTTGACACTAGCTTGATCCTAGATTGCATGCAGTATGCAATACTTTCGCATGAGTTCTATGTAATTTTAAATTTGAACAAGTCAACAGGAATAAGTTATTTAGACACTAGCTTGATCCTAGATTGCATGCAGTTGGCAATACTTTCGCATGGGTTCTATGTAATTTTAAATTTGAACAAGTCAACAGGAATAAGTTATTTAGACACTAGCTTGATCCTAGATTGCATGCAGTTGGCAATACTTTCGCATGGGTTCTATGTAATTTTAAATTTGAACAAGTCAACAGGAATAAGTTATTTAGACACTAGCTTGATCCTAGATTGCATGCAGTTGGCAATACTTTCGCATGGGTTCTATGTAATTTTAAATTTGAACAAGTCAACAGGAATAAGTTATTTAGACACTAGCTTGATCCTAGATTGCATGCAGTTGGCAATACTTTCGCATGGGTTCTATGTTATTTTAAAAGAAAAACAATTGTAAATACGTACATTTTTTACAAATAAAACACCATTAAATGGGCACAAAACTGACTTTAACATCAGTTTATGGAGTCATATTACAAATTATAAAAATTATTGCTTATAATAATTTTTTTATCCTTTGTGCTATGCATAAAACCTTGTCTTATAAACATTAGTTTATCATTAAAAAAATAATAATATAGTTCGGGTGTGGTGAGTACTAAATAAAAAATAAATCATTCAAATCATGTATTAATTTCAAAGATATAGGTTATTGAAACAAAACCCTTTTTTTTCGAACGGGACTCTTGTTTTCGCCAGCATGAAGTCTGTTAAAATAAGATTACTCAAAAATCAGTAGCCAACAAAAAAACGACCAAATATAAAATTTATCTTCTCGACTAATTGATAAAAGGGCCGCCTGTTTCACAAGACACTTGAGAAATAAAGGCTCTTAGTAAGCAAATAAAAACAATACCAAGCACTAATTAGTTAGTGTTTGTTAAAAGTTGTAACCTTTTTGCTATTACCAAATCGAGGGTTATTTTTCTCATGTTAAAGTGGTTTTTTTTTTGGTATATTTTGAAAATCTCCGACGGTTTTTTTTCGACGTTCTATATTTGAATGTGAAAACGCAGACAGGAAGTCCGTCTCCCGAGCAATTAGCCGAGTGTTCCTAATATGACTTTGAGTGTTTTTTGTTTACTGTTTTTTTAGTGGAAGCGTTTCCGCATTTTTAATTGCAATGTTTCATTTTATTTTGTTGGGTCATCAAGAGGGGTGCAACGAATTAAAAAGTACCCACTACACAGGAGAGGTTTTTTTTAAATCCACTAACATAATGGATCATTCGTTATACGTCTGTCAACAGTTTAAAGTGAGACTATAGCTTCCCCAATTGGGGTAGGTATGACGTGAGACTGGAGGTAGTGGGAGAGGAAGAAGAACCTGGATATTCAGATCTGGTCACCAAACACGGCTTAAGTGGTAGTCTTAAACCAGGACAATATTGAGATTTTATTCTACTCTGGAACGTGCCGCAAATATACTTTATATTATTTAAAATGCATAAATTGTGAAATTAACACATTCTAATCAAATATAATTTACTTGCGCACGCCGGAATATGAACTCGCGATCTCCGGATTATCTCCGTATCCCTCGAGCACGGAGGCCGTCGAAACTAATAACCAATATAACGGAACTCAAACAAATTCAGATTTTTTTGTATTATATTTTTACAGCCTAAATTCTATTAATTCATAACATTTCAATGTGAAAATAGTTGCATTGATCTAGAATTTTAGTAGGTAGAAAACTCAACGTTAAGATTGTTAGCTGCACAAGTCACAAAATCAGTGACTGATTTATCGTTGAAATAACGTGAATTTCAGATAAAACTTGAAATAACTTATAACATTATTATGAACATCTGAAGGTTCATTCTGTTCGGCATCCACGTGATAAAGTGTAAAAAACCTTCAAGCCCTAAGAGAATTGATAGCTTAATCAAACATTGAAAGAGCGCGGACCTGTTTTGTGTACAGAAATGATGCGATAATGCCACTGTGCGGCGGCACATGGTAAACCATAAAGCCGCGTGTTTACAGTTTACAATGCCCGGTTCGACTCCTGTCGGGAACTTAGCGACCTGATACTAATGGTCTATTAGTTTTCGGCTCCTTTGATAATCAAAAAAACCTCCATTCAGTTTTTTTTATTCCGAAAAAGGTTACAAATGGTGTTTGCTGGCTTTATTATAGGAAACTATTGATGGAAATCCTGAGATCTTATCTGAGATTAGATTTTACTAAATACCTAACCTACAAAATCAAATGCTATATTAGTTTTGTAAATTTTTTAAGCTTTCCCATTATATAAGATAAAATGTGAAAACGTTCTTAGTGGATGTTGTTTTTCCTTGTATTGGTTTTCCTACAAAAGAATCTTTTAATTGATAGAAAATCTGAGATTGAATTATACTACAGGGTTTTCTAATAAGAGGTGTTATTTTGAATAGCCCGTTATTTCGTTAGATGTTACTTTTGAAGCTCTCATTTTTTGACATTTGACAAGTAGAAACTACGTTATTAATAAAAATGGAACTATACACGCTTCAACAACGCATTGAAATTATTAAAATTCACTTGAGTGAATCAAATGCAAATCATCTTGAGTGATGAGTCCCATTTCCACCTCGGTGGCTTCGTCAACAAGTAAAATTGTCGCATCTGGGGCTCGGAAAACTCAAGAATTATTGTTAAAAAGTCTCTTTATCCTTAACGTGTGACTGTTTGGTGCGGTTTATGGTCCGGCGGAGTCATTGGACCTTACTTTCTCGAAAATGAGGTTGGAGCAACAGTTACGGTGAATGGATTGCGCTATCGAGAGATGATTGATGATTTTTTATGGCCGGAATTGGATGGTATTGATCTGGACAACGTTTACTTTCAACAAAACGGCCCTACGTGCCACACAAGCAACGAAACCATTGATCTTTTACGATTGAATATCAAAATAACACCTCTTATTGGAAAACCCTGTAGATACCTAACCTACAAATTCAAATGCTTTATTAGTGTGGAACATTTCTGTAACTTTCCCATTGCGATTGATGAAATGTGGTAAATGTTCCTAATTTATGGTGTTTATTGAAATCTTTTCATTGATCTATGAAAATCTGACTAGGTACTTATCTGAGATTGCATTATACTAGATACAAATTCGACTGATATTTTAGTGTGGAAATTTTTTTATCTTTTCCTTTGCATTATGTAGTTAAAATGTGTAAAATTATGAGTATATTTTTTTTAAATTTATCTCGATAATGCAATAAATGTGACGTAAAATCATCCGATACAATTTTTTTAATAAAAATAACATTATTTAGTTTTGACCCGATAAAAATTTTAATTTAAAAAGTTGTAAATATTGATAAAAATCACCCCGTGTTACGGTACGGTAGGTCCCTATTTTGAATTGGTTATAATAATAATAATAATAATACTTGGATGACTTGTATAGCGCCGTTTTTGTGCAAAAACACCTCAAGGGCGCTGTGTAATTTAGTTCTTTTGCTGGTGTCCTTTCCTATCGATTGTTGGCTAACATCATAGCAAATCACAATTACAATATACCCGGGTGCTTTACCCGTGCTGAGCCAAAACCTCTGAGGTTTTAGTAGAGCCCCCATTTTACAATTTAATAATATTTAATAAAAAAGGCATTAGTGAAAAAAAAATCAACAAATCGGCAAATATTATGATGTACCGTTGTATATAATGATACAAGAATGGATTAATTCGATACGGATGATAAAAGCATATCATATCGATGAAATCAAAACAGATATTGTCACATCAACACAAATAAAATATTGTAATCCTGCCACGCGTTGGTCACCCTTATGCGACAAAATCACCCCTTAAAGTGCACCCCAATATTGGGGCTTCCCGGAGTTAACCGGGATGTAATTCCCAAGAATTAATCGCGCGGAACCGGCAACCGGTGACAATTCAGCAATGATCAATTGTCGGTTAATCGGGCACGCGGATAATTAGATCGGACAACGGATAAATGAATACGGAATAGGTTAATTGTGCCTTTATTGATGGGGACTGAATGCATTGATCGTATAATTGAGAGTTTGACCGTTTGGGGTGAGATTTTATTAAATGCCGACAGATGTATTTGGGCAATTTATTGGGTAATTGATTCGGCGTGCGGGTGTTAAATTTTATTAATCGGTCAATTTTTATTTAAGGTAGCTATTATTGAGCTGAATTAATGCTGAACTATTTTTATCGTGAGCTATGCGGCTTTGAAAGATACATTGTACTGCCATAAACTAACACTTTATTCTTTGTATCAATATTTCAGCTGGCGATTAAATGCTTCTAAAAATCTGTGTTGTTAATTTACGCGCCATTGTAAAAAAGACGTAATTCGTAAGCAGATTTAATTTGAGAAGACCGAATGGTGATATTAGAGTCAGATTCATCACTACCTTCAGCCTCACAACATGCACCAGTTGGGGATGCCATAGTCTCACTGGCTCCAGACGGTGCGTTTTCTAATAATAAAAATCAAGAAAATAAGTCGGCAAGTCAATATGTAAAATACTATACCTAAACATTAGTTGAAGTTGACAATTAAGTTTGGGGTATTCTTGGGGTAATTATACCCTTTTCCTTGTAAATAGATTTATGGACAGTGGAATTTGTAAATTATGGAAGGTATGTTACCCCAACGGATCTTTTGAAACGGCGATAATTTGTTTTGTACCTATATTTTAAAACACAACTTATTAATAGCATTGATACTTAGATGGTTGTTGTAGCGCTGTTATTGTAAAAAAATCACCTCGAAGGCGCAGAATTTTTATATTATTTTACTTTCCCCATTATTTGGCTAATTTAGGATCTGAAATGTGTAGTTTCGACTACCGATGGATGAAACTATAAAGCAGAACTATCTGAAGATATGAAGCAGTTAGGACTCTCGAACGGTGATTTCTGACGCTATGAAACTGGGACAGATTTTTCTTAGTTAAAATTGTAAGTCAATGCAGGTGTTTTTAGTCCTGCATTGAGTCCAAACTCTCTGAAACCATATGGGATGTGACATCCCCAATTTGGGTGTGCTGTAAGACTTAATGTAGTGGAGAAGGGAAGGTGATGGGAACAAAGGAAGTATGGAAAGTACATAGTCATTCAGATCTGGTCACCAAACACGGTGACCAGATCTGAAATTGCTAAAGCAAAATCAAGCAAAGTTTGCGTATATAATTGTGTTTTAGAACGGGGCGATACTGAGAATTATGATGAACTGACAACATACTTTTTGGGTATGTCACTTTCAGCTACCTGAAACGCCCCAGAAATATTTTTCAGAAGGTCAAAAGAACAATAAAAATTATAGATTTTGTAAATTTTGAGTTGTAAAGTACCTCGTTTTATGGTAGCAACCAGAAATTATTATCGGCTATAGAAATGCCATGGAATGGAAGGCAAAAGCGCCAAAGGATCACGTGTTTTTTCAAAATTGTTTTGAAGACTTTTTCAACAAAAAGTAATAAAGTCCTAACTGCCCGCTGTAAAAGAAATGAGATTAACTTTACTGTGTTATTGTTTATTATATTGGTAAGAGTGCCGACAGAGGGGCAGCAAATTTCTAGGGTCGTTTATTGGGGTAGAAATATTTAAGAAACTGGGTAGAAAGTAGAAATCTTAGTGTTTGTTTGTCCGTTTTTATTATAATAGTTGTAAGAGAAGAAATGAGGGAGATTGAGGTTAGATCGAGATTCCGATAAGTAGGTACCTACTTGGAAAATCTTAGTTTACAATATACAGCGCCCTTGAGGTCTGTCTGACCTGATGATGAACACTACAAGGCTGTTGGAAACGTTGAGTGATCGAAAATGAAACGCAACACGTTATTCTAAGAAAGGGAATTAAATTACTAGGCGAATCAAATTTTGATACAAAAGTTATATTATATTGGCAGATAGGTACTTATTTATAAGACACCTAATGTTAAACTCTAGTTAGGCATGATATCGAAGGATCCTAACCTGTGTACCTAAATTATATAAATAATTAACGTTTTTATTTCTAAAAAAATAATGAACAATAACAATAAATACATTACACGTCATTTTATTATTACGTACGTAAGTAAGTGCTTACTTTATTTAATAATTGATTCATCACACACGAATGTGTTGAAAATATTTCTTATGTAATTCTATGGCACCTGTATTATCTAAAATTCTTAATTTTTAATTTTAGGTAACAATCAATCTAAAATAATTTAAATTTTATATAGATACCTACCTACGTTTATCTATGGAAATGAAAATAACTTTTTGACGTTTCAAATATCTGACAGTTGACAAGGTAGGTGCGAAACCAACCTAATCTACCTAATACATATTTACAGATATAGCAATGGTCCTTATGTTAGCACACTCATCAGCTATCAAAAGTTACATTAATGCACTCGATTCTTGTACTTGACTTGTACTTGATTGTAACCAATCAATTGTTATAATATTTCTAAATATTTTATGTAAAACAAATACATTGTTCATATGTATCTAAATATTCAAATCCATCGTTATAATATTACTAAATATTTTAAGCAAAACAAATGAATTGTTATAATATTTCCAAATATTTTAAGCAAAACAAATCCATTGTTATAATATTTCTAAATATTTTAAAATGAGAACAAAAATTATTAGAACATGAAGTAAGTAATACCTAAATATAAAGAAAATACCTCCACGAATTACGTGTCAATAATAATGTCATATTAATCTATGTAACACAATGGGTAGGTACCTATTTTTTGACATTCATGAAATTAATTAAATATTTTAATATTATTATTAATTAATTATTCATACCTTTGCTTTTGGGAGAATCAGGAGGCGAATGGGGCCCCATTCCAGTATACTGCGGCGGCATCAAGTCAACAACTATCGAAGGATTATTAGGATTTTTATGAACATCCACTCCGTAATTCCTGAATCCTTGCATCTTCAAAATAATGTTCCCGACGTTTCAAAAATTTTCAAACTCGACGAAAATACACAGAATCAAAAACACTCTAAAACATTTTGTCCACACCCAAAAAACACTTTTTTTAAAAAGATCGCAATTAATTACTATAGTTAAAATCACAAATGTTTATATTTTAATGATTTGAAACTTGTATTAAGTAGTAAATATACACTTTTTTTAATTTTTGGAGAAGTTATAATGTCATGTCGAAGATGATTTTTTTTTGTAAAATAACATCGACGCGTCTACTTGCTAATTCTGTCATCGACTGATTAAATGTTCTAACCACATTGGTTATATACCGCGGAACTAAAGGGGAGGAGTCTAATAGGTTTCCCTTCGAAATTTGAAAATCTGTCGCTCCGCCTCTCGAAACTCTGGGCCAATGGGAAGACAGATTGTTTTCTCGCACCAAATTGAATGAAATCCTTCTCTTTCTTGCGTTGAAAATTGATTGAAGATTTTAGAAAGAGAGTTCATGCTTTCATTATTTGTTTTTACATGTCTACCGCTGAGTTAGTTTTAATAATAATCTTCCTAAGATAGTTAACTACATGACTAACTATCACGCCGTTTCTCCGTAGGCCAGTTAAGATGGAATGTCAAAAAGATAAAAAAAAAAACAAAACATATATATGTATTGTATTTTTTTAAACTTCCCGCACCGGGTTATTTATTTATTTATATTGTGCGCCAATACATAAATACAGGCTTTTACAAACATGTGATATATATAATAATTTAGTAAAACATTATTAAAAAAGAACGATTTTAATATTTGTTATTCGGATTCACTGCCAAAATTTAAAAGCGGCATCATGTCAATAATATTATAAATTGTTCAATGCGCATATATATCCACACAAACTCTATGTGGTGTGTGATGTATCTATACACTATACAGGTCACCCGGTAATTACTAAATATACATTTTTAAATATTTAATATCTTTAAATTATTTAATCGTTCTAACCAATGTACTGTTTATTTTTATAATATAAAATAAGTAAAGAAATTATAAAATAGAACACATGAATGCAAAGAATTTTAAAAATTAACATTACTTTATGTTTATAAGTTATTTAATTATAGCCTTCTTGTAATTAAATTCCGTGCAGTTGAACACATCTACTATATCTGAAAAATTACTACCATCTGTATGCAATTTAGGTACAAGTGAGTATCTAATCGAGAGTTTTGTGCAATATCCAAGTTGTTTTTACATCACATACACCGTGATTATTTAGGTAAACTATTTAGAAACTATTCCCTAATCCATCCCGATATATCCCGTTACTCGAGCTGCGAGTGCGGACGCAAAAAGTGATTTGAAATAAATAAATTTCCCTAAAAATAAATAAAACTAATTTTACAGTAAATAATAAGACTTGTCAAATAGCCCCATTATAAACATATTCCCCACCCCTCCACCTACTCTCGCCTTTACCTCCTCCTCTCCCCCCCCGCTGCCAAATTTGATGTTCTCTCCTTCTTCCCTCTTCTATCTTACCTATAAATACACTGAAACTCTGTTATTTGATCTAATATGTTTTTATATAACCCTCATGAAGGTTCAGGGTGAACCAAAACCGGTTGGTTTTATATACTGAATAGTACAATAAAGTGGAATTAAAAACAAAGTGAAATTATTCTACTTATTATAATTATGTATATCAAGTGTTTGCTACGTGGGAAAAATTAGAATATTTGTTAAATATTAATATGTTATGGCCCAGGAACCTTTTTTCACAAATAATTCAACACATTTCCTTGGATAGTTGTCAAAATGATACTTACACATTGAAGACACAGATAATGGAAATAAATAATTCAACAAATTAACTAGATATAAAATGTCAAATTTTATAACTAAATAAAATATACATTTTTAAAAAAATTACCTATGGCTACCACTTCCGAGACGGACCCCAGCTCGGTGTCAAAAAGGTACACATTTAGGACACAGGGCTCGGAGTCTTTGGCTGGGTGTCAAAATGATACACTTTGAGGAAAAATACAATGAGACTTAAATCTCAGAAATCATTGCTGGAAAGGGCGGTGAAAATAAACCACGAAATAAGGAAAAAGATACCCATGTAAATTGTATTTCTTTACTTAAAAACAATTAAGGCGATGCACTACGTGGTGTAATATTTTAAATTGAGCTGCTATCAATAACAACCCTTACGTAGAATGCGATAAGGTTTAAATTCCCGCTTAACACCATCCGCCTGTTTTGATTTATGCAAGAAAAAAACATGGCCAAAAAGTGCCTTTTATTTTATTTGTGGATGTTCAGGCATAAATATTATTTTTTTTTCGATCATTTTATAAAAAACTTAATTTTCAACATTATACAATAAAATCATAACCGAAAATGGGTTCGTAAGTAGGAGATTTTGAACTTTAAAGCAGTTTTCATAGGACTTATACATAATTTTTTTCTGGGCTCATAAAAAGACTTATCTAAAAAATACTCGATTATTTCAAAGGCCAAGATGTATTCTACTCGCAGTATTTAATTAAAGCATCTGAAACATTTCTAGGCGACCAAATTTTCAAACCAAAAACACATGATTTTGCTTTACTACGTATGGCATCGCCTTAATGATAATTACTTGTTGATTTTTTAAAATATATATAACATATATGTAATCATGGTACATATAACTACAACGCCTCTTTAACTCAAAGAGTCCGAGCATGCCTATGTTACATTTTAAAGATAGACAAATGTCCCAGGTTACGAATAACCTGAAGGTATTTGAAATCATCGTAGATATTACAGTCATAATAATTAGAAAATGTGGCTTGCGCGTTGATGTAGGACTCCGCTAGCAAAAGATTGAAACCGAGAAGCCACAAACCGATCAATTAGTTTGGACAAAATAAATATTATTAACGACGTATTATTTTATATTTCCGATTTCCTCGATATCTTGGCTCCGCGTAAAAGAGACGGATCATTTATTTTTTCAACAATGGCGGTTTTGTAATAAGAGCCTTTGAAAATTCCCCATCCTTTATTTCACTCTTACACTTTGAGATCTTGTGGAGTTAAAAGAGGATAGACTGCCGGATAATTATTGACATTATGATCTATTCTCTCCCTCGCTCTCAACGCGTTTTCTAACGCACAAGAGGGACAGAACCAATGGGGAATATTAGAGGCGTAATAACTGTTTTGGGAATTAGATTATTTCCTTCTCTCTCTGATTTTATATTTCTTACTGATAGCCCGGCATTGCACGGAAGAAATATACGTAATAATAAGGTAGGTAAAATATAGTCTTATCATTCTCAAATATATGACAATAATTAGGTACAATTAGTGGTCAAATTCCAGCATATCTAAGCAAGTAAATGTTATTCAATTAATATTTAAACACATATGCATTTCATAAGGATAAATTCGCACTTCGTTAGTATTTTTTTTAAATCTATCCACATCTGTCAAACATTTAAACAAAGGATATATACATTTAAAAAAAATAATAATTTTGGCATCCATTTTATTTCTTTTCTGATATGATTAATATTCATCATTTCCACTTTCGAAAATTAAAAGTTCGTTGAACTTAAAAAATATTACGCATTACACAAAAATATCACCACATCACTTACCCACGCTCCGACAACCGAAATTAGTGTGTTTAATATTTTACATAGTGGCAGACACACTCAGAATCGTCTGGATAAAAAACCTCAACTGAGAATCGAAACGCTGCTTGAAATGGCTTTAGCCATGTTTGGAAACCACATATTAAAACCAGCTTCTTCCCAACCTTCTTATTCCCCATCTCATTGTGATGCTGTGACATTCCCCTATTGGGGATGCCAAAGTCCCACCAGCTCCTGACAGTTGGAAGTCAGGATTAGGTAATTGGGACTCGGGAAAAAGAATTAAAAAATACTGCCATAATGAACAAACAAACAAACAAACATACAATTCACATTTTATTAATTAAATTTCAACTGTGCGCGAGAGAGACGGAGTAACCGAGGGATTATGAACATAATTAAGCCTCGTCCCTCTCGCACCGGTGGCGTAATTGCCCAACCGGCCGAGAAGGAGATCGGCGCGAATAAGCAAAGATTATGGAGCATAAATGAACGTCGGAGAAAATTAAATTGACGAAGGTTTGTTCGCAATTTCCCCGAGAATTTATTTTCATTAGCGCTTTAATTGCTGGAAAGGATTTCATATTGTTATTTTATGTTATTGGCCCTATTTTGCGCTGCTACGTTACTGCAGCTAGCTAAAAAATATATATTCAGGTATTTATTAAAGAACTTTTTTTATGAGAGAAGTTTAAAATCAATACAAAAAGTGGACGAGTAGTTCAAAGCGTCTGGGTCTAATCCTTGGCTGGCTAAGTCCCCCACCATTGCACAAGCAACGTTTAGCGTTTATACTGAGAGCAAGAGGAATTCCAATATTGTTAGACGGCCTCCGTGGTCGAGGGTAAGGATCTCAGCTAGCAAGTTAGAGGCCGCGGGTTCAAATCCCGGCGTGCGCAAGTAAATGATTGAGAGTGAAACGTTGATTGAAATGGGTTTGGTCATGTTTGGTGACCAGATCTAAACAGCGAGATACTTCCCGACCTTTCTCTTCCCCATCTCCTTCTTGTCTCCACTACCTTCAGCCTCACAACATACCCCAATTGAGGATGCCATAGTCTCACTGGCTCCAGACGGTTGGGAGCAGTTGGGACTCTTCTGCGGTATAACATTAAACAAATGTGTGCCCAGTGGGAATGTTTGTCTTTTTTTAAAGTAAATTTTTTTTCTAGTTACGGATTGTTCGAATTATTAATTAATTAATTAATATTACTTATTTTTACTGTGCGACTGAAGGGTGTGTAGAAGGGAAAGAGATGAGGAAGATAACGGTTGGGAAGTACCTACCTTCCGTCTAAGGTATTCAGTTCTGGCCACCAAAAGTTTCGATTCTAATTGGTGGTTTTATGCCACTGCTATTTTGATATCTTCAACTCAAGAAATAAAGCCGTAAACTTGATTTATTCTGATACAGAAACATGAAGATATCTAAAAGGTGTCTGGAAACTCGTAGTATAAACGGAAAACTGGAGAATCTACGTGAGACCATTTCAATTTTTTTTTAATTTTTCACATTTTTTCTTCAAGTAAATGGTTAAAAAACAGAGTCAGGTTCGGTTCGACGCATTTTAAAATACATTAAATAGTTGATATTAAAATCCTTGCGACCGTTTTTTGATCAAATTAGAACCAAAAATTTACGATTTCGGATTTATTTTACTCAAAAATGAAAGCTCAAATCAAAAAAATTAAAATCGTTTCCAATAATGATATGCAAATTAATCAGTTTCTCGACACCTCTTCGATATTACAATATTATAGTGATCTACACTGAGAAAAGTGAGCAGTGCCTATTTATTAGATGTCATCAAATTATTGGTAATCCGGTAAAAACGGGATTGCAGGCCGTTTCCTAAAACACTTTTATAAATTCCTAACTTATCGGAACACGTGTTCATACACCTGCATTTGCCTTGGCAATACAATGACAAAATGCGGAAATATTATGATTTTTATGAACACGTGTTCCGACATCGTGTTAACACATTTACTAAAAGTTTATTAGGAAACCTATCAATTCATTCGTTAAGGGCAAATAATCCCGTTTTTAACAGGATTACGAATAATTTGATGAGATTCTTAATGAATTAGCAATATTTAATATAAGGATGGGATGTTTATTCATCAAATTTCAAAATTAATTTTCAAGTTCTGTGAAAGATTTTTTCAAGTTGTGTTATAATTTCAGTTCTGTCAAGCTACTCTAACCTATAATGATATAACAACAGAACTTGAATAAGACTTTCACAGAACCCGAAAATAACGTTGAAATTTAATGAATTGTTCAAATCCTCCGAAACAACCCGTCCTTAGTAATTTTTTTCCCTGTATCTACAGAATTAAAAAATCAACAACAAAAAACTACGCACATTAAAACCATAACAAAGAGAGATGTTACCTTACTTGAGGTAGTATTTTTATTATATTAAAACACAAATAACTTTGTTTACATCACTTTAATGTCATTTGTTAAAATCACTTTAATTAAAGTGATGTAAACAACGTTATTTGTGTTTTAATATAATAAATAATGACATCACAAAGTGATTCGAAAAATTAATATTTTTATTAAACGACGCTATACAAAACTTTGCAATCATTTTGTTTATTTATTTATCTAGGATTACACCTACCTAATTAGAAATCATCAATTAACAATTTTTCTACGTAATAACAAAACACTTTCGCACTTCCGACAACCCCGGTAATTAGTTAAATACTAATAATCTACAACGTTGTTGTCGATGGTAATCTGAAGGGATTACTGTTATGTATTTTGGCAGGTAGATTACTTTTAAACTGTCCAAAAAAGAAGAGCATTTGGTAATCTTGTTGCCATGCAAAACATTAACAGGCAGCTACACTAATCCACTTCTACCTGGGAACAGTTTTTGGCTGGCAAAAAGTTGTAAAAAGGTAACCTACATTTATAAATTCGACGAATTGAATTGGTTTTAGTCATAACTCCTTTTATAATTTTTAAAAGTTGAATATTCCCGTGTTACAAATTACCTAATATTATAATTTTTCCTAAGACTGCAATTATAGTGGAAAAATAAGTGTGACTGATTTATTGAATGTGATGGTAATTCTTTTCCTGATTATATTGGTCCATTTAGAATATATCGGAACACGTGTTCATGCAGGTGTTATTTTTCAGATAAATATAATGACGAAATCAAAATTCACCCTTCTTGTCGAGTTCCCACATCATCTATTCTATAATCTATTTCATAGAAGCAACGTTGGAGTTGATTCAACTTCTATAATTTCTATCGAGCAGAAAGCTTGCTCTCAGTTCTCACTGATCTATTTCATAGATTTTATGAAATGAATCAAAGAATAGATGAGGTAGGAACTGGAAACCCAAATTCCACGTGCATGGGTAATACGTATGTAATATTTTCAAAGTTGGAACTGTTTAGGTAGGTACCTACCTACTTGTTGTGAAAATGATTTATTTATAAAAAGAATCCTAAACAAGCGATAAAATACTATCTATGTCACTTTTAACATATTTCGCGTAACGATTATTTTACATCTAATTGTGTTATATTTTTTGATTCTTTATAAACAAAAATTCTCAGTTCATCGTAAGGCCACTATCCCGTGATTTTTCACTGAAAACAACTAGTAAGTAGGTACTTAAGGCGATGCACTACGTCGTGTAATATTTTAAATCGAGCCGCATCCAATAAAACCCCTTACGTAGATGGCGATAAGGTTTAAATTCCCGCCTGTTTTGATTTATGCAAGAAAAAAACATGGCCAAAAAGTGCCTTTTATTTAATTTTGTGGATGTTCAGGCATAAATATTTAATTTTTTTCCAATCATTTTATAAATAACTTAATTTTCCACATTATAAAATAAAATCATAACCGAAAATAGGTTCGTAAGTAGGAGATTTTGAACTTTAAATCAGTTTTCATAGGCGTTATACATTATTTTTTTCTTGGCTTATAAAAAGACTTATCTAAAAAATACTTGATTTATTTTAAAGGTCAAGATGTATTCTACACGCAGTATTTAATTAAAGCATCTGAAACATTTCTAGGCGACCAAATTTTCAAACCAAAAACAGATGATTTTGCATTACTACGTAGTGCATCGCCTTAACTCAATTCCTTTTATGTATTTCGATATAAAGGATATAATTTATAAGACTAGTCTTTACTAATATTTTTTTTTTTCAACAACCCTTTGTGTCGTTAATAAAATATTTTTTTCGGTATTCAAATAATATTGATTAAATTTAAATAATAGTAAAATTTATTAAAATTATTTGGCTTTTTTATATAGCGCTATTTTTGTGAAAAATCACCTTAAAAGCGCTGCCCAAATATATTTATTGAATCATAAATACAACTGATTCAAAATAACTAGTAACTTACGTCTAAGTCTTATTTCTAGTGACTTGCGACTAGGATCATAACTGCCGACTTAAAACTAGTGACTTACATCTAACAATTATATCTAGTGATTGCGTATAAGGCCTATAACTACTGTGTTAATGACATATATATTTACATATGTAGATTGTAGATACATAAAACTAGCATGCTTACATTTTAAGATTTACCTAAATCATTTATAGGTACAAAGATGAACCAAAAGGCGCAAAAAAGAAGTTAGGTTAGGTTATTTTTCGTTGCTTTTTGATTGGCACCTACACGGAGAAAACTTACTGATATGGAAAATTTTAACGAATGAATTGACAGATTTCATAACAAACTAGTATCAGTAAAACACGAAAGTGTTCACGCGGAACACGTGTTCATAAAAATATTATTAATGTGATTTGAGATTTTCACAGCCGAGTTTTTTTCACAGTATGAGATTTTCACAGTATTAGAGTGATTTATTTTTGGAGTATTATGCCGGGTTGAGCTACCTCCTTTTTTTTGCCGACAGCATTGGTGTCCATCATCTCCACATCTGCCCTGATACTGTTCGAAACGTTGGCTAAAGAAGGAGTGATCAACACGGCATAGTACCCCAAAAATAAATCACTAAAAGAATTATATATGTATTCACGGGCGCCGTGAATTTGATTTGTATACAAATCTACAATTTTATTCCGAGATTGATGAAATTTTAGCGCACTGGACATTTAAAACAGAAGGAAGGTCCTGTCTACATTAGATTTCGAAAAACTCTGTGTTAAGTCGGGGAAACGCCGTTAACTAGTTTTAATATAACCATCTAAGAGTCGTAAAAAATTAAATATATCAAAGCAAGATCACCTTGAAAAACTTTGTTGGTACCTAAGTGCATAAATTAATATTTTCTCGCCATTACCAACTATAATATAGGAGTGATATAGTCATATAATAATAAATATTACCAAAGACATAACAATCGACAGTACCTAACTAAGTAGGAACAATAAATAAATAGAACATCTCTATAATATGGAAGCATTTCAAACAAACCGCGGGCATTCAAGTCACCAGTCTTTTGTCACGTTTCTCTGTGGATTGTTTCCTTGACAATCTGCGGCCAGTTCCATTTTCAAAATATCAGTGCGCTGACAGGGCCTTATTGCCCAATTTCATGGCTGAAAAACACTGCATAATAATATATTTATTTGGACATGGCTGTCGTAAACAGAAATAAAAATCGGCGACCGTCATTGGAAGGGTCTTAGAATATAATATCAGTTAGCATTGTGTTATTTATTTATTATATATGGCTGAGAGGCGGCGTCTCAAAGAACTAGTACGTAGTGTTGATGTTGACTGTCGGTAGGTTCTTACTCGTTCATGATTTATGGCAACACTTTTGTTGGTGTGCTACTAAAAAGACGTGGACACGTTTTTTAACGCAAATTACATTTTTTCAACCAAAGATGAACTTACGTTAAATGATTAATTATTTTAATTATGTTGTATTAGCCCAGATCCGAGATAAATCTCAGGATATTATAATGCTTAAATAAACAATTGGGGAATTTTCGGGGTAATAGGGGACTGCATAGGTGTTTCTTTTTCGATACTTTGGTGTGCACAAACACATTCAAACGTGTTCCCTTTAAACTTGGCATGTTAGTAGATTTAAAATTCCTATTTCCATGAATTTGACGTGAGTACCCACCTATGTGAAAATCAAATTGAATACAAAAAACATATATAGCCGTCAAAGGACGTACGGCAGATGTGACACAACTAAATTGATTATTATTGAAGGAAGTCAAAATTAAAGCATTGGATAATAAAACAAATAATATATTATTATTAAAATATACCTATATAAAGTAATATATTATACAAATAAAAAAAATCATCATTATTTAAAATAGATTAATTTCCTATTTTAATGAGAATAGAAACAAATATAGCGCACAGAGTTTTGGCTGCCGCATCATCCCGTCTTGCCACGATTGCTACGCAAGAGTCGGTTTTACCTCCCTAGGCGCGCCAAAAGAAGTTTTACATAAAAAATAATCAATTTACCTATCTAAGTTAAGTTCATACTATTGAAAATGTTTTTAAAATCATTACAAAATCAATTTTTCTAGACTGTATTTTAAAAACAGGCCTCACTAAACTCAACATACACACATATATACCTTCTGCAGGCGGAACTGGAAGCATTCTAATGGCTTTATTACAGCATCTTCCATCTCTCAATCTCTGCACCTCTCACCTTCACTATATCCCGCTCTGACTGACTACACGCCTACAGGGTGGACAGAAAACAGTTAAATAGTTAATAACAGAAAATAGGGGCGCTTAGTAGTAAACGTTCAAAAAGAAGAATTGGTTTAAAGGGGAGATATGTAAATACAAATGTTAGATCCCTCTAGCGCGCGTTAAATAAACGTTATACAGGGTTTTCCAATAAGAGGTGTTATTTTGAATGGCCCGCTATTTCGGTAAATGTTACTTTTGAAGCTGTCATTTTTTGACATTTGACAAGTAGAAACTACGCCATTAATAAAAATGGAACGATGCACGCTTCAACAACGCATTGATATTATTACAATTCACTTGAGTGAATCAAATGCAAATCATCTTTCAATTTTTCAATTTCAATTTTTCAATTCAATTTGTTTATTCCTTTAAAAACATTACAAAATTACATTTTATTTCGTTTTTAAGTACATTTGTAAAATGGTATTACATAATAGTTAGCGGTGTATAAACTATACCAGCATCAATAGAGCTTGCCTTTTAAAGGCAGCTTCACCGATGCTAAATATGTCGATATCCGAATTAATTCTGTTCAACAGCAAGACTGCTCTCCCCACCGGCATGACCATTGGCAAGTTGGTCCTGCAGGCCGGGAGATAAAACAGTCTATGCTGTCGGTGACGGAGATAACCATCAGGAACATAGAGACTAATACTCTCCATGATAGTCGGATTTTCAAACCATCCACGAATCAGTTTGAAGAAGTGTGATACAATATGCACATCTCTTCTGACCCGTAGATGGTTCATACCGAGCATGCCCAAGAGAAAGTCAGTAGGATAGAGCCACGGGTAGTAGCCATACTTCCTCAGGTAGAGGAATCTCAGAAATTTCTTCTGTACTCTCTCCAACATAAGGGAATACTTCACCTGATGCGGGCTCCAAACCACCGACCCACTCTCAAGCCTACTCCTAACCAACGCAATGTATAGCACTTGGAGAACCCGGGTGTCTCTAAAATTCATCGCAGTGCGTAGGACGAAGCCCAGCATTTTCAGTGAAGCACTACACATCATTTCGATATGAGTATGAAATGTCAGCCTACTATCAAACATGATGCCAAGATCTTTCATAGTGGAGACACGTTTTAAACTTCGGGCATTCATGGTATACCGGTAAAACCAAGTATGACGTGCCCGTGTGAAAGAAAGAATGAAACATTTAGAAACATTGAATTCGATCCGATTCCGTTTACTCCAGTCAACAATTCTATTAATGTCCGATTGGAGTCGAATGCAGTCTTCTAAAGTTTTAATTTCCAAGAATAGTTTTAGGTCATCAGCAAAAAGAAGTGACCTGGAATGCAGAATATTTTCTGTAATATCGTTAATAAAAATCAGAAAGAGGAGCGGTCCTAAATTAGAGCCCTGTGGAATGCCTGACAGCACAAGGAATAATTTTGACAAGAATATTCCATGAGATACAAATTGCTTTCTTCCAGTAAAATAGCTTGCAAAGAATATGAGAAACCGTAAAGAAAAACCTATAGTTGACAATTTATTTAATAATATGTCATGGTTTACGGTATCAAATGCCTTCGAGAAATCATTATATGAGCAATCTACTTGGTAGCCCTTATCTAAAGATTTGGAAATATAATCTGTGAGTACCAGTAGGTTAGTATCTGTTGATCGACCTTTTCTAAACCCATGCTGTTCCGATATTAAGAAAGGCTCTACTTGAAACAGCACATGTTTATGAATTATCGATTCGAATAACTTAGCCGGGGCGGAAAGTATTGCCACTGGCCTGAAATTTTCGACAGATGTCTTTGATCCACTTTTGAAAATGGGACAAATTTTTGAGACTTTCCAGGAATCAGGAAATATACCAGTATCTAAAGATAGGTTGAATATAAAACTTAGTGGCATTTTTAAAAATTCAACGCATCCTTTTAAAAAAAATACTGGAAGAAAGTCTGGCCCAAGTGAATGTGTATGTTTCATGTTATTAATTGAAGATTTAACATCTGATTCGTCTATATGACTTATATCAATATTTTGGGCTCCCTTCACATTCATCTTGGAAGCAGAAATGGGATTTAGTAATGGAGGCTCATTACTGTACACTGATTGGAAATGAGTTGCAAATGCATTGGCTACATCCGCTCCTCTAACTTCCCGATCACCATGCATCATGATGTCTGTTATACCACCATCCTTGCGCAGTGATTTTACGTAGTCCCAAAATGCCTTGGGATCATGCTTGATATCACTCTCTATTGAGTCGACATACGTTCGGAATGCTATATGAACATTTCGAGCTATAATCGGCAGAACAGCGTAAGCGACGTTTTTTGGCAAATTACGATTTTTAACGAAAGCAGTTCAATGTTACCTAATACGTATGTGACAAAAATATAACAGTTCTATCTTATACGCCTGACGCTTTTTTGGTACCTGTGCCTTTTAGCGTATGAACTTCCTTACAAATCTTGTAGGCGAGCAAAACAGCGCAACCGACGTCATTTGATAGCGTAAGCGACAATATGGTCGGTTACGTTCTTACGCCGAACGGTAGAGAATGTTCCAGTTTTGTCAGTTAGCGTCCATCGGATGACCAGTGCGAACGTGTCAGCAGAAATTCTACACGGTAAATGTGTTTAATTTAACGTTACGTATTCAAATATTAGCATAATTAATTATATAATATTAGTATAATTACTGTTACCTACTACGCACTGTGCGTTTAAGGGGTAAAATGTCATTGTGTTATGAAGTAAACTAATACAAAATACTTTTCTTGTGCAGATGGCTCCACAAACTCGAACGCGTAGATGGTAGAAATAGCATTACAGTCTATAGCCAATACCTCTTCAGATTCACCGATTATTCTGCCAAACCTTTGACTACTGTCCGTCTAGTAGATTACACTGATAGCGAAAGTGATTCGATGGACATTCTGGAACCCCCCCGATAATAATTTAAGAACACTTTTATATATTGACGAGGAGCCCCATAATCAGAAAATAGATGTTTGTGATGGGAACACTTCAGCAACAGCACATTTAAGTCCAATTGTTCAATTCTCCGATACTGAATTATGTTTAGATTTCGAACCATCTGAAGAGTCTTGGAAGCCTGATTCAGATGTTGCAGATGCAGAAATGAGCGATGAAAGCTTACTTATTGGCAGTGTTAGTGATCCACATTTATCTGTTGGATATGCTGGGTTAAGGAAATCAAAATTAATCCCTAAGAGAGTGCGAAGGAGAGGAGAAAAATGTACTGGACAGCACAAAAGTGTTAAACCAAATCCGTGTCTAAATAAAAAATGTGGCAACAACTGTGCCATTCAATTCAGTGAAGAAGATCGCCTTAACATACATGCATTTTATTGGGGCATGGCCAGGAACCAGCGGCAGAGGGACTGGCTTCTTTTGTGTATAAACAAACAGCTAATCAAAAGAAAAAGGGCTAAAATGATAGCAAAAGAAACACATCATATAAATATTTCATAAATTGGAACAGGAAAAGAGTTCAAGTCTGTCAGCAATTTATTTTGAAAACTCTTGACATCGGGCAAATAACTATCAGGCATGCATGCAATAATATTTTAGAAAATATTTTTTCTAAAGCCGATATGAGAGGAAAGCACGATTCATCCAATAAAACGGACCAAGAAAAAAAGGACATGGTAATAAAGTTAATTACACAATTGCCCGCTGTTCCATCTCACTACTGTCGAAATAAATCTTCGAAAAGATATCTTCCTGCCGATTTGCGTAATGTGAAAACTGTGTATAAAATATACATTGAAAATGTTGATTCATTAGATGAATCTGGGCATAGTAACATTGTGAGTCTGAATATTTTTAGAAAAATATTTAATACTAATTTCAACTTGGGTTTTCATTTACCTAAAAAGGACAAGTGTTCTTTATGTGAGAAAGTGAAAAAATTGTCCGGTGACGAGAAGCTTCAGCAAACTGAAATGGATATTTACAAAAGTCACCTCAGCGAAAAGGAAAAATGCAAAGAGATCTTCATTAATGATCAGGCTAAAAGCAAAAATGATAATGATATTTTGTGCGCAAGTTTTGACCTCGAGAAGGTGCTAACCACTCCCCATGAAGAAAGCGTAAATTTGTATTATAGTCGAAAATACGGAGATCAAGTATAGGGATCTTAAAGGTCTCTACGAGAAAGGTATTATTCCTGAGAGGATGAGGCATGAATTTTTGGAACTGCCACATGGATCCACAGTGGAAGATACCTTACCTGAATCCGACCAGGAAGACATGTGAATAGTTTTGAAAAATGTGACTCAAACCAACAAAGTTTTGAAAAATTGCCGATATAAGGGCTATTATTAAAAAAATATATACGTTGTATCTATTATGTTTACTTTTTGTTAAAATATTTTTGTTTTATTTTTATTGTTTTGGAAATAACATTTTTATTTTTTTGTTTTTAGAAAATAACATGTAATCTTAATTTTCCCTGTAAAGTACAAGCAAGATAATTAAAAAAATATTACTTTAAAAATATATATGTTTTTAATTAGTAGTTACTTATGGCCTATTGCATGATAATTTTTTTTTAAAAATCTACTCCAAATAGCGTAAGCGACATTTCAGAGGGAAAAAATCTGTTAGGGTTACAGGCAAAACAGCGTTACCGCCACTATCTCGACAACTGGAGGCATTCAAATAAAAAGTATTTTCATTTCATACAGGCAGTAACCAAAGATTATTAATCTTGATTAACCTAAATCCTTTTTGGAATCAATTAAGAAAGTTAATTAAAAAAAACCTTCTCCTGTATAATTTACAAATTGTCGCTTACGCTGTTCTGCCGATTATGGCTCGATTTCTTCTAACAACTGCTCTGAGATTACTGAACATTTCATACTCATTTTGGTCACCAGTAGCTTTCCATTTTTTATGGTGAGCATGTTTTTTCTCAATGCTCCTGATGGTATCTCTTGTGAACCACTTCGGATATCTACGTCCACCTCTGTTGGGAGGTTTCCTAGGGAAACAAGCGTCAAATACATTATATATACATGCATAAAAATGGTATAGCGCCTCATTAACGGTATCGAATTTAGAAAGTTCCTGCCAATCCAATTGGCTCATCATCTGATAAAGTTTGACAAAATCACCCCTACTAAAAATCCATCCCCGCAAAGTGCCGTCTGTAGTTTTAGGTAATTTGGTAGTCTTCGGAGGCTTTTTACAAGAATACCGGAACTCTAATGCGGGGTGATATTTGTCCTCATATACGAGGGGAGAATCGCTATGTATGACATTTAATTCAATGTTACACAAAACGAGATCCAACATCCTCAATTCAGAATTGGGAATACCATTATTCTTGAGTGATGAGGCCCATTTCCACCTCGGTGGCTTCGTCAACAAGCAAAATTTTACATACGAATATTAAGAAATATATATTATTTATTGTACATAACTGAATTGCTTCATTAACAACATTTTATATTTGTTTAAAGATAAATTGAAGATGTACACTGACTTGGTATAATTGTTTCCCTCCTCTTAGTATTCTGGGCAAAGAAGAATACATTTGGTAGTTAGTCCCAGAATTATTGCACTGAAATAAATCCTGACTTTGTAGAAATTCGGAATACGAGCTTAATGTGCACTTCAAATAGAAAAAAAAACAAAGCGATTCCGTTGAGATTGAATTGAATAATGAGAAATAATTTTCATTTTCCAGAAATGAAAAAATAAAATAACTTGAATTAAATTTTAGTAATAAAAATATATTTTTTACATAGCGGCCATTAATAATAATAATAATAATATCTTTATTTAGGAAAGTTTACACATTACAACTATACATACATATTATGGTGTACATTGATTTGTAACTTTTATATTTAAGGTTATAAAATTAACAGAAAAATACAAACATAATATTGTGAAGGTAAAAAGTAAATAAAATTACAGTTTGTTGAGGTTTCTCAAATACCGCCTCACTAGGCTAGCCTGTGTTGAGGCAGAATTTTTCGTGTTAGTTCCTAATACCTTTGAACATACCTATACTTGTGTTAAGATGTATTCGCTCAATAATGTGGTGACTTCAATAATACATTGTTTCTGATTTAAATATTTTAAGGTTAGTTTTTTCTTCTCTAATTTAACCCAAATTATGAACATATCAAATACATATAAAAAGGTTCTTAGTTTGAGTTTAGTTAAAAAGTCAACAAAAACCAGACTAAAAGAATTATTTTAAAATTAACTGCTACTAAAATACATTATTTTTAATATCTGGACACTGAAATGCTTACTTCTTGTAAGTAAGCATTGCAAACTGTTATCTTACTGATATAAAGCGTAATTTTATTAAAATTTGCGTATTAACCGGGTCCTTAATTTCTATATATTTACCAAAAGTTTGTCCATTACTCTGTTCATTTTTTTATCATAAGATACCTCAAGGTGGGCAGCACAACGTTGATTACGCCGCTTCTAACAAGCAAGTAAGTTAATAAATACTCGCACATTGATAAAAAGGCCCGATTTCAGTATTATAGTCACAATTGATTTCATACGCTTTATTTTATACCTTTGATTGCTTAATTGTTTATTTGCTAGCTGGGTGCGGCTCACATCAATTGTGCGGCCCTTCTGGACTATTGAGATCTACGCGCGTCGGACCGATATATTTTTTTTAAATCAATCATAATTTCTCCCAACCGTCTGGAGCCAGTGAGACTATGACATCCCCAATCATAGGGGAAGGAGATGAGAATAATAAGATACCTACTCACTAACTCGACCTCCGTGGTTGAGAGGTAAGGCTCTCGGCTAGAAGGTCGAAGGTCGCGGTTCAAATCTTATTCAAATTTTATTTGATTAATTTGCGTTATTTCACAATTTACTAATTAAAAATAAGACATAGTGTACTTCCGGTACCTTTCAGAATGGAAGATACTCTCAGTATCGCCCTGGTGTAAGACTACCAATCAGAAATGAAACGATGCTTGAAATGACTTTAGCTGTGTTTGTGATCAGATCTGAATACCTATGTATCTCCTCACCTTCATCCTCCCCATCTCCTTCACCTCCCCAATACATTCAACCTCACAACATACCCCAATTGGGGATGCCACAGACGGTCGCGAGCAGTTGGGACTCTTGTGAGGTATTCACATTAAAAAAGAATTAAAAATTCAAATTCTACGTTTTTTTTCACCAGCACAACCCAGTAACGCTTTTTTATTTCAAAACCATTAAAATATATTTAATGATGTAATATTCTTTTTTAAATCTGTTTGTTTTTGAAAACCCTGTACCCTGTACCTTCCCTTATTTTATACTGGCCCCAATAAAACGGCATTTAGCGATCCTTTAGAAGAATGTGTCTCCTCTGCCTGCCCCGACAGGGCTAATGGCCGGTGGTAAATTACCCCAGAACGGTAGTCTAATGTTTATTTGTAAATATTATATTTCTGGGTTCGAAATACCGCCTTAATGTCTTTATTGGCGATAGTTAAAACGTTTCCAAAGAAATTAGAATTAGTGATGATTGTAAAAATTGGAATTGCTTTTTATTTTATTGCAGACATGTTTTTGCTACAAGTAGTTCCTTTGGGAATATTTGGGAAGGTATATAATAACTAAACACAACATGTATTTCGTAGATAGTGCGATGATGTGAAGACCACCATTCTGATTTGAAACGTTGCTTGAAATGGATTTAGCCGTGTTGAGTGAACAGATTTGAATAACCAGGTCGACCACTTCCCAACCTTCCTCTTTTTCTTCCTCATCTCCTTCCCCTCCCTGTGCCTCACAATATAGAACCAATTGCCATAGTTTCGCGCAATCAATTCTTGTATTTCAACATCTTTAGTTGTAAATGACTAGCCATTAATCTTAGTTATAAGTCACTAGCTATTAAGTTTAGTTATAAGCCACAAGTGTCTAAGTCATAGCAAAACATTAAATGAATAAACTAAGTTGTTAAGCGCCCTTGAGGTGATTTTCTCTACAAAACGGCGCTATACAAATAATCCAACCTTTATTATTATTATTATTATCTTATCTAACATAAATGCATCATCATACAAAGGACATGAGTCATCTTTATACAATTTATATGAGTAGCTATAGCATTCACACGGGGGTTTGACCTTTGAAGATGAAAGGGGGGGGAGTGTTGGTAATTTATTACAAAGTTTTTTGGGACCTCTTCTTACACCTCTTATTATTGACATCACATTGATGAAAGAAATTGTGCAAATAGTATTGTTGTATTTTCCAGGAATGTACTATTATTTTTTCCCCCGCAATACTGAGGCCCATGGGGGGTAAGGTTGAACTCTAACATAACCTAACCTAACTTAACCCCCCCTCGTTATATACGCCCTTGATTTTAATTACATATCCGAGTCACTGGCAACTAGAAATCATGTTCAAATATACCTACACAGATTTTTGTAAAGCATTTCATAAAGTGCCACACTCCATTCTAATAATAAACTTACATCAGTTTTAAAGAGAATCTTCAAACGGATAATTAGCTATCTCAGAAAGCTTTCAGTTAAAATTAAATCTGACCTAGCTTATCATTTTATTGCCACGGTTGGTGCTCCACAAGGATCGTACCTTGGCCCAATTTTATTTAATATATTTATTAGTAGCATTGTTGCAATTTTTTACGACAATAATGTATTGCTTTTTGTTGATGACCTTTATATAAAATTATAAGATGTGTATACGACTGTATTTGTAGAATAATCTGAAAAAGCTACACGAATGCTGTATTATAAATTAAACTCAATTTAAGTTAATATCATACATAGTAAAAATATATAGTAGAAAAACATACACCTGGTAATTCTCACCTAATAATACTCAACTCATTTCAGTCAATGAAATTAAAAATTCTCAGTTGCACAATAAGTTTTTGGTTATCTGTAAATCTACTTAAATTATACACTTCGTTAGACTGGAGCAAAATTGAGCATAACTCACCCATTTGGTCGCCGCATAAGGTTCAATCAGATTGTATTGAAAAAATGCAGCACTAATTTAATTTTAATTTATTAACCTTTAACGCCCTCCTTATGGACTTTTTACATACTTCTACAGTTAACATGATTTAATACATACAGAGACCAATAAAAAAGTTTTAAATGTTTATGTAATGACAAAAACAATAATTGTATATAATACGTGGTAGGTATAAAGGTAAATTTAAGCTTATATTATAATATTTAAATAATGAGAAAGAAAGAAAAAAACACAGTTTTAAACTGCAGATAGGATTAAAAATCATACAAAAAAATAATATAGGTAATACATAATTTTAAACAACCTTCCTAGATCTAGATTACATTGGGGTAGTTACTGTTATTTCCCGATGGTGGAGATAACCTGTGGAGAAAACCCGTTTTATAAAAACTAAAATGGAGTCTCAGGTTTATCTCTTTATTCTCAAGTATATTAACTGCAAAATAATGCATTATAGCTTTGGGTTTTACCCAATTTCTATCGTGTTAGTAAAATTAATATATCATTGATAATACTAATAAATCTTAACTTAACATGAAACAGAACAAGAAACAAAAAAATAAAAAGATAATGGTCACAACTAGGAACCGAACCCAGGATATCTAGTATTACCGGGACAGGCGTCTTAAACCACTCTACCATTGGGAACCATTTACTAAGCGTAATATTTGCGATCTCATATTTCAAATTCAGAATTAACAATATCATCTTGCATCTAATTTTCCCCACATTTTAGGCATATTTTTTCTTTTCTTTTTTTTTAAAGAAAGACAAACATTCCCGGGTTGCAAATAACCTGACAATATTTGAAAATCTTCTACTACCACCACAGTAAGCGGAAAATGTTGCTTGTGTTGTGATGGAGGACTTAGCCAGCCGAGGAATTGAACACACTACGCCTGGGGGGGACCCAAACGCGATGTCAACTCAGCCACCGACCGGTGTACCTTTTAAAGTTAAAATTAATAAATCCTGCTGAGTAATAAGTTTATTTATTTTTTGTTGAATTGAATACGTGTAAATTATAAACCTAACGTTTCAATTAAAAATGTTAATTATTAGTACTTAATTAATGAAAAATCTAAAATTAATAAAATTTCCAAACACAAAATTGATATCAAGCGTTTTACAAATATCAAAAATATTTATAAGTTTAATGTTCTATAATAAAACTACAAAATAAATAAATAGCCTCCTTGTAATTTTGAGTTATTTTAATCATATTAGTATATTTACACTGTATAACAGTAAAGTATTTAATTTTTATATAAATATTTATTCTGCGTATTTAAAGGTACTTGCACCGTAAACAAATAAATACGTAATAACACTAAACTTATTGATTGTGTTGGGTTCATAATTTAAATGGTTCGCCTTCATTCTTCCTTTGTGGATAATTTGCCGACCATAATAAACTAATAAACACGTACCTATTTCCCTATGAAGGCGAAGGGGGATACCCACCAACCCAGGCACTAGTCAGTTAAGTGGTGACTTCCTAGAAATAAAAGATCCCACACGAAAACCAAAACTTGGAAGTATATTTTTAATTAACTTGTTTAGAGATGTTTAATTCTGGCGCCTGTCTCTAAAACAGGGCCGATTTTAAACACAAATATACAGAATTATTAAAATTAAAAATATTGATTCAAATAGTAAGCAACTATCTTTGTATGATTGGAAAAATTTCCAAATTGGAACCGTGTATGTTGTAAATTATTACAGTTTTATTAAAAAATAATCTTTTAAAATACAGACAAGCGATAAATAATCTCGCCGCTTACTGTAGGGGTAGGGAGAGAGGATACACTCATTGCGTCATTTACATTCATACCGCGTTTCATACATACCCTTATGTTATTCTGACACTACAACAGATTAAGGCGATGCACTACGTCGTGTAATATTTTAAATTGAGCCGCTATCAATAATAACCCTTACGTAGATGGCGATAAGGTTTAAATTCCTGCTTAACACCATCCGCCTGTTTTGATTTATGCAAAAAAAAACATGGCCAAAAAGTGCCTTTTATTTTATTTTGTGGATGTTCAGGCATAAATATTTTTTTTTCGATCATTTTATAAATAACTTAATTTGCCACATTATACAATAAAATCATAACCGAAAATGGGTTCGTTAGTAGGAGATTTTTAACTTTAAACCAGTTTTCATAGGCCTTTACATTATTTTTTTCTGGGCTTATAAAAAGACTTATCTAAAAAATACTCGATTATTTCAAAGGACAAGATGTATTCTACTCGCAGTATTTATTTAAAGCAGCTGAAACATTTCTAGTCGACCAAATTTTCAAACCAAAAACACATGATTTTGCATTACTACGTATGACATCGCCTTAAATAGGTACATCTTCTATCTTTCAAATGTTTGTGTTTTATAAATCTTAAATCTCCGAAAGTTCTTCTCCGATTGCTTTCAAATTTTAACACAACGTTGCATTCGAATACGCGTGTGTTTTATATTATATATTCCTATATTATATAGATGTGACCTGTGACAGGTAATACAAGAAACAGCGCTATCTGTTGGACAAACTTGTTTTTTAAGTGCTATGTGTTGGACGTAAAAGAAACACGGGCTATTTTTTCTCTTTCTGCCCAGACAGACTGAGAAACAGCGACGCGTGTCAGGGTACAGTAAGTAGTAAATAATTAATGCATAGATGGAAACAATTATATTTTCATGTAACACATCACAAGAGCGCCCGTGTTTGTACCGCGTGAAGACAATGGAACTATGTCTCCACCCGGTTGGGCGATAAAGTAGGGGCTGTGGAAAGGGGTTTAATAGTAATTATATGAAGGAGGAAACACAGATGCCGGTAGCTCGTTCCACATACGAGGCAGCTTACACAAAAAACGAGTCGAAGAAACGACACGTACTCAAAAAGTTACATCGACTGTGAACGGATGTTCCGCTCGTGTTCGTCGAGTGCATCGGTGCACCTGGGATCAATGCTGCTAGATCATTAGAGAAGGCTCCATTAAAATACCTGTAGAACAGACTTAACATGCAAATAAAAAAATATCAAAAAGAATGACCGAAGAAATAAAGTAGAAACAAAGAAATCAATGGATTTAGGTATATATTCATATTTAAATTTAATATTAATCACACTATTAGTAATTGCATAAGATTTTATATACAGGATTTTCCAATAATATGTGTTATTTTGATATTCAATCGTAAAAGATCAATGGTTTCGTTGCTTGTGTGGCACATAGCGCCGTCTGAACGTTGTTCAAATCAATATCATCCAATTCCGGTCATAAAAAATCATTAATCATCTCTCGATAGCGCAATCCATTCACCGTAACTGTTGCTCCAGCCTCATTTTCGAAAAAGTAAGGTTTAATGACTCCGCTGGACCATAAATCGCAACAAACAGTCACACGTCGAGGATAGAGAGGCTTTTCAACAGTAACTCTTGGGTTTTCCGAGCCCCAGATGCGACAATTTTGCTTGTTGACGAAGCCACCGAGGCGGAAATGGGCCTCATCACTCGAGATGATTTGCATTTGATTCACTCAAGTGAATTTTAGTAATTTCAATGCATTGTTGAAGCGTGTATCGTTCCATTTTTATTAATGGCGTAGTTTCTACTTGTCAAATGTCAAAAAATGACAGCTTCAAAAGTAATATCTACCGAAATAGCGGGCTATTCAAAATAACACCTCTTCTTGGAAACCCTGTAGTATAATTCAATCTCAGATTTTCTATCAATTAAAAGATTCCTTTGTAGGAAAACCAATACAAGGAAAAACAACATCCATTAAGAACGTTTTCACCTCCTATTGGAAAACCCTGTAGTTATGCTATGTGTAGGTACTACAACTATTTTAATGTATATATTGTTATTATATTTACACACTCTAACCAATTTTTGGATTTTCTCGTAAAAGCCCAATAGAACGCTAATAAATAATCAATATATAATATAAAAGTAAGTGTACAATGTGCGTGCCGCTAAAAGTCAGAAACGAGTTCCGGTACGATCAAGGGAGTTATGTGATGTGGTAACCCTCTATCCCCTATTCATGAAGAAGGTTCCCGTTTTTACCTGAGAGCGTGCTTTTGAAGATATAAGGGCTGGAAGTTTCGCCCTCAAGAACAGTCCAGAACTTTCGAGAGTATTCGAGAGCATTCCACGACATTTAAGAACATCCCGGAACAATCTGGAATGTTTGGGAATAGTCTGGAACGTTCGGGAACATCACATAAAAGTACAAAAAAGGTTTATGCGTTACCTGTATATGAGGGAATATACATACTATCCATTCCTGTATAAATCCTTCTCGATTTCAATACATTAGAACCCCGCAGAAAAATATTTTTAGGCAAACACTTTTTTAAGTTAATCTCTGGTAGGTACAATACACTATCCGCCTATGTTGAAAGAGGTTAACTTTTATATCCCTAACAATTATACTCGAGGGAGATCCCATGCAGTCTTATATGCTCCGAGAGCGAGGACTTCTGCCTATCAGAACTCGCAAATAAACAGAGCGACTCAACTCCTTAACGATTCTGCATTAGCCATCGACATTTTCAGTGTCACCTACAGACAATTCAGTAACTATCTTTTAACACATGTCACAAAATAGTAAAACTGCCTCTGTAAACTTTTTAATTCGTAATCTTCTCCATGATATATTGGTGTATAACCGTTTTATGGAGAACATGAAAAAATAAATAAATAAATATCATAATGAACTAAAAACGGGATTACAGGCCGTGTCCTGATAAACTTTTAGTAAATTCGTAATAATGAAAATACGTGGATATTATATTTATTGAAAGTACAGAAAAGTCGAGCAACGCCGGGTACACGTCAACTAGTAAAAAAATAATTTTAATATTGAATTTATATGTATGTATTTAGATTTAACCAGTACAGTACTTTCTCGGTCTTTTTATAAACCAAATCACTTCCTGAACATTTCCCGGGCAATTAGGGGTCCTCATTTGGGGTGTTTATGTTTTTTAAATGTCTCAAATGAACATCTCTCGCGGCCTTTGCTTTAGTATCTACTTTAATGGGCCGATAACGCCGAGGACGATATTTCAAAAGCAGACTGAAAAACCACAAGTAGGTAAATCACGTAGACGTACCTTCAAATATAATAAATAAACACTATGTTACAATCTTTTTGGCCTATAAATATTGAGCCTACGTATATTTGCGCTCGAAAAGTAGTCCATCGGTATCGCTGAAAATTTCAAAGTTTGTTCTTATTAGTACTAGGAGTGTTTTAATGGTATGCAGAAGAAGTTGGGAACGCCAGAGGAATGAAGTCGATGTAATGTATTTTTTAACAGTAGATAACTAATTAATATACAGATAAATTAACTGTAATAATTTGGAAGCTTTGCTAGAGCTTGACCAAATATTGGAGAAAAAGATTTAAAAAAATAATTTATTATATGGTCTTGTTTTTTTAAAAGCTCCATAGCTTATGATGGAAATGATGTTGTGAACTGAAAAATGTTTGGTCGTTTATTTATCGTCGATTTTATCAGCATACAAGTTCTGCATAATTTGCGATTCAGACAAACAAATTTCTGTTTTAAAGTTTTAATTAAATTTTAACTCTTACATAAAATGAAAAATGTTTGGACTTGTATGAACACGTGTTCGGACATCGTGACAAAACATTGGTATTTTGCTCAAAGGATAGCTATCATCGTTGATAGCCTACGATCCCGTTTTTAACAGGAATACGATTAATTTGGGGAGATTTTTAATAAATTACTTATATTTTTATCAGGAATTTTCTCCGTGGATATATAATTTCTAATTGTATCATTTGAATATATTTTTTTTAATATTTATACATATATAAAAAAAATTGGGGGTAAGATCAATACGGAGCCCCGTGATCACGCGGCTGTCATCTGTCAAGGTGACAGATCCCATACAAAGAAATGATATTCCGCGGCAGTTCCCCACTTGAACTGATTCCCTTCTTGAGAAAAATTATAGAGAAGTGTGACACCTCAACTTATAATACGTATAAACCGCGCCCAATTTATGCGTAATCTGTATAGCGCAATGTGTCTTAGGCTTAAACCCATTTCATTAGATACAAAATACTTCCCATTTTGTCTTCAACTGCTGTAGTGTAGATTTAATAAACCTAGGGGTAGGGCTCCCGACTAGCAAGCTGGAAGTCGCGGGTTCAAATCATCGCAAGTAAACGTTATTTAGTTATAGTATTATTTCAAGAATTAATAATTAAAAATAACATTAGATAGTGGAAGATACTCTCAGTATCGCCCTGGTGTAAGAATATTCATTCAATATTCAGAATTGAAACGTTGCATGAAATGACTTTGGCCGTGTTAGGTGACCAGATCTGGCCAGTTACTTCCCCACCTTCCTCCTCCACATCTCCTTCCCACCCTTATTATCTTCAGCCTCACAACATACCCCAATTGGGGAGGCCTTAGTCTTACTGACTCCAGACGGTTAGGATCTGTTGGGACTAAAAAAATTTGAATGAACTTTGTCTTTCGGCAGTTTCCCTGAACTTTTCATTGTTTTTCTTTGAAGCTATGAGTAAGTATATATTAGGTAAACACAAATAAGATATTCTAATATATTGTAGCAAATTTTGTGATCTATAGCATTTTTTGTAGATCGCCCTGTTAACCCTTAACTTGCTTGTGTAGCTTTTAAGATACACCAACTAAAATTGCTCGTTAATAAAGTCCTTCCTATTTTCTGATATTATTCTACTTTGGTGTTTAACTACCGTTCATTATACAAAAAAAAAACGTTTTTGATTGCTATCTATCGTATAATTAATTATCGTCAAACTTGACTCTTTTTTATTTGTATATATTTTGCAGAGGCCCTTTTTTAAATGCAATAAGTTCACAAATCAGATATTTTTGGAGTGTCTGACATATAATGTACTTTAAACGTAGGTATGTCAAATTAATATTCTCGCACACATTTATTTATTGGGAAAGCATATTTGGCAATGTAAAGAAAAATATACAATCTGGAAGACTTACTTACAATGATATTTTATAAAAAAAAATTCTAATAAAATTCAAAATGTAGGAAACCTAGCATTACAAATATATATTTTTATCTGAATATTTCTGTCCTTGGCAAACGGAAGAGTAACAAAGCGAAATCCTAAAATAGTGAACCAAATCTGGACGTACCAACGCGCGTCTAGATGTACCGACCCACGTCTGGACGTACCGACGCACGTCTGGACGTACCGACGCACGTCTAGGACGTACCGACCCTTGTCTAGGACGTGCCGACCCACGTCTGGACGTACCAACGCGTCTCTAGGACGTATCGACGCACATCTGGACCTACCAACGCGCGCGCATGCGCGATTTGTCAGAGAAATTGGATTTTTAAGTACGATCTAATTACATAATGTGACTAGAACTACATAGCCAATGGTAAGTAGTTCTGGTATTGTTGGCAATGGGAAGGTAAATGTACCTTACCAGTGGGCTATTGGTCTTTTGAGCGAAATTAAATGTTGATAACTAATTTCAAACATTGCTCCTGTTGTGTAATTCCGACCATAGAGTCTGGCAACTGGAGGAATGTGAACAGCTTCCTAATGGCACTAAAGTGTTAGCTTATTCATTACAGATCAATTAAGCGATTGATTGCGGCATCCAAAGTGGTAAATACTTTCAGTATCGCCCTATGGTGAAAGACCAGCAATCACAATCAAATCGTTTCTTTAAATGGTGTTAGTCGTGTTTAATGTGCAGATCTGAACAGCGAGATTCTTTTCATTCCCATCTGCTTCCCCCCCTACATACCCCAATTGGGGATGCGAAAATTCCACAAGCTCAGGACGGAACAGTTGGGACTCTTAAGCGGAAGAGTTACTAAGCGAAAACCTAAAATAGTAAACCAAATCTGGACGTACCGACCCACGTCTGGACGTACCGACGCACCTCTGGATGTACCGACGCACGTCTGGACGTACCGACGCACCTCTGGAGGTACCGACGCCCGTCTGGACTTACCGACGTACGTCTGGACGTACCGACGCACGTATGGATGCAAATGAAAAATCCAATTCTAAAATAACTATCTAGTTCCATATTCAATGTCCAAAGTGAAAGGCGAAAAAGACACATTAATATCTATTTATAACAAACAAATCTCCTAGGCAGATACTATCTACCTTCTACGAGATTGCCTACCAAAATGCATAAATAAACGTACCTACATATTTTGTTTTTTTGTTATTTGTTTTTGGGGTGTTATGCCGTGTTGCGTTAACTCCTTCTTTAGCCAACGTTTCGGACAGCATTGCAGTGTCCATCATCAGGGCAGATGTGTTATTTAAAATAACAATCCAAATAACACATCTGCCCTGATGATGGATACTGCAATTCTGTCCGAAACGTTGGCTAAAGAAGGAGTTAGCGCAATACGGCATAACACCCCAAAAACAAATAACAAAAATACTTTTGGCCGTGAAAGTCTTAAATCATATTTGACTACCTATTTTGAATTTTAAAGTTTAATAAAGTAATTTTTCAAATAGCAATGCTTTTGTCTGCAGAATTCTTAGCTTAAATAATATACTTTCATCTCGCAGAGTCATTTATATCATGAGCTATGGAGCTTTGAAAAATATTAGAAATTGACACCATATTCTTTTTTTCCATACCTAGTTTACGATAGGATCTCTGCAGTAAGAAAAATATCTATTTGCATTAGCTTGAAAATACTAAATAGAAAAAACTAAGAGCATATTTCATATCTTCAGAGCTCACCGCTTAGTAGTTTTTAATAGGTGCCTTCTACAAATGTAATACATTTCTATTTAATAGTAGGTAACGTTATACTGTAAGTCGTAAAGGTAAAACGTTTGGTACAGAACTCTTCGATTTCATGGAAGCGTGCTGATAGTCGTCAAACTATGACCAAACTAAAAATAAAAATAAATTCACACACAAAATTACAAAATGGATTAAAGAAAAAAAAAGACAATATTACAAAAATGTCATAGCACAAAATATAAATAAAACCTACACGTAACACACAAAACCAATATAAATACACATCACTCACAAACACACAAGAATATATATTAAATGTATTATTTTATCTCATATTGTAGATTGTATTTAGATTATATTTTCATATTATAAAATGAAGGCCTCAGCACGGGCAAGCCACCCAGTGAGGCCAACATTACTGGAAAACTTTGAAATGTAAAAAAATATTGTACCAAATAAAAAATAAAAAAATAAAAAACTGCACGGACTACAATGCATTGGCTATGCATTGAAAGTTATGCGTTTGGAGCGTAAATACAAAAAAAAATGAGTAGTATTTTTTTATTGTTTTTTGTGATATCTCACACCCGGAGAAAACTGATCCTGTTAAAAAAGTGACGGCATGCTTTTTTGATAAAATATTAATAATTCAGAATATATCGAGAACACGTGTTCTTTTCCGCATAGAGGTCATGACGGCATCAATATCAGTTTTTGTGTGAACACGTGTTTCGCCGTCCGCATAAAACATTAGCTTTTGTCCAATTCTTTAGGAAAACGAAAAATTTGACCACATTTTTGATAAATTAACAGTATTTCACATTAATAAGTTTTGTCCATGCAATAGTTATCCTGCCTACATAGTGTAAAGACGGAGAAAATATATACCATCCAGTTGGGCAGGTTTGTGAGACTAGTTAAGGTAAGGGGCTGTAAGGAATTTGTTAATGCGGGTCGGGTTTTAAGGAGGAAAAACATATGCATCGTATGTGGAACGAGCTAACTGCTGACTTACATAAAAACGAGTTGAAGAAATGACTCGTTCTCGTGAACCCAACATAAACTATTATGAGCGAGTGTTTGTTAAGTTTCGCATACGTGCACCATTGCATAGGGATCAATGCTGCTAGCTTCTAAAGGCAAGTTCCACTGAAACATCCGTAGATTCAACATGTCTCGGCATAGAAGCCAGAGTTGGCAATCGGTCTGTCAACACCAGAATATCTGTAAGACGGACCTCTCTCATTTGCACAGAATCAAGTAAGATTATCAAGTATTTTGCGAGGGTGAATTACTGTTCTCATTACTCCATCCTACCGAATTTCTCGTGAGTATCCTCGGAATGAACTATGTACGGGTCAGAAGGGATTTACACATTGCTACACATTTATTCAGACTGGTTTGAGGATGGTTTGAAAGCTTGGCTAACAAGAAAAGCATTCATTTCATTGTTCCAAATGGTTATCTTCGTCACGGACTGACTCAGAAAAGAACGAATATATCATAAGGAAGAAGAAACATTGTTCTGCAAACTGATAATATTTTCGGATCTCGAAGGCCACCTGCGTTGAACACGTGTTAAGATATATTCTGAATAACTAATATTTTATTAGAAAATGGTCATGCAGTTACATTTTTAAAAGTATCTTTATAAAAAAAGCAGTACTCATGTCTCTCCGAGTACTAGCATAGTTGATCTACCCACTGTTTATATTTATGTAATAATTTATTCTCCTTTAAAAATGTATTTACGTAAATGCTAGGCACTACAATGAACAATTTTGTAGTGTTTTAATAATTAATTTAATTGAATGTTGGCGAGACGCCAGGGGAGCGCAGCTTCTAACTTATATTAGTTCTTGGACCACCTCCCTTGTTTTTATTATCTGCGAAAGAACTAGAACTAAACGCACAGAAAACTGAGTCCACCCACTTAAACCCGATACACCATAGAGGCTCTAAGAAAGGGACATGTTGAAATTCGCAACTGCAAAATATGAATGTTGATTTTCCACCCTTCTTGTCTAGAATCACGAAAAGCTGGAGGGGGCAGGTGTTGGGGCGAGTTGAAGTTTGGTGGAGAGGGGGAGTCTCCCTTCAACTTGCCCCCCTCCCCCCGTTTCCCCCGGGCCCTCTAAACGCCGGATTATTGTTTAATAATTGAATATTACGAACGGAGAACGCGGTGGGTTGGTCACACCGGAGGAAAGTATGTTTTCTCAAAATTTTGAAATGATAGGAAATTGTGAAATGATAGGTATTTGTGAAATGATAGGTAATTGTGAAATTATAGGTATTTGTGAAATTATAAGAATCTGTGAAATGATAGGTATTTGGGAAATGATAGGTAATTGTGAAATGATAGGGAATTGTGGAATGATAGGAAATTGTGAAATGATAGGTATTTGTAAAATGATAGGTAATTGTGAAATTATAGGTATTTGTGAAATTATAAGAATTTGTAAAATGTTAGGTAATTGTGAAATGATAGGAAATTGTGAAATGATACTTATTTGTGAAATGATAGGTAATTATGAAATTATAAGTATTTGTCAAATTAGAGGACATTGTGAAATGATAGGTATTTGGGGAATGATAGGTAATTGTGAAATGATAGGGAATTGTGCGATGATAGGAAATTTTTAAATGATAGGAAATTGTGAAATGATACTTATTTGTGAAATGATAGGTAATTGTGAAATAATAGGTAATTGTGAAATGATAGGATTTTGTGAAATGATAGGTATTTGTGAAATTATAGGATTTTGTGAAATGATAGGTATTTGTGAAATTTAGGATTTTGTGAAATGATAGGTATCTATTTGTGAAAAGAAGGTAATTTTGTGCAAAAATTAACAAAAAAACATGCACGATATTTTTTTTCCTCTTTCAAAACGCCTCTGAGGTGATAAGTCATTTTACTAAAATTGTAATTTGAAAGAAAAAAATGTTTTATTTTAAGTTAGAGGGTAGGTAGATAGGGCTGTTTTTCGATTAATTTGTGATTTATAACTCAGATATTCGATTAGATATTAGAATATTTGAAAGGTACCTTTTCTACCAACTTTAAAAAATATTAATCTTATTATATAAAAAAAAATATATTTGTAAGAAAGAAGCACCACAAAGTTGAAGGAAAATGAGTAATGCTGATTTATTAAAAATCTCTTCAAATTATTGCTAATCCTGTTAATATCGGGACTGCAAGCTGCTTCGTGGTAGAGTGTTGGTAAATTCGTAATAATTTTGTAATACGCGTTCACACACCTGCGTTTGTTTTAATAATATATTATGACGAATTGCAAAAATGGTAGAATTTTTGTGAACACGTGTTCGGACATCACATTATTTCATTTAAATTTAATCCAGGTATTCACATTTTTTGTAAGCCTACAAATTTCACTCAGCACTTATGTCAGAGTCCACCATTCCAGAGTTTTCGTTTCTGATTGCATTGTGAATTTCCAGCTTGGTTTTGTTTCATAGAACATTATCATAAAACCGTGCTAAGTAAATTGCCTATATAGCGGAGCCAATATTCTAAAGAGCTTTCTACATAAATAAAAAAAACGCTAGATTTTTTTAGGTACGTACACTTTATTTTAAATCGCTACGCCTGAGATTGTGGTGTTTTCAGAAAATAAAATGAAAATTTTCATCAAATTAATGGCAAATATGTTTCATTTTTCAAAGGGAGAAAACACAACTGTGAACTGTTGTATCGTTGCTGATGATATTTTTTACAAAAAAACTGAAACCCACTTATGATTGGCGTTAACCTTTATTAAACATTAAAAATAAAATAGCGCTGATGGTTCGAGCTTCAATACATAGATGGCCGTAGTGTAGATAGGTCTTAGAGGTTATATACTTATCCGACAGATGTCGGTAGTATAATTATGTCGCCCGTCCATGGTGGGTACCAAGATGGGGTATCGGGAAGCAGAGATTTTAAGAGCGTAATAGAGAGGACGTTTGCCTCCAGGCCGTCCTACACACCCGTCCAAGAGCTATAAGTCTAAATAAAGAAACAGTATTTTGTTATGACGAAGGTTACACAATAGATACATTTGACTATCTGCGAAACTCCCTAACCTGGGCAATTATCATACGAATTTACAACAGAATTTTTGTTCTCATAATTTTTTAACTCACCCATAAGAGTCTCCCATTCCAACTCTTCACAAATATGGTTTCTTCCCTGGCTGTATCTGGTTGAGTAATAATATGCTATACCTCCGAGATTTAGCAGAGAATTTAATCTCGCCCTCTGACCTCCTCCCCCTGCGCTTCCCGGCTCCTGTCCATCAGTACCTACCCCTCCTACCCTCTCTACCTCCCCACACCTTGCTACCAGCTTCTTACTCCTTACAGAAGCCAGGAGATACCAACCACGGCCAAACCTTGCACGTTATGTGAGATACATCGCGGATATTAGACTAAATCGATTAATCAATTCACCCTGACTGTTGTGGCTTGTAATATACATTTTTCCAGCCGAACTTTCCTCTTCTCTTCTCCCCTCCGTTCAACCTCAGAACATACCCAATCGGGAAGGCCATAGTCCCACTGGCTTCGGGCAGTCGGGACTCTTACTAACTACTATCATAATTTATTCCATGTTTTTAATATTTCTATTTTAAATTCTGATCTTTCGTAGTGGAATTTTCGTTTCAATATATCATTAATCTATGTATATTTTGTAGGGAATTTAAATACGTTTATATAATGTTTCATCATTTATTATAATGCCCTTTGAAATAAGATGTGTCTCTCACCTCGGTTCCATTACATCGGGAATTTTTGATACCTTACCTGTTAACATGTTATCAAAAAATATATGTTGTTTTTGAAGATAATATTCATGTATTTGAAGTCGAAAGTTTTTTTTTTTTTTTTTTTATATTTAATACCTCACAAGAGTCCCAACTGCTCCCGTCTGGAGCCAGTGAGACTATGGCATCCCCAATTGGGGAATGTTGTGAGGCTGAAGGTAAGTGGGGAAGGGAAAGAGGAAGGTGGGGAAGTACCTGGCTATTCAGATCTAGTCACTAAACACGGCTAAAGCCATTTGGAGCAACGTTTAAATTCTGAATGGTGGTCTTACACCAGGGCGATACTGGTAGTATCTTCCACTCTGAAAAGTAATTATATGAAACATTTGTTTGTTAATTAACACGTTACAGGTATGAAAAAATGACAATATATCTTTCAATGCAATTAATGCATTGATTGCGAGATTTTTAAAAATTGCCTTGCAGCCCATTTTGTAATTTCCCCAAATTCTTAATTGATTTTTCAATTAAGAATTTTTTTCTTAATACCCCAAATTTTTAATTGATTTTTATGCAAAGTGGTGTATAATGAGGTATTATAATTTTATTTTTACTATTTTAATGCAGTTATAACAATTGAGGATTTTTTATTAAGTATTCTACGAGACAAGGAATGGGATGTTATTAAAAACTTAAATTATCTTTTGGCATTTTTCATATATCTTCCTCTTCACCCCGTGGCTTTAAATAGTTCTCGAATAGTATTATATATATATAATTCCCTTTCAAACCATATTTTTCTTCTGTTTGAACGCTTAAGATAAGTATATCTACATGTTGATATCAATTGCAAAGTTCCTCGGAATGCAGCTTGGTTATCCCTGCTCCACACTGCGATCTACCTACACATAACCCCTACTTCTTCACCCCTTAACTCAACGTTCCTCCTCTCAGCTGGAACTTAAATATCTGAAAATCTCACACCTTCACAAACACTCCGCCTGTGAAGGTTCTCCAAATTAGGCTTAGGTTTCTAGCTATTATGAGCGAGGGTTGAACAAATAAACGCAAGTACAGACCTACAATCTTATCTATGGAATCACAGCGCTACTCTGGATCATAGATTATTTATCGTTTCATAGAGCTTTTGTATTTTTGTAATACCTGCATCAACTGTGAAGCGCCCCTGAGGTGATATTTCACAAAAGCGGCGCTATACAACTTTTACACAAATGATCATCTAGTCAATCAACATTATGCAAGTGCATTATATAAGCAAAATAAATACAAAACAATAGAAGAACAACACGTCAACCCACCAGAGATTTCTATCTGCCTTGCAAATTATTTTGTGCATTTCTGAGCTATGAGCTTTCCTATGGAAAAAAATTTCTTAGCATTTCTACCTGATTATGTTTCAAAGAATTTATTTTGACTATACCTCTACCTCCTAAATTTCTAGGTAAATTAATTCGTTCTATAGCTGAATTTGGATGATGGCAATTAAACTTTGTTAGCGTAGTTCTAATTAATCTTTCTAAGTTATCTAAATCTGTATTGGACCATTTAATTATGCCAAATGAGTACGTTAATAGAAGTATTGCCCAAGTATTATTATTATTATTATTATTATAGAGCGTTTTTCACATAAAATCACAAATCTTACACTGTATACCAAAAATATAACATTTTATTAAATTTAAAAAAAAACTATGCCTACATTGAAAAACAATCATAAAAACATCACAAAAAATTCGACCGAGATTAATCACAAAAATTACCTTTCAAAGTGTAATAATGGCTGCCTAAACTAGTAGCAAAAATCCAATTAAAAAAAATAGCAAAATCAATTATACCAAAAATTTGAAAATGAAAACTGCTAATTTTTATTTGCGATAGCGAGGAAAAAAATTTGAAACCCATGTATTTTCAAATATACACACGGTCTGAAAGGGTTAAATGTTTATTGATTTTTAATTATTTGGAACATTTACAGAGTGTTAACAATTATTACATTTATGAAATTGACATTGGCATGTGCAAAGACATTAACAATCCAATTTAAAATGTTCACAGCGTAAATCAAGGTTTCGTTGTTACTAGGTGGAGATGATACTAGTGAAATGACAGAAATTAAAATAATATATAAAAAATAGTAAGTAGCACAGGGAAAGAAAATTAACAATAATAAAGCACAGTATGCTTCAGATTTTATGTCCGGGTTAAATCTTCCCCATAGGAAAAATTAAACCCTTCCACACACTTTTCCACAAATGATCATCTAGTCAATCAACATTATGCAAGTGTATTATATAAGCAAAATAAATAAAAAAAAAACAATACAAGAACAACACGTCAACTCACCAGAGATCAAATGGGAAAATAATTCACCGACTCCAGATATTTTCATATCAGAGGGTTCGGGTCGGTAGAACTTCTAACAGGGCCTATAAATCCTACTGATCCCTCAACATAAATATTTAAAAAATCTTTCGTTATCCTACATGTATTCAAAATGACCGACTTTTGCATCTTTATATATAAATTTTTTGATAGATCTAATACGCCTAAATTTTGAATGAGAGAGCTAGGTATAAGGTATAATGCCAGTGGCCGAAAAAACAAATGGTAATATTTTTATAGTCTGAGAATGCCAAATATTTAGTTTATATATATTTATTTCAAATAATTTCATTTACCAAGACATCATATTAACTTATCTATGTAGATAGATCTATACATCTACATAAATAAAAATGTAAATGTTCGTTTGTTCAAAATCTTAAATCTCCGAAACTTATTCACCAATTGCTTTCGAAATTTTGACACAACGTTGCTTTCAAATACGCGTGTGTTTTTTTAAATACCTATATAATATTAGACGTCACCTGTCAAAAGAAAGAACTTTTTTTTAATAGCGCCATCTATTGGACGTAAAAGCAAAACGCTCTATTGTTTATCCATCTGCCTAGACAGACCCACAGCAAAGCGTGGTAGGGTTGAGTTGGTAGCTAATAAAATTAGCACATAGTTTGTTATAACACTATAAGTAGAATTCATGTCCGTTATTTTTAATAATTATTTTTTTCACAAATAATACTTTATGCAGATTTTTTCATTGATTCCACTACAGACATTAATTCTTAGTTCGCATCCAAAATTTCACTTTGTTCGGCGACAGAGTCTGAAAAAAAGGGCTTTCAACTTTATGCTACTTTGTGCAGATTTGTCATTATTTTTTCTTATAGTGAGATTTGGTGTTTACTCCTCTGGAAAAAGCACGAACTAACGTCTATACTCCCGGAGTGGCAGGGACTGTCCTATGCGAGCGCAATTTGAGAGGCGCTGACAATACCTAACACATCGCCCTTGAAATAATTTTACACTACAACGGCGCTACACGGAAAAACAAATCAACCGAATTTTATTGATTGCAGTTATAACCTACCTAGGCGTCTACTGATTTTGACAAAATTGGGTCAAAATTTAAACTCGGAAAGGTCAAACTTTGATCGTTAGTTCATTTTTTATCCGTATACGGCAGTATTTGCCAAACTTTTCACTTCCAAAATGTGAATGGGATTTATTCTGCGGCACACCAAATAAAAATTCCTCGAAAACTAAATGTACTTTATTAATATGAAGAAAGGAAATCATTGTGTAATGTGTAGGTAACAATTTATTTTAAATGTTTTATTATTTAATCAACACATATGTGCATAGATGGTAATAATTTTACTAGTGAGAAGGATGAAGTATGATTGATCTCACTCACTCACACTCTCAGCGTCTCTGTATCCCTGTGTCGCGTCGACCACTATGTACGAACGTGACAAATACAGGGTTTTTCAATAAGAGGTGTTATTTTAAATAGCCCGTTATTTCGATAGATGTCACTTTAGAAGCTGTCATTTTTTGACATTTGACAAGTAAAAACTACGCCATTAATAAAAATGGAACGATACACGCTTCAACAATGCATTAAAATTATTAAAATTCACTTGAGTGAATCAAATGCAAATCATCTTGAGTGATGAGGCCCATTTCCACCTCGGTGGCTTGGTCAACAAGCAAAATTGTGACATCTGGGGTTCGGAAAACCCAAAAATTATTGTTGAAAAGCCTCTCTATCTTCAACGTGTGACTGTTTGGTGCGGTTTATAGTCCAGCGGAGTCATTGGACCTTACTTTTTCGAAAATGAGGCTGAATCAACAATTACGGTGAATGGATTGCGCTATTGAGAGATGATTAATGATTTTTTATGGCCGCAATTGGATGGTATTTATCTGGACAACGTTTACTTTCAACAAGACGGCGCTACGTGCCACACAAGCAACGAAACCATTGATCTTTTACGATTGAATATCAAAATAACACCTCTTATTGGAAAACCGTGTATTTATTTGAATATATATAGCTATTCAATTTTTTTAAATTGAGAACTTTTATATGAGTGGAAATTATTTAAAATGATTAGTTTTATGTGTCTTTCTTCGCAGCATACCGGAGACTTCTTGCGGCACACTTGTGTGCCGCGGCATACAGTTTGACAGACGCTGGTCTACAGTCTACACAGATAATAATCTAGATTTTGGTTTATTTACCTGCAATAAACGGTTATTCGTTACATACTACTTTCAAAATAAAAATATAATGCAAAACATGTAATTTATGTGATGATTTTTCTCAATTATTTTGAACCTAAAGAAATAAACGGAGTAAACCCTCCGAAAGAAATTTTCTAATTGATAGTCAAAATCTAATCAAAATCCGTTGCGTAGTTTAGAAGAACTAAGCGCACAAACAGACAGACACTGATTGCGTCTTTGTTTATAGTAATAAGTGATGACACGGGCTCATTATTATAATATTGTACGCTAACAATCCAGGAAAGCAGGTACCATGGTCGCGTTATCTGACTTTGAATCCGGATGTTATGTTAGGTTAGGTTCTAGCCCGAGAACAAAATGTTCATATTTTAGAAGTTAATAGTGATAGTAAAGAAATCAACGGAACCTAATATGCAAACAGTAGTTATGAATACGTAAAATTGAAAGTGTGGATAAAAAATAACCGTCACGTATTTATTTCAAAAATAAATAAACTTTATATATTGTCATTCATGTTTGGTTCCTAAATAAAATTATGAGCTACTACTGACATCTATTTGTAAAGCCGGAAAAGAAAATGATGTGAAGTGGCATCTATGTTTAAAAGTGTGCACTAAATTAAACAAATTAGTTGCGTTGTAAGTTTACTTAAAAGCTTTCTAACACTGATCATAGGCAGCAATATAAAAATATAATAAAAATAATAATGTAACACGGCGAGTAATAAAAATTCCTAGAAAATTGACGATTAATTTACTACGTGTTCAATCTATCCAACCGCTTTGTAAAATTCCTTCATTGACGATTCCGATTCTCTTCCTTTTATTCCTTATTCTATTAATGTTTCCATTTTGTACACTACTGCCATCTATCGGGATTGGTTCGACTCCCTTGATCCTAGGCAGCTTCAGAACTCGAAATGTGTCTCCGCTATATTCAATAAAGTTATTGTCTTTTCCTTTGTCAATATAAAACAGAGATTTGTAATCTTTATTTTTTGGCAATTCGTTGGCAATTAATTCACGAGATGGCGTTATACGTTTGTTGGTCATACGACTTTGTCGTCTTGCTTCTAAGAATTGTTGCACTTGAGGATTAAAAGTTAATACTTTTTCATGGTTTAAATTCGTGGGCAGTATGATTGTTGATGGTTTCTTTGAGAAATCTGGAATGTTTCCATAATTTGTAATATTTTTTACTTCAATTGGAGTAGATTGTGGATTATCCTGAAACAAAGTCAAAATTATTGATATTTATAAAGGAATTATTTACGCGGCTTTGTCTGAGTTTTAAAACTCTTTTGTCTCATAGTGATTTATTTTTGTTGTATTATGCCGTGTTGCGCTACTTCCTTCTTTAGTCGACGTTTTGGACAGCATTACAGTTTACATCATCGGGGCAGATATGTGCCCTGACACACATCTGTCCTAATAATGCCCCAAAAATAAATAAATCACTTTAATACTTTTGACAGTGAAAATATCAAATCATACCTCTTTTGTCTCGTTGATAAAAATGGAAATTATTGATTACTCCGCTTAATTTTTATGCATGTTATCCAATGACGTTACAGTATTACTTCATTGATATTATCTCAAAATCTAGACATTTTTTCTTACGGCATATTTTGTGAGCAAGTGAGTTTTGTGTCCGGGGTTAGAGCCGATGGGGATCATGTTTTTGAACTCTTCCACGTCCATGTACTTCCCCAAGATGTTGAGCGCTATCGTCACATCCTCCTGTGAAAAAATAGAAACATAGAATTGTATGTAACATTAAAAATTAAGTGGTGGAAAAAAAAACTTGAACTACATGACAGCGTGACAGCTTGACAACATCAAAATGGCAGCATGACAGAGTGGTAAATATTTATAAACTGTTTGTATATGTTTATATATTTATAAATTTATTAATAATAAATAATTAATTTAAAAAACGGGATGACTGGATGGCAGGATGACCAGATGACTAGATGTCCAGATGTCAGAGTGAAAGGATGACCAGGGCCGGCCCTGGGCGAAACGACGCCTGGTGTAAAATTTTAATGTAATTGTAACGTGTAAAACCAATCGAGTTATGCCTGGGTAGGTGATCACTGTAATTAATAATATTCAGACGATTTGTATTTTTGTGTGGCGCTGTTTTTGTTAAACATAATCACGTTAGGCTTTAGGTACGCCTTGGCGCCTTGACAATTCGGCGCCCGGAACGGACCGCTCAAATTGCGCCCGCACATGGCCAGCCCTGAGGATGACAGTACAACATGGTGACAGGGTGACAGGATGACTATATGACTGGATAACAGGGTGACAGGATGACCGGGTGACCGGATGACAGAAAGACAGAATGGAAACATGAAATCTTGCCCACCTGTCCATGTCTGATCATATGCTCGGTGACATCAGCCCCGAGAAGTTCCTCCATCTCGGTCATCCTGATGTTGCGGAACCTGCCGATTATCCAGAGTAGCAGCGCGGTGCTGGCCAGCCCCCATAAGGTCAGGCAGACCACGGTAAGTGTTTGGACTCCTAGCAGGTACCAGCCACCACCTGGAATAGGTCAATCAATATGTCCACCAGTTATCCGGCTACTTCTTTCCTGTTTGAATATTCTACTGTTGCAAATTTGTATTATATGTCTAACATGGTTTACACTTTCTTTTTTTTCCCGTTTTTCTTTCTTACTTTTTTAGTTATGTATTGTATTACCTTTCGTTTCTTTTTCCTCAGTTACAGCAATGTATTTCAGGTGATTACTGAACTCCGTTGTTTTGTGTTGTTTTTCTCTTTTCCCCCATTACGGGGTTGGATCACGGGCCTTTGTCCCCGCGACTGCTATTACTGGAGTTCTACTGTCGCGGGACCTCGCCAAACATCTGCGCCACCCCGGAGGAGGGACGGTGGTCAGAGGGACGTCTGTGCGAGTCTTGGTGCCTTCCGCCCTGCCTCCGACTACCCGACGCTTTTCTTTCCTAGGGTCTTTAGGGTATAATCCCTACCATCCCACACACTTCTTCGGGGCACCACCGGTTCGGTCGGCTTAGGGGCGCAGCATCCGGACCCGTTTCAGTCTTCCCAACCACCACTAATTCCCCCCACTGGACTGCCAGCTGTGATGCGCTGAACCACATTTCTTTTCTTTCTTTATCTTATGCTTACAGGTGATCTGTTACACGTCTTCTCTGTTCTGTTGTACTATTTTTTGTTATAGTTTATATTTGTTGTTATTTACCTGTAAGCGCTCGCATACCGCCCCCTAACACTGTATGCGGGGACATTGAAGGTTCTTAAATTCTTTTTCATATTATGTAGAGTCGTTCACAAAAAAATTAGATTCTTGCGAGAGCTCCGAAGGGGTGACATTAAGTCACCTATACCGGGGTGGGACAGGGTGGGTGAATCTTCAATGTCCACCAGTTGACAGTCCTTCCACTGAGAGCTACTGAGAGTCACTGAGAGTTTCGTTGTAAACTCAATTTTCCTAACTAGGATGAAAAAGATTTTTTTTCAAATCAATGAGTAAGAGTTTTTTTACGACATATTTGTTCTACCATAGTAAAATGTTTCACTTCTTCAGTTGCAACCTACCCTGGTTAACACATAAGAAAATTAAATCTTCCTCAAGAAAGTATTTTTAGCTATATCAAATGGGAAACATTGTGCAAGTCATTCAAAGCTTTCTGTCTGTATCTTGTGTTTTCTCCAATAAAATTTAAAAAAAAATAGTTGTGAAGAATATATTAAAGTGTTCATAAAGAGAAGATTTTTCTCTAACCCTTGAATAAACCGCATCTTCCACGAGTCGTATCCAGAGGTGCAGGATTGTCGGCAAATAAGCCCACCGCTAACACACCTGGAGAAAAGAACAGATTATTCATTATATATATATTTTAATGTAATATAAGTAATATAGATACATAAATACATAACAATATTACATTTTAGATCATCATTGGTTATGTATACCTTATCAGAAAAGAGGAGTTCTTGTGTCTGATAAGGTAGCCACGATTCTTACATAGGTTTTATGTTGTAATAATATTTTTATATAGAATATAGATTTATCAATGTAATGTTTTAAAAAAAATATATTTAATTTATTTGTTCTGATTGGTTGACAATACAGCGCAGTTCAGAAGGGAGATTATTGTAGTTTTTTATGGCTTGGTAAATATAATTGTGTTGTTTTAAAATTTGGTGTAATAAATTGATTTCCATTTCTCATTAGTTTGTAAAATTCTTGGTATTATTTGTTTTTTTTTCTTTGCACATTTTTACAATGGAAGCTTGCTTAAATATGTCATTGACATTTGGTACTGGAAACAATTTAAGTAGTGACTGTTGAGAAGGTAGAATTTTTTTTTAGTATTACTTTTATGATGATTCTTTGTGAAACTTTTACATAATTTAGATTATTTTTATAGGATCCTCCCCAGCCTATGATTCCGTAGATAAGCAAAGAGTGGACAAGGGCACAGTACATATTTTGATTGTTTTCACATTTAAAATATTTCTTAAACTAACAAATATATATATACATATTTCCTGATTCTCTACAGTAATATATACAGTAATGGCCTTAATTTTCTATTTTTAAGGAAATCCTGTCTCTTTCCTTTACGTATAGACGACCGTGAGGTAGAGTTCCGAGATAGGTATCAAAATACGCGTCTCGACATACACATGGCGGTACCAATTGATAAATTGCTGTTTCAATGACGTTTCAAATCAATCATCTTATGAATCAATACACAATCCAAAGAGCATGTGTTGCGTAGGTACTGTAGGTAGGTACCTTAGGTGGGTACTGAAGGTAGGTACTGCATATGCATCACATATTATTTACCTATAGGATAGCGTAAAATTTCGATTTATAATTTATTTATTTATAAAGTTCGAGTAGGTGTCATTCTGTACTTAAATCTTAATTATGATGGCTGTATATAGGATATGTTAGATTTCTACAATCAAGAGGGTGGTGAAATATCCCCTAATATTCTTCATTTGAGACGGTAAACAAAATGTTTTATGATGTAAGAGGAATTCTTAAATGTATCTACTGTTTTAGAAATTCCATTCAATAACACCATTCTATTTGTGATGCTCGGCTGTGCTAGAATATCTGTTCCGCCGGGAGATATCTTGAGCAAGTCTTGGTGAATTGCATTTCAAGAGGAATAAGCTATCAACACAGTTACGCACTATCTTCAAAGCAAGTATCGCAAAATATTTAGAAAGTGTGGTTGCTAGGCTAAATCTATTTATTCGTTGCCTCGGAAAATTCCGTAGATAATTGTAAATAGTTCAAACTTCTGACATTTACCACGCATTCTGAAGGCAGTATGCTACACTAGCGCCTCCCAGCGGCGCGAGTTCGGCGGGTTGGTTTTCATGCATATATTAAAAAATATTTATTTGAATACCGCACAGAGTCTCAACAGTCCCAACTGCTCCCAACCGCCTTGAGCCAGTGAGACTATGGCATCCCCAATTGGGGTCTGTAAAGCTTAAGGTAACGGGGAGGGGAAGGGTATGGGGAAGAAGAATGTGAGGGAGTACCTGGCTATTCGAATCTGTTCACCAAAAACGGCTAAAGCCATTTCAAGCAACGTTTCAATTCTGAATGGTGATCTTATAGAAGGGCGATACTGAGAGTATCTTCCACTCTGGAACGTGCTGCAATATACTATAAATGAATGAATTGAAATAACACAAATTCATCAAATAAAATTTACTTGCGCACGCCGGGATTTGAACATTATTGTACTCCTGAACAACTTATCTATTACACTGTATACGTGTAAAAGCCTTCAAGGTGTTAATAAATAAATAATTATATAAAGATAAATAATGAGTTACGAAAATTATGATGTTTGCTGCTTACCCCATATACCGCAGAATCCATGTACCGAGGAGGCACCGACTGGATCATCCACTTTCATCATGTCCACCAGCGGCATGGTGAGGCAAGCTATAGCCCCTCCTATCACCCCTATCAGTAGGGCCTCCCACGCGTGGTACAGGAAGCACCCGGCTAAAACACCATTTATTGCTCATGTTTATACTATCGAAATATATGTCAAAAATGGATCAAAGTCACTTTTTACGTAATGGGGCGACTTTCATATACCATTTTAATATATGTTAAATGTTGATCAAAGTCACTTTAAGGAATGGGTCGACTTTCATATACCATTTTTATATATGTTAAACATGGATCAAGTCACTTTACAGAATTAGGCGACTTTCATATACCATTTTAATATATGTTAAACATTGATCAAAGTCACTTTAAGGAATGGGTCGACTTTCATATACCATTTTAATATATGTTAAACATTGATTCAATTCACTTTACGGAATGGGGCGACTTTCATATACCATTTTAATGTATGTTAAACATTGATCAAAGTCACTTTAAGGAATGGGTCGACTTTCATATATCATTTTTATATATGTTAAACATGGATCAAAGTCACTTTACAGAATTAGGCGACTTTCATATGCCATTTTAATATATGTTAAACATGGATCAAAGTCACTTTACAGAATTAGGCGACTTTCATGTACCATTTTTGTATATGTTAAACATGGATCAAAGTCACTTTACAGAATTAGGCGACTTTCATATACCATTTTTATATATGTTAAACATGGATCAAAGTCACTTTACAGAATTAGGCGACTTTCATATACTATTTTTATATATGTTAAACATGGATCAAAGTCACTTTACGGAATGGGGCGACTTTCATATATCATTTTTATATATGTTAAACACGGAATGACACTTTATGGAATGGAGCGACTTTCATATACCATTTTAATATATGTTAAACATGGATCGAAGTCAATTTACGGAATGGGGCGACATTCATGTACCATTTTTATAAGATAACTAGCGGACGTGTACCCGGGGTTGCTAGGGTACACGTCAGCTAGTAAGCTTATAAAAATACTCGTATATGTTAAACATGGATCAATGTCACTTTACGGAATGGGTCGACTTTCATATACCATTTTTATAAGTTTGCTAGCTGACGTGTACCCGGCGTTGCTCGGGGGTCATAAATGTTTTGAGGTTGTCAATTCGAGTGTACCTGAAATATGGGTTCATTTTTAAGGTTACAATACATATTTTCGTAACAATAGAAAAAGTAAGTATTTGTTTTACTTAATCGTGCCATGTCTCTGTTGGGTGTCCTCGACTTCTTCTATCTTTGACTTTCACGCTATAAATTTTCTTTTCACCCCTTTATTTTTCATCACTTCTTTATTACTTCATCACTCACGCCATATTTTACCACGCTTAAGTATTTCATTCATTTAATCGTGCCATGTCTTCCTCCGGCTTTTTCTACCATTCTAACCACCCTCTAAACACTCTTGACACTAATAAGAACAAACTTTGAAATTTTCAGTGAATTATTCAATTCGTAAAAACACAAAGTTCTTCATTATTATTAATAGATGTTTTTTGGTTTAACCAAAGATATAAGATATATCAGTCAAACCCTTATATGATGATTGAACCTCCCCTCCCAGAGACCAGAGCCAACCGCGCTAACAATTGAGCCAAATCCCGATTGGGATTGGGATTAGGACCAACATTTATTTCGTATACTAACTGCTGTAATGTTATCCAATTACAGAGACATGCGTATATGTCATAGTGTTTATGCGTGAATGCCACCAAAAGTTGATAGAATGCATTGTCGCCGACAAGGAGTCTATCTGCGATCGGATATCGAGAAGTGATTTAATTCCCACGTTCAAGGTATGCATTCACGAAAACCAAATCTAAATTCAATTATATCTATTCAAAAACAGTTTCACAAGCCGACCATCATAGCTAGAAACCAATTAATTTGACACTCATTTTCAAAACGTGCTTTCAAAACACTTTCCTCTGAAAAAAATTAAGCAAAAATTGGACAATGCTGGTGGCAAGAATTTTGCAAATATCATTCTTACGTTCAACATTCAACAGCTCGGAATGAGTTTCCTCCCTCCCACTGTACGGGTCTCTTCAAGACAAGTTAACTCATTACATTCCTCGAAAAGACTCTCTACACAGCATACTCAAAGATGATAAATATACATAGGCCTTCTTCATTAGAATTTAATTTATCCTTTACAATTTTCCATAGGCCCCGTGTGATATTATTTACAAAAATAAAATAAAACATTTTCAGAGGCAGACTTAGGACGGATGGATTTTAAACAATTCATCAAATTTAAAAGTTGATTTTTAAGTTCTGTGAGGGTTCTATTCAAGTTCTGTTATTATATCATTATTGGCCAATTGTTTCACAAAACTGAAATAATAACAGAACTTAAATAGATCCTTCACAAAACTTGAAAATCAACATTGAAAATTGATGAATTATTCAAATTCTGTGAAACAATTCGTCCTTAGTATCTGTATGGAGGTAGTTTAAAGAATTCCTCAAACATTGCGAAATTAACAAAATAATGATAATGATAATTTATATTTATTTACCTGTTATAGAAACAAGAGCTCCTAGAACACTGTTGATGAGGTCTATCAAATCCAATTTTCCCTTGAAACGGGCCAAGGAGTAACTGCAAGCAATACAATCATAACGGCTGTTGGTATAGAGCATAGACATATGAATATTTATGTCTGTGGTATAGAGGCATTTTACTGTGATATTATATGCAACACAAAACATTTTTCTTTACTAATGGACCATTGTCAATTACAATTTATTACATGTTACACGAAATTAATACAAGGAGAAATGTTACAATACAGGACAATCAAAAAAATTACAGATACGACAAAAATGAGGCACAAAAACAATAAAGATAATGTCAAGTCAAGACAGGAACAAGGTTTTGATAGAGTTCTCGACTTCTGTCACATCAATAAAAAATATTACTTGCGTAATGACTGACAAAAACCATTACGAATTGCACCAAAAACTTCAAGGTACAAAAGTACAAGTGTTGCCATTCTGGAGATTGGATAATAGTATCCATAATTTGTGGAATATAGATTGAGGAAAAGCAAATCATTCTATGATAATAATTAAATGATAATAATTCTATGATAATCGCTTATCATTATATGATAATCGAACTATGATTATCATTCTACTATAATCATTCTATGATAATCAGTCTATGATAATCATTCTACGATAATCATTATACGATATTCATTCTATGATAATCATTCTACGATAATCATTCTACGATAATCATTCTATGATAATCATTCTATGATAATCATTCTATGATAAATCGTCTGATCTATTTACTAATAATTTGAGTAATTCTTATAGTCTTATAATCTTCTTATAATCCTCTAACTTCTCCATTCTCTTCTTGCAACCCTAACTATTTCTTCATCAATTGTATTATTTTTCTTTTCCATATCATAGTAATGTATAGATTCAGTTCAAACTGTAAAATTCACCCTCCATAACACTGGGTCATCCCTAGCATGGAGGGTGAAATATCACAAAAACCATATGTACCCTCTAAATCTTGTATTAATAAAATAAAATAAAAATAAATAATCATTCTATGATAATCATTCTGGACATTGGAGAATAGTATTCATAATTTGTGGAATGTAGATTGAGGAAAAGCAAATCATTCTATGATAATAATTAAATGATAATAATTATATGATAATCGCTTACCATTCTATGATAATCATTCTATGATAATCATTCTACGATAATCATTCTACGATAATCATTCTACAATAATCATTCTACGATAATCATTCTACGATAATCATTCTACGATAATCATTCTACGATAATCATTCTACGATAATCATTCTACGATAATCATTCTACGATAATCATTCTACGATAATCATTCTACGATAATCATTCTACGATAATCATTCTACGATAATCATTCTACGATAATCGTTCTATGATAATCGTTCTATGATAATCATTCTATGATAATCATTCTACGATAATCATTCTATGATAATCGTTCTATGATAATCATTCTATGATAATCATTCTATGATAATCATTCTATGATAATCATTCTATGATAATCATTCTATGATAATCATTATATGATAATCATTCTATGAATATCTTTCTTTGATAATGATACCATGCTAATCATTCGAAGCCCAATTGGGCGTTAATGAATGATAAACAAAGTAAAAAAATCGAAGTAAAATTTGAGTTCATTGAATCAGATTTCACGCGGGAATAACGTACAGACATCCGAAATAAGTAAGTTTAATGCAAGTTTGAGTAATATATTTCTATAATAGTGATTTGTTTCTGGGGGTATTATGCCGTGTTGCGCTAACTCCTTCTTTAGCCAACGTTTCGGACAATATTGCAGTGTCCATCATCAGGGTAGATGTGTAATGTAAACGTAATAATTTTGGCCTTGAAAATCTCAAATCATACCGAATATGTTTCTAGTTTTGTAATGGTAAAATAGGAGTAAGTTTTGCATAATAGAGCTAGAATTGAATTGGAGATTTACAGGAGACTTACACGAGACCGAATATTCCTCCTCCAAAGGACCCGATCATAGTCATGACCGCGGCTCTAGCAGCATACTGCCACTTTGCTCCGCTCACCTGGAAGCAATCATTAAATCATATTATTTATATAGACATATATACCAGCTGACGTTTAACCCGCGTTAATCGGGGTCATAGAGCAAAATTTTAAGGTTGTGAATAATTTTGGCGTACTCCAATTCATCGTGCCATGTCTTTCTCTTCTGCCAGGCCGAGAGCCGAATATTTTTTTACGTGACTTCTTTACTCAGTCATGTCGTTAAGGCGATGCACTACGTCGTGTAATATTTTAAATTGAGCCGCTATCAATAACAACCCTTACGTAGATGGCGATAAGGTTTAAATTCCCGCTTAACACCATCCGCCTGTTTTGATTTATGCAAGAAAAAAACATGGCCAAAAAGTGCCTTTTATTTTATTTTGTGGATGTTCAAGCATAAATATTTATTTTTTTCCGATCATTTTATAAATAACTTAATTTGCCACATTATACAATAAAATCATATCCGAAAATGGGTTCGTAAGTAGGAGATTTTGAACTTTAAAGCAGTTTTCATAGGCCTTTACATTATTTTTTTCTGGGCTTATAAAAAGACTAATCTAAAAAGTACTCGATTATTTTAAAGGCCAAAATGTATTCTACTCGCAGTATTTAATTAAAGCATCTGAAACATTTCTAGGCGACCAAATTTTCAAACCAAAAACACATGATTTTGCATTACTACGTATGTCATCGCCTTAAGACGACATAAGACTCTTTAGCGGGAGTTTGCTCGACGCTCACATTTTAATTATTTCTGATAAACGTATTACTAAAATCTCAAATGTTTCTAGAGGGATCACTACGGACGTAAGTTATTTATATTTAAGAATAATAAAAATAATTACGATTAAAATATTACATGTTAAATTGGTTTTATTATTTTGTAAAACGTTTTTGAATTATAAAATTAGCGGTAAGCAACAGATTTTATTTTTTTACACGATGAATTGGTAACTTCCCGAGAGATCCCTCTAGAAACAATTGACATTTTAGTTAATTAACTCCACGGAAAGATGATGTTGTCGGCCTGCTAGGGCAAAGTCGACCGTCGGTCCGTCCATTGCGTCGGGCCGCGCGCCCAATATTGCTTAAACACGACTTCATCACTTATGTCGTTAAGATTCACTATATTTTAGAGATTTGCTAAAGCAAATTCAACCGTAGGTCTGTCCAATACACCAGGGGTGCGCATCGCATATTTTTGTGCATGGCTTCTTCGTTTACGTCGTTAAGATTCTGATTTTATTTTAGGGTATTGTCCTGTCTGAAGGGATTTTGTGAAGTTAAGCTACAGGGTTTTCCAATAAGAGGTGTTATTTTGATATCCAATCGTAAAAGATCAATGGTTTCGTTGCTTGTGTGGCACGTAGCACCGTTTTGTTGAAATTAAACGTTGTCCAGATCAATACCATCCAATTGCGGCCATAAAAAAATCATTAATCATCTCTCGATAGCGCAATCCATTCACCGTAACTGTTGCTCCAGCCTCATTTTCGAAAAATTAAGGTCCAATGACTCCGCCGGACCATAAACCACAACAAACAGTCACACGTTGAGAATAGAAAGGCTTTTCAACAATAACTCTTGAGTTTTCCGAGCCCCAGATGCGACAATTTTGCTTGTTGACGAAGCCACCGAGGTTGAAATGGGCCTCATCACTCAAGATGATTTGCATTTGATTCACTCAACTGAATTTTAATAATTTCAATGCATTGTTAAAACATGTATCGTTCCATTTTTATTAATAACGTAGTTTCTACTTGTCAAATGTCAAAAAATGACAGCTTCAAAAGTAACATCTACTGAAATAGCGGGCTATTCAAAATAACACCTCTCATTGGAAAACCCTGTATTATGCGGTATTCACATTAAAAAAAACAATTCAATGATTTCGATTGAATAAGAATAACTGTAGTCTGCGGAGACCTATGTCAACCAGCAACCATCCCAAAATAGTCTATGAAACACTCCCTGAAATTGATTTACAAAACTAAGGACCTAAAGATAGTACACTCTTCTAGGGCCCATAGATTCACAGTGGCGTTCATAAAATAATCAAATTATAAATGGGCAATTTATTTTCTTGACAAATTTGTTCGTCTAAGTAATAATTCACAAGTAACCAACAAAGATAATTTTTAACCTAATTAATTGTCTGGTAAAATTTGAGATTCATTCTTAATTTGGAAATGAAAAAAAAGCATTTCGTGATAAAACAGAAGAATGATGCAGATAACATCTTTGAAATGTGATAGAGTCATGCAAAAAAAACTTGCATTGAAACCCAACATAACTAAAAGATAGTTTTTTTTTATCAATTTCCAAAAGGGTACTGATTTATACGGTTACCGAAAAAATGCACCTTATCTTCTCTACTAAATAGTATAAAATCAAGTCGCTTCTGTCTGTTTGTACGCTTAGTTCTTCTAAACTACTCAACAGATTTTGAAAAGATTTTCACTATCATTTGGAGAATTTCTTTCGGAAGATTTTTGTATTTAAAACGTGCATATTATATTTGAAAAAAGTAGAGAAAAGTCTATGTTTTGGAATCAAGTCGTAAAAAATATATTTTCGGGCGCTTACATTGCTAACGCTGGCTAAACCATATGAGATACATCAAAACAATGTACTACGGAATTGTATATCTTAATAATGTCTACAGAAAAGTCCATTATAGTATATGTCTATCTCTTAAGGATAACCTCCAGAAACGCTGGGTACACGTCAGCTAGGAAGATAAAAGACAAATTTGTTAAACCATATTTTGTTAAAACATATTTGTCTAACAAATTTTAAAAAAACTAGGGCGCTGCAATCACAACACCAAGGTGGTTTAAGAAAGGATGTAATTTTATCCTACAAGTAAATGTTTCGTATTTTCAGAAAGAAGATTTACATCATTAAAAATGTAATTTTAAATTGAAATTTGTTATTTTTAACGCTACCGTTTTACCGGTTGTGGTAGACACCTCAATAGTAGAATATGTCAAGTTCATGTAAAGTCACTGTAAAATCTCTTTTTTTAATTACATAAAGGTTAGGTTAGTACGTCGTGGTGACATTGGACACCTGAAAATCATCATAGTTGAGAAACAGCGATTACTTGTGTTGATTAGGTACGCCTATTGTTTTAGCGAAAAGCGACACAGGATGTAAATGTTAATCAAATATTTGAAAAAAATGACGATATGTAGATAGGTACTTACGTTGTTTTTATTATTCAAAATTTTCATTTTTAAGTTTTTGAGTTCATAAAAAAATATGTGTTGTTTTTGAAAAAAATAGCAAAGTAAGCTCAGAAAATTAGTAAAAACACGTTTTGTTCTGTTATAGGTATGACAAAATTCACACTGTATCTTTAAATGCAACTTAAGAATTTGAGAGATTTTTTCTCTATTTCCAACGAGTCGTGTTTTATTAAATATTTTCACCATTTTCGCTTAATTATTATCGTTTTTTAATATTACCGCGCTCCCTTTAACATTCGTATTTACATATATCTCCCTTTCAAACCACTTTTTAACGCTTACTACAGAGTCAAATCCTAATTGGATGGTACCGAGATTAATTTCGTATATTAACTGCTGAAATATTTTATAACGTTATGCAATTTAGAGAAATGCGTGTGTGTGCGTAATTTCTGCCAAAATTGATATAACGCAGTGTCATCAACAACGAATCTATCTGTAGAATTTCAGCTTGGATTCCGGGAAGTGGGTTGATTTCCACTTGAAATTGAAATTAAAATAGATGTTTTAATAGTAGGAAAAACTCGTCATTCTATATCGTACGGCTCTGTACTCAAACATCTTCAATAATGTCCAGAGTTCAATCCGCGGCACACCCGCAGTTAGACGATTGGTCTTCATCAGACTTCGGGTCTCGCGATGTGATAGCGTGACCGCCAAACCACCCAAACCACCGGTGAATCGAGGCCAGCCCGGTCAAAGGGGATACAAACTGCTGATAATAATAATCAAATGTCGTGCCAAGTGGGCGGCAGGGAGGGGTGAGGTTAAAAACTACGGCACGGAATCGCAAGTCCCTGAATAAGGCATGAACTTAAGGTCGATAATGCGGGAGAAGTTTCCGCATACGATTATTTATGTATGATGGCGATGGAGTCATCAGACGTCATCGTGACTTGAAGAATTAGACTTGGCAGAGGTTTCTGTGATAGCCTGTATTGTGTCTGCTTATATTGTTCATATTATGTGCACTTGTTATTGAGCTTTAGAAATTGGGAAGTACCCTAACCCTAAAATGATTTATCGGGCAATTAATACACTTGACATTGATTTAAGGTAAACCTCTGGGATTCCGTTATAGTTTATGATAAACGGGCTTCCTCCCGTGGGTCATCTCCATTATTGGGAAATAACAGTAATTACCACAATGAAACTCTGGGAAGGTTATAAGAAAATTTTCGGTGTTAAAATTATGAAAGGAAATTTACGTATTAAAAAAATGCATTATATTTATTAGTTTTTTCTTAATTTCTCATTTTATAAAAACTATAATACATTAATTGATTTAAAAGTATTATCTTCTTATTCAATGATATAATAATATATGCTTAAATACACCTTTATACCTAACCGTATTATTATTAATTTTTGTTGTTGTTATATGAACATTTAAAGCTTTTTTATTGTTTTCTGTACACACTAAACCGTAAAAGTATGTAAGAGCCAATAAGAGCGTTGATGATTAATAAAATAAAATAAGGAATTGCTATGTATTTATTATTGCTTAGTACTTAAATATTGGCTTTCTTTAAATAACTGATGCGATCCCATTCCTCCGGGTCTTTTAAATAAAAGGATGTAGAAGAACTTCTGAGAGCGAAAAATGTATGAGGGGTGGGTAGGAATCTAGGGTCAGCGTTTCTAGGAGTGAGGGGCGTATGAATCTGGGGTCAATGTGTCTAGGAGTGAGGGATGTATGAATCTGGGGTCAGTGTGTCTAGGACTGAGGGACTTATGAATCTGGGGTCAGTATGTCTAGGAGTGAGGGACGTATGAATCTGGGGTCAGTGTGTCTAGGAGTGAGGGACGTATGAATCTGGGGTCAATGTGTCTAGGAGTGAGGGACGTATGAATCTGGGGTCAATGTGTCTAGGAGTGAGGGACGTATGAATCTGGGGTCAGTGTTTCTAGGAGTGAGGGACGTGTGAATCTGGGGTCAGTGTGGATATGAGTGAGGACGTATGAATCTGGGGTCAGTGTTTCTAGGAGTGAGGGAAGTATGAATCTGGGTCAGTGTTTCTAGGAGTGAGGGACGTATGAATCTGGGTCAGTGTTTCTAGGAGTGAGGGACGTATGAATCTGGGGTCAGTGTAGATATGAGTGAGGGACGTATGAATCTGGGGTCAATGTGTCTAGGAGTGAGGGACGTATGAATCTGGGGTCAGTGTTTCTAGGAGTGAGGGACGTGTGAATCTGGGGTCAGAGTGTCTGGGAGTGAGGGACGTATTATTCTGGGGTCAGTGTAGATATGAGTGAGGGACGTATGAATCTGGGGTCAGTGTGTCTAGGAGTGAGGGAAGTATGAATCTGGGTCAGTGTGTCTAGGAGTGAGGGAAGTATGAATCTGGGGTCAGTGTGTCTAGGACTGAGGGACTTATGAATCTGGGGTCAGTATGTCTAGGAGTGAGGGACGTATGAATCTGGGGTCAGTGTGTCTAGGAGTGAGGGACGTATGAATCTGGGGTCAATGTGTCTAGGAGTGAGGGACGTATGAATCTGGGGTCAATGTGTCTAGGAGTGAGGGACGTATGAATCTGGGGTCAGTGTTTCTATGAGTGAGGGACGTGTGAATCTGGGGTCAGAGTGTCTGGAAGTGAGGGTCGTATTATTCTGGGGTCAGTGTGGATATGAGTGAGGGACGTGTGAATCTGGGGTCAGTGTGGATATGAGTGAGGACGTATGAATCTGGGGTCAGTGTGTCTAGGAGTGAGGGAAGTATGAATCTGGGTCAGTGTTTCTAGGAGTGAGGGACGTATGAATCTGGGTCAGTGTTTCTAGGAGTGAGGGACGTATGAATCTGGGGTCAGTGTAGATATGAGTGAGGGACGTATGAATCTGGGGTCAATGTGTCTAGGAGTGAGGGACGTATGAATCTGGGGTCAGTGTTTCTAGGAGTGAGGGACGTGTGAATCTGGGGTCAGAGTGTCTGGGAGTGAGGGACGTATTATTCTGGGGTCAGTGTGGATATGAGTGAGGGACGTGTGAATCTGGGGTCAGTGTGGATATGAGTGAGGACGTATGAATCTGGGGTCAGTGTGTCTAGGAGTGAGGGAAGTATGAATCTGGGTCAGTGTTTCTAGGAGTGAGGGACGTATGAATCTGGGTCAGTGTTTCTAGGAGTGAGGGACGTATGAATCTGGGGTCAGTGTAGATATGAGTGAGGGACGTATGAATCTGGGTCAGTGTGTCTACGAGTGAGGGAAGTATGAATCTGGGTCAGTGTGTCTAGGAGTGAGGGAAGTATGAATCTGGGGTTAGTGTAGATATGACTGAGGGACGTATGAATCTGGGGTCAGTGTTTCTAGGAGTGAGGGACGTATGAATCTGGGTCAGTGTGTCTAGGAGTGAGGGAAGTATGAATCTGGGGTTAGTGTAGATATGAGTGAGGGACGTATGAATCTGGGGTCAGTGTTTCTAGGAGTGAGGGACGTATGAATCTGGGGTCAGTGTGTCTAAGAGTGAGGGTCGTATGAATCCATCCCGCGCACTGCAGAGCAAGGCGATGGGTCGATCTTCTGACTGAAGAGGTCAAAGAGTCTCCCTTAACCGGCCTCTACCGATCCGGCCATCCAAGCTCTTGGTGGACAGACAAGATCTAAACAAACCATAGCCAATAAACTCAATCTCAATCTAATCTCATCCCACTCAGTTTCCCAATCGCACATTCATCTCTTCACATGCGCAGTGCTTCAGTGATTTCTCCTTTGAAATCTTCAACCTTAAGGGTCAGCTCTTTTGACGTTCTCTTTTTAATGTCCATTATGACAAGCCGAGGAAGGCGAAATCGATAATTGCGATCCAGAAGAAGACCGTGGGAGAGCAATTGGAGAAGGAAATCCCACCCTTGGAATTAGAGCAGTCGAGGGCACCTACCATTGTCCCGAACCGTTTCAAAGACCAGATGAGTTGGTCTATCGGTTCTCACGTCAAGACTCTACTTTTTTAATAAAGTTTTACTACATATCAAACAGATCGACCTTAACCAATCTATCCCTGTACGAAAATTATATAACAAATGCACTTGCTAATAGACAACAAGTCGATTCTATATATAATGATTTCAGCAAAGCGTTTGATAAGGTTTGCCATAAAATTCTTGTTAGCAAACTGGCGAAAATTGGCATAACCGGTAACGTACTATCCTGGTTTAAGAATTATCTGTCTAATCGAGAACCTACTGTCTGCATTAAAGGTCAACTGTCCTACACTTTTACAGCTACAAGCGGTGTGCCCCAGGGATCACATCTAGGACCCATTCTTTTCAACATATTTATAAATGACGTTACAAATGTATTTAAGATAAGATTTATTATTTAAATAAATAGATTAATAAATAAAAAATATATTAAATATATAGATTTTTTTATTTTAAGACAATATTACCAAAATGTCATAGCATAAAATAAAAATAAAACCTACACGTAACACACAAAACCAACATAAACACACATCACTCACAAACACACAAGATTATTTTCATTGTATTATTTTTTTAATTTTAAATGTATTATTATGTATTTTTATTTTTAATTTTAAATTTATTATTTTCTTTTCAAATTTACTATCTTCTCTTTAAATGTAATATGTAGATTAGATTTTCATATTATAAAATGAAGGCCTCAGCACGGGCAAGCCACCCAGTGAGGCCTACATTACTGGAAAACATAAATTGTAACAAAATAATGTACCAAATAAAATAAAATAAAATTTAAACGTGTCTTTATTTTGATGTTCGCAGATGATATGAAAATTTACCGAATTATCGACAATATTAATGACTGCTTATTATTACAATCAAATCTCATTAGCTTTTCTGATTGGTGTATCCTAAATAAGTTAACCCTCAATGTAAAAAAGTGTCAAGTCATGAAATTTTATAGGAAGAAAAACCCATTGATTTTCACATACTGTATGAATGATCAAGTCTTAGTATCTGTACCCGGAATAAAAGACCTGGGGATAATATTTGACACCAAATTAACATTTATCTCCCACATTAACAATATAACCACTAAAGCGATGCAAATGTTGGGTTTCATATTAAAAACTTCAAAAGATTTCAAAAATTTAAAAACTTTAAAAATATTGTATTCATCAATTGTCAGAAGCCATTTAGAATTCAACTCAACCATTTGGAATCCATTTTAAAATATTCATGAAAAATCTATCGAGCGAATCCAACATAAATTTTACGTAACATAAATTATAGATTAGGTATTCCTATTGAAAACATTAACTACACCTCACTGTTGAAAGTCATGGGCCTTGCCACATTAAAAGAAAGAAGAATATGTTCTGATCTCTTTTTTCTTTATAAAATTGTTAATAACATGTTTGACTCCCCTGAACTCCTTAGGTTGATCGACTTTCATGTGCCTAGTAGAACGGTCCGTCAGAAGGTACCTTACCATTGTAACATTGCAGGTACCATAGCAGAAATAAATTCAGTAATGAACCGACTACACAGTGCAGGGAATAAATATTGCGTGAACACTAACGGTACTGAATGTCTATCAGCCTATAAACACATTATTATTAAATCTGTATGTCAAATATGAACTTGGCAAACATTAAACGGAGTATGTGCGAACTATTTCCACTACTCTACAAATTACGTTTAAATAAATAAATAAATAAATATTATAATACTTAGTTTAATATAACTTAATATTATGGTACTTTGTTTAATATTATAATACTTGACTGAATATTGTAATACTTAATTTAATATTATAATACTTGGTTTAATGTTGTGGTACTTGACTTAATATTGTGATACTTGGTTTAATATTATAATACTTAACTAAATGTTTTTCTATTAGACTTTTTGTCGTTTCTTATCCTAATCTTGCGTAATAGAGATTGTTAATTAGAGTTACATAGTTTATAGGCTAATGTAAACAACAATTTCATCCTTTTTTATTCAATTGTTTTGGAGGATATTGGCAGATCATATATTTTTATTTCATTTACTTAAATTTCATGTTACCTACGTTTCGTAAACTCTTGTTTCATGTTACCTATATTTTGTTAACCTATGCATTGTTCAATCTTATATTTTAAGTAATCTGTATATTCTTATATATTATGTAAACTCTTTATTGTTATTGTATTTAAAAAACATAATTGCAATGTATGTAAAAGCCCTATGGGCGTTTAAATGAAATAAAAATGATATAAATGAATAACATACTTCCCTTCGACACGTTTTTAAGTTCTCAATATAACTTAAATATAACTTAAAAACGTGTCGAAGGGATATCACCATATAGTAATCTAGTATTCTAGTATTATATATAATCTTTAGTCAGATGCCGAGTTGTTAAAATAATTATATCAAATTCTTTAGATAGAAAAAATCGCAAAGCATGCTCCTAAAATATAAAAAATGGTAACCGGATAACTCATCAAAATGACAATTCAACACACTTATAAAAAGTGTTATAAAGTTATGAAAAGTCATGTATCAAAAACTAGGTTAAATAGGTTAAATATGTACGAGTAACTATTTGACCTAGTTCTTGTTTCATCACTTTTAAATGACTTTATATCACCTTTTAAAGATGTGTTGAATTGTCATTTTGAAGATTTTTAATGGAACCATAAAAAATACGTTTCTCCATAAGGATAAGAAATAGTACTTAACATTAAAATTAATAACTTTTTCGTTAACTGTGAGCGAATATCTTTAACATCAAAATTAATGACTTTTTCGTTAATTAGAAACGATTCCGGTCTTGCTTAAGGATAAGGAATTGTCCTTAACCTTAAAATTAACGAATTTTTCGTTAACTGCGATTGCAGTTCTCTCGGATAGCAAAACAGTAGTTTATTTTAAGGTAAAGGACAATTCCTTATCGTTAAATAGAACCGTAATCGCCCTTCAGAGCTCATACCCCGTAAGTGCTGCCAGAGTTGAAGGCGAGCCAACCCCACCAGAGCACGAAGAGGCCCAGAACTGCGTTGACAGGGGAGCCCGGGGGCAGGGCTGCGCGCCCGTTGGAGTAGCGTCCGATGCGGGGGCCCAACATGGCGGCGGAAGCGAAGGCTGCGGAACCACCTGTAAAATTACCCCTTTGATAAACCTTGTTCAAATCAAACCGATAAAGACTAAATTATGTTTTTTGTAATTTATTTTAGAGTCCAAACTGCTCCCAGTGAGACAGTGAGACTATGGCAACTCCAATTGGGGTATATTGTGGGGCTTAAAGTAGTGGGGAGGTGAAGGAGATGTGAAGAAGAAGATGGGGGAGTACCTGGATATTCAGATCTTGTCACCAAATACGGCTTAAGCCTTTCAAGCAACTTTTTCACTCTGCAATTTGGTCTTACAACAAGGCGATACTGAGTGTACCGTAATGGTGCCACTCTGTGGAACGGTTAGTAAAGTACAGGGTTTTCCAATGTTATTTTGAATTACCCGCTATTTCTTTAGATGTTACTTTTGAAGCTGTCATTTTTTTGACATTTCACAAGTAGAAACTACGTCATTGATAAAAATGGAACGATACACGCTTCAACAACGCATTGAAATTATTAAAATTCACTTGAGTGAATCAAATGCAAATCATCTTGAGTGATGAGACCCATTTCCACCTCGGTGGCTTCGTCAACAAGGAAAATTGTCGCATCTGGGGCTCGGAAAACCCAAGAATTATTGTTGAAAAAACTTCTTATCCTCAACGTGTAACTATTTGGTGCGGTTTATGGTCCGGCGGAGTCATTGGACCTTACTTTTTCGAAAATAAGGCTGGTGCAACAGTTACGGTGAATGGATTGCGCTATTGAGAGATGATTAATGATTTTTTATGGCCGGAATTGGATGGTATTGATTTGGACAACGTTTACTTTCAACAAGACAGCGCTACGTGCCACACAAGCAACGAAACCATTGATCTTTTACGATTGAATATCAAAATAACACCTTCTATTGGCAAACCCTGGATATATTATTTATAATGAATAAATTGTGAAATAACACAATTTCATTAAATAAAATTTACGTGCGCAAGCCGGGGTGCACACCTTTTTTCTTGGCACTTTTTTCTGTCTTTTTAAGATGGATTTCTGATGTTTGTACTCGTCGTGTCGTGTGCCGCCAAATCCGCGGTAGATTTGCTAGTAGCTCACCGCGCTTGCCATGCTGCAACATACTAAAATATATTTTATTCGCTTGGCAAAGAAATAACATTTCTTAATATTATTCTAGCATGTCGTTTGGTCACGTGTTTATTTTATCTTTGAAAAAGCTCGTTGCTAAATTCCATGTCAATTGTCATAGTACCATATTTATTAACACGAAAGCCTCATATGACTACATTAATTTTGTTGTAAACTAGCTGACGTGTACCCGGCGTTGGGGGGTTATCCTTAGGAAATAGACATATACCGTCACGGACTTTTCTGTAGGCATTTTTAAGATATACAATTCCATAGTACATTATTTTGATATATCTCATGAGGTTTAGCCAGCGTTAGCAATGTAAGCGCCCGAAAATATATTTTTTCCGACTTGGTTACAAAACATCGACCTTTCTCTACTTTCCATAAATGTAATATGCGTGTGTTATTTACACAAAACTTCCGGAAGAAATTCACTAAAAGTCTTTATCATAAATATTCTACATTAGGTATATATTTTCATAACATTAGATAGAATAAAAATCTCTGAATACCAACAGGTCTCCTGGGAAACTACGTAGGATAGATGCATACAATTCTATACAAATAAATATAACACCTTATCTGGTAAGACTGTACAATTTACAAAAATAATATTTTGCATAAAACAAGTGAATTATTATGAAAATAGTCTCAGGCGGCGGACGGCGGGCAATTGGCATTTCACCCCTGGCACACTAAGGCCGTTCATACATGGAGATACTTACAAGCGACTCGTGAGAACCCGCCGTACGTTGCTAGTGTTCGTACACGATGCTACCCTGTCTAAAATTTACCGAAGTGTGGTTTATGATTGTAAAATATAAAGAAAACAAGAGCATTGTCTTCATCGCTAGAGTCACTTGAAATTAACTCGACGGCTGCACGTGAAAAATGATAAAGTTCACAATATTGCGGGTAGCATTAAAGAGTAGCATATCGGTAGGCTACTTGTGGTAGCGTCACAGTCACGTAGCTTGTAGATATCTCCACGTACGTAGGGACTAAGAAATAATAGGTTGCGGGAGAATGGCATTCCAAGGGTTAATTACTAGATAGGTACAGACTATGATCCAGATTTCTATTCATGGGGAATTTTAAAAGAACGAATGTCTGCCAATAAGGGATGGTTGATGCGTTATTGCGAAAAGAATACAAATAAATATGTGTTTACCATATTTAGGGATTTCTCGCAAAATCGTTTAAGGTGACTAGACTACCATCCTATTTTAGTACAGATTTCTAGTTTTGAGGAGTTTTAAAACGGTTGTCAAAAACTCCATTACCCTTTCTTGCTGGACAATGCTATATATACTACGTGTTACAAGAGGTCCTTGTTAACAGTCACAATTGTGTCAATGATTAAAAAAATCATTGGAGAGCGATACAACATCAAAATTTGTCACTCCAAATAAACGTAGAATCCCTGGTTAAAGTTGGTCGAGTAAATCCTGATACACGCTGTATAATTTTGACTAATTATTTTGTTTTATGAAGAATAGATACCTATTAAATGGACTGGTCCTGACCCTGCTATGTCCACCGCCCCCATGTTGTACAGGAAGCCGTGTTCGCCCCACACCCAGCCCGCTGGGATGCAATACACCAGAGTGTTGAGAAGGGAAAAGATGCAGTAAGCTTTGAAGTCAGTTCTGCAAATAGAAAGGAATTTCAAATTATTATAAGCATTAATAACTCGCCTGAAATATCCATACAAATTAAAAATATCTCCCGAGTAAAAATAAATGCCGCCGACGGGAATTGAACCAGGGGCTCTGGACCACTGAGCTACGTCGGCTTATTCCCAAACCCGCCGAATAATTCAATACGTACAAGTACTTCAATCGACAATTACTGCCTATAATATTTTTTTCCACTTGTAAACAACCAAATTTATTTTTGTAGGGAAGGCTTTGTTAGTGCTGAATTTCCCACTAGATGGCGTCGAGATAATTATCGAGATGTTTATCATTAAAAAAAAAAAAAAAAATTATTAGGATATGCGGTGAACAACGAACTGGGCTGGTCGAGGGCACCCTCCACTTTCTCACAATGTTTTAAGGACCTGGGGGTCTGTCACAGTGAAATCCATAACTTTACTATTAATTAATTACTTTTAAGAGGTCTTTAGTTATTCGATCCGGATAACGTTTATTTTTCGTTCAATAGTAGATATTCAAAAGTAAATAAAATGTTCAAGGAGCTAAATTGGCTAACGGTGAAACAGATGTTAACCTTGAACACAATGATATTTGTACACAAAATAGTAAACAACCTGCTACCCAAATATTTTTCGAATAAAATTGTATACAACAAGGACATACACAAACATAAAACAAGGACGTGCAATGAAATCAGGCTACCAAAAAAGGACAAGGCGAATACTCAGAATAGGTGATATTTTGAGAGGTGTTATTTTGAATAGCCCGCTATTTCGGTAGATGTTACTTTTGAAGCTGTCATTTTTTGACATTTGACAAGTAGAAACTACGCCATTAATAAAAATGGAACGATACGCGCTTCAACAACGCATTGAAATGATTAAAATTCACTTGAGTGAATCAAATGCAAATCATCTTGAGTGATGAGGCCCATTTCCACCTCGGTGGCTTCGTCAACAAGCAAAATTGTCGCATCTGGGGCTCGGAAAACCCAAGAGTTATTGTTGAAAAGCCTCTCTATTCTCAACGTGTGACTATTTGGTGCGGTTTATGGTCCGGCGGAGTCATTGGACCTTACTTTTTCGAAAATGAGGCTGGAGCAACAGTTACGGTGAATGGATCGCTATTGAGAGATGATTAATGATTTTTTATGGCCGGAATTGGATGGTATTGATCTGGACAACGTTTATTTTACGAGAATTTTGCTCTATTTCAAACGAGTCGTGTTTTATTAAATATTTTCACCTTTTTCGCTTAATTGTTTTCATTTTTTAATATTAACGCGCTTCCTCCAACATTCGTATTTAGATATATCTCTTTCAAACTATCTTTGGACGCTTACTACGGAGCCAAATCCTAATTGGATGGTACCGAGATTTATTTCATATATTATATATAACTGTGAATTTTTTTACACCGTTATCCAATTTAGAGAAACCTTTGATAGAACTATATGAATAGTTCTATCAAAATTTTTGATAGAACGCATTGTCACGTCGTTGTCATTGTCGCAACAACGAGTCTATCTGCCGAGTTTCAGCTCGATCGGATTCCGGGAAGTGGAAGTTAATAGGATTTTAATAAACCGGCAATATTCATTTATGGCCGTGTGCTGTGTGCATGGACTGGTTGTGTGGTTGATAGGGTTGTGTGGTCGACATGGTTGTGTGGTAGACATGGTTGTGTGATTGACATGGTTGTGTGGTTGACATGGTTGTGTGGTTGACATGGTTGTGTGTTAGACATGGTTATGTGGTTGACATGGTTGTGTAGTTGACATGGTTGTGTGGTTGACATGGTTGTGTGGTTGACATGGTTGTGTGGTTGACATGGTTGTGTGGTAGACATGGTTGTGTGGAAGATGTGTTTGTGTGGTTGACATGGTTGTGTGGTTGACATGGTTGTGTGGTCGACATGGTTGTGTGGTCGTCATGGTTGTGTGGTAGACGTCATTGCGTGGTTGACATGGTTGCGTGGTTGACATAGTTGTGTGGTTGACTTGGTTGTGTGGTAGACATGGTTGTGTGGTTGACTTGGTTGTGTGGTTGACATGGTTGTGTGGTTGACATGGTTGTGTGGTTGACACAGTTGTGTGGTCGACTTGGTTGTGTGGTTGACATGGTTGTGTGGTTGAAATGGTTATGTGGTCGACATGGTTGTGTGGTCGTCATTGTTGTGTGGTAGATATCATTGCGTGGATTACATGGTTGTGTGGTTGACTTGGTTGTGTGGTTGACATGGTTGTGTGGTTGACATGGTTGTGTGGTCGACATGGTTGTGTGGTCGTCATGGTTGTGTGGTAGACATCATTGCGTGGTTGACATGGTTGTGTGGTTGACATAGTTGTGTGGTTGACTTGGTTGTGTGGTTGACATGGTTGTGTGGTTGACATGGTTGTGTGGTATTAATGGTTGTGTGGTTGACATGGTTGTGTGGTTGACATGTTTGTGTAGTTGACATGGTTGTGTGGTATACATGGTTGTGTGGTTGACATGGTTGTGTGGTTGACATGTTTTGTAGTTGACATGGTTGTGTGGTCGACATGGTTGTGTGGTCGACATGGTTGTGTGGTTGACATGGTTGTGTGGTTGACTTGGTTACGTGGTTGACATGGTTGTGTGGTTGACATGGTTTTGAGGATGACATGGTTGTGTGGTCGACATGGTTGTGTGGTTGACTTGGTTATGTGGTTGACATGGTTGAGTGGTTGACATGGTTGTGTAGTTGACATGGTTTTGTGGTTGACATGGTTGTGTGGTATACATGGTTGTGTGGTTGACATGGTTGTGTGGTTGATACGGTTGTGTGGTTGACACGGTTGTGTTACTGAAATGGTTGTGTGGTTGACATGGTTTTGAGGATGACATGGTTGTGTGGACGACATGGTTGTGTGGTTGACTTGGTTATGTGGTTGACATGGTTGTGTGGTTGACATGGTTGTGTGGTTGATACGGTTGTGTGGTTGACACGGTTGTGTTACTGAAATGGTTGTGTGGTTGACATGGTTGTGTGCCTTGACGGGGTTGCCCACGGAGAGGTCGATGAAGAAGTTGTTTGGCTAGTGTTTTGTCGTGTAATGACTGTAATTACCTCTCGGCCATGGCACCGCTGACGATGGTGGTGGCTGTAGTGGCGAAACTGAGCTGGAAGAGGAAGGCAGCGAACACGGGTCCCATGACGGGGTTGCCCACGGAGGGATCGATGCAGAAGCCTCCGATGGCGATGAAGGGGTTGGTCAGGGGGCCTTTGCCGAAAGACAGGCCATATCCGAACATCCAGTACGTCACACCTGTAGTAATCCTTTCATGTGGTAAGTAAGTAGGAAGAATTTAATAAATAAAAGCAAAAAAAGTATAATTTTATCGAGGAAAAAGATGATACTAATAAATCTAAACGAAACATCACAGAAATTGTGACTGATCTCTGTGTTACCTGGACAACGCCATAACTTAACCTAACCTTACCTAACCTAAAATAAACTAATATAACCTAACACATCCTAACTTAACCTTACCTAACCTAACCTAACCTAACCTAACCTAACCTAACCTTACCTAACCTAACCTAACCTAACCTAACCTAACCTATACTAACCTAACCCAACCCATCCTAACCCAACCTAACCTAAACTAACCTATCCTAACCTTACCTAACCTAACCTAGCCTAACCTAAACTATCCTAACCTCACCTAACTTAACCTATCCTTACCCAACCTAACCTAACCTAAACTGACTTAACTTAACCTAACCTATTCTAACCTATCATAACCTATCCTAACCCAACCTAACCTGAACTATCCGTCCCACTAACCCACTAAACTCTCTAAAAATAACATGAACCCTTACCTATCCCAACATACATGAACAAATTAAACTCAATAGCTCATTAAAAAATCAAATAGTTTAAAGAAACCTTGATAAATAATAAACAAGGTAAAAAACAGAGAACACCCAAAAGGAAAAAAAAAAAAAAAAACCTGAACTATCCTAACATATCCTAACTTAACCTATCCAAACCTAAACTAACCTATCCTTATCTAACCTAACCTATCCTAAACTAACCTAACCAAAACTATCCTAACCTAAGCTAACTAAACCTAAGAAAAATAGTACCTACCTCATTTGCATAGAGTAAATGGTAATAACGTCTCTTCTAGCCAGTAGTCTAGTCTGAAAAAATAGTACCTCCCTAATTTGCATAGAGTAAATGGTAATAACGTCTCTTCTAGCCACTAGTCCAGTCAGAGAAAATAGTACCTACCTAATTTGCATAGATTAAATGGTAATAACGTCTCTTCTGGCCACTAGTCCAGTCAGAGAAAATAGTACCTACCTAATTTGCATAGATTAAATGGTAATAACGTCTCTTCTAGCCACTAGTCCAGTCAGAGAATATAGTACCTACCTAATTTGCATAGAGTAAATGGTAATAACGTCTCTTCTAGCCCCTAGTCCAGTCAGAGAAAATAGTACCTACCTTATTTGCATAGAGTAAATGGTAATAACGTCTCTTCTAGCCACTAGTCCAGTCAGAGAAAATAATACCTACCTAATTTGCATAGAGTAAATGGTAATAACGTCTCTTCTAGCCACTAGTCCAGTCAGAGAAAATAGTACCTACCTAATTTGCATAGAGTAAATGGTAATAACGTCTCTTCTAGCCACTAGTCCAGTCAGAGAATATAGTACCTACCTAATTTGCATAGAGTAAATGGTAATAACGTCTCTTCTAGCCCCTAGTCCAGTCAGAGAAAATAGTACCTACCTTATTTGCATAGAGTAAATGGTAATAACGTCTCTTCTAGCCACTAGTCCAGTCAGAGAAAATAATACCTACCTAATTTGCATAGAGTAAATGGTAATTACGTCTCTTCTAGCCACTAGTCCAGTCAGAGAAAATAGTACCTACCTAATTTGCATAGAGTAAATGGTAATAACGTCTCTTCTAGCCACTAGTCCAGTCAGAGAAAATAGTACCTACCTAATTTGCATAGAGTAAAGGTAATAACGTCTCTTCTAGCCACTAGTCCAGCCAGAGAAAATAGTACCTACCTAATTTGCATAGAGTAAATGGTAATAACGTCTCTTCTAGCCACTAGTCCAGTCAGAGAAAATAGTACCTACCTAATTTGCATAGAGTAAATGGTAATAACGTCTCTTCTAGCCACTAGTCCAGTCAGAGAAAATAGTACCTACCTAATTTGCATAGAGTAAATGGTAATAACGTCTCTTCTAGCCACTAGTCCAGTCAGAGAAAATAGTACCTACCTAATTTGCATAGAGTAAATGGTAATAACGTCTCTTCTAGCCACTAGTCCAGTCAGAGAAAATAGTACCTACCTAATTTGCATAGAGTAAATGGTAATAACGTCTCTTCTAGCCACTAGTCCAGTTAGAGAAAATAGTACCTACCTAATTTGCATAGAGTAAATGGTAATAACGTCTCTTCTAGCCACTAGTCCAGTCAGAGAAAATAGTACCTACCTAATTTGCATAGAGTAAATGGTAATAACGTCTCTTCTAGCCACTAGTCCAGTCAGAGAAAATAGTACCTACCTAATTTGCATAGAGTAAATGGTAATAACGTCTCTTCTAGCCACTAGTCCAGTCAGAGAAAATAGTACCTACCTAATTTGCATAGAGTAAATGGTAATAACGTCTCTTCTAGCCACTAGTCCAGTCAGAGAAAATAGTACCTACCTAATTTGCATAGAGTAAATGGTAATAACGTATCTTCTAGCCACTAGTCTAGTCTGAGAAAAATCCAATATTTTGAAAATTACAAATTGCTTGCTTTACCTCCAAGAACAATGTCGACGACGTTTTTCATCATGATGTTAACTTCATTCTTGATGGAGACGCATCCAGATTCTAGCATTCCGAAACCTGCAAAAATTCATTGTAATGAACTTGAAATCATGTACCTCACAGTAGTGAGGACAAATGCGTCGGGTTCCTATATCACATTTAATTAATCGCTAATTAAAATGAAGCCAGAAAGTGATTTTACTGTTATTGAAGAAGTGAAAATGGCAATTTTCGCCAAAGTTTGTACAATGTTTTATGCTTCCATTTCGTAACTTTTACGTTTTATTTATATGTTTCCACCAATACAAGATTACTAGAAGTCGGGATTTTTTTTCAGTGCAGAAATTCTGCGACTAACTACCATAATTTGTACTTCTTATTGCCCAGCATACTAATGGAGGGTAATAAGGTGGATTCTTTGGTGGACATCTTCAATTTATCTCTAAATAAATACAAAAGATTGTTACTTGGACCAAAAAATTCAAGGTCCTGACTCGAGTTGACAAGTCTGGACATTCTGGACATTAGAAAATGGTATCCATAATTTGTAGAGTGTTGATTGAAGAAAAGCAAATCATTATATCTCAGTCTACGGGAAGGGATATTGAAAGGGATGAGTTGCAACAAAGTAGTTGAGTCAATCTTACTGTTAATAATTTTGAAAATGCAGATGCGATCAAAGTCCTTCCTACGTTTTTCTTAATTTTACTTCATAATTAACTAAAAATATATACCGGTTTGGCAGTTGTAGGTATTTGACTTGACTAAAAAAAGTAAATTTGCACATATAAAGAAAAAGTAGATCACACAAACAACACAAGATCTAGTCAAAATGAATGTACGTTCATTCCAAAAATTACTAATAAACGGCCAACCAACACTCGCTTATTGTGTACCTCCTATATTTAATAAGGATATGGGTGTAAAAAGCGAAACAAAATGCACAACTGAACTAAAAAAGCTAAAAAATCATCAAGATCAAGATTTTCTTTAATGATATTGTTTATAAATACATTAGTATCCATTAATTGCATGCATGTTATTGTATAAATATACCTTTGAGTGTCTTTAAATATATTGTATGCCTTTGAGTGTGTGTATGCCTATGAGTAAGTTGACTGTGTTTTATCTATATGTCTATGTTTTTTACGTACTTGAAATGTTATTCTTGTGTATCTATGTTCTATATTGTAGCTCCTCGTTATATGTGTGCTTTAGTATTGCGATTAATATTGTGAACATGACTGACATACTGCTTTGGCAGCTTAGCGGTAACTTATAATGAAGAATAAAAAATAAATTTAAAACTTTCCAATATTGTAAAATACGTAACTAATTGAAACTAGTGAGACAAAAACGCAATGTACAAATTTTGCCGAAAACATCCGATTGTATTTCTATTTTTTAAGCTCGCTGTTGTATGCATATTGGTATATTGCATAGAAATTCAAATTAATAGACTTGCACTAACACGAAATCTGGAGGCAAACCACGTGACCATATTTTGGGACCAGGAGAGTTCTAGAATGCTTTGAATAAAATAATAATGAAATCAGTCGTATATTGACCTCTGAAGAGCTCACATTGAAATAAATCAGAGCACGCACAGAAAAGTAAAAGTCGCAAAGGTTTGCATCGCTGTCAATTGTGGGACTTTTCTACTAAATCTTCGTTCTTAAGGCGTAGCGACGCTAAAATTGAGTGAGGTGGCTAAATTATAACACATTTATAAAAGTGTTATATTTTAAACTAAATACTGTAACAAAATATTAAGTTTAAGAGACAAGCCCGAATTTCGCAGCCAACAATTTGCGCGCTATTGTAAAAGGACTAGTAATTCGTAAGCAGATTTTATTTTCGAGGACAGGAGTCCTAAGTGAAATTAGTCAGATTAAATTATTGAAAGTGGGACTGTCACGCTGCCTCCAGCGCCTGCGGAAGTCGGTGTATTCCCCATTCCCTGATTAGTTTGTCTATTATTATGTGTATTGTATAGTGGTGTGATTGCAATTAATACATCCATTAGTTTAAAAATTATATTTTCTAATTTTAATGCCATACTGTGAGTAAAACAATTATGATGACAATGTACATGCACAAAGTGTCGTTTCACGCTGCTTATCTGCTTCGTGGATATTACAAATAGTGTAATGTCGTGATAAAACAATATTATATAAGTAAACAAACATACATTTTCCATTAACAACCATTAGCACGCTGAACGATAAAAATACAAATAACGTTTTAGGTATTTTGTTCAAGAGATATGAGGATCACCCACAAATGATGTATGGATGACGATCTAAAACAACTAGACGCGTGACGGAATTGGTGGTAGATAAAATATGATCTTCTTTTTCTTATTTCGTATTTAGGGAAGGGGAATGGTCAGATGGGGAATATCTAGGTCTGCGAGACAGTCTAGTGCCTCAAAATTCGCAATGTGGACATCATCAATCCCGCCGGGAAATAAATACAACGGGCATTCGTTGACAACAATATGTTCGGTGGTGGGCATAGCATCACATATAAACTTCGCCATAAGTCCAAACTTATGTATCACGAGGGCTCAAAGGCTGTGGGAAAATCTTATAAAAACTGTAACTAGTAGTTCTATGAACAATAGACTTATTTTATTTAATTAGTCAAAACCAAAATTTCCTCTGAAATCATTTGTAAGTAGGTACTTACTTAATTATCAACCATATATTTTATTTAACTTTTTTTTCAAATAAGGAATTATTACACAACTTGTCCAAAGACAATAAAAAATATCTAACATAACAATAAAGTTTTTTCAGGCAGGTGGGTACTTACCTATATATTGAAAAATACATATAAGAAAGTACAAATAAACACGAGGATTTCACATTTAAAAAAATAATCTTTACTGAACCAAACGATCACCATCTTGAACCGGTAAAACGGAAAGTAAAATTTTTAAATTTATTTACATTGACGTACTATTTTATTTTACAGTGACGAAATGCAAAATGGTCGAATTAATCAAATACTCCACTGCCTAAGATAAATACTCAACAATGGCAATAAGCCAAAAGATACTGGTTACTTTCTAACAGTTCAGATACATCTTTTGGTCAGAGAAATATTCAATTTCATGGTACGAAACAATACAATGCATTACAAAATCAAACAAAAAATAACAGAAATGAATATATTTAAAACAAAGGTAAACACATGACTGAGATAACAAAGTGATAATAAACTTGCAAACACTATGAGGACAATGTAAAGACAACTAGAAATTAAATACAAAAATTTATTTATTAAGGCGATGCCATACGTACTAATGCAAAATCATGTGTTTTTGGTTTGAAAATTTGGTGGCCTAGAAATGTTTCAGATGCTTTAATTAAATACTGCGAGTAGAATACATCTTGGCCTTTGAAATAATCGAGTATTTTTTAGATAAGTCATTTTATAAGCCCAGAAAAAAATAATGTATAAGGCCTATGAAAACTGCTTTAAAGTTCAAAATCTCCTACTTACGAACCCATTTTCGGCTATGATTTTATTGCATAATGTAGCAAATTAATTTATTTATAAAATGATCGAAAAAAAAAATATTTATGCCTGAACATCCACAAAATAAAATATAAGGCACTTTTTAGCCATGTTTTTTTCTTGCATAAATCAAAACAGACGGATGGTGTTAAGCGGGAATTTAAACCTTATCGCCATCTACGTAAGGGTTGTTATTGATAGCGGCTCAATTTAAAATATTACACGACATAGTGCATCGCCTTAAACTGGCCTTTGAATTTACACGAAGAAAATTGGGTATAGCTATTTTTTTTTAATCAAGATACTGTTAATAATGTGACAGCATGACCATTTCTTGGTAAAATAACAGTCTTTTACTTTTGAAATAACTAAATCAAGTAAAACCTTAAATTTTTATATTTAATTATAAAATAAAAAATTGGAAATATTTATCCAAGACACTGTCTAGATTGCATTTATTCGAGTTGAAATTTGCGATCACACATAAAAGATAACAGCCAATAAAAATGTGTCGTGAGTAAATGAAGATAATGTTGGTACTTAAATATGACCGAAGGAGATAAGTTCCCATTAGCTCAGTTGGTAGAGCGGCGTCCCGGCAAGGCGAGGGTACTGGGTTCAAGTCTTGGATGCGACCTATTTTTTTCTGTTTCAAATTATTGTTAAAGAATTTCTAATATCATCTTCAATAATTAAAAATATTAGTCATTCAGAATATATCTGAACACGTGTTCTCGCAGGATGAGATGCGAAAATATTATGATTATTTCTAAGAACACTTGTTCCGACTTCCTCCTAACATATTCGTGATTTACTTAGAGTTTGTTATGAAAGTTGTTAAATCATTCGTAATAGGCCTCCAGTCCCGTTTTTAACAAGAAAAAGAATTATTTGACCAGATTTTTAATAAATATTTCTTATGAGGAAGCTTTCTCCGTGTGTACTTATATTATGCTTTATACCTATATCGGGTACAAACTTTGCCAGAGAAGAAGAAGATAAAATTTAAAAGTTAATTTCAGTATTTTGAGATGTCACTTACCAGTGACAAGTTCTGAGGTGTCACTTACCAGTCTGCATGGTGAATACACTTATGTTGGTGTAATTTACCAGTCTGCATGGTGAGTACACTTATTTTGGTGTCACTTACCAGTCTGCATGGTGAATACACTTATTTTGGTGTCATTTACCAGTCTGCAAGGTGAATACACTTATTTTGGTGTCATTTACCAGTCTGCATGGTGAATACACTTATTTTGGTGTCACTTACCAGTCTGCATGGTGAATACACTTATTTTGGTGTCACTTACCAGTTTTCATGGTGAATGCACTTATTTTGGTGTCACTTACCAGTCTGCATGGTGAATATGATAAAGGACGAAGTGAGGATCCAATTGGTGTCCTCAACCTCAAGATTGGGGTCGTAGCCGCCAGGCAGAAGGTCCTCAGTCAGATTCATCCATGACGAGGACCCATTCCTCGCCAACAGAGCGTCGGTGTTGTCCATTGCTGGGCTGTATCTGGGAAATAGATTATATTTGTTTTTGTATGTTAATAATGTGCTTACTAACCATAGCGTTCACATGGTTGGGAGATTGGCGGACTTATTTTAGACAGTTTTTTACTGCAATGTATTATTTAAATCATCTATTTTGTAGGCGGGTATAGGTACCGCCGCCCGAGAATCTTTTATTGGATAACCAATGCCTCTGCCATAGATCATAGTTAGGTTAGTGGGGTGAGGTTTGTTCAGGTGGATTTTGAAGATGGCTGCGCCTGCCCACCAGCTGTGCAACGGACCGGATCTAGAGAGTTTGGTAGAGGGAGACCCTTAACATAACCTCTTTTAAAACCTTTGACAGTCTTGACCTATTTCAGCATTTCACATTTCATATTTGGGAACGTACGGCGAGCCATATAGTCTTACTAAATCCAGACAGTTGAGAGCAATTGAGGCTCTTGTGCGGTTTTACATTAAAAAAGAAACCAATTAGCATTATTTGGCGGGACAAATCTACACAGAACAGGACAGGTGTATTTTAATAAAAATGCACCTACCTTACCCTTTAGTGTTCTCCAGAAGTCGGAATTTCTTTGGGTCCCCGTAGAAGATAATTTAGTGAAAACTTGACAGAGAATGACACAATGCAACTGAATGCAGAAGAATGGTACATGTACAAGTAGCTACCAATAAAATTTAAAATACTTCCTGTCATCACTTCAATCGTGCATAAGGCAGGTAATGCGTTTGAATTTCAGGTGGCGAGAACTTGGCTTTCTGATTTTGCAAATTTTGACATGTAAACATTACCAATACAAAGTTTTTTTAAAAATATAAATATAGACTGTTTCTGACTGTACATATTTTTAATATGGGTACCGCCGCCCCGGGAACCATTTATTGAATAAACAACACCCCTGCACCCGGTCACCCCAAGTGGTTTGATACGTTTTGCAGGGGTGCCCGGATTCATGGGGTGAGGTTTGTCTAGGTCTTGGCGGCGGATGCGTTTGCCCAAAGCGGGAGAGACTGGTTGAGGGAAACCTTTTGACTTCTCCAGCCGGACTCTCACGACCCATCTCTATGCACATCAGTGGGAGGGATGGATTCATACGTCCGTCACTCCTTAACACACTAACCCCCGATTCCTACCCACCCCTCATACCTTTTTCCTTCCCAGAACTTCCTCTATCTCCTTTCCCTAAAAGACCCGCCACACAGCATCCCCAAATATGACATAGGCCTTTAAGGATTTTTTTCCTTAGGGCCTCCTGTGTGGAGCTAATGTAAAAAAGGTATTTTAAATTAAGAAAAAAATTACGACTACATATAACATATTTTTATTTTATTTTTATGTCGAAGAATGCGAATTTTTCTATGAAGATTTCAAATGTACGATTTTCTATTTGCCGCCAAAACGAAATGATCGTTTTTATTAGTGAATATGGCGGCGCGTTGACGTCACTCGGGAGAAGATTGGTGACAGCCGCCTTACCAGACACTTATAATGCCGTTCTAGTTGGAATCGTTTCGGAATGTACGGTTTTAGATCGTTTTTAAAATAAAGAAAAAGTCGCTTACCGATGGTTTTTATCGTGTAAACTGAATTACTACACTACACATTAATAATTATCACACGAAACTAAAAACCTGTGAATACTACTTTACACGAAACTAAAAAAAAACTGTAATTACTACTTCAGACGAAACTAAAAAACTGTAAATACTACTTTTCCCAAAACTTGATTAGACAAAGGTATTATAAAAGTTATTGCCACTGCAAATTACAAATATTTTTCAAATGCTAAATGTTGTTTCCTAGAATTATTTAAAAAATTTCGGCAGCGTTCATGGAATTTTCAATGCAAACTGAAAGCACGGTATTTTCTCTTTCTAACACTGTTTAAATTATATTTCTCACCATAATAAAAAAATGAGTTGTAATAACTTTTTGAGACCGTCTCAGGCTGGGATATATATCTCCAAAAATGACTCTATGGTGCCTCTGACAAATATCTCCCAAAATTGCCCAGGGGGTTAAAATGCTTTCTAAGGCATCCGATGGCGAAAGCAAAGTGCTTCACTTACCTGCAATAAATCATTTATCTTTCCAATGTCACAAACAAGTTAATTATTTACCTCACTGTGTAATTGAGCCCCGCTGAACATGCCACGTTTTATCTTTCGCGGAATTCTCTTATTTTTAACTTAGTAATGCTCGAGGAATTACCACATGGATAACCACAAGGTAATCTGGTAATAATATTCATAATTATTACCAGTTTTTGGATTTATGGTTCTCCAGACCTGTGATCAAATTATTTTAACCCTCCGATAGGCAATGTACTTTTACCCTTATGGATGCGAAATGTGGCATGGCCAGGCCATGTACGGCTATCAAACTATTTTTATATAAAGGCAGATGTCTAAATAGTGGTATGAACGTGTCAATATGTTGTATATGACCGGTCGGTGGCCGAGTTGACATCGCGCTTGGGTCCCACTCGGGCGTAGTGTGTTCAATTCCTCGGCTGGCTAAGTCCTCCATCACAACACAAGCAACATTTTCAGCTTACTGTGGTGGTAGTAGGAGATTTTCAAATATTGTCAAGTTATTCGTAACCCGGGAATGTTTGTCTTTCTTTTAAAAAAAATAATAATAAAAAAATATGTAGATATAACGGGACAAACAGCCTGTCCAGCCAACAACCTAACCTAACCTAACTTAGAAAACCGATAGGATTGATTAATTATAACTTATAAATAATTTGTACCGCAGTGAGAGGGATTGATTCATACGTCCGTCAACCCTGGACACAGTGATTCCCGGATTCCAACCCACCACTACTAACTTTTCCTTCTCAGAACTTCATCTCCTACCTTTCCTAATAAGACCCCCCTCACAACATCCCCAAAAACGACAGGCCCTCGGGGGAACAATTTTCTTCGGGGCCAAAAAAATTTATTTCTCGAATTTAGCGAATATAGATTAGAAATTATAACAAAATTATCAGAGTTTCATCATCATCTACGGCAGAGGTTCCCAAAGTGGTCCTAATGGACCCCCAGGGGTCGATATCGGCGTGCTGGGGGTCTATATCAGCTAGAAATAAATTTGGGGGTCCACGAGATTCAAATGGAGGTACATACGAGCGGACCCCCATTTACCTCAATTCAACATTTAGGAGTTCCGTAAATGACACAATAGACCTAACACAAATATAATAGATTGAAAAATTGTTAATTGAGATACATAAATAGAGTCTACGTTCCTTTTCTCGTCAGAATTAATATATTCAAACAAAACATTGCACATTGGAAGCAGCGAATATTCCTAGTTCCCCAACTTGTTTTTGAAAAACGTCCAGGGTAATAATGACGTTCAACATTTAAATGCACTTCACACAGACTTCAAAACTAAGTTTGAGGGCATTTTGTCAAGAATCGGATATCATGTGACAAGAAGAACTGACTGGAATAAGCACTGACAAAGAACTTAAGGGACAGTTCTGTAGGGCTAACTACAGAAAGAAATTCCCGTTGCTTATCCTGCTTCATTTTCATTTGGTCGAATACCTCACAGAGGCGCCCCTGTCTGCACAATGTAAAGGCAGAGCAACTATACCGCCACCCGGTTGTTGGGCAGGCAAGGGAAGGGAATATTTTTACTAAAAAAATAAATGATTATCACATGGGACGTTAATAGTTTTAGGAAAATTCAATATTCGGCAGGCAGGGGGTCTACGAAAAAAAAGATCTTTGGCAAGTGGTCTACGGGGCAAAAAAGTTTGGGAACCTCTGATCTATGGCATCACATCTTTGAGGAATGTTTAAGTGGGGAGTTTCACGTTGGAATTTAGGAGCCTGGCTCTTCAGATCTGGCCATTAAACATGGCTAAAGCCATTTAAGGTAGCGATTCTAAACGGTATAAATACTGAGAGTGTTCAAGAGTTGCAGAAACCTCTGTATCGCCCTGGTGTAAGACCATCATTACGAATCGAAAAATTGCTTGAAACAGCTTTATTCATGTTTAGTGTTCAGATATGAATAGTTGGACACATTCCAACCTTCTTCTCCCCCATATCATTTTCCTCCTCACTCCGTCATCACAACATACTATAGATATTATCAAAAAGGGGATAGCATTGTCTCACTGGCTCACTGTCGAACCGGTTCGGATTCATTCGGATCCAAGGAGCTTACAGCTCTTGGACCGTAGAACTAATCCCTTTGTAAACTCGATTTAGGCTAGGCGTTAATAAATTATAATGTTCAGAGTTGGGAAGTTCCCCGGTAACGAGTAAAGGCACGCACAGACTAATGAATGAATAATCCAATATAGTTTAACTATATTTATTAATATTGAGTGAAATACTGAGGGGCCTTTTAAAACGTGTAGAAGAATGGTCAAGGTACGTTTCTTATTATATTAACTCCACACAGGAGGCCCTGAAGAAAATAATTTCCCTCAGGGCCTATGTCATCTTTGGGGATGCTGTGTGGAGGGTCTTTTTGTGGAGAGGAAGGAGTGAACATGGGCCTTGAAGAGTCCCATGTTGTAGGAGGGAGGAAACACAGAGGCCGGCAGTTCGTTCCACAGCCGAGCTGTTGAACAAGAACGAATCGTAGAAGCGACCCGTTCTCATGTGACAAATGTCAAATCGTTTTAAGTATTTAGTTTTACTCGTGATGGTATTTCGCCCTTCGAAGGCAATAATGTGTATTCGCCACGTACGGTCTACACATCTAACCTTTTGAAGGCAATAATGTGTCTTTGCCACGTACAGTCCACATATCTGGCCCTTTGAAGGCAATAATGTGTCTTCGCCGCGTACAGTCCACATATCTAGCCCTTTGAAGGCAATCATATGTATTTGCCACGTACAGTCTACATATCTAACCTTTTGAAGGCAATAATGTGTCTTTGCCACGTACAGTAAACATATCTGGCCCTTTGAAGGCAATAATGTGTCTTCGCCACGTACAGTCTACATATCTAACCCTTTGAAGGCAATAATGTGATTTGCCACGTACAGTCCACATATCTAGCCCCTTGAAGGCATAATGTGGCTTGGCCACGTACAATCCACATATCTAGCCCTTTGAGGGCATAATGTGGCTTGGCCACGTACAGTCCAAATATGTCGCCCTTTGAAGGCAATAATGTAGCTTGGCCATGTACACTAGTACAGTCCACATTTTATATGTATGACATGTAAAAGTCAAAAGATGTCGCACATGATAGCAGCCAATAACAAAAATATGCGTTAAAAAATTAAGATAATGTCAGCATAGTCAGTTCGCTCGACTATGCTCTACCAACTGAGCTAATACGACCCTATTTCCTTTGGTCATATTGTATCATACTTCGAATTAGAACTACCAACATTGTCTTCATTTTCGTAACGCATATTTTATTGACTGCTATCTTCATACATGATCGTAAAATTCATATTGAACTAAATGCCATCGTGATCTTGATAGTGTCTTAGATAAATATATACTATTTTTATATTAATGTGCGACATCTTTTGATTTTTCTGTAAGTTTTGTAAAAATATTTATTTTTATTTTTGGTATAACTTAATGAGTAAAACTTTAAGTCGTAATATTTGATTATTGAGGATAGTATTTGCTATTCTCACACGAAAATTTAAAACAGAGTAATCAGAAAAGATAAGTTCTTATCTAGGATTTGAATCCAGGACCTTCGCTTTGCCGGCAGAGAGCATCGCCCCGCCACTTTATTTCAGAGTGTTGTGACGTCTTACTGAAAATTAAAAATAATAAGGGTCCTATATTAGATCCCTGTGGCACACCAAAGAGGATATGTATGTATAAATTAATCCATAAAATTTTCAGAAAAATCTGTGATAAACCTTATCGAAACCTTCGAAAAGTAATTACACTATTCTTTACACCTTCAGGAATATTTATTTAGACTTCGTTATATTATTTTCGTAAGAGAGTGCGCCATTATTTTTCCAGCCAACGTTGGCACCATTCGGTAGCGTGATGCCATCAATCTGTGCTCCTGGCTTCCATGGGTTTCATAATTAAACAGCACTTATTATAATGATCGTTATGAATGCTTTTATTTTAATTAAATCCTAACACCGATGATATTGACGTGTTGAACAATGTGGTTTTTTTACACGGAATACGAATATTAGTACTACTGTTACCAGTTACATTTTTTTTACATGTATTAATGAATGAGTGAATACCGTACGAGAGACTCCCAACTGCCCGGAGAATGTCTGGCTGTGACTGGGTCAAGCCAAATCAAGTAAAGTTTAATTCTGGATGGTGAACTTTCATCAGGGGATTTTGAGAGTACCTATCTTTTAATCTAGAAATCGCACCGCAAGTATGCAATTGGATGATTGAGACATATACAACTGATAAATGACGAAAGGAGTGTTCGAAGTATTATATAAGAGTATATTTGCCTTGATAATATACAATGACGAAATGCGAAAATAATATAATTTTTATGAACACGTGTTCCGACAGCGTGATAATACGTATTTTACTCAAAGTTTATTAGGAAACCATCAATTCATTCGTTAAGGGCCTGCAATACTGTTTTTAACCGGATTACGAATAATTTGAAGAAATTATTAATAAATTTGCAATATTCAATGTTAGTAATTTTTTGAGTCGGGTCATGTAATGTAAAGAATAATAAAAAATGGCAGAGAATATTTGATACGATGAACTAATGCGAATGAATCAAGCAGGGGTGTGTGCCGAAACAGTTTTGTATGACGGTTCTGTCTGCCTGCCCCGGTGGAGAAACAATGTGCTGTTTCGTTAGTAACTAAATTACTCTAAGTTTGTAAAAAATCTCCCTTTTCGTGTTATAAAACGTAAAGAAAGTATAATAAACCGTAATAATCCAATTTTTAGCATTCGGGGTTTTCCGGAAGTGTTCGGAAAAGTTCGGCTAGTACGAAATGAAGCCTCTTAGGCTGAAAGCTTTTAGGTTACGTTAGCGACAAACAGTATTTCGTGAATTTGTCGATTCTGAATGTCGTCTGTAGTTAGTTTTTAGACTTATTGGGAACTGTGGGTAATTGATAGTATTTTTATTATCCAATAATAAATGTTACATACATGTATTGTATAATACATTATTGCATAGAAATATTGACACATGTAAATAAAACTTATAAATTTAATTTCTAATTTAGGCAATCGAATTTTTCAAGGAAATTACCTCCATATCTAGCAAGCATGCGCAGTTCCGAAATTCATCATTTTCAAATCAATAATTCTGCATAAATTAAACTTATTGCATTTCACCCACACCCCTAACGCTGCAATGCATTAGAGAGAGACGCAAAGTTGCACCCCACGGCACCGCTTGAAACTACAATGGAAGAAAATTCAAGAAGCTCCCTGAAATTCCGATAGAATCGAGGGTTAAACATTTACTAGTGTCATCTAGCGAAGTCCTCTTGAATATGCTTACAAGTTAAATTTTGCTTGCAAGTTTTGAGTTAAATCGCTTTAGTTCCAATCCAAACCGCTAAAATCGCTAGCGTTTTACAAAGTAAAATTTTCCGCGGAGCTTCTCCATTGTCTTCAAAAGTGTTTTCCATTACGACCACTTGAAATGACAATGTTCCATCTGACACAGCAATGTTAAGCGACAATGAACTCTAATGTGCTTTTCTTTAGAACTCATTATCGCATGACATTGCGGTGTCAGATGAATCCTTGTCAAACCAAGGGGTCGATTAGTAACTTTTAGAGGGAAAACATGTATTTGCGTTCGCCATGTTATTTTGACAGTGTCACATTTTCACAGATAATGTTCAATGCCACACGAAACAGTGAAAATAATATGTAATTCCGTTAAATTTACGGTGGTGTCATAAATCTTATCTCAAGTGTTTGTTTGGCATCCTAACCGCGTTTTCCGTTTCAGTATTAAATTGTTATAATACGATATCAGTGTTTTTCAAGTAACGATATTATGTAAATACAGTTAAGATGTTTGTTGTCAGTGCAAAATGATGAAATTTGTGTTCGTTTGAAAACAGGATACCTACGGAGGTGAAATATGTGTTTTTACTCAAGGTAAATCAGCGTCTTTATAAACTTTATTATTGACAGCATTTCGTTCATATTTCTAATCATAAATACTTTTTGTAAATACACGATGTGTTTGATGTATTTATAGGAGAAAAAGAAATAAATAGTTATAACCTGTAAGTTTTAACGATATTCAAAGGGTTACAAAATTTTCTAATCCAATATTATCACTTCAATCATGTTATTTTTAATATTATGATCAAGAATTCAATTGGAAAGCCTGTAACGTCATACAAATAATCCTTTCGTAGAAAATATTATTTACTAAATAAAAAAAAAACTATTTAAATTGATATGGGTCTAATCTAAAAATCTCTTGAAAATTGTAAAAATTTTCTTTTTGAAATTTCTAGGTCAACACAACATGTTTATGCCTACAACATCACTACTTTAATGACTAAGGAGCTTTGAAATTTCCCCGTCAGCTATGCTAATTAAATTGCCGATCAACCGGAGCAATCGCAGATTAAATTCCTTATTTTCAAATACAGGATTGTCCAAAACAATGTTACCATTTACATGGGATTGACTTTTATTTTAATAACATAACACATACTATTTATACAAGTCCAAATAATTCCTATTATCGTAATCATTTAAGTAATATTGTAGTTCCATAATAATAGATTTATAAAGAATTTATAGATAAAAATGCAAAAAATCAGTCATTTTAAATACATGTAGGATTACGAAAGATTTTTTAAATATTTATATTGAGGGATCAGTAGGATTTATAGGTCCAGTTAGGAGTTCTACCGAACCGAACCCTCTGATATAAAAATATCTGGAATCGGTGAATTATTTTCCTATTTGATCTCTGGTGAGTTGACATGTTTTTCTTGTGTTGTTTTGTATTTATTATGCTTATATAATGCACTTGCATAATGTGGATTGACTAGATTATCATTTTTGGAAAAGTGTGTGGAAGGGTTTAGTTTTTCCTGTGGGGAAGATTTGACCCGGACATAAAGTCGGAAAAAATAAAATTAAAATATTATTGTTATTTGTAGTTTTTTTTAAATTATGTAGTACCATATGAGCTGTAACATCTTTTTGGACAACCCTGTTACATCTATTTAAATTATCTTTTGTTTTCTTGAATAAATGTTTGAATAAAGTGGAAATTAAAACACTTCCCCACATCCGAACGAGCTGAAACTCGGCAGATAGTCTCGTTGTCTACGACAATGTATTCTATAAACTTGTGATGGCAATCACACATAAAACATGGACAAATGTGCATTTCTCTGAAATTAGATGACATTATATATATTTTTTTTATTTATATCATTTTTAGTGACTTTCACGTATAAATAGTAAAAATTATTCAGTATTTCTTATAACAACAATCTTTTGTATTTGTTAAGTGATAAATTAAAGATGTCCACCGATATAATTATTTCCCTCTATAAGTATTCTGAACAATGACGAATATATATTACAATGAGTCCCAGAATTTCTGTACTGAAATAAATCCCGACTCTAGTATTACGTATTAGAATCCGTAAACATATCAAGTTGATTGAATGCATTGTCATCGACAACGAGCCTATTTACCGAGTTTCAGCTCGGCCGGATGTAGGAAAGTGGATTAATTTCCACTTCCAAGATTCCGCTTAATTCATTAATTAATTTATTTATTCAATCGAGAAAACAAAACCGAAATTCAAAAGGATGTAGGTACATATTTAAAATGAACATTTTGTAATTTTTCACTATTTAAAAAAAAAACTTTTTTGAAACTTTCGGTGTGATTTTCATGAACACGTGTTCCGACATCGTATATTTAATATGTATTCGTAATTAACTAAAAATTTATCAGGAATCCTTTTAATTTATTAGTTAAGGGCTGCAATCCCGTTTTTAACCGGATTACAAATAATTTAAAGATACATTTTTCTCCGTATACGGAATATGAATAGTTTAATCGGCATAAAAATTCGATTCTTTCAGTAAAAGCATTCAAATACGATATTGGATTGAATCATCGGTATAATATTTTATTTGTATATATACGCCTTTTTCGATAGTACTTTTTTTATACGGACAAAACCGTTTATTTATATTCATATTGCATATGTACGGGCGCAAACAAATAATTCAACTTTAAGTTTCAAAGCATAACTTGCAAAAATGGTTCAATCGTAGCTTGTAATCAAAGCGTACCTAATTTGAAAAAAATGATAATGCTGATAAGAATGCATATCTATTAAGGCGATGCACTACATCGTGTAATATTTTAAATTGAGTCGCTATCAATAACAACCCTTACGTAGATGGCGATAAGGTTTAAATTCCCACTTTACGCCATCGGCCTGTTTTGATTTATGCAAGAAAAAAACATGGCCAAAAAGTGCCTTTTATTTTATTTTGTGGATGTTCAGGCATAAATATTTAATTTTTTTTCGGTCATTTTATAAATAACTTAATTTTCCACACTATACAATAAAATCATAACCGAAAATGGGTTCGTAAGTAGGAGATTTTGAACATTAAAGCAGTTTTCATAGGCCTTTACATTATTTTTTTCTGGCCTTATAAAAAGACTTATCTAAAAAATACTCGATTATTTCAAAGGCCGAAATGTATTCTACTCGCAGTATTTAATTAAAGCATCTGAAACATTTCTAGGCGACCAAATTTTCAAACCAAAAACACATGATTTTGCATTACTACGTATGGCATCGCCTTAACCTAACATAAATACATTTTCTATCGCTTTCCGTGTTCCAGGAACTCGATTCTTGATGAAGTCATTCCACTCGAACATTGGAATGACTTTTGACGTTTTGCGTATGTATGTACCTTCGACGAGACTCAAGAATAAGAATGCCGACCAATGTATGTACTTTCGACGGCGATTACGAACGGCCTGGATTGAAGAATCGATACCCTGGTGTGCCACAAGCGACAAGTTATGTCAATTTTTTCATTTTTTCATTGAAATTGACAAAACTTTTTCCAATATCGAAATAATTCGAAACGAATCTAATAGAAAAAGCTTTTTTCAAATCGGTAGGAATAGACAGCACTTTTGATGTTCTGTTCAGTTGATCACGCTATTAGATTGTCATGGTCTTTTTGTTGTTTTCTTACCAATACCGTATCTACTAATCGCGTATACATTCAAATCTAAATTGCTTGTCACAGTGTTAGAAATTATGTCTGCGTTTTTACGCAGCAATCCTAAGCCAAACTAATATTATAAATGCCAAAGTGTGTTTGTTTGTTTGTTTGTCCTTCTTTCACGTCGCAACGGAGCGACCGATCGACGTGATTATTTTCAATGATATAACTCTCCTAACATTGTCAAATATGTATATTTAAAAGCTCTTTATAATGTAAATAAATAAAATAAAATAATTTCTAGCCAACATGAAAAAACTGAACACCTGTAGAAAATGTTACATATTTGTTTTTTTTTTTTTAATTTTTTTATTTATACAAATAATGTACTAAGGGCCAGTTGTTTCGCAGAAATTCAAATGTGACATTGTCATAAAATTGGCGTTCATTCAGCGCCATTTTGTTTTTTCCACTGACTTTTGCGTGAAACTCGAAGCGTTTTGGTATTTCACCCTGATTATCTCTGTCCCGCTAAATGCCTCGACCCGTAAAATGGACGAAAGGGACAACTGCAGCAAACTTAGGACGGATTGTTTACGAGAATTTGAACAATTAATCAAATTTCAACATAAATTTTCGGATTCTGTGAAAGTCCTATTCAAGTTCTGTTATTATATCATTATTGGCTAATTGCTTGACAGAACTGAAATAAAAACATAACTTAAAAAAATCTTTCCCAGAACTTGAAAATTATCTGTGAAATTTGATGAATTGTTCGAATTCTGCGAAAAAACCCGTACTTAGAATTGGCATTTAACCTTTCAACTGTCAAAAAAACAAAATTGCGCTGAATAGCCATTTGATGACTTTGTCACACATGAATTTCTGCGAAAACTGGGCCTAAGAAGTGATTAATGCAGCCTCGTTAATCACATATTATAGCGTTGGTACACTATGGTTGCGTTTTGGCCTTGCATCATTTCAAAATACGCGGGTTCTAATCGAGGGTAGGAGGTATACGCACAAAACGAACATACTTTCTAAAGAATTTATTTCTTTGTATTTCTGAAACTATACACCGCTAGTACACTATGGGTAGGTTTTGGTCTTGAATACTTTCAAAATACGACCCACGGGAAGAAGTGATTTATGTAGTTGGGTATAAATTGCTGAGCCGCCAACCTTTATGACAGCCGCTGACATTTGATTGTAAGCTTAGCCAACGAACTTTGTTGAAATCACAATGGATGGCGCTATGTCTACAGATTGTATGGTAGGTGGGTAGCTAAAAGCTTGATGGAATTGGAAGCTAAGTCAGTTTTTAACAAAAAAACATATCATTTTTGATTTGGTAGGTACTGTAGGTGTTCCCCATGATGAAGTTATGGGGGCCTACTCTGTATCTTTCGGGTTAACAAACCAGTCATTTCGTTGTTTAACCTTTCCTTACCGGTGCTGTCAAATGAGTGAACATCGTCTCTAATTAATAAAATATCTCTCTAAATATACTAAACACAAAGTTCAAATATTAGGTATTCCTCCGCAATACATTTATGTATTGCATTAAGGAATTACAATATATAAATATTCATGGTAGGACGAAGAATTTTTGGACACCGTAAGGGAGGGGCTAATACGGGTTTATGACGTGGCTAAACCGGCACAGGAAAGTTTCGAAAGATACAGATAACATTACTGATTTATATGACAGTGAGACGTGACACATAATAAGTTGACTAAATCCTGTAGAAATGTATGAAAAAAAACGAATAACTCCCCTTTTAGAAAGTTTTCATTGTTCATGCTTAACGTTCGCTTAGAGCTATTATTTCTATTATTTATTTAATAATAATTAATAATTGACAAATATTGTCTTCTATGGTTCAAACATTTCAAAAATACCAAAAAAATCTTGCCGTGCATTTATCTCGCTTACAAAGGGTCAAAAAATTCAAATATTTTATTTTGGAAGATGATGTTGAATAATTTCCTTTCAGAAAGCATACTACTGAATATCTGAATAATCTGAACACTTTAACACCTGCCACCCACCTGGGAACCTGCGGTCCTTTGTTTTCAATAAGTTGTATTTCAGTGTTTTAAAATTTAAAACGTGTTTATTAGTAAGGGAATATGTGTTTCGTCATGGAAACGTTGTTTTAGTGGTATATATTTTTTTTTAACTTTTGGTGTTGCCATAAACCAAATTTAACGCTTGCAGTGCCCCTTTTCTCTATAGTTATTTGTCAGACTTTACCCAACCATAATTATATAATTATTGTGGTCATTGAGTAACAATTACGCTACCTATCACTTGACCTCACTCCCATACCCTTTTAAAAAAAGATAAAAAACGGACTTTTACCTTTATTCCGCTCTACCATTATTAAACCCAACAATAGGTACGTATAATAATGAAGTCAATGTAGTCGTATCGACTGACTTGGTATTTCGTTTCTCGCTTCTGTGGGTAAGGTCATATGCCGTTCAGGGGTGCGGAGAGAGGGGCAAGAGGAGAGGTACACACCCAGAGGGAGGTGTAGACCAAGAGGGGGTGGTACACCTGAGGGGGTGAATTATCATTATAGTCGTTGTAGTTTGCCGTCGGGGTCAGATTACAGAAAATCGCGGGTGGGATAGGGTTATTTTATAGGATTATATTAAAAGTTACAGAGAAATATTAAAAATAAAGAAGAAATTTCAGTAATCCAACATTGATTATGACAAATAAAAACAAAGTGATGTCACTTTCAACTGTTGTGAAGTAGTATTTTGAGAAATTCAAACAATCAGGAATGGATTAGCCCGGAGGAAATCTAAGCTGAAATCCCAACATGTCGCTAATGGAGTGTGTGAACAAGTACATTGTTTCCACGTGAATTACTTTTCGATGAATTTGTAACTTGTTTTAAATTTTAAAGTGGTGTACCTTCAACAAATCATTTTTAATAATATATTGTGGATCGTTTAACGGAATTCGTGGAAGCTTAATCCGATGCGAACTTTTCAAGGTTCTTTTGAGTGTCACTCAAGAAGAAAAAATGTCAATAACAGGTAGATTTGAAATTATTTTACTGGTCTAATAATAATTATATTTTGGTTTATTTACATACACTGTATAAAGAACCAAATATATAACATACATGTATTTTCCCACCAAAAACACATGTTTATAAACTTTTCGAAGCGGTCAAGGGCGGAACTAACAAACCTTTTCATTCATTTAAGATTGCACACCTTTGTACAAATACGGTATTAGTATTTTTTAAATTATTTTTTCCAATATATTTTTTATGGACTACCTAGCAGAGATTAGAGAGGGTAACATTTTAGTCTGAAAACTTGAAATTTAAATCTCCCACGAAATTGCATGTTGGTAAGTAAGTACTTACCGATTCAATCTCTACTTGATTTAATTTTTCATCTTCAGCATCCCCGTCCATATGGCAACACACAATTTGTCGAATTTTGCTTTGGTGGTCATCGTTCGTGAATTTGTGCGTTTTAATAAACATTCGAACACTATTTTCAACTAGTTATTCGTGGAAAATTGTGCAAAAATGTATTATTCGGGTTCTAAATCAACACAAGTTCTTAGTTCGGTAATTTTGCGGGGAAAATAGATTTTTCCCGGGCCGCCTGACAGCTCGGAGTTATCTTTTCAATTTGGTGTTCGGTCACAGATTTGTGATCTAATTCGTCAAGGTGCGTTTTGTTTTTATTATTTACAATGTCGCGGATGCAACAAATTGCTATACATAGTTGAATTAATGATGCATTTTGTTGAATATGACGCATTTAGGGAGGAACAAAGGTCGATATCTGCGGACAATACGATTGGAAATAGAACCGAGGAGCACTGATATTGTTTTGTTTTTGCGTAAAAGGAAAAAAAACAAATTAATTTTGAATATTGGCTTGCTGTTAGAATGGTCACTATGAAATTTATTTGTGAACATTGTGAACTCTATTGACTGTAGCGGTCCAGTAATTAAAGACCTACTCTAGCGGCTTCTTATTTACCAGGACACTTCGTTCGTGGTCTTCTTACTTCATGCACACCTTTCCTCCTAGGATTCCCTTCTCCTTTTTTTTATTATTTTTTATGTGAATGCTGCACAAGAGTCCCTGGTGCCAGTGGGACTATGGTATGTTGTGAGGCTGAATGGGGGAAGGGACAGGGATGGGAAAGAAGAAGGTGGGTATGCATTGCACTGGATTCACCAATCATGGTCATACGCCCGCCCATCCAACAATTTCTGGAGGAAGGCAGAATTCACTAAAGGCATGTTTTAAATATCTTAGCTGCCGGAAATTTTAAAGTCTGCACCAATTGATAGATTCAAAATGTATTGTAGGAGCCACATTAAACAAGGGAAAATATAGTATATAAGTTATAATTAATTAGTAATTTGTAAACTTTGATGTACAAATTACAATAAAATGAATAAATATAGCTGTGACCAGACGCAGAGGCTTTTGCACCATTCATGTTGTTTTGTTGCAGATCAGGCCAACTAACACACTTCCGGCGGGAATGGTAGTTCTACCTTTTACGCCTGTTAAGGCATTGCTGTCCGATAATTCTTTATGAATATCGTACACCTATCTTTTTGTAACTATACAGGGTGTATCGGCACGTACCCGACAAACTTTAACCAGCTATTCCTTAGCACATTTGGAGTAAAAAATGTTATGAGCACTTTGCTGTCCGGTAACATTTTTTTTTAATAAAAAATTTATTATTCATATTTTCACCACATGTCACCAATGTTTTATCCTTTGTCAAAGTTTGAAAACCCGTCTGGCAATATTTTGTTCGAGTTTCGTTGAATAATGTACGTACGTACCTACGTTGGCGCGCTTTTACAATCACAACGAAATGGCACAGCACCATTCGTCTCATTTTTAACTATTATTATTTAGTGTGTACGAAAGAGCGAGAACACTTTTTGACGCACTTGCTAATAACAGCTGTTGAACGCGAGAAACAAGGTAAATGACAGTGACGGAGTGTGGATTTTTTATTTATTTTTTGTTTTTAATGGAAAAAAAATGTTACCGGACAGCAAAGCGCCCATAACATTTTTTACTCCAAATGTGCTGAGGAATAGCTGGTTAAAGTTTGTCGGGCACTTGCCGATACACCTGTATATGTTTGCAACTATAAATTTGTGTATGTATAAACCATTGAGGCATTATACATAGAGCTTTAACATTGGCGTTCAAGGTATAGCCACAAACATTGGTTAATTGTCTACTGTGAGATGCCACGGGTTTCAGTCTGTTACAAGAGCTCGCCGGGCACAGATCTCCGGTGATAGCTTCAAAATGCCTTCATGCATGCTGAGATATTGTTCATGTTGTATTGGAAAATATGGGCTGTAGCACGGCCGCCAGTCACCGGTGACTCCGTTTGTTGAGTTTATTCGCAAGCATCTCTGGCGCGGTTTTCTATGAAAGACTTGGGTTGTATTCTGGGGACAACGATGACGACGACAATGGACCGATCACGTAAATCAAATACTTGAGTCAGGTCAGTTAAGAATAACCTGACAATATTTTAAAATTAAGTTATGAAATGACAGGTAATCCCTCATGTCCCGTATTTAAATTAGATTCCACTACATTATACTAGAAGTCGGGATTGCTTGAGTGCCACTAAAAGTTGTCAGAATGCATTGTCATCGTGTGAATAACACACCAGAACCGTCCGAAGCCCCTGTGACGTTTTTATTAATGTTCGTGTAAGCCCTAAAAAACAACTGACTACCGCCCCGAGAACCATTTATTGGATTACCAACACCTAGTTGCCCCAAGTGGTTCGCTAGGTTTGGAGACAGGGGTTCGGCTTTCTAATTATAAATTTCACTTAGTAACAATTTGATTTTGGTGCTTTATTAAATCAAGCAAAACTTATTAACCACTAGGGGATAAAAAGCTTCCTTTACTATGGTACTAAACTCTACAATAAAATCCCACTACATTGGGCCAGGCGCAGCTGGTGGGCAGGCGCATTAAAATAGGAGTTAATTAGTTAAAGAGGTCTTTATTCGCAACTTAGAATCATTTTGGTCAATCTTAAAATTCCAAGCTTAAAGCTCCAAGCTCAAAGCTCCTAACTCAAAGCAGCAAACTTCCAAGCTTAAAGTTGTGTGCTTTATTATAGAACCAATACTTTCTATCCAATTTGCCCGCGAATGACTGGTTTGTCATGTGTGATTAAAATCATGTTTTTAATAATTATTTCTATTCTAATGACCAATTCACTATTATATTAGTATGTTTCAATATATTTCAGCACCCTTGCGGTGATTTTTCAGAAAAACAGAGTTATATAAATCATCCAAATATTATAATTCTAAGGGGGTATTTCACTATGTCGGGCTAAATATCTGAATAGCTATCCGTTGGCTGGCTTTAAAGTTCAGAATAACTTCGTTATTCAACGGCGACCGTTTCACCATTGTTTCGAGCTGCCGGATAGATAACACTCGAAATAGTCTGGCAACATCGCAAAATGTTTGCTGTTTCTCCATCTACTGCCACGGCTGTCATGCGTCACAGTCCGCACACCGCGAAGTGTGCATTTTTTTGGTTATGTTATGTTGATTATCAGGTCATTTTAGATAGATTCGTGTCGAATTAATACATTGTTTCTTATTTTGAACACAATCAAATAATTAAGGATGGATCATACAAGCATTCAAATTCATTCTACAAAATTCGACTCACTTCTCAGCTGTTAAACTCGGAATGTTTTGACGCCATCTTTGATTCGAGCTTGATCACGATTAGTGCTTGGTCAGAACATAATCAGAGATAGTGAAAAACCCCCTAAGGACGGGTTGATTCGGAGAATTAATTTTCAAGTGCTGTGAAAGATTTCTTCAAGTTCTGTTACTATTTCAGCTCTATCAAGTTCTGCCTATAATGATATAACAGAACTTGAATAGGACTTTCACAGAACCCGAAAATTAACGTTGAAATTTGAAGAATTGTTGAAATTCTCCGAAACAACCCGTCCTAATTGTTTTTTACCGTGTGAATTTAATAAAACTTCCATGATAGTGATGTTTTTTTAATAACATTATTATGCATGTGTAGTTAAATACAATGTTAAAATAAATCAATATTTATGTTGATGATAAAATGGATCCAAAATGTGTCCTTTTTTTTGGTTATTCTACGGGAATTATTATTATAATTGTATGAACGAGATAAAAAGTGAAGTGACGATTTCTTGCAAAATCCTTAAATTAAAGGACTGTGTACTTTGAATTATTTTTAATTCTCTGACATTTTTTAATGTTTTCATTAACATTTTTCATGTTTGGAATTAAAATATTGCAATTTTTAAACATTAAAAAGGATTTCATTTACAAAAATCTGAAAGGCAATTTTATCTAGTTTCTAAAATAGTATTTATTTTTACAACATCTTTAAAATGAAGAAATATATAAAACATTTAAAATACCTTGGAAAAATACCAAAAATTTATTATTTCAAGTTTATACAACAGATAAAAAATCCCCTTTGACTGGATAAGCAATGTATATATCTTTCCATCAACTCTTTTATGTCAGTTTCTATTTTATGTTTCAATTAGTAAGGTTTTCACATACACGGTCATTTATCAATTGAATAAAATTTTCACAATGTTTTTTTAGTAAGAATATAAATAAGTTATAATATAAACAATGTGATAATAAGTCTTCCATTTTGTTATCTTCTTGTCTCTTGTGTGGAAGAATATTTAATCAAAAGGAAACTAACCAAACCTGTAGAATGGGTAATAAATCCTCAAACTTATGGCACTGGAACAAATCTTACAAAAAAAGAACGATTTCCGCAAAAGTGAAAACCTAATTTTTTGTAATGTAATAAAATACAAACAGTTTTTAAGCATAAAACATCACTAAATGGCCCAAAACTGACTTTAACTTCAATTTATGAAGTTGTATTACAAAGTGGGCTTTAATTTCAGACTTTTACTTTGGCGTGTAGTGCGTACAGTTCCCCAAATATAATTGTAATTAGATGACGTGTGTCCGATGTTGCTGGGGGTTATCCTTAAGAGATAGACATGTTCCATTTAGGACTTTTCTGTAGGCCTTTTCAAGATATACAATTCCGTAGTACATTATTTTGATGTATCTCATAAAGTTTATCGAGCGTTAGCAATGTAAGTGCCGGAAAATATTTTTTTTACGACTTGATTACAAAACATCTACTTTTTTCTACTTTCTATAAGTGTAATATACATGTATTATATATATAAACCTTTCAGAAGAAATTTTCTAAATGATAGTGAAAACCCTGTCAAAATCCGTTCCGTATTTTAGAAGAACTAAGCGCACAAACAAACAGATACGGATAGCGATCTTATTTTATACTATTTAGAGATAAAAACACAGCCAGTATTATTTTTTACCACCCGGATTTCCCTGAGATTTAAATTGAAGGGAACAAACAATATTTTCTTTATTATTATAATATTGTTAAAATAATAAACATATTAAGGCGATGCAACTACGTCGTGTAATATTTTAAATTGAGCCGCCATCAATAACAACCCTTACGTAGATGGCGATAAGGTTTAAATTCCCGCTTAACACCATCCGCCTGTTTTGATTTATGCAAGAAAAAAACGTGGCCAAAAGGTGCCTTTTATTTTATTTTGTGGATGTTCAGACATAAATATTTAATTTTTTTTCGTTCATTTTATAAATAACTTAATTTGCCACATTATACAATAAAATAATAACCGAAAATGAGTTCGTAAGTAGGAGATTTTGAACTTTAAAGCAGTTTTCATAGGCCTCATACATTATTTTTTTCTGGGCTTATAAAAAGACTTATCTAAAAAATACTCGATTATTTCAAAGGCCAAGATGTATTCTACTCGCAGTATTTAATTAAAGCATCTGAAACATTTCTAGGCGACCAAATTTTCAAACCAAAAACACATGATTTTGCATTACTACGTAGTGCATCGCCTTAAAATAGCATTACAAGATATTTTTTTTTTTTCATTTTAATTTATATTTCTACGCCAATTCAGGCAAAAGTTAGACCTAAATTTAAAATCTTTTAAAAACAGACCATTTTCAAGAAAACTGAGATAATTTAAAATATTAAGAAGCAAACAATGAGCATGTCAGATAATGATAATTTAGATGGCCTAGCGCACACATGTGTTAAGTGCGGTTTTGAAAAGCATTTATAAAGATTACTCTTACTTTGTAAATATATGTTCCATTATTTGCTTCACCTAGAATTGACAAAAAGCGGATATTCACATTAATCTCATTGCTTTACATCTTATAATTATGCAAATTGCACTTAAATCATGTGTGCGCTAGGCCATTGATTTGCGAGGGTGCGTAACTCAATGTATGTTTTCTATGTTCTGTTCAAAAATACCTATCTGTTCTATTATAATACAGGGTTTTCCAATAAGAGGTGTTATTTTGATATTCAATCGTAAAACATCAATGGTTGAAAGTAAATGTTGTCCAGATCAATACCATCCAATTCCGGCCTTAAAAAATCATTAATCATCTCTCGATAGAGATCCATTCACCGTAACTGTTGCTCCAGCCTCATTTTCAAAAGAGTAAGGTCCAATGACTCCGCCGGACCATAAACCGCACCAAACAGTCACACGTTGAAGATAGAGAGGCTTTTCAACAATAACTCTTGGGTTTTCCGAGCCCCAGATCCGACAATTTTGCTTGTTGACGAAGCCACCGATGTAGAAATGGGCCTCATCACTCAAGATGATTTGCATTTGATTCACTCAAGTGAATTTTAATAATTTCAATGCGTTGTTGAAGCGTGTATCGTTCCATTTTTATTAATGGCGTAGTTTCTATTTCTCAAATATCAAAAAATGACAGCTTCAAAAGTAACATCTACCGAAATAACGGGCTATTCAAAATAACACCTCTTATTGGAAAACCCTGTATATTATTTCTATTGAGGAGTGGGTCTTTAACTTTTTTTTTCTCTTTTCAGATGTGCACCAAATTACAATCACCCTCCGATCACAAACAAAATGATGTCTACCAAAATACATCCGTTTCGCACATCCTGAGCCACGGCTGCAGCAGCAGTTGGTACCTTCACTTCCTCGAAGAGTCCGTCTTCATCAGTGCCAGCATTGACAGCAGCCACCAGACAGACACCGTCGCCACGCTAGACAACCGTAGTCTCCTTTCTTACCGTTATTCACCATGTCTGCAGAGGAGCAGGCCTGCCTGGTGAGGGCGAGAAGCGATTCAGAGAATTCCGGAAGGATTTTGAGCGGTTTGTTTTATTTATTTATTAAATAAATAGCTGTTCCCCGTCACGTGTTGCAGTGGCTCAGTCTGTCTGAAAATAGAGAAACAATGACCGCCTGCCTGGTGAGGGCGAGAAGTGATTCAGAAAATTCCGGAAGGATTTTGAGCGGTGAGGTTATTTTATTTATTAAATAACTAGCAGTACCCCGCCATGCGTTGCAGTGACTCAGTTTGTCTGTGCAGATAAAGAAACAACAGTACATTTTGCTTTTACGTCCAACAGAGGGCGCTGTTTTTAATAAAAAGCATGTTTTTACATATCACATGTTGACATCTATATAATATAGGTATATAAAACACATGCGCATTCAAATACAATCTTGTGTCAAAATTTAAAAGCACTCGGTGAAGAAATTTTGGAGATTTAAGATTTTGACAAACAAACATTTACATTTATTTATATATGTATTGTAAAATATGGAAAAAGTGGTAGGACAACTCATGCAGGAAGCTCATTGCTGGGTATCATAACATTATTTTCAAACAGTGTTGGTTTATGAATTCCATTAAGGAAAACAAAAAACATGTGTTCATAAAAAGTGCGGTAATATTTTACTTATCTAAATTCCACGGAGGCTGTCAGCCAACACCGTGTAACTTGAATATATTACAGCTAGACAGGTTTGTTGAAATCTTCAAATGCTATTTACTCAATTGCCACTTTTTGTTTTGCGTGGTTTTGTCATAACATGGCAGAGGATTGCTCCTGGCAGCAATAGCACATTTGTATTATGTCAACTCGACTCAGCGAGACTGAAAGCTTGATTAACCACACATTTCAATGGATGTTAATCCGTTTCCTAATGATTACTCCGGAAATCAGGGCCGGTCCCGTGTGGAAGCAATTGGAGAAGTCCGCTCCGGGCGTGAACTTGTCAAGGCGCTGATAATAAAAACACCTAACACAACGCCCGTGAGTTTCTTATTGGCGCCAGGCGCCGTTTGGCTCAGGACCAGCCCTGCCCGTGATACACTCAAATAAGCATTACGAAGGCTATTAAAGGTTGACCAACCACAGGTATTGTCTGCGCCAACATCCTCGATTTTGCCCAAGTACCTTTGTGGATGATTTATATAAACCGAGAAAGTTAGAGCAGAATTTAGGATTGCTAACTCGTTGAAAACACTCGATTATTAACACCTTTTTATACCTATTTCTGATGTATTTAGACCCAGTTGTTTTGCAGAAATTCACATGTGACAAAGTCGTCAAATGGCCATTCCGCGCCATTTTTATATTTAAAAGGTCCCCTTTAAATGCCGATTTTAAGTGCGTTTCAGCTTTCTATCAAATTGCAATAAGCTGACAAACTTAACAACACAGTTGTCCTCTTCTGCTGATCACAATTTTTTCAAAAGCAGAAAATTAAAAATAAAATAATATTGCTGTGGAACTAAACAGAAGAGAAAAGAAAAACAGGAGAGAAGAAAGGAATAACTTATTTAAATTTAAAACAACTCAATTACTGTTAATTTATTGTGAAACCAGATATGAACGCATCAGCAGAATGCTGCCTGCTCATTAAAAAATAATGATTATGTTTTTATTGTTTATTCTATTCTTAATCTGTTCATTTTGTGATATTATGATACGAGTTGCTTGTATACTGTCAAATTCATTTATTGACAAATTACAGAAAGGGAGATGGTCACACCTTATCGTCGCAACTGGGTTTGTTCCCCTTTCCCTGATGGGCGTCTATCAATTTGGTTTTATATATGTCTATGGTTTTAGTGCATATTATCCACTTAATCTGTTGATTGCACTCTTCTTAACCTGTTCCATGATGATTACTCTACCATTATACCCCCATATAAACTCTACGGAGACCGTAAAAGCTTGACTAACCACAGGTTTTGGCAGCATAGGCCGCGCCATGGCGTACTCGGAGGGCGGCCAGGCAGGCCAGGGGGACGGGACCCCCGCCCCTGCTGCGGCCCTGCAGGATCCGCAAGGGGGCCCCCACATGGAGCTGGGAGATAGTGGGGAGCTGATCCAGTACCAGGACGTTAACGTCTTGGCGCAGTTTCACGAGGATGCAATTAGACAGGTAAGGAAACTAAACTTATAAAATTTTATAAATAAAATGTGGAGTTGAGAGAGTGGCAGAAATAAACTAACAAAAACACTGGCGGACAGTTGCTAGGATATGCAGAAGACTAACAGAAATGTCCTAAAACCACAATAATGAATCCTGGTGAAATGGTCACCTCTAGCATCTAGACGGCTGTATAGTAACTCAGTGTGTGAGATTAATAATAACCCAACCTGTCGGTGCATAAAGCTTGATGCTCCAGTCTAGGCACTAATCTAGGAATTTGATATACGAATACAGAAGAATTATAAAGCTTGATTTTGTGCTTTAAACTAGTAAAAATAACAGCCGATTACAAATGTTGTCAGATAATTGAGCGGCGGACTGAGAATATTTTGACTGTATTTTCAAATACAGGTATGGTCCGAAAGGGTTAAATTAACCATATAGAGGGATAGAAATTCAGTTTTCAAATTGGTGTTTTTTTTTGTATTTATTTCAGGCGGGATTCGGCGCCCACCAGCTAATGATGGGCGGAGTGCTGGGACTGGCGCTGGCTGCCTCCGGGGTGGAATACGCCTCCATACCGTACGTGCTGCCATCGGCGCACGTCGAGTTCTGCATGACGAGCCGTCAGAAGTGGTGGCTGGGTATGTCTCACCACTTATAATCTATCGAACTAGTTAACAACCTAACAATATTGTTAAGCGATTTTACGGGGTTGTTTGATATCACAAAAGACGTTAAGGTGATCCAATTTTTTAATTTCAATTGAAATTACGCACTCCTTACGCTGGTGGCGGTAAGGTTGTATTTGCCACCCAACATGCCTGTTTCAATTTATGCACAAAAGACCTTAGGATCGCATTACCTCAGCAAGGCTGCGTAATGTCAACATACTTATCAAATCTGTGTGTGGATAATTGTATTCTTTGACATAAAAGGCACTAGTCTATATTATGTACTAGGTTTAGGATATTGCCTTGTATTATTGGATATAAATACTGACCATGTAGCTTATTACATGTATGCTGAATGATTTGATAAATCTAAGTAAAGCGGGCCACAGACAGCTGCGCACGGCTACGTTTCACACGTGGCTTTAGCTTCGTTCACTATGAGCTGCCATACACATCAACACATAATGAGCTGCAAGCACGCTACTGAAAGCTGCGTCAGTATGTGACGTCAGAGGCAGTCGCGTGGGCTTCCCGCCTTTCCCACTTGACAAACCATTGCAAGCGCTTGAACGAGTTACACATGTGTGTTTGTTATTTGATAAAGCTTCCTGAAAATGGGCATTTTGTAGCATAGTACACCTAGCAATGTGTGGCAACATCGCTGTATCAAGGCGCGTAGCTCTTGTGTCAATCGTGGCTGTGGAATCGTGTGCGCAGCTATCTATGGCTCGCTTAAGTTCAATGTCATGATGTATGAAAGAAAATTTAGCTTTTAGTAGTGGGCAACAATTATTATCCGATACTGTCTATTTTTATAGTCTTTATGAGTATATGTATACAAATACCCAATAATATTAATAATACCTCCAACTCATATATTCTGATAGCAGTATGCTTCACTAGCGCCTCCAAGCGGCGCAAGTTGTGCGGCTTGGTTATCTTACATAGATTGATTTGGGTCAACTTAAAATTATTAATAAACTGCTCATTCACATTCATTTTTTTTGCAAATTATGATGAATTGTTTGTTTGCTCATGTAAGTACGGAATATGAATAGTTTTGTCAATACAAAAAAAATCAATTCTTTAATTCTTTATCAAAATACAAATTAGAAAGCGCGAAACGACTCTACCAACTACTACATAAATTCAATTTGGCGCCATTGAAAGAAATATCGACGTCAACATGCCATACTAGGGCCTTTAGTGGCCAGCGGTGATCCTGCCAGTATTTTAATGGAGTAGGGCGTATTAATAATATTATAGGATATTTACCATGTTATTGATTGATTATTTTTCTCGTTGCAGGTTCCATAACCCTGGTGGGAATAGCCTGCGGCTCCATAGTGTGGGGCAACCTGTCGGACCGCATGGGGCGCAGGCGCACCCTCCTGTCCTGCCTTGGGGTCAACGCTGTCTTCAGCGTCATTGCTGCCTTCATGCCCACCCTGGGGCCCTTCATGATGGCCAGGTAACCTCCACTTGCTTCTCCTACTTCTTCATGAGCCTTCTGGCATACAGCTTTGAAAAAAGCCTTCACTCAAATGCATTGGCAGTTCGAGCACTTCTTCGATGGTGGGGATTGACATTTTTTTACATGTACTAAAATCTTACTACCTGGAGATTATACAAAACTTCTCAAACTAAAATGTTCATGGACAAGTCATGTAACAAATCATTTCTTCGGTATCCAATGGAAATTATATGTTTTTGTTCTGTATTCAGATTCTGTTCGGCAATCGGCATCGGTGGCGCCCCTGTGTCGGCCGTGGGAGCCCTGTCAGAGCTGGCGGGCGGGCGCTCACGCCGCATGTTCAGCCTGCCCCCGCTGCTGGCCTGCGCCTGTCTGGGGGCACTTAGCTGCGCGGGGCTCGCGGCGCTCGTGCTTCCGCGCACAGGCCCTGAAACTCTCATTGAGAACAGGGAGCACTTCAGCGCATGGCACAGGTGATGTTACTTTCCCACCTTCTTCCCCTCCTCACACCTTTAACCTCTCAACACACCACAATTGGAAATGCCGTAGTCCTGCTGGCTCCAGAGCGTTGGGAGCAGCACGACGCTCGTACAGTATTTGCATAAAAATAAATCCTTTAACCTCTTCAATGTTACCCTGTATCTTATAAACAATAAAGACACCAGATTTTATTCAATACCGGAAGAAAGATGTTCATGTCATCTCAGACCCATGTCATCCCTTAATGAGTATCCACAGTGGTAGATACAGATACTCTCAGTCTTGCAGTTATATAATTCAACCATTCCGAATCAAAATGTTGCTCGAAAGAACTAGACTGGAGGCGAGTGGCGAGGGATATAGCGCCGTGATGATGAAGTTTGAAGTAAAGTTTGTGAATTAATGATATTGTCTTGGTTGCAGGTATCTGCTGCTGTGTTCCCTGCCCACCATATTCGCCCTGGCCGGCCTGGTGTGGGCACACGAGTCCCCCCGGTACCTTCTGGAGTGTGGGAGAGAAGTGGAAGCCCTAATGATTTATCAGGTCCATTAGAACTTCACTTTTGTTTATAATTTTCAGAAGCTCCAAACTCCACACTGCAAATGATCAAAACTCCAGACCTTGAGTCCCTCATTTTTGAAAGAAAGAAGAAAGAGTGAACAGGAGAGGGGAAACACAAAGGTCGGCAAATCATTCCACAGCCGAGCTGTTGAACACAAGAACGAGTCGTAGAAACGACCCGTTGTCATGTGACAAATGTCTACTATGATGCTGCTTCCTCGGAGCATCATCCATTGAAATTCTTGTAAAACAAGGACAGTATTCCCATCCGATGTCTGTGCTCCAAAGTGCCGCAATCCATTTGTCAGGATAAGGGAATCTATCAAACGGATTGTCCAATTATCCAACCTAAAGTAACTATCAAATTCTACAGTGGACCACACTTACAATTTGTACTGAGTCAACAGTTGTGCACGGATAGCTTTTTTCGCCCTTTAATCACAAAGCACCATTTAAATTGGGCACATTTTCTCTGATGCGCAGTCTCTAACATAATAAACTAACCATCATTGTGGTCAATCTTATTACAGCGCATTTACAAGAAGAACAGGTCGGGGGGCTCGGGCGGTGGAGCGGCCGGCGGCTCGGGCTACCAGCTCAGCGAGCTGGAACTGCCCCCCAAGCGCAGCGGCTGTGGGCGCAACCAGGCACCACCTAGCTCTGTACTGGCGGACATGGCATACAGCGTCCACCAGGTATACAAACTACTTTATTATATCAATGTGATATTGAATCTCTTATCTTTGGGATGTTATTATAAATAAGGTTAAACCGGTTTGTAACTGATTTGACAATTATGTCGTGGATACAATTCCTCGGCTAACTTAGTCCTCCATCATTGCGCAAACAACATTTTACCATTTTAATGTAAAAAATTTTTTTTAAATATTTATTGAGCATCACAACATACCCTGATTTGGTATGTCATAGTGCCACTGGCTCCAGACTTATCAACAGTTCAGACTCTTGTGAAGTATTCACATTAAAAAAAGACAGATCTGATTAGGGAGATGTGCAGGCTTTTATACTCATATTTATTATTTATATTTTTTACGATAAATATAATTTTTTTTACTTGTTTTAAGTAGTGTTATAAAGGTATGATATGTCAAAGGTTGCTTATAAATCAAATAAAAACGCTTATAAAGTTACTTTCAAGTTTATTTACAATTGGTTTAACACACATAATTAAATTTAATATTTTAACGAGAAGTTGGAGAGCGAACCCCTCCTCCCTCCTTCCCCTCCCTTTCTCTTCAGCCTGATTTATTAATGCGGGTCTTGAAGAGGCCCGGATTATATGAAGGAGGAAATATGATGCCGGCAGCTCGTTCTCATATGAGCAGACTCACAAAAATGTGCCGAAGAAATGACCAGTTTTCGAGAAGTCAACCTCATCTGTGAATGGGTGTTTCGCTAGTGTCCGTTGAGTTTCGCACCGGTGTACAGGGGATCAGTGCTGCTTGCTCCTTAGAGCAAGCTCCATTGAAATATCTGTAAAACAGACTCAACATGCCTACATTACGCCTGTGCATTAGAGATAGTAATCAGTCTGTTACAACGAATAGTCAATCAGACAGACCACCCTCCTTTACACAGATTCAAGTAGGTTTATCGTTGATGCTCCAACCCAGATTTGGCTCCTGGATTTGTGCCTCGTTCACATAAAAAAAAACCTCTCTGATGATGGATTGGGCAGGCTGTCACAAGCATACATAACCTTTATTTCACAATCCTCCTCACTTCCTTCAACCTCACAACATTCCCCAAGGAAAAGCCAATACTCCTTCAGACAGACTGACTGGGCAGTTGCAACATCACAGTCTACACAAGAAAAAACTGACATTGATTTTACTCTTTATTTTCAGTTCTGGAACTCATTCCTCCAACTCTTTTCCCCTCCATTCGCGCGCACCACCGGTATCCTAGCGTCCATCCTGTGCTGCGTGCTCTTCTGCCAAGTGGGCCTCACTATCTACTCGCCGGGCCTGATCATTCGCAACAAGAACGCCGCCTTCCAGGCGAACACTAGTCGTGTCTACAACGCCAGCTACGAGAACGAGCTGTTCAACGAGTCCTCCATCGAGAATGTGATCTATGAGAATTCCACATTCGTTAACTGCACATTCCGCGATGTGACGTTCTCGCACGTTGTGTTCAGGTTCTGCGCCTTCACGGATGTGGAGTTCTCCAACATAATGAGCTCGTATACTTTCTTTGAGGGCAGCCTGTTTCAAGGAACCAGGTTAGTATATTTTTTTTACATAAATTATATGCAGTTCTTTGGATTGAAGATTATTTTTACACTAACTCTACGCAGTACTACATAATAATTACCCTCAGGGCTTATGTTATCTTTGAGGATGCTATGTGGAGGGTCTTTTTGAGGAAAGGAAGGAATGAACCCGTTTCTGCACAGACTCAAGCGTTTTTCAGGTATTTTGTAGCTCCAGACCAGAGGTGGTCAACAGGACGCACTTGTGTACTATTTAAGTAACTGCGGACCCCTGTACAGAACGCCTCATCTTCTGAGAGGCTAACTTGACTCTGGTTTCGATGGAGACCCCCTGCTTGAGCTGCAGAGTTATACCAAGCAATGGAGAGCTTATTCGGAAGATTGCTTCCATTGAAGAAGACTAAGGGGGTTTTTCACTATCTCTGATTATGTTCTGACCAAGCACTAATCCGCGGATTAGTCATTTTTTCGTTTTCACTATATCTGAATAACGCTAACGCTCGGGTTAAAGTTAGATTTGACTAATCAGTGCTCGAACTTCACGTTAGGCGCTATTCCTCGAATCAAAGATGGCGTCAAAACATTCCGAGTTTAACAGCTGAGAAGTGAGTCGAATTTTGTAGAATGAATTTGAATGCTTGTATGATCCATCCTTAATTATTTGATTGTGTTCAAAATAAGAAACAATGTATTAATTCGACACGAATCTATCTAAAATGACCTGATAATCAACATAACATAACCAAAAAAATGCACACTTCGCGGTGTGCGGACTGTGACGCATGACAGCCGTGGCAGTAGATGGAGAAACAGCAAACATTTTGCGATGTTGCCAGACTATTTCGAGTGTTATCTATCCGGCAGCTCGAAACAATGGTGAAACGGTCGCCGTTGAATAACGTAGTTATTCTGAACTTTAAAGCCAGCCAACGGATAGCTATTCAGATATTTAGCCCGACATAGTGAAATACCCCCTAAGGGGGTATTTCACTATCTCTGATTATGTTCTGACTAAGCACTAATCCGCGGATTAGTCATTTTTTCGTGTTCACTATATCTGAATAACGCTAACACTCGGGTTAAAGTTCGATTTGACTAATCAGTGCTCGAACTTCACGTTAGGCGCTATTCCTCGAATCAAAGATGGCGTCAAAACATTCTGAGTTTGACAGCTGAGAAGTGAGTCGAATTTTGTTGAATGAATTTGAATGCTTGTATGATCCATCCTGAATTATTTGATTGTGTTCAAAATAAGAAACAATGTATTAATTCGACACGAATCTATCTAAAATGACCTGATAATCAACATAACATAACCAAAAAAATGCACACTTCGCGGTGTGCGGACTGTGACGCATGACAGCCGTGGCAGTAGATGGAGTAACTGCAAACATTTTGCGATGTTGCCAGACTATTTCGAGTGTTATCTATCCGGAAGCTCGAAACAATGGTGAAACGGTCGCCGTTGAATAACGAAGTTATTCTGATCTTTAAAGCCAGCCAACGGATAGCTAGTCAGATATTTAGCCCGACATAGTGAAATACCCCTTAATTATCATTTTGATCCCTTTTAAATGTAATCAGACATGATGGGTTCTTTTTAACATTAAATTTGTTGAGATTATTCTTACCCCTCTTGGAAACTGTCCATTCTCTGTTTCAAAGCCTTCCCAGTCTTTGGATTTTGTACGCCATGTATGTATCAAATAAAAGGCTAACATGGACCTTACTATGACAGTAGATGACTACGTAACAGTGAATTGGTGCACACGGCAAAAGGTCATTGATGTACAAACAGATTACGGATTTGACATATAATGCTGATGTTATCTGGCAGATTCATAGACACAGACCTGAACACGGCGCGCCACATGGACGCGGGGTGCCGCCTCGTCAACAGCACCATCCTGGGCCTGTCGCCTGCCTGCCCGTTGGAGGCCGACCATAACATCTACACTGGCGAGGTTATCCGCAGCCATGCCGCCATCGCCGGTGCCTCGCTCGTAGCCTGTCTGCTCATGACCGTGGCACCCGTGGTACCCTCTACAGGTAATACACCGTTGATAACTTTGTAACTTCTCCAAAATTTGTTATGCTTATTGTATTTATATTCATCTTATACCGCATTTACGTATATTTTACATAGCATGAGCTTGTGTAAACGCGGTATGAACCAATCTGGCCAGACAAATGACGAGTGAACTGATTAAACATTTGCCTGGCCATTCGCCTCGCGATTCGACTTGCCATTCATGCAAATGTGGTATTACACTCTTTTAACACATGTTTGCAGAGACTAGTAAATACTTCATTCACACATTGTTTCATTTTTTAATTTCAATAAGTGTTTCAGCATATGCTAAGAAATTGAAGGTTTTATTTACAAAAAATAAACAATGGTCCTAATGTTATATGTAGCTATTTTACATGAAAGATAATTTTAGCCGACCTACCTGTGAGGTGCTGTCTAAGTGCTGTCAGAACCCGCCGACCAATCACAGGGAGTTTGAACGTCTCACTTTTTTAATTATTTTCAGTGACGATTATTGATCTAAATGATTATATGTTTTTTAAGCCATAATATTTTTCACTCATGTTCCTTCTTAATGCAACTAGCTGTATCCCGCCACGCGTTGCTGTGGCTCAGTTTGTCTGTGCAGGTAAAGAAACAATAGCGCGTGTTGCTTTTACGTCCAACCGAGTGCGCTGTTTAGAAGGTATATAAAAAACACGCTATTTGAGTGCAACGTTGTGTCGAAATTTCAAAGCAATCAGTGAAGAACGGTAAGATTTTGACTAAAGAACATTTATATTGTCTCATTTTTAGTTGGCGCCCTTGTGATTGCCTCCATATCCACTCCGGGCATATACTTCCTGCAGTCGGAGGACTCCATAGTTATCTACTGCGCCATCTTCATTGGCTTTCTGGTCATGGCTTACGTGGGAGTCACCATACTCGTCATGGAGTCCTACCCCGTGCATTTGAGGTTAGTTATCCTCTCTTTATGCATACACTTTTAATTACTTGTTACTTGATGCAAGCTAAAAAGACTTGTATTATCTCTCGTCTTGTTATAGGGGAGTTTGGAACATGCTTTTTCTTCTTGTTAAATTAAACCATCTTTGCGTAAGTCTTTCGGTTATTCTGAAATTTTTTTTACCTCTTTAGCCATTTATCCCTCTAACACCCAGTGTTATTTAAAAACATAACCTTTAATCTATTCATTAGAAGAAAGCAGTTATCATTGTCATAACAAGTTACAAATGGAACTGTCGGAGGAAGAATGTGATAGAAAGACACCGACAGACAGACCCGACAGACCACACTACATGGCCATTAAAGTATATAACAACCTTCCACGTAGCATCAAACAAATAACCGACACACTTAAATTCAAATCAACACTAAAAACATTTCTTTTAAACAAATGTCACTACACCTTAAATGAATACCTTACATGAATTAAATACCTCTATTTTTTAATTTTTATTTACTGTTATTTATTTGTTAACATGTAATTGTTGGGTTATGTAATATAATGTGTATTTGTTGGGTTAGCTGGAAGAAATAGGATGTAACCTATAAGCTATACCCTTTGTACTCTTTTTGTGCGATAAATATTTTTTTGAATTTTGCATTTTGAAATGAGATTCCCGGGCCATACACCCGTTAAAAACAAGTATGACTGTATTATGAAAGAGAAAATCGGAAAGTAATGCAGTATACATAATCTTATGTGTGGTGTGCCGATCGTACTCCTGGGACTGAAATCGGCGATTGTGCTCCGGAGACTGTTCTAATGCCATCCACGCTGGAATGTTTTGCTTGCGATTTAGACCTTTATGCTTTGAAAACTGCATAGGAGACAAAATAAAATAAATAGCCTATGAGTGTCAAAAATGTATAACGGCATCGCAAAAATGAAAATATTTGAGTACATGTAAAGGTCATTATTTCTTTGAAAACACTTTTTGATTATTGTTTTTCGTGTACGCTATGTAGTCAGGTTTATGTAGAAATAATATAGCCTGTTATATATTATATATATATTTCTATGAATATAGTTTTTTGACAGTTGTTTAAAATTGGAGTTTTTATTGCAAAGTTAACTATCTATATATCAACGTTTCTAAATGTCACACTATGACATTCACTAGAAATAAACAGGTAATTAAGTACTCATATTCACTCAACGATCTCGGCGTTTACCTTGATAGCAAACTTATATTTAATAAGCACATTGACTCAATCGTTAATAGGTTGTATAAAATGCTTGGTTTCGTGCTACGTGTAAGTAAAGTATTCAGTAATCCGCGTACAATCCTAATGTTATATTTCACATTAGTCAGAAGTACACTGGAATATGCATCGTCAATTTGGAATCCACAGTATATACTTTACATAGATAGCATAGAACGTGTCCAAAACAAATTCATAAAATATATTACATACATCCAAATTTAACAATAACTTTGAATGTACATTTGAAACTTTGCAGCAAAGGCGAGTAGTAGCTGACTCAATATTTATACATAGAATTCTAAACAATAACATCGACTGTACCGAACTTCTGTCCCTTATTAATTTTAACATACCTTTGAGACGTACACGACATACAGTGCTATTCCACACGCCTAATAATAAAATAAATGCAGCATCTAATTCGCCAATTAACCAAGCTCTTCAATAATATTTGTCTACACTTTAACATTGACATTTTTTCCAATTCACTGCCCAAATTCAAACGTGGCATCATGTCAATAATATAAACTGTTCAATTTAAATAATAATAATACATACAGAACACACACACACACACACACACACACACACACACACACACACACACACACCCTCACACACACACACACCCTTGTTTGTCCAATCCCGATTTCGAGGACTTCAACTGGCTACCCGAATTCGAGGTCCTGTTATATTATATAAAGTAGACATGTATTCTACACTTATACGTATACTCAAGTTAATCGTGATCGTTGCTGTCTATTCGGTTTCATCATACACCCCGTAAGTACCTAGAAAACGGTCCTCAAAAAACCGGAATACACAGCCGGTAACTGAGGACTTCCCATATCCGAGGCCTGTCCACGTATTCAGGATTACACATACGTAAAATACACGGATCTCGGAAGGTCCTCGATTTAGTGGTCTATAGTTTTTGGAGGTCTTGGGTCCTCGAAATAGTGTGGAACGAATTTCTTACACGTATCTTGGAAGCGTCGCGGTTCGTCCTAACGTTCGCTCGTTCGGTGAACAGGCAACAAAAGTATACGCCTCATCGTATTGCTAAATATTTTATTTAAAATATAAATTTGCACAAAACTTAAAAAAAGGTCAAAATAAAATTGAATTGCCTATCTAAATATATGAATTTGGTAAGAGATCATTACGGCTGACACCCGACAGGCAATGCACCCCTCCACCCGCGCGCGTATTTCCTTTTCCGTGTTCAATAGGAGGCAGTACTGCCTCGAAACCCGCACGGGTTTGTAACGCCATTCTCCTTCCAAACCCGTGTTCAATACGAGGCACGCGTCCTCCTACTGAATACGGGTTTGTAACGCCATTTCTTTTTCCAAATCCGTGTTCAATACGAGGCATGCGTTGTCCAATCGTTTATAATTACCATGCGCATTAATTGAGCACTACGGATCCATGTTTGTTTCGAGACATTTTTTGTATGTGTAAATTGTTATGTATTAAGGATGGGCAATAAAACGCATAATCTAGGAACCTTTTTTATTAGGTATTTATTATTTATTAACGCCCTAGTGGGCTTTTGTAATTGTAAGAAAACAAGACAAATGAATGCAATAAATTTTGTGTAAATTATTAAAATATTAATACGATGATTTGATATATAATACTGCTATTAGCCTGAAATATTCAAGCCCAGTGGCAAAGAATTACTAATATCTTGGAAAGGAATTCAAATGCTCAACATACAAAAATTCTCACCAAGTTTGGATGTGATTTGTCAAAGCTTAATTTGAGTATACTATCATTTATGCCGGCGTGGTCTAGTGGTATACGCTTTTGACTACAGATCCGAAGGTCGCGGGTTCGAACCCGGCGTGCGCAAATAAATTTTATTTGATTAATTTGTGCTATTTCACAATTAATTAATTTAAATAATATATAGTATATTTGCGGCACGTTCCAGAGTGGAAGATACTCTCAGTATCGCCCTGGTGTAAGACCACCATTCAGAATTGAAACGTTGCTTGAAATGGCTTAAGCCGTGTTTGGTGATCAGATCTGAATAGCCAGGCACTTCCCCACCTTCCTCTTCCCCATCTCCCTCCCCTCCACAATACCCTCAGCCTCACAACATACTCCAATTGGGGATACCATAGTCTCACTGGCTCCAGACGGGAGCAGTTGGGACTCTTGTGCGGTATTATAAAAATTAATGTATAACCTATATCGATCGCTCGCCGCAAAGAAAGGGTCTATCATGCGGCTACAGGAAGGATTCAATCAGGACGACCAGCCAAGTCTTAATTGATCAAGAGAAAACGTATTCACAAAATTGCATTAAATATTGATGATAATGAACCTCCTGCCAAAAAATATTATTATGTTTTTATTTGTAGGTACCTAGTTATGTAGATTACCTCACATAACGTATACATCTTTGAATGTACTTTTATTTCTATCCTTGGTTTTTAATAGGTACAACTCGTCATATTTTATTTTTTTTAATCCCTATTATAAATGTTATATACCTGACGAGTAAATAAAATTATTATTTATTCTGTTTTATTGGTGTATAACGCAGAAATTGTGAGCACACACTTACTTTTTTATGTTATAATTTATTCAAAATTATGATTTTCCAAAATTATGATTTTTAATCCAAAATTATTTTTACAACTGATAGCCTTGATTTAACAATACCTGATTAAACATTTCAAACAAATATAATTTTAAAGTTCATAATAATCTCAATACTCAATTATAAACATGCGAATGTATGAATAATATACTTGATGTTAATAATTTTGATCTATTCTACTTAAAAACAAGTCACCTTTTTTACACATTTTTAATCTCATGTCTCATAGAAATCGTTGTATCTCCCTTACTTTCATGGTTCATGGTTAGGATATGATCTTAACGGTGTTAAAAAGAGAAAAAATCACGCTTTATAAAAAAATCTAAAAATTTACCGCAAAATAATTAAGAAGTCCAACATAAACGAATCCTAAGTTTCCAAACGCTATTTGAAAACGACTGATTCGACTCTTCAAGATCCGCATTAATAAAACCCTTCCTACAGCTCCTCCTTAACCCGCTTGATAACATCACCCATCCAGGTGGCGATATTGTTCCCTTGTCCTTAATTCAGACAGAGGCGTTTTTGTGAGGTGTAGGTAATAGGGTCATAGAGCGGATTAACGAAGAATGGAGTGAAAGAAGAATATATGACGCAGATCAATCAAATATTTGATCAGGTGTCCTAATTACTTATTAAATATTACAATACCGTACATCGAATTAAACAGTATTACAGAACATAGTTCACAATACGAACTAAACGCAATATTGAATTTTGTTTCAACAGTCAAAAACTGAATTCCTTGTCGGCACAATCTTAATAGTGCAATACTTATTATATACACATGCACGTAGGAATTTCGAACGACGGGTCCTCGGTTTAGGGCGTAGGTGAGATTTCTTGACACTCGAGCTTGCAGCGCCTCCTGGTGTTCACATTCCGGCAATCGGCACCTTTTAACACGAAACCGAGGACTTTGAGAGAGTCCTCGGTTTAGGGTTTGTGTGTGATTTCCAGCATTAGCGGCGCCGCCCTGGTGGTCACACATCCGTACTAATGAAACACTAGCCAAATTAAACACGATATTTTTCGCCACGAAAATGAGGACTCTCTCCGATCGGCCCAAAATTTCGACAGTTGACCAATCAGAACGCATAGATTATAGGTACATATTCAGTTTTTCGCATTTTGAATCCGAGGACGTCCTCGGATTCGTGTGAGTCCTCGGATTCTGGGTCTAAAGGCCTGTGAAGGTCCTCGAATAAAGGTGCATACAAACTCACAAACACTCACCCACACAAACACTCACACATACATTACACACACACCTAAATACTACACACATCACCTGGTAATTAAGGAATAAACATACCACAGACATTACAAGGAAATATATCATAGGTACACAACAAGTAACTAAAATATGGTTTTGTTATTGCTCATTATAGTCGTGAACTCGCTATTGCCGTGATTGTTATAACCACGTTCCACGTTACACACACAAATTACCTTCAATCTCAAATTATACTCATTATTACTACTGGTTATTTTCCAGGTGCACCGCTCATGGTTTCGTCTATTCCCTGGCCAACATAGCCGCCCTTATTGCGGCCGGTATATACTCCAACATGACTCTCAACAGCTACGTGTTGTGTTCCCTCATGACTGCGCTGGTCACCATCACCGGCGCCGTCTTCTCCACACGAATCACCGACAGCAGCCCCAACCTGATGTAAATTATAAAAAATAACGAAACAACAAAAAAGTGACCATTTTTAATTTCGCCCCAATTTTTTTTTTTCATTTATTCAATAGTCTTTTTTAATAATAATTATTGACGAAATCAAATGTTATATGCTCTATTTGACTTTACATGATAAAAAAAAATGTTTCATTAAGCTTAATCGAGTTTATGAAATATTTTAGGTTAGGTAAATTTTTTTAGTCAATTGAATGAGATTTTTTTAACGCATTTCTTGCCGCCATAATACATAATTTATTGTACAAATATTTTTTTAAACAATAATATTCCAAAAATAATATTAAAATCGTGATAAAAAAATGACATGAGTGATTAATAATTAAAAGTTAAAGATTCTAAATAAATTTAACAGCTTTGTAGAAAAATAATATTTTTGGCTTTGCCTATGAACATAAATAATAGTATCAATTTTTTTAAAAGTCAACCTTTTTTTGTATAAATGTGCATAAAACATGAAGTGACATCTATGATTACTTGTATAAAGCGTAGTCATATAATCTTATGGTTAATCGTAATTATTTTGTTATATTTTAACATTAAAAATATTGTGCGGAATGAACACTAGTGAATTGAATTAGAAGAGTTGGTGGACATTTTTATTTAGCCAATTCCAATCCCAGTGGTGTTGTCGACGTTTAGAAAAATTTTAGACAATTTTTTTTTTTTTAAGAGTGCAATGTTTTACAAAGAGACTGACATATTTTGAAAATGAACAAATGATTGTCTACAATGACTTTCATATTCCGATTTACTATACCAAAGACAATTTATGATATCAATAATTGTGTATGACTTTTAGTGAAGAAAAAAGCAAATAATGTGATATATATTATTTTTGTTGCCATATCATAGCGTTAGTGTTGCCGCAGTCAATAAATATAATAATACATAATAATATTCATAGTTTTTTTTTTTATGTATCTTGATTTATTTTAAGTGAGTGTTTTAAATTGTGACGTATTGTTGTGTGTGTGTGTGACTCTTTTGTTAAATAAAATACTACCAGTTTTGCTGTTTAATTTGAAATTACTCAAAATTGATAATTTTAACTTAATTGCATTTTCATTATACAGGGTGTCCGGGGGTAAAGTGCACAAACTTAGGGAGGTGATTCTAAATGTTGGTAGAAGTAATAAAGATAAATAACTTTTTACGAAATTCCATTGTTTTTTTCCCCTACAAATATATTTTTCCATAGAAGAATACTATTTTCTCCATACAAACAATTCAACTTTTGTACCTGAAAACTACCTTAAAATTGAAAAAATTATTTATCTTGTAGAATGTAGAATCACCTCCTGAAGTTTGCGCACTCTATCCCGGACACCCTGTATAAATTCCTTCATAGCCCTGTTGGCCGAAAGTAAATTGCAATAATCATATTATAATCTTGAGTAATGACATTACAGCGAAACCCTCTTAAAAGGTTTCCGCTTAAGAAGTTTTTTCCGGACCTTTGAAAAGATTACACGACGGTTTTACTGTATGTCGTAACTTGTTATTGTTATTATTAAATATATGTTTACCCTTAAAAGATTATTTTGAAAAGGCTCGAATTTTGAGTATATATGTACTGCATGTTTGGTTTAGGTTTTTATTTAAAAATAATATGTTTGACTGATTTATAAAGAAAGACAAGTGGTAATATTAATTTATGACACGTAATATGTTTGTAACTCATAATAGGTTGTAACGCACCTTTCCTGTTTATTAAATTCAAAGGTTACACGGGAGAATCTGCAGAGACGCATCATTTTTTCAATAAATTGAACTGCCATTGCAAACGCCATTTCATACGACAGTCATACATCATACTGATATTAACCTGATCTATGCAGTTTGTTGCACAAATGATCTATTGGCAGCTATCCCCGTATGCGTGTCGTATAAGTGATCCTCAAAGTTTCACTAACACCAAAAACTGTGGAAAAACTGTGGATAAACAGCGAGAGTTGTACGGACGTAATTGACGTTCGTCCTCTTCGAAAATGAAAAAGACAGGAGATACTATGTAGAACGATGACGACACCTACAATCTCTTGCTGGGACTAGTTTAGTTATAAATGCCACAATAGACATTTAAATAAAATGTATATATATATACATTTGACCGGTCAGTGGTTGAGTGGGCATAGCGCTTGGGTCTCACCCGAGCGTCGCGTGTTCGATTCCTCGGCTGGCTAAGTCCTCCATCACAACACAAGCAACATTTTCGGCTTTCTGTGGTGGTAGTAGGAGATTTTCAAACATTGTTGGGTTATTCGTAACCCGGGAATGTTGTCTTTCTTTTTAAAAAAAAATAAAATATATTTTTTTAGTTTTACGCCCAGCCAGGCTTTTACAAACATTTTGACTGCAGTACATCCTAGTGGTGCGAGTTGTGCAGTTTGGTTTTCTTTCATGCGTTTTAATGTATTTTATGTATAATATTTCCTTTATTTTACATCTTAATATTGGTTCCAGCTTGAAATATAGGATAATTTTAAACCAGATAGGTGGCGCTGTTGTCGAGATCTCAACTTATTTTCTCAACCAAAAATACATACAACCACAAACTTTAACTTCCCTACATAGAAGGCGGTCTGTGGCAGGACAACGTTACTAGTTAATTATAGACATCGAAAATTTAAAAAATAAATACTACACAAAACCAAATGTAACCTACATAATTACCGTTTTGCTCATTCACAAAAAAAAAATTAAAGCGGCTGTTAGGTTTGTATTAACAGTTATAAACCTACCACCGCCACCAAGTACTATATAAATTCATTTACGCCATTGTCGGGAAGGAATGCAACATGCTACGCTTGCGCTTCAAGCAGCCAGTACAAGTAAATACCTACTGGAGTTGAGCGTAATCCCGGCATGCGCAACTAAATTTTATTTGATTAATTTATGTTATTTCGCAATTTATTCATTTAAAATAATATACTTGCGGCATGTTGCAGAGTGGAAGATACTCTCAGTATCGCCCTGGTGTAAACCACTATTCAAAATTGAATTGGCTTTAGCCATGTTTGGTGACCACATCTAACTAGCCAGATACTTCCCCACCTTCCTCTTTCTCATATCCTTTCCTTCCCCATCTCCTTCTTTTCCCCACTACCTTCAGCCTCACAACATACTCCAATTGGGGATGCTATTGTCTCACTGGCTCCAGACTGATTGGGAGCAGTTGGGATCTTGTGCAGTATTCACATTAAAAAATTCTTGGATATTTGCTAAAACGCATACGTTGTGCCACATGATGCGATAGATTAAGTTTTAAGTACCATGTTATAAAAGTTTTATGTACCATGTTATAACAGTTTTAAGTACCATGTTATAACAGTGTAAGTACCATGTTATAACAGTGTAAGTACCATGTTATAACAGTGTAAGTACCATGTTATAACAGTTTTAAGTACCATGTTATAACAGTATAAGTACCATGTTATAACAGGTTCAAACATGCATTATTCCATAGTTAAAGGAGAGAAATATGTATCACTGCACAGTTACAGATAAGAAATCAATGTGCTTTGTCCCATAGTTACAGAAAAGAAAGATGTTTACGTTATGAGTAAGAAACATTTTTGTCCTGCTGTTCAGGAAGGAAAAATTCACCGTTGTTTTAAGAAAGAGAAGTAGCACTGACGTAATCTCTAGTTTTTTAAAACTGATTTTTTTTTATTATTTAGAATGTCTTTGACGAGTCTCACATTTTACCTCGTGTAACCTTTATAATATGTTTTTACAACCCCATGTATATTCATCATCAAAAAGTATTATTTAAACTTGTAAAAATGATATATAATTTTTTGTAAATATATGAATTTTTTTTTAAACCCGTTGTGTATTTTGCATATCTCATATTTTTGTCAATTATGTATAGGCATAGACATATGAATATTAGTAGACCTGCCCTAAGTGATTAAAAGCGTATTATCCCCACTCCCCATACCGGTTCCATTGAGCCGGCTGGGCTCGCGTTTGGCCTCAAATGAAATTTGAAAACGTGACGTCATCATTCTTGTGCGAACTATGGTCGAGGCATCATCGGTTCATTTTACTAAATAACACGGCAAAATTTTGACTTGTACTATGAAAACTGGTAAAAATAGATGTGAAAAAAGAGAATAAACCCAATTGTCGTATTACATTCCATATATAAGCATTATTTTACTTTATTTTAAGCATATTCACATCGTATAATATGAATCAGTTGTTACTATCACATAGAGAAACGTCTGGACGCGAAACACAAAGCTGGTTGGTTGCTGGGAAGTAAATTATGAACATTTATAAAAGTGTCTTAACTAAATACTCTGAAACTAACTACGACTCTGAAAATAAAAGCTGCCTTACTTTGCCGAATTTGGACTTCGCAAATTTGTTCATAACGTGGCGAGTAATTTGCGCTCCCATGTAAAAATGTCTATTCATTCAAAGCAGATTTTACTTTTAAGAAGTAAATGGTGATATTATAATGCGAGATGCCTATTTACTGTCAGATTGATTTATTGACGAATCACAGTCAGCTTCACTCGTTCCCTCGTTCCCTCGTTCTTCAACAGTTGATTTTACCCCTCGCCCATATCTTCTCGTCTATTAATTCCTATGTCTGTGTGTATAGGCCATATTAAAGAATGTCGTATTTAATTTTAAAAATAAATAATGTTAAACCACAAAATTACAGAATCCTAGAGGATATGGTACACTGGTCACTTCGTGCTGCGTCCTTTACGGTTCTTTGATCAACTTTTAATCCTTAATAAATATGGCTTCCATTTCACATATTAAGTAGTAATGTAATTATATATTTTTAACACAAAATAAATTAGATATTTGCTAAACAGAATTCTTTAAAAATTATTTACTTTTTGGGGTACTATGCCGAGCTGTGCTACCTCCTTCTGTCCATCATCAGGGCAGATGTGTCCTGATAATGGACAATGTAATGCTGTCCGAAACGTTGGCTAAAGAAGGAGGTAGCGCAACATGGCGTAATACCCCAAAAATAGATCCGTGAAAATCTCAAAGATCTTTTTATTTTGTGTCAAAATTATGTTTTGTCCAGTGATTTTAAACTTTTCAATTGTATTTTAATTGTATAAAAGTGTTATTTTTTGTCATTTGAACCATATACATTTAAAAAAAAATAGAGACAGCTGTCAGATTATGTAAATGAAATTAAGTACTAGATAACGCTAGCAATTTTTTAGCCATAATCTTTGGAGTATTTTCTCTGATGTTTAAATTTTTTTTCACCAATTTAAAAAAGTAGCCATTTTGCAAAATTTTCCACACCACATGTATCAGTATTAGACAGTAGATTGTGATGACCAGGCACTGCCCGTATTATGCTACAATTTCCGCATCGTCTCGAAGTTGTCTAAAGCCCTGACTCCTGCACCACTCTCATAGTGTACAGATAATAAAAAATTAAACATCGATTGGAAAATTTCATTTAAGATCAGAAATAATAATTAAAAAATATATTGTACCATATTACATACTTGTTTATTAATCGTTGAAATAGAAGACACGAAATGAGCCCTTTGCTAGTATATATCTAGTCCAAAGATTCTAAATTTTGTACGATTTTGCATTTACCATTGACATTTTCAACATCATTTATTTACAGATAGTTTAACGACTATCTTTTTACGCATATTACAAATTAATAAAACTCCATTAATGGAGGACTGAACGTAGTTGGCGCTAACAAAACAATTGTCCGAAGAAGCGAAGTTAGCAGTCCACAATGTGTGCTGGTATCTACCCTGATGTATGGAAGTGAGACATGGAACTGGCAAAGAAAAGATGAAAGTAGATGGAATGCTGTTGAAATGAGATCCCTGAGGCGTATGTGTGGTAAAACCATGTACGATCGTGTGAGGAATTTGCAAAGAGGCAAGGCTGATGTAAGCGTAATGAGTAAGATCAAGAAAGGAACGCTTAGATGGTTTGGGCATGTAGAGCGAATGAGCGAAGAAAGGATTGTAAGGAGAATATTCGATGCAAATGTGAATGGTAGCAGAAGTCGGGGACGCCCGAGGTAGACATGGCACGATCAAGTGAATCAGATACTTGAGTCGGGCCATGTCAAGAGTCAGAATAATAGAAGAGTATGTATGAATGTGAATGAGGCAAGGAGTGTGTGCCAAGACCGAGTTGTTTGGCGGTCCGTCCTCTCTGCCTACCCCTGCGGGAAACGGCGTGATGGTTAGTTAGTTAGTTAGCACCATGACCTTTTATACTTACATTTACCTCAGATTTATAATCTCCGTAATACATTGGTATATTACCGTTTTATGCAGAACATGAAGAAATAAATAATATCCCTTAGCCAAACAATTAAGCAAAAAAACCTATGTAAAAACTACAGAACAAAACGAGATCCCCGCTTGTCCCATTTACAAATAGGTACAGATATTCAACTTTATTGAAATAACTTTTGAAGGTATTTACTAGACTTTCAAAAAGGTGGCGACTGGACTTTGAGCTATTGGAAGGATCCAAAATCGTCAGATTACTTACACAATGCGTCTGTAGACCTTTCCGTGACATGAATTTTATGCAAGTCGAATTACTCCGAACGAGATTTAAAGCAATCAACAAGTTAATATTATACAGTGCCATTTATGCATACAAAAGGTTAGAATTTACGAAAAGCGCACTTGGTTATTGGACGTTTGAAATAGATTAAGTTGGTTGTAAAACTACTGAAATTTTTTTTATAATTTTCGTGATTTCTTTTTACATACTTGTAAGTCGCGTGTTACATAAGTTGTATAAAAAAAAGAAAAGTTGTCCATTCTCTCTTACATCGTGCTAACTAACTAGTCATCAGTTTGTATCCCCAGAGAGGTGGGCAGAGAAGATAGACCATCACACGATTGTCTTCTGTCAAGACAGTGCCAAGGCACACTATCCTTGCTTCGTTCGCAATCATGTATCGTCTCATGCACACTCTTCTGTAATTCTGACTCGTGTAATTCTGTAATTCTGACTAGTCATCAGTTTGTATCCCCAGAGAGGTGGGCAGAGAAGATAGACCATCACACGATTGTCTTCTGTCAAGACAGTGCCAAGGCACACTATCCTTGCTTCGTTCGCAATCATGTATCGTCTCATGCACACTCTTCTGTAATTCTGACTCGTGACCTGACCCAACTCAAGAGTTTAATTAAGGTCCCCGACATTACCTACCGTTCTCCGTTCGTCTCCTCCACTTGTCGAATTATTATATTTATTATTCACTTCATATATACTTCACTTTAGCACTATTCAATTTACAGCAGGTGAGTTTCACAGAAGTCTTGCAATTATGCTTCTTCTGGTGCCTTATCTTATCGGAGGTTGGCTATCGTCACCCAGCAGCAAACATCTGAAACTGCTCTCATACCAGTCATGTAAATTTTGTTCGTCCAGTTCATTAATCAGACTTCTCCAAATGCTAAGTTCCGAGATAATGAGGAAAGCAATATTCTGATGGTCACCATCATAGAACTATGATTGTACGGAAGCTGGCAAAAACTCGTGTAGTTCAAAACTGTCACCGGCGAGTGGAAGTGATAGACACGGAGGGAACTGGTCAACGTTAAGATCAGGGTCATATATTTAGTTTTTTTTTGACAAAAAAGATTTGCAAGAAAGTATCAAACACATTTTGGATATGTCTGACAAATGAACTGAACAATCGTTTCCAAAGCCATGAAGAATAGTTACTAGACTAAAAATTATACAGGCTCATTTTTTGTATTCTACATCAATTTATTATCAATAAAGAACATATTATTTTTCAGTGATTTAACCAGAGATTAAAACAATATATTATATCATGTACCTATTATATGCTTTTAAAATAAATAGTAATAAATGTTTCAGAAGATGATTCTGCTGAATTTCTTTGGATAAAATAAACCATAGCTTTGGAAAAGAAGTTAGCAGTATACTTGGGGATATTTCACAAGCTCTGAGTAATCTGTTGATTAGCGCCACTTGTCCGTTATACCACCACCGCTGAGCGCCATCCGTTAAGTAAATGTCTGTTTTACAGCCATATTAATCTTATGATTAGTTACTTGACGAGTATTCACTCAATTTACTCGGTAGTGGAGAAATAAACCTTTTCATGTCTGCCCTAACCCCTGGCCACGAATTATATACAATGTTGTACAAAACGAGTCAAAAGCAGGAAGCCAATATAATGATTCCAACAATTTAAACTATCGTCTAACTTGTATTTATTATAATTCTGCGCTTAGCACAATGCACTCCAAACTTTTATATTATTATTTGTCAGTGGTTAGATGTGAAACGTATAGAAACCTGCAAATAATATAATAATCTAATGCCCAATTTAAATCACAACCAACCAGCAAAATCTGTCAATTATTTTGTGATCTTATTAAATAAAATTTAAAAAATTCTGCACAGAAGAACTACAAAATTTTGTACATAATACATATGAATTGCTGACCACATTATTTATTTTAATTTTGTATCAGACAGGAGTGTATGACACACAAGACTGCAAAAGAGGGCCGGTGATCCCAATCCGTGGTGGCTGAAGGCGTCTTCCTTCAGTGGCGTCGGGGCGTCGAGCGGGGCGTCGAGCGGGGCGTCGAGCGGGGCGTCGAGCGGGGCGTCGAGCGGGGCGTCGAGCGGGGCGTCGAGCGGGGCGTCGAGCGGGGCGTCGAGCGGGGCGTCGAGCGGGGCGTCGAGCAGGGCGTCGAGCGGGGCGTCGAGCGGGCGTCGAGCGGGGCGTCTCTGTGGCCGTCGTAGCTGGTCCGAGGTTGATGCTGGTCCTTGTTGTAGAGTCCGGGTAGAGGCAGGAAGGTCCGGGGTGAGGCGAGGGTCAGAAGAAGAGAAGGCGAGTAGATCAGATCAGAAGTCGGAGCGAGGTAGGAGGCAGAGCAGAGAGAAGTGTTGAGCTGGTGGAGGTTGCTGGCTATCTGCCCTTCCAAGGGACGGTCGCCCGTTTTATAGGACCCCGGCGGCCTTCGCTGGCCGAGCGACGTTCACACGGGCCCGCTTTCTCTTTGATTCCTGGAATCGAGGCCCGTGTCTGTTACGTGCCCGCGGCCCGCCGCCGGGTTGGCTACCGCCTCTCGGCCGGTACTTTCGGGCTCTTGGTCGAACGCGACCCCGGCCTCTCTTTGTTCAGGCACGGTTCCCAGAATCGAGCTTGTGGAACGCTCGGGCAGCAAACCACGCTATGACGGCGCGCGGCCCTTTGCTTCGGGTCGCGGCCGAGCGTCCCTTCACGTATAAGCACGATTCTCATAACCGTGCCCGAATTAAATGCTATGCTCTTAATCCACCAGCTCTCTCAGTATACTTCTCTGCCCGTGCCCCCTAGCCAAGCTCCGATGTTTTATTTATTGTTTATCATTTTTACATTGTTTCATACATACATTTACATTTCTTTTACATTTAAATTTCATACATAGTTCAGTTAGTTTATACACATTTGACATATTTCTCATAAATTCTCATTTTAATTTTAAATTTTTTATTTTATAATTCTATACGTGGGTGACTGCGGCCGAGCCCGGAGCAGTACGTCCGTCACACTCCCCCCGTGGAGCTCGGCTACACCCATTTTAGCGGGAGGCGTGCTGCGACTTGGTGCGGCGTGGTCCCCGGCGTCCGGTCCCCCTGGGGTGGCGCGTTCGTCGGGCCGACGTTGGGACCGCTCCCTTGAATGTGTCCTTAGGGGCGGGATCACTGGCCGGCAGGAGGACCGCGATCTTAACCGCTGGTCTGACGTAGGTCCCCGTGCTGGTTTTGACCTTCACGGTCCTGACCTGTCCGTCCGGGGCTGGCGTGGCCTCGAGGATCCGTCCCCGTGGCCAGCTGTTGCGGGGCAGTGCCGGGTCCGCAATCAGCACCAGGTCGTCCTTCTGTAGAGGCTGCACCGGCTGCTGCCACTGCTTCCTGGCGGCGAGAGTAGGCAGATACTCGCGGACCCAACGTCTCCAAAACATGTCCGCGAGCTGCTGGCCGATCCTCCACTGCTTCCTGAGGCAGACCTCCTCCTCGGCCGCCCCGTACATTGCCAGATGGGGCCGCCTCCCCGTCGAGCCCATGAGGAAGTGATTGGGCGTCAGCGGTTCCTCGTCTCTGGGGTCGACCGATAGGTGGGTGAGTGGTCGGGAGTTGACCGTGTATTCTGCCTCGGCCAGTGCCGTCAGGAGGGTCTCCTCTCTTGGCGCTCTCGCTTTGAGCGTAGCTGAGAGCGCCCGTTTAACAGAGCGTACGAGCCGCTCCCAAGCTCCCCCCATGTGGGGACTGCGGGGCGGGATGAAGCTCCACTCCATCCCTTGCGTGGTCGCATAATTTTGGACCCTTGGGTCCCGACAGATGTCCTCCACGGCGTCTCTCAGTTCCTTGTCTGCGCCGTGGAAGTTAGTCCCATTGTCGGACATCAGGGTCGCCGGCTGGCCTCGCCTGGCCGACATCCTTTGGATTGCCATTATGGCAGAGTCGGCACTGAGTGTGGTGGCCAACTCTAGATGCACCGCCCTCGTCGATAGGCATGTGAAGAGGGCGATGTAACGTTTTTCCTTCCGGCGCCCGATGGTTACTTCCAGGGGCCCGAAGTAATCCATCCCGCAGTTGGTGAACGGCCGCACATGCCGTGCAAGCCGTGATGCTGGTAGGGGTGCCATCATGGGGGGAGATGGTTTGCCCCGCCGCATTTTACAAGCGGGGCACAGGTGTTTGATGTGGCGGAGAACTGAGCGCAGCTTTAGGATGTAGAAGCTGGCGCGCAGTTCGGCCATCGTCGTCTCCACACTCGCATGATCGGCTCGGGTGTGGTATTGGCGCACAAGCAGCCGAGTGTAGCTGTTCCCACCGTCCAGGATGATGGGTGACTCGGGTACCCCCTTTACTCCCTTGATTCTCGAGCCCATTCTGAGCACCCCGTTGTGGAGGTGGGGTGCGAGGGAGACGAGGCGGCTACTGCTGGACACGGCCCGCCCCGAGTGGAGCTGGCGTAGTTCTGCTCCAAAGGCTGCTCCCTGGGAGTGCCTTATCCACCGCCATTCTGCGGCCCGGAGCTCCTGCAGGGCTAGGGGGCCCTCGGCTGGCCTGGCGGGTCCCTGGCGGCATCGCCGAATGAACCGCAGCATCCATGCTGTGGCCCGGATCAATCGGTTCCAGGACGAGAACCGCAGGATGGAAGGCAGCCCGTCCTCCACGGCGAGGGTGAGGCCCACAAAATTTGGCCGCCTTTCCAAACTCTCGTCACCCGGCTGCTGGTTCTGCCGTTCCTGGGGCCATTGGTTACTCGGCGCCGTCAGGAAGGAAGGGCCGCTGAACCACCTTCCGCTCTGGGTGAGGTCCGGCTCCGCCAGGTCCCTGGTTCCGATGTCAGCCGGGTTCAGCTTGGTTGGAACCCAGCGCCAGCTGGCGATGTCGCACAGCTCGTCTATCTCCCCCAACCTATTTGCCACAAAGGTTGAGTAGCTGCGGGGGTCCGTACGAAGCCAGCACAGCACCGTGGTGGAGTCCGTCCAGTATTCGGTAGAGGTTATAGGGGCCTGGCATTCCTTTCGAAGGGTGTCAGCCAGGCGGGCAGCCATGAGCGCAGCCTGCAGCTCGAGGCGGGGAATGGAGAGCGGTTTCAGCGGTGCCACCTTGCACTTGCTGGACAAAAATGTGGCGGTGCTGCTTCCCTCTCCCGTAGTCTCCACCAGGTAGGCCACGGTGCAGCAGGCTGCCTCAGACGCATCGCAGAAGAGGTGTAGAGCGAAGGAGTTTGCCTTGCTCAGCAGGCAACGCCTCGGTATGCGAATGCTGAGGCCTTGTAGCATTCTGATCCACTCGGCCCACCTTGCTGCGTGCGCCTCGTGGATGCGCTCATCCCAGCCGACGCTGGACCTCCAGACATCCTGCAGGAGAATTTTTGACCGCACCGTGAGGCAGGCCACGAAGCCCACGGGGTCAAAAACTTTCATGACAGTGCTCAGCAGCTGCCTCTTGGTCGGGTGCCGGATGAGCTCGGCCTTCTCCGTCTCCTTGAACTCATACATGAAGGTGTCGTTGGCGGGATCCCACGACAGGCCGAGCACCTTCTCGGTCTCACTGGCGCCGCTGCTGATGGCTATGGCCGCCTTGGCCTTCTTGTCTGCCGGCACGCTTTGGATTGCGGCGGGTGCGTTGGAGGCCCAGCTTGCCAGGTGGAAGCCTCCCCGGGATAGGAGGGTGCCGACGCCTCGTACCAGCGCCGCAGCCTCGCTCACGGAATCGGCGGCGTCCAGGTAGTCGTCCATGTAGAATTTATTTTGCACCGCTGCGGCGGCGGCGGGGAATTCCGCGGCGCCTTGTTCGGCCACCCTATTGCGGACATACTGCGCGCTGCTGGGAGAGCAAGTGGCCGAGCAAGTGGCCCCAAACATCATTGAGGACAGCTTGTATGTGGTCGCTGCCTCTTGTGGGTTGGCTCGCCATAGAAAATATTGCGCAATTTGGTCCTCCGCTTTTATTTTGATGCGGAGGAACATCTCCTCTATGTCGGCGGCTATGGCGATCTTGCCCTCCCGGAACCTCAACAGGTTGCCCAATAGGGATGACAGGAGGTCGGGCCCGGTTAGCAGCCGGTCGTTCAGGGAGGTCCCCCGGCAGCGGCTGGCGGCGTCAAAAACCACTCGCAATTTCCCGGGGCTGTTCGGGTTGGTGACCGCGAAGTGGGGCAGGTACCACTTCCGTCGCGACGGTACGCTAGCCTCGGCGTCGGGTACCTTTACTGCGTACCCGCGCTCTATCAGATGGTGAATTTTGGCCGCGTACGCTGCCGCCAGTTCGGGATCACTTTTCAAGCGCTTCTCGAGGGCGTTGAGGCGGTTTACGGCGCACTGCCGGTTGTCGGGCAGCCACACGTCGTCCTCCCTCCACAGCAGCCCGGTCTCCCAGCGACCCGAGTCCAGCGGGCGCGTCGTTCGTTCCATGAGGCTCTCGGCGCGGCGTATGTCGGCGGACACCCGGCTCACTGCGGTCACTCCCAGCGAGTCAACTGAGAAGTGCTTTCGTATGAGCTCGCCGATTTCGCCCATTTCAGCCGTCTCGCCGATCATGTTTAATGTGGTACCGCTATCTACGTCCCGCCGGGTGCCCCCATGTTGAATCCAGCCGAGCGCCGTCCGTGACGTCATGCGGCCGCCATCTTCTTCTTGGACCTCCCGCGACACGATTAAATGAACATTGTCCTGGCCGATTAATAGCCGTGGTTTCACTTGCCGGCGGCCGGCCACTGTTTGTCGCGGGAGGTCTAGGTCGGAAACTGTGTGGGCCACCATTGTATATTCACTGCCGTCACCGCGCACTGACAACTTGACCCGTTGCGACTTGGCATCCGACGAACACATGCCGTTGGCGCCGTGAATGCGCAGGCCGCGGATCGGTCCCGCGGCCCCGACAATGTCTGCCACTTCGGCGTCAACGAGGGTCACCGTCGAGCCCTCGTCGAGCAGCGCGTGCACGGTCACTTGGCCCCCGGGGCCGCACAATGTCACTGGTAAAACTTTAAGTAGCACTTTTTCCACTTGGTCCCAGGTGTTTGTCACTGTCTGCACCTCGGGGACGCGAGCGTAAGCGGCGTCGTGCAGCAGGCGATGGTGGGGAACCCGGCACGCTCCCACCCCACAGTTCACACGGTATTTACACGTTTTCGTTTGGTGCACACCGTCCAAGCACTTAAAACATATCCGGGCCCCTTTCACTAATTCCCATCGCGCACTCACTGTTTCACTGGCGAATTTGGGGCACCGGAATAACTTGTGCGTAGCGTCTTTGCACAGTGTGCACTTCACTTCACTGCGGGGTTCCGGCCGCTCTTCGGTAACGAAGACACTGTCGCGGTGTGGGCGGGCGGCCCGCGGATGCTCGGCCGTGCTCGGACGCGCTGCTCGGCCGCTATCGGTGAGGCCCGACCGCGGCACCGCGTTGGTCAGCCGCTTCAGGAACCCGGCGAGCTGCACCACGGTGGCGGCCTGGGCCTGGTCGGCCACCCTGTCCAACCATGAGAGGCGGAGGGCGAGGGGCATCTTCGAGGCGATCTCGCTGAGTAGGGCGGGGTTGGAGAGGTAGTCGCTCCTCAGGTTTCCCAGCGAAGCGACCACGTTCTGTACCGCGCCGGAAAATTCTACCAGAGCTTCGGTAGACGCATCCTCCGGCAGCCGAGTCAGCCGCCTTATTCTGTCAAACATGACAGTGGCGATAGAGTGCGCGCCCCCAAAGCGGTGCTCCAGGACGTCCATAATTTCCGGCACCTGCGCCGGGTCCAGAAGGAGAGGGCTGACGGCTTCGCGTGCCTTTCCCTTCAAGGCACGCTGCAGCCGCATCAAATTCTCGGCTGCCGTCATCCCGCAGGTGGCCGTCGACTGCAGGAACTGTGCCTTCCAGGCCTGCCACTCTATGGCGTCGCCAGCGTAAGGCGGCAGGTCCTTGGCGCTGGACTGCCGGGCGATGAGCGACGCCATCCGCTCATCCTCGGGGTGGGAGCGGGGTGTACCGCCGGCCTGGGACTGCCGGAGGGCGTCGGCAAACATGGCCGTCACCTGGGCGAGAGGGACACTCCCCTGGTTCACCCAGTCCCGCGTCTGCCTTGCTGCCTCGTCTGCGTGGTTGAAAGCCCCGTATCCCTCCATGGGGGGCTGCGAGGGGGAGTCTGCACTCGGGGGAAACGCTGGGAACTGGGCGGGCCCGCGGGTCCCGCCGGGGTAGCTGTACTGCGGCTCTGGTCCACCTCGCAGCGTCGCGACGCCTGGGGAAGCGCCGTCCGTGAGTGGATCAGCCGCCTGGTTTTCCGTCCCGGTTTGAGCCCTCGCTGCACGGCTCGAGCTCCCGATGGCATCGCTGGGCTGGGCTGTAGCTGGTGGCACAGTGGCGTGTGTGGGTACGCCCGGGGGCGCCGGCGTCGGCGTCGGTCCGTAGTCCAGCCGCGGCGCGGTGGTGTGCGTCTCCGCCGAGTAGCCCAGGTTCCGCCCGAAGCCGCTAGATGGCGCCGCCGTCGGCGGGTACTCCGCCAGTGGAGCTCTGGCGTGCGTCTCCGCTGTGTGGTCCAGGTTCCGCCCGAAGCCGCTAGATGGCGCCGCCGTCGGCGGGTACTCCGCCAGTGGAGCTCTGGCGTGCGTCTCCGCTGCGTAGCCCAGGTGTCGCCCGAAGCCGCTAGATGGCGCCGCCGTCGGCGGGTACTCCGCCAGTGGAGCTCTGGCGTGCGTCTCCGGTTGCCAGGCTGCAGGTGAAGCGGTCCGCGGAAGGCCCTTCAGCGTAGCGATCAGCTCGGCAATCTGTCGGGCGCTGTCCTCCTGCAGCTTCTGGTTGCGCCGCCTCTCAGCTCGTAGCTCGAGCTGCACCTGCCGGAGCGTGTCCTCGCTCGAAGCTTCACTTCTCGACGAGGCGTCGGCCGTGGCAGGGGGCGTCTGTGGCGGTGACGCGCCGGAGGGGCCAGCCAGTAGGTCCGCTCGGGGGTCAGAAGGGGCCAGGGGGGCGGTAGGCTGAAGTCCGGGGGGCGCGGCTGCGGCCGCCCCGGTTGGTGTGGGATCGTCGCTTCCTTGCGATGAGTCCCCGTCAGCGCTGTTCTTCCCGGAGCGCAGTGAAGGTGACATCTTCCACGGAGAGATCCGGCGGCGAAGGACCACTTATGTATCAGACAGGAGTGTATGACACACAAGACTGCAAAAGAGGGCCGGTGATCCCAATCCGTGGTGGCTGAAGGCGTCTTCCTTCAGTGGCGTCGGGGCGTCGAGCGGGGCGTCGAGCGGGGCGTCGAGCGGGGCGTCGAGCGGGGCGTCGAGCGGGGCGTCGAGCGGGGCGTCGAGCGGGGCGTCGAGCGGGGCGTCGAGCGGGGCGTCGAGCGGGGCGTCGAGCGGGGCGTCGAGCAGGGCGTCGAGCGGGGCGTCGAGCGGGCGTCGAGCGGGGCGTCTCTGTGGCCGTCGTAGCTGGTCCGAGGTTGATGCTGGTCCTTGTTGTAGAGTCCGGGTAGAGGCAGGAAGGTCCGGGGTGAGGCGAGGGTCAGAAGAAGAGAAGGCGAGTAGATCAGATCAGAAGTCGGAGCGAGGTAGGAGGCAGAGCAGAGAGAAGTGTTGAGCTGGTGGAGGTTGCTGGCTATCTGCCCTTCCAAGGGACGGTCGCCCGTTTTATAGGACCCCGGCGGCCTTCGCTGGCCGAGCGACGTTCACACGGGCCCGCTTTCTCTTTGATTCCTGGAATCGAGGCCCGTGTCTGTTACGTGCCCGCGGCCCGCCGCCGGGTTGGCTACCGCCTCTCGGCCGGTACTTTCGGGCTCTTGGTCGAACGCGACCCCGGCCTCTCTTTGTTCAGGCACGGTTCCCAGAATCGAGCTTGTGGAACGCTCGGGCAGCAAACCACGCTATGCCTTTGCTTCGGGTCGCGGCCGAGCGTCCCTTCACGTATAAGCACGATTCTCATAACCGTGCCCGAATTAAATGCTATGCTCTTAATCCACCAGCTCTCTCAGTATACTTCTCTGCCCGTGCCCCCTAGCCAAGCTCCGATGTTTTATTTATTGTTTATCATTTTTACATTGTTTCATACATACATTTACATTTCTTTTACATTTAAATTTCATACATAGTTCAGTTAGTTTATACACATTTGACATATTTCTCATAAATTCTCATTTTAATTTTAAATTTTTTATTTTATAATTCTATACGTGGGTGACTGCGGCCGAGCCCGGAGCAGTACGTCCGTCACAAATTTTTTAAGTAAATGACTAAAATAGGGTACCTATATATACTAATTTACAAACATGTGAGTCTCGGTGTTGTAAAGTCATTTGATCAGGTTTATATCTCAACCAATCGAACGATGGATTCCCGTATTTAGATGATTTTTTAGAATTTATTTAAGTTTCCGCAAACAGCTCAATTATAAAACCTACAAATATTAGACACGATGAAATATAAGTGGCTTTAAACCCACAGTACGCATTTTATGTTTCCGAATGTCCGGAAATCTCCATCGCTCGAGTGGTTTTTTTAATTTATTTACTAACGACCATGTCCAATTTCAACATATCACATATTACACAAACATAATACAAGGAGAAATGTTACAATACAGGATAATTAAAAAAATACTGCTATGACCAAAATAGGGCACATAAACAATATGTAACAACACAACAAAAGTTGACGCAAATACTCACAGGTTCATTGCATGCATACAGCTTGTTTCAAATCTGACTCCGGTGAAATGAAAAAAGTTTGTTTTGAATATAATAAATAGAATGCACAGTTAAAAAAATACGCTGGCATAAACAAGACAAAAGGTTGTTTCTCAGTGAAGTTTCGCAAAGGACACCACTGATTGTCGAAAGTGTTTACATAAGTTGGTGTTTGGGTCATGTCTAATTATTGTGCGACCTATACATAATGTTATAATAAATTATACTGTAAAAAAGGCAAGATTGTTGTATTTTTTCCATAGCTAAGGATTTTGTCCATATGTATTACTGTAAAATCCGTTTATTTATATTACGTATATTATTTGTTTGCGACACTGCTCTTGTAATAAATAAATAATTGATTTGTAAAACCATAAATACGTAGGACCTTAATAATAAAAGTGTTTTAAATTTCACACCTCTGATAAACAAACGTTTACCATTCGTAAATGGTTATTTATCAGTTGTGTTAAATTTAAACACATTCATTATTGAGAATGTTTAAATTGTACAAAGATGAAATATGTTGTAATAATATTCATTTTCATTAGTTAAGGTATTTCAATTTGGATGAATTATTAAAATAAAGATTTTTTTGTAATCTTCCCAATTTCTTTCATATCCAATCCAAATTTTAACCCTAACCCCAAAGCCCTATTACATGAAAATAAATAAATCAACCTAATATCACTGGAAATCTCTGATCCGATCAGGAATGAATTCTCTTCATCCCTTTTTGCCCATTGTTTTGCAGAAATTCATGTGTGATAAAGTCATCAAATGGCCAATCATCACCATTTTATTTTATTTTTTCATTTGTCCCCCCGGCGGGTCCTCATTAAACGCCAATTCTAGGTGCGTTTCAGCTTTCCATAAAGTTGTAATAAGCTGATAAGCTTAACAACATGATAGTTCACCTCTTGTGCTGATTACAATTTGTTCGAAAGCTTGAAACGAACTTAGAATCGTCATTTGACGGGGACCTTTTAACTGTCAAAAAAGCAAAAAGGCCATTTTTTAAATTTTTTTTTTATGTGACACCTCACAAGAGCGTCCCCGCCTGTGCAGTGTACAGACAGGGGAACTATGTCGCCACCCGGTTGGGCGGCGTTGTGAGGCGGAATAAGGTAGGGGCTGTAGGAAGGGATTTGTTAATGCGGGCCTTGAAGAGGCTCGGATTATAGGAGGGAGGAAAAACAGATGCCGGTAGCTCGTTCCACATACGAGCCGACTTACACAAAAACGAGTCGTAAAAACGGCCCGTTCTCATGAAGCCAACGTCAACCGTGAACGGGTGTTCAGCTCGTGTCCGTCGAGTTTCGCGCACGTGCACCGGTGCATCAGGAATCAATGCCGCTAGCTCCTTGGAGCAGGCTCCATTGAAATACCTCTAGAACAGACACAGCATGCCTACATTGCGTCTATGCATTAGAGAAGGCAATCGGTCTGTTAACAACGGATTGTCAATCAGACGGATCGCTCTCCTTTGCACAGATTTATTAAGTATTTTGGGGCACCAGCCCAAAGGTGGCTTCCAAATTCAATAGTTGGGCGGACTTGAGACTTGTACAGGGTCAGCAGCTGGTCACTGTTGAAGAATCTCCTAGCCCTGTACAAGACGCCCAACTTCTTGGAGGCCTGATTTACTCGGGCTTCTATGGATCCCCGATACTTGAGCCGGTCTGATATAGTAACTCCAAGCATTTCAATGGAGTCTTTATTGGGGAGAGTGCTCCCATCAAATTGCAAAAGACAGTCATTGATCTCCCTCTTTGCCGAAATCAGACACGCTTGGGTTTTTGTGACGTTGAAACTGACCAAGTTGGCCTTACCCCAGGCACGAACCATCTCGAGGTGGTGGTCAATTTTTTGCTTCAAAACTTCCCGAGCTGTTCGGACATCATAGGTGGAAGGGGGCCTGTCAAAAAGATAACCCTCGTGAACGGTGCTGTCATCAGCGTAGCAGTGAATTGGTGCACATTCAACGAGATCGTTGATGTGCAACAAAAACAGCGTCGGAGACAGCACAGATCCTTGTGGCACCCCCGCATTGATTTGGTGCGGTGAGGAAGAAGAGCCGTCAACCACGGTTTGAATTATTCTTCCCCTCAGAAAGTCCGCAATCCAACTATGCAGGGTTGGGTGGATCCCATACGATGGTAACTTCCCGATAAGCGCCCGGTGCCAGACTCTGTCAAAGACTTTGGAGATATCCAACCCAACGGTTTGAGTTTCACCAAAACGCTCCATGTACCGCCCCCAAATATGCGTCACATATCCGAGTAGATCGCCACACGATCGGTTTCGACGAAATCCATATAGCCGATCGCTTAGGATATTGTTATTCTCGAGATATGTGAGCAATTTGTTGTTAACCACCCTTTCTAATACCTTAGAGAGTATGGAAGTGATGGCTATGGGGCGGTAGTTAGCAGGGTCAGAGCGGTCCCCCTTTTTTGGGATTGGGTGGACGATTGCCTTTTTCCAAAGATCTGGCACCTTTCCACCTTTGAGAGAGAGCCTAAATAATTTCGCGAGCACTGGAGTTATTTCTGCAGAACACCTCTTGAGGACCAAGGCAGGTATTCCGTCCGGCCCACTGGCTTTGTCGACTTTCAGCTCGTTCAAGACTCGGAGAACCTCTCTGTTCCGGATCTTCGGTTCCTCCATTTGAAAACCGCAGTGCGGAATGGAAGGGGGAGTCTCTCCGTTATCTTGAAGAGTTGAGTTTTCTGCAAAAATTTTGCCTAATAATTCAGCTTTCTCGCGGGCCGAGTTAGCCAGCCGACCATCAGGCTTGGTCAGAGGTGGGAAAGTGGTTCTGCAGACATTTCTTCCGATCGAGCTAGGGAGTGACCAGAAAGCACGGCTACCAGTGGGGCAGTCAGCCAGCTTTTTCGCAATTCTCTGGTCGTGGTTGCTCTTAGCTCTATTTAGAACTCTCTTACAATCCCTTGCCCGTTTTCGGTATTCTGAAAGGTTATTCATGGAGCTAATCTTCCGGAGTGCATTAAAAGCCGTATTTTTGAGTCTGACAGCTTCAGCACAGCGATGGTCAAACCACAGTTTTGTGCCCGCTCCAGAGGATTTGACGGAGAAGGGAATGTAGCAATCCATTGCTGATGTGATTACTTCTCCTACCTCGCGTGCACAAATTGATGGGTCCTCGGAGCTAAAGCATACAGTACTCCAAGGAAAGGCGCCGAAGAAAGACCGCATGCCGTCCCATTTTGCTGCCCTGTAGTGCCATACCTTCCTCTTTACATGTTTGTCAGGTTGACGGTTCATGGAGGATGGGACAGAGGTGGTAATCAGGCAGTGGTCAGAGGATCCTGTGAGAGTGGTCACCTCCACTCTGTACCCGAGTGGCTCACTAGTGAGAAACAGATCGAGTAGGTTGGCTCGATGTGATGGGATGTCTGGTATTCTGGTCGGAGATTCTATGAGTTGGCTTAGTCCATGGATAAGAGCAAAGGATTCCGCTGATCTACCGGCAGAGTTCGTTGGGCCCGAGAACTTCAGCCATTGTTCATTATGATCATTGAAGTCCCCCAGGATTACAAACTCGGCCGATGGGAAACGGGGCAAGAGAATATCTACAGTGTCACTCAAATATTTAAACAACTCAACAGTGTCTGATTCGGCAAAGTTTGGTGAGCGATATAGGCACGCATAAATTCTCATCATACCGTTGAGATCCACACGTACCCATAACACTTCGTGTTTTGCGCTCTCGATATTTGCGAGACGAGCGCATCTGATGTCAGCACGGCTGTAAAGGCAGACACCTCCTTTTGGCCTGAAAAGGCTTTCCAGATGATATCCTGGGCAGTTCAGATAAGAGGTATCTGGGGGCTCGGCAATCTGAGTTTCCGTAAGGAAGAGGAGATGGGGACTTTGTGAGAGAAGGTGGTGGTGGATGGGAGTTAGGTTGGTGTGCAGACCGCGAATGTTAGCGAAATTCACCTTCATCCTCGGTCCACACTGAGGACTCCTACTGTTCGCTGTCGCTGAGTTTATATTAATTGGTTGTGAATTCATAGTTTTTAAGTTTGTTTTATTTGTTTGTGGGATTTAGGATGGGTTGGGAAGGATTAGGTTAAAAAGGTTGGGTGGGGAGCTGGAGAGTGGAGCAACTGGATACACCAAATGTAAGGTATGTTCTTCTGACTGCGGTTCCAGGCAATGGGCAGGAGAGTCCGGCTGTGGAGGTCGCCCAGTGCGCCCCAAACGCTGGATGCTGGGTCCTCACCGGTCACGAACCGGCACAACATCAGCGGCAGGGTTTTTTCGCTGGCTGATGGGGCAGCCCACCCTTGGTCGTGAGCCCAAGGGTCGGGCCCCTGTACTATCCAGCGGCCCGGACAGCGATAACCGGTTTACTGGATCTCCCTCAACCGGCCTCTCCCAGCCCGGCCCGCCCCGCAGTAAGTAGGCCGACCCATTCATCAGTGTGATCCAGAACGCACAACCCTCCATGAGCCCGGGCACCCCTGCTAAGTCACCAAACGTAGCGAACCACTTCAGGTGAGCTGTGGCAGAGGTGTTGGTAACCCAGAGTTCCCGGGGCGGCGGTACCCATTGACCACCTCCCAAATTATAAAATGGGAGGTGGTCAATGGGTGGTCTTTATTTTATGACAATGTTATATTTGAATTTCTGTGGAACTACCCGGCCTAACTGATCTTATCAGGGTCGGACTGTGACTTGAAATCAGCTTGGACATTTTGAGGCTAGTTGGCCCCCCAAAAAGTACAACTACTAACAAAACTACAACTTTTTAAGCGTAATTGTATTTACACTGTGTTAAAAATTTTGGTAATGAATTATTTTGTTTTGGCTCAGTTAGCATTGCATATGCGTCCTACTCGGGCGTCGTGACTTCAATTCCTCGGCTGGCTAAGTCCTGCATCTTAACACAAGCAACCTTTTCTACTTACTGTGATGATAGTAGGAGATTTTCAATTATAATTCAAGAATAGCCAGGTTATAATGAAAAAGTTTGTCTTTCTTAAAAAAAAATTTTTTTTTTTAAAAAAAGCTTTGAATAGGTAGTACTGGAGCCTGAAACAAAAATATTTATTTTGGGCATTCAAACCAGAAGTGGCTGCCGAATTCAACCGTGGGGCGCACTTGCGGTTGGTACAGGGTTAACAGTTGTCTTAGGCTTCCTTCACACGGGACACTCTGTGTCCGGATTCTGTGTCCGGACTCAGAATCTTGAGCCACTGGGCACCCAAATCCGCGGGACACTGCAGGGACACGCTGTGGCTCTGACGTCATCCAAAACCATCCTTTTTATCTGTATTCTTCACTCGTCAGTCAACATGCTTGAGCCAGAGGAGATGGTTGCACTTGTATGTATAATTTCAAATTGTTTAAAAAAAAAAGAAAATAAAACGTAAAAGAAAATTATGGGTACATCCAATTATATCCAGCAGACAGGGAAAAGGGATTTTTCATACTGTTTTTAATGATCTATTGGAAGACGAAAAAAAATTTTTCAATTACTTTCGAATGTCAATTTCATCATTTTTTGAACTGTATGAGAAATTAAGGATTCCGCTGACATTTCAAGATACAAATATGAGAAAATGTATCCCTGGAAAAGAGAGACTAGCTGTGACTATTCGGTAAGTAAAAAAACAAATACTTGTTTAATTTAAAAACTTATATTTTTATAAAATAATAAACAAATAGAATACTAGATACATAAGTATTGAAAACTGTGCATTAATTAAGTAGGGAAATTATAGAATCATCAGACTCAGCAGTCATTGGTGAGGGTGTACATGTAGACTGAAGAGATCTGTTATCACCAGTCTGTGAGTAGTGAACCATATTTCCAGTTTCATTAGAATAACCAAAAGGCGCAACTTGCGATTGATGAGGCACTCTTGCAGGATAATGAAAATTTGGAGGTGAATTCATAGGAAAAGATGGAAAATGTGTTTGTGTGGGAGGGAGGGGGGGACTAGGTGCGTTATATTTTGCCAAAACTTGAAGGAGATCAGACTTAGCAAAAATTTTTTTATGTTCTGGAACAGATTTCAAATGGGCATGAAGTGAGAGCAAAAATAATTTATCATCATCTTCCTCGTCTTTCCGCAAACGTAAATTCATTGACTCCCTCAAAGTTTTGTTGAGAGCTGCTAATTGATCCTCGCTCTCAACCACATTTTGTTTCCTTTTTCTACTTTTACTTCCTGCAGAAGAGCTTTCGGGCTTATCTGTAGACGTCCCTGCCTGAGGATTAGTTGCAGCGTCGTCCTGAAGAAATTGTGTCGACTGCTCATCAGTTCCTTCGTCAACTGGTTCCAAACTTGATTCAGTACTACTTTTCTGAATGGCAGGTTTTAAAAAGCTTAGAATATCGAAATATACATAAGTTTTTCGGCTCGATGCTGCATCACCTGACTTACTTTGTTTTTGTTTTGCTAGTTCCCTTGAATAACTATTTCTCAGACTCTTCCACTTTCTTTGTATTTCAGCACCTAAAAAATATTGAATTTTGTTTACAATTATAATTAAGACATGTTTATACAAAGTTTAAACAAAATACTGCGTTTTGACGCAATCAATTCTTTTGTTTCAGATATTTGGCTGTCGGGTGTTACTTTTCGGACATGTTCTACACCTACAGAATTGGCTTATCAACAATTTCCAAAATTGTGCACCACACTTGTCTACTGATCTGGAATTTAAGATCTGAATGGATTCCTTTACCAACTGAAGAAAAGTTTAGGAAAATCGCAGAGGGGTTCAAGCGAAATGCCAACTATCCAAATTGTATAGGAGCACTAGATGGTAAACACGTTAGGATAATTAAACCCGCTAATTCAGGGTCTCTGTATTATAATTATAAAAAATATTGTTCAATTGTTTTACTCGCAGCTTGTGACAGCAACTATCTTTTTACTTATGTCGACATTGGATCGTATGGAAAGGATTCGGACTCAGGTATATTTCAAGAATCCCATCTTTGGCGAGAAATACAATCAAATACATTGAATATTCCTGCATCAGTAGCTATAGGAAGTAATCAAAATGAAAAAATTCCATTTGTTTTTGTAGGAGATGAGGCATTTGGTTTATCTAAACATGTTATGAGACCTTATCCTGGAAAATGCCTAAGTGTGAAGAAAAGGGTGTTTAATTACCGTTTAAGTAGAGCACGAAGACATATTGAATGTGCCTTCGGAATACTTTCCAATAAATGGCACATTTTTCACCGGCCGATAAACGTAGAAGTAGATTTCGCTAATTATATAATTAAAGCATGCGTTGTTTTACACAATTTTATAAGAACAAGAGATGGGTTTAACTTTGATGATACCCTAACCTGCCCAGGGTTATTAGATATTCCAGATGAACCCGACAATGGTAACCGCCGGGTGCAACCAATGAAAATCAGAGAATCGTTTGCTGACTATTTTGTTGGTGAAGGGAGTTCGCCATGGCAGAACAACAGAATTTGACTATTTTTGTGTATTTTTATATATTTACTTCAAAATGTTGCATTTATTTAGCCCACATAATTTCACTAAGTAGTAAATTAATTTATGCACATAATTAATTTAAAAAAATGTTTCTTTCTTTACTTATAATATTCCTGATGTAATTTTCATTTTATTATTAAAGTTTATTTACTTATATTGAAATAAAAAATCAACAAAAAAGTGTACAATTATTATTACTTACTTTTTTCCACTTTCTTGTCTTGTGGGAGTTCCTCAAAACCTTCTTCCATCTCAACAAAAACTTCCAGCCAGCACTTTTGCTTAACTATTTTATTGCTGTATTCAGCTAAGTTATTATCCCAGATCGCTGGTCTTTCCCGAACCATTTCAATGAACTTTTCTATATCGAAACTCGCCATAATGTAGAAATAAAATGAAAACAAAATAAATATATAACAGAGAAAAGAATGAAGAGTTGTGTCCCGTGTGAATGCTCTCATACATAAATATACCACTCTCTAGATCGATATCTTCGGGCTTTTTGTATGTAACTGAATTATACAGTACTTAACCACAGATATACAAGCAGTACCTACCGTGCGGAGCAGAGCAGTAGACAAGGTAGAGGAAACTCAAGGCCATTTAAAAAAGATGCGACCATAGACAACATAATTTCTCTCAGCCTACTCTATTCATTCACTAGCCCAAAAAAACTATTATAAAAATAAAAATGTCCTTGAAGCAGAAAAATGTCGAAACGTTTTCCGAGGGCAAGGTTCATCTGACTAAGAAAATGAACTTTTACAGTTTATTTCCTTAAGATGAAACTTGTTAATCTGAAAAGAAGAAACCCAAAATTACAAGAAAAATTCCAAAACATGATTGTCCGACAGTACAACGATGAATTCCGACATTTTTCTGCCTATTTTGAACTCGTTGTTACATATGTTTCAAAACTTTAATTTCACCAAACAATAAGACAATACAGGATAACACTAATCAATAACATGAATACGTTGGTCGATATAATAAATAACATTTATACGTTGTGGAGGAAGACATATGTTACGTAATAACCTAAAAACTGTCAATTCACTTTAAACTTGAACTTACGTAGGTAGGTTGAATATATGTTTATAACTCGCTAACACTATACTGGCTTATATTGTATTTTTATCACGAACAACTTTAACACGCAATATTTTCGACGTGGAATGATAGTATTTCGGCAGCAAATGACAACCGCGTGTATAAATAAACCACTCTCATTTTGTTGGAATGATTTGAAAACTGTCAAACGGCAAAATTCCGTCATCTCTTTCTGTTACACGAGTCATTATGGTAGAGAGCGAGAGATCAAACCAATATTTCTGCTCTAACCAATGAGATCTGAGCTTTTAGCCATATTATTCGTTTTCTATAAGAATTTTGAGGTGGGCGTGGTGGTTTCAAATGAGTTTCAAGGCCAAAGCTGAGAGAAATGCCCCTGCTCTCATAGAACTGAATGTAGGAGAGGCAGTGTTGCCAACTCGAATTTTAAAGTAGAGCTAGGCGAAACCCAAAAAAGATCCAAAAAGGAGCTAAAATTTTGAAAGTGACATAAAGCATGAGGGGGGGGGGGGGGTTGTTAGAGAATTTCAGAGAAGAAAAATTCGGGGGCGGACTGCAGAATTTTTGACAAAAAAATGACTTACCTTTTGTCCTTCTTGTTGGCTGCTTTTGAACAACTCATAACAAACATTCAACAATACACTTGTTTGTTTTTATAATTTTCAAAACACAATTATTTTTGATAATATCGAAATCTTCAGGATATTTTTATTGTTTTTTTATAATTTTTTTTTGTTAGGCAGCGACTAGTCCTCTAAAAAATCTAAGCAGTCATCCGGTTCCAGTTCCTGTACCATCGCACTGCCAGGACCGGCTTCATCAGGATTTTTTTCATATAAAGCCATTGTTCCAATATTTTTTGAACTTCTGGGGGAAGTTCATAATCCTCGCAACATTTGTTGTGTCGCCTGAGCCCCGATCGAATTGTTAAAATCGAATTAACCATGTCATTGCCAAGTCTATTTCTAGTTTTATTTTTGACTATATTTAACTGGCTAAAAACTCGTTCCACTTCTCCGTTTGACCACGGCAGAGCAAATACCGAAACTGCGAAAGAGCTGATTTCGTGGAAAGGATTTTCATCAGCGGCATCACAATACTTTAGAACCTCAGCCCAATACTTGACTGTGCTTGATGTGCTTCTCCAGGGTATTAGAGAGATCTTGAACCATTGGACTTCGGCTTTTGCAATGATGTCTGCAGAAATGCCCATTCCGTTCATCAGAGGTGCGATGCTTTCTTTAAGCTGTTTTAAAGTGTTCGAAACTGACAACTGATCTATTTTCCGTAAAACTTCATAATTTTCGATCGAAAGAAATTTAAGATCGATAGGTTTACAGCGCAGTTCACTGTGAGACTTGCGCGGCGGCGGACTCGGTCGCTCCGAAGTGTGCGTATAAACAGCGCTATTTTTAGTAACTGTTTACTTGTGCAGGAGTTCCGGGAATCTCTTTTTTGGGAAGTCCTCGTTATTTTGGAATATTATTGCAAATGTAATGTTTTTTTAATATTATTTCACGTGAATAAGAGCTGAAAAATCTGAAAAACGAGCTAAGAAGCTAAATGACTTTTTTTGGAGCTGACGACGTCAATTTAGAGCCAGATCTAGCTCTAAAGGAGCTGAATTGGCAACACTGAGGAGAGGGGCCGAGAGAATCAGACAGTGTCCCAGGGGCGTATAACTCCCGCATGACCTTGTAACCCTGATGGGAGGAGTTATTCAATACCCAAATTCTTATAGACAAAGCTGTTGTGGCTGAAAGCTCAGATCTCATTGGCTTAGAGCAAAAATTGTAGTTTGATCTCTCGCTCTCTACCATAGCGACTTGTGTAACAGAAAGAGAAGCTAAGCATGCTTTATGCTCCGATAAAAATTAACGGTAATTTCCAAGACGCCATTTCGTAAGTTGAAAAGTCAGTTGATGTTTTTACGTAAATATTTTGAATTTTCTTTCACCCATCTAAAAATAATGTTACGTGCTAGAATTCTTCAAGGTGATAAATTAATGCCGTGTTGTGTTAAAGTGTGTTATCCGGTCTATCTCCACCAATTGAAAGAAGGACCCGAACCCGTTGTAAAATACAGGTACTAACCTCTCGTTCTTTGATACAATGTTCCTGATTTCTGAATGTACTTCATTGACTAATAATTTAATTAATTTTCCTTTTCAGACCTATCCGTATTCCCACGCGATACAATACCACGTATTAGGATGCTAAAACTGCTAAAAAAAAGCCACGATTACATCATACAAGGTCATTTAAACCTCTCCAGAATTGCATCATGTAAGTATTCAGATTTAACCAGCATTTTCCATGATGTTTGCTGACGACAGAGCTGTGGAAATTATATGAAACCCTTGCAGGAGAATTTGAATAACTTCTAGTGCTGTGGCAATAATAATGAACACTTAAATTTGTTGAATATGTATTTTGTGTATATATTCTTGTATTTTTGTGCAAGGTCAAATTAAATCCTATTAAGTTGTTGCAGTAAGACTGGGTTCGATTCCTAGTTGAGACCGTTACTTTTTATTTTTCTGTGTCTTGTTCTGTTTCATGTTTTGTTTAGATATATTAGTTTTATCTTCTACTTCAATGATAAATCAATGCTCAATACATCGGTTGTACTGACCCTGTTTTGTATTACTGTCCATTGTCTTTTTGAAAATAAAAAGTATTTTTATGTGTGCATAGCTGTGGGTTTTTTTTATTTTCCTTTTCCTGCATTCCAATATTTTTATTTTTAAAATATAATTTTTTGTGGGCTATTGAATGAACGATGTTCGCTGGGTGTAGTTATATTGTTTATGGTTACACTTTTTTTAAATGGCCTTGAGATTTATTTATGGTCCACGATATATTTACCTGTCTGGACCAAACGACCGTTTTATCTGTGGTCGTCTGTGGTTAAGGGGGTGACAAAATGGCGCCATACAAAAAGCCCGAAGATATCGATCTAGAGAGTGGTTTATTTATGCAGTGTCCCAGCCACCGCCAATCGGGACACCGACGGGACACTGCCGGGACACAGAATTCAGCGCCACCACACGCTGAATTCTGTCTGAACGCTCCCATCTACTTCTATATCGAGACGGTGGCTTGGGACACAGAATCCGGACACAGAGTGTCCCGTGTGAAGGAAGCCTTATATTGTGCATATTTAATAACAGAACACGTTTTAGGTATTTGTTGAAACAAGCGGCAATGAAAAACAAGATTTTTTTGCCATTGATAGGGAGTTTCTATTTTTTTAACCTGGCAACGCTGTATCATATCTAGTCTAGTATTGCTAGTATCGATAAAATTTTACAGTCCATAGAAAAAGTCACGGCCGGGCCGAGATTCGCCTTCGGTAGTGACAGAAAATAATTGGTTATTTTTTTTCATTTAATTCCCTGAAAAATGATTACTAAAGATGTTATCATCCCTCCGGATTCAGAGTTGACCGTGGAAGAAGTTAATTTGTCGTCTACGGCTCTACGCACGGCTTCTTTTCACCTCGGAAAATATTGCGAGGAGAAAAACCATGTAAGAATATTTTCGTTAGTTTTTCTTTAATATTTATATACATAAGATGCTTTACTGTCCTTTATTCAAAATTATGATGTACACGAGAGATTTTAGTATCGAAATAAGTCGTCTCGGCTTAAAATCCTTTCAATTTGGTTGCATAATAGTCGGGTACCCGTTGTTTAGCTCTATGTTCTATGACATCTTTCCTAACCTAAATGTCAGTTGGCGTAATTTTCTGTCAATTCCATTTTATTATATTATTTTTATCGGTAAAACAGTAGGACATTAGCCAGTCGTTCCGCGCGTACATATCTCGGCGCTCGGATCTCGTATTTCGGCTTAAAAATGTTTTCGTGAATGAATTTAAATCTTGGAAGTGGAAATTAACCCACTTCCCGACATCCGATCGAGCTGAAACTCAGACGGACTCGTTGTCGAAGACAATGCAATCTATAAACTTTTGGTTGCAATCATGCACACACACGCTGACATGTAAACATTTCTCTGAATTGGAAAAACTTTACAGCAGTTAATATATCCAATCGGGATAAGCCGGCCTAAGAGATTACTGGATCTAAAATAGATGTATCATAGAAAAAAAACTTTTTGATGATTTATTTTTTTACATTATATTCTGCGCAAAATATATGATATCCAATGGTAGGAAGCGAGGACTGACCGCACACACTCCTTGCTTCATTCCGATTTATAAATTCCCTTCTGTTACTCTTGATACAACCTGACTTAAGTGTTTGGTTCACTTGATCGTGCCAGTGGCGTTCCCGACTTCTACCATTCACATTCGCGTCTTATATTATCTTTACACTCCTTTCATCGTTCATCAGTTCTACATGCCCAAACCATATAAGCATCACTTTCTTAACCTCGACCATTATGCTTACATCAGCCTTGCATTCTTTCCGAATCTCTCCATTTTTAACACGATCATTCAAAGTTTTACCACACATACGCCTCAGAGTTCTCATTTCTACAGCATTCAGTCTATTTTCATCCTTCCTCTGCTAATTGGAACTCACTGCCATACATCAGGGTTGGGATCAGCACTCCATTGTGAATTGCTAGCTTTGCCTCTTTTGATAATTTATTAGTGCCAATAGCTTTCATTCCTCCATTAATGGAGTTCGCTGCATTTACCCTTCTTTCAATATCCTTATCAACCTTTCCATCTCTCGTAAATACACTTCTCAAATACAGAATCTCGTCCACATTCCCCAAGTACATATATGTATTCACAACTACAAAATACTGCAAACTGTTTTCGTTTTGTACCCTCTTTTAAACATCATGTCTTTGTATTTAGTATCAGTGGTGTATTAATTCGATTTGAAGAGATAAATTGAAACTTCCGTATCCCAGGAGTACATGCTGTGCGGCGATGAGCTGCGAGATCCCCGGAAGTGCATCAACGAGGGCAAGGCTGTCACCGCCTGCTCCCTGGAATTCTTCCGTCTGCTGAAGAAGACCTGCCTCGCTGAGTTCAACCAGCATGCATCCTGCATCTTCAAGAGCTCTGGAGACTATGCCTTCGAGAAGTAAGCCTGATATTCATTTATTTTAAAGTTGGAATGTGAAATAGAGACGGTTTATAGTTTATTCGCAATCAAGAAATCGGTTTCAGAAATAACCCGGAAAAATACTTTTGATGGTTTCAGTGAAAACAAAGTAACTGAAACAGGAATATCTACCATCTCTAAGGTGACTTTTTTTTTTTAAACCGAGGCTGACAAATCATTCCACCGCCGAGATGTTGAAATAAAAGATCATGGTGTAGAATAGGCTCGTTCTCACCTGGTAATTGTACAAATGTTAGACATGCCTTCGCATGTTTCCCGGCTATGCAACGGAACGGGGCCAATGACGCTAGTTCCTCAGATCATTTTTCATTTAAGTACTGATAGAACAAGGACACCATTCCATTATTAGTATGAAAGCACAAATCATGTCGCCACAACGCATACTCCTGCAAATTGCATTTTTTTTCTTCTGTTCACACATACCAAGAGCATTACTTTCATTGTCACTGCTGCTTTGATAGTCCAAACTTTTAGTTTGTTGTTGGGCGGTTGACATGCTTCCATGCCATATCTCCCGTTTTTCTATTATCTCTCATTGGGGCACTAACATTGACCGTTTCTATGTCTCTTTTTTCTTAATTTTATTTCTTGAATTACTACTTAGTAATTGAAGTAGTACTTTATCTTTGATTTCTGAAATTGTAATTTGAATATATTTGTAGGTGCCGCATGACGCAGGGCGTCTATGATAAGTGCGTCCTGGAGAACATGAACATCGAGCGGCCGGCGTACGGCTACTTCACGCGCGCCCGCGTTCACAACACAACCCGCCCCAAGCCCACCCCGCCCCCCAAGGTGGTGTACGAGGACGCAGCCGACTCGCTGCCCGAGGATGCCGTTAAGACACCCGCCAAGTACGGCTCCCGCGAACACTTCCTCACAGAATAGTCCCAAAGCCAAACCGGCGTACTCGTATTGAGACTGTTGAATTTACTTTGTAGAAATTTTTCATTGTTATCAGATTTTGTGCAATAAAAATTACCATCTGCCTCCTAACTAACATCATTGTTATTAGAAATCAGATTATTAAGCGTTAATAACGCCTGCCAATCTCCAAAACTTATTATGTAGACATCAGATTATGTGCACGAAAAATGTCTATCAACCCCCAAAGTTCGAGTACTTAATAATATTTGTCAGTTTATATGAAATAAAAATGATATTCTGCCTCTTAAAGTAGTAGTGTACACTTCAGATTATATGCATTAAAAATGCCTATCAGTTGTTTGCCATACTATTAATAAAACATCAACAATGTTGTTAGATTTGTACAGTAAGATTTTATAAAATCACAAGAATACACGGGTTCATTTAAAAAACCTAAATATGCAGGGCTGGCCCTGTGTAGGTGCAATTGGAGCAGTCCGCTCCGGGCGCCGACTTGCCAAGGAACCAAGGCGCTGATAATACTTAACACAGTGCCCTTGAGGTTTTTACTGTTTGGCTCAGGGCCAGCACCATGGATATGAACATACATGTAATCATTGCTTACACAAAAGCTGTAGCAATAGCTCCTATGCCTAAACTTCTTCTATTTGCTACAGTTTCAGCTAATACAAATTCTAAAATGAGAATGAAGTCTTACCTACAAGTAAATACTACATATTACATTTTGTCTGCAAAGGTTCTTTTTACTATTATTTTGGAGTAAACTGCATACAGCATCAACATAGGGAAGCAAGTGCACCCATTCTTGCTTATATGTCTTGTATATTTCAATTAAGTAAATACGGAACTTGTCTCAATAAAATACTTACGCCTCTAATGATCGGGGAGTGTAAAATACATCTACATATAATAATATATGTATTATTATAATTTGACTTCAACGGCTGGTCGTATCTGCTGGGAATGTTTTGTAAAAATATATTTAGGAACTGTATTTATGCGTGTAATCAAATGGATGGGAAATAAATAGTTATTGTTTAAAAGTTTGTTTTTTATTCCTGTTGAATTGGACCCTTGTATCTGATTGGTGGATAATACAGTGTAAAATACGGATGTTTTTACTCAACATTCAGATGTTATGATGCATAGTTGGGTACATACACACTTACCTAGAACTTACTAAGAATTACAAAAGACTTTCCACTGAAAATAGGTACTGAGTGTGGTTGCAGAGGGAAGACGTCCGGTAAAGATGGGAAAAGTAACTCCAGAGGCGCTGAAGTAGCGCACAGGACAGGGACATCTGGAGACGATGGGTTGCCAACCCCAATAGAACAAGGCGTAGAAGAGAGGTGTACCAAAACTAAAACATCTCTTCCTCACTACCAAAATGAGAATGTCATATCGTCCCAGTGCAGCAAATATATGATTGTTCAAATAGAGTCAGTTGCTAAAATGGATCCCTTTCAAAATGTCTATTCGGGAAAAAATCACCAGGTTCTCTGACTATTGTCCTTATTTTTTTTTCTTAAACTATCAAATCAATCACTGCACATTTTCAGGTTAATTTGTTCACTTTTGGGAACAACTCAAAAATCTCGCAGAAATCGTTGCGTCTTCCTTACTGTTATGGTGAGAAATATGATCTAAACGGTGCTAGTAAGAGATGACACCACGATTTATATTCTAATCTAGAAGTTAACCACAGAAGAATTAAAATGTGCACCTTTATGACCGAAAAGCTACCGACCGCAATTTGAAAAAAACTTTGTGGATTTTTTATTTATTATTTTTATATGAAATGACAAAGGTGAAGATAAATTTTATAACACATTTGTCTAATAAAATAAGGTGTATTTTTATTTATTTTTTCATTATCGGTAAATACAAAAAAGTAAAGTAAGCCATTTTAATTATGTTTTTTATGTTGGCATTCAAAATTTTAAATATTTCAAAAAATATATGTTTATATTTAATAATAAAATAATGCGAGCGTAATTCATTGCCTTTCAAAAACATTTTTTAGTTTTCGGATACGTTCAGAACTATTTCATTTATTTGGATTTTATTACAAAGTGGAAATACTCCGACCGTCTGAAAGAATATGGCAGAAGCTTGTGGAGTTAAATAATAAAATGATAAATTAAATGAAAAAGTTTTACCTTACAATAAAACTTATATTATGTACTTAGCTTTATTTAAAACCTATAAAGTGAGATAAACATTACCATTTTGCAGCCAAATCGACGTTTCTTACCAATTTCGTGTGTAATTCTTAGTTTAAATCTCCCGCCAATGTCACCTGCTAGTTCCAAATGCATCCTTGAGGCGGCGCCAGTAGTGGGACGCCACTAGTGACGCTATAATTTCAAGCTTCATTAGATCTCATCAGGCAGCCCTTGCCTAGGTTTTAAATAAAGCTAAGTACATAATATAAGTTTTATTGTAAGGTAAAACTTTTTCATTATGTAGCATAGGCTTTATTTAAAACCTATAAAGTGAGATATTGTTTGTTATCGCCTGGTGACATTATGCTAATGTGAATCAAATATAATATTTAAATTTATTTGCTAAAAAGAAAATAGGGGCAAGATTTCCAGAAATCAGCTAACCAGTTACAGAGGTTGAAAAAGGTCAGCAACAGATGGGTCGGTGTTGACTCGGCCAGCCGATTCTGCAATTTCCCTTCTATAGAACTTGGCAAAGGTATTGGGACTTCTCCAGTTACCACGCGACAGTATATCGTCCAGCTTATATTTCTGCAGCCAGTTCAGAGATGCCACTGCTGAACGGATGCTGCCAGGTGGATCCTCTACACCAGCATCCCTGAGGACTGCCCTAATCCAACCTGCAATTACTGCCCTGGAGGCCGCTTTCACTGTCCCACAAGTTGTAATAAATAGGCTAGGTAGTATCGCCTGCGCTCTCCGTTCCTTAGACAGTTCTATGACCTTCTCCGTCCAATAGACAGGGTCTATGTTCCTAGACTCCGAGCGAGCCAGTCTCCACCCTGATTGTTGCCAGTCTGCCGAATCTGTCTTGCCACCAAACACTGGCCAAATGGAGATGCCTTCACTGTCCACTGACAATCTTTCAGCTGTGCAATGGAGCAATGTGAGATCGTGGACTCGGCGCCCTGATGCCAAAAGCAGGATGGTGGCTGCTCTCCTTGATGCTTCAAAGAGAGTAATATGTTGAGGCAAATTCTTCTCCAGCCATGATGATACAACCCTCGGGTCCCAAATGGGGGGTTTTGAAGGCCTTAGTCTAGCTAAAGATATCCCTTTTAATATCTTCTTCACTATCGGATTGGAGCTCAGCTCTCTATTGTCTTCGGGAGAGCCTAAGGTACACACCACTGACTTGTGAACTAAAATGGTACTCAGCGATAGCTTTTCTCTGATGTGTAGATCGGCTAGGAACCTGGCTAAGTCTTCAGCTTTGGGACGCGTGGCATCAAGCTGATTCTCTGACGCCCAGCGCTGCCACCTCCGCCATGCCGGAGCATAAGTGCGAAGGGTAGAACTTCTCCACCCGGATCTAAGAAGTTCCTTCTGCTGACTTGACCATCTTGTTAGGTTTTTGTCCCACCCCCACAAAGCCAAATCTCCAGAGTGAAGGACTCTACTTGAGGAGGGGGTTTGTTGGTCCTGGTGTCTATCAGTGCTTCTCCTAGATTGTGAATCGTAAGAGGTGGACCCAAGGCCCGACACTTCAGATCCGCTCTCCAAAATGCCCTTTCCCAACGAGGAGCCACTACCAAGTATAATCCCCTTGCTCTGTTCAGGTGGCAAAGAACCCTCGGCATGAGGCACGGGGGAGGGAAGATCCAAGCCAGCTGATGGTCCCAGTCCCTGCTCCAAGCATTGTGGTAGTCTGCCTCGTCGTCCTGAAAATCAAGAGAAACATACCTTTGAACCACATGCGCTGTCCTAGAGCCAAATAGGTCTATTTCGGGTCGTCCCCATTTCCTGAATGCTACCTCTGTGAACGAGGGTAGCAAGTGCCATTCGGGTATAGCACGATGACGAGATAGACAGTCCGCTACTTCATTGAAACGACCGGGTAAGTATTGTGCTGTCATGGAGACACAGTGTTTATCCAAAACATCTAGCACTAGTCGAGTACAGCTCAGGAGTTGAGTTGATCTGGTACCACCCTCCTTGCGGAGATAAGATACGACAGACCTGTTATCCGACTGGATCAGAAGACCCGAGCCAGATAGCTCAAGCACGTGAGGAGACAAGGCAGCCAACACGGCGAGCATCTCCTTTACATTGGAGTGAAGATTCAGCTGGTCATCAGCCCACACACCGCTGAGAAGCTTTTCGTCCAGCTGGGCACCCCAACCCTGATCAGAGGCATCGGTTGTTAGGTAATGCTCAAACAGCGGCAGATGTATAGGTGACGTCAGGGTGAGCGATCGAACCCACCATCTCAATTCCCGAGCGGTAGCTGCCGGAATTGGTGATGACTCCCAAGGGTGGTAGTGTCTGAGTCCTAAGCACCCTTTCTGTATGTGCCGGCTGTTGAGCCTGCCTCTTGGAACTGCAAAACTAGCAAAGTTTAAAGAGCCCAAGAGGCTGCGCCCCTTATCTAGTGACCACCTACCTGTCTGAATAAAACCCTTTAACAAATAAGATAGGGCTGAAACCTTGTTCTGAGGGAGAGACTTTTCATTAGTTAGAGTATTCCAGCTGATACCAAGAAATTGAACTTGTTGTGATGGTTCTAATATTGACTTATCAAATTGTATATGCCATCCCAAGCCTTGCAAAAACTCCACCATTTCAATAGCCTGCTGTTTTAAAGTAGGCAGGCATTGGTTTACTAATAAAAAATCATCCAGATACACTAGAATTCTCATCCCTCTCTTCCGCAGTTCCTGCGCTACCCAGTTAGTGAAGGTTGCGAATGCCTTAGGTGCGGTGGCCAAGCCAAAGGGGAGGGATGTCATCTGCAAGAGTTCATTCCTATAGATAAGTCTAAGGAAACATCTATGCTGCTCACTCACAGGTACATGAAAGTAAGCATGTGTGAGGTCCACTTTAACCATCCAGTCATTCGGTTGTAGAAAAGTAGGAACTCGATAAACGTTTACCAGACGAAATTTACTGACAGTCAGAAAATTGTTTAAATACTTTAAGTTAAAGACCGGCCTCTTTGAGCCATCTGATTTGGGGACCAGAAACATGTTAGAAATAAATGAGGGAGTGGCAGGTGCCGACTCTAAAACCTTAAGGGCTTTGAGTTTTTCTATTTGTTCTGTCATTGCCACAGAAGTCTTAGTGGTGAAAGGGGAGTTAACCCCTCCGACTTTTCGCGAACTTGAAGCTAAAATGTCTTTACCGAAATGTCAATTTCACGAAAACGTTGTGTTATTACCGCCTCACAATCAAAGCTCTATAAATGAAACATTACTGAACGGAGCCGAATAGTAAAAACTGTTTTAGAAAGGTTACAAAATAGGCTTTCAAATTGTTGTATCATAAATAAATATTAACATTTGTAAATATTTAAATTTAGAATGGAAACATGAAAAAATTGTAAAAATGACTCACCTGTAATGTTTTATGTAAAAACGATACTAAAATCACGGATAATGTAAAAAAAAACACTTATTTCATCGTACAAATGTACAATAAACAATTCTGTCACTTCACTTTTTGACCATTTCATACAAAATATATTTTTAAAAAAATAATTAAAACTGGGATATGTGGGAGGCGGGTTTTACGATTTGGCGGGTAAAATTTGCTTCCACTGAGTAGGTCTTTTTACGGGTTTCTATGGATAACTTTGAATAGAGATGTGAAGCTTCATTCAATACGAATATTCTACTTTTTGTTTTAGGGATGTCACTAGAAGAATAACGGAGTTATGACGATTTTTGTGGAAACACACGCGTTGACGTGTAAACACGCTTATTGTACTTGACTGCTATCGTTATTTTATCGTGTATATCTGCTTACGTTGCTGAAGGGTTAAATAAATCAATATTATTATTTAGTGGAGGTTTTGATGAAAATGGAATTCGGTAGCCATCTAACATCTTAAGGATGATAGTAGGGGCGCCAAGGTTCCTCCACTTACCTGCGAATGAGCGCAACTGACCCCCTTGAAAAGAGGGCCCACTGTTAAAACCTCTTACGGTCTGGCTTCCCTGCTCTTTCCTTGGGCCGGAACCTACCTCGGGGAGGGAAAGCTTTAGCGGCTCTACGGGCTGGTTCCGGACCTCGACTCTCAGGGTGCTCCCTTCTCGCGATGGTTCTTCCCTGCTGTACTCTAGGACGAAAGGGCTGCGAGCTCTGCACAGTCACAGGTTTAACGGGTGGAGCTGGTCGCGACGTGCTAGGCTGAGGAGCGAGGCACTTCTTCACTCCCCCCAACTTATCCAGCTGGGCCGACAGGAGGTTCGGGTCAAAGAGATATTCCGATGTGGGCGGAATCTTCCGTAAGGCATCTCGGACGTATCCGTCACTGATGCCTCGCAATGCCCCCTCTCGTCGATACTCAATGTGGCTAGCCCGTTTTCCGCAGACCATCTGCATGATGTCTTTGGACACCTTCTGGGACTCAGACCCCGCCGCGAAGAGAGACTGCACCTTCTCGAAGAGAGTGGAAGTGCTCAGCTTCGTGCCCGGTTCCGCACTCCAGTTGACCAGCTCCTGCAAGGAGGCCTTCAGGAGATCAGCCTGCAGGGAAAGAGCATTGGTCAGGGAGCCGCAGAAGGAGTCCGTTGACGTACTGGCCGATTCCTCCTGAGCTAGGCGCTTCAATTCAGGGTTCAATGCCAACATTGAGAAGAGAGGGGTTGCGGCATACGACTTCTGGATCTCGAGGTAGCGGACATTGTTCCAGTTGGCCGTCCCCAGATGCTGAAGGAGCTCCACTTTTTTCACCCTCCCTGGGTCGGCCGATGGTATCTTCGGCTGCTTTAGGTCAGTTGTCCACTCCCCGAGATCCAAGTCACGAGACGGCTTATTCGGATGGACGAGTCCCATTCCCAAATCTCCTGCCAATTCCTCCCGAAGCGACGCAGGGGTGTCCAGGGAGATGCTGTCCTCGTCATCGTCATCCGAGGCGCCACGGACGGGAGCCTCCGAACGCTTTTCCAGCAGCAGACGCAACATTTCCTGCATCTGGGACATCTGCTGCGTTAATACGTCAATTCGCGGGTCGGCGGGAGCTAATTCACAAACCCTCTGCCTCTTGGCTTTGCCTTCGCCGTAGACCCTCGGACGCTTCCCCCGCGTGTCCGTGTGAATCACCTTCATGACTTCCGCCCTCGAAAATTCGGCTTCCCCGCTCTCGGAACGTTCGGAATCCGACATAATCACGAAAATACAAAAAACACTAAACAAAAACACACGAAACTCTATAAATCGCAATTTTACGGAGTTCGAACAGTCACACTGTTAATAACCTCGAAAAAAATATGTAAATTTTGCGCAAATACTGAAAAACAGGTTATTTTACGGTATTTGATGTTTGTAAACAAACCAAACGTGTTTGACCTTCGCAAAATAAATGCTAATGAAGCTTGAAATTATAGCGTCACTAGTGGCGTCCCACTACTGGCGCCGCCTCAAGGATGCATTTGGAACTAGCAGGTGACATTGGCGGGAGATTTAAACTAAGAATTACACACGAAATTGGTAAGAAACGTCGATTTGGCTGCAAAATGGTAATGTTTATCTCACTTTATAGGTTTTAAATAAAGCCTATGCTACATAATTAATATTATCAAATAAAAAATACTCCTGGAGATCCTTCACCTAAAAGATAATATCGTCTCTGTAAGTTCTGCGTATGAGTCAAAAATTTCAAAATACGTTTTTTGGCCCTTTGCAGGTGAACAGCACAAGCCGCCGCATTGATGTTTGCCCTCCAACTTAGAAAAAAAAATTGCTGCACTCTTTCTGTATCTTTGAGAATGTAATAATACATATTCCACTCCCTTCTCCGTCGCTGCCTCAAACAAGGATAACATGCAAAAAATTTCGTCTGCGGCGCTTTTCCATGTCTTTGTAAAAGTTGTAACAAATGTTCCACTCCTTTGGCTCTCATCACTTACCTACTCTTGTTGTGAATGCCAAAATTCCACAGGCTTCGAGATTATTGAAGAATCGGGACTAATGTGCAGTATTCGCAATTTTATATCTCTGATAGTACACATAAAATATATGGGTTTGTGGTTTTCAAAATGTGCTCCCAAACTCAGCATGCCCATAGGTATTTGGCCTCAAATCCAAAATTGGGTTTCATATGAAAAAGGCTCCCTATCCCTTTGTTATATTTGTTGACTGCTTAGATCCGCCCCCTGGTCACCATAATATGCCTCAGTAAAGAAATGTATTCTTCAGTCATACTATGGAGCCTTACCAACTTATGATCCGTCAAAATCAAGATTTATAATACTGGGGCGGCTTCATTGGGCAAGATTTGTTGCAAAGTTGCTTATTAAAAGTTCTAGCGTGTTGAGACAAACTTAGGTGGCTCAACGGTATGGAGGCCAAGATCTCTTTGGGCATAAGGAACCGGAGGGTGACAGCAGAAGTGAAATCATTTTCTTCAGGTCCAGGACTTGAGAGTTGTAGCGCCGATGATAATTAGCTTGTAAAGTAAAAAGGAAGTTTGTCTTACTCGCTGTAATGCGTACATGTATTGTTTTGATATTCATAAAAAAATAAATGTTTAACAAATCATCGCAACTTTATATTTATCTAAAATATGAACATATGTAATTGGAATTTTTTTTTTTTAAATCTGTGGCTTAATGCTAAAGATGAGTAATAAGATTAACATTGCGGTAAAAACAGACATTTACTCGACGAGTGTTGTGAAACAGATATAATATAATATGTTACTCGACATTTTTCTCAGAGGTGCTGAAGTCCCTCTCAATTCTAGAGAAATCAACTTTGGTACATGAAACATTAGGCCACAGATTTATTCTTCAGTAATAAAACTGCACAATCGTATGGGAGAATGTATTATTCGATTAACATTCTACAATATACAAACAAATAAATGTAATCATAATAATTATGTATTATTATTATCGTAGTAGAAAAAAAAGCGCCCTTTTGTAGCGAGTTCACAAAATGTTGCAAAGCCGACTTCTTCTCCATTCCTCGACCCCGTTGTGTTACCCTAGCTATTTACACTAACTAATATGTACACTAACGTTAAGGCCGTTAACATTAATGGTGTCATGTTTAGGGTGCCCAATATGAAATCTTACAGTAGAATTATTTATTTAAAGGAAAGCCTAGTTCCGTCCCTGCCCATATTAATTAATTACATAGTTCTATTGAAACCAGAGGCACTTAGCAAAGAGAGAATTTTCCAACGGTGCAATAATACGTTTGAAAACAATTTGATTGCTTCGTTACATTTTAAATGCTGTCATTACATATTATTATTCTACTGCTCAATTTTTGATGCGCGGGTATATTTTAATATTCAAAAGATTGACTCTTGTTTTTTAAAATGTATGTAATACCGTTCTTGTTCTGTTACAAATTACCCACATATCATTTAAACAGGTTAAATAAATCATCGAGAAGATTTCAAACATATCCGACTAACCCTGATGATGGAGAAACAGTAATTTACTGTCTCAAAATCATTAAACTAAAAGTATAATCATTAAAACATTGTAATCCTCCTCGAAATACATCATTACACGTCACACAAACAGAATTTGTTCAAGTATCTTAAAAATGTAACAAATCGTCTTCTTCTTCACACTCCTACAGTTAGAAATTGTTTATAAAGGTTCTAGCGATTTAATTAATGTTAAAAACAAGCCTTAATACGAATTATAACATTACTTAAATAATGATTTACTCTAGAATCTGGAGCTTTTATATAAACTTACGTAAGGTATAACTTTGAACACATTGAATAACCAGCAATATGGAGGTACAAGTAGGTAGGTTAACATTCTTTATTTCACATTACCTAGTCAAATGCGCCAAGTTTCACATCTTAAGATCAAATATTTGTCTTGTTTCATGTTTTCTGGTCAAACATCGGACAAGTTTCACTTTTACTGGTCAAGTTGTTGATTCAATATTAAAATGAAATTTTAATTGTGTCACCTAAGAACTCCTCTTTACCCTATTAGCAAAGATTTTGTTAAATTATGCTTAAAATGTATTATGTACTTTTGGTATAAAAATGGAAGCCAATATTCTATTATTTCTCGTAAGTGCAAACCCTTTTTTATAATAATATTATTATTATTTGGAGATGAGCTATATTTTCGTGAACATTAAAATATTCTAAATAAGTGAATTATACAAAAGTCTCAAGCCAAAATTACCAAATTTTATGACATATTATTATGACTTACAAATTTCATATTTTGTCTCAGTTTTAGGGAATCTTTTGTCGTATATCATTGTTAAAAATATACAAATTATAAAACCAACACAATTTATTACAACAATAAAAAATTTAAAATATTGCAGAGTCTTCTAGGGGAATTTTATTCGCAGTTTAAAAAAGCAAAGATTTCGAAAGAGTCTTGAAGACTTTTTCACAATTTGAATATCTTTAAAATTTATTAATAGTTCTAGCTAAAAACCAACACTTACACAAATTTAATTAACACAACATCGTTAAAGTTCTTTTAAATAATGAGCAATTTCCATATTGCATTTTTATCTATCACAAAACATTCAACAAATAATACAGAAATCGGACTAAATATAAAATTTAAACATTTCTACAATTTTCAAAAACAACAAACAAATCATCATTTACCATTGTTAAAAATAAAATATATATATATATACCTATATAAAATAATAAACTTAAGTCTTCAATTTAAAGTTGTTGGCTTAATGGGGCTCCATTTTGACTCTCCAAGTCCTATTCATAGAATATACATCTGGATATTTTATTGTAGATTAGTGCTGTCAATTTCTTCTTCCATTTTTTTTTCTTTTCTTCTCAATCTTTGTTCAGGTGGAGAAAGTGTACGATGAGAAAGGGGTCGGACACAGGACACAATGGCTACCATTTTGGGAAATGGCATTTTACGCTTTTGGACAGACATGTGCTTCGTGGCTCGCTATTTTCATAGATTTTCAAAGGATTTCATGAAACTTCAACTCTGTCCTTTTGCAAGAGATTGCAACTCAACTTTAATGAGATTTTTGTTTTGAAGATGTGAAAAGATTGAGGGATTTCGGAAGGCAATTGAATTTGGAACAAATTTATGTTCAAGTTCAAGAATTAAGATTGGGGAACCATTTAATTTTGATTTGCATACTCATTAAGAATCTTCATAATTTCATCAAGTTTTTCTATGGACTCTATGGGAGATTTATTGCTTTAATGAAATATTTCAATAGTTGCCAGGAAATTCTATTAAATTGTAAATCTATACTAAAGCAAGAAAGAGAAACTTGATAAATAGTATGCTGGCACCCCAACGCCACAATTAGTGTATTCATTCACTTAAGTGAGGCGTGGAGACACACTCAAGTGTGATGTTAAGATGCCAGTCTTAATGGTAAGTATGCAGAATTATTAGTTATGTTTTGTGTCAGCGGATGATTTTGTTATAATTTCAACATGTTAATATGTGCCACGTGCTCTAAGGGAATTAATGAACTACAGGCGAATCAAAAATTAATTAGTAACTCTTTAAATGTTTAAAAAAAAGAAAACAATGATGGGTTAATAAATCAGTGCATAATACAAGTTTCGGTGATATTATTTATTTAAAAATTTCATGGCGTGTTACAAAAAAAGTGAAAAATGTAAAAATATAATAATGTTATTTATAATTAAAGAGCCAATAATTTTAATAAATAATTATATTCAGACCAAAGTGTGAAGCAAGCTTGAGTCATAGTCAACCAGTAACTAGTAACTAGGAGATGTGCCAAGAATCTATACTTAAACTTTATCAAAATAAACGTGCAAGCAACTATTGTTGTTAAATATTATAAAATAATCTCGCGCATTTTTTTTAACAGATCAAAAGTTCTTAATTTTAATAATATCTGTATCAGTTTTATAAAACCTTATAAATCATTATTTTGCAAGATTCGTGGAATCAGATATATTGATTTATGAAGTTTGTTTGTAAATCTGTTTTATTTATTTGTTTATTAGCAACTTTATAATCTGTTATGAAAAATACACCACGCAATTGTTTCTACAAGTTGAAAATATTTGGTTTTTGAACTACGTAACTCGTTAAGTGTTCCAATACTCGTTGAAAAGATTACTAATTAAATTTTGATTCCCATCATGTCGCTATCTATTGAATTACTTACACATCTAGCCATGTTTCAAATATTCTTTTCATTCTGCAAGTTATTACGATGTGGCAGAGACAGTCAACAAATTTTTTGTTATGTTGAACATTCTGTTTCTTAATTCATAAATTACAGAATTACCTAAGATTTATGCAAAATTAGTGCTACCATTATAGAAAAGAACAAGTAAAACTGGTGTAATTGCAGAAATGTTCAGTGTTTATATGTTTAGAATTTATTTAAACTTTACAGAAAAGTTCAACGCATCTGCAACATTAGCATACAAACATTTCAGAAAAGTTCAAAACATCTGCAAAATTAGCGTAAAGATTACAGAAAAATTCAACATATCTGCAATATCAGCATTAACATTAAAGAAAAGTTCAACATATCGGCATCATTAGCGTAAACTTTACATTAAAGTTCAACAGATCTGCAGTATTAGTGTCAACACCACAGAAAAGTTCAACGCTACTCCAACAGTTTAAACATTACATAAAAGTTCAACACATCTGCAATTGAATGCGTTGTTTTAAAACCATGCGACATAGTTGGGTGATGGATCATTTTAGAAACATGGCGGCATGTTTCCCAGTGCGTAAAGTGGCCAACAGAGTATCGGATTAAGATGGAGTGAAAAAAACTACAAAATGGTGATGAGTGTTTACTGCAACTAATGACTCAGTTTCATGCTTTGATCTAAACAAATTACATACTTCAAAAGCCACTGGGCGTGGAGCTTACATGGGTCAAGGTTTTTTTAAAATAGTTACATGTTATTAAAGTTGAGTTATTTGGATAGTTGGAAGCAAAAACACAAGATTTCCTTAATCAGTGATGCTTTAACATAGATCTTCACTTTGGCTTTGAATGCAGATATACAGGTGTCCTGGGGTAAAGTTTTAAAGTTTTCCAACGTTTTAAAGGTAAAAAAACCGAATTTTTTTTATGGGAAAATAAATATTCTTCCATGGAAAAATATTTTTGTATAATTAAAATATAAGTAAAAAAAGTTATTTATCTTTTTTACTTCTACCATCATGTAGAAGCACCTTCCAAAGTTAGCGTACTTTACCCCCGGACACCCCATATAGGAATGGCTTGAATTTTTATCCCAACTATTGAAATTAAGCATTTTTTACGAATCAAAAAGCCAGCACTACAAAATAGACCTATTTGAATAATTTACAAAAATTAATGATTATTTCAATTTTCTAGTGCTGACTTTGATAACGTATTATTACAATGTACAAATCAGAGGTTAGAAGTCCATTTTAAATTAAAATTAACTGTTTAATAAATGAGTTTCAATTAGATTTACATTAAAATAAATAAGTTGAACTTATTTGAAAAATGGGACGCTATTAAAAATTATTAATTTCCAAAAAAATCACAAAAATATTGAATATTCTTTTCATAAGATAGGATAGGATGAGCTTTGACAAATTTTATATTTGAAGAATTTAAGAAAAAAAATGGTAATTATTTTATAAAGTTTGAGAGTCGCCTGAAAAGAAACATTCTTGATTCATTAACCATTCTGGCTAATTGACCAACAATTTTCGATTATCTACAACAGAAATAAAACAATCTAGGTAACACTGAAATAAAAATGGACTCCTAACTAGGTACTGGCAAATCATTTGAAAAAAGACAAGTTTTAATGTATTTGTGCGCACGGATAGTATTGAAAGTTTCAAAAAAGTTTTTTGAACTAGTTCCGAAAACCCGCCAGCAGTTCCCTCTTACCTCGTAAATGCCCAAGGATGCTGGGTGCGTAGCGATGTTTATCGATTTTATTTAAATTTATACTAAAGGTTCAATTTTAAAATGAACTTTAAATGTTTTTTTGTGTCATTCGTCGGCTTCCTAAAAAAAACTAAATTAGTATTAAATTTAATTATTTTTCGATCCATCCTGTACACCACTACAAAAGAAAGAATCTCTTTAAAATGATTTACCTGTATATATGTCAGTTATTTAAGTCAATCACATGCTTTTGTTAGTTTAAAAATAAAATTATAATGTTTTGAAGAAGTTTCAGAATAAACAAACGATTATTTTATGTCAAGTGAGAAATCTCATAATGTAATAATGACGTTACACGTGAAATAAGTATGTTGAATTGAAAAATAAATTGCTGGTATATTATATAATAGCATTTAAAATAAAATATCAGTATTATATTTCTCTGGCCATAAATATTTGGAATTCACGAACAAATCTGAAAAGCATCAAAAATACCCGTGAAATTTAAATATAATTATTATTGGTTTTATTACTCGGCTTCGTCCGACATTTGAATGAAAAACAAAATGGCTTTTTGATTTCATTTCTGACTGTTGCCCTAGAAATTAAAAACTAAAAAAACTGCGCATATGTTTTTGATTATATTCAAAAGTTGTACTGTTTGAATGAAAATGAAAATTACATCAAATAGTGATGACTTACTCAAAAATTTATTTATTTTCACCATCAATCGTCTTCAAACTAGGAAAACAAAATATTATGTAGGCTTTGATCACTAGGGGAAGCCTAACCTGTCGAGAATGGAATGGAAGAAACTATTTTGTAGCAACGGTAATGTTACTATATTCGAATGCTTGAATTTTAATTCAAAGCCGAGTGACAATATAATACATGTATTAATATGGAACAAGGAGACATATTTGGGTTTCGTTAATATTTAAAGGACTCTTATTCAGATAATATATTGGCAAGTTCTCAATATTTGTGGCCAGGGAAACATTCACAAAAGGTTAAATGATTTTAAACAATACAAATAATGGTGGATGTCTGATGTAACTAGAAGCTAAGTTTCCAATATAAAATTTTAACCTACATAACAAATCTAATTCAATAATAAGTCATTTCATTTGATAATAATAATGATATATCAAAATTATCACTATTCACACTAAGTATCAAAAAATGCCGTAATGAACGCCTTCAAAAGTGATGATTCAACTACAATGGCTGTCTTCAATTCTTTAAATAGTTATCTATTCTTTATTGACTTGGATATATACAAATTTCTTTTAACACTATTATTTTACGTCGCACAAAAAAATCATCTTTAACAATAATAAAAGAATCGCAAAGATTATTCAACTCAAATAGTTTTGAATAAATAAAATAATAATTTTATCAAACAAAACATTTAAATAAGTAACCAATGTATCGTTTTTTTTAGCTTCCTATGAAATTTCTATTTGTAATAAATACATCAAGAGTAACAGTAAAAACACAACACCACATACAAAGAATAAAAGTTTATAACAAAGTCTTCGTTACTTCGCTCTGAACCTTATTTTTCTTTAAGTAGTAACTATCCGAGTTCGTCCAAGTTTCAACGTTGAAAAATTTGGAAAAAAACAATATGGCGTCTATTTTGTATTTTGACAGACAATTAAATATTTTAATGTTGTTCTTAATTAAATAATTTAATCGCGAGTTAATAGTTGCATTAACCTGGAAATTACAAACAGTACAAGCTGTGCATGTATCAAAACGCTAGAACTCACCGCTTACGATTTTTTAAGTGAGATTTTAATATACAACGTAAAAAATAACGAATTTTTATGCTTTACAGTTAAATGATTTGAAATAGAATGATCTTAAAATTAATATTTTTATTTATTTGAAAGTTCACTTGGCTTCCAATGTAAGAGTAATTCAAACACACACTTAGGATAGTGTGTATTGTGTACATGCATATTTATATATTTCCGTCAGTGATGTTCATGCCAAACGTCACCGAGAAACAGCCCTTTGTCTTGCTTACGTTAAATTATTGATTTTATCGAAAAAGGGACTAAAAATTTAGGTACACAATCATTGCATTTCAATATTCGCAAGGTTTTTACAGTTTATTATAATTTATAGTGTGTTCTTTTTATTATTTATTATAAATGGACTTTTTTTGGAATTTTCTTTTCTGAAGTCGAATAATAAGTTTGAGACATGCTGTATGCAAGCAATGTATCTGTGTGACAAATGTGTTTGTATCAACTTTGCCTGCGATAACTATAAAAATAATTTGTTTTGAGCATTTCAAATGTACTTTACATGTAGAGTAAAACACACAAACCTAATCGAAAATTAAATAATTTTCGATTAGGTTTCCGAAACCTTTGAGGGACGATTATTATTATAACGGATTTAATTTAATATGTCTGCACTGTTGAATTGAATTGTTTAAATATTTATGATGAATTAAAACTATTCCATTGTAATGAGACTTTACAAGATTGGAGAATAGAATGTTTGTGTAAAAAGTTGTTACTTTTTAATCAATGGCAAATTGCACAAATGTGTTATGTGCATTTTTGTGCAAATACAATAACCGTGTTTATGTTGCGTCTTTCAAGATGACTGAAATGGTGAATAATGGTTTAATGTAAAATGTATCACTTAAATAGTGAGAAAATCACATCAAAGGCTATGATCAATATTGTAAATTATTAGCACGCACAATGATATTATGCGATAAATGAAGATTAATAAAATAAATAAAATCTTCATAAGGTTGACTTAAAGCCAGGTTATTGTATCTCCACAAATCATTATTTTGAGATAAATATAGTTTAATATTTGAATCTCTAGAAAAATATGATTTTTTACTTGTTGAAATAAGTACGTAAATATATTTAAAATGATGAATTTAAAGATTCAATACGTATACAAATTTAGTTTTCCTCATAGTAGAGTCTAGTTCATAATTATTATTCGTTTTCGTCAAAACGAATTTAATGTCTTGTCTTCAAGCCATCGATATTAAACTTGGAGCAACCTTTCAAGTTGCAATTGCTTACACAAAACATTTGTACATTATTTATAAAGGACTTAAATTTGACAAAGTAAATACGAAAAATTCAATAGTTTTGCAAAATCTTCTTTCAAAATTGATACAAAAAGAAATTTTAAACCAAATTCAACAATGCAAATATATTATATTATTGAAAAGAAATATTATATATTTTTAACAATTAAGTATTTTGTATTATTGTGTAGCATTATCATTTATTAGAGAAGAAGAAACATTTGATTTTTATTGTAGGTCGTAATATTTCAATGGTCCTTTTATAGTCTTATTATTATTATTACGGTAGTTGTTATTAAAATAACTAATGTTATTATTAGTTGACTAGCAGAATTATTCAATTTGTAATATTTGAGTTTTCCATATTATTTTCAGATATAAATAAGCACAGATAATTTTTATAATAGATGAATGTGTCGATTTATGCTGAGGACGTATTTAAAAAGGGTAAACAAAGCAATATTCGTTATAAATATGGTTTTTTATAAGATTTAAGTCCCTACCGAAAATAAATATATTTACTGCAGTTCAATAAATGACAACTTCGCGAAGATGTTGATATGTCCTAACCTAAATGTGTTAGGTTAATGAAACTGTTTCTTCTTAGGTAATGTTGAGGAAGTTTGCGTGCCTTGGTAGGTACACCAGTGGAGATTGATCAGAACAAGAGTATGAGTGTTATAAGAGTATATTAACAATAGGCTCAAAATGGATGAATTTAATGTTATCAATAGACTAAAGTAGTATTATGGAATATATTCATTATTAAATTATAATCTATTGCTTTAATATTTAAATATGGCTTGGATTTTAGTCGGAGATGAGTTAATAATTAATGGTTGCACTTTGGTAAGCAGTGATTAACATTTAGAAATACAATCCCAAGTTGTAGCAAGATATTTGCAAATTTTATAGATTTAGAAGGAAGCCTATATTTTTGTTCAGATGAATAATTAATTTGGGTTCCAGTTTTATTGTATAGTTTTTAGTCTATCTACGACTATTTTGGAGCTATGTAGAATTTATGAACTCCAAAGTGGACTGAATTGAATAAGTGAGAAATTATTAGGCTAGCTTTAGACTTGTAAGTTTTTTTGTAAATTTACGACTTCTAGCCAATGGGCATATTGGATTTTCAAAATGCAATATGCCCATTGGCTAGAAGTCGTAAATTTACGAAAAAACTTACAAGTCTAAAGCTAGCCTAAGACTAAGACAGTTTCGTAAGTAGAGTTTTCTCATTGAATTTCGAAATTACGATGTTCATTGAATCTTTGAAAAAAGGTGTTTTATAGTAAAAAAAAATAGTAAAGGTCCCTAAAAATGTGGAATAGATATTGTCCAATATTGCAAATCCTGTTCAAACTCTGTATTATAAATTGTTATTGATGCGCTGATACATTATACATAACTGTGTAAGCAGCACTCACCCAATGTTACCATTTTTCAACAGTATTTCAAAAAGTAAAGAGTCCCTTTAATTAATTAGGGTTATCAATATTAATTTTATATGGTTATCATTGGGTATCCTGCCAAAGTATAGCTTTCCAGGTATAAAAACATTAGCCTCATAGACTAGATTATTTTTTACAGGGCCGCCCTGAGCCAAACGGCGCCTGGCGCTAGTAAAAACTTTAAGGGCACGGTATCGAGTGTCAGTTATTATCAGCGCTTTGGCTCCTCGGCAAATTGGCACCTGGAGCGAACTGCTCCAATTTTACTCCTTCACAGGACCAACCCTGATCCTTTACAATTCAATTACACTGACACAATATATTATGGGTTTCAGTGAACGAACATGGATTACATTTTTGAACTTCTGGAGAGCCTACAAACTTCATAAAAAGAAGTTGGTTTTCTCAAGATTGGGGAAAGAGAGTCACGATTCTCTGAGAAAGCTCATATTATGAAACAAGTCACAGAAATATAAAAACTAGATATGTAATAATGCGAAGAGGAAAATGTAATTTAATTAAAGACTTGTCAAAAATGTTTATGTAATTGCAGAGGGAGGTATAGTTATGTATGTATGTATATTAAAAGAAGCAATAAATGTATAAATTGAATTCATACATATATATTTATATAATATTTAGATATTAAAGTTTTAATATTATTATTTGCCTTAGAGGCTAAGTGATAAACTTCAAGAAAGGAAGCCCAGTTATTATTTAAAATAATAATAATTTAATTTTAATAAATTTATTTTCACAACGTTGGTGTCGTTTTTAACATAAGTACTAACGTTTTTAAATTGGGATATTACGTAATAAGATAAATATCTAAATGTTTATATTTTTTACTAATGGCAATTTTGAATGCTTTTTATATTAAGATGAGCTGATATTGTCGTGACAATAATCATTATTTATCTGAATTGTGGACGGTAGATCGAATGCAACCATTGTTTGTGACGTGAGGATAAATAAAACTAATTGAATATGAAAAGAGGACAGTTTGAGAGGCGGATTTAGAAGCAATTTAGCATTATATTGTCTGCTTAACCCTACGGAACATGAAGTGGTGATATGTATGAATATAATAAGAACGCAATAGCATAACATTTTATATCTTTAGATTATGAAAACATTGCTTTTTAATGATATTCTGAATGAGGTAATATTATTATTTTCCTTACGATAAATTAATTAAATCTGGCAGTATATTTTCATAGCGTTTTGAAGAGAGAATAATTTCTAATCTAAATAATTAATATGAGGATAATAATTTATTCGACATTATTCATTAAAGGACTAACAAAATCTAAACAATATTGGAAACAAGACAAATTCAACAGTTTTGATATTTTTTCAAAAGGTATTTGCTTTTTTCACAACCATATTGGGAAAGATTTTATAAAAAATTAGGATAATAATTTTTTAATTATAGGAAAGAGTATTGCCATCTATGAATGAAAAATGAAACTTAAAATGTGTCGATAAAACAGTCTCCTTAAAATGGAGCTGCATGTTCTCATCATTGCGAGCTATTGGCGGTGATATCAGGTACATTATGAAGAGTGGTTCCTGATTTCACTAGCGGCTAGCTGTTATGTGATGTTAATTTTTATTATTGTTTCTTCGAGAAGTTTAGTAATTCTAATGATTTAAAAATGTTGGTAAAACAGTTTTCTTTAAATAAATGTATCGATCAGAAGAGATTAGTATTTTGGTAACAAATATCAACACTAACTAATAATTAGTGATGTAAGAAGAACGTTGTGAGAAGATTATCATTATTGAGTATGTAGTTATCAGTTTTTCGCACTAATAATATAATATAAGTAATTACGCGTTTCAATTACAATTAATTAATAATATTATTGTGTTTGTGATATTTAAGATGAGCTCTTTATTCCCTTTGCTCCTTCTGGGAATATCGTCACATATTACCTATCCTCCGTCTTTATATATATTATGGTGCAAATGCATGGCTTTTAATGAATAATATAATACCTTAATATCTCCCTTAAAGTAATAATTTAATAACTAATATAATAAACTATAAATAATAAACCAATAACATGCTCTAAGGATCTAGATTATGTCTAGTTATCACAATATTTTCAATATTCTACAGTTTATTCGCTTCCCTAAGTTCTTATTGAAATCATAAATTTATCTACACTTTGATGCTGTTTTCAAAATGTTGTTTTCGGGTATCACAAATGTTTTACATTTTCAGAAATCGCAAAGGATTGGGAAAAGTATTAAGGTATCAGTATTTCAAAGTCCGTCACATCTGATTACCATCAAATCGACGCTCAGCGCCATTTTGAATTTTTGACATTTGGCAATACCTGATAAACACTGATTCTCATTAGGCTTCAGCTTTTGAAAGAATTGTGATCATCTATCAAGCATTACAGACAATTTGTTAGCTCAGCTTGTTTAGCTTGAATAGGCTGTGAATTACCATTTAATGGGGATCACTCAAACATCAAACAAATATCAAATATACAAAATGGCAATGATCGTCGATTTGATGCTTATATAATATGATGGTTTTTGAAACAACCCCACCTAAGTATAACTGATGAGATTGAGTTTAAACAAATACCTTAGAATAATAACAATACGTCCAAATCAACAAATTTTGGCAGTATTTGCCCAAAGCTGGCCACTGGAGGTGCATCATATTGAAGTGTAGCATATTGACGTTCCTTCCAGGCAATGCCTTATAACTGTTAATACAAACCAAAAATGCAAAATAGCAGAAGGTCGAATATAGATTACCTAATATTTATTTTTATAATTATCGATTTCTGTAATTAAATAAAATTTAAAATGTATAAAAGAAAACTAACAGAGGAAACTCGTGTCGCTAGGAGGCGCTATGTAGCATACTGACATCAGAATGCACGGGAAATGTCAGAAGTTGGAGGTATTGTCTCTATTATAGGGTATTAGGTAAGTAATACCTAAACTCTTCAAAGTAAATTGGAGATTCCAAACAAATAATTTAATTAGATGTGGTATTTTTTTAAATATAATGTAATTGGATAGGAATTGTATAGAGAGAAATATATTATGCCGGAATAAGGTGAGAGGCACCCCAAGTGACATTTTTAAAACAGCAACAAATTATAAGATCATCTAATCTTGGTCACGTTTTCCTTACAAATGATTGCCTGAATTAATAATTAATATATTTAGAAATCATTCACAAAACACAAATTCAAAATGGCCGTACAAATAAATACTTAAAAAATCAATTTGTATTATTTCGGTTGAAAATTTTTCAAAGCAATATTGTGATTATACACAAGTTGCGCAATTAGAGTTGACCCAAACAACACACATGTTCTTACATACAAATATGTATACCAATTGTCAGTTGACAGTGTTGTCCTTATAAAACATCATTGAGAAACAGCCTTTTGTCTTGCTTACACCTACTTATTGTTATTAGATAGCAAGGGAAAACAAGTGTAAACTTTGATTGAATTAGAATAATCTAATTAACTATTTTAATTTTAGATAAATTTTCTTTTCTGAAGTTGAATAACAAGATTGAAACATGCTGTATGCAAGCAATGCATCAGTGTTGTTAGTTTGTGCGCGTCAACTCTGGTTGCGATACCTATTATTGGATTTCTGAATTATTTGACGTAACCTACAAAATCAAGTTTGCAAGCTACATTTTGAGAACAGAAGATTTTATTGTTCTTTTCTCAATTAAAATTTATTATTTAATAAAATTACATTAATTTTGTTCAAATCGTAAGCTTCAGTTGGACTGAACATGGCTTCTTTTTTAATTGGTCAAATGATTTAAAAGAAAGGTTTTTTCTACCTTGCATTCAAACGACCAAAAACAATATTTATGAATCTTTTTTATTTGTAGTTCTCTTTTTTTAAACTGGCAATGAGGAAAGAGTTTTTATGTATTTATTGTATTCGGCAGCTTTTTTCAGTTTGTGTTTCATTTTTCACTATCTCATTTGCAATATTGATTAATTATTAATTTCAATGTTTAAAATTTTTTTTATCTAGATCGTATAGTATTTAATATCGTATATAATATAATACCAAACTTTTTTCTACGGCATTTGGACGTGGTAATGTTGCCATGTTTACAAAGAGCAGCAAGATAAAAATAAATTGGTTAAATAGGGTAGTATTGACTTATTAAAATATTATCAAATTATGTTAGGTAGGTACTTACTTAAAATGTGGAGAATATACGATTTTCAGCAGCCTAGCAAACTTTAAAATGTGATAATTCATATATGTAGCAACACTTTTTAGGGAAATTTTTTTTTTTTCTGTACTTTTATATTATTTTTTTGCAGCAGCAAAACTCTGTGCAAGTAATGGCAACATTAGCAGGCCTCTAACCAAACTTCATGCATTTTTTAAATTAATTTTTAGTTTCTAATCACTTTCCAATTTAATAATTATTTACTTATTAATTCATAATTTGATTAAAAAAATCACGCATGCGCAAGTGCAAAGCTAAGATTCTAAATTTAAAAAAAATCTATCTACAGACGGGCGACAATAAATAGACCACACTACAAAATACTTTCAAGAACTTCAAACTATATTTAAAAATTACATTCTATCTGCATTTTTTTTTCTATAATATATAAAATTGATATTGTGATATCACATCCTAAGAAACTGGATAATTTGTTGTTTTATTAGACATTTTCAATAATCTTGATTGTATTTTCTAGTGTGGCCCAGTGTTCCCTCCGCGTCATCGTCATAAACTTACACCACCGTAAGATTAGCGCCCCCCCGAAACGGACGGGGAAACACTAAACATTGCGCATGGCCTTTAGTTAGTATTTAGCTAATGGTGTGACACATTGGTGATTTCTGTTTAAGGATTTTTTTACAAAAATGGCACACTGAAGATGTGGAACTGTCACGATCAATAAATTTTAACCTAAATCAAAACAATTTATAAGAAGAATGGATATATGGTATAGAACATTTCTGAATTTATTTGCATATTTTAAAAGAATATCAACTTCTCCTGCTGCTCCCTCTGGGGTACTCTGCTTTCAGAAGGTCTCAGAATGTGTTAATTTAGGTTATTTATTAACGACAACAGTATCACCCTTTGATGCGCCAAATGTAATATGACTAATGGACATTTTCGTTGTACACACAAAGTTATCAAAAAACCAGGATTTTTAACGTTTTCTTTTCTCATATTAAGCGTTTAACGCCGCCTCGGTACAAAGCCAACAAACTCTCCCATCCTCGTTGAATATCGCTAGTCTAATCTATAATTGTATGATTCTCTACGAAACGAAAAAACGTCTTCGACACTCATTAACGCAATCCAAAAAATCATACATAACTTTCGCTATGTTTAAAGGCACTTTTGACTAATCTAATTCTATTAAGGAAACTCGGTTCATAAGTACACGGAAAGACTTAAGACTTCTTGCGATAGCTTGGAAATATTACAAAATTTAATTTACGCTTCTAAACGGAAATAAAAAATGCCAGATACGATAATATTTCCATTCTCAGGTTTTTTTTTTCTCTGGCTCATTTTACGAATTAAAATTATAAAGTTAATATTATTACAATACGCGTTCTAGCAATTTTAAACAAAATGTTTTGTATCGTAATGCACAAGTCGATTTTAGGAGTAAATACAAAATTATATCAGTTTTCTTTATACGAGTATGAACTTTGTAACAGCTTCTTTGTTTCTGTTAAGAGTTGCTATGTTGGTTGGTACCTATCGAACTGTGAACAATTTATGTTCCTAAAACCGTTACAAAGAAATTGAATACAAGAATCAACATTTCCAATGCAAGATATCGGTCTAAATGACCCGATTTGGTGTGGACTGTAAGAAATTACGAAAAAAATTTAAAACGCAATTATGGAATTCAGTTAGCACGTATTCCTGAGACCTCCTAAATATTCTTAGGCAGTGTTACTGAATGTCACTGAGCGTCACTAATGTCACCGAGTATCACTGACGTGTCTCTGAGTGTCATTAAGCGTCACTGATGTGTATCTTAGTGTCATTAAGTGTCACTGAGCATTATTAAGTACGTGAGGGCAATTTAATGCCGCTGAATGTCACAAAGTTTCACTGAGTATCACCGAAGTGTCACTGAGTGCCACCGAGTGTTATTGAGCGGCATTGAACATCACTGAATGCCTAACACCGCCTTCAGGAGACTCTCTCAGTTTCCGCGCCAACAAACTCTTCCACGACGCCACCGCGCCGCGTACGAAATGATAACAAATCCTGGCTTGAAGATAAGATTAGGTGCACGGGGTGTAGGGGGCGTGGGGGTTGTGGACACGCACGGGGGCTCCTCAGCTGGCGGAAGAGGCTAGCGTGAGCAGCGCGGCGAGGGCCACGGCCGCCACGAGCGCACGCTGCCCGCGCTGCCCCCCCTGCAGCAGGGCGTGCGACAGGACGGCCAGCACACACAATGAGTGCAGCAGGGGCGCACCCCCCCCGTTGCACATGTCCTCCTCGCAGAAGCACATATGGCCCGTGCCCGAACTTTCCATCATGCACACGTGGTCCACCATGAACAGGTTTATCTGCAGCTGCGAAGTGCACGTTCTGCGCACTGATTCATACGCTGCAAACAAACACAAACGCACTTATTAGTTTGCAAAGTGAAAATGGACTTTGAATTTTTTATTTTAATTTTTCATGTTACTGGCTTTCACCGTTCAAGGGTGTTCTAGGTCATCATTTCAAATTATGGAGAGAGGGAAGATGAATTTATGTATTAATTTTGTTTAAATTGGCAAATTTCAAAATTATGGTAGATTGGAGTTGAATTCAGACTTAGTTAAGAATTCGGTATGTAGCTTACAAGATAAAATAGTTCTGAACTAGGTATGTAACATGGTAAGTAATGAACTATAGTGCATACATATATTAATTGTAGTGATTTATTTTTGGGGTGTTATGCCGTGTTGCGCCACCTCGCAAGGTAAATAGTAATTTTCTCAAGTTGTTATCAGTACAGACCGTAGGCCATTTCACTCGCCACTACCTCATCGCAGTTTCCATACCTTTGTGTGACTGTTTACTAGTGGCTACATGAAGTACCTGTCACTCGCCGTGGCAACGTAGTGACACAGGCTTAAGGAGATAGGATACTTACGTGACTTGGAGTGTCGGACCATCTTGACGCAGCAGCCGTTGCAGGTCATGAGTGGCGGCTGATCGCGCGGCAGGGCCGTGTAGTTAAAAGGGTCCTTGCAGCGCAGGTCCGTCCAGCTATCGCACTCGTAGCAGTAGATGGACCGCGCTGAAACAGACACGCGGCATCGAGCCTTTATTACAAGCGCATTACAATATGTCATCCATAGTAGGTATTCAATTCGGCAACACACTCGAGTCTATTTCGCCTAACCTTACCCGGCAACTGATACTTCTCAGCTTCTTTAATCTTTAACATCTCAGTATTGCACAATGCAAGCTTTAATTTTAAACTATTTCATTAACATTAATTATGCTTGCATATACTGTGACATGCAATTAATGTTTATGGTATATTTATACTGTTGATATTAAATAAATAAACATTCATTTAAAGAAAAACTGCCACAGATATATGTTTCAAAGAATTCCAAATACCTCAGATGAGTTTTTTTTTGTACTTATTGCAGTTCATGTAAGCAACCGAAATATCATTGTAATACTGGCGTGTCATCTTGGGAGCAAAATGAAGTTTTCTAATTTAATTACGGGAAGGATTAGACAGTTTAAATCCATAGGAATGTGATTCCGAAAAGATTCTGTTAAGTCAATTGTAAATAGTCGTGCTGTTTTCAGATAAGAACAACAGATTGCATGAGTGAGGAATTGAAATTGGACCGACAGGAAGTTTCCAAGAGGTAGTAGCCACATCTCCATGACTCTCTAAGACGTTCAGATTTTTTAACTATCTGATATCTATGATGGCAGTAGTGTGTATTCTGCTCTGTCTAGAGTGAATACATTTTGAACCAGCTGCAAAGATTGTTAAAATTTTAAAAAAGCAGCTCACCTACGGCAGTGCTTCCAAATACATACTGTCAAATCTCTCCACTTCTATGAGATTGCCTACGCTGACTTCAAGTTAAAATTAGCCAGAAAGGGTTCAGTTAAAATTTTGTCGGTGTACACCACTTTGGTGTATTATAATGTGCATGTACAAATAATTACAATTTGACTCTCATTCCACCAGGATAAAGCGTACCCATAAAAAATTACAACAAAACTTCCAACTTTTAACTAAAAAAATATTCCCGACACTCACCTAGGCACGTCTGTGGTCTGCAGAGGTCAGTCAGTGGGGTTTTCTCACAATATAAATATATATACAAACTCATTTGTGCAGTGGTGGGCCTCACAATTGTAGATATTAGGACTTCCGAGGCAAAAAATATAATATTTATACTACTTTTAGCCGCCTGCATAGTTAAATTCGTATATCAATATCTCACTGTCAATATACAAAGGAACTAAGGGAGCCATACAATTTTATATTGACATAACAATAAAAAAGAATTATCGATAAAGAAAAATGGGAAATTTTAGGCCCACCCCTTAATATAAATATATAAAATTTAGAAAAAAATTATTTCAATTATTTAAACCCGGCATTTCAAAGGTTAATCATCCATTAACACACTATGAGCGGGAATGGTATTTTTACCCGCGCGGCCGACTGGTGCTTATCGGCGGGACGGGTAAAAATACCCTTTACGCCGGCTCCACTTCAAAGGCGAGGAAGGAAAATTATTACTATTATTTTCCGTGACTATTTAATCTAAACGCTTGAAGACATTACAAACTACACACACATATAACAAAAAAAAGGTAAGCCGTTGTTTCTTTTATGTACACACATACTCTTGCAATAATTAGGCAATTTTATCGTGTTAAATTTCAAAGATTGTTTGTTAGTTGTACTGGGAATATGAGTACCTATTATATTTTTATGACGTGTTATAAATTCATTAGACCTTTACTCTTATGAGATAATCCCGAGGATGTTATTACAATAATCATTTCCTGAATGACTTTTCCCGGCACTCGTTACTTGTGAAGATAGAGTGGCGCTAATATACACGTGCTTTAGTTATGATATACAGAGTTACAAAACAGATGTGTTTTTTTAGTGGAATTTATTTCATTGATATTTTCTTTTACCCTTCAAAAATGTCTTCAGATAATAACGAAAGTCATGAGGAAATATTCGCCGATAATTTGTCTGCCCATTCTGGTGAAGATTTAGCTGAAGCGATATATTTTTGCGCTATTCGCGAAAAACACCCGCTATAGGCTAGAGTCTATTGTTTGAAGCGCCCGACTACAATGTGTTAACAGTACAAGATTTCTTATTTGAACTTCCTCAACATTTGGGATTTGGGACCTATAAATTTTTTTTAAGGTTATTTAAAAGGTAATTAAATATATCTACTGTTTTAGAAATTTCATTCAATAACACCATACCTCTTGTCATGCTATTCTGTGCTAGAACATCTATTCTGCCGTGTGGTATCTTGAGCAAGTTGTAGTGATGACTACGACAAAGTTTTCAGGCACTTAAAATATATTAGGGATACAAAAAAGAGTAGGCATTTTTAAGTAGAACCTAGCTTACTATTAAGGCTTATCCCAAATGTATATCGTTTGGGAATTATTTTTAAAGTGATAACTAACATTATACTATGAATATCACTTTCAACAGTGTAAACTACGAACGGGCATATGTTTGAGATAAGTTCTGATGTTTTGCTTAGTAAAAAAACCCATCCAGTGGTATAATATCAACTACATATGTATTACTATTGATTAAGTGTCAACAAAAAACAAAAAAAAAACCATTCTCCATTGTATAATTGAATCGTGGAGTTGCAAAACCTACTCTGGAATTTTTCGAAAACTCAGAGATTTCTGGAAAAACTGTCTGGAAAACCTTGAATATAAAAAGTATATATCTTTTATGGTACATGTCATAATTATTATACATATTCTTTTTATATTTGGTGAAAAATTTTAATATCACATTTATTTTTAATTTACATCAAGTACTTCTTTGTGAACTTTTCATAACATGTGAAATATTTAACGCATCGATCGCTAAATATAAGCAGGTCTTAGTGGAATTTATATCGGCAAGTAGAACCTAGAATCTAATTGAACAAACTACCCTTGTGTAGCCCTGCTTCGACTAATTTCATTTATCTATTGTACTATTCCTAATATACTATTTTTCCATCTTGCATTGTTAAGTATTTTGTTTTTGTGTTTTTGTGCTCATTTAGATGTTTTTTGTCTTAAAATAAACATATAAAAGCTCAGCTGGGCGAGAAAAGATAAATTTAAAAAACCAGCGGAAATTTCCAGAGAGGGTTTTGCACTCAATTATATTATCAAATTACAATAATTACAAAGGACAATAAAAAATAAAAAATTTATTATTGAAGACAGTATTAGCGATTCCTAAACTTAAATTTGAATCAGAAAAAGATACGGTCACATCTGGGACTCGAACCCAGGACCCTTGCCTTGCCGGGGCACCGCTCTACCAACTGAGCTAATGGGACCCTATCTTCTTCGGTCATATTTAACTGTATCATACTTCGAATAAGAACTACCAACATTGTCTTCATTTTCTCACTGCACATTTTTATTGGCTATTGGAAGTATGCTCGAAGGAGATAGGGTCCCATTAGCTCAGTTGGTGGAGCTGTGCCCCGGCAAGGCAATGGTCCTGGGTTCGAGTCGTAGATGTGACCGTATCTTTTTCTGTTTCAAATTTTCGTTTAGGAATCGCTAATATTGTTTTTAATATTTTATTTTATTTATTAATTTAAACGCCCTGATGGGCTTTTACATGATTTACTGCATAATACCCTGCCAACAGAAGGTTTTTATTTTTAAAACAACAACAAAATAAATAACCACAAACTTAAAAACATGATACGTATAATTTTCCATTAAGAGGTACATATTATAAGAAAAGATAAAAAATAAATAAACCAGTTTTAAAAGTGCAGATGGCATAAAAATTAATAGAACATGTTGATAATACCTAATTTACAATAAATAGTAAATTTTATAGCATAACTTTCGAAAGTGTATTTTAATAAAATAATTTAATTAATGCCACCTATAAAAATGTAGATTAAAACTTATTTTACGTTTATCTGTAAGTGTCCACATTAGTATAAAAACTGATTAGCATAATTAAATTTATTAGGAATATTTTTTTAACAAATAATAATCCACATCGATAGGAGAAAAATAAAAATGAGACCATCAATATATTTATAAAATGGGAAAGGGCAACCGGAATGAGGCAATCCAAAGAACTCATAAACGGACCATACCCAAGGCGAACCAGACAACTACTCAATATGGACAGAAACTCACTGAGGAAACTGGTAGGACTACTAACGGGACACTGCCATCTCAGGAGACACATGCAGATATTGGGAGTGGAAAACACCAACAGATGCAAGAAATGTGAAGGGAATGAAGAGACTCCAATTCACCGTTGGTGGCAATGTCCCGCTCTGTTGGGAACAAGGCTCAGATACCTGGGAAGACACATTGTAGAACCAGAAGACATAGCTACATATTCAATGACAACCCTGGTGAATTTTATTAAAGGGACCGGATTACTGTTAAAGGATTGAGGTAAAATGGAAGATAGCACAATGGGCCTATGGCCTAAGTGCTCACGGGAACTACATGTAAACCGTTTCCGCTCTATAAATAAAATAAAATAATATTTATAAAACATCAGGCATTGAGTGTTAGATAAAAAAGACATTATATTGTATAAAATAAAACAAAAAAATAGTAGCAAGTGCAAAATAAAGAAAAATGTACCTAAAATGTTAAAATAAAATATTTATATACTTGCCTGTCTCAACACAGGATATCCCTTGTGAGACAAGCAAAGCACAATATGTGTAAACCCTACTTATGTAGATGTACCGAATTAATTAGCAAGTCAAATGGTTTTAGCACTATTTTCATGTTAAATATTTACTATATTACTAGCATAAGTGGCTTTAAGATGTGACATTATTAATGGATGTTTCATTTGAAAATCTTTCAGAAATAATCAATATTTTTTCCAAAAATCACTTCTGTGTACCACAAAATATTGATTATTTCGGAAAGTTATAAGATTTTAAATAAAACTTTAAACTTAGTAAGTCCTTTAGTAATGTCACAACTTAAATCCACTTTTGATAATAATATAGTAAATATTTAACATGAATTCGAGCTAACACTTTTTGACCAGCTCGGGGGAATGACCCGTTGATGTCTTTAGGACGATAGGTTTAGGAGATGCAATATTTGAACCCAAAAAAATATAGGCAATCTTTAATGCTTTTCAACTCAATACAATATTTTAACTCTAAACAAATTTCTCATATTGTTTAATTATCACTCTGTATTTATAAACACTACAAATCTGTTAGTTAGTAATAAAGTTTTACAGCCTTACTAAAAATATTATTAATGTGTAAATATTAATATATGTATATACCGACTTTACCACACCTACGTTGAACGGGCGTGTGAATCTTATTAGTAACATGGTCTATATATATTTAATGTGGTGCTATTCATGTGAAAATTAATATGTATAGAATTTGGCTAAATATGAAACCTGAAATTCACACAAAAAGTGCCCCAAATCCTATGAAGGTTGTGACATTGTTTCCTAATTGATTGCATAAAACATCAAAACTGAGGCTAATTGAACTCGCGGCAGTAAATTATCTTCAGAATTTTATCACTGTGCCAACTGGTCGGTGTATGCACCAGGACAGGCCTGTCCAAAGAAAGGCAAATGCTTTGAAGGTTTTGGCATTGTTTCCTAATTGATTGCATAAAACATCAAAACTGAGGCTAATTGAACTCGCGGTAGTAAATTATCTTCAGAATTTAATCACTGTACCAACTGGTCGGTGTATGCACCAAGACAGGCCTGTCCAAGGAAAGGCAGTCAGATTTAATAAGAAGTCCCTAAACATCTACAATTTGGGAACTTTATGGTGCTTAAAAAAGTTGGGAGTGATGGGGGATGGAAAAGGGAACGTTGAGAAATTAAAAGTCTGGCTATTATTTATTAAATGTGGAATAACGAATAACAAGAGTTAGAACTATCCATAATCAGTGGAACTACGGCATTCTTAATTGGGGTATGTCGTGAAACTGAATTGAGTGGGGAGGAGAAGGAGATTGGAAAAGGAAAGTTGAGAAGATCCTGTTCATTCAGATCTGGTCATGGACCATGTTACAAATATGGAAATATGGAAAGAATGCGAGGCTAATGTAATCGTAATGAATAAGATTAAGAAATTGATGTTTAGATAGTTTTGACGTGTGAAGAGGATGAATGTAGGAAAGAGTGTAATTGAATGGTAAAAAAAGTTGGGATCCCCAAGACAAGGCATGATCATGAGTTACAATAATAGAAGAGTGTCTGTGGGACAATATATGAATATGAATGAAGCAAAGAATGCGTGCCGGGACAGAGTTGTATGGTAGTCCATCTTCTCTGCCTACCTCTACGGATTACTGTATTATTTATTGTACCGGGTGCGACCCTTGTTTTTTTTTTTAACGCAGACCCTGTATTACTCGAGCTCGGACTGCCCTGCACAACAAGAACCGTGTTTATTTGAACACCAAATATACATATAAACAACAGCTACTTGCAAGTTAGAGGCGCACTCGGTCTGTAAATATTTACAGCGTTAAATCTTTGTGTGTTTATTTTCAAAGAGTTATAGTCTATCAAGTTGTCGATTTTTCTCATTACAAGGATAATTGGTGATTAAAGGGATTGCTTTGTCATCTTTGTGATGCTTATTCAAATTGATTAATTTTTTAGATGGAAAAAAATTACATGAAATAAGAAAAAAAATTATTGTTTTTTTTTTCAAATAATTTCCTTCGGAACCATTTTGACATTTGAAACATCCCCATTAAACGCTTGTTCTAGGTCCGTTTCCGCTTTTGAACAAATTGTGATCAGCAAAAAACCAAAACTAGATTGATGATTGTATCTTTATATATAATATAAGCTTGTCAGCTACTGATAACAATTAGAATTAGAAACCTAGAATCGACGTTTAGTGAGAACAATTCAAATGTCAAAAAAAAACAAAATGACGCCGATGACCATATTTGAAAACAATCTAATAGCCCAGCTACACTACTCGCGAAGTTGATCGAAGTTGACCGAATACGATAGTGTGGGCACGAACTTCACTTCGCTTCGGGCAACTTCGCTTCGCTTCGCCCGACTTCCGATTGTTGTCGGTAAATGCGCCCGAGTCAAAGGACTCGAAGCGTCCCGAAGTTCGAACACATAAATAAACCAATCACGACTGAGTTGGACTGAGTTACTCGCAAAGTTGCACGAGTGTGTGGGCACGCACTTCGAACTTCGGCTAACTTCGTCGAGGACTTCGTCGAAGCGTCGAAGCGAGTAGTGTAGCGGCCGCTTAAAAGCTGCTTATACATAGGAGAAAATTTCCTCGAGCCGAGCCACAAATTATGGGAAAGGAACGAAGCAACCGAAATCGGCGTTTCGCAGCTTTATGCTGGATTTTCTGTCAACCACCCAGAAATCTAGTGTGCACAAAAAATAGGAAAATGGTGTTGGCCATTTTTGATGACGATGTTATATGTCACTTTCTGGGAACCATCCGGAAATCTTGTGTGTACCAAAAAACAAAATAGGGCTGATGGCCATTTTTTATGACAATGTTACATTTGACTTTCTGGGAACAATCCAGAAATCTCGTGTGTACTAAAAAATATCATCATCATGCAAAGATATAAGTTTGAAACATTGACCGGATAACTCATCAAAATTACAATTCAACACACCTTTAAAAAGTGATATCAAGTCATGAAAAGTGATGAAACAAAAAGTAGGTTACATAGGTAACCATTTGACCTAGTTTATGTTTCATCACTTTTAATGACTTCATATCAATTTTGAAAGGTGTGTTGAGTTGTCATATTGAAGAGTTATCATGGAACCGTTTGAAACATGGGTTAGGTACTGTAGGTAGGTACTTTTCCAAAAGACATCAGTGCACAAAATAATCTCGATGAAATGAATAACTTGGTTATACTCACTTTGACACTCCGCGTCCGCTAGAGGCGCTGTTGTTAATGCCAGTAAAACTGCAAGGACACACAAACACGGGTTAGGTTAGTGGACACACAGTGCATAAACATGGACAATATGGGTTAAACAAGGTCACACATCATTTCACTAAATAATACAAACATATTATTCAACTCATAAAAACACCTCAATATATAGGTACACAACTTACAGTGTTTCGTTAAAATGAGTAGTATATTATATTATACTGTTTAAAACAGCATTTTTTTAAAAATAATTGATGCTTATTTGTTCTATATACAGGGTGTATCGGCACGTACCCGACAAACTTTAACCAGCTATTCCTTAGCACATTTGGAGTAAAAAATGTTATGGGCACTTTGCTGTCCGGTAACATTTTTTTTTAATAAAAAAATTATTATTCATATTTTCACCACATGTCACCAATGTTTTATCCTTTGTCAAAGTTTGAAAACCCATCTGGCAATATTTTGTTCGAGTTTCGTTGAATAATGTACGTACGTACCTACGTTGGCGCGCTTTTACAATCACAACGAAATGGCACGGCACCATTCGTCTCATTTTTAACTATTATTATTTAGTGTGTACGAAAGAGCGAGGACACTTTTTGACACACTTGCTAATAACAGCTGTTGAACACGAGATTCAATGCAAATGACAGTGACGGAGTGTGGATTTTTTTATTTATTTTTTGATTTTAATGGAAACAAATGTTACCGGACAGCAAAGCGCCCATAACATTTTTTACTCCAAATGTGCTGAGGAATAGCTGGTTAAAGTTTGTCGGGTACTTGCCGATACACCCTGTATAATTATGGTTTTAAAAAATACACCACGGCATGATGCAAGTTTTAAAAACCTTTTTGTTTTAAAAAAATAATGTTTCAGTTTGGATGGGTATTTTGGCCTCATATCCAAATTTAATTTGTGTATGAAAACATTTACCCAAAATGATAACCTCTTAACCTAAGATTAAGGGACTTAAATAACGATGACTTATCTTTTATGCATTCTGATACTTTTAAATTATAAATATAACCAGCTGACGTGTACCCGGCGTTGCTGGGGGTTATTCTTAGGAGATAGGCATAAACCATACTGGACTTTTTTGTAGGCCTTTTTAAGATATACAATTCCGTAGTACATATTTTTTATTTTTATTTTGTTTAGCCAGCGTTAGCAATGTAAGCGCCCGAAAATATTTTTTACGACTTTTTCTACTTTCTCCAAATGATGGTAAAAACCCTTTTAAAATCTTTCTAGATCCTTTTAAATAGAAGAACTGAGTGCACAAACAGACAGACGCGGATAGGAACTTTATTTTAGTATAATAGAGGAGACAGAGAAGAAGATAATGTAAATAATGAACAACGAGATAAATCAAAAACAAAACAAAACTCTGTTTGTGTTTACAACTGCGGATTCCAAAGACTGTTTTACAAACAAATTGCAACAGACAACTTGCATCATTTCATAGTGCATTTTTTGAAACCATAATTATTTACAAAACCAGTAAGAATCAATTATTAAGCTATTTTAAACAAGATAATATAATATATATCTCATTTTAACGAAACACTGTAAATTGTGTACCTATATCGTTTTATTTATAATACACTGCAAACCGGTTTCGGACCAATAATGTAGGTACCTAAGCACCTAGGTATTTTTCAAAGCTGATAATATAAACTTTAGTATTTACTGATAAAATTATCGCCATGACGAAGACATGGTTAATTGGGGAGAAACCGGTTGGCTTTTTAGTTTATATATTTATAAAGTACAGTAAATGTTACATTGTTTACTTTGTTTATTGTTTACCACTGTTGTTTATATGATCACGCCAACCGGTTTCAGATACATGCCAAAATAAAAAATAATAAAAAAAACAAATGATGTACAAAACGCTATAGCGTTTCATAAACTTATATTATATTTTGGAGGGACATACGAAGAAACGAGTAAATTAAAAATACTTCCTTACAATCTTTCATTCCGGTTAGTTCGTAAAACGGTAAGGTGGTTATAAATAATCTCTCAAATAGAAGAAAATAAACAAACAAAATCACACCAAAAAACTGTATTACTAAAATGTCTAATAGTATTATTTCATAATTGGTTAAAATCGTCAAAAAATTAAAAATCCACGCAAAATAAAAATCTGACCAGTTTTGACACAGGACGTGCCTTTGGCTTGCTCTACACTTCCAATCCAAGAAAATAAAAGAACTGAAAAGATAAACAAAAATATAATAATGATGTGGTCAAATGATAAGATCAGTCATAAGTATGGTTCCATGATAATTTAACACAACTTTAAAAGTTATATGAAGTAATTAAAAATTATGAAAAAACTAAACTGTAAACCTAACCTATTTTATGACTTTTCGTGATCTTAGATCATTTTTAATTAGACGTGTTGAATTTTCTTTGAGTTGTCCAGTCACTTGTTACTTATCCTGAATGACGATATTGGCATATTATATAAAATCACACGAAACAGAATCATTATAACAAGACACATAAATATAGAGTGTCAGACAGAACCGATGTATGTATAATCCTGAATGACTATGTTTGTCATATAGAAAATCAGGCAAAAATGGTATATAATTCTGAGATTTTTGATATAGAAAATCACACGGAAAATGTGCATAGTTTTTAATTCAACAACAATTCGACAACAATGTGTGTTATAAAGTACAGAAAATTACAAGAAGGTTTATAATCCTGAATGACGATATTTTTGGTTTATAGAAAGTCTTACAGTAAATCAAACATAAAAGATAACATTAAAAAAGATTTTTTTTTAAACATTAACTCCTATTCATGAGGCCCTGAAGAAAATAATTTCGTTAAGGGTCTGTCATCAATGCGGATGCTGCGAGGAGGGCGTTTTTGAAGAGAGGAAAGAGTGATCACAGGTCTTGAAGAAACCCTTGTTGTAGGACGAAGGATGTGACTAATGTCAACCGTGTACACAAATGTTGAGCGCGTTTCGCGTTTTTCCCGACTAAGCACCGGCGCCGGAAGGATCAATAACGCAAGGTCCTTGGAGCATCTTCTATTGAAGATGGTAGAACAAGGACAGCATCCTCCCACTTGACGCCTGTGCTCTAAAGATTGCAATGTGCGTAATCCTGAATAACGACATTTTTGTATTTATAAAAACAAACGGATAAGACACATAATCCCAAAAAACGATATTGGGTTAATCGAAAATTGCACCGATGAAGTAGGTACATAACCCTGAATGACGATGTTTGGTGTATATAAAATCAGACAGAAAAAATACATAATCCTGAATGACGATCTTTGGTGTATAGAAAATCACACGGAAAAAATACATAATCCTGAATGATTATGTTTGGTGTATAGAAAATCACACGGAACAAAATACATAATCCTGAATGACGATGTTTAGTTTATAGAAAATCACACGGAAAAAATACATAATCCTGAATGACGATGTTTGGTGTATAGAAAATCACTCGAAAAAAATACATTATCCTAAATGATGATTTTTTGTTTATAGAAAATCACACGGAAAAAATACATAATCCTGAATGACGATATTTGTAATACGGGGTGAATGAAATATTCTGTGATATTTTGTGGTGCCCCCCTTCCCGACCCTGTGTCCAATACCTGTCACCGAATACCAATTTTTACTTCAAACAAGGTCAGGAATCACTGGTTAAAAAGTTTGTAATGCGTTTCTTAAGGCGATGCACTACGTCGTGTAATATTTTAAATTGAGCCGCTATCAATAACAACCCTTACGTAGATGGCGATAAGGTTTAAATTCCCGCTTAACACCATCCACCTGTTTTGATTTATGCAAGAAAAAAACATGGCCAAAAAGTGCCTTTTATTTTACTTTGTGGATGTTCAGGCATAATTTTTTTTTTCGATCATTTTATCAATAACTTAATTTGCCACATTATACAATAAAATCATAACCGAAAATGGGTTCGTAAGTAGGAGATTTTGAACTTTAAAACAGTTTTCATAGGCCTTTACATTATTTTTTTCTGGGCTTATAAAAAGACTAATCTAAAAAATACTCGATTATTTCAAAGGCCAAGATGTATTCTACTCGCAGTAATTAATTAAAGCATCTGAAACATTTCTAGGGGACCAAATTTTCAAACCAAAAACATATGATTTTACATTACTACGTATAGCATCGCCTTAAGAGAATAGAAAAACACGCGAAAAAGGGAACTTTTAGAATTCTGAATAAAGAACAGATTAAAGATTAAATACAGAAAATCACTCGAAAAAGGTTCACAATCTTTAACTTGGTATAGGTAAATCACAAAATCAAAAAAAAATATAGAAAAATGGTGTATTATTCTGCATAACTCTCTCGGATATGACCCAGAAGTACCAAATAACGATATTAATTTGGTAAACAGGGGTGAAGCGTCACTGATAAATAATAATAAGTATTTTATTATCGTCCTTTTTTTGTAACAAGTAGATATAATGATATCGTCACTGGGATCTCCAGTGCTGAGGATTTCATTTAAATATTATTAAATTTTTGTAAGTCTGTATTTGGTGTCAGTATATTTTCTTTTCTGGTCATGTTTTGTATCCAGCTTTTTATTTAAGATTTAAATGTTATAATATTATTGCTGTGAGTTTTTAATGATAGTGGGATTTTGTTGTAGAGTTTTGTAGAATAGTATGTATAGCAAGCATTTTTGCCCAAATTTTGAATTTGTAGTTGTCTTTTGGATATGTTTTTGACCTGAGAACTAGTCTGATAGTATTATTATCTGAATAACTTTACAGTTCAGGATTGTTGTAAACGGAAGTGGCGCCCTCTGTAATTTTCAAAAAGAACTGTCGAAGTTTTCTAATAGAAAGTTTTCGAAGTTTTCGAAGTTTTTCGAAGTTTCGAAGTTTTTCGAAGTTTTTCGAAAGTTTTCGAAGTTTTCGATTAGAAAATATAAAAAAAATAATTTACAAAAATTTAACTTCAACAAAATTTGTAGAATTCAAAAACTTTTACATAATTTGCCGAGTTTTTTCAAATTTTCAAGGAAGAAATTTTAGCAAAAAAAATATTTTCGGGTTAAAAATTTTTCCAGCATAAAAAAAATATCCAAGCTTCACATCACTTTCTATAAATCAGAAAGATATATGTTTAAAAAAAATTCCTCCGACCCATTCTCCGACCTACATAATCTCATAATCTCGAAAAGTAAATGTATTTTAAATAATTCCCATCAGAAATTTTTTCACAAAAATTACGTTTTCCAGGATTAAAAATTTTCCACTGTGAAAAAGTTCCGAACTTCGAATAACAAAATCAAAAAGGTGAATGTCTAACCAAACATGACTTTTTCTATAGTCAAATATAAAAATTGTAAAGAAAAAATAACTGGTACCTTACCTATCGTCATACAAACCATATCACCAGGAAGGTACCAATTTAATTTTTAAATTAACGTTAATTTTACAGCATATTTGCGACTACAAAACCGCGCCTTCTTTTAAATACAAATTGAGGTCATATTCATTTTACGGAAATTCAAATTATGCATTTTAATGATACTGTGTATTTTTAATTAATTTTACAATGTCACAGTAATAAAACATGTCTGTGTGATTAACGCATGTATCGCACCGTTTAAAAATATATATTAAAAATGAAAAACAAAATTTGCAAACCTCTATCATTAAAAAAATTGTATCACCTAATATGTATAGACAAAGACACAATGTGCAACTCTTATCTTGTACTGGGGGCCTGCTCCCAATAAAAGGTTTATTTTGGTTCCTTACCATTAAAGATAACTGGGGCGTATAGTACTTATAAAAAACCACTGGCACATAGTCATAGCACACGTCTTACAGAAAAAAAGGGTTGAAAATACCTAAAATAACAAATAAGTATGGAAGCCGAACGCTGGAGTACTGTGTACCAGTGATTTTTAATAAGCTCAAAAATAAATTTGTTTTTTCAGAAAATAAGAGTTTAAGCATGAAAACTGTAAAGATGTGGCTTGTAAATGAAAAATCTGTATATCTATAAAAAAATAGAGCAAACAAAGAAGAAAAGGAAAGACATTATTTGAAAAATTTAATTCTAATATAAATGAATGTATTTATTTGTTTTTTTCACTAACAAGCTTTTTATTTCAAGAAAAAAAAAATAACAGTTTTTACTTAGTTAACTAGAATTTTAATTCTATTGCATTGTGCTACAGTACGGTGTTATCCACTTTCAATGTGTGTTATCGTATATGTATTACGTTTGAATGTGTGCTATATTGTCTTGTACTTTTGAATGTACGTTATCGTATTGTCATTCAAAGTATTAGTGTACTTGGGACGCTTTAGTGAGTTCTATGATTGTATGTAAGAGTCTGTTATTTATTTTATATAACGGGAGACTTATATTGTATTATAATTGTATATTGAGATAGAACCTGCAGACAAGCAGCCATGTGGCAGTTTCGTGGGACTATCTATACATTGTCTAAAAAAAAAGGAAAAGTACGACGCGTACGTCAATCGCCTGCGGAAATATGTAGATGAACGAATGAAGAGCTGTAGTGCCACGCGCTGCGTACGAGGACCGTCGGTCCGGCTCGTCAGCGCTACGTTTGTCGGCCCTGAACAAGCTTCCTCCTCAATCCTCTGCTAGATTAGTCCTCCATCATTGCAAAAGAAATATTTTGGTGGGGAAGAGGAAAGCTAGGAAGTACTCAATGGTGGTCTTTCCCTGGCGATACTGATAGCTGAGAGAATCTACAATCAATATGATTCGCTTTCCATACTGACGGTTCATCAATAATAGTTATTCATTACACTTGTGGGCGGTCTTCGCTACTTGCTACAGTCTGTAAAAAAGTTTACATAACTACAATTTAAGACCGTGCAATAAAACACATTCTCAACACTACCGGGTAACACGAAATCTACAAATCATGGCGATGTTACGATGTTTCAAAGGCGTTGGCGCTGATAATACCTAACATCTAACAGTCCTAACACATAACCCATGATATTATTTTTCATAAAAACGGCACTACACAAAAATTAGAATCATCCGAATATTATCGATTACAGTGATTACCTTACCTAGGCGTCTACTGGTTTTGACAATGGGCGTCAATGGACAATTGTAATAATAATAATAATAATAATAGAGTCATTAATACTAAAAATTATAGAAAGCATATAATCAAAGATACAAATCAAATTGATGATTTGTGTAGAAAATGTTTGGCTTTTCCGGAAACTATAGAACATATTATATCGGGATGTTCTATATTAGCACCGTCCGAGTATACATTTAGGCACAATCAAGTTTTAAAAATAATTCACCAAAATTTGGTAATTAAACATAACTTGATTGACTGCCGTAATATAGTACCATATTATGAATACGAACCAAATTCATTTTTAGAAAACGAATTTTATAAAATATATTATGATAAAACTATACTGACAGATCGAACGATTAGTCATAATAGACCCGATATAGTTTTACATGACAAAATTAAAAAAATAACTTATATCATTGATGTCGCTATTCCAAATTCCTGTAACATTCAAAAATCTGTTAATGAAAAAATAAGAAAATACACAGATTTAGGAAACGAAATAAAAAGAATTTGGCATTCTCAGACTATAAAAATATTACCATTCGTTATTTCGGCTACTGGCATTATACCTAGCTCTCTCATTAAAAATTTAGGCGTATTAGATCTATCAAAAAATTTATATATAAAGATGCAAAAGTCGGTCATTTTGAATACATGTAGGATAACGAAAGATTTTTTAAATATTTATGTTGAGGGATCAGTAGGATTTATAGGCCCTGTTAGAAGTTCTACCGAGCCGAACCCTCTGATATGAAAATATCTGGAGTCGGTGAATTTTTTTTCCCATTTGATCTCTGGTGAGTTGACATGTTGTTGTTCTTGTATTGTTTTGTATTTATTTTACTTATGTAATGCACTTGCATAGTGTTGATTGACTAGCTGATCATTTGTGGAAAAGTGAGTGGAAGGGTTTAGTTTTTCCTATGGGGAAGATTAAACCCGGACAACAAAATCGGAAGCATAAAAAATAAAATTGGATAATTTGTAGAGCGCCGTTTTTGTGAAAAATCACCTCAAGGTACTTGCGCGGCGCCGTTTGGCCCAGGGCCGCCCATAGGTAGGTACTTTGTAGGCATTCATAGGTAAATCGAAGGGATTCTTATGATGTGTATACACATGAAAAAAATGCGCGAGCCGAACCACAAATTATGGGAAAGAAACGAAGCATCCGCTCCCGGCAATTCCGCTTCGTTTCGTTCCCATATTTCGTGGTACGGCTTGCGAAAATTTTCTAAAGAGTAACCGCAGCATTCAATTCTTGGTGGACTTTCAAAAGCATTTCGTAGGCAATTAATAGTAGGTAATTCATAGGTACGAAATACAAACACATATTCTGACATTATGATAATACATACTTATTTTCCTAAAACTTTATTAGGAAAAATATTTCATTCGTAAAGGGTCTGAAATCCCTGTTTTAACCGAATCACGAATAATTTTAAGAGATTAATTTTTCGAAGAAAATTTCTTCTGAAAGCTTATCACTTTGTGATATCATTATTTATTATATTAAAACACAAATAACTTTGTTTTCATCACTTTTATATATAACCTAGTAAATACTTGCTCCTGATAAGGTGAACTTTGTTCATGAAACATGTATAGGTTATAAATATTAAAGTGATGTGAACAAAGTTATTTGTGTTTTAATATAATTTTAAGAGATTATGAAAAAATAAATATAACGCAGATAAGACAGAACCACACAACTCTGTCTTGGTGTATAATCTGCGCTTCATCCACATTCATGCATCGTCTCATACATAATCTTATTCTGACTATTAACAAATAAATATTAATAAAATATATAATGAAAGAAAGAATTCGGCACACCCTGTAAGGTTATTTCCAGCGGTAACGATTGCCGGCTATTTTGAAAGAAACATAATGTGTAAAATGATATTTATAGAAATGAAAGACGAAGAAGTTTCACTAAGTATCAGTCACCCGCGTATGTTGTAGGACTACAGTCACACCTCGATTAAACGAAGCCAACAAACTCCCATGTGCCCATGTCAAGAAACATTGTATATCTCAAAATAGTGAAATCCAATTGTTTGTACGTGGGTTATATAACTGTTATAGTAGGTTTAAAAAAGGTAAAATACTATCATCCTTACTAATAAAAGTGGTGTAAATTTTATACAATTGATAAACATGAATGTAAAAATATTACTAATAGAAATGACATTTAACAGCCATAAAAAAGGTTCAAAGATAGATGTACACATTATTGTTGTTTATCTGATTCTCATCGAATTTTGAAATATTTCCAAGGTATTTTGAATGTGCTATATATTACATTGACAGCCCACACCTCTTGGAATGCTATAAATTGTTTGTACCGAACAACTACCGTCAGGGTCGACGCCACGACTTGCTCTTATTCCATACGGAAGAACGGACGTTCTGGCCCAGCGTAGCACGACAAGAGGTTTGGTGCTGCTAAATGATACCTCTAGGTCTCTTGACATTTTCAACATTGGCCTTGAAGATTTCAAAAGTCATTTTAGGCAAGAACTCTAAAATATCGGTTATTGTAAAATATTTCATTTAAAGCTTTGTATGTTTTTGTTATTTCATGATTATTGTAATAGGATTGCATCAATCTGTAATGCACAAAAAAAATCTACCCTTTGAAGATGTCGTAAAGAAATTACCTTTTAGATTTTGTATTTGAAATATACTTTATTTATAAATTGGAATATTTTAATTTCAAACATGATAAAGCTGAAAAAACACATATTCTTAATGCAAACATCTACTCCAATTTTGAAAACACATTTCTTTTTACTTAGGACGGGTTATTTAACAGAATTTGAATAATTCATCAAATTTTAATGTTAATTTTCAAGTTCTGTGAAGGTTCTGTTCAAGTTCTGTTATTATTTCAGATTTGTGAAACAACTGATCAATTATGATATAATAACAGAACTTGAATAGAACCTTTACAGAACTCGAAAATTTGATGAATTTTTTAAATTCTGTTAAACAAACCGTCCTTAGGGTATCTGCAAGAAAACTGCCAATTCACTTTTAACTTGCTGTTACAATAAAAAAATAATTTAAAGAGAAAACCAAAAACAAAGTCATTTTAGATTCATTGTTTGCGCAACATAAACGTTGTTTTCTTGGATTTATATTTTTACCTACACATGCATAAGGCATTTATATTATTAAAAAGACACCACTTTCATGGAATTAATGTTAAATTCACGTTATAACAACAGTCAATTAAAAATAATATATCCGAATTACCTTTTTCAAGACCTCATGTGTCAGTCTGTCAAAAAGCGAAGTTGCCAGCTCTTTCGCATTCCAGTTGAATTTTTTTTTTAATTCGAAACAGAAATTGTGCAGTGTTACTAAAACACTGTTCAACGGTAGGGAAGTATTTTTTTATTAGTAAGACCGTAGATGTAATATATCCTAAAAAAACTAAAAAGGGGAAACTTGGAACGGACCACGTTTCCATGACATTTCATCAAAATAAAAATTCAACAGACCTACAAAGTGATATAGAGTCATTTAACCTAGTTTTTCACTTTTCATGACTTTATGCCACTTTTTGTAGGTGTGTTGAATTGTCATTTTGATGACATACCCGGTCACCACGGATCACATAGCATCTGAAAAGTCAGTATTATGAACCTACCTGGTACGTACGTAAAATTTTCAAGTCGTGTGAAATTAAAATAATAAATAAATTAGAGGAAACCAACGCGTCTAGGCGTCACGGATTCAACCATCTGCTAGCTAAATTCTCCATCAATGCACAAGCAATGTTTTCGCTTATAATGTTGGAAGAGAGATGAAATAAAAGCATTGTTAAGTTATTCCGGCTATGCACAACCCGGGAAAATGTGTGAGTTTAATTCCCGTCGGCGAAATTTATTTTTACTCTGGAGACATTTTGGAATTTCAGGAGAATAATTACTGCTTATAATAACTTTATTTTAATTATACTCAAGGGAAACGATGGGAAAAGGGTCAATTTATCCAAAACACATTTGAATATATTATATTGTATTCATCATGTAAACCGATTCATAGTAAAGCTTAATCATAAAAATTACTGATTTAGTTCGTCTTAATAAGCAGATTTTCAACAAAATGTAGTAGTTCCGGAAACTGAAATACATCCGTAGACGGACATCAGAAGGTGCTGGTTCAATTCCTGTCGGCGACATTTATTTTTACTCGGGAGATATTTTCAATTCGTATGAATATTTAGGGCGACTAATTATTGCTTAAAATAATTTGCTATCCTTTGTGCTATGCATTAAAACTTTGTCGTATATACATTATTTTATCATAAAAAAAAAATTTACTAGTCAAAATATTTCACCAACAAATGTAGATATAATATGTCTCGACGCCATCTAGTGGGAAATTTAGCACTAACAAAGCCTTTCCTACAAAATAAAGTTGGTTGTTTACAGGTGAAAAAATAACATAAGCAGTAATTTTTGATTGAAGTACTAGTACATATTTAATTATTTGGGGTGTTGGAAATAAGCCGACGTAGCTCAGTGGTCCAGAGCACCTGACTGGACATCAATTCCCGTCGGCGGCATTTATTTTTACTCTGGAGATATTTTCAATTCGTATCAATATTTCGGGCGACTAATTATTGCTTATAATATTTTTTTATCCTTTGTGCTATGCATAAAAAACCTTGTCTTTATAAATATTAGTTTATCATACAAAAAATGAAATACTTACTTCTCATAACTGTCTAACTACTGTAAAATGTTTTTAAAATAAAATGTGCGTATTAAGTGTTTTATTATATTTATTTATATTTACGTGATTTTTTTGTTTGTAATTTTCATCGTGGAAAACGGTGACCGGATAAATCATCACAATGATAATTCATCACATCTTTAAAAAGTTATATAAAGTCATGGAAAGTGATGAAACTAAAACTTTATTAACTGGGTTAAGTAGGTTAGGTAAGGTTAGGTTAAAAAAATTTTTTTTTCATAATTTCCAATGACTTTATATCACTTTTTAAAAGTGTGTTGAATTGTCACTTTGTTGAGTTATCACGGAAGCGTGGAAAACATATTTTCATTCCCAGCTGTTTGCATAGAAACGGGCAAACAAGATTTCATTCTCAGAAACTAAGTTAAACGAGGTGATACTGTACAATGCGTCATATTGCAGTGGTTTGGGCTTTATAAAGCGAACATCAACTATAATCTACCACTACCTAATAAACATACTATTCAAATCGATTAAACGCCAAATTCTGTTTCTTTTTATAATAACTTCAAGTAGTAAAACTACTAGTAGTTCTGTGAATAAACAAGAGTCGCAATGCTCATGCGATCTGGCGGAATTAACAGGTACTATTAAACACGGCTACCATCTTGGCAGAATTGACCTACACGGGACACACAAACAAATGTACATGCAGACGAAATGCAAAGTAGTGTAAGTTTTGTAAATTTTTGAGTAAAATAGATTCCAGTAAAGATCCTGGACCTGATAAAATTCCTTCCTTCGTTCATTATTTTTAATGACTCATTAACCACGGGAACTTTTCCTAACTTGCGGAAAGAAGCACATATTGGTACCAGTATTCAAATCAGGTGACCAAACTTTAATAAAAAAATATATATTAATTAGTTTACTATAATGTTTTCGAATATCTGATAAATAAAAAATATTTTTTCCACAACAAGACAACATGGGTTTGTTCATCACAGATCTATCAATTCAAATCTTTTAAAACTTTATAATTATGTGTGTAATTATTTTAATGAAAGATTACAAGTAGTTGCAATTTATACTGATTTTCAAAAACCTTTTGATAGCCACTCTATCTTACTAAAAAAGCTTAATCAAATAGGAATACAAAAATTTGTAAGGCTGAAATCAAATTTATATAACAGAACATAACTACAGGATTTTCCAATAAGAGGTGTTATTTTGAATAGCCCGTTATTTCAGTAGACGTTACTTTAAAGCTGTTACTTTTTGACGTTTGACAATTAAAAACTACGCCATTAATAAAAATGGAACGATACACGCTTCAACAACGCATTGAAATTATTAAAATTCACTTGAGTGAATCAAATGCAAATCATCTTGAGTGATGAGGCCCATTTCCACCTCGGTGGCTTCGTCAACAAGCAAAATTGTCGCATCTGGGGCTCGGAAAACTCAAGAGTTATTGTTGAAAAGTCTCTCTATCCTCAACGTGTGACTTTTTGGTGCGGTTTATGGTCCGGCGGAGTCATTGGACCTAACTTTTTCGAAAATGAGGCTGGAGCAACAGTTACGGTGAATGGATTGCGCTATCGAGAGATGATTAATGATTCTTTATGGCCGGAATTGGATGGTATTGATCTGGACAACGTCTACTTTAAAAAAGACGGCGCCACACAAGCAACGAAACCATTGATCTTTTACGATTAAATATCAAAATAACACCTCTTATCGGAAACCCTGTAGTATGCTTATTAATGGATAAAAATCATCCTCCTATATTTTATATAATACAGTCGAACTTGGTAATAACGATCACGGAAATAGGGAGTTCACGGCTATAATGAGCAATTACAAAACGATATTTTAGTTCAGGCTTATCTTCATATATAATTGTTGACCGTTATAGCGAGGTCGATTCACTGATATAACGAGCAAATAATTTTGAACAAAATTTCTGAATACATGAATGGGTTTTTGGTTTGGGTCGGGTCTGCAAAATAGTTTGGAATTATTCAAGAATTTCCTATCCCGTTAGGGACGGATACATATTTTTATGGCACTACCTGTGTAAGATTGTCGGCTATGTGAACCATTGCATTGTATATTATTTTATAATATAGTGCAGGAAAACACCCTATTTGGTAAAAAAAATCAAATAAATTTAGGGTCAGCACTCAAAAAACACAGGCTTTTTAAAATAATTGATTAATAATAATGACAAAGTTAAACAACAAAACTGATGTTAGAAATATGTACGGGGTTTTCCAATAAGAGGTGTTATTTTGATATTCAATCGTAAAAGATCAATGGTTTCGTTGCTTGTGTGGCACGTAGCGCCGTCTTGTTGAAAGTAAACGTTGTTTAGATCGATACCATCCAATTCTGGCCATAAAAAATCATTAATCATCTCTCGATAGCGCAATCATTCACAGTAACTGTTGCTCCAGCCTCATTTTCAAAACAGTAAGGTCCAATGACTCCTCCGGACCATAAACCGCACCAAACAGTCACACGTTGAGGATAAAGAGGCTTTACAACAATAACTCTTGGGTTTTCCGAGACCCAGATGCGACAAATTTGCTTGTTGACGAAACCACCGAGGTGGAAATGGGCCTCATCACTCAAGATGATTTGCATTTGATTCACTCAAGTGAATTTTAATAATTTCAATGCGTGGTTGAAGTGTGTATTGTTCCATTTTTATTAATAGCGTAGTTTCTACTTGTCAAATGTCAAAAATGACAGCTTCAAAAATAACATCTACTGAAATAGCGGGTTATTCAAAATAACACCTCTTATTGGAAAACCCTGTGTAAAGTTTCCAGCGAATAAAATTCATACTAGAATTATTTTGGATAGACGTTCGAAAATGCCTTCAAACTGAAAACTGCCAACTGAAATCTACATCTATTGCAGATAATTAGTAAGTAGTACTTATGCAGACCCGTGAAAAATCACGGGATAGTCGTAGAGGCGTTACTGCGTACTATTATCTCGTCAAAACATGTTCCACTGCAGGGTGCAGCAAAACAGATAGTGCAGTTTTTAAGGGCCGGTACAACCCGTGTGGTGGGGGTAGGAACCTGGGAAGGAGGGTCGTGCCGTTTTCAGTCGTTACCATGGTTTGGTTCGAACACCACCGAGGCTTCGCCGTCCGTACGTTTCTTTAAAATGGCCGCTCTTTCATCGCCACCCATCGGGCCTACCGGTTGCAATTTGCGACTTCTTCCTGTGAGGCCACATGAAGGAAAATGTTTTTAAACATCGATCTCACAACTTGGAAGAACTCAAGGATTGTATTCGGGAGGAAAACGCCGATATACCCGTCGAGATGTGCCAAAATGAGGCCAAAAACTACAGAAATCCCCTTCATCAATGTATCGCTGATGGGAGCATCATCTGTCTGATGTCATATTCAGGATTTGATGCTTATAACGGCATGATATATCAAATATAATTCAATAATCCCCATTTCTGTAAGTTTGCACAGTTTTTTTTTAAATAGCCCTTCAAAAATTCAATGTCTGTTTTTGCACTGTCTGTTTCGCCGCACCCTATATTATTACGTGAGTAGCAGTGCGCGGGAACCGATTCGGGATTTAGTTTCGTTTAGTAGTTGGGAACGTTGGAGGACAAATTAGACAGATTGAGAGTTAAAAAGTGGAACCAATTTTTTCGCTTCGTGTATAAATACAATAACATCAATGGGGATAAACAGATTTCTAGTAATTTTGGCTTATTTCTCTGGTTTAAACCGCTGTAAGCATTTTTATATGTTTCCATATTAATATTTTGAGTAATTGTACTAAATAATATGGTAAATGAATACCTATATATAACACCAATCCTAGTTTTTTTTAATCACTTTTCATGAATATATATTACTTTTGAAAAGCATTCTGTTTTATCACCGTTCGGTTTGGTCCTAGTAAAGTTAGTTTTTTTATCACTTTTCATGACTACATATCACTTTTCAAAAGCATTCTGTTTTGTCACGGTTCTGCTTGGTCCAGTTACAATGTTACAGCCCACGAATGGTTTGTAATTATTATTTTTATGCGACATCTCACCGGAGCTCCCCTGTCGCCACCCGGTTAGCAGCTTTGTTAGGCGGGTTAAGGTAGGGGCTGTAGGAAGGGAATTATTAAATGCGGGTCTTGGAGAGACCTGGATACTTCTGCTAAAAAGGTTAAGCATTACAGTCCTACGTCCTACTGACCCCCCATGCAGTTGAAAGAAAAAATCTGTAGAGAATTCAATATTCAAACTAAAAATAAAATTCGTTGTAGATACACTTTTTATTCCCTCTTTCGATTTTTTCGGTTTACTGCATATCGAGGGCAAGCTGTGCTTTACCGCGCACCTAATAATCAAAGACTCCCGATGTTCTGTAAAAAAAACACTATGTCAAAGTAACGAGTATTTCAGTCCGGCGAACGATGTTATATCAGTTTGCACTAGTTTGCACGTATCTTATTTATCGTATGGAACATTCACATACGATGAGTAAATATACATAACATCAATTTGCAGGAGTTTTATTTAGGATTTTCGGCTTTCCAATCCAAACAAGTACTGTGATGGAAAATGCCAGATAATAATATTTGAAATGTATCATTTTCCTAAGCGGGAAAAGTTGTTTTTTGCAATGAATGAGAACTTAGTCAGCAGAATTGAACCCCGACGGATTTATCCACTCGGCTATTGGAAGGTCATTACAACAAGTTTTAATGTACAATACAGGGTTTTCCAATAAGAGGTGTTATTTTGATATTCCAACGTAAAAGATCAATAGTTTCGTTGCTTGTGTGGCACGTAGCGCCGTCTTGTTGAAAGTAAACGTTGTCCAGATCAATACCATCCGATTCCGGCAATAAAAAATCATTAATCATCTCTCGATAGCGCAATCCATTCACCGTAACTGTTGCTCCAGCCTCATTTTCGAAAAAGTAAGGTCCAATGACTCCGCCGGACCATAAACCGCACCAAAAAGTCACACGTTGAGGATAGAGAGGCTTTTCAACAATAACTCTTGGGTTTTCCGAGCCCCAGATGCGACAATTTTGCTTGTTGACGAAGCCACCGAGGTGGAAATGGGCCTCATCACTCAAGATGATTTGCATTTGATTCACTCAAGTGAATTTTAATCATTTCAATGCGTTGTTGAAGCGTGTATCATTCCATTTTTATTAATGGCGTAGTTTCTACTTGTCAAATGTCAAAAAATGACAGCTTCAAAAGTAACATCTACGGAAATAGCGGGCTATTCAAAATAACACCTCTTATTGGAAAACCCTGTAGGCCTCCAATTCGGAGAGAAACCCGAAAGAAATATTTCAACAAATTTTCTTGTGCCCCGTATATCGATTTATTTTATTTTTCTATACGATGACTTAGTAACATCTTTAAGGTTTTTAGTAGTACGCTTAACAGAAAGAATTAAAATAAACCCCGCGGAAAGTTCAATTTTTTAGTCCTGCCACCGCAAATCGGACCTACGGTCTGTCCAATATGCCGAGACGGGCGCCGAATATTTTTGTAGACACCTTCTTCACTTACATCGTTAAGATTCCCACTTTATTTTAGTTTGTAGAGCGAATTCGACCGCAAGTTCGTCCAATACACCCGGGCCGCGCGTCCCATATTTTTGTAGACGCCTTCTTGACTTACGTCGTTAAGATTCTGACTTTATTTTACGGTATTTTGTCGTCTTAACACAAAACTTCTATGTTCTGTGGTCGACAACTGCAATAATTTAATTATGTTACCTAACCTACGCTTTTCTAAGTGCTCTTTTCATAATATTATTAATTACACAAGAAAGTGGGCTAGCTTCGCCAACTCGCTTAGGAAGATATATTATACACACATATTTTATTATTATTACACGCGAATTGGTACGAAAACAAAATAAATCCACGAAGCGCTTTGACATTTTTGGTCGTCGGCCAAAAGAAACCGACAAAGAAAAATAAAAACCCTGAAACACGAAAAAACAGCTTTCAACCAAACTACATTACGTAGGTTTCGGATGAAATAATATATTTTGGTTATGGATTTCACCCGTAAATTTCACAAAGCCATTTCAAGCAACTTTTTGATTCCTTCAACATTGGTTTTCCACCAAGGCGAGCTTACATACTAATCGAAACGTGCTGCAAATACACTTTTTTAATACTTTATATTAGTTAAATATAAGATAACATGTAGGTAGGTACATATTTAAAAAAAAACTTTAGACGCGTCTTAAAAGCTACTGACAGAGATACTTCTTAGTAGGACAAAAGAATGCTACAGGCGCCGAACGCGCTGACCAATCACAGAGCGTTTAAGTCTCCTAAAGTTAAGATCGTTTTTAACTGATGACTTATTTATTCTACGTATACATAATAACACTTATAGTATAATCAGAATCAGCGTTTGTTGATTCTATATGAATATATATTAAACACTTTGTTCACACCACTCTTAAATAATAATAATCTACATGTTTCAAAGGCCATGGCTTCTTCGTCAGGATAATTAAAATGATTTTTTTTGTTTTTAAAGAAAGACAAACATTCACGGGTTACGAATAACCTGACAATATTTGAAAATCTCCTACTACCACTACAGTAAGCTGAAAATGTTGCTTGTGTTGTGATAGAGGACTTAGCCAGCCGAGGAATTGAACACACTACTCTGTGCAAAAAAAATCCTAAGACTGTTATCATTTAATCTTATGAAGAACGACTACTAAACATCAAATTTACAACATTGGAAAAAAGAAGACAATTTGCGGACTCAATATGTTTATATAAAATTATTCATGATAAACTTCTTACCACTAATTGTCTGAGCAATATTCATATTAAAGTCCCTAATAGACATAAATAAAGGAGCCAAAATATATTCCATATTGAAATATTTAATAACAATATTGCATATTTCAATCCACTATCTAGAATGTGTCGTCTGTACAATACAGTTGAATGCGCCCTTATAGATATATTCGCAAACAGTCTCGCATATTTAAAAAAACAAATTAACAATCTTCTACCATGATATGTTATGGAGAACAGTTAAGAGATATAATTGCTTTGTTATTTTCTTTACTTTTCTTCCTTATACTTTCTCTGTACATTTACTATATTTCATATTTAATATTCATGTTTTATATTTCTTTTTAATTATTATTATATATGTATTTTTTTTTCTTTCACTACTAGCATCTCCGCCTAATATCAACTAAACCTTGTTTACGCATGCTGTGAACATTTTTAATTGGGGTTTTAATATCTGTGCACATTCCCACCCAAATAATATAAATGTAATAATTGTTAACACTCTGTAAATGTTTCAAACAATAAATAAATAAATAAATAAACTACGCCTGAGTGGGACCCAAGCGCGATGTCAACTCGGCCACCGACCGGTTATTTATTAATCAATTTTAATTATCCTGACATTGGCTTTGAAACATGTAGATTATTATTAATTAAATGTGGTGAAAACAAAATGTTTCCTTTATATATAATCAAAATGATGCGAAAAAGTAATTTTGCAACTATTGATAAAATATGTTTTCTTAGCCATAATATTTTTTTACTCAAGTTCTTTATTAATCTTATTATAATAAGTAGGTACCAACTCTAAAAGCAATAAAAAATAAAACATTAATTTTAATGTGCAGACGCTTAGATTATATTATCTTTATCTTAATCTTAATTATTAATCTTTAATATATATAAATTCAGCAAGCGATATCGCTGAAAATTTCAACTTTTGTTCTTATTAGTGCTTAGAAAGTGGTTGAAATAGTTAAAGAGGTCGGAGGCGCCCGAGAAATACATTGGCAATAGCGAAGCAAGGTGGGATCCAATAGTATATAAAGCGTAATGGTTTTGTAGAGGGAATGGACGAAGAAATGTGCAAGGAGAATATTAGAATGGTAGGAGAAGTCGAGGACGCTCTAAAAAAACATGGCACGTTCGACGGTATCATGTACTTGAGTCAGGTCGCGTCAAGAGTCAGAGTATCAGAAGAGTAGGTCTGAATTTGAACGAAGCAATGGGGGTGCAAATAGAGAGTTGTGTGGCGGTCCACCTTATCTGCCTAGCCCTGTGGAGAAACTGTGTGACGATTAGTTGTTTTTTAACCAACCTAATATGCAGTAAGTATATACTCAAAATTTGAGCCTTTCAAAAATTATCTTTTAAGGGTAAACATTATATTTACTAATAACTATAACGAATTACGACCTACAGTGAATCCATCATATATGGTTTTCAGGGGACCGGAAAATAACTTCTTAAGGTGATGCCATACGTAGTAATGCAAAATCATGTGTTTTTGGTTTGAAAATTTGGTCGCCTACAAATGTTTCAGATGCTTTAATTAAATACTGCGAGTAGAATACATCTTGGCCTTTTAAAAGATTGAGTATTTTTTAGATAAGTCTTTTTATAAGCCCAGAAAAAAATAAAGTAAAGGCCTATGAAAACTGCTTTTAAGTTCAAAATCTCCTACTTACGAACCCATTCTCTGTTATGATTTTATTGTATAATGTGGCAAATTAAGTTATTTATAAAATGATCGAAAAAAAATTAAATATTTATGCCTGAACATCCACAAAATAAAACAAAGGCACTTTTTGGCCATGTTTTTTCTTGCATAAATCAAAACAAGCGGATGGTGTTAAGCGGGAATTTAAACCTTATCGCCATCTACGTAAGGATTGTTATTGATAGCGGCTTAATTTAAAATATTACACGTCGTAATGCATCGCCTTAAGCATGAAAACTTCTTATGCGGGAACCTTGTAAGGGGGGTTCACTGTAATGTTGAAAGTAATTGATTCTACATAATGGTAGAGGTAAAATTAAAACTTTCCGAAATTCAAACGTTTTAATTGAAGTTTGAAAAAAAAAAACAATGGAATTTCTAAAAAGTTATTTATCTTTTTTTACTTCTACCACTAAGTAGCATCATATATTATATATGTAGGTATATTTAAAAATTTGAGAAAAATAATAACATTCAAGTTCGATAAAATAAATTATTTATAGGAAAATATAGTTAAATGTAAAATAAGTGAAATTCACCCTGCTTTTTCAAGCATTCTAAAAAACTAATTAGACCGGGCTGCATCCTGCAGAATGAAGATAACACGGATGATAGCCAGCCTCCGATAAAAAGCGCACCAAAAGATGAACAAGATACTTGAATGCTTGAATTAGCTTTAGTCGTGTCTACTTCGTCTACTTCCATTTCCACTTATTTTAGTCTCAAAACATACCCCAATAATAGGGTGTGCTATAGTTCCACTGGCTCTGAAAATTTGACATTTGTGAGGAATGAGCAAAAATGGTAAGAAAACAAATATTTCAATAAATTTGTGGTTTAATACGAAGACGTATTGACACATTGTCATGACACAGTAATTCGCAAAGTGTAACATTTTAATTTTTTTAATTTTTTTAGATTAAAGCACGGAAGAAACACACGCCATCATTCCAAATAACACAATATGAAATCAAAATACGATAATGATAAACAATGGTACACCCTAATCATAGTTTTCAGAGATTTTTTTTATAACTGTCAATAATACTGACATTTTGTATGCGCGTTCGTACTCATATACTAACGTCATATTAGCAACATCACGTATATCAAATCACTGAGAACTTATGTAAAGCTACCCTCTGAAGACAGAATGATATATTTAATAAATATAATAGTAGTAATACATACGTATAGCATAGAACAGGCAGTGTGCCAACCCCTATATATATACCCCTAGCCACCTACCCTGCCACCAAACATGTGCTTGAAGCAATGCGGCATATATACCGCAATATACCATTCGTTCATAATAAGATTATGTAAATCCTCAATTATATACAGTAAAAATGATAAAAAATCATTACATAAACATGCAAAAATGTAAAAAATATATCATTTCTTCAAAAAATATCATTTTTTTAATCATTTTGTACGATTGTTTTAAGGAAGTAAGCGCATGAATTTCAGCTTATTTTTTAGTGTTGAGATTCGTGCGCTCGTTCGTTTTTTAAAATGTTTTTAGTATGGAGAAAAAAGGGTGCTTACCTGGCACTGGAAAAATCCAATTCATTTTGATTCGAAGAATAATATCTGTCCGTTCAGTCAACCTGCCTGGCATCAGAGCATGTTCAGATTAAACGAGAACTTCCAATACCATATTATATCACATTTATCAGTGGTTATATTACTGCTTCGTTTGACGTGTATTACATATCGTGTTTGTTGTGATGGATAGAATTGAGCAGTCTATCTCATAACAACCTAACCGCACAGCTAACACTATCGCAAGAAGTCGGATTCATGACTCGATGCGAACTGCAAACCAACTGCAAAAAAACATACACATGGATTTAAGTATTTTCAATGAGATTAAGGGGAAACTTAATTACGCAGGCTTCTGCGGACATTATTATTAAATTATAACTTTGATACGACACGATTCTGATTTGACAATTGAAGAAAACTATTGTTCAACGTACAATTTGTGTGTATCGGGTGTGATTACTGCGGGTTTTCGGTTTTTGGTTATTATTAAGCGAATCTTCGCGTGTTTTTTTTGGTTTCGCGAATTCACTTTGCACGTTTGTTAAAACATCCGCATTGATGGATCGACCGCCGCGGCTGCATCGGGTCACCGGATCAGCGGGGCCAGCGGCCAGCGGGCGGCGGGCAGCGGGCGGGGGCCTCGTACTGGGGGCGGGGGCCTCGGGCCTCGGCGCCTGTGGGGCTCCGCTAGGTCAGGCAAGACATGGCGCCGATCTGACGAGGGCTGGGGCCAGATACGAGATACACAACTAGAGAGGTATCGATCGCGCCAACCGAGAAAAGTGACCGAACACACTCAGCGCGAAGTTCGACATGTTGCTCGCAACTGGAACAGGGGAGCGCGTCAACTTCACGCGGGTATCGCGCATCCCGTTCCCGCCGCCGAGAAAAACAGCAAATTCAAACGTCAGATGTTCTGAACAACCCAAATCTAACTCGCTAATGATCGCTTCTTCAGGCGGCGCGCGGATAATAACGTGAATATCAGTTGGTACCGTCTATTTCAGAGTTTCTGCGGGATTTTAATTTATTTTTAACACTTCCAGCTCAGTGTTCGTGTCTCGCTTGCGTTTGGCGCAATGTCTGGCGCATGCGTGCAGCGGGAAATTGCATAGCGACGGGAAATGTTTGGAGGGAAACACATCCCCACCCACCACCAGAGGCGCCGCATTGCCGCCGTTCTCCATTAAATACTTGCACGACTGTTCATTCTGCAGCGCTGCCATCTAGCGGGGTTGAAAGCCGTTATTGAATGAGCCTAGCGTACTGCCGTTTTGACTCGACCGTTTTGCATTTCCTTTGTCTGTAAATTTGTTTGTGTGTTCAGTTTGAGTTTTTTTTCGGTGGTGGCCATTAATTTTAATTTCATTAAAGGTTCTTATTTTCAAATATGGAATTGTCGTATTTATTTGGACTATCTTATTATTTTTAATTTTCTCTCACCCATCAAGGGTAATCTTAGCCATGTCAAGCTCAGATTTTGTCTTAAAATTAGTTTTTTTTTTAATCTACAGCTGTCACATCGAAGAAACGAACTTGTTTATAAAAAATACAGCGTGTGAGCATTTTTGTATAATTCCGAAATAAATAAATAATTTTGTATTATTTGAGTACCTACTTACAAATCTTTGATTTCAGAGGAATTTTGGTTTTGATTTAGAGTAAAATTTTATGGACGTGAGTAATTAATTACTTACTAGTTAAATTATAATGAACGCAATAATAATCAGCTAAAAATCTAAATAACTTATTTTTTTAAATATTTATTAGTCTTTATTTTGGGTCTTATCAATTTGCAAGTATGACAAGTAATTATAGCATTTCGACTAGTGATAAACTCATATTCACTGTGAACTGAGAAATTTGATTTTATCAAAATCAAAAATCTAACACTTTTCAAATATAGAATATGATTAATCGTCTCGTAAAATAATTATAGTTAGGTACTTTATCGCTTGTATGGATTTAAAAAGATTTTTTTTATAATTAGAGAGTTTTCGCGCATTTTGTATCGATCAATATTAATCAGTACGAATTTTGAAAACGTCTAACGTAAACGCCTTTCAGGCAGGCAAAAGTATTAACATGTTTGCTGCGAATTAAGGGCTAATTATTTTAATATCAGATGATGTTATTTGGTGTTTTTTTTCTGGAGATATTCGATTTGTTATTTTTTCGAGTTACATGTAGTGTAGGTGAGGGGAGTGGAAAATGAAGTATTATAATCACAAGCACACGGAGAAAGTTCCGACCAACAAAAAAAATTATGAAAGCATTACGCTGGCGAATGATAGCTCCCAGGGTACCCTTCGCGGAAGGCTATGAGTTTTGGCGCGCAATCGAAAATCTAAGAGCGGGAGCACACAGAGAGCGGTCAGGAGTTCCGCGTTCGGCGTTCATTAGAATGTACTGATACTATAACAACAACGCACACAGCGGGCAGTCAGACCGCGGCGGTCAAAACGGAACGTTGCGTTCTAAGAGTTCTTTTCCCGCCGAGGCAGAGAACGCCAGAACGCCGCGATGTCTGAGGTTACAAACACGGAAAAGTTAATTGAATTAGTTAGGGAAATGAGTTTATTATACGATTTAAGTGATGTAAATTATAAAAAATATAGAATCGTTGTTCATCCATGTAAATCCTGAAAAAATACTAGTAAATTCGCCTTGTTCTTCTCGGATTGTGTTGATTGGGTCCACCCAATACTTCCTTTTCTTTTTAGAAGCTGCTAAGCTCCACAAGAGCAATAATTCTTAATCGGATGATGAACTTTCTAGTGACATGTTGCATATGCAAAGACCCAAACGAAACTAGAACGCGAGAATTTGAACGCCGCTTGTGTGCTTTGGAACTCTTGAGCGGTCAACGGTCACTAGAACGCAGAACTCTGACCGCTCTCTGTGTGCTTCCGCTCTAAGGATTCCATCTGTCATCGAGAGAACCGGAATCGCTTATTACGAAAAATTCGAAAAAAATCGTTAATTTGAAGGAAAGAACAAATTTAAGTAGAACGAAAATCTACCCACCCCTCATACCTTTTGCCTTACCAGATCTTCCTATCCTTTCCCTTTCTTAAAATAACACACCACACAGTTTTCCTCAGGACCTAAATAAAATATGTATATTACAATTTATTTAAAAAAAAAAACATTTTGTTCATAAATAATGCCGCCACGCTTACATCAGATAATATACAAAACTAATAATGAAATTGGAATTCATTATGTCGTAATAGCACGATATAAGCAACATTCAATATATCACCAAGATACGAGATAAGGTAAAGAGACGTCTGTAAAGATGTACTCTCATTCGAGTGAGGGACATCATTAAATTAAGCGGTCCGATGTGACTTAGTTGATTAACTAGTATATTCAGGTATGTAAACATGTTTTACTTATTTTTGTACTGTCTGAAGGAATACAATTGCGGAATGAAGGGTTTGCCTAAGTTCAGAGGCATTAAAACGTGCTAATTAATCGGATTTTTTTTAAATTTGTGCAGTAATTAATATGTCATTTATACACGGAGAAAAATGAGTATTACCAATTTATTACGAATGTCTTCAAATTGATCGTAATCCTTAACGAATGAATTAATAGGTTTCCTAACAAACTTTTAGTAAAATACGAATATATTATCACGATATCCGACATTTTCATAAAAATCAAGGCAAATTCAATTGCATGAACACGTGTTCCGATATGTTACGAGTGTATTAAAGTTTATATTTTATAAGAAACGTCCTATAATCCCGTTTTTAACCGGATTACGTATGATTTAAAGAGATTTTTTAATAAATTAGCAATACTCATTTTACCAATTTCTTCCGATTTATAAACACATTTCTCTTGAACACAATATATCATAGAGTTCAATATATTTGTAGAGCTGAAACGGTAATTTTATGAAATTCCCTCGTTAGAAAAAAATCGCAAATTATGCTCCGAGAAGTATTAAAAACACATTTTGTTCTGATATGTAACATGTTATTGGTTTGAAAAAATCACAGTGTATCTTTAAATGCAACATAGGCATCTGTCAAAAGATTTTTGCTCTATTTTAAACGAGTCATGTTTTATTAAATATTTTTACAGTTTTCGCTTATATATGATTATAATCGTTTTTTATTATTTGAGCACTCCTTCTAGCATGCAATTAAGTGTTAATCTCAAGTGACCTACCAGGTAAGTATTGTACTGCATATTATATCCATATATAGTTAGTAATAACATAGATCATTGTAGAGATGTATTATTTTTTTTACAGCGCCCTTGAGGTGATTTTGCACAAAACGGCGCTGTACAAATCATCCAAGTATTATTATTATTATATTATTCGTATTTACGTATCTCCCATTCAACCTATCTTCTTCTTCTTTTTTAACGCTTACTACGGAGCCTTAACGCACTTTCCAATTATGTAAAAAGACGCTTTACTAGAAATTACTAGTCACAGGAATAGGTTCGCTAAGGTCCAGGGGGTCTAGCACAGTGAAATTGATATCTCTACAATATCGGATCGTTAGACGTAACTTACGACGATTTTATACCGATTTCCCAAGCACAGTCGCGCTATTAATATCCAGCCCGATATTGATAACGCAATAAATCATAAGTCGACATAGCTAGCAATAATGGAGGTATTATTTATGAATTGACATTCCAAATCGTCAAACGTCATATTGTTTCGTAAATATATTAAGAAATTGGCAATGTTGAATTGAAATATTAACCTAATTATCCATTGGCCTAGAGAGTTTCGTTAGTTCAACTCCGTTCATTAATAAGCCAGTAATTTAGTGTATATTGACAGTTAACCCAAGCCTATGTGATACTATGGAAGCCATTCTAAAATTTGTCAGAATATTTCTTATCAATCGTTTTCTCGCAAATGTCGCTAATTGAACACAGACGACGGATTTCGTAAATATCGAATTTACATATGGCTCTTTCGGTAATCCTGTGGCTTGGAAAAAGATTCCCTATAATAAACAAAACCTTCTGATACAAACACTTAATATATTCTAGAATTTGAGAATATTTTCACTTGTTTTCTTACTCCCACTTCCATCTAAAATCTAAAGACACACTTTGTTCTATGTTAACCCCTCGGTCTAATTTGTTCGGTTTTTGGAATAAACAGCTATTATAAGTTGAGTCAATTTGTTTGGTTTTGGGAACAGCTCATGGTACAGTAGAAATTTTTTTAAAAAGAAAGACAAACATTCCCGCGTTACGAATATCCCGAAGATATTTGAAAATCTCCTACGACCACCACAGTAAGTTTTTCAGTGTTCTGATCTTACGCACCGCGTAATATTTACACCACGTTTTTCAGTAAGACTGTAACAATAATAATATCAATGTAATCATTTGGATGATTTTCATAGCGCCGTTTTAGTGCAAAATCACCTCAAGGCCGTAATTTATTTATTTATTTAAACGCCCATTGGGCTTTTACATACATTGTTATTAGTGTTATTACATTAACTATGTGACATTTAAAAGTTTACGTACATATATAAATAAAATAGTTATTATATATGTAGTACATAAATGTTTTACAAATAATACAGAATACCATTATGGAGAACAGTTTTTTTTTTTTTTTTTTTTTTACTTACTTAGAAAAATAAATGGATTGAAATTAATCAGCATTTATAGGGACTTAAAATCATATTCGAATTGTTATTTAAATTACAATATTAATTTGTAAAGTTAAAACATATATATTAAAGTTAAAAGTCATAAAAGAAAAGAGTGAAAAAACAGAAGCTAAAAAATGGGTTTTTCACTATGGAGTGGAGAAGTCATACATTTCAGCAAAGTGTTTATGTAGATTTCGTTTAAGCACTGCTACGGAATCTCTAAATATATCAACAACATTACCAAATTTATTACCAAATTTTTGTATTCGATTTAACGATATGTGCGCTTGATAATTAGATTTGAAATTGTCACAGAAAAAGGTGGAATTTTGTCTCGTATTTTTGGAAGGTACAAATAATTTTATTGTGGCAAGAATTTCAGGGCTGTCGATTCTATAATTAATAATTTTATTTAGTAGAACAAGGTCGGAGATAATTCGCCTATCTGACAGCGTAATCAAATTTAGTTGATGCATGAGTTGGATATAATTTATATTTTGGATTGGAATATTCAGTTTAAAGTTAATAAATCTTAAAAATTTGTGTTGTACCTTTTCAATATTGTTGGAATGTACTTTATAAAACGGGGACCAAATAGGCGAATTATACTCTACTTGACTTCTTACTAAAGATGTGTACAGTGTGTTCAAACATTCTAGTGACTTGAAGTCACATGCGGTTCTACATATAAAACCAAGCATTTTTAGGGCTTTATTTGTGATTTCATTTATATGCGGATACAAATATATAATACATTTCTACAATGTTCTATCTTATTACTAACTATAGACTAGTCAAACTATTATCCGGTTCTTCCACCATTAATACAAAACTATATGTACAATGCATTTGATTAATTAACTTGATGCTAGAATGTTCATTAGGCCGGAGCTACATTGTACGTAACGTGTATTTTTACTAAATATAATATATCGATTATAAAAATCTGTACAGTAAATTATTAAACGTTCACTTATAAATATAAATATAAATGAACGTTTAATAATTTACTAATTTAAAGTATTCAATGCCCAGAGTTGCTAAACAAGATTCCATTCAATATAACATTCAACACGTTCTTGTGTCCTGTTCGAGGTTGATCAATGCAAAACGAACTCTAAGCAGAATTCTTGCCTGAACAGACTATTCAATAATTACAAAAGCTTATTATCCAAGGTTGATATTTTCATTTGCGAACTTACCAAATACAAGAGGTCCATAAAAGAATATTTCTTTGATGGTTTGTGAATAATGTTTATGTCTCTATTGTTTATATCTCTATTATGATTTGATTTATATCTACAACCTCTCTCCATGGCTATAAATGTATTGTTTTGTAAATTTTTTGTTTTATATAATCTTTTGTTGTTTATAATTATTTTTAATTCATATTCCTTTCTTACAAATTTAATTTACTTATTCCATATTATGATGTCTCAGAAGAGGTAAAGTAACAAGGAGGAAATCCATAATTGGTTTTATTTTGGATATATAATATTTATGTACAAACTGATTAAATGTAAACTGTCGAATTCCCGAAAATAAATAAATAAATAATCACACAGGTTTGCTCTTGGTAGTATGGATGATATAAGGCCTCTTTTTTGCTATTACAATACTGAATTGTGATTTTTGCGATATCACTCCAGCCTAATGTAGATACTTTGAGTTTTTTTTTTAACTAAGTACGTGTATTTAATTATGCTTTCCGATGTTTTCCCTTAGTTTTTCTCTTACTGTGGGAGTATTCAGTTGTTGACAAAAACAGAATAATCTATCGAAATTTTACCTGTACCGATTTGAAAGAAAACTTGAAAAATGGCTTAAACCATTTCAAGAAACGTGAATGATTTAATCTTGCACCAAGGCGATACTGAAAGTATCTTCCACTCTGGAACGTGTCGCAAGTATACTATGTCTTATTTTAAAATTTACTCGCGCACGTCGGGATTTGAACCCGCGACCTCCAGCTTGCTAGTGGCGAGCCTTACCCCTCGACCACGGAGAAACTAAGCCAAAACTTGGACGAAGGGAGTGGTTGTCTGTGGTAAGATTTTTTTTCTATGAATTCGTTGTTATCTCTTCTGATCCAAAACTCTATGCAAGCCACTGGTAATACCTTCCATGCATAATGATGCACCACGTTGTTTAACATTTGGAATCGAGCCGCTAACAATAACACTCCTTATGTAGACAGCGATATGGTTTAAATTCCCACCTAACACCAGCCGCTGGTTTTGATTTATCCAAGAAAACAACATCGCCAAATAGACTTATTTATTTTATATTGCGAAGTTCATGCACAAATATTTAAATATTTTACGACCATTTTATAAAAAACTAAATTTTCCACATTGTACAATAAAATTCTAACCGAAAATGGGTTCGTAAGTAAGAGATTTTGAACATTAAAGCAGATTCTTTAAGTCCGTTACTTTATTTTTTGTGAGAAATTACGCAATTATTTCAAAAGCCAAGATCAAATTTTCAAACCAAAAACGCATAATTTTGCATTACATCATAGTGCGTAGCCTTGATCTCAAAATATTATAAAATAAAGTCGCTTCCGCGTCTGTCTGTTTGTGCGCTTATTTCTTCTAAGCCACGCAACAGATTTTAATAACGTTTTCACTATCATTTAAAGAAATTCATCCGAATGGTTTGTATCTATAATACATGGATATTATATTTATAAAATTAGAGAAAAGTCGATGTTTTGTAATCAAATCGTAAAAAAATATTTTTGGGTGTTTACATTGCTAACGCTGACTAAACCTTGAGAAATTTATCAAAATAACCTAGTATAGAATTGTATATCATAAAAAGGCCTACAGAAAAGTCCACCACGGTATATGTCTATCTCCTAATGATTAATCCCAGCAACGCCAGGTACATGTCAGCTAGTACATAATAATAATCGAATATAAATTAGAAAATTAGAAGACGATGTTGTTTGTTTCATAAACACCACGCTATTTATTATATTGAAAAACATTTAACAAGCCAATTATAAAAGATCTCAATACTTTGATTTACGCCGCATTAAAATGAATAATGTCCCATAATGGACCCTAATTACATAATAAACGATGACTGATAATATACTCGTATTAAGGGTCACGTAACATATACGATTTTCTGGCCAACAATTAATACGTATTTATGTTAAAGTTGTTAAATATAGTGACTGGAGAGATATCAACTCTGTGATTAGTAGATACCCACTTATGCTAAATGTTATTCTGCTTTGTAAAATGCAATATATTTGAAAACTATTTCCCTCAGGATACATGTAATGCATCCTTGAGTCTGCTTGGGGAAAATAAGAAGTGAACTTGTGTTCCGTCACGCCGATTGCTTTTGACAGGCCGTTTGCTAACCAATACCAGAATTTGAACTGTACAGTTTAAATTTCGCACACGTCAGCTATAACCACGGAGTGCCGTGAGCCGTTCAGTCGCACAAAAACCATTCGTCCTGTCAAAACTCCATCGCCGGTTATCTATCGGAATAATCACTTAATACGTATTTTATCGCAATTTAATTTAAAATAACGAGTGCTAATGAACCACGATCACCGTCCCAGTGCTGACAGATGAGTTTCACCATGCAGATTCCATTCGCCACCCGGTAAGTTGATTGTGAATTAACGTTACGAATTGTGTTTTCGCATTCGCCTGTCACAAGCCATAGACTGCTTTTATGCTTTATCTGTGTGGAATAGCCCTTTAAAGTACGGCTATTCTAACCCTTGTTCGTTCCTCGAACAACTTGGGTTTTGAAGGGCCAGCTTGTAAAAAGGAGCTCGGAAAAAAATAGTATTGTTAATTTATTAAAATCGTGTTAATTTATTAACTGTTATATCTCTGATTTACTTGCAGATTTCTGTGTTGGGAACTCTTTGATAAAGTAAAAGGTCCTTTACAATAATTACGTTTATTTACGTTACAATAAATAAGTCTAGATTTAGCTACACTGTTCATTACCCGAGGGTTGGTAATTCTCTGTTTCTAGAAGCTTGTTGTCTGGCAATAATATCCCACAGGCAATTGCTACACTCTAGCGACATCTGTCGGACTCTGGAGTAAGCTTTGTGACTGGTGCCATCTATCGCTTGAAAACCCAACTTATTACCAAACATCACACTTAATTTCTCGAGAGATTCTCACGCTATTTTAAACGAGTCGTGTGTTTCACAAAATATTTTCTTTCAAGCCATCATCTTCTTTTTTGCGGAAAACGGCGTGATGGTTAGTCAATAAGTATACATTATTTTTATCAGCCTAACCTAATGTGGGGATTCATTCCAATGCTTAGGGTCTAATATTTCTACTAAAATGCCACCAGGACGCCTAGCACAGTGTTATCGATAAGTTTACAATATCGAATCGATAGGCGTAACTTACGACGATTTTATACCGATTTCCCGAGCACAGTCTCGCTATTAGTATCCAAACCGAAATTGATAACGCAATAACTCCTAAATCGATATACACTGGAAGTAATATTTATGAATTGACATTCCGAAACGTCAAACCTGATACAGTTACGTAAAAATATTAATAAATTGGCAATGTTGAATTTTTTTATTATTATTTAAAAAAAAAAAAAAAAAAAAATTAAACATAAACTCTTTAAACTTTATATTTATCCTATTTATAAAGATACAAACAAACAATGGCGTAGAATTCTATTTGTAGATAATGATACTTCCAAAATTATAAATAAAAACATCCCCTTCACTATTCAACCGGCGTTTTATACGGATAACAAATTAAAAAAATATATTCTTAATAATAAAGATATTGATAGTCAAACTAAAAAATCAGGTGTTTATAAACTCAACTGTAATGATTGTAATTCCTTTTATATAGGAAAAACTAATAGAAACTTTGAGATCAGAATTAAAGAACACCTTAGGGCTTTAAAGGGAAACTGTGAATCAGAATTTGCGGATCATTTATTAAATAACGACCATACTTTCGATATTAATTCAGGTTTTAAAATACTACATTCTGGTTACAAGGTATCTCAAATCAATAATTTTGAAATCTTAGAAATAAGAAAACACGTGAATATGAAAGCAGATATTATTAATAAACAAAAAAAATTTATAAACCCCATTTTAAATATTTTCCCAATTACCCGGTCTTTCCCGTCTAATGACATTTTAATTCCTACTTTGAATAACCCTCCCCCACTCTTACCCCTCCCCGCTCCTTCTACCTCTTCTTTCTAGACCTAATTTTAATTATAACTTTAGTATACTTGTGCTCCTGATGATGTGAACTTGGTTCACGAAACATGTTGAGATTTTGTATCGAAATAAAGTGATGTAAACTAAGTTATTTGTGTTTTAATAAAAAATAAATAATGCCATCACAAAGTGAAAAGCAGTTAGAAGAAATTTTCTTCGAAAAATTAAAAATACTAATAAATTGACAATGTCGAAATGAAATATTATCTTAAATTTACATTGGCAGTCCACATGTACTTTTTGACACAAAAAGGGAGTTAATTAGTGCATGTGGTCATTAGCTATAACCTTATATTCTATTATCTTTGACCATAACTAAGATCTTTTGTTTCTCGAAGCTGGAACGGAATCAACTGATAGCGTCTTAGGTGAATTAAATAAGTCTACGGATGGTGCATACGAATTCTTTCAGTTCTAGGAACTTAGTTAGTTCACCCCACAGACATAGGAATTAATAGACGAGAAGATAATGGCGAGGGGTAAAATCAACTGTTGAAGAACGAAGGGCGTAAGGCTGACTGTGATTCGTCAATAAATCAATCTGACAGTAAATAGGCATCTCGCATTATAATATCACCATTTACTTCTTAAAAGTAAAATCTGCTTTTGAATGAATAAACATTTTTACATGGGAGCGCAAATTACTCGCCACGTTATGAACAAATTTGCGAAGTCCAAATTCGGCAAAAAAATTCGGTTCTATTTTCAGAGTCGAATATTTCGTTTAAGTATTTAGTTAAGACACTTTTATAAATGTTCGTAATTTACTTCCCAGCAACCAACCAGCTTTGTGTTTCGCGTCCAGACGTTTCTCGATGTGATAGTATATGTTTCTAAAACTGATCTATATTATACGATGTGAATATGCTTAAAATAAAGTAAAATAATGTTTATATATGGAATTTAATACGACAATTGGGTTTATTCTCTTTTTCACATCTATTTTTACATGTTTTCATAGTACAAGTCAACATTTTGCCGTGTTATTTCGTAAAATGAACCGATGATGCCTCGACCATAGTTCGCACAAGAATGATGACGTCACGTTTTCAAATTTCACTTGAGGCCATACGCGAGCCCAGCCGGCTCCAATGGAACCGGTATGGGGAGTGGGGATAATACGCTTTTAATCACTTAGGGCAGGTCTACTAATATTCATATGTCTATGGTTCACCCCCTTTTACTAATAAGCTAGTTATTTTGGCTATTACACCTTGGGGGCGCGCTAAAATTAGCTACTTTGTCTTCACATGCTCACAAATATCGCTATCCGACCATAGATAAATCATAGATGAGGGTTTTTGTGTTGATGTCAATATTTTGTTAACATAGGGCTTTATCGGTCGTCCGTGCTAGACCTCCATAACTATAAAATATTAGCGCCGCAATTCACGTTTTAAAACAATTATTATTAAGTGAGTTATTATAACAATTACCAGGTAATTTGTTGTTACTTAAATACCTAGGGGAGACCGGGGACAATAGTACCACGGGTCAGTAGTACCAAGGCGAATAACTCCCCAACTATAATAGGTAAGTATACTATATGTCGTCAGGCAATAGCCCTCACACGTGCGGACAATCTTCAATAGTTCCGCTATAGCGGAACCCAAACGTTAGCAATTGGAAAAAAAAAATTGAGCCCTAAACGTAAGTTTTTTCGATTGCGTTCATACTCTAATATTAAAATTACTATGTCCTGTTTGTTAGTATTTTGCTATATACATATTTCTTTGGACAATTGAGTTTATTTTAGGAAGGGTTTTGAAGCGTTCGTTAGTAGGGATTAACCAAAAATTTGCGTTTTAATTTAAAATTACCCCTCCGGAATGGTTGTACCGTTTTTTTGGGGATGATTGTACCGGTAGAATCCCTAGGTTTTTTAAGATTCTGTGAGCACAGCACCCAAGTCATAAACTCAAGTGCATGTCCGTCCGTCATACTTTCAATGTCTAAGCCCTTTTCACTTTATGTATTTATGTTAATGTTGATTAAATTACCGTGTCAATGATCTCTACCTTTATAATATTATTAACAATTAATAACACAACAATAGGTGTAAGAAGTAAGAACAACATAATAATAATAATTATGTTGTTCTTACTTCTTACACCTACCTTTATATATTATTTCCTTCTATCTTATACTTTGTTAGTTATTTAATACTCTATACTTTTTTACACTTTATACCTGTAACTTCACACTTATGTTAATGGTAGGCATTAAAATAAATAAATAAAATTAGGTATTACTGTTACTTATTTATGGGGTATTGTGCCGTGTTGCCCTGCCTCCTGTTTTAGGCAAAGTTTCAAATAGCTTTACAGTGTACAATTGTAATTTGTTCGTAAAAAAATTGATATATAGAATTTTTAGCCAGTGTGGTTATATGTCCGTAGTATAATTATTACTTCCCTTATTGTTACAAGGTCATTTATTTTGTTATTTAATTTTTCTTTTTTTGTGGCTTCATAGTTCCTATAATCTATATAAGGTGACCGATCACTCAACAAGCCACCATTTTTTTTGTTGTTTCAACACAAAGTCGTATTTGCATATATTTGAACTTTATGGTTTCAAGTTTATATTATAATTATTTTAGTTTAAATAAGACTTTAATATGTCAAAGTTTGAGCCAGTGTAGTTATTTATTCGTTGTGTATTGTCATACAAAAAGAATAAATATTTTTATTGGAAAATGTAGGTATATATGTATATACATATTGTTTGGGGACAATTGTACCGTGGGTACAATTGTACCACAATTTTTTCTCACAAAATTTCAATATTTTGTCTTCTCTTTTTCTTATGTTTAAAACCTGCTATGGAATTAATATATATTTTTATTGTCATTTTATTACATTACAATAGTTGAGGTTCTTGTTAACACTTCAACTGACGAATTCTATAAGTTTTCTTGTGGTCAGATAAATTGTGTATTACGTTCAATGTAATTTAAATTTTGAATAGTCATTTAATAAAGCAACAAAAAAACAGTTTTTCCTCACCGAAATTATTTAAATTAAAGAACTTTATCCATAAATTCGGTGTTTTAATTTGAATTCCGCTACTGGTACAACTAACCCTGGGGTAGGGGTCAGTTGTAGCATTTCCCCCGACCTGTTCATTCGCTTATAGCTTAATTTCTATAAGATTTAGAAAAATCATAGAATAAGAATTTGGTAGACATCTAAATTATCTGCCGTTGAGTATGAGCATTTTTTTCATAATCATTATACCTAAGATGTAGAAAATGGTAAAAGCCAAATTGGTACTATTGTCCCCCTTCTCCCCTACCTAAAAATATTATTTTACAAATAATAACTTGTCTATCTGAAGCAATAATTGTCTTTAGAACCTTTAGGTGAGTTCTGGCGTCATGAAATTTGGGCAGCTTCCAGAAACTATTTTCAGCGCAGTCACTTAGCGCTTTAGCCCAAACACGACAATTACAACAAGGAATATTCACTATATGAAATTCCAAATTTTTTCCAAGTTTTTCAATTAGATAAAAGATCTCGAAAAAGAGTCTTGATGCTCGTGTGGAACCGGTTGGTAAATACGTTCCACGGGTCGCCACGTCCAACGTCCAGTGGACGATCATTACGCTCACGCTATATTATTGTTTGTCCACATTTTGGGTGAAACAGGGTTGTAAAATTAATGTCATCATAAGTTGTCATTACCGTTTTTACTATGATATCCAAATACGTCATTTTTTATTTTCTTGCAGTCATGGCGTTCATCCTTTCTTTCTTGTTAAACCTGCTCATCTTCCTGCTAACCGCAATCCTCGTTGGCTATGTCTACTTCACCTGGCATTTCGGCTATTGGAAGAAGAAAAACATCCAGTTTATCCCACCCGTGCCAGTTCTAGGCAACTTCGGCAGTTGGGCCATGCTGAGGACAGACATCGGAGGCATGTTTAGAGAAATCTACCAAAAAGCAAAAGGCAACGACTCGGGGATAGTCGGAATCTGGGTCTTCAGAAAGCCAGCCTTGGTTGTGACAAGTCCAGAAATGATTAAAGCCATCTTGGTGAAAGATTTCAATCACTTTGCAGACAGAAGCGGGCAAGCTGATAGAGAATATGACCCCCTAGGAGCTGATAATCTTTTCTTCGGCAAAAATCCGCACTGGAAATTAATGAGGGTTAAACTGACACATCTCTTCTCTTCTGCAAAGATGAAGAACATGTTTGGACTGATGAATGAAATCGGTAAAGATCTGGAGACTTGTATAGCGGAACATGGGTCGGATCCTGTCGAAGTAAGAGATACTTGTGCAAGGTTTACTACTGAGGTTATTGCCACAACTGCCTATGGACTGAAAGCTAATGCTCTGCTGGATAGGCAAGCTCCATTCAATGTCTTCAGAAAGAAGCTCTTGGACTTCAGATGGTTCAGGTCTATCGAGTTCATGTCAATTTTCTTCATGCAGGGATTCGCTAAATGGATGAAGTAAGTAGTTGTTTTATTTAATTTATAGTGTATTGTTTATTTTCATGATCATCCAGTAATATTGTTATTATTTGTTCTTTATGTAATAATTCTATTGCCCATCTTAAATTTTATTCAATCGAACTTTGGAAAATGTGTTGTACTCCTTAGAGAAGATTAATTGGTTACGCCCTTTACACATTAAACCACTCTCATTTACGCATACTAACCACTGTGCATGGGAAGGTATTGTTGCATTCCTCTAATCCTAAAATCCTGGTCCTCTGTGTACCTCTCGCCGAATTAAAACCACCGCTGAACCGCTCTGATCATCCAGCTGCGATAAAAACGCAGAAACCATTTTGTGTTTGCCGTGCCACCAATAATCTAAAATACGCTTTAATCTGCCGCACAATCCGCGATATCGGCTGTGAAACCAGAACCAGTACTGATAAGATATTGTGCTACAAAATACCCGATGAGTCCTTTCCACTTTCCTGTGCGACATATTCTCCTTGGTGTAATGGTTTGTTCAAACACTCATTTCAACATCAAATGGTCCTTCAGTATACATAATTACACACCATTAATAGTCATTGAACTTCCGATTCGATAGCCTTAATTTTTTATCACTCAACGAATCATATTTTCTGGACAGTCCAAACGGCCAACTGAAATCATCTGGTAAGGTCGGACTGATCACGAACTTTAATATTTTATACATGGCCAGTTGTTTAACCCACAGAGCACAGAATCTAAACTTAGGTGGAAGGATTTTACAAGTCAACCTAGGGGGTTATCTTGTTTGTAGTCTTAACGCATGATAAGTTCAAAAATGACAATTGTTTGGAGGAATAGAGCCCTAGGTTTTATGCCCATAAAAATTACGCCCGTAAATTATAAGAACAGAATATTTCTAATGAGTTAGCGAAAATTATTCTAAATGTTTAGCATGAAGGAATGTAAAAGTGATAAACCAGACCTAAAACAATATTATAAAACGTGATAGTAACACAAAATAAAATAGAAACTAAAATAATACTACAAGACTTATAAGACAAATCACCAAAACTATACATTACCTACGCTATAATAATTTGTAGGATTCAGCACAGAGCTGGTATTTTGAGTCAGTACCTACCTACCCCGAAACTTCCCTGATCATGCATCCTAATGCTTAGTGAGTGTGTCTGATAATTGGTTGTGTATGTGTTGCATAAATACGTTTTATCATGTGTTTCTCGTCGGTACATGGATGGTTTAATAGTGGCGACGGTGGGAGGGCTGTCAATTAAGTATTTAATGATTGTGTATGTGATACAAGCAGGTCTGAAATAATTATCCTATCAGACAGCATAATTAGATGCAATTGATTCATCAACCAGTTGTAATTTTTGCACCACACATTGTCCCACTAACCAAAGATATTATTGTAATTAGATGTTTGTTGCAGAGACAGGTACAATGAACCATGAAATAATTGAATTACTCCTGACCAGGTGCAAGGTGTTTGAGCCGGAACTGGCCGACTGGATGAGGACCGTCTTTTGGAAAACTGTGACGGAAAGGGAGAGAACCAAGGAAGTCAGGAATGACCTCATTGGAACCCTCATCGCGCTCAAAAACCAGACCCAAGAGAGTGATGAAATCAGTAAGTGCCAAGTTACTGGTTGTAATCAATCGTTTGTATTAGATGATTTAGCAAATAAAAATTACGGACCACCAAGTGATTCTAGACATATCAGATGTTGGCCTGCTTACCACACAAGTCTAAATAGGAAGATTCTCCCGTTAAGAAGAAGCTGCAAGCCAAAAATGTATATATTCTTGGTATACCTTATTTTGTAGGTAATAGGCATTAAAATCGCTTGACAAACGGAGTCTAGAAACGTTCGATTTCAAGCACAAAACTGGTTTTTATTTATTTTGTATACAATTTTATAAGAAAGCAAAAAAGTTAATCAAGTGAAACTGTCACAGATAATTTAAGATTGCAGTTAACTGCAATAATGTATTTTTTTTAAGTTGTTTCTTTTACGCGTTCATATGTTTATATTTTTTATTGAGTAATTTGTTTTTTTTATTTGTATTCTAATCAAAGAAAACGATAGAAAAACCTTCAATTTATCTAAAGCATATTTTTTGGTATCCATAATGTAGGTACACCTAGCATTAAGCTTCGCCTTAAGAAAGTCAAAAATTCTATAATCTTTATCAGACACCAAAGCATTGGTATTTGCAAAAACCGAAATAATATTTCGGGGCGGAGAGGAATGAAGTAAGTTGGAACGGGGAACACGCCGCGTGCGCTGGTCAACCCAGTTCGAAATCAGAGCAGCGATGAAATTCACTAAATGGTACCCATGAGTAAGGTTTGAACATGAAACGCTTAATAATGAGCGTCTTTCAAATAAAGTTTATTAAGTTGAGTATGCATTTTTTAGGTAAATTTCGATAGAAGAATTGCAGAAGGAGCTCATGATTTTATGAGATTTATATGAGATTATCAGATTTCTATCAAACTTGTTTGATAAATTATCGATACTATCAACTACACTGCTAGACGGTAGGCATTACCTTATGACTCGTAACCGACGTGTTCTTCATTGACAGATGTCAAAACAATACGGTATTTATTATCATAATATCTGATCATAATTATATCTGAATATATTGGCAAGATAAATAAAATATCGGTCATTTTCAATATTTATTATTATTTTTTGCAAAAAAGTTACATAAAACAAATAATTATGTAATGTAAAAAGCATAAGATTCAATTTTTTATATAAAGGCCATCATTTATTATTTTATCACTTATAAAATAATTTACATAATAATTTTCTAGATGTCATTACAAAACAAATCAATAATATAATCGTTCCCAATCAGCGCGGCTTTATCACAGATAGAAACACTTTAAGTAACTTAATCATTTATGAAAATTATATAACTGATTCCTTTATCCACAAGCATCGGGTGGATTCGATATACTCGTACACTGATTTTTCCAAAGCTTTTGATGTAGTTAGGAGACATATTCTTGTGTATAAACTAAGCCTTTTGGGCATTAAAGAAACCTCATTGATCTGGATTAACAGTTATCTTAGTAAAAGAAAGCTTTGTGTTAAAATAAATTCTGTAGAATCTTACATCTTCGAATCCATATGTGAAGTTTCCCAAGGATCTCACCTCGGACCAACTCTGTTTTTATTATTTATAAATGACATTGTTGGTGTATTTAAAGATGTACAAGTTCTGCTCTTCGCTGATGATTTTAAAATATATAGAATGATACGTACTATAGAGGATTGCCATATTTTGCAATCTAATTTGGATAAATTGTACATTGTATTATTGATGTGTGATCAACTAATTATTTCTTAATATTCAAAAGTGCCAAGTTATTCGTTTTCGTAAAATCCAAAGTCATGTTACTTATGAATACTCTTTAAATAATGTACTATTGGCATCAGTCGCTCAGATCAGCGACTTGGGGGTTATATTTGATGAAAAGTTAACATTTACTCTGCATGTAAATGATATAATAATGTTTGGTTTCATATGCAGAACAGCGAGTGGTTTCAAGTCACTTGAATGTTTGAAAACATTGTACACTTCTTTAGTAAGAAGCCAGGTAGAGTATAATTCGCCTATTTGATCCCCATTGTATAAAACGCTTTCTGAAAATATAGAAAGGGTACAGCACATATTTTTAAGATTTATTAACTTTAAACTGAATATTCCAATTCAAAATATTAACTATGTCCTTTTGATGAAACAACTTAACAATAACGCTTTCAGATAAGCGGATCATCTCTGAACTTGTAATATTAAATAAAATTATTAATAATTGCATTGACAACCCTGAAATTATCGCCAAAATAAAATTTTACGTACCGACCAGAAATTTAAGGCAAAGTGCTACCGTTTTCTTTGCCAATTTTAAAACCAACTATGAAGCTCATACACCTATAAATATACTACATCATTTTGGCAATATATTTGGGAATATTTTAGACATGTTTAAAGATACCGTATTAGTTATAAAACGATATATTTTTAATCACTTTACTGAGATGTATGAATTCACGACTCCGTAGTGAATACACTTTTATTTTTATATTTCTGTCTTTCTTGATACATATTTTGCTTTCCATAATCCACACTATTAATTTTAATTTACTTCATCATAAAACATTATTTATTGTACACTATGTACCTAATACAACTGTATTACTTGTTACCTATTTTTGTAAAAGCCCATTAGGGCGTATTCATTTTTGGGAAATCGACAGTTTACATTTAATCAGTTTTGTACTTATGTACAAATTACATTTTACCACATAATACTTATGTATTATGTGGCAAAATAAAACCAATTATGGATTTCCTCCTTGTGACTGGGACAGCATAATATGGCCGGCATAGTCCAGTGGTAACGCATTGGACTGCCATTCCGAAGGTCGCGGGTTCGAACCCGGCGTGCGCAAATAAATTTTATTTGATTAATGATTAATTTGTGTTATTTCACAATTAATTAATTAAAATAATATATAGTATATTTGCGGCACGTTCCAGAGTGGAAGATACTACCAGTATCGCCCTGGTGTAAGACCACCATTCAGAATTGAAACGTTGCTCCAAATGGCTTTAGCCGTGTTTAGTGACTAGATCTGAATAGCCAGGTACTTCCCCACCTTCCTCTTTCCCTTCCCCACTTACCTTCAGCCTCACAACATCCCCCAATTGGGGATGCCATAGTCTCACTGGCTCCAGACGGGAGCAGTTGGGACTCTTGTGAGGTATTCACTATAAAAAAAAAAATAAAAAAAATGGATATTTAAATTTGTGAGAAAGAAATATGAATTAAAAAAATTATATAAAACAAAAGATTATATAAAACGAAAAATTTACAAAACAATACATTTACAGCCATGGAGAGAGGTGGTAGATATAAATCAAATAACAATTGAGATATAAACAATAGAGACATAAACATTATTCACAAACCATCAGAGAAATATTCTTTTATGGACCTCTTGTATTTGGTAAGTTCGCAACTGAAAATATCAACCTTAGATAATACGCTATTGTAATTATTGCATAGTCTGTTCAGGCAAGAATTCTGCTTAGAGGTCGTTTTGCTTTGATCAACCCTGAACAAGACACAAGAGCGTGTTGAACGCGCAGGTACATTGAATGAAATCTTGTTTAGCAACTCTGGGCATTGAATATTATTGTTAACTTCTTTATACAGGAATAATGCATCCTTATGATGCCTCCGTACACTCAAGTATGAAGCTGCCTCTGCATAATTATTAAATCTTACAAATGACTTGTAACAATAACATTAATATAAAAAACTAAAAAAAATATTCAATCAACTAGCATTTCGTTGAAATCTAAACGACGCTTTCCTAATTGACGTTCTTTACATACTATTGCGTCTAAGATATATGAAGGATCACGAACATTCATAGACCTTGTGACTCGAGGATCGATAAGCTCGGGAAGAATGCAATCCATATAAAAATTGGTTAATTTAATAAGCATTTTTTCTTCCCAGAACTTGTCATCTCGAAGTATACGCTCAACTTTTAGAGGGAAGTGTGAGCCAGTCCAGACGGTAAAAATGCAATGACTTTTATTACTAATGTGTAATTGGCCCTGCACCTGGAAATACCAATCGTGATTTTGGTTTACGCGATATTTTTCGTTGTCTAATTTCTAAAACGTCATTTTTTTTTTCAATTGCATCTCCAATAGACATACTCTTTGCAGAAGATGGGCATTTAATTTCGACGATACAGTTATTACCGGACAGACCATCAGGTGTAGCTCCAAAAAAACAATGTTCAGGGTCTATAAATAAGCCACTCTGTTCAATAGTTATGGACTCTTGTTCACATAACTGCCGAATTGCGATTGACTCATTTATTTTCCCATATTTAATTGATTCAATATTTTGCAAAGAACGTCCATATAGTAAAGTTTTAACTAATGGCGCACAACTAATCATTCTTCTCTTACAAATCTTAACAAACCACGACGCTGTTAAAAGATTTCGACGCCTTTCCAACCATTCACCACTATCAGACTGTAAAATGGTTTCCCTTTCAATTCGCCGACGTTCTGGGGAAGAACATTGCAAATCTTTGAAAAACTGCCTTTTTGCAGCATCAAATGATATATTATCCATATCCGGCTTTTGACATGCATCACCATATTCGGAATCTGGTTTTAAAGAATTTAGTGATTTATTATTTTTCTTTTGTTTTGTACTTATAATTTTGGTTACTAAGTTTTCTACGTTTATTTGCTTCAAAACTTTTCAAGACATTTCGCGGGCTGCTATCAAAAACCGTTTTATGGAGAACATAATGTGGCCGTTTTGTAACGCAACAACAGATGCTGCGCACCTCCCAGTATAAGACTGTTTTGTTGATAAATTTATTCTTTTCCCACCTACCATTTTGGCGACAACGCTGTTATATGATTCCGCAATATTGCTATCAACGTTATATATTAAGCTGCGGGAATTTGAAGCTAAATGCGAACAAAGTTGGGAGAGTTTAGAAAATAAGTTGCACAATTTTAAATCTTGAATGTAGTTTTTCTCATCCACATCCTTACAGTAATAGTCGTCACAGGTAGCGTGGTCGCCAAACACATGTTTAATGCTATTTAGAATATCTTTATTTAAATTCCCGACTTCTCCGACTTGGTATCCATCAAAAAATTTTCTGAAATCCTATATTTAATAGCAGATGTGATTGATCTACGCAAGCGGAGTAATCTTTCACTAATAATTTTGCGTAATCGTATAGGGTACTGGGTATCTAATGAAAGTAAATTGATTTTAGTTATATAATTAAAAAAAATAAAAAAAAAAAAAAAAAAAACTGAAACTTTCCTAGTTGGACAGGCAAAGCATCCAATATGTAATATGTACTTTCTTTTGATAAATAAATAAATAAATAAAATAAAATAAATAAATAAATAAATTACGCAGAAGGTGATTCCGACATTCGATTTTCTCTACGGTTATATTTGTCGAGCTTCTAATATTTTCTTATATGTACTACAATCGCCATCTGCTATTAACTTGGAATATATCAATCCGTGTGTGGCTAATGAGCTTTTAAATCCTTCAACAATTATTTCGGATTCCATGCCGCTTGAAGAGCCTACGTAATTCGTATAGCACTTATGTTCGGGTGGGGTCACGCTTTTATTTGAGGCCCGAGTGCAAGTCATACAAAACTTATTCTTGACACCCATATACAAAACTTTCTTTGTCCTATATCGAATAATTACAGCTGCGCCAGATAAAGCAGCATATTTTGTCTTATAAGATCTTTTAGACCAACACCCATCTGCCACAACTGTAATCATTGGGACCCCATCCCTGTTAACATCACCGGCAATTTGGGCTAAAGTAGCCTCCTCTTTGGCGGCTTCTGCCATCGTCTTAACCTTAGTACGGTCCCACCATTCACACGCCCTTTCATGTGATTTGCTGTACTATCTGTTACTCATACAAGGGATCCCTGCTACTGCCGTTAGTTCTTTTAGGTTAGAATAGCCAGATCCAATACTTATAATTCCAGAAACCATTGAATCAGTAACATTCATATCATCTTTCACGTCTTCGCAGGTAAAAATACTAAATTTGTTCGTGCACATATTACAAATAAATGTCAATACTGAATTAAATCCTGATTGCTTCTCTTCAACTATCTCCAAGTTAGATAATGTACACTCATAAAGAGAGTCGTGCTGCGAAATTTTGTTTAATTGATTTAAAAAAAAATTATATCTACTATTCTTCTTCCTTCCAGAATAACGGGTTTCTTCTTTTCCTGTGTAAACAAAACTTTTACTTTATTTACGTCAATTGAAAATAATATGTATTTGAAATTCTTTTTACGACTTCAATACGTTCAGAAAAAAATTATATGTTTAAAACAGTTATTACTTTTTCAGAATTTTTCACAGGCGACATCGGTTCTTCCGACATCGGATTATTGATATTTTCAGTATTTTCCTGATGAAATAAAAACAATATTAGAAAAATTATATTCATTCACTTTTCAATTAATTTTTTGCATTAGACGAGTATATACAAGTGTATAAATTACCTGTTGTAATATAGGTAGAGATGGTATATCGCTAAGTCTAGAAGCAAGCATTAATTGCACCTTTTTTCTGTGTTCTTTATTCTGCCTCTTGATTTTTTTCACCCTGCTTACTAGCGAATACCTGTTCTTCTTTTCTTTGTTGCCCATTCTAAATAATTAGTAACCTCTGGAAAAAAGATTTAAGGATTATATAGGTCGGTTTTTGTATTTATTTCCAGATGATGAACGTACCTACATGTTAGAAGTAACGACGCGCTCTGTCAAACTAATCATTTGATACGATTAAAATCCGTGATGTCGAAACATATCAAAAAAGTTTAACTGTCGTGTTAATCAAAAGCGATTTTATTAGTGACAGTGTTATCCACTAACTCCATTTTGTTCTTACCTAGTTAATCCAAAAAAGGTTATAACCTGTGTTTTTTTTCAAACTAACTACCTACCACACCTATAAATCGACGGCATAATCTTGGTTATAAATTTGAGAATGTTGTCTATTTATTTGGGGATTCCGTATCAGTAATGAAACGAACTCTTCACAAACACTTGAATTATTGAAATATAAGAGAATACCACTCCTTAATAAAAAACTCATTTTATTTTACCATAATCTTTTAGATAAATTATTGTCACAACTAATATAACTGTATAATTAGAAATTTATGCAAAAGCACAGTAGTGTGTGAATAAATAAAACTAGGAATACGATTCTAGTGAAGGGGCACTCTCTAATATTCTGTGCCGCTGGTTGTCAGCCAGATGGCCAAGTATTGCATAAAACGAGATTTATAGTAAAAAAGTCAACTTGGGCTAGAAATGATACATAATAACATAACGACTAACGTTTAGTGTGATCTCTTTTCTTATGTGCCTACACATGTACGTATTTATTTTTTGAAAAATGAAACGTACTCTCACGTCGAACTCACCTCGGTTACTGAAGATAAATAACTAGCGTTGTGATTTATATAATGCGGTGATACAAGGAACAATATCTTAGTATTAAAAAACTGTTTTTATTTATTTAAGCATTGTTTTAATGGTTTTCAAAATAATTTTATTTTCTCATCGTTTAGACGACATTGACGTGGTGATAATGTATTTATTTAAAATTCTTCTGTATTTAGAATTAAAGGATATAATCGAACTTAAAGCTATTTTTAGAGGTTCTGTAAATATTTCTTTGCGCAATTGTTTTAAACATTTTAAAGCGTTTTGTTTTCTCATTGTTTAGAAGAATAAATTATCTGTTCAAAACATATTATTATTTTCTTATAAACAATATGGAAATTTGCTAAAAACTGCGTCAAAAACCTCAATTATGCTGCGATTGCGGTAACATCCCCTTAGCCCCTCACAGGAGTCCCTGAGGAAAATAATTCCCTTCAGGGCTATATCATCTTTGGAGATGCTGTGTGGAGGGTATTTTTGGGCAAAAGGGGAGAAAGTTACGAATCTATTCCTCCCACTACGGTGCAAGATGATGATTTCCCTGAGAGGTCAAAAGGTCTCCCTTAACCTTTCCCTTACTGTGCTAAAAAAATACACGCGTTACGGTGCTGTGTAGTCAATACACATCTCAAAATAAGCGATTTAATATCGGAAAAATATGAATATTCATAGCTAATCGATTATTTTTATTATATTTTATATCGAAAGTGATAATAATTGTAATTTAATTGCTGAAAACATGAAAAAACCATTGGCAGATGCTAAAGAAACGTGCGAGGGGTCCACATCTAACGACGGTTCGCGGCCAACTGGCTAACACAAACACAGCTGTGCGGTCGTAGGTATCGATGGACTAAATGAAAAGACAAATGCAGACGTGTGGATGTCTCATGTTCCTGCATAACGAATTAATGCGGGACATCAATAGCGTATCATTTCCTCGCACACTCTTCGCGTATTTAGTATCACACGGTTGATTGTATTGGTGTATTTGTTCCCGATTTTTAACAAAAAACTCTGATTTTTAATTGAATTTGAAAACTATGTAATATATTATTTTTTAATTCAGTGCATAAATGTATAACGGAGGAATACCTTAAATCTGAGCCCAGAATTTATTATATTTATAGAGTTATTAAAGTTATTAGAAGCAATGTGTAGTAAATACACACCACAGATGAGGAAAGGTTAACTAGTCTTTCCCGATCCGGCCTGCCATACAGTTGGTGAGCTGACGCATCTGTCGCCAAGACCGGATAAACCGCACCCCATGAACCCGGGTACCCCTGCTAAATCACCAAACGCAGCGAACCGCTTAGGTTGTCTTATGGCAGAGGTGTTGGTTCTTCAATAAACAGTTGATCATCTATTCCCGGGTTACGAATAATCTGACAATGTGACAATTTTTGAATTCCTCCAATTTCATAAGAAGAAGAAAATAAGCGGAAGATGTTGCTTGTATAATGAAGGAGAACTCAGCTAGGAGAGGAATCAAAACCTTGACACCGGGTTGGAAAGCATATGCATTTGTAAAATCAGCCACTAAACGGTCAAAAACTGTTGCTGTTATCTGGTTCTGACGTTAGAGACGGATTACACGGAGAAAACTTACTCATATAAAATAATATTAATTTATTAAAAATCTAGTAAAATTATTCGTTTTCCTGTTAAAAACGGGAAAGCAACGTATTGAGAAAATTCCTAACAAATTATCAGTTAAAAGCGAATGTTTTATATGTGTTCATACAAATACTGATATTGTCGCATTCCGTCATGATATTTATTAGGAAAAGAATACGTGTTCTCTATATATCATTTGATATCAATGTATGTTTCCAGGATTCGAAGGAGACAGTTTGGTGGCCCAGTCCGCCGTCTTCTTCACGGCTGGCAACGAGACCTCCAGCACCACCATGTCCCTTCTGCTGTACCACTTGGCGCTGTACCCAGACATTCAGGTAAATATACCTGCTTCTTGTACACATCAGCAAGGGTTTTCTCACCTATCAAAGTCCTTTGCTATGCCCGATTCCCACCATTGTAACATACTCAAGTTCGTTTATCAGCTTGTTACCGTATCACCGATTTCAGCTCGTGACTTTTAAGTATGATAGAGTGCCAAGTTTGAAAAATTCAACATTATTTATGTTGTTTAGTCCACACGGAGAACATGAGTGTTGTCAGTTTATTAAAATACCGTAAAAACGGGATAGCAGGCTGTTTCCTAATAAAATGTTAGTAGTTTTTTTTAATATATCGGAACATATATGCGTTTACCCTGTTAATATATAATGACAAAATGCAAAAATATAATGATTTTTATGTGTTCCGATGTCGCGTTAAGTTTTTTACTAAAAGATCAACATGAAACAATCAATTCAACCGTTAAGGCCCAGCAGTCCCGTTTTTAACAAGATTGCGAATAATTTGAAGAGATTCTTAATAAATTAGCAATATTTTATATCAGTTACTTTTCTCCGTGCAAAACAATTTTTTATCAAACGATCACATAACTAATAACATATATCTTCAACATTCTATTTTCAGGAGAAACTTGCAACTGAAATAATTGAAACATTGAACAAGTCGGGCGGAGAAGTGACCTATGAGAATCTCCAAGAGATGGCTTACCTAGAGATGTGCGTCAAAGGTTAGTAGATGGTCGTTATTTTCATACTTAAGTATTACATGAAAATCTCCAAGAGATGGCTTACCTAGAGAGCGTCAAAGGTTAGTAAATGTTCTTTCTTTTCATACTTAAATATTACATCAAAATCTCCAAGAGATGGCTTACTTAGAAATGTGCGTCAAAGGTTAGTAGATATTCTTTATTTTCATACTTATATATTACATGAAAATCTCCCAAGGGATGGCTTACCTAGAGATGTGCGTCAAAGGTTTGTAGATGTTCTTTATTTTCATAATTAAATATTACATGAAAATCTGCAAGAGATGGCTTACCTAGAGATGTGCGTCACATGTTCTTTATTTTCATACTTAAATATTACATGAAAATCTCCAAAAGATGGCTTACTTTCATATGTGCGTCAAAGGTTAGTAGATGTTCTTTATTTTCATACATATTACATGAAAATCTCCAAAAGATGGCTTACTTTCATATGTGCATCAAAGGTTAGTAGATGTTCTTTATTTTCATACTTAAATATTACATGAAAATCTCCAAGAGATGGCTTACCTACATATGTGCGTCAAAGGTTAGTAGATGTTCTTTATTTAAATATTACATATATTTAAGTAGCAACTTTACAAAAATCAATTAATGTAATATAGGTTTTAGTATTTTTTTTTTTTTTAACAAATAGAGATGGTGAAATCCTCACCGGGAAATTCCGTGCTGAGGATTTCATTTAAATCTTATTAAAATTTAGTATGGATAAAGTGAAATAATTATAAATATGTTATATAGTGTTTTTATCTGAAAAAAAAAATATATATTGGTGTTTTTAGTTCAGTTGAGTGGTTTCGGTTTCAGACTGTATTTGGTATCAGTATGTCTAAATAGTATAAAATAATCTAAGTCTGATTGTGCGCTTAGTTCTTCTAAACTACGAAACAGTTTTTAATGGGGTTTTCACTATCATTTAGAGAATTTTTTCCGAAAGGTTTGTATATATAAAACATGCATATTATATTTATAGAAAGTAAAGAAAAGTCGACGTATTGTAATCAAGTCAAAACGTATATATTTTCAGGCACTTACATCGCTAACGCTCGCTAAACCTCATGAGATATATCAAAATAATGTACTACGGAAATGTATATCTTAAAAAGGCCTCGAGGAAAACCCCCAGCAATACACAGGATACACATCAGCTAGTAAACTACAAAATATAAACTGTCGATTTCCTGAAAATAAATAAACAAATAAATATTGGCAGGTTATTCGTAACCAGGGAATGTTTGTTTTCCTTTCAAAATAAAGTGTATGTACATACTTGATACGTGTATCAATGCGAATGACGTAAGTATTGTCTGCCAATACAGAGCTGTGTTCTCTGACCAGTTTTCTTAGTTATTTAATCACTATATATTTTTGCAGAGATTCTTCGTCTATTCCCCCCTTTGCCGTTCCTGGACCGCGAGTGCACGATGCCATACCGCGTGCCCGGCACGGATCTGACCATCGAGCGCGGCACCTACGTCTACGTGCCCGTCATGGGCATACAGACCGACGCACGCTACTTCCCCGACCCGTTCGCCTTCCGCCCCGAGAGGTTCCACAAGGAGAACGGGGACGAGATTACACCGTTCACATACTTTCCGTTTGGGGAGGGACCGAGGAATTGCATAGGTTTGTCAAATTTATACACTTTTTAACCTTTATTATGCAGCATGTGTTTCTGTAATATTATTGTGAAAACTAGGAACTAGCTGGGAAAACTAAACTGGGTGAATAAGAAAAATTAATGGAACTCAAATGCCAGCCTCCTCGATTCACACATAAAAATACACAATTTGTATAAACATACATAATTTGTATAAAAATACACAATTTGTGTAAAAATACAAAATTTGTTTAAACATACACAATTTGTATAAAAATACACAATTTGTATAAAAATACACAATTTATATAAACATACAAAATTTGTATAAAAATACACAATTTGTATAAAAATACTATGAATTTACATATGAACTCTATGCAGATGCTTTGTAGGAAATATAAACGTTTAAGGTTAGGCTGTAAGTTTTTATTGTATAAAAGGTATCCGGGGGTAAAATGCACTAACTTATTTGTACGTGATTATACAAATAAAAAATTTAATAACTTTTTCGTATTTCCAACATTATAAGGTAGTTTTCAGGTAAATAGGTTGAATTCTTTGTATGGAAAAATAAATATTCTTCTACGGAAAAATATTTTTGCGTGAAAAATAAACAAAGGAATTTTGCAAAAAGTTATTATAGTTAGTTATACTTACCTCACAAAGTTTGTGCACTTTACCCCCGGATAATCTGTTTATTAAATACATACTGGAATTCTACAAAGCTAAAACTGGTTTTCAAACTCCACCTAATTACCTAGAGACATAATTAATACAAATAATGTATGTATATATATTTCCGCAACCACCCAATAAATCAATATTATTTATAGTATTTCTTGAGCTGATATAAATGTGATGTTAATGTCATTTTTGAGAGCTAGCCCTGTTGAAAAATGCATTGTCTGTATTAGAAAAAACTGCGACAACATTTCACTTAGAACATTTCCAGGAATACAGACAAGTCTATAAGCTGCATTTCCTGTTTGAAATTAAAAGTTGGATTTCTGGAGATCAGGAAAACAACTATCAGAAAAAACGTAACAAAATTTTAAATAAGTTAAAAAAATCTTTTTGTTTTTGATGAAGGATGGATGAACACCATTACTAGGTACTATTTTTTGCATCCAGATTTTATATGTTGAAAAACAATATCCTTTATTTAATCTTCACGCACTTAAGATTACCAGAGATGATTAATTAAAAATAGTTTTGTTTCCAATTGACCAGCTCATCGCAGTCTAAAGGCGAAGGCATTCAATAATACCCAATCACACCTACCAGTCAATAATATGACCCAATCCAGATGCCATTAATTCATTCAGTTGAATTCGTTCTGATATCCCAAGCATGGTGGGCGAAGGACAGACTAAAAATGTACACCAATGTCATGTTAAATAATTCTAGGCGAAAGATACGGAATGCTGCAGACCCGCCTGGGCCTCATCAGGGTCCTGAGAAGGTTCCGGGTGGAGAAGTGCTCCAAGACCCAGGAACCCATTGTCTGGCAGGCGCTCTCGCTATCCCCCACGGCCAAGGACGGTATCTTCTTGAAGTTCGTGGAGAGGAACCAAGGAAAACAATAAAGAAAGATGATTGTCATGGCTTTTTGCAAGGATCCATTGTGGGACCAATTCTGAAATAACATTTATCGAAACTTAAACGAAAATTTGAAAGAGAAAAATCAGAAAAAACATCACATATAGGACTTGAACCCTAATATCGTCTTAAATAATTAAATATTACAATTTGAGGTTTTACTCATTAAGTTTTCCCAAAAATAAATAACAGTTAATCCATAATTCTATTAAATACCTGGTTATATGTAATTATTATGAAACTCTTTGTGTATTATATTAGTATATATCTTTCTGGGGACCCAAGAAAAATAGAAAACAGGAATAGAATATTTGTGGTGTTACACAGGGATCAACGAAGGGACCGATTTTAAAATAACATTTAGATACGAATCAGGTTCAGGTTTCAGGTTCTACGCCATTATAATGAAACAATGTGTTTGTTATATACTTTTTTACAAGGTATCTATCTTTCTGATGTTTTCGGAGAAAATACAAGGAAAACAGTAACGGAATGCAATGTTATTGATGGCGTTATGCAGGGACCAACAACACAAAAACAACAACTTCAAACTTCTACCAATGTTTTCCATAAGATTCTTCTCTGAATTTTCGCGTGAAACATCATTCATACTATTATTATTAGTCTTTGTTTGTTACATATTTTATTGATAAAAAAAATGATAATAGTTTGATTGCCTTATGTTTGTTGTTTTGTTCATTCCAATAAGAATGAGTGAATAAATGCAAACTTCCTTATCTGAAACATTATCTTGCCATTAGCTTTGTTTAGACAATCTTATCAAAGTATATCATACACATTCCCAATTAGCAAATAAATAATTAAACAGTTAAAAGAGCAAAATATAGAGTATGATGTCATCTGTGACTACAATAATATTTTCGAACATATTTATTAGTGAAGAAGATAATACTAATTAATCTAAATGATCCATCACAGAATAACAAAAAGAAAATTAAAAAGATAACGGTCGTAATGTGAAAAAAACATTTAGATTTGAAAGGAAATAATTTAAAATTTGTCCCTGAACTTTAACCTTATCGCCATCTGCGAAAGGCGTGCGTGATTCCGCCTGTTTAAAATAAAGCCAGAATCTTAACCCCTCCAGAATTTGAGGGTCATATATGACCGGGCGTCCTTATTTTATAAAAGTATTTTTATCTTTTTTTCTCTCATTCGGAAATACATAATTTTTTGAAGTTAGAAAGATAAATAATTATTCTTTTCATTTTACTACTGGAATCCATTAATAAAATCCTAAAAATGGTCAAAATGAACTATTCATATTTTACGCCGCTATCGTAACAATCGGTTTAACTTTAAAAACATTTCTTATTTTTTTATTATATGAACGAGATAAAAGTGAAGGTACAGTTTTCCTACAAATTTCCCAAACAAAACGAATGTGTTTTCGAAATATCGAGTTCTAACTAATAACTAATATTTTGACTTTACATCATTACTATAAAAAAATATATAAACATTTTCTTTGGAGAATTGGATTAAATATATATGTGCTTCCAAACCAAATAATTCAATATTTTTTAATTTCTACTATAAATTGTGATTTGCCAATATAGTCTTTACAAACACCTCACCGTCTTCATATTTGACCTGATGGTGGGCACTGCAAGAAGACCCGGCATTCTCAATTTCTACCGATTTATAACAAGTTTCTCGCTAACTCCTTAAGTCTTGAAGTTCCGAAAAAAAAAGTTAATTTTGAAGACAATATCCATACATTTGTTTTGCCGAAACGTTAATTATTTGAAATTCCCTCAATAGATAAAATCATAAAGTAATCTCTGAAAATTATTTAAAACACATTTTTTTCTGTTATTTAATATGTTAGGCATGAAAAAATTCAGTGTATGTTTGAATGCAACTAAAGAATTTGTCGAGAGATTTTTGCTGTACTTCAAATGAGTCGTGTTTTATTAAATATTTTCACAGCAGTCGCTTACGTCTGTACATTCCAATCGTTTTAAATATTAGCCCGCTCTCTCTAACATTCGGATTTACATAAGTCCATTTCAAACAATCGTGATTCGCCACTCAGACGGCATGCTTATTGGACCTGTGCTAGTATTTTCGACATTTAAAATTACGTGATTAAAAAAGAGAAAAAAAGAGAAGTATTCAATGAAACGAAATTCAGTGTAATATTATTAATGCTTTGTTTATTTCCACTAACATTCAGCTGCACAACATTTCGGTTTCACCTTAAAATTAAAATGTAAAAATATTTAGTACATAAGTAATTTGGATGGAATATTAATAAAAATATAATTTATAAGTACACAGTATGAGAATTGTTATTTGCATTATTAAGTCAAAATCAGCAGAGTTGCCTAAAAGAGAAAATTTAAAAATGTAAATATTGAGAGAAAAAAAATCATGTAAATAGTTCAAATAATAAAATGAATCAAACTCTATCCCAGACATTAATGACCAACACAATTTTTTTCCTCTCTTTAGTGGTGGGATGGAGTTTAATATGATTTTTTTATTAGGTAAGTACTTACATAATATTATATGGTTCTTATTTTGAAAAATTTTATTAACTTAATTAATTTTATTAAAATAATCATATTGTTAAAATGCAATGTCTATGCTAATTAAAACTCTCTATTGCACATTTTCTAAGGCGACTTACACCAAGAATTTATAAACAGACAATAAAGATGTCTCGAAATATTGTACGTAACCTAAAAAAAAACTATACAAAAAAGGTCAGCAAAAAATTGTTAACAATCTGTATTTCGCACCATTGAAATTTTTGGATTGTAAATAAAGCTAACCCTCAGGCAAATTTTTTTTGTTTTGCGAACAGCTATTACCCGTAGAGTTTATTTGTTCGCTTTTAGGAACAGCTTGTACGGTCTCATAGAAATCTTTGTATCTCCCTTACTCTCATGGTGAGAAAAATGAAGTAAACAGTGTTAGAAAGAGAAAACACCATGCATTATATTAAAATCCAGAAGTTAGCTACAAAAGAATCAAAATGTATGCCTTTATAAAACCAAAGGTTCCAACCGCAATTTGAAAAAAAATTATGAAATTTTGTTATTTTCTATAATATAATTTTTATATGAAACGACAAAAAAGTGAGGTGACAGTAACGTTTATAATACATTTGTCTAATAACATATTTTATTTTTTTTATCAGTAAATTTAGTTCAGTGTTTAGATGAAAACGCAGAAGTTGAGCCTTTAAAAAACTTGATTTCAAAATTTATATGTTTATTTCTGATAATAAAATTAGAAAGCTTATTTCATCACCTTTTAAAAACAGTTTTTAGTTTACGGATACATTCATAAATATTACATTTTATTTGGATTTTATTGTGAAGCAGAAATACACACAAACTCTCTGACTTTCTGACAGCGTCTTTAAGAAATATAATAGTCAATATGCCAGATACCTTAGGGGTTAACTTTAATCACAATATACAAGGTCCGACATAGAATAAAGAAGAAAATTAGAAGTGACTTCCCAACAAATTTGAATGGAAACTAATATTCCATCTAGACTTTTTAGCAAGCGCTCTGTCTCACTCGCCTGACATTGTATATCTCCAACCCATTTGAATTTTGTAAATACAGTTTTCAATTAAAAATTTAAGGCCCGATCGGACAAATATTTGGATCACTTCCACAAGGCATTTCTTGTGTTCTTCTTTATCCTATGGTGTCCGAGGATAATGTACAGCAACTAGGGAGGTGATTCTACAACATGTACAACCATAAAAGAATAATTCGAAATTTCAATGTTTGAAGGTAGGTAATGTTTAAAAAAAAAGTTTAAATATCAAAACTACCAATGTTTGATATAGTGTTGCCACACTTCACTCCTGTAGGTACATTTTGTACGGAAAAAACAAAGGAATATCCATAAATAAACCACTCACTAGATAGATATCTTCGGGCTTTTTGTATGAAACAAATTGGTCCTAAAAAACCATAGATATGCCATTATATTGACAGTACAATTCTCATTCAGAACCTACTTATTAAACTACAAATACACCAATGAAAAACTCTGAAAGTTTATTCCATAGACTTTCAGAGTTTATGATTGGACGATATAATTAGGCAACAATATGACATCACAATATTCACAGTTCTAATTTTCGATCGGAGTTATACCCCCCTTGGAATATTAAAAAAGAGTTATTTATGGGTCGTTCTCCAAATGAACTTTAAACTTAGTTGGTTATTTAGTAATGCCACAACTTAAAGCCACTTGTGCTAATAATATAGTAAATATTTAACCTGAAAATCGCACAAACACTTTTTGACCTGCTCGGGGGAGTGACCCTTATCATTCCTTTTTTAAAAATAGTACTATCATGTAGAATTACCTCCCAAAGTCACTGCACTTTACCAGCAGACACCTAGTTTAGATAGTCGAATTTTAAATTTTACAGATTTTGCTTGGTTTTACCATACTTTTGAAATGCTATCAGTCAGACGTAAAATACAAAATTAAAATTATAATTAATGCAAGATGGTCCAAATAAAAACATAATTAAAATTAATATTTAAGCATGTTATCACAACCTTAAAAAACAATAAAAATTAGATGAAAAGTTACTAAAATTAGTTAAAAAAATAACATTAGAAGGCAGTACTAGTTGTATTTTAATTATTTTGACAGTAGCTCAAAAAAACAAAGTACATTCATCTTAATAAATTATACTTACGAGTGATTTTAATTTCCTAAAATTTTCAGATTCAAATTTCCTCAATATCAATATAAATTTAACCCTTTGCACTCAATTAAATCAGCAGTTGATACGTACGGCAAGAAATTAGCATTCATACACCGCTGTATCAACCATTGATAAGGCAGGTTTGGGTGTGTAGGGAATAAGAACTAACAATAATAATTTATGCAGAATATTCCTTTTTGCCGCTGGCAATATTTAGCGGATTGCCACACTGCTTCTAAGAGCCGAGCGCTTTTGATTTTATTCTGGATCTAACCGCTTTCGTTGACAGTTCGTTTGGTTCTTATTTCATTTAATCCTTCTGACAAATTTACGTTGATTGTGTGTGTAATTTTATATTATCAATCAAGTTTAAATATTTCAATCAATCGGAGTTCTCATTTTTAATTTGGAGTCACATCAACTAATGGCAAGATCGCTGAAGGTAAGTAGCGATCAGGTGTATTGAAAACTCTGAGTTAGTTAACGCGGTCAAAAGATTCAAAGAGAACTATGTTGCTCTTCTTATACAAATGATATAATATGTAACTTTACGGCCGACGTGCAGGGCAGATATTGAACCCTGGTTACAGGAAAGTTAACGCCAGTGTAAATTTAATTTAAGTCACATTTTGAAGAGAGACTTCCCACAAAACCATATATTTTTGTAAAAAAATAATGTATGTTCGGAAACTCAACACTTTAAGAACTAATCCAACATGCATTAAACACGTTCGTGGGCAGTACATATATGCTAACTTATTGTGATATTTTGAATACAAAAGCAAATATATAAAAGAAAAACAATGTGTTGTAGATTCCGATTTTGAAATTTGTATAATTTTCTCCGTGCTAACGGCAGACGGTTCTAACCTAAAAACTACTACTTTTGTGTTCCTTACCCATGGAATTGATTTATAATGATCATACAAACGTTGTATTTTACTTGGCTTTGCCAAACTTCAAAAGACTAGGAGATTCAGATCTTAAACTGATTGCAGCGTCACATTATGTGGATTCATCGTCGGCTATGAACATCGTTCACTAAAACACGTACATTCAATGTGTCAAAATGTGCAACTTAATGAGATAGATTGGTTAAAAATGTCAATGTTGTAAAAGTTAATATTAATTATCAGATGTATCTTTTTAAAAGGGAAACTTTTTTTTCAGATTTGAAATACAAGGTAGAACTGATTCAAGAATAAAATTTTATGTCAGACTTTTAGATTTGGGTGTTGTAATGTAGATTGTCAAATTTTATGAACCTAAAACTAGCTTCAGATCCGTTATAAGAGAAATTGAATAATATATGCAGGGTGTTAAGAGATGTACTTTAATCAGTGATTCTTGACATTATTTGGTGTAAAAAATTTTAACTGAAAAAAATGTAAAAAGTGACTTTTTTTCATAACCAAACAAAAAATATATCTTTCGTATGTCGTCCCACAAACCCTAACCCCGACTCTAACTGTCCAATTCCGGTAACCAAAGTTTTGATTATATTCAAAGGATCGTAAGCAAAGAGATTATATGCAAAAGATCGTATGTGAAAAGATCGTAATTATCATTTGATCGTAAGCGCATTTGATCATAAATAATGGTAAATTACTATTTGATCGTAAACTGTACGATATCAATTATATCAAATTTAACATGAAACACAGACATTATTATTTGCCTATGATCATTATGCTTATGATCATTTGAGAGTTTCGATCACTTTGCTTACGATCATTTGAGAGCTACAATCATTTGAGAGCTACAATCATTTAAGAGCTACAATCATTTGATTACGATCATTTGATTATGATCATTTTACTTATAACCTCCAATACCTACCGATTTCTGATGTTTTAAGTAGAAAAAACCAAAATTTCATTTCTCGTTTTTACTCCAAATAATTTCAGGAATCGCTGGTTAAAGTAAGTCAAGTACGTCTCTTAATACCATGTATATAGATAATACAGAGCCAAGCGATTTAAGGTTAAAATAAAATTCATTTGATATTGCACAGGATTTAACATCTAAAGTCAGCGAGTCGAATGGATAGTGCCAATTCAAGTAAATGGGAAGGGGAAAAGAAGAAAAAAAAATGGGGAAGATAAGGACAAACCGATTGTTCCGATCTGGTCACTAAATATAGCTAAAGACATTTCAGGCAATTTTTTTAAATAAATTGATGCGATACTAAAAGTATCTTCCACTCTTGAAAGAATGCACAAACTCCGAAGGGGGAATGATGCAATAAGATGATTAATATTAAATTCACTAAAAAAAGTACTTTTTTTAATGGTAGGTACATAAAATAGATAATTTTTTTATAATTAATTTAGCACTAGGTACAATATAATATATTATTTATATATATATATACATACATACAATTTAACTAATGTATGTATGTATGCATTATTATTATTTTAATTTCACATTTGATGCAATTATTAATAATATTAAGCACATTTCTTGAGTTGGTCGATTATAATAACATACACAATAAAATTAGAATTTGTAAAAACATGAAACATAACCTTAATAAAAAAACATTAAGCATGCTTCAATTTTTAACCTTTTCACTGCGACCATATCGTCTAATGAACGCCTACGATAGGCATTAAACTATATTAAAAAAAATAGCGCCGCATTATTTCAAGATATAAATTGAAAAGGATAAAAGTTCTTTAAAGGATGCTTCCTGTCTTAACCTTCTCACTGTCGGTATAACATATTATGAACTTGTTATGACTAAACATTGTGTTGTAACGCGCCGCGTTATTGGGAGAGATTCATCGAAAAGTCCAGCATTGAAAAGGTTAAATGCGCTTATTTATAAAACATAGTATATTTTTAATCTCATTAAGGTAGCTGCATACATTGAAACAGTATAATATAAGACAATAACGTGGTTGAAATTCCAGCATTTATAGCACTGGATTAACATTTGCGTGAGCCGCTCTTTAATCCCACAGCGGGTACCATTTAGTGATTTAAAAAAAAAAAAAACAGAAAACTCTCGATTTACCGGGAAAGATGGTAAAAGAAATACGAGATGAACAGATTGCCGGTTAATCAAAATAAAAGATTCATAGTACGTATATTCATGAATTTACATCTATTTTTTAATTATTATACTATCTTACATACCACGCAATAACTTTTACCGTCTGAAAACACTACGTATAACACGGTGTCATCAGTGTTCCATATGTTTCGACAAATTGTTTAAAATCCTTTACGAACTATTTTACTCGAGTGATAATCATTGATATGAAAATTTTTTACTTTAACCCGATAGATGCGACTGTCGTTCATGGGATCCATCACCGGCTATTCCTGTACGCAGGTGTAGCATGGGTGATCCATGAAGTTTAACTAAAACACATACATTGTGTCTAAACATCCCGGCTGACTAGATAGATTGAATTAACCCTTATAGTGCGGCTGGCTACACTTGCAGTCCAGTGATATTATGATTACCTTGAGGTTCACGCAGTGTATATAGCTAAGTTTTAAATTTTGAATGAAAATTTCAATAATTTTCAATTATTATATTTGAATTTGAGAAAATTATTAAATTTCACCCGTCTCATAAGGGTTAAAAAAGTCAGCACTATAAAGGTTAAATGAATTTTTTGGGTCTGAAATGAAATGTCCCAGTTAAGCTAAAACCCGATAAATCGAAAGGATACCCTATTTTTTTCAATGGTGATCAATCAACTACATTTGAAGTATTTTTATATTATACCTATAACAGTTAAACATCAGCAACAGGTGATGTGATAGTCCGTTTTACACGGTTAAAAGACCAATCTATTTGAGTGCATTTTTCTACCGCAACAAGCCAATTTTTATTTTTTAACGTTGGCAACACTAAGGATATACATATTATAGTATTAGGAGTCTTATTACACTTTGATTTGTTTATTTTGTTACATTTTTTAAATTGTTAGTATTCTTTGTGAGTATTACGGAAATGATTAATTTTAGTTTTACCAAATACATAAACAGAATGATGATCCCAGATTTCGGTCTGTAAAATTAGAAATAAATGCCGTTAACTTGCGTCGAGATTGCAGTTATTTAATATGTGATTTCAAGCAGAACTTTATGAGAAAATAAAAGTCTACCATTAGGGTATTTTTACTGTTTTTTTTATATTGTCGAAAAACATTATGATAATAATGGCATTTCTATGTTAACAGATAAACTTTCTGGAACAATCGTAAATATGCCATTTTTAATTTTCAACGAAAAAAATATGTCCATTTCGTTTGTGCGGATGGAATGTGCGGTTTTAGATTGTTTTTAAAATCAATAATAATTAATGTAAATATTAAAATTACACAATTTTAGCACGATAAATAAACTTTAAATATTCCAAACATTTTTAACGGTATCGCTAGTTTGTGTAAATACCTTATTCCAGCTAAGATGAACAAAAAAGCAACTAATGGAAATTGAAAACCGGCAGTTACGTTACATGTATTTGGTAAAACTAAACAAAAGATTCAGGCTCCATCTTCCCTCAGCAGCTGAGGAGTCGGTACTGGCCCCTGCAGCGATTAGACGAAGTCGTCCAGGCTGCGGGAGCTGTCGGACCCTCAGGGGCGATTGGCTAGCTCGTCCATGCGGCAGCGGACGGCCATCTCGGCTACCTCCAAGCTGGTGTAGTCCAGCTCCTTCACCAGGCAGAGCACGGCCGACAGCAGATTGGAGTTCTACAATTAAAATAATAAGGGAATTCAATCAACACTTTTGTTTGTTTTTTACAATATTCACCGTTGTCTTAAAACTGACATTTAAGTTAGACAATCAAATACGGATCAGCTGACAAGAATGACAATATGATAGTTATGCTATTCTGATAAAGATAAGAATCTAAGTGGCGCCGATTGGTCATTTGATGTTAAATTTGAATTTATGTAAAACAAAAAAAATCCTCGACTCCGTACAGAAACAGGCAGGCCGTTAGATTCCCATATCTCGACAAACGAATTGCAATCTTAAGAGTACAGGCACTAGCTAGGAATGCTGTCCTTGAATGCTATTCTTTTATTGGTATTTTAATAGAAGATGCTTCGAGGAACTAGCGTCATTGATCCCTTTGTCACCGGTGCATAATTGGGAAATACGCCCAACATTTTTACAGTAAAGACTTACAAAATAAGGAACTGACAGAAGGAATAATGTAACATGATTACCCTGGTCATGGGCCGCCTGGTGAAGCCCTTTTGATCGGCCATGACATTGCTGGCGATGTGGTGGGAGTTGTTGTCCCGGCTGGTGCTGGTCACGCTGTCCCGCTCCCACTGGGAGTCTCGGTGCACGGGGCCCGAGCTGTAGGCAGGCTGGTGGGGTGGCTCCAGGATCTGGGAGGAGTACCTGACCGAAAAACTATACATTATTTTACTCTTATTAGGCAACAAGACAACATTCCACTTCAATTTGACCTTGCCTCCAGGCCAACCACTTCACATCCAGGAAACCCTTTTGCTCATAATTGGCACTAAACGAAGATCTGCAAAGTTAAAAAGTGAAGAAACACTCATCTACGGGGTTTAAATTAAAACAACAAGGTTTAACCCCCTATATGCAGAACTTTATTTATACTGCTGTAGCAACACGCTACTTACAATACGAGCCGCATGCACCGAGTGCAGCCTCGATATTTTTCTTCGATAGATTGCGCAGCTTCTCGAACTGTCCGGGGGATCTATAAAGCGCTGCGCCTATAAAAATGCCACGCTACTATGACCACATTCCGGAACTCTCCGGCCTCGATCTACTGCTAGTACTCGCTCGCCGCGCACTGGCCGTTTGGGACTGACTTATGCGCCCGGTCTAATGCACAGTCCAGCCTCCGCCAGCATAGCATCGAAAACCAACTACGTTGCTGTGACCATACTCCGGAAATCACCACCGTTCATCTCCACCACCCACGATGCCGAGCATGGAGGACCAGGAAGATCTTCATCAATCATCCAAATTCCGGATTGTGGTCGCAGCAATAGGTTGGTAGCTCGACGCAATGCGTGCGGAGGCTGGTGCCAGAGGCCAGAGGCACGCTTGTCCCCAGTCGCAAGTTGCGGCGAAGATTGTTGTCTTAAGAATATGTGTACTTGACTGAGTGTATGGTGCCATGGGCAGAATTTATATAGGCACGATGCTTTGTAAAGCCGCCCAAAACAGAAGCTGCGTGTTCTCGTTGCAAAATCCCGAGGTAAATATCGAGGCTGCGCTCGCTGCGTGTGGCCCAAATTGTAAGTAGCGGGTCGCTATACTGCCAATTTCAATTTGTATTGATATTTCAGGTGACTAATTATTGCTTATTTGAAATTAATATATATTATTTTTTATTTAAGAAAGACAAACATTCCCGGGTTACGAAAAACCTGACAATATTTGAAAATCTCCTACTAACACCACAGTAAGCGGGAAATTTTGCTTGTGTTGTGATGGAGAACTTAGCCAGCCGAGGAATTAAACACACTACGCCTGGATGGGACCCAAATGCGATGTCAACTCAGCCACTGACTGTTCTAATTATGTATTACTGAAGTATGCATGCGAGTTGTAATAATTACCGATCATTCTGCCTGTCATAATAGCAGTCCCCCTGGGGAGAGATGACACTGTGGCGGGCACTGCTGCTGTTGTGCTGGGGATGGTACTTAGCCTCCCGCCCATGCTCCCCATTCATAGGTGATGTTTCCTGAAACATTAAAAAATTATACCCTTAGATCAGTGGTTCCAAACTTACTTCGTATCGCGACCCTAGGGGAGGGTTGCTTGCAGATTCTGAACCAAAAACAAAGTGATTAACGGGGACCATTCAAATGTCAAAAAAACAACAAAATGGTCGCTAATTGACGAATTGTGACGAAAGTTTGAAACAACTCAACCTAACTGTTGAAATCTCTGGCGAAGACAGGTAGTAGTAAAGCAAATGCGAATACACAATAATGCAATTTTTACTATTATTAACATTCATAATCTCAAATAATATATAATACAAGATACCGCACCTTCATACTATGAGCGCTCTGACTATGCTGAATCTGCCTCCTATAAACTACATCCCCATTCACCGGTTCTCCATGCTCCTTGTTGGGCAAGCTGTTGGTAATGGCGACGAGGGTGTTATGCTCATCGCTGCCATTATGGCTCCCATTGCTGAGGTTGTGGGGCTGCAGAGTGGTGGATAGCTCATCGCCAACGGAGGCTGAGCGCTGGAATGTTAGGGGTTAGTTGTTAGGGTTAGAACAGGCACGGTTAGTCTCATGGACGAACAAATGAATGTCAGTGGTTAGGTTAGAAATGGATCCATGCTGAAACAGAACATGAAAGAGAAGAGAGGGAAAAAAACTTAGATTAGATGCATGTGTTTTAATATATAACCGTTAGATTTTTATGGGGATTATGTCAAATTACACATTCAACATCAATAGAATCCCCAAAGATTGGATATGCCCTGAAGGAAATTTTTTTCCACACAGTCTCCTTGTATGAAGCTAATTCAAAAAAACAATATAATAATAATAATATCGACATTCGGCATGTAATACAGCTGAATGTGACAATTTTTCCAAGTGACATTTTAATGCCATTGGATTCGTAATCATTTTCTCGGAGTATGTTCATCCACACAATTCCAAATATTTAATAAAATGTTTTTTAACAATATGTAACAGCGCTTCCAAGAACAATATTGAATAATGTGTTTATATAATTCATTATTTATGGTTTTTTCGAACTGCACAATAATTTGTTACATTATTGTGGTATTACTGACGAATGACGATATTACCATCATTTTTAATGCATTTTATAAATAATTAAGGATTTTGTACAAATGAGATAAAGCAGCTAATTGATCTTCACGCCAATTCTAAGCATTATGCAGAGATGATGGTACACGACAACTTGAAAACTCAAGTAAAGACGTCCAAAGCTATTAGTTCCCATAAATATTATAATAATATCTATTTAAAATAGGTATTAAAAAATTATTATAAAACCTAAATAGCATCCAAGAAATCTTCACTACTAATAAAAATATAAATCTCCGTGGACACTATTACCAAAACGTCTTTTGCATCTAATCCTAGAAAACACTTCCTTGCAAATAGAGTAGTGGATGCTTGGAACAAACTCCCACAACATGTCATCGATGCAACAAATATAAATCAATTCAAAGCTCTATTGGATTCACATTTGGAGAGAAGAAAGGACTTAGTTCAAACTTAAAACAACTCAATTACTGTCAAACTTGTTGTGAAATCAGATATGAGCGCATCAGCAGAATGCTGCCTGCTCATTACATAATAATAATAATAAATAAATGTAATATTTCTGAACTGTTTTGAAAGGTGATTAACCGCTCCATGCTTTTAAACGAGTCACGCTCGTGCGCTAAATGCGTTCCGATTTCTGCTAGCCCGAGTGACGCTAGCTGGTTTCGACTTGCATCGTTCTATTTTTAGCTAACACGAGTAACGCTTGTTAGCGATGTATTTTACTCAGTTTCAATTTGCCTGCAGTTGAGATCGGTCGTGTTTTTGAGCTGCTTATTTATATTTTAATTGAAAAATTTATAAACTTTGAATAAAACATTTAAAAAAACCTGATTTTTTTTTTAATTATTTTTATTGAAAAACCTTAGCATTAAGTGGTTAAATACGCTTTTAAACATTATTGTTAGAAATAAATATATAATTTATTAAATATTAAAATTTCGAATGGCAACATAAAAAAGTTTTTAAAATGAAACACCTCACGTTTTTATTGTCTAAACATTATACTAAAATTACTGATAAAAAAAACACAAATGTATTATAAACATTATCTTTACTTCACTTTTCTAACATCTCATATAAAAATAATTAATAAAAACATTCACAAAGTTTTATAAATTTTTCACGAATTGCGGTTGGTACCTTTGGTTCGTATAAGTGTACATTTTAATTATTCTGTGGGTAACTTCTAGATTTGAATATAAAGCGTGGTGTTTTCTCTTTCTAACACTAGGGATGGAGATGTAAATGGGGGTCCACGGGAACAAGAATGTCACTTTTTGTGGTTTCATGTGGAATAGTTTACAGTAGTAGTAGTAGTACAAATATTCTAGTTAAAATCTCGAAACATTCAAATTAACTGGCGAAAATGGGGAATTGATAATTCCCTAATTGACTTATCATAATATTAATGATATTAAAAATGAATAATGATATTAATATTCATAGATTATGAAAATGAAAAATATAAGCAAATCTAGTATAGGTACAAGCCAGTTACTATTGTAGGTTCTGTCACTTACTTCAAAGTATTGAGATCTCGGGGCGGGCTGTTCGTACCTAGTCTCTTCTACTGGGTCGGGGGAGTAACATCTCTGTTGCCTGGCAGGGCTAGTCTGTAAAAGACAAACATGGATTTAAGGACGGGTGTTTTAAACTAAATAAAATGGTGTTAATGATAATTAGACATCGAATTATACGCATTAATATGATTAACCACTAGAGCCTTAGCCACCCAAATTTGGGTAGCGGCAGGTAGGTAGGTGATTTTTATGAATTAAAATTAACTTCCCGTTATTAGTTAATAGTTTAGTGACTAGCTTGATTAACTTTTTGCACTCCTAATTTTTTTTTTAATTACCTACTACCAACTCCTTAATTAATTTACAAAAAAGGGATAAAAAGTGGCCTCAATAAAAAGTTAAACAAAAATTTTTAAATATGTAATTTTTATTAGTCTTTCTTTACATAGAGTACAAAAAACATAGAAATATATAAAATTAACAACTTAATATGCCCTTATTCACTTAAACTTTTTCAGTGTGTGGTATTTCTTGGATGGAGGACAGTAAAAACAAATGTAAATACACAAACAGAACAAAATATGATGTGATAACAAGTGAATAGGTATAAGAATCCTTTGTTATGTGTTGGGAGAAATCCCTCAGCGCTTCCTATTGTTACGCAGGTAGACAGGCAAGTACCTACCTACTTACATGCGTCGCAACCAATTAACTGCGCAGTGCATTTACAAGGTTAAAAATAATACGATTTTAAAAATTATCTAAAAGGCGAAACTTGACGAGATATATGTATTTTGCGTATTCGGAATATTCAGAATGAGATATAAAGTGTTTAAAAGAAAAAAAAATACATTTGATAATTTAAATTATTTTTCGAAATTGTGTTACTATAATGTCGAGTATGACTCGACATAGGAGTTGGTGTAAGAAATATAATGTCGAGCCACACTCGACAAAGGAGTGGTAAGGGTTAAGCTGCTATCGAATGCCAAAAGATGTCACTAATGTTCGTCTCATTGAATATTCTAAATTATAATGTACCGTGAAATCTGCGTGTAGATGTCACAAAAAATTGTTTTTTAAAAATTGTTTTATAAAAATTGAACATCATTTCAATGCCTGTGACGACATTTCCGGTAGATGGTGGACAAAATACAGAAATAGTAATATTCAATATTGCCCTCAAATATGTACCTACAAGTTAGGACAATTTCAGTAACTAACATACAGAATTCACACGTCTATAAATTTTATGATTTAAATCATAAAATCTGAAAATTGGGGATAAACGGATAAAGAAATGTGGGTGAATTGATTGGCTTTTAACCACAGTAAATAGTTGATATGTTTTCATACTAATATTCGGAGGTATAGCTTTTTAAATGAGCGCGGCCGAATCCAAAACCGAAAGCCCGGAAATCTGCATCACTCGAGTGGATAAAGTATATGTGAGTCCTTTTTTCGAAATTAATGCATACTTCAGCCATTTTATTCTTATTTAGCTGTTCAAATTAGCGAAGGTCTAATTACTATACTAACTGGGTTAGTATTCCTAACCCAGTTACTCTGTCCTGGTGACTTTGTTATCCAGAGATTCGAATCCAAAAGTTGCAAAAGGCAAAGTTTGAATGCTGCCCTCACTCCCATAAAAACTTACCGATCAAACATTCGGAATCGGTTCCAAAAGACTATTTATTGTATAGGTAGTGCATATATTTTCAAAATCCCAACATATTAAGCATACTGATCAAACATTCGGAATCAGTTCCAAAAGACTATTTATTGTATAGGTAGTGCATATATTTTCAAAATCCCAACATATTAAGCATACTGATCAAACATTCGGAATCAGTTCCAAAAGACTATTTATTGTATAGGTAGTGCATATATTTTCCAAGTCCTAACATATTAAGCATACTGATGAAACATTCTGAATTGGTTCCAAAAGACTATTTATTGTATAGGTTGTGCATATATTTTGGCATTGTTAGTGCATATTTCGCCATTTTGAAGGTGCGTATAATTCGATGTATAATAAAACAAAGTAATAATAAAGTTAATATTTAGAAAGGATTGGTATAAAAATTGGGGTATCTTCAGTCTAATTTGTTTCTGTCTACGGCAGAATGTAGTGGTTGCTGTACCAACCTGAATGTAGTTGGATCCGTTGGTGTTTGGAGGTGATCTGGGCAAAGCTGAAGGCCGGCCGTGGCTGTGGCCGTGATTGGCTGTGGAATTGTGATCATAATCCTGAAAGAACAAATAGCTGATACTTTGTCCTATCCATATATACCCCAAAACTATCGGAGCTTTATTATGTCTTCTGAAATAGCAACGTCCTGTTAATAGTCCTACCAACTACCTCAGTGAGATTTTATCCACATTGAACACTTGCCTGACTCACTTACATATACGGATGCAGCTAAATTATTAAACCAACAAAGATTTGAGACCTGACCAGCGTAGGAAATTAATCATAAACTAATGTCTTTTGCATTCTGTCGTACAAAATATTTGTACGAGACATCGATGCAACACAAAGTGCATATTGTCGCCTGAGAACCATAGTGGGACATCTAACAAAACACAATTTTGAGATATTGAGGTTCAAAGATATGAATTTTTTTAAATTCAAAGTAAAATTAAAACATGTTAATCATCTCGTGTATATTATTAATAAAGACCATATTTACGGAAAATTCAAAGGCATTAGGCAACATTTTTTAGTTTCTTTTATGTTTATCATATTATATTAACATGTGATGTATATAATAATTTAGTGGAACATTATTAAAGAAGTTAAATTTGTTAAAGAAATTATAAAATAGAACAAATTCAAAATAGTGAAAAGAGCTAATTTTTAATCATTGAAGACAATATTAGCGACTCTCAAACGAAAATTTGCAACAGAAAAATCAGAAAGATTAAAAAAAAGAAAACAAAGAACAAAAGTTGGAGACGCTATCTCTGAAGAACAATAAGTAAACCTTGGAGTTCCTCAAGGATCTGTTTTGGGACCGCTCCTTTTTATTATATACATAAATGATATAGTGAAGTGCCTGAAGTACTGTTCAATCAAAATATTTGCCGATGACACACTTTTATACATTATAGCAAATAATATTGAAGATGCAGTTTTAAAAATACAAAGAGAACTTCATGAAATATCTAAATGGTTAAATATAAATAAATTGAAATTAAATGCAACTAAAAGTAAATGCATGATGTTAGGTAAAAAACAAAAGGGAATTATTACCATAAACACAGACAATCAAAATATTGAAGAAGTAGAAGAAATTAAATACTCGGGAATCATAACAAATTAAAACTTAACAATAACATGAAATGTTTACTAAAATATTTTTTTTTAAATAAAAAATAAGGCCACATCTAGGAAGTCACAATTTCTAGATACAACTGTATCTTGTTCTGATTTTTCTGTTTCAAATTTTCATTTGAGAGTCTCTAATACTGTCTTCCATGATTAAATATTACAATTTGAGGTTTTACCCATTAAGTTATTCCAAAAATAAAAATAAAAGCTAACATTAATGTTTATTTGTTAGGTTTGTTATTATAGCCTTCTTTAACTAAATTCCATATGTTATGGCTGAAATTAAGATTCACCTGCTTACTCATGTATCGTTTATCCAGTATCTTATTTTAATTGAGCCCTTATGCGGAAAAATAGCGCTATCGAGATGTTTTTGTGCAGATCCATTCAGATTATGTGGCATACAGCAAAAATCGAAATTTAAAATCTCAAATACAGACAGTAGCACGAGGCCTATAGAGACGGCCGGTAGCGTGTACTTATTTCGTACAAGAGTACTATAAGTCAAGGCAAGTCGGCCATTACATTGAAATTGACGGTTTGTGCGATCAGGGTTCAGCAAATATGTAATTATTTTGGTGATAAAGTTTTATATCAGCATTGCGTTATTTGTCAATATGTTGTAACATGTCGGGAATTGTAAAATTTTATCGAAATTATTTTAAATGAAAGGAAAAAAAATGATTTATGTAAAAATGGATTTTTATTTTTTACTCGATTATGAATAAATTGATTAAAAACATAAAACGAGTTTTTTTTAAATGTGAAACCACACAAGAGTCCCAACCGTCTGGAGTCTGTGAGACTATGGTATCCCCGGTTGGGGTATATGGCTGAAGGTATTGGGGAGGGGAAGGAGTTAGGGAAGAGGAAGGTGGAGGAATACCTGGCTATTCAGATCTAGTCACCAAGCACAGCTAAAGCCATTTCATGCAACATTTCAGTTCTGAATGGTGTTCTTACACCAGGGCGATACTGAGATTATCTCCCACTCTGGCATATGCCAAATATACTATATATTAAATGAGTAAATTGTGAAAAAACGCAAATTAATCAAATAAAATTTACATGCGCGGGCCGGGATAGGAAACCCGGGTCCTCCAGCTTGCTAGTCGAGGGCCTTACCACTCGATCGTGGAGGCCGTAAAAATGTGTTGATTATTAGTTGAAATATCTTATAACATATAAATTTATTTGATTTTCAATGTACATAGACTCACTACAGTCAAATGAAATGTTTCACAGCCCAGAATAATTCAGCCCAGTTTATCTCAGAAGAACCCACTTTTTCACATAACGCTATTTTCCGCATAAGGGCTCAGTTGATAAATTAAATAAATATTTACCCGTAATAAACTGCATTTTGAAATAGGGTAAGTCATTATTATACACATTTCTCAGATGCCTTAAGGCGATGCACTACGTCGTGTAACATTTTAAATTGAGCCGCTATTAATAACAACCCTTACGTAGATGGCGATAAGGTTTAAATTCCCACTTAACACCATCCGCCTGTTTTGATTTATGCAAGAAAAAAACATGACCAAAAAGTGCCTTTTATTTTATTTTGTGGATGTTCAGGCATAAATATGTAATTTTTTTTCGATCATTTTATAAATAACTTAATTTGCCACATTATACAATAAAATCATAACCGAAAATGGGTTTGTCAGTAGGAGATTTTGAACTTTAAAGCAGTTTTCATAGACCTTATACATTATTTTTTTCTGGGCTTATAAAAAGACTTATCTAAAAAATACTCGATTATTTCAAAGGCCAAGATGTATTCTACTCGCAGTATTTAATTAAAGCATCTGAAACATTTCTAGGCGACCAAATTTTCAAACCAAAAACACATGATTTTGCATTACTACGTATGGCATCGCCTTAATATTATAAGCTGTACACTATAGAACGCTAAAAGCGATAAAAATAGGCAGGGCACATGCCCGGATGCGTTTATTGGATAACCCCCACCTGGTTGTTGCCCATCTAAAGTATTATATTATTATTGAAAAGAAATACTGACATTCCTCCCGTTGGTAGTGGCGGGAGGCGACCGTCTCAGGGCGGAGGGTCGGGAACTAAACGTGGACTGCGGGGGGCTCTCGTACAAGTCCTGGCCTCTGTCGGGGTCCTGAAATTAATACAAGTAGACCATCAGTTCAGATCTCACTGAGGGAACTGGTAGGACTTCAACAGGACACTGCCATCTCAGGAGACACATGCAGTTGATGGGAGTGGAAAACACCAACAGATGAAGAAACTCCAATTCACTTACTTATGGTGCCAATGTCCTGTTCTGTTGGGAATAAGGCCCAGATACCTGGGAAGACACATTGTGCAACCAGGAGACAACCAATCAAATGAAAACCCTGGTGAACTCTATCAAATGTACCGGGTGACCGTTAAAGGAATGAGATTAAATGGGAGTTAGCACAATGGTCCTATGGCCTGAGTGCCCACAGGAACTCCGAGTCTCCGCTTTATAAATAAAATAAAAAATCATTTCAGATACCAATCTAGTCTCTTGTACTCAACATTAACGCGAACATCGCTTGTTTGCTGCAATAACGAAACAATTCAAAATAAGCAAATTTACTGGAAAAGAGTTTTTAATATTTTTAGTTATTGTAATAATATTGTGAAGCAATACTGACACTTGCTGTCTCACGTCAACTTTTGGTAGTTCAGGTATGTAGTCCTACTAGCAAAAAGGAATGAGGAAATCGTTAGTTTTGACCAAATAGGATATTTTTTTTGTGTTTGATTTTTGTTATTATTACAGCCAACGAGCGATATGTAAAAACAAGAGATAAGATAGTCTGCAAAGATTATTTTTAATACAACCCACTTTTAATGTATTTTTCTATCCATTCCTTTCCTATTATATAGCATTCATCTGACAGGAGTGCCAGGAGAATATATGAAACGAAAATTAATGGTAGAAGAAATCGGGGGCTTCCAGGAAAGACATGGCATGACCAAGTAAAGCAAATACTTGAGTTGGGTCATGTCAATAGTCTCAATAATAGAAGAGTGTGTATATCTCCCTCTTACAATAAAAATCATTAAAAAATAACTGACTTCAAAAAACGTATTAAGATATGGATTATGGACACGGGAAGATATATAGATAAAATATTGCAACCTAACAAAGATTAACGTTATGTTATGGTTTTCTTTTGTATATTTTTCCAGTATATATTTTTCTTGTATAATATTATTTTTTTTCTTCTATTATTTCGTTTTTTAAATTACCTCTTGTTATATTTTGACGTGCTTAAAATTAAGAATATGACCTTACCGGAGTACCCAGGTAAGGTCATATTCTTTTCAACAGTTTAAAAAAATAAATAAATCCATTCCATCATAAAAAATAAAATAAAAAGGGAAGTTTATCATGTAATGCTTATCACATGGTTCAACAAGCGTGCTGACATTGGTTGATGCTGGTGGCGACGTTTGAAAGAAATAATAACATTTTGATTTAAAATTTTGAAAAAATTTGTCAACAGAAACCAAAATGTCATCTAGTATTTTACTACAAATAAACTCAGGAATCTCTAATCAAAGTCTGCCAGGTTGGTATTGATACATCCTTTGTATCTATATAATATGATTTGGATTAATTAATATTTTATGAGGGTGCATGCGTGGTGACAATGAAGTTGTATGAATTCAAAAAAAAATCCAGAAGTAAATCATACAAATTATCTGGTAATTGGACAAAACAGAACATAAGAAACAGAAACAGAACATGTATACCAGATGTTATTTTTGTTTAATTTTCAACATAATTTCTCTGTAATTATTCTGTTTAACATAATACTGTTTCGCTCCTGTGAACCACTGTAAACATAAATCATGTATATTGTAAAAGCCTTTTACGGCGTCTAAATAAATAAATAAATAAATAATAAAATAATAGGTAAGGTTAGGTTAGTATTCTGTAATGTCATGGAACCCATTATGTTTTATGTGACAATCTGACCAGAGCCTTGAAGAGACCTTTAGGAGTTCCGAGCGCAGCGTCTCAGGTGACAGTGGCGCTGCAGCTTCACTGACGCTAGCGACTTTCGTGATACGTGACACTAACACCCAGCGGACTCAATCACACAGCCAACTTCAGTGTGATCGCCGACCTGTGCAGTCGTCTTATCTTGCTCCGAGTAGAAGATAGTTTATTGCTTAGATATCGTCTGAATCTGGTCAGAGGCCCAACCATAAAATAAAATATGAGGGCGTGTTTTGTAATCCAAAAGTCTGGCCAATCAGGCCTTAAATTTCCAATACAAAACAGTGTTTCACATGATGTCAGGCAAGTGTAAGAGAGACAGAGCATGTGCTAAGTGGTCTAGAACAAAAAGGTACTAGGTCAGTGGCGACATTTGTTTCCATTCAAATTTGTATGGAAGGCACTTCTAGTGTTCATATTTATTCTATGAGCCTAACTCACCCAATTTATAAAAGCTGCGACCTACAGGGCTTTTATGAAATTTTAATGCTAAAATATTTAAGTTATAATGATGATAAATTTATGGATTATTGTCATGTCGCTATCGCCTGTGCGACAGTGGTGACAGTATTGTTGTGTTTGTATAAACCCCCTTACATTTTGTATAGTGCATAATACTGTCACTCTGTCACTAATGCAGCGTTACCGTCGCAGTAGACGCTGTGCTCGAAACTCAATCTTTATGAGAAAGTTGTCGAAAGATTCTTACCTGTTCCCCATTCCTATAATCCTCTCTATCCCCGTTCCTGTCCGAGTACTGCTGCTGCTTGCGACTATAAGTGTCCTGCAACAATTCTTTTCTATTGAATAACCTTCAAATAAGAATTTATTTATTTTCTATGTCCAACTGTCTGGAGCCAGTGGGATTAACATGTCTTGTAAGGCTGAAGGAAGTGACAAGGGGACGGGATAGGAGAGGAATTACCTGGATATACAGATCTAGTCACTAAACCTAAGCATAGCTAAAACCATTTGAGGCAACATTTCTATCCTGAATCACATTGTTTCTGGAATGCACATAGTATAGAGGTATTGCAGCCAGAGTTGACACCAACACAGTTCTCACACAGATGCATTGCTTGCATACAATATATTTTCAACTTATTATTAAAATTCAATTGAATTTCAAAAAAGTTTAATTTTATCAAATACACTATTTTCGGTTGCCTGTGATGTGTGTATTAGTTATTCTTGCATGAAATCTGGTTCAAGGAACTCAAATTTGCTTTGAATTTAAGTGTGATTTTGAAAATTGGAACTGATTGTGTCACTGGTCACCGTAGTAACCGCCAAACCCCCCACTCCGGCCCTAACTGTCCAATACCTACTGATTTTATATGTTTAAGTTGACAAAATAAAAAATTAAAGTCGTTGAAGACCAAAATTTTATTTGCATTTTTTTACTCCAAATAATGCCACAAATCACTGGTTAAAGTAAGTCCCATACTAATAATACTACATCGTTTATGTTACAAGTTAAACTATATTTAAGTGTTAAATTGCTTATGGTATTATAATATTAGGAAACTAATATTTGTACTGAAATTCATTCCGGGTGGTGAACAGTGGTGGCTAGTGACTTTTGACAGAGATAGAGTGATAAGTTTGAAAAATTCAACATTATTTCAACAAAAATTTTTGTTTTTCGAAAATTCGATTTTTTATTCTTCGTATGAAGATGTTAAAGAAATTTCAGTTTGGCCATGCGCCCCACCGATCTCCAGAAAATCTTCATAAAAAAGACAGAATTTTGGTAAAAAGGAAGATATTTTCGGCTATAACAACATCAATTAATATTAGAACTCTAGTACAGTCACAAGCCCCCACAAACAAAACATTACATTACACTCATCAAAGCATTTTTTATAACACCACATCGCTCGCCATACAATCCCATGCAGACCTGTCATGCCTGGCAGATGATGTGTTATAAGTGTGGGCGTGGCGACGATGATACGCCGTGATCTGCTGACAAGGCGATATATGAAAACAGTGCGTACATCCAGATCAATTTCTTAATTTATCACGACGCTATCAGTTGTCAAGGTAACAGATCCCGTACAAAGAAATGATATTGTGCGGCAGTTCCGCAATTGATCTAACCTCCTCTCCTGAGGAAGATTATAGAGTAGTGTGGCACCTCAACATATAATCTGTATAGGCCCCGCCTAAATAAGCATTGATGCTTATAGCGTAATGTGTCTTAGGCTTAATACGTAGGTACATTATTAAAATGAAGAAACACAAAGTGAAACAAAATGATAAGTTTTAGAATACTATTATGATAATTATGTATATAAATAATAAGAAATACCAAATGTTATTCAAAACATTTGTCAAGAATGACATATAATATTACACATAATATTTACAATAACAGATATAATATTTTATACAAGAAGTAATGATACAGGGTGTCCGGGGGTAAGTACACAAACTTCGAGAGGTGATTTTACGTGATGGTAGCAGTAACTTTTTCTGAAATTCCATTGTTTTTTTACCGTATAAAAAGTTTTTTTTTCAAAGAAGATTTTTTTTAACTTATAATATTGACGGCAGAAAGGATAATTGACAACCAACATTTTTTTACAATTTCACTTTCTAATATTTGAAACTGTATTTCGTGGTGGAATTCCATTATAAATATACATATATAAAGAACACAATTTTAAACTTTTTTCCACTTGTTTTTATTTGACCGTGACCGGTTTCAGCCTGTTAAGGCCATCTTCAGACTGGTACAATTTTTGTCTTAAACTAGGGTTTATATACATAGGCAAATTACATTGAGGGGAGGGGTTAACATAATAGGTTGGTTTGAACTATGAGGGGTTTTTCGTGAAATATGATATTTCCCAAATAAGTATTGTAAAGGGCGGCTATTCCAACCCCTGTTCGTTCTTCGAACATTTTGGTGCCGAAACCAGGGAACTTTAAGATTATAATCTATCTATGCCAAAACGGATAATGCTGTGGAATGTTTCTTAAATTTTGAATAATAATCAATTCGAACAGTAATTAAGTAGGTACCTAGCTCTTGAGTATTTACGACCTACCGCGCATATAATTGTAATAGATTATATTATTATTATTTATTTTCGTTTCGTTTTTGGGTACGTTTCCAATCGTGTTTCAACATGGCCCCAGCAATTCAAACATTGCGCCGGAAACGGACATTAGCGAATAATAGATTACTCAAGACACATGAAATAGCAAAAAGCGCTTTGCACGATGCAACTAAATGCAACTTACTGTTAGCGCATTATACTACTCTGGAAAAGATAGTTCTTGAATTTGAAACGTCTCACGCGGAAATATTAGCTTTAGATGACACAAACGAAATTGATGAGGATAAAATTCGCGAAACCTTTGACGAGATGTATTATCAAATTGTCGAAATTTACCAGGAGTTAACCAGTCAGCCTCTCGATTGTAAGACCGCGAATGCGTGCACAAACGTTAAATTACCAAAAATAAACATTCCAATATTTTCTGGAAATGTCAAGCAATGGCCCGAATTTTACGACATGTTTAACGCTCTGATTCATGAAAACAAATCTTTATCCAACATCGAACGCATGCAGTATTTGTTCTCATGTTTATCTGGAGAAGCTTTAGGGTTAATTCGGACATTTCCAGTACAAGGAGCTCACTACGTTGAAGCATATCAAAGATTAATCGCGCGCTATCGTAACGCGCGTGAATTCGCATTTACGTGTTGGCGGGAAATGCTAAATTTAAATTTTCCTCCCAACGATCCTTTTGAATTCCGTTGCGTGTTCGATGTATTTAATGAGGATTTAACAATTTTAAAAGAATTGGATCTCCCAACAGATAATTGGGACTTCGTGCTTTGTTATTTAATTCTGTCGAAATTAGATTCACCTACAAGATGCGCATTCGAACAACTTCAGTCCCCTACCAAGCTGCCTTCATATTTGAAACTCAAAGAGTTTCTTTATAACAAATGCGAAGCTCTTGTACGAGACTTACATTTTTCGACTCGCGATAGCAGTAATATTGACAAACCTCTTGCACGGAACTTTAATCCGGCTGCCAAAAAACACACTTCAGCGCTTCTTTGCGATCTTAAAAAAGGACAGCCTGAAACAAATAGGTCCTCGAACTCTACCACTTACCTGAAATGCTCCTGTTGCGGGGAAGACCACTCCATTTCCAAGTGCAAGGTATTTGCACTCAAGTCAGTTCAGGATCACCTACAGTTTGTTCAATCACACCGTTGGTGTTTCAATTGTCTTCATTCTTCTCATTATCTTAAAGATTGTAAATCTTTGTTTACATGTAAAAAATGTCAGCAAAAACATCATACTTTGCTCCATCGAGACGAAAACGCTTCTTTGGAAGATCAGCATCAACCCTCCACGACATCTACGGACCAGGAGACGTCTTCCGACTCTAAAATTCAGGTCCTCACCAACTTAGGAGACAAGTCCATAGTACTATTGTCAACCGCCAATGTTGGCATTCGCGATTCATCCGGCCGTTTCCAAACCTTTCGCGCATTGATCGATTCGGGCAGTCAAGCTCACTTCATCACCGATCGTGCTGCAGAGCTCGTAGGCATCCCTCGTCAAGCCAGTTCTCAGAGAGTTAGCGGCTTAGGCCAATCTTCCGCAACCACGTCAGGAGTCATTCAATTAGAGATCGGTGTTAAGGGACGGGTTCTCTTCAACATCAAGGCACTTACTCTGCCTAGTATCTGCGGCAACATGCCAACTGTTCGTCTAGATAAGTCATCGTGGCATCAGGTGAGAGACTTGCCTCTTGCCGATCCTGACTGTCACAAACCGGGACCGATTGATCTTCTTCTGGGTGCTGAGGTTTTCTCTTCTCTTCTGAGACCTGGTAATTTGAATGGTGGTCCACGTCAGCCATCAGCTTTCAATTCTGCATTTGGTTGGCTTCTTCTAGGTTCAGTTGGTTCGGACACTGCTCACGAAACGAAATCTTTCATCGTTACTAACGAGGACCGACTTCACGAAGAGGTCCAGCGACTGTGGGAGTTAGACACCATTCCCCAGTCTTCACACCTTACTCCTGAGGAACAACTTTGTGAACAAATGTACTGCACTGACCACTCACGGGACGGATCTTCGGGAAGATACATCGTATCCTTGCCTTTCCGAGAAAGGGGAAGGGATATCTCTTTCCCAGGGTCGCGTGAGATCGCTTTACGCAGATTCCATTCACTCGAGCGCAAACTCATAGCAAATCCAACCTTACGTGAACAATATTCTGCTTTCATGACTGATTATTTACACAGTGGTCACATGACTCGTGTTCCTGGAAAAGATTTGCACAAGGGAAAGTATCACATACCTCATCATTGCATTCTTCGTCCAGGCAGCGCTAGCACTAAGTTAAGAGTGGTTTTCGACGCCTCAGCGACGGATGTGAACGGACCCTCGTTAAATGATACCTTGCTTATCGGTCCAAAGCTTCAAAAGAACCTGCTGGAGCTTTTGCTAAAATTCCGTACACCATCGGTAGTGTTTACTGCTGATGTACGACAAATGTATCGCCAAATATTGGTTCAAGAACCAGATCGTGCTTTTCAAAGAATATTTTGGCGTTTTCATTCGTCGGAACCCATCCAAGAGCACCAATTGCTTCCGATATCCAATACATTTGCGTGGTCGGATTCAACCATCGTGCTCGCCTGGTTACGTTCTCCTTCGTGTCGCTGGAAGACTTTCGTGGCCAACCGTGTCAGTCGCATTCAAGATGCCCTCGAAGGGACTCCTTGGCATCACGTGTCATCTGGAGATAATCCAGCGGATGTCGTTTCTCGTGGTCAATCTCCAGCCGATCTAATCGATAACGTTATGGTGGGCGGGGCCTTCGTGGCGGATCCAGTCATTCGATTCTTGGCCGTCTTTCGATGGCAATGTCGACGAAATTGAACTTCACTCTGAGGAACGAGTTCGATCGTTATTTGTCCAACAGGACGAAAATCTGGTGGACCTATTACTAATTAAATTTTCTTCGATTCACAAGATCCAACGCATTCTCGGTTACTGTCTTAGATTCATCTACAACCTACTGAATAACGAATCTCGTCGTTCGTATCTTCCATTAAACCGTGCCGAAATTCACACTTCAATTTTGACAGTAGTTAAACGCACTCAACATCTACATTTTAATGATGATATCACGCGCTTGAAGGATGGCAACCTTTTGTCGAAACAAATGAGGAAGCTTAATCCCTTCATTGACGACCACGGTGTGCTCAGGGTGGGTGGCAGGTTATCTCGATCTGGGCTCGAATTCGAGCATAAACATCCTGCCCTACTTCCTCGCGAATCTAAGCTTACTTCTCTTGTGATAAACGCTCTACATCGAGAACATTGTCACCCAGGCATTAACACAAAGCAATATTTCTTGACACAGCAGTTCTGGATTCTGTACCCCAAGCGCGCCATCCGACATTGTCTGTCAAGGTGTATACAATGTTATCGCATAAATCCAGCACCTCTAGAACCTTTCATTAGTGACCTACCCGCCGCTCGTGTTAATCAGGTTAAACCATTCTCGATTGCGGGCATTGATTACGGTGGTCCGTTTCGTATAAAGGCCGGCAACTATCGCAGCGCTAAGATAAAGAAGGCTTATCTTTACTTATTCGTCTGTTTTACCACCAAGGCTCTACATCTTGAAGTAGCTTCTGACCTGTCTTCCGAAGCTTTTATTGCAGCGCTACGTCGATTTTTCGGTCGACGAGGTCGTGTAAACGTCATACACTCAGATTGCGGCACGAATTTTGTTGGAGTTAAAACTCATCTCTATCGCTTAATCGGTAACCAAACGTTAACTTTCGAGGAGCTGACGACACGATTCGTGCAGATTGAGGCCATGCTGAACTCTCGGCCTCTCTACCCATTGAGTTCTGACCCAAACGATTTGCGCGTGTTGACTCCAGGTCATTTTTTGACTTTGGAACCCTTGACTTCCGTGCCGGACGAGGATTATACTGACCTAAAAATCAACCGTCTGAGTCGCTGGCAACTTATTCAACGTTTCCAACGGGATTTTTGGAAACGTTGGAAGTTTGAATATCTCCAATCGCTAACTCAGCGCGCCAAGTGGACCAAAAATTGCAATTCACTCTCGGTGAATGATGTAGTGATAATCCGAATCGAAAATACTGTCCCTTTGCACTGGCCTCTCGCGCGAGTCGACAAATTGCACCCAGGTCCCGACGGCGTTGTGCGTATCGCTACGGTTCGTACATTGAATGGTTCTCTTCTCACGAGACCATTAACCAAATTATGTCCATTGCCTAGTCAATGTGACTAATCATCTTCGCTTCCGCGGCGCATTCTCTCTTATCGATTTTCGTTATTCTTATTTTCGTTATTCTTATTTTCATTATTTTCTTTTCTTATCATTTTCATTATTATTATTAATATATATTTTTTTCTTTTTTCTTATTTCTTTTCACTGTTCTTCATTCACGCAACGTTCCACAGCATTGCCCGTTTGGTTTCTAAATTTTCTTTAAAATACACGTTGTTGTATTTTGGTGGGCGGAATGTTCCGTAACGCTGATTGCTTTTGACAGGCTGTGTACTAGCCAATCGTACCGTCAGAATTTAAACTGTATAGTTTAAATTTCGCACATGTCAGCTGGATCCACGGAGGCCGTGGGCCGAGCAGTCGCACAAAACCGTTCGTCCCGTCAAAACAACATTGTCGGTTCTTTATCGAAATAATTATCTTACGTATCTTATCGCAATTTAATTTTAAATAACGAGTGCTAACAACCACGCTAAACGTTCCAGTGCTGACAGATGATGCTCACTATGCAGATTTCACCATCTCCTCCCGGTAAGTTGATTGTGAATTAACGTTATGCATTGTGTTCTCGCATCGCCTGTCACAAACCATAGAATTCATTTATACTTTATCTGTGTGGAATAGCCCTGTAAAGGGCGGCTATTCCAACCCCTGTTCGTTCTTCGAACATACAAATGTATTTTAAAATGTACTAAAATGAACAATTTTGTAATGTTTTAATAATAATAAATTGAATTGAATCAGATGATAGATGTGCCACATTACCATTCTTTACTTCCAACGAATTTATCGGGTAAGTTCGACCTTTTACACTACATATTTTTATGACTTTTTGCAAGGATAAAAATACATTTTCGAAAAAGGTTATTTATATTTTTCAATTGTATGTAATATCGTGTAGAATCACAACCCGAATTTACTGTTCGTTACCTCCGAGAACCTTAAACCTTACGCTAATAATTTATTTCATTGTATTTATGAAAATTTTATTTGAATGCTGGATATCGAATACTGGATACCTCTGGGCTCAGAGCCAAGAATCTTTATGGCACCCGCAATGGTGTGTGTGCGGAGGGGATGGGAGGGGAAAGGAAAAATACTAACCAATTCTGGTTCGTAATCCTCTTCCACATCGGAATCATAAATTGGAGTTCCTTTTCTGGCCGCCTCTTCTACCTGAAAATCATTAAAAATTGTTAAGGTCACGTATAGCTCAGCAAAGATTTCTGGACATTTATTCAATTGGTAGGTACTTAAAAATTTCTTTGCCATGGCAACATCAAGCTACTTAACGACTTCTCTTTGAAATTTCGCAGGTTTAGGATCACAGTGGCCTATCTACAAAAACATAGTTTTGAGATAAACGCAAATAAAGATTGGAATGCTCATATACCCAACAGTATTTCTTAAAAGGCTTTATGTACGAGATAGAGCTTCATGTCACTAATGAATATGATTATGGCATTACCGAAACCAAGCATAACTCAAAACACCAGTTTTTGTAGTTAGGCCCCTGTGATCCTAAGCCTTCACATTGTAGGTGATAGTTCATTTTAAATAAGCAAGGAAGAACAACACAACTCGACTTTTTTAGGTTTATCAAAATTAATCATTTTGTTTTAATCGGTGTTTGTCTACTTATACTATTATGTCAGACTGTAGTTAATGTTGCTACTTTTAACTACTGCCTACTGAGTATTTGTTTTAATCGGTGTTTGTCTACTATTATGTCAGACTGTAGTTAATGTTGCTACTTTTAACTACTGCCTACTGATTATTTGATAAAAGTTAGTGCTGAGACCACAGATAATAAAAACAAGAGAGATGGACCGTGAACCAATACTATTACGAAACTGCTTCCATAACGCGTACCACTAACATTGTTCACCCATACTACTGTCAATCAGTGGCGCCCAGTGGTGGGCATAGTGGTGCCTCGCCTTTGTTTATACCTATATTGCTTCCATGCGATATCTCCCTTTGTTTCTATTATCTATGTCTAAAAACAAACCTCATCAGGTTCCACTGGAGTGTTGTCCAGTTTTTCCAGTCTCGGTAGTGCTCTGAGGACAGTCAGGCGGTAACTGGAAAATAAAAAGGATATCTTTTAAAAATAGTGAATAAAAAGTACAACACAAAATGATTTGAAGAAATAAGCCTTTGAAAGATGAACCTTTTCAAATTTTTTTTATGAAACACCTGTCTGTACAAAGTCAGGCACCGACATAAGGCAGCCATAATGGCGAAATGAAAGTTCTTAGTTGAAGAAAATAGGGTCTTAATTTAATTAGAAAACATGTTTTTTTTGGAACAAGCCTTTAATGGGGAAAAGAGAAAAGTAATAGCAATAGGGTGGAAAGGGGATTTTCGATAGAAAAATGAAAACTTGGATGCGGAAAATAAGTCATTGATGGCATAAAGGTGGAAATGGGCCTTTGATGGGGAGAAGATTACATGGTTGGCATAAGTGTGGCCTTTGATAGAAAATAAGAACATTGATGACATTATGGTTGAAATGGGGAACATATGACAATAAAGACATAAAGGTGGATATGGGCCTTTGATGGGGAAAAGAGGATATTGATGGCATGAGACTTTGATGGGGAAAATAGGACATTGAGGGAGTAGAGGTGGACATGGGCCTTTTATGTAGAAAATAGGATATTGATGGTATGAGACTTTGATGGGAAAAATAGGACATTGAGGGAGTAGAGGTGAACATGGGCCTTTGATGTAGAATATAGGATATTGATGGGGAAAATAGGACATTGAGGGAGTAGGGGTGGACATGGGCCTTTTATGTGGAAAATAGGATATTGATGGTATGAGACTTTGATGGGGAAAATAGGACATTGAGGGAGTAGAGGTGGACATGGGCCTTTGATGTAGAATATAGGATATTGATGGCATGAGACTTTGATGGGGAAAATAGAACATTGAGGGAGTAGGGGTGGACATGGGCCTTTTATGTGGAAAATAGGATATTGATGGTATGAGATTTTGATGGGGAAAAAATTGATGCCATAAAAATCGGATCTTAGACAGGCGGATCTTCCAATGTGTTCCAAGGTGTTCCAGTCCAATGAGACTGATTAATAAAGAAGTGTAATGGCTCACTTGGCATCCTCGGCGCACGGGTTCTCACCCAGCCACAGGATGCGCAGCGAGGGGATCATCTTCAGGTGCCGGATCTCGGACAGGTCCGCCACGCGGTTCTTGCGCACATATAGCTCCTTCAGTCGCTGGCAGTGCTGAAAGTCCACCAGGGTTCGAATCTTGTTGATGCTGTGAACAAGCAATACATTAACTAATTAAATTATTTAAGTCGAAGATATTGGCAAAACAATCCAAAATAATGCTCTTTTTTATATGTTACATTTTAATAAAATTAGGATTATCTTATTTAAGCTTTACAATTCACTATAATAGAATACTAGTAAATGTTATAATTTCCAATGAAAATATGAAATAGAAAAATACACTCAAAATAAAAAAGATATGGTCGCAAGCGTGGCCGTGCTTAACGTTCCCAAAATGTTCCCAGCAAAAATGTCGCCAGTTAAGATGTTCCCTACCAAAATGTCACCGGTCAAAATGTTCCCTACCAAAATGTTCCAAGTTGAGGAAGCTACAAGCCAAAAATGTGTATTTTCTTGGCATACCTTATATCGTAGGTAATAGGCATTAAAATCGCTTGACAAACGGAGTCCAGAAACGTTCGATTTCAAGCACAAAACTGGTTTTTATTTATTTTGTAAATAATTTTATAAGAGAGCAAAAAAGTTAATCAAGTGAAACTGTCACAGATAATATTAGTTATAATACTGTTTTTTTTTTTTAAATTGTTTTTTATATGTTCATACATTTCTATTAAAAAAAAATTTTTTTTAGTAGTTTACATTTAGGTATATTTTTTATTGAGTAATTTATTTGTTTATTTGTATTCTACTCAAGCGAAACGATAGGACAACCTTCAATTTATCGAAAGCATATTTTTTGGTATTCATAATGTACACGTACACTAATTCGTTATAAAGATTAATCAAAAAGGTGATTTGGCATTAAGCTTCGCCTTAATAGTTCCAGAGTGGAAATAACTCAAATACAAATGAATCATAGACATATGAATTCCTATGTCTGTGAAATGAATAAATTTATTAAAAGGTTAGGTTAGGTACATTTGGCAAGGAACATTAACACTGGGGTCATCAGAAAACATTTAAATATTTGTGCCTGGGCTTCTAAAAATAAAACAAAACATCCTTTTTGATAAAGCGTAACAGGCGGCAATGAGTGTAAGGAGTGTATGTAAGGATTTAGTTCGAATCAAAACGTCTTTTACGAATTGCTTCGCCTGAAAATTTCGCCGGTGTATCGCCCTATAAAAGGGGCTCATCCATTGATGATGGGCGCATCCAATCATTGATCAATTATTGAGCATCGCGCCAAACGCCATAAGTCAGCGAACGTTTTATTGTTCGCGTGTTTGTAAATTATAGTTCAGACACATCGCGTGTGCGGCCAGTTCAAACAGTGTGAAGTTTCGGTGCCAATCTTCAGGGATTTCAAGATGAACGACCACTTCACGGCACTTCCACCGACTGGAAAATAATCGTATTATAATTAATATTGTGTGTTCGAACTTGTCAACAAGTTCATTTACTAAAAAGGTTATATGAAAGTCCTAAATGAAACCCAACCTTAAGCTGCCAGTACACGTAATGCTACGTATACATCCGCGAGCCGAACTGCCGAACTGAACCTCAACTTATGGGAAAGAAACGCGAAACGCCGCTTACAGTTGCTTTGTTCCTTTCCCGTAATTCGTGGCTCGGTTCGCGTTTCGGTTCGCAAATGTTTACGTACCATTAGGCCAACGTGCTGGGCCAATGCGCTTGCCTTCCATATAATTTTGAATGGAAACAAATGTGCCACTGACTTAGTGCCTTATAGTTCTAGACCATTTAGCACGCGGTCTGTCTCCCTTACACTTGCCTGAAATTGTATATCACCAATTGAATTTCGTAACCACGGTGAAGCACATTTTTGTACGGAAACAGACCCAAAATGGGCTTATACAGGGTTTTCCAATAAGAGGTGTTATTTTGATATTCAATCGTAAAAGATCAATGGTTTCGTTGCTTGTGATGCACGTAGCGCCGTCTTGTTGAAAGTAAACGTTGTCCAGATCAATACCATCCAATTCCGGCAATAAAAAATCATTAATCATCTCTCGATAGCGCAATCCATTCACCGTAACTGTTGCTCCAGCCTCATTTTCGAAAAAGTAAGGTCCAATGACTCCGCCGGACCATAAACCGCACCAAACAGTCACACGTTGAGGATAGAGAAGATTTTCAACAATAACTCTTGTGTTTTCTGGAAATGGGCCTCATCACTCAAGATAATTTGCATTTGATTCACTCAAGTGAATTTTAATAATTTCAATGCGTTGTTGAAGCGTGTATCGTTCAATTTGTATTAATGGCGTAGTCTCTACTTGTCAAATGTCAAAAAATGACAGCTTCAAAAGTAACATCTACTGAAATAGCGGGCTATTCAAAATAACACCTCTTATTGGAAAACCCTGTATTTGGATCACGAAACACGCCCTCAAGGCACTTCTCGTGTTATTCTATATTCCATGTCTTGGCGTATATTGGCCGTTGCATCGCGTTAGCCGCCAACGTTGGCCGACCAACCGATTAGTATCGGTTTTTCGTGCACACATCAAAGGATCTAGCCGCCGACCCACTAACAGTGTTCACACATTGGCCTCATCCGCCAGTCATCAATGTCAGCATCCACCATCTTATTTTGCGCCATTTCTTTTTTGGTAATGTTTCTTTGATGCACGTTTAGGTAATAATTAAACGTGCTGTACAAATAAATTGCTGCGATAGTGTCCACAACTATCTTAATCAAATGGCAAATGCAGAAATGGCCCAACGCATTGGCCACACATAGGCCCAACTAGATTAGCCCTGTCTAGTTAAATTCATTTTAAAAATAACGCCACTTAGCGTACGTCACAAATATGGAGATGAACTTAACAACCCAACTCTGTTTAAACTCCTTGTACAAGCGTTCAAACTCGTAAGCGAAACCATGGAGAATTTGTTGTCAGAGGTGTTGTAATATGGACATAATTCAAATTTAAATATTTGGAACTCGGTTATTTTTGTGATTAACTTGCCCAGCATAGCTGAGAAGCAAAATAGACCAACAAAAGGTAAAACGCAATGCACAGTGCAAAATTTCGCATTGCGACATAATGCGTGGGCCTTTTCATAAATGTGCATGTGAACCAAACCAAAATTGTGTTGGGGTTATTTTTAAATGAATATTCCGTGTCTAGTCTAATTTAGTCTATGGCCCAACACATATTGGATTTGAATCGTGGATTTTGATTTAGCTTTACGTGCTTAATCAGGGTGGCCACAAAAAATGGATTTCAAAATTCCCTGATAATTCCAGGTTTTCCAGGGCAGTTTCTATATTTTTCCCTGATATGTTTTATTTGGTATAAGGACATATCGTTCAAAATTTTATTTTTGAAACACGATTTTCATCTACGCCAGAAAATAAGAACGGATACATAAATAAAGGGAATTCCGTCATCTAAAGCATTTATTATTTCCTTGCACCACAATGATCTATTTAAAACAAAATACACTTATTACAAATTTATGATATTTCGCCTGAAGACAATTTGTGTACAAATGAAAAGACCAGACAAAAATAGACAAATAAACAAAAGTAAGTACAGTAGAACCCCGATAATTCGAAAAAACGCCGAAATTTTCGCCAAAAAAATTTCCGCAGAAAAATTTTTTCATACAAAAATTTTTTTAATTCGAAATTCGTAATTCGAAATTTATTTTTGTCCGCGCACGAAAATTTGTTCGTGAAATTCGAAAAAATTTGATTTTTGCGAAAATAAATCATAATATTTCGTAAATCTGAATCTAAAAGTCAGCCGTGGCGGTAAAACGCCGAAAAATGTATTTTTACTTGGTTATACATCGTCCTAATTAGTATTATTATTTTGTAAATCTGAATCGATTTACACTGGAATGTTGTATTTTTTCAAATTTATTTCGAATATCCGAGTTTGAAGGGCCGAGAAAATACGTTTTACGCGGATATATGTCGTAGTTTTACGAGTTTACACCAAATATCTGAATTTAAAGGGTCGGCCGCGAAATTTCGATTTACGCGTAAATGTATCGTATATTTACGAATTTATTTCGAATATTTGAATTTAAATGGTCCGCTGCGACAGAAATCGGCCGCGAAATCTCGATTTACGCGTAAATATATTGTATTTTTACGAATTTATTTCGAATATCTGAATTTTAAAGGGCCCGCCGCGAAGGTAATCGGACGCGAAATTTCAATTTACGCGGAAATATATCCTATTTTTACTAACTTTACTTCGAATATCCGAGTTAAAAAATACGGCGCGACGGAAATCGGCCGAAAAATTTCGATTCACGCCGAAATATGACATATTTTTACGAATTTACTTCAAATATCTGAACTTAAAAGGCCGGCCGCGACGAAAAACTGCCGATAAAATTCGATTTACGCGTAAATATTTCATATTTTTACGAATTTACACCAAATATTTTAATTTAAAGGGTCGGCCGCGACGGAAATCGGCCGCGCATTCTCGATTTACACGGAAATATATCGTATTTTTGCGAATTTTTTTCGAATCTGAATTTTAAGAGCCGGCCGCGACGGAATACGGCCGCGAATTCTCGTTTAACGCGGAAATATATCGTATTTTTACGAATTTAAATTCAGATATTTGAACTAATGGGCCGGCTGCGATGGAAAATTACCGCGAAATCTCGATTTACCCGCGTAATATATCGCATTTTTACGAATATCTCAATTTAAAGGGTAGGCCGCGACCGAAATCGGCAGCGAAATCTCGATTTACGCGTAAATATATGCATTTATACGAATTTATTGCGAATATCTGAATTTAAAGGGCCCGCCGCTACGGTGATCGGCCGCGAAAATAAAGAAATAATTGGTATTAATACGAATTTACAACTAAAATACCACCCGGATTTGAAGCGGCGGCCGAGAAAATCGATTTTCGGTGTTTTTTTTTTTTTTTTTCATAAAAATTCGAATTACGTCGGAATTCGTTAATTCGAAATTTGATTTTTGATGTCCCGTGGATTTCGAATTAACGAGGTTCTACTGTATTGACACTTTGTAAAAGTGTTGATAATGATGATCTTTAAATTTTATTACGACCGTACTGGGTGTCCGACCCTTTTGACAGTTTGTTGTAACTTTGCTAGCTTTTTCTTTACAGATTTCGCACCTACATAGTATAGGGGAAAAACCAAGGCGGGTGGTTTACGACATGATTGTGTTGCAAGGGCTATTTACGAAAATAATAATAAAAAAATACCTACTTATCTAGTTTGTCTTTGTCGGCATATCTTTTGTTACACACGCCGCAAGTAAAAGTAATAAAACACAACTTTGGGACTTCACAAATCGTAAATAACGAATTTCGTTTTATTTTTGGAATTCCCTGATATTTTAAGAATATTTTAAAATTCCCTGATATTTCCCTGATAATTCCCGGTTCGGTAAAATTCCCTGATAATTCCCGGTTTTCCCGGTTTTCCAGGTCTGTGGCCACCCTGTTAATCGTATCTACTACATACACGTGCCAGAAGTATCGTTACTTGCACTCTATACAAACTCGAACACTCGATACGACGAACAAGTCCGATAAACATGCGTGATCTTCCTTCCTACATGCACAATTTATGTTGTGAGGATAAATGTACTGACGAGGGGAAGGAGATGAGGGAGGTAAAAGTTGGGAATAACCTATCTATTCATATATGGTCACTAAACAAGGCTTAAAGCCATTTCAAGTAACATTTTGATTCTGATTTTTCACCAGGCGGTGGGCGATACTGAAGGCATCAACCATTGCTTCACTTTTGTAATTAACTCATCCATCTCAGGGAGTATTTCATTACCCTCTTGATAGCTTATTCATTGGATACATCTATTTATATAAAGGTGATTATAAATATATTCTGTGTGTTTGTAGAGGGCGGGCGGCCGCATGACGGACACCGGGAAGGCGGCGGCGGATTGTAAAATACCACCTCATTCGGAAAGTTGGCACCTTGCCTCAGATTTTCTACACCCCTGCTCCCACAGAATGAAGAAGAACCCTGCACCTTATTATGTTACCCCAAAAACCTACACAAATCAGGTCAGGTCAGGCCGGTGAACCGTTAAGTAAGCCGAATGTTTTCTGACCTTGTTCTTATGCGGCAAGGTCCAACCACTGAACAGATATTTCAACTATACCGATTTGAGAGAAAACTGAATTCACCAATTTACATGAAAAATTATTCACGTTCTAATTTTCGAAATTGGAACTGATTGTGGGAACCAAGCGATAAAAGCAAGTACTTAGGTACCAAAATTATTTTATTTTAATAATAATTCTGTATTTCTTTTGTTTAATTTTTTTACAGATCGAAATCTGAATCACAAAAGACTGTGAAATCAACCAGTACCGAGAAGAGAATTGTTCTTGTCCTCTCTACTTTGGCGACATATTTCTCCTTGGTGCAGTGATCTGTTCAGACACTAATTTCATTATGAAATGGTCAATCGATTACACTTATACTCACATTCTGTGCGGAAATCACATAAAAAAAATATACGATTTCGATATTTTACAATGTGTGTGACCCATTTCACGAGAATAAGGAGCTCCAGTGAAAAATATTATGGCTTAAAAATATATATTCATATAGATCAACAAACACTGATTCTAAATATACAAGTTAGCTAGTTATTGAATATTATTATGCGTAGAATTTATAAATCGTGATAAAACACTAATAAAACACCATCCCATTAAAACACACCGTTTGGTTGGTACTACTGAAGCTGCTGATTCATCACAACCAGTCTACGCGAGTAATATATCTATGGTCTAAAATATCCACATCCAGGTTGTCAATTCGTGGTCAATTTCCCCAATTCCGTGTAATTTTATTTTATAAGAGAGAACCTTTTTGTGTGGAAAATGCGGGGATTCTGGGCATTTCTTGATTATCCATACTGAAAAAAAAAGTACAATAATAGTGGTTCAATAATTAAATTCAAACATTAATGACGATATGCTGACATTTTAACAAGAGTTATGCAATCTTAAAAGCGGGTAATCTTAAGAATAAAAACTTCTCCATAAAATATCCCGTTTACATATAAGATGAATAATATTGGACCCAGTAGTGTACCTTGTGGGATTCCATAATCAGACAAAATATAGCGCCGGTTGAAAAAAAAGTAGGCTTTTGGAGACTGGTGACGTCACGAGTCACGTCCATAGATTTGATGCGTTTTCGGGTCTTAAAACTTTGATTTATTTTAACTATTAAAACTAACTATATCAATAAAAATATACTATTATTTAAGATAGAAGGTAAATTATTGAAGAAAGTTGACGTTGAAGAAGACTCCTTAAGAAAACATTATTTGGACACGCAGACTCGCCTCCAATTTCCAATGCGCTTCTATGCGTTTATGTCTTCAGTGGACGCGAGGTCATTAATTTAATCATTTCCTTATTACTTACATATTACCTACAACATAATAACTATTATTGTGATACGATTAGCGATTGGTAATCTAAGCAATTGGTAGATTTTGATTAGAGTAGAAGGTCAATGTTTTTGTGGCGTGTTTAGAACGCGGAAAGAGCATTCTAGGGGTGTTTAATACCTCCCTACGCCAGCTAGTGGAATGCTATTGCTAGGGTTTACATCGCTGAACATAGTATTTGGTAACTTGAGGTGTACAGTCCACTACTATAATATTATTATTACTAACTAGCTGTACCCCGCCACACGTTGCTATGGCTCAGTATGTCTGTGCAGATGGATAAACAATAGCGCGTGTTGCTTTTACGTCCAACAGATAGCGCTGCTTAAAAAAAACTCTTTTGTTTCACAGGTGACATCTATATAAAAACAAACTCGTATTCGTATGCAACGTTGTGTCAAAAGTTCAAAGCAATCGGTAAAGAACTTTCGGAGATTTTAAATTTTAATTTTTTTTATTTATATAGATATAGTATATAAATAGATTAATAGGATGCGCAATTAGGGTTAATCTAAACAATACAAACTTAGAATTGTGTGTATTGGTGAATATTTATAATTTATTTAGTGATCGTGCAAGATTCACAATCAAGTGAATCAGATACTTGATTCGAGCCATGTCAAGAGTCAGATAGTCATAGAAGAGTAGGTATGTATGAATGTGAATGAGGCAAGAAGTGTGCGCCAAGACCGAGTTGTTTGGTGATCCATCCTCTCTGCCTACCCCTGCGGGGAAACGGCGTGATGGTAAGTTAGTTATTTATTTAGTGATTGCAGAACAAGACTCCCAATTACTCCCAACCGTCTGGAGCCAGTGGCATCTCCAATTGGGGTATTTTGTGAAGTGTAAGGCGAAGCTTAATGCCAAATCACTATTTTGATTAATCTTTGTAACGAATTGGTGTACATTATGAATACCAAAAAAATATGCTTTTGATAAATTGAAGGTTTTCCTGTTGTTTCGCTTGAGTAGAATAAAAATAAATAAATAAATTACTCAATATAAAATATAAATGTAAACTACTAAGAAAAATATTTTTTCAATAGAAATGTATGAACGCGTAACGAAAACAACTTTAAAAAATACAGTGTTATAGCTAAGATTATCTGTGACAGTTTCACTTGATTAACTTTTTTTGCTATTTTATAAAATTATTTACAAAATAAATAAAAACCAGTTTTGTGCTTGAAATCGAACGTTTCTATAGGTTCTCCGTTTGTCAAGCGATTTTAATGCCTATTACCTACAATATAAGGTATACCAAGAATATACACATTTTTGGCTTATAGCTTCCTCTTAAGGTAGTAGGGAGGGAAGGAGACGAGAAAGAGGAAGGTGTGAAAGTACCTGACCATTCAGATTTGATCACCAAAAACATGGCTAAAGCCATTTCAAACACAGTTTCGATTCTGAATAATGATCTTTCACGAGGGTGATACTGAATTGTATTCGAGCGTATCATCAGCACGTGCCCGAAAAATTTTGACAAGTGATTCCTGAGTGTGAAAAAATGTTACGGTCATTATACCATCCGATGATATTTTATTCAATTAAAAACAAAAAAATATTTTTCCATCACACATCGCAACAGCCTAGCTCACGTTCCATTAGCACCGTACGTACGAGGTAGAGCGCGTATCACGCGATCCGTTGTGACGTGTGGCAGTGTCATCCATCAGTAGCCGCGTGTGATAGAGATTATTATTTGTTGTTGTTTTAATTGAAAAAAAAAATATATATATATATCACGGGATAGCAAAATAACATCTTCATTTACTCCAAATATGCCCAGGAATCGAAGGGTAAAATACTTCGGGTACTGGCAGATTTGGGCGGGTTGTTCAGAGAATTTGAACAATTCTACAAATTTAAAAGTTAATATTCAAGTTCTGTGAAAGATTTTTCAATTACTAATATTATTTCAGTTCTGTCAAGCAACTAGCCTATGATATAATAACATAACTTGAATAGGACTAACACAGTAACCGAAAATAAACGTTGAAATTGGATGAATTGTTCAAATTCTGTGAAACAACAATAATTTGTCTGATCTCGGAGCCAAAGTTCCAAGTAATTTGAATATTTAAACGAAGAACAGCACTTATTCTTTGCATGTTCGAAAAAGCGCGCTTCTCGACGCTAGAAAAAAATGCGACAATCTTCAACCAGATGACAGTCATCTGATGTAAACAGAACTGTGGAACGAGACAAACAGTGGAGACGTTGAATTCCACACACTTAAATATAGCAGACGGAATAATTCAATCACATCTACAGAAATACCTGGGTTGATGCAGTACTACCCAGTATAAAGTGTGGCGCCCAAATTATTAGTTACACATTTGGAGCAACAATTTTAATTTATTCGTTTTTTTAGTTAAATTTGGTATTTCATATACAATAAAAAATGGATTATTTTATGTTTCACAATACGTATTTGAGAAAAGCACAGTGCAAAATGTTTAGAAAAATCTCTTACTGATTAGATTCTTACACGCCCGTTCAACGTTGGTGTGGTAAAGCCGGCCTTGAGCCTGGTTTAAGACCGTTTTAACCAAACAAACGCCATGGTAATAAGACAAGTTGTTCACTGTTCTGACCTCATGCGCCGCATAATATTACGTTTTTAAGTAAGACTGTGTTCATTTAGTAGAATTTCTTTGGCGTCAGTTACAGCTTGTAAATTTTATGGTGAGCTCTGAATTCATTCTATTATATATATCGAAATATTAACTCCGGCTTCATTTATACTTTTAGTCCTTCGCACTCCATAACTTACTAGCGTATCTCCTTCGTACATTTTTTTCCTGTTTTCCAGGCAAATGTCACGAATATTTAGTGAATTTGCTTTTTTCCTTATTTTCTGAGTTACTATAGGTACTTTTCTATCAAGCTTATTAATAAAATTAGAAATAAATTTATGTGTGCATTATAAGCGGTTAATCTATCTATATATACATAAATAAAAATGTTCGTTTGTTTAAAATTTTAAATCTCCGAAAGTTCTTCACCGATATTATGAATGTGTTTGATGTTCGGCAGACATACGCAAAAACAATACTCACTCACCTATACACAAATATACATACATACTACGAAAAAAGATCTAATACTCGCTGTACTGGAAGCAATAACAAAGACTTCCTTCAAATTCCTGTAACGCACACTACTTTTGGTCAACGAAACTTTAGATATCTTGCGACAAGACTTTACAACATTCTTCCTGATAAAATAAACACATGTCATTCACAAAAAAATTTCAAAGATAGCGTAAAAATTCGGATCAAAAGTAATGATAGGGCCTTTACCGGTGCACTCATCCAAATTCGCAGTATTATTGATGAAACCTAATTATTGTATGTATTTTCATATAATTGTAGGTATATTATTAGGACTATAAACGAACTTGGTAAATGATGTATTGATATTGATGCTACCTAACTATTGAGTATTCGTATTTTTATATAATTGTAGGTACGTTATACAGGGTGGCCACAAAAAACGGATTTCAAAATTCCCTGATAATTCCAGGTTTTCCAGGGCAGTTTCTATATTGTAAGTTTTTAGATTCTCACGGCCAAAAGCATTTTTGTTGTTTGTTTTTGGGGTGTTATGCCGTGTTGCGCTAACTCCTTCTTTAGCCGACGTTTCGGACAGCGTTGCAGTGTCCATCATCAGGGCAGATCCGGTAGATCCGAAGATGTGTGAATTTTGGTTGTCGAGTTTGTGCTTATTTATTTGTGGCCTGGGCCCATCCAAGTGCGAAATGCCAACGGAAGTGGCGACATCTTGTGGCGAATTCTGAAAGCTCAGTATTTATGTTAGCCTGGGTCCCGTCCAAGTGCGAAATGCCAACGGAAGTGGCGCCATCTTGTGGCGAATTTTAGACATGTTATTTGCGTTTAGCTTTGGTGTAGCCGTCAATTACCGGATACCAAGAGCTGTTGAGCTTAGCTCCGTCGTCTCTATTGATATTAAATGGATTTTTGTAGATTTCAATTGCCTCCATAATCAGGCGTGATCTATAAGTTTTGGGTCTTCCCAGGACCTCGGGAGCAAATCCAAAGTAATGGCCGGTTTCAATTAAGTGTTCGGCGATTGCCGATTTATCAGGGTGGCCAAGTTTACAAGCACGAAAATGTTCTGCTATCCTTTTGGAAATCGTCCGCTCTGTCTGGCCTATATAAACCTTGTCACAACCAGAGCAGCTGAGTTTGTACACTCCATCTGCTTCCAGAGGAAACTTAGTCTTTGCAGACCTCAGTAGGTCTTGGATTTTGGTGGTGGTTCCGAAGACAGTTTTGATGTTTTCTTTTCTCAACAGCCTGGCAATTCTGTCTGTCACATTGTGAACGAAAGGCAGGAAAGCACAGCCTTTTGAGTCTTGTTCAACTCTGTCTTCGTTTGTTGTAGATTTGGCTCTTAAAATTTGCCTTGTCTGACTTGCCGGGTAACCGTTGCGCTCCAGTGCATCGGTCAGTTTTATAAGTTCTGCTCCAAGTTTTGTTTCTTCACATATTCTGGTCGCTCGGGTCACCAACGTATGGATAAGTCCTCTCTTCTGCGCTGGGTGGTGATGCGAATCAGCGTGTAAGTATCGATTCGTATGAGTTGGTTTCCTATATACGGTATGTCCTAGGCTACCATCGTGTTTTCGCATCACCTCCACATCTAGAAAAGGCAGGATTTTATCTTGGTTTTCCAGCTCCATTGTGAACTTAATTGACAAAGGAAATGCCACTGTCGTGATTAATACGGTAGACTACATAAAGAAGATGGAAGACCTCTTGTGCGATTCCGGTACCTACAAGAAGATCAAAAACAATCCTACTAACAAGATTGACTTAAAGACAAGGGAACTAGTCAAAGCATCTAGCATCAGAAAAGAGGATTGGTCTAAGCTTTTTGTAAAGGCCTCTAGAACTCCTGCCCTGTACGGTCTCCCAAAAATACACAAAAAGGGAATCCCAATGAGACCGATTGTCAGCGCTATTGGTGCACCTACATACAAACTGTCCCAACACCTCTCGAGATTACTGCAGATGCAAACTGGAAAAACCGAATCGTGGATTAAGGATTCAACAGATCTGATCAGTAAACTTAAGCAGGTTAAGACTGAGGAAGGAGATATTTTGGTCAGCTTTGACGTCGTGTCTCTTTTCACAAATGTGCCTCTAGAAGACTCAATGACAATGCTCAGTGAGATATATGAGGAAGACATCTGCAAACTTTTTGAACACTGCCTCAAAACGGGATACTTTGCGTTTCAGGGTGAACTTTTTGAGCAAGTGGAGGGAGTTGCAATGGGCAGTCCGTTATCGCCAGTAATAGCCAACTTCTTTATGGAGAAGTTTGAGGAAGCGGCACTTGATACAGCTTCAGCTGTCCCTAAAGTATGGTGGCGCTACGTCGATGATGTCTTCGCCATTTGGCCTCATGGAACGGAGAAACTTAACGAATTCCTGGACCATCTTAATTCTCTCCACAGCAAAATTAAGTTCACAATGGAGCTGGAAAACCAAGATAAAATCCTGCCTTTTCTAGATGTGGAGGTGATGCGAAAACACGATGGTAGCCTAGGACATACCGTATATAGGAAACCAACTCATACGAATCGATACTTACACGCTGATTCGCATCACCACCCAGCGCAGAAGAGAGGACTTATCCATACGTTGGTGACCCGAGCGACCAGAATATGTGAAGAAACAAAACTTGGAGCAGAACTTATAAAACTGACCGATGCACTGGAGCGCAACGGTTACCCGGCAAGTCAGACAAGGCAAATTTTAAGAGCCAAATCTACAACAAACGAAGACAGAGTTGAACAAGACTCAAAAGGCTGTGCTTTCCTGCCTTTCGTTCACAATGTGACAGACAGAATTGCCAGGCTGTTGAGAAAAGAAAACATCAAAACTGTCTTCGGAACCACCACCAAAATCCAAGACCTACTGAGGTCTGCAAAGACTAAGTTTCCTCTGGAAGCAGATGGAGTGTACAAACTCAGCTGCTCTGGTTGTGACAAGGTTTATATAGGCCAGACAGAGCGGACGATTTCCAAAAGGATAGCAGAACATTTTCGTGCTTGTAAACTTGGCCACCCTGATAAATCGGCAATCGCCGAACACTTAATTGAAACCGGCCATTACTTTGGATTTGCTCCCGAGGTCCTGGGAAGACCCAAAACTTATAGATCACGCCTGATTATGGAGGCAATTGAAATCTACAAAAATCCATTTAATATCAATAGAGACGACGGAGCTAAGCTCAACAGCTCTTGGTATCCGGTAATTGACGGCTACACCAAAGCTAAACGCAAATAACATGTCTAAAATTCGCCACAAGATGGCGCCACTTCCGTTGGCATTTCGCACTTGGACGGGACCCAGGCTAACATAAATACTGAGCTTTCAGAATTCGCCACAAGATGTCGCCACTTCCGTTGGCATTTCGCACTTGGATGGGCCCAGGCCACAAATAAATAAGCACAAACTCGACAACCAAAATTCACACATCTTCGGATCTACCGGATCTGCCCTGATGATGGACACTGCAACGCTGTCCGAAACGTCGGCTAAAGAAGGAGTTAGCGCAACACGGCATAACACCCCAAAAACAAACAACAAAAAAGTTTCTATATTTTTCCCTGATATGTTTTATTTGGTATAAGGACATATCGTTCAAAATTTTATTTTTGAAACACGATTTTCATCTACGCCAGAAAATTAGAACAGATACATAAATAAAGGGAATTCCGTCATCTAAAGCATTTATTATTTCCTTGCACCACAATGATCTATTCAAAACAAAATACACTTATTACAAATTTATGATATTTCGCCTGAAGACAATTTGTGTACAAATAAAAAGACCAGACAAAAATAGACAAATAAACAAAAGTAAGTACAGTAGAACCCCGATAATTCGAAAAAACGCCGAAATTTTCGCCAAAAAAATTTCCGCAGAAAAATTTTTTCATACAAAAATTTTTTTAATTCGAAATTCGTAATTCGAAATTTATTTTTGTCCGCGCACGAAAATTTGTTCGTGAAATTCGAAAAAATTTGATTTTTGCGAAAATAAATCATAATATTTCGTAAATCTGAATCTAAAAGTCAGCCGTGGCGGTAAAACGCCGAAAAATGTATTTTTACTTGGTTATACATCGTCCTAATTAGTATTATTATTTTGTAAATCTGAATCGATTTACACTGGAATGTTGTATTTTTTCAAATTTATTTCGAATATCCGAGTTTGAAGGGCCGAGAAAATACGTTTTACGCGGATATATGTCGTAGTTTTACGAGTTTACACCAAATATCTGAATTTAAAGGGTCGGCCGCGAAATTTCGATTTACGCGTAAATGTATCGTATATTTACGAATTTATTTCGAATATTTGAATTTAAATGGCCCGCTGCGACGGAAATCGGCCGCGAAATTTCAATTTACGCGGAAATATATCGTATTTTTACTAACTTTACTTCGAATATCCGAGTTAAAAAATACGGCGCGACGGAAATCGGCCGAAAAATTTCGATTCACGCCGAAATATGACATATTTTTACGAATTTACTTCAAATATCTGAACTTAAAAGGCCGGCCGCGACGAAAAACTGCCGATAAAATTCGATTTACGCGGAAATATTTCATATTTTTACGAATTTACATCAAATATCAATTTAAAGGGTCGGCCGCGACGGAAATCGGCCGCGCATTCTCGATTTACACGGAAATATATCGTATTTTTACGAATTTTAATTCAGATATTTGAAATAATGGGCCGGCTGCGATGGAAAATTACCGCGAAATCTCGATTTACGCGGAAATATATCGAATTTTTTTCGAATCTGAATTTTAAGAGCCGGCCGCGACGGAATATGGCCGCGAATTCTCATTTAACGCGGAAATATATCGTATTTTTACGAATATCTCAATTTAAAGGGTAGGCCGCGACCGAAATCGGCAGCGAAATCTCGATTTACGCGTAAATGTATAGCATTTTTACGAATTTATTGCGAATAACTGAATTTAAAGGGCCCGCCGCTACGGTAATCGGCCGCGAAAATAAAGAAATAATTGGTTTTAATACGAATTTACAGCTAAAATACCACCCGGATTTGAAGAGGCGGCCGAGAAAATCGATTTTCGGCGTATTTTTTTTTTCGTAAAAATTCGAATTACGTGGGAATTCGTTAATTCGAAATTATGTCCCGTGGATTTCGAATTAACGGGGTTCTACTGTATTGACACTTTGTAAAAATGTTGATAATGATGATCTTTAAAATTTATTACGACCGTACTGGGTGTCCGACCCTTTTGACACTTTGTTGTAACTTTGCTAGCTTTTTCTTTACAGATTTCGCACCTACATAGTATAGGGGAAAAACCAAGGCGGGTGGTTTACGACATGATTGTTTTGCAAGGGCTATTTACGAAAATAATAATAAAAAAAATACCTACCTATCTAGTTTGTCTTTGTCGGCATATCTTTTGTTACACACGCCGCAAGTAAAAGTAATAAAACACAACTTTGGGACTTCACAAATCGTAAATAACGAATTTCGTTTTATTTTTGGAATTCCCTGATATTTTAAGAATATTTTAAAATTCCCTGACATTTCCCTGATAATTCCCGGTTCGGTAAAATTCCCTGATAATTCCCGGTTTTCCCGGTTTTCCAGGTCTGTGGCCACCCTGTTATAGTACTATAAATAAACTTGGTAGATAGCTGCCTCAACACAGGCTAAGCCTAGTGAGGCGGGCTATGATAAACCTTAACATATAACCCCTCTGCTATGGGCTAAACTCAGAGAAAGAGGCATATCACGGAGGTCATACATATCCTCGACTCGTGGCACAGACAGCAGGAAAACCTAGTAAGATGGAAGGATGATTTTTCCGAACCTTTCCTCCTAAAGAGTGGCGTCAGACAGGGAGGATGCATGTCACCGATACTGTTCAATCTGTACATGGACGAACTCACCGAAAGACTAAACAATGCAGGAGTAGGCTGCCACATCGGAGGACAGTGTCTGAATAACGTCAGTTATGCGGACGATATGGTCCTGATGACACCATCTATAAGGGGACTGCGCATTCTTCTGAAAATCTGTGAAGAGTATGCTGAAGAAACAAATATGTTATATAACCCCGCTAAAACGGCTCTGGTTGGTCATAAGACATGGGCAAGGCCCGAAAAATATTCCTCCAGCTACCTTGAACGGTGTGAACTTGAAGGTGACCGAAGGAACTAAATACCTTGGACACATAATCACCAGTAATCTGATGGACGATGATGATATCGATAGACAAAGGCGAGCTCTCAGCGTTAAAGCAAACATGCTCAGTAGAAGATTTCGCCTTTGCAGTACCGCAGTAAAAAGGACGCTCTTCCTTTCCTTCTGCGCAACGTTGTACACGTGCGAACTATGGGCAAACTACAAAAAGAGTAGTATAGAAAGACTACGGGTCCAATACAACAACGCCTTCCGCACAATGTTTTGTCTCCTCAGATTCTGCAGCGCTTCCCGTATGTTCACGGAGGGGCGAGTTCCCGGATATGCAGCCCTTATTAGATCCAGGGTGGCAGGAATGAGGGAAAGGATAAGAAGCTCTGGAAATATCCTCACTATGGAAGCCCGCCTTACTCCATTCTCCAGCATTGGCGCACACTGGAGAAAAATACTAGCGCCTAATATGTCACGGCTCCCTAAAGGCTTCAACTTTCTATTATTATATTAATTTTATCATTTTTTTTTTTTTTTTCTGTTCTATCTTTTTTGTATCTCTATATGGAATGTGTGGGACTGCACTAACCTCCCCACATACCGGAATAAACAGTTTATTATATTATTTATTTATAACTACATTAACATTTATTTTACCTACTGTTTATATATTCCTTTCCGTTGATAAAATTATATACGCATCTAATTTATAAACCAATTTCTATAGTTATAGTTTGAAAATTTGTCACAATAAAGATATTATATTATTATTGCTTTGAGATTTTGACAAAACGTTGCATTTGAATGCGCCTGTGTTTTTATTTACCTATATATACATATGTAAAATGGCAGGCCGAACGCCCTCGATTTAACAGGCCACGATAACTAGTCAAACGCTCTATATTTGTTAACAATACATATTCTTATTTTTGTACAACAGGTTTATACCTACAAATAATTATTGTATGCATTTACTATTTACTGCTGTTATAATAATATATGTCAAATGGATATGGTTATATGCATTATTACTGTTACTATTGTGAACTTACAATCTTCAGAATATTTTTTTTTATGAACTATGTATGTAAAAGCCCCATGGGCGTATAAATAAATACATTATGTATAGATAAAACCTGTGACAAGTAAAAACATGTTTTTTTAAAAACCACCGGCATCTGTTGGACAAGCACGCTAAAAGCAGCGCATTTGTTAGACTTAAAAGCAACACGCGCTATTATTTCTCTATATGCACAGACAGACTGAGCCACAGCAACGTGTGGCGGGGTACAGCTAGTAGCTTATAGTAAAATATGTTCACTGAATGGTTTGATTAATAACTTCGAATGTGGGTGAGTGCACTATACTTTGACTATACCACGAACCTAAAAGGGGGTGAGGGTTAAAATGTGTGAAAATGTCAAATTCTACTTAAAACTTTTATTGACATGTCCCATTCCCTGTCTCATGAAATATCTATAAAAAATTGCATTAACCATAGAAAAAATAGTTTATTATATACAAATTTGCCTACAAATCATTTCAAAGGTTTGTCATACAAGATGGCTGCCAGGCAATTTCCCCTCACCCTAAATTTGGCTTCAATAGGATTTATACAAAATCGCACTAAGGCCTTAGACACATTACGCTATATTATGCGCGCATAAATTGGGCGTGGCATGTACGTATTATATGTTGGGCTGACACACTACGCTATAATCTTCCTCAGGATCAGATCAATTGGGGGACTGCCGCGGAATATCATTTCTTTGTAGGCGAACTGTTACTTTAACAGACGACAGCCGCATAATTACGGCGCTCCGTAAATTGTTCTGAGCCCTTCTCCTACCGTAAGTAGGAGAGGGGGTCGCATAATTTTCAAATATAGCCTGGCTAGCAGATCACAACGCATATCGTCGCCACGCCCACACTTCGAGCACATTATCTTTTTAGGTGTGACAGGTCTGTATGGCGATCAATATGGAGTTATATAAAACGCGTTGAAATTATAGCGTAATCTGTCAACCCCTCAATGCTCTGTCCAGGGCGTTTTACGTCCATGGCCTATACACAGCATAAGGTATCGTTTTGCAGCTATAATTCACGTTATCTCGCCGATAGGGTTATTCCAGACCATATCTAAGTACTTCAAACATTTAACACGTTTAAAAATCTAAGCTACAATTCTGAAACAAATCACATTTCGTTATTTTTACATGAATTTGGTTAATCATTAACCGACATGTTACTGTAGCGGTAAATAAATACTTATTTTAAGACAGGTACCTATGGCGCAGTGTCCTCTCTGCCTACCCTTTCTGACAAGTAGACGGTACGTCATCGTCACATTCGCAACAACACCAACTGAAGGCAGTACCTACGCCCATGTGCTTATCGTAATATATCAATAAAATGCAATGTAGGTGTATTTGTTCGTTTGTCGGTTTGTGAGTAAACGCTTCTGCAAGCTGTAGAATGGTTTTCAGTATGTGCATTTTTTTATTATTATAATGAACTTATTACAGCTTTACGCTTCATCGTGATATACATTATTGAAGTAATATGAATAACTAGCAGAGACCCGTGAAAAATCACGGGATAATATAATGTGTAGTAAGATTGATAATTGCACGCTAGCTAAAAAGAGCAGACACTTGAAAACCACGAAATCTGATTTACTTGTGAGGATTAAATTAACTGTAATTGAGGAAAAGTAAGGTCCAATGACTCCGCCGGACCATAAACCGCACCAAACAGTCACACGTTGAGGATAGAGAGGCTTTTCAACAATAACTCTTGGGTTTCCGAGCCCCAGATGCGACAATTTTGCTTGTTGACGAAGCCACCGAGGTGGAAATGGGCCTCATCAATCAAGATGATTTGCTTTTGATTCACTCAAGTGAATTTTAATAATTTCAATGCGTTGTTGAAGCGTGTATCGTTCCATTTTTATTAATGGCGTAGTTTCTACTTGTCAAATGTCAAAAAATGACAGCTTCAAAAGTAACATCTACCGAAATAGCGGGCCATTCAAAATAAAACCTCTTATTGGAAAACCCTGTGCTATAAAATTAGGTGTGTCCTTTGAATTCCTGATAGTATATCAGTTACAATTTTGAAAATGACACTTAAATACAAAAAAAAGTTACAATCACAAGACCCGCAACCGAAATAAGTATTTTTGATTACGACCGATTAGTGGCTGTGTTGACAAATGCGTGCCCGACGTCATGGGTTCAATTCCTCTCCAAACTAAGTTATCCATCATTGCACAAGCAACCTCTTACGCTTATAATTATGGAATTGAGAGGAATTAAAATATTGTCACGTTATTTGTAACCCGGGAATCTTTAACTTTCTTTAAAAAAATAAGATTTAGAAAATCCAAAACGGCTCGTTTTCAACACACAACAATTTGACGGTCCCGACGAACAATGTCGGATGTTTATATTTGTAAATTTTCAGTAGAGCTGTTTACAGTCTCTTTTTTACTGTTTTTGATAATATATTTCTCCAATTAAATAAATAGTATTTAATGCAATATGTCAAACAACACTATACTATTATTTTTATAATGATAAACTAATGTTTATAAGACAAGGTTCTATGGATAGCACAAAGGATAACAAATTATTATAAGCAATAATTAGTCGCCTGAAATATCAATACAAATTGAAAATATCTTCCGAGTAAAAATAAATGCCGCCGACGGGAATTGAACCCGCACCTTCTAGTGGGAAATTTAACACAAAATATATAATAAGCAGTAATCGTTGATTGAAGTAGGTACTGGTACATATTGAATTATTTGGCGGGTTGGAAATAAGCCGACGTGGCTCAGTGGTCAGATGCTCTAGACCTTAATCTAGACCTTAATTTTCCAGACAACAGTTTATTTATTTTATTTATTTATTTATTTATTCATTTAAATTTACACACAGTACAATATGATACAAGATATAATTAAAATATTTTGTGATTATTGATTATTGTACCTTATCAGGTCGAAATTATTGATTCCTAACTAGGCAAATTGCCCGTTCCAAGAAACCAAAAAATATATGAAAGTAAGTGTGTGATTTGTCTATGTCTATAATATATCTCATTAATGTTTTAATTTGTGATGTTTAATCGTTACAATCTTATGATAGAGTCGAACTTGAGCTGTTGTGTATGTTTCCATTGTGTATGAACAATAATTAGAATAATGGAAGATATATATAGTGTGTGATTAGTCTATGTCTATTTATTACGTGACGTTTTTTAACATTTTTTCAGATTCTCCTCTGCCCAGTCCAATCAACCATTTAGTTATTATTGGGCCTATGTATGAAATATTACAAGTTTTAATGTTTAATTCAGTTTGTTTTGATATTTCAGGCGACTAATTATTGCTTATAATAATTTGTTGACACTATATTTGTTGATTTTATAAGGACGGTCGAATTTATAGACTTTGCCCAGAAATCCTCACATTATTTTTAAATCTCGAACAGCTTTTCGACCGGGCAACCCCGGGAAAATGATAATAATAATATTGTTATTGAGATTAGTATGGCAGAGTTGTTCCGCGGTCGGGCCCATATTTGGCCACTGAGGCCTGCCAGCTAAAGGCACTTCGCCCACTCTTCAAATTACAATAATACTATCATCTTAACTAGTGCGCAGACAATATGCTGGTGTTTTTATGCGATTTATTTGAAATTAATTCAATAACATGTTATATAAAATATATTGGAAGGTGTCTCATAACCTAAAAGATTCTGCAAAGATTCCAGTTTGGACTGCTACTGCTAGTTTGTATACTGGTCTGCCTAATTTACACCTGAACAGTCATACAATCTATAACAAAACATGGGAAGACAAAGAAGAGCGATATCCGTTAGAGCAGGTATGCTTTCATGTCGTTTTCACTTTTGCAGTACAAACGTCAAAAGGATACTATTAAACGCATTCTGCATTTCGATATACACGTCAGAACTGTGGGTAGATTACACTGCATCCCAATGGCATAAACTAAAAGTAGCTTACAATTACAACTATTCCGCCTACCGAGAAACTGCAGCGCTACGGAAATGTTCCTGAAGGGAGGAGTGCACTCTTTCAGAGTGCTTCTCCGCCACTACATGGAAAGCTTATGGCGCTAGACTACGCCAATCAAATAATACAATCATCACTGCCATGGTTGCCTGGATGGAGTCCCCCACGATGGCCCTCTGCAGACGGGAGATGTTCATATATGCTTCATCAATGGCTTCCGAGAGGTAAATGCTTGAGGATTGAATTGTTGAATTAATTTGTATGCTGGTCTGCCGAATGTACATCAATTTGAACAGATTTAAAGTCTACAAGAAAGTATCTCTGAACAGATTCTGTCAAGACTCGTCACCAGACGGGACTACAGCAAAAGTTTATATGCTGGTCTGCCTAATGTATATTTGAGCAGAAATAAAATCTATAAAAATGTGTCCAACTAATGATTCTGCTGAGACCTTGGCAAATTCATTTGTGGTAGTTGTATGCCGTATGCCTAATATACACTTGAACAGATATACTATCTATAAGGTGTCTTTCAACAGTTTCTGTTAAGACTCGCGTAAATGCATCACTAGTCTCCAGATTGAACTGCTGTACATGTTTGTGGGCTTTGAACAGATATAAAATGTAAACGAAGGCATCTCTCAACAGATTCTCCTCGATTCAACTCGGTTCTCCAGATTATCTCCAGTGGTCTCCAGATTGAACTGCTGTACATGTTTGTGTGCTTTGAACAGATATAAAATGTAAACGAAGGCATCTCTCAACAGATCCTCCTCGATTCAACTCGGTTCTGCAGATTGTCTCCAGATTGAACTGCTGCATTAGTTTATATGTTGGTCTGCCTAATATACACATAAATAGATATACAATCTATAAGAAGGTGTCTTTCAACAGTTTCTGTTAAGAATCGAGTAAATGCATCAATAGTCTCCAGATTGAACTGCTGTACATGTTTGTATGCTTTTAACAGATATACAATGTACACGAAGGCATCTCTCAACAGATTCTCCTCGATTCAACTCGGTTCTCCAGATTGAACTGCTGCATTAGTTTGTATGTTGGTCTGCCTAATATACACTTAAACAGATATACAATCTATAAGAAGGTGATCAGATTCCGCGAAGATTCTGGTAAATGCTTGAGTGGTCTCTAGATTGAATTATTGCATTAATTTGTGTGCTGGTCTGCCGAATATACATTAATGTGAACAGATATAAAGTCCATAAGAAGTTGTCTCTTCAACAGATTCTGTCAAGACGTGTCACCAGATGGTACTACGGCAATAGTTTTTATGCTGGTCTGCCTAATGTATATTTGTACAGATACAAAAACCTATTAAAAGGTGTCTCGCTAAAGATTCTGCTAAGACCTTGGCAAATGTATTTGTAGAATCTCTCGTCTCCAGATAGGCAATAGTTTATATGCTGGTCTGTGTAATGCATATTCGAACAGATTTTATAAAATCTACAGAAAGATATCTCCCAAATGTTTTATCTGCTAAGACCCTGGTTAATACTTTTGTAGAATTTGAAGTCTCTGTAGTGCAGAAAGAGTTCAGTTAAAATTAGTATTTTTGTGCATAAGGCATGAAAGGGGCTGACACCATCAGCCACAACACTTGACTGATCTCTGATTGAGTGAGGGACAATCTCACTCAGAAGCAACTCACGCTCAGTACGGCTCAACTCTTTTTCTTCTAATTCCACCGCCATTTCCCTGATCATTCCGAATAATCACCAATTCACCTGCAGAAAGCACTTAGGATAAGATTTCATAACGACCCTATATTTACAAGGGCGTGTTAAATTGGTACAACACTCAGGTAATAATGAAGCCCACTTTATAGGGGGTGGTGGCGGTTTCGACTTGGGATGCCCAACTAACTAAATATTAGATTATCATGTAAGATATGGAAAATCGATTCGCATACAATATGTAAGGAAACTACAGGTGTATCAAAACCGTCCGGCAGTATTTATATGTACATTATAGTAAAGTAAAATTTCTTCCGATTTCTTCCATGTTTCGACACCTATTTTATTATAATTATTTTTTTGTTTTTATAAGAAACGGTTGGCGTAAGGTTCCATGAGCACTTAGGCCATAGGCCCATTGTGCTATCTCCATTTTACCAATTTTACTAAGGTCCAGTTGTTTCGCAGAAATTCAAATGGCCATTCAGCGCCATTTTTTTTATTTTTTTATTTTGAAGTGTGCAAATTTCATTAAGAATTTTCATAATTCAGTTTTAAGGGTGAGAAAAGAGGATGGGGGTAGTTTTTCGAAAGCTCATGTAAACAGTGACCTTCCTCATGTTTTGAAGTTCAAGTGTGCAAAATTTCATCAATCCCGGAATAAAACTGTAGATTTGTATAAAAACAAGATAGGCACGTAAGTCACACACTAACTTCTTTATAAGATCAATAGAAGAAGATTTATTGGGTTGCGCAAATAATTGGCCCAAACGACACAAACTTAGGATTGTATGTATTGGTGCTTATTAGTATAAACAGCTGTTGGCGACACTTGTATTGGCGGAGATTAACGCTAATAATAATAATAATGGTCGCTGGACCATCTCTCTTTTGATTCTATTTTAATAATAATATTTCGATTTTTTAATGTGAAACCGCACAACAGTCCCAACTGCTCCCAACCGAGCCAGTGAGATTATGGCATCCCAAATTGGGGTATGTTGTGAGCCTAAAGGTGGTGAGGAGTGGAAGGAGATGGGAAAGAGGAAGGTGGGGTAATACCTGGCTATTCGGAACTGGTCACCAAACACGGCCAAAGCCATTTCAAGCAACGTTTCAATTCTGAATGGTGGTCTTACACCAGGGCGATACTAAGAGTATCTTCCACTCTGGAACGTGCCGCAAATATACTATATATTATTTCAAATGAGTAAATTGCGAACAACACAAATATACTATATATTATTTCAATAAGTAAATTGCGAACAACACAAATATACTATATATTATTTCAAATGAGTAAATTGCGAACAACACAAATTAATTAAATAAAATTTAAATCGCCACCTCCAGCTTGCTAGCCGAGAAGATGATTTATATAGCGCCGTTTTTGTTAAAAATCACCTCAAGTGCTTTATTATAAACGTTGGCATAAACTGACAACCTTCGGCAGCAGATAATTTCAATTTCATTCATTAGTATCTACATAATGCCTACACATATATATATATATATATATTAAATTATCAGCTACACCATCTTTGCAAACATACATTTCGACCATTCGGTCAACACGATCTATAACGGAGCACCTAATCAAAATACAAATTAAATAACATACATTTCGTACCAAATGTATTAACAATTCACCTTCAATTCATTCAGTGATGTCATTTCGATTCGATCGATAGGCAAATTTTGATGTTGACAAGAACGACGTAGCACGCCGCACAGTGGCTTAAATTTGAGCGCTGGCGCGACATTGACCCCAGATCGGCATGTTCCCGAAATGAATTTTTTTTTTACCAATGTGTTCTCAATTAATCACTGACATTAAAAAAACCATTGAAAATGACATCCGAAGCTTACTTACTCGGTAAGTACGCACAGAACTGAGATGTTTTAGAATTATAATCTATAAAATACAAACTTAGCGCCCAAGTTACACGCTACTTTTTATAAAAGCATTAAAATCATTATCAACATTTCAACTAATAAGAATTAACAAAAAATAAGTGGTATTTCTCATTAATACTTAAAAAAAACATCAATGATGCCAAATGGTCGAACGCCGAGAGCGATGTCGCGCCAAATCATCAAAATTGGCCACTGTGCGCCGGTTTAAACACATATGTAAAAACATTTTCAATTCAATCATCCAAAACGCAATTAGTGCTAAATAAGTTTTCGGATCTTCCTTCCTTTGGTTCCATGATATTTTATCAAAATGACAATTAAACACACCTTTAAAAAGTGAAACAAAAACTAGGTTAAAAAGTTACCTATGTAACCTATTTAACCTACTAAGTCACTTTTTATTTCATGTTTAAAAATGTTTATTTTTGTTCCTAATGCTTGATCTTCATTGTTGTTATTATTTAAATTTAAATTTACGAATCTTTTGGGCGGTTTTATTTCGATTACTGTATAATAATGACTAGCCATTTAATAAATAAAGAATCGAAATTTTAAAATTTGAAATTCATGTCATACGGCATATATTCTGGTCTAGTAATGTGTAATTTCTATCACCTAAGAAATTCTAAAAATATAGTACTATAGGATTCATATGTCTTATACTGATTTATTAATGTGGAAATTCTAACTATACAATTGTAAATGTTCTCCAAAATGCCCTGGAAAGAATCTTTTAGACTTGTGATGTCCCGAAAGAAACCATTCATCTGTTCTGAATGCAATTACTAATTTTATCCAAATTGACCCTGGTAATAAATTACATCTTTGCGATTCTTTCAAGGATAAAGAAACCATCCTGTCACTTCGAATCCAATCAACAATGTTCTCAAAATTTGTTTTGACAGCATCGCCATTCCATTGTAAGAATATTATGTACTAAATACACAATTTGACTGTCCTGAAACGGGAATCCTTCCCAGTTGGACAGACAAAGGTTCATTTTGTTTTGTATTGTTTGTAATTTATATAAAATAAATAAAATAAAATAAAATGTAACCTATTTAATCTAGTTTTTGTTTCATCACTTTTCATGACTTTATATAACTTTTTGTAGGTGTGTTGAACTGTCATTTTGATGAGATACCCGGTCACCCCTTCCTTTGTGTGAAGAGTTGGGGGAGCGGAAGGTTGGGAAGTATCTAGATAGTCAGATCTGGTCACCAAACGTTGAGAAAGCCAAAAGTCTTGCAGTTTTTCGTAAGTTATGTCTCAATATTGTGAAGTCAAAATACTAGTATGCAGGTAATAGAATATTTTTATGGTGGTTTTATAATAGATGTACAGTAACGTTTCAGTTTTGAATGATGATATGATATGAATGATTATAATAGATGTACAGTAACGTTTCAGTTTTGAATGATGATATATCACAAGGGCATTACTGAGAGTATCTATTAATATCCTTAATCAGCAACTTCATTTTTTGTTAAACGTGAATACCGCGCAAGAATGACAACTGCCCCCTGCTGTCCGAAACCAGTGGGACTATCGCCTCCCCAATTGGGATACGCATGGAGGCTTAAGGGCCCACTATTCGAATTTCATCCAATTTCCGACATATTTTCCTTAAAAGTTTGAAGTTTTTAAGCTCTTAAAAAAATATATGTTATTCTTTAAGATAGTATCTATTTGTTCCAAAAGCCGAAACGGTAATTATTTGAAATTCCCTCGATAGAAATAAATCGCAAAGTATGCTCCGAAAAATATTATTAACACGTTTATTTCTGTTATTTTACAAGTTATGTATATGTATGAAAAAAATCACAATGCTTCTTTTAATGCTACTCAATAGACCCCAAAAGTGATTTTTGCTATTTTTGAAATACGCCGTGATTTATTAAACATTTTCACAACAGTCGCTTACGTCTTATGATTCTAAGCATGATTATTGCAGCCCCTCTCACTTCCTCACGCGCGTACGCTATCTGCCTTTCAGTCACTGCTTAGAGAGCTTCGCGGACGATCGTGTTGTTCTCCGTTTCGTGATTTCTACTAAATAATATTTATCGTAAATAATAATATTGTATTCCGAAAATGGGAAATAAACGAAAAAGTGCTCGTATTTCTAAGAAAAGACTATTTCGTTCGAAACAAAAACGCATGGTGGACATTGTAAGGTAAGAAGAAAAATATAAATTTTGATTTGATGAATATATTATTATTTACTATTACGTAGGTAATATTTATTATAAAAATAAATTATGTATATATTGTGTAACAAAGGTGACAGGTATTGTTTTATTTTTCAGAATGCGTACTTTGGGAGATAAATCTATTGCCAAGGCCTCTGAAACTGAAATTGCCGGGTAAGTTTTTTTTAAATTTACATTTTTTCTTCAAAAATGACCCTTGAATGTAAAACTATATATTTTAGTTAGTAGGTAGGGAATGTACCCATACTACGTGACCCACTCCTCCCCCCTCAGTGACCACGTGTAGTATATAAACCTAACCCATTGTGACCAAACGCGTGGTATGTTGAAGATCCCCTCCCCCTCTCTGAACGGGTCACGTAGTATGGCTACTGTATATATTGCGCGAAGAAATTCTAAAATCAAGCCGCACTTAATTTACAACGTTCTAACAGCATTACGTTTGTTTTTTTTTTGTCCTATTGTATTTGTCTGTTTCTGAGGCGTTTTGTAGTTGTTCATTTTGATTGGATATAGTTTTAACTTCGCTTTTCCATGTTCTGAGGAGAGAAAGTTTGCAAAGACAAGTTTTCGTAATCCATTTAACAATTTTTGAATTTGAGGTTCAATCTTGTGCAAATTATTTTAGTTCGTCATATTTTAATGGAAAATATTTATAAAGTACGTTGCCAGAGCACAGAATTGCATTCGTTAGAATCTTGTACAATGAATAATTATGCCCTAGCTAATTGCATAATATTCCATATGCATATTTAGGTATGTTCTAAAATGGTAATTATATGTCCTATTTAAATATTTTTCATTTTAAAAATATTAAACTTAAAAACTTTACAAAAAACTCAAATCAGAAATTGGTAAATATATAAATCGTCTTTGCAAACTTTGACATCTCATATCATAGAACTGTATATCTGATGTTAGAACGCGTTCCAACTAAGGCTTGATACAAATTCTAAGCTTTCTGGATCGAGGCAAGTAATATGTATAATAACACTGTAGGTACCTGGAATATGTAGAAAGCGACCCGGTCAGATTTGCATCTCTGCCAATGATTTCGTACAATAATAAGACACTTTTACGGTGGGGCAAACTACCGGCATTTTCGATAATGTATCCAAGAACATAAAGATCTTCATACTAGTTCTCAAACTTTAGGGAATTTAATTTGAGGAAGTTAATTATTGATTGGATATATAATAAATAATTATTTTGTTTTTCTTCCAATAAAAATTAGGTTTTCTATTATTTTATAGTTACGTACTTATTTATTCCAGAATTCGTCCATTTGAAAATAGTCTAATTTTTTAGGCGATCTGTTTTAAATAACTAACTAACTAACCATCAGGCCGTTTCCCCGCAGAGGTAGTCAGAGAGGACGGACCGCCAAACAACTCGGTCTTGGCACGCACTCTTTGCCTTACTCACATTCATACATCGTCTCATACAAAAACCACTTAACTTTAATTTATATTCGTCGATATATATAAATGTTTATTGTCCTGAAGAAGGTTGAGTTCAACCGAAACCGGTCGACGAATATAAATTAAAATAAAGTAGTTAAAACAAAATATTTATTTCATTTTGTTCTTTAATTATATTTCAGATGTGACTATACTCAACTGAAGAACGTTTTGTCCACATCTTGTAAAGATGTTGAAGCACTGAGGTAACAATAAAATCATTTACGCCCTTCACATTTATTTAGAAAGTTCTTGAAATGTAGTTATAATCAATGTTTTTATTTTGTTCCAGCTTCCACGAACAACGGGAAAGCATACCTGTTGAGAATACATATAACGACATACCTAAGGAGAATATAGATAATGGAGGAAGGTAAAATGGATTTCAGAATTTCGATTAAACTATCGTGTTGTGAAAAAAATATATACCGTTAACTTTTTTTTTTATTACAGTAAATCTGATGTACGTGTGTACTACAACAAAAAACGTAAAATTGTAAACAAGAAACCCATCGGCCGGAGAGGTCTTTCTCAAAGCATTGACAATTGGTATGTTATAGTGATTTACTTTACTAACATTTATGTATTTTATTTTACTAACGGTAAAACATAAGTTCTAAAGAGATGAATTATTAATATACAAACTATCTGCTTTATGTGAAAGAACATCCGCTTCATTCGAAAAAATTAATCTTCAGTAATACAAACATTCAAAAATTTATAATACTTTTATTGGTATCCAAATCATTATCAATATCCACTTTTATTTGTAGTTTTTCATAAATCAATTTTGCTTTTCTAGGTTGGATAAAAATGATGCAGTCGAAGGAGGAGAAGAAAGACGCATCGTCGACATTTTCTTTTTTATTAACCAGCTGCAATCCATATCGGACCATTCTCCTTTTGGATGCGGATTTCGAAATCTTATTCTTAAATCTGAGCAAAGAGTTGGTCTAATGTCCAAAATACTATTTGAATGTAACATGTGTTGCGCCAAATTTACAGTCAACACATGCGACCCAAAACCTAAACATACCATGGACGTCAATGTAGCAGCAGTATCGGGGATGACTCCTGCAGGAATTGGGCTTGCTCAACTGTCCGAGTTTTTGACGGCTGTCAACATACCCCCGATGTCCGTAAAATTTTTCCACAAGACAAATGTATTAGTGTCAAGAGAATGGGAGAAATGCGCGTTAGTCGCCATGGAAGTCGCAGCGAAACGAGAGCGTCAAGCAGCTATCGAAGAAGGTTGTCTACAGGACGGAGTGGCGGTGATTGACGTGATCGCGGATGGGTGTTGGTCGAAACGATCATATAGAACAAATTATACAGCCCTCTCCGGTGCGGCAGCAATTGTTGGCAGAAGATTTGGAGAAGTTTTATACCTCGGAGTTAAAAATAAATATTGTTGCATTTGTGCAAGAGCTGAAAACCGAGGAGTATTGCCTAAAGAACATGTTTGCTACAAAAATTACACTGGACCTTCAACTGGAATGGAAGCAGAAATTCTTGTAGAAGGGTTCAAAACTTCAGTTGAATCTCATAATTTGATATATGGGCGGCTAATAGCAGACGGAGACAGTAGTACTTATCATAAACTTATCAAAACGAGACCGTATCCGAACTACACCATCGAAAAAATCGAGTGTCGCAATCATTTGCTTAGAAATATGTGCAACAAGTTATCCGCTCTATCGAAAGACACAAAATATCCCTTATATCAGCGAAAGATGATCACCACACAACGGATAATGGCTATAAGAAAGGTCATTTGTCACGCCATTCGAGAGCATAAACAAGGATCTGAGAACTTGTCAAATAGAATTAATAAATTGTACGTAGACGTCAGCAACAGTTACAATCACGCGTTCAGTGAACATGAAGATTGCAAAAGTCATTATTGTCAGAGTGGTAAAAAAAATGAAAATCTCGTCAAAAAGCTTGTTGCTTCTGCCTTATGGTCTAGACTACAGCTTATTGTTGGGACCGTTGCATCAAATGCAAGAAGTTTGATCCATGATGTTGATAGTAATCGTGTCGAATCCTTTAACAGTATAATAGCGAAATTTGTTGGAGGGAAAAGGGTGAATTATAGTCTTCGACAGGCTTACCAGAGCCGTTGTTCAGCCGCAGTCGTTTCGTTCAATACCGAGAGACCCATTTACAGTCTCCACAAAGCTATGCTGGGGCACAGTCCTAATAGCAAAGCTAAAGAATTTACAGACAGAAGGATAAGAAAAAAAATCCTGGACCGAAAACGTCTTCGTCGTAAATTATTCAACAAATCACGGCCTGTTCAAGAAGACAAACATTATGGCGACCAATGTCAAAAACCTGACTTGGATCCAGAACAACTCCAGCAGTTAAAAGAAACGTTTCTCAAAAATCTAAAAAAAACTGAAGAAGAAAGGAAAATAACAGAAAGAGGAACTATTCTACAACGCGACTGTAGTGAATGGCTGGAATTGCGAAGAAATCTCATAACTGCCTCAAACTTTGGAAAGATTATTAAAAAAAGAGAAACAACTGGACCTTCAATCGTTAAAACTTTACTGTACAAACAAGACCTTTCTAATGTACAATCCATCAGGCATGGAATCAATAATGAAATGATAGCATTAAACCAGTTGTCGTCGCAACTTGGTATTACTATACGGCCGTGTGGCTTATTTATTGATTGTGATATCCCATATTTAGGTGCTACGCCTGATGGCTTAGTTGACGACAGCCGAATTGTTGAAATTAAGTGTCCATTTATAGCATTCAATTCGAGATCAATAAAAGAATTGGTGCATCAAAAGAAATTTAACTTCTTTAAGCTCAAAGGAGAAGAATTAGTTATCAACAAGAATCATGATTGGTATTTTCAGGTCCAAGGTCAACTTCATATTACCCAAAAAGACATTTGTATTTTTGGAATATGGATAGGTGAGAATAACCATCTCAAAGTAGACATGATTCAACGCGACGATGAATTTTGGAGAACAACTATGGTTGATAAGCTCAAAGTTTTTTATTTGAATTATGTTTTGCCCGAGTTGGTAGACCCTCGCCTCACGAGGAATTTACAAATTCGCGAACCACCAATCATAGAAAAAAAAACATCTGAACATTCTACTACAGTTATATCAGAAAGTACAAATAAAAGTAGTAAACCTACGACATCATCTCAAATTTCAGGAGTGACTGATTGTATTCTTACATTTGAACAAATTTAAAGCTAATGACATTAAAAGGTACGATTGGTTTTGCATATTGTGTTCAAATCAGAGACGTTCTGGAATCAGTCACTAATTGGTACAACTCTATTCTTTCAATGCCATTTGGCTTGTAATTTTTACCATTCGTTTTGTATTTAACCCTATTTCAGCGTGCCTGATTTAGTACTTTTTAAATTTTTTTATATTTTTTTTTATATATTCAATAATATAATTATTAGATTTATAAAAACAGTTTATTTTTAAACAAGTTCTGCTGTGTAATTATTATTATGCGTGACAGCTGTTTCATCCTCTGAAGGCATTATCAAACTAATTGACGGCCGGCGTAGTCCAGTGGTAACGCTTTGGACTGCCATTCCGAAGGTCGCGGGTTCGAACCCGGCGCGCGTAAATAAATTTTATTTGATTAATTTGTGTTATTTCACAATTAATTAATTAAAATTAATATATAGTATATTGCGGCACGTTCCAGAGTGGAAGATACTACCAGTATCGCCCTGGTGTAAGACCACCATTCAGAATTGAAACGTTGCTTGTTACCAATCGCGATTCTTGTTAATAACCAATTCTTCTCCTTTCAGTTTACAAAAGTTTTTTTTTTTACTAACTTTTTCATTGATCTCGAATTCTATAAATCGACACTTAATTTTAACATTTTTTATCGTCGTCAACTAAGCCAAATATGGAATATCACAATCTATAAATAAGCACGGCCGTGTGGTAATATTAAATTGCGATGACAACTGATTTAGAGCTTTCCTGTCACTATTGAAACCATGTCTGATGGATTGTACATTAAAAAGGTCTTGTTTTTGTTGTGAAATTTTAACGATTGAAAGTCCAGATTTTTTTTTTACAATATTTTCAAAGTTTTAGGCGGTTATGAGGGGCTTTACAACTCTAGCCGATCGCGGTCTTGTTATAGGATGGTATATATCTGCCTTCTTTTCTTTTTTATTCAGTTTTTTTTAAGGTTGTACAGGAACTTTTCTTTATGATACTGGAGTTGTTCTGCGGTCACGTTAGGTATTTAACAATTATCACCGCAATGTTTGCCCTCCTGAACAGCACAGGTATTATTTAATCATTTACGGCAAAGATATTTTTGATAGTGGGGTGTTTTTGTCTTTCTGTCTTCCAATCATTTAGCTTCGCTTCTAGAGTTTTACCCCAGTAATGCTTTTTGGAGACTGTAAATGGATCTCGGCATCGAATGAAACTGAGGCAGAATAACGGCTCTCGTAAGTTTGCTGAAGAGCGTAATTCGCCGTTTCTAATCTATTAAATATCGCTATTATACGATTAAGGGTTTTCAAAGATTATATTTTCAAACATCATGAATCAAACTTCTTGCGTTTGATGCAAAGGTCTAGTTAATAAGCTGCATTCTACGCCATAAGGTAGAAGAAGCAAAAAACCTTTGGACGAAGTTATCACTTTATAACTCTGACAATAATAGCTTTTGAATTGTTGATTGAACACTTCATTGTAACTGTTGCTGAAGTGTAAATCTACATACAGTGTATTGACTCTGTTTGACATGTTCTCAGTATCTTGTTTATGCGATCGAATAGGTGACAAATCACCTTTCTGATGAGCAGTATCCTTTGTGTGGTTATCATCTTTCGCTGATGTAAAGGATACTTGGTCGTTCACATCAGCGAATAATCTTTTGGAGCGGATAATTTGGTGCACATTCTTTGGAAGTAAATAATTGCGACACTTTTTCGATGATTTACTTCGGATGTGGTTTCTTTTGGATTAACTTATAAGTACTACTGTCGCCAACCAATATAAGTTGCATGTATCAAATCATACGATTCAACGGAAGTTTTGATCAATTTCATTAATTTTTGTACCATCCGTGGTCTTTAGGCAAAGCACATTGGTTCTCAGTTGCACAAATGCAACAATATTTACTTGTAGGTTTAAAAATTCTCCAAATTTTCTGTCAATAATTGCTGCTGCACATAAGAGGGCTGTATAATTTAATCTATATGTATGATCACTTCGCGATCACCGCCACTCTATCCTGCAGAAAACCTTCTTCAATAGCAGATTGACGCTCTCGCTCCACTGTGACTTCCACTGCGAGTAATGCACATTTCTTTCACTCTCTTGACATATATTTGCTTTATTATAATGTTTTTGGTACACCAGGGATAAGTCGACAGCCGTAAAAAACTCAGACAGTTGAGCAAGCCCAATTCCTTCAGTCATCCCCGATGCTGCTGCTACATTGATGTCCATGGTATTTTTAGGCTTTTGGTCGCATGTGTTGACTATAAATTTGTCGCCACATTTTACATTCAAATTTTATTTTGGACTTTAGGTCAGATCTGGGCTCAGATTTGACAATAACTTTTCCAAATCCGCGTCTAAATGGAGAATGGTCCGATATGGATTGCAGTTGGTTGATAAAAAAAGAAGGTGTCGATGGTGCATCTCTATTCTCCTTATTCCGACCGTGTCATTTGTATCCAACCTAGAAAATAAAAAGCTGCCTTAAAATGGATATCGATCTATGAAAACAATAACATTGATTTGAGTGCCAGTATAACTGTTATAGTTTTTTAATGTTTGTATTGTATTACGGTCTTCATCATATGGCACCAGCGTCAAACGTTGTTACCAGGTTGTCTCTTTTCATATAACCCACTTTCATTCATCACACCCAATTTCAAGTTGAATGAACCCGATTATGTACCTGTTGTCGCTGACGTCTATTATTTATTATACCTGACGAGTTTTATTTTTATTTATTAATATTTAAACATGCTACACTACTTATGAAGATTGTCAGCAGGTACGTAGTGACAACATTTTATGCAATTGGTAAATTTTCAAAGAAGGTATATGTATAAATAAAGATGATGATAAATTACCAACTAGATCAATTGGTTAAATTAACAGAATAGTATAAATATAAATATGTAAACAGCAGTAAAAAACTTATACACTAAACAAGTACAAATGAATGGTCACATCAATAGTTTCATATATTATATAGGTAGGTATATGAAGTATTACAAACATATCATAATGATATTCCTTTTCCTAACAATGTCAATTCTAATTACAAATACAAGTGCTTCAATAGGGCATCAATATAAATATCTGTATCTTATAGTAATTTCCTTTTATTATATTTGACTTGCAATACAAATGGTATTATTTTTGATTGTTTTTAGTTTATTGTATTTTTTGGGTACAACATAGTTTAAGGTTCTTTCACCGTATTTATTGGTATATCTCAGAACCACCAATTCTTCATTGTATTATGTTTGTGATTAAATTACATTTGACAATTTAAACAAAAAAGATTTAGAGTATTTAAAAGTATATCGTATGTTATAACCAATAAAGTTCAAAATTAAATTGTAAGTTCACATGAACATAAACTATTAAAAATAGTAGTTACAAAAATTTCTTACCTTTGTGAATAAATAAAGCACCCTCCAAACAAAAATACAGAAGCTTTTTTGTGAGAGTAGGTACATCATTAAAAATATATGTTGGAATGTAATTTTATGATTCATACATGTTATATTACTCTCATAATTATTGAATTGTTTAAATGAATAAATAAATCATTACAAAACTGTCTTCTGATTTATATTTAAATCCTTGAGACACTAATGGCCCACACCCTGATAAAAAAGCTTAAAAATGTATAAATTATCTTCATAATACAAAATATGATAAGTATAAAAAACGTATACATCTATATAATTTATATAAATGTACAAAAGTAGATAATACATATATATTTTTTATACAATATGTCCGGGGGTTAAATGTGCAAGGAAGGTGATTCTACATGATAGTACAATTAAAAAAGACGATTTTTTGAAATTTTAACGTTTTAAGCTAGTTTTCGGATAAAAAAATTTAATTGATTGTACAGAAAAAAGTATATTGGTCTATGAAAAAATGTTTTTTTAAGGAAAAAAAAAATGAAATTTCTCCTCCTTGAAACCTCCTGAAGTTTTTGAACTTTACCCCCGGACACCCTGTATAGATAAACTTATATATATTGATTTTATAAAATCATATTTTTTTACAAATTACATATTATTATAAAATTAAAAAAATAAATAATTTATGGATTCTGAAATACCCCACAGTTTGACTTCCTTTGTATTGTGCCAGCAAAGCTCTGCTGTTGGCAGCTGACACGTGTTGATATTATTTCACATTTGTAAAAGTAGATTTAGTTTGGAGTCGTGTTAATAGATGTCTCAAATTCAGGACATAATAATAATATAATTATTTTTCTTGAAGTGACGACAGAGACCCTATAGGCAATCTTACAAAGGTTTAAAAGTTGCCGTAGAGGCAATTCTCAAATTCTGATAGGGAAAGTGCACTCTTAAGGGAGTAGGAAAGGGTAGGAAAAAAAACTCTTTAAGTTTTTAAGTTGCAAAAAAATATATGTTATTTTTTAAGATAATATCTTTACATTCGTTATGCTGAAACGTTAGTTATATGAAACTCCCTCGATATAAAAAATCGCAAAGTAAATTCTGAAAATTATTAAAAACACGTTTTGTTTTTTTATTCAATAATATGTTATAGGCACGAAAAAATTCACAGTGCATTTTTAAATGCAACTAAAGCATTTGTAGAGAGATTTTTTGCTTTATATCAAACGAGACGTATTTTATTAAATATTTTCACCAATTTCGCTCAATTGTTATCGTTTTTTTATAATATAGGGTTTTCCAATAAGAGGTGTTATTTTGATATTCAATCGTAAAAGATCAATGGTTTCGTTGCTTGTGTGGCACGTAGCGCCGTCTTGTTGAAAGTAAACGTTGTCCAGATCAATGCCATCCAATTCCGGTCATAAAAAATCATTAATCGTCTCTCGATAGCGCAATCCATTCACCGTAACTGTTGCTCCAGCCTCATTTTTGAAAAAGTAAGGTCCAATGACTCCGCCGGACCATAAACCGCGCCAAACAGTCACACGTTGAGGATAGAGAGGCTTTTCAACAATAATTCTTGGGTTTTCCGAGCCCCAGATGCGACAATTTTGCTTGTTGACGAAGCCACCGAGATCACTCAAGATGATTTGCATTTGATTCACTCAAGTGAATTTTAATAATTTAAATGCGTTTTTGAAGCGTATATCGTTCCATTTTTATTAATGGCGTAGTTTCTACTTGTCAAATGTCAAAAAATGACAGCTTCAAAAGTAACATCTACCGAAATAGCGGGCTATTCAAAATAACACCTCTTATTGGAAAACCTTGTATTAGCGCACTCCCTCTAACATTCGTATTTACATATCTCCTTTTCAAAACATCTTTGAACGCTTACTAAGGGGCCATAAATCTAAAAATTATCGAAAATATTCATGAATTTCATCTAAAATTGAAAAATTATCTTAGACTACTATAAGAGTCCACATATCTGTTATATTTTTTTCTTACTTATCTGTTTATTATTATTTACAATATTTTATTAATCACTTATAGTTAGTTACTGTTAGTTCGATCATCTCCAGAAAAGTTCCCACAAAAAAACTCAACACATAAACACGCTAAAAGCAAACAAAACTATATTTCAAAAAGGACCACACTACATGGCCATTAAAGTATATAACAACCTTCCACGTAATAATAATAATAATAAAATGATCAGGAAAATTTTAAAATGCAATCTATCTGCTAAAAATTTAGTAAAAGCAATAAATACTTGGGCAATCCCTCTATTAACGTACTCATTTGGCATAATTAAATGGTCTAATACAGATTTAGATAACTTAGAAAGATTAATTAGAACTACGCTAACAAAATTTAATTGCCATCATCCAAATTCAGCTATAGAACGAGTTAATTTACCTAGAAATTTAGGAGGTAGAGGCATAGTCAAAATAACTTCTTTGAAACATAATCAGGTAGAAATGCTAAGAACTTTTTTTCCATAGGAAAGCTCATAGCTCAGAAATGCACAAAATAATTTGCAAGGCAGATAGAAATATTACACCTTTAAATTTATACGATGAGAATGCCAACATTTTTATAAATCCCAACCAGGAACTATTAGATTCCTGGTCAAATAAAATTTTACACGCAAAACACTTCAATTATCTCAACCAAACGTATGTTGACAAATTTTCGTCAAACAAATGGTTGAGTATTGGAGAGTTGAGCGCAGAAATAGAAGGATTTATGCTTGCCATTCAGGATAGAGTCATTAATACTAAAAATTATAGAAAGCATATAATCAAAGATACAAATCAAATTGATGATTTGTGTAGAAAATGTTTGGCTTTTCCGGAAACTATAGAACATATTATATCGGGTTGTACTATATTAGCACCGTCCGAGTATACATTTAGGCACAATCAAGTTTTAAAAATAATTCACCAAAATTTGGTAATTAAACATAACTTGATTGACTGCCGTAATATAGTACCATATTATGAATACGAACCAAATTCATTTTTAGAAAACGAATTTTATAAAATATATTATGATAAAACTATACTAACAGATCGAACGATTAGTCATAATAGACCCGATATAGTTTTACATGACAAAATTAAAAAAATAACTTATATCATTGATGTTGCTATTCCAAATTCCTGTAACATTAAAAAATCTGTTAATAAAAAAAATAAGAAAATACACAGATTTAGGAAACGAAATAAAAATAATTTGGCATTCTCAGACTATAAAAATATTACCATTCGTTATTTCGGCTACTGGCACTATACCTAGCTCTCTCATTGAAAATTTAGACGTATTAGATCTATCAAAAAATTTATATATAAAGATGCAAAAGTCGGTCATTTTGAATACATTTAGGATAACGAAAGATTTTTTAAATATTTATGTTGAGGGATCAGTAGGATTTATAGGCCCCGCTAGAAGTTCAGTGAGTTGACGTGTTGTTGTTCTTGTATTGTTTTGTATTTATTTTACTTATATAATGCACTTACATAGTGTTGATTGACTAGCTGATCATTTGCGGAAAAGTGAGTGGAAGGGTTTAGTTTTTCCTATGGGGAAGATTTAACCCGGATAACAAAATCGGAAGCATAAAAAAAAAATAATAATTGGATAATTTGTAGAGCGCCGTTTTTGTGAAAAATCACCTCAAAAGCGCGGACGTAGCATCAAACAAATAACCGACATACCTACTTAAATTTAAATCATCACTCAAAACATTTCTTTTAAACAAATGTCACTACACCTTAAATGAATACCTTACATAAATTAAATACCTCTGTTTTTTATTTATTATTTACATACATTTGTTAACATGTAATTGTTGGGTTATGTAATATAATGTGTATTTGTTGGGTGAGCTGGAAGAAATAGTATGTAACCTATAAGCTATACCCTTTGTACTCTTTTTGTGCAATAAATATTTTTTTTGAATTTTGAATTTTATATGGTTTTGTATAATTGAGCAAGAATTCCCTCGCCAAACACAAGAGCCTTGTCTCTTTATGGTGAGGAAAGGCTATTTTTCGTTTTACATTATGATACTGTATGACATGTAAACATTACATATATTTGGAAAAAAAATCAAATAATAAATAAAAAATATATCAGACTGTAGTTTTCACAAATTTTCACGGTTTTCACAAGCTTTCTTGATTAAGTATTAGAAACAATAAAAAAGCTAATTGCAACCACCATTAGTGAATCACCACTTCTGGAAATTGGAATAGCGTGTGTTCAGTACAAATGACTGCAATATCTACACAACACCTTTTATTATAGCCGTACAATATATAATACAACTATTTATGTAGGTACTGTAATATAATGACACCCATACATGACGTGTATTTCTATGGGTCAGTCTATGGTAGAAAATCGATATATCAGAACACCCTTTAGAGAGGCAAGGTCGGACACCTTATAGATGGTGTTTGTAAAACCATTGACGAGTATGGAAAAAAATTAAATTACTTGGTATAATTGTTTTTTTTTATAGCTCCACACAGGAAGCAAATACGTGGCCTATGTCTTCTTTGGGGATGCTGTGTGTGGGTCTTTTTAAGCAAATAAAAGATAGGAAGTTTCTTGGTAGGAAACAGGTTTGAAGGGGGGGTGGGGATCTGGGGGGCAGTGTGTTCAGGAGTGACGGACGTATGAATCCATTTCTCCCACTGCGGGGCATGTGTTATGTATGAATGGGTCGTTAAGAGTCCTGTTGGAGAAGTCGAAGGACTCACTTAGCCAGTATCTCCCGATCCGGCCCACCACGCAGTAGATGTGCAGGCGCATCTGCCGTCAAGACCTAGACAAACCTCAGCCTCCGTGAACCCAGGCACCACTGCTAAGTCAACAAACGTAGAAAACCGTTTCGGGTAATCTATGCACAGAGAAAACTCATTGCTTTTTTTACTCAACGTTTATCAGGAAACCTATCAATTAAATCGTTAAGGGCCTGCAATCCCGTTTTTAACCGGATTGCCAAAAATATGAAGAGATTATTAATATATTAGCAATACCGTCACCGTGCATCCGCCGTCTACGACCTAGACAAACCTGAAACCCCGTGAACCCAGGCACCCCTGCTAAGTCAACAAACGTAAAAAAAAAAAAAACAATTCGGGTAATCTATGCACGGAGAAAACTTATTGCTTTTTTTACTCAACGTTTATCAGGAAAACTATCAATTAAATCGTTAAGGGCCTGCAATCCCCTTTAAAACTGGATTTCCAAAAAATTGAAGAGATCCCTAATAAATTAGCAATACTTATTTCTCACCGTGTGTCAGAGGTGTTGGTTATCCAATAAGTGATTGCCGGGGCGGCGGTACCCATACCCGCCTCCCAATTTTTATGATTGTACCAAACTTATATTAACCGAATTTAAAATATTAAAAAAAAAAATTAAACACATGTCGTATAGCTTTGAAAATCATCAATTTAACCCAATCACTCTTTACAAACGAAGAAAACATGTAGACGTACTGTTTTTATAAAGATCGTGAACTGCCGAATTGACTCACCAGTAAGTCGGGTAAGGTAAAGGATAACTTATTTTTTAATGATGATAAACTAATGTTTATAAGACAAGGTTCTATGGATAGCACAAAGGATAACAAATTATTATAAGCAATAATTAGTCGCCTGAAATGTCAATACAAATTGGAAATATCTCCCGAGTAAAAATAAATGCCGCCGACGGGAATTGAACCCGCACCTTCTGATGTCCGTTCAGGTGCTCTGGACCACTGAGCTACGTCAGCTTATTTCCAGCCCGCCAAATAATTCAATAATATGTACTAGTACTTCAATCAACAATTACTGCTTATTATATTTTTTCACCAGTAAACAACCAACTGTATTTTTGTACGAAAGGCTTTGTTAGTGCTAAATTTCCCACTAGATGGCGTTGAGACATATTATATCTACATTTGTTGGTAAAATATTTTATCGCCGGCATTTGTTTTTACTCGGAAGATATTTTAAATTTATATTGATATATCAGGCGACTAATTATTGCTCGTAATAATTTGTTACCATTTGTGATATGCATAAAACATTGTCTTATAAACATTAATTTATCATCATTAAAAAATAATAATATTTTACTAAGTCACTTAGCAAGGGTGCCTGGGTTCACGGGGGTTCAAGTTTTTCTTGGTCTTAGACGGTGGATGCACGATGACGGTATTGCTAATTTATTAAGAATCTCTTCAAATTTTTGGCAATCCGGTTAAGGCGAAGCTTAATGCTAAATCACTATTTTGATTAATCTTTATAACGAATGTGTACATTATGAATACCAAAAAATATGCTTTAGATAAATTGAAGGTTTTCCTATCGTTTCCTTACTTAATAAAAAATATAAATGTAAGCTACTAAAAAGAATATTCTTTCAATAGAAATGTATGAACGCGTAAAGAAAACAACTTTTAATAATACAGTATTAGAGCTAAGATTATCTGTGACAGTTTGACTTGATTATCTTTTTTGCTTTCTTATAAAATTGTTTACAAAATAAATAAAAACCAGTTTTGTGCTTGGAATCGAACGTTACCGGACTCCGTTTGTCAAGCGATTTTAATGCCTATTACCTACAATATAAGGTATACGAAAAATATACACTTTTTTGGCTGGTAGCTTCTTCTTAAAAACGGGATTGCAGACCCTTAACGAATTAATCGATAGGTTTTCTGATAAACTTTGGGTAAAATAAACCATAAGTTTTCTCCGTGCATAGATTACACCAAAAGGTTTTCTACGTTTGTTAACTTAATACTTATAATAATTTGTTAAAGGATGGGTCACGAAGCACTCCTAAAGCCATTTCAAGCAACGTTTTTGAGTATTCCGAATGGTGGTATTTAACCAGGGCGATACTGATAGTATATACCACTCTGGATTTAGTCGATATTTCGATTACATTGTTTCAACAATATTCCAAGATAGCTATCTACAGTTTGTGTATTCCGAGTTTAAATAACTAATGGAGGTCGAAGTAGAATTTTGTTTGCGTTAGCTTTAGGCCAAGCCTAAAAACGAAAACACAAACATAGGACTTCCCGTCAAACCATAATATTATCTACGTGTACCCACATACATAAAAGACGTGTCGATCGATAGTTAATTCCATTGACAATACAATACCACGGTACACGGAGAAAAAGAGTATTGCCGATTTATTAATATTAATAATAATAGTGATTTATTCCAGAATGTATGCAGGGATAGTGCAATGCAATACATTCCATATTTTAAAATAATATATAAAATAATTAGAATAATAATAATACATAGATAGGCACAAAAAAGCAGAATTTAAGTGAAAAAAGATTTTTAAAAAAAAGATAAACACAAAAATGTGCGTAAGCAGCCGTTTATGGAGGATATTTGGACAACTCCCGTCTCCAGAGGGCCATCATGGGGGACTCCATCCAGGCAACCATGGCAGTGATGATTGTGTTATTTATTTTTTTTTACTTTATTTATTTTCATATCTTTACATATATTATACATATTAATAGATAGTATATAATAACATAATATATAATACCAAATAGTATACACAAGAAATGAAAACCCACTAAGGCACTGCCTGAGTGTGGGTAATATAAAACGATTACTATATTTCAAGTACCTAAAGTATAATATACATTAGTAGAAAAAGTTTTTTTTTGTTTATAGTTATTATAAAAATTAAAGAGAAAACATTATGTACAATAGTTTATAAAGTTTCAGCAAGTGAGTTGTAGAAAGGATCAATAAATTTTTAGTAAAAGCGTTTCAATATCTGCGTCATTCAGCCATAATTTTACCTCTTTAATATATTCTATCTTTTTATTTATCATTTGAGTTTGTAGTGGTAGAAGGTTAAATGTACGAGGACCAATGAAACTGCTATGTGTCTGCATTTTTAGTATTGGTTTGGGGGGTGTAAAATATATTATTTGTTCTTTATTTATTATTTGATTGGCGTAGTCTGCGCCATAAGCTTCCCATGTGATGGCGGAGAAGCGCCCTGAAAGAGTGTACTCGTCCTTCCAGGAACATTTCCGTAGCGCTGCAGTATCTCGGTAGGCGGAATAGTTGTCGATAAGCATTATTGTAAGCCAGTTTTAGTTTACCTGCTCTAACGGATTTCGCTCTCTTTGCCTTTCCATATCCTCGATGTCTTTCAGGTCGTCTGTGATAATGTCCCAGATATTTGACGCTACGACTGACATCCATTTTCCTTCCGTCTATTCCGGCCATTTCCTAATAAACTATTAGTACTTTCATAATATATCGAAACACGTGTTCATGCAGCTGCGTTTATCGTGTTACTATACAATGACGAAATGCGAAAACATTTGGTTGCCACCGGCTTCGGACGGTTGATAGCTGTTGGGACTCTTGTGCGATATTTACATAAAAAGGGTGACAGTACTTATCTACCGCTCTGGAACGTTCCGAAAATAAATATACTTCATGTTTTTTTAATAAAATGTGAAATAATAAATATGGGATTTGAAACTGCGATCTCTGGTCGTCAATTCGATACGAAGATAAAAACAATATTTATTTTAATGTTTGTGAAGTCATGTTTTAACTCGCCGATTTGCATTTGTTCTGTCTGTATATTTGCTTTCACGTTCCGTTCCTGTTTCAGGATGGTGTCCATTTTTTTTTCAGAACAGATTATTTTTCAAATGTGAATGAGTTTAATTAGATTTTCTTATTCGCATTTCTTCTATAATATTATGGTACCTACCTGCATGAAGAAAGTTTGAAAAAAGAATCGCCGATGAGATAGTGACGTTAATTTGGAGAACTTGTAAAATTCCTATTTCAAAATATATATATATTTTTTAATAAAATATATGTTTAGTAATTAAGTAGGTAGGTATTTAAGTACCTACCTACAAATCTTATGATTTCAAAGGAAATTTCGGTTTTGGTTTATTAAATTAGAGAAAATTAAAACATACTTTTTTGGATCCGAGATCTACTGTTCAAAGAAGTTCTTACTAGTTTGTAATGAAAAAAAAAACACTTTCTTTGGGATCAATGAGCCCGTTCATTTTTATAATGTGCGGGTTCACCTGGTGAACTTTATATAATGTATCGATAAGTACATACAAAAGAGCTACGTTTTACTATGTCGTATTGATTATTTTTCAATGACAATGGATACCACACCTTCACATTATGCAAAATGAAATTAATCATCACTATTTATGCCGCACCACGTTGTTCTGACAAGAAAATCAATGAATTCAAGAATAAAAACAATTTCCTCGTGCTTTTGTACAACGAATAGACATTTTCAAAATTGGATCAGGATCTCGATTATTGACACTCAAGAATAAGAATGTCGACCAATTTATGTACTTTCGACGGCGATTGCGAGCGGCCTGATTGGAGAATCGATACCCCGATCAGAATGATGAACGGAGAAAAAAGAGAATTGCTAATTTATTAAGAATCTCTTCAAATTATTGGAAATCCGGTTAAAAACCAGCATTCGTCATCGTTAAATCCCTAGCGCCATCTCTTGGGACGGCCAATTTCGAATATTTAAAAAAAAAAAGGTTTGATTGAGGATTGAACCTCCCTCCCCAGGGACTGGAGTGAACCGCGCTAACAACTGCGCCAAATGCCGATCGGGTAGGATCGACATTTATTTAATATATTAACAGCTCTAATGTCATCCAATTTCAGAGAAATGCGTGTATGTCCGCGCGTGTGTATGTGATTGCCACCAATAGTTGATAGGATGCATTGTCATCGACAACGAATCTATCTGCCGAGTTTCGGCGCGACCGGATGCCGGGAAGTAGAAAATCTAATAGATGTAATTAATAAACAATAAATTATATTATTCCATAAGCAACAGCTTTACGATAGAGAATTATTACCTATAAATAAAACTAATGCAATTTTTTAACCTACGCTATCAAGGTTATCATAATAAGTACCATTTAACTATTTCTTACGATTAAAAAAAATAACTCAACATTCAGAAAACAATCAAATGCATTTTCCCCACAAATCGATAAATTTATTCACAGATTCCGATTGCTTTTGGTGCAACAACCGATACTTATATTACATCGCAATAATGACTGACATTTGACATTCCCAAATAAATTGGATACGAAATACCTGCATATATAGGGTTTTCCATTAAGAGGTGTTATTTTGAATAGCCCGCTATTTCGGTAGATGTTACTTTTGAAGCTGTCATTTTTAATTTATATACATAATAAAATAAAAGAAGTGATAAGAAAGTGATAAGAAGTGATGTGTAGTTTGTGGCAAGTGTGTGTTTATGTATATAAAATAAATAAAAATTTAATTTATATACATAATAAAATAACACCTCTTATTGGATGATTGTATTTTATTTATGTTCGATAAAATTGGAGAAGTGCTATCGATAGTCGTCTACGCTTGACTGGCAGTTGGATGTATTGATTTAAATACTTCGTTTTAAAGACATCTATTTGAATTTTACTTTTGTTTTTGGGAATGAATGAATGCAAATCTTAGAATTGGCAATTAACCCACTTTCCGGCATCCGATCGAGCTGAAACTCAGAAGATATTCGTTGACAAAAAGTTAATTCGGTATGGCAACACTTTACCTTAAAATAAACTTGACAAAAAGTTAATTCGGTATGGCAAAACTTTATCTTATAATAAACTTGAGAAAAAGTTAATTCGGTATGGTAACAATTTACCTTATAATAAACTTGACTAAAAGTTAATTCGGTATAGCAACACTTTACCTTATAATAAACTTGACAAAAAGTTAATTCGGTATGGCAACACTTTACCTTAAAATAAACTTGACAAAAAGTTAATTCGGTATGGCAACACTTTATCTTATAATAAACTTGAGAAAAAGTTTATTCGGTATGGTAACACTTTACCTTATAATAAACTTGACAAAAAGTTAATTCGGTATGGCAACACTTTACTTTACAATAAATTGACAAATAGTCAATTCGGTATAGCAACACTTTACCTTATAATAAACTAGACAAAAAGTTAATTCGGTATGGCAACACTTTTCTTTATAATAAACTTGATTAAAACTTAATTCGGTATAGAAAAACTTTACCTTATAATAAACTTAGGACGGGTTGTTTCGGAGAATTTGAACAATTCATCAAATTTCAACGTTCATTTTCGGGTTCTGTGAAAGACTTATTCAAGTTCTGTTTTTATATCATTGTAGGCTAATTGCTTGACAAAACTGAAATAAAAACAGAACTTGAAAAAATCTTTCACGGAACTTGAAAATGAACGTTGAAATTTGATGAATTGTTCAGATTCTCCGAAACAACCCGTCCTTAAAATACAATTCGTGTTGGGCGAAATGTAATTATAATTATCAAATCTTAAATCGATTAACGCTACGTTTTACAAGTTTTCTCGAAAAAACGTCCGATCTACAAAAAAATAATTGAAGGAAATCGAAAAATAATGGTAAGAAAATTTTACCAACAAAAAACACTACTTTCCTTGACATCGGTCTTACTTAATAGATTGTTACGCGCCGGTTCAGCGTTTGTTACAGTTAAGGTTTCCTTTAGTTCGGTTTAAGGCTGTTTTAACTATACTTACGCCGTGCCGTGGTAATAAATCAAGTTTTTCATACAAAAACCTAGTAGAAATACAAGACGTATAGTTTCATTTCGTACCAACTTTGCCTCTAACTCGTCCATACAGAGACCTGGTAGAAAAACAAGAAGAATAGATCCATTTCGTACCAATTTTGCCTCTAACTCGTCCATATAGAGATCTGGTAGAAAAACAAGAAGAATAGATCCATTTCGTACCAATTTTGCCTCTAACTCGTCCATTCAGAGACAGAGCCTTGGTAATGAATATTGTTCGATGGACATTTTTAAATCAGGATTCAGTAATCCTATTTCAGTAAATACAAAGATGAAATTAATGAACTCTTACTATAAATCCAGCCTGTTATTTTACTATTACGTGAGTATTTGTATTTTTATTTTATTAGTTTGTTTTTAAAGAAAGACAAACACTCCCGGGTTACGAATAACCTGACAATATTTGAAAATCTCCTACTACCACCACAGTGAGCGGAAGATGTTGCTTGAGTAATGGAGGACTTAGCCAGCGAGGAAATGAATACACTTACGCCTGGGTGGGACCCAAACGCTATGCCAACTCAGCCACTGACCGGTTTTACATATTGTACATTATTGTACTTGTAATATAAGTTTTGTTCCTACTTTATAATGATTAGATAAATACACAATCATTATTATTATTTCCAACATAATACGGAAGATATCCTCCTTTGTACACTGTACACTTAAGTTCATGAATCACTTTTACGTAAAAACCTTTAATGGCGTATAAATAAATAAATAAGTAAGAAGGATTATGAATAGGTACTCTTTCTGTTATATTTATGTGTGGTATGTGAGAAAGAGGGAGAGGTCACAACTCACAGCAGAGCTATGAGCGGTATGCCTATAAAATGTCTTGGTTCGGCCATACTAAAAGCAGGTTGTGGGCGGACAACTTATTAATTATTATTCATATTATGTTATACTTCTGGTGGACACCTCTGTGATTTTTTATTTGAAGGCAGTTTATTTTTTCCTTCTATTAAATTATATCGTCCGGACAGCGCGCGGCGAGAGTACGAGGCATATAAACTAGACAACTAGCAAACAAATAATAAATTAGCATAATAGATAATACGGAGGGATAAGAACGGGTTAGTAGAAAACGTTACTCATAATCACGCGCATGCGTGGTGCGTATACCTATTAGTGGCCGACATTTTTTTAAACCGCCCGACCCCCGGGATTAGGGATGTATTACGATCGTAGGTATTAAGACAAAGATCGCGGACTATGTTAACAATCTGGTTGATTTGACAAATGTCGATCGGTCGCGCAATAAAAATGTGAAAAAACAATAATACCCATTTGCAGCACTATCAAAGGAATATTTTAAATCGAAATATCAGTTAACCAGAGCAAATACGGAATGCATAATCGTATTGACTAAATTAAAAAAAGACCCGGTCAGTGACATAGCAAATGTCACCTAAAGAAACGTTAAATTAACAACTAAACGCGAAATGCGAAAATTACAGTGTTTTTGAGGATTGGAACAAAGTGGTGCCAGTCTAAAAAAATCTTGCATGAATATTATTATGAGTAAAGGTTTTAACCCGAGCAGTATACGGCCCTCTTCGCCGTATAGCTATACCAATGCTGCAGGGGCATATTAGAGGATCTTTTTAAGTAAGACTGAAAGTGTATAAAATCCATAGACATATGAATATTAGTAGACCTGCCCTAAGTGATTAAAAGCGTATTATCCCCACTCCCCATACCGGTTCCATTGGAGCCGGCTGTGCTCGCGTATGGCCTCAAGTGAAATTTGAAAACGTGACGTCATCATTCTTGTGCGAACTATGGTCGAGGCATCATCGGTTCATTTTACGAAATAACACGGCAAAATGTTGACTTGTGCTATGAAAACTTGTAAAAATAGATGTGAAAAAGAGAATAAACCCAATTGTCGTATTACATTCCATATATAAGCATTATTTTAAGCATATTCACATCGTATCAGTTGTAGAAACATGTCTGGACGCGAAACACAAAGCTGGTTGGTTGCTGGGAAGTAAATTATGAACATTTATAAAAGTGTCTTAACTAAATACTTAAACGAAATATTCGACTCTGAAAATAGAACCGAATTTTTTTGCCGAATTTGGACTTCCGCAAATTTGTTCATAACGTGGCGAGTAATTTGCGCTCCCATGTAAAAATGTCTATTCATTCAAAAGCAGATTTTACTTTTAAGAAGTAAATGGTGATATTATAATGCGAGATGCCTATTTACTGTCAGATTGATTTATTGAAGAATCACAGTCAGCTTCACCCCCTTCGTTCTTCAACAGTTGATTTTACCCCTCGCCATTATCTTCTCGTCTATTAATTCCTATGTCTGTGATAAAATCAATGTTAGCAGTGACGGTTTTCTATAAGGTGCGTTTTTGCAGTGAAGTCCCATAAAAAACGATAAGCGTGTAGTATAATTTTAACGTATCGTATAAGTTTCAAACATCGCACCATTCAAATTCTATGTTAAAAAATCCACCCGTCCGAATTATATTGCCCAACAGCGAGTCCGAAATGAATTCTATATGTGCATTATGAATGTTAGCGACTATGGGACTTTAAATTCTAAGAAATAGATGATATAAGAAATTTTAACGTATCGTATAAGTTTAAACATCGTACCATTCAAATTCTATGTTAAAAAATCCACCTGTCCGAATTATATTGCCCAACAGCGAGTCCGAAATGAATTATATATGTGCGTTATGAATGTCAGCGACTATGGGACTTTAAATTCTAATAAAATTCTAATAAATCATACGAAACATACTGTAGACGTGCAAACCTTGGGTTTTAACTAGGTGACCGTGTTATTAAAGTAGATGTTACTTTTCATATAAAAATTATCAGTTTCTTTGGTAAATTGTAATTTAAAACTAGTTTTTAACTACGCATTATTTATTTTCTTTAGCCTACGAATGAATTGCATTTTTTGCCTAATCGCTAATCTCTGTAGTATTGATGCGATGATATACCTTTAAAACCAAGGAAAAATGTACGTAACATCGAATATACAAACACACAATTTTTTCATAAATCAAAATCTTTTCTCCCTCTTTTAATCTCCAATTGAACTCCCAATGAGATTAGCCACGAACCGCAACTGAATTTTAGAAAAATAAGAATAAGAAATCTGATTACAAAATGAAAACAAACACTTGTTTTAAACCACTTTATTTTGAGGTATATTCGTCGATCGGTTTCGATTGGACTCAATCTTCTTCAGGACAATAAAATATAATACTAATAATATAAAATATAAAAAATAACTTCTTTGAAACATAATCAGGTAGAAATGCTAAGAACTTTTTCCATAGGAAAGCTCATAGCTCAGAAATGCACAAAATAATTAGCAAGGCAGATAGAAATATTACACCTTTAAATTTATACGATGAGAATGCCAACATTTTTATAAATCCCAACCAGGAATTATTAGATTCCTGGTCAAATAAAATTTTACACGCAAAACACTTCAATTATCTCAACCAAACGTATGTTGACAAATTTTCGTCAAACAAATGGTTGAGTATTGGAGAGTTGAGCGCAGAAATAGAAGGATTTATGCTTGCCATTCAGGAAGAGTCATTAATACTAAAAATTATAGAAAGCATATAATCAAAGATACAAATCAAATTGATGATTTGTGTAGAAAATGTTTGGCTTTTCCGTAAACTATAGAACATATTATATCGGGACCTTCTATATTAGCACCGTCCGAGTATACATTTAGGCACAATCAAGTTTCAAAAATAATTCACCGAAATTTGGTAATTAAACATAACTTGATTGACTGCCGTAATATAGTACCATATTATGAATACGAACCAAATTCATTTTTTAGAAAACGAATTTTATAAAATATATTAGGATAAAACTATACTAACAGACCGAACGCTTAGTCATAATAGACCCGATATAGTTTTACATGACAAAATTAAAAAAATAACTTATATCATTGATGTCGCTATTCTAAATTCCTGTAATATTAAAAAATCTGTTAATAAAAAAATAAGAAAATACACAGATTTAGGAAATGAAATAAAAAGAATTTGGCATTCTCAGACTACAAAAATATTACCATTCGTTATTTCGGCTACTGGCATTATACCTAGCTCTCTCATTAAAAATTTAGGCGTATTAGATCTATCAACAAATTTATATATAAAGATGCAAAAGTCGGTCATTTTGAATACATGTAGGACAATAAAAGATTTTTTAAATGTCTATGTTGAGGGATCAGTAGGATTTATAGGTCCAGTTAGGAGTTCTACCGAGCCGAACCCACTGATATGAAAATATCTGGAGTCGGTGAATTATTTTCCCATTTGATCTCTGGTGAGTTGACGTGTTGTTCTTGTATTGTTTTGTATTTATTTTGCTTATATAATGCACTTACATAATGTTGATTGACTAGATGATCATTTGTGGAAAAGTGTGTGGAAGGGTTTAGTTTTTCCTATAGGGAAGATTTAACCCGGACAATAAAATCGGAAGTTTAGAAAAATAGTATTATATTTTATTGTCCTGAAGAAGATTTGAGTCCAATCGAAACCGGTCGACGAATATACCTCAAAATAAAGTGGTTAAAACTAAGTGTTTGTTTTCATTTTGTATAATGTCAAGCCACAAAGTGTTTGTTTCTTCGATAATATAATAGAAATCTGATTGTTTAAGGCAGCTTAAACGGTGAAATCTGGCGTCGTAAAATTTACTGTGCAAATAGTTTTCCAGGGTGATGGATAATCTAAGTATCACCCTAGTGAAGAACCATCATTCCGAATCGTTATTTGTTGACCAGATTTGAATAGCTAGGTTACTCGCCACCTTTTTCAACACATCTTTTTCCCCTCACCGTTACCTTTACAAAAATATTAAACGATGGACTCACCTCAGCGCGAGCACTTCTACATTAACCATCCGTTTGAGAATGCTGACATCTGTAAGTTCTGCGCCCCTGCAACAATAAAGAATAAATAACAATTAATTAATTTAATCCAGTGTTCCACAACCTTTTTAGTGAAAGGGACAGTAAACATATTTTTCGAAAGTCTGAGAGCAGCACAAGGCAATAATTTTTCGTGGGGGTCATGTCAGTCATGTTACCAAAATTTTCGATTTTCTTATTTTTTTACACTAACCCAAAACAAGAGGCGCCGAGGAAAATAATTCCCTCAAGGCCTATGTCATCTTTGGGGATGCTGTGTGGAGGGTCTTTTGAGAAGAAAGGAAGGAGAGTAAGTTCTGGGAAGGTAATAAGAATGCGGGTTGGGTAGGAATCTAGGGATCAGTGTGTCCAGGAGTGACGGACGTATGAATATGTCCCTCAAACAGCGGTGCAAGGCGATGGGTCAAGAGACCAGTTGGAGAGTTCAAAGGTTCTCCCCAAACCAGCCTCTCTGAGCTGGCACGCCACGCAGCTGAGGGCAGGCTCATCCTGAACACACCTCACCCCATGAACCCGGGCACCCCTGCTTAGTCACCAAACGTAGCAAATCACTTGGGGCGACCTATGGCAGAGGTGGTAGAGGTGAAAGCGGTACCCAAACCTGCCTCCTAAATTGAAATACTAAGGAGTGAAATTTTTTAATTAATTTTTTTTTTCAAATGTAGGACGTGGGGTAACTGGTTCCATGATAACTCAACACAGTTACAATTTAACAAACCTTTAAAAAGTGATATAAAGTCATTAGAAACGATGAAAAAAAAATAATTTAAAGCTAACCTAACCTACTTAACTTTTTGTTTCATCACTTTCCATGACTTTAAATAACATTTTAAAAATATGATGAATTATCAATTTGATGATCTATCCGGTCACCGGGGTAACTATGGTATAGTCAGTATAGATTCAAAATGATTTTTCTACGCTTTCTTAAAACCACCCTTAACCGGCACCGGTCCTTAGTCGGAAAACACGACAACCGCGCGCCCAACGTTTGTACACGGTTGACATATATTTATTTATTCCACGCCTATTAAGGCTTTTACATACATATACTATATAAAAAATATTTACGAAATTATACACGAAAATAGTGCGGGAAACGACTATTTAAAACAATTGCAGAAAAATAAATATAAAGTCAAAATATCACTGAACTTGATCTACACAGCATGCAGGCACAAAACATAAAATATCCAAAATATTTTTTTCTGTTTCAGTTGACAAAATTATTATGTGTTAGTCAAATTAAATACCTTTATTAAAATATTCCACTACTTGATGAAAAAAACTTCAATACGGTATGCTTATATATTGAAATTGATGTACTAAATATATCAACAACATCGTAGTATTTGTTTCCTAGCTGTTGAATCCGTCGCATAGGAGTGTGATATTGGGACGTTGATATAGAATTGCTACAATAATATGGTAGGTACTGTCTTGTAACCGACCTGCTTGGAGTATGAAAAGAGATTACATATAACAAATCAGGGGTATCAAACATTGAATTAATGATTTTATACAAACAGGTTAAATCGGAAATAATTCTACAATCAGATAATTTTATATGTCACATGAAAACGGGTCGTTACTATGATTCGTTCTTGATTTCAACAGCTCGTCTGTTGAACGATTAGCCGGCCTCTGTGTTGCTCCCTACTACAACATGGGTATATTCAAGACCCATGTTCACTCCTTCCTCTCTTTAAAGAGACCCTAAACACAGCATCCACAAAGATGACATAGGTAATTATTTTCAACAGAGCCTCCTGTGTTAAAAAAAACCTAGACAAGAACACATTCGGAGTAAAGTACGTAATGGGAAGTAAATAAAAATACATATTAACCTCAAAAGGGAAAGAGAACACACTATATTATAAATACGTGTAGTAAGTAGGGCTGCCACCTTTCAAAAACAGTAGACCCGGAGATTTTAGAAATATAGTTTTTTTATTAAAATTAAACTTTTTTAGTATGAATTATTTAATCAAAGCAAAATGTCATGGTGAATTACCATTGGTAATGTTTTTTTAAATATAAATGACCTAGCTAGTGCTAAACTGACTTGAACCAGCTTGACACTTAAAACTATATTTTTCATTCTGAAGGGATTGTTTAAGCATCTTTTCTTGCTCAGGTTTCTTCAAAAACATCAAAAATACTTGGCAATTCATATTGTAATTAATCTTCACAATTAACTCTGCCTTCACCATGTCCACTGACAAGCAGTTTCGCTCGTCTGTCCACAAATTTCCCATTAAAGAAAAGACGCGTTCAACAAAAGCATTGCTTATAGGGATTGAAACAATATTTCCAATTATTTTAAGCAGTTCGGTGAAGGTTGAGGTGACTTTGAATAACTGAACACATCGTAAATCAACAGGCAATGTTGAATTTCTAGATTGTACGAACTGAAGAAATACTTGGTTTAATTTTCGGGTCTCGTCATAAAGTTTATCTTCGTCGACATTTTTCAAACCAAGTGATTCGACAGCTTCCACAGTATTTTCGTAACTTACTGCACTTGTTAGATCGAATGTAGTAAAGATTTTGAATAAAGAATCCTCAAAATCATAATATTTCTTTATGTATTCAAGAGTTTTCCTATAAACTTCATTGGCTTCTTTTTTTAATTGATCCTGATCAGAAGGCCTCAAAAACTTTATGTTTCTCATTATTTTGGCACCGTAAAATTCATCATGCATTCACTCAGTCAGACAGTTACGCGCTCCGCGCCGTGATGGTCGTGTCGATTCGCTACATTGTTGCCGAAGCTCCCGATTTTTCGGGAGATCTCCCAATTTTTCACTTCATCTCCCGATCTACCGGAATGGCATCAATATCTCCCGATTTTTCAAAGCAAGCAGCGAATCGTCGTCACTCGACGATTCTTTGTTTATGGTCTGCTAAACAGGCAAAAAATTGTCTCTGGCAAAAAAAAAATCCCCCGAATAGGGTATTAACAAGAATAATTAGAGAATACTGATTATCTAAGCTTGTTTTTTTTTTTTTTAAGAAAGACAAACATTCCCGGGTTACGAATAACCTGACAATATTTGAAAATCTCCTACTACCACCACAGTAAGCCGAAAATGTTGCTTGTGTTGTGATGGAGGACTTACCCAGCCCAGGAATTGAACACACTCGGCCACCGACCGGTGTATGTATGTATTAGACCTATACAAACCGATAATCTATGAATTTTACGAGCGAGAGTTTAGAATTTATTACGTAACGCCTCGATTCGCTTTTTTGGTTCTTCGTTCCTCGTACATATAATTTTTTTTTAATTGTGTAATATTAAGTTTTATGTATAAATATCAATGTCATCAATATCTCTATACTACTATAATATTGAATTCTTATATGTTATCTTTAAAGATAACTAGATAGTTCTTGCATTCTCTCTTCCATTTACCGATAGGTGTTATTTTTATGCTTTCTGGCAGTACATTGACATTTTATATTCCTATATGTTGTAATATTCTATCGAAACACGTTAAAGTTATCTTTATTATTTCGATAACACATTGTGTATTATTAAATTTTCTTTATAAATATCAACGTCATCAATATCTCTGTTTTACTGTTAGCCAATTTCAATTTAGCTCCTGTAACATTTTGGCTACTTTAAAAATCTATTTCGCCTAAGCATTATTCACATTGCTATATTTTGAACAATTTGCAACTTACTTTGTTCTCTGTCATTTCACCAGAAAAGAATCGTTGGACAGTTGTTAAAATATGGGCTAAAATTGGAGTTACGAGTATATACTGCAATCGCAGATTATTGGAACAACTTTTGAATAATTCTTCCCAGAAAAGAGATACTTGTACCCAAGTTTCTATTGTAAATGCGCAGCATGCTTATAAAAATTAAATCTTAATCTAATATAACTCCTAATTACTCCATAGCAGTAACAATTTCCACAATTTTATTTTCGCTCTTGCATTGTATTTTTTTTTTTGCTAATTCATCTGCTAAATTAGTAGGTATTTCATAATAAAGAATGCTAAACAGTTAACTATTGGGTGACAGCGGAATGTTTACATGTGAAGCCAGGTGATATGAAGAAAAAGCTCTTGAGGTGATTGGATGGTTGCTTATTAAAATTGAAAATAAAAAGATTGTTTCGTTTCATTTAATCGTAGACACATCCCGAGGACAAAAATCGGTACTTGTTTGAATGCCGCTCAATTTTAATGTACATAGATAGGTATTCAATAAATTTTGACGTCTCTTGAACTGACAGTTCAAATTTCACAAAAAATGTTCTGTGTTGACAGACGTAAAAATAAGTCTCCATCGAATGTTACGGAAAATTGCGTCATTCCATGGGCAACATCTACAATTATGCTGCTTCTTGATTTTTTAGATCGTTGTTAATGGTCTGCTTCGGAAATAGTAAACGGGATTCGGATTGTTGACAAGGGAGAATTTTTATTATAATAGTTCTAGTCATCTCCCGATTTTTCCCGATTTCTTCAAATTTCTCCAGATTTTTAGGCAAAAATTCTCTCGATTTTGAATTTTTAGTTTCGGTAACACTGATTCGCTACCACCGCCCGGTCTGACCCGGAGATATTGATGTTAAACCCGTAGCCCGGACATGCACCATGCAAACCCGTAGGCTCCGGGTCAAACCCGGAGAGGTGGCAGCTCTATTAGTGAGTAATTACCATCCAACAACCTACGGAAATACATTTCAATGTTTACAAATTAATAAAAACAATAATTAGGTCATAAATTCATTGTTAAAACTGGGCCACAGTCATTTCTGACTCACCGTTAGTGGGTAATAATGAAAAAATCTCATAATTAAAACGGTAGGTGTTACGACAGCGGCTGTACAAGACGCATATGTGATAGGTTCACACGATACAAATCATAGTAATAAACACAGGTAAAGTTATTATAATGTTATATCTCGCCCACAGATGGCGTGTGAATCTGTTGAAACGTAATTTCAAAATTACCACACTAAAATAATAAGTGCTTTTGTTAAGATAATAGCAATTAGGATTTCTTGGATATTTAAAAAATAAATGTAACAGAAAACGAATCAAAGGATGATTTTTTGTGTTAACTCTACACAGTAATGCTAGGAGGGACTTTTTGAGGAAAGAAAGTGAACCTGGACCTGGTACGGAAAAAAATGTAACTAGCTGACGTGTACTCGGCGTTGCTGTGGGTTATCCTTAGGAGATAGACATATACCATTCAGGACTTTTCTGTAGGCCTTTTTAGGATATACAATTCCGTAGTATATCATTTTGATATATCTCATAAGGTTTAGCCAGCGTTAGCCAATGTAAGCGCGCGAAAATATTTTTTTACGACTTGATTAAAAACATCGACTATTCTGTACTTTCTAAAAATGTAATATGCATTTATTGTTTATATAAAATAAACCTTCTGGAAGAAATTCTCTCAATGATAGTGAATACCCTATGAAAATCCGTTTCGTAGTTTAGAAGAACTAAGCGCACAAACAGACAGACGCGGAAAGCGACTTTATTTTATACTATTTAGAGATTCGGCTAAAAACGGGATTGCAGTTCACATCTCGTCCGCGTATTTATTTGGACAAGGCTACCAGCGTTGAACACGTCTTAAGATATTCTGAATAATTAATATTTTATTAGGAAATAGGCTAGTATACTTTTTTTATAGCGACTATTTAAACATTGTACATACAAAATATGAGAGTGAATATATGTATAGTAAATTGTATTTCTAAGTCCTTCTCACTAGGGTGACCCGTGCTGAGGCGGACTTAAGTTATTCATTTCTGTTATATGTCGTTTTTGTTTAGTTTTTTCATTAATCTCTTTCAGTCAGAGTTTTATTCTTGGTTTGTAATCATTCAAATTTTCTATTCGCTTTATATCTGGGGGGACGATGTTGTGATACTATAGTGACAGTATAGTGATAAAAAAGCCATACTCATTTCAGTGTTCGAGACCAGCAGAAACTTACGATGGAAAACCATAATGATTGGATTATTTATATAGCGCCGTTTTCGTGAGAAAATCACCTCAAGGGCGCTTAACAACTTAATTTATGCATTGATCACTTAAACTTAATTACTTTTGGTTTATAACTAAGTTTCATAGATAGAGAGAGACTAATCACTAAGACTAATGTCGAGTGATTTACAACTAAGACTTTTAACTAATGATTTAAGTTATACATATTTTATGACCAAGTGGGCATTTACACAATACCGCTAAAATACGACTTACAACTACGGCTTAAACTAGAGATTTACGACTAACATACATATTTAATTTATATTTACAAATACCGATTGTTATGATTTCTGCCCGCGGTGTCAGTTATAAAATATTTAAAAAAAAAAAAAATTTACGCGTAATAAACGGTTAATAACAGTGAAAAAAAAGTCAAGTAGAAAAATCCCCTGGACTGAGCAATGAAACTACTGATGAAAAAAAAAATAAAAAAAGGTCATCATTCTGGATACGACAAGTTGAAAAGGTGAGTCTTTAGTTTTGCTCTGAACTCAGATGAGCTGTCGATCTTTCGCAAATATGAAGGGAGTTTGTTCCAAGCTGTTGGGCCTGCTACCCATAACGTTATGTATTGTTAAATAGAGAAAATGAACCGCAATTGAACAATATTTTTCCCATACTTCTTGCTTTATTCACATGCATAGATCGTCTCGTACGTTAATGGGTACTATTCAATAACAATACTCCTTTACATTCATATAATTTGATATTAGGTGCACACGTCTTAATGAGTAAAATTTACTGTTTTAGATCTTTCTCTTTATACATAGTAGGGTAGTTATTTGCTTGAAGTTTCAGGTCATGCAATTACAGAATTGACCCAATCAACATATGCGCATAATGAGGTTTTAGTAGTATTAAAAACATGCTTAAAGATGGTATTCAAATCTCAATTTGTGATAAAATGAACTTGAGTAATTTACTAATTGATGTGACGATAATATCTCGTACCGCATTGCCGAATTCTTCAATAATAATATATTTCAATGACTACTTAATCTTTGACCTCTCCGCATGCTGAACACGCTCCTGTGAACTTGTGGGATTAATCATCAGTCATCATAGTCTGTTCTACCTTCCCCTCGTCTTATTATCATCAGAATCAGGTATACAACAGATGAAACAACTTGGCCTAGGTGATTTAGTTCTTTAGTCTAGAGAGATATTATATAATTATTATATTTATATCTCATTATACGTGAGATTCACAAAATAAGGATCGAATCAGTTAAAAAGAGGCTAACTCACATTTTGACGGCAAACTGGATGTCGCTGGTTAAAATCACGGCGTGCGCAAGTAAATTTATTTGCTGTGGCTCAATCCGTCTGAGCAGTTAGAAAAATAATAGTACTTTTACCTCCAACAGATGGCGCTGTTTTTCAAAAAGCCTGTTTGTCCAACAGATTGCGCTGTTTTTCGAAAAAAGCATGTGTTTACCTGTCACAGGTGACATCTACATAATATACGTATATAAAAACACACAAGTATTCGAAGACAACGTTGTGTCAAATTTTCAAAGCAATCGGTGAAGAACTTTCGGAGATTTAAGATTTTGAACAAACCAACATTTATTTATATAGATTTACGAATTAAAAATATAGATCGTGTATTTGCGGCACGTTCCAGAGTGGAAAATACTCTCAGCATCGCCCTGTTGTAAGACCACCACTCAGAATTGAAACGTTGCTTGACGTGGCTTTGGCCACGTTTGGTGGCCAGATCTAGAAGTCAGGTACATCCCCACCTTCCTCTCCCTCATCTCCTCTCCCTCATCTCCTTCCCCTCCCCGCTACCTTCAGACTCATAACATACCCCGATTGGAGATGCCTAGGTCTCACTGGCTCTAGACGTCTGAGAGCAGTTGGGAGTGTTGTGCAGTTTCACATTTAAAAAAAAATTATCCTATAGAACCGGATTGTCCGATGTTCCTTGCTGCTTGCGGACTATGAATGCCAATAATATTTCAAATTAAAAATTACATCAAATTTCTTTTCAAAATTAAAAATAACAACGAAGAATCTTCTCTCTTGGCCTCCGCCAACTAAGAAACGCCGAAACTTTTCATATTCCTTTCCAAAGAGCCAGCCCACTATGGTGGCATGATTCCGGAAAAATTATCTTATTTAACTTGTATTATTCACTCAACTCAAACTTTATTGTCTCTTATTTTTCTGTAACAGTTATTTTATTGACCTTGTGTTATGTTAACCTTCTGTCCGTTGTGCACATAATCGTAGATAGCTGATGTTGTTATTGTACCTCATTAAACTACCCATTCGACTTTTTGACGAACATTTTTGTAGCCCTATTTTTTAATTAGATTTTTATTTTATATAGAAAAATATAGAATGACGAGGTTATAAATTTAACAACAAAAAAACATAATCCATAAAACGCCACTACTTTTTTTGATAAATTTCACTTTCAGTTTTCAACACTACAAATACACAACTAAAATGGGGAAAAATGCCTTTTTTAAAATCAACGATGACAATTGAATTACTTATATTTTTGCGCAAAATCGACAAAACCATCGAAACCACCAAAACCATTGAACTAACTATTCGACAAAATGATGAGTAGTCAGAAAGTATCTCAAAGACAATGGGACGCACGAGTCTAGCGGCTAATTGGTTGACACGTGACGGCTTTGCTCGTCGATAGAAGCATTCGATAGAGACATTTAGGACGAGTTGTTTCGGAAAATTTGAACAATTCATCAAATTTCAAAGTTAATTTTCAAGTTCTGTGGAAGATTCTGTTATTATTTCAGTTCTGTCAAGCAACTAGCCTATAATGATATAATAACAACTAGAATGGGACTTTCACAGAACCCGAAAATTAACGTTGAAATTTGTTGAATTGTTCAAATTTTCCGAAACAACCTGTCCTTCGATTTGCATTTGATGCTCGTCATTTTGACGAACGTCAGCTATCCAAGGTTAATACCATAGACATTCAAATTGATAGGCCAGCCAATCAGGGAAAGGTGAACACACCAAGTGCGCGGAGCGTGGGAGGCGGCGTGACCCTTCTCCCTTTCTATGATTTATCAACAAATTAATCTTACAGTATAGTGACTCGCATTATAATATCACTACTCAATCCTCGAAAATAAAATCTGCTAACGAATGACCGGTCCTTTTTACAATGGCGCGCGAATTGCTAATCCCCAAACCGGGTAAACAAAATTTCACATTTGTCTCCAAAATTAAATATTTTGTTACTCTATTTAGTAAGACACTTTTACAAATGGGTTATAATTTACCCACCTCACTCATCTTTAACGTTGCTACGCCAGGCGGTTAAAACTACCATTTAGATCCTGCGTAGAAACGTACCACAATGTACCATTGCAAACCTTTGCCTTACTTTAGCAAATGTTTTTTTTTCAATGTGCGCTCTTCGGCGGTCAATGTACGTAATTTTATTCAAAGCATTCTCGAACTCTCCTGATATTTAATAATCTATTTTTTCCTGTATAGATTTCATGTTAAGACAAGTCTAGCAATGTTGATGTCTATGGTTAATGTGCTTATTATTTCATACCTATATAATAGTAGAATGCCGGCGATTACGAAGCCGCACCGTTGCTGGGTTCATCGGATTCGCTTCGGTTAACTCCATGCGACCACAAACTACCTATCTGTAGCTGTAACTTACTATAGTCCACTAACACTGAGGAAAATGAGTACTACTAATTTATTAAGAATCACTTCAAATGATTGGTAATACGGTTAAAGCCGGTATTGCAGGCCTTAACGAATGAATTAACAGGTTTATTGATAAACTTTTAGTAACTTTTAGTAAAATACGCATTTCGTTATGATATTTGCCATATATCATGAAAAATATATGTATGTATACATGAGGAAGACATGGCACTATCAAATTAACCAGGCAATCACAGAAGAGTATGTATAAGACGATGTATGAATGTGAATGAGGCAAGGAGTGTGTGCCAAGACCGAGTTGTTTGGCGGTCCGTCCTCTCTGCCTACCCCTGCTGGGAAACGGCATGGTGGTTAGTTAGTTACATCATGGACTGCATTTCCCCCTGACGTCTGTGCTTCAAAGAAACTGAGTATGTTTAGATAGGAAATGAATCATCTATGTATCAAGGCCCCGTAGTAAGATTCCAAGATGGTTTGACAGGGAGATATGTAAATACGAATGTTAGAGAGAGCGCGCAAATGTTAAAAAACGAAAACAATTGAGTGAAAATTGTGAAAATATTTAAGGCGAAGCTTAATGCCAAATCACTATTTTGATTAATCTGTATAACGAATTGGTGTACATTATGAATACCAAAAAATATGCTTTAGATAAATTGAAGGTTTTTCTATCGTTTCGCTTGAGTAGAATACAAATAAAATAATAAATTACTCTAATAAAAAATATAAATGTAAACAACTAAAAATTTATTTTTTTTCAATAGAAATGTATGAATGCATAAAGGAAACAACTTTTTAAAAATACAGTATTTTAGCTAAGATTATCTGTGACAGTTTCACTTTATTAACTTTTTTGCTTTCTTATAAAATTATTTACAAAATAAATAAAAACCAGTTTTGTGCTTAAAATCGAACGTTTCTAGACTCCGTTTGTCAAGCGATTTTAATTCCTATTACCTACAATATAAGGTATGCCAAGAACATACACATTTTTGGCTTGTAGCTTCCTCTTAATAAAACACGACTCGTTTGAAATAGAGCAAAAACCTCTCGACAGATGCTTTAGTTGCATTTAAAGTTACACTGTTTCAAGCCTATAAAATATTAAATAACAGAATAAGACATGTTTTTGATCATTTTTTTTAGAGTTTTCTATCGAGGGAATTTCAAATAAAACGTTTCGGCATAACAAAAGTATAGATCACAGACATAGGAATTAATAGACGAGAAGATAATGGCGAGGGGTAAAATCAACTGTTGAAGAACGAAGGGCGTAAGGCTGACTGTGATTCGTCAATAAATCAATCTGACAGTAAATAGGCATCTCGCATTATAATATCACCATTTACTTCTTAAAAGTAAAATCTGCTTTTGAATTAATAGACATTTTTACATGGGAGCGCAAATTACTCGCCACGTTATGAACAAATTTGCGAAGTCCAAATTCGGCAAAATAAATTTCTTCTATTTTCAGAGTCGAATATTTCGTTTAAGTATTTAGTTAAGACACTTTTATAAATGTTAGTTAGTGTTTATAAATAGTGTTTGCAAACAAGCCAACAATTAAAACTATTATTTAAACTTCTGTGTGCAGTGAATCTGTTTCTTCTTAATAATTATATTGCCAAATTCCGCCGAATATCGCTTTCAAAATGAATATGAATGAAGCACTTTCTCTTCTAAATAAAGCCAAGGAAGAGATTACTGGTATCCATAGTGCCATTACCGATCCCTCTTTAAAAATCACTAAAGATCAAATGGCAAAAATACTCACCAAACTATCTAACCTCTCTGGTACCATGCAGGACCTAGGAGTAAATGTAGGAGTCCTGGAGGGGAAAGTTATGACATTTGAAAAAATCATAGAAAAGAAAGTATTACCCCAAGAAACAACACCAATTTGTGACTTGCTCGCAGAGATAGAGGAACGCAAGATCCGCACCAAGAACGTGATTTTACTTAACGTTCCCGAGTCTAGTTCCAACTCAAGCATGGAGAATATCTTGGAAGATAAAAAAAAAGTTTTAACTATCGTTAGTGAAATAAATAGCGAGTTCAAACCGGAAGAAGTAAAAATTTACAGGCTTGGTAGTAAAATTTCAAACAAAATCAGGCCCATTAAAGTCGAATTTGAAGACCCTAAGCTGGCAAAACTTATTCTCTTTAATAAAAATACTTTGCCTAATGGAATAAAAATGAAACCGGATAGGACCCTCCAACAAAGAGAACATTTGACTGACCTCTGGAAGGAAATGGAGGAGAGAAAAGAAAAGGGTGAAATTGATTTGCAAATCAAACATTTTAATGGAATTCCTAAAATTATCAAAAGCCACGCAAAAAACTGATAAACAAACATAACACACTCTTAAGAATCAATGGATATTATCAAAATGTTCGAGGAATCCGTACGAAATTGCAACAACTTAAAAGGAATTCACCCACCTTCTCATATGACATTTTATTATTAACTGAAACATGGTTAAATGCAGATATCGGCTCGTCAGAATTAGGCCTAAATCAATATACTATCTATCGCCTTGATCGAAGTCCTAATTCGAGCAAAAAGTCTAACGGAGGAGGCGTGATGTTATGTGTGTCTAAAAATATCTCATCCTGTAGACTACCGGTCAAGCACACAAATGTTGAACACACTTTTGTAATGCTCAACATACCTTATAGTAAAATTATCATAGGTTGTGTCTACATCCCACCTGCATCGGATTTGCAAATATATAAAAACCACAATGAGGACATAGAAATGCTGAAATTCAAATATCCGAAAGCAAAATTCATAATTGCTGGTGATTATAATCTGCCGAACTGGACCAGCCAAGATGACATCGGATCTGCCACAAACGAAGTTGAATTACAGTGCGCTAAATCCAGTGAAATTCGTGATATGTCCATATTCCTAGGACTAACTCAATCAAACAATGTGTCTAATTCTAATAATCGAATGTTAGATTTAGTGTTTTCAAGTGATTCAAAAATAGTGGTTGAGAAATCTGACGAATTATTATTGCCTCTAGATAAACACCATCCACCATTAGATATTATCATAACAAATATGTCTGGAAGATCTCCAAACCTAACTACCACATCGTATAATTTCTCCAAAGCCGAATACCATAATATTAATGAGTTCCTTACCTCGGTAGATTGGTCATTTTTAGACAACGAAAATAATTTAAATAATCAATTAGAACAATTTTACTCAATTTTAAATACCTCGATAGAGCGCTTCGTTCCTAGGGTCAACTTCACACCATCTAACTATCCCAAATGGTTTACGAGGGAATTAAAAAAACATATTAATTATAAAAAACATATCCATAGAATATATAAACATACCAGAAATCCTAATGATTACATAACTTTTACTAAATTACGTAAGCAGTGTAAAGAATTATCAATAAAATGCTATAGTGATTATGTAAGCCTAATTGAAAAAGAGGTACACCAAAATGTTAAAAAATTATGGAGTTTTTCTAAAAGTCAACAAAAAAATGATTGTGGATTTCCCAATAACATGTACTTAAAAGAAAAATGTGCCGACAGTATCGAAGGTATAGTTAATCTATTTGCTGATTCATTTAAAAGTGTTTACGACACAGATATTCGTGTCAATACGATTCCCGATATTTCAGTGGAAGAGGTATTAAATCTAAGCCAATGTTTCATCAAAAAAGAATCTATAGAAAAAGTCATAAAAGAATTAGATAGCAATAAATCTGCTGGACCGGATGGTATTCCTCCAATATATTTCAAAACCTGTGTTAGTAGTCTGATATATCCTCTTTATAAACTCTTTAACAATTCTTTAAGTTCTGGTTCTTTTCCAGCTCAGTGGAAAAAGAGTTATTTAACCCCTATTCATAAAAAAGGAGACAAAAGCGATATATCAAACTATAGACCAATTTGTATAATGTCTGCTTTGCCGAAAGTTTTTGAGAAATTAGTCCTAGATATCATTGTAAAACCTATCAACAACATTATTGTTCCTAACCAACATGGCTTCATCACAGGTCGCTCTACCTTAAGTAATTTAATGATTTATGAAAATTACATATCTGAATCTCTGGGTCTCAAACAACAAGTGGACAGTATATACACTGACTTTAGTAAAGCTTTTGATAAGGTTCGACATCACATACTTATTTATAAACTTCGATCGTTGGGCATCAAAGGTAAATTATTGAGTTGGATTGTTAGTTATCTTAGCCATAGGGTGCTTAGTGTTAAGATTAATTCTGTACAATCTTATATATTCGAGGCCACAAGTGGGGTTCCTCAAGGGTCCCACCTCGGCCCAATATTTTTCTTATTATTCATCAATGACATTGTTGACCAATTTAATGATGTAGAAGTTCTGATATTTGCTGACGACTTAAAAATATATAAAAGAATACGAAATGTATCCGATTGTCAAATTTTACAGAGTAATTTAGAACAACTTCATCAATGGTGTGAACAAAATGCTTTATTTTTGAACATTCAGAAATGTCAAGTAATACGATTTTCCAAAACTCGTTATAATATATTACATGAATATACATTAAATAATATTAAATTAATACCAGTATCACATATTCGTGACTTGGGTGTAATATTCGTTGGAAACTTGTCATTCATTGAACACATCAACTATATAACTAATAAGGCTTTAAAGATGCTTGGCTTCCTTTGCAGAACTTTAACCGATTTTAAGTCCATAGATTGTATGAGAACCCTCTATACTTCATTAGTCAGAAGTCAATTGGAGTATAATTCACCTATTTGGTCCCCTTTATATAAAGTTCACTCCAATAATATAGAAAGAGTTCAGCACAAATTTCTTAAGTACGTAAATTTTAAGCTCGGAATTCCTATTGATTACATTAATTATGTCAGTTTGATGAATCAATTGCATCTAATAACACTGTCTGACAGGAGAATTATTTCAGACCTGGTTGTGTTACACAGAGTCATTAACAACTTAATTGATAGTCCTGCCATCCTTGCCACTATTAAACTACATGTGCCGACTAGGAATACAAGGCAAAATATAACATTCTTCTGTAATACATACTCGACCAACTATCAGACACACTCACTGACCAATAGGATGCATGATCTGGGCAACAAGTATGGGGGTGTTATTAATTTATTTATTGACTCCATATATAGAATTAAGCATAATCTACATCAACACTTTGTTGAATCCTACAAATTGGAGTAGCTTTGGTAAATTAGTTTTAATGATTTGTTTTATATCTAATGTTGTTGTAATTTCTTTTTTACTTTATGTTATTTTTTTTTCCATTACATTACATCTATTTACTGTCAATATCTCCTGTATAATACATATTCTCTTATTGTACTGCATCACTTCTATGTAAAAGCCTTTTTAGGCGTATATATATATAAATAAATATTTGTATTCAAAAAGAAACTCTATTTTCCTCTCCTTTTGTTTAGCGAAAACCTCTCTGACCTTCTTGTTGAAATATGGCTTCTGAACGAAATGTATAATTACACCAGTGCTCAAAATTCCCTAGATTTATTACTTTTTTCCAAAAATAACTCCCTTTATCCCTTTAAAATTCTAACCCACCTGATATGAGGACTTTTCCTCATACATAGCATCACTGCGGAGACAATGCTCAACATCTTTATTGTTATATACGAGGGAGGTCTGAAAAGTTTCCGACCTCGACGCAAAGATGGCGGTACTATATACGGTCAATAAAAGCTAGTGAATGTAGTTGTGCATCTTTTGAGAGTTACTCACCAAAGTTCCAGCCATTTTGGACGAGCTGAATCACCCTTGACCTGCCACACAGTTTTGTTATCTCTGTTTTCATATTATGTATTATTATTTTATAATGTGGATTTATGTGTACGTCATTATGTTATTTGTATAAATTGCATAATGGTACGTATACATTTGCAAACCGAAACGCAAACCAAAACGCGAACCAAGCCACGAATTACGGGAAAGGTACGAAGCAACCGCAAGCGTTTGCGTTTGCTTCATTCCTTTCCCATAAGTTGAGATTCAGTTCGGAAGTTTGGCTCGCGTATGTATACGCAGCATAATAGGCGCGTGTTGCATGTTCGTTTACACTTATGTGTGGCTTTATTGGATAGATAATTTTATGCCATTAGTATTTAAATATGATTTCGAGCACATGGGCACCGCGGCTGCATCGAATAATGCGCAATCTCTCTAGTCTAATTTTCGAGCAGCTGGGGCCGTATATCGGCAATAACGCGCCAAATGTTAGCTTTAAGTCGTTTATCGTCTATGGTTTATTGACGTATACTTTGCATATCCTTACAGAAAATAATTTAAAGAAAAGTCCATAATTCACATGATCCTGGAGGCCAATCCACAAAATTATGCGCTCATCGAATGTTTCAATAAAATGATTGCAGCGAGCTACATATAAATGCCATTCAATTGGGGAACAAAAAGTGAGTAATCATGAAAACGGTAAAATGGCAAACCAAATTAAGCACAAATCAGCTGTCAAATCGGCTGTCGCTGGAAAAAGTGTTTCAACCAAAACGAAATACATACTGTACGGGACGGCACTAATTGCACAAGTTGTCCGCCTTTTAAAGGACAAACGGGCTTAGCTCTCCCTTTGTTAGCGACAAATTCCGAGAATTATCTTTGGGTTCCCGGAATTTGTCACAGGACTGAGCGCCGTTGTTGCGTAATTTGGAAGGGGATGATTTTGACTAGGTCCCTGACTGTTTCTTCAATCCACTTTGCCCGGGTCATTTTTATTCAAATACATTTTGTGAGTTTGCACATATTACAGAGTTAAAAGGCAGTTTTGCACAATATTCAATTTTGTGCAAACGGCAGGTTTTGTAAAGGAAACCGCGTCTGCACAATTTCAAATTTCATGCAAATCTTCCATGTTTTGTACAGATGATAGGTATTTAATTTATAAGACGGTGTCGGGGGGTCAAGCCTTTGTTTTTTGTCTATAGTAATGACTGCTTGACCCCGTGGTTTTATTTATTAATCAGCAAGAGTTACAGTTTATACAAGTTCAGATAAGGTTTACAGTTTTTTATAGAGAGAATTTGTTGCATAAATTCGAATATGCGCAGAGGTGGGTTTGTAAAGGAACTGCCTCTGCGTAAATTCAGATTTATGCAAATTAATTTTAGGTCGGTGGAGGTACGTCCGGTACACATACATAATAATCTTTACATACATGTACTCGTACTTGTCTCACTTAAGAGGAAGGTACAAGCCAAAAATGTGTATATTCTTGGTATATACCTTGTATTGTATGTATGTAATAGGCATTAAAATCGCTTGACAAACGGAGTCTAGAAACGTTCGATTTCAAGCACAAAACTGTTTTTTATTTATTTAGTAAATAATTTTATGAGAAAGCAAAAAAGTTAATCAAGTGAAACTGTCACAGATAATCTCAGCTATAATACTGCATTTTTTCAAAGTTGTTTCCTTTACGCGTTCATACATTTCTGTTGAAAAAAATTTTTTTTTTGCTAGTTTACACTTATATTTTTATTGAGTAATTTATTTTTTATTTGTATTCTACTCAAGCGAAACGATCAGCATTAAGCTTCGCCTTAAACTAACTACGCAAAAAAAGTTATTTTTTATTTTTATTCTACTCAAGCGAAACGATTAGCATTAAGCTTCGCCTTAAACTAAGTATTACTACGTAAAAAAAGTTATATTTTTACGACGTTAAAACCGTTATTGGTATGGTAGTTTTATTGGTATTTTTCCTTTTTTTAAATAAATGAATAACAAACTACAACAAAAGCAGTTTATTGGTATTTTTCCTTTTTTTTAATTAAATGAATAATAATAAATAAAATAAAAAAACAACAACTAATCACTCATCTGATAATGACATGTCGTGTCTTGTATCGAAGAAATCTGCAAGAAGAATATTGACTGAAAAAGCTATCGCGATGTGCTAATATGGGAAAGAAACGTTTTAGTTTTTTTTTTACATTTACCCCACACAGGAGGCCCTGAGAAAAAATAATTTCCCTCAGGGCCCATGTCATATTTGGAGATGCTGGGTGGAGGGTATTTTTGAAAGGTTTATTTAGGAAAATGTATGAAGGGTGGGTACGAGTCCATGGATCAGTGTGTCCAGGAGTGACGGACGAATGAATATATCCCTCCTGCTGCAGCGCAAGGCGATGGGTCGAGAGACCAGTCGGAGATGCCAAAGGGTCTCCCCAAACTAGCCTCTCGATCTCTACCTACCCATTCGATTGGTCACAGAACATGCAAACAAAGTAGTAAAATTCCGGATCGCAATCGAAAACGAACTGCTCCGAACATAGGCACGGTCGCTCTGCAAGTTACGCATGCGTATTAGGTAGGTAGGTAGGTGAGTAGGTACCTTTTACATGAGATCTTTGTGAGATGATATAAACGAACCGAGTTTAGTATTGTGATTATAAATGTCTGAAATTTTGTAGGTGGTTCGAGAGCTCTTACCAACACTTACTGCTGACTGCAGTAGCGGCAAAAAATGGAGCAGGATTCACTTTTTAATAAATTAACAATATTTCATATCAGTGAGTTTTCTCCGTGTGGTCAGATCTGAGAACTGGAGAAGAATGGCTAGAGGCCGAATAAGATGAAGAAAATTTGTAGGGAGGCCAAATCCCGCACCGAGATGTTGAGAATCAAACATCTTGCAAAGGAAAACTCCGAAGAACCGCATTATTTAGTATACAAACTGCAGCTAACGATAATGATGACTGCTGGCGTATTCACACATAATAATGTATTGCTAGTCCAATGTGGCTTTCATTGCATTAGCATTTATATGAATACGATTATTGCTGCTAATGGCATTCCTCGAAATACACATTCCGCTTCGACAAGTGCAGGCAAACCATTTTAAAGAGACACATTTGAACGCATCTGTGCACCCGATTGTATCGAAAAGTTCAAAAAAGTTTTCAAACTAGCTTGTAACACCCGCCAGCAGTCCTTTATTTTCCCTAGCAAATGCCTAAATATCTTTATACAGGGATAAATTCCGTTTAAATATTTGATTTTCACTTTTTTTTCGGTAATGAATGAATGCAAATATTGAAAGCGTAAATTAACCCACTTCCCGATATCCGACCGAGCTGAAACTCGGCAGATAGACTCGTTGTCGATGACAATGCATTCTATCAACTTTTTGTGGCAATCGCGTGCACACACGCGGACATATACGCATTTCTCTGAAATGGAATTACAAAACAGCAGTTAATGTATAAATAGCATCTGGCAAGGTCGGTAACGCGGTTAGTTAAGAGGAAGCTACAAGCCGAACATGTGTACATTCTTGGTATACCTTATATCGTAGGTAATAGGCATTAAAATCGCTTGACAAACGGACTCTAGAAACGTTCGATTTCAAGCAAAAAACTGTTTTTTATTTATTTTGTAAATAATTTTATAAGAAAGCACAAAAGTTGAAAGTGAAACTGTCACAGATAATCATAGATACTGTACTTTTTAAAAGTTGTTTCCTTTGTGCGTTCATACATTTCTATTGAAAAAAATATTTTTTAGTAGTTTGTCTTTATATTTTTTATTGAGTAATTTAATTTTGTATTTGTATTCTACTCAAGCGAAACGATAGGAAAACTTTCAATTTATCTAAAGCATATTTTTTGGTATTCATAATGTACACCAATTCGTTATAAAGATTAATCAAAATAGTGATTTGGCATTAAGCTTCGCCTTAATTGTGGGAACTTCCAGTTCCCTGGGAAGGCAGGTTCAATCCTCAAACAAACATTTATTTTAAAGTTTTAAATGAAATTTAAACATAGATGTATTATCAAACAAAAATTAAAATAGATGTATTATTAGATCGATCAGTGGCTGAGTTGGCATCGCGTTTGGGTCGCACCGAGGCGTCGTGTGTTCAATTCCTCGCCTGACTAAGTCTTACATCACAACACAAGCAACATTTTCCGCTTACTGTGGTGGTAGTAGGAGATTTTCAAATATTGTCAGGTTATTCGTTACCCAGGAATATTTATTTGTCTTTCTTCAAAAAATTAAATAAATGGTAAAAACTTTTGTTTTTTATGGATTGATATTTTAAAATTAAAATATTTATAATTGAGTTAAATTATTTTTTGATCCATACTGTACACAACAACAGGAACAAGAGTCTCTTTAAAATGATTTACCTGTACATTATTTGTTATTATTATTAAAAATTCAAGTTTTACACTAATCTACTGAATATTTAACTGTTAAACATTCTCCGCACATTGCGCGTACTTGCGAATGAAGCTAATTTGTATTATAACCGTGAACGTTGCGAGGTAATAAATAAAGAATCATAACGACGTAAGTGAAGCAGCCGTGCACAAAAATATGCGACTCGCGGCCCTGGTGTAGTGGACAGACATGCGGGTGAATTTGCATTGTCAAATATCTAAAGTAAAGCCAGAATCTTAACGACATAAGTGATGAAGTCGTGTAAAAATAATATTCAGCGCGCGGCCCGCCGTAATGGACGGACCTACCGTCGACTTTGCCCTAGCAGGCCTAAAAAATTGATCTTTCCGTGGGGTTTATTTTAAATTTTCCGATGAACGTGTTACTAAAATCTCAGATGTTTCTAGAGGGATCCTTCGGGATGTTACTAATTCATCGTCTAGAAAAATAAAAATCTGGTGCTTACCGCTAATTTAATAGTTGAAAAACTTTTTATATAAAATATTTTAATGGTAAGGTCCAATTGTTATTTCGTAAATATAAATAACTCACGTTCATAGAGATCCCTCTAGAAACATTTGAGGTTTTAGTAATACGTTCATTAGAAATAATTAAAATGTGAGCGTCGAACAAACCCTCGTTATTAGAGCGTTAGGTCGCCTTAAGTACACATATTAGATAAAATCAAAAATACTAATTTAGGTTGTTTATGATTTGCGTTATTCCTGGGTAAAATAATTCACATTCGATGAACTCAAATTTGCTTTGAATTTAAGTGTCACTTTCAAAATTGGAAATGATTGTGTGAAGTATAATTCAGACGGGCGATGAAGTAGGTACCCAACTACAGGGTTTTCCAATAAGAAGTGTTATTTTGATATCGTAAAAGATCAATGGTTTCGTTGCTTGTGTGGCACGTAGCGCCGTCTTGTTGAAAGTAAACGTTGTCCAGAACAATACCATCCAATTCCGGCCATAAAAAATCATTAGTCATCTCTCGATAGCAATTCATTCACCGTAACTGTTGCTCTAGCCTCATTTTCGAAAAAGTAAGGTCCAAGGACTTCGCCGGACCTTAAACCGCACCAAACAGTCACACGTTGAGGATAGAGAGGCTTTTCGACAATAACTCTTGGGTTTTCCGAGCCCCAGATGCGACAATTTTGCTTGTTGACGAAACCACCGAAGTGGAAATGGGCCTCATCACTCAAGATGATTTGCATTTGATTCACTCAAGTGAATTTTAATAATTTCAATGCGTTGTCGAAGCGTGTATCGTTCCATTTTTATTAATGGCGTAGTTTCTACTTGTCAAATGTCAAAAAATGACAGCTTCAAAAGTAACAACTACCGAAATAGCGGGCTATTCAAAATAACACCTCTTATTGGAAAACCTGTATAATATGAGATTTTACCAAAAAAAAAAATGCCGATTTTTGTTCTACACGAAATGGTAAAAATGCTTTCATATAGAAGCCTAATTTTTCTCATCCCCCGTACAAATACTACCCTTTAATAGTGTAAGGATAAATAATTCAATAATATTGTGTTATATGCGCTAACTGACTGAATTAGAGCAGTGGATACTTTCAGTATCGCCCTGGTGAGAACCGCCATTCCGAATCGAACCGTTGCCTGATATGGATTTAGCCGTGTTTGGAGACCAGGTCTGAACAGCTAAATACTTCCCGACCTTCCTCATTCTCATCTACTTCTCCTTCCCACTACCCTAAGCCTCACAAGATAGCCAAAGTCTTCACAGAATTTGGACTTTTTTTCCCAACTGCTCCCAACCGTCTGGAGCCAGTGAGACTATGGCATCTCGGATTGGAAGGAAATGGGAAGAGGAAGGTGGGAAACCTGGATATTCAGATATGGTCACCAAACACGGCCAAAACCATTGCAAGCAACGTTTCAATTCTGAATGGTGTCATACCAGGGCGATACTGAGAGTATCTTCCATTCTGGAACGTACCGCTAATATACTATGCATTATTTTTAATGAGTAAATTGTGAAATAATACAAGTCAATCAAATAAAATTTAATTTACACACGCCGAGATTTGAACCCGCGGCCTCCAGCTTGCTGGTCGAGAGCCTTACCTCTCGACGACAATTTTTTTTTTAAACCTATCTATACACGGTGTCCGGAAACTCATAGCACAAGCTGGAAACTGGCGAATCTACATGATATATGAGGTCGATTTTGTAATCCAACTATTTTTTGTATTTGAGCTTCTTTTTTTGATCGGGAACTTTTTTGGTTTAATTTGAAAAAAAACGGTCACTAGTAAAATGAGTACGACCATTTTTTTTATCAAGATACTGTAAAAATATGACTGCATTCAGAATATGTTTGAACACGTATCATTTATGTCATTCAGAATATATTTGAACACGTATCATTTAGGTGCCCTTGTCCGAATAAATGTAATGGACGGATGCGAAAATATTCGTGCTCTGATAGTTTGTTATGAAATTTGTCAAATCATTCGTTGTAGGCCTTCAGTCTCGTTGTTAACAGGAAAACGCATAATTTGACCAGATTTTTAATAAATTAACAATATTTGATATCAGTAAGTTTTCGCGTAGTTTCCGGATACCGTGGATAAAAAAAAATGGTAAAAACAACCATGGTATTAATTAATTTAATTTAAACATTTAAAAAAATAATGATATCGCCATGGTAGGTAGTCTAGAAAGGAAAACAGGAATATTATTAACTTGAACAATTTTACACTTTCATTAAAATTCATTACGAAATCGTAAAACGTATTACAATACTAATTCTAATTAGGTAGTTTTTTTGGTGTTTAAATAACAATAACATTATGACACTTCGTTTTATAGATTTTTGATGACGAAATAAATTATTTTATCCGTGCGGGAAAGAAAATTAATTAATCAATAAGATTCGGTAATTTTTTTATGTGCATAAAGTACCAACAGTTTGAAGCCAGTGGAACTATGGCTTCCACGTTATTGGGGATTGTTGCGAGGCTGAAGGTAGTAGAGAAGAGAAGAAGAAAGCTGTAAAGTACCCGGCTATCTGGTAACCAAACACGGCTAAAGCCATTTCAATTTACGACTAGAACGATTTAAAGGCTTCTGTGTAACTCCCTTCCACAACAAATGAACAAGTTTCCTGATTTTAGTAAATTACGAATACATTATCCTGATGTCGCAACACGTGTTCATGAAAATCAAGGCTTATCGCCTTGCATTTGCCTTAATAGTACAGGGTTTTCCAATAAGAGGTGTTATTTTGAATAGCCCGCTATTTTGGTAGATGTTACTTTTGAAGCTGTCATTTTTGACATATGACAAGTAGAAACTACGCCATTAATAAAAATGGAACGATACACGCTTCAACAACGCATTGAAATTATTAAAATTCACTTGAGTGAATCAAATGCAAATCATCTTGAGTGATGAGGCCCATTTCCACCTCGGTGGTTTCGTCAACAAGCAAAATTGTCGCATCTGGGGCTCGGAAAACCCAAGAGTTACTCTTGAAAAGCCTCTATATCCTCAACGTGTGACTGTTTGGTGCGGTTTATGGTCCGGTGGAGACATTGGACCTTACTTTTTCGAAAATGAGGCTGGAGCAACAGTTACGGTGAATGGATTGCGCTATCGAGAGATGATTAATGATTTTTTATGGCCGGAATTGGATGGTATTGGACAACGTTTACTTTCAACAAGACGGCGCTACGTGCATCACAAGCAACGAAACCATTGATCTTTTACGATTGAATATCAAAATAATACCTCTTATTGGAAAACCCTGTATAAGGCCTGCAATCCCGTTTTTAAGCGGAATTACAAATCTTGATAAATTAGCAATAGTCATTTTTATCCGTGTATCTTCAAGATCCATGTTCACTCCAGCCACTCCTCGAAAAGACCCTTCACACGGCATCCCCAAAGATGAAATAGGCCCTGAGGGAAGTTATTTTACTAGAAGGCTCAAAGTATCTGTTCCCAAAATAACATTTTCCATTACATACGCTGCGCATGGAATGAAGCCAATTTTAAAATTATGCAGAAGGCATACTTTGAGCCATACATGACTAAAATATCTATAGATTTCACGTATCGTTCTCAGATTTTTGGAATTTTCGATTGGAATAATGTGCTTTGCTCGGTATCTACTTACCTACTTTATGTTTTTTATTCTTTTTCGTTTGCTTATGTCGGAGAATTTCGCATTTTTAAACACGGTATCCCCAAATACATATTTTATTTTATTGTATTATTTTTATCTCATTAGATATTAAAATTAACACGATTATTATATATACTCGTACATAATATGATGGTGTATTAAAAACTAGTTTTAAAATAAAATAATAAAAATAATTACATATATTACGTTTATGCAAAATTACTTCCATAATTTTTAAACATATTACAGATATTTTCAGAATTAATTTATTTTCATACATTGACAATGTGGGCTTCGCTACCCGTACTGAGTGCTGAAGATGCCGTTGTACACTTTTTGGCTATGAATTCAGAGGTCGCGCAATGTAAAAAATACATAGTAAAAAAATTATGTTTAACATGTAAATAATGTGTAACATTACCTACTTCATATGAACTAAACCTGTAAATTTGATTGTCCTGAAACGGGAAACCTTCCCAGTTGGACAGTCAAAGATTCATTATTCTGTAATTGTATTTTTAGTATCAAATAAATAAATAATAACGAATTCTGATCATTCTTTCACCAGGGCAATACTGAAAGTATCTTCCACTCGTGTATAGGTAATAATATGATTTCATTAGATACATAATGAATATCCTAGCCTGAAAATACGAAGTTAGTCCATACCTTTAATATCCAATTAAATTAAATTGTAATTATGTAAATTTGATGTTTATTTTGAGTATACCTATTCTGTTTTGACTCGACCACTTCGCATTTCGTCTGTCTGTAAATGTGTCTGTGTGTTCCGAGTCCGGTCAATCGCATCAATCGTTGCGACTGTTTCGAGCTGTAAAGTCGAAGTAATCAACATTACGCGAAGTGTACTGTTCAACGAACTACTAGTACACATAGCCATAATATTAAACCAGTAGTTATGTGAACGTGTGTAAGTGTCTCTCCTTCCTTCCCTTAAACAGACCCTCCGAACATCATCCCCAAAGATGACACATACATAAACACCACAATCTACACATTTGCTTGATGAAGGACGCTGTAAGGCCGTCTGAATCAGCTTATGAATAACTCAAAAAATCTCGATAAAAATACTTTTTTTTTTTCTTGATGAAGAGGCAAACATTTACGATTTACGAATAACCTGACAATATTTGAACTCCCTCTAATAATTTTGCTTGCGCAATGATGGAGGACCAGAACTAGCAGAGGATTGGGCGGGTTCAAACGCATTCGTTCACTCCGTTACTAATCGGTTATTTCAGCATGCTTAGTTACTATGCAGCTTTCACTGAAGATATTCAAGAATAAACAAGACTCAGTGGCATTTAGTGCGGTAACGTCTTCTAACCAGTTAAATTAAATGAATAATAAAGAATTTAACATAAAATGGAAAACGGCGAAAATTCAGTTTCTCGGCCACGACTGCTTTATAGCGGCTAACGTCCAACGGATCGTAACGCCGCGCGCCGTTACGATTCGTTATGATGATAATGATAAAGAGCATGGGCGCACAACCATCGGTTGCCGAACGACCGTTGAAGAAATCGATTCCAACGGAACGGTGACAAAATGGAACGTTGAAGAAAAATAACAAACAAACCTCATTGTAAAGGGGTCACAGATTACGCTATAAGTTCAAAGCGTTTTATGTAACTCCATATTGCTCGCCATACAATCCCATACAAACCTGTCACACCTTAAAAGATGATGTGCTATAAGTGTGGACGTGGTGACGATATACGACCCCATCTCCTACCTACGGCAGGCGAAGGGGTCAGAACGATTTACGGTGCGCCGTAAATACGCTTATATCATCTGTCAAAGTGACAGCTCCCATACAAAGAAATGATATTCCGCGGCAGTCCCCCAATTGATCTGACCCCTTTTCCTGAGGAAGATTATAGCGTTGTGTGTCAGACCAACATACAATATGTACATGCCACGCCTAATTTACGCGCGCATAATGTAGCGTAATGTCTAAGTGTAATGGTCTAAGGCCTAAACGTACCTAAGACAAGAGCCCCACTATATATGCAGTGTAGACAAAGGAACTATATCGCTACACGCCGCCGTGACTGAAACGTTATAGCTTTTGTTATGCAAACTCAGTCTTTCTCAATGTGGGCGATAACGCCCCCTTGTGGGCTGGAGGCTTCCAGGGGGTAGTATAAGGCTCAAATAAAATTAGGGGGCGTTAAGGATATCTAGAGGGGCGACGGCAGACAAATTCTATCTATAAAAATCCGACGCAATCTAGCTGAAATTAATAAAAATAGTTGGTTTTACTTCCTTGTAACAAAACTGGTATTCGCCACATTGTTAGTTATTAATAATGAAGTTATATCTTTTCTATAACCGTCATTGGTTCCTCAAAGTTTGTATGGAAAACTGTAACGGACTATCCACCCTCAGTTCGTGCCGTGTTTGTGGCAATCAAGTTCTAAGAAGTTATTTTTAAAAAGGTAAGTTAAAAAATATGAGGGCACTAGATTTTTTTATGATCTCAAAGTGGGAGGCGGTCGAAATAAGTTTAACCTGTGTGCTAAGTCATCTAAAAACCCAATATAATTTCTGTCACGGTGGTGACGTTCTAAACAAGAAGGTCACTGATTTTTGAATCACGACGAATTTTGGTCCCTTTGATGAAATTTCGCACACTTTTTACATATTCAAAATAAGAGGAAAATTATTACTGTCTACATCTGATTTCGAAAAACTTTGCGTTAAGCCCGGGCAACGAGGCTCCAGCTAGCTACATATTATAGAAGATATTAAATAAATTGTTATATAGGTGTTGAATCACTTTGATCATAATTTTCCTTTTATTTTGAATGTCATGCACCTATGTGGCCAACTTGATTCAGTGTTCCGACTTGATTTTGATTGTAAAATAAAAACTGATTTTTTTTTTAAATATTACTTTTTCGAAAAAGTTTGAGTAACCCTGGACATAACGGAAGATAAAAACGAAAATAATTATTGTGAATTCGGTTTAACACTCAATGAACACAAAAGAACAAGTTCTTACTCTTTTACGCACTTTACCGCTAGTCCGTCCGGTGTCTCGTAATACCCAGGTGGGCATTACCTTACCCAGGTAGCTACTTCTTGTTTTGGTTCCGACGAACGGAGAACGGATGCGTTGTGAAACGTTCAATGGATCCATTTGAGTAAAAAAAACATTATTACGAGGCGAGAAAAACTTTTTATAAACTTTCTACTTATAGAATATTTACAAGACGCCAAATTTAAAGGTAGTTTTATAAAATCACGATTGGATAGTGCCTAGGTTAAAAAAAAATCTAATTTTAAGGTTAAATAATAATAATAAGTGTTTTATTATCTTTTTTATTGTAACATAGATATAATGATATCCTCATTGGGATCTCCCGTGCTGAGGATTTCATTTACATACTATGCACCCCACACCTGGGTTACAAGTACATGATTGGTGTGTTAGTTTTTACCGCCTAGCTTTTTTTATGTAAACTCGCAGAGTTCCCCAACTACTCCCAAATGTCTGGAGCCAGTGAGACCATGGCATCCCCAATTGGAGTACATTGTGAGGCTGAAGGTGGTGGGGAGGGGAAGAAGATTGGGAGGAGGAAGGTGGGGAATTACCTGGCTATTCGGATCTGGTCACCAAACACAGCCGAGGTCATTTCAAGCAACGTTTCTATTCTGAATGGTGATCTTACACCAGGGCGATACTGAGGGTATCTTCCACTCTGGAACGTGCCGAAAATACATTACATATTATTTTTAATGAGTAATTTGTGAAATTTGTGAAATAACACAAATTTACACACAAAAAACCAATCTCTGCCATGTAAATGTCCAAACATAGAAAAAGTTTACCAATATACATACCTTGGTCTTACAATAGATGTCAATTTTAACTGGCCAAATCACATTGAAAATGTATGTAAAAGATTAAGATCCATATTAGGGAAATTTTTCCACCTAAAAAACTTTGTTAATAAAAATATATTATACTGTATATATAATGCATTAGCGGAATCAAATATAGGATACGGAGTAAATAGATACGGATTAACGTATAAAACGTACTTAAATAAAATAGAACAATTACAAATCCGTTTCCTAAAATTGATATCAGGCAAAAAAATACAATTATGTGAAGGCGATTATAAAAAATGTTATCTTTGTGTAATGTGCTCACTATACGTAGTAGGATAGATTACCAACTAACGCTAGATGAATTCTGGAACACAGAATACAAAAAACCTGTAAACCATAACTACCCTACTAGGCATAGAGAAGCACAAATGTTCATTATTAAAATATCGCAAAATGTATACGGAGATAGAACAAAAAGACATAAAATTCCGGAATTAACATTAAAAATGAGACATCTTATTCAAAAATCAAAACGAAAATTAGATCGTTCTACCTCCGTGAAACATGAAAACAAATAATATTGAGGATAAATACCTAGATCTGTGAAAACCAAATAATATCAAAAACAAATAATATTGTGAAAAATACCTAGAACTGTTAACCTTTGTTAAAAATAAAACAATTACTATCGTACATTATGAACATAAGCATTATAATAATTAGTAAGTATTTTTATATTAGATATATACTATTAAGTAAATATTATGTATTACGCATCAAGATATCAAGTTGAGATTTAAATATATTATTATAAGCAAATAAATAGGAAAAGTGAGAGATTTCTTACAATCAAACTGATTGATCAATTTTGTAGGATTTAAGTAAGATATAATATTGTACAAATAAAAAACTGAATAAACACATAAAAAAATAAAAAATAAATAAAATTTACTTGCGCTCGCCGGGATTTAAACCAGCGACCTCCAGCTTGCTAGTCGAGAACCTTACCCCTCGACCACGGAGGCCATCAACACGGCTTGTATGAAACGAAACATTTTGCGTCGTTTGAGGGAGAAAGAACCCTGAAAGTTTAATATTTGAGTCCCCTACAAGGCAGTTTTCTCTGAAGTGCATTTGTGCAGAGAACTCCTAATAAAAATTATAAGAAAATAAGACAAAATTGTGTAGTATTAATTTAACCACACTTTAAACAGCACGCCATTCCAATTCCATGCTGAAAAAATCCACCCATCCGAATGATGCACGTACCTACTGCCCAATAGCGAGTCCGAAATGAATCCCAAATCCCATAGGTGCGTTACGAATATCAGCACATATTATGTGACGTTCCGTCATATTTCTTAGGTTCAAACCTTGGGAATGTATTAGCTACATGAGTGCGCAGCACATATGAGATAAAATAATATGTTAACATCAAACTTGTATGGAATAGAACCTATTTTGAAATATTCACAGATTTTTTTATATAGAAAAACACTTTTACTCGCAAATTTTGATTTTAAACATTATATTCTTTTAAAGTCACTTACGTCTTAATGAATACCCGAATTATACCTATATTGTTGCTAGGTCGCTAATGTCTGGAAGTGATCTGATGAAATTTCTTTCGATCTAAGGAAAAAATATATATGCAATGGTGACCGGATAAATCATCACATCTTTAAAAGTTATATAAAGTCATGGAAAGTGATGAAACAAAAACTTTATTAACTGGGTTAAGTAGGTTAAGTTAGGTTAGGTTAAAAAAAATGTCATTGTCTCTAATCACTTTTTAAAAGTGTGTTGAATTGTCACTGTGTTGAGTTATCATGGAAACATATGCAATAATACCATACAGGGTGTTCGGTGGTAAATTGCACAAACTTCGAGAGGTGATTCTACATGAAAACTTATTCACATACAATACTGTTAATTTATTAAAAATCTGGTCAAATTATTCGTTTTATTGTTAAAAACGGGACTGCAGGCCTTTAGCGAATGAATTGACAGAGTTCCTAACAAAGCATCAGTTAAAAGCGAATGTTTTATGAGGAAGGCGGAACACGTGTTCATTCAAATACTGATATTGTCGCATTCCGTCATGATATTTATTAGGAAAAAGAACTCGTGCGTGAATACTTGTTTCGATATATTCTGAATTCCTAATATTTGCCTAATATTCTAATACGGGAAAAAACAACGGAATTTCGAAAAAAGTCATTTTTATTTTTTACTTCTACCATCTCGTAGAATCATCTCCCGAAGTTAGTGCACTTTACCCAAAGACGTCCGGTATTTTTTCGATTTTTTCGTACAACTGAGGGATTTTTTTTCTCCCTTTTTTATCTCCGATTGAGCTCCTAATTAGATTGAGGCCACGAACCGCCACTGCTTGTTTTCACGTCCGATGTCTTCAACTGACTTTTCAGGGGAGTTTTCTATATCAGAGGTTCTCTATAATAAGCTTCCAGGATGGGAAAGTAAAGCAGCAGTAAAGTCGACAACCATAATTACAATCACAGTTCAAGGATTTCCATGATAACATAATGAGTATAATGACCGTAGCATTCTACACGCAGCAGTGAAGCACGGTGAACGTCCTCACACAATAACAGCTAATAGCAGTACTGTAAAATGGGGTGACTTGTTCAATTTTCTACTTTAAAATTTTTGATGTGAAACATTTTTTGGCGTTCTTGCACGGAATTCATATTTGCATATATTTAAATAATAATAACAGAATTGTTTTACTATCAAAAATATAAGTACTTGTTTACATTCATTTTCACTTCCATTTGGTTTCATATCTGCCAGGCGTACCGTGACGACTATATTATTTAATACAATTATTTGTATCTGAAGATTTTGTCATATTTATTAAATTTTTAACTATCGAAGTATATGTTTTAAAAATGTGTTTATTAAAATATGTAGGAAGAAAATTAAAAACGTGGTGATAAAAGTCACCTTCAGGAGTTTGATATATATATTTTTTTATAAGCTTATTACAACGATAATTCAAAAAAATCAAAAAAATGCTAGTTTGAATATTCAAGTGTGCAGTTATTTTCATAAATATATCGATACCTATACATACCTGTACTTTAAAATATAATCGGTGAGGATTTTATAAAATGTTTTTACATTTTTCTCTGTCTGAAAATATCAAACACGGCTTCAGAATTCAACGATCAATATATGTTTATAATCAACATATGACAATGTGGGTCTCACTCAGTAGCGAATCGTAAGTTTTGGGTGTACTAGAGTGCTACTATTAGAAACAATGGAATTGATGATGTTGTTGTATCCAAAAATGTTTTTTTTTTTTTTAAATCGATTTTTTTGTATGAAGATTTCAGGAAATTTCAGTTTGACCGTACGCCGCACGGATTTCTGAGTGAAAGAAGTGTTGAATGCTTTTATTGTCTGGTATTTTTGGTATCTTTGTCCAAAGTTTGTTCTTACCTTAACTGTTAATTTGACAATTCGCGTATTACGTCGATCTAAAATCCTTCTTAAAATTATTTTTCGTGGGGTTTCAGGTATGGGGGCGCAAGTTACGGGTTCAAGGCTATGTGAATTCTCCATGATCTGTAAACATGAAATAAATAATTATTTTTTTTCTATTTATTTTCATGCTGTATTTCTATTTGTATTACACACCATATACTTACAACATCTATGCCTGCATTAAATGTAAGCGCCTGTTCTGTCACAGGTGGGGAAGACACATTTGAGTTTGGTATTATCTGAAAATATTATTATTTTTTAGTTGGTGGTAAGTAAGTAGTTTATTAGTCATAAGTCATTGCATAAAAAATGATAGTAAGAAGTGAATTTTGCACCAAATTTTGTATGGTGTTAACATACTTACAACATCTATGCTTGCATTAAATGTAAGCGCCTGTTCTGACACAGGCGGGGAGGACACATTTGAGTTTGGTATAATCTGAAAATATTCTTCTGAATTAGTTAATAGTAAGTTAGTGGTTTATTAGTCAATAGTCATTACCAAATATTTTTTATGGTGGTGTCAAAGCGGATGAAAAAAAAATCATAAAAACCTTTTGTGTAACCAAGGGTACTCTTAAATTAGATTGAGGCACCGCGAAATCCGTTAGACGGACCTTTGTTTTTGTTGTGACTAAGTGCTCACTTAAAAAATATGCGGAACAGATTGCACTGTGGTATTTGGGAGTCCAATTTTCCCTATTTGTTGCACGAATCCATTTCATTAGCCTTTTTTCATCCTTTGGAAAACTGTAAATAGTTAAATATTTAATACTAAACCAATTTCAGCACAGCCCTGAATTTTTTATAACGAAAAAAAAAACAAAGACAAAAATTATTCCGTCTCTGTCCATTTACCAACAAATTAGCGTTCATATTATGAGAGAGAAAGAGACAGAGATACATTCAGATGCCGACTGAAATAGGTAAGTTGCATTATTAAAATTTAGCCAAGATTTCTTGTTAGTAAAACATATTAAAAGTGCATTAAAACGCATACAAAACGGATGTTTATTATATAGATACAAATAGTGCAAGGATTGTTTAAATAATGGTGGAAGTTACTTGTGGTTTTGTAGTTAAGCATATGAAATATTTGATATCAAAGATTGAATACAGTGAAAAACATGAATTCTTTAATAAATACCTGTGAAAACTGATTTTTTTTGTTCCTTTCGAGCTTCGGTTGAAGCACCCATTCATAGCACATATAGCCATAGCGGTTTTTTTTTAAATTTCGCTCAATTAACGTAAAAATATCAATATGTTTGTACTTTCGAGCCACCGAACGTTTGACAGATCACACTGGCGTGAACTTCGCCCGCTCCAAAAAGTCGCTTCATACCGTTTACACAGTATGTTTTTAACAGAAATTGTTTGTCTCTGTTTTTTGTACGTTAATGGAACCGAGCTGAAAGGGAGAGCTTTATTTTGCGAGTATGTCAACGATTTGTACAAATATTAGTGCGGTCTCTAGTACATTATTACTCTAAGGTTCTTACCCTCCTAGTTTTTTTATGTTTTTTATACGCTTGTCTAACTGGATATCGATTCTCAAATCCAGGCCTCTCGCATACGCCATCGAAAGTACATACATTGGTCGACGTTCTTATTCTTGAGTCTTGTCGAAGGTACATACTTACATACGCCAAACGTTAAAATGCATTTAAAAGTGGGTCGAACCACTCGTTGATCGAGTGGAATAACTTCGTCGAGAATCGAGGCCCTGGTCTATTAATGTTAGTTTGTATTAGTTGAAATTGTTGTTTTGGTCAAAAACGCAGTTAAGTAGTATTTTTATGTGTAGTTGGAGAATGTATAGTACGTCAAACGTGTCGAATATATGGTCTGTGTCAGTCATTGCATTTTTTTGTTGTTAATATTACCTTTAAGACGTTTTTCTTTGCGATGTCCATATGAGAGATAAATGAGTTTGTAGCTCCTCCCCAAACAATGATTTTGTATTCATTAAACTTAGAAGCGAGTAATTTCTGAGTGGTAGCGAGAATTAAGGTAGAAACATACTGATTATACTAGGAAGTACGCGATAGATGCATTACTACGTTCTCATATCAACGTGCACACTGGTTCTACACACGCGACGCGTGTGATCACGTGACAAGTGGTCTCTAGTTATTAAATACGCGGAGCGCAGGCGAGTCACGATTTGACGTTTATTTTTTGGGTTATGTTTATGTGTTTCTTCTGTCAGCAGACTCAATTCGTAGCTTTGTCATATCTTGTGATTCAGAGTTTAATGCCGATTTACTTAGTTTATCATTTTATTAAGCCAACTGTCAAAACAAACAACCATAGATATACCAACCATTAACAGTAGATGCATAGATAATACAAATCACAGGTGTGAAAACAATTCGTTGGAGGCGTGACGCCACCCCATCTATTTTTACACGTCAGCACGCCAGTTCAAATTGGCGCAGCGATGAAAGCGTGGGTTTGCGTTGCGTGTGACAAGAGTGCTTCTAAAGCATCTATTTCCATAGAAAATGTATGGATAGTAATCAGTACAGATATCTTAATGCTTTGCTTGCGTAGCGTACGTCGATCCTGTGTGTTTCTACCTTTATGCAGATATCCGCGATGCCAAAGTCGCCCCGTATTACATCATGAAAAACTTTACTGGCCGTGCGAGTCAAACGGCAAATTGTAGAATGCAGGCAGAAATGTAGAATGTAGACTTCGTGCCGGTCATTAGCAGTAGAATAATTCTATTATATTAAATATTATTATTATTACCTTCTGACATAAAGCACGATGCTTCGCTGCATCACCCACCGGCAAGTTCCTCTCTAATACCCACTGGGAAAACGCATTCACTTTCGTTGTGATCAACGATTTGATCACAAGTCGTAGTGTGTTTTCCGTACTACGATCTACCATATAAATTATAAGTATAAATATGTTAAGGCGATGCACTACGTCGTGTAATATTTTAAATTGAGCCGCTATCAATAACAACCCTTACGTAGATGGCAATAAGGTTTAAATTCCCGCTTAACACCATCCGCCTGTTTTGATTTATGCAAGAAAAAACATGGCCAAAAAGTGCCTTTTATTTCATTTTGTGGATGTTCAGGCATAAATATTTAATTTTTTTTCGATCATTTTATAAATAACTTAATTTGCCACATTATACAATAAAATCATAACCGAAAATGGGTTCGTAAGTAGGAGATTTTGAACTTTAAAGCAGTTTTCACAGGCCTTTACATTATTTTTTTCTGGGCTTATAAAAAGACTTGTCTAAAAAATACTCGATTATTTCAAAGGCCAAGATGTATTCTACTCGCAGTATTTAATTAAAGCATCTGAAACATTTCTAGGCGACCAAATTTTCAAACCAAAAACACATGATTTTGCATTACTACGTATGGCATCGCCTTAATGTGAATTGCGAATAGAGTTTAAAAACATCAAAGTCACCCGTAGACTAAAAAGTTGATGACTCAACTACTCTGGTCACGTAGTGACGCAGTACTACAATTATCACCAAATGACACAACTAAAAACACAAAACAATCTGTAGGTATTGGAAAGTTAGGACGGGTTGTTTCGAAGAATTTGTACAATTCTTCAAATTTTAAAGCATATAATGATATAATAACAGAACCCGAATAGGACTTCCATAGAACCAGAAAATGAATGTTCAAATTTGATGAATTGTTCAAATCTCCAAAACAACCCGTCCTTAGAGTCGGGTTTAAGGTGTAGAGCAGTTACTCGGCTGATACTAGTGATGACAGGTGGAAAAATGTTGTATTTATCAAATATTTTAAAAAAAATGGTTAAAGTAAGTCAAGTACGTCTCTTAGCATCCATTATAATACGGGTTTTCCAATAAGAGGTGTTATTTTGAATAGCCCGCTATTTCGGGAGATGTTACTTTTGAAGTTGTCATTTTTTGATATTTGACAAGTAGAAACTACTCCATTAATACAAATGGAACGATACACGCTTCAACAACGCATTGAAATTATTAAAATTCACTTGAGTGAATCAAATGCAAATCATCTTGAGTGATGAGGCCCATTTCCACCTCGGTGGCTTCGTCAACAAGCAAAATCGTCGCATCTGGGGCTCGGAAAACCCAAGAGTTATTGTTGAAAAGCCTCTCTATCCTCAACGTGTGACTGTTTGGTGCGGTTTATGGTCCGGCGGAGTCATTGGACCTTACTTTTTCGAAAATGAGGCTGGAGCAACAGTTACGGTGAATGGATTACGCTATCGAGAGATGATTAATTATTTTTTATGGCCGGAATTGGATGGTATTGATCTGGACTACGTTTACTTTCAACAAGACTGCGCTACGTGCCACACAAGCAACGAAACCATTGATCTTTTACGATTGAATATCAAAATAACACCTCTTATTGGAAAACCCTGTATGAACAGTTTTAGAAAGAAAGAACACCAGAGATTATCTTTGCATATAAAAGTTTACCATATATGCTCCGTATAATTTGAAATATATATAAATATGCATAAATAAGTTTCCCGGTGTGAGTTTTTTTTAATTAGAGATTGATGAAATTTTGTACACTTGACCTTCAAAACAGGAGGAAGGTGACTGTCTACATGACATTTCGAAAAACCACCCCACCCCCTTCTCTCACCTCTTAAAGCACAATTCTGATAATTCTTAATGAATTTTGCATACAAAACTTCAAAATAAAAGGATCATTACTGTCTACATCTTATTTCGAAAACTCTATGTAAAGCCCGGGCAAAGCCGGGAACCTCAGCTAGTAATTCTATAAAACTATAATTCTATAAAACTATAATTCTATATTTGTTCATATGAAGCAGATACTTTACGATGTGACAATATAATATAAGTTTTGATATCTAAACTATTTTAAGTTTTGTTATGTAAAACTATATCGGGTCTATTATGACTAATCGTTCGGTCTGTTAGTATAGTTTTATCATAATATATTTTATAAAATTCGTTTTCTAAAAATGAATTTGGTTCGTATTCATAATATGGTATTATATTACGACAGTCAATCAAGTTATGTTTAGTTACCAAACTTTGGTGAATTATTTTTAAAACTTGATTGTGCCTAAATGTATACTCGGACAGTGCTTACATAGAACATCCCGATATAATATGTTCTATAGTTTCCGCAAAAGCCAAACATTTTCAACATAAATCATCAATTTGATTTGTATCTTTGATTATATGCTTCCTATATTTTTTAGTATTAATGACTGTATCCTGAATAGCCATCATAAATCCTTCTATTTCTGCGCTCAACTCTCCAATAATCAACCATTTGTTTCACGAAAATTCGTTGAAAGTGTTTTGCGTGTAAAATTTTATTTGACAAGGAATCTAATAATTCCTGGTTGGGATTTATAAAAATGTTGGCATTCTCGTCGTATAAATTTAAAGGTGTAATGTTTCTATCTGCCTTGCAAATTAGTTTGTGCATTTCTGAGCTATGAACTTTCTTATGGAAAAAGTTCTTAGCATTTCTACCTGATTATGTTTCAAAGAAGTTATTTTGACTATACCTCTACCTCCTTAATTTCTAGGTAAATTAATTCGTTCTATAGCTGAATTTGAATGATAGCAATTAAACTTTATTAGCGTAGTTTTAATTAATCGTTCTAAGTTATCTAAATCTGTATTGGACCATTTAATTATGCCAAATGAGTACGTTAATAGAGGTATTGCCCAAGTATTTATTGCTTTTACTAAATTTTTAGTAGATTTTTTTTTTTTATATATGTTTATTCAGTTTTTTTTATTTGTACATTATTTTCTCTTACATAAATCCTACAAAACTGATCAATCAGTTTAATTGTAAGAAATCTATTAAACTGATCAATCAGTTTAATAGATTGCATTTTAAAATTTTCTTGATCCTAGTTTGAAATTTAATCCTAATATTATTTTTAATACTAGTATGGACTAATCTATTTTTTTTTTTTTTTTAAGAAAAACAAATATTCCCGGGTTACGAATAACCTGACAATATTTGAAAATCTCCTACTACCACCACAGTAAGCTGAAAATGTTGCTTGTGTTGTGATGGAGGACTTAGCCAGCCGAGTAATTGAACACACTACGCCTGAGTGGGACCCAAGCGCGATGTCAACTCGGCCACCGACCGGTCATGTTTGTCGGTTTGATTGTGGGTATCCTAAATACTTATAATCCTCATCCCTTTTCATACTAGTAATTTGGAAATTTCTAAATATACTCTCGTCCCCATCTACAATTTTGCCTTCCTCTATATGGATCGGTCTACATTTATCTAAACTAATAGTCATTTTGATATCATCTGAACAGTTTTTAACTACCTCGATCATTTTCTCTAAATTTTGTTCAGAATTCGAAAATAATTTTATATCATCCATAAATAATAAATGCGAAATTTTACTACTCTCCCTTAATTTTTATTCCAAACTTGCTTTTAATTAACATTTTAGATAAAGGATTCAATGCTAAGCAAAACCAAAGAGGACTCAATGAGTCTTCTTGAAAAATCCCTCTTTTAATTGAAATGGCCGGTATTACTATTTCATGTAGGTATATATTTTTTGTCTATTGTAATTTTATTTTTAATCTTTATTTACATGTCAAAATTATACCATATATACTTATGTTAAAGCCCTCCGGGCGTAAAATGAAGAATATAAAACGGAAAACTGCTACACAGTTCACACGGTCAAGGTTTGCCATATTTTTTTAAAGAGACAATATTTGTTTATTTATATTTGCATATTTATTTTTTTTTTTTTTTTACATTAGTGTGACTTTTTAGGAAATACGGAGGAAGAAAAAATGTATGAGGGGTGGGTAGGAATCTGGAGGTCAGTGTGTCCAGGAGTAACGGATGTATGAATCCATCCCTCCCACTGTGGTGCAAGGCGATGTTCCGAGAGAGTCCTGCAGGAGAGGTCAAAAGGTCTTCCTCAACCAGTCTCTCCCGATCCGGCCTGTCAAGAAGTTGGTGGGCAGACGCTTATATGGCCAAAACCCAGACAAACCTCATCCTATGAACCCGGGAACCCCTGCTAAGTCACCAAATGTAGCGAACTTGAGGTGACCTATATCAGAGGTGTTGGTTATCCAATAAACGATTCCCGGTGTGGCATACCACCTAACAAATTAAAAATTACTATTTATTATACGTTTTTCTAACAAAACATGTTTTTTTAGTTTCGTATCAAGCGGTAAACTAAGTTTACTAGAAGAAAAAAAAACAGCGCCTAACGTTTTTAAAAACTTTAGTTACCATGAAAAAATAACTTTTTTTAATTACATATAGCCCGTTTGTCCTATTAAAATCTAGTCTTTCGTCGTCTTTACAGTATTATTATTCTTCAACAGTATTTCAGTTTGCGATACGTCCAGAACAGCGAATCTATTTGAAATTTAATGTTAAGCGGGAATATTTAGGATATGATTATTTTTTGGCTTGACCCTCCGGTTAAACCCAATATATGCTTTATGTATACTGCATGAGAGTGTATGACATAAACATGAACCATTATTTCATATTATTTACAAATATATAATCTTGGTGGCTCGAGGTAGTTTTGTTTATACGCCAAGAATAACAGAAATACGATTACTGAATATACCGAATGGAATTCCAGAGAAAAGACATCCAGTGGGTCCCTCCAGGCAAAGTTGGGAAAAGCAACTCCAGAGACTGTGCGAGGAGAGGTTGGGTCTGCAATGGACTGAAGCCGCCGAAGTAACACAGGACAGGGACGTCTGGATTAGTCATGATTCGATCGTGAATGACCCGTTCATTGAAACCCGCTCACGAGATTCCAAAAGACGAGCGACTTATTCTGGCGAACCGGGTACCGGAGTGGCGAGGCGAGCGCGCATAGATTGTCAGCAACCGAGTCTCGCGACCCGGCTGCCGGTGTGGCATGGCGAGCGACATTAGAAGATAGAATAGAAGAATTTTGTAGACCGGGCAGCATGTCTCGAATCATTTTCTCGCGACAGACAAATAGAGATGTTAGATACCTGAAATCTAAAATAGGGTGTCATTGTGGTTCCAGTTTTCAGTTATTGGAGACCTACATAGAACCGCTTCGTCTTCCAGATACTTTTGGATAATTCCCGATGACGGAAAGATTGATCGGTAATAGGTTTGATGAAAAAATATATAAATTCATATGATATGAATATGTTACCTACCTACGTTAAACGAAAGTAGCCGGGTAAGGGTAATCGAGTTTCGGGTCGTGTGTGTCCTGGTAAAGAGCGGGTTTTTGCGACCCTCTCACGACGCTAGTGATTTAGTCTGTAGGCGGCTTGTCGAGGCGATGGGTACCCGACCGAATACGAACAGAAGAAAATATGATGAATGAATTCTTGCTTTGAATGAAGTGTTGATAATCACACAACAATGGATTCCCATCACAAATTGACATTTTAAAAAATAGACAAATTAAACAGCTCTTGTATGCGGAAAACCTTTCCTTCAATTAGTTACGACATAATATGCTTTCCCAACAAGCAATATGCATAATACAACCATCGTGCGAAACGCCAACACCATTCGATGCAATGTTTTCCAAACTACTTCATGACGGCTACCATGATGGAGTGGTACGAATCCAGAGGTCGCGGGCTGACGAAGAAATATTAGTATTGCTAATTTATTTAGAAACTCTTAAAATTATTGGTAATCCGGTTAGAAACGGACGGAGAAATAATGCGGGGCTTTACCTGATAAACGTATAGTGAATTCCAAATATATCGGAACAAGTGTTCATGTACCTTCATTTGCGTTGAACTTTTATGAACATCGTGATCATGTATACGCTAGTGTCTCCACAACATCCGCTTTTCATCAAACCTGGGATGCGTGCTCCCTAAAACTAGAACCACATTCGCTCAACGACAATTCTGCTTTTCATCAAACATTATTATTGTTATTTTTACATAAATCATGTACGACTACCATAATACCGGTATGAGTAGTATATGGTAGTTGAAAAAATCACTAAAATTGTAATTATTTAAAATTTATAAAATAAAAAATTACAAATAAAATAAAAATAAAGACGAAATGCGAAAATATTAGAATTTTTATGAACCCGTGTTGTCATTCGTTAAGTGCCTGCAATCCCGTTTTTAACCGCATTACCGATCATTTGAAGAGATTCTCGATATATTAGCAATATTCATTTTTTTCCTTCCAACCTTTCGGTGACAGGACATTACAGCACGTATGAGCACGATTCCACGATGATGTCTTCATCGACATGACGTGCCTAGTACGAGGTACCAGTCATAGACGTAGAGATATAACATATCAATGATCATAGATAATATTATAATGATTCATGCGAGCACAATCACTAGACATTATTATTTATGCTAATTATCCCGATGAGGTACTTCGCTTCTTTTGGTATGAGGAAATCACAAGCTACATACATATAGGTAACTATTTATTCGCTGCGTTTTACGGATATCGCGGAATATGTGTAACCGTTTCCATGTAAGGGTATGCGGAATTCGTAACCTCCACGACAGAAGGTTGCTGGTTATAAACGCGTTAAACGGGCATTTTCACAGATGTAAAATTTTTTGATTATAAATATATTTTTTACTGTTACCAAGTTTAATTTGTAGAAACACCATATTAATTTTAAGTTTTTCTTTTCTCGTATATTCAATAATATTATATTTCAATTTACAAAAAAAAAAAGTTTATTTATAAATAAGTTCGGGTGTGTAATTATTATTACGCGTGACAGCTGTATCGCCTAAGGCATTAAGGTATTATCAAACTGTCCGTCTGATAGATAGTTAGTGATAATAAGTATGATAATGCCTTCAGAAAGCGAAACAGCTGTCACGCGTAATGATAATTACACAGCAGCAGTACTTGTTCATAAATAAACTGTTATTTTTGTAAATTGAACAATAATATTATTTTTGTTGTTTGTTTTTGGTTTTATAATATTATTGAATATACCTCTACTGTTCCCGCTACGATTTTTTTTGTTCATAATTTTTTTTGCATTACGTATATGTAATTATGCTAGATGTAAGTGTGTATCTTTAAGCCACAGTTGTAAATCTGTATGTCATTTTAAGTCATTAGTCTTAAACCAGTAGTTATAAGTCTTACTCGTAAGTCACTAGCTATAAGTCTGTATTATATTAATTTTATTATATGCTTATTTTTACGGCGCCGTTGAGGTGATTTTTCACATTTTTAAAAAAATATTATTAAAAAGAAAAACAACAAAAAACTAAATCATATAGGTGCTCTGTGTAGAGGGTCTTTTGAGGAAAGGGTGGAGTGAACTGGGTATAGAAGAGGCCCGTGCTGTGTGGAGGGTCTTTTTTGGAAATGATGGAGTGAACAGGGTATAGAAGAGGCCCGTGCTGTGTGGAGGGTCTTTTTTGGAAAGGATGGAGTGAACTGGGTATAGAAGAGGCCCGTGCTGTGTGGAGGGTCTTTTTTGGAAAGGATGGAGTCAACAGGGTATAGAAGAGGCCCGTGCTGTGTGGAGGGTCTTTTTTGGAAAGGATGGAGTGAACTGGGTATAGAAGAGGCCCGTGCTGTGTGGAGGGTCTTTTGAGGAAAGGGTGGAGTGAACTGGGTATAGAAGAGGCCCGTGCTGTGTGGAGGGTCTTTTTTGGAAAGGATGGAGTGAACAGGGTATAGAAGAGGCCCGTGCTGTGTGAAGGGTCTTTTTTGGAAAGGATGAAGTGAACAGGGTATAGAAGAGGCCCGTGCTGTGTGGAGGGTCTTTTTGGGAAAGGATGGAGTGAACTGGGTATAGAAGAGGCCCGTGCTGTGTGGAGGGTCTTTTTTGGAAAGGATGGAGTGAACAGGGTATAGAAGAGGCACGTGCTGTGTGTAGGGTCTTTTTTGGAAAGAATTGGGTGAACAGGGTATAGAAGAGGCCCGTGCTGTGTGGAGGGTCTTTTTTGGAAAGGATGGAGTGAACAGGGTATAGAAGAGGCCCGTGCTGTGTGGAGGGTCTTTTTTGGAAAGGATGGAGTGAACTGGGTATAGAAGAGGCCCGTGCTGTGTGGAGGGTCTTTTTTGGAAAGGATGGAGTAAACAGGGTATAGAAGAGGCCCATGCTGTGTGGAGGGTCTTTTTTGGAAAGGATGGAGTGAACAGGGTATAGAAGAGGCCCGTGCTGTGTGAAGGGTCTTTTTTGGAAAGGATGGAGTGAACAGGGTATAGAAGAGGCCCGTGCTGTGTGGAGGGTCTTTTTGGGAAAGGATGGAGTGAACTGGGTATAGAAGAGGCCCGTGCTGTGTGGAGGGTCTTTTTTGGAAAGGATGGAGTGAACAGGGTATAGAAGAGGCACGTGCTGTGTGTAGGGTCTTTTTTGGAAAGAATTGAGTGAACAGGGTATAGAAGAGGCCCGTGCTGTGTGGAGGGTCTTTTTTGGAAAGGATGGAGTGAACAGGGTATAGAAGAGGCCCGTGCTGTGTGGAGGGTCTTTTTTGGAAAGGATGGAGTGAACAGGGTATAGAAGAGGCCCGTGCTGTGTGGAGGGTCTTTTTTGGAAAGGATGGAGTGAACTGGGTATAGAAGAGGCCCGTGCTGTGTGGAGGGACTTTTTTGGAAAGGATGGAGTGAACTGGGTATAGAAGAGACCCGTGCTGTGTGGAGGGTCTTTTAAGGAAAGGATGGAGTGAACTGTGTCTAGAAGAGCCGACGGCCTGTCGGCCCCTCGGCCACCGACGACCGGTCGGTGGCCGAGTTGACATCGCGCTTGGGTCTCACTCGGGCGTAGTGTGTTCAATTCCTCGGCTGGCTAAGTCCTCCATCACAACACAAGCAACATTTTCAGCTTACTGTGGTGATAGTAGGAGATTTTCAAATATTGTCAGGTTATTCGTAACCCGGGAATGTTTGTCTTTCTTTTTTTAAAATTATTATTTTTTTTTTTTAAAAGAGACCAATGTTGAAGGAGGGAGTAAACACTAAGTTGGCAAATCGTTCCACAGTCGAGCTTATTAAAACGACCCGTTCTCGTGTGAAAATGTCAACCATATAGGTAGAATTTTTTTAGCTGGGGCTGAATTAGATCACCGGCCCCGGACTTTACAATAGGTAGGTACATAATTAAGCATAAAATTCGATAACAGATAATGTCTTTTGTTTATTTTTATTCAAACTGGCACAGCGGAACTCCTCAAGGCTTGCATAATGGCTGACAATAAGATAAAAACAAAATGATAAAACCCTATATAATTGAAAAGCTCAAGCCAAAAACGACAAATGTAAAAATTTTTTTTTTTTCATTTTTGTTGTTTTTATTTATGGTTTCATAACAAAACAGAACATTGAAGAAAGTGAAGCTAAAGAACCACCAACAACAAACCTAACCTAACTTAACATATTATTTATTCATGTTCTGTTTCCACCGAAGGGATATACCAATAGAATTGTGTTGGAGGCGTATCCGTCTGGCCGAAGTAAGCTCAATTTTATTTATTTGTTCAACGTGACCGCAGAGCTCACTCGGTTACAAACACGGCTACAGCATAACTCAATTGCTACAGCCATTGATGTTCTATGACTACAGCTGAATGATCAACTTAAGAATAATACCCAATTAAAAAAAAATCATTTTAATTGGGTATTTTGGCCTCAAATCCAAATTTAAGTTTTGTATGTAAAGGCCCGTGCAGCCGTTCCCCTTAAATCTTTTTAGATTACTATAATAATTAAACAACAAAATTTCCTTGTACGTGCGTACGAATGTGGCAATTTTATATTTGGAACTGATACGTGAAAAACAATGAAAATAATATCTTCAAATCCAGACAAGTGATAAAATGCCTAGACACCATTGATGTATTATACTAGATTAGCCCTGTCTAGTTAAATTCATTTTAAAAATAACGCCACGTAGCGTACGTTACAAATATGGAGATGAACTTAACAACCCAACTCTGTTTAAACTCCTTGTACAAGCGTTCAAACTCGTAAGCGAAACCATGGAGAATTTGTTGTCAGAGGTGTTGTAATATGGACATAATTCAAATTTAAATATTTGGAACTGGGTTATTTTTGTGATTGAAAAAATGAACCTGCCCAGCATAGCTGAGAAGCAAAATAGCTTACTCTAGACCAACAAAAAGTAAAACGCAATGCACAGTGCCCATTTCGCATTGCGACACAGTGCGTGGACCTTTTCATAAATGTGCACGTGAACCAAACCAAAATTGTGTTGGGGTTATTTTTAAATGAATATGCCATGTCTAGTCTAATTTAGTCTATGCTAGACACTCGTAATATAATACAGAGTTGTTATTTTGATATTCAATCGTAAAAGATCAATGGTTTCGTTGCTTGTGTGGCACGTAGCGCCGTCTTGTTGAAAGTAAACGTTGTCCAGATCAATACCATCCAATTCCGGCCATAAAAAATCATTAATCATCTCTTGATAGCGCAATCCATTCACCGTAACTGTTGCTCCAGCCTCATTTTCGAAAAAGTAAGGTCCAATGACTCCGCCGGACCATAAACCGCACCAAACAGTCACACGTTGAGGATAGAGAGGCTTTTCAACAATAACTCTTGGGTTTTCCGAGCCCCAGATGCGACAATTTTGCTTGTTGACGAAGCCACCGAGGTGGAAATGGGCCTCATCACTCAAGATGATTTGCATTTCATTCACTCAAGTGAATTTTAATCATTTCAATGCGTTGTTGAAGCGTGTATCGTTCCATTTTTATTAATGGCGTAGTTTCTACTTGTCAAATGTCAAAAAATGACAGCTTTAAAAGTAACAGCTACCGAAATAGCGGGCTATTCAAAATAACACATCTTATTGGAAAATCCTGTATATTACATATTTGAATAAAACAATTTTACAAGAAACATCTCTATTTACGTCGGGGGAGATGGAAAAATATGCACAAAATAGTTTAGTAGTTAAAATAGGAAAAATAGTTATAATAGGAAAAATACGCACAAATGTATTCAGATTGACGCGGAACACTCTTCCGCAAACGCCACATCACACTAACAAGAAAAAACATGGCGTCGAAACGTTCAAGGCACGAGAACTTTTGAGATGAACGTTTGAAAAAAGTGGCACTATAAATGCATATTTTTCCATCTTCCCGACGTAAATATTTTTTTCTTATATGCAATAATGAAGTTGAAATGAAGTGTTATTTAAATAAGAGGATTACGGAAAATTTACGGAAACAAAATTAGTCAGTTTTCATCTTGGCAAGCAAGTTCGTAACAACATAAAATACAATTACCTATGTCCTATGTTCTTTCTTCCAAAACCATGCATCTCTCTACACCCTGAGGTTGGAAATAGTGCCGTCCGTACGTCGGACGCATACGTCGCTTGCGGTAATACATGTTGAATGGATGAAGAGCTGTAGTGCCACGCGTTGCGTACGAGGACCGTCGGTCCAGCTCGTCATCGATCGTAGGTACGTCGTCGATCGACCGTCGTTATATAATTATGCCTCTCGGTTTATTTACCAACTATTAGGACATAAGAAGAGAGGATGGACCACCACAAAACTCTGTATTGGCACACAACACTCCTTGCTACATTCATTCCGGACTGTACTTCACAGGATCATTCATAAATATTTTCTGTTATACGCTATACCGACTCTTGACACGACCTGACCCAACTATTTATTTACTTGGTATTTATTTATTCCATGTCATCCTCGGGCATCCGGGACTCCTTCCGTTGACTTTCACTGTGGTTTGATTATTCAAATATGTATAATAATAACATAATACGACATACCTAATACTTGCTTTGGTAAATATTTACCTAACCGCCGCACTCTTAAAAGGCATAGATTATGCAATTACATTTCGTTTTGATTTAATTATAACACAACAACTATTTGCGTCGGGAGAGATGGTAAAATAAGCAATAAAATTTCATTTTTATTCAAAGTTCATAATTTTTAACGATGCCGCCATTTAGGATATTTTTTTGTGTGAATTGACGTTTGCGAAAATTTATAAATACGCACAAATTACTTAATAAACCCAAACTAAGAACCTAGTAACCTATTTCGAGCGTGTAATTTCTTGTACCTAGTAATTGTTGAAACGAAGCGCAATTTCCATAATATGTGCCTAAAAGTGCGGCGGTTAGGTAAATATTTACCAAAGATTCTTATCAGAAAAAAGGTTGAGCTTTTCGAGTAATTTTTACGGAAATTTAAAAAAAATACTACCCCTATTGTTGTCAAAGGCTCTTCAATATGTTGAAAAATACTTTCGTACTACTTAAATATTTTAAAAATCTATTTTATGTCAATGTCATTTTAGTTATTTGTCAATAAACGGCACAGGATGAACTATGACTACCACGAATAAATTATTACTATATCATCAACCAGAACGGCGGAAAAACAAAGCGACATTCTTTTGTTATGATATTATGGGATAAATTATGAATAATAATACCGAACATTTTTAATTCACTTCCGCAAAAGATCTTCTAACTTACCAGCAGTTAAGTTTTTTGATGACCGATAAATCTGATTGTTTCGATCTCGCCACGACCATTTCTTCCGTCAAACGCGTCATGGTGGAGTTATTGTTGTAACACGAAGAATTTTAACAAACAAAACGAAAACAAACAGCACTAATTTCACATTTTACGCACGCAACACACAAACTCGTCTCTCAACCGACGAAAAAAACTGAAACACGGAATACCAATTCCCATTCCATGGAATAAATTTGTGGAAGGAGAAACGTCAAATCAAGCCTTCAGAATAACAAAATTTGAGTGAAAACAAAAATGTTAAGCAATAATGGGCTCTATTGATAATTTATTTAAAGTTTATTATTCCATTACATTGCTGTATCAGATGAAACCTTTTCATTACGTGGGATCGAATGCTAGATGGTGTTGCCATGAAATAACACTCAACCTACACACCTGTAGAGTATGGTACTGTTTAGTACAGGGCCTCATAAAATATATATTTTTTAATTTCTCTGTTTTTACCAATCATATTTTAATTTATTTGTAACATTTACAACAGGTTGATAACACACGCCTTACATTACAGAAGCAATGTTCCAAGAAGAGTGGTACTATTCAAATCATTATTTTATTTTATCATTCTAGGTAATAATTATTTTTTTAAGAACTAAAAAGTTCATTTATCGACCAACATTAATAATAATATGTTTGGGGTGGTTCCATGTAAACTCAAAATATGAGAATTCATCATACGAATTTTCATAACAAATTTATTCAACACATGACAATGGGCCGTTTTCTGAGTGATTTCAAAATATCCAAGAGATGGCAGCACGGTGTTTACCGGTCCTCCTGTCACCTATTTTGTCGACCAAATCTATGGACTGAGGTCTTCCAATGATCTGTCATTTCGATAGCTATTTGCAATTTGTTTTCCGACAACAAACCTAGTTTGCTCGATTTGTAAGTAAAATGCACAGAAATTACGGTCAGTGGACTATTTTCCAATTGAAGGAAGAATTGAAAGGACGTAATGCCAAAACTGTTGGTAAAAAAGCAATTCTCGTAGAAAGGTTAGTAAATAAACCACTATTGCTTATTTATATTGCCTACGATAATTTCTTTTCTAATTTATCAATAGTTATTATCATAATGCGTTTTATTTAAGACTCGAAGACTATGATAAACTTCATAATTTCAATCCTGCTGGCGTTGCAGACGAAGATGTCTTGGAAATGGTTACGCCGAAGCCGGAAGATTTTTAAGACATCAACATGGTCTCCAATACCTATTCCAGCACTGACGCGGGAAGAACTACATAAATTCAGTGTTTCCTAGGAAAGTTTGAAGAACACCGACAAAGCGTTAAGTATGTATTCTGAACAATATTTGCTGAGTGTTCGAAGTGCACATGAAAATAGCACAACCTATATTTTAGGAAAGTGTGCTTCGGAGTACAGGAAACATCTTTCTTATGCTGTCTATATACACTATATTGGAATGCCAATGTGAGTGTGCAGCCGGAGTGGGGCCTAAAGCACATTGCAAGCACGTATTTGTAGTTCTACCTTATGTTACTTATACCAGGGCGGGTAAGTGGTGGACAACCTCCAATGACTGTACAGAATGTAAATAAGTAGTAATATAAATACGTGTCATCCAAAATTATTATTGGAAAAATAATATCTTGTATATTTTTAATATAATTATTTTTGCTTCCTAAAACACACTTATCAGAAACACAAAACAATATTTATTATAAAGGTTTTAAAATGTTCAATGAACTCCCGGTAATTGTTAAGGAAGCTAAAAGTCTTGCAGTTTTTCGTGGATTATGTCTCAATGTTGTGAAATCTAAATTTTAGTATGTAAGAAGTAAATAATATTGTAGTAGTCACAGAAAATAATATATTAGGTATAAGATGTAAACTCTTATAACTCTTGCGCCCTTGAGGTGTTTTTGCACAAAAACGGCACTATAGAAGTCATCCAAGTATTATTATTATTATTATTAACTAAATAAAATATACATTAAAAAAAAAAAAAAATAAAAATAAAATAGGATTTAAAATGTTTTACTAAGTGTATCTATTACTATGCATGGCAGCTGTTTCGCCTTCTGAAGGCATTGATTTGACAAACTTACTTGAAAATATTTATGTTTTTATTCTGCACTAGTTGCATATTTAAGTTGCTAATCTTTTCTTTATTTTAACAGGTTGACGGTTCACAAAGTTGCTCACGCGTTGACCAATGCTACAACTATATAATATTAGGATGTAAAAATAATAAAATAAATGCCAAAACAATAAATAATTTATGTATAATGTTAATTATTTGTTGTACTGATATGTTCTTCTATGTGTATAATGTTTGTAAATGTTTTACGACACATTTATATTATGTCTGTAATCTTGTTCTTTTCATATTGACCTCGAGAAATAAAAGAATTTTTTAAATTAAAAGAAACGGTTTTTATTCCAAATATAATGTCAGGGTTAAATTAAGTCAGTAATTACTGGTTAAAGTAAGTCAAGTACGTCCCTTAACACATTTGTTTAATACATATAACAAAAGTAACTTCAAAGAAGGGTTAAATCGTGCATGCTGATATAATGTTTGTAAATGTAATGTTCCCGAGCTCTTCGGGAAGTTATCTAAAATATATAATCTAAAATTTGAACAATATTTACATTAACAGTTTTTGAAGTAAAACTTCTTTACGCACGCTCGACACTTGGGGGGTAAACTGGTGCCTTACGATAAGCGTTACGAAAAATCACATGCCAACGCTAATCGATGAAACGGTGATCGGAGGAGGGTCTTAATCGATGCAAACAGTGATCGGAGGTGGGAGAAGGAGCTAGAGCTAGCTAACTAGTACTACTGTATTTTAGCATTATATACAGCGTGTACCCGGCATAAGTTAGTGAAGCATCTTTATCTATTATACTTGATCTAAAATTACACAACATGCAACATATAAATATTATATCCGATGAAAGTATTGTCTCGGTATAGTTCATAGGGGATTTCAAAATTTTATATGTTTTTAAAAGTCCTCTTACTCTTTCTATGTGCACCCTTTTGCTAACAACTTTTCTGTCATTTTCTAAAACACTCCTAGTGATTCTGTGCCACCATATGGTGCGAAGATGTCCTGGACATTAAAACCTTTGTCAGCCACAATAGAATCACCAACATCACACAGGGATAAAAGGTTGCTTTTTTCAATGATCTGGCGATCACTGGTAGAGCCTGCATAGCTTGGAGACACATAATTTATGAGGCCACTAGGAGTAGCACCGATAAGTACTTTAAGAGTATTTCTGTTTTTATAGGTAGAAAAGGTTGCTTGCTGGGCAGTCGGTAGTGTAGGCCGTTTAATTGGACATTCCGTGGCGTCAATCATTAACTTCGTGTTAGGGTATTTGTCTCTAAAATCAGTTGGAGAAAAAAATTTTACGTTTGATTTTGATGTCCAAAGGTTGAGCTCTTTCCACTGCAATGATATGAATTTCACCTATGTAATAAAAATATTAGAAACGTCTTTAATATATATAAGATACATTCTTGCAAATTCAAAAATGTTTTGTGTGTTTTCAATATCATTAATGTTAAAAAAAAATTGTTCAAATGCATTTATATTATTGAGAGGATTACCATAAAAGTATTTTAAACAGTGTGAGGCTTGTCCTAAGGATTGAAAAACAAACAGCACTTTCTCGTATGACTCTAAAATGGTATAAAAATGAATTGAGGCAGGGTCTTTCTTGTATGTCATTATACTGAACAGAGTGTTTTATGGTTTGACTTGAAAATTCTCTTGTTAACCTTTCCTTTTTATTATCTGTCTGAGTGTCTTTATCTAGAGTCGGTCTATCACACGGAGTATCAAAAGGCAATATGACTTCCACTGCCACGTCTTCTATATTCACAGGCAACGCCGTGTCTTGTAGATTCACAGGCAACGCCGCTTCATCTTGTGGTTTTGGTTTTGTAGAATTTATATATGTTTTTTCACGTTTCAGATGCCTTTCCAGTCTGTTTCTTAGTTCTAAATTACTTCCTTCTACTTTTATCCAGGGAAATATTGAAGGAACTACACCTTTCAGTAGCTTTTGCCTGTACAGTACATCTGAAAATAAAATTAGGCTCAAACATCCATACTTGCATGATATAAAATACAAAACGGTATACGTTAAGAAATAATAACAATTTGATTTTTTTTCCTAAAACACTCCTACTGAAAATTAAATTACAATTACGAGATACACAGACATTGGACGAGAAATGCAAAGTAAATTAGATTGCCAACAATGAAGAAACAGCCGCTCAGAAATCTCGTGCCAGACAGTTTGATAACCGTGCAATAAAATTATTGCAATAATAAAAATATGGTTAATTTAAAAAAAGGAAATAAGATATTATGTCTACCATAATTATTAATGTTAGTTGTGATTGAATACACTTATATTTACGGTTATTAGGTACGTTTGTTAAATAATGTCAACTGCGAAAGAAGGCAAAATATTGTGTATAAAATTTTGTGCATTCTATGTCAAATGTTTCTTTACTTGTTCATTATACGATACAAGTACTCTTTATATTATATTGGGTATTCAATTATAGTAAGATATTAATTAAATGAGTCATGTACTTACTGTTATGGTTAATATCATTGACTACATAATCTGAAATGAGCTTTACAGACTACAGATGTAGGAGTCGGTGCCCATTTTAGACGTCTGATGGAATGAATCCATTTGGCTTTTAAGTCTCTATCTTTGGGAAACTCGTGCCCACCCCTATGTCTACACATAGGAACACTACAACAGGTTGACGGCATTATTGTAATATTTAAAAACACTAAATTGCGTCAAACGGCCTAAAAAATGTATGGGATCTGACAGTTAAACACAAAAAGTTGGACCGGTAGAACAATAGCGCCTCTAGCGACCAAAATCTTGCGAAAACGGCCCATTCAACACAGTCATGGGAGTCGCTATATGCACAGCGACTAGTCGACAGGGGGCGTGGCCAACATATCCGAGCATACCCGAGCTGTTCCGAGTTGCAAAATCAGTGAAACGAAACGTCAGAAATGGCGTTGTAATAATATAATGTAAACAAACCTTTTTAGAAGTACGCTAGATTTGTGTAACATGGTTTGTGATTCAAAAGAAAGTGTCACCTTAATACCGCCTGCTCGCGTCAAGGCAAGAAAAACATCCCAGTTTTCAATTAGTTTAGCGGCTACGCTAGGTTTGTGTAACATGGTTTGTGATTCAAAAGAAAGTGTCCCTTTTATACCTATACTTCACTTCGGGTATGCTCGGATATGTTGGCCACGCCCCCTGTCGATTAGTCGCTGTGCATATAGCGACTCCCGTGAAGCGTAGATCCTTGCGATTGCTTGCGATCCTTGCTTGGTCGACAGAAATGAGGGTAGCGCCTACAGCGGCAAATCAGCGAACTAAACTCAGGGGCGGACAGTTTATTGTAATACTGGTTAATACTATATCACTACTACTATAATACTGTACTTATATCATTGGGGATATTTCAATAATGAAAAAAAATGTACCTTTAATTTTATTGGTATAATAATATAAAATATGGAAGTACCTACCCTCCCTAATAAAGACTCCATCGAAATGCTTCGAGTAAGTATATCAGACCGGCTCAAGTATCGGGGCTCTACAGAAGCCCAAGTTAATCTAAGTGACAGAAAAAAAATAAAAGTTGACTCCAATCAAATATCCTAACTATGAATGTTAAAAAAACAGGATACATACCCGTACCCATATAATTATTCCTACTCATGTACCCTTAAAAATTGAATATAACAACCTGCAAATCCTGATACAGGAGAAATAACTTGTGCTGTGCGTTGATAAACACTTAACATTTAACCAGCATATTCAAAATGCCGATCCATGGGATGACGGTATAAGAATAAAGAAATAATTTTATTTTTGTCACCGTAGGAACTTGAAATTTGTACAATATGTGAACACACGTTAATAAAGACATTCGCGAACATCGGGAATAGAGAATCAACGTCAGTTCGACTGACAGATGCTGTCAAAACTAACCTTTACTTTTGTTGTGTTTTCAATTCTTTGTTATATCATTTAAAATGAATTAAACCCATTTCGACTTATCAAACTTTAACAAAATGGATCCCTCCGAAGTGAATGATGACAATATTTCCAACGGGGGACAAATTCAGTTCCCCGATTCGGTTTTAAGTGTAATCGAACAAGTGCTTCCTAATTCGGACCAACTCGACAATCCTGACTTCAATACGATAAACTATATAAATACACTGTTTCCTACAGAGCAGAGTCTTTCAAACATAGATAGCGTCATCTCTAAAATGGAATACAAGATCACAACGATTGACGATGAGATAGAAACATTAGTTCGCGGTCAAAATGTGTCGAGAGAAAACGGCCAGAAATCACTGGAAGAAGCGCACAAAGTTATAAGAGAGTTAGCGATACAGGTCCGAGATATCAACAAGAAAGCGGAGAAGAGCGAAGATATGGTGAAAGAAATAACCAGCGAAATAAAACAGCTAGATTGTGCCAAGTGTAATTTGACTGCGGCCATAACGACGTTGAATCACTTGCATATGTTGGTTGGGGGGATCGAGTCGCTCAAGATGTTAACTCAGAAGCGGCTATACAAGGAACTGCTGTTACCACTGCAGGCCATCTTGGAGGTTATAAGACACTTTGAAGGGTACACGGACATCAAACAAATTAAAGATTTGAATGAACAGGTATCTCAAATAAGGAATGAACTGGGGACCCAGATTATGGCTGATTTTAAGGACTCTTTCACAGGTAGGGTCTCTTCTCTTCTCTTTAGGCATTTATTTGTGTGGTGTGAGGTTAAAAGGAACGTCTTAACATTCCAATTACCTGGAGCCAGTGGGTCTATGTTGCATAGGCTGAAAATGGAAAGAAGAAAAAATCGTGTTACAATCAATTAAATACATTTTTTTTAAATGGTGACATTTATTGCAGCTCCTTCGTCCAAGAATTATGTCCCCAACAAGACCCTGGCTGAAGCATGTCTCGTGGTATCGACTCTCGACCCCAAAGTCAAGCAAGAACTGCTCAAGTGGTTCATCGGCATGCAGCTGCAGGTAACAGTAAGCCATGAAACTAGATTAGGATAGGATAGTTTAGTCCAGAGGTTCCCAAAGTGGTCTATATAGACCCCCAGGGGTCGAGATCGGCTTGCTGGGGGTCTATGTCAGCGAGAAAAAAATTTGGGGGTCCATGAGATTTAAATGGGCGGACCCCCATTTACCTTAAGTCTACATTTAGGAGTTCCGTAGATGACACAATACACCTAACACAAATAACACAGTTTACGTAATACTAATAATGGACTGAGAAATTACTTATTTGATACTTGTATTTTTATATTTCGTAAAGTTGTTTATTGAGGTATATAAATAAAATTATACGTTCCTTTTCTCGTCAGTATTAATATATATTGAAGCAAAACATTGCAAATCGGAAGCCGCGAATTTTCCTAGATTCCCAATTTGTTTTTGAAAAACGTCCAGGGTAATAATGACGCTCAACATTTAAATGTACTTCACACAGACTTCAAAACTAAGTTTGAGGAAATTTTGACTGTGGAAGTGAAATGTTGAAGAATCGGATATCATATGACAAGAAGAACTGATCGGAATAAGCGCTAACAAAGAACTTAAGGGGCAGTTCTGTAGGGCTAGCTACAGAAAGAAATTCCCGTTGCTTATCCTGCTCCATTTTCATTTGGTGTAATACCTCACAAGGGCGTCCCTGTCTGCACAATGTAAAGACAGAGGAACTATACCGCCACCCGTTTGTAGGACAGGCAAGGGAAAGGAATCTTCTTACGAAAAAGAGAAATGATTATCACATGGGACGTTAATAGTTTTAGGAAAATTCAATATTCGGCAGGCAGGGGGTCTACGGAAAAAAATATATTTGGCAAGTGGTCTACGGGGCAAAAAAGTTTGGGAACCTCTGGTTTAGTCAATACAGAGCTTATACGCAGTGGCGGCTTGTGACTTTTGGGCCTACTCGAGTGCCAATATTACAAACAATGGCATTAATGATGTTGTTTTATCTGAAAATGATTTTTGAAAATTTGTATTAAGATTTTCAGGAAATTTTAGTATGACTGTGCGCCGCACGGATTTCCTGAAAATCTGCAGATAAAAAACCGAATTTTCAAAAAAAAAAACATTTACCAATAATGTCGAATTTGTCAAACTTAGCACCCTATCACACTCAAAAGTCACAAGCTACCACTGCTTATACGGAATTAATGAACTAAAGTATGTAACGTTTTCTTCAAAATAAGTTTTTGAAAATCAATTCTTCCAAACTACTATTTTTCTACAATGCAATTATTTGAGTTTTCATGATGTGCCGAGTGCTACATGAATCCTTTGTGCCACCTTTATATTATCTCCATTAGATATTTATTATTTTTATGTATCAAGTGTTGTTTTCTAAAGAGCCTTTTGCCTTTGGGCGATGTCTTAGGGCTGTTAAATGTTAGGTATTATCTGTGCCTTGGCACTTGACAATTCGGCGCCGGGAGCGGACTGCTCCAATTGCGGCCGGCCCGTATTCCGATTTGAGATTTTACTCCCTAAGTTATTCCAAAACAAACATTATTTTAATATTTTTAATTCCATATGTCTGTTTGATATTAAAGACCTTCATCTGCTTTCAAAAAGTATTTAATTTTGGGATACGTTCAAAAATAGCTAATGTATTTAAAAATTAATGTCAACCGGGAATATTTTTAAATAAATCATGAATCTTAGAGGTCATTTAAAGTGACTTAACGACCAAAAATTCAAAATACCCAAAGGGTTTTCAGTATGTACTGTTACACCTGTATAAATAAATGAATGTATGAATTCGTTCCGCAGGAGTACTTGCACCTGTTCAGCACGAACCAGGACACGGCGTGGCTGGATAAAGCGGACAAACGCTACGCCTGGGTGAAGCGCCACCTCATCAAGTTCGAGGAGAGCCTCGGGCCCATCTTCCCCGCCCACTGGGAGGTGTCCGAAATGATCGTCGTCGAGTTCTGCAAGGTGATATTCTCAACCTAACCTCAACCTCGCCAACTCTATTCCTGGCCTGTCTTTTACCAAATGTATTTTATCCGTTTATGTCTTAATAATGGCAGGTAATCTGAAATGCTCGAATCTGCCGTTGGTGCTGGTGCAGTTGAATATCATGCCAGCTATTATTCCTATGCAATGGCGAAAAGTTAAATAATAATAGTTATTAAAATGTTGAATATCATGCCAGCTATTATTCCTATGCAATGGCGAAAAGTTGAATAATAATAGTTTTTAAGATGTTGAATATCATGCCAGCTATTATTCCTATGCAATGGCAAAAAGTTAAATAATAATAGTTATTAAAATGTTTAATATCATGCCAGCTATTATTCCTAAGCAATGGCGAAAAGTTAAATAATAATAGTTATTAAAATGTTGAATATCATGCCAGCTATTATTCCTATGCAATGGAGAAAAGTTAAATAATTATAGTTATTAAAATGTCTCAATATTGTATATGTAGTGCCTTAATACTCCTCGAGACCGTCTGTTGTCTGACATGTTTTTAAGTGATGAACAGTTAAGATAAAAGTGAATTTTGCCAAAAATACATAAATATAAACCAATATAGAATTCTCATATTTGCAATAAACATTTGGTTTTATCAGAATATATATTTACAAAATCAGACTATGTGATGCCTGTGGAATTTGTTACAATCGTAAATTTAGTCTAATTTGAACAAAAACCTGTTTTAATCTCTAAATAGTATTAAATTAGGTCGCTATCCGCGTCTGTCTGTTTGTGCGCTTAGTTCTTCTAAACTGCGCAACAGATATAGATAGGCTTTTCACTATCATTTAGAGAACTTCTAAGTTTTATATATATATATATATATATATATATATATGTTATGGTTAAGGTTTTCACGGGTGTAAGATGTAGAATAATGTTCTCGGTTTACCCGCGTAAAGTAGTCCTTCAACATGTCCTTAATGAAGGTCATAAAATGGACTTTAACAATACCACAACAATAGCTAGTATATACAATGAGCCAAAAAGAATTTACCGCGAAGCAATTGAAATTCATAAACATAAAAATAATATGAATACCAGAAATGACTCAATTAGAATTCCCAACACCTGGAAAGTTATAATTGACCAAAATAACCCAAAACCGGCATTTCCAAAATTCTCAGAAGCACTTCCAACAAGTTCAAAGCAACCCAATCAGGTCGTTACACACATACTGCTTGATATTGCCAACCCCGCCCCCACCCCCTCTACCGTCAAATCACTATCAACACGCATACTTCGTCCTAGACATAAGAATTGATAAGCACCCACTTGTATCTTGACTTCCGGACCGAACAGACACGCGAAAGCGTTCAGTTTGAGACGAAATTCAGGACATAAGGCCTCTGAAGATGGACAGTGAGATCTGTCCGAAACGTCAGAAATTAAAAAGTCCTTTTAAGGACTACTTTACGCGGGTAAACCGAGAACATTATTCTACATATATATATATATATATATATATACAATACATGGATATTATATTTATTGAAAGTAGAGAAAAGTCGAGCAACGCTGGGTGCACGTCAACTAGTAGCAATATAAATATAAACAAGTACTATTTAAAAACATGACTTAACCTCAACTTTCAGCATTTTAGCTCAGAAAATCATCTGAAAATTTGTATTTCTTTCGCAAGCCTGAAAAAACAGAAAAATATATTTCTCATTTCTTCTTTTATTTTTGTATGTGTAAATGTATAGGTTTTTAGAAAAAAAATCTGAAATAGGCTACGGTCATGAACAAACCTAGTCGTGTTTGTTTTGCCTTTTTTTTTAGATTCTTAAAACGATATCTTATAAACCGTATCACATAATTGTCATATCATGCAATGATATCCAACTACACCGGCGCCATCTGTTTCGAGCTTTCCAAATTTTCTGCCACTGTGTATTGTCAATGTTAAAATATGTTTTTTTTGAGTCCCAACTGCTCCCAACCATCTGGAGCAAGTGAGACTATGGCATCCCCATCGGGGAATGTTGTGAGGTTGAATTTAGTGGGGAGGGGAAAGAGATGGGGAAGAAGGTGGGGAAGTATCTGGTTTTTCAGATCTGGTCACCAAACATGGCCAAAGCTATTTCAAGCTATGTTTCAATTCTGAATGGGGGTGTCTTACACCAGGACGATACTGAGAGTATTTTCCACTCTGGAATATGCCGAAAGTACATCATATATTATTTTATATGAGTAAATTGTAAAAAACACAAATTAATCAAATAAAATTGACTTTCGCACTCTGGGATTTAAACCTGTGACCTCTGGCTTGCGAGTCGAGAGCACTGTCCCTCGACCACGGAGGCCGTCAGAGATGTTAATTTACTGATGCAAATGTATATAGCATCATTCTTTATATACCATTTTTTCTTTTGTATGTTGTTTCACATTCTTTATTTTGTGAAATATATTTTTTTTTCTAGATTACTAAATCTGAGCTGTCTAAAGTAATGGCGGCCAGGAAACAGGAGATAGATGTGAAGTTGCTTCTCTATGCCATTCAAAAGACTTTTCACTTTGAGTCGTTACTGGACAAAAGATTTACAGGTAAATAATAGCTGCAATAGTTTCAATTAACTTATAATAATAAATAGCAATAAAATTTATGAATAAATTGAAAATATGGCATCAAAATGATAAAATGCGTGGGGTAACTGAGTCACCCCGCATGGCAACCCAAGTTTGGTTTAGCATCTTGGCATGTCGAAGGTTAATGGAATTTCCTGCATACATCTATTATATCTTTCGTAAACATAATTTCCAAGTATTGACTAGAGTAGACTGTGTTTGATTAAGAAATGAATATTTTATTTTAAATTCCAGGAGTGACTCTTCGGGAAGGAGCGGAACCAAACAAAAAGTTCAGCAGTGGGGACAGATCCAACCAGCACAAGTCAACCAACCCTTTTGAGACGGCGGACGATGATGATACGGTAAGAATATTAAACTACACCTAGGCTTGAAGTCAACACAAGGCAACAGTGAGTTATATTATAGTCTCCTGGTTCCAAAATATGGCTGGTATCTGAACTTTCTTCCCACTAACCGTTTCAATGCCGACCTTTTAACCCTAGATAACTAAACTGTTTTCATTGTTTCATTGTAACTACACTTTCGTCGAGTGGACTACGCAATAAAGCACTATAAATAAATCAAAAATATTTAATTAAGATAGGAACTTGTTACATGGCACAAAAGTAAGGTTTATAATGAACAAATTGAGTACAAATTAATATCAAAATATCAGTCTACACAGTGACCACACATGTCAACATTATGTGGACCACAAATAGCCTTTCTACATCTGGTGCAACGGTGTTTGGTCATCCTCCGGGCCTTGGATGGACACAGCTAGCAAATTTTATGCACGTTTGATGTAGATGGAACCGTAGCTTCTATTGTAGAAGATTCGCCAATATTAACAATAAATATAAGAATATATAAATGTACATACCTTAAAAATAAAAATTGTTGTTATAACTAAACTTTCATCCAGCGGATGACGAGATGGTCATAGGGCACGTCCTAGTATGCGTGTGGCCGCAATCGCGTCACGTGCTGCACTGTTTACTCAAATTAGGAAGGTAATGTGCTAGTGGAATTTGCGGAAAAAAAGACAAGAGACAATCTTCTTTCTAAAAGGAAAAATATTAATTATGCAGCTATAAAAGATATCTCCACCGAACCAATCTATATTGCAGAGGAATTGAGCCCATATCAAAGGGAACTGCTCTGGAAAACGAAAAAATCTGCCAATGAAAAAATGTACTCATACGTTTGGTTCAAAGATGGAAAAATAATGACGCGAAGAATGCCAACCGAAAAAATAATTTATATAAAACATGTAGATGATATAAAAAATATTGTATAACAAAAGGGCACAAAAACGATTACGAAAAAAATATAAAAATGGCTGACATTATATTAACCTCGGAACCAAATGATCTATTGAATTTAAATAACAACTCTTTCAATATACTACACAAAAACATAAGAAGCATAAGAAAAAATTTTGATGAATTGCAAATTTTATTGAAATATTTAAAAGTTAATTTTCAAATAATAATACTTACTGAATGTTGGATAAATCATAAATACATGAAATTGGAAATTGCTGGATATACAACCTACTCAAGTTTGAATAACAAAAAACAAAACGATGGTGTAATTATATACATTAAAAACGAAATAAAAGCCGAAGTTGAAGAAATTATTATCACAAATGCCAATTGTTTAAAAATTAAAATCAATAAAGAAAAAGCTATATTAGCAATCTATCGATCGCCCTCAACAAGAAACATCGACCCATTCCTTAAATCCGTAGACAAGGAACTCTGCCTTCTTAAAGAAACGAAAAACATATTTATTATTGGAGATGTAAATATAAATATTTTAGAAAATGGACACCCTAAGCGAATTCAATATCTGCAGATGCTAGCATCCCATGGACTGGAAAGCTTAATAAATGTTCCTACTCGAAAAGTGGACAACAGTGAAAGTTGCATAGACCATATAATGAGTAAAACAAAAGACATTACTCAAACTGTTGTATTTAATTCAACTATAACCGATCATTATACAACTATGCTTTCAATAAAAATAAACAAGTCAAATAAAATGAAGAAAAAACCATTAACAACAGAAAAAACAGAAATCAACTGGAACATCATTAAACATAATCTACAATGTACCGATTGGAAAAAACTGCAAAGTATGAACAATACAAATGATGCATGGAATTATTTCATAGAACTTCTTCAGAATAACATACTAGCTAATACCACAAAAATTAATAAGAAAATCTCACACAAAAATGTACATATTAAACCATGGATTACACAGAATGTTATAAACTGCATAAGAAAAAGAGACGAGTTACACAAGAAACTTAAAAAAATTCCATACGATATACACATGTTAAGATACTACAAAAGATACAGAAACATTTGCAAAAAAGTTATTATGTGTACAAAAGAAACCTACTATAAGAAAAAAATTGTAGATTGTAAACAAAATCCCAGGAAAATGTGGCAAATAATAAATGAAATAACCAGTTCTAAATCTGCCAACGTTACATCAATTGACGTGCTGAATATAAACAATGTTCCCAGGACATACGCTGATAATCCTGACCAAATACTTGAATACGTCAATAATTTTTTCATAAATATAGGATCAAATCTAGCAAAGCAAGTTACAAAATGTAATGAAGATGTACAAATAAACCAACCACCTGAGCAAGGAAATCAGCTCAATTTTAAACAAATTACAGCTGACGATATCAAAAACACAATTTCTTCTTTAAAATCAAATATTTCTTCAGGGGAGGACACAATCTCAACCAACGCAATAAAATATCTCTGTAAAGAACTTATCGAACCACTTACATACTTAGTCAACATGTCTATAACGGATAGCATATTCCCTACAGCCCTCAAAAAAGCGATTGTTATACCAATATTTAAACAAGGATGTAAAAATGACATAAACAATTACCGACCAATAAGCCTACTAAATACATTTTCAAAAATATTGGAAAGAATACTAAAAAAACAACTCTTATCCTACTTAGAAGACAATAAAAAATTATCAAAAACTCAGTATGGATTTAGGGAGAACTTAAGTACTAGTGACGCCATAGAAAAAATTACCGATATGATCACTAAAAGTTTAGACAGTGGAGAAAAAACTTTGGCAATCTTCATAGACTTACAAAAGGCTTTTGACACAATAGATCACAAAATACTTTTTTCAAAACTTTCAAAAATTGGTATGTCATGTACAACACTAAACTTACTAAAAAGCTATATGACGGAGCGTACACAGAGCGTCCAAATTAATAAGAGAAAAAGCAAACCTCTCCTAATCAACCATGGAGTACCACAAGGAAGCGTACTAGGTCCGATATTATTTTTAATATACATTAATGATATCTGTAACCTAGAAACAAGAGGAAAAATCATTAGTTTTGCTGATGACACAGTAATTTTATTTAAAGAAAAAGATTGGATAAATACCTACAAAGAAGCTGAACACGGACTTGGTCTCCTGCAAAACTGGCTTAAAAGAAACTCCCTGATGCTTAATGTCAATAAAACAAAATATCTGACATTTTCTAAAACAGCCAGAGGGCAGCCGTCAGAGGACCTTAATCTCAAATTACATTCATGCCAAGGAATTTATCAAAAAAATCAAGGCTTATCATGCCTCTGTCCCACTATAGCACACTCCAAAAGCATCAAATATCTTGGAATTGAAATTGATGATAATCTCCGTTGGAACTCACATATAGATGTAATTACAAAAAAACTAACCAGGTACATATACTTCTTTAGAAACATTCGCAATATCCTCAATATAAACGATATTAAAAAAGTATACTATGCTTTGTGTCAATCACAAATAGAGTACGGAATAACTGGATGGGGGTCTGCCTTGAGCACTCACACAGAGCGGCTCAATATAGCACAAAAAGGAGTATTAAAGACTATACTGAAAGTTCCGCTTAGAACTCCGACAGAAGAAATATTCAAAAACTTCAATGTTTACAATGTACAGAAACTATATTCAAAAAATATTTTATTTAAACTGAAAAAAAACATATCCGAATACTCCACTGCCCGACATAAATACACAACCAGGGCAAAAAGCGAAAATATCCTGATTACTCCCAGTTTGAACACATCCTTTGGACAGAGAAATAATAAATTCCATGCTATAAAATTGTTCAATGCTCTACCAAATGAAACCAAAAAAATAAACGAAATGAATATATTTAAAACAAAAGTCAAAACATGGCTTAGAGATCAAAGTAATAATCAACTTACAAACATTATGAAGACAATGTAAAGACAATTCAAAACTAAATACAAAAATTTAAGAAAAACTACAGGCCGCCTCAGAACAGGAAACCCTAGTGAGGAGGACTGTGAAAAAAATACAAAAAATATACTTATATTATACTTTAAACCTACATAATGTACAAATTTTGCTATTGATATTAATAAAAAAAATAAAAAAAAAAATGAAAGAGTCAAGGTCGGGGAGCGGGGGGAAGTAGGTGATTTCGAATTTCGCAGAGTAGCGCGTCGTCGCCTCAACGAGCGATTAGTTATCTAGGGTTAAACATGATATGTCCCACTATGTGGCACACTTTGACACAATGTATATGGGTTTTAGTCCTTACAAATTTGTATGGAAACAAGACAACTCGCTTACACTGACATTGTAGATTTCCATCCCATTTGAATTTCACCGTCACAGTTTTCATCAACACAGTTTTGTACTGGAAATGTAAGCTACGATTAGACAAATATTTGGATCACGAAACATGGCACTTCAAGGATCAAATATGCAACGTCCGCGTACGGGGATAGCCGCCGATGGATCACATATGCGACAGACGCGTAGATCAGTTTAAGGCGTGGAGCTGGCACCATAGATGAAGCATCTTGGATCTGACTATAAAACACTTGATTTAATTTCTTTCAGGAATCTGTGGAGAAGATGGATGATGTCCAGGAGCTTCCCGACGGAGTGTCGCAGACTACACCAACAGAAAAGTCTCCGTTTATTGGTCTCATCGGCAGCTGCTTTGAACCATACCTGCATCTCTACATTGAGAGTTTGGACACCAACCTTGCTGAACTTATGGATAGATTCGTACAGGTATGAATGTTTACTATTTACATACATCTTCTCCTTCGTGTGGTGGTGGGGAGTTTGTGGGGTTATTCACGCAGTCGATGGCATTAGGAGTTTCTTGGTTCAGCACAGATATGCCTCCAGGAAACTGATGAAGGAGACATTTTTCTACAATGTGAATATGTCCACATTCACACAATTCAGAATTCTTTAGGTACCTTTCGTGCATCATGTACGGACAGTGACTGTGAGTGTTTGAGTGTGAGGTCCACGTCTTCCGAGGGAGAGAAAAACTATTTGTTTTGCAGTTTGATATTTAGTTCAGTTGAATGGTGGTCACCATAAATCAACTTCTATAGATTGATCATTTCGGGCTTTTTGTATGAAACAAATTTGTCCTAAAAAACCATAGACATGCCAATATATAGACAGTATAATTCTCATTCGGAGCCTGCTTATTATTTTTTACTTATTATTTTTTTAGTTTTTCATTGGTGGATATAGTTAGGCAAACATATGACGTCACAATATTTCGGTAAAATTTTTCGATCGGAGTTATACCCCCCGGTGGTCACTATCTTGGGTGATGCTGGGAATATCTTCCACTGTGAAAATTATTTTAAATACATAATTAAAAAGAAATGTAAAAATATGTTTTTAAATACTATATTTGTGAATACATGCAGTGAAACCTCATCATCATTTTTGAAGGGGACCTATTGATGAATGCGGGAATATAGAAAAAGTGCTACATTCATATAAATTTCTTGTCACTTGTGACACGGTGAGTTGCACAGTTATCTACAAATAATAAAATATTTATATTTCAAATAATAAAATACAAATATTTATTATTTTGCGTCCGTTGCTGCAACAAGGCTCTTAAAAACAAATTTTGAATGTACTTAATCTTCCATGTTTTTTTTTGCATAATATTTTACGGGTAAAGTTTTCATTTTCTTAAAACACCTACATAGGCTTCAGCGATTTATCATTGTATAAAGGGCTCGCATATGTCAGTTCCATCACTGTTGACGGAAACAACACAGACATCCTCTCTTTTGATCCTTTACCACCGTGGCAGGACTCCACACCCTTTAAAGTCAATATGACTTTCTAGTTTTCCAAGATTTTCCACACAGTAAAAAGATTGCACGCGCCCACCTCCGTGTTTGACGACGCAACGCATAACAACATTTAATGACTAATATCGAAAGTTTCTAATGTTCCCTTCGTTTTTAATGAGTAATGAATTGAAACCAAGCATTTAGCTACGAAATATGATTTTGTATGTTAACATTTTGAAAAACTATCAAGCGAAATATTTAGTTTTGTGTGAAATAATTCAGGACTGAAAGCAATAAATGACAAATGCGAGAAAACAATTATTCGGGGAACAAACGATCGAGAATTCACTGTATTTAATGAAGTGCACACATTAGCATTTAAAAATAATAAATAATTAAAAGTAATGAAAATTTTTATTCAATTTCTGAATTACGTTTATTGTTTTACAGCTATTATAAAGAACGTAGATGAATGAATAAAAGTGACACGTGTAATTGAACCTTTTCTACTATTTAAAATATCTTTTTGTTTACTTTCTAGGATGCCAAGCAAACGCCGACCAGCATGAGCGAGTCTGGCCAGAGCACGGTGCTTCCGAGCTGTGCCGATCTGTTCCTCTTCTACAAGAAGTGCATGGTGCAATGCTCGCAGCTGACTACGGGGCAGCCCATGCTAGGTCTGTCATTCTTGCGTATTATTCCATAGGCCAGACCTTCTAGGAGTTGTCACCTAAAGACAAATCTGTACCTACATAGCTAAATTAGTTAATCAATTACAAAAACAGACTATTGAAGAAAACGATCAAACCTAACCTAAAGTCACCTATTCTTCTATCATTTCATATCAGTTTTATCTGGTTACTAGCAAAAGGATAGGATATTCCATCTTTTATTTTTAAATATGCACTAGTGCAGTTTTTATTTTTTTTAATGGCTCCACAATGTGACTGAAGCGCGGTACAGGAGTCAAGTGTGGCATGGCAAGCCACCAACGAACGCTAGCTTACTAGAAATTACTAAAACTACTAATAAATTTTACCCTTTTTTTTACATTAACTTCACACAGGAGCAACTATTCTGTGTGTAGGGTCTTTTTAAAGAATGGAAGGAGTGAACCTGGGTCTTGAAGAGACCTATGTTGTAGGAGGGAGGGAACACAGAGTCTGGCAATTCATTCCACAGCCAAGTTATTGAACTCAAGAACAAATCGTAGAAATTACCAATGTCAACTGTGTACTCATGTTGGGTCGCATTTGGTGTGCTTCTCTACTGTGCACCGAGGCTGAAAGATCAATAACGCTAGTTCCTCGAAGCATCTTTCATTGAAATACTGGTATAATACCTTTCTGCGCAAAGCAAGAGATGTGCATCTGCGCACCTAATTTTGCTTATGGTCTATAAATATTTTCCACACCCAACAGACAGTGTCCTATTTAATAGTCCTACTGGCTGTTTTGTCTGCGATTCGAGCATTTAGTAGCGCTATGAACTCTTCAGAATATCATTTTTTATTTTATTTATTTTTTATTACAAACAATAATTTTACATATTTGATAATATGGGCCTCACTGGGTGCTTTACCCATGCTGATTAAAAACTTATAGACATGTGTGTATGTCTTCAGGTCTGACAACCATCTTCCAAAAGTACCTGCGTAACTACGCCACCAGCGTCCTGCAGGGTGGCCTGCCCTCCGCCACGCCAGCCACCTCCATGTCCAAGGACCTGTCCGCCTCCACCTTCATGCAGAACTTCCAGTCGCTGCTGAGGGAAGGAGACTGCGTCAGGTAATGCATTCTACCAGTTCTCCGAAGGCAGAGCACTAATTTAGTATAAAACATTAACCAACCGCTTCATTTATGTTTTCAGGTTCAACAAGCAAGAACTATCACGCATTACCTGCATCATCACCACTTCAGAATACTGCCTAGAGACCACCGTACACCTCGAGCAAAAGTTAAAAGAAAAAGTTTCACCTGGATTAGCCGAGAAGGTGGATCTTTCTCAGGAACAATATCTCTTCCATAAAATCATCTTAACCTCCATCAAACTCCTCGTACAAGACTTGGAAATAGCATGCGAACCGTCTCTGCTGGCCATGACGAAGATATCCTGGCAAACGATTGAATCAGTCGGTGATCAAAGCCCTTACGTGACTCAGATCATATCGCACCTAAAAACAACCGTACCGATACTGCGAGATAATCTCTCGTCATCACGTAAATACTTCACGCAATTCTGCGTCGAATTTGCCAACTCGTTCATACCGAAGTTCATCCAGAACATATATAAATGCAAACCGATCAGTACAGTGGGTTCCGAGCAATTGTTACTCGATACGCACATGCTGAAAACAGTATTGATGGATCTACCGTCCATTGGGTCGCAGGTTAAGAGGCCGGCACCCCCGAGGTACGTCAAAGTTGTTGTTAAAAGCATGACTAACGCAGAGATGATTTTGAAGTTAGTTATGGCGCCGTTGACGAACGCCAGCGATACGAATTCTCCGATGGAAAGTTTTGTGGAGCGATATGTAAGTCTTTTACCCGAATGTTCACTCAGTGAGTTTCACAAGGTATTAGAGATGAAGGGGGTTAAGTTGAACAGGGTACAGGCTGGAGGTTGGGATGCAGTCTTTAAACAGAAATCAAAGCAATCGACGCCAAATCCAAAATGAACTTAATAAAAATACTTTTTAAATAGGTATGTCTATTGAGTGTGAACTTAAAAAGTTTTATGTGTATCGACAGATTGTGTAAAAAGACGATAACAAAAAAACTATTTGTGATTGTTTATTTTAAATTAATTTGTCATACATCTTACAGATGTGTTAGTATTGGACGTTTTGCATAGTATTTTTATGAATTTATTCACCCACTAATAGACTTTATCTGTTATAATGCTAAATGCAATGACGTATTCTTTTATAATAGGTTTTATGTTTATTTATAAATTATAGTCGATCTATATACACTGTCTGTATTGTGTATGCAAAAAAACATAATAACGTGAAACTCTCTTACGATGTTTTCCTAAGGACCGAATTACAAAAGTTCTTATTTGAGAACTTGAGAGGGTTTTACTGTATTATGTTTCAATGTTTGTGTTTCACATGTTTGAGATTCTTCATGACGATTACTGTACTTAACATTCCATTTAATTAAATTATTTGTATGGATGTATATTTCTTCATTAAATTTCATGGTGTTAGTATGTACTTTTAAAATTTTTTTTTTTTTAAAACACATACTTTCCCGGGCTACGAATAAACTGACAATATTTTGAAACTACCACCACAGAAAGCGGAACATGTTGCTTGTGTTGTGATGGAGGACTTAGTCAGTCGAGGAATTGAACACACTACGTCTGGGTGACCTAAACCCGATGCCAACTCACACACTGACCCGTGTTTACTTCTGTTATTATTTAAATCAGATATTTTATTAACAAAAGCTATATCATAAAAACTATAAAATGTTCTTTCTAGCACTATAATTAATTGTAGTAGAAATGATTCGTACCACAGACCAAAGAAAAGATAGACCTGTCCATAAGGGTGAGTGGAACAAACCAATTTGCGCTGAGCTGGTAGGTGGAGTAGGCGTATCCCTTTCAGTGATTTGTCAATAAATGAATCGGACAGCCTACAGGTAACTCGCATTGTAGAATCACTATTTAGTCTTTCAAAATAAAGCCTGCTTACAAATAATTAGTCATTTTTACAATCGGTCGCGAATTACTCACGTAAATTGAGAATCCCATTTCTGGCAAATAAAGGTTCGGCTTGTTTCAAAAATCGAATATTTATTTGGACACTTTTACAAATGTTTTATAATTTACTCATCACAGTAAAATCGAACATGTTAAATATTAGAGAACGCTTTGGGCAGAAAAATCCAAAAATGGACGCTACGCTGCAAACCGTTACCTTACTTTAGCGAACTTTACTTTTCTGGGCAGGGGCTGGTTTTTTCAATGTGCATTCATCTCGAGATCAAAGTGCGAATGATGTCATAGTTTATTTAAGACATGCTTGAACATTCTGGTGCCAAAAAGATTGTCACGTGGTTAGTCTTCACCTTGTCGAAATGATATCCAGTTTTTGCATTCGGGCATGTCCATGTCTCTTTTGTCTGTGATTTCTACATTGCTAGCATAACGTTATGATTTTAATTTAATTTATTTTCACAAGGGTATTTTGACCCTTGGAAGACGGCTAATATTTTGTAAATATCTCAAAGACAAATATAATATTGAAAATTATATTGAAAAAATTGACAGTCATCTACAATATCAATGGTTTACTTAGGAATTTTCATGAAAAATATTGAAATGCGTTCAAAACTTTTAAAACCTAACTCTACACACTGCGCATTGCAGTTCACCTGAAGGTAGTCTTGATTTCACTGAACTGCTATTGTAGTTGGTCGTATCCTAAGGGTTAAATATATACATACTATCAATATTTATTAAAAGTAAACATATGTTTATAAGACAAAGTTTTATGCAAAGCACAAAGGATAACCAATTATTATAGTAAATAATAAGCCTGAAATACAAATATGAATTTTAAAAATCTTCCGAGAAAAAATAAATGCCGTACCCCAATTCCCCCCCCCAAGTAACATCAAATAAATTTCCGTCGGCGGCATTTATTTTTTCTTGGCAAATTTTTTCAATTTATCTTTGTGTTTCACGCTAATAATAATTGCTTATAATAAAATTATGTATATTATTATTACAAATCCACATTGTACATCCAGACTCCGAGAGGTGTACGACGCATGATCTAGACATTTGCGAACAAGAATCAAAAAATATGTAGTTGAATGTTAATTGAATTGTCCGAATATATTAGTATTGTCATAAATGATTTCATAATTAATGATTTCATAAATTAATTAATTAATGATTTGACGGCCGGCATAGTCCAGTGGTAACGCATTGGACTGCCATTCCGAAGGTCGCGGGTTCGAACCCGGCGTGCGCAAATAAATTTTATTTGATTAATGATTAATTTGTGTTATTTCACAATTAATTAATTAAAATAATATATAGTATATTTGCGGCACGTTCCAGAGTGGAAGATACTACCAGTATCGCCCTGGTGTAAGACCACCATTCAGAATTGAAACGTTGCTCCAAATGGCTTTAGCCGTGTTTAGTGACTAGATCTGAATAGCCAGGTACTTCCCCACCTTCCTCTTTCCCTTCCCCACTTACCTTCAGCCTCACAACATCCCCCAATTGGGGATGCCATAGTCTCACTGGCTCCAGACGGGAGCAGTTGGGACTCTTGTGAGGTATTCACTATAAAAAAAAATACGCTTTATTTTCCCCTTTGGACAGCTTAATTATTTATTTCCTAGTTGGGAATTGTATGGATAATCTGGACGAAGCTATTGTTGCAAGAGCGACAAAAAACCAAGTGTAAATTATATGAACTCAGAAAGATCTTAACTCCTCAGTCCTCAGCCATATTCTGTCAGACGGTCAGAGTATTTTCGCTTTGCAATAAAATCCAAATAAATGGAATATTTCTGAACATATCTGAAAATTAAAATGTGTTTTTGAAAGGTGATGAAATACGCCCTCACATTTTATTATTAGAAATATGTAAACATATAATTTTTTAAATACAGTCGAACTTGGTTATAACGATCACGGCTATTATAAAACAATATATTAGTTCAGGCTTATCTTCCTATAATTGTGACTGTTATAACGAGGTCGATTCACTGGCATATGGAGCCAATAATTGTGTCAACACAATTTATGAATACATGAATGGGTCGTTAGATCTGAAAAAATAGTTGGGATTTATTCAAGAATTATTTCCGAAGTAAGTAGTGACAAAGGGGTGGGAATTTCCTATCCCGTTGGGGACGGATTCATATTTTTATGGCAATACCTGTGTAAGATTATCGGCTATGTGAACCATTGCTATCCATCGCGCACAGTGTAAAATTGTCATAAAATCTGCGAAAGTCATGCAAAATTGAGCTTAGAAAATTTGTTTCCTTTTTACGTCTTTTGTTTTACAACTCATCGTCAATTTTGTTTTTAAATCCAATAAATATGTTTATGAAGGTTCCTAGTTATGAGTGCCTACCTCCCTGCACAGGGTAAATTTATGATAGTTATACACAACTTTTTCAGAAGAGGGGCCGCTTTGCCTATTTTTCAAACAGCCCGTGACCTACAAGTGGATTATTTTTTGTTGTTGTTGAGGGGGAGGGGGTTAACAGCGAAATTCAACAGTTAAGGTTTAAACCGGTTCTTCAAATTTGATTCCATTTAGTAAATGCAGCGTAAATTAACCAAAACTCAAAAAAAAAAGTTCTCTTCAAAAAGCCAACGCCAAGGATCAAGGTTTTCAAGAATTACCCCAAACATGTATATTTTTCTCTATAGCGCAGTGGGCCATGTGAAATTGACACGCGGGCGGTTGTGCATCACAGGTTTCTGACCAGTAAATTTTTACAGCCGAAAACCAAAACAATTCCGCATGGGCTGGTGATAAAAAGATAGAAAATTTAGTGATATTGAAGTGAAACTTCTTTACGCGCGTCATGCAATTTCGAGGACCGGAGTAAAACCGACTCATGACCGAAACGAAAATGCGGGACCACCGATTAAAGTTCATTTGATCTAGTCAAAGTTTTGAAGTAACATATAAATGCTTCTTAGCTCATCCCGACAACTGGCGTTGGTGGTGTAATGGTCAGCATAGTTGCCTTCCAAGCAGTTGATCCGAGTTCGATTCTCGGCCATCGCACATTATTTTTTTGTTTTTAACGCCTTTTTCATTCAATATCTTATTTTTTAGTAGGTCAGAACATTTTTTAAAAGAAAATAATATTGCAAAATAATAAAAACACTTATCTCACTGTGATAAAACATTACTCCGCTAGAGCGCGCTTTGCGTTATTGTGTTGGATTAAAATTATTATCTAATCCGTATATTATGATAATTGTATTACATTTATTTAATTAATTTATTTATTTTGATAATATGTAATAATTTACAGAAAAAAAAATTAAAACTATCTCCCTCTGATAAAATATCCGTTCGCTAGAGCGCACTACGCGATCTTGTGTGGGATTCTATTTCTGTACATTGTACATTATTTTTAAAAATATATTATATTTTGGGTGTGATGTAGGTAACATTATAAAACATAACAAGCTCTCATATTTTCAGAACCTACATAATATAATCAATTTATGCGGCTTTGCTTACAGTTGGTGCTCAGCGTGGTTGGCTTTCAATCAGTTAAGCGAGGTTCGATTCTCGGCTGTGGCATTTTTGAAGTGAAACCTTGTTGAGGTGGGGGAGCCGCTCACGAACGTTCTCTCTCTTCTCTTCTTTCCTCTCTCTCAGACACCAGCGAACTGCGCCACGCCAAGCATCAGCTGAAACTAGAAGTTTCACTTCTGTCTTGCGTAGGCTTGACACACCCACTTTTTTTTCTTCGAAGCCTTGAACCAGGTGATGGATAGTTATAAGGCGTTGATTGTTTTGAAGAGGAAGTTGAGAAGCATGAAAGCGAAATCTTTAAAACAATCATTACAGTAGAACCCCGTTAATTCGAACCCCGATAATTCGAAAAAACACGTAATTCGAAATTTTCGCCAAAAAAATTTCCGCAGAAAAATTTTTTCATACAAAAATTTTTTTAATTCGAAATTCGTTAATTCGTAATTCGAAATTTATTTTTGTCCGCGCACGAAAATTTGTTCGTGTAATTCGAAAAAATTTGATTTTTGCGAAAATAAATCATAATATTTCGTAAATCTGAATCTAAAAGTCAGCCGTGGCGGTAAAACGCCGAAAAATGTATTTTTACGTGGTTATACATCGTCCTAATAAGTATTATTATTTTGTAAATCTGAATCGATTTACACTGGAATGTCGTCCTTTTTCAAATTTATTTCGAATATCTGTGTTTGAAGGGCCGAGAAAATACGTTTTACGCGGATATATGTCGTAGTTTTACGAGTTTACACCAAATATCTGAATTTAAAGGGTCGGCCGCGACGAAACTCGGCCGCGAAATTTCGGTTTACGCGTAAATGTATTGTATATTTACGAATTTATTTCGAATATTTGAATTTAAATGGCCCGCTGCGACGGAAATCGGCCGCGAAATCTCGATTTACTCGTAGATATATCGTATTTTTACGAATTTATTTCGAATATCTGAATTTTAAAGGACCCGCCGCGACGGAAATCGGACGCGAAATTTCAATTTACGCGGAAATATATCGTATTTTTATTAAATTTACTTCGAATATCCGAGTTAAAAAATACGGCGCGAAATATGACATATTTTTACGAATTTACTTAAAATATCTGAACATAAAATGCCGGCCGCGACGAAAAACTGCCGATAAAATTCGATTTACGCGGAAATATATCATATTTTTACGAATTTACATCAAATATCTGAATTTAAAGGGTCGGCCGCGACGGAAATTGGCCGCGCATTCTCGATTTACGCAGAAATATATCGTATTTTTGCGAATTTATTTTGAATATCTGAATTTAAAGAGCCGGCCGCGACGGAATACGGCCGCGAATTCTCGTTTTACGCGGAAATATATCGTATTTTTACGAATTTAAATTCAGATATTTGAAATAAAGGGCCAGCCGCGACGTAAAATTACCGCGAAATCTCGATTTACGCGGAAATATATCGTATTTTTACGAATATCTCAATTTTAAGGGTAGGCCGCGACCGAAATCGGCAGCGAAATCTCGATTTACGCGTAAATATATAGCATTTTTACGAATTTATTGCGAATATCTGAATTTAAAGGGCTTGCCGCTACGGTAATCGGCCGCGAAAATAAAGAAATAATTGGTATTAATACGAATTTACACCTAAAATACCACCCGGATTTGAAGAGGCGGCCGAGAAAATCAATTTTCGGCGTTTTTTTTTTTCATAAAATTTCGAATTACGTGGGAATTCGTTAATTAGAAATTTGATTTTTGATGTCCCGTGGATTTCGAATTAACGAGGTTCTACTGTATTAATAAATTTGAGAAATATAAGTGTATATTTCTAATTTATTTTTTAATAGGTAATACCTACTCGTATTTTGAAAATATACTGCACATTTGCTTTTTGGACTTTTAAAACACCGATTTGGATGTAACGATTAACGGCTATAAGGAGCAAATTTAGTCAGTCCCCTCGTGCTCGTTATAACCAAGTTTGACTATTAAAATTATAAATGCAAACATTAAAAAAAATCTTCCATATAAATAAAAATGTAAATGTACTTTTGTTCAAAATCTCAAATATCCGAAAGTATTTCACTGATTGCTTTGAAATTTTGACACAACAATGCATTCGAATACGCGTGTGTTTTTATATACCTATATTATATAGATGTCACCTGGGACAGGTAAAAAAACAGCGCCATCCTTTGGACGTAAAAGCAAAGCGTTCTATTGTTTCTCTATCTGCACAGACAGAATGAGCCACAGCAACGCGTGGCGTGGTACAGCTAGTATAAAAATAATTAATAAAAAATTCACAAAGTCTCATAAGTTTTTTTCAAATTGCAATCGGTACCTTTGTTTTCATAAAGGTGCACATTTTAATTCTTCTATGATTAACTTCTCGGGATGAATGTAAAGCGCCGTGTTTTTCTTTCTAACACCGTAACATTAAGGAAGACACGATGATTACTGTGAGACCATTTGAGTTATTCACTCAATCGTTACACCATTTACATTTTATATAATTATGCCTGATAATATATCATTGTCAGAGTGTGGTCGATAGAGAAGTGCCACAAGCCGTCCGCATGCGGCAGTGAGGCTCGTTGCAAGATTGATGTGGCATGGGAATGAAATAATTATTTACAATAGGTACTCACTACACAACTCTAATCTCCATAAGGGAATTGAGAGAAGATAGAAGGCTGCTCAATTTTATCTTGGCGCAACCTCTTTGCTTCTAAATTCTTACATATCTCATTCAGACCCTTGACATGAACCGACTCAAGTATTTGATTTACTTGATCGTACCTAGTCTTCATGCGACGTTCCCAACTTCTTCTCCTATTCACTTGCACGTCAATTCTCCTGACACTTGTTTTTTTTTTCATCGGCTATATTCAGTAGAGGTCCAAGGTTCAAGTCACAAGGAGGAAATCCATAATTGGTTTTATTTTACTATATAATTCTTATGTACAAACTGATTAAATGTAAACTGTCGATTTCCCGAAAATGAATAAATAAATAAATAAATATTTCCAATTTTGGTAATACACTTTCTCCATTATTTTTATATTGACAAGCAAAAGTTTATAATACAGAAACATCATTTTTAGTTACGAAGATGTCATATTTTTGTAGATTTTAATAATTTTTTGTGAAGATACTACTTTTTAAATTTAATTTTAAATTATATCTCTGATTTGTGATTGATAATTTAAAATAAAAAACATACATGTAATGGATAACTTTCACTTTCGAAAAATTGTCCCACGTTTTTCCACAAAGTCACTTATGTAAATTTTTTTCGGTTCCATGATAACTCAACACAATAACAAGTCAACTCACCTTTAATAAGTGGTATAAAGACATTAAAAGCGATGAAAAAACTAACCTATTTGACCTAGGTTTTGTTTCATCACTTTTCATGACTTTATATCACTTTTTAAGGGTGTGTTGAGTTGTCCAGTTATATTTTTTTTCACCACGCCACTGTTAAGGGTTAATGATGTTTTCCATAGCATTTCTACATTGTCAACTCAAAAATGCAAATTTTTGACTCGTCATAGTTAAGACTAGGGGTGCGATTTGTCGTTCTGTTTTAGTTTTTTATTAAATAATACAATTGTCGTGAAAGAAGTGTGGATCAATCCTTAATCTCTATGTACCCTTTAGGAAGCAGCACATTAATAGGATAATTAGAAGCCCATAACCGTGATAAAATAATTAATTTCTACAAATTAAAATCTACTAATTAATAAATTTTTTGTTTTTGTTTTGCGATCCTTAAAGACAGACAAATTTTATAATGGAACATGCCTTCAAATATGATGTTTTCCTTAACCTTATAATAGACTTAAATGAGATAATCAATCCTTACTTATAATCTTTTCACTGTTTATTTCTTTTATATTTTAGAATATATAAGTTGATTGATCTAAAAAATATGTTTACTAACCATAATTTATTTGATACAAAATAATAAAAATATGCTTGTAATTAATCTGTGTTTTTATTACTTGACTATGGCAGACCTGTGAAAAATCTCATTTTTTAAAGCAGTAAGTTTTAACATTTCAGGCTAATTTGGTCGCTTTTGGGAACAACTCTAATGGTCTCACATAAATCCTTCTGTCTCCCTTACTGTTGTGGTGAGAAATATGATCTAAACAGTGTTAGAAAGAGAAAGCACCACGCTTTATATTATAATCTAGAAATTAACCACATAATAATTAAAATATGCACCTTTATTAAACCAAAGGTTTCGTCCCCAATTTGAAAAGAACTAAACTTTGTGTTTTTTACTAATTATTTTTTTATATGAAACGGCAAAAAAGTGATGTAACTTTAACGTTTGTTATACATTTGTCTAATAAAATCGTGTTTCAAAAAATAAAATATGTTTATTTCTAACAATAAAATTTGAAAGTGTACTTTGAAAAACAGTTATCGGATACATTCAGAAATATTCCATTTTATTGCAAAGCGGAAATACTCCGACCTTCTGACAGAATATGCCTGAGGCCTGAGGCCTGAGGAGCTAAGCCCCGCCTTCCGAATTTCTACCGATTTATAACTTTTTAAGTTCCTAAAAAAATATATGTTATTTTTTAGGATAATATCTATGCATTTGTAATGCCGAAACGTTAATTACATGAAATTCCCTCGATAGAAAAAAAACGCGGTAAATATTCGGAATCGCTGGACAAGGGTTATATGAAATATTTTTATATAAAACCTTCTGATTTACCTTAATTACTATAAAAGGAATCTGACTGCATTTGGGATATTTTTAATTTTAGCATTTTAATTTTTAATTACGTAAATCGAAAATTCACTTTCGTTGTATGGAATGACAGCTGGAATGGTTTCTGTTGATAAAATTTTCTTTTGTTTGTATTCCTGATACGAGTAGCTAGAATTTGAATCATTTCAGAATGCAAATTCTAGTTAGGTACTGTTTTGGCCAAACTCGAAAAATAAAATATTTTTATGTTACTTAAAAAAACTTAAATTATTTATATTTAGGTATTATTATAATTATTGTTTTATTTAACCTAAACTATAGTAACCTAACCTATAATAATCAAACCTAAACGAAACTAACCTATATCCTAACCTAACCCTAAATAATCCAACCTAACCTAACCTATAATAATCCAACCTTACCTAACCTAACCTATATCCGGGTAAAATTCGGTTTATGGGAGTAACTCGAATAACCGAAATTGAACTTGATTTAGACTAATTTAGGGCTGGGGAATCCGAATCTGTAAGAATTAGGTGGGGGTCGGCACTATTAACTGAGTTATAGGGTCTTGAAATTTTGTACGCGATACATACAAAACCATGTTTTATTTATCAATTATGACATAAGAAAATCAAATTAACAACTATTTTAATACTTTTGAAATTTCAGTAGTGCCAACCAAAAAAAGAAAAGTGTTGCCATATAATAATAATAATATTTTTTTACAAAATAGGTTAGGTTTTTAGTTTGGGTTAGAGTAGGCAGAAGAACATGGGAAAAGGGTATTAGAATTAAATCACAAACCAGTCTATACAAACCTAGCGTAGCCCACAAACTATTTGAAAACTGGGATGTAACTCTAAAGGGGACGCGAGCAGGCGTTATTAAAGGGGCGTTTTTTTGTAACAGGAAATACCATGGAAAAAAGGTATTAGAATTAAATCACAAACCAGTCTATACAAACCTAGCGTAGCCCACAAACTATTTGAAAACTGGGATGTAACTCTAAAGGGGACGCGAGCAGGCGTTATTAAAGGGGCAATTTTTTGTAACAGGAAATAACATGGAAAAAAGGTATTAGAATCAAATCACAAACCAGTCTATACAAACCTAGCGTAGCCCACAAACTACTTGAAAACTGGCATAAAACTCTAAAGGGGACGCGAGTGGGCGTTATTAAAGGGTCATTTTTTTGTTATAGAAAATCACAGTTAGGTTAAGTTAAATATATATATATATATATATATATATAAATTTAATATTTACAAGATTTTAAATAATAAACTACAAATCTGGCAAATGATATTTAATTTTCTGAATTTTCCATGCATTGATATTATTATTATATGGCAACACTTTTAATTTTTTGGTTGGCACCTCTAAAATGTGAGACTATTAAAAAGTAATTAATTTGATTTTCTTATGTCATAATTGATAAATAAAACATGGTTTTCTATGTATCGCGTACGAAATTTCAAAACCCTATAACTCAGTTAATAGTGCCGACCCCCACCTAATTCTTACAGATTCGGATTCCCCAGCCCTAAATTAGTCTAAATCAAGTTCAATTTCGGTTATTCGAGTGACTCCCATAAACCGAATTTTTTCCCTATATCCCAATAATAATCGAACCTAACCTATAATAATCGAACCTAACCTACAATTATCCAACCTAACCTAACCTAAATCCTAATAATAAACCGACCTAACCTATAATAATCCAACCTAACCTAACCTATAATAATCCAACCTAAACTAACCTAACCTATGTCCTAATAATAATCCAACCTAACCTATAATAATCCAACCTAACCTAACCTATAATAATCCAACCTAACCTAACCTAACCTATAATAATCCAACCTAACCTAACCTATAATAATCCAACCTAACCTAACCTATAATAACACAACCTAACTTAACCTATAAATGTTGGGGAACCTTTAATAACGCCTGCTCGCGTCCCCTTTAGAGTTATATCCCACTTTTCAAGTAGTTTGTGGGCTACGCTAGGTTTGTACAGACTGGTTTGTGATTTCATTCTACCTAATCCAACCTAACCTAACCTAACCTATATCCTAATAATAATCCAACCTAACCTATAAAAATCGAACCTAACCTACAATATTCTAACCTAACCTATAATAATCCAACCTAACCTATATCCTAATAATAATCATACCTAACCTATAATAATCCAACCTTACCTATAATATCCAATCTATCCTAACCTAAATCCTAATAATAAACCAACCTAACCTAAAATTATCCAACCTAACCTATAATAACATCACCTTTTTTAATTTTTCTATTTTATAAAACATACCTAAATATCTTTATTTTATTTTTCGAGTTTGGCTAAAATAGTACCTACCTAGTATTTGCACATGGTAAAAAATATAGCCACTCGTATCAGGAATACAAACAAAAGAAAATTTTATCAACAGAAACCATTCCAGCTGTCATCCCATACAACGAGATTGAATTTTCGATTTACGTAATTAAAAATTAAAATGCTAAAATTAAAAATATCCCAAATGCAGTCAGATTCCCTTTATAGTAATTAAGGTAAATCAGAAGGTTTTATTTAAAAATATTTCATATAATCCTTGTCCAGCGATTCCGAATAATTACCAAAAACGCAAAGTAAGCTCTGAAAATTATTAAAAACACGTTTTGTTCTGATATTTAATATATTAAAGGTATGAAAAAAAATCATTGTCTTTAAATTCAACAGCATTTGTCTAGAGATTTTTGCTCTATTTCAAACGAGTCATGTTTTATTAAATAATTTCACCATTTTCGCTTAATTATTATCATATTTTAATATTCGCGCGCTCCCTCTAACAATCGTGTTTACATATCTCCCTTTCAAACCATCTTTGAAGGATTATTACGGAGCCTTAAGTAAAAATAAAAAAATAATTGGCAGGGCCAAAAATTAAAACCCAACCGACTGCTTGGAAGACAACTGTGCTGACTGTTACACATAAATAAACCAATCATCTGTTACACCACCATAACTTACACCACCAACCATGGAATGGCAGCATAAATGTATTATATCTCACGGTACAAGCAATAAACTGGCAAATCTACATCACTTTTGGAGTCGATTTTGTGGTTTCACTTTTTTTGTTTTTAGCTATCGTTTTTGTGTTCAATTTTTTTGTGGTTTGCAAAATATTCGGTTCCTACGGGTTACTATCAACTGTTAATTGATCAATAAAAATACCTTTTGGGATATAATATTATAATCCCCCAGGGACCGCGGAAGTACTCTATGACGGGGGGGGGCAAACTTGTTTAGTCACCCTCTTCCTTCAGTCTCCTCTCCAGTCAATCAACTAGTTATAAATAAGACAAAACGGGGATGACTAGGTCAAACAAATAAGAGGTTCAGTGAATAAAAAACTTTTTTTTTTTTAAATATTGATTTATTGCATTCATTGAACGATACCAAAAACGTTGCGTCTCTCAGCCGTCTTTGAAGCAAATTCCCTAAGAATTTCATTTAAATCTAAACTAAATGTTTCCGCCTTATGCACGTGCAGTATTGATTATTTAAATAATCAATGCTCTAATGCCATCTCTTGACAATTTTTCTTGTATACAACAAACACTTTTTCATTTATGAACAAAAGCACTGTGAAGGATACAGATAATCTTTACCAGCACAGATAATCCTTCTATACCCAGGTAGTAAAATTGGAGGGGGCGCGCCCCCCCCCCATTTGATTTTAGGGGGGCATTTGGCCCCCTCTGCCCCCCACTTCCGCGGTCGCTAAATCCCCTCACTTTGACTTCACTCACTTGTGATGTGAAATAAAATAAAAATAATATGGAAGTAGGACGTGGAAGACTATTGGTCTAAAAAAACATAGTAATGTGTATTGTATCTTTACTGTAAATAAGTTAAATTGCCTATTTATTATGTAAATAAATTGCAGAAAAAAATCGCAATATTACGCCAGTGGAATTATAAATAAATACTATTGCTTCATTTGTTGGACAGCCTACATCATAAAAGGTGTAATTAAATGTATGCATACGTGTAGACCGTCTTTTACTAAAAAAGCAATGGTCTGCTCGATGCTAAGTACTAATTTGTCGTGCATGGCGTCATATTTTATTTCATCTTTTTTGCCACTATTTATTTATTGATAACATATTACAAAATAATTACAGTATTATTTATAACATATTTTTCACATCGGGTTTAAAAAAATTCATTTCGGGAAAGACCACATTAATTAACATGATTAAAATTAGAGAAACTTATTTTCACATAAGAAAACGAATGTAAAAGGGCGTTCAACGAACAGTGTAGTTAAATGGAAAATATTTCATAAATGCATTAAAAGAAATAAACAAAATAATCATTTTGTTAGTAAATTTATTTATGAATAGGTTAGTTGAAAAAAATTACCACCAAGCAATAAGTCCGCCTAAAAAGTATCACGTATAATACAAATGTACAACGTGTTTTATCATTAATAATAAAACAAATAAAATGCCATGTTAATTTCATTGATTACAGACATTTCATAAAAAAATATCATTGCAGAGTATCATACCATTTAAAAATTAAATACCTACGTGGATATCGAACAAATTTATTTTAGTATATTGCAACACTCGCCGCTCCTCACCTGTTGCGGCGTGTCAACAGTCAACATTGTCATTCCTTTTGAAATGTCTTAAAAACAACAACATGGAAGTGTAGTAGCTTGCCTGACTATCGCGATTGCTCGTATTTAATCATTATTTTATTTCCTGTCATTATTTAATATAAACTAATCGAAAATGTTAATACGGTGGCTGTTTCGGAGACGATTCTCCTTCATTATTAAAGCGTTTGTGTTATTCTTTCTGTTTTCGTCGATCTTTTTGTTGTTCAAGTCGCGCAAACGGGAAGATGTCTCTTTCGAGATGATGTATTTTAGAAATGATACTCCCGTAACGCCGGAGGATAGACTGTACGAAGAAGAAATAAGTGCGGACGAAGCTAGAATTGTACCCGGTTTGGGAGACGGAGGTAGCGAAGTGATATTAAAAGGCGAAGAAAAGAAAAAAGGTCAAGCGGATTTGGAAAGAATCGCTCTTAACGAATATTTGAGCAAACAGATCTCACTGAGCCGAACTTTAGATGGTAAGTAACTGTATTTTATCATATTTAAAACACCCTTTTTTAGTACTGAAAACTATTTTGAAAGTTGTATGATAACAATAAACTTGTTGATGTGATGGTATTATTTAGACGTTTCTGTGTAAAAACCGCAAGATTTGCATAATTCGCACAGAAATATTAACATAATCTCAAAATTTATCGATTTTACACAATGTTTCATACAAAACAGATGAAATATTCACTTTGATTATCTCCTTGGAAATATCCTTGTACAAAAGTTCTTACTTATCTGTCACTTTTAATTTAGAGTTTAGGTTTTAGATGATAAAGTTTTGTCAGATTCATTCGTTTGTATATTTATTGTTCTATGTAGATTGTAGATTCCAATTTTTAAAATTGAAATTCATTTAACAAAAGTATTTTTAATTCTTTGTTTTCGTTTTCGAAAGTTTCTTTCATGATTTGAATTTAAATTGGGTTAGGTACCAAGCTATGTAGGTACTTTGTTCTATTTTATTACTGATAGCAAATATGTTCTGTATTTATAAACTTAGTAGAAAGTAAGTATTTTCAATTTTGAAAAGTATGATTTTATAAATCTATTTAAGGTTACATCCGTAAATTCCCGTATGGTTTTGTCCGATATGGCCTTGGTGGTCGGATTTCTCGGTAAATTCAAAATGATACGACAATATGTCAAGACTAAACACAGACGTTTTGGTATTTACAAAAACTTATGCAATGTGTCAAACTTGTTGGAGGCGCGTTCGAAGAGTTGAATTATTACAAAATATACTCCCATCCCAAAAGTTTGGTTTTGTATTGTGTTAGAACCATCTAATTTACAACAAATTAATTGAATTAATATGGCTCGATTGAAATTAAAAAAAACTGACATTTAAGAGCCAGTATGATGAAACCAGCAATATTTGCTGTTTTTTTCTTATTCGGTAATGAATACTGATATTGAAACATGCTCTTAAAAAGCAGAAAAGTACTGTAATTAATTAATTGCATTTTTTTATTTTTTTCAAATTTTGCACTACAAATCGTTAAGTTTGCTCTAAAATTTTAAAATACGCATTACAAATTTCGAAATAGTCTCGGAACAGTTGCCATAAAAATATTGTAACATGCTGTCAAATTATGATGATATGCACTAAAAACCTTTAAATGTGCTTTTAAAAACTGAAAAACATACACTAAAAACATTGAAACTGATTTAAAAAGTGAAAATATTAACTAAAATCTTGAAATTTTACCTAAAAGTTTGAAATATTCCACTAAAAACTTTTAAATATGCTCTATTAAGTAGAAAATTTCTAAATAGTATAAAACAAAGTCACCATCCGCGTCTGTCTGTTTGTGCGCTTAGTTCTTCTAAACTTCGCAACGGATTTTCATAGGGTTTTCACTATCATTTAGAAAATTTCTTCCGGAAGGTTTATGTGTATAATACATGCATAGTATATTTATAGAAAGTAGAGAAAAGTCGATGTTTTGTAATCAAGTATTAAAAATATATTTTCCGGAGCTTATATTGCTAACGTTAGCTAAACCTTATGAGATAAATCAAAATAATGTACTACGGAATTGTATATCTTAAAAAGGCCTACAGAAAAGTCCGCGATGGTATATAATAATATTTAACTAATTTATATAGCGCCGTTTTTGTGAGAAATCACCTCAAGGGCGCTGTACAATGTCTATCTCCAAAGAGTAACGCCGGGTACACGTCAGTTAGCGCACTATAAACCTAAAAGAATACTTTAAAAAATTGAAAGTGTTCTATCCTAAATGTTGCAAATGGTGACCGGATAAATCATTAAAATGACAATTCATCACATCTTTAAAAAGTTATATAAAGTCATGGGAAGTGATGAAACAAAAACTTTATTAACTGGGTTAAGTAGGTTAGGTTAAAAAAAATTATTTTCCATCGTTTTTAATGACTTTATATCACTTTTTAAAAGTGTGTTGAATAGTCACTGTGTTGAGTTAGCATGGAACCGTTGCAAATATGCACTAAAATCCTAGAAATATGAACGAAACAAACATTGTCTTTAGTTCCAGTTCATTTAGTGGTTTTAACTTTATCACTTTTTCTATGTTTTCTTACGATAATCTTTGCCTCTTGGCAGCGAGGATTTATTATTTGTTAACTGATGTGACTGGACATTATTTGAACACAGACACATGTGTTAGCAAACTGCCTCTTGCTAAATTAAAGTTTGGTTAACATTTATAAAAGTGGCGATTTCTTTAAAAAAACTCATACACAAATGGTAACGACGTTTATTACACTTTTCAGACATTCGGCATCTTGTCAAGGCTGAGTGTAGAGAGAAGAGGAAGAGGGAGGTTGTGGCTATTCCGATATGTAAATAAAGTCGAGTCGTGCATTTCCATTTATTATGAATCAGAATTGAATCCATAATAGGGTACCTAATTACAAAAGAATATAATAGAAGTTTTTTTTTTTGCTTTCCGTATAATTTATCTCTTGTTCTTAAAGGAGTACCTATTTAATTTATTTTCTTATACATAAGTGCTCTCCGCTTGAATGAAATGCGCACGGAGTCATCTTCTCAAATCAAAAAGATTTCATCATGTGACTTCTTGCATACGATTGGCTAACAAGTATTTAGTGTTATTTGACCCCGATTTAGGAAATTACAAAAATTTGAATAAAAACTCTGTAGAAATAGGTTGTTAGTTATTATTACTATTGATAAGGAGACGGTCTCCATAGTTCCCAAAAGCATTCGGGTCAGAGGTCATAGACCCATCGTGTTCCCTTTTCTTCTTATTTATATGACAGCAACGCAATCCCTATAATGTTCACTAGGGTTGTCATTGGATGTTTGGCGATGTCTCTTGAGGGGCGATTCCGGTTTTACTTAAGGGAAATAAGAGTCCTTAACCTTAAAATTAACAACTTTTTCGCTGCCATTTCAACCTTGGCACAAAAAAGATCAGGTATCTGGTATGGTAGCTATATATAGCGAAGCGACTTCTATGCGGCTATCTCACTCGCTCCAGTTTATGCCAAAGCAAAAATGAGGGCGATAGGTACACTAAGGACATGTCTCTACTCAATGATAAATAACGGGAATGCGCCTCATGGAATCGTAGTTAGCGAAAAAGTCTTAAATTTTAAGGTTAATGACAATTTCTTATCATTGAGTGGAACCGAAATCGCCCCTCTGATTTCACAACTATCAGGTGAATCAATGATGTTTTCTCTTCACATTTCCTACACCTATTGATTCTTCCCACGACTTCCCACTACCAACAGATTCATGATTTCAAATAGTTAACATATGAACATTCTAAGGCGACGTAGTCCTGCTAAAAATGTTAGTCTATTTATATAATATTTTAAAAGGATTGCGAGGTTCTCTGGTGACGAATAACCTGACAATATTTCTCAACAAAAACTCTAGTTCTGGGGGTAATGATTTTTGGAAACGCTTTTCTGTCGGGAATCTACACTAGTTCCACACAGCAATTTTCAGCTGGTAACGTCATTTTTATCTCGAGGTATGCAACTTTGAAATAACCTTTCTATCAAAAAATTTGAGATTGTTAAAAAAAAGTTTGGCAAAATAAAATGGTTTGGATTTCTTATCAAAGTATTATATAATCTTATCAAAATCTCGTGGGAAACCGGCTAATAAAAGTAGTTAACAATACAAGTTGAGATAACATCGCCAATTCTATGAAGTGCATTGATATTGATAGCGACGGAGAGCACGAGTCCTCACAAAAAATAATCAATTGCAATTTTATTCATAGATAAAATTAGGTTATGTTATAGGTTGCGCAATTACCGTTGACACAATAAACACACACATTGGATTTATGCATTGGTTCATCATATTATGTACAATAAACACGCTTCCGACAGTGATGTCCTTGCCGTGCGTCACTGAGAAACAGCCCTGTGTCTTGATATACGCTTGCGTCTTGATACTTATCGTTATTAGCGAGAAAGAGACAACAACTAGTGTAAACGATCATCGAAGATGTTTTTTTAATCATTTTAACTAGAAGTTTTACATTTTGTAAGGTACAATATATGTATATATATATATATTTATAAATTATTATAAAATCTAGGAATAATTTTATTTAAGATAAAATCATTGAGGTATTATAATTAGATGTGACATGAAGCGAAAAATAGGTTCCTTTTTTAAATACATCTGTTTGAATTTCACTCTTGTTTTCGGTAATGATTGAATACAAAATCTCGCAATCCTCAGTCGAACCAAAAAATAATACATCTAAAAATATTGTTATACCTCAATGGTTTGTATGGGCCTGACAACTATATTATTATCCTGTGATATATACGAATACATTTTTATAAAATTTCATTTCATTCATTTACTGATTAACTTTTTAGACAAAATTCAAACCAAATTCCACAAAAGGTTAATTGTTAAATAATTAATGAAATGATAAAATTTAATTGTTAAATAATTAATGAAATGATAAAATTTAATTGTTGAATAATTAGTGAAATGATAAAAGTTAATTGTTAACTAATTAATGAAATGATAAAAGTCAATTGTTAAATAATTAATGAAATGATAAAAGTTAATTGTTAAATAATTAATGAAATGATAAAAGTTAATTGTTAAATAATTAATTAAATGATAAAAGTTAATTGTTGAATAATTAGTGAAATGATAAAAGTTAATTGTTAACTAATTAATGAAATGATAAAAGTTAATTGTTAAATAATTAATGAAATGATAAAAGTTAATTGTTAAATAATTAATGAAATGATAAAAGTTTTTATTATTTTTTTTTATTTATTTTTTTTTTATTAAGTTAAAAGAAATTTACATTTCATTTTCTTAACTTAAATATATAACATTAAATAAATAGTTTTCTAATATTGTTCTAATAACTTAAGATTAAAAAGTTTTTTTTTTTAAACACATTTATACTCTCCGTTTTAAGTTTATCTGGAAGGAGATTGTATATTTGTACACCCTCGTGGCCAATGCCTCTTTTGCCACTTTCAGTCCTTACAGCATGTGTATACAATTTGTTATGTTGCCTAGTATAATGTTCGTGTACTTGTGACGTTTGTTTAAATGTTGTGTTTGTGTGTATAAGTCCATTTTGGATTTTGTAGATTAGGAGGCATATGTTGTATTAAGTATAAGTTAATTATAATACATAATAATATATAAGTTAATTGTTGAATAATTAGTGAAATGATAAAAGTTAATTGTTAACTAATTAATGAAATGATAAAAGTTAATTGTTAAATAATGAATGAAATGATAAAAGTTAATTGTCAAATAATTAATGAAATGATAAAAGTTAATTGTTAAATAATTAATGAAATGATAAAAGAACTGTTAGTATTCTCCTCTTTCTTTCATTCTTTCATAATTACGTACGTATTAGAAAAACGGGTTTGTAGGTTTTTTGTGAATATTTCATTTGATAATAAGTGCAGTGGCGGGTTTTTTCTTATGGTTGTATCGACCTAAAAATTAAACTAGGTCATATACAAAATATTATTTAATATTTTTACGTCTTACGTCAATTTAAAATTATTATGAGTGAATTTTGACGTTTACTTTTCAAGGTTATTATGTAACTATTTTAATATAAAATACCCGGCTTCGCCCGTGATTTCTCTTAAGGCGAAGCTTAATGCTAAATCACTATTTTGATTAATCTTTATAACGAATTGGGGTACATTATGAATACAAAAAAATATGTTTTAGATAAATTGAAGGTTTTCCTATCGTTTCGCTTGAGTAGAATACAAATAATAAACTACTCAATAACAAATATAAATTGAACTACTAAAAAATATTTTTTTCAATAGAAATGTATGAAAGCGTAAAGGAAACAACTTTAAAAAAATACAGTATTATGACTAAGATTATCTGTGACAGTTTCACTTGATTAAATTTTCTGCTTTCTTATAAAATTATTTACAAAATGAATAAAAACCAGTTTTGTGCTTGAAGCGATTTTAATGCCTATTATCTACAATATAAGGTATACCAAGAATATACACATTTTTGGCTTGTAGCTTCCTCTTAAATATAGGATATAAATAAGTGGTATAGTTACTCTAAGGGCCAATTGTTTCATAGAATTTGAACAATTCATCAAATTTCGAAGTTAATTGTCAAGTTCTGTTATCATTTAAGTTCTGTCAAGTAATTGGCCTATAATGATATAATAACAGAACTTGAATAGGACACTCATAGAACCCGAAAATGAACGTTGAAATTTGAAGAATTCATAAAATTGCTAAGTTAATTTTCAAGTTCTGTTATTATATCATTATGGGCCAACTGTTTGACTTAACTTATATTATAACAAAACTTGAATAGAATTTCACAGAAAAATATTTTTGTAATTTGATGAATTGTTAAAATTCTGTGAAACAACTGGACCTTTGTGTCGCCCTGGTGAAAGACCACAATTCAGATGGAAAGGTCTAGCTAGGCACTTCCCAACCTTTTAACTCCTTCCCTTGCCAAATCCCTTCAGATTGTGGATGCCGTGGACCCACAGGCTCCTGACAATTACTGTCAACTTTTACATTCAACTCTCTATCTAACCAATTTGGGGGTCGGGTATGGGTATCGTCATCCCGCAACCATTCATTGTATATCCAGAACCTCTTCCATAGGTCACCTCAAGTGGTTCGCTACGTTTCGTGACTTAGCAGGGGTGCCCGGGCTCATGGGGTGAGGATTGTCTAGGTCTTGGCGACGGATCCGTTGGCAGGAGTCCTTGCACTCGCCTTGCACCGCACTGGGAGGGTTGGATTCAAACGTAAGTCACTCCTGGCCACACTGATCGTACCCTTTTCCTTCCCAGAACATCCTCTCCTTCCTTTCCTTACAAAACCCTCCACACGGCTCCCCCAATGATGACATAGACCCTGAGGGAAATTATAAGGTTAAAAAAACAACATCACGCTGTTTCTCCGTAGGGATAGGCAGAGAGGATTGACCGCCCCGCACTCTATCTCCTCTACACTCCTTGCTTTATTCACATTCATATATCATCTCATACATACCCTTTGACCGTGCCCTGTTTTCCTCGGGCGTCCTTCTGACTCCAGGGTATCGATTCTCCAATCCAGGATGCTCGCAATTGCCGTCGAAAGTACATACATCGGTCGACGTTCTTATTCTCGAGTCTCGTCGAAGTTACATACTTACATACGCCAAACGTCAAAAGTCATTCCACTCGAATAACGATTGGGTCGATCCAATCGTTGTTCGAGTGGAATGACTTCGTCAAGAATCGAGGCCCTGTCTTTTACGTATGCTACGTCACGTTTTTAGTTCGAGATTTTTTTTCTTTTTTGTCCAATCGAATTCTTTCTGCTTTTATGTCAAGATTAGCAATAAAAAACGATAAAATATTACCAAGAAACGCCTTTGCATCATACTTTAAATTATATAGGTAGGTACTGTAGCTTATTCGTCGAAAAAATTGATTCCTACCAGATGTACATTTTTTTGGATTATTTTTATGTCACTTCTTTTTCCATAATAAATTTTCTTGATAAGAACTTTTTTTTAACTCTTCAGGCCTCAGCGATATTTTGACAGAAGATAAAATATTTCCGCTTTGCAATGAAATCCAAATAAGTGGAATATTTCTGAACGTATCCGCAAACTAACTGCTTTTGAAAGGCGATAAAAAACGCTTTAAAATTTTATCATTATACAGGGTTTTCCAATAAGAGGTGTTATTTTGATATTCAATCGTAAAAGATCAATGGTTTCGTTGCTTGTGTGGCACGTAGCGCCGTCTCGTTGAAAGTAAACGTTGTCCAGATCAATACCATCCAATTACGGCCATAAAAAGTCATTAATCATCTCTCGATAGCGCAATCCATTCACCGTAACTGTTGCTCCAGCCTCATTTTCGAAAAAGTAAGGTCCAATGACTCCGCCGGACCATAAACCGCACCAAGTCACACGTTGAGGATAGAGAGGCTTATCAGAAATAACTCTTGGGTTTTCCGAGCCCCAGATGCGACAATTTTGCTTGTTGACGAAGCCACCGAGGTGGAAATGGGCATCATCACTCAAGATGATTTGCATTTGATTCACTCAAGTGAATTTTAATAATTTCAATGCGTTTTTGGAGCGTGTATCGTTCCATTTTTATTAATGGCGTAGTTTCTACTTGTCAAATGTCAAAAAATGACAGCTTCAAAAGTAACATCTACCGAAATAGCGGACTATTCAAAATTACACCTCTTATTGGAAAACCCTGTATTTTGGAACAAGCATGTCTTCATTCTTCGTGAACCTAGTGTTGTGTTCATGTTCCAATTTCTTTTTATATTCAGAGTCAGATATATGCTGAATAAATATGTTTTATACTGATACTGTGATGTAAAGTCCATCTCCATGTAATCTTGTTCCTGGTGATTATGTTTGTGTTGTTAGTGTTGTAATGTGCCTGCAATAAAAGGCGACGGTCGGGATAATAAATTACCCTGGACACTTGTTAGGGCTTTCAGAGTTTCTAAGAATTCCATTGAAAACATCTGGCGTACCTACAGTTACCGATTCTCGTCCCAAGTTCAACTCCAACGAATTTCGAATATTTTTTAGCACAATTTTCGATTATTCATTTTTAACACACTGCACTCTAATCACATTACTATAAAGTTCTGATTACTAATTGGTAAGTTAATTTAAAATGTTGATTCACTGATTTTTAAAATAATTTCAAAGGGATGTTGCCTCATTTCCCTTGAAAATACTAAAAAAAACACAAAGCGGTTGGAAGACGGCATGACGCGTCCGGCTGCCACGAAGGGTTCCATAGGAAGAACTTCCGCGTGCCACCAATGTTTTATGCGGTAGTCAGAATTAATTTATACCATGTAAAATCTTCAGTTTGTATTGAAAAAAAAATGTTACGAGCCCGCGACCTTTTCAACAGAAAGCTGGCGCCTTACCACCGAACCGCACAGTTGTGGTTTTGCGTACACTGAACATTTCTCTAGTCGTAAAACTCTAATTTAGTAAAACGTTAATTGTGCAGTCAAATTTGATTATAAGGAAGTGCGTAAGTGTTCACTTTTCGAAAGCATTCAAATTTATTTTCATGTCGTTTCTTATCGATATGGCAGAGGTGGCCAGCAGATCAATCGCGAACCAATGCCGACGCAACCACCTGGTTACCTACAGTATCGGATTCTTTATCCTTGGCTAGGGACATATCCTTAGTGTACCTATCCCCCTAATTTTGGCTCTGGCATAGACTGGAGCGAGTGAGATAACCGCTTAGCGATCGCTACGCGGCTATCTCACTTGCTCTGGTTTCTGTCAAGGCTAAACTGAGGGAGATGGATGTATAGGGGACATATCCTTAGCTAGGGATGGATAACGGGTATCCGCCTTTTGATTTTGCTAAGCCGAGGGTATTTTATGGGTTACATGTTACGAATTCACTCATTAGCTCGTAATTAAAAAAAAATCATTACAAGCATTAATTACTCGCCTCAAATATCAATACAAATTGAAAATATCTCCCGAGTAAAAATAAATGCCGCCGACGGGATTTTTTTTTTTTAACTACTACACTTCCATTAAAAGCATTTGCTTGTGGATGGAAGAGGAGTGTACATTTGCGAAAACATAATATAACTAGGTTACAAAGTAAAAAAAATGACAGAATTGAACCCGCACCTTCTGATTTCCGGTCAGGTGCTCTGGACCACTGAGCTAAGTCGGCTTATTCCCAACCGGCCAAATAATTCAATATATACAAGTACTTCAATCGACAATTACTGCTTATTATTTTTTTTTACAAAAATATTTTTTTATCCTGGAGATATTTTCAATTTGTATGGATATTTCAGGCGAGTAAATAATGCTTATAATATTTTTTTATCCTTTGTGCTATGCATAAAAACCTTATGTTATAAACATTAGTTTATCATTAAAAAAATAAAAAAATGTTTATATTTATAATGTCGATTACAAAAACAAAGGGTTGGCTACTCCCGGCTATAGAGAATTAAAATAACGTTGAATGCAACGTTTAGTTTTGATGTACTTTGCCTAGTATTAGGTATTGATATTGGGTACGATAGGTGAATTAATATTGAAAGCCGTTCTGCCCACGCCATAACACTTATTATTTGTATTAGTCAATACTGTTGTCTGTGCAGATTCTGGTTTTCCTTTTAAGTTACTTGATAAAGTACATTTTCAATTGAAAGTTGCTTAAATACGAGTCCTTTTAAATGTAAAATACCTGCAGAAATGGCTTTAAACTCCTGTAAGACCATTCACGTATTATCCTTCACAGTATCGAGTTCCTTGATTTTTAGTAGACCATTTTTTTTAAATTTATATTATCCCTATCAGGACTATGTGCCCTTGGAGAAACAATGTTCTATCTGCCATTTGTATGAAACTGAGATATTAAGGTTCAAAGTTTCAATCCCGAATTAACACTGGTAATTTATATAAAAGTGATATGAATAAAAGTTTCTAATTGAATGTTCTTTGTCTTTGTGTTTGCGTGGCATTAAAGCCTGTGACAGACCACGCTATATTCTCGTGGCTTGGTCTATTTCAGCCATGATGCCGTCGCACTATGATCCCCTTAGAGGAAACTAGCTAGACAAAAAGATTTCAACGATGTTTTTATTTATATACAAAAATATTCTCATAACATTGAAAAATTTCCATAGTATTATGTTCACATCGATAAAATTTTTAAAACAATACGCGCGATATGTGGTAACGTTGTAAACACGACACTTTGGATGTGACAATCGTTCGCCCAGCGGTCAGTCGCTTTCGGGTGTGCACGCTGTTCGATCGTTAATGTTGTTATTTGAAATCGGAGAGAAATTACGCAAAGATAGAAATTGAAGTCTATTGTATGTGTTTTCAAATTGATTTAATTATTTTATAATTTGCCTATTCGACATTACTTTCATTATTAATTAAAAATCGTGAAAAAAGTATCAATATTTACAATTATTTGCCAAAGTTTGATTAAACTTTCAAAATCGTGTACCGATTTGTACCACCGAACGAAACTAGTTTCATATAAAACCATATGTATAATATCTTATAAAATTTGTTTGCTCAAACTTGCTCTTTTGTCTTTTACAGAGCCTGTACCTACAATCTATCGTTTGGATATTTTGGAGACTCTAGAAGTAAAGGGCACGTCAAAGTTGAATTGTGCTGCAATACGGCAGTGTGTTTATGAACATATAAAACATTTATTGAAGAAAAACAGTTTTAAAAGTCTCGAGGATAGTTTACTTAAGAAAAACATCGTTTCTATTAATATTTCATAGCAAATGGTTTGAAGTCGGAAGAAGTACTTTAAAATTGAAGTTTAAACACGCAAAATGGCTTAACACAGTTTTTATTCTTCCTGTAGTGACGCGTGATGAGGGAATACGTGGTAGACCAGAAAAAGAATTATGCTCGTCAAAAAGCAAAACAAGAAAAATTAAATGTCTTCTGAACTCTCGAAATCCACAAGAACTCTCTCATGCTACTCAAATCAGCTTGAGGTCACATGGAAAACGGGATGCTGCCAAAATATTAAAAAAAAAAACATTCCGATGTCTTACCTAGTGGTGTCTTAAAATTATTATCGATTCCAGAAATTCCAGCGAAAAAAAAAGAAGTCTGTTAACAAAGCCACTGTTGGAACATTAGCATTTAATAATAGTGACGATAGCGACTCGGCCAGTAGTTCATAAACAAAAAAAATTATTCGGTTTTGTTCTTATATTATGTTAAAAAAATATTTTTAACTAATAACTTAAAATAAGTACTACGTTATGACTTAACCGAACCATTATACTATACGCATTTCATTATTAATTAATTTTGTTTTAAAAATTCTGTAACAATTGCTAAAATAAATGTATATTTTTTTAAGTATTTTTTTTATTACATTGTGACCCTTTTGAATCAAATGCCACGAAAAAATATTTTTGTCTAGCTAGATCGGGATTTGGGACCACTGTGCGTCGGCCCCATTAAGCTGGGTCCAGACATGTTCTTTTCTCCGTACCGTACCTCCGTTTCGTATCAGCGTCGCGATCAAGAACGCTAGTTTGGACGCCCGTTCGGTACGGTACGGTGGTACGGCGTCTCGATACGGATAGAGGTACGCTCCGATCCATCGCGAGTCGGTTTTTCGGCCCGTTCAAAGGCGATACAGTACGGGTCTGCGCCAGTCTGGACGTGTTCGCGGCGTGCATTGGTCGTGTTCTCTGTCACTACCCGAATCAGCGTGAAAAATGCAGTGGGATAACTATAATATTGTGAAGCTTATCGATGGATATAGGGCCAGGGAAGTTTTACAATAAAAATATTAAAAAAAAGCAAGATGCATGGGAGGAACTGTCTTTCGAAATGGAGTGCGGTGTCGAAGATATGAAGAAGAAGATGGATGCTTTAGGAGATACGGGCTCTTGATCGCGACGCGGATACGAAACGGAGGTACGGTACGGACAAAAGATGATGCGTCCAGAGTTTTTGGATCGCGACGCTGGTACGAAACGGAGGTACGGTACGGACAAAAGAACATGTCTGGACCCAGCTTTAGCCAAACGACTGAGCAAAAAAGCAGATAGAACCTTGTTGCTTTGAAAATCGGTTAAAGTCAGAGGAGCAAGTTTCTTTTCATCAGTTTTGGTTTTGCTTGATTTATTTTTTTATTGCATATTATAATGTTCTTAAACCTAAAGATAATTCAATTACAATTCGTTCTGTATATTCACTTTTTCATTTATGTATTATTCATTCTCACGCAATTCGTAGATAGAACCTTCCTGTCCCAAGCGAATGAGCTCAAAGCTAGAACTAAGTTGCTCGTAAAATTTGCAAATGGGACCTTGTTCTAAAAATAAATATAACGTATTTTGAATAGAACTTTATTGCATAATTATCTGCAAACTTGCATACAGGTTCGACATATTATTTTTAGAAAGAGTTTTACAGGGACAAAAAAAATTGAAAAATTTGGCCAAAATGTCAGATAGAACCTTATTGTCCCGAGGGAAAGACTAGACAATATTTTCTTATACTTACCAGTTCTCTTAAATTTTCTACCACTCTATTTCTACCATTATATTTGTACTATTTTTTTCTAATTCCATTTACCCGTTTTTTCAACTAATATTTACTTATCCTTGTTTCACCTATGTTAATTATTCTTATCCTTGTTTACCCTATGTTAATTATTCTTATCCCTGTTGAACCTATGTTAATTATTCTTATCCCTGTTGAACCTATGTTAATTATTCTTATCCCTGTTCAACCTATGTTATTTATTCTTATCCCAGTTAATATAATATTTCCTCATTTCATTATCCCTATTGCCCTGTTTTCTGGAATGAATGAATAAATAATTAACGAATTAAATAGAATCTTGAAAGTGAAAATTAACCAACTTCCCGACATCCGATCGCGCTGAAACTCGGCAGATAGACTCGTTGTCGATGACGATGCATTCTATCTATTGGTGGCATACACGCGCACGCACACAAATTTATCTGAAATTAGAAAAATTTACAGCGTTTAATATACGAAATAAATCTCGGTACCATCCAATTAGGATTTGGCTTAAGTGATAGCGCGGTTCACTAATTTTAGCCAGTTCCTGTCGAAGGTTCAACACTCAGTCAAACAAAAAAAAAACGTTGTTTTTTGTGGGTTGATTTTTTCTTCGTCATGTTACCACAAAAGAACACGTTTAGGTTAATCACCTTTATGAATTCCGGTTTCTGTATTACCTAATATTTCGTCTATTCGTAAAATTAATTCCACATTTCCTAACGTTTCGTCATCCTTTCTCTAGTTACCCATCTTCCTATTTTACACTCCCATTTGGACCTTATAAGTGAAATATCAATAATTCCCAACTCAAATCAGACATTTTTACTAAATTATTATTTTTATTAAAAAACAACCCGTATTTTTTTTTTAAATATTTTTTTAAATTTCTTTTAAAACAAAAAATGATTTTAGTGAGTATTGAATCTTCCTAACCAGGAACTGGAGTCGATAACTCTACTAACCTCACCAAATGCCGATCGGGTAGGACCGACAATTGCAGTAATGTCTTCCGATTTCAGAAAAATGCGTGTATGTTAACGTGTGTGTACGCGATTGCCACCAAAATTAGAGAGATTGCATTGTCATTGACAACGAGTCTATTGATTATTGATTATTAGTTACTTTAATATGTATGAAAATATGGTGAATCTGTAGATATAAGATGTAAATTATAACTTCTAAAATGTGTATGTAACTAAACTTTAAGCACCTGTTGACAAGCAAAATAAAAAAAATTAAAAGTTGTTTAAACCCTGTAACAAATGTTATAAGGTTAAAAGTAACGTTCGTTATAATCTACGCGTTCATAGTTGGCGTTAATTTGATTATTTTATTAACATACACTTTTTGCAAGTTATGCTTCAAAATATTAAGTCGAATTATTTGTTTGCGCCCGTACCGATGCAATATGAATAAATAGTTTTGTCCATATAAAAACTCAATTCTTTCAAGAAAGGCATACAAACCTAATATTGGATTGAATCCCCGATACAATATTGTATATGGTTGTCAGTTGAAAAATGGAACAAACAATATGCGTCTTGTCTTATTTTTGGACTGCTAATTCTATAGAAAACTCCACAGCTCATAATGCTAGTGAGAGACCACGCTATACGAATCAAAGCTTTTTTAGGCGTGGCTTATATATATAATTTGTTGAGGTGCCACACTACGCTATAATCTTCCTCTCTCCACGGAAGGGGAAATGCCGCGGAATATCATTTCTTTGTACGGGATCTGTCACTTTGACAGATGACAGCCGCGAGACTACTAAAGCTTCCCAAATTGGGGGTCGCATCATTTTCAAATATCGCCTGGCTAGCAAATTACGGCATATCATCATCGCCACGCCCACACTTATAACACATCATCTGTGAGGTGTGACATTTCTGTATGGGATTGTATGGCGAGCGATATGATGATATAGGCCACGTCCAAAAACGCTTCAGGATGACCTTAGAACGGGGTACCACACTAAAGTCACATTCTTTTCGACTTGCTGTAAAAATAATTTGAAACAATTAATAATAATAATAAATAAATATCTGTATCAGACGTAATCGTGACACATAAGACTGTAGATAGGGCCGGTGATCCCAATCTGTGGAGGCGTAAGATGTCTTCCTTCAGTGGCGTGGAGGGGTAGAACGGGGCCGTCTCTGAAGCCGCTGTAGAGCTGGTCCGAATGCTGTTTTCTTGTTCTTGAGCTGATTCCGAGTCTGGTCCGAAGGGGTAGGCAAGTCCGTGGTCCAGGGTGAGGCGGGGGTCAGAGTGAAAGAAGGCGAGTAGAAGCAGAAGTCGGAGCGAGGTAGAGGGCAGAGCAGAGAGAGAGGTGTTGAGCTGGTGGAGGTTGCTGGCTATCTGACGTTCCAAGGGGCTGTTGCCCGTTTTATAGGACCCCGGCGGCCTTCGCTGACCGAGCGACGTTCACACGGGCCCGCTTTCTCTTTGATTCCTGGAATCGAGGCCCGTGTTTGTTACGTGCCCGCGGCCCGCCGCCGGGTTGGCTACCGCCCCTCGGCCGGTAATTTCGGGCCGTGGTCATTTGTGACGCTATGCCGGCGCATGGCGCACGGCAAGGCTTCCCACTACGTTTTGGCACGGTTCTAACAATCGTGCCCGAATTAAATATGAATATGATTTTGCCAGCTCTCATAGTATACTTCTCTGCCCGTGTCCCCTAGCCAAGCTCCGACGTTTCATTTATTGTTTACATAGAGGTTCAGACATACATTTTATACATTTCTTTCATTATACATAACAATTTCACATACATAGAGGACAGTTTATTCAGTTTAAGGACAGGCAAAGTTAAGGCAAATGGCAGATTTTAATATGGGGTGACGTCGGCTGATATCGGAGCAGTACGTCCGTTACACTCCCCCCGTGGAGCTCGGCTACACTCTTCGCAAGCGGCGTGCTGCGACATGGTCCCCGGTGGCATTGTTGCCGGTGGCATTGTTGCCGGTGGCATGGTCCCCGGCGGTATGGTCCCCGGCGGTATGGTCCCCGGCGGTATGGTCCCCGGCGGCATGGTCCCCGGCGGCATGGTCCCCGGCGGCATGGTCCCCGGCGGCATGGTCCAGGGCGAGGACGGTGGGGCGGCGTCCGGACAAGCCATCCTCAGTGTTGTCCCGGCGTCGGCGTCGCGCCGGGTGGTGCCCCCATGCGTGATCCAGCCGAGGGCTGTGGGCTGGCGGGCGGCCCGCTGATGTTCGACCGAGCTGCTCGGCCGCACTGCTCGGCTATTTTCGGTGAGGCCCGACCGCGGCACCGCGTTGGTCAGCCGCTTCAGGAACGCGGCAGGCTTTTTCGGCATCTGCACCGGGTCCAGGAGGAGAGGGCTGACGGTTTCTCGTGCCTTTCCCTTCAGGGCACGCTGCAGCCGCATCAGATTCTCGGCCGCCGTCATCCCGCAGGTGGCCGTCGACTGCAGGAATTGTGCCTTCCAGGCCTGCCACTCTATGGCATCGCCAGCGTAAGGCGGCAGGTCCTCTGCGCTGGACTGCCAGGCGATGAGCGACGCCATCCGCACATCTTCGGGGTGGGAGTGGGGCGTCCCGCCGGCCTGGGACTGCCGGAGGGCGTCGGCAAACATGGTCGTCACCTGGGCGAGAGGGACACTCCCCTGGTTCACCCAGTCCCGCGTCTGCCTCGCTGCCTCGTCTGCGCGGTTGAAGGCCCCGTATCCGTCCATGTGGGGCTGCGATGGCGAGTCTGCCCTCGGGGCAAATGCTGGGAACTGGGCGGGCCCGCGGTTCACACCGGGATAGCCGTACTGCGGCTCTGGTCCACCTCGCCGCGTCGCGGCGCCTGGGGAAGCGCCGTCCGTGAGTGGATCCGCAGCATGGTTTCTCTCCGTCCCGGTGTGAGCCCTCTCGGCGCGGCGCAAGCTCCCGAAAACATCGCTAGGCTGGGCTGTAGTTGGTGGCACAGTGGGCTCTCCCCCCACTGTGTAGGCAAGGCTGTGACTGGGGCCGCTAGAGGGCGCCGCAGTCTGTGGCAGGCCCATCCGTGGGCCAGTGGTTTGCGCCTCCGCTGCGTACCCCTGACTAGGTACGGCCGGGGGCGCCGGCGTCGGTTGGTAATCCAGCCGCGGCGCAGTGGTGTGCGTCTCCGCTGCGTGGCCCAGGTTTCGCTCGAGGCCGCTAGATGGCGCCGCCGTCGGTTGGTAGTCCGCTCGTGGTTCTGTAGCTTGCGGAACAGTGGGCTCTCCCCCCACTGTGTAGGCAAGGCTGTGACTGGGGCTGCTAGAGGGCGCTGCAGTCTGTAGCAGGCCCACCCGTGGGCCGGTGGTTTGCGCCTCCGCTGCGTACCCCTGACTAGGCACGCCCGGGGGCGCCGGCGTCGGCGTCGGTAGGTATTCCACCCGTGGTTCTGTAGCTTGCAAAACAGTGGGCTCTCCCCCCACTGTGTAGGCAAGGCTGTGACTTGGGCCGCTCGGGGGCGCCGCAGTCTGTGGAAGACCCACCCGTGGTGCTGTAGCTTGCGGAACAGTGGGCTCTCCCCCCACTGTGTAGGCAAGGCTGTGACTGGGGCCGCTAGAGGGCGCCGCAGTCTGTGGCAGGCCCATCCACGGGCCAGTGGTTTGCGCCTCCGCTGCGTGCCCCTGACTAGGTGCGCCCGGGGGCGCCGGCGTCGGTAGGTATTCCACCCGTGGTTCTGTAGCTTGCAAAACAGTGGGCTCTCTCCCCACTGTGTTGGCAAGGCTGTGACTGGGGCCGCTCGGGGGCGCCGCAGTCTGTGGAAGACCCACCCGTGGTGCTGTAGCTTGCGGAACAGTGGGCTCTCCCCCCACTGTGTAGGCAAGGCTGTGACTGGGGCCGCTAGAGGGCGCCGCAGTCTGTGGCAGGCCCATCCACGGGCCAGTGGTTTGCGCCTCCGCTGCGTGCCCCTGACTAGGTGCGCCCGGGGGCGCCGGCGTCGGTAGGTATTCCACCCGTGGTTCTGTAGCTTGCAAAACAGTGGGCTCTCTCCCCACTGTGTTGGCAAGGCTGTGACTGGGGCCGCTCGAGGGCGCCGCAGTCTGTGGAAGACCCACCCGTGGGACAGTGGTTTGCGCCTCCGCTGCGTAGCTCTGAGTAGGTACGCCCGGGGGCGCCGGCGTCGGCGTCGGTAGGTATTCCACCCGTGGTTCTGTAGCTTGCAAAACAGTGGGCTCTCCCCCCACTGTGTAGGCAAGGCTGTGACTGGGGCCGCTCGGGGGCGCCGCAGTCTGTGGAAGGCCCACCCGTAAGCCGGTGGTGTGCGCCTCGGGTGCGTAGCCCCAGCTTTGCCCGGGGCCGCTAGGTGGCTGGCTTCCGGGATAGGCTCCGTCCGGTTGCCAGGCTGCAGGTGAAGCGGTCCGCGTGAGGCCCTTCAGCGTGGCGATCAGTTCTGCCATCTGTCGGGCGTGGTCGTCCTGCAGCTTCTGGGCGCGCCGCCTCTCAGCTCTTAGCTCGAGCTGCACCTGCCGGAGCGTGTCCTCGCTAGAAGCCTCGCTTCTTGACGAGACGTCGGCCGCGGCAGGGGGCGTCTGTGGTGGTGATGCGCCGGAGGGACCAGGCAGTAGGTCCGCTCGGGGATCAGAGGGGGCCAGGGGGGCGGTTGGCCGGAGTCCGGGGGGCGCGGCTGTGGCCGCCCCGGTTGGTGTGGGATCATCGCTTCCCTGCGATGAATCCCCGTCAGCGCTGTTCATCCCAGAGCGCAGTGAAGGTGACATCTTCCACAGAAAGATCCGGCGGCGAAGGACCACTTATGTATCAGACGTAATCGTGACACATAAGACTGTAGATAGGGCCGGTGATCCCAATCTGTGGAGGCGTAAGATGTCTTCCTTCAGTGGCGTGGAGGGGTAGAACGGGGCCGTCTCTGAAGCCGCTGTAGAGCTGGTCCGAATGCTGTTTTCTTGTTCTTGAGCTGATTCCGAGTCTGGTCCGAAGGGGTAGGCAAGTCCGTGGTCCAGGGTGAGGCGGGGGTCAGAGTGAAAGAAGGCGAGTAGAAGCAGAAGTCGGAGCGAGGTAGAGGGCAGAGCAGAGAGAGAGGTGTTGAGCTGGTGGAGGTTGCTGGCTATCTGACGTTCCAAGGGGCTGTTGCCCGTTTTATAGGACCCCGGCGGCCTTCGCTGACCGAGCGACGTTCACACGGGCCCGCTTTCTCTTTGATTCCTGGAATCGAGGCCCGTGTTTGTTACGTGCCCGCGGCCCGCCGCCGGGTTGGCTACCGCCCCTCGGCCGGTAATTTCGGGCCGTGGTCATTTGTGACGCTATGCCGGCGCATGGCGCACGGCAAGGCTTCCCACTACGTTTTGGCACGGTTCTAACAATCGTGCCCGAATTAAATATGAATATGATTTTGCCAGCTCTCATAGTATACTTCTCTGCCCGTGTCCCCTAGCCAAGCTCCGACGTTTCATTTATTGTTTACATAGAGGTTCAGACATACATTTTATACATTTCTTTCATTATACATAACAATTTCACATACATAGAGGACAGTTTATTCAGTTTAAGGACAGGCAAAGTTAAGGCAAATGGCAGATTTTAATATGGGGTGACGTCGGCTGATATCGGAGCAGTACGTCCGTTACAATATCTATGGGTCTATTTCATCGGAAACACGTGACATTCTGTCTTTTTCGTTCTCATGCAAGACGAATGAGAAGCAGGATAATAAATAATGGAATAAATTAGAACGATAAACCTTCTTTATCGATGATTAACCTTGAAATTGGATTCTAATATATCTGCTTTGGTAGAAGTTCAATTGTGTCATCGAATAACTTTTTGTTTCCAATAAAGGGCAATGAACTCGTGAACCCAAATATCATTCGGCTCCCGTGCCCGGTTTGCCGACCCCTGACCTAAGCCATTAAAAAAAATAATTCTCACAATAATAATTCTGCAGATTATAATGCATTTTAATGAGGTTCAAAGAAACTTGTATGTAGGTTTACCAATTTAGCAAGATTTACATGCAAAGTAGGAATAAATAGTCGGCTGCTTCGAACTACTATTTCTACATTACTATCATAAATAATTATTGTGAACCGTTACGTTATATTCGTTTCTGACTTGTTCGCGTAATCGAGGTACACATTTTAAGTGGCCTGTTTACAGCAAAACGGCGATTTTACGCCTAGCACCTACAATGATAACTAAAATGCAAGTGACATAAAATTGATTTGCGAAATAATAATTGTATCTGTGACTTGCTTCTGAAAGGGCCAGCGTCAGCTTTCCGATGTATATGTCTTTTAAATACATCTACATATTTGAATTTCACTTTTGTTTTCCATAATGAACGAATGCAAATCTTAGAAGTGGAAATTAACTCACTTCCCGACATCCGATCGAGCTGAAACACGGAAGATTGACTCGTTGTCGATGGCAATGCATTCTATCAACTTTTGGTGGCAATCGCGTACGCTCACGCGGAAATATACGTATTTTTCTGAAATCGGACAACATTAAAGCAGTTAATATACGAAATAAATGTCGATACTATCAACACCTCCTAGCTACTACCCGCTCGACATCTGGAAAGGTTGGTAGCGTGGTTGACTGCGTTCTCAGGAAAGGAATATTAAATCCTCAGCCAAACCAAATGTTTTTGTTTAGTTTTAAAAGACATTTTAAAATAGGTGTAATACAGGGTGTCCGGGAGTAAAGGGCAAAAGAAAGTTAACGTTGTCCAGATCAATACCATCCAATTCCGGCCGTAAAAAATCATTAATCATCTCTCGATAGCGCAATCCATTGACCGTAACTGTTGCTCCAGCCTCATTTTCGAAAAAGTAAGGTCCAATGACTCCGCCGGACCACAAACCGCACCAAACAGTCACACGTTGAGGATAGAGAGGCTTTTCAACATTAACTCTTGGGTTTGCTTGTTGACGAAGCCACCGAGGTGGAAATGGGCCTCATCACTCAAGATGATTTGTATTTGATTCACTCAAGTGAATTTTAATAATTTCAATGCGTTGTTGAAGCGTGTATCGTTCCATTTTTATTAATGGCGTAGTTTCCACTTGTCAAATGTCAAAAAATGACAGCTTCAAAAGTAACATCTACCGAAATAGCGGACTATTCAAAATAACACCTCTTATTGGAAAATCCTGTATCTAGCAGTGTTTAACTTTGAAAACTTGATTGTTTTAAACAAAACTTGTTTATGTAGTGTGCATTTATTAAGACTTACTTGAATGAACATCTTTATTCAGCGCGTGTTTTCTCCAAACACTTACTTTTAACATTGTGTGTAATTTTAATTACTGTGGCAATGTCTGGCTACATCCACGAAGAATGGGCAGACATTCATTGGGTTTATGGGCTACGTGATGTAAATACACATGGAAATTGGATATTTTGAAAATTCTTTAAATTAGTCAAAAGCGTAAATAATTAATATTAGTAAGCTATTAATAGTTTAATAATTTTATCTTTAAAATTTGATTTAAACATACGAATTGTAGCATAATTTTAAACGTCAAACACTCGGCCTACTGTTATTGTTTACACCCGGTTTCAATGGATACGGGCCGATCATAACGTTGCCACCTCGTTCTCGGCAAGCTCACACCGAATTTATAGGGTAAGTTTGTACATCACACTAAGGATTTTTAGTAGGTATGTCTTTTTAGCATGGGAAAAAGTTATTTATCTTATTCACTCCTACCATCATGTAGAATCACCTCCCGAAGTTAGTGCACTTTAACCCCATACAGTAAAAACCCCGTATACGGTGTCCGGAAACTCGTAGTACAAGCGGGAAACTGGAGAATCTACACCACATGGGGAACCCAAATAAACATAAAGTTTTTTGATTTGAGCATTTTCACAAAAAAAAAAAAAACCAAAAAAAAATTTTTTTCGGCTATTTTAGGGTTAAAGTTTTTTCTGGTGTTTAGGGTTGAACAACAGATGTTTTAACCCTGCAGAGCAGAAATATTTTATGATTACACCGGATTAAATGAAGGGTGATTTCAAAATAATGCTTCAAATCCGAGTTTCTTCATTTGTTTTACTTTCAAATAGTTTTAATTAGTTGGGTACTTTGATCTTCAGTAATAATTTATAAGAATTTGATTAAAAAAAAAAAAAAAAAAAAAAAATCAACTTCTAACTCGATTTACTCGATAACGAAAGCTCAAATAAAAAAAAATATACTACAAAATCGACTCCAAATCTGATGTAGATTCACCAGTTTCCCGCTTGTACTACGAGTTTCCGGACACCCTGTATAGTAAAAAACTTACGTAATTTTTTTTAAATTCCTAAATAAATTTTCGATTTCGGTAAAGGATTTTTCTGTTTTCGGGGGTCAATGTTACACTAGAAAATCCGCTGTTCTTAATATTAAAACTTACAGAGCACATTCTACATAAGGCCTCCTGAATTTTGAAAAACTGACATTGGCTCTTTTTAAAGCAAGCTACGGATTATTTTAGTGCGTCCGTAATAATTTTATAGAATATTAGTCCGTTTGTTATCTCAAAAAGTTCATTTATCACTTATAACTTATAACTCCTTCATTTCACAATTCATTAATTTAAAAATAATATTTAGTATAGGTACTTGCGGCACGTTCTAGAGTGGAATATACTCTTAGTATCGCCCTGATGTAAGACCACCATTAAGAATAAAAACGTTGCTTGAAATGGCTTTAGTCGTGTTTGGTGATTGGATCTCCCCCAGATACTCCCCCACCTTCCTCTTCCCAATCTCCTTCCCCTCTCCACTACCTTCAGCCTCACAACATATCCCAATTTGGGATGCCGTGTCTCACTGGTGTGCACCAGGAAATATTCCCCGACCTAATATAAATCATGTCTAGTGGTGTGCACCAGGAAATATTCCCCGACCTAATATAAATCATGTCTAGTGGTGTGCACCAGGAAATATTCCCCGACCTAATATAAATCATGTCTAGTGGTGTGCACCAGGAAATATTCCCCGACCTAATATAAATCATGTCTAGTGGTGTGCACCAGGAAATATTCCCCGACCTAATATAAATCATGTCTAGTGGTGTGCACCAGGAAATATTCCCCGACCTAATATAAATCATGTCTAGTGGTGTGCACCAGGAAATATTCCCCGACCTAATATAAATCATGTTTAGTGGTGTGCACCAGGAAATATTCCCCGACCTAATATAAATCATGTCTAGTGGTGTGCACCAGGAAATATTCCCCGACCTAATATAAATCATGTCTAGTGGTGTGCACCAGGAAATATTCCCCGACCTAATATAAATCATGTCTAGTGGTGTGCACCAGGAAATATTCCCCGACCTAATATAAATCATGTCTAGTGGTGTGCACCAGGAAATATTCCCCGACCTAATATAAATCATGTCTAGTGGTGTGCACCAGGAAATATTCCCCGACCTAATATAAATCATGTCTAGTGGTGTGCACCAGGAAATATTCCCCGACCTAATATAAATCATGTCTAGTGGTGTGCACCAGGAAATATTCCCCGACCTAATATAAATCATGTCTAGTGGTGTGCACCAGGAAATATTCCCCGACCTAATATAAATCATGTCTAGTGGTGTGCACCAGGAAATATTCCCCGACCCAATATAAACCATGTCTAGTGGTGTGCACCAGGAAATATTCCCCGACCTAATATAAATCATGTCTAGTGGTGTGCACCAGGAAATATTCCCCGACCCAATATAAACCATGTCTAGTGGTGTGCACCAGGAAATATTCCCCGACCCAATATAAACCATGTCTAGTGGTGTGCACCAGGAAATATTCCCCGACCCAATATAAATCATGTCTAGTGGTGTGCACCAGGAAATATTCCCCGACCCAATATAAACCATGTCTAGTGGTGTGCACCAGGAAATATTCCCCGACCTAATATAAATCATGTCTAGTGGTGTGCACCAGGAAATATTCCCCGACCCAATATAAACCATGTCTAGTGGTGTGCACCAGGAAATATTCCCCGACCCAATATAAACCATGTCTAGTGGTGTGCACCAGGAAATATTCCCCGACCCAATATAAACCATGTCTAGTGGTGTGCACCAGGAAATAATCCCCGACCTAATATAAATCATGTCTAGTGGTGTGCACCAGGAAATATTCCCCGACCCAATATAAACCATGTCTAGTGGTGTGCACCAGGAAATATTCCCCGACCTAATATAAATCATGTCTAGTGGTGTGCACCAGGAAATATTCCCCGACCCAATATAAACGATGTCTAGTGGTGTGCACCAGGAAATATTCCCCGACCTAATATAAATCATGTCTAGTGGTGTGCACCAGGAAATATTCCCCGACCTAATATAAATCATGTCTAGTGGTGTGCACCAGGAAATATTCCCCCACCTAATATTAATTCCCCGTTTATTATTTCTAATATTAAGTCCGCATTTATTTATCAAGAAAGTTATTCTGAATGAGGTTGCCCTTTTTGATAAAAATGCATTAAAATATAATAATATTATTTAAAAGGGAACGCTGACAGCGGATTGGCGCCAGGATACTTTGATGTGTGCATGAAAACCGACAGTGGTAATAATAATTGCCCGGCCGACGTTGGCGGCCAAATCATGCAACGGCCAGTTGTCCTGTGCACGTTAGGCCAGCACAATAATTATTATATTTGCGGCACGTTCCAGGCCTGCGATTCTGGAGTTAAACGATCAATCGTTTTCGTATGCGCCGTCTTCGAGTGAAAAACTACTAGTCGCCGCGACTAACTTTTTCGAATGTTTCAATTTTACGTATTCTTGAGCGTCGAACGGTCGAAGTTGGTAGAAGAGATGATTATATTGGCACCCCTGTGAATATTGTCTATGTTCCTGATGTTTTTGGGATTTCTATGGTGTGACTGTCAAACAGTTATTCGTTATTTAAAACAGAAATGGCTGCGGGACATATTACAAATTGCCAAAAGCAACTCTTAATTAAGCTTGTAAGCTCCGATAAAAACTTAGTAAATGGGAAATTTTCACCCACTTTTACATTTGCGGAATCCGCGCGGTAAAACAAAAATTGACAGCTAGACTAGATTTTGACAGCCAATTCCATAGAAACGCCAACAACCTACCACTCGCTGCCCTGTTTCTACTGGTTGCACCCAGTAGATGTTGTGTGGAATGACTTTTGACGTTTGGCGTCAAAGTATGTACCTTCGACCAATTTCGGGAATAGCAACGACGACCAACGTACGTACTTTCGACGGCGATTACGAGCGCCCTCGATTCAGGAATAGAGCCCCAGAGTAGTACCAAGATTTTCCCAGTATCGCCCGAGTGTAAGACCACCATTCAGAATGAAACGTTGTTGGAAATGGCTTTGGGTGACCAGATACCTCCCAACCTTCCTCTATCCATCTCGTTCCCATCCCTACCCTCTCCAGCTTAACAACATAATACCCCAATTGGGGATGCCGTAGTCCTACTTGCTCCGGAGAGTTGGGAGTAGATAGGTCTCTTGTGGTATTCACTTAAAAAAATAACAGACGGTTCCCACCTGTCGGAGGTCTTGGGAGTCGAAACGCTTATATTAATAAAATTATATGCAACAAGGCCATTCATTTCTGCCAGTGCGGCATGGAAAATGAGACTCTTGATCATGTTTTCTTTAATTGTAAAAATCATTCATCTTTCAAAGGCATTTATCGTTTACTTATAAAAATCACCCACCAATCTCCCCTTAGTATTCCTTATTTACTTTCTCTCAACAATTCTCGCATTTTCTCAGTTCTATACAAGTTCATAGACTTGAATGACTTCAATATTTGAGATTTCCTATTCCCGTATAGATTTCCCATAAAATTATAACCATCTCCCCTAACTTTAACGGCACATAGCACTCTTTTTAGGGTGAATTGCCTAATACAAAAAAAAAGGCCATTCATAAGAACGTGCAACGAAATCAGGCTACCAAAAATGCATTGGGCCAAAGTGGACTAGCCGCATAATAGGAATGGCAGCGCTGAAGTACTGCTGCGGCGCCAGTCATTGAATTTACCTTGACGTAACACGCTTTTCGGCCGGCCGCAAATATCAACATTTTTGACAGCATGTCTTCGGTAGTATTTGGTATTTTCAAAAAATTGTTAACGTTCTGTTCTCAGCAGGCTAAATGTAGCTGGTATGCTACATTTTTTATTTATTTATTTATACGCCCATTGGGCTTTTACATACATAGTTCATAAAAAAAATAATATTCTGAAGATTGCAAGTTCACAAAAGTAATAGTAAAAATACATATAACCATATCCATTTGACATATTATAACAGCAAGTAAATAGTACAAAAATAAGAATATTCCTACTCCTAAGTTATACAGACTTAAATTAGTTAATAAATAATGTAAAGTTTATATGTAAATGCTAGGTAGTGGCAGCAGTAACATGATACAATACGACACATAGTGTATGAGGCCTTTGAGTCAGAAAGCTAACGAAATAATTATTGGCAGTATTGTTAACAAATATACTGCGCAAATATACTATTTGTAAATAACATGAAATTTCGTGTAATCTAGATGAAAATTTCCGCAATGTTTTGGGGTTATTCCCGAGAATTTTTACCCAAAAATATTCCCGATTTGCCTAAAGTCAATTTGGGAGGCGCCCCCTAGGGAACCATTTATTGGATAACCAGCACCTCTGCCATAGGTCACTCCAAGTGTTTCGCCACGTTTGGTGACTTAGCAGGGGTGCCCGGGTTCATGGGGATAAATTTTGTCCAGGTCTTGGCGATGGATGCGTCTGCCCACCAACTGCGTGGCAGGTCGGATCGCGAGAGACTGATTGAGGGAGACCTTATGACCTCTCCAGCGGGACTCGCAGAACATCGTCTTGCACCTCAGTAGGCGGAATGGATTCCTACATCCGTCACTTCTGGACACACTAACCCTAGATTCCTACCCAACCCTCGTACCCTTTTCTCCTCTTCCTTTCCTAAAAAGACCCTCCACACAGGCTCTCCTAAGATAACATAGGCTTTGAGGGAAAATATTTTGTTCAGGGCCTCCTGTGTGGTGCTAAAGTTTAAAAAAAAAAATCCCAAAATATATTTCTGGGAATTTATCCATCACCACAAAATTTGTTTTACGGAATTAGGCGTGTTGCTAGGTTATCTTCGAAATGTTTTATAATTCTTAGAATCGGGTGTTTCAGAATCTTCAGAATCCTACGTCAGCGCTTTCACCGCTAGGTCACTGAGACAAAATCACTTCAATTTAATATATTATTCACTCGACTTTCGATTGTTTTCAAGACTTGCATCCAAATAGAGTTAACCGCTTCTTCTTTACCACTGAAGAGATATACTGATAGAAGTGTGCTGTGGGCGTGTCTGTGTGCCCGAAGTACCTACCTAAACTCACAAATTATGGAGAGAGGGAAGGTGAATTTATATTTTAATTTTGTTTAAATTGACAACTTTCAAAATTATATGAAAGATTGGAGTCAAATTCAGACTTAGAAGAGAGGATATTTGTTTAGAGAGGGACAACCAAAAAATATGTGATCTAAAGTTCCCAATTCTAGATGTCAGAAAATACAATCTGGGGAGTCAAGCACGTGAATTTTTAAAGGTGAGAAGGAACGAAACAATGTCCAATCCTCATTCTAATAAATATTTTTTTTTTTTTGAAAAATGGAGGAATTGTTGAAAGCACGGTTTTGATGAGATAGTCCTTTGTATTGAGGTATAGCAGGCTCCCTTGGATTGACTAGCAATGTGCCAATATTCTGACCTAGCATTGTGGGATTTATGATCATACATTTTGAAATATTTCAAACTCTTTCTTGATCGATCTCCGTGGGCGTGCGGTTAAAATTCTCGACTACTAATCCAGAGTTCGCGGATTCACATCGGGTTCAAATCCCGACATGTGAAAATAAATTTTATCGAATATGTCGCCCATGTAATGCAAAAGAAACGTATCTGCATTACTCATGTTTTAAAAAAACCGTGTCTCAAAAAATCAAACAACTGCGCAATATACAGATGTTTTATTTTACTGTTTGTAATCAGTATAAAAGAATTTATAATTTTTGTTGTTGTTTAATATGTTTTTTATTGAAAATGCATTTTACATTGAAGTTTATTAAATTTGTTATTATTGCAAAGAAACTTAATAAAGCTATGTTAGCTGATGTTTTTAATATGCCTCTATTGAAGTATAAAGCTGTACTAATTAAAAAATTTAGCAGTGCATATTTTAACTATACAGTGAGGTCATAGCATAACTGGTTTTTGTTTTTCTATCTTCTTCATTTCTTTAATTATTTTTTGTGTATTCACTAAATATAGCAATAAACATTGTTAATCTCAAGTGACCTACCAGGTAAGTGTGGTACAGTATATTATCTGCCTGTACAAAATATAAATAAAAAAGAACAAAAACATTTGTAGAAATGTATTATATGTTTGTACAGCGCCTTTGAGGTGATTATGCACACAGACGGCGCTATACAAATCATCCAAATATTATTATTATCCTTCTCTCTTATTTAGTTTTCCTACTCTCTGTTTATTATTATTATAAGATTATATTTTTTAATTACTCTTTCTATATTCTATAATTGTCAATAACTATCATGTATGTGAATGGCACTAGTGCCATTAATTCTAAATAAATAAATTTATAACAATAACTGCGTAATTAGATAAATAGCTGACATGGTCTTTTTACACAACAAAATTATTATAAACAATAATTAGTCGCCTGAAATATCAATACAAATTGAAAATATCTCCTGAGTAAAAATAAATGCCGCCGACGGGAATTGAACCCGCACTTCTTGATGTCCGGTCAGGTGCTCTGGACGACTGAGCCACGTCGGCTTATTCCCAACACGCCAAATAATTCAATATGTACTAAAACTTCAGTCAACAATTACTGCTTATTATATTTTTTTCTCCTGTAAACAACCAAATTTATTTGTTATATTTTGTTATATACATAAAAAAACCTTGTCTTGTAAACATTAGTTTATCATTAAAAAGAATAACAACAAAATTGATGAATTTCACGGATATTTCTGAATGTTGAACTCAAAATCGCGATTTTCGCGCACGTGGTTCTTTTGCATTACACAGGGGTTGTGTTATTTAACATCACATATTTCTTATGAAATTATATATTGCATTTGCGGCACGTTCCAGAGTAGAACTTAGATTCTCTCAGTATCGCCCGAGTGTAAGATCACAATTCAGATCGAAACGTTGCTGGTAATGGCTTTGGGTGACCAGATCTGAATGGCTAGATACTTCCCAACCTTCATCAACAACATAATACCCCAATTGGGGATGCCGTAGTCCTACTTGTTCCGGAGAGTTGGGAGTAGATAGGTCTCTTTAAAAAATAACAGACGATTTCTACCTGGAGTAGAAAGGCTTATATTAATAAAATTATTTGCAACGAGGACATTCACAAGAACGTGCAACGAAATCAGGCTACCAAAAAAGGACAAAGCCAATACACAATATAGTTTCCTGTTTAAAGGAATGCAATATTATAATGCGCTGCCGAAAATCACAAAGTCTGCACTAATTGATAGATTCAGGCTGGATTCTAGGAGCCAAAAGTAATGATAAGTCTTATAATGTATGTAATCTTCTCTATTATACCAAAATCAAGTCGCTATCCGCGTCTGTCTGTTTGTGCGCTTAGTTCTTCTAAACTAAGCAACGGATTTTGATATGGTTTTAATAATTTAAAGAATTTCTTCCGGAAAGTTTATATATACAGGGTTTTCCAATAAGAGGTATTATTTTGAATAGCCCGCTATTTCGGTAGATGTTACTTTTGAAGCTGTCATTTTTTGACATTTGACAAGTAGAAACTACGCCATTAATAACAATGGCACGATACACGCTTCAACAACGCATTGAAATTATTAAAATTCACTTGAGTGAATCAAATGCAAATCATCTTGAGTGATGAGGCCCATTTCCACTTCGGTGGCTTCGTCAACAAGCAAAATTGTCGCATCTGGGGCTCGGAAAACCCAAGGGTTATTGTTGAAAAGCCTCTCTATCCTCAACGTGTGACTGTTTGGTGCGGTTTATGATCCGGCGGAGTCATTGGACCTTACTTTTTCGAAAATGAGGCTGGAGCAACAGTTACGGTGAATGGATTGAGCTATCGAGGGATGATTAATGATTTTTTATGGCCGGAATTGGATGGTATTGATCTGGACAACGTTTACTTTCAACAAAATGGCACTACGTGCTATACAAGCAACGAAACCATTGATCTTTTACGGGAAAAATATCAAAATAACACTTCTTATTGCAAAACTCTGTATATAAGTGATAAAATACGCTATCCAATTTCATTATCATAAATAAGTAAAAATATTTTTGATTTATTAAAATTTATAAAAGGTGAACGTGAATAAAAATGAAACTGGCTCACCTTACGTTTTTTGTATCTAAACTTACTGACAATGAAAAAAATATATAAAAAAACACGATAAAACATTTTATCGTTCAAATGTTTTACAAACGTTACTATCACCTCGATTTTTTGTCGTTTTATATAAAAATATTAATAAAAAAAAAAACACAAATTTTATTTTTTTTTTCAAATCGCGTTCAGATTCCTTGGCTTCATAAAAGTGCGCATTTTTATTCTTCTGTGGTTAACTTATAAAATTGGATGTAAATCGTGGTGTTTTTTCTCTTTCTAACTCCGCTTAGATCATATTTCTCACCATGACAGTAAGGGAGATAGACAACGATTTCTGAGACCATATCAGTTGATCCCAAAATTAGCCTGAAGGGATATAATACATTCGGTTTCATGATAACTCAACACAGTGACGATTCAACACACCTTTAAAAAGTGATATAAAGTCATTAGAAACGATGAAAAAAAAAAAAACCTAACCTAACCTAACCTACTTAACCCAGTTAATAAAGTTTTTGTTTCATCACTTTCCATGACTTTATATAACTTTTTAAATGTGTGATGATTTATCCGGTCACCAAAACATTCACATTATATTTGTAGTAAATAAAGAAAAGTCGAGCAACGCCGGGTACACGTCAGCTAGACTCTAATCTCTAATTATTTTAAAACAAAGTTGCGTCTGCTGTTTGTGCGCTTAGTTCTTCTAAACTACGCAACGGATTTTGATAAGGTTTCACTATCATTTAGAGAATTTCTTCTGGAAGGTTTACATATATAATACATGCATATTATATTTATAGAAAGTAGAGAAAAGTCGATATTTTGTTATCAAGTATTAAAAAAAAAAATTTCGGGCGCTTACATTGCTAACGCTGGATAAACCTTATGAGACACATCAACATAATGTACTACGGAATTGTATATCTTAAAAAGGCCTACAGAAAATTGTGCGATGGTATGTCTATCTCCAAGGATGAGCCCCAGCAACGCCGGGTACATTTCAGCTAATTAATAATAAATTAGATATTTGTATACACCGATGTACAAATGGCTAAAATAAAATGAATAAATTATTTATTTTATCTTAGAGAAATCAACAGTTACAATAAGGTTGGTTTATACATGTGCATCATGTATAATCATCATAGGTTACCCTTCTATGGATTATGTGTTCGGTATTGTTGGCATACAGTGTTGTTTTTGTTGGCTTGAACTGCAGTTGTTATTTTATTGTGGATTAGGTTATTGAACCTATTCTCAAAGATCAGAGAAGTTAAAGATCACAAAAGATTCGCTATTATTTCACGATACCTACTCTATAGTTGTTATGTTACATGCGGGGTAACACTACCAAATACATCTGGAAATCTGTTAATCTCAGTCAGCACAAAACACTTGAACGGTGAGAAAAATGTTTTGTTCGGTCGAACTTTCAAAATTTGTGGTTTCACATAACTTTGGATTGAAATGATATGCTCTGGTGTGATGAAATTTGCGCTGTTTTTTTGCTGCCATTCCGAATTTCTACCGACATAACATGTGTTATAACCAGAGATGTGCTTTATTTCAAATAAATCCATTTCAAATGGAAATGCAAAATGCAAAATGGGTATTTTCCATTTTGCATTTTAAATGCTTTTCTAAAAACCATTTTGCATTTTAAATGCTTTTCTCAATGCATTTTCCATTTTAAATGCTTTTTTGCAACATTCTTCCTACTATCTCCTCTCATCTTTTTTTCATAAGCCCCAAATATCAGTCGGTCCTCAACCTCGATATGAGAGATAATTTACATTTGTCAAGTTGCTCCCTGGTAGGAGCCCTGGCAATTGAGTGATACCATTACAAAAAATACTGATTCAAATACTGAACATGGGGCCATGACGCTGTAATATTAAATGTTAGATAGCAGTTTCTATGTTTTTACGTTGGCAACATTAGTCCCGCGCAAATTTTTTGTGGTTTCATAATCTGTAGTCGTGGTGTTTTTGGATTTACCATCATGTAATATGTTTGTTCTACATTGATGTCCATTATTAAATGACAAAATTGTTTAAAAATTCTATAATTATTTTGATTGTTTGACCTGAGAAACCATTTTGCATTTTCAATGCATTTTGAAAATAGGTATTTTGCATTTTGCATTTGAAATGCTTTTCTAAAAACCATTTTGCATTTTCAAATGGAAAAGTTTTGACCCATTTCCATTTTGCATTTCAATTGGCTATCGGAAAAAAAATATTTATTTTAATATGTATGAAAAATTGTATGAAAAAATTGTTAATTCTGTAGATATAAGATGTAAATTATAACTTTAAAAAATGTATTTGAAACTAACTTTAAGCACCTGTTGACAAGCCAATTCAATTGGCTTAGCAGGACTTGTTTGTTGATATTATGTATTAACTATTTATTCAATAAAAAAAATAAAAAAATAAAAAAAATGGTTTTGGGTACCCATTTTGCACATCTCTGGTTATAACATACTTATAACGTATATATACATATTATAATTTGGGAGGCTGTTTTGGGTACCGTCGCCCCGGAAACTACTATTTATTGGATAATCAACACCTCTGCCATATATCACCCCAAGTGGTTCACCACGTTTGGTGATTTAGCAGGGGTGCCCGGGTTTATCGGGGGAGGTGTGTTCAGGATGCACCTGCCCACCACCTGAGTGCCAGATAGGGAGAGGCTGTTTTGGGGAGACCCTTTGACCTCTCCAACTGATCTCTCAACCCATCGCCTTGTGTCGCAGCGTCAGGGATATATTGATCCCTAGATTCCTACCCACCCCTCATACCTTTTTCCTTCCTAGAATTTCCTCTCGTTAAATAGACCCTCCACGCAGCATCTCAAAAGATGACATAGGCCCTGAGGGAAATTATTTTCCTCAGGGCCTCCTGTGTGGGTTAGTGTAAAAAAAATATATTTGAACAGTTTAACCTTCTTACCAATAAACGTGTTTTGAAATTTATATAACTGCTGAACAACCATTTACCGTACATTAATGGTTGATTATCAGTTGTGTAAAACATAAAACACGTTTATTAGTAACGGGGGCCTAAGGTTTTTATTACTTCAAAAAAAGTTACCTTTTAAGAAAATCTCTATTCATTAAGTGCTACATAACTTTCAGAGAGATTTTGGTTCAATTTTAAATAAATATTGTTTTACTAAATATTTTCACGTCTATTAATTATAGTATATTTTTATTATTTATGTATATGTTAGCGCGCTCCCTCTATCGTTCGTATATACATATTATCTCCCTTTCATTCCATCTTCAGTAATCTTTTTCTTCTTTTTGAACGCTTATAACGCAGCCTTAATTCACCGCAACTATTTTCAAGTCGTATCGATACTTCCGTAATGAGGTCTTGAGCTTTGAAATATTAATTGCTTAATTAATACTTATTAAGGCGATGCACTACGTCGTGTAATATTTTAAATTGAGCCGCTATCAATAACAACCCTTACGTAGATAGCGATAAGGTTTAAATTCCCGCTTAACACCATCCGCCTGTTTTGATTTATGCAAGAAAAAAACATGGCCAAAAAGTGCCTTTTATTTTATTTTGTGGATGTTCACGCATAAATATTTAATTTTTTTTCGATCATTTTATAAATAACTTAATTTGCCACATTATACAATAAAATCATAACCGAAAATGGGTTCGTAAGTAAGAGATTTTGAACTTTAAAGCAGTTTTCATAGGCCTTAAACATTATTTTTTTCTGGGCTTATAAAAAGACTTATCTAAAAAATACTCGATTATTTCAAAGGCCAAGATGTATTCTACTCGCAGTATTTAATTAAAGCATCTGAAACATTTCTAGGCGACCAAATTTTCAAACCAAAAACACATGATTTTGCATTACTACGTATGGTATCGCCTTAATCACTTTACGCTGACCACCTGTTTCGATTTATGAAACAACAACAAAAAAACATCGACAAAAGCATGTTTTTATTTTTTACTAGCTTTTCACTTCCACACGTTGCTGTGGCTCAGTCTGTCTGTGCAGATAGAGAAACAATAGCGCGTGTTTCTTTTAAGTCTTTTAAGCCGTAGATGGCGGGTTTTAAAAAAATATGCTTTTACCTGTCACAGGTGATATCTATATAATACGGGTATATAAAGCACACGCGTATTCGAATGCAACGTTGTGTCAAAATTTCAAAGCAATCAGTGAAGAACTTTCGGAGATTTAAGATTTTGAACAAACGAACATTTACATTTTTATTTATATAGATTTTGTCAGACTAAAGCACCAACATTAATGCTGTCTTACGTAAAGTCACAAGGAGGAAATCCGTAATTGGTTTTATTTTAGCTATTTTACTTATGTACAATCTGTAAAAATGTAACTGTTGATTTCCCAAAAATGAATAAATAAAATAAAATTAAAATGTTTTCCGGTGATACTAAAAAAAAATTGTCACATTATAACAATAAAAGTAAAAAGGTTCGTAAGTAGAAGATTTTACACTAAAAAGTATTTAAAAGAAAAAACTTTTTCAGATGTGAGACAAAGCACAAATAACACACATTTTATGCATTGGTATTGACAAAAGTTACGTTAGCACAGATTGTTATTCATATACAAATGAGTAATTAAATCCAAAAATATAATTCGTTGCTGTTTTTCCGAAATCATTATTTTTTGCGTAAAATGTAATGTTATGTCATTCGCAGCGTTACCCCCCTTGATGTGCATCGGTTTATTTTAGCCTTTTTTAGATAATATCATCACGGCGTATTATATTGTCTAGCGGTAAATCATCTCCGACAATACACAGAATGCGCCAAATCGACTTTATTTCAAACAAAAACAGCGTATTCGCCAATTTCGTAGCAGCTTATCGATAACCGTACGATAAAAGACAATTTTATCTACTTATTTTTATTGATACTTTTTATTAACCCCTAGAACATTAACCGTTAATTACGCCGAAGCAATAATTAGAATCGTATTTTTTAATGCTTTGACAGATGTTTTATTACTTCTTGTAACCTCATTCGACAACTAACTAAAGATTGGTGTACTTTTTTCTTAGCGTTTTTCAAGCACGCGCGTCGTCGAATCGACGAAGGTTTGTAACAGCGTAACTTTATTGTTTTGCAATATTTAAAAAAAAAATTAAATGTCCAATTTATTTAATTTTAGGTCAACGCAATTGTCCTCCTATAACCTAACATCACCTACATAATTAATCTTACAGCGCCCTTGAGGTGATTTTGCACAAAAACGGCACTATACAAGTCATCCAATTATTATTATTATTTATTATTAATCTACTTGTGTGTCCCACAAAAAAAAATAATTTGCTCAATTTTTTTTCAAATTTCTTTGTAAACGCAACTTTCAGCATGAAACGTAATTTTCACATTAAGCTATGAATCTTTGGGTGAGCGGATAAATCATCACAATGATAATTCATCACATCTTTGTGTTATTTTGATATTCAATCGTAAAAGATCAATGGTTTCGTCAAAAATAAGGATTTTCTACAATTTTTGAGGTTTAACGACAATTATACTTCATTGTACCGGAGGTAAAGACGGAATTACAAGTTATATAAAATCTTGGAAAGTTATGAAACAAAAACTTTATTAACTGGGTTAAGTAGGTTAGGTTAGGTTAGGTTAAAAAAAATACATTTTTCATCGTTTCTATTGACTATATCACTTTTTAAAAGTGTGTTGAATTGTCACTGTGTTGAGTTATCATGGAACCGAATCTTTGAAATGTCATTTAAGTTTTACTGTGATAAAATACGCCATGTTACATACTTTGTAGTTAAAAAAATTTTGTTTGTGCAGTATGGAAATTTTTTATTTTTTATTTGGTGATTCACAAATAACGATTGATCTAAAAAAAAAGTATCAATATAATATACGTCTTGATGTTTTTACTGCTTTGATTAAGTCATTTTAATATTTATTGGGTTATCAATCCGTAAATATGTGTCAAGAAATGCAAGGCATATAAAATGAATTGCGATAAGAATTTTTTATCGCTTAAGAATATTGACAACCAGCAAATACATTATATTATCTTTGTTTGAACAATTAAATAGTATAAGCGTATGTCATTTAAAAATTTTACAAATGTTAAATATTTCCGGTGTGCCAATATCAATATAGCTATCCATTCATTGAATATACGACTACCCGTCTACTTACTCACTTGCCACATTGTGAATAACTTGTCTATTCTATTTGTGAATGCATTATCTAATGTCCATGAACCTGTACATTCACTTTTAATTCCCATTTTTCTTCATTAAATACCCGGCCTTTAGCAGAAAGGTCACTACAACTATTTTACAAATGTTCACGGGCCGCATAGAGTGAAAGTGCATTATTTGTTTTTGCAATCAGGTTATTCATATCTGTCTATATAAATAAAAATGTCAATGTTCGTTTGTTCAAAATCTTAAATCTCTGAAAGTATTTCATCGATTGCTTTGAAATTTTGACACAACGTTGCATTTGAATATGAGTGTTTTTTTGGATACCTATATTATATAGATGTCACCTGTGACAGGTAAAAACATACTTTTGTTGAAAAATAATGCCATCTGTTGGACAAACATGCTTTTTTTTAAAAAAAAAACATCACTCTCTGTTGGACGTAAAAGCAGCACGCGCTATTGTTTCTCTATCTGCACAGACAGACTGAGCCACAGCAACGTGTGGCTGGGTACAGCTAGTTTTTAAATAAATGTGTTTAAAAATGTAGGACATGGGGATATGGATTAACAAAAATCAATTACAAATTTCTCAGTCAAAAATTGTTCAAAACGAAACATATACCATCTTACTAATTAGATTCTTCCACGCTCGTTCAATATTGGTATTGTAAAGCCGGCCTCGAGCCTGGTTTAAGACCGTTTTAAGCAAACAAAAGCCATAGTAATAAGTCAAGTTTTTCACTGTTCAGACCTTACGCGCCACCGCAACACGCTTATTTACACCACGTTTTTTAGTAAGACTGCTAAATTTTTTTATAGCCATGAGTTGTGCTTTACTGAAATAAAAGCAGTATGTGACATTTTGTTTTGTTATAAATAATTATAGGAACAAAAGGAAAAGATTTTCCATGATTTTAGAGGCATCTTTGGGAATTATTTGTTGCAACATTTTTTTAAATAATCTTTAACCGATGTTCTCTGGAATTATTATGAAATGTTTAAATAAAACAATGATAAAAAGGTGTTTTGTTGAGTCGAAGTTTCACAATTTGTGTTTTCACATAACTTTGGACATAAACTAATTTACATATTCTTAATTTATTTTTTTCCCGTAGACTACCGCCATCATAAATGCGCCGAGGTCGCGTACGATGACGACCTCCCCTCCGCCTCCGTGGTGATAGTCTACTTTAACGAGCCGCTATCGGTGCTCCTGCGTACCGTATGGAGCGTGCTCAACACAGGCGGCCGCTACGTGGAGCAGATCGTGCTGGTCGATGACAACTCTTCAAATGCTGAGCTGAAGGGGAAGCTGAGCTATTATGTGAAGACGAGATTGCAGGGAAAAGGGGTGAACATTGTCAGCTTGCCGGAGAGGTGATACTTCTTTCCTTTATGGTATTTAATATGCAAAGTAACAGACGAGTCTTTGAATTTAATGTGGAAAGTGACAGGTAGATTTTTATTCAATTTTTTAATTTGTTGTGTAAAGTAACAAATGAGACTATGTATATTCCATATTTGAACTTAACTTGTAAAGTAATAGGTGAATCTTTATTCCATATTTAAACTTAACATGCAAAGTAACGGGGAGACAGTAGCAGGCAAGTATTTCTTCCATATTTGAATAATAATCTTCCATATTTCCCTCTTAATTTGAAAAGTAACAGGCAATTCTTTATTCCATATTTAATCTAAATCCAAGTAACAGATGAGTTTTTTTTTTACCTTTTTTGAACTTTGTTAAACATGGTTACGGGGAGTGTGTATTCCATATTTGAATTTAACTCGTTTAATACCATATGATAGGCACTGAACGATTTAATGTGCAAAGTAACAGGTGAATTTTTATTACATATTTAAATTTAACATACTAAGTAACTGGTAAGTCTTATCCGTATTATTTGAATCTTTTATTTGAGTCGTTATTCCAAATTTGAACTTAGTATGAAAAGTAACATACTAGTCTTTATTCCATATTTAAATTTAGCATGGCAATTAACAAGGACTTTTTACCCCTAGGTCTGGTTTGATTCGTGCTCGTCTGGCAGGCGCGCGTGCGGCACGTGGTGACGTACTGGTGTTCTTGGACGCCCACTGTGAGTGCGTTGAGGACTGGCTGCGCCCGCTGTTGCAGCGCATCAAGGACGAGCGCAGGACAGCTGTTGTGCCTATCATCGACGTCATTGACGCCAAGACCTTCTACTACAGCACGGCTGGACTTAGCTTCCAGGTACGTTTATTTATACCATCGATAATAGAAACAAAGAGAGATATGACCGGCGCGGCAAAAGTGAATTTTCCGCAGTGAATTGTGTACGGTAAACTTTCCGCAGCGCATTGAGTGTGGTGAATTTTATATTATATCACACCAATGAATCTAATTGTATCATTCATTGAATGCATCACCAATTTACCTGGATTAAGTCTAGTGTAACGTTTCGTCCGCTTTTCATGAACAAAATAATATAATTCTTAGTTTTCAAAATATGCAATAATATTTTAATTTTATTTATTTATCATTTTCATGTATATCTTTTACTTGTAACTCCAGGTATTGCAGCCTGAGTTGACATAAACACCGTATTCACACATATGCGTAGCTTGCATACAACTTGTTTGAAACTAGTTAGACTTACTTATACATTTAACATTTTTAACAAACAACCTCAACCTCATAATAAACATTCCTCATCTCTATCTCTTTCCCCTCCCCACTCCTCTCAACCTCAAACATTCATGTAATTTATATTTATTTTTAACCCTTCAGGCTATTTCGTTCGCTTTTGGGAACAGCTCATGTGTTGCGTCTTACTTTAGGCACACGGGCACCGGACACACTTCTATCGGTGTAACTCTTACTATCATGGTGAGAAATATGATTTAAACAGTGTTAGAAAGAGAAAACACCACGCTTTATATTCAGATCTAGAAGTTAACCACAAAAAAATTTAAATGTACACCTCTATGAAACCAAAGATTGCGACCGCAATTTGAGAAAAAATTAATGAATTTATTTTTCTGAAATGACAATATAGTGAGGTGACAGTAATGTTTATAATACATTTGTTTAATAAATTGTGTGTTTTTGTTGTTGTTGTCAGTAATTTTAGTTCAGATTGATAATTTCGGAATGAAAATCTCATTTATAAATATTGTGCGAACACTACTCACTTAATAAAATTAAACATTTACATATTTAAATTAACAAAGTTTTGAAAATTAAATTAATTTATGTTTATAAATTAACATTAAAAATACCGAATCCGGAACGAAATCATTTAATTTTGCATGTCATTAATATTCGGTCACTTTTAAATGCATAATTTATAATTAGAACTGAAGAGTTACACCGATAGTAGTGTGTCCGGTGCCCGTGTGCCCAAAGTAAGATCGATTTTATCTTACTTCTGATGAAATTGATCAATCGTGTTTAAATATCAAGAAACAGATGATCAATTTTACTGGTCTGTCTGAGGCTTAGCAGTCAGAAGGTCTGAAGGGCAACATCGGTTTTCTTTTAAATTGGTTTAGATCACACTTCTAGGGATTTAGTGTTCAGTGTCAAAAACACTAGATTTTGGTTAACTTTTTTCGATTTTTACAATTTATTACCAAAGAGCCTTATTTTTAGATACATCTTCTGACCTTGTTACATGTCCTGGTAAATGACCGGTTAGGGGCAGAAGAAGTCGGGGACGCCCGGGGAAGACATGGCACTATCAAGTGAACCAGATACTCGAGTCGGGCCATGTCAAGAGTCAGAATAATAGAAGAATATGTATGAGACGATTTATGAATGTGAGTGAGACAAGGGTGTATGCCAAGACCGAGTTGTTTGGCAGTTTGTCCTCTCTGCCTATCCCTTTGAGAAACGGCGTGATGTTTAGTTAGTAGCTGAGTTGTCCAAAGTGTCGGGTTCCTACCAAATATTCTCAGGTTTTTCGTAACCCGAGAAAATTTTCTTTCTTTAAAAAATTAAAATTGCCTAATTATACTAAATTTTTACCCTTGATTTCGTCGTTAAATATATTTAACAAAAATTGAAAATGGTCCAAAAAGACACTGGCTGGCAATATTCAGCGAATTTCATTTACACAGCTGTTGAAAACACAAATAAAGCCACTGTTTGCGTCGATCTATATTTATATAATACAGTTGACCTTGTGCAACCTAGGCAATAAATCATGCATTCAATTGTCACACTTTGTCTGCTTTGACGTAAATTTTTTTGTCAAATACACAATCATTATTTTGCGAATAAAAAAATTTACGTGAATCAATAAAATTATTGGGTAATTGGAGTGTAATGCCCAAATAAATTACGGAATTTACTCAGTGATCTGATAAGTAATTTTTATTTAAAACATTAATTTGAAGCAGTTATGTAGATAATAATAATAATTATTATTAATTATTCACTTCTGACTTCAAAAACGTAAATACCCCTAGAACTCTTTACTGCTCCTTGGTTCGCCCCCATCTTGAATATGCTTGTGTTATTTGGTCTCCTTTTTATGCTGTCCACATTCGACACATTGAATCTGTTCAACATCGGTTCTTAAGAGGGATTGCTAGGAGGCTATGTTTAGAAAAAGGCAAATACTCATATGATGAAATTGAACTAACTCTAAACCTCTCTCCTTTGGAAGTCCGTCGGGAAAGAAATGACCTCATTTGCTTCTTCAAAATTATAAATGTTATTATTGATTCACCTACTCTACTGCAACTCATTCCCTTCAATATCCCCTCGCAAAGACTCAGAAATAATGAACTGCTCTTCCTCAACCATCATTTGATAAATTATGGATATTATTCACCATTTTCCAGAATGTGTAGACTGTGTGATGTGTCAACTCAAGTCAAAACCTTAACTTTTTTGGGATAAGTCTGAATGATTTTTGCCAGTCGCTAAACAAGTGACGGAATATTATAAGTGTCCTGTGGTCCTGACCCACGGTGTATTCTTGACTTGATTCGAATTGTCACTTTATTTTCTTATATTATATCTACCATATGTCTTTGCTTTCATGTACCTTTGTCTACTCCTGTATTTTTCGTTTTACTTTATTCGTGTTATTATTTTGTAATTTGGACGATGTCCGTTAATAATTAAATAAATAAATAATTTATTTTTTTAATATAAGACAAATAAACTAACAATATTTGAATTCCTTCCAATATCATCATTATGAGTAGAAAATGTTTCTTGTGTAATGATGGAAGACTTGACAAATTATTATAAGCAATAATTAGTCACTTGAAATATCCATACAAATTGAAAATATCTCCCGAGTAAAAATAAATGCCGTATTATTACTCGAGAGATATAGGTATAGATATTTTCAATTTGTATGAATATTTCAAGCGACTAATTATTGCTTATAATAATTTTTTATCCTTTGTGCTATGCATAAAAAACCTTGTCTAATAAACATTAGTTTATCATTAAAAAAAAATGGATGACTTAGCTAGCAGAAGATTGCATCCATAATGTCTGTGTGGGGACCTATGGCCTTGGACCGGTACACTGCTAACGTGGATAGTATGTAAATTCGTGGAATTTTGTTACCCGCTTAGCAACCTTAGGTTAAATGAAATTAGTTATGTATGTATTTAGTATACATTTACATAAAATTACATATTGATAGGTGGGTAAAATCCCAGCACTGCATAGAATGGGAGAGAGCACCTGGAATGAGACAATCCAAAGTACTCATAAAAGGACCTGACCCTAGACGAACCAAGAAACTACTCAATATGGACAGAAACTCGCTGAGGGAACTTGTAGGACTACTAACGGGACACTGCCATCTCAGGAGACACATGCAGATATTGGGAGTGGAAAACACAAATAAATGCAGGAAATGTGAAGAGGATGAAGAGACTCCAATTCACTTATGGTGCCAATGTCCTGCCCTGGTGGGAACTAGGCTCAAATACCTGGGGAGACATACAGTAGAACCAGAAGACATAGCTACATACCTAATAACAACCCTGCTGAACTTTATTAAAGAGACTGGGTTGTTTTTAAAGGATTATGGTAAAATGGGAGATAGCACAATGGGCCTATGGCCTAAGTGCTCACGGGAACTACGAGTAAACCGTCTCCGCCCTTTAAAAAAAATAAAATAGTATACACTTTTATCACATTCGTAATACCAAGTTTAACCTTTGGAACACCGAGCTCCTGCGACCTAATGCCTCTTTTGTGTGCTGACGCTAAATCTTCGCGTGACTCGCCGTGAGCTTGAGCGTGTGAAATTTTTTTTTTTTCTTTCGTCGTATAAAAAAATACTAAGTTTTATCATATTTTCCATAAATTAGAGTTTTTCACAATAAAAATTAAACAAACTAAACAAATTGCACGTTAGGTGGCGCGTTGAAGACTGACGCAGCATTAACTTTGTTATTATTTCTAAATGGCTGTTCTCTACGAAATTAAAAATACCCCATTATAGTTATATATTTTTGGAGTATTATGCCACGCTGCGCTATCTCCTTATTTAGCCAACTTTTCGGACAGCATTACAGTGTCCATCGTCAGAGCAGATGTGTAAAAGATGCCTGATGTTGGACACTGTAATGCTGTTCGAAAAGTTGACTAAAGAATGAGGTAGTGCAACACGGCATAATACCTCAAAAATAAATCATTATAATACTTTTCACCTTGAAAATCTCAAATCATATTGTATCCAACTGTTTATTTTGTTGGCAACCGAATAAGATTTATTTTAGTAAACTACCAACATTTTTTACGATACAAAATCCCTTGAAAAGAAAGTAAGTTTTAAATAGCACGCAATAGTCAAGGCGGCATTCAACGGGTACGAATTTTTCGTGGTCGACAGGCAATTCTGACACTCAAAGAGTTATTGGAAAAATACATTTTTCTTAGAATTTTATTGGAAAACCAACAGTTATAATATTTATTATGTATGGTAAAATGTTTATAATTATCAACCAATAATAGGTTTTCACTGATGTATGTACCTATTGATAAAGTTTGCTAAACTGATAATAAAAATATTTATGTAAAAATACCTATATGGCAGTGGAGGTCCGTAACTTGTCAGTGAGCTAGAGTGGTAAGATTGAAAAATACAACATTGATGATGTTTTTTTTTTATATTTCAGTTTGAGGAATCGCAGAATCCTCAAACTGAAAAATCTTCATACAAAAAATTGAAATTTGGATGAATATAAAAATAAACAACATCAATAATGTCTTGTTTTTCAATCTTACCTCTCTAGCTCACTGAAAAGTCACGGACCGCCACTGCTGGTATGGTTATAAAATTTGTGCAAGGTATCAAGTATTCTATGAAATGCAGGTGACTTAACGTAATAAAAAATGTTACTTTACATGATAAAACATTATGATAGGGTTTGATAAAAAATATTACAGGTTACACTGAAGTCCTCTATGGAGATATGCTGCAAAATCTGATTTCGTAATTAATTTTAGATGCCTAAGATTAATTGGTGGTTTCTTAAATAGCTTACATAATATATTTTTGGAAATTTTTCTGTTATTGAGTAAATTTTGACCAATATAGAAAAAAAATCACGTTTAACATTTCTGTTATAGAATCTGATAGTTCCTTTCCATGACAGTAAATTATTTAATTAGTTTTTTAAAAAAAATTTACATTACTATTGTACTTTTTTTTAATAATTGAACCGCCTCAGCAACAATCTTTTTTGAAATTTTTTACCTAAGAATCCACTTGATAACCCTCCATTAGTATTCTGGGTAATGAGGAGAACATGTTATGGTAGTTAGTCCCAGAATTTCTGCACTGAAAAAAAATCCTGACTTCTAGTAATCAGGTATTGGTGGAAATTTAATAAAAAAAGTATCAGAATAGAAAGCATAAAAGAGGTTAAAAATGTGTACAAACATTGGCGACAATGCCCACTAACACAATGCCCACTAACACAAACACACTAAAATAGTCTATTGGATGGGAGCTCGTCGTTCCAAAGGTTAAATTAATTTGAACGATTGCAACTCCCTTTTTCTTTTTTACTATGCATTATTTGTCAGACTGCTGTGAATATGTTTGTATATATTCAATGAATAATATGATGTGTTTGTTGTTTCAGGTAGGTGGTTTCACCTTCTCCGGCCATTTCACCTGGATCGACATTCAGCAGGTCGATCTCGCCCGGAGGGAAAGTGAAATCTCTGCTACAAGGTAATATTTATGTGCTATTGGTACCTCAGTCAGAGTTCACACAAACATAATACTCGCAGACAGTGGCGGCTCTTGACTTTTGGGTGTACTAGAGTACTAATATTATTAAAAATGCCATTTTTGATGTTGTTGTAGCTGAAAACGGTTTTTAATTTTTTTTCGAAAATATAAGTTTGGCCGTGAAAAAATTATTTTCACCTACAACAATCAATAATGCCAATTTTTGTAATATTAACACTCTAGTACACCCAAAAGTCACGAGTCGCCACTGCTTACAGATGCATTGCTTGCGTACATCATGTTTCAAAATTGTTATTCGACTTCAGAAAAAGAATTTTCAGTGACATTGTTCATTCTTCTTTCATTCTTTGATCAAATAAAATGTACACACTGTAAAAAATTTTCGAGTGTATAAATTCAATACAACCACAGACATATGAAAATTAATAGACTAGAACTTAAAGGTGAGGGGTAAAATCAACAGTTGGGGAACGCAGAGGGGAAAGCTGACTGTGATTCGTCAATAAATCAGTATTTAGGCATCTCGCATTATAATATCACCATTTAGTTCTTAAAAGTAAAATCTGCTTTTGAATGAATAGACATTTTTACATGGGAGCGCAAATTACTCGCCACGTTATGAACAAATTTGCGAAGTCCAAATTCGGCAAAGTAAATTTCTTCTATTTTCAGAGTCGAATATTTTGTTGACGTATTTAGTTAAGACACTTTTATAAATGTTTCATAATTTACTTCCCAGTAAACAACGATGAGCACACTTGAGAATCGCTACATTCGACCAATGTTGGAGGGTTGTCACAACCGCTCTGTTCCTATTAATAATAAAATAATGAAATCTTTAAGAAAATATATAACATTTCACTTTTAAGAAGATAATAGAAAAGTAAAACAAATGAAATTATATACACACAGCTTTTACCAGCGATTCCTAAGAGTATTTGGAGTAAAAATTTGGACATCATTTTGCCGTCCGATGACACTTTTTCAATTAAAAACAAAAAAAAATGATTTTCTATCACACATCGCCACTCGGTATAACCTAGCGCATTACGTGATATGCTCTCCTTCTCGTTCCAGCAGTACCGTACATACGAAACAAGCGCGTACCTAACACGTGGTCCGTTGCGACGTGTGATTGTATGATCCAAAGATAATATATGATCGGTGGCGACGTGCGATAGAAAAATATAATATTTTTAATTTTAATAAATAAAAAATATCATCGGACAGCAAAATGACACATACATTTTTCATTCCAAACATGCTCACTGTATCTACATTTTACTTCCAAACATACCAATTTATCACAATTAAATAAAAGTGTTGTTTATGAGTTGTGTAAAATTCAAAACTCGTTTAGTAATAACGCCATTAAAGTGGAATAAATTTAAAAATGATTGGTTTATTATCCTTTATTAATACGACGGAGTTCCAGCAAGATATAACAGATGAAAAAATACGATTATGTATTTTATCAAAGCGCAAAAGGCGAAGGCACATCCCTGATTCTTATGCAAACGGCTTTGTGTTTTGCGTCCAGATGTATCAAGATGTGATAGTATATGTTTCTACAACTGATCCATATTATACGATGTGAATAACCTTACAATAACGTAAAATAATGCTTACATATGGAATGTAATACGACAATTGGGTTATTCTCTTTTTCACATCTATTTTTACAAGTTTTCATAGCACAAGCCACCATTTTGCCGTGTTATTTCGTAAAATGCCTCGACCATAGCTCTACGCTAGTTCGCACAAGAATGATGACGTCACATTTTATAGATTCACGGGAGGCCATACGCGAGCCCAGCCGGCTCCAATGGAACCGGTATGGGGAGTGGGGAATAATACGCTTTTAATCACTTAGGGCAGGTCTACTAATATTCATATGTCTATGAATACAACCCAAATTTGGGATGTGTGTATTAGTGTGTATGTATGCACTTTCCACAGTGATGAACTTGTGAAACGTCACTGAGAAACAGTTTTCAGTCTTGTTTACGCCTGCCTATTGTTTTACTAATATTATGGTCTCCTGCGGGTTGGTTGGTTGTTTGGTTGCAGGTCCCCCACCATGGCCGGAGGACTGTTTGCCATGGACCGCAAGTACTTCTGGGAGGTGGGCTCCTACGATGAACTCATGGACGGCTGGGGAGGAGAGAATCTGGAGATGAGCTTCCGCATCTGGCAGTGTGAGTACCTCTTCTTCTTATTTACTCTTTATCTACCCCTAACTTGATGGCCTCTGTGGTTATTTGGTTGAGATCCTCGTACTTGAATCCCTATTTAATCGATTTGAACAATTGCAAAATGTGTGTTATTTTACAATTCATACAAAATAATAATAATAACATGGCATTTATATATCGCAGTTTAGTGTCATTTCACTTCAAGTGCGTTTTACTATAACAAACTTAAGAACGGTAATTTAATATTAGTGGTCATGTTCTTAAAATTATTCCTACAGTGTGCCTTACCCAATACAGATCTAATATTATAACACTTAACCTCTCAGAAAAGGACTTTTATTTACTTTGTGTTCCTTTGCGAACTGTCAAAACGCGAAATTTTTTGTGTTATTCACGAGTTTTGTTAAAAGCTTCATAACTTACGTTTTGGGAAACGTAGCCTCATTCTAAAAAATGTTTTGGAAAGATTATGAAATTCACTATCGTATTGTTTTGTTACACGTAAATATTTGCGTGTCTAAATATACTTTTTCTGAAAACGTCAAAAATATGTAAAAATCGCTGACCATTATTTCAAAGCTGTGAAAAATGTACTTTTTTCTGAGTATCATAAAGAAATAACACTTTATATATTGAAGAAATATAATTAAAAACTATTAGTCACCTCAAAATATTAACCGTCCAAACTAAAATATTTTTAATAAATTATTTAAAAACGCAATAAATTATGAACGAACAAGATGACAGATTCAATCGACTCAGATAATGCACCTCTAAATTCCATAGATATTCTTGAATGCAGACGCGTAGCGTTATTCATTATCGATACTCTGTTTTTTAAATCATGGCAATCCGTATACTAGTGATGGAAATAAATCGATTTTTGTAAAATCTCGCGCGTTTACGTGAAAAGACGTACTAATGTCTTGACCGCTATTATCATATTTACGTCTTTTGACGTTCTAATGTTCCGAGTGGTTAAGGCGTATTAACCAGCGGCTGAGAATTCGAATTTGGTCTAAAGACGGTCTTGCGATCGGACGTTTTTTTAGAACGAGACAGAAATACCATATTCATTCCACTGCCAGCCGTACACTCCGCACGGCGGTCGAAACCTACAGCATGGTTCCGATGAAATAACAATTATTGTGTTTGAATTTTCGGTTGTAGCTTTCTTCCTAATAAGTAGTTACATACATATTTGTAAATTATACGTCGGAGTGCGTAAACATAAATACATACAAATGCAGTGCGTTGACATAGTAGGTACAAAATAGGTAGGTATTTGAATAAACTTTTTTTTTTAATTTTTCAAATATTTTTATTCACTTGTTTTTTTTTAAATTTTTTATTACATAGGTTTTACAAAAGTGATTAACATTAAGTTTGATTGTAAAAAAAGTCTCGTTTTACATATTTATCCGTTTGTACGATAGGTATTACCTGTAAGTTTTATTTCTAATACTTAAAGTAAGTATGTCAAAATAACCTCGTTTTTTTTCTCCTAAAACAAGAAGCTCAATTCACAATATGGCATTATGAAACTGACAAAAAGTAACACTAAAAATATTAAAATGTTGAATTATACCAATTTAATAGGGAATTGGACAATAGAATAGAAATTTTTAACAAAAACATGATTTGAATCGCACATCACGAATCAAAATCGTTATTTTGATGGGAATCATATACGCATAGACTAAAATGTCGCGTTTCTGCAATAAAACAAATTTAAAATTGAGCATCCGAATATCTGACCATGAGTGGCTATATTTTTGAGCTGTTCAAAGAAAAAGGCCATATCAACGATTCGACGTCCACTCATTGAAAAGTTTGGTTTTTTTTCTTCTTCATTTTGCTTTTCTTGTTGCTGTCTTGTGTCAGATTCAGGCAGGTAATGTTCATCAACTGATACAGCTCCACTAATTTATGAAATAAGTAAACAACAACATAAGTAAACAATCAGGCAATAAGCTCGTCCATAAACACGCAATGTAAGCGATCGAATGTTCCCACGCGCAACTTGCACATTTGTCTCCAACACGTGCGCAACACATGTAAATTCAGAATCAAATTCATTTTGATGACGACCTACACAGATTATTGATTCTAAATTTATATTTTAGTAAAAATAAAAGCAAGTAAGTTAAAAAGAGAAGACGACATTGGATTCATTAAATAAATAAACAAAGATAAATATTTGGAGAGTTCTTTGTGCGTTGGAAGGCGAATGGCCATCCTTTCCAGCTTTCCAGAGTTATCTAGTTATCTTTACAGTTTTTTATCTGGTGAGCACAGATGCCGATCGTATGATCAAAACGAGATCTCATCAAAAAATAAGGTGAGAATTTTATTACAAACAACAATAAGAGAACAGAATTTTATTACAAATAAGTTTACATGGAAATGGAATTAATCTCCTTCGAAGTACTGTGTTTGACTAGAGATATACTTATCCCAACGTTGAATCCATGACTGGAAACATTTTACCACGAGTTACCCGACACCGTGTGTACAAGGTACTGTTGCTACGTGTTGCGTGTGTAGTAAATCGCGGTAATTACAGTTGAATCGGTCATCGTAATATACCATGCATTTCCCGACACCATGTATACAAGGGTATGGTTTTGTGCGTGTAACTCGCGTAATGCCGGGAATTATTGATATTTTATAATTACTGCGATATTCACGGTTTCAGTCACCGTAATTTCACCACGAGTTTCCCGACACCGTGTACACGTGGTAATGTTGCATGCGCGTAAATCGCGCAACACCGGGTAGTAAGTGCTTGTTTATAATTACCGCGGTAATTAGAGTTGAATCGGTCACAGTAATATACTACGCGTTTCCCGACACCATGTATACAAGGGTATGGTTTTGTGCGTGTAACTCGCGTAACGCCGGGACTAATTGCTAGTTTATAAATACCCCGATATTGACGGTTTCGGTCACCATAATATCCATGATTCACAATATATTGTAGGTATTACCTATTTACATAATAAAATAATAATAATATTAATGTTAATTACACATACCGACGGAATTTTTGAGACACTATTTGCTTCAGAATCACAATCATTCGTTGGTAGTTGGTTATTTTCCCTGAAAATTAAACAACACAAAATTATCGCTAAATGTTATAAAAAATATATGCGTATTCTGACTGATTCGTTTCAACGACCCTGTAGCATATAGAGTACATACAATGTACAAGGATAATTAAATATGAATAACCCTTTTTTTCTGCAAATATTTCTCCCATGTACGTTTTTGATGACGAAATTTTTGTTTTCTTATAAAACTTTTGTCCGATAGTATTTTTCTCCCCATTTTTAAACGAGGAATTTCTTTAAAATGTTATCAAGTAGACTGGCGTGGAATAGACGTCTGCTCGCCGCCCTGTCGCAGCGGGGAATGATAAAATTTCGACTTGAGCCGGGGTAATCACAAACAACGAACAAACAACAAACGCGAATCGAAATTAATTACTATTATATACTTTAAGAATTTATTTCTTGGTCATAAATTATTTTTAATGTTTCAATAATATCATAGTAAATTATTTTTGTAAAAAAATCTCAACTTTACCAATTTGTAAGGTCATAAATAAATAGTCAAATTGAGGGATTTTCGTCACAAAACGCGTCCTCGGATTTATTTATTAGTAATTTTATTTGAAATAAAAACAAAATTCCTATACATACATATGATAGATAATTTATTGATTGTTTATACTGTATTATTATATGATTTGAAATATTTGTTGTATAATACAACTTCGCATTTGAAAATGCAACAAATCTGCGCATCGTCCAACGGTAACACTTTATTATGGTATGAAAATAATATTATTTTTCAAAATTTAACATCTTACTTTACTAGATAAAATAACGATCTTTCGAAATCAATTTGTGTTTTTCTCTAGAAAAGTGTCCATACGTCTAAAACTGGCCTCAAAAATGCCAAATTTCAGGTCAAGTCTACCTATTTCGCCTTAATATACTGTTTATACAAAGTGATGACAAAACTAAGAATAACAATAACAGCAGGACATGACAAAACAAGAACATTAAAACTTCTGAGCAGAAATTTAAAAAGGTACAATAAGGAGGCAACCGAAACCAAACAATTACCGGAAGTTTTAGAATTTGGCTTATTATAAAATATTGAAAAGAAGTTAAGATTTATGAATGGTAAAATTTTTTAAATAATTTTGTTTTTAAAGCCCCGTTTAAATTCAGCCAAATTCTGGAGATTAGTAAGAGCTGAGGGAAGTCTATTCCAGATGAGCGGGCCTGCTACACGAAAAGAGAGATCATAGTAAACGGCTCGATTTGGCCTAGAAAGTTCGATTAGACGATTATTAACATCTCTATCTGCTGACCTTAGAGTAAGCTGTCTATTGCTTTAAGTTTTGTCAGACACATAGTTCCGATATATAGGCTGGTGCCATTTCTTACATTGCTTTGAAGGTCATTATGTATAATAATGTATTGTATATTTGCAGCACGTTCCAGAGTGATACGTTAATACCACTTAGTATCGCCCTAGAAAAAGATCACCATTCGGAATCATTAATTGACATGGCTTTTTCCGTGCTAACCACAATCTTCTTCTTCCCTTACCACTTCCACTCTTTCCAGCTTCACTTCATACCTGAATTTGGGATACTATAGTCCCCCTGGCTCCGGTCAGTTTGAACTCGTGTGCGGTATTTACATAACTATTTGTGTTTATTTTAGGTGGCGGTGCTCTGGAGACTATCCCGTGTTCCCGCGTGGGCCACGTCTTCCGGGAATTCCACCCATACAGCTTCCCCAATGACCAGGACACTCACGGTAACTAACACTTTTACAAATTACTCATTTAAAATAATATATTTGTAGTATAGTATATTTTTTCGGCACGTTCCAGAGTGGAAGATACTTTCAGTATCGCCCTGATCTAAGACCACCAGTCTCACTGGCTCCAGACGGTTGGGAGCAGTTGAGACTCTTGTGCAGTATTCACATAAAAAAATAATAAACCTTTGGAATAAAAAGTTTCTATCTGATGTGGCATTGTTGGTTCTATGACAAAACAGAACATTCAAGATAAAGTTAATGAATTTCTTTTTTTTTAAATTTATTTATTTATTGATTTATTAACGGCTATTTATTTATTTTATTTACAGAGGAATAGTAAAAATTATACAATATATATTTATCAGTAACAATCTTTTGTATTTGTTAAGTGATAAATTAAAGTTGTCCACTGACTCTGGTATAATTATTTCCTCCATAAGTATTCTGAGCATTGAGGAATACATATGGTAGTTAGTCCCAGAATTTCTGCACTGAAATAAATCCCAACTTCTAGTAAATACCTAGCCTAATCTATTCCTTTATCATGTTCTGTTTTATCCGGTTACCGTCAATGCTTTCTGATAATGAACATTAAATTGACTATCTCTTGAGCCCATTATTGCATGACATTGCCGTGTCAGGTGAAACTTTGTTAAGCCAAGGGGCCGATATATTTATGGCTGGGATTAAAAACAAACCCAGATTTATTTTGTAACATTCTTTATCTTGTCAGTTAATTACAATTTGACTAAAAGCTTTAACGAGCTGACAATCTGCGTTTGAATAGAATCATTCAAATGTAAATCAATTTGATGTTCATCAAATTTCTAATTATTTTAAAAACAAAACACTTGGTTTGTTTCAGGAATCAACACAGCGCGTTTGGCTCACGTTTGGATGGACGACTACGCAAAGTATTTCTTCCAGGAGAGACAAGATTTAGCGGTAATTTAATATTACTGTATCTTATAGTATTTCATGTTGTTGTCGAATGAATAACTCATTCTTCAAGTTTTTTTTTTTATTGAGCGGAGACGGTTTACATATAGTTCTTGTGAGCACTTAGGCCATAGGCCCATTGTGCTATCTCCCATTTTACCTCATTCCTTTAACAGTAGCCCGGTCCCTTTAATAAAGTTCACCCGGGTCGTCATTGGATATGTGGCTATGTCTTCTGGTTCCACAATGTGTGTTCTTAGGTCTCATCTCTCCTCTCCAATCCCCCTTGGTTCCCTAAAGGGCCCACAAGGGAAGAGAGCCTCATCTCTCCTCTCCAATCCCCTTTGGTTTCGTGAAGGCCTCACAAGGGAAGAGTTCATGGAAGTGGCCTCATCTCTCCTCTCGTCCTTGGTTCCGTGAAGGCCCCACAAGGGAAGAGTTCACAGAGGTGGCCTCATCTCTCCTCTCCACTTCTCCTTGGTTCCCTAAAGGTCCCACGAGGGAAGAGGAACTCATCTCTCTTTTGCACTCCTCCTTGGTTCCCCGAAGGCCCCATGGGGGAAGAGTCCACTCCCCGTTTGGTTCCCTGAAGGCCCCACGACGAATGAGTCCACTCCCCCTCGGTTCCCTGAGGGCCACACGAGAAAAAAGAGGGCCTAATCTCTCCTCTCCACTCCTCTGTGTTTCCCCAAAGGCCCCAAGATGAAAGAGGGTTACATCTCTCCTCTCCACTCCTCTGTGGTTCCCTGTAGGCCCCGCAACGGAGTAGTCTACTCTTCCTTGGTTCCCTGAAGGCCCCACGAGGGAAAAGGGCCTCGTCACTCTCCACTCCTCCTTGGTTCCCTGAAGGTTCCACGATGGAAGAGGACTTCGTCTCTCCTCTCCACTCCTCCTTGGTTCCCTAAAGGCCCCAGGATGGAAGAGGGTTTCGCCTCTCCTCTCCACTCCTCCTTGTTTCCCTGAAGGCCCCATAGCGGAAAAGTCCACTCCCCCTTGGTTCCATGAAGGCCCCACGAGGGAAGAGGGTCTCGTTGCTCCTCCCCACTCCTCCTTGGTTCCCTGAAGGTCCCACGAGGGAAAAAGCCTTGGTCTCTCCTCTCCACTCCTCCTTGGTTTCCTAAAGGCCCCACGATGGAAGACCACTTCGTCTCTCCTCTCCCCCTTGGATAACTTCCCTGAAGGCCCCGCGAGGGAAGAGGATCTTGTCTCCACTCCTTCTCGGTTCCCCGAAGGCCCCACGAGGGAAGAGGGAGTTTTCGAATTTTCCAATTTTAGTCCCACGGGTATCTAGGGAAATAGAAGGTAAACTCCAGCAGAGCCCCGAGTGCTGGGATAAGGTCTAAATACTCGGAGATGGGACATGTATCTTGGTCCTGAGACTAAGACTGCTCCCCAGTGTCATTCAACCTGAGCACGGTAGCTCACACCTTGGCGTGGGATGGCTATTGCCGGTTGGGTTTCCACTCCCTGAGCGATGAGATTGCTCGAAGTTTCGTTCAATAAGCTATCAAATGTCTGCCTGCAGCGTATGTTAACACGTTGAGATGAGAACTCAAACCTGGGGAAATGCGTATTCGCTGACACAGTACAATACAGGAGAAGTGGATGCGTTAGACTAACCCTACCAAGTATCGCAGGGCTCTGGAACTTTGGTAGGGTGGAACAAGCAGGGTAGGACCGCGAGAACTGTAGGAGCCTGGTTAAACAGGGCTATTGGAGGGAGGGTTTCAGTCCTCAGCAATGACAGAATGAGAAGCACCACTATGGATATGTAATAAATGTTTTTTTTTTGTATTTGCAGGAAGTGGTAAGTGCGGAGGACGTGGGCCACCGCAAGATCCTAAGGGAGAAGCTGAACTGTAAGCCGTTTAAGTGGTACCTGCAGAATGTGTATCCTGAGAAATTTGTGCCCGGAGAGAATGTGGTCGGCCATGGGAGGTTAGTTACCTGCTTCTAACTCTCGGGGTGTCTTCTCCTGGTGATCACCATTCAGTCTTCTGTAGTTCATGCGGAGAGCATCAGGGCAGAAGGATAATTTCAGTATCGCCCTCATGATAGACCACCACTCAGATTTGATTTGTTATTTGATGTGACCATGATTTTTGCTAACTGGGAGATTGCTTTAACCCCCGAGCTATTGCAGCAACCTTCACACCTACCATGCTATTTGCAATCTTAGAAATGAGGATTCATTTGTTTTGATATCATCATTAACTGAAGTTACCCTAATTTCTTTAAACTTGATATGAAAATTATTGGATTTAATATTGAATCAATCGTCAGGTTCATGAATCCAGCCAAGAAGCTCTGCATCGACACGTTGGGCGCCGGCAATGACGATTCCTTCCCGGGCCTCGGGGTCTACCAGTGCCACGACATACTTTACCCCTCGCAGCACCTCAGTCTCTCTGTGGACGGGGAACTCAGAACGGAGGAGAGGTGTGCCATGATACAATACAAACGGTAAGCAACTTTCAATATTGAATCATTCACAAAATTCACAAATCTATCCAAGAAACTCTGCATCATCTACCATCCCAGTCGCTTTGTAAACGGAGAACTCTCTCGGAGGAGACGTATGAGAGTCACTTTCAATATCGAATCAATTATCAAGTTCACGAATCCATCCCAGAAGTTCTGGATCGTCTACCAGTTCCACAAATTGCTCTACCCATATCAGCACCCCAGTCTATCTGTAGACGGATCTCAGGACCAAGAAATGAGTCCCTGTATTGTGATGAACTAATACATTGAGTAAACGAGTAATTGGTTGTAATGAGTATCAATGTTGCAATGAACTATCAAATTGTAAACAGTCTATGTGTTGCAATGAACTGGTAAATTGTAATCAGTCTCTGTTACAATGAACTGATAAATTGTAATCAGTCTCTATGTTGCAATGAACTGGTAAATTGTAATCAGTCTCTATGTTGCAATGAACTGGTAAATTGTAATCCTTATGTATTTTATAATGAGTTTCTTTGTTGTAATGCCTTTTTGTAGTTGTGATAATAATATTTAATATCCCATTTTTCTTCCAGGGATGACGACGCCAGCCATGAAGTTGTGATGGACGATTGCCACAAGCAGAGGAAGGATCAGGTGAACATTTCACTATTATTATTATTTATTTAGACATACACAGTTCGTTATACAAATGACAAGTTGTCCTTTTTACTATTTTGTGACATGCCTCAAAAGATAGTCGCTGTGATGTTAAAAATGTCAGCGGTCATTGGTTAGCGCGTTCTGATAAGCAGAAGTTCTCGCTTTTGGGGCATAAACAGTATGTGAGTTCTCCCACGAGTATACTTAGTAGGAATGTACAAGTTAACCTCTTTCAACTTGTGTTTTCAAAAGTTTTCCCAACAATGTTTTTCGGCCTAGATTCTCTCCTTTTATAATTGTAATTTCCCCAGGAATGGAGCCTGCTAAAGACTAACCAGATCCGGCACGAGGAGACGAAGCTGTGTCTGGACACGCGCGGCCGGAGCAGCGGCGACCAGCTGGTGGCGGCCGCATGCGACCCCGACTCCAAGGGCCAGAAGTGGCGCATGGAGTTCAACCAGCGCAATAAGATGGGGCAGCTGGAGACCAATTTTGATGGTCAGTATACCAGTTATTTTAATTTCACCATTTGTCTCAACTGCCTGGAGTCAGTAGCTTAACTAATTGACGTATGCTGTGTAGTATTGTATCAAAATACAACTAGCCGTTAGCGCCCAACGCTATTGATGAAAATTTGCCCCAACAGTCAACATGGTAATACAATTGATAATACACACAAATATTATTCAACACAACTCAGTCGGATACTATGTACTCTTTTAGCAGTCTTTGTGCTAAATAAAAACAAACATTTTGTGACGTCTCTGTTGATATTCTCATCCAATACAACTAGTATTATTAGGATCGTTATTTTGTTTTTTGTTAGTGTTCGCGTCTACGTCGGCATTATTTCCAACGGTTATATTCATCAGTTCTCAATTGTTAAGAATAGTAGCATTGACATTTTTTTGTATTGTCGTCAATGTCGAGTACTATCGTTGTGCGGTTAAAGAAGGCATTAGAGAAGAGAAGGAGACAGAAAGAAGAATGTTTGGAAGTAGGTTTACACTGTGATCAATGTTTAATGTGTGCCGGTGTGTGACACTTATTTTCATCTTCCGCACTTCAGCTTCTTTTTTTGAAGAAAGGAACGTTCCTCGATTTTTGTTTTGCGTAGTATACACAAAAACAAAAGATCGTATTTCTCACTATGACAGTAAGGGAGATACAACGATTTCTACGAGACCCAATGAACTGTTCCCAAAAGTTAACAAATTAACCTGATAGGTTATAATATATTCTGATGAATGAAAAAATTAGAGAGAACGTTGATTGTAATCATTTGATTTTTAATCTGTCCCCATTATCGCCTTCCAGAAATAGACGGCAACTCCTTTGGCCTGCACGGGGACGAGAATGGGCCCCTGCCCGCCGCTCCCCCCAAGAAGAAGGGGCTCCGCAAGGGGGTGCGCCGGGGCCCCTCCAGCGGCTCCAGCGTTAGGGCGGGGGGGGATCCAAGCAACGAGGTGCTCGCCAAGCCGCAGGGTGGCTTTCCGGGAAAGTTCCGGGTACCGAGCTACGAGAGTAACAGGCTCAGATAACCTGAGAAGATAAAACTCATCAATCAACCAGTTGAACAGTCAGACACTTCCTAAAACACGAAACTTTAGTTAAATACGCAGTTGTTTGTAAAAGTGTACCCTCCATCTGGTTCAATAATCAGATTGCTCACAATTTAAAAGAATTAAATCAAAAGTCATATTCCAAAAGGCAGCTATACATTTGCAAAAGTTTCTAAATATATTAGAATGTGACTTTTGCAAATTTATAGCTGCCTTTTTGCTTATAATGGCAGAACACACCTCCTGGTGTTATTTTATTGTACAAAATGACATAATAAAATGCAGACGCATAGTAGTAATATTATTTGGTTAATAGAATATTGCTTTCCATTAGATAATGATATCTCAAAACTTAGTACATATTTGGAAATGTCTGACTGAACTGTACAATAATCCAAAAGAAGAAAAACATCACAATAGTAGTAAAAATACTATTTTTAAATTTATTTTTACTTATTCGCTAAAAAAACTTGTCTTGTCAAGTTGCGATTTGCACAGAGCAGTTGTGACGTTTTATTTCTTGACAAGAATAGTTCACTAGGTTGTCAAGAAAAATGTCACAACTCACAATGGACGTCAAAAATGTAAACATAAAATATGCAAATTTAAAATTCAAAACTGACACAATTTGAAATATGACCCAAACTTTTGAGATTTTACGGTTAAAACTTTTGAGATTTCACAGTTAAAACTTTTGAGATTTCACAGTTAAAACTTTTGAGATTTCACAGTTAAAACTTTTGAGATTTTACAGTTAAAACTTTTGAGATTTCACAGTTAAAACTTTTGCTAACAAATTATCACATAAATCTAGAAACAAATCACAGTTATTACCTGCATAAAGTATGGAGTTATTCTGATTTGCATTAACCCCTATTTATTTCAAACAACTTTAATGAAAAGTTACTGATTCGCGTGACTGACATTGTTCGTTGGGACACTCGATATAATATTGCGTAAAAAACTCCCAAATAGCATTATCTGCAGAAAAATAGCGTGCCAATATTGATATCTACCCGGTAACATGGTATTTTATGAGTGTTTTCGGTGGTGTACCTACCTAGTAAAATAATGATAAATCAGTTCTTCCAAAGGTGTATTTTACAAATACATCCATCTGTCAAAAGACAAACGCATGTTTGACCAATCTTTAAACTGCGCGAATTAAAATTGTTCTTTTCAGTTAACCCGCAGGAGTCGGCAAGAATATTCAATAAATAAAAATACATTTTTGTTAAGGCCAACTTGAAGACAATACCATACTTGATAAAGTGACATTTTGATTTTTGTTTTCAACAAATCCAGTAGAAGTAATATCCAAAGGCAAAATGAATGTATAAGGTCGACACTGCAATTGCAGCGCTCCGGCTCCTAAGGGTTAAGAGAGGTTTATAATTTTATTCTTTCAGATATTTTCTGTGCAACAAAATCTTTTGTGCAACACAGTTTTTTATTTTTATGTCTACATATTATACTTGTGATTTTTATGAAAATTATGAATCCTGTTTAGAAATTGATGAAAATCGCAATAATTTTTCTTGTTTCTTTTACTCAAATAGACCAATCTACCATATTAAATAACAGAAAATACTGTAAAATCTGTTACAACAAAGTTTGTTTGTTAACATGTTGTAGAAACGTCACACAATCAAAGATAATACTTTTTTTTAAATACAATTTTCGCTCAAAAAGCATTTGTAAAAGAATATTTTTTCTGATATAAAAATACCTAACTGTAGTTTGAATAATAGTAAATCACTTAATATATCATTAATTTTTTAATGTATTCAAGATTATGTATAGTAAAATATATTTTTATTACATATTTTACATGTTATTTTATAAAATGATTGACAAATGCTTATTGCGTATAAATTTTTTGGCTAAACATCCTTATTTAGAATATGTAGGTGCTAATTTTAGATTTCAAAATGTTTTTGATAATTGCCTGAAAAGTGCATTTGAGATTTTTAAAACTTTTAATATTATATTTAAAAATGAATATTCAAAACAAAAAATATCATTGCCATGTCAAATAATATTTTTTATTTTATTTTAAAGAGATTATAATATATTTTATTTTTGTAAGATTTTTTTTAAACAATCCAGGGGATACCCAATCCAAAACTTTTGATCTGACCCACAGCCGTTTTCAAGAATTTGGGCCCAAAGCACTTGTTTTTGAGCTTTCACTGTTAAAACTCTAGAGATTTCACAGTTAAAACTTTTGAGATTTCACAGTAAAACTTTTGGGATTTCACAGTTAAAACTTTGAGATTTCGCAGTTAAAACTTTTGAGATTTCATAGATGAAATTTTTGAGATTTCACAGTTAAAACTTTTGAGATTTCATAGTTAAAACTTTTGAGATTTTACAGTCAAAACTTTGAGATTTCACAGTTAAAACTTTTGAGATTTCATAGTTAAAACTTTTGAGATTTTACAGTTAAAATTTTTAAGCTTTAAGCTTGCAGCAAAGTTTAGTGTGTCGAGCAGTAAGTATTTTATCAGAACATTGGCCCGCCACGATTCTTGAAGGTGGCTTTTAACCTTATGAAAGAAAAAAAGATTGGAAACCCTGGATTTAATCTCATTAAATGAATATGGGGTATTTTTTAAAAAACTTTATTCTCTGACCATTGTAAGCTTTCCGGTGGACCGGGCATTAACTCTGTACTTAATAGTATTGACAATAATTGAATAATGTTCGTTGACATAATGTAATATAGTATTTGATTTCCTAGTTTCGTAGTTTCTGGTATTTGGAATATAGCAAAATCCGTCCAATATAATGTGTAATAGGATAACTTAAATAATATCACTGATCACGATAAAACACGAATTACCAGGGGATTTTAAGGATGTCTTTATTTTATGGTAACACCTACTTTTTCGTTTTTTTTTGTTGTGATTTATAGAATCTAAGAAATGATAATTCTTTTATAAAAAATTGGTCTTAGAGTGGAGAGCTGCTAATGATAGATTGCCTGGCGTCCTGCCAGCAGGACTTTGAGTACTTCCGGAAGGATGCAACTGTTTTTGTTTATAGCTCATTTATCACATGTAGCATCAGGTTTAAATTTGAACAAAAATAAAGAGCATTTCTTCTTACCTTCAGTCGAAACCTGATGGCGCTCGAGTATAGACGGTGGGCACACACGAGCTCACAGTACTGTTGGATGGACCAGGAAGTATTTTCATACAGATCAGTACTGCCAGCAGGACTTGCGTTAGTCTTCCGGCAGGACGTTTTGCACAAGTAACTCGTCCTACCGGAAGAGCTTAGACAAACCATCAGGCAATCTTTCATTAGTATCTCTCAGTTGCAGAGTGAGGGAAAATGAAATTAAATTTAAACTTTGATTTTACATAATGAGTGGAGTGATAAATTTGTACATTTTAAATAAAAGACACAACTGCCGATTTTGATACCTGCCCCTAATTTTAATTTGTACCACATATAAAAGAAACAAAGGGAGATATGGGATGGAAACGTTCCGACTGTCATCAAGCTACGACCGAACTACACAAACTATCAAAGCGACAATGCAATTAAAGTGATGTGTTTGGTGTGTAGGTAGAAATAAAGGCGGGTGCCGCTGGGTTTACATCGGAAATGGTTTATCTCTACTTTGTTTCTTTTGTCTATGGTTTGAACTCATCGCTCTACTTAAAATACATATTTATATAGTTCCCGAGGGTGCTAAGTGCTAAACGCATTATTTATTTTTAGCGGGAACCATACTCATAAAATGGGCCCCTAGTAAAATTATATAGAACTCACATTATACTTTTAGTCCCCTCAATTAATGATCCATTATATCTAAATGGTTGTGAAATTAGAAAATTGATAAATAATGCACTAAAAGTCTGGCAAATAAACGTAGAAAAAAAAAGAGGGCGATACAATTCTTTAAATGGCAACACCAAGATGTTTAAAAAATACACTAAAATGTAACTTTAAAATATTATGGTTTAGGTGTTCAGAAATTAGTGATGCCTTCTGGAAGGAAATGATTCTAAATCACATTCTAAGATTAATTAATATTCAATCATGTTATTTTTTAATGCTTTGTAAACAGATAATTGCAATGTATGTATGTATGAAAGAAGCCATTTAATACATAAAAACTATGAATTATGTCATTGTTCCTGTCACACATAACCTTAAATTGGAATGTATTATAATTGTTCCAAAATCGGCATTACTGGATGTTGCCATAGTAATGAAAAATGTTAGTTCCACTTTATTAAATTTTTACATTTTATCACCAAACATTAAGGATAAGTTGTTTCAGAGAATTTGAACAATTCATCAAATATCAAAGTTTATTTTCAAGTTTGGTGGAAGATTCTATATAAGTTCTGTTGTTATTTCATTTTTGTGAAACAATTGGCCAATAATGATATTTGATCAATTGTTCAAATTCTCTGAAACAACCCATTTTAAGTCTTATAAAAACATTCTTGCCAAGAAAATGTCACTATTATAAATTAGAATATAAATTGTGTTTTAAATACTGGCAATAATACGCCATAGTTTGGTGGAGTATTGCGATGTGCACTTGTATTGGGGCCAAAAATACAGGGTTCAATTTCACTATTTCTAGACATAACAAATTGAGTTGGATGCAACAACAACTTATGATGAGATGTACAATATTCACTTGTGACTTGTGTTCAAACTTTTGCATGTAGCTCCCTCCATCTGTGTAAAACCTACAGAAGTAATATTTACACAGCAGATAAAGGAGGGATTGGAGATACCAAAAAGGCAATAGGAGCAAAAACAGGTTGTGTGCGTTTAATTGTTATTGCATCCAATTATTGGAAAATATTGATATTTTTCCACAGAAATCTCATAATTAAATAATACATAGTACTGATAATAAAATTGTTTAAATTTTAACATAATGTAAAATGCTATTTTAGTTATTTAGTACATAACTAAAGTATATAAAAGTTATGTAAATGTTTAGGTATCAGAATTTTTTTTGATACCTTCAATTAGCTGTTTTTTTTAAATCTGACAATAAAAATAGTTTGAAAGTACTTAGGTATTTAGTTAGCTAAAATAATAATGAATTGTAATATGAAATAATAATTATTATTGAAAAAAGTGCATTTATTTATAAATACGTAATTTTGGTGTGCCTTTATTTGTACATAATATAAAAATTATATTATATTCATGATTAAAATGTTGTTTTATTATATTTTATTTATAGTTATTCTTTGCAATTGGAGAGTGTTAAGGGACATACTTGACAAATGTTCATTTTTACATAACTGAAGGTAAAAATGATGTACTATCTGCAGGATGGTCACTAGGGTACAACGTAAAATCACTAAGCGATTGTGTTTCTTAACCTCTCAGAAATAGAATTTTATTTATTATGTGTCCCTTTGAGAACTGTCAGAACGTGATAATTTTTGTGTTATTTACGAGTTTTACTAAAAGCTTCATAACTCACGTTTTGGGAAACGTAGCCTCATTCTAAAAAAATGTTTTGGAAAGATTATGAAATCCACTATCGCATTGTGTTGTTATACGTAAATATTTGCGTTTCTAAATTTACATTTTATGAAAACGTCAAAAATATGTAAAAATCGCTTACCATTATTTCAAAGCCTTGAAAAATGTACTTTTTTCTGAGAAGCATAAAGAAATAGCACTTTATATATTGAAGAAATATATTTAAAAACTATTAGTCACCTCAAAATATTAACCGTCCAAACTGAAATATTTTTAATAAATTATTTAGAAACGCAATAAATTATTAACAAACATCTTGACAGTTTCAATCGGCTTAGATAATGCACCTCTACATTCCATAGATATTCTTGAATACAGACGCGTAGCGTTATTCATTATCGATACTCTGTTTTTTAAATCATGGGAATCCGTATACTAGTGATGGAAATAAATCAATTTTTTTAAAATCTCGCGCGTTTACGTGAAAAGACGTTCTAATGTCTTGACCGCTATTATCATATTTACGTCTTTTGACGTTCTAATGTTCTGAGTGGTTAATATTCCCTTTGCACTTTCCAGTAACATTCAGATACTGGTTATTCCAGTTTAATCTACCGATTTAACGGGAAATTAATGCAAAGTGAAAATTATAAAAACGCCAATGTACATATGTAATTATTTTGCTGGTACCCACCTATTCTGAAGCCGATAGTACAATATTGTTTAATTTATCTAATTAATTATAACTATGTAGTAGTAATGTTTTTTTTTTCTTTTGAAAGATCTTTTCGTTTTTAAATCACTAACTCCAACCTCAGTCTATTGTTCATAAATAGATTTAAAAAGTAATCAATGAAACCAAAAGTACCTAGGTATACGTCCATTTAATTGCACCTGCAAAAAAGCTGCCAGAAATTATAACTTCTCGTTTTAAAATATCGCATTGAAACTCTTTATTTTTCTCTCTTGTAACATAACTAATTGTCACTTTATTTGAATACGTTTGTCATGATTCAATGAATTGTCAGTGATTTCTTTCAATAAGATATCCACAGAATTTGACATTTTAAATTATTCCGTGCATATTACGTCAACAATGATAAACATAATTTCACAAACTAATATTCAAGTCCAAGATGGCTATCGTTTATCACACAAAAACTTTCGACTGAAATTTTTCACACCTACTTCTAAATCCTAATAATCTTAGGTCGTCGATATCTCTATCTCACCGTGGTATTTCCGAAAACTCATTTAAAATAATTTTGTATGATACTAAGCACACGTCAGACATGATAGTGTTTACCTCCTTTGTCTAAATAGCAAAGAGAAAGAAAGGAGATGGTTTTGGGACAAAATTTAAAGCGCCCCACGGCAGCTATATTCAATAGCTTCTCATTTGGACGCTAGATGGGACTGGAACGAATAGAAAAACACATATGAATCTTAAAACTAAAACTAAATTAATAATCGGGTAGTTTGTTGAATCCTTTTTTATGTTAATAATATTGCAGCATATTTTTGGAAGGTCATTGCCCAAATGACCCCCTTAGAAGAACCGCCACTGACTCTTACGTCTGCACTTACCGTGTGTTTGCGGCGAGGAAATTTTTTTAAAGTAGTGGGGAGTTCATTTCCAGATTCATTTTGTTGGAATTTGATGTCAATTATTTAATATTTTTTAAAATAGTATACTGAATAAGTAATATGTGATGTAAAAACAAGTTTTCACACAAAACTCTCGTTTGGAGAGAGTGTCCCCCTTCTGATCGAGAGTTGTAACCAATGATTCGTGACATAATTTGGAATAAAAAATGTACATAATGATATTTTGGTCTCCCTCTTTGAGACCTACTGAAAAAAACGATTATTGCGTGAAAACAATGGATGGCGGGAATGTGGAAAAATGCTACATTCATACAAAGTCATATCAATTGGGTAAGCTGCACAGTTATTTACAATTATTAAAATTAAATATTTCATTGTTTTTTGTCCATTGTCGTGTTAAGGTCCCTTAAAAACAACTTCATCAGTGTCTTTTTGTTTGCGTAATATGTTACGGATAAAGTTTTCATATTTTAAAAGTACCTACATAGGCTTCAGCGATTTGCCAATGTATGAAGGACTTTAGTGTGTCAGTTCCATCACTGTTGATGCAAAACAACACTCTCCTCAAGATCCTCTCTTTCGACCCTTTACCAATATGGTAGGACTCGCCCTAACGCCAATGTGTCTTTCTAGTTTTCGAAGATTTCCGCATAGTAAAAACATTGCACGTGTTTGACGTCACAACAACATAACTTCCATTAATCACTAATGTCAAATTAAATCGTTGTTTTTGAGTACCATTAATTCAAACCAATCATTTAACAATAATAATAATATTTGGATGATTTGTATAGTGCCGTTTTTGTTCAAAATCACCTCAAGGGCGCTGTACAAATATATAATACATTTCTACAATGATCTATGTTATTACTAACTATATATGTAGATAATATACAGTACAATACTTACCTGGTAGGTCACTTGAGATTAACACATAATTAACATTAACTAATTGTTTATTAGCAAAATTTAGATACAGGATTTAGGACATAATTGGATATAACTGGACTTTCTCTCAGGAATGGTATATTTAATTTAAGGGTATGACAGCTTAAAAAGGTAAGTTTTTAGTTTAGACCTGAATTCTGTTGGACTCGTTATGGATTTTAGTTCCGGAGAGAGTTTATTCCAAGCCTTCGGCCCAGATACTCCGTAAGCGCGATCGCCAAAATTAGTATTTGGCTTGCGCTTAGGTTCCATAAGTCTGCCTACAGCTGCTGATGTTGCTGATCTAAGAGTTATGAAATATGGTTTTTGTTTGTTCACATTTTGAAAAAAGGATCGATCGAGCACTATATTAAATACAAAAACTGCGTTCTTTAAACGATGAATGCGGTAAAACGATACATGCACAAATGATCAATGCGAGTTTTGTATGAAATTATTTCAGGACGGGAAGAAATAAACAACAAATGCGGGGAAACGATTTTTCAGGGAATGGATCAATTGAAAATTCACTATTTGGTCAGATGCAGTCTGACTTGGTAAATAAATTGCCGGCTGATGCCAGATTGAAGTCGAACCCATATGTTCGTTCTGCCCGCAGAGACAATTATGTATTACAAATTGTCCAAAAAAGGGTGTAGTGTGTGTAAAAAAACCACTGTCCTACAAAAATGTCAAGTATGACCTTTTAAACGTATTTTTGTATAATTTTTTTTTTAAGTTTTCTAATAAACGTTAAGATTTATGAAGGAGTGTTTCATTTATTCCTAAAAAAATATTTCATAAAAAAGCAAACAAAACAAAGTTTTTTTGCATTAGCTCCACACAGGAGGCTCTGAGGAAAATAATTTAACTCAGGATCATAGAATAAAGAAGAAAACTAGAAGTGCTGTCCATGTAAATTTGAATGGAAAAATGTGCCACTGACTTAGTATCTTTTGGTTTTAGACTATTCAACATGTGGTCTTCTTACACTTGCCGTACATCGCTATCCCATTTAAATTTCGTTTTGTAAGGAAATATAAGACCAAATTGGGCTTATATTTGGGTTACGAAACACACCCACAAGGCACTTCTTGTGGGTGTGTTTCGTTTTGTTTTTTTTAAGGAAAGGAAATTCTGGGAAGGTAAGGAGGGATGAGTAGGTATCTGGGGGTAATTGAGTCCAGAGGTGACGGATGTATGAAGCCATCCCTCCCACTGCCGTGCAAGGTGATGTGTCGAGAGTCCGGCTGAATAGGTCAAAAGGTCTCCACGTCCGCCATGCAGTACGTCAGAGGCAAAACCTCACCCCATAAACCGGGCACCCCTGCTAAGTCACCAAACGTAGCGAACCACTTGGCAAAGGTGTTGGTTATCCAATAAATGGTTTCTGCTTGTAATGATCTGCACTTTTCAAACTTTTCTTTCTGCGATGAATTTTCTTTAAGTTCCATAGGTAACTTTTCCATAAGGCTTTGATTATGTATATACGGGGTAGGAATATCCTCCCTGCTGTCTGTACAAGCCTTTGCTTCTCTCTCTTGATTACACACCTTTTCAAGTGTGTGCATCCTAGTTTGTCTACGTGTTTTACGACCTTGAACGTAATTATTTCACGTGACGGTTCAGTATAAAAAGGTTCCACCGAACGTTGTGTTGGTTTTTTGTTTCTCGGTATAGAAACCTGATTATCTATGTATGTGGTATCCCTCGGTTCTTTTGAGATAGAGTGAGTTGAATCCATTACCGCTGTGTTTTAAAGCCATTTCATAAACCTTATTTTCTGTCTCGCCTGCTCCCCAACTAGCTACGTGATTCTACCTGTCGTAGGGTAATATGTGAATATGATAAGGTGTAAGATTTTATATATGTGATATACATACAATAAATTTATGGTGTTAGTTGTCGGCGCCATCCATATGTATATTTTGGAAGGGGAAGGAGACACGGAAATGAATTTGTTCAAGCTAAAGTTGGCTCCTCCGCTTACCAAACAAATCTGATGGGTGATAGTTAGAACAAGGCAATCAATCTCTACGTGTCTGGATATCCGAACCGGCCGGGTCTGACGGGCTTTCGCGGGGTCTCCCCTTGTTCCAAATTGGCAACCTTCACGCCAGAATAAAGAAAACCAGGTCTTCTTACCAATTTCAGAAATGCCCCAACCTACACCTCCAGGAAAATCTACTTTACTGAATGTAGAAGGGGAAAACCATGACATCCCTTGTCACGAATCTAGTCGCGAAAATGTGACACGTAAGGTCTCAAGTTACATGCCACCTCCAGAAAACGCTGTAAATTCCACGTCGTCGGGAACTTACATCCCTTTCTAGGTCAATAACACAGATAACACACGACGATCTTGTCGACATTTAGTCTGCTTCTATCGATAAGTTGTGTGCTTACCCATTCAGCCAATTATCATGTGAGATATATGTAAGGTTTACTCGAAATGTCAAATTTTAGGATGAGGACTGTCTGTATTTTGATATTTAGTTCCAGTAATTATTTTATGAGGTTACTAGTTCCCTCGTGTATTAGGTATGGGTATCTTCTATTGAATACCTATCCTCTCAGGTAGGTATAAACGGATAATTGGTTTGACTTTGGCATTTAATTTTATGAGGCTGCCTACCTCACGAAAAGGGACCTGTTGAGAAAAGTTGTTCGGTTGGTAGTTTTATTTCGGAGATTACCATCTCCCCTTTTGACTCTAGATTTGTTCTTGTGTATCCCAATTTGTAAATTAGAAAGTCAAATAACAGATGATAAGTATTCATTTTTGTTCTGTCTGGTTGCATCCGATCGCTTTCTATTCGAGCGGTCATACGCTAGCAAAACGCCCTCCCTATTCGACTGACTGTACTCTGCGCCTCTGGCCCCGGCCGCACGTCAGGTATTATAAACCTTGTTCCTGTTCCACGGTTGCATCCGTCCTTTAAAGGGTCTTCTGGAATTTAATAAATAATATAAAAAAACTCACCCTGTCAGGCTTTCCCCAATCCCAGTATGAAGCTTACTTGGTTCCACCCTACATAGCTAAATCAGTTTAGTTTAACTTCTCTCTCGACATTCCTTCCTCCTTTTAGCAAAGTCCTTGCCATTTGCTCAGTTTTATGGTCTCCCTCCTACGTCTATAGAAGGGTAATTAAATAATTCTGTAAATAAAATTGTACCTCCATAAAACCTCTGTCAGGATTCGAACCCGCAGTCTTATGATTTGTTTGATTCTTTGGTTTACGGTCTCTGTGGATAGAACGCCATCTCGCTAATTATTAATTCCTTCCTAGCTCGATTAACCGATATGGTAAACACTTCCTGCTGCTAAATACGTTCACTTTATTTTAAAACGCAATTATTATTATTATTATTTCTATGTTTTTAAGATAAGTAATTTAGTTTGAACTGTTTACGAAATCACGTTAAAATTAATATAATTCGCTATCGCAACACTTAATTGTATCCTCACTGAGTCCAAACACTTTCACTTCAAACCAACACCGGTTCAATAATATTTCACTTTAATTTAATATTTAACAATACTTTTTAACAACATCTGAATTCACTAACTAAGCGTAATTTCACACATCACCACTGATTTTAGTTGATTCCCCCAGCTCCCTCTCTATCGAAGTTTAAATCCCGACTGTCCCCGTGTCCTGCGATCTCCTCTTTCTCCCTTCCCGTGGGAACGTGTTTACTTTAACACTTCAATCAATTATATCCAAACTCACGTCTAAGAGAGTTCAACTTATTTTCAAATTCCGTGGTAAAGAATTCATAACTCTGTTTGAAGGGCGCCTGTCGCATTTGATGTTGTTAATCTAAACAAAAATTTTTTTGGAGTACGTTCGTCTCGTTTATATTATGTATGTGTTCAAACCATCACATGCTGTACCCATACCCGCTGTTTAGTATTGAAACAGTTTTTTGGATATTACCTACCATTTTTCCTATACTATCCATCTCCTTCCCTAAAAACAGCCTTACCCACATTGGAGATTATGAAGATTTATGTTGCACTAATTGTCGCAAGTCAGTCGAATTCGTGTCGTGTAACAAGAAGGTGCCACCTTAGTTTCGTCGTTGTATTATTCACATGCAAATATCAAAATTCACTCGTTTTCTCGTTTATCTCGTTGTGGAGGAAATTTCACCCAGTGCAAGTGCATCGAGAGCCCTTATTGCCCGGTTTCATGGGAATTCCAGGTAGGCTGTTTCCTTCATTCCACTTTTCCCGTGATTTATTCAGAACCAATTGAATGAGCTCCCTACTGTCGTTTTTTAATATAAATTTGATTTACAGTTCACTTTAATGTGTAATAGAACACGTTACACTCGCCTTCCAAATCAGAGTGTAAGAATTTTTGTCCAATTAAAGAAGCGTGAGGGAACTGTATTTGTACAAAAAGCACAGATCATTGTGATGCCATGTCACCAAGGTCAAAGTAAGTCTCTAACACCCTGTACATGGTGACCGTTTGTCATCAAAATGACAATCCAACACACCTCCAAAAAGTGATGAAACAAAAACTAGGTGAAATAGGTTACATAGGTAATTATTAAACCTAGTTTTTATTTCATCACTTTCAACCCATTACCTCCATGACGATGCCTATAGGCATCAAAAAAATAGATGAAAAGTATGATTTTTTTTCACTGTGAATAAAGCTAAATCCCACCATGTTGTTATGCAGCATTTACAGATTGGTATGTTAGCTTTCAATAATTAACATAATTTAATAAATTTTATTAATTATTCTATTTTTAATATTTTTTTTACTAAGGCCCTGAAAATAGACCCATTTTGAAAAAAAAAAAAAAAAATTAAAACGAAAAAAAATAAAACATGTGTGAATCACATATTGTTATCAAAAGATGAAATAGTCGACAACACTGTTTCAACATAGTATTATATGCATAAGATGACCGCTGGATGTCACTGAAATCAGGTGATGCCTGCGCGCAACGTTTGGAGGTTAGCTGTGACAGTGTTTTCACATGTTTTTGGTTAGCTTGCCTTCAAATAATACGGTTTTGTTGTGTTTTTATGGGTGATTTTTATTAAAAATAATAGTAAGTCTGCAGTTTTCGGATATTTTTAAACAGAGAATGTTGATGAACAGACGGACGAAGAGCTGATTGACGATGATTTGATGGCAAATCACGACTTGACTGGAATCAGCCTTCGACATCCTCTGATGCCAGTCGTAATACCTTGCGAATATCTATTTCAAATGCACCACCAGCCAAAAAATTAAAACTACAGTAAACTGTTGTGTTCCTGAACCGCTGAATATGGTGCATAAAGTTATGTACGAGAAGCTGAAGTCTTATAATGCTTTTCAAGTGTTTTCATTTTTCTTTGATGACGAAGTGATTCAGTTTATTCTTGAGAGGATGATCAAATACGCTCGATTTAAAACCAATACCGAATTCCAGTAAGATATATACGAATTGAAGCATTTTCTTGGTTTCTGTGTTGACCGGCTACAATACATTGCCATCTACCACAGATTATTATTCGTCTGACCCGACCTTGGGTGTAAGCGTCATCAAAAAAGGAACCAACGTCCACATTTCGAGCTTATAAAGCGCTATATACATTTTTGCGATAACAACAATCTAGATATAACCGACAGAATGGCTAAGGTATAATAATGACTAACATTCCATCTTTATTTGTATTTGATGTTTTTGCACACAAACTTTCCATCGACGAGCAAATGGTGCCATATTTCGGTCGTCATTATTGCAAGATGTACATTAAGAATAAGCCAATCAAAGTTGGCTACGAGATTTGGTGTCTTGCTTCCTCCGAAGGCTACCTGTTTCCAAGCAATGCCATATTCCTGAGCATCTGATACATTCATATGTATGGGGTCATCCCCGTATTAGGTCAAAGATTATCCTTCGTACTGTCTATGATGGAATATGTAGAGTTCCCCGCACGCCATGAGTTATTTATGGACAATTTCTTCACATCTCACCATTTGATGTGTATCCTGAAGGATAAGAGAATGTGCGCTACTGGCATATGTAAGCCAGTTGGATTTGCTAACCTTGAAGCTTCAGGCAAGTTGAAGACAGGAAAGTAATTGCCTAAAGGTAACATTTTCTTCTATATTTCCCTTGCACATAGCGAACATTTACCTAGCAGGTGAATTTGATGCGGTGGTAGACGTAGAAAGCCAAATCCTCGTATGCCGTTGGTTAGGACAACCGTGAAGTAACAGTGGCCACGAACTATGATCGAATGGAGCCAGTAAGTCAAGTGCAAAGTTGGCAGAAATTGAAGAAAGAGAAAAAAGGCAAAGTTTTGAAGGAAGTATGCAAAAAAAATCGGTTGCCCAGCGTGCCGACACGAAATTATAATTTGGGAATGGGTGGGGTAGACCTCCATGATAATGGTATACAAAATTATTGGATCAACATTCGGTCAAAGAAGTGGTACTGGCCTTTATTTGCATCTTGCCTGAGCAGCAATCTTTTAAATGGATGAAAGTTGCTATGCTTCTTTAGGAAGTACGAGCATGATATGGGAAACCAGATGACTAGGCGACAGAGAAAACCTTCCCAGAAGGCATTCCGTGTGGAGGTTACCCGTACTCTTTTATTGTCTTTTCCAAATCAGGTCAATGCCGAATTCGGAGATTCTCGTGTGAAGGAAGATGGGAATCGTGTGCGTCGAATGCAAGAATTTCATTTGACATATCGTGGCGAATCTCGAATTCGTTGTGCTCTATGTAAAAAAAATCCAGCAGTCTATCGATGCCGGGCCTGCAACCGCGCCCTTCATTTTGACTGCTTCAAACGGTATCACTTAGAGAATAATTTGGTTAGATTTGGTTAGTTTTCCTCATTCTAGAAGGTTTTTTCTAATATTGAATTTTTTGTTATTTTGTGTATTTTCCATTAATAAATTGTATTTTCATTGAATTATAAACAATGGCAACTATTTATTTTAAATTATCAATATAAATCATACAGTTTACTGCATTTTACCCATACTTGACGTAAATTTTGCTTAGGGGGGTTGCCTCCAAGCGTTGCGTTTAGGCATCAATTTTCTAGACGCTCCGGTGAGAGGGTGGGCGGGCGGAAAATTCTAAAACTGATTTTGGGCTCTCCTTTAAGTCACTATCGGGTTATAATGATGATTCAAGTTTATAAAAATAAAAATAAAATCATGGAGGTAATGGGTTAATGACTCTATCACTTTTTAAAGGTGTGTTGAATTTTCATTTTGATAAAATATCATGGACATAGTATTTTTGTGGCACGTTCGAGTGGTATGTACTCTAGTATCACCGTGGTGAAAAATTGCATTTCAGAATCGAAACATATGGTTTTAGCAGTGTTTGGTGATCAGATCAAAATGGCCAGGTACATCAAAACATTCCTCTTCCTCATCTCCTTCTACTTGCATGATATATTAGTGTTAAAAAAATTAAATAACAGCGTAATATTTTTCACATATTTATTTGTATGTTTACATCGTATAAATAAATGTCGAAATAATTGGTTTTATCAATTAAGTATATAAATTCAATACATTCTTAGTTTCAAATACAAAATATCCACAAATTGTTTTAAGGCATAGAATACAATAATGACTGATCAGCACAGATGTGCCGTGGCTTTGTTTCATTTCAGGACATTCCAAATGTATAGATAATAGAAACACTGGGAGATATGGCATGGAAGCGTGCCAAATGTCGCTACGTATAACCAACTGCACAGACTATCAAAGCGACTGCAACGAAAATTATGCATTTGGTGTTTAGGTAGTAGTAAGTGTGAAGATTCAATTTGCAGTAGTATGCGTAAGAACATCGGGGACACGCATTCTGCACGCAGTTTCATACCAATAATGGTTCATGGAGGCCCTGAGAAAAATATTTTCCCTCTGGGCCTATGTCATCTTTTGGGATGCTGTGTGGAGGGTCTTTTTTAAGGAAAGGAAGGAGAGGATGTTCTGGGAAAGTATAGGGTTGGGTAGGAAACTAGGGATAGCCCATCTCCGTTGTTTCTATTATCTTTGCGTTTATAAAAAAGTAAGCAAAGTTTGAAAGGGAACACAAAGTTGGTCGTCTTGGAAATTCACAAAAATGGGAAAAGTCACGGCATGTGCAAGCAAATCATTTTAAAGAGGATACATGTATTTGTGATCGCCGATACCATCGGGAGTTTCAAACTAGTTCATCCGCAGTCCCCTCTCTTACACTTATTTATTATAAATTCCCCAAGATACTGGGTGCATGGGGATGTTTATCAAATCTGTTTAAATTTAGACTCACGATTCAATTTGACAATGTTTATTTTTATGTGTTCATAAAATTCGTCAGCTTCCTAACAAAAAAAAAATTAGGCGAAGAAGAACTACTAAGTAATGCAAAATCAATTAATTAATTAATAAGTAATTTTTGGTTTGAAAATGTGATCGCTTAGAAATAATATTTAAGATGCTTTACGGCGATGCACTACGTCGTGTAATATTTTAAATTGAGCCGCTATCAATAACAACCCTTACGTAGTTGTTAGCAGCCCGATTCCAAATGTTATACAATGTGGTGCAGCACCTTAAATTAAATAAATTTTGATCCGTCCTGTACACCACTAAACAAGCGAAAGGTCTCTTCAAAATGATTTACCTGCAACTGCTACTAAATATACAATACATAGTAATAATATTACACTAAACCTAACTAAAATTAAGACAAATGCTGATTTTTCAAACTGGCGGACTGGAACTCTCAGTCTCGCCACGGTGAAAGATCACTACACAAAATAATAATAATAATTGAGATACATCGCTTGAATTGGCTGTATTTAGTGATAATGACCATGGGGTGCTGCTGCCAACACTTTTCCCCTTTCGAATATCCTTGCTGGGATTGAATGGGTAGCCCATATTGACTAATTCCCCTTTTCAGAATTGGCTGATGGGAAAAGATCGAAAGAATGAATCAAATATTTTAATAGAGATCTGAAGAAACATAAATTACATTAAATCAAATTTTATACACCATGTTTTACGCTCATGCAGCGGAACTTCTTATTATGTATTGTGAACCTAGCTTTGCTATATTACTTGGGTTAGGGATGTTGTGTGAAAGGTCTTTATAAGTAAAAGAAGTTCTGGGAAGGAAAAAGGTTTGAGGGGTGGGGAGGAATCTGTAGGTCAATGTCCAGGAGTGACAGACGTATGAACCCATCCCTCCGACTGCAGTGAAAGGCGATGTGTCGAGAGATTCCGGATGGAGAGGTCAAAAGGTCTCCGTCAACCAATCTCTTCCGTATCTACCACCAAGACCTAGACAAACCTCACCCCATTAAATCTGGCACCCCTGCTAAGTCATCAAATGTAGCGAACCACTTGAGGTAACCTATAGCAGGGGTGTTGGTTATCCAATAAATAAATTGTTCCCAGGGTGGTGGTGGTACCTGTTTCCGCCTCACAATTTGTAAAGGTTAACAAATAAAATAATAAAATTAAGGAGCGTTTTTTTTAAAACTCACTAGTCAAATTTTTCCCAGACCATTTGTTTTTTTTTTTTTTAAATTGCTTTGTATCTAAGTGAGTAAAGGCAATACAACTCAAGATACTACTTTTAACACTGGTAAATCGAAATAACTAATAAAGCGTAAGAAATTTTCACATAATCGCAAAAAAAAAAAAGTTAAAAATATGGAATATGTGAAACTGGGTAAAGCATTTTATGAGTGAAGAAACGCTCCTCAATTTCCCAAAGTTTGGCAGTGTGATTGTAAAACAAGATGTATGAAAAATATATATATTTTACATGTTTTTGTTTGGCTGAAAAGTGGAATAAAGAACACTAGAAGTGCCTTCCATACAAATTTGAATGCCATTTAGCATGCGCTCTGTCTCTCTCACACTTGCCCGATATTGTATATCGCCATCCCATTTGAATTTCGGTTCCAGATATTTCATCAAAATGAAAATTCAACACACCTTTAAAAAGTGAAATAGTCATTAAAAGTGATGAAACAAAAAGTAGGTTTAATAGTTTAATAGTAGGTTTAATGTTCAATAATTGTCTATGATTTGACTCAATAGCCGTTTTTGACAGCTCCGTAAATAATATCAATATAGTGTCAATAAAACAACCTAATAACATAACCCGCTTAAAAAAAACAATATATAGTGATACGCTAGACAAAGTGGCAGTATTTGTGACGGTGGCAGTGAAATTAAACATTTGTAAATTGAAGTGCAAAAAGAGTATTGTCATTGTAACCCAAAATCAACTTTGGTGAAAACATACAATAACCATAGACAATACAAAACTATTTCGCCATAGACAATTTACATAAATTAATACATACTTAGGGGCATTTTTGCTCCAACATTAATAAAAATATAATTAATAAACCAAAAAAAAAAAAAAAAAATAGAAAATGGCAAATACAAGAGGAAAGGGAGTTATAACGGAAACCGAAGAAAAATTTAACATTGATAAAATTATACAGATTATTGAAAAAAAATTTGAATCCATGAAAAAAGAAATTATATCAAAAATTGAAAAACAAACCCAGGACACTCAAAAAAGCATTGATTTTATGAGTAGTCAGTACGATGAACTTATAAAAAAACTAGAAATAACAATTCTACAAAATAAAAAAATTGAAAATGATTTTGAAAACATAAAAAAGGAACACCAGGAAAAGAATATCATTATTAAACAACTTGAAATAAAAATTTCAGACCTCGAATACAAATCTCGGTCTAATTTCTTAGAAATAGCGGGCATTCCCCAAAAAAATGGAGAGCAGCAGATGGAGATAGTAAAAAGAGTTGCGGCGGCGGCAGGAATGGAAATCCAGCACAATGATATAATTGATATAAAAAGGACACATGATAGAAGGAACAATGCGCCACCGAAACTGCTAGTGGAATTTGCGGAAAAAAAGACAAGAGACAATCTTCTTTCTAAAAGGAAAAATATTAATTATGCAGCTATAAAAGATATCTCCACCGAACCAATCTATATTGCAGAGGAATTGAGCCCATATCAAAGGGAACTACTCTGGAAAACGAAAAAATCTGCCAATGAAAAAATGTACTCCTACGTTTGGTTCAAAGATGGAAAAATAATGACGCGAAGAATGCCAACCGAAAAAATAATTTATATAAAACATGTAGATGATATAAAAAATATTGTATAACAAAAGGGCACAAAAACGATTACGAAAAAAATATAAAAATGGCTGACATTATATTAACCTCGGAACCAAATGATCTATTGAATTTAAATAACAACTCTTTCAATATACTACACAAAAACATAAGAAGCATAAGAAAAAATTTTGATGAATTTCAAATTTTATTGAAATATTTAAAAGTTAATTTTCAAATAATAATACTTACTGAATGTTGGATAAATCATAAATACATGAAATTGGAAATTGCTGGATATACAACCTACTCAAGTTTGAATAACAAAAAACAAAACGACGGTGTAATTATATACATTAAAAACGAAATAAAAGCCGAAGTTGAAGAAATTATTATCACAAATGCCAATTGTTTAAAAATTAAAATCAGTAAAGAAAAAGCTATATTAGCAATCTATCGATCGCCCTCAACAAGAAACATCGACCCATTCCTTAAATCCGTAGACAAGGAACTCTGCCTTCTTAAAGAAACGAAAAACATATTTATTATTGGAGATGTAAATATAAATATTTTAGAAAATGGACACCCTAAGCGAATTCAATATCTGCAGATGCTAGCATCCCATGGACTGGAAAGCTTAATAAATGTTCCTACTCGAAAAGTGGACAACAGTGAAAGTTGCATAGACCATATAATGAGTAAAACAAAAGACATTACTCAAACTGTTGTATTTAATTCAACTATAACCGATCATTATACAACTATGCTTTCAATAAAAATAAACAAGTCAAATAAAATGAAGAAAAAACCATTAACAACAGAAAAAACAGAAATCAACTGGAACATCATTAAACATAATCTACAATGTACCGATTGGAAAAAACTGCAAAGTATGAACAATACAAATGATGCATGGAATTATTTCATAGAACTTCTTCAGAATAACATACTAGCTAATACCACAAAAATTAATAAGAAAATCTCACACAAAAATGTACATATTAAACCATGGATTACACAGAATGTTATAAACTGCATAAGAAAAAGAGACGAGTTACACAAGAAACTTAAAAAAATTCCATACGATATACACATGTTAAGATACTACAAAAGATACAGAAACATTTGCAAAAAAGTTATTATGTGTACAAAAGAAACCTACTATAAGAAAAAAATTGCAGATTGTAAACAAAATCCCAGGAAAATGTGGCAAATAATAAATGAAATAACCAGTTCTAAATCTGCCAACGTTACATCAATTGACGTGCTGAATATAAACAATGTTCCCAGGACATACGCTGATAATCCTGACCAAATACTTGAATACGTCAATAATTTTTTCATAAATATAGGATCAAATCTAGCAAAGCAAGTTACAAAATGTAATGAAGATGTACAAATAAACGAACCACCTGAGCAAGGAAATCAGCTCAATTTTAAACAAATTACAGCTGACGATATCAAAAACACAATTTCTTCTTTAAAATCAAATATTTCTTCAGGGGAGGACACAATCTCAACCAACGCAATAAAATATCTCTGTAAAGAACTTATCGAACCACTTACATACTTAGTCAACATGTCTATAACGAATAGCATATTCCCTACAGCCCTCAAAAAAGCGATTGTTATACCAATATTTAAACAAGGATGTAAAAATGACATAAACAATTACCGACCAATAAGCCTACTAAATACATTTTCAAAAATATTGGAAAGAATACTAAAAAAACAACTCTTATCCTACTTAGAAGACAATAAAAAATTATCAAAAACTCAGTATGGATTTAGGGAGAACTTAAGTACTAGTGACGCCATAGAAAAAATTACCGATATGATCACTAAAAGTTTAGACAGTGGAGAAAAAACTTTGGCAATCTTCATAGACTTACAAAAGGCTTTTGACACAATAGATCACAAAATACTTTTTTCAAAACTTTCAAAAATTGGTATGTCATGTACAACACTAAACTTACTAAAAAGCTATATGACGGAGCGTACACAGAGCGTCCAAATTAATAAGAGAAAAAGCAAACCTCTCCTAATCAACCATGGAGTACCACAAGGAAGCGTACTAGGTCCGATATTATTTTTAATATACATTAATGATATCTGTAACCTAGAAACAAGAGGAAAAATCATTAGTTTTGCTGATGACACAGTAATTTTATTTAAAGAAAAAGATTGGATAAATACCTACAAAGAAGCTGAACACGGACTTGGTCTCCTGCAAAACTGGCTTAAAAGAAACTCCCTGACGCTTAATGTCAATAAAACAAAATATCTGACATTTTCTAAAACAGCCAGAGGGCAGCCGTCAGAGGACCTTAATCTCAAATTACATTCATGCCAAGGAATTTATCAAAAAAATCAATCCTTATCATGCCCATGTCCCACTATAGCACACTCCAAAAGCATCAAATATCTTGGAATTGAAATTGATGATAATCTCCGTTGGAACTCACATATAGATGTAATTACAAAAAAACTAACCAGGTACATATACTTCTTTAGAAACATTCGCAATATCCTCAATATAAACGATATTAAAAAAGTATACTATGCTTTGTGTCAATCACAAATAGAGTACGGAATAACTGGATGGGGGTCTGCCTTGAGCACTCACACAGAGCGGCTCAATATAGCACAAAAAGGAGTATTAAAGACTATACTGAAAGTTCCGCTTAGAACTCCGACAGAAGAAATATTCAAAAACTTCAATGTTTACAATGTACAGAAACTATATTCAAAAAATATTTTATTTAAACTGAAAAAAAACATATCCGAATACTCCACTGCCCAACATAAATACACAACCAGGGCAAAAAGCGAAAATATCCTGATTACTCCCAGTTTGAACACATCCTTTGGACAGAGAAATAATAAATTCCATGCTATAAAATTGTTCAATGCTCTACCAAATGAAACCAAAAAAATAAACGAAATGAATATATTTAAAACAAAAGTCAAAACATGGCTTAGAGATCAAAGTAATAATCAACTTACAAACATTATGAAGACAATGTAAAGACAATTCAAAACTAAATACAAAAATTTAAGAAAAACTACAGGCCGCCTCAGAACAGGAAACCCTAGTGAGGAGGACTGTGAAAAAAATACAAAAAATATACTTATATTATACTTTAAACCTACATATTGTACAAATTTTGCTATTGATATTAATAAAAAAAAAAAAAAAAAAAAAAAAATGTAACCTAGTTTTTGTTTCATGTCTCTTCATGACTTTATATCACTTTTTGGAGGTGTGTTGAATTGTCATTTTGATGACATACCCGGTCACCTTGAATTTCATAATCATGGTAACACAGATTGAGACCCGATAGGCCGGACTTTTGGTTCACACGGCATTTTTTGTGTTCTTCTTCACTCTATGGCTGAAAACAATATTAAGAAATTGTTTTTTTTTTTTAAATAATAAAGTAAGCTTTATAATGTAGCCTAATGTTCCAAATCTTAATAAATACACAACCGAAATTCACAAAAAATGCATGAATTTAAAAATAAAAAACCAGTAGCACTTAAAATGAAAAAAGATAACAGTAATCAAGACTAAGGCCATTCTCATACATGGAGATACTCGCAAGGGACTCGAGTATTGTGCGCGTAGCATACTTATTAAAGAAGAAAAATATTATTGTGTTCGTCGCTAGAGTCACTCGACATTGTATTAATTCCATGGCTGCACTTGAAAAAATGATCTAAGTTCAGTAAAATTTGGGTAGCGGTTACTTGTGGTTGCGTAAAAATCATGTGTAGTTTGTAAGCATCTCCGTGTAGGAAGAGCCTTAGGGAATTCGCCAAGCTTCATATAACTATGTGAAAAATGAATTCATTGTGTAAAAAAAAAACTAGTTTTATAAATAATGTTAATAATTATTTAGGCAGTGTTAAACAAAGCAAATTTAATGAAACATCTAATAACACTATCGGGTATATTTAATTAAAACTTTTAAATACAGGATGTTAGGAAACTGATGACCAATTTGAATTGTAGGACACATTTGAACCAATCAAGTTTTTATTTTACATCAAAACTTTACAGTACAAAAGTTACATTACAACAATCAATTTTAATAATAAATATTAATATTATTAAGTTACATAGACTTTGGTTATATATATGTGGCTTTCACATTATGTTTGTAACAAAAAAAAGCCTATAACTTTACACTCAAATCAGATCAATAATTTATAAAGTTGAAAATGGCCGTGAGTTTTTCTAATTTTGAGCAATTTTTTTTCCAATCTTGAAAAGGCTAGTTAATTTCTTATTCCTAGACGTAGAAAAAATAACAAATTTTGTCGAAACATTTTTTTTTTAAATACAGAATCCGTTCGAAGCAATAATTACTATTTGCATTTATCATAAATTTTAAATTATTTTTTTGTTGTGTAAATGCTTATAAGTTCATTACATAAAAAACTTAAAAACTACTAATTTAAGTGAGTTATTTATTATTATAATTGATCCTAATTTACGATTACATTGTAAGTAATGTTATTTAGACATACATAACATTATCAATGTAATATTTTAATGATGCTATGTATATATATTGTCCTTGATACATAATATAATATGTAGGCCAAAAACGTTAACTTGTCTGCAGTTAATATTTTCGACATGTATGTTTACACAACATAAAATTCATATCACGTAAGTTACATCACCTTGCATGTTGATACACTTAAAATACACAATACACACGTACACTTCGGAGCGGCAGTACGCTGAAAAGTCTAACAATGGACTGCACTGTCAACGGTTACCTTACTTTGGGACTTTACTTCTCTGCGCGGCAGACTTCTCTTATGGCGCGTGGTACCGCCGCTCCGAAGTGTACGTGTAGGAGAGCCTATTTATGCAGCTGGGTAACATAAAAAAAAAAAAAAAATCACATTTAATTTTTAATGCTTTGAAAAAATACCAACTCAATCCTTTTGCATGTACATTTGTCAGGTTGAGTTATTTCAAACCCTCATCATATATGATGATCATCAAATCGGCAATCAGCGTCATTTTTAATTTTTGACATTTGAACGGTCCCGTTAAATGCAAGTTCTCGGTCCATATCAGCTTTTGATAAAATTGTGATTAGCTGTCGAGCATAACATCATGACCGTTACCGAAAGCTGATAATTATTTGTTCAAAAGCTGAAACAGGCCAAGAACCAGCGTTTAACTGGACCATTCAAATTTAAAAATGGTGCTTATCGTGAGAGTTTGTTATACCCCCACCACGATATTGCCAAACATTACAAAAAATTTCAAATTAACTGTACGTATTAGAGATTATATTAGGTTTTTATATTACGTATGTGTATAAAGATAAAAAAGCATGTAACATCTAGTGAACTTCGAACACTAAAGTCAAACTACAATAATATAATATAAGAGATATTAATTATGTGTTAATATTTTGTTACATTAAGTTATTCAGTGATAAAATACCTATTTTTTTTCTTAACGTGTTAATATTTTGGTGAAACATCATAGTATATAGTGTACACAAAATAAATTACATCAGACTATAGTGTACACAATATAACATACTTCATAGTACAGTGTACACAATATAACATACATCATAGTATAGTGTACACAACATAACTTAAATCATAGTACAGTGTACACAATATAACATACATCATAGTATAGTGTACACAACATAACTTACATCATAGTATAGTGTACACAAATAGCTGTATGTATTTCTTCGTACATAACCCAACAAACATAATACATAATATAATTTCTTTCTTACAACAACATACATTGTATTACCTACTCTCTTTCATATTCTTTGTTTATCATATCTTGAAAATCAATACCAACTGATTTCTTTATTCTGTTATTTATGTAAATTTTTGTGTTTTGTATTATTATTTACATTGTCAGGCTATAAAACTCATTTCCAAGCTGAACTTACATCATATAAATAATATGTATAAGCTTCAATTTAATAAAAATAGTCCACGCAGAGTGCTCAATCTACAAATCTGTAGTTGTAAAGAATTCATTTTTAGATTAGTATTATTTTTCATAGTTAAGACATAAATTATGTATAGTGAACAAATTATATTTAAATTCAGTTAAATTAACACCGTAGTCAGTAACATTTAATCGTTGTAGAAAGTTGCAAAACAGATGGACCGTTCTCGCGCTTTGCCAACTTCAATAACACCACTCCAAGTTGTTAATTAATATATAAGATTGCACTGACGTTAGGAGAGAATAGCAGAAGGAAGTTTATAAATATGCATCAGATCGATGGGCCGCCCTAGACAAAGTTGGGAGAATAACTTCAGTCTGTGCGAGGAGAAGGCCTGCTGTGGGTGGAAGCCGCTGAAGTAGCGCAGGACAGGGGTGCCAGGAGGCGCTGCGTCGAGACCATGGGTTGACAATAGGAGATGCATCATTAAGGAGGAAACGATGAAATGAGAGCATCAGATCAATGATAAGCTGCGGCTCAGAGTGCTGGGCCTTCACAAAGAATAAGTAAAAGGGTGTTGGATATAGTTAAGCAGACAAGGTACAACTTGTACCAACTGTCAAAAGCAGTCAATAGCTGGATTTATAAATCTAGGATAGCTCAACTGGGCAGGACACGCAGCAAGAATGGAAGAGGCTTCTTAATAATCTAGTCTGCAGGACGGAGGAGAGTTGGAAGACCTAATTCTAGTGGCCGGACAGTGTGGAGGTCAACACGGCATAAGAAACTGGAGGGAGACAGCGGGAGACCAGCAGGAGTGGGGAGATTGGCCATGGCTCTCTAATAGAAATTACATAAAAAGTATCAAGTTTTCAGCATAATTTAATGAGATAAATATGAAAAATAAAAATACATGTAGAGTACTTCTACTTTGCCTTGGACATATTTAAATGATGTTATGTATTTTTGGTTGAATCCCATTTATATCCATATAAAGTGCACTTAGTCCATGCTATAATAACCGCCTATACACATCAGCGCAGTATCTTTGCACACAATTCCGTAAATTACGCAAATGATGCATGTTGGGGCGCATAATTACACAACAACTTCTTTGTCGGCAAAGTGGTACATGTTGCAAACATTTGCAACAATAGAATGAAGTTTCGTATATATCACCGCATCGTTGTATGCAATCCCGTACATTATGTTGCAAAGTAGGGCATAAAATAACACAGTATCTTTTCATGCAATCCACATGTTGTCCAGTAGGACATAGCATCACAAAACAGTATATTTTCTTGCAATCCCATACATAGACAGTATGTTGCGAAGTAGGGCATAGCAACATACACTCGTGTCTTTGTTGGCAATGGTGTTGTGGGCGTAAAATCAAATGAGAGAATCTTTCCTCGCAATCCCTTAGACATGCATGTTGTATAGTAGGGCATAACATTATAGTTTTGTATATATCACTGTATGTTTGCACATGTTGCGGATTAAGATGCAAAACACAAACACAACGGCATCTTTGTTCGCAGTCTCCGTGTTGCTGGGTAGGGTGTGACATCACACAACAATATCTCAATTGGCAACCCACATGTTGCAAGGGAACGCGCAACATCACACCACAACATCTATGTTCGCAATCAACATGTTGCCGGTTAAGGCGTACCATCACACTACAATCTCTTTGTTCGCAATCCACATGTTGCCGGATAGGGCCTACCATTGCACAGTGTTTTTGTTGGCAATCCACGTGTTGCCGAGTAGGGCGTACCATCACACCAAAGTGTCTTTGTTGGCAATCCACATGTTGCCCGGTAGGGCGTAGCATCGCACGTTGCGGTCGCGAGTGGCGACGCAACTGGCCACAGGTGCAGCGAGGTTAGCAGCATCTGTGCGGCGACGCGTCTCATATGATGTTGCAGCAGCGGCAGTATCTCTGTCTGCCTGCGCCCGCACTGGGCGGCGGGGTCACAGGCGCAAAATACGCGTGCACACTGATGTTGGGCAGATGATTCTGGAACCAAACCCAATTTGAACATGAACACCGAGTACATTCCTGCAGCTGGGATTTTATGAGTTGCGCTGGAATTTTTCGGATATCTGGTGATAGTCATGAATATCAAAATAATGACTAAATTCTATTGATATTTAGCGAAAATATTAAAATTATATTTTTTTTAAATTTACTTAACACATTCGCAGACAGGAGCTTTTGTTACTACATATTAAAATTACACATGATTGGTCCGCTTACGATTGGCACTGAACCTGAATGGGTATTAGAGGAGTTTAACCCTTTCAGCCCCAGTGTTAATTCAAATTAACATGAACTTTGTGAATTTTTTTACCGTAACTGTAGCGATTTAGAAAAGCCATATTTTCGTTTTCTTATAGTTTGTAGTCTTTTCTGTGGCGTCTATTTTTTCCGTTCCGTTGAAATCCTTATTCCCGCCACAACAACGATCAATATTTTGACATCTGCTGATTGTAAGTTCCATCGAATTTCTGCCGTCATTGATTACTTAATTGAAGGTGAGATATCAATATTTTCTACTCGAATTACAAATATTTTCACTCATAAAGATGTGTTCTATAATAATAACATCAGTTCAATTCACTGATCACAGTCATTTCCCAGAATATTGTAAATGAATCTCAATGTTCATTCAAATTAACACTGGTAGTGAGGGACATGTTTTCGACTAGTATGGCGAATTTTTAAAGATTTATTATCCTAGATTATTTCTTTATTTATGAATGAATTTTAGTTAAAATGTTATTTATTTGTACCTTAGTGATTATCACTACATTGTCAATGTGCGTTTTTGATATGAAACAGTTATTTGTATTACTTTTTTGTTATGTTTATTTTACGTTACCATGTAAAAAATACCCTCTGACGCCCAATGTTAATCCAAATTAATATAGAAAAATTTCTAAAAAAAAAAAAAAAATTAAATGCCAAAAATTTTCAAATAATTTTCTGAGGTATTATCAAGCATTACATATTTTATATGTGTGGAAACAATAATGCGGGTGTGAAAGGGTTATATGTGAGGAAGGACTTACCCTGAGGCGGCGAATGGCATTCCTGGTGACCAGCTGGCAGTCGTAGAGCTCAATGACCTGCAGGTTATGGCAGGAGATGAGGTGGTCCAGGGCGTTGTCCGTTATTAGCGGGCAGTTGTCCAGACCTGCAAACAATACAACACAATATAATAATTCAATAACCTTATCCAAGGCTCATTAGGTTTCGCACCTAATATGTCAGCATGACAAAATTTTACTCGCTTTGTGAAAACAATTCGTTGAAAATGGAGTCATAAATTCATGTCATCTACAAACAGGAAGAATGAGTCAACGTAGTGAAAAATATTAAAAAAAAGAAGTTATTACTTCAGTAGAGTGACAATCTTGACTCGATTAAGCTGGACGAGCCGTGTTCAGTTTCAAAACGGTTCCTTGATATTTCATCAAAATGAAAATTCAACACATTTAACCTAGTTTTCGTTTCATCACTTTTCATGACTTTACACCACTTTTTGTAGGTATGTTGAGTTGTCGTTTTGATGATATACCTGGTCACCGCGTGTTCAGTTTCAAAACATATTTGCTTTGACATCGATAACAATTTGTTCGAGTCGAATTCAGAAGCGTCTGACGCGACAGGACTGCTATGGACTGACTTGGTGCGAAATGAGCCTAACTGTACAGGGTTGATTAACAGATAGGTTGGTTAAGGTGGAGTCACCTTTACCCCAGCAGATATCAGCCCTAGAATAGTATGCAATACCCAACCCACCCAACACAGTAAGATGCTCTGCAGCGCACGGGGACATGGAGAGCTGCTTTATCCCGAGATCAGTGATGAGTTCACAGTGCGACAGCGTGAGCTTCTCCAGGCGTGGGCAGCCCACGGCCAGGTGCGTCAGGGTGTTGTCAGTGATCAGGGCGCACTCTTCCAGATCCATGCGCTCTAGTAGGCGACAGCTCTAAAACACAAACAATAGGTTAACTTAGTCGTTGCATGTTGAGGATCGTGACCCCCACTCAAATTTCCCTGGTTAACCAGGCTCCCCCACTCCTCGCAGACCCCCGCACTGTATGTTGAGCCAAGGACACCGGACTCCTGTGATATTTGATCACTCCAATACATCGGTAATCATCTTCCAAGTTGGCCAGGTTCGAGTTCTCAGTTGGCCGGATATATGCAGATAAGATCCAAATCACTTAGATTGAGAATATTTCATTTATGTATCGGCAAAAAGGATTCAGCTGGTAAAAAAAATTCACTCAGCAGTATTGCAAAACGTGAATTAAAATTTTGCAGAAAGAGTTCAGTGATGAATGATTTCCAGGGTGAAAAGTAGCCTATGTCACTTCCCAGTCCTCCCAACTAACCCTATGCAAAAAATCACGTCAATCAGTAGCTACGTTGAGACGTGAAATAAGGACAAACAAACAAACACACTTTTGCATTTATAATAAAGGGAAATGGCCAGATTGATTAGGACGCAATATGACAGATTACAATCCTAAGTTGAGTCTTTTACGGAAACTTTGTTTGTTCGTTGTTAAAATATATATTAATTGTTTGTTTCCTCAAACAATTAATATATATTATTATATAATTATATAACAGAACGCTGGTTCCACCGGTCGGTGGCCGAGTTGACATTGCGCTTGGGTCTCACTCGGGCGTAGTGTGTTCAATTCCTCGGCTGGCTAAGTCCTCCATCACAACACAAGCAACATTTTAAGCTTACTGTGGTGGTAGTAGGAGATTTTCAAATATTGTCAAGTTATTCGTAACCCGGGAATGTTTGTCTTTCTTTTATAAAAAAAAAAAATAAAAATAAGAAAAATGATCAATGTAATGACAATGAATGAAAGAGAGTGTATAATATGTGTTGTGTATCCGGCGTTGCTCGGGGTTATGGATGGTTGACATTGAAATAAACTTAATGTATTTCTCCTTTTTACCACCAGTGGTGGAACCAGCGTTACTGTGCTTTGACGGTAGAACTTTATATATAAGATAGTTTACCCGGGCCAGCGCCTGGAAACCGATATCCGTGAATAGCTGGCAGTGCGCTGCCTCTAGAGTGACCAGCCCCTGACAACGCTGCGCCAGTATGGACAGGGACGCGTCCGTGAGCCGCGAACAGCCCGACACGCATAGCGTACGCATGTTGGGGCAGTGAGTGGCAAGCGCCGTCACCGCATCATCCGAGATCGCCTACAACATGGAACGAGGACAAACATTACATCATTGGCATAATTGTAATTGTCACTGCTGGCCAGAGACTAACTAATTCAATGACAAAACAGAACAGTGAAAAAACAGAACATTGAACAAAACCAAACACACCTAACTTAAGCTTTCGATATTCTCTTTTGTAGCAGTTCTGTTTTATCTAGTTTCTATCATAAACACCTAACAACAACATACATTAACACCATTAGGGGAAAACCGTCTCGGATGCGTTTATCGAAAACAATGGGCAGTCAAAAATTGGCTTGATCAAAACTTGTTAACCTTAAACATGAACAAAACTAAATATATTACTTTTAGCATTTCCTCTGTAAATCAACCATCTTTGGAACGTTCATTAAAAATACATTGTTGTGTGCAGGAGTGTAACTGTCAATCTCTGGAAAGAGTAGACAACATCAAATACCTGGGTTTAGTTATTGATAAAAATTTAAAATTGAACAATCACATTACTATGTTAAGAAACAAAATAAGAAGGCTAGCTTACATTTTAAAAAATCTAGGAAACATATTGGACAAAGTTACACTAAAAACTGTATATTATGCTCTTGTTCAATCAATGCTTTCATATAATGTTGTCTGTTGGGGTTCTTGTAACAAGACTACCCTAGAGCCTTTGAATGTTGCGCAAAAATTAATTTTAAAAATAATGTATAAGAGAAATTTAATGTATCCATCAAAGTTATTATATAGTGAAAGCAAAATGATGACAGTAAGGCAGTTGTACATAATACACACTATTACATACTGCCAAAAGATGTCAACAAGTGCGCAACACTAGAATGGGTTCTTCTTTAATGTATCAGCCGGTGTATACCAGAACATCCTTCGGACAAAGGAGTTTCTCATATAAAGCTCCGTTGCTATATAATATGCTTGGAGAAAATATAAAAACTATAGGTACGTTAAATTCATTCAAGAAAATGGTCAAAATCTCTGTACTAGCTGAGAGTGATGATTTTGGATCACCCATGTTGTCGCTTATATTATAATTCCGTGTGGAAGTTCTGTTTCGATACAATCCTTATTTACTTACTGCGCATGTACTTATTTACTTCTAAAATAAGTTTTTCTTATTGTTATTATTATTTACTTATTAATATCTACTTATTATTATTATTATGTAATTATTACTATCTACTTCATTCTCGTATTATTATTTACTTTAATTATTAATTCTAGCTAATTTATTTACTTACTTACTATTTATTATTATTAATATTATTTACTTACCTATCGGTTATTATTTACCTATTTTAATTTAGTTATTTTATTTTGCTTATAATTTATTATTCATACTATCCATCTTGTAATTGTTAGTATGGTTATTGGTTACCCTATACTTGTGTCTGATAAGCCAGCACAGGTACTTTGTACTTTAGTTAACAGAACAATATTATTGTTGCCAACTTACTATAAACGTACTGCCCAATGCTTCTTTTGTTAAAATTTTTGTTTTATTTTTTGTACATTTGTTACTATAATTTTGTTTATTTTTGTCTACCAGTCTCGACACAAAAGTGTCATTAACTTTTCTTTTTTGGGTTTGAATTTAATGTTATTATTATATTAAGTTTACATATATGTATTTTTTTAAATGATGTAATTGTAAAGCTGCACATCTTGATACAGGAATGCCCTAGTGAGATGTGCAGAGTATGTTTTTTATGTTAAAAACTGTTTTTTGAATAAATAAATAAATGGCATTCGCTCAATTCGACTCGGACGGGCCTCATCGTTGACCTTCTTTGTTTTCTCTTACTTTGTTTATCCAATATGATCTTAATTGTTAATATATATATACACACAATAGAACCCCGTTAATTCGAACCCCTCTAAATCGAACACCTTCGAAATTTTCACCGGTAAATATTCCCAGAAATTTTTTTTTATACAAAATGGTTTTTTAATTAATGTTAAAATTCGATTTTTAAAAATAATAAATCATAAAATTTCAAATCTGAATCTGAAAGACAGACGTGGCGGTAAAATGACGAAAAATGTATTTTTACATGGTTATACATCATCCTAATCAGAATTATTATTTTGTAAATCTGAATCGATTAATATCGAATTTATATGGAATATCCGAGTTCGAAGGGCTGAGAAAATTCGTTTTATGCGGAAATATGTTTTATTTTTACGAATATACACCAAATAATTGGAATTAACGAGGTTCTACTGTATATATAATATACAGTAAATCTTAGTATAAAGCCTGTGACAGACCATGCTATATTCTCATGGCTTGGCCACATCACTAGCCATAGGTTCCCATTTGTAGTGTATGGCGAGCGATATGCTGGAATAGGCCAAGCCATGATGCGTATAGCGAAATATGTCTAAACCCTAATACATATTCCTTAGACAGCATAATATAAGCCCTATACCATAAATCCCAAAAGTACACTACTAAAAATTAAGTATGTCGTATATATACTCACGTCGCAGCCTTGTATGTTGAACGTCTCCAGAAGGGGACAGTATGTGGCGAGACAAGTGACGGCTCTGTCGTTGACTTGCTTACAACCTGCAAATTTAAAAATCATATGTATAGAAAATATAATTATAATTACAAGGTGGGGCAAAAGTAATGCCATAATATGAATTGGCTGCCATTTTGTAAGAAATTGAAAAAATTGGACTCGGTTTTCATGGAAATTATTTTGAAGGTGTAAATTGAAGTTAAAAAATGATATTGGTCAAATGACCACCTCCTGAGTTGATGCACATTTGTGCTCGGCATTTTGAATTGTTGGTCGCAAAACATCTGGCTCCAAATTAGTGATTTCTTCTTCAATGTTGGCTTCCAAGACTTTGTGGTAAACGTGAGATTTCCAAAAGCCCCAAAGGAAGAAGTCTGGCGCCGTTAGATCTGGCAATCTGGCCGGCCAGTTATTGCCAAAACGGGAGATCAAACGGCCCGAAAATTAGTGTTTCCAAATCTTGCAGTTGCTCCATCCTGTTCGAGACCCAATTCAGCAACTTGCGGCAAAAAAACCAGTCACTTTGAGGGGATACAAGGGCTCTTTGTGCATTTTATGTGGATTCTTCGTTTTCAGATTACTTCTTTACTTTTACTTTTTTACAGAATCTTTAAGAAGCGGCTGGTTTTCCAGAACCTCAAGATTAAAATTGGATACTGTGGATTTACCAATGATATATTCCCTCGCTAACTTGGTACAACTCTTTCCACTAATGGCCGGTATATCACTTTCTTTTAAGCTCAACTTGGTTGGTATGTCGAACATAGCACTCACAGTAAGTATAGATATCACTAATATTACACGTTTTGTCTATGGTTTTAATAGAGGAAAGAAAGCCGAAGACAACTAGGGGCATTATAACTTGCCAGACAGTTTTAAGTCTTCCTTTATCAATTGATATCATCAACTTTCTTGATTGCTCAAGGCTATTACATCTCGTTTTCCACCCACCCACCCTGCCCCATCACCCGGTGGTTCGGATTATATTGAATGCAGATTACAGAGACTATACTGAATAACTACAAACTTCTCTTGGATAAGTTACTTGAACGAAATTGATAGTTATGTTTAAAACCATAAAGAAAATTAGTAAATAAATTCCATATTTGCAAGAAAAAATTACTGAATGTACATTTTGTGTTAGTTACCTTTACTGAGAAAACACTTTAGTTTGGGACACCCTCTGGCCAGCGCCTCCACCCCATTCTCAGTGATGGACTGGCACCACGACACATTCACATGGGTCAGCATCTGAAATACATATTCATTTTTAAATATCCCATTTATTTACTAACTAATCTTCACGCTGCTTCTTCACAGGACAGACCAAAACACGACACACTCTCTCTCATGCATATATCGTCTACAAACTCTTCAGTTATTCTGACTCTGAACGTGACCGTGCCATGTCTTCCTCAGGTGTCCTCCTCCGATTTCATCTTTTTATTAATTCCCATTTACTCGTAAATCTATTGTCGTCTTTTTGGGGATCAATGACCAGTTGACCTAAGGGGGCAGTTGCCCCTGGAAACTAGTGTAACATCATATTATCTTCTGCCCCTTAATCTATTCAGGTTGGGAACCCATCGCTTCATCAAAGTGTCTCCAAACATCCCTATCCTGTGATACTTCAACAGCCTTCATCAATTGCTGGCTGAGCCTCTCCGCGCAGAGCATCTGGAGTTGCTGTCCACGGGTAGATTAGGTTAGTATAACATCACAATATATTATTATTAATGAACTAACCGGACATCCATCGGAGAGTGCTTTGAGAGAAATATCGGTTATATGCGGGCACGAGTCTAAGTTGATCCTGTAAAAAAAAAAGATTTCATTATAATATCGGTCATACATGTAATGATATTTTATTCCATCATTACGGGAATAGCCACCAATGGATCACATATGCGACAGCACGAACATATTCATGAAGGTACCTTTGTAATTTGGCGCAATGTCTGGACAGGGACTGGCAGGTCAGATCGGTGAGTTTCTTGCATTTGTTTAAGTTGAGGTCTTCCACGCTCGGGCAGGACTGGAAAAATACATATGAATATTACAAACAATCCAGTAATACACGCAGGACGTAATGTACATTTTGATGCATGTTGTTTTAGTGAAACCTCACTGATCACATATATGCGACATCCTATGTGTGAGATAGGTTTTTAGCATCTACATTGACTTCCGCAGTATGTGACAGAGACAGAGGATGAGAGAGACAGAAGCAGCTACATAAGCCAGTGTAGTAGATAGTTAGGTCTCTCTGTTCGCAGCTCTCAGTTAGGAACTATACTCAACACATTACTCGTTTGTTACAACAAAACATATTATTAATCCAACCGTGTACCATTAATATAAATAACTGGGAATCTCGGCATGAAGATAGGTATGTGACATCGTACAGATATGGATCAAATATGCGACAGCAGGATAAGGTTAAACTAAAAAATTGACAATATTGAAAACCGTTGAACTACTAACACACTAAGAAATAGATGAAAAATAAAACATTGCCACTATCATTGACTCGGATAATTTAAAAATGGACTTGCCCAGTTGTTTTATTTGAATTTGAAATATCTGCAAAATTTACCCAACTGAACAAAGGAAGTAGCTTCACCCCAATGGCTTCGAAACTTGTGCAGCTCTATAGAATCTTTCAATAGGAGAGGGCAATCAGAAAAATAAGAAATGGTAAAATAGTACATTACATATAGATAAAAATTTTTGTGAAATTAAATTTAACTGAATTTATGAAAAAAAAAATACTAAGTATGTAGTTTTAAATTAAGATTTTGGGGATCTGGTGAGGAGGCACGAAATGAAAGATGTTGTGAAGGTCACAGTGTTTTATTTGAGTCAGGATGCCGTATATCAGTTGAGTATATATGTTGACTTGAGGACCGATGATGAAGACTCCGGATGCAGTGCTGGTCAAGCGCGGGTCAGTGAGTCGACGCCGCTGCTGGTGACCGGACTCATTGACGTATCAGGTACTGGTGGAGAACGTGGGTCTTCCGGATGCTCCAGTACTGACAGGGAAGCCGAAGGTGCGGTGGACCCGGTTGGCAGTTGTACAGGAGATGCATAGACTAGCGAGGATGCCGCGTGGTCTAGGTGCGTGGATGTAGCGCTGGTCAGATGTGCTGGAACCAGGGCGCTGTGATCCGGTGTGGCGCTGGCCAGGGACGATGGCCGGGGCCAGGGACGATGGCCGGGGCCAGGGCGCTGTGATTATCCCGATGGAGTCCATGATTGAACCGTGCAAAGCCGGGTTGTCACTCGCGAAGTCTTGTTTATTGTTGAACGACTGATAGCTGACTGACTGACTAGTTCCTTCACGCTATCACTTTTATAAGGTGAAGAATCTTCTCGAACATTTTGGTTGAGATATTGCCAAACAAAAATTAAAAAATAAAAGAACATCCAAGAAGCTTGTTTGGAAGAAAATCGAAACTTCTAAAATGATGTTCGAATCAAGTAGTGGCGTACCACTATAAGATTAATGGTAGAATCCGCAGACAAACTGCCAGGTGACAGATTTGCATGACTACTTTTTTGTTATTTGTTAAAAATCTTGTAATATCAATGTTTTATAATAAAAATAATAAATGAATAATGACATTTTCCGATACCTTCTGAAAACATTTGAAAACATTCATGTTAAAAGAACTATAGTTTAGTGATTAAAAGTCTTACCTGAGCCAAAATCCTCAAAGATCCATCCCCGACAAACTCACACCCGCGTAGCGACAGTTCCCTCAGGAAGCCGCCGCAACGCAGGGAAATGTTTTCTACGAGCCGCCCCTGAAAATTGAACAATACAATAAATTATAAAAAAGTTCCGGAGGATGCGAATACATACATTCAACGAGTTTTTTGATGTGCAACAAAAATGGTGTAAGTATTAAAGGCGCAGATCCATATGCCTGCATTTTTTTTTATAAAAGAAAGAAACGTTTCCATGTTATGAATAATCTGACATTATTTGAATTCTCAATTAGTTGTTGATCGGCATCCGAATATTAACAGCTCTTCAGATGTTGTATTCAGATTCCGTATTTCTTAACCAGATTAAACCACGATATATAGGTCTGTTAATAATATGACAATAATTAGGTTCTGAATGTAACAATGTGCTTGGCTAGACTGACAAAATGAAAGAGTGTTTATTACATATCATAGACAAGTTAAGTACCTAAAGACGTGGTACTTTGAGAATATTATAACAAGGTCACACAATTTAAGGCGACCAATACACACATGAGATTGTGCGTATACACGACCTTGCTATACACCACTTAGAAAATAAACATAACCTTGTGTTTTTAGCTAAAAAATGTAAACTGATTTTTTTCATTTTTCGGTCATTATCATTGTTGATCATTACATTGTATATTAAGAATAAGAAGTTTAAAATATGCTGGATGCAAGCAATTCATCTGTGTGAGTTTAGTACAGGGGGTTCAAAATAAAGTTTAAAAAATCTCAATCATAGGCGACATCCGCGAACAGGAATAGTCGCTGATGTATCAAATATGCGACGTCTCATTGATTAGGTTATAAAAATCTTACCTCCACATCCCTTTGAAAGTTAAACAGGTCTATTCTCTGCCAGTTGGACCCGTCCAGCGCGAGTATGTTCCATAGTTTGGAGACTTGCGCACAGCGGCACAGCGAGATCACGTCCAGGTAGGAGAGGATCCTCAGCAGCAGCTCTTTGGGCAGTTTCTTGTTGATGATGCAGTCATCGTCCCCCAGAAACTTAGACAGCTACAAAAAAAGAACAATAAAATAGCAGATTTTCTATATAATTCAAAATACTGCGCCTCTATCTGTAACTTTGGTTCAATGAACTCTAGATAGAACTGGGATTTGATTTGAATTTAGTGATATTTCAAACATAAACCAAATACACAATTTTCGGCATGTTCTCAGTATCACCCTAGTGAAAGACCACCATTCAGAAACGAAACATTGCTTGAAATGGCTTTAGCTGTGGTTGGTGACTAGTTCTGAATACCTCTGACCTTCCTCTTACCCATCTCCTTCCCGCTGCCCCCTTCAGCCTCACAATTTACCCCAATATGGGATGCCATTGTCCCACTGGCTTTGGACATTTGGAAACTCTTGTGCAGTATAATAACAATAAGAAAATTTCATGTCATAAAGACAGAATAGTTAAACTAATTACAACCCTAGATGGCTAACGTTCGTCAAAATGACGAGCACCAAATGCAAATCTGAGTATCTTTTGAATGCATCTCCCGATATTATAGCCGAGTTTCAACTTAGTAGCAGCTGCCACTAGACTTGTGCTCATGGTGGTTTTGTTGTCAGTAAATTCTTTTGTTTTTGAGATACCTACTGACTACTCGTCATTGCGTCGAATGATTATGTTTAGGTGGATTTAATGGTTTTATCCTACTTAAGTAATGATTACGTTTAGGTGGTTTCAATGGTTTTATCCTACATAAGTAATTCGATTGTCATTGTTGATTTATTTCGAATCTCTTCACAATATCAAAGAAAGAAAGCATTTTTCCCAATACTAATCTAAGCATTTGTCACAACTACAAATCCGAGGCGCTGGCAACTAGTTTAATAAAGCATTTGAATAAGTGCCACACTTCATGTTGATAAAAAAGTAAAATAAAAAGATATTAAGAGGAATCTTCTTAAATGGGTAGTTAGCTATCTTAAACCTTCAGGCTAATTTCTTAGCTTTTGAGAACAACTCATATGGTCTCCCGTACTGTCATGGTGAGAAATTTGATCTAAACGGTGTTGGAAAGAAAAAACACCATGCTTTATATACAAATCAAGCAGTTAAACCTAGAAGAATTAAAATGTGCACTTTTATGAAACCAAAAGTTCCGAACGCAATTTTTTTTTTATTAATTATTTTTGTACTAGCTGTAACCCGCCACGCGTTGGTTGATGTTGCTCAGTCTGTCTGTGCATATAGAAAAAAACAATAGCGCGTGTTGCTTTTACGGCTAACAGATGGCGCTGTTTTGTAAAAAAAAAAAAAGCTTGTTTGTACAACAGATTACGCTTTTTAAAAAAAAAACTTGTTTTTACCTCTCACAGGTGACATCTATATAATATAGATATATAAAAACCCATGCGTATTCGAGTGCAACGTTGTGCCAACATTTCAAATCAATCGATGAAGAACTTTTTAAGATTTAAGAACAAACGAACATTGATATTTATATATATAGATGAAACTGTAATATTACCTAATCAAATATGTGTTTTTTAATTCAGTAATTTTAGTTACAAAAACATTAAAAAAATAAATTATGTTGGCATTTAAAGTTATAATAGATCAAAAAATATATTTTTATTTTTGATAACAAAATTTTAAAGCAAATTTTTTCACCTTTCAGAGGCAGATTTTAGTTATTAGATACGATAAGAAATATTCCATTATTTTCGTTTTATTGCAAAGCGGAAATTCTCCAACCTCCAATCAAAATATGGCAGAGGCCCGGGGAGTTAAAAAAAGAAAGCTTCCAGTCAAAATTAAATCTGCCCTATCATATCATTTTATTGCCACGAGTGGTGTCCCACAAGGACCGCACATTGGCCCAATTATATTTATTAATGACATTGTTGCTATTTGTCACAATGTTAATGTTTTGCTTAAAATTGAAAAGAGCAGGTCTCTGAAAAGACCACACTATCACAAAATTATAAGGAGCAGGTATCTGAGAACCTACACTTTCACAAAAATATAAGGAGCAGGTATCTGAAAGCCTACAACAGGGGTCACCAAATGGCGGACCGCCAATCTATTTTGTGCGAACCTTGGGTTAACAGGTTAGCACAAAATAGATTCACAGATTTTAAGAAATTTGAGAATGTCGTCGAAATCCTCAGTAACATTTACTCACTGCATCCCAGTGATGAATGCAGCAATGAAGCTGCAAATATTTTCGGGAGTAATAAAGCTGCTCTCCAGATGGAAATGATCGATTCCCAAGAGAAAGCCGTTTTAAAACACCAAAAACAGGAAGTATCTTGTGAAGAGTTTTGGATAAAACTAGTTTGTAGCAATAAATACCCAGAATTAAAAGAAATAGTCTTGAAACTTCTCACTTTGTTTGGGTCAACGTATGTTTATGAAGCAGCATTTTCCAAGATGAACTTCACTAAAAATGAATTCCGGTGCAGACTTACCGATGAACATCTCCAAGATTTAATGACAATAGCCTGCACAAACTTCAGACAGATAGTCCAAAGCAAAAAATGTAATTTTTCTCATTAAACTTCTTTTTATTCATAACATTTGTTTATTGTGTAATAAAATAATGTTCCAGAACTCATTCGTTTTATTTGTTCGTTGATATTGTATCTACACATATTTAAATAGTACACTTTATTATTTCAATTGTTAAGCCGGGGGGGGGGGGTAGGCTTTTTCCCTTCCGGACCGCGACGGTCATGTATTTTAAAAAAAGGAACCCTAATTAAAGTAATTGGTGACCCCTGACAAACACTATCACAAAATTATAAGGAGCAGGTATCTGAAAACCCTACACTATCACAAAATCATACAGGTATCTGAAAAGCCTTATACTATCACACAATTTTTAAGTTGAAAGGAGAAATTTATCATTTTAGATTTGTGATTTAGTATTTAAAACTTGAATAAAGTAAGATATGTTTGTTATTGTGCCGTGTAATTTACAACCTCGTTATTCTGTGTTTTTTATTACCCCCATAAAATAAAGAACTTATGAAAAAAACAGGTAAAACATTAGCTATCTAGAATTTAAAAAAATATCGAAAATTTTTAAGTACGCAATAAAATTGAATTAATTATATTTAAATTTGGAATCGTCCTATGTGGTGTCATTAGCCTCCATTGATTGGTCGAACGGGCATTAGATGCTGTGGAGGAGGGAGGCGTATTTCACCTAGGCTTCCCAAACTGTACAAATTTTTAATCAATTAAATGTTAATGCTGTTCTGCAGTACGCCAAGCGTATCATGTTTATTTATTTTAATACATATGGCACAACATGTGCTATTAACATAAGTAAACAGTTACAAGTATGAAGTGTAAAAAAAAAAGTGTAATTTACATTTTACATTGAAGTTAAGTATAATGAAAAAAAAGGTATTAATTATCAATAATATTATGTTAACATACTATTATTACGTTGTGAGTTGTAAGGCAGCAAAGCAGGGTTAGTGAGATGTATGTAGATATGATTACTGTAAAATCATAGATAAACATCTTTAAAAGTTAAAAATTTTTTTTTTTTCAACTTTATACAGGGCGACCACTGAAGATAAAACCGATAGATCTATGTTGTGGGCGTGTCCTTGAGCATGACGTGAGCTCAATTTTTCCTTACTTCATGTGAAATTGATGAAAATTTTAAAATAACGAAATAATTTCTTAAATCAATTTCATTGGCTTATATTTATAAAAAAATTACGTAAATCCGCACCAAGAATCCCAACTGCTCCCAATCGTGAGCCAGTGAGACTATGGAGTCCCCAATAGGGGTAAGTTGTGAGGCTGAAGGTAGTGGGGTGGGGAAGGAGATGAGGATGATGAAGGTGAGGAAGTACTGGCTATTCAGATTTGGTCACCAAACACGGCCAAAACCATTTCAAGCAATGTTTCAATTCTGAATGGTGGCTTTACACCAAGCCGACACTGAGCGTATCTTCCACTCTGGAACGTGCCCCAAATATACATATATTATTTTAAATGAGTAATTTGTGAAATAACACAAATGCGCACGCCGGGATTTGAACCCACGCCACCACGAACACCACCTTCACTCGCGAGCCTCGACCACGTAGGCCGTCTGGGAGTAAATTCTTACGTAAATTGACGACATATTCTCAGATTAGTATAGATCACACTTCTAGAGATTACCTGGTTCGGTGGTATGAACACAGCTGCGTCTCTTCTTACGTATACACATTTAAAAACCAACAATCTTTTACAAATATCTAAAACAAATGCAACTTTTGGACAAAGAAATTCCAAAAACATTGCGACTTAAATATACAATAATCTACCTGGCAAAACAAGATAATTAAAAAATCTAAACAAATTTAAAATTTCGGCTAACCTTTGGATCATCAACAAAGGTCGCAATAATAAGTAAACTCACACAAATCTACAATAAAATTCTCATTATATGAATTATTGTACCAAATACTAATAAAAAAAAGAATTACATAAACCTATCAGATATTTTTACAGTCAAACTTGTCAAAAGTTCGAAATTAACTTAAATTGCTAAAATAAACACAGGACATCCCTAGTGAGCAGGCGTAGTAAAAAAATATGTGTAAACCGTACATATATATAGATAATATGCAACAAATAAAAATAAAAATTAAAAAATGATTCGAGTCGATATTTTCCCGTTTCCACGTCCCACAGTTTAAGGACCGTCGGCGCCGGTCGGTCGTTGAACGGCGGCGCCGCGACGCTACGGACGGGCGCATCAGACGATAGACGATCATCACAACACACACAGACGCACACACACCAATCGCAATACACTGCACGGGCATTCACACTGCTAATAAAGTCATATTGGCCAGTGGATGACTAACTAATAATTTATACAAGCTGAGCGTTTGATTCAAATGCTCGAATTGATTGCATGATGCACGTCCATTGTCCGTCTCGTTTCACATTGAAACCAACTAACCCCAGAAGACGGATAAAATATTTTAAATGCATATTATTTGAAATCATGATTTAATATTGGAAAAAAGTTTGTCGAATTCCATTGCACACTTAATAAATTTAAAAAAAAAATAATAACATTGGAAACAAAGTCGGGGGAGATGAAAAACATTAAAAAAAAAATTCTAGGTTCTTAGTTTGGGTTATTTAAATAATTTATGCTAATTTCCTAATCTTCAAACTTGACTCAGATCATACAAACAAGAGAAAAAAATCAACCCGTAAAAGAAAATACGTTTTTTTACTACAGGGTTTACCAATAAGTTGTGTTATTTTGAATAGCCCGATATTTCGGTAGATGTTACTTTTGAAGCTGTCGTTTTTTGACATTTGACAAGTAGAAACTACGCCATTAATAAAAATGGAACGATACACGCTTCAACAATGCATTGAAATTATTAAAATTCACTTGAGTGAATCAAATGGAAATCATCTTGAGTGATGAGGCCCATTTCCACCTCGGTGGCTTCGTCAACAAGCAAAATTGTCGCATCTGGGGCTCGGAAAACCCAAGAGTTATTGTTGAAAAGCCTCTCTATCCTCAACGTGTGACTGTTTGGTGCGGTTTATGGTACGGCGGAGTCATTGGACCTTACTTTTTCGAAAATGAGGCTGCAGCAACAGTTACGGTGAATGGATTGCGCTATCGAGAGATGATTAATGATTTTTTATGGCCGAAATTGGATGGTATTGATCTGGACAACGTTTACTTTCAACAAGACGGCGCTACGTGCCACACAAGCAACGAAACCATTGATCTTTTACGATTGAATATCAAAATAACACCTCTTATTGGAAAACCTTGTATAATACATGCAAGTAGGTAGAAATTTTAAAATGTTTTTTAAAATTGAAAAAAAAAATGGTTTGGCTGAGGATTGAAACTTCCTACTCAGGAACTGGAGTCTACCAACCTCGCCAATTGTTGATCGGGTAGGACCGACATTTATTTCGTATATCAACTGCTGTAGTGTCTCATCGAAAACGAGTCAGCCGAGTTTCAGCTCGATAGGATGTCAGGAAGTGGGTTAATTCCCGCTTCCAAGATTTGCATTCATTCATACTCAAAAACACAATTGAATTTAAAAGGAAGTATTTTTTTGAATGCCGTCTAAATGTCAAAATGTTGAACTCTAGGCATAGAAATTAGCGGCAAATTGTTTTAATAAATCCGACGAAAACAAAAATATCGGGGAAGAACCACTATGTTTTTGTTTTCCGTGGCCGATGCAAGACAAAAAAGTTGTGACCCCGACCCAATGTTTTTGTTTTTTGAAAGCATTAGGAGTGGCAGGTACCTACCGCGAAAATTTTATAATAATTAATTGTTTGGAAGTTGTATTGCATTGTGTACCCGCCCATTTGCATGGGTAGGTATGTGCGTAGCCAATCAGTCGTTAGGTTAAGGTCGGTCAAATGCGAGCCAATACACGAAAATTTAATTAACCGATAATATATATTTTATTTGTTTAAAAAAAATGCAAAAATGTACTAGTTTAAATTTTTTAAATCTATTTTGTGTATCCTGTAAAGTTGACAAAATGGACTTGAAAGATTAATAATTAAGGCGAAGCACTACGAAGTAATGCAAAATCATGTGTTTTGGTTTTAAAATTTAATCGCTTAGAAATATTTTAGATGCTTCAATTAAATGCTGCAAAGTAGCACACATCGTGGCCTTTCAAACAATCGAGTGTTTTTTTGATAAATATTTTTATAAGCCCAGAAAAACAGGTCTATAAAAACTACTTTAATGTTCAAAATCTCCTTCCTACGAACCCCTTTTTGAGTATGGTTTGATTATATAATGTGGAACTATTAAGTTCTTTAAAAACTGATCGTAAAATACTGAAATATTTGTGCCTAATCTTAGCAAAATAAAAAAAAAACACTTTTTGGAGAAAAAAAACCGGCGTTTGGTTTTAGCGGAAATTTAAATCTAGAAGAAAACTAGAGATATAAAAGCCGAAAAAAAGTTTTGCTTACTATACCTATACCTATTTCTGATGAACGTATTACTAAAATCTCAAATGTTTCTAGAGGGATCCCTAGTCCATTACGCCGCACAGTGGGATGAAAATCGCCTTTCATAGACATAGAGACTTGAATTTTCAAGGGTATTTTTTTTTTGGCTAGAAATGGATTCTGCTGATTCTATGCTATAAAATTTCGTATGAAGCAATTGCGTGTACAAATGAAGGAGTTAACATTTTTTTAAGAAAAATTTGTATGGCACTGACATTAAAAATGAGGTTATCTCTGGAATCATAAGGTTGGCCATTATATCCCTACACACAGATATACTACTATTTATTTGTATTTTTTTGACATACTTCGTATTGTGGCGCAACTTGCGATTTTTTTTTTTTAAATCCTCAAAGTTGAAAAAAACACTTTTTAATGTTGATGATTCATTTTAATGCTTAATGATTAAAATACAAATAAATAGTAGTATATCTCTGTGTAAGGATAGAATGGCCAACCTTATGATTCCAGAGATAGCCTCATTTTTAATGTCAGTGCCATACAAATTTTTCTTAAAAAAATTATAACTCCTTCATTTGTACACGTAATTGCTTCATACGAAATTTTATAGCATAGTAATGATCAGCAGAATCCATTTCTAGCCAAAAAAATACTCTTGAAAATTCAAGTCTCTATGTCTATGAAAGACGATTTTCAGCCCACTGTGCGGCGGGCCGCGCGCCGAATATTGTTTTTACACGACTTCATCACTTAAGTGGTTAAGATTCTCACTTTATTTTAGAGATTTGATATAAAAAATTCAACCGCAGGTCTGTCCAATATACCAGGGCTGCGCGCCGCATATTTTTGTTCACGGCTGCTTCACTTCCGTCGTTAAGATTCTGGCTTTGTTTTAGGGTATTGCCACGACTTAAAAAACAACATAGACTTTAATTCGACTCTTAATCTCATTACGGTTCAGAGATGTCACGTTAAGTATTCGTCAGACGTCCCCTACTTCTACAATTTCAAGCAAATATATCGTAGCACAAATTATGATGGTTTTATTGTTATTAAGGCGATGCACTACGTCGTGCAATATTTTAAATTGAGCCGCTATCAATAACAACCCTTACGTAGATGGCGATAAGGTTTAAATTCTCGCTTAACACCATCCGCCTGTTTTGATTTATGCAAGAAAAAAACATGGCCAAAAAGTGCCTTTGATTTTATTTTGTGGATGTTCAGGCATAAATATTTAATTTTTTTTCGATCATTTTATAAATAACTTAATTTGCCACATTATAAAATAAAATCATAACCGAAAATGGGTTCGTAAGTAGGAGATTTTGAACTTTAAAGCAGTTTTCATAGGCCTTTGCATTATTTTTTTCTGGACTTATAAAAAGACTTGTCTAAAAATACTCGATTATTTCAAAGGCCAAGATGTATTCTACTCGCAGTATTTAATTAAAGCATCTGAAACATTTCTAGGCGACCAAATTTTCACACCAAAAACACATGATTTTGCATTACTACGTATGGCATCGCCTTAATACCGAACGAATTTAACATTTTATTACATGCAATGGATAATTTGAACTTCATGAATCGATAACAATCTAAATATAGAAGAATATGTTTGTGAAACAGCCATTGAATGTAAATAATTAAGATCTATAAAAATCTACATAACGAACGTAATTGTTAGCGGCCTAATTCCAAATATCACGACGTGGTCTATCGTCTTAGTTAAAATATTATATCCGATGAAAGACAAGTCACCATTTACAACTGCATGTCATTTAGACACCATATTCTTCGGCAACCGGATAAATCAGAACAGAGACAAAACAGAAAATGACAGAGAATTGGTATGTTTGGTTTAGCCTCCGTGGTAGAGGGGTAAGGCTCTCGACTAGCAAGCCGAAGGTAGCGGGTTCAAATCCCGGCGTAAATTTTATTTGATTAATTTGATACTTCACAATTTATTAATTAAAAATAATAAAGGGTTTTCCAATAAGAGGTGTTATTTTGAATAGCCCGCTATTTTGGTAGATGTTACTTTTGAAGCTGTCATTTTTTGACATTTGACAAGTAGAAACTACGCCATTAATAAAAATGGAACGATAGACGCTTCAACAACGCATTGAAATCATTAAAATTCACTTGAGTGAATCAAATGCAAATCATCTTGAGTGATAAGGCCCATTTCCACCTCGGTGGCTTCGTCAACAAGCAAAATTGTCGCATCTGGGGCTCAGAAAACACAAGAGTTATTGTTGAAAATCTTCTCTATCCTCAACGTGTGACTGTTTGGTGCGGTTTATGGTCCGGCGGAGTCATTGGACCTTACTTTTTCGAAAATGAGGCTGGAGCAACAGTTACGGTGAATGGATTGCGCTATCGAGAGATGATTAATGATTTTTTATGGCCGGAATTGGATGGTATTGATCTGGACAACGTTTACTTTCAACAAGACGGCGCTACGTGCCACACAAGCAACGAAACCATTGATCTTTTACAATTGAATATCGAAATAACACCTCTTATTGGAAAACCCTGTATATAGATTACTTGCGGCATGATCCAGAGTGGAAGATACTCACAGTATCACCATGCTGTAAGACCACCATTCAGAATTGAAACGTTGTTTGAATTGGCTTTTGCCGTGTTTGGTGACCAGATCTGAATAGCCAGGAACTCCCCCACCTTGCTCTTCCACATATATATGTGTTGTTCTTTTTCTTCAAAGATAGATGAGGGTTTGTTATTTATCTTCAAAGTTAGATCAGGTTTGATGTTGTTTATCTTAAGGCGATGCAATACGTAGTAATGCAAATACATGTGTTTTTGGTTTGAAAATTTGGTCTTTTAGTCTTTTTATAAGCCCAAAAAAAATGTATAAGGCCTATGAAAACTGCTTTAAAGTTCAAAATCTCCTACTTACGAACCTATTTTCGGTTATGGTTTTATTGTATTATGTTGCGAATTAAGTTATTTATAAAATGATCGAAAAACATTTAAATATTTGTGCCTGAACATCCACAAAATAAAATAAAAATAACTTTTTGGCCATGTTTTTTTCTTGCATAAATCAAAACAGATGGATGGTGTGAAGCGGGAATTTAAGCCTTATCGCCATCTACGTAAGGTGTGTTATTAATAGCGGCTCGATTCAAAATATTACACGACGTAGTGCATCGCCTTAAAAGTTAGGTTAGGTTTGTTGTTCTTTATCTCCAAAGTTAGGTCAGGTTTGTTGTTATGTATCTTCAACGTTAGGTTAGGTTACGATAGTTAAGACCTTGTTGAGATCTTGTCTTGTCGGTCATCGAACCCCCAATCTGATAAAGACGGCAACTGACCGACAAAATATGCATGCATGTTATAGCCCGTCGTCCCAGTGGCTCGGTTACGGTACGAAAACGACAAAAACCGGAGACCCTGCGCAGAAAAGTAAAGTTCACTACGGCGTGCAGAGCAGCCATTGTCGGATTTTTGTGCGCAGTGTCTCCGGTTTTTGTCGATCTCGTACCGTTACAGAGCCAGCGGAACGACGGGCTATAACTTGCATGCATATTTTGTAGGTCAGTTGCCGTCTTTATCAATTTGGGGGTTCGATGACCGACAAGACAAGATCTGAAGTTATTTTAATTCAGATTAAAGAGCAACTAAACAGAACGAAGGTAGACGATCTGTCAGGAGATTGTTATCTGTCACAATATTGCAAATACAACATACCCACATATTGTATGTTGACACATATAATATTGATTATCATTAACAAAGATAAGAGTTAATAAGAGTCATAAGTTGACTCAAACAACAACAAAACATAGGATCATGTGTTTTGGTGCATATTTATTCACGTCCGACGCATGAGAAACGTCACTGAGAAAAAGCATTTTGTCTTACTTACATAATTGTTGTTTTTAGTGTGAAGGGGACAACAGGTGTATACGATCATCAAATTTGAATATTGGAAAAGTTTTAACAGTTAAACAAGAGTCACAACTGCCCGGAGCAAGTGGGATACCCGAAAATTAGGTGATGAGGCTGAATGAAGTGGGAAAAGAGAAGGAGATGGGGAAGAGGAACGTTGAAAAGTATCTGGTTACACGGAGAAAACTTACTGATATGAAATATTTTTAATTTATTAAACATCTGTTCAAATTATTCGATTTCCTGTTAAAAACGGGACTGGATGCGTATAACGAATGAATTGACAAATTTCATTACAAACTATCAGTAAAACACGAATATGTTATGAGGAAGAAGGAACGTGTTAATAAAAGTAATAATATTTTCGCATCGCGTCCATTATATTTATTAAGGCCACCTGCGTGAACACGTGTTCAGATATATTCTGAATGACTAATATTTTATTAGGAAATGGTCATGCAGTCACATTTTTAACAGCATCTTAATTTTAAAAAGTAATGTAAGCCATTTCAAGTGGTCTATTACTAGGGCGGTACAGAAATTTGAGAGGATGCGCGAATGTGAATGAAGCAATGAGCGTGTGCCAAGTCAGAGTTGTGTGGCGGTCTATCCTCTCTGCCTACCCCTGCGGAGAAACGGCGTTATGGTTAGTTAGTTTTATATTCGCGTGTGTACAAGATTCGGGCCGCGAGCGCGCAACGACCTTGCCCGCTACAGTCAAGGTGAGCAGAGGTGATTGACTCCTTCCAAACGCATGCGTTTTCCATAGCAGCCAACTTATAATACCCAACACCCATTGTAAATTCTCATTTCCAAGATAACGTCTCAGCAATACGGTGAAAAAAATTCAAAGAGGCGATGCAAAAAGGAGGCGAATTTAAATTTTATTGATTACGTAAAAAAATAACCACATAAGAAAAAAAAATTAAACTACAATTGTCTGAACTCCATATAACATTGTGATCGAAGATCAGCACGGAGCTAGGCTAAATTTTCACATTGGAACGGTACCGATAAGCCGTCGACTTTCGGCCCGTTATAACGTTTGATCGAAAGCAGAAACAAACGAATGTAAAGAATTAAAAATGGCGCTAATATATAAATAATATTTATATTTTTTTAAATTATTGTTATATTACAAAATATAACAATAATTTTGTATACATCACAAGCTATATTAAATTTACGTAGCTCATGACGGAAGTTACGTTGCGAGCAGAAAAGAATTGAAGAAGAAAATCCCGACAGAAAAACATGTGTTAATTCAATGACGCCAGAGCTCACAATTTGACAGTTGTTCCCGCTTCATAAACACATTTCCTGCCTTATGTTTTAGAATTGTAATTTTGACATAAAAATAGGTTTCCATCACAGACATATGAATATTAATAGACGAGAAGTTAAGGACGAGGGGTTAAAACAAGAGTTGCGGGACGCAGGGAGGAAAGCTGACTGTGATTCGTCAATAAATCAATCTGACAGTAAATAGGCATCTCGCATTATAATATCACCATTTAGTTCTTAAAAGTAAAATCTGCTTTTGAATGAATAGACATTTTTACATGGGAGCGCAAATTACTCGCCACGTTATGAACAAATTTGCGAAGTCCAAATTCGGCAAAATAAATTTCTTCTATTTTCAGAGTCGAATATTTCGTTTATGTATTTAGTTAAGACACTTTTATAAGTGTTCATAATTTACTTCCCAGCAACCAACCAGCTTTGTGTTTCGCGTCCAGACGTATATCGATGTGATAGTATATGTTTCTACAACTGATCCATATTATACGATGTGAATATGCTTAAAATAAAGTAAAATAATGCTTATATATAGAATGTAATACGACAATTGGGTTTATTCTCTTTTTCACATCTATTTTTACAAGTTTTCATAGCACAAGTCACCATTTTGCCATGTTATTTCGTAAAATGAACCGATGATGCCTCGACCATAGTTCGCACAAGAATGATGACGTCACGTTTTCTAAATTCACTTGAGGCCATACGCGAGCACAGCCGGCTCCAATGGAACCGGTATGGGGAGTGGGGAATAATACGCTTTTAATCACTTAGGGCAGGTCTACTAATATTCATATGTCTATGGTTTCCATGCAACTCAGGACAGCGGCAATTCAACCCACTTTCGAAAAGTTATATGAAATCATTAAAAGCGATGATAAAAAGGCCTATAAACCTAACCTAAACTAGTTTTTTTTATCACTTTTCAGGACTTTTCAAGAGTGTGTTGAATTGCCACTGTCCTGAGAAGATCGATTATGAAAAATAGCAATACACAAATTTTTTTATAAAAATAAGGTGGTTAAGTAATTAATCATTATCTGTGATTACGGCTCCATTTAACAAGTGTTGCTTGAATATTAATGATTCATTTTTACTGTAATCTTGGAGTTTACATGTCACATGCGATTATTTTATGAGACGGTTTAGATTTTAGAGTGAACATTCTTCAGTAGAAATTATTGTACTAATTCAGATATGAACGCAAATACAATGTAACATTGTTATAGTAGAGGTCGTGGGTTTGAAGCCGGCATGCGCAGTAAATTTTATTCAAATATTTATGCGGCACAAATATAAAGAAAAATTAAAAAAAAACGAATAACCAAAAGCTATGCCTTTTTACATTTACTCCACACAGGAGGTCTTGAGTAAAATTATTTCCCCGGGGATCTGTCCTCTTTAGGGAAGATAATATGTGGGGGTTTTTTTGAGGAAAAGAAGCAATTAACCTGGGTCTTAAGAGGAAGCTACAAGCCGAAAATGTGTCAATTATTGGTATAGCTTATATCGTAAGTAATAACGTAATAAGCATTAAAATCGCTTCAAAAATGGAGTCTAGAAACGTTCGATTTCAAGCAAAAAACTGGTTTTTATTTATTTTGTAAATAATTTTATAAGAAAGCAAAAAAGTTAATCAAGTGAAACTGTCACAGATAATCTAAGCTATAATACTGTATTTTCCTTTACGCGTTCATACTTTTCCGTTGAAAAAATATTTTTTTTAGTAGTTTGCATTTATATTTTTTATTGAGTAATTTATTTTTTATTTGTATTCTACTCAAGCGAAGCGATAGAAAAACCTTCAATTTATCTAAAGCATATTTTTGGTATTCATAATGTACACCAATTCGTTATAAAGATTAATCAAAATAGTTATTTGGCATTAAGCTTCGCCTTAAAGAGGGAGAAAAACAGTGGCCGTCGATCATCCCACAACCGAGCTGTCGAACACAGGAACGAATCGCAAAAACGACCCGCTCTCATGTGACAAACCGTGTACAAATGTTGAACGCGTATTTGACGCGTTTGCCGGCTGTGCGCCGGTGCCGAAGCGATCCAAGACGTGAGTTCCTCGGGGCATCTTCCATTGAAATACCGGTAGGACAAGGACAGCAAGATGCCTATACTCGAAAGACTGTGGGTTTTTTTGAGGAAAAGAAGCAATTAACCTGGGTCTTAAGAGGAAGCTACAAGCCGAAAATGTGTCAATTATTGGTATAGCTTATATCGTAAGTAATAACGTAATAAGCATTAAAATCGCTTCAAAAATGGAGTCTAGAAACGTTCGATTTCAAGCAAAAAACTGGTTTTTATTTATTTTGTAAATAATTTTATAAGAAAGCAAAAAAGTTAATCAAGTGAAACTGTCACAGATAATCTAAGCTATAATACTGTATTTTCCTTTACGCGTTCATACTTTTCCGTTGAAAAAATATTTTTTTTAGTAGTTTGCATTTATATTTTTTATTGAGTAATTTATTTTTTATTTGTATTCTACTCAAGCGAAGCGATAGAAAAACCTTCAATTTATCTAAAGCATATTTTTGGTATTCATAATGTACACCAATTCGTTATAAAGATTAATCAAAATAGTTATTTGGCATTAAGCTTCGCCTTAAAGAGGGAGAAAAACAGTGGCCGTCGATCATCCCACAACCGAGCTGTCGAACACAGGAACGAATCGCAAAAACGACCCGCTCTCATGTGACAAACCGTGTACAAATGTTGAACGCGTATTTGACGCGTTTGCCGGCTGTGCGCCGGTGCCGAAGCGATCCAAGACGTGAGTTCCTCGGGGCATCTTCCATTGAAATACCGGTAGGACAAGGACATCAAGATGCCTATACTCGAAAGACTGCAGTCCGGGTAGGGCAGGGGTAGGCAGACCGCGGCTCTTCAGACATAAACCACAAAGATTTCGCCCCCACTCCACCAGCCTTATTATGAGGAGGCGCTGTCGAAGATTTTTAGAGTTTCAAGCTCTGTATTTTATACAGAATCCTATCCATTGAAAACAATGTAACGTTATTCAAACGTTTATTGACAGGCTTCGAAACCGGTCGGCGTTAGTAAAAAATATAATGGTTTAACAAATCAACGTCGTATCATATAATTAAAAGTTGTTGTTTTCCGCCCATACAATTGTTATCCTGTTTCCTCAGCAGTTTTTGTATTCTACTTGAAAGTCTGTCGACCCCTGGGCTAGGGGATAGGGTAATCTATCAAACAGCCTTTTTTATGTGAAACCGCAATTGAGGTATGTTGTGAGCCTGAAGGTAGTGTGGAAGGGAAGGAGATTGGGAAGAGGAAGGTGGGGAAGTACCTGGCTATTCATATCTGGTCACCATACATAGCCAAAGGCATTTCAAGCAACGTTTCAATTCTGAATGGTTGCCTTACACCAGGGCTATACTGAGAGTATCTTCCACTCTGGAAAATGCCGCAAATATACTGTATATTATTTTTTTATATTAGTAAACTAGCTGTACCCCGCCACCCGTTGCTGTGGCTCAGTCTGTCTGTAAAGATAGAGACACAAATGCGCGTGTTGCTTTTACGTCCAACAGATGGTGCCGCTTTAAAAAAAACATGTTTTACCTGCCACATGTGACATCTATATAATATAGGTATATAAAAACACTCGCGTATTAAAATTTGAAAGCAATCCGTGAAGAACTTTCGGAGATTTAAGATTTTTAACAAACGAACATTTACATTTTTATTTAGATAAATTGTGAAATAACACAAATTAATCAAATAAAATTTACTTGCGCAAGCCGGGATTTGAACCCGCGACCTCCGTTTTGCGAGGCGAAAGCCTTACCCCTCGACCACGGAGTCCGTCAAATAATTAATTAATGTGGTTCATTACAACGATGGCATATAATGCTACGTATACATACGCGAGCCGAACTGCCGAACTGAACCTCAACTTATGTGAAAGCAAAGAAGCAACCGTAAATGGCGCGAAACGCCGCTTGCAGTTGCTTCGTTCTTTTCCCGTAATTCGTGGCTCGGTTCGCGTTTAAGTTCGCAAATGTATACGTACCATTATAAGTTAAGGAGTGACATATTATTCTGAGAAGTGTGTAATGTTTACAATTAATTAACAATAACAATCAAAAGATAGAGAAAATTCTTTGGAAAACTTAGACGATTTTCTAAGAATACGAATTCCACAATACTCATCTAATTCCACGAATATCTACATCAGAAAACATGCTTTAAAAATGTTGTGTAATGTAAAAAAATAGCAATATCCTGTTAATGCCCCTTCACGCTGGAGATACACACCTTTAAAAGGTGATATAAAGTCGTGAAAAGTGTTGAAACAAAAACTCGGTTAAATAGTCTACGTAATCGTTTTCCATGATTCATCAGCTCTGAGTAACCTGCTGATAGGCGTTTCTCACAGATCACAGATGTATTCGTCTAGTAGCGCAGTTTCACTGCCACCGAGTAACGCTACACGACTGTTTTACCGCCTTTAATGTTTAAACCTGTGATTAAAGTCACTTGACACCTAATTCTGCGTATAAACAGGATAAAATTTTAGCGAGCCGAACCACGAATCGTGGGAAAGGAATGAAGCAATCGCAAGCGGATTTTGATAGGGTTTTCACTATCATTTAGGGAATTTCATCCGGAAGGTTTATACAGGGTGTATCGGCACGTACCCGACAAACTTTAACCAGCTATTCCTTAGCACATTTGGAGTAAAAAATGTTATGGGCACTTTGCTGTCCGGTAACATTTTTTTTTAATAAAAAATTTATTATTCATATTTTCACCACACGTCACCATGTTTTATCCTTTGTCAAAGTTTGAAAACCCGTCTGGCAATATTTTGTTCGAGTTTCGTTGAATAATGTACGTACGTACCTACGTTGGCGCGCTTTTACAATCACAACGAAATGGCACAGCACCATTCGTCTCATTTTTAACTATTATTATTTAGTGTGTACGAAAGAGCGAGGACACTTTTTGACGCACTTGCTAATAACAGCTGTTGAACGCGAGAAACAAGGCAAATGACAGTGACGGAGTGTGGATTTTTTATTTATTTTTTGTTTTTAATGGAAAAAAAAATGTTACCGGACAGCAAAGCGCCCATAACATTTTTTACTCCAAATGTGCTGAGGAATAGCTGGTTAAAGTTTGTCGGGTACTTGCCGATACACCCTGTATATATAATCCGTGCATATTATATTTATAGAAAGTATAGAAATGTCGATGTTTTGTAATCAAGTCGTAAAAAAATATTTTCGGACGCTTACATTGCTAACGCTGGCTAAACCTTATGAGATACCTCAAAATAGTGTACTACGGCATTGTACAGGGTTTTCCAGTAAGAGGTGTTATTTTGAATAGCCCGCTATTTCGGTAGATGTTACTTTTGAAGCTGTCATTTTTTGACATTTGACGGAGGAGTCATTAAACCTTACTTTTTCGAAAATGAGGCTGGAGCAACAGTTACGGTGAATGGATTGCGCTATCGAGAGATGATTAATGATTTTTTATGGCCGGAATTGGATGGTATTGATCTGGACAACATTTACTTTCAACAAGACGACGCTACGTGCCACACAAGCAACGAAACCATTGATCTTTTACGATTGAATATCAAAATAACACCTCTTATTGGAAAACCCTGTATATCTTAAAAAGTTCTACAGAAAAGTCTGCGATAGTATAACCCCCAGCAACGCCGGGTACATGGCAGCTAGTAAGATATAAAATCGAACAAAATACAAAAATGCCGTTAGAGTAGTAAGAGTGGAGGGCCGTCAATCAAACCCAAAATCGCGTCAAGTGCGAGAGTCTGAATAACTGAACATCTGAATATCTGAATATCTGAAGAGAGTATTTAGCGACGATGCATAAATGTGATTGAAGCAAGTACATAGTGTGTGTCAAGATAGAGTAGTGTGACTGTATATCCTCTCTATATACCTCTCCGGGGAAACGACTCGATAGTCAGTTCTTTTTTATCGATACAAAAATCAATCCGCGGCGCATTTTTAAATCAATAATATGATTTTAAAATGAAAACACATAAAATTGTTTATTATACACTGTTAGTGGCAGTCATTTATATTGGATATTTTATATCGAACCCGCGATCTACAAACGACCTTTGGCAATGCTTGTCAAACATTTATTATTAACTTCTTCAATACTTGCAAATTCACGGCGTCATTTTGATTTAAATAAAATAAACAACTTTGTATACACCACTATTAAATCAAAAAGGATTGACATGTTTCAAGACCAATGGTTTAAAGTTTAAAACGTATAATGAAAACTAGCAGGCCCCGTAACACTTCGCTATTCATAATGTTTTCCTCGGGCGTCCCTGACTTCTTCCACCATTCAAACCACTCTCTAAACACTCCTGCTACCAATAAGAACAAACTTTGAAATTTTCCGCGATATTGGTAGACTACTTTTCGAGTTTTGCGAGCACAAACATACCCAGACTGATTTTTTTTTAATATACACATATTAAGACTAGCTGACATGTACCCGGCGTTCATCTCCTTTCCACAAGTATAATATGCATGCATTAATATATAAACCTTCCGAAAGAAATTCACTAAATTAAAGTGAAAACCCTATCAAAATCCGTTGATTAGTTTAGAAGAACTAAGCGCACAAACAGACTACTGTTTATTTTATACTATTTAGAGAACATATATCCCGACGAAGAAACCGTTGGTTTGAAACATGTAGATCCTTCTTGATTAAATAGCGATGTATACAAAGTTAATGATTTAATTTAAATTTACTAGGCGAAATCCCACTATGACTGGGAAAAATAAAACAAATTGGAAGTTTAAAATTGAAAAAGCCGCTTACATAAACAAAAAAAAACTTATATGAAATCGGTCATAATTTTGTTTAAAGTTATTTTTTTCGTTTACTCCGGAAGACAGTGTTATCGCACAAAATATATATGTTACCGCACAGAATATATTTGTTACCGCTCAAAATATGTGTTATCGCACATAGTATATGTGTTAGCGCACATAATAAATGTGTTATCGCACATAATATGTGTTATCGCACATAATAAATGTGTTATCGCACATAATAAATGTGTTATCGCACATAATATGTGTTAACGCACATAATATATGTGTTATCGCGCATAATATAATGACATAAAATTTAGAAATTAATTTAAAGTACACAGAAAACCCGTATGTGAGCAGTGAATAAGCAAAAAGAACTCTCGATCGGTGAGTTTAGTTGATATTTGAAACAGCTTTTTCTGTCTCAAAGGTCAACGCAGCATCTACATCGTTTCCATCATAAGCTATGGAGCTTTTAAATATAATTTATAATGGTCAACTTTTTAACAACAATCATCTTGTTTTTTTTTTAATTACGTTTTTGTGTATTTTACCGTCTTACCAGATAATATGTTTATACACGTATATTTATAAAAATCGTATATATCTATCATAATATATGTAGTTTCCTCAGTATAGCTAATTATATTCAAAGATTTTTTTTCTCTCTAATGTATGACAAAATATTATATAATGAAGAAATACGACAATATTCGTGAGTTTTATTATACTTTTCAACTAAATAAGCTTTCTTTTCAATAAATATGTCACATGAGCCTTTCTTGTAAATAAATACAGAACTATTTAATACTTCTGAAAACGAAATTTATGATATTTTACACGGAATTTGAGACGCGCCTTTTTTCAGATAAAAAATCAATGTTTGAAAGTAACGAAACCACAAGCTAGAATAATATTATTTATTTATTACAAAATTAGTTATTAAAAAATATTTATTTTGCGATTTACACTAACCGATGTATTTATTACTATCAAAATAAAGACAATCTTTCAAACGCTCAGACAAAGGAAATTAAATATTTACCTACTCTTTTCGCTGAGCTAAAAATCATAGAACATTAATACAATTTGTTTTATTTGCTACAAAGCCACTGATAAGGTTGTTTGTAAACAAAGAATACGAAGATAAGCTTTTGTAAGTGATAATGATATTTATGTTTAGATGTACACATTACATACTAGGTATAATTATTTGTATAAACACTGCGTTTTAAATATTGCCGGTTGTAATAAACTAAGATCTGATAAATTTTCAGAGACGGAGAACAAAACGAAACTGTAATGGAAATAACGGGGAAGAAATAAGTTCTGCTCAGAGAAAATACAAAGAACCAGTTGTAGAAAACGTGAAGAGAGAATGAAAAACTGTTCTGGAAGGAAGGGAGAGAAATTAGAAGTTCTGCTCACGGACAAATAACCTGATCCAGAACGAATGGGGGAGAAATTATTATAAGTTCTGCTCAGAGAAAAAAACAAAGAACATATTCTAGAGAGCTTGGGGAGAGAAATTAAAAGTTCTACTCACACACAGATACAAATGAACTGTTTTGGGCGGAATGGGAGAGAAATTAGAAGTTCTGCTCACGGTCAAATAATCTGATCCAGAACGAATGGGGGAGAAATTATTAGAAGTTCTGCTCAGAGAAAAATACAAAGAACATATTCTAGAGAGCTTGGGGAGAGAAATTAAAAGTTCTACTCACACACAGATACAAATAAACTGTTTTGGGCGGAATGGGAGAGAAATTAGAAGTTCTGCTCACGGTCAAATAATCTGATCCAGAACGAATGGGGGAGAAATTATTAGAAGTTCTGCTCAGCGAAAAATACAAAGAACATGTTCTAGAGAGCTTGGGAAGAGGAATTATCAGTCCTGCGATGAAAAGATATGGAACCCGTCCTAGAAATAATATTAGATTAGATGTTCTGCTCACGGAAAAAATTGAACATATTCCAGAAAGAATGAGGGAAAAATTAAAAGTTCTGCTCACCGAAAAATTAGTACCTTTTATGGAATAAACTAGAAGTTCTAACGGAAGGAGAAAAAACTCGAATAAGACATAGATTTTCAATCAGATCGGTCATTATCTGTGACGCAAGGGCCAATCCATGAAGTTCTGCAGCAACGTGTTTATTTCCGTTGACATAGTGATAAGCTGACGACCACACTCAAATTCCACGAAGGCTGGAAAATTGATATTTGCCTGCTGTTTGGTTTCGATCGAAAATAAAAAGGGCAATTTCGGTCGGTCTCTACGGGCAAGATAAAAGCGGGTGTTACACGTACGTATGCTTCGGGAAGACGCGTGGTCCCGTCGTTATGAAGTGTACGTGTATTGCCGATGTAGTAACAAATGAATGAAAAAGGTTTAAAACCCGTGTAAGTTTAATAAACAATCAATTTTGAATCGATAAGACGCACAATGCATGATGCACTGCAATAGATTCTTATTAGATTAATTAAAATAATAATAATGTATATGTATAATATTTACGATTTTTTGGTATTGCGTTTACCACGTGTGATAAAGTACCTACAAGAGTTCCAACTGCCCAGAGCCAGTGGAACTATAGCATCCCCATTTGGGGAATGTTATCAGAATGAAGTAAGTGTCGAAGGGGAAGAATGGGGAGTACATGACTATTCACGTCCGGTCACTAAAAACATAGCTAAAACCATTTCAAGCAACGTTTTGATTCTGAATGGAGGTCTCTCGCTAGGGCAATACTGAGAGTATCTACCACTCCGAGTTGTGCCGCAGATATAGTTTATACAGAGTTTTCCAATAAGAGGTGTTATTTTGAATGGCCCGCTATTTCAGTAGATGTTACTTTTGAAGCTGTCGTTTTTTGACATTTGACAAGTAGAAACTACGCCATTAATAAAAATGGAACGATACACGCTTCAACAACGCATTGAAATTATTAAAATTCACTTGAGTGAATCAAATGCAAATCATCTTGAGTGATGAGGCCCATTTCCACCTCGGTGGCTTCGTCAACAAGCAAAATTGTCGCATCTGGGGCTCGGAAAACACAAGAGTTATTGTTGAAAAGCCTCTCTATCCTCAACGTGTGACTGTTTGGTGCGGTTTATGGTCCGGCGGAGTCATAGGACCTTACTTTTTCGAAAATGAGGCTGGAGCAACAGTTACGGTGAATGGATTGCGCTATCGAGAGATGATTAATGATTTTTTTATGGCCGGTATTGGATGGTGTTGATCTGGACAACGTTTACTTTCAACAAGACGGCGCTACGTGCCACACAAGCAACGAAACCATTGATCTTTTACAATTCAATATCAAAATTGGAAAACCCTGTATTAATTAAATGTAAAATAAAATATAATACATCTTAATATAAAATAGACTGGTTAGTGACTATGACTAAGTTGGAATCGCGTCTGGGTCCCACCCAGGCGTAGTGTATTCAATTCCTCGGCTGGCTCCATCTAGTCGTCCATCACGACACAAGCAACATTTTCCGCTTACTGTGATGGTAGGAGATTTTAAAATATTTTCAGGTTATTCGTAACCTGGGAATGTTTGTGTTTCTTTAAGAAAAAAAAAAACAAACCCAAAAATTCAGCATGCGTATCTTTGCGCTCGCAAAACTCGAAAAGTAGTCGACCGATATCGCTGGATATTTGTTCTTATTAGTGCCAGGAGTGTTTAGAGAATTGTTTGAATTGTAGAAAAAGTCGAGGAATACTTAACGCAATATCTCTGCACCGGAATGAGATACTGAGTCGAATTAAAGTAGATGTAATGTATGTTTTTAACAGTAATATTGTTGTATACAGTAGATGTAATGTATGTTTTTAACAGTAATATTGTTGTATACAGTAGATGTAATGTATGTTTTTAACAGTAATATTGTTGTATACAGTAGATGTAATGTATGTTTTTAACAGTAACATTGTTGTATACAGTAGATGTAATGTATTTTTTTTTAAATTAACATTGTTGTATACAGTAGATGTAATGTATTTTTTTAACAGTAACATTGTTGTATACAGTAGATGTAATGTATTTTTTTAACAGTAACATTGTTGTATACAGTAGATGTAATGTATTTTTTTAACAGTAACATTGTTGTATACAGTAGATGTAATGTATTTTTTTAACAGTAACACAGTTGTATACAGTAGATGTAATGTATTTTTTTTAACAGTAACATTGTTGTATACAGTAGATGTAATGTATTTTTTTAACAGTAACATTGTTGTATACAGTAGATGTAATGTATTTTTTTAACAGTAACATTGTTGTATACAGTAGATGTAATGTATTTTTTTAACAGTAACACAGTTGTATACAGTAGATGTAATGTATTTTTTTAACAGTAACATTGTTGTATACAGTAGATGTAATGTATTTTTTTAACAGTAACATTGTTGTATACAGTAGATGTAATGTATTTTTTTAACAGTAACATTGTTGTATACAGTAGATGTAATGTATTTTTTTAACAGTAACATTGTTGTATACAGTAGATGTAATGTATTTTTTTAACAGTAACACAGTTGTATACAGTAGATGTAATGTATTTTTTTAACAGTAACATTGTTGTATACAGTAGATGTAATGTATTCTTTTAACAGTAACATTGTTGTATACAGTAGAGAATGGCGGAAGCAGTCGGAGACGCTCGACAAATAAATTAGCAATAGTATTATATTTTTTAAAGCGGTACGCCGGGATTTGAACCCGCGATCCTAAATTGGTGGTCGAGGATCTTTACCGCACCAATAATATAATCCTAATATTATTTTTCAATTGTATTTTTCACGACCAAATTTTATTGTCCTAATTAATGATTGATACTTGCAATTTATTTTGCACATATTTCTTTAGTTCCTTTGTTGTCTAGCACTAGAAAAAAATAATGTCCTAGTCTCTACTATTTTACAAAATAGACGGGGTAAATCGTTTTAACATGTAGAGTGGATGAACGTGAAGTATGCATGAGAAAGAAGAGTACAGCGCCCTTTTGCACAAAAACGGCGCTATACAAGTCATCCAATTATTATTATTATTATTATCAGTATGCCATGACAGTTGTGGCGGTCCAACCTTTCTGCCTACCCCTGCGCGAAACGGTGTGTTCGGGCACAGGACGGTTGGGAATATTGTGCGGTATTTACAAGAAAAATAAGAATGTGTTTGTAAATCTTATCACATATAGAAAATATTAAATTTATTTTCTGTTTACATTGTAATAGTATTCTAAATATTCAATTTGTGACAGAATACATAAATAAATACAGTGCGTACCTACATATTTTTAATGAGCATTATGATATTTTTTTAATTTTATTTCCCAAGTGAATAAATAACTACATATTTTGATTTTTTTTAAGTTTCTTTATTTGTTTATTTATTGTTATTAAGTTTAATTTGTAGAACTCCATTTTATTTTTTATTTTTTTATATATTCAATAATATTATTATTGGGTTTATAAAAACAGTTTATTTTTAAACAAGTTCTGCTGTGTAATTATTATTACGCGTGACAGCTGTTTCGCCCTCTGAAGGCATTATCAAACTGTGGGTAGCCCACTTACAGACGATACATTTATATTATTTCTTTATTTGATTTTTGACATCGAAGTGTAAAACAATCGGATCGAAAAAATTATGTTTTTCTAGCTATACCGGGGGAAATTACGCCGTAGAATATATTTATAAAAAACATTTTTAAACGCGAGAAAAACAAGCTATACACAGTTATTATATGACAGTTTTCAAGATATTAGGAGTATTGTATAATAAAACGTGTTTTCGTCCAGTCTAGATGCTTGTATGTCGAAAATTGGAGCGTTTTCAAAACACAACAAAGAAACGGGCCGGCAATATGAAAATCAGCTGTTTGTCTTCAGTCAAAATGAAAAATAAACAGAAAATTCCACGACCAACAGATGAACAAAGAAACAGTTTAATAATTAATTTACCTCGAACTTGTTCCTCCCGGAGTAAGTCATGGCTGCATTGGCGAATCAACTAAACTTCCACGAGCTAATTGGCAGGTTTAATATCTGAAAAAGAAAAGAACCGTTCGTTTTAGATACTCGAGACTTGTCACGGAATACGAAACAAACAATGGGAAACATGGACGACGGCGACTTGAGACTTTAGTAGTATTGCCAGGGAAAAAATAGAAACACCCTAACAAGTAGCAAAGACATAAAAATTCCCTAAAAATCCCCAAACTTCCCTAGATTTTAGAAAGTCGCGTCATATTGTTGGAAAACAAACCAACGGGCCCTTACTCCGTTGGAGTAAGCAGTGAGAATAGACTGCCTTACAACTCTGTCTTAGCACACGCTCCTTGCTTCTTTCACATTCTTCCATCCTCTAACGCATTTCCGTTTTTCTGACAGATGAGATGTCAAAATATTGTTGAGTATGTGCTAATATTGTGATTCGCGTAATTAGAGTTGACCCAAACAACACAAACTAAGAATTGCGTAAGGTAGTGCATGTATCTACACTTCCGACAGTGGTGTCCTTTCCAAACTTTACTGAAACAGGCCTTTGTCTTGTTTACTTATTTTTATTGTTCTCCGCGAAAGGGGACACTGATTATCATTACTTTATTAGAAAATTTAATGGAGTCAAATAAAAAGTTTCAAACGTGCCGTATAACAGCAATGGATTCGTTTGAGAAATATGTTCGGATCAACTCTGGTTGTGATACCTATAACTAAATAAAACACCACCAATGTTGGACAAAACTGCTAATTTTTTTTTAATTTTGTTCAGATTTTCTAAACCAAACACGCATTCCGAATACTGTAAACAAGGACCGAAAAAATCTTTGCCGGTACTAATTTCTCCCAAGATTTGATCAAAAATTATTTTTCTGTCCTGGAACTGTTTCTCCCTAGACAATATGGCAACGTTGAATTTACAATGTTAATTATTGCAGGTGGATATGCGGTGATTGATTTATTTTTGGATATGCGAATTCAGCTTTCTCTGCCGTTTCCCCGTTCTGTGCCTGTTCGATTATGCGTGCGTTTCACCGATAGATTTGTTTACAAGAGAAATCCTTTATTTATTTTACTTTTGTAAATATACAATACTTTTACGACTGAAAATACTACATAGGTTCTATATCAAAAATATGTGGCATATTTTTCATTCTGGTATATTAGTTTATTATGAATCATGGTAACACTTTAAGTTACTGTCTACCGGTTTATTTATGTGTCAACATTGAAAACCACTGTCATTTTTTAAATCTTGGTTCATAAAGATAGTTGGTTTATGGTTTATAATGCCTAAAATGTCAATATAAATTTAATAACTCTCTAGCAGCAAATTCCGGTAAATCTACCGATTTCAGTGAAAATCTACCGATTGAGTGATTAATTTATGCTACCGATATTCATTAAAAATCTGTCTAAAGATGTGCGTGTGATATATATTTTCTGGTTTTATTGTTAAATAATATCAACCGGAGATAACTGATTCTGACAGTGGTGGTGAGCCAAGTAATTGAAAGATAATGAATTATAATCATTCACATATTGGGCAAAGGGTTGCTCGCTTCGATTAAGAAAGTTTCCAGCTTTTCTCCTTAAAGTAAAGATTTTTTCTGTGAAAGTGCACAATGGCATCGGACGGATTGAAGGCGCCGGCGGAGGACACAACATTGTTGCTGTGGCAGTTGAGGAGAGAATCCTCAACTTGATCACAGAAGATCCTACGCTGTCCGTGCGTCGGGTCGCTTTGATGATAGGACACAGGAATCACATGGCGGTATGGGAGAGTTCTGAAGAAGCACGGGCTCAAACCTTTCCACTAAGGAAAAAGCAAGTGCTGCCAAGGCCTCATGGAGAATGACAACTTTTCTAGAGTGGTGTACTGCAGAAGAATGCTGCACAATGTCATGAGGGATGCAGACTTCATGAAAAACATATTGTTTACTGACGAAGCACAGTTTATAAAAACAGGAATGCTAAATGTGAATAAATTGCACCATTGTGCTGAACAAAACCCTAAGCCTGTTCGGTAATCCTGGGAAATCAAATACTCGGACCAATCGAGTGGCCTCCCAGACTAAATGGACAGATGTATTTGGAGTTACTACAAGAGCAACTGGGTGAGATTCTGGAAGATGTGAACCTCGAATATCTACGGAGAATGTGGTTCCAGCACGATGGAGCCCCACCACACGTCTGAGTTTCCTGGACGTTAGATAGGCGGTGGAAGTCTGCCCATTGCTTTTCCTCCGAGGTCACCCGACCTGAACCCCCTGAATTACTATCTGTGAGGGGCTCTCAAGGAAAAAGTGTATGCTAAGCCGATAGCCCCAATGTAATAGTAGTAGCCCCATTCGTTCCTACAACTGAAAGCAAAACCCTTTTACCTAATTTACTGAATAATTCACACTTACCTAAAGATTTAGCTAATGATTTATCTCGTCTATTTAATATATGTTTAAATCAAAATTATTTCCAATATAATAATATTATTTGTTCATCCTCAGGAAGGATTACCCATCGGTGCTCCTACAAGTCCCTTAATAGCCGACATTTTTATGAATAATCTAGAAAATAATATTTTTGCTTCGCAATCAACTCTTTTAAAAAATGTATCACTGTAGAGAAGACACGTTGACAATGTTTTTTGCATTTGGTCAGGTACCGAAAGACAAATGAATGAAAGATTTGTGAATAGCTCCATAAGATCATCTCATAATTTAATTTTAATTTGATGAAATTTAATTATATTTAAATAGTTTAATTAACCTTTGATATCTCCAAAAATTACGATGTTATGACCTTGCAAAGTGAACATTAGTAAAATATATGCAAAAGTGTCCCGTGGCGTCAACGACCAGTGCAAAAATCAACATCTTTACTTCTTATAATATCTTTGATACTATTCGGTATTTTCAAAAAATTCTACAAGTTTCGTCTTCAGTATAGTAGTAAATTTCCTAAATTTTCAGTATTTCATTATAGTAGACGACTTCACTGAGATGAGCCGTTGAAAGCATTTAAGAATATGTATTTTTCTAAATATTGTGATAATTTTTTGTATTAAGTCCTAATGAAATTTCCAAAGTAATTTAAAAATAAATAGTTTGTACTTTAAAATAAATCAGAAATATTGAATATATAGAATACCAGATTGTAATCAAATCAACAAAAAATATTAAAGGCATTATTATAAGGTTCATAATAATTTATCAAGTTGAAAGAAAACAACACGACCGCAATAATTTATAGAAACCAAAAATCATGTTCCTTTATTTGCATAAGTCAGACTGGAATATTAATTAATACGGTGAAACTTTTTAAGAATGGTTGGCTTCGAAATTACGAGGAAAACTGAAGAAAACACTAGAAATACTGGTACCACCGCAGCCGAAACCAGACTCCACCAATCCCAGTGGAAAATATATATAAAGAACACAATTTTAAACTTTATTCCACTTGTTTTTATTTGACCGTGACCGGTTTCAGCCTGTTAGGGCCATCTTCAGACTGGTACAATTTTTGTCTTAAACTAGGGTTTATATACATAGGCAAATTACATTGAGGGGAGGGGTTAACATAGTAGGTTGGTTTGAATTATGAGGGGTTTTTCGTGAAATATGATATTTCCCAAATAAGTATTGTTATTAAAATCAAATGAATTTATCTGTAGAACTATGATAATTATGCCTATTAGGAGTATCAATTTAAGGATTTACCCAACATAAAGTTATCGGTAATCTATTGTGTGGTTAGGAAAAAATATTTTAATGGATTTTATATAATTCAAATACATATTTAGGATAGGTGACACACTGATTATAATGGGTATAGCAACGGAGATTTAGCCCGCCCGGGCAGCCCGATATCATCAGTGCTGGCCGAATTTTTCATGGATCACATGGAAGAACAGATAGAAAAATTAAAATCATTTAAAAATGTTACCTTCTATCGTAGATACATAGATGACATTTTAATTATCTGGACGGGAACTCACAGACAATTAGATAATTTTCTAAAAGAAATTAATAAAATCAACAAAGCCATCCAATTTACAATGGAAATGGGGGGAAATAAAATTAATTTTTTAGACATAGGTATTGAAATAATTAATAAAAAATTAGAATTTACAATTTACAGAAAACCAACATACAGCGACAACATTATACATAACACATCTAGACACCACATTTCTCACAAGTTATCAGTATTTAAGTCACTCATTCACAGACTCTTACATATACCCCTGAATTGTATAAATTATAATAATGAACTCAATGTTATTAAAACCATAGCAAATAATAATGGATATAGTACTGAACTTATTGATAGTTTATTAAAGAAAAATAATAAAAAACTCACACTGGCAATCATATCACAAGGTCTTACAATCAACAATGAAAATGATGTCACAAAAAAACAATGGGTTAAAATACCTTATATTGGTGATATATCCATAAAAATATCTAGGATAACCAATAAAGACAATTGTAAAACAGCATTCTATAATGTAAATTCATTAGGTAAAATCCTAATAAATAATAAAGATAAAAGGGATAAAATGGAAAACTCAGGAGTTTACCAAATCAACTGTGCCAATTGCCCATCTTACTATATAGGCCGAACAGGTAGATCATTCAAAACCCGCATAAAAGAACATTTTTCAAGCTGGGTAAATGACAAAGGCGAAATGTCGAATGTTGCGGCACACTTACTTGAGAATAAACACTCGTTTGACAAGGATAGAGATGTAAAATTTTTACATACCTGCGACAAAGGTCATAAATTAGATAGGCTAGAGTCATTAGAGATAACCCTCCTAACTAAAAAAGTAAACTCCAACAATGTTATGAACACAAAATTAGAATCAGTTGCTAAATCTCCGTTGCTATATCCATTATAATCAGTGTGTCACCTATCCTAAATATGTATTTGAATTATATAAAATCCATTAAAATATTTTTGCCTAACCGCACAATAGATTACCGATAACTTTATGTTGGGTAAATCCTTAAATTGATACTCCTAATAGGCATAATTATCAAAGTTCTACAGATAAATTCATTTGATTTTAATAACAATACTTATTTGGGAAATATCATATTTCACGAAAAACCCCTCATAATTCAAACCAACCTACTATGTTAACCCCTCCCCTCAATGTAATTTGCCTATGTATATAAACCCTAGTTTAAGACAAAAATTGTACCAGTCTGAAGATGGCCCTAACAGGCTGAAACCGGTCACGGTCAAATAAAAACAAGTGGAAAAAAGTTTAAAATTGTGTTCTTTATATATATTTATAATGGAATTCCACCACGAAATAACAGTTTCAAATATTAAAATATTAATCCCAGTGGATTTCAATTCGTGAAAATTCTTCTCTGTCTTATTCCATTATTTTACAGAATTATATTTTTTACCCTACATTTTAGAGGGCAGTTTATCTTGTCTAAAAAGGGTTGATTTTTCAATCTTGAATATGATTATTTATAAGCTCTTTTACATTTAAAGGGGATATTTAAATTAAATTTTAAAAATCTTAGAAGTCGGTGCATCAATTTGTGACAATTTGATGGCGCGCTTTGTAAATTACTATCACATTTTTGTGTTTCTTCTTGCTAGAATATTAATAAGAATCGATAGGTTTTATTATTGTAAACAAAATTAATATTCTTAATTAGAGGTGTTGTCATAGATTTCTATGGATCGGTCAGAAAAAATGTTTGGATCCTAGAATTTCATCACTCTTTTCTCATTATCTATTTTCTCATCATTTTTTAAACTCTTTTCTTAAAAAAATAAATTCCTTTCACCAACAAATTCAATTAACTTTAGAAATAGGTACCAAGTCAACCTTCAATTTCCTAGACCTAACTGATCATTAACAATAAACTTGATTTCAATATTTACCGTAAACCAACGTATACTGATATCACCATTCACTATTCATCTAACCATCCTTTATCCCACAAACATTCAGCTTTTCACTCCACGATAATCGATTGATTACCATACCATTGAATAATAATAACTTTCACAAGGAATTGTCTATCATTAAACAAATCGCCTTGACGGTTATGAGACAAAACTAGTAGACAATATTCTTAATAAAAAATTGAAACAATTGGCATCAAATAAATTTCTATTTAAGAATTCATCCAGATCTAATAATATAAACATTAATAAAAGTTCCCAATGGCGTAGAGTCCTGTATACAAATAATTTATCATCTTTCAGCATTAAAAAATTCCCGCCTCAAATAAAACCTGCCTTTTACACTAATAATAATATAGGTAAATACTTAATTGCAATGACTGTTCTGCTTTTTAAATCATAAGAGTAAAAGAACATCTCCAATGTTTAAATATGCATTTTCAGAATTCGCGAACCATTTGTAGCGATGCTACGAGATTCATCTAGAAGTCAACTAATTAATCACTCGTTTTATTAAAATTCTGGAGCCAAAATATTACATAAAAATGGAATCGGAATTAGATTAAACAATTTAGAAGCCCTCAAAATTAAAAATGCCGTTAATATAATTAATAATCAAATGAATTAAACTAATAGTCCTATTTTGAATTTATTCCGTTAACCTTCGCTGAAACTGTTTACTCTCACCCCCTACCTACCCATCCTATAATATTTTGTTTCCCTCTGCTCCATCCTCTCTAATATTCTTGTCCCTCTTTATTCTATTTCTATCTCTTCCTGTCACCAATAAGGTACATTATTTTCTATTTGTATCTCTTGCACTCATTGTTTTTTTTTCTAATATATATATTTGTCTCTGTATGTAATTATCTTTAGTTAATATAATAAGCCCTGACGAAGCTTGAGATAAGCGAAACCCGGTTGGCTGTCATTATTAATTCAAATAAAAAGTGGTGTATTACAAAGTGTGTTTTTTCATTTAATATTTATCTAACTCTTCAGGCTTCAGGCCTATTCTGTCAGAAGGTGCGACTATTTCAATATAATGCAATATAATCCAATAAATAGAATTTTTCTGAAAGTTTCCGAAAACTGAAAACTGTTTTTGAAAGGTGATGAAATACGCTTCGAAATTTTATTATTAGAAATAAACATAAAAACAGACTTATTTTATTAGACAAATGTATTATAAACTTTACTGTCACCTCAAATATTTGTCGTTTGCAGAGATGTGCTTTATTTCAAATAAATCCATTTCAAATGGAAATGCAAAATGCAAAATGGGTATTTTCCATTTTGCATTTTAAATGCTTTTCTAAAAACCATTTTGCATTTTGCATTTAAAATGCTTTTCTCAATGCATTTTCCATTTTAAATGCTTTTTTGCAACATTCTTCCTACTATCTCCACTCATCTTTTTTTCATAAGCCCCAAATATCAGTCGGTCCTCAACCTCGCTATGAGAGATAATTTACATTTGTCAAGTTGCTCCCTGGCAATTGAGTGATACCATTACAAAAAATACTGATTCAAAAACTGAACATGGGGCCATGACGCTGTAATATTCTGCTAAGTTTCTATGTTTTACGTTGGCAACATTAGTCCCGCGCAAATTTTTTGTGGTTTCATAATCTGTATTTTTGGATTTACCATCATGTAATATGTTTGTTCTACATTGATATCCATTATTAAATGACAAAAATGTTTAAAAATTCTAACTAACTAACTAACCATCACGCCGTTTCCCTGAAGGGGTAGGCAGAGAGGACGGACTGCCAAACAACTCGTTCTTGGCACACACTTCTTGCCTCATTCACATTCATACATCGTCTCTTACATACTTTTCTATTATTCTAACACTTGACATGGCCCGACTCGAGTATCTGATTCACTTGACCGTGCTATGTCTTCCTCGGGCATCCCCGACTTCTGCTACCATTCGCATTTGCATCATATATCCTCCTTACACTCCTATCTTCGCTCATTCGCTCTACATGCCCAAACCATCTAAGCGTCCCTTTCTTAATCTTACACATTACGCTTACATCAGCCTTACACTCTTTGCGGATCTCCACATTCCTCACACGATCATACATGGTTTTACCACACATACGCCTCAGGGATCTCATTTCAACAGCATTTAATCTACGTTCATCCTTTCTTTGCCAGTTCCATGTCTCACTTCCATACATCAAGGTAGGTACCAGCACTCCGTTGTGGACTGCTAACTTCGCTTCTTTGGACATTTTTTTGTTAGCGCCAACTGCGTTCAGTCCTCCATTAACGGAATTACCTGCATTTACCCTTCTTTCAATATCTCTGTCAGCCTTCCCATCTCTCGTAAACATACTTCCTAAATACACAAAGATTCTATAATTATTTTATTGTTTGACTTGAGAAACCATTTTGCATTTTCAATGCATTTTGAAAATAGGTATTTTGCATTTTGCATTTGAAATGCTTTTCTAAAAACCATTTTGCATTTTGCATTTTCAAATGGAAAAATTTTGACCCATTTCCATTTTGCATTTCAAATGGTTTTGGGTACCTCTTTTGGTGCACATCTCTGGTCGTTTGATATAAAAATTCCCAAAGTCTCATATAAGTTTTTTTCAAATTGCAGTCGGAACCTTTGGTTTCATAATGGTGTACATTTTAATTCTAGATTTGAATATAAAGTGTGGTGTTTTCTCTTTCTAACACCATTTAAATCATATTTCTCATAAAACAACAAGTGAGATACAATGATTTCTGTGAGATCATATGAGTTGTTCCCGAAAAAGAACAAATTAGCCTGAACGGTTAAAAGTTATTGGTCTTCCCTCGCCGGTTTCTTTGGCTCTCTGTTATCCAGTTTCTTTCACAATTTGGCTTTTCACTTTCTCTTCATTGAAAGTCTGCCACATAAATAAACCAGTCTGCCAGCTCCTGGCCCTGGGATGGTGAGTGGGAGGGGAAGGGATCTAGTTTGTGTAGTCATCTGCAGTGCCAACGTAGGCTACTCAGAACGAGAATCGGCGACGAAAAAATCTAAAAGGCGACTGGTCGCCTATTAGGCTACTTTTTTGCGACGGGAAAAATGTGAGGAATTCCCTAGCTACCCCCCCTCCCATGGATTTCGAAAAATTGTTGTGGGCACATACGATGTTTTTGGCTGTACGGAATTTTTTTTCAGCGAAGTTCCGTAACAACCCATATTTTGTGGGGAGCACTCATTTTGAATTTTTTTTGTGGGGAATTATGTTTTACAGAAATTCTCTAACAACCCACCCCCCCCCCCATGGGTTTCGAATAATAAAAGGGGGAATCAAGCTCTCACGTAGAATATTTGTGGGGAATATGTGGGCAGAATTTATGCGAGTTCATTAGAATTACTGCAACTGAAATTCGGCTACATTAGGCTACTTAATGTTTGAAAAACGGCGACATTAGGCCAAGATCCGTTGGCAACACTGGTCATCTGTATTATGTGAATGTTAGGTTTGAAAACGCAAGGTGCTGTGTTAAATAAATCGAATTCACTGTACGAAATGTTGAAGAGTACAAAGTGTGGTGAGTAAATGTGTTTTGCTTCGAGTTACTCTTGCATTTAGGGATGTTTAATGTGTGGTTTTGTCTAGTTTGTCTGATGGGCACACTTCATTGAATTCTTTTAAGTAATTCCGGGCAATCTCCCTTTAATAAACGGCTAGTGCCATAAAAATATGAATCTGTCATTAATCATACCTGACAATTTTAGCTTTTGCCACTTTTTTGTTGTTGTTATTATTTACTTCGAGAATTGGATTAATCACACCTATAATTTATTTTATAATTTAGTTGAAAATTTGACAATTTTAGTTGAAAATATGTAATATAAACATGATTTATTTAAAAAATTAAAATAGTACTGGACTTTTGTATTGATAATATATTTATTTATTTAAAAATTAATATCACAGGTTTCCTTATACATTAAATAGTTTTTAGTAACAATTTTATATAATGTTTATGTCATGGCAAACAAATCAATAAAACTTTTTTATAACGAGGGAACATGATGACAGTGTCTTTTACTTGGTTATTATTTAAATTACACAATAATTATACTCTTATTACTACATATTATTATTATGTCTTTAGGTAATACCTACCTAAGATTTCTCTACCTTAAACCAACTCCCAACTGTTTGGAGCCAGTGAGACTGTCACATCCCCAATTGGGATATGTTGTGATGCTAAAGGTGGTGGGGAGAGGAAGGAGATGGGGAAGAGGAAGGTGTAGGTGGAAGTACCTGGCTATTCAGATCTGGTTACCAAATATGGCTAAAGCCATATCTAGTAATGTTTCAATTCTGAATGGTGGTCTTATACCAGGGTGATACTGAGAGTATCTTCCACTCTGGATCGTGCCGCAAGTATATTATTTTAAATGAATAAATTGTGAAATAATACAAATTCATCAAATAAAATTTACTTGCGCACGCCGGGATTTGAACCTGCGACATTTGGCTTGCTAGTCAAGAGCTTTACTCCTCGACCAGGCTGTTGAGAGCTGTGACCTACGTAACATTTTATGGTAATATTTAAATAAAATTATATTCAGATTTTACGTTAGGGCAAGTCTACCAATTTATACGTCTATGATTATTGGCTATTTAAATGAATTAATTTCAATTTCTAATATTTTTTTCTTACAGCAATTAAGTTGAAACAAAGTATTGTTTTTGGTAATTATTCGCATAAAGAGTGTGGCGGAATAAACTCTTAATGCATTTCATTTAAATAGCCAACAATCATAGACGTATAAATTGATTAGACTTGCCGTGACGTAAAATCTGGGTATAATTTCGATGCGCTGGAGGTAAACCACAACATTATTTGGCACCAGGAGAGAATAGTCATACATTGTCCGCTGAAGAGCTCGCATTGAAATAACCAGACCCTGTGCAGAAAGTTAAAGTTCGATAAAGTAAGGCAAATGTTCATTTTTAAACGAAAAGCATTGGCAAAGCGATGCTAAAAATGAGTGAGGTGGGTAAATTATACATACGTGTACCTGGCATTGCTTGAATTTTCTCTACTTTCAATAAATATAATATCCTTGTATTATACATGGTGTCCGGAAACTCGTAGTACAAGCCGGAAACTGGAGAATGTATACCACACGGGGAACCCAAATAAACATAAAGTTTTTTGATTTGAGCATTATTATAAAAAAAAAAACCAAAAAAATATATTTTTCGGCTATTTCAGGGTTCAAATTTTTTCGTCATTATTTGTTTTACTTTTAAATTTTTAAATAGTTTTAATTAGTTGGGTACTTTGATCTTCAGTAATAATTTATAAGAATTTGATCAAAAAAAAAATCAACTTCTGACTCGATTTACTCGAAAACGAAAGCTCAAATCAAAAAAAATTATACTACAAAATCGACTCCAAATGTGATGTAGATTCACCAGTTTCCGGCTTGTACTACGAGTTTCCGGACACCATGTATATATAAACCTTCCGGAAGAAATTCTCTAAATGATAGTGAAAACCCTATCAAACTCCGTTGCATAGTTTAGAAGAACTAAGCGCACAAACAGACAGACGCCGATAGTGACTTTGTTTTATACTATCAGAGATACCAATGTATTGTCACGATTACGAATTTACTAAAAGTTTATCAGGAAACGGCCTGTAATCCCGTTTTTAGATCATTAAGTTCTGGGATGTTCCCAAACATTCCACAACATTTGGAACATTCTGGAATGCTCTCGAATGTTCTGGACTGTTTTAGAAATTTCTAGAGGGCAAAATTTCCAGCCCTTATATCTTCAAAAGCACGCCCTTCAGGTAAAAACAGGAACCTTCTTCATGGATGAGGGATAGAGGGCTACCACACCATACAACTCCCATGATCGCACCGGGACTCGTTTCTGAGTTTTAATGGCACGCAAACTGTACTCTCTTATAATATATATTGATTTGTAAAAGTATCTAAGTAAATAGTGCCACAAAATATTTAATTTTGAAAACAAACCCGAACATTTGTTTACCCGATTTGGGATTAGTACAGGGTTTTCCAATAAGAGGTGTTATTTTGAATAGCCCGCTATTTCAATAGATGTTACTATTGAAGCTGTCATTTTTTGACATTTGGCAAGTAGAAACTACGCCATTAATAAAAATGGAACGATACACGCTTCAACAAAGCATTGAAATTATTAAAATTCACTTGAGTGAATCAAATGCAAATCATCTTGAGTGATGAGGCCCATTCCCACCTCGGTGGCTTCGTCAACAAGCAAAATTGTCGCATCTGGGGCTCGGAAAACCCAAGAGTTATTGTTGAAAAGCCTCTCTATCCTCAACGTGTGACTGTTTGGTGCGGTTTATGGTCCGGCGGAGTCATTGGACCTTACTGTTTCGAAAATGAGGCTGGAGCAACAGTTACGGTGAATGGATTGCGCTATCGAGAGATGATTAATGATTTTTTATGGCTGGAATTGGATGGTATTGATCTGGACAACGTTTACTTTCAACAAGACGGCGCTACGTGCCACACAAGCAACGAAACCATTGATCTTTTACGATTGAATATCAAAATAACACCTCTTATTGGAAAACCCTGTAGTTAAGTTTTTTTACGCAACCAGCGATTTGCGCGCCATTGCACAAAAGACTAGTAATTCTTAAGCAGATTTTATTTTCTAGGACTGAATAGTGATGTTACAATGCGAGTTAATCTAGTTAGATCCGATTAATAATCCGATTAGTCCGATTAATTTATTGACAAATCACAGAAAGGAAGATGGTCACGCCTCCTCCCGCTCTCCCAGCAACTTGTTTTTTCCCCTTCCCCTTATTGGCTGGTCTGTCAATTTGAATGTCTATGCCAACATCCTTTACATCATTACAAAAAAAACTTCTGCATCTTCATTGCGATAAATGTAAGGATGTATTAACCGTTCTACGGGTTTAAATATAGTTTCCTTTTGATAAAATATTTTCCCACACAAAAGACAAGAATTTGAAGATGAGGAAGACTTGGTTCACATTTTTAAATACATATAGTTGGAATCCTTACAAAGCGATTGATATAAAATTATCGGACAGCAATGCCTTTTCCGCCTTTCAAATAGGACCGGCGAAAAAGGTAGAACTACCCTTCCCGCCAGAAGTGTGTTAATAAGAACATTACATTTTACAATAGAATTTAAAGAGAATAATGGTAAAAATCAAAACACTACACAAAGCACAAATTACAGTCCCAACTGCCTGGACACGGTGGGAGTATGTTGACTATAAGATGAGAGTTGTGAAGAAAGAGTAAAATATTTTCAAAAAATTGTTTTGAATGATAGAAATTCAATGAATGGAACCAAGTGTAATGAAAGTATACCTAATAGGTAAGTAGATAAGCTTAGGATGGGTTGTTTCAGAGAATTTAAACAATTCATCAAATTTCACACTTAATTTTCAAGGACTGAATGTTCTATTATTATTTCAGTTCTACAAATCAACTGGCCCATGTTGATATAATAACAGAACTTAAAGAGGACTTTCACAGAATTAACTTTGAAATTTGATGAATTGTTCAAATTTTCTGATACAATACTAACGACGGGTTGTTTCGGAGAATTTGAACTATTCATCAAATTTCAAAGTTCATTTTTGGGTTCTGTGAAAGTTCTAATGAAGTTCTGTTATTCTATCATTATAGGCTAGTTGCTTGACAGAACTGAAATAATAACAAAACTTGAAAAAATCTTCCACAGAACTTGAAAATTAACTTTGAAATTTGAAGAATTGTTCAAATTCTCCGAAACAACCCGTCCTAATGTTTCTTAAATTTTCATCATTCAAAGTAAATTTTTGGTAATGATTCAACCTTTCCTTCGAATTCTACGAAATGAATGCTCGAGTCAGCTGGGTGCCGCAGTGCACAATGCACATACAACAACTGTATTAGCTCTCCGTGCGCAGTGAATAAATTAATTTTTTAATTCCTACAGAAGCAAAGATTCAATTTGGGAGGTGGGTTTGGCTACCACCGCCCCGGAACCATTTAATGGATAACCAACACCTCTGCCATAGGTCACTATAAGTGGTTCGCTACGTTTGGTGACTTAGCAGAGGTGGCCGGGTTCATGGGGTGAGGTGTGTTCAGGTGATGCCTGATCTGGAGAGGTTGGTTTGGGGAGACCTGTTGACCTCTCTGTAGTGTTTGGTGTTTACGCTCGGGTAGCTTCGGGTTCTACCGAAGATAACCGAACGCTACTAGAGGCCTTGGATTACATCGTCGGGTGGCGGGAAGCCATTCTGTCGCTAGGCGGCCTTCAGGCAACTTGTTACTTGTATTGTCAGTTTATTATATTACGATTAAACAACCTCCGTATATCAGTATCTACGACTATTAATAATAGAGATATCACCAGATCCCTATCCTCGTTATAATACTGGAGATTAAGGGCCCAGTATTATATCCTGTAAACATCAATACGTTACACTCTCCAACTGGTCTCTCACTCCGTCACTCTTGGATACACTGATCCCTAGATTCCTACCCCAGAACTTCCTCTCCTTCCTTTCCTTAAAAAGCCTCTGTACCTTCTGATGTCCGGTCAGGTGCTCTGAATCACTGAGTTGGCTTATTGTGTCGGCTTATTAGGTACGTTTTTTACGGCATTTATTTTTACTCGGGAGATATTTTCAATCTGTATTGATATTTCAGGCGACTAATTATATGTTATCTTTATTTGCATTTATCTCAAAACAATGTTTTTGTAGATTGGCCCCTGTGATTCTAAACCCTCGAGTAGTAAGAAAAAATTTACTTATACATAGCAATCAATATTTGCTTAGCCACCCGAGCGATGGAGATTTCCGGGTGTTCGGTTTTCGATTCGGCCAATCGATTCAATTAATATTATCATACCGGTTTTTTAAATCGTTAAATTTATAATTCATAACAATCACCTTCCTAAATGTGGGTAACTATCGCTCGAGTGCTTAAATCAACTGCAATAATATTGAAAAATTCAACAACAAAAAAATGAACAGTTCAATGGAACGCAATTTTCACCTGTATACTGTGTTCCACGTTCATAATAGAAATAAGAACTCATAATCACGCTCGTGATAATCTAAGAAAAATACTAATAAAGCTTTAAGCAAAGTAAAAAAAATTGTCTAGCGCAATCGTAGCTTTACTTTTGCGAGTCGTAATGCACGTGTTCGGATAACATCTGAGAGGCATTCGGTAGATGCCTCGAAATAGCGGTTATTCATTTGGAAACATGTTTCATTTATCGTTTAAAAGAGTCTATATTCAAAATCAATGTAATTTATAGAGCGGTGGACTGAGCGATAATATATTAATGCTTACGATTTTATGTCCGGGTTAAATCTTCCCCATAGGAAAAACTAAATCCTTCCACACACTTTTCCACAAATGATCATCTAGTCAATCAACATTATGCAAGTGCATTATATAAGCAAAATAAATACAAAACAATACAAGAACAACACGTCAACTCACTAGAGATCAAATGGGAAAATAATTCACCGACTCCAGATATTTTCATATCAGAGGGTTCGACTCGGTAGAACTCCTAACAGGGCCTATAAATCCTACTGATCCCTCAACATAAATATTTAAAAAATCTTTCGTTATCCTACATGTATTCAAAATGACCGACTTTTGTATCTTTATATATAGATTTTTTGATAGATCTAATACGCCTAAATTTTTAATGAGAGAGCTAGGTATAATGCCAGTAGCCGAAATAACGAATGGTAATATTTTTATAGTCTGAGAATGCCAAATTCTTTTTATTTCATTTCCTAAATCTGTGTATTTTCTTATTTTTTCATTAACAGATTTTTGAATATTACAGGAATTTGGAATAGCGACATCAATGATATAAGTTATTTTTTTAATTTTGTCATGTAAAACTATATCGGGTCTATTATGACTAATCGTTCGGTCTGTTAGTATAGTTTTATCATAATATATTTTATAAAATTCGTTTTCTAAAAAGGAATTTGGTTCGTATTCATAATATGGTATTATATTACGGCAGTCAATCAAGTTATGTTTAATTAACAAACTTTGGTGAATTATTTTTAAAACTTGATTGTGCCTAAATGTATACTCGGACGGTGCTAATATAGAACATCCCGATATAATATGTTCTATAGTTTCCGGAAAAGCCAAACATTTTCTACACAAATCATCAATTTGATTTGTATCTTTGATTATATATGCTTCCTATAATTTTTAGTATTAATGACTCTTTATTATTTAATTATTATTATGGTGTGTTTATACAAACGATTTGTAAACTGCACAAAAATAAGAAATTTATGTAAAAGTTATAACGAATATAACAAACTTTAGGGAAAAGATGACCCGGCGCGTTATCTCCGACTATATTAAAAAAATATAGAATTCCTCTAGGCACTCTTCAACCTTACTGAAAGGGATGATACGTCTTGCTATCAGTTATCAGGCATTGAGCCTAGAACTTATTTAAGACCTTGCTGGTAAGGACGACATCACAGTGTCAGGTCTTGAGCCTACGACCGGCTCGTGATCTCTACTTGGTTCAAGGCCGTGCACTTGCTTTTATAGGCCGCTGGTGGTACGTTCTAGATGGGTAGCCACTGTTTGGTGAACTGTGAGCTGTACGTCCAATAGGAGATCTGCAATGACCTCCGTTTGTAGATAAGGATGCAATATCAGGTGAGAATGAGAAAGAATTTGAGCTTGTGCGGTTGCGTTTTGTTACAGAGCTAATAAAAAAACAACAACATTTTTTGCAAAATTTTTCATTACTACACCCCGAGCGTGAAACGTGAAGGCCACAAGCTAAAGTAACATTTAACAACAATGTTACAAATTGTAAATAAATTTGAAATGTAGTCCGGGAGGAACAGCCATCTCTAAAGACTGACTGAAATTGGATTGGATGTATGGAAGATCGTTGAGAAGTTATGGACATGATATTTTTAGCGTGACTATGATATTTTGGCGTCTTGGTTATTATGATTGTGTTGGCAGCCCTGATGAAGCGATAGTTTGTGTCGGAGCCTCTGAATTTCCTCCATGGCCACTTCCAGCTTCTCTATGAGGCCCTGGTTCATCTTCTCCAACTTCTTGTTGGCATCCTGTAGTCCCTGGTATTTATTTTGCTTCTTTTCCCTGGAATCATTCACAAAAACATTGATTACCTTTATTTTTAGTTTAAATAAATTAGGAAAACGAGGGCACTCATTAACTTCATTCGTCCCTTACTAATAAACTTCTTTTAAATTTTACGCAACTGATAAACAATCATCAAGATACCTTAATGGTTGTTTATTAGTTATGTAAAATTTAAAATACATTTCAGTCTTTTACACTTTCTGCGGGAAGGGCAGGCCCTTCTATAATGGCGGGAAAGGAATTGTTATCGGACATATTTAATTTTTTTTATGTTACACCTCACAAGAGCGCCCCTGTCTGTCCATGAAGAAGTAAAAACAGATGCTGGTAGATCGTTCCACACACGAGCCGACCTACACAAAAATGAGTCAAAGAAACAACCCATTCTCATGAAACCGACATCAACTGTGAACGGGTGTTCCGCTCGTGTCTGCTGTGCTTCACGCATGTACACCGGTGCGCAGGGAATCAATGCTGCTAGCAGGAGTTACATAAGGATTGAGATGGCTCCATTAAAATAAATGTAGAACAGACTCAGCAAGCCTACATTGCGTCTGTGCACTAGAGATTGGATAACAACAGATTGTCAATCAGACGGACGTCGTCCTTTACACAGGTTTATCACATATTTTGGGGCCTCAGCCCAGAAGTATATATGAATATTGTATACTAACTTAACTATACTTAACTTCAGTTTATTTCAGTAGTATTACAAAGTATCTGCCCTTTAAATTTCAAATAATAATGTTGTAGCTGGGGTGTGCATTATTATCGACTAGCTGACGTGTACCCGGCGTTGCTGGGGTTATCCTTAGGAAATAAACATAAACCATAGCAGACTTTTCTGTAGGCCTGTTCGAGATATACAATTCCGTAGTACATTATTCTGATGTATCTTATAAGATTTTAGCCAGTGTTAGCTATGTAAGTGCCCGAAGATATTTTTTTACGACTTGATTACAAAACATGGACTTTTATCTACTTTCTATAAATATAATTTACATGAATTATATATATAAACCTTCCGGAATAAATTCTCTAAAGGATAGTGAAAACTATATCAAAATCCGTTGCATAGTTTAGAAGAACTATGCGCACAAACGGATAGCGACTTTATTTTATACTATTTAGAGAAGATATAGCAGTTTACAACAAATCTTGTTTTCACCCTATCTAATAAAATATAGCCACTATTAATCCTATGTATAAGCTATCAAGAGACGGAGAATTACCCGAAAAAAAGGTAATAATTAGAAGTCTACATAGAAGTGCAAAATAATTATACCTGTATCTCGACACTGCCGCTCTATTCCTTTCTTGAACCAACTGTCTTCTCATCTCTTCACTTTGGTTTCCTTTAACTTCGTTAGGCCTATTTTTACTTAAATTAGAACTAGCCTCACATTTAATTTTTTTCGCATTATCATTTGACGAATCACCCGCCAATTTTTTCTTCACAGGTTTGGCAGACGTGCTTCCACTAACTAAAGCATTAAGGTTGAACGGGTCATATATATTAGTTGGAGGCCCTTTCTGAGCAAGTGTATTAAGACATTGTTTGGGTAAAATCACTGCATTGTCTCCGCTGTATATATTGCCCCCGGATATCGCTCGAATAACCGGCTGTGAACTGTTTCTTTCAACATGATTTACCGTTTGATAATCTGCCATTTTGTTTGGCATTAAAACACTCTGATGATTCTGAATCTTGGGTGATACAAAAGAAAGAAGTTGTACGTTATTTGTTAAAACTGTCGAAACCGGTATACTGCTTGCATCCAATGAACTTATTTGAGGTAACAGCATGTAATTTTCCGGCAAAATGATTGGAGTCTGTATAGGTAGCGGGTTTAAAACAATGTTACCGCCTCCGTCCAATATTTGTCGATCGTTATTACAAATGATCATGTCTTTTAACTTTTGCTTGACGTTTGGTTTATGAATTTCGTTAGTGTTTGGTGAAGGCACAGATTGAAATACGGTCTCTAATGTTTCGTTTACGTTTCTTTGTTCCGTTATTTCTTTGCCGTCTCTGTGGACTTCTTTTAAATATACTTTTTTACCATCCGGCCATTTTAGCATTAGTTCATAACCGCTATTTTCAGATGTTATATTGCCACCGAGAGTTTCGATGCAAAAACCACCCATTTGTTGATCAGATTTTGATTTATTCGGTTCAACTATTTTTTCTATATCACTTGATGCTTTACTCGACGTTGATTTACTCTTAGAAAACACCAGTCTTCTCCGTTTACTGATTGTCTGCACGTTGATTTCATCTGCAGGCCTATTTGAATCTTGAGAAATTTGCGAAGACAAACTTGAAACGCTTTCTTTGATAACAGAAGTGGAATCCGGCAGATCTTCTATGGAAATATTGTTCAAGTCCATCATTTTGCATTGCGCCTCATTTGTGAAATGCACCAACGCCATATCGATTGATTTCTGACTGATCAGTTTAGAATAATTGCCTTTCAAACAGCTTTTAACGTCCAAAAACTTGCTGTCCTTTTTAGCAACCACTAATTCGCCGAGTGAAGGTGGCCGTTGCGTCCTGTGCTTGCTTGGATTGAGGCTTATTTCATTTGCTTGATTATTTACATCGATAAATTCTATATCATTCAGACTTGCGTTACTTTTAGGTGTTTCTGAGATAGAAATCACAGGAATTTGCATGATTCTATCGTCACGGTTTCTCGAAGCATCGCCATGTTCGCAATGTTTTTCATCCTTTTTTGAATCTTCATTTCTCAAGTGTTCAAACCTCAAATTCTGACCATTGAGATCGTCGGGCAAATCGATTGAATTCTGTCTTGTCAATTTAGACTTTGATGATGTTCCACTGTCTATAGACTTTTTAATCTTGCGTTCAACTAATACCGTCACCTTTCTGTAGTGTTTATCGTCTTTGTCGTGTTCGTGGCCGATGGAGGAGAGGTTATCTTCCACGCTCGAGGACATGCACTTGACGACTGTTAGTTGATTGGACCCCTCATCACTACTGAGCCGACTGGTTGTCAGAGTAGTCCGTTCGGTATTGGCAGAGTACAGGCCAGTATTATTAGCATCATCGGGCAGATGAGGGAAGATGTGTGGAGTGTGCAAGGTGTCATCTGTGGCTGTCCCCATTAGGTCCCCGGCCAGAACCAGGTGACTGGGGCCACTTCTGAAAGTAAATATGATTATTTATTTTCATGTATACAGCATAACATAAGCATGGATAGTACAACAACATAAAGAAATTAACAAATATAAATGTAAAAATATCATCATATATAATAATCATATTATGAACTAGCTGTCCCCCGCACACGTTGCTGTAACTCACTCTGTCTGTGCAGAGAGAGAAACAATAGCGCGAGTTGATGATTATCCGTAGCCTCTGCTTTAAGGTTCGTGCAGCGCTGGGCGCAGTAGGTCCGTAGCTTATGGTGGCGCGGTGAGGTAAGAGACGGAGCGCTACGCAGAGAGGCCGGCCGAAAAGGCCGCTCAATCCAGTTACCGATGAGCGCTCGCTTGTAACTGCTAGTTATTGACTGACTGACTAAGTACCTCGACGCTTCCGTTTATATAGGCGAGTTATGTAATCCATTTATTATATAAGCATTTATATAATCCAGCGAGTAGGTAGATGCGCCGTAGCTTTCGATGTTTCGCTAGTAGGTTCTAAAGCAATGAGGGTTACACGTACAAATGTTCATGAACATTTTAGTAGCCTACCGCTACAGATTGATATTAGAGTTTACCTGTTAATGCAATTATATGCATCTCCCTTTAACACATGTGCCTACACCCCTCCACCCAATTACCTGCTACCCAATTACCGGTTCCTGTCTGACAGTGTGGAGTGCCTACGTCAGTGACATTTGCAATAATTTATTATACTCCACCAGTTTGTTAAGAAAACCGGTACAGTGAACATGTTACTTTAATGCGTTTAATTCGAGTTTATTACGGAAGCTTGTGGAAGATTGATAAGTACAAATAGGATCAATTATAGAATAATATTATTAACGTTAAGATCATTGCCATGGTAATTTATGGGGTTACACCACCTTGAGATTTTCAAAAAATCAAATTATTATGTTTTGGCTAGATAAATTTTTTATACCTTTAAGAATATTTTAAATGTCAAACCCATAACCATATCAAAATTTAGACTATTTCCAAAGTTATAGATATATGTCGGCCTGAAACTCGAAGGCAGCGATTGGATGAATATTTATAGCCAACGTGAGACCCAACAAGAGACTATGAGGCCAGGAAATTGAAAAGAGCTGCTCAAAAGGAGTCGAAAGACATCGCGGCCACTATGGAAGACCTCATGTACGGTCCAAGAATCGCAGAAGGTAATTAAAAAAATATATATGGTTTGAAGATGCTGACACTGTACGGTTTTTTCTTTTGCGTTTTATTCACTTTGCTACTTTTTTCAAACTGGTTTACAAGATATCTCAAGATATACTTAACCGATAATGTTAAAATTTACTACACATTTTCTTTATAATATTTATTTATTTAACTATTCACTTATACATACAGTTTATAGTTATACATATTGACATTGGGTGCAAGTAATACAAATAGATGTTCCATATATAAAACGTGGTAGTAGAATGAAATGTGATATGCAACTGTATGTACATGATTGAAGCTTAGGTAGTAATGTTCTGTGAACACCTCACTAGGAGAACCTGTGCCCAGGTGTTCGCATGGGTGTTATTCTGCCGTCATAGGTGGAAACACAATATCCTCCTTGGGAGTCTCCACCGTAGTTCCACCCATGGTGGCAGTATTTTACATTATTAGGTTAGAAGTTAGAAGCTGTGTTGACATGTTTATCATAATATTATATAGACACAATGTAGTCATTTGAGGGAAGTTACGTATCAAAATGTTCTGTAGACACACTAGTACAAGAGTACAGATACATTGTACAAATGTAGAACATGATTTAAACTTCATAATACAGGGTTTTCCAATAAGAGGTGTTATTTTGAATAGCCCGCTATTTCGGTAGATGTTACTTTTGAAGCTGTCATTTTTTGACATTTGACAAGTAGAAACTACACCATTAATAAAAATGGAACGATACACGCTTCAACAACGCATTGAAATTATTAAAATTCACTTGAGTGAATCAAATGCAAATCATCTTGAGTGATGAGGCTCATTTCCACCTCGGTGACTTCGTCAACAAGCAAAATTGTCGCAATTGGGGCTCGGAAAACCCAAGACTTATTGTTGAAAAGCCTCTCTATCCTCAACGTGTGATTGTTTGGTGCGGTTTATGGTCCGGCGGAGTCATTGGACCTTATTTTTTCGAAAATGAGGGTGGAGCAACAGTTACGGTGAATGGATTGCGCTATCGAGAGATGATTAATGATTTTTTATGGCCGGAATTGGATGGTATTGATCTGGACAACGTTTACTTTCAACAAGACGGCGCTACATGCCACGCAAGCAACAAAACCATTGATCTTTTATGATTGAATATCAAAATAACACATCTTATTGGAAAACCCTGTACAAAATGAGATAGCATAACTTTTATGAGACCGTGTCAGACTGGGATATATATCTCCCAAAAAGACTCTACGGCTGTTTGTTGTCTGTGAAGAATATCTCCAAAAATTACCCAAGGGGTTAACTATTACTATTACATTGAAAATGTAAAACAGTTACACTGACTACGACATAAAATACTCTAATGCACTGGGAACTTAAATCACTACATATCATCATATGGCATAACGTAGATTTGTAAAGGTGTAGGGAAAGAATGGACACAGGGAACGTAAAAGGCCCAATTAACTCTAATGATCGCGTTGGGTCACAAATAACGAGCATTCAACATTATATATATTTGTTTACAAAACAACATGGATGACAACAGGAAATGGTTATGCCAACGAGAAATTTCCCTTAGCAACATCTTAGCTATTACCTACCTTTCTAAATGAAAATTTTTATTTTTATTTTCAGACGATGCCTGACAGAGAAATAAGTTAACCATCAGCAAGGATTTTGAAAAGAGGATCCTACTTGATGGCTCATATCTTTGTTATTTTTTTTATTCGCTATTATTTCAAATTATCCATAAAACTACTATGTATAAGCGTAAAATAATTTTTTTTTAATATATTTAATAGCTGCGTCAAAATTTATTTTAATACCTATTTTTCAGAGCGCTAAGGTGGTGCAGCCCCTTAACCGCTTCATGCTTTTAAACGAGTCACGCTCGCGCGCTAAATGCGTTCCAATTTCTGCTAGCACGAGTGACGCTCGCCGGTTTCAACTTGCAGCGTTCTATTTTTAGCTAACACGAGTAACGCTCGTTAGCGATGTATTTTACTTAGTTTGAATTTGCCTGCAGTTGAGATCGGTCGTGTTTTTGAGCTGCTTATTTCGTTCTTATTTATATTTTAATTGAAAAATGTATAAACGTTGAATAAAACATTTAAAAAGACCTGATAAAAATAGTTTTTATTAAAAAACTCTAGCATTAAGTGGTTAATCAACATTAACATAAAATACAGTTATTGAATGTACGCTTTTCTATTGCTACTTGCAGTCAAATTTTGTTTTACTCATCTTTTATATGGTAATAGACTTCCGACGTGATCGATATTAGAATATTCATTACCAATACCAAATCGGTGCAAGCGATATATTAGAATATTCATTACCTAATCAGTGCAAGCGATATATTAGAATATTCATTACCTAATCGGTGCAAGCGATATGTTAGAGTATGCATTACCTAATCGATGAAAGCGATATATTAGAATATTCATTACCTAATCGGTGCAAGCGATATATTATAATATTCATTACGTAATCGGTGCAAGCGATATATTATTGAATTTTTTCCTGCATTAGTGACAGCATTGTTGCATTAATAAGATGATTTGAATCGAGTTGAGGATTTACTAGGTTAATTATTACTTTAAATAAACATAAATGTTTAAAATATCAGATTTTAAATGAATAGTAGGTATCTTGAAAGCGAGTGGTCGATGGGCTACAACAGTTTGATTTCAAGTTATAGTAAGTGAAGTTACCTCTCCATGTGCCTCTTGAAAGTCTCCTCAAAGGGGTTGACATTCTGCAGGTCCTGGAAGAGTCCCACCTCCTCGCAGTTCCTGATGAACCTTGTGGGGGTTGGAGTCTGGTCAGCTGTAGAAAGTAATGAGAAAGTCAACAGCTGAAGACACTGGTCGAGGGAGCAGTGCTCGGTTCAAAATAATATATATCGAGGGGCCTAAGCCAAAAGGGTGTTAATACCGCACAAGAGTCCCAACTCCTCCCAATCATCTGGAGCCAGTGAGACTACGGTATCTCCAATAGGGGTATGTTGTGAGGCTGCAGGTAGTGAGGAGGGAAAGGTGATGAGGAATGGGATGGCGAGGAAGTATCTGGCCATTCCGATCTGGTCACCAAACACGGCTGAATCCATTTCAAGCAACGTTTCGATTCTGAATGGTGGTCTTATACTAGGGCGATATTAAGAGTATCTCCCACTTTGGAACATGTCGTAAATATACTATTTATTATTTAACATGTATAAATTGTTAACCACTCAGAACATTAGAACGTCAAAAGACGTAAATATGATAATAGCGGTCAAGACATTAGAACGTCATTTCACGTAAACGCGCGAGATTTTACAAAAATTGATTTATTTCCATCACTAGTATACGGATTCCAATGATTTAAAAAACAGAGTATCGATAATGAATAACGCTACGCGTCTGTATTCAAGAATATCTATGGAACGTAGAGGTGCATTATCTAAGCCGATTGAAACTGTCAAGATGTTCGTTAATAATTTATTGCGTTTCTAAATAATTTATTAAAAATATTTTAGTTTGGACGGTTAATATTTTGAGGTGACTAATAGTTTTTAAATATATTTCTTCAATATATAAAGTGTTATTTCTTTATGCTACTCAGAAAAAAGTACATTTTTCAAGGCTTTGAAATAATGGTAAGCGATTTTTACATATTTTTGACGTTTTCATAAAATGTATATTTAGAAATGCAAATATTTACGTATAACAACACAATGCGATAGTGGATTTCATAATCTTTCCAAAACATTTTTTAGAACGAGGCTACGTTTCCCAAAACGTGAGTTATGAAGCTTTTAGTAAAACTCGTAAATAACACAAAAATTATCACTTTCTGACAGTTCTCAAAGGGACACATAATAAATAAAATTCTATGTCTGAGAGGTTAAACAATACAAATTAATCAAATGAAATAAACTTGCGCACGCCGGGTGATCAGCCAATATGATATAGCCAATTATAGCCGGGTGATATAGCCAATTGTTATCTCTAATAGTTTACTCCCTACCTTCCCGCCTCATAACGTTTGCCACCAGGAGACGGGAAGTACCTTCAGTACCATTTCTGCAGCGCCACTGATAACAGGTTGCAATTCCGGGTTAAGCGAAATTCGCCGTAGAGTTTTTTTGTGCTAGCAGAGAGAGGGAACATTGAGGACACCAAGACCAAAGGTAGAAATTTTATTATTCTGGTGGCATCCTCTCAGAGTTCCATTCCGTTCCCCTTTCTATATTTCATATAGAAGAAACTCGCGGCTGGAAATATACCAAGAGCTATCGAAACATCTTGATTTGAACCAGTGACCTCGAATATTATTTTTTTTGGGGCATTAGGTTCCTTAGAATTATAATCATAGACGGCCTAAACGCTCTGGCAATATTCTTTTCCTTTCCATAGATTTAAAAATAAATGTACGGCATAAGTTATCACTATGGACTAGAACAAAATGCCATAAGAGCTTTGGTTGTTTTGCTGTCCAAATTTAGAGAATAAATCATTAACGCACTACATATTTCTATGTTCAAAGAAATATGAAATATCCATTTTCAGAAGCTAGCAGTCCACCCAGTGAGGCATAGAACTGGTAGAGGAAGGATGAAATTAGACTGAATACTGTAGAAATGAGATCCCTGAGGCGTGTGTGTGTTAAAACCATGTATGATTGAGAAATGTAGAGATCTGCAAAGAATGCAAGGCTGATGCAAGCGTAATAAGTAAGATTAGGAAAGGGACACTAAGATGGTTTGGGCATGTAGAGCGAATGAACGAAGAAAGGAGTGTAAGGAGAATATATGATGCAAATGTGAATGGTAGAAGAAGTCGGGGACGCCCGAGGAAGACACGGCGCGATCAAGTGGTGGCAAGGCCGAGTTGTTTGGCGTTCCGTCCTCTCTGCCTACCCCTGCGGAGAAATGGCGTGATGGATAATTAGTTTTTGCATCAAAATTAGTAACTATAATAATACTAAAGGGTGTCTGAGAATTTTTTTCGTTCCGATCGATATTTTGGCTCTAAAAATGCAACATCAGATTGGTTACAACCGCAACATATTTTAGAGTAATTAAAACTAAAAGAGTAATTAGTCGCCGAGGAGATATAAACTGGCCACTGAGGAGTCAAGATTTAAAGCCTGCTGACTTTTTCCTATGCGGCTACTTAAAAAGTAAAGTTTTCAACCCATTACCACCCAACTTGAATGTTTTAAAGCGAAGAATCACAGACGGAATCAATGCTCTAGCGAGTGATTGAAAATTTTAGTTTCAGGCTACATGAGTGCAAAGAAGTAGATGGTGCTCATTTACTAATGGTTGTTTTTCAACAGTAATTATAACGAGATGGAACCACTATGCTGTTATGTAAAAACATTCTGAGACACCTGTATTATTTCACCAGATCTCACTGAACTCACTAACTTTAATAACTGTTACTCACTCATTTTGAAAATAATGATTTCACATATATTTCACACATATTGTAAAATTTCTGGAACAGGGAAAAAGGAGTTATATAAATAGTTCTATTAAAACACAAAACCCATTTTATGACAACCCACGTATAGCCCTTAGTCTGCGTCAAAGTGTACGAGTGTGTCAACTTCCGACACGGCCGGCCACGCAGCACGATTAATATTTTGATTGAGCCAAACAATATTACCTTTTGAAATTATCATTCGACAGAATTCCAATGATTGTTCTTTGTTCGAATTCACGTCAATAAACTCGTTCACGCTTTAACTATTTATAAATAATGCTGAATGTTGTTTTAGAAAGATGATAACGTAAACAAAAATTATTCAACAAAAGCCAGACATAAACATAACAGAATTATCTTTATAGTTGGAGGTGCTTACGTATATTTGTGTCTGCCATTAGCAGCGTCTCCGATGACAAAGGACTGATCCATTTTGATAAATTTTTTCGTCTTAACGGTTTACTTGTATTAAATTACGAATAAAAGTTTTATAGAGTTACAAATTACTAATAATAATAATAAAATGGCATTTATATAGCGCAGTTTAGTGACATTTCACTTCAAGTGCGCTTAACTATAATAAACTTAAAAACGGTAATTTAGTATTAGTGGTCATGTTCTTAAAATTATTCCTACAGTGTGCCTTACCTAATACAGTTCTAATATTATAATACTAAATGTACTGTTTATACAAAGTGATGACAAAAAGTAGAATAACAATAACAGCAGGACAGGACCAAACAAGAATATTAAAACTAAAAACATAATATAAAACAGGAGGCAGTTTGTGCTCTGAAATGAGAATCTTCTGAGCAGACATTTTAAAAGGAACAAGGAGGCAACCGAAACCAAACAATTACCGGAAGTTTTGGAATATGGCTTATTATAAAATGACGAAAAGAAGTTAAGATTTATAAATGGTAAGATTTTTTAAATCTTAAAAGAGCTACCAAATACTTTTTAGTTCACGTAGAATTTACATGTAGAATTTGACCCTATAACTTGCGTGTACACGATACAGCAAAGACTCAAACCTAGAAATAACCAAATTCGGCTCCCTTGTGTGAGGCAAGCGCATTAAAATGACTTAGGATGCTTCCCGCCACCTGGGGGTTGAGAATTAGATGAACACCACTGCCGTCAGAAGAGATAGACTTACCCTAACATGAAATCCGAATTTCATTCTGACGAGCTGGAGACAAACCACGTAACCATATTTTTGGCACCTTTCTGAGGGTTCGAGAAAGCTTTGAATAATCTATGACATCGGTCGGACGTTGAACACTGAAGAACGCACATCAAAATAACCAGACCCAGCGCAGAAAAGTAAAGTAAGGCAACGGTTTGCAACTCATTCCACTGCGGAACTTTTCTACGCAGGATCTGAATGTTCATTCTTAAACGAATCGCCCGGCGTAGCGATGCTAAAATTAAGTGCGGTGGGTAAATCATAACACATTTGTAAAAGTGAACTAAATAGTGTAACAAAATATAAAATTTTGGAAACAAGCCCGAACTTTTGTTTACCCGATTTGGGATATGTAGTTAAGTTCGTTAAACAGCCAGCAATTTGCGCATCATTAAAAAAGAACTATTAATTCGTAAGCAGATTATATATTCTCACACTAAATGGTGATATTACAATGCTTGGTGCCTGTATACTGTCAGATTCATCTATTGATAAATCACTGACAGGGACAAGCCCACGGCACTCCCCCCGCTCCGTGCCACTTGGTTTGTTCCCCTCGCCCTTATGGGCAGCTCTGTCTATTCCTTACTCTGTGATGAACACATGAATGACCCTTTCTTTATATTTGCTCTCATGAAAAGTGACAAAATATCACTAACTCCCTTTTGGCTTAGGAACCTAAATATGAATGTAAATCAAACATTAAAAATTGCAATCACTTCGATATGTTCGTCTTGGAGGTATTTTTCAATTTTGTTTGAATGGAGTGGTCATTTTCGGCTTGCTTATTCAGATTTTCGTGTTCATTTCGTGTGTAGGTGCCCGAGGGGAAGCGACCCAGAGGTAGACCGAAGGAAGAGGTGGACAGATAGCGTGGAAGAGGATTGGAATGGTACAGGAACTGCGTGGAGGAGGTAAAATTTCTCCCTGGGATGTAGTGACAGGATGATGACGAGACTGTTATGATTGACTTACCGACGTATGCGCCTCCCTTGGCCCCCAGCTGCAGGGACATGTCGTGCTTGCGGGAGTGCACCGACAGGCGGTCGTCGTTGGTGAAGGTGGCTCCACAGTCTCTACAGCAGAAGGGCTTAACGGGACCACCCATTGCAGGACCTTCCCTCTTCTATAACAAATACAGGGTTTTCCCATAAGAGGTGTTATTTTGATATTCAATTGTAAAAGATCAATGGTTTCGTTGCTTGTGTGTTTCAACTTGTTGAAAGTAAACGTTGTCCAGATCAATACCATCCAATTTCGGCCATAAAAAATCATTAATCATCTCTCGATAGCGCAATCCATTCACCGTAACTGTTGCTTCAGCCTCATTTTCGAAAAAGTAATGTCCAATGACTCTGCCAGACCATAAACCGCACCAAACAGTCACACGTTGAGGATAGAGAGGCTTTTCAACAATAACTCTTGGGTTTTCCGAGCCCCAGATGCGACAATTTTGCTTGTTGACGAAGCCACCGAGGTGGAAATGGGCCTCATCACCATCACTCAAGATGATTTGCATTTGATTCACTCAAGTGAATTTTAATAATTTCAACGCGTTGTTGAAGCATGTATCGTTCCATTTTTATTAATGGCGTAGTTTCTACTTGTCAAATGTCAAAAAATGACAGCTTCAAAAGTAACATCTACCGAAATAGCGGGCTATTCAAAATAACACCTCTTATTGGAAAACCCTGTATTATTCAACTATTATACAACTATTTTAGTTCTTTAATGCATATAAAATTCATTCTATCGTAGTAATAAGTCAATACATATTATTAAATAACCAGCATTTTTTCGTTTTATCTTTCTGAAATCGAAAACGTTAATATCAGAAGAAAGGTCATTTAACCTTTTCAATGCTGGCTTTAAAAAAATGCAATATTTACAGTCACTTTTCAAACATGCATTTTTCCATCAGATGTAATGTTGCTAAAAATTAAATTCAAAAGTTTTTTTGTAGTGACATTTTTGTGCGACATTTTAATACATCAAAATGACAATTAAACACACCTTTAAAAAGTGATATAGAGTCATTAAAAAAGCGATGAAACAAAAACTAGATTAAATAGTTACCTATGTAACCTATTTAACCTAGGTTTTGTTTAATCACTTTTCATGACTTTATATCACTTTTTGTAGGTGTGTTGAACTGTCATTTTGATGTGATACCCGGTCATCCCATGAGAGATGGTGTGGCGGAATAGTAAATAATTACCTTTATTACTAACTAACCGTCGCGCCATTTCTCCGCAGAGGATGCACCGCCTCACAACTCGGTCTTGGCACACACTCCTTGCTTAATTAACATTCATACACACCCTTCTGTTATTCTAACCCTTGATATGGCCTGACTACATCTATTAACACCACATGTCCAAACAATCAAAGCGCCCCTTTCCTAACCTTACTCATTATGCTTACATTTTTTGCAATATTAATACTAGTTAAATTGATTTAAATTATTGTCGCCCAAGCTATTACCTTCCGGCTGCTAGTACCGTACGCGTCGGCGTGGCGCACGGAAGGTCGGTGTACGCATATTTTTAAAATCGTATATTTTAAAATTAAGTAATTGATTTAAACGAAACAAACGGCAAACGCACGCAAGTGATAAATAAACATGGCAAATCTATGTAGTTGCGGATTCGTCATAAACGAAGTTCTGGCTTTCATTCAACAAAAGGTTGAAGTGATGGATGACATTAGTCTAACCCAAGTGTGTGATATGTTCTAGGAACAAGATATCGACTCCGCAAGAACTCTACTTACGAGTATTCTGGGCCAACCTCCAGGCCCCTCGACGAGGAGAATCGGTGAGGGAAAAAAGAAAAGGTCAATCACAGATTTGATTAAATACATGAGAGAAACTGACGGCAAACTTCTGCCAAAATTTGTTGTTTTAGACATTAATAAACTTCCACCAGTAACGTTTGATCATGTAGATGTAACTACTTTGTTAAAAGAAATAATAATGTTGAAAAACGACATGCGTAATCTAAAACTGAATGCATTGAACGATATCTTCGCAACTTGCAAATATGTTACAAAAATTCGACAAGAACTGCAAGGTTTTTAAAATGATTTTCAACATTGAAAATAAACAGAGATGATACAACGACATCTGTTTACAATGCGACAAAGTTAAAGCCCACCTGTAGCAAACTAAATCATCAGGCGAACATCAAGCAAACGATGCCATCTACCGATAACGTCTCAAACAATGTTAAATCAAATGAGCCAACCCAAAAACACAATGTGTGGAATAAATCTCACAGAGGGACAAGTATACTGGATAAAACCGATCCGATGACAGCAAATAAGGCGCTTCCAACAGAAAAAAATAATCTTTTATCAGGAGATTTTTCAATGTGGATGAGTGTTTCAGGCGAATAATTATTGCTTGTTAAATAATTGTTACCCTTTGTGCTATGCATAAAAAATCTAGTCTTAAACATTAGTTTACCAAAAAAATAATAATTAATATTTGACAAGTTCTAGTATTTCACCTAAAAATGTAGACAATTTGTCTCGACGCCATCTAGTGAGAGAGTTAGCACTTACAATGCCTTTCTCATATAAAATAAAGTTGGTTGTTTTCAGGTGAAAAAATGTAACAAGCAGTAATTGTTGAATGAAACACTAGTATATATTGAATTATTTCGCGGATAAGAGATAAGCCGCCATAGCTCAGTGGTCAGAGCTGTCGACCGGAAATCGAAGGGACACGATTTTTCAATGTGGATGAGTGTTTCAGGCGAATAATTATTGCTTGTAAAATAATTGTTACCCTTTGTGCTATGCATAAAAAATCTTGTCTTAAACATTAGTTTACCAAAAAAATAATAAGAAAAAAAATAAACTGAAGAGCCCTGTTAATCAAACATCAGAAACCACGAATGATTGGAGAGAAATTACCTACAAAAAAAGAAAAAACTCGCATATTTTAATAAAAGGAAAAAACGAAAGCTTCGGGTTAAAAGTGCTTCCAAAACAGAGGTACATAGTTGCCTCCCGATTCGTTCCGGAAACAACTACCGATGAAATAAATGGGTTATTGATCTCCCACAATATACATTGTAAAATAGATAAATTTCTGGCAAAATCAGGCGAGTTTGCAACTTTTAAAATCGGAATAAACAGCGAAAAATTTTCAGAAATCATCAAGGAGGAAATTTGGCCACCAGGTATCATAGTCCGAAACTTTATTTTTAAAAAATCGATCTCCACGCTGAACAGAGAAGATAAAACTTCTAAAAATGGATCCACATAAAAATACAAATTTTCTACGGATCATATCTCAGAACTGTAGGTCGATTCGACGGACAAAGCATTTTATACAAGATTTGTGCTAATGATATAATACTGCTCCAGGAAACATGGGTTCTACCAACAGAAACAAACATATTTTCAAAAATTCATCCCCATTTTCAGGATATGGAACTTCAGCCGTAAATCTAGCTGATAGCTGATAGCTGTACCACAAGCTGGTTAGATCTCTGTGTCGTCATAAGAGCTCTGGAAAACGCTATAGCTAGCGTGGATGTCCAATATGATGTAGTGTGGTCTGACCACTAGCCAATGTTGATAAATCTCAACCTTCAATTTCTACCAGCCTTTGTGGAATCGTGTAATGATAATATGATTTCTTCATATGAAGCGGTTACTTTGTGATGTGACATTATAATTTAAAATTAAACAATAACTTTGTAAACATCACTTATAGGTAAATACTTAATGCCGACCGGGTTTCGCTACAACCGTAGCTTCATCAGGACAGTATAATACTCAACATCTAAAATATAAATTAACATGTGTTGATATCACGGTAAGTAGACAGTCTGAGCTACAGTGGAAGAGGTAGGGATGGGTGGGAGATTGAGAGGCGAGTGATCTTTGTCAATAGGGAACAATCTGAGTATAGGGCTTTTATTTAGGTTTATTTGGTTGTTGATGACTTTGATATTGACGTTTTTGGCTTTCCTTAACTCTAGCGCCTCTAAGTTATCCAACCTAAGGCCTATTCCGTTTTTATGTAATAGACTGACGCCAGTATTTTTGTCAAACGTATGGTTGGTTGATATGAGATGATTTGCAAATTCGGAGAACCCTATAATATTTGATGGCGTATTTCATCACTTTTCAAAAACAGTTATTTTCAGATATGTTAAGAAATGATTTTGCGACTTTCTGGCAGCATCTTTAAGAGATGTAAAGGTCGATATGCCAGAGGCTTGAAGGGTTAATTAAATACCAAATTACTAAATAAAAACTATTTTACTAATATTGCATAATTTCGCTTCAGTACACAATTTTCTTAAAATAACACTCAGTGTCTTATCATATAGCTTCATTACCACAAGAGAAGATTATTTATTTCGGGGGAAAAAATATGCACAAAATAGGTTATTAGTTTGGGATATTTAAATATTTTATGCATATTTTCTAACAGTCAAACTTAACCTACGGCGTAAAAATATTTATTAGGTATATATTTTTTCATCTCCCTTGACATAAATCGTCTTCTCTTGTAATGAAGCTGAAATCAGCTTTGTTAAAAATAATTGCGTATTAAGCGTGCAGCGAAATTCTGCAATTTTTCTTTGTACTGTGCGTTTTTATCAACATTTTTTTACTGGTTGGTTTGTAATAAGTTTATAAATATTTTTTTATTTAGGTTTAATATCGCAAACCGCTAGACCAAAGAGAATTAGATAAATGATAGAAATAAGATTTCCAAAATAAGCTTTGGAAAATATATAGTTTTCAATAAAATAATGGCTCCAATGTTGATCTAATATGTCAATATTAAATTACTCTCTGACTGAATTTTAATATTTTATGAAACAATAAATGTATTAAATGTTTTATTCAAAAACAAAACAATCTTTAGTATAAATTAGGAGTTCTAGCCGAACTAGTACAAGATTTAAATAAGAACCTTGTTTATTAAAAAAAAAAAAAAAAAATGTCGACTTTCGCCATGTATTAGTAAGTAAAATAAATTTCTAAATTAAAGTACTCACTGTTTCACGGGCAGAACAATTATTACTAGTTCGATTAGTGTAAAAACTATTTACATTTTACAAACGAATTCACCAAGTAAAATCGTAAACAAAAAATGTTACAATAATAACCATCCCAAACGTCATGTCAGTAGTACTGTCAAAAATAACCATAGACAAAAGCAACTGTCAGAATGGAGAACACTACATTCTTATTCGTATTGTTCTTGACTGAAGCTTTGACTCTGTATCGACTAACTTTAAATACAGTTCCATTTCTCCACAGGTGTAGGAATAGAGCACTTCCACATAACTTAAATGTTCTTAATCCGCCACATACTTGCTTATACATAGGCTTTTCAATTTTAGATTTTCTCTCTTTTGTTATAGGTACCTACTTTTATATTACTGTATTTTTACTTTAATAAAATATTTGATTCTTCACGTTGACTTTTTATGCTTTACTTTTCCTCTTCTTAACCTAACCATTCCCTCTATAATTAATATTATAAAAGGTACATTAATTTAAAATCACATGCCTATATGCCTCATCCTTACATCGCGGCAAAACCCACAAAACACATTCACGTATACATATTTATAACTGGTAAAACAAATGTTTTTATAACTTAAATACACCAAATCAAACATAACACATTATTTATAATATGTATTAAAATCCGTGTTTTTTTGCTATCCAATATTTTGTAACAAAATCCAGGTCAAAGGCCTTTTTCAGATATACCATTCCTTTTGTACATTATTTTCTATAAATATAATATGAATGTATTATATATTTTTATAACCTTCAGGAAGAAATTCTCTAAATGATAGTAAAAATCCTATAAAAATCCAAGCGCAAGAACTAAGCGCACAAACAGACATACGCTGATAGCGACTTTGTTTTATACTATTTAAAGAAAATAATAATTTTATAAATAATCAAGCCAAATCTTTTTTATCAAATCATTCACCGAGCGGCGCTGATTCAAAGGCTACATTTATCCTAGAAACATACCAATAGTCACATGGCTTGTTTGTGGGTACGCGAAATAAACCTGCAGTGTATCGCAAGATGTCGCCATAAGAATATAAAAAGGTACCTTGTACAATACAATAAATATGGTGACCTGATAACTCATGAAATGACAATTCAACACAGCTTTAAAAAGTGATAAAAAGTCATGAAAGGTGATGAAACAAAAATTACGGCCTTTTTCATACAAAACTTAAATTTGGATTTAATGCCATATTACCTAACCAAACTACATAATATTTTTTAAAAATCAAAATTATCTAAGTGGTTAAACATAAATAAATTGGAATTAAATGTAACTAAAAGTAAATTGATGGTATTAGGGAAAAAAACTAAACGTACATACTGTCCTAAATATAGACAATCAAAATATTGAAGAAGTAAAAGAAATTAAATTCTTGGGAATCATAAACGATAACAAGTTAAAATTTAACACTAACTTTGAAATTTTAAATGAAAAAAATTGCGAAAAAGGTTAATTTCTTAAGTAGGATAAAGGGAAAATTGGACATTAAAACAAGGATATTGGTCTACAATACCTGCACTGTACCATCCCATTTGAATTATTGTACAAGTGTAATCTTTCTGAGTAACAAAACCCAAATTAAGAGAATGGAAATAATCCAGAACAGAGGCATGAGGTCAATACTGTGTTGTAGCAGGTACACCAGGATAAAAACAATGCAACTAAACTAAAAAAACTTGTCACGCACATCTGCGAGGGTAATTAGTCGCGTTATCGGCCTTGAGTCACTTGACGGTCATGAGTCGGTTTTACTCCGGTCCTTGAAAATGCATAACGCGCGTAAAGAAGTTTCACTTCAATATATAAAAATCGTATGTAAAGTACATTAAATTTGAAATAAAAATTATGAACGTATATAGCATGTACCAAATAAGAATCAGCTAAGCACACCTCACAATAAATGTAATATTATTTTACTTATACAATAAAAAATTGTGAAGACGAATCGTATCAACCTAACTCGATGAACATCTCTGATGCCTGTCCTCAAAATCAATGACAAAACATATTTACATAATATACACAAGTGTGTGTGCGCATGTCCACGTCGAAAACTAACACATGTATAAACACGTGCACAGCAAGACCGTTTGTCAATTTATAAAAAATTACTGGCAAACTTCTTCGTATATACAAGTAGGTATTATCTTCGCTGACTGATGACACGCAAGATTTTGTTGAAAATTCCAAGTGTCGTTCCGTGATTAACGCCATCTGTTGACATATTTAAAAATAAGCCTTCAGTTCCAATTTCTGCCGTTGTAGCTGAATTAATGTCGCCACTTTACGGCAACATAATTTATTATTTTAATAAACTCGAAACTCTTAAACAAATGGTAATTTAAAAATGTGAAAATAATTTTAAAAAGTGGACAAAAATAATAGAAACTATTCCTCGTTCCTTTTTTTAGAATAAATTTAACCAAAGTTTAGTAAACCGCATTTACAAAAACATTAAAGATAGTGCCTAGGAAATAATTATACCACAACCTTATTCTTTTTTTTTTTTAATTTCTGAACGAAGTCTTGAAGAAAAACCTTCAAGGTATTTTTTGATATATTCAAAATTTAAAAATATTTTTTGAACAATACGTAAGGACGGCCATAAAAAGGTCATATTTCTGATTTAATTTTGATAAATGCTAAGTCTTTATAAATAATAAAAATATATAATATTTTTTTTTCCGGCTAAGAACATCATATTTACCGTATTGCGTAATAATATGTTCATTATTTTGAATTGATAAATTACTAGACACCGCCTTAAGTGTGTGGCAACGATTTACTTATAACACCTTAGTGTTTATTTATAAGTTAAAAAATAAAATGTTACCTGACTATATGTCAAAGAATGTTAGAATTAATAGTACAGTTCATTTATATCCTATGAGAAACTGCAACGATTTTAGGCTTCCTAAAACACATTTATCGAGAACACAAAACAATATTTATTATAAAGGTTTTAAAATGTTCAATGAACTCCCGGTAAGTGTTAAGGAAGCTAAAAGTCTTGCAGTTTTTCGTGGATTATGTCTCAATGTTGTGAAGTCCAAATTTTAGTAAGTAAGTAGTAAATAATATTATAGTAGTCCTAGAAAATAATATATTAGGTATAAGATGTAAAATTTTATAACTAAATAAAATATACATTAAAAAGGTGTAGCAAATATCTAGAACGGATATCTGCTACTTTATTTATTTATGTTTTAAATTATATAATACAGAGGCTTAAAGAATTCAATTTTGCATGTTTTTATAGGCAACTTTGACAATTATTTGTGAGTTAATTACTTGGTCGTGCAATGTCTTCCTCGGGCGTCCCCGACTTCTGCTACCATTCACATTGGCATAATATATTCTCCGTACACTCCTTTCTTCGCTCATTGGCTCTACATGCCCAAACCATCTAAGCGTCCCTTTCTTGATCTTACTCACTACGCTTACATCAGCCTTGCACTATTTGCGGATCTCCACATTCCTCACACGATTATACATGGTTTTATCATACATACGACTCAGGGATCTCATTTCTACAGCATTCAGTCTACTTTCAAATGATGAAAAAGCGTTTTCATGGGCGTGTATTCAAATTACAAACGACCGATTTACGTTGAAATACAACTAAATTGTTTTAAATAAACAAAAAAAAATTATCAAAAAAAATGTTTTTTAAGATGTTTTATTTTATTTTTCATTATATCAAAACAGATGGTAGGGTAAGGTAATTTTTTTACGTTTACAAATAACTGGCAAATTTTTAAAAAATATTTGCTATAAATTTTGTTAATTTTTTTTTCAGTTTTGTTAAGTATTTTGTCCTCAAATACAAATTTAAGTTTTGTATGAAAAAGGCCGCGCAGCCGTTCCCTTTAAATAGGTAAATAGGAAATATGTCACGTAGGTAACTATTTAACCTGGTTTTTGTATCATCACTATTTAAAGGTGTGTTGAATTGTCATTGTGTTGAGTTATCATGGAACCGTTAGGACTGTTAGGTTTTATGTATTATCAACGCCTTGGCGCATTGGCAATTTGGCACCCGGAGTGGACTGCTGCAATTGCTCCCGCATTTGGCTGGCCCTACGCAGTAGTCCTCCGATACAATATACCGAGAATCTCTTTATAATGATTCTACATATTTTATCTAAGTATAAATTTCGTTTACGAGAAGCTCAGTATACTAAAACTAAACATCTATTTAAATAGGTAATTGTTTCGAGCTGTGCCCTTCTCTAAGTCTGTAACCTGTGACAGCCACGAAACTATAGCGTGGTCTGTCACAGGGCCTCGATTATCTACGAAGTCATTCCACTCCCGAGTGGATCACGTTTGGCATATGTAAGTATGTACCTTCGACGAGACTCAAGAATAAGAACGTCGACCAATGTATGTACTTTCCACAAAGATTGCCTGCGGCCTGGATTGGAGAATCGATACCCTGGCTTAAAGGGGGGCACAGCTCGAAACAATTACCCATTTAAATAAATGTTTAGTTTAATAGACCAAGCCATGATGCGTACAGCATAATGTGTCGCCTACCTTATGGGGTGATGTAAAGATTATACATATTATCTATGTAGGGATATATTAATAACAGTACCTACCCAATGTTTTACCGCGCTTTTAAAAATGGTGTCTATGTTTCAACGTGTAATTTCCTGGCGGGAGCTCCGGACGCGCGGGAAACAATTTAGAAAACGTTCCATATCTGTAATGGCCGGCGTTTTGCTTCCGTCTTCGCAGGCGGAATTTAAAAAATAAATATAAATAATGTATGTTTGGATTAACTCGGGTCTGTCAACCCTTTAGCCACGGACCACGTTGTATGGGCCGCACAATTATTAGAGTTGTGGCGAACCACACATACTTAGGTTTATGTGCATTGGTGTATATGTATATGTATACATTTCCGACAGTGATATCATTGCGAAACGTAACTGAGAAACAGCATTTGTCTTGCTTACGCCTACTTACTGTTTTTTTTGTGAAAAAGGGACAACAAAATGTAGGTACCTATACGTTAATCGAATTAGAATATTTAAAAAGGTATCAAAAAAGCAAACACTTTGTGGCTTGATGTAAATGATTTATTTAAACATTGTTTTAAACCACTTTATTTGATTTTTTTAAATAAATTTAAAATAAATCAAATTTAATAATGTTATAATAATTATTAAGTTCTGCAAGTATTTCTGTTATTTTTACAGTTTTTAATGTGACAGCTGTTTCGGCTTTTGAGGCCATTATCAAACTGTGGATATGTCCACACGGCGACGACTTATTTATATGATTTTATTTATCCCCACCCATTTAAATTTCTATAATGTTCAAAAATGATTTATTAAGAATTGGAATAACCAAGATATTTGGGAATCCAGCAGTGCTTGCACACCTGTTAAAATTAATGACCTAAGGGTTTTCTTAATTGTTGGTACGTGGGTGATTATGTTAAGGAATTATATTTTTTGGGTTTTTTGAAAATATTAAGCAGGGGAGAATTGATCATTTTTGTTTGATTATTAATTAGGGTTATGTTTGGATCATTAGTTCTTTTATTTATCTCTAATTGTTCTAGTAAATTTAATCTGAAACCCTTTCTTTCTATGTGTAAAGGTTTAGGCTCGTTGTTGTCAAGCGGGACGTGGTTTTTCTCCAAGAGGTGAGCTGCGAATTAAAATTGATTCAAAATTGGTTCAAACATGTTTGGATCATTAGTTCTTTTATTTATCTCTAATTGTTCTAGTAAATTTAATCTGAAACCCTTTCTTTCTATCTGTAAAGGTTTAGGCTCGTTGTTGTTAAGCGAGACGTGGTTTTTCTCCAAGAGGTGAGCTGAGAATTTTGAATCAATTTTAATTTAAGAGATAAATAAAAGAACTAATGATCCAAACATAACCCTAATTAATAATCAAACAAAAATGATCAATTCTCCCCTGATTAATATTTTCAAAAAACCCAAAAAATATAATTCCTTAACATAATCACCCACGTACCAACAATTAAGAAAACCCTTAGGTCATTAATTTTAACAGGTGTGCAAACACTGCTGGATTCCCAAATATCTTGGTTATTCCAATTCTTAATAAATCATTTTTGAACATTATAGAAATTTAAATGGGTGGGGATAAATAAAATCATATAAATAAGTCGTCGCCGTGTGGACATATCCACAGTTTGATAATGGCCTCAAAAGCCGAAACAGCTGTCACATTAAAAACTGTAAAAATAACAGAAATACTTGCAGAACTTAATAATTATTATAACATTACTAAATTTGATTTATTTAAAAAAATTAAATGGAGTTCTACGAAAAACACCAAAACAATCAATACACTTTATTTGAGTTATATAGGTCGACCGGTTTCGGTTGCACTCAACCTTCTTCAGGACAAAGGAAATATAAACTAAATAACAAGGTATACAGAAGGAAAAGAGAAAGCATGTGCGAGAGGGAGAGAGCATCACAGACAGGCTAGTGGAGGGGTAGGTAGAGGGGAAGGGTGGGGGCTACATAGGAAAATATGTAAAAAAATCATTTATTTAAAAAGTTTATGGATTCATTTTATTATACCTACCTACCTATAATGGGAACAATAAAGAAGTAACAAAATTTTGCATAATTCACATATTACAAATTCACGCCGCCCGCCACAGATACTTTCTAATATAAATAAATTTTGTAAGAAAGACGGATGACGGTTGTTGTGTATAAAAATTTGCATGGAAAAAATACGTAAGTCAAAAGAATTCCACCATTCACGAAATTCATAGTGAAAAATCATTTGAATATTTCATGGTAAACATGGTATGGATCTGGCAGTGTACGGTGTCATAAAAAAGGATTATATCCTCTCTCTGCCTAATGAAACTTGTGATCCATACCATATCCTACCCATCCCAGAGTGATATATACCTTCTCCATGATTCGGCCCCGGTGACAGACCACCATTATGAATAAAAACTTTACTTAAGTAATTGGCTTAGTGACCAGACCTGAATAGCCAGGTACTTTACAACCTTTTTTCTTTCCCATCTATTTTCCTTCCCTTAAACTTACCTCAAATGATACTGCCATATTTCTACTAATTCCGGACAGTTGGCGACAAAAAACAAGAAATTTAAAAAATATTTTTTCGTAACATTTCATAAACAAAAGCGTTAAACATTTCAATCCTCCAACAGACAATTAAGCACATTTTCATATTTTTCTACCGTTGTTTTATTTTTTTTATTTTAATTAATGATTATTCCGAACAATGGGTAACCGAACACAAAACACTTCCCCTTTTTCTTAGTACCAGTTGCTTCGTTTGTCTCATTGTGGACGCGTTAGCGAAGGGGAGGCGGGGAAACAATGAGACGAGGGATTTTTAATTAAACGAGGCAATTATCGCAGCCCCTCAAGAAGTCTTCTGGTCGCGGTGAATGGAAACAGAACTCTTGTGTGTGGAAATTGGAACCGTTCTGGTCACAATGGGATGTTTTAAATAAACCAACGGCACAGTTGAACAGCGGGAACGAAGTGGCGGAACGAGGATGACCAGGCAGGGGCGGATTGCCTGTAATTAGGTGGTTCATTACATCTTTCGAGCCGTTTGGAGAAGGGGGCCTAGCATCAACTTTTCTACGTTTGTTTATCTACCTACATGCAGGGCCGGCCTTGTGTAGGCGCAATTGGAGCAGTCTTGACAAGGAGCCAAATCCCTGATAATACCTAACACCTAAAACAGCGTCCTTGAGGTTTTTACTTGCGCTAGACTTAAGGCCGGCCCTGCCTACATGTCATCATATTATATCACCAGCACGAACGACGCTATTTTACGGTTCCATGACAAAACAAAACACTGAAGAAAAGTGAAGAAAAATAACAGTCAAGTAATAAACCTAACCTATTCATTTATCATGTTGTGTTTTTATTTATTTATTTTTAATTTCACGCCCGGCTGGGCTTTTACATGTCAATTTTATTTATTACAAAAAACATCTAAATAAGCACAAAAAAATCAAAAAAAAAATCCAAAAGAAAATAGAAGACAAAATAAAACACAACCTCATTTTGTCACGGTTCCGTTCTATCCGGTTACCGCTACATTGATAAATATTCTTTATGTCGGGTAAAACAACGCCCCATTTAGCGTATATAGATTAAACGGAACTTTCCGGAAAACGACACACCATACAAATAAGAAAAAAAATTGGTATCCAAATATGGGATAAAAACGGTATCTGACGTTTTGATCGTAATCAAATTAGCAAAAAATTATACGCAGAAGATCCTATATAAAATGATCGTAATTGTCATTTGATCATAAATGATCATAATTACAATTTTATTCTAAATTTACTTGTCTGGAGGAATGTACAAACAGATGGCCTGAAGAAAAAGTACTAGGCAGATACTAAGTATAAAAGTACTAAGAAGTTTTGTTCAGTATGCAGTGTATGCAATCATTAACTTTAACATGATACATAACACACAAAAAAATATATATTTATTTATGTTCGCAAACTCACCAATGAAGAAACTGGTTCTTGTGCTTGTTGAGCCAGTTACACTAATTATAAGAAAAATAGAATACCATTATGCTATAGGTAAGTATATATATAATAGGAACAATGGAATCTTCTGGATTATCTATATGTGTAGTTGTACATATATAGTATTATACTACATACTAATTATTGAGTAATTAGGCATATCTAAATACAGTGGAGATGAGTATAGACTGATAAAGGGAAAAACAGGCAATTATTTAGTTAATTATTTCTGAAAGTGTAACTTCAGTTTTAGTTTAACCCTTTCAGTACCCATGTCCATGATCGTGGACATCGACTTTCATCTTTAGTTATTACGCTATTTGCTAGGTTTTGATCATTACAACAACTTGTCCATGATCATGGACATTAGTAGAGCAGTGTGGTGCTGCCATCATACGGAGTTTCAAGAACTAAAATGATAAACAAGCCATGGAGAAAACAGACCATCCCTTGCCTGGTAAGACACACTACAATATAATTAGTTTTCTTTATTATTTGTAGCAACTAATTTATCCGAGCATTTTTTTTCATGGAAATTAAATGTTTACGATGGTTCTTAAATGTTTAGTTACGAAGTTCTGTTGAGTTATATGATTACAAGTTACGTTTGAAAAGCGATGTCCATATTCATGGACAAATGCATTTGACGGTTGCGAAGAAATATGGTCAGGGGACCATTGTAACCATTTGTCCATGAACATGGACACTCTGTACAACAATAAACATAACAATTATCAAAAAAGTTTTCAAACAAAATATTTTTGAAATTATTTCATTAGTCTAGACACCAATTTTCAATTTTTTATGACTTACAAGGTTCAATATACAAAAGTACCATAATAAAATTTTATACCTTTGTAACCATTTGTCCATGAACATGGACACTCTGTACAACAATAAACATAACAATTATCAAAAAAGTTGTCAAACAAAATATTTTTGAAATTATTTCATTAGTCTAGACACCAATTTTCAATTTTTTATGACTTGTGCCTGAAATTCAGTACTGAAAGGGTTAAGTATGTTAATATCCTTTATTTAAATCACATACACTATTATTTGCTAACGATCATTTTCCTTGCGATTATTTTGCTTACGATCAGCTTGCTCACGATAATTTTGCTTACGATAATTTGAGAGTTACGATCATTTGTTTACGACCATTTTGTGAGCGATTATTTTGTTTACGATTTTTTGCATATAACCATCAAAATAGTAAATTATGTACTTTGATTGAAAAAAATGGAACTTTAATGCATCTTTTACCTTCGACTCAAATAGTTGTTTGTTGTTGGATGTTATTACGTTGAAACGAAGTGTCATTTAAATAGTTTTAGCGTACAAAGCTAGAATTTTAATAATTTTTTTGGGCAATATCGGATAGCTTTTTGATTATCGCGGTGTACCAACAAACACTTATCCGAATTTATTTAATTATTTAAACGCCCGTTCGACTTTTTTTATACAGAACATAAATACGTAATGGTTATTATAATATTTTAGACATTTAACCCCCCATACACACAAGCCTTGCTTATTTATGGGGGTACATCAAATACATATATTATATCAGATTATATTATGTAATTAAAAACTGTTTTATATTATGTAATGTAATTCGTGTATCTTTTTTATTAATAAATAAAAAATAAAAATAAAGAAAAGAAAAAATTACATTATAACAAACTGATACAATTAAGGATTATAGCATATCTGCATGTATATAAGCTATTTAGGAAGCAATGTTCTTATAGTTAAATATATCGACAGAGAATTTTTTATGTCCCACACCATGCAATCACTGAGAACAAGAATTGTACATAATATAAGTGCGAGAAGCGACTACATTAAATGGAACATGGAGTACGTTAAATATTTATATTTATTGGGTATATGACAATTGATGATACTCACGAGATCAGGACTTTGTAAATGTCCGTTAATGATTTAAGATAATAATAAAACATCACATTGTTTTCTTCGCTGAGACAATTCGGGTAGTTTAAGTAATTGAATTAAATCACTGTAATTTATATATAATAAATTATTTCATTTATAATTTATGTTCCTTAGATATTTATGTTGTACTTTTTCATTTTGTTGTAAATGTATGTTGTACAAAAGTGACCAGAGAGAGGATTATATTGAAGAATGTTTCCGACTATTGTTATGTACAGCGTTTTGAGTGCTGAGTGTGACTGTCTAATGTACAGCGTTTTGAGTGTGTTAATATACATTAGATCGTCGTACAATTTTAACCTGTCAACTGTGGATGGGACACCTGTGTTCTCCATAAAAAAATCTAAGAAATTTTCGAAGCGATTTTATCCCTTATGTACAAAAGAACTGTATGAAGAATAAGTTCAGAATTGCTTGCGGTAAATATATCACTAGAAAATACTTTTAATTCGAAGTATGCAACTTCTCTGACGGTTTAAGAGGAAGCTACAAGCAAAAATGTGTATATTCTTGCTATACCTTATGTTGTAGGTAATAGGCATTAAAACCGCTTGACAAACGGAGTCTAGAAACGTTCGATTTCAAGCACAAAACTGGTTTTTATTTATTTTGTAAATAATTTTATAACGAAGCAAAAAAGTTAATCAAGTGAAACTGTCACAGATAAACTTAGCTATAGTACTATATTTTTTTAAAGTTGTTTCCTTTACGCGTTCATACATTTTTATTGAAAAAAAATTTAGTAGTTTACATTATATATTTATATTTTTTCTTGAGAAATTTATTTTTTTATTTGTATTCTACTCAATCGAAACGATAGGAAAACCTTCAATTTATCTAAAGCATTCATAATTATTCATAATATACACAAATTCGTTAATAAGAATAAATTATCTGTGATTTTTCGGCGTGTCATTTTATCTCAAGGTCACGTACCTAACCACAGTCAACTGGTTGATATAAAACCGAGAAATTTAAGTGCTTTATTTGTAATTACATAAATATTGTGTACGAATTTCATCTTAGAACCGAAAACGACGACCAGATATTTTATTAATGACATTTTTGAAAGATTGACGTTGTTCATATTGTATTAAGCGAGTATTGGATTTTTATTTGGAATAAAATCGTTATTATAACCACCGGGTTTCGAATTTTTTTCGCCATTTTATCAAATCTTTGGACTTCTGTCGCATAGAAAACCAGTTGTGATAGGGATTCCAGCTTAATAGAGCTATTTTCCGTCAACTCTTTTTCCTCAATGTAAAGCCAGTTCGCTCCTGTCGCCTTGCAAAATAATTATTAGAGAGAGTTTTTCGCTTGAAATCACTAGCCAGGAGAAAACAATATATGTATATATATATATATATATAGTGGCTCCCTTATCAGGCACAAGGGCTCCTCTTTTCTGATAAGGTATACATGACCAATTATGAACCTAAATATTATATTTTGCAAAATATGTATGTATTAATGTAACCCATATGATCTATATTAAAATAATAAATTTATTTTTTATTTTTATTTATTTATTTATATTGTAAGAAACAAACAGCTTTTATATAATATGCAGTGATAGATATAAATATACAAGTTAATTGAAGTCAAGCCACAGAAGTTTCTTATGTTATTATAAATGTGAAAAAGTGCATTAGAAATGAAGTTTTAGTTTCTTAAAATTAATTTGGTGTTAAAGGAAGAGGAGAGGAAGAGGAAAATAGGAAGAGGATAGGAAGAGGAAAATAGGAAGAGGATAGGAGATGCTGCCGATACATTCCATACTCTCATATTAATAATCGATCGTACGCATTACTTCATATCGATATTTCTTTAGGTTATTACCAAAAATGTCAATGCTGTAAAATTTATATAGGTATATATATTTATGTAATTCTATTATAATACGTATGCTATAATATATACAACTTTAAATAAATAAATGAAATAAATTTAACAATAATATACTTTAGAGTCCTTCTTCTTTCCTAGGCCAGAACGTCCGTTCTGCCATATGGGATACAGAGCAAGTCGCAATGGCGACCAAGGCGAAGATACCAGATGGAAAGGTGAAGGGTCTCCCCACTCTTCCGATCTGGCACGCCAAGCAGCTGGTGGGCAGGAGCATCCTGAACACACCTCAACGATGAACCCGGGCACCCCTGCTAAATGGCTAAATGTTGGTTATCCAATAAATGGTTTTCGGGGAGGCGGTACTCAAACCCGCCTCCCAAATTACAGCTGTTCGGTTAATAAAATAGTTTTATTTTAATTTTAAATGCTCTTGCTGTAAGGGCCGCATTCTTACCAGATTGGAGAGTTTCGTAGAGCGCAAATGTATATGATGCATAAATCGCGGGTACCTACTCACTTCTTTAGAAACTTTTTTGAATTTGTTCTAGTAATTCTATGTATTTTTGCTGGTATGGGGTCCAAACAGCAGAAGCGTATTCTAGTTAGATCGTATAATGCAGTTGAACATTGATGCCATTGCTTCGGGTTTGGAAAATTGTTTACTTGTTCTTATGATGATGGCAACTTCAATGTATGATCTGAAAAGGTGAGTTTCGAATCAAATGTGACCCCGAGTTCCTTATAGATTTCACTGAAGACAATACTTCATTATTCAGCTTATAATCGAATTTATTTTGGCTTTTGGAACGAGTATAATCGTAGTGACAGATTTTTTTTTACATCAAAGAAAATTTTATTCTCATTGGCCCTAAATATTGGGTCTAAATTAAGTACTAATTTAATACAACCTTGATTATTGCATATCACCCTGAGCAATTTGAGATCGTCAGTACAAAGCAAGCAAGTAGTACCTTATAATACATTCTTGAATATCATAAATTACTTTCAAGTATAGTAGAGGTCCCAAGTTTGAGCCCTGAGGTATTCCTGAAAATTTAAGGAAGACTCATGACCGCCGATGCAAACATCCCGTTTTCCGTTTCTTAAATAATTTCACAAAAAACTTTAGTAAAGATTGGTCAAAGTCTATTCGGTGGATCTTTTGTAATATTAAGTCTTGATCTACATGGTCGAATGCCTTTGCAAAGTCCGAATAGATAAATCACATATGTTTGGTATTGTGTACTGTTTGTGTGTGTTTGGGTTTAGTGTAGATTTTGCCCGCACATGAGATGCTCTCATTTGCAATTGGGGTATGTTGTGAGGTTGAAGGGAGCTGGTTGGGATATCGGGCAAGTGTAAGAGAGACAGAGCGCTTGTTAAATGGGCTGGAAGCAAAATGTTACACGGAAGGCATTTCTAGTGATTGAGAAGTATCCGGATTTTCAGATCTGGTCACCAAACACAGCTAAAGCCATTTCAAGAAACATTTCTTTTCATCATGGGGGTCTTTCACTAGATCAGTGGTTCTTAACCTTTTTGGCTGGCGACCCAAGGTACGAATATATTTGAAGTACGCGACCCTAATCTAATTTTTTATTTTTTTTCCATTGACAGGTTATGTAATTTTATACTATAAAATTTATACGATGTATTGGTAAAATTAGAAATAAACAAATTTATTTAAATGTTCTGTATTAAAATCAGACCAGCATTAAAACAGTTAAAAAATTTACAGCAAAATAATCAGTGACTACCCTGGTGTTGTATTTTTGAACAAAGATCATGTATACGTGGAGTTATGTTTATAGAAAGTGCACACCGCATGTCATGCTGAGGATCCAACCTATTCCTGTACTTATTCTTCATAACAGCAAGGCATGAAAATCCTGCTTCACATAAATAAGTAGTTGGGAAAGGTAGCAGGGCTTTTTCAGCTTCATTGCTCAGAACAGGCTTCCCAGATAATTGTGCCCAAAATTTTGTGAGACTCGTTCTGGCAAATCTCTCTTTTAAAAGTGCATCACCTTGCATTTCGAGCAATTCTTCTTGTAATCCAGCTGAATCGTTTTCAACGCCCATTACATCTACTTCAAATGGATTTCTTACCCAACTGTATTTCACGATATGGACATTTTGTGGAATATATCTTTCCATTTCATTTTCAAGTCTTCTCAAATGTTCTAAAAAAATAGGCATGGTCTCCACGAAAATACGGTTGCCATTAAGATTAAGATCTTCCAAAAACAAGTTTAATGTTGGAAACGCTGCCAATTGACATTGAGCAATTTTATTTTGCCAAAGTTTTGTTTTGTTTTTAAAAACAGTAATTTTTTCATAAATGTCTACTACAGTGCGATTTTGACCTTGCATTTCTGTGTTCAACTGATTCAAGTGGTGGAAAATATCACCCAAATATGCCAATTTAGCCATCCATTTGTTGTCACTGAAGCGATCAGCACATTCGTGTCTTTTATCTGTCAAAAATATTTCTATTTCTGTTTTAAGAGAAAGAACTCTAGCTAGAATCTTTCCGCGGGATAGCCAGCGAATATCCGAATGGTATAATAAATTCTGGTGTTCTGAACCCATTTCTTCGCACATCAGTCGAAATATCCGAGAGTTCATAGCGCGTGCCTTTATGAAATTTATAATTTGTATTACGTCCTGTAACACCTGATGTAGATCTGGCTGCATATCACGTGTAGCCAAGTTTTCTCGATGTAAAAAGCAGTGTATTAAAACAACCTCTGGATTTCGTTCCTTGACTTTGGCACAAAACCCGATGCGACTCCCTATCATTGCCGGTGCTCCATCTGTACAGACTGCGAGACAATTGTCCCACAGTAATTGGTGTTCCACAAAGAACTTGTCTATTAAAAGAAATATATCAGCCCCAGTTGTAGTTTCAGAGAGCTTTTCACAAAGCAGGAACTCTTCATTGAAATTTTGTGGAGTTCTGTATCTTACGTACACCAACAGCTGTGGGAAATCTTCAATATCAACTGATTCGTCGATTTGAATTGAAAATTTGATGGCTTTTTTGAGATCCGTTATTAATTGTTCTAAAATATCTGATGACATTAAATCTATTCTCTTTTTCACAGTATCGTTTGAAATTGGCACCATTTCCAGCTTCTTCGCAATTTCATCTCCACAGACAGTTCTTGCCATGGCTATTGCAGCTGGTTTAATCAACTGCTCAGCAATACTATGGGGTTTTTTACATTGAGCTACTTTTAAAGCTACTTCGAAAGAAGCGTAGGTAGTTTTTTCTAACGAAACTGTTGCTGAACTTGATGGTGCATCAAGTCTCATGCGCTTTGTTTGTGTTTCTTTTTCTTTCCAAAAAGCAAGCGGTTTATTTGCGTACGTTGGATGGACTTTTTCGAGATGTCTCTTCAATTTGTTTATTTTTAGCGATTCATTTGAAAGAAGTTGCGTACAAACCACGCATTGTGGACGTGGCACACCAGAGCGATCTTTTATTTCAATAAATCCTAAGGCTAAAAATTCTTGCTTGTATGTTAACATCCGTTTCGCCATGACTGTCCACAATTCGAAAGACTTACTGAAACAAAACGACAAATTATAGAAATATACTATTCTATTCGTTCATCGGCGAATTGTAGGCTAACAATGTCATTTATTGGAAAAAAATATTTTACCTTCTTTCGATAACAGCAATCGCGAGTTGCACTTTTAATCTTCCACAATTGATTATCACAATTTTGTAGCACTTTGTAGTTGTCAACAAAGAGTGTATTGTAGTCAAGTATAAACGTTATTCACGTAAAACAGTATGAGAACGAGCGTGCAATCGTAAACAAACTCGCTAGCAAACTGACCGAGATGAGACGAGACCGACCGACCAGCGCGGTGCGGCGGGCGGCGCGGGTGGTGACCGAGCCGAACCGAGCGATGCCGACTGCGTGAGCCGAGCGGTGGCGATGGCGCGCACTCCTCGCTTTGCGCCCCGCGCCCTTCCGCCCATTAAAACAGAACTAACATGTCGCGATTGTGAACAATAGATGTCCTTGTTCTGAGAGTAGTAATAATTGTGACTATACTAGTTTAGTGACATCGATCGGGATATCAATACGCGATTTCCGCGACCCAACCCAAAACCTCTCGCGACCCAAATTTGGGTCGCGACCCGAGGTTAAGAATCGCTGCACTAGATCAATACTGAGAGTATTTACCATCTGTTTAAGCAAGTTCTTAGGTTCTGGAAGTATTTTTTGGTTTTTGTTATTTTTACAGCTGTTTCGGCTTTCAAGGCCATTTTCAAACTGTGGTTTTAACCGCGTTTAGACGACTTAATTATATGATTCTATTTTACCCCCTCCCAATTGAAAATGATTAATTGTGACAATAGATTCCATATTCTGTGGGCCTTGAAAGCCGAAACATCTGTAACGATAACAAAAACCAAAAAATACTTGAAGAACTTAATAATTATTTATTTATATTGAGAATTGTCCTATTTTTTCATTATTAACTCAACGGGTTTGCGGGATCGAGTTAAGATACTGCAGCATAAATATATATTTAAAAAATCTGTGAACGCAAAACGGTCTTAAAATAATAACAACCCTTTCAGTGCCTGTTTTTGGGTGTGTTTTGATTCGGGAAATGCTGTGCTCAAGGGGTGATCATATCTAAAAGGCACTTAAAGGTTAACTGATGGAGACCCGAATATCGCGAACACCTGAACACAGAGAATACCGGGTCACGGGGTCACGGGGCGTACTTAAATAACCAAAAGGGGGATTACCCTAGTTCATATTCTGGTTAAACTAAGAGCAGTGCTGATAAGACATTCAATGGCCAATGTAACTAAACAAATAGTATACACATATTTTTAATCATTTAAACTAGTGATGTAACGGACCTATGCCTCCGCTTCCGCGAATGCGGAAGTTCTGGATATTTTTCACTTCCGCTTTGTGCTTCTGGTTCCGCAAAATTATAACAGAAGTTTAACGGAACTTTTTAGGATGAGCTCCTTAATAGGCGGGGAGCGGGTCATCAGCGCCTTGCGGGACATGTTTGTTTTCCGAATTAGTAATATTAAGGCGATGCACTACGTCGTGTAATATTTTAAATTGAGCCGCTATCAATAACAACCCTTATGTAGATGGCGATATGGTTTAAAATCCCGCTTAAAACTATCCGCCTGTTTAGATTTATGCAAGAAAAAAACATGGCCAAAAAGTGCTTTTATTTTATTTTGTTAATGTTTAGGCATAAATATTTTTTTTTTCGTTCATTTTAGAAATAACTTAATTCGCCACATTATACAATAAAATCATAACCGAAAATGGGTTCGTAAGTAGGAGATTTTGAACTTTAAAGCAGTTTTCATAGGCCTTTTCATTATTTTTTTCTCGTCTTATAAAAAGACTTATCTAAAAAATACTCGATTATTTCAAAGGCCAAGATGTATTTTACACGCAGTATTTAATTAAAGCATCTGAAACATTTCTAGGCGACCAAATTTTCAAACCAAAAACACATGATTTTGAATTACTACGTATGGCATCGCCTTAAAGGTTTTCTAATCTACATGTACTCGTCGATTTTCTAACACCAATTATTATAGATCCGCTTCCGCATCCACATTGCAAAAAAAAATCCGCTTCCGCTTGAATGTGGTAATAACAGTGTAATAGAATTGACAGATATTCTCAGTAGCGCCCTGATATACCACTATTCAGGATCGAACTTCAACCTTCCTCTTCCCCATCTCCTTCCCCTACCCACCCACCTTTGCCTCCAAACATACTCCAATTGGGGATATCATAGTCGCACTGGCCCCGTAAAAGAACAAAAAGTCTTTTCCATACAATAAAAAAAATTGATATCTCTTTTAGAATTCGGTGAAATGGTAGACATAAAATGTTAGAAAAATAATTAAAGAATGTACCTAAATGCTCTTTTTTATTTGAAAATATAATCGAACACCGCTGGATTTGGAATCACCGTTCCTTTAGGAAAGTACCACTAATTTCTGAAAACTGCGTAGATGTACTCGTAGGTACTTACTTACTGTAAAAAATATGCTCTTTTCGTGAATTGTCAATTTCAGAGGCGGGTATGGGTACCGCCGCCCCAGGAACCATTCATTGAATACCCAATACCTCTGCCATAGGTCACCCCAAGTGGGTCACTGCGTTTGGTGACTTAGCAGGGGTTTATAGGATCTGCCTTCCTACTGTGTGGCTGGCTAGATTTTGAAGTACTGGTTGAGGGAGATCTTTTACCTCTCTAGGAGGGATGAATTTAAACGTTCGTCACTCCTGGACACACTGACCCCCAGATTCCTACTCACCCTTAATTCCTTCCAAGATCTTCCTCTTTTTCCTTTCATTAAAAAACCTTCCACACTACATATCCAAAGATGACATAGGCCCCGAAGGAAATTATTTTCTTGAGGGTATTCTGTGTAGAGCTAAAGTAAAAAAATAGATCTTTTAATTTGAATGATAATATAAGTTATACCCTTTACTTTTGAGCAATCTCAGTGTTGCCATTTACTGCAATTTAAACGATTAAATAATGCTATCCCTTTTACACATTCCTATCTGTCATGTTTTCTATTAAAACTGTTAAAATATTTTTTGCCCTGTGACATTTAATAGTTTATCTGTCAAGTAATTCAACAGCATATTCGATTATTGTACCTTACAACTGCATCGTCAAATGTCCTTAAAAACACCCTAATCCACAGAAAACATAACTACGGTTCACTGAATGCATGCATTCAACAACCACAAACCAAAAAAAGAAGAAAAAACCTAAAGAATCCGTAATGAAAAACACTGAAAAAATGTGTCCATAAAAACATAAGCGTTCTGCCAAATAATAACTTACGCATCAAAGAATAATGTTAACAGCTTGCTGACAAAAATAACAAACAAAAAATAATTTAGACATTTCTACTTGAACGCCTTGGTTTGTTTGCAAAACTCACCACCACAGGCGCTGCGGTATACATGTAAAAGATTTTTCTTAAATGTTTGCACGTGAGTAAAAAGGTTATGTTTCGAATATTAAAGTGAAATTTGTTAGGGTTTAGTTGGTATGACTTTTGGCTCAATGTGCGGTAATTTGTTTGGAGTTTTTGCCGCCAGGGGCTGCGTGTTTGGAAACAAAGCCCGCCAAAATGGAAAGAAATGGCCGATTAGAAATCGCATGATTTGTCAAACCTCGGCTCAGTACACAACTAATGGGGTAGGATTGCTGGCGAAAGAAAATGGAAGGCTGCTTTAATGCCTGCCGGTCGTGGCTTTGACATTTTTCTTTATAAATAATCGGCGTTCGATTTCGTTGGTTTTTGCACAAGTTTTCGATCGATTCTACGCCCCCTGGAGACAGGTACAAGCAACTCATTTTAAAGAGGACCTGTTTAACTATTAAAATCTAAACAAATTCAACCAAAGCCGCCACAATTTGTGGATCCATATATTATGTCAAGTATTTCAGAAATAAGATTTAGGAAAGAGTATAAAAATATTTATCACGATTTTTTTCATTAGGAGCATATATTTTCAGTGAAATGTAAGTGAACATGAAATTAAAATAAATAAGATGCGAAATAGTAGAACATAAAACAAAATATTTATCAGATGGAAATGAAAACGTGAATAATTTTATTCAAATTAAATATTTAACACCCCAAAATATGTTATGTGCCATTTTATCGGACAAGTAGGTACCATTTTATTAAAAACAAAAACGTAATTAAAACTTCAATAAGTGGGCATAATAAACTAATATACAGTGACCGGAAACCCGCAGTACAAAAGGGAAAATGTTGAATCTACATCACATAGAGAACCAGAAAAAACTTTTTTTTATCTGAAAATTTCTATTTTTATAACTAAAAAAAGGGTTATGTTTTTTCTTTTGAGCCAGGTATCATTGAAGTATTTTTGAAAGACATTAAATAGTTGATATTAATTCCCTTGCAACAGAAGTTTTAAAATTTGGCAAAAATAATTCCAACTTCGAACTCGATTTACTCTAAAACGAAAGCTCAAATAAATAAAAGTTTTACCACAAAATCGACTAAAAATGTGATTTATTTTAGTTTATTGGGGAAACAAACAGTTCTATTATTTCATATAAATAATTACATTTTACATATTGTATAATCCAGTTTCCACATAAAATTCATGTTACATGCAGAAAAAAACATAAACAAACAGAAAATCATGAAAACACCTTAACTGAGATATTTTAGATATCTTTCACACCTTAATGAAAATAACTGAGATATTTTAGATATATTACACACCTTAATGAAAATAACTAAGATACCTTAGATATCTTACACACCTTAATGAAAATAACCGAGTTATTTTAGATATCTTCTAAACCTTAATGAAAATAACTGAGATATTTTAGATATCTTATACACCTTAATGAAAATAACTGAGATATTTTAGAAATCTTACACACCTTAATTAAAATAGCTGAGATATCTTAGATATCTTACACACAGCAGGGGGAGAGGGTACGTAATTAACAATTTGATTTAATTTTCTCCAATATGTATTTAGAAAACAGAACTAAAGACAAATGGAAAATATCGGTGTCTGGAAATATTATTGTTGTATTTTTTGCATGCCCTTCTGAAAAATGAATGTTGTAGATTGACGTAGATTCACCAGTTTTCCGTTTGTACTACGAGTTTCCGGACACAGTGTATAGTTTATATTATCTAAATTGAACCATATTATTATGTAAAGCTATATAGGTACATAACTTTATAGTTAGTATAAATAATATACTAAAAATTAATAGTATTTAGTTTGATAGTAGTTCAGTAAAGTAACGTTTGGTGAAAACCTCCCATTATATTTTCATTCAGCAATTGTCTTCCTTGGATTCCTTCATTTCCGATCAGAAATTGGTTTTCCTGAAAAAGATTGATCTTAAAAAATACTATCTTAAAATAACATAAATAAATTATTTCTTAAATAATGTGAGAAATTTCCCCAACACCGTCTCGCAATTTTATTTGGTTTGACCGAAAAAGTCACCAATCAACTTCATCATTAATAATAACATGCTAGCTGAATTTCCCGGCGTTGCCCGGGCTTCACTAAGAGATTTTTTTAAACTTCATGTAAACAGTGACGTTCCTCTCGTTTAGAAGGTCAAGTTTGCAAGATTTCATTAATCTCGGAATAAAACTGTAGATTTGTATACAAATTTATTCCATCCCGACAATTTCACAAACAAAAAACTCCCCTTTACACGGGTGTGAGGGGACGTACTTGACTTACTTTAATCAGTGATTCTTGACATTATTTGGACTAAAATACTATTGAAATTTGATCTCCGGTGACTTCTTTGATAATAGTTTAAAAAAAAACTTCCACATGTTATCGCTAATCAATCAGCCGATAACCAACCCCTCATATCGACCCTAGCTGTCCAATACCAGCTGATTTTCCATGTTTATATAAAAAAAACATAAAAAATGTGAATTAAAAGCATTCTGTATATTAGAAGACTGTAATTAAATTTATTCTCTTTTCATGTCATCTACATTGTGTCCGGAAAGTAATGGGGCAAGTAGGAAACCGATAAATACATCACATTTGTAGTTGATTATGTAGCATAAATATATTTTTAATTTGAGTTTTAGTTTTCGAGTAAATCGTGTCAGAAGTTAGAATTTTTTAGGTAAAATTTGAAAACAAAATCAGTCGCCACGAGGTCACTATCAACTGTTTATTGTCATATTTATTAAAAAAGCTTCAAAACGTAGACCCGGCTGAAAGAGTTTTTTTTAACCCTCTGGTTACCAAAAAAAAAAAATAAAAACAAATTAGAAAGTTTTATTTTGGATTCTCTGTGTGATGTTGATTCCCCAGTTTCCCGCTTTTACGATTGGTTTCCGGACACCGTGTATAATATTATTATTACTCTATACGTATTGTATATTTACAAATCGTAAAAATATATATATAATACAAAAAATACACTAACCCATGCAAGATTGTGCGCATGCTTCTAGAGAGGCAAAGTTATTCTTGTTCCCCCCACAACCCGTGTAGGAGAATGGAATACAGCTTTTTGTATCGGGGTCAAATGAGAATCTGAAATCAATACAATGTTACACGAGTTTAATAGAAAATTTAGTATCAAAACAAAACTGAAATGTTTACCGAAAAGAATAAAAAATTCGAGTGAAAAATATTATGGCTTAAACAAAGATACGAAATTTATTACTCGTCATTTTAAAACGAATAAAACACCATCACATAAAAAACGAAATTATTCACAAAGTTGACCATATTTTTTATTGTTTGTTTATATGGTTGTTTATTGAAAAGTACCAATATTGCTAGTAGAAACTCAGTGACTGAATACCAAGATGTCTAGATGAATTAGGCAGCTTTTGTCTATCGGCTGTCGAAATATTTTATATCTATTGCTGACCGTGCACACACCGCCTATCATCGCCTAATAACCATTGATGACGGATTTACTCGATATCATATTGATATTCGATTTTATCGATAGGCCCGATAGTTTTTATTTTACCTTGTTATGTTGTCTTCGCACTCTCCTTCGTCCTGCGATTGGGAACACGGATTGCTACCACCAATAAATTCATATTCATCATTGTCTGATCCTGAAACATTAGTCGATTGATATAGAAATAAACCTCTATTACAACCTCGATACAGGCTTAGTCCTAGTGAGGTTAAGTTTTCTGAGAAAAAACGTGATTTAGGTATAGTGAGTTGCAATAAATAAATAAAATAAAAATTAAATACGATTATAGAAGTATAAGGGAGAGGTAAGGTGCGGTGGTGCGGCGTAAACCGGTAAATACCTATAATACCATAACAAAAAATTGAATATTATTGAACTGAATGGAAATGAATTGAATCGATGTGAATTGAATTGAACTGAATTGAATTAAATAGAATCGAATTGAATGGAATTGAATTGAACCAAAACAATTGAACCGAATTGAAACAACCCGAATTGAATTGAACTGAATTCTATTGAATTCAACCGAATTGAATTGAATTCAATTAGAATGGAATGAAATGAAATAAAATTCAATTTTCGAAAATCCCTTAAAATAACACAAACGAAAAAATAATCTGTTAATAAATACCGCACACTATTGGGTTTAGAATCGCAGATAAAAACGATAAAACAAATAAAAACACAATGGATTTCAACAACATTTTTGAAGACAGACGTCTGGTTCGTGATTCAGTTTTAAAGTTATGTTTTAATAAAAAAACCTTGCCGAGAATTCATTTTATCAAGCTATAAATTAATAATAATTTTATCTTTAGAGATCTTTATCACCGTAGCTAACATTCTTAGTCATGTTGGAAAAATTAAAATTTTATGGTTCTCTATTTCATTAGTTTCAAGACTTATTTTTTAGCCATAAAACGATAATTTTATATTTTTTTTTGTTTAAAAGAAAATTTACACTGGATGATATATTTTGAATGTTATTTTAACCGCCATGCTAGGGATGCCACTGTGCCATACAGATTGAAGATTTTAATAATATTCATAATAGTTAGTTTATTATACAATTCCGATTTAGTTCATATTTTATGTGATAAAAATTCATTTAATAATTAATTAAACATTGATAAGTATTATTTTTTTATGAATTAAGTCAATTGAGGAATGTGAGAGATGTGTGGAGGGAAATTAGGGGGTTAAAGTGTAGAATGTATGTGTGTTGTAGTTGAAATGTATCGCAGATGTTAGGATCTATAGAGTTATTTGTGTTTTGAAAGTACGGAGTGGAGTTTCTTTTTTAGGATATCAGGGAGAAGGTTGGAGGCTTTGGGAGCTAGATAGGTGAATTGTCTTTGTGCTGATGTAGTTAGAGGTTTATGTACATTGTAGGGTCGTTTGGTTATATTTATGGTGGTATGATTGTGTTGAAAGAGTGCTTTTTTTTCTTGTATGTGTACAAGAAATGTGTTTTAAATGGAATTGACGTATATTTAAGACACTGTTCTCAGTAAAAAATCGGATTGAGGAATACCTTGTCGGTCGCTTATTGATTACCATTTTTTAAGCTTTTTGCAGAGGATCAATAATAGTTTCAGCACAGCCACCCCAAATGATGATACCGTCTGTTAATATGGATTGAGAGATAGCATAGTATACTGATATAAGTTTTGTAGGAGTAAGGATATTTCTAAGAAAATTAGAAGCCATTTTTCCACTGTAGGTGTATCCTAAAGTCACAGAGTAAGCCGTGAATAAGGATCTCCGCTTTGACAAATCCTGAAGAACCCTTTTCTTTTTCATCTTCTGATGTCTTCTCCTATATGAGGTTGGCTATCATAGTGGCATTTATAGGCTGTAGTGCTGCAATCCGGAACAATTCTGCTTTCCTCTGATTCGTCTACCATGAAGCTTCATCTGGATTTGCAATTGGATTATCTTATATTTATCGTTCTTTAATATGACATCTCGTAATTTTACTTCCCATAGTATGACATAGATACCCATTATTATTACGCATTTTGACGGCCTCCGTGGTCGAGGGATAAGGCTCTCGACTAGCAAGCCGGAGATCACAGGTTCAAATCCCGGCGTTCGCAAGCAATTTGTATTTGATTAATTTGTGTTATTTCACAAATTATGCATATAAAATAATATATACTATATGGTTCCATGATAACTCAACACAGTGACAATTCAACACACTTTTAAAAACTGATATAAAGTCATTAGAAACGATGAAACAATTTTTTTAACCTAACCTAACCTACATAACCCAGTTAATAAAGTTTTTATTTCATCACTTTCCATGACTTTATATAACTTTTTAAAAATGTGATGAATTATCATTGTGATGAATTATCCGGTTACCATACTATATTTGCGGCACGTTCCAGAGTGGGAGATACTCTCAATATCGCCCTGGGGTAATACCACCTTTCAGAATTTTTTTATTTTTTATTTTTTATTTAGTAGCTATATTATACATTTTTTTTTACATAATTGAAACGTGGCTTGAAATGGCTTTGGCCGTGTTTGGTGACCAGATCTGAATAGCCAGGTACTTCCCCACCTTCCTCTTTCTCATCTCCTTCCCCTCCTCATTACATTCGGCTTCACAACAATTGTGGATACCAGTAAAGGTACAGTGGGGATACAGTAAATATATAATTATTATATGGAAGATAGTAATTAAATCGTAATAAAGATATAAATATTATATGGAAGACAGTAATTAAATCGCTTTAAACAATCATATTATTGTTGCTTTATTAAGGAAAACAAAAGTATTTTGTGTTATTTGTGAATCCAAAGGAACTTGGAGCAAATCATTTCTCGGATATGTCTTCTCGGGTATCTGGAAATGGCCAAAAAGCCTTGACTGAAAAATAATTTAAAACATTAATAAATGATTCATGTGGTTTTATAAATGTAGTTATTGGTCGATTTTCATTATACAGGATGTCAAGGGAAGTACTTGACTCACTTTAACCATCCTGATATTATTTGGAGTAAAAAATGTAATTGAAATTTTGGTGTCCAGAGAATTTTTTGAAAAAAAAATCTTCCACTTGTCCAACCCCTCACATGACTCTAGCTGTCCAATATCTACTAATTTTCTATGTTTTTAGTTGAAAAAAGTAAGTCAAGTATGTCCCTTAACACCCTGTACATCTTTGTAGTTCCTTATAGTGTTATAAATATATCCATTATGGAAGAGCTAGACATCCACAAAAGGCTATCTATCGACTGTCTGCCTACAACGTGTTTTTAGAAACTTTGGGCAAGTTGCTCTCCAAACTGAGAACTCAAAAATTCTTTCACTGATAGATTGGTTGGCCAGTGATGCAGGCGAAGGTCACATGTATGTAAGTCTTGTATTTTTGTCGTTGTACCGAAGACAGTATTGATGTTTTCTTTTCTCAGTATCTTGGCAAGTGTGTCCTATAAGGCAAGAAAGCGTAGCCTTTTAGCCGCTCTTGTTCATTTCTGTCTTCTTTTGGGTTAGATTTGGCTCTCACGTTTTGCGGGGTAACCATTCCGCTATAATACATCGGTTAGCTTTATAAGTTCCGACCTGATTGTTGGTTCTTCACATATTTGGGTTGCGCGGGTCACCAAAGTACGGATACGTCCTTTTTTCGGCGCTGGGTAATGAATGATGCGAGTCAGCGTGTAGATACCGATTCATGTGAGTTGGTTTTTCATACACGAGATGCCTTAGTCTACCATCTTATTTTCGCATCACCTCCACGTCTAGAAAAGACAGGAATTTATCTTGGTTTTCCAGCTCTTTTGTGAACATAATTTTGCTGTAAAGTGAAATAAGATTGCCCAGGAATTCGTTCATTTTCTCTGTTCCGTGGCCAAATGGCGAAGAGATCATCGACGTAGCGCCACCATACTTTAGGAATGGCCGACTGGCTGTATCGACTGCCGCTTCTTCAAACTTTTCCATAAATAAGTTGGCTAATACTGGCGATAACGGACTGCCCATCGCAACTCCTTCCACTTTCTCAAAAACTTCACTCTGGAATTCAAATTATCCCGTTTTGAGGTAGTGTTCAAAAAGCTTATAAATGTTTTCCTCATATATCTCTCTGAGCATTATCATGGTAGAGGCATTGGTGAAAAGAGATGCTACTTCAAAACTGACAAGAATATCTCCTTTCTCAGTCTTAACCCTCTTGCTTACTTGGACCATCTTAATTAGGCCTTTGGAATCCTTAATCCTCGATTCAGTTTTTCAAATTTGCATCTGCAGTAATCTCGAGAGGTATTGAGAAAGTTTGTACGTAGGTGTACCAATAGCGCTGACAATAGGTCTCATTGGGATCTCCATTTTACAATGTCTCCACATTGTCCGACTGTCTCCACAAAACTATTTTTATAATGCGTCTTTCAACTCACTAACTAACGATCACATCGTTTTGACGCAAGGATAGCCAGCCAGAGAAAAGACCACCAGCCAACTCTTTGTACACATTTCTTACTTCATTCTCACACAATTCTTGGTTCATAATTCTTGCTTCATCTATCGTCTCATATAAGCTCATACTGTGACTTTCGATATGCACTTTCGTATATTAGAGCTTTGACTCGAACAAAGTACTCTTACATATGCATTACTTGCATATAGCATGATTCATACTTGTTATTCGAACACATTGTAAAAGCTTCGAATATTTAAATTGGGTCAACTTGTGTGTTGTACCTTTGTCGTTAAAGGCTGTTTCTCGGTGACGTTTCGTAAGGAAATCACTGTAGAAAACGACCAAAAATAATTTAGGTATCCGTTTTTCGGGTCAACTTTATTTGTGCGACCTGTACGAAGGTTTTTGGGCATTAGTGTGGGGATACTCTTCATATCACCCTGATGAAAGAGCACCATTCAGAATAGAAACGTTTCTTACGACCAGATCAGAATAACCTTCCTCTTTCTCATATCCTTTCCTTTCTCACTACCTTCAGCTTGAGGGATGCCATAGTCCCACGTTTATGTTCCCACCTCCTTTTTTTAAATTTATGTGCGGTATTCACATAAATTTTAAAAAAAATCGGAGATATTTTTTAAACTACAAAGAAACTAACCATAGCAAAAATTGTCGCAATCGTATTGGTTTTCAAAATTATTATCGTTTCCTCCGCAGCCTGTGTAAGTGAATTCTTCGCAGGTTTCTGTAAGTTGGTTGTACCAGAATCTGGAACAAATATAATTGAACATACTAATTTCGATGGTAATGCGTAATGCGTAACATTATTCAAGTTCAATGAACTTTCAATTCAAAATAAGAACTCTTTATCAAATCAGACAAGCGATGAAGCTGGTTAGACCTGGATTCTTGTACCCCTTCCGTTTGTCCCACGTCCTGCATCTTGGAACAAGTGTTAATAAATTCCGCGTCCTCATTTGTCAAGCCTGAAAATAATTATTGTTGAAAGATTAATAATAACAACGATTTTTTATTATCTTCCTCTTTGTACGAAATAGAGATAATGATATCCTCATTGGGATCTTCCATGCTGAGGATTTTATCTGAATAATATAGAGTGATTATAAATATATTACGTGTTTTTTCTGAAATAATTATAAATATATTACATTGTGTTTTTAGAGCAGTTGGGTGGTTTTGGTTTTATTATGTATTCAGCTTTATATTTGAGATTTAAATGTAGTAATATTATTGTGATTTTTTAATGTGTTATCAATGCTATTAATACAAACCAATAAAGTTCGATTGGTTTCTTACTTAGAGAGGAGATTGGATTAACTTATTTTTAAAATTACTGCTAAACTCTTGTGAAATCTGATATGAGCGCATCAGCAGAATGCTGCCTGCTCATTAAAAAGATATAATAAAGAAAAAAGGACACTCACCGCTACAGTGTTTTTCGCATTCACTTTGTGAATAGAACTTGTTCTTGTTCCCTCCGCAGCCCATCCATGTGAACTCGACACACGTTTCTGAATCAGGATCAAAGGAGAATCTGGAGTAAACATAGAAATATTATACCAGATTTAACTCAGGGAAAGAAACGCGAATAAGTATAATCCACGGCCTGGTTTGCCTCTTCAATATTTCTAATATGCTAGCGAGAAGGAGAGAGCGAGATAAACGGATGACTCCAGCAATGTTATTAATGAAAATACAAAAGAGAAGAGTCCTTAGGATTAGCCCTTGGGGAACTCCGGAAAAAAACAAGAAACTCAGCGGGTTGGAAGTATACCATGTATGAAAAATTGCTTTCTATTTTTGAGGCAACTATAAAAAATTTCGTTCGTAGAGAGAAACCCATTTGGGTAAGTTTGTGAGTAAGATTGGGCTTAAAAGGTTTTGGAGAAACGTTATGCGACCAGTCTGCTTGATATCTACTGTCTAGTAACCCAGTATCATAGTCAGTGAATACCATCGGACTGGTTGTTGTGGATCTTCATTTGAAACCATGTTGTTCGAGGATAATGTTTGCGTCTGTCTGAAGCATAAAGAATTAATATTTTTTTTTTCAAATAGTTTAGCAGGAGCTGAAAGACTTTTGGGAGCCATTCTTAAAAATAGGATATATTTTGGAAACTTTCCACAATTCTCAAAAAGTGTAAGTACTAATATCCAAGTTAAAGATAAACACAACGGTGTTTTATGGAACTCAGCACACCCTTTAATAAAAAAGAACGCAGTCCGGGCCGACAGAGTGCGAGTTTTTTCATGAATCTTGTGGCACTCATAACGTTAGATTCCATAAATATACCTAAATCGACGTTTGAAGCTCCAATGGTATTAAACTTAGCCGCATTATTAATATCTAAAAGTGTGGTATAATGTATTTTATTTTAGGTCTTTGGGATTTCAGTAAATTTCTGTACTTATGACCAGACTTTTTCATGATTTCGCACAAACGAAAGCTACTCTATTATAGTCGTCACCATGACCGAAACGGTAAAGGTTTTGTAAATGAATTTGCAAAACAAATCCCAACTCTACTATCGTCGTCTCCACATCATCTGAAACGGTTAGGCTTTTTAAATACGCACCCCGGATGGTATACAAATCTAACACTATCACACACATTATTAGATTATTGCTAGTCCTGTACAGGACACAAATCTGAATATTTGGTCATATTGTTAATAGAAACCTGGTTGCTTCACGAGGAGGTTCCCCAAGGTTCAGTGGTTGGGAGCAAACGCCGATATATTCAAGGCCCTCATATGGCAACGAAGAATTAGAATAACCTGAAAAAAACCAAAAGAAAACAAACAAAAAAATAAAGGAAAAGAAAATAATCAACTTACCAGCTTAATTGTTCATAAACTACAGAACTTTAAAATTAAAAAAAAAAAAAAAACAATTTGGGTGGCGGGTTTTGATACCGCCGCCCCGAGAACTATTTATTAGATAATCAACACCACTGCCATAGGTTAACCCAAGTGCCCAACTCAAGTATTTAGCTGGGGTGCCCGGGTTCATCGGGTGAGGTGTGTTCGGGATGCGACTGCCCATCAGCTGCGTGGCATGCCAGATCGGGAGAGGTTGGTTTGGAGAGACCCTTTGACCTATCCAACTGGTCTCCCTATCCTATATAGATATCATATGTCCGTCACTTGTGGACACACTGATCCCTAGATTCCTACCCAACCCTCATACCTTTTACCTCCCAGAACTTCCTCTTATTCCTTTCCTTAAAAAAGACCCTCCACCCAGAATCCAAAAAGATGACTTAGGTCCTAAGGGAAATTATTTTCCTCAGAGCTTTCTGTGTGGGTTTAATGTAAAAAATAAATCGTAAGACGCGATGATTCGAATAATTTTTCATTTTCACACCGTTTAGGCCTGTGATACGGACAATGTATTGTTTACTTGTATTAATTGAAACCTTTTCTTTAATATAATATAATCAGTAATTACAAATCCAATAATATAATTACCGTTAACTGTTGGATTAAAAATCACAAATAAAAGAAACGAAGTAAATAAAAACGCAATGGACTGTGGCGACATTTTTATCACAGGACGTCTAGTTCTTAATGAATCGGTTTTACAAATATGTTACCAAATCCTTGAAGAAAAAACTGTTTTAATAGGCTTTCAGAATGGATATAATGAAATATCTGTAAAATCAAAATACGTTAATTTATTATAAACAGTCATAAAAATTAGTTCTCCTTATTCTTTACAGATTATATTATTTATGCAACATTCAAAATTTCACACAACTTAACCGAAATATAAGAAACGCAATAAAATCGTACAGCAAAATTTTTATTTTACTGAGAAAAATTTTCTTTACTAAGTTTTAACCCTTCAGTACTTTCATCACTTTTGTACACAGTTTACAAAGTTTTCTGCATATTTCAAATGCGCTATTTACATCTTATTTTTTAATTACTTAATACTGTTATTTAATACTGTTTTAGAAACTAAACAATATTATCTTTTCGGTGTATACATTTAAAATAAACCTTACTATTTCTAAATAGTAAAATTTTAATATTTTGGAGGATTGTGATTATCGCCAATTTAAACGGGTTGTTGGCTGAATGATTCTGTGGTTCTCCAATCCGCAGAATCCAAGGTTGCGTGATTACTCTCGGTGTGCAATAATGGGAATTCTGATATTTCCAATATAGTTTTTTTTTTTTAAATTCACTTTACAATAATTTTATGAACAAAAACAGATCGCGTACGCTAGAGGAGATTTTAGGGCTAAACCGTCGGCTAGACCGCTGGAGACAGAATGAATTATTTGCCGCGCGAGGTATCGCGCGCAGGTTTACAATGATACCAGCCTCACAAGAATGTGGGTAAAAGTAATGTTGTCATTATTTTCGGGAGATGTAAACTCCCTATAATTTACCCTACAATATCAAACGTGACATGTTGTCAAAAACGCTCTTCACATTTTTACTTAAATTTTTAATCCAATCATAGAAAAATTGAAAGAACTCATTATTTGGTTCTCGAAACTCAATTGTTACGATAGCGGCGACAAATGTGAATTATTCATTTTGTTTATTTTTAGGATTTTATTAATGGATTCCATTATAAATATTTGAGGCAAGCTGGAAAGAATTATTATTTTTCTCTCTGACGTCAAATAAATTAAGTTTTTCTGCATGAAATAAAAAAAAGATAAAAATGCTCTTATAAAATATAGACGTCCGGTCATTTATGACCCTCAAACTCTAGAGGAGTTAAAAGGTTATGCCATCAATATAATAATTATATCATTAAAGATGAAGCCACTATCTAGGTTTTTTTTTGTCATGTGACACACAAGAGCGCCCCTGTTTCTAAAGTGTAAAGGTAGGGAAGCTATGTCGTCACCCGGTTGGGCAGCATTTGGTTAAGGCAGGGGCTGTTGGAAGGGATTTATTAATGCGGGTCTTGAAGAGGCACTGCACCGATTCCCAAAAATCTTCATACAAAAAATCGAAAAAAAAACGTTTTCGGCTACAACAACATCAATAATGCCATTTAATTTATTATTATATCCTCTATTACTCCCAAAAGTCACGAGCCGCTACTGGTTGAGACCGTTATCTTTTTTTGTCTGTGTCTTGTTCTGTTTCATGTTTCGTTTAGATATGTTAGTATTCGATAATATTCTTCAACGATGTAATTTAATTTATATTTATTTATTAAAAAATAGTGCATTACAATAAAATTATAAGCCGCTCACCTCTCTATGGAATTCACGTGAATTTAATATAATATTGAAAATATAAACCTTCAAAGTATTACAAAATTTAGTTAGGAATAATAACATTCTACTGACTAAATAAGTATTACAAAGTACCAGCGTTGGCTTATCCGCCACAATCATAGAGTGACCATACTGCCAATGACAAGCGGGATAGTATGAAAAATCATTAACAAAAAATAACTATAAATAAATGATAATAGGTAAATACTAACAGGTAAGTAATAATAAGTTTTTTTTATGTGAATTCCGCACAAAAGTCCCAACTGCTCCCGCCTGGAGCCAGTGAGTGACATTCCCAATTTTGGTATGTTGTGAGGTTAAAGGTAGTGGGGAGGATTCCTGGCTATTCAAAAATCGTTACCAAACACGACTAAAGTTATTTTTTTTTTTAATTAATAATTCTTTATTGACTGAAAATTTTACATTTTTTTTTTTTAGACAATGTATGGATAGTCCCACGAAGCTGCCCCATGGCTGCTTGTCTGCAGGTTCTATCTCAATGTACAATTATAATACAATATAAGTCTCCTGTTATATAAAATAAATAACAGACTCTTACAATCATAGAACTCACTAAAGCAGCGTTTCAATTTTTAATTGTAATCTTACACCAGGGTGATACTGAGAGTATCTTCCACTCTGAAACGTGCCGCAAGTTTACTAAATATTATTTTTAATGAACGAAATGTGAAATACCACAAATTAATGATATAAAAATTTACTTTTGCACGACGGGATTTGATTCCGCGACTTTTGGATTGCTAGTTGAGAGCCTTACCCCTCGACTACGGAGGCCGTCATTGAAGTGTGTAAATAATAATTTGTACATAAATTAAGTAGATAATTATTGAGTAATATTAAGTATTAAAGTAGAGGCGTGATTGTGCTAATTATCTCGTCGAAACGTGTTCCACAATTAGCACGCGCAAATTTGGAAAGCAATCTCTTATACACACAAAACAAATACGCATTTCTCTGAAATCCATTGATATTACAGCAGTTAATATACGAAATAAATGTCGGTCCTACTCGATCGGCATTTGGCGATGGTGGTAGAGTTGTCGAGTCCCGTTTTTTTAAATATTATATTTCCCACACAGGAGGCCCCGAGAAAAATAATTTCCCTCAGTCCCTGTGTCATCTTTGGGGATGCTGTGTGAAGGTTATTTATAAAGAAAGGAAGTTTTGAGAAGGAAAAACGTATAAGGGGTTGGTAGGAATCTCGTGATCAGTATGTCTGTTGGTTTGATTCGGTTCATTATAACGAGTTACATTTAAACCAACATTAACTAATTTGATCACATTCGATCTTACTAATAATAGATAATACGAAGGGATAAGAACGGGCTGTTAGAAAATGTTGCTCATATTCCCAAATATTATCTGAAGAAACGTGAAGTTAACAATTAAACGCGAAATGCGAAAATGACCGTGTTTTTGAGAATTGGAACAAAGTGGTGCTAGTCTAAAATATCTTTCATGAATATGAATATTATGAGTAAAAAATTTAAACCGAGCAGTATACAGCCGAACTCAGCGTATAGCTATACCAACGCTGTAGCGGCGTATTAGGGAATCTTTATAAGTCGGTATCGAACGTCATACCACCTCTCTAAAGAAACGCGTAAATCATGGTTTATTTTATCTCATTGAGGGGAATGCAGACGTTTGTTTTATAAAAAAATCTTGTATTAAATGCGTCGAGTTGTTTCTTTGTGTGTCATATCTGTCACTCTCCCCCAGACATAATCAGTCAACGCTAACTTCCCCACCTTCTTTATCCCCATCTCTTTCGCCTTCCCACATCCTTCAGCCTCAAAACACATCCCAATTGAGGATGCAATAGTCTCACTGGCCCCAGCAGTTGGGACTCTTGAATTCTCATAAAAATTTAAATTGAAATTCATGTCGTCGTATAATACCTATTGTTTGAATCTAGTTAACACAAATATCTATTAAACTTGTATTTATTTGAAAAGTTTACAGAAGTAGTCACTCGAACTCGCAAAACTTAATTAAATCAAGCGATTTGTAGGCGGGTGTGGTTGTCCGGAAATATCACGGTGTAGCCGGGTGCCCATAAACAATGCCAAGGGTGGCAGGTGGTTCGTCCTGTATTCAATTAACTCAGATTATCCAGAGACGCTTAGAAGACGAAAAAGAAGAATTATTACTTTATTATTTGTTAAAGTTTTTCAACTAACCGCACTATGCGAGGCTTCTCAAAAGTTTCTGAAGCCAGTGAGTCTATGATATCCCCGAATTATGCGGCCGAAGGTAGTATAGTAGGGGTGGGGATGGATATATGTATGTGATGGAGTAGAGAAAGGTCGGGATGTACTAGACTATTCAGATCTGGGCACCAAACACGGCTAACGACATTCTAAACACAATTTCGATTCTCAATGGTGGTCTTTCACCTGAACTACACTGGTAGTATATGACACTCTAGGAGATGCCATAGCCACTGTGGTTCCGGACAGTTGGTACACGAATAAAAAATAATTTTGATAATTTATTAAGAATCTCTTCAAATTATGGTAACCCATTTAAAAACGGAATTACAGGCCGTTTCCTGTTAAAATTTTTGTAAGTATGTAATAATATCGGAACACTTGTTCAAGCATCTGTAATGTAAGGATTGTTATGAACACGAATTCCGACATCGTGATAAAACATTGATATTTTAATAAAAGATTGTCAGGAATCCTATCTAACGAGCCTGCAATCCCGTTTTTAACCGGATTACGAATAATTTCGAAAAGAGATTCTTAATAATTTAGCAATATTTTTTATCAGTAATTTTTCTCCGTGCAGCATTTGGAATCCTTTTGATATTTTCAATATTTACCTTGGTAAAAATATGGGCACTGCCTCGCATATAGTCTTCCACGGAATAAATTTTAAAAGAAAATTAAAAATAAATATAGCCAGGTAAGTTTTTAGATTCTCACGGCCAAAAGCATTTTTGTTGTTTGTTTTTGGGGTGTTATGCCGTGTTGCGCTAACTCCTTCTTTAGCCGACGTTTCGGACAGCGTTGCAGTGTCCATCATCAGGGCAGATCCAATAAATTTACACATCTTCGGATCTACCGGATCTGCCCTGATGATGGACACTGCAACGCTGTCCGAAACGTCGGCTAAAGAAGGAGTTAGCGCAACACGGCATAACACCCCAAAAACAAACAACAATAAATATAGCCGTCACGGGACGCCTGGCAGATGTGAAACATCGAAGTGGATTTTTAATGAAGTAAGAGAAAAAGTCTATAATTTTTATAATAAAACAATTCCGTTTTATAAGTAATGTATAAGTAATTAAAAATACATACATTTATACAATGTGGTCAAGTTGCAAAATCAGTTTATTTTCGGTTTTTATATTAGAAGGCAAATAGGCAGTGGCAGAATGAGCCGACGAGTCACGAGGCTGGCCAAATAAATCGTCGTTTCATGCAAGAGCGTCGTCCCGTCTTGCCACGATGTGTCGTTTTTACCCCCCTAGGCGCTCCAAAATATGTTTCACATCAAAAATATGTTTGCCGCTGTCAATGCCTCTATGTATTATATTTCTATGTATGAAAATGTCAAAGCCTCTATGTATTATATTTCTATATTTGCCAATATTAATGCTTACATGTATTATATTTCAATGTTTGCCAATGTCAATGCCTCTATGTATTATATTTCTATGTATTAAAATGTCAAAGCCTCTATGTATTATATTACTATATCTGCCAATGTTAATGCTTGTATGTATTATATTTCAATGTTTGCCAATGTCAATGCCTCTATGTATTATATTTCTATGTATTAAAATGTCAAAGCCTCTATGTATTATATTACTATATCTGCCAATGTTAATGCTTGTATGTATTATATTTCAATGTTTGCCAATGTCAATGCCTCTATGTATTATATTTCTATGTATTAAAATGTCAAAGCCTCTATGTATTATATTACTATATCTGCCAATGTTAATGCTTGTATGTGTTATATTTCTATGTTTGCCAATGTCAATGCCTGTATCTATTATATTTCTACGTTTGCCAATGTCAATGCCTGTGTGTATTATATTTCTATGTTTGCCAATGTCAATGCCCGCATGTATTATATTTCTATGTTTGCCAATGTCTGTATTGTATTCCTGAACTTATTGTATTTCTATGATTTCCAATGTTAATGCTTGTATGTGTTATATTTCTATGTTTGCCAATGTCAATACCTGTATCTATTATATTTCTATGTTTGCCAATGTATGTATTATATTTCTGCCTGCATGTATTATATTTCTATGTTTGCCAATACCAATACATGTGTGCATTATATTTCTGGACATTATAATACACAATTATGTGAGCTTATTTATGAGGATATATATTTTTTTAATAATAATGCCAAAACGGCCGCCATTTTGAGGAGCTTTCGAATAACCAAAAGAAAGCAAAAGAATCGAACAACACCAATATTTTTCATTTTAAAGCCCAGAAAAATTGCCGTGTCATTTTTCCAGACTAGAGGCGTATTCTCGGATTTCTAATAAGGAAAAACAAAGGCGGAGGGACTGATGGTTTCACGTATACCGCTCCCCCGCGGGAATTTCGCCTGTGGCGCTTTGGCCGCACTTATCCCTGCCCCGGGCGTGACGGGAAGGCTGATTAGGTCGGGGAAGCCCCGATCAAATGAAATATGGATAACAAAATGTGTGAGATATTGCTTAACTTATCAATTATTGTTGTTATAGATTTCGTGCGTGGCTTGGTTTTAGATAGAGCTATGTCCTGGATTTTTTGTGATGGGAGGGGATATAAAGTGTTAGTGTGTTTTTTTCGCAGTGTGTATTTTTTTAAAATAAAACTAAAAAAACTTTTTTTAAATAATACAAACGTTTATGTATACATTCTGATAGCTGAAAATTTTTTAAATATATCTAACCGTTCAGGCTAATTTTTCCCACAAATCACACGGTTTCATAGAAATAGTTGTATCTTCCTTTCTGTCACAGTGAGAAACATGGTATAAAAAGTGTCACAAAGAGAAAACAATACGCTTTGTTTTCAATTCTAGAAGTTAACTACAGAAGAATTTAAATGTACACTTTTTTGAAACCAAAGGTTCCGAACGCAATTTGAAAAGAAATTAAGTTTACTTCGTGAATTTAAAAAAAAAAATTGTATGAAACGATAAAAAAGTGAAGGACAATAACATTTGTAATTTTTTAAATATTTTTTTTTTGCATTACAGATTGATGTAATCCTATTACAATACACATGAATTATACAAAGCTTTAAATGAAAAATTTTACAACAACCGATATTTTAGAGTTTTTGCCTAAAATGACTTTTGAAATCTTCAATACTTTTGTCTAAGAAAAAGCATGTGTTTTTATAATTTCACTTAAAAAATTTTATTTAATGTAAATGCTTATTTAAAATTTTAATAATTTAATCGAAAATTATATTTTTATCTATAATAATAAAATTTGAAATCGTATTTTATCTCCTTTCAAAGGCAGTTTTTGGTTTTCAGATACGTTCAGAAATATTCCACTTATTTGGATTTCTCATCAACTCCTGGATTTCTTACTTGCGATGAGTTTTTCCCTTGTGTTTAGAAATTTTGTACCCACCTTTTCTGGTTTTCTGAGAAACATCTTTATTGACTTAGCGTAGAAAATTCCTGTTTTAACTCGACCGCTTTTCATTCCATCTATCTGTAAATTTGTTTGTTCGTTCCGTTTCCGTCTGTATCCGTTTTAATAGCACAGAAAAGATTACATTGTCAAATGTGATTTATTTTGGGCTTTCTAACTAGTATTTTTTTTCAGTATTATGGTACCTACTTACCTACCTGCCCGAAGAATGTTTGAAAAAGAATTGTCAATTGGCTAATTGTATAATTCTTTATTTGAAATAAAAATATTGAGTTAATGTTATTTGACTATATTTATTTATAAAAAACTATATTTTATTCTAGTTAAATAATACACACGGCACAACATTATTATTGCGTTCAATATTGGGGGCCCTACTAATAAACGTGTTTTAAATTTTGCACATTAAAGATTTTAAAAGACGTTAAATTCTTGTTTTTTGGCCGAAAAGCGTGTGACGTCACGGGATATGCGCGGCGGTACTGCAGCACCGCCGCGGCCGTTCGAATTATGAATTTGTACTGCTTGTGACTTCACGGGACACTATTACACACATTTTACTAAGTTTTACCATTTTGCCGACTAGGAACACAAGACAAAATGTAACATTCTTCTGCAATACATACACAACCAACTATCAGACACATACACTAACCAATAGGATGCATGATCTTGGCAACAAGTTTGGAGGAATTATTGACATATTTTTGAATTAAGACTAATCTATACCAGCATTTTGTTGAATTCTACAAATTACCTATAGTAGTGTTGGTAATGTAGTTTTAGTGATTTGTCTAATACCTAGTATGTTTTACTAATATTGATTCGTATTCAGTTTATCAGTTTAACGTCAACTCTTGCTTTACAAACGTTGCGTATAATATTCGATAGCTCACTAGGTATATTATGTCCTTAAAATCGATATAAAAGCCAGGCTGGGCGTAAAACAAAAACACAAATTGAAAAAAGTTTACGTAATTGTAAAAAGCATTCACTTTGTGGCTCATCATAATTTATAATAAAAACACATACACAAACTTTAAAGTTTTAAATATTCTCCTGACGAAGGAAAGGTTCTTCCGAAACCGGTAGAGTGAAAATAAAACTATAGTGGTCAAAAACAAATTTATGTGTTTTTATTAGAAAAAAGTTTATTTTAAAATATCATAACTTCGTCATTTTTGGAGATATCTAACAGCCAATTTTAATGCCGTTAATAATTCTAATAAATATACCATGTTTTCATCAAAATAAAACATTTCGAGATGACCACATTAGGGAGGTATGTATATTAATCTAAAATAAATTATTTTTTCGGTAACCGGGTAAAACAATATAATTGTAAAATAAGAGGTTATTCAATTTTTTTCACTGTTCTATTTTGTCACTGTTTTGTTTTGAAATATTAAATATTTTAATTATATTTCCCAATATGAAAAGAAACAAACAAAATACAGAGAGGAGAATTTCTGTGACAACGTAGCAGAGGAACAAAAGAGGCCAAAACTCTTTATATCTCATCTCTAATCAAGATTTCATTACTCAGGGTTTATTTGAGTGACAGGTTACTTAGATTAGAGGAAGGGTTAAGTTAGGTTAGATTGGGTTAGGTTAGGTTAGGTTAGGCAAGGTTAATATTAACCGACACAACAATAATAATAACAAATGTTTTATTATATTCATTTTTGTAACCAATAGAGATAATGATATATTTACGGAGATCTCCCGTGCTGAGCACTTTATTTACATAATACAATAAGTATGGATAATATAAAGTAATTAAAAATTATATTAAAACAGTCCTAGACTTCTTCTATCATTTAAACCACTCTCTAAACACTCCTGGCACTAATAAGAACAAACTTTGAGATTTTCAGAGATATCGGTCGATTAATTTTCGAGTTTTGCGAGCGCAAACATACGCAGGCTGATTTTTTGTATATTGTTAAGCTTTTTTTCTGAAATAATTATAAATACATCATGTTGTTTTTTTGTTCATTTGAGTGGTTTCGATTTCAGTTTGAATGTATGTTTTGTATGCAGATTTTTATTTGAGATTTTTTTTTTCCATTATTTCTGGCTTTCACCCTTCGAGGGTGTTCTTGGCCATCATTTAAAATTATTGAGAAATGAAAGGTGAATTTAAATATTAATTTTATTTAAATAGGATAATTTCAAAATTATAATGAAAATTGGATTGAGTTGTGGACGTGTCGTCTGTGTGCAAAAGTTAATTTTTATCTTACTTCGGATGAAATTGATACCATTTTCAAATTTCCACAAATTTTACCAAAATTATTCCACAAATGATTCAGTTCGTTGGACTATTCTGAGAGGTCGTAGGCACGATAATTGGCGTCATTTCATATGTATTCATATGGGTATATACGAATTTGTGTTATATATATATATTTCTTTTTTCATGTTCTCCATAAAACGGTTATACACCAATATATCATGGAGAAGATTACAAATTAAAAAGTTTACAGAGGCAGTTTTATTATTTTGTGACATGTGTTAAAAGATAGTTACTGAATTGTCTGTAGGTGACATTGAAAATGTCGATGGCTAATGCAGAATCGTTAAGCAGTTGAGTCGCTCTGTTTATTGGCGCTCTGTTTATTCTGATAGGCAGAAGTCCTCGCTTTCGGAGCATATAAGAGCAGTGGCGGTTCGTGGTCTTTTTAACAGGGGGTTCAGAAATTCAAGAGAAGATAAACATATCTAATTAAAATTTACTTACTGTTGTCCTTCGTCAAATAGTCGAATACGGCAGCAGTCACACAACTTAAATAAAGTTAGTGGGAGGGGTACCTACATATTATTGTTTTTAAATCACTTTACACTAGACACAATTATTAGATAATGAGAAAAGTTTTATAGGAATTAAATTATATTTATAATTATTAATAAAGGAAAGATCGTTTACTCCAATTTTACACCACGATGGGTCGCCTCCAAAAACTAAACAGGGGAAGCAAAATAACCGATTGGTTTCCTCGCAACCACATAACCAAGTACACCTCGCGTACCACTCACGTTTAAAAACTCTTAATGAGAGGTCAGGACGCGGAGGCCCTTTATTTTTAATTTACAACCTTTTTTCATAAGTATTGGCATTATTTTTTTATATAGACAACACTGTATTCCGCCATTGTATAAAAAAATTATGACAAAATATTCGCGACAATCAATAAACGCAAACGCATAAATAAACATATACGCAAACGCTTTCAATTTGAAATCCGAAATAATGCGTTTAGGGCGTTTGCCGAAACTTTCGCAAATATAATTAAGGAATATAACGACTTATCTAAAAAAAAAAATACGAAAACAGAAATCAAAATCGGTCTACTTCAATAGGTAATAGATGTACAAATGCCATAAGCAAACGGTTGGAGAAATGCAGAAACAAGAAAACAAAAATATGTACAAAAATGACTACATAGTTAAATACCATAATATAACATAAAAAATAACACTTGCTTCCCTATGGTTCAAAGGTCAAACGTCGGCCTGTCAGTCCGCGAAGTGCTCGGGTTTCTTCGGTTACATTCGTCAATGTTCGGAGGTCACGTGATATCATACCGCGTGATCGACGCACACAATTTGTCTTTGTTTTGCAAAGAAAGACCAAATTTTGTATAAGTCACCGTCATAGGGTCTGTACCGGCTAAAATTCTTTTGTATGAAGAGTTTGGCGCGGATTTTAACTCGCACAAACTTGGAATATGTATCGTATTTTTCGGTGGCGCGGGTTTTGAAGGCGAAATTTTAATAGCGTGCTATCTATAATGTGCTTATATTATTATAAAACAAGTTTGTTTTATTTTCTCATCTTTTTAATGGGGGTTCGCCGCACAAACGCACTTTAGAGAAAACCGCCACTGTATAAGAGTGCATGGGATCTCCCCCGAGTATAATTGTTAGGGACATAAAAGTTAACCTCTTTCAACATAGGCGGATTGTGTATTGTACCAGAGATTAACTTAAAAAAGTGTTTGCCTAAAAATATTTTTCTGCGGGCTTCTAATGTATTGAAATCGAGCATTCCTGTTAAGAACAAGGATGGATACAGGAATGGATAGTATGTTTATTCCCTCATATACAGGTAACGCATAAACCTAGGACTTGACATTATTGATTCACTCATCTTCAAGTTTGTTGATTTCCTCATCTTAATGATTGTTGACTATGTTTGTTAATTTCTTCATAGACATTTTTTGGGTAGACCTCATCTGATAATGAGGTCCAATATTCTTAATTCGTCATCTTCTCGTTTTGAGATTCCATCTTCACAATGTTCATTTCCTTACCTCCATCTTTGTTGATTCCCTCGTCTTTATTTTTGTTGATTTCCTCATTTAATGATTTAACGTTGTTTGTTAATTTCGTCATCTTCATTTAGTCGTTTTTTGACCCCAACTTCACAATGTTGATTTCCTCATCTCCATGTTGTTTTATTTCCTCATATTCATTTTTATTAATTTCCTCATCATAATGATTGTTGACCGTGTTTTGTTAATTTTTTAATCTTCATGTTTTTAGACCCCAATTTCACATTGGTGATTTGCTCATCTCTATGTGTGTTCATTTCTTCATCTTCGTGTTTGATATTTTCCTCATCTTGATGATTGTTGACTGTGTTTGTTAATTTCCTCGTCAATATTTTTCTTAATGTGTGTTGATTTCCCTATCGTCTTGTTGACTTTAGGTTGTTTTGTCGGCAATACTTCATATTTTTTTCTATTACATTACAGTATATTTTTTAATTAAGTTAAAAGATATCATGATAAATTAATTTAATCGTATTCATTAAAAAATTCAACCTTTTTTGCAATTAGCATGTTAATAAAATCAAACCCAAGTACGTACTAAAATGGTTAAATTTAGTAGCACGATGGAAAATGGAAGTCAATTCGTAGCCACTTTTCCGTTATAATTTCCCTTATAAATACGGCTAAATCCCCCAATGTCTTAGTCTTGATCAGGGGTGGATAACCTTTTTTCAATGAGGACAAATAATATTTTTTTAAATTAGTAGGTATTTTCGTTAACCGTTTAGTAGCAGAGAAGAATACCTCGGGTTGCCGCCCAATACTCCCCTAGCGAAGGCTTAGCGCCCACTGCGATTAAACGCAAGTGGTTTTGGAATAGCTGAAATCGCGTACAAACACGGACTGCGGCTGGCGTTTTTACTTAATTCTATTTCAGAACAACTATGGATTTATGGCAAGCAGCGTGTGTTGTGGCTTTAGTTTTAACTGTGCTTGCCCAGTCGATACTGAATCGAAAATCTAATGCGGGTAACCGTTGTGCGTGCCCCACCATATTATTACCATGGGACACAAAAAAACGCACTCTGGCTGATTTTAAACAGACTTTATTTACCTTTACCTATGCGGGTAGCAGGCCCAAAATTTGCATTAATTGTGTTAAAAAAATAATCATGTCAAAGTTCAGCTAGGCGTGAAATTAAAAATAAATTAATTAATCACACATGCTTAAATGATAATAATATGTGTTCGTATAATTTAATGATAATGCTTAAATGATAATAATATGTGTTCGTATAATTTAATGATAATTATATGTGTTCGTATAATTTAATGATAATGCTTAAATGATAATAATATGTGTTCGTATAATTTAATGATAATGCCTAAATAATAACAATATATGTTCGTATAAGTTAATGATAATGCTAAAATGCTAATAATATGTGTTCGTATAATTTAATGATAATGCTTAAATGATAATAATATGTGTTCCTATAATTTAATGATAATGCCTAAATGATAACAATATATGTTCGTATAAGTTAATGATAATAATACGTGTTCGTATAATTTAATGACGAATTATATGGACAAATTAGTAGCTCTTAAATGCATATCGTGAATTACAACAAATTTTAATAAATTATACATAAAAATATATAAACAATAATAATATATATTTTCAGTTTTTTTTTGCGACGGTAAACGGTGTCCGGAAACTCGTGGTAAATAAGGATGACTGGTGAATCGACATCACATTTGGAGTCGACTTTGTCGTATAACATTTTTTGATTTGAACTTTGAAAAAACAAATTGGAATTTTTTAGGTCAAGTTTAAAAAAAAACGTTCGCTGAGCGGTTAATATCAGCTGTTAAATGTTTTTAACGTTCGCTGGGGGGTTAATATCAGCTGTTTAATGTTTTTAACGTTCGCTGGGGGGTTAATATCAGCTGTTTAATGTTTTTAACGTTCGCTGGGGGGTTAATATCAGCTGTTTAATGTTTTTAACGTTCGCTGGGGGGTTAATATCAGCTGTTTAATGTTTTTAACGTTCGCTGGGGGGTTAATATCAGCTGTTTAATGTTTTTAACGTTCGCTGGGGGGTTAATATCAGCTGTTTAATGTTTTTAACGTTCGCTGGGGGGTTAATATCAGCTGTTTAATGTTTTTAACGTTCGCTGGGGGGTTAATATCAGCTGTTTAATGTTTTTAACGTTCGCTGGGGGGTTAATATCAGCTGTTTAATGTTTTTAACGTTCGCTGGGGGGTTAATATCAGCTGTTTAATGTTTTTAACGTTCGCTGGGGGGTTAATATCAGCTGTTTAATGTTTTTAACGTTCGCTGGGGGGTTAATATCAGCTGTTTAATGTTTTTAACGTTCGCTGGGGGGTTAATATCAGCTGTTTAATGTTTTTAACGTTCGCTGGGGGGTTAATATCAGCTGTTTAATGTTTTTAACGTTCGCTGGGGGGTTAATATCAGCTGTTTAATGTTTTTAACGTTCGCTGGGGGGTTAATATCAGCTGTTTAATGTTTTTAACGTTCGCTGGGGGGTTAATATCAGCTGTTTAATGTTTTTAACGTTCGCTGGGGGGTTAATATCAGCTGTTTAATGTTTTTAACGTTCGCTGGGGGGTTAATATCAGCTGTTTAATGTTTTTAACGTTCGCTGGGGGGTTAATATCAGCTGTTTAATGTTTTTAACGTTCGCTGGGGGGTTAATATCAGCTGTTTAATGTTTTTAACGTTCGCTGGGGGGTTAATATCAGCTGTTTAATGTTTTTAACGTTCGCTGGGGGGTTAATATCAGCTGTTTAATGTTTTTAACGTTCGCTGGGGGGTTAATATCAGCTGTTTAATGTTTTTAACGTTCGCTGGGGGGTTAATATCAGCTGTTTAATGTTTTTTTTAAATGCGTCGAAGCGTAAAGCCGGCCCTAATGTTTTTTTAAACCCTGAAAAATTTTAAAAAGTGAAAAATGCACTGACCAATTATAATTTTTTGTTGTCTTCTACGTGATGTAGATTCAACAGTTTCCCGCTTGTACTATGAGCTTCCGGACATCGTGTATTGTTTCAGAGAAAATACGACGTTTGTGAAAATATTTATTCTCATTATTTAAATAATGTGTTTTAACATTTTTTTATTTAAATGATTTCATGTTTTTTTTAATTATTTTACTATACTGTTTCTGTAATTTGCCGATATTACACAATTTTAGTGAGTGTTCAAATATTTCAATTTTTTTAAAACAAAAAATGCAAATGGTTCTTAAATTCCAAAACTACTTTTAAAAAAACATTTTTTACCATTATTTGATATTTATTTCATTTTTAAATTTTCCCCACATGCTTTTGACTGATTTGAAAAAAATTAAAAGTGTTATTTATATTTTTATCTGAGTACACACTGAAATAATAAAATAAACAAAAAACCGTAATCGAGGCGCTCGACTAGCAAACCGAAAGTAGCGGGTTCAAATCCCGGCGTGCGCAACCAAATTTTATTTGATAAATTTGAGTTATATCACTATTTATTCATCAAAAAAAATATATACATAGTATACTTGCGGTACCTATTTTGACGATCTACGTGGTCGTGGGGTAAGGCTCTCGACTAGCAAGCCGGAGATCGCGGGTCAAATTCCGGCATGCGCAAGCATTTGTATTTGATTATTTGGTGTTATTTGAAATAAAAAAATATATATTTACAAGTCAGGATTTTAATTTAAAATTGATTGGGTAACCTTTTTGTATTTTGTAACCATTTTAGTAAGCAATAATAATAAAAAAGCGAATCGGACGATAATTTACTCCTTTAAAATAACATTTAGTGTATTTGCGGCACGTTCCAGAGTGGTGGATACTTTCAGTATCGCCCTGGTGTAAGACCACCATTCGGAATTGAAAGGTTGCTTGAAATGGCTGTAGCCGTTTAAACGGTAACCAGATCTGAATAGTCAGGTACTCCCCACCTTCCTCTATCTCTTCCATCTCATTCCCCTTCCCACTACTTTCAGCTTCACAACATACCACGATTGGGGATGCCATAGTCTCACTGGCTCCAGATGGTTAGGAGCAGGTTTGACTCGTGTGCGGTATTCACGTTCTCGAACCATCTTCGCCCATTTCTCGGCTCGTTTCACACTGAGTTCCACCCCTGAAAGCGAAGCGGCTACAGGGAGCAGATGTTCCTGTTCCAACCCCTGGATAAGGTGGCGGTGGTTCTCCTTGAATAAGGGAAGGTATTAAGCGAGCAGCCGCGCCTCTCGTGTTTACAGCGCGGTTAGCTATCTAAACTCTTTACAGATTCTTAGGGGCGACTGTACACCAATTTGAAAGAATGCTGCTCTACGTAAACTAATTAGAAAATTACCACACTATTCAATAAAATACAAACATGGGCTGGTTAGAAAATAATTCAGAATTTTTGAAATATAATGTAGACAGTGGCCTTCGTCTTGTTTTGAAAGTCAAGTGCGCAAGATTTTATCAATATCGGAATAAAACTGTAGATTTGTATAAGAACCAAAGTCAGGCCGACCGCCGAAGACACTGTACTTTAAATTATAAAAAATATATGGATTATACAACATACATGTTTTTTAAAACTTTGTTTTTGTTAGGAAGCTTTGTAGATGCACGCACAGATGGCAGTGCATAGAGCTTGCTGGGAAATCCGCAAGATGGAGCCAGTGGCCAGTTGTCGCCATGGACAGTGCGAAGGCTCTCAGACAATCTCACTGGCCCAGATTCTAATTAGCCAGCTTCTAGGTAGGTCGACTATCGAGTCACCAATATAATACGCGGAGTATTAATAAATCCCTGATTAATCTAAAAGAACCTATTATTATAACCTGGATTGCATGAAAACACTCTACATTTCACTAGTTAGAAGCCAAGTGGAATATAATTCACCTATTTGGTCTCCTTTCTATAAAGTACACTCTAACAAATTAGAACGGGTTCAACACAAATTTCTTAGGTACTTAAATTTCAAGCTTAAAATTCCAATAGAAAACATTAATTATGTAAATTTGATGAATGAACTTAATTTAATTACGCTGTCTGACAGAAGAACCATTTCAGACCTAATTTTATTATACAGAGTCATGAACAACCTTATTGACAGCCCTGCCATCGTTGCTGCTATTAAACTCTATGTACCGACAAGAAATACTAGACAAAATACAACATTCTTTTGCGACACATATAAAACCAACTATCAGTCAAACTCACTTACCAATAGGATGCATGATTTGGGCAACAAGTTTGGTGGTATTATAGATATATTCCATGATTCCCTTTATAATCTTAAATTCAAATTAAACCAACACTTTGTGGAATCATACAAATTATTGTAATAGATTTAACGATTAGATATGTTATTGTAATGTTTTATATTATATTTTGTTCTTTGTTATTGTTAATTATTATGTTGTTTAAAATGTTTCTTTACGCCATATTCTTCAAAAACTACTTGTATATTTTTTTAAAAATTCTTCACTTTTATAACTCTTAGTATAAATTCAAACTCGATAACTTATGTAAAACTTATTTATAATCTATGTAAAAGCCCCTATGGGCGTATAACAACAATAAATAAATAAATAAATTTATAAAACTCCTTCCACGACGAGTTGGAGACCTGTTTGTGCGAACACAACAGTTTTAAACCACTTTATTTGGGTTATATAGGTCGGACTGGTTTCGGTTGCACTCAACTTTCTCCAGGACAATAGAAATATAAACTATTAAATATAAAAATGAATTATTATTTTTTTGGTAAACTAATGTTTAAGACAAGATTTTTTATGCATAGCACAAAGGGTAACAATTATTTTACAAGCAACAATTATTAGCCTGAAACACTCATCCACATTGAAAAATCTCCTGATAAAAGATACATGACGCCAACGGGACTTGAACCCGTGTCCTTTCGATTTCCGGTCGACAGCTCTGACCACTGAGCTGGTTCACGTCCCGTTGGCGTCATGTATCTTTTATCAGATAAGCCGCTATAGCTCAGTGGTCAGAGCTGTGTCAGGAGATTTTTCAATGTGGATGAGTGTTTCAGGCTAATAATTATTGCTTGTAAAATAATAAAAATGAAGTTTATATTTCCATTGTTCTGAAAAAGGTTGAGTGCAACCGAAATAGGTCGACATATATATAACTCAAAAAAATGGTTTTAAAAAAACGGAAAAAAATAATTATATAATGTCAAGCCACAAATTGTTGGCTTTCTTCGATAATATATAGATTTATAATTTCAAAAATTTGTCCATCTAAAAAACTTGCGAATTGTAAAAATGAGAAATTTTCACAACGAAATATGGTCTATAGTACCACGCAGTTCTTTATAGGTCACAAATTGTGTTCATTATGACGAAATGTATGGAGCTTTATTTTGTTGTAAGCGAAAACTGTATCCACATGTTACAAGATAAAAGTTTAAACTAATATTTGAGATAGCGCTATTATCTATACATTTGATTTTAAGTCGGGAAATTGTTGGCTTGATTCACACTGCGGAATTTTAGGTAAGACAGTTATGAAATTTAGTCAAAATCAATAACAAAGAGCTTTGCAAAATAAGTACAATTTTTTTGCCTGTGAATTTTGAGTACCATTTTAGTTCGCGTTGTCTGTAATCACAATAATACCCTACTTAGTGCAAATGTCTCGGTGTACCCGTCATACTGTAATACACGCCGCCCGCATTAAAAAGATACTCGGTTAGGCATCGGTTCTAGAGACTACTGTCTTACAATATTATCTATACATATTTTAAAGTGAGTATTCTTATTAATGAGAAAGTATAACGATACTGAAAGTTTCCCAAGATTTACGAATGAAAATTTTAAATTAATTTTACTACATGGCTTTTACATCACCCGCAATTCCAGCAATTTTGTTGAACTACAACACTCTTTTCAATGATATGAAAATCCTTGAATTGTAATACAGAAGGATTTTCACTTGGGAATTTCAGTATGGCAGTGCGCCGCACAGATTTCCTGAAAATCTTCATACAAAATATCGAATATTCAAAAAAAATAAAATATCGTTTTCAGCTACAACAACATCAATAATTCCATTTTTTGTCACTCTATTACACACAAAAGTCATGAGCCGCCACTGCTTACTACCATATGTTTTCCACATTGCCTAGAATACGTAGGGAAATAATTATTCCGAATCAACATACATTTTCAATTTATCACTAAAAAAATTCAAAATGTTGTTACTGAGGCAGTTCAGTTATGTATAATTATTAACTATGTATAAGTATTTACTATTCATATATTTAAAGGCCCCTAAAAACGGCGTTAATAAAAAAATAAAACATTTAAAAACCACGTGATATGCATCGAGGCTTTTTTCTTCCTGCGGAACTATATATTTTTTTCACAAGTAATAATGATAATGTAATGTTATTGCTATTTAATTCGTAATCATTTTCTCACGAGTACGTTCATGTACAGCATGTCGAATAGTTGTTATAATGTTAGTTCTTTTGGACAATATTACTTTGCTTCCAAGGACAATGATACATATATTATGTATGGTGGTTCATTCTTCCTCCCGATCGATATAATTTAAAAAGTTGTATTGTAATGACATTCGATTCTTATTCACTTTCTTCGATTTTTCATCAAACACTTGTTAAAATGTTTGTTTTCATGGACGATATGCAACAAGACTTCCAATAATTACTACTTTGCATGCCACGTGTCTTAATTCTAACTTCATATGTTGAAAAATTATTCCATGCGTAACGACGATTTGTATAACTTTACGTGTTAGAAAGTCGAGTGAAACCAACTCCGAAATTAGCCCATTGTCTCGCGGAAGTTTTATTTATTTTTAAAATTTGAAACATGCATTTTCATGCGCATAAAGCCGGGTGGGTTTATTCCTTACTCCGTCTCCAAGTTGGCCGTATTTACTATTTACATCGTGTTTTTACATTGCTTTGTCTTTAATAACTCACATAAAAATGCAGGCATATTTTCTTTTGTGCTTTTTACGTCTTTTGTTTGAACAGACGTAAAAAACGAAGAGTATGACAACATTTGAAACTCATCTGGTCCTCGGTTTGAAATGAGGATTTTACTAAATATATTCATGTTTTTTAGCCATTTAAAATGGGAGGGCAGTGGTCGAATGGGCGTTGTTAATACAATGTACGTAAATATATGCATTTAAAACAAAAAAGCATGCATTCATAATCTACTAACTTAGTATGTTTATACAAAATTATTCACAACACGCTTGAAACTAATCATTGTCTAAGTAATATTTGAACTAAAGTTCCTAATACATGAGTATATACAGGAGTCATAAAACTTTATATCTTGAGTTATTTAATTACAATATTGCCTATTTCACTGTCGTATTTTAGACTATAACGATATATATAACTTTATAAACAGCCTCGTATATTTAAAAAAAACACGTGCTGATTTTATTAGCTATAATGATAAATACTCGTAGAAGTATTTGAACTGAAAATTATATGAAATAATTTTACTTCGTTTGAATTACTATATTTTTACAGGGTGTTACGGGACGTACTAGACTTACTTTAACCAGTGATTCCGGACATTATTTGGACTAAAAATGTAAATGAAATTTTGGTCTCCGGTGAAAATGTTTTATTCTGCATTTAAGGCGATGCTATACGTAGTAATGCAAAATCATGTGTTTTTGGTTTGAAAATTTGGTCGCCTAGAAATGTTTCGGATGCTTTAATTAAGTCTTTTTATAAGCCCAGAAAAAAATAATGTAAAGGCCTATGAAAACTGTTTTAAAGTTCAAAATCTCCTACTTACAAACCCATTTTCGGTTATGATTTTATTGTATAATGTTGCAAATTAAGTATATATAAAATTATCGAAAAAAAAAATTAAATATTTATGCCTGGACATCCACAAAATTAAATAAAAGGCACTTTTTGGCCATGTTTTTTTCTTGCATAAATCCAAACAGGCGGATGGTGTTAAGCGGGAATTTAAACCTTATCGCCATCTACGTAAGGGTTGTTTTTGATAGCGGCTCAATTAAAAATATTACACGACGTAGTGCATCGCCTTAAAGGTTAATCTCTTGAACTCTTTAATCTCATAATTTATACCACAAAATCGACTCCGATACGTGATATGGATTCCCAAGTTTCTCGATTGTACTACGAGGTTCCAGACACCGTGTATAGATAATTCAAATTGAAAATATGAAAGCAATATCTTTTGGATTGAAATATTAAGATAAAAATCATTAATAGTTTTATATTTTCGCTGATTATGATTTTTTCTGAGTTGGTCTACTTTTCAGTTTATTGCCTTATTTGTAACTCAGGAATATTTGTCTGTCTTAACCAAAATAACTATATCACAGAGGAAAAAGATAATACTAACAAATTTAAACGAAAAGTAACTAGTCAAGAATAGCATTTGTTGATTCCACACCGTTGGTTCGCAATTCAATCCATTGGAGGGTTGTTTAGGTTTTTGAATATCGGATTAGTGGGGATGAAAGACAACGGGTATTCATCCCTTAATTCTACGAGAGACGCAGATTCTACTAATTCCAGTTTCTCCTGTCTTAATCTTCAACAAATTAGCGCACCAAACTGCAAGACGTTTGTCTCAAAAGGAATTATTGTTTTCTTTGGATGTATTTGATCAAAATTATTTCTTATAAAGAGATTTGAAAAGACGGATTACCTCGTAATGTCTCATTTTTCTTATGTATTCACCAAATGTTCGGTACTAGCGGGACTATAACATCCCATACAGGGTTATGTTGTTAGACTGGAGGGAGAGCGGAAGGGAATTCGATGGGGAGGAGGAAGATTGGGAAGTGGACATTAAGATCTGGTTACCAAATACGTCTAAAGTAATTTCATGCAAATTTAGATTCAGAAGGTAGTCTTTCATCAAGACGATACTGAGAACATCTTTTACTCATTTAAAGACAATATGACAACATGTTCCTCATAAGGTAGGTATTTAGAAAAACCTTGGTCAGAAAAAAATTCTGGTGTAGATTTCAAAATAAAAACTGATTAACCATCACGTCGTTTCCATGAAGATGTGGACAGAAAGGATAGACCGACATACAACTCTTGGCACAAACTCCTTGCTTCATTCACATTCATGCATCGTCTCATGCTCACATTGAAAGGATCTGTAAATCAGCCACAAAGATGTTGGGTTTTGTCATACACAATTTAGTAGTTGACAAAACTTTCCAATTATAACACTGCTGATGTTTTAGCTTAGTGCGTAGCATTCTGCATAGTGCATCTCACACGGATAAAAAACATTGTTAATCCGGTTAAAAACGGGATTGCAGGCCTTTAAGGAATGAATTAACACTTAATTAAATTCACAAACGTGTGTTCGAACCATAAAGCTATAATTAAAGGTGCTACTGCTTACTAATATCTCGTCGAAACTTGTTCCATTTAATAGTGGAACAAGTTTAGATAAATATTGCGCGTAGACCGGAATCGGTAGTTTTAGTTAGAGCGTTTGGAGAGTTGGAGGTCAGTTGGAGGTCAAAAAGCAGAACATATTTTTGTGCTTCATGTCTCTATATATAATACTACAATGGTTCGAACACGTGTTGTTACATCGTGATAATGCATCATTTTCAATTCATTCGTTAAATTCGTTCAAAATAATTTGCAGAGATTTTTAATAAATATTTTATTCTAAATAAAGATTCTATACTAAATAAAATTATTTTAATATTCTAAAATAAAACTCGTCTGAACGGTTTACTATCAATGCCAGACATTCTGGCTAAAACGTGATATCCAGAATAATTTCACGTGAGGCCGCCAACACACGCTTCTAATTCTTACCTGATGCAGAGTCAGCTTACCAATGCTGCCACTTGGATGACTTTCTAGATTGATTAACTGCCTTGCTGGAAATGTTTATTATTATTTTATTTAACTATTTGTACCTAAGTTTAAATTTTTTGTCCCAGATGTAACCTTTTCTGTCTTTTGATATCATCCGATAAAAATGTTTAATTTACTTGGTTATTCCAAGATATACAATGATTGAAATTTATTGATTATTGTTTTTATTTTTTATTAAAAATTAAAAGAAGTATACACATTTCACGTTCTAAAAATTAATTTAATTTTTTTTTCAATATTATTGTTTATTACATAATCTACATAAGTACATTTTAATATTGCTCGCTAATATACAGTAAACAGTTTTTTCTTAAACATATTCATACTATTTATTGTCGGCAAGCTATCGGGAAGGAGATTGTATGTGTGCACATCCTCATGGCCTATGTTTCTTTTACCACTTTCAGTCTTTACTGAATGTGTGTAGTGTTCATGTATTTGTGATGTTTTCATAAATGTTGTATTCGAGTATATAAATCTTTTTACCACTTTCAGTCTTTACTGAATGTGTGTAGTGTTCATGTACTTGTAATGTTTTCCTAAATGTTGTATTCAAGCGTATAAATCTTTTTACCACTTTCAGTCTTTACCGAATGTGTGTAGAGTTCATGTACTTGTGATGTTTTCATAAATGTTGCATTCGTGTGTATAAATCCTTTTACCATTTTCAGTCTTTACTAATGTGTGTAGTGGTATTGTACTTGTGATCTTTTCATAAAAGTTGTTTTCGTGTGTATAAATTCATTTTGGATTTTGTAGATTAATAGGCACATGTTGTATTCGTATAGTAATACTGCAAACTTTTTTTTTGGTCGTATATGGTTAAAATTTTACGGCGATTCAACCAATTCACTCAGTTTTCAGTAGGTTTAATCATTGTCTATTTGAATAATATTCCATTCTACCTTTGCAATCTATTGCTTCATCCCTACAATAGTCGTCTCAGTCAAACTTCAATCTTCCAACTTGTGGCGTTGGTTCCGCCGCCGGCCGCCGGAGAAGTGCGGCTCTTGCGTTTATATCTCCCGCCGCCATCTTGTTCATACCTGACGTTTGGATTTGAATTTGGAACGGCGCACCGTAGGCAGGTGTTTTCCGGTTTTCCGTTCGCTTTAGTTGGGAACATTGTAGCCAGCTTTAAGGACGTGCATTGTTAACTCGGGGAAACTGAACGTACGACAGAACACTAACTTGCAGATAGACGGTGGAAATGGGAACTAATTTTTTTTTATAACTCGCATTCAAAACTCTAGCTACACGTTTAAATTATTAGAAAACTTTTTGGTAAATATTTACTATTAGTTGAAGTCCCCGGCGTCGCTTAGACAGTAAACCTTCTTCTCGCTTTGATGATCAAGTGTTCAAAATTTCATCAATTTAAAATTTTGTGCAAAAAATACATAATGCATTCGATTAGCAATTTCATTCAACGGATATATTTGAAGTCCCGGGCGTTGTTATTTTGAAGGTCAAGTGTGCAAAATTTCATCAATCTAGGAAACAAACGCTCTCCCCCCGGTGTCCGCCAAGTGGTTGCCCGCCTCAGACATTCTTCTTAAGGCGATGCACTACGTCGTGTAATATTTTAAATTGAGCCGCTATCAATAACAACACTTACGTAGATGGCGATAAGGTTGAAATTCCCGTTTAACACCATCCGCCTGTTTTGATTTATGCAAGAAAAAAACATGGCCAAAAAGTGCCTTTTATTTTATTTTGTGGATTTTCAGGCATAAATATTTAAATTATTTTCTATCATTTTATAAATAACTTAATTTGCCACATTATACAATAAAATAATAAACGAAAATAGGTTCGTAAGTAGGAGATTTTGAACTTTAAAGCAGTTTTCATAGGCCTTATACATTATTTTTTTCTGGGCTTATAAAAAGATTTATCTAAAAAATACTCGATTATTTCAAAGGCCAAGATGTATTCTACTCGCAGTATTTAATTAAAGCATCTGAAACATTTCTAGGTGACCAAATTTTCAAACCAAAAACACATGATTTTGCATTACTACGTATGGCATCGCCTTAATAAACAGAAAGAAGATTAATTTACGTCTAGTTTGAGGCAATCTTGAAAGGTAAAACGATTACCAATTACCAACTCTTTAAGTTTTTAAGTAAAATTTATTTATTTCGAAGATAATATCTATACATTTGTTACGCTGAAACGTTAATTATATGAAATTACCTCGATAGAAAAATATCGCAAATTAAGCTCCGAAAATTATTAAAAACACGTTTCGTTCTGTTATTTGTATATCTATAAGCATGAAAAAACACAGTGTATCTTTAAATGCAACTAAAGCATTTGTCGAGAGATTTTTGCTCTATTTCAAAACGAGTCGTGTTTTTTTTAAATATTTTCACCATTTTCGTTTGACTATTATTGTTTTTTAATATTAGCGCACTCCCTCTAACATTCGTATTCACATATATCCCTTTCAAACCATCTTTGAACGCTTAACTTGAAACATGAACGAGGCCTTAAATGAAACGAATTGAATTGGTGTTTGCTGGAATTTGGTAATAGTATGTGTAGGTATTTAAAATAATGTTCGGAAATATGGAAAACGGGATGACAAAACAATTACCACTATATCTCTGCAAAGTAGCACAAGACACAATATAGTGAGTTCTACCACGATACCTCGAGGTAATTATCGCCAAAACCAAACGAATGGGTACTTAAAACGACATTATGTACGTTAAAATAGTCAGTTTCTTTCTTTTTACATTTCAACGAGATTATGTACACGAAAAACAACAACAGCTTGCTTCCAAGGAAGTCCCAATTATAAATAAACCACTCACGTCTCGATCCTTCTTCAGCTTCCTAAACAAATACACTCGAATTTTCCACTATGCTCTTGCCATTGTTCTAAATTTTAAATACTTTTCCAGCAAGATGATACGTTTAAAACCAAACAATTAATGTTACATTCATTTTTCGGTTGGTACCTACTTAAAACTGGAACCTACTCAAATTGGAACTAAAAGCAAGAAATCTTTAAATAGTATAAAATAAAGTCGCTATCCGCATCTGTCTGTTTGTACGCGTAGTTCTTCTAAGTTACGCAACGGATTTTGATAGGGTTTTCATTATCATTTAGTGTATTTCCTCCGGAAGGTTTATATATAATTCATGCATATTATATTTATAAAAAGTAGAGAAAAGTCGATGTTTTTTTATAAGTCGTAAAAATAAATTTCCGGCACTAAATTGTTAATGTCGGCTAAACCTTATGATATACATCAAAATAATGTACTACGAAATTGTATATCTTAAAAAGGCCTACAGAAAAATCCGCGATGGTATATGTCTATATCCAAAGGATAGCTCCCAGCAACGCCGGGTACACGTCAGATAGTAAATAATAATAATGGATTGTTTACTGGTTAAATGTATATTTTTCCATTACAGTTTTCTAACAGGTGTATTTTTTTATAATTATGCATATTACCTAATCGTATGTCGAAATATTTAATATTTACGAGCTTTTTGTTGGCTGAAAGGTCCGAATTAATAAAATTAATATAGATACAGAAAAAAAATAAGTTGCAAGTAAAAAACTTTTTTTCTAAATAACTAATGTTTCTAGATTTTTAGTTACAAAGAGTAAGGAATATTTGATTTTTTTTATTGTTGTTTAAAATTGTATACGTTGGTTTAATAATGTATACATTACTTTCATAATGTAGATATTAGTTAAATAATGTATAAATTAGTTAAATAATGTATACATTAGTTTAACAATGTATAGGATACGTTAAATAATGTAAACATTGGTTTAATAATGTAAACATTAGTTAAATAATGCATGCATAAGTTTATTTTTTTTTTAAATCTACAAAATATAGTCATATGGGGATATACATTATAACGTAGATATGTTCATTTCAAATAGAGATAAAAAATATTCTGACATAATAAACATGATTTCCTTACCAATAAACGTTTTATAAATTGTTCACAACTGATAAACAATCATTTGCCCTACATTAATGATTGTTTATAAGTTGTGTAAAATTTAAAACACGTGTATTATTAGTAAGGCTCTAAATGTAATGTATAGTATGTAGGTAACTATATACATTATAGTTTGCCTGGTGGATCCCAGAAGAGATGCAAACTCAGCCACTGTATTTTGATATTTTTCTCAACATTTTTATTTTGAAAATGTCACATACGTACGTACAAAGAAGTTTTATTAATCACAAGGAAGTTTAATAAAATTAATCACGACCTTAATTCTGCTATCACAAATGGACAATTATAATTCATTTTGCATCCTTTCGCACAGCGCTTAAATATTAATTCAGCTTTAATGAATAATAAATTATATATCATCGATCCATGTTCTTACTGGCGGTGCTACATTTAACTTGATAATGAAAAACAGTTGGGTTCGTTGTTTAAATTATTAGCATTTGAAGGTCACTGACACTCGACGAGCCCACGACAAACTTCCGGACTATTGTATGCAATTACCACAGGTCAATATCCTATCTTTTTAGGGTTAGCTCTTTGTTGCATCTGCCTACTACATTTTGAATAATCACATAATTTAAAAGAATCGACTACCGGAAGTAATTAAAAATATTAATGAAAAAATATTAACACCGTGAAAAAATATTTGAAATATAACCTTATCAAAAGAAATGTTTTCACGTGAATTGATCTTGAAAATAACCTAAATCTCATTCATTGCCCATTATTGACAATTTTTTTACAAGTATACTTTAATATCTTTATTACCTACTTAATACTGGTTTACATTATTTTAGATACGTTTTAGCTACCTATATTTATATCACATTTGAAAAACAAGTAATGTAATTATTTTTGAGTTTCTCGTTGTAATGTACTTACCACAACACGCAATACTTATCATATTATTAAATATACTGTGTATACAATAATGTACTGTGCACTCCTCTTCCAAACGTAATACCTATCATATAATTAATGACTTGTAAATAACTACAATAATGCACTATGCACTTCTTTGCCAAACGTAATACCTATCATATTATTAATGACTTATAAATAGCTACAATAATGCACTGTGCACTCCTCTTCCAAACGTAATACCTATCATATTATTAATTACTTATGAATAACTACAATAACGCACTGTGCACTCCTCTTCCAAACGTAATACCTAACAAATTATTAATTACTTATAAATGACTACAGTTATGCACTGTGCACTCCTTTTTTCAATTGTGCAATTCCAATTCTACACAAGTAATGACTTATAAATAATTACAATAATCCACTGTGCAATCCTCTTCCAACTTATAAATGACTACAATAATGCACTGTGCCCTCCTTTTTTTCAATTGTGCAATTCCAATTGTACACAAGTAATGACTTATAAATAATTACAATAATCCACTGTGCACTCCTCTTCCAACTTATAAATGACTACAATAATCCAATGTGCACTCCTCTTCCAAACGTAATCCTATCATATTATTAATTACTTACATATGACTACAATAATGTACCGTGCACTCCTCTTCCGAGCGTAATAACTAACATATTATTAATTACTTATAAATAACTACAATAATCTAGGTACTGTGCACTCCTCTTCCAAACTTCATTCCAATCATATTATTAATAACTTATAAATAACTACAATAATGTACTGTGCACCCTCTTACAAACAAAAGCCAACGCTTCTATGGAAGAGTAGTGTTCAAATCTATTAATATGTAAAAACCCAATGTAAATACGATTTTATATGAAATTTCTTATTTATATATTTTTTTAAAAAACCTTGTTTGGTTGACATCACTTTATCGGCGTTTTCTGGAAAGCTAGAAATTCTGGAGTGTCAAATGCATAATTTAGAATTTTATATAGAAATTTGAAGTCAGTGATACTGATAATCCGCCTGTCCGACAATTTAAGCATAAGCTTGTAATTTAAAAAAAAATGCTTTTTTAATTTGAAATACATACATATGATAGATTAACAGAAGAAAAACATATGGTTCTAAAAACGAATTACAATAAAATGTTTTCTTTTTAACGTAACTACCCAATTCAATAGAGAAAAACGTTTCTCGTGTTTGAGTTGGGAGTAGTGTTATTACAGTATACGTAAGGTAAAGAAAAGAAAGAAAGTTTTTATTTATAAAGTAGGAAATAAACATAATTTATATAGCATGATAACAAAAGTATAGATAATGAAAATAGACTATTAGAGCAGTTACTGAATTAATTAATTAATTTATTGCTTGGGGAGGAGCAACAAACTCGGCTATCAATTACATAGAAACCGCACAGAAAACGATCTTAAAGGTAATACTAAAAAAACATAGACTGACTGATACAGACCAAATATTCAACAGCTGTGACGTACTAGATATACGCCAATTATACGTTAAAACACTACTAAACTACGTTTTTGACAAAAAAAATAAATTTCAACATACACAAAATAACCCTAACAGACCAGCTAGACAAGCGTACAAAGAAAACATAAAAACTCCGACAGTAAATTCAAGCTTTGGACAAAGACACTACCAATACCATGTTATAAAAGCTTTCAACAGTGTAAAACTTGAAATTAAAATTGAGGAAAATAAAAATAAATTCTCACACAAAATTACAAAATGGATTAAAGAACAAAAAAGACAATATTACCAAAATTTCATAGCATAAAATAAAAATAAAACCCACACGTAACATACAAAACCAATATAAACACACATCACTCACAAACACACAAGATTATTTTCAATGTACTATTTTTTAATTTTAAACATATTATCATGTATTATGTATTTTTAATTTTAAATGTATAATTTTTCTCTTTAAATGTATTATGTAGTTTATATTTTCATATTATACAATAGAGGCCTCAGCACGGGCAAGCCACCCAGTAAGGCCTACATTACTAGAAAACTTAAATAATAAATAAATTTAAGAATATGGATGTAGTAAAATAAAAAGGTGGTGAGTACATGGAGTTGGAATAAAGCAGAGCTGATAATATTGTAAGAGTTGTTGATATGTTAAAACTATTTATTCATCTGAAATTTGTGAATCTAACAGCAAATTCAATAACAATAGTAACGTGATACCAACATTTTAAAATGGTTATTTTGAATTAAAAGCGTTTAAATTTCAGATTAAAAAACGTCTCAGTACTGAATACCTACCAACTAAATTGAAAAGTAAGCATCACACCCGACTCTCCATAGATTTTATGCGTTTTGTGAGCCAATTAATACCGGTCATTACTTATGAATAAATTCAGTAATGCACTATGCACTCCTTTTCCAAATGTAATACCTATCATATTATTAATTACTTATAAATAACTACAATAATGTACTTTGCACTCCTCTTCCAACCATACGCTTCCATGGAAGAGTAGTTTTAAAATTTCACAATATTTAAATACCATTTTTATGTACTTACCTTAAATCTTTATTATATCTTATCAAAAGATATAACTCCATCCATCTAAGCTCTTATTCCTAAGATTATTGATTAGCTTTCGTTAATATTGGATGTCGCCATTTCTCCGACAAAGCCAATGACTGCTTCATCCAAGCGAGAATAATCTCTTGTCCTTGCTAATATTGTAATTCTACACAAGTAATGGAGCGATGTCACAAGACAATGGCAATTCGATTGTTTCGTAGAGATGGAATATCAACATTGTTTTTGTTGCTGTATAAAGTTTTGTTGTATATCTCCTTGCACTGAAGGAAACAGCGAACCAGCCACAATAAAGATTGAAAGTGCGAAGTGGTATTTTTAACGTAATATTTACAGATAAAATTTACAAATAAATATCTCAGCGAATTTTGAATCGAATTCAGTATTCATGCAGTTAGTTGCATTGCTTGCCTATAGCACTTTGAAAACTTGTGTTTCGACTTTATTACTCATTTTTTATCGTGACTTATTTTTTACGTATTTTCCGGTTGTTACGCTTCCTCCTTTTTTAGCCAAAGTTTCGGAAAGCGTGAGTGTCCATCATCAGGTCAGATGTGTAGATTGTGGTGAAGTGCGTGTTTATGAATGTAGACGCGATTCTGTATTGGGCGCTCCGATCCCCTTAGGGCCGGTATATCAGTATATCAGTTCCACATTAATATCTCTGCAGTCAGGGCCGGCACTGTGATGGCGCAATTGGAACAGTCCGAAACGAGCGCCGACATGCCAAGGCGCCAAGAAGCCAAGGAGCCAAGGCGCTGATAATACCTAAAACCTAACACATATGACATTCTGTTATCACAGGTCTACAGTAATTATTTACGAGTCAAGGCTAGAACTGATCGCAATAGTAACTCAACCGTATTAAATACTATCAGTATTTGTGGGTAATTAATTCCCCGTAATTCCTTTGAGAATGACAGCTTGATTATTTCGTTTTTTTAATTAATTATTTAAAGGTCAAGTCCGATAAATTCATCACTGATTTCCGGGTCTTTGTATGCAAACATGACAAGTGCAGTCTTCGACATTTTTTGAGGTGGCAACATTTTAAATAATTATTAGGAATATAACTGAAGGAATAAACCACTTAAGATGCAGTGAATCAATGTAGTATTTATTATTTTTTATTATTGCCCGCTCCATTCATTCCCCGGCAGGATTGATGAGGTTCACATGGCGACGCCTGAGGCCCTAGAATAGCTCGCAGACCTAGATGTCCCCCTCTAACCCCCACCATACGAAAGAAGAAGATTATTTTTATTTCTTGCTAGAGCAATCCCGATGAGTTACAAAACTCATTGTAGGACGAGAGGAACTTACAATACATGGGTGGGAGTTAATAGGTACATTTTTACATTGGTATTTTGATAATAATTTGATCAAAATTATAAGTTTCACATACGAAACAGAACAAAAATAGAAAAATTTCATAATTATAAGTTTCACAAACAAAACAGTACTCAAATAGAAAAAGAGAGGTTAAGTAGAACAAACAAGAAGAAACAAAAAAAGGAAACAGACAGGGATATACACATAAGCACAGAGTCAAGGTAGGAATATAGAAGAAGTTACTTACCCAATAAAAACATCAATGATATAATTATTATGCACATAAACATCCGTAGCGTTCAAAAAAATTTAGATGAATTAATTCTAAAAATAAATAATTTAATTAAAAAACCGGACTTTATAGTGTTAACCGAAACATTTACGAACGCTGAGTCACCGTCTTACCACTTACCTGAGTACAACTATATTTCTACCAAAGTAGACATCAATAAAAATTCGGGAATAATAATATTTGCAAGCAATAAATTTAGTATTGTTAACATATTAGAACATCCAATACACTTAGTAAACTGCATCGAAGTACATTTCAAACTCGGCAAATCCATATACCATCTAATAGCTATCTATAGAACGCATGGCTCGAGTATTATTACATTTATTAATGACCTCAAATACATATTATTAAAATTAAAAAATAAACTTTGCTTCGTCGTAGGAGATTTTAACGTTAATATTAATGAAAAAATAGAAAATAATAACAAAAATGAATACATCAATTGTATGACTGAACAAAATTTTATATCTTGCATAAATAAAAATACTAGGGAAATAAAAGAACATACTCCATCTTGTTTAGACCACATTTGGACAAATATAAACATTAAAGATCTTCACAAAATAAAATCAATTGTTTGGAAAACTAACATAACTGATCATCACTCATGCTTACTTCTGTATAATAATAATATTAAACATAAAAAACATAATTTATTAACCAAAAAATCAACAATAGATATGACTATTCTCTCTGAAAAATTAAAAAAGGAAGATTGGAATAATGTTTTAAACAGTGATGATACTGAAATTTGTTCGACTAACTTCGAAAATATTATGTCACAACACATTAAAAATTCGACAACTGAGATAACAACACACATAAAATCAAAATTAAGATGTTTAAAACCTTGGATTACCAAAGGACTTATTATATCTATCAGAAATAAAGAAAAACTTTACAAAATAACTTTAAAAAATCCCCAAGATGAAAAAGCATATATTTTCTATAAAAAATATAAAAATAAATTAACATCTTATATTAAAAAAAGTAAAGAAGAGTATTTTAAAAATAAAATATTATCTTCAGAAAATAACCATAAACAAATGTGGAAAACTGTTAATTTCGCCATAGAAAATACAAAAAAAACACAAAACATTAAGTACATTGAACATGATAAAAAAATTATAGATGCCAATATACAGCCTAAACAATGTGCAAACATATTTAATTCCTTCTTTGCAAATGTTGGGAAAAATCTTGCGAAAAATATTCATAAGCCTTCAAACCAAGAAAACCATAAAAATAAAAATATACAGAAACGTAATATACTTTCAATGTTTGAAACAACAACAGAATGTGAAATCTCGAAAATAATAGAAAATATGAAAGGAGGTTCGTCCCCCGGTTTTGATTCTATTACGACACACATGTTAAAAACTATGAAACCTCACTTAATAAAACCTATCACTCATTTAATAAACTTAAGTTTAACAAATGGAATTTTTCCAATGAACTACAAAACCATAATAATCTCACCTATTTACAAATCTGGAGATCCACATCAAGCAACGAATTATCGCCCAATATGTCTAATTTCTAATATAGGAAAGATCTTTGAAAAAATAGTTAAAAAACAATTGGTAAATTTTCTAGATAATAATAAAATATTACACAAAAACCAGTTTGGCTTTATAAAATCACTCAGCACACAAGATGCTATTGCTAACGTAACTTCATACATTTACGAATCACTAGATAAAAGAAAAAAATGTGCGGGTATATTTATTGACCTTAGAAAGGCATTCGATAGCATATCCCATGAGATGCTATTAAAAAAATTGAATAAAATCGGCATAAAAGGCAACGCGATTAAATGGATCACCGACTACTTAAAAAACCGTCCTCAATTAGTAAAAATCAATGGTGTTAATAGTGATCAAGAGATTACAAGCTTTGGAATCCCCCAAGGTACAGTGCTTGGACCAATTCTATTTACTATATATGTAAACGATATTTTTTTTCAACCTTTACACGGTCAAATTACGTCATACGCCGATGATACAGTATTAATAATAAGTGATAAGACTTGGGAAAATGTAGAATTAAAGGCCACGGAAGACATCAACACGCTCAAGAATTTTTTCGACACTAATTTACTGTCACTTAATAATGAAAAGACATTTGTAATTCCATTTGCAATCCATACAAATGATACTCCTAAAAATTTTAACATTGTCATACATAATAATACTAAAATTCACAGCCAAAACTATTGCAAATCAAACTGTACAGTACTAAAAACAACAAATAAAATTAAATATCTAGGAGTAATTATTGATAAAAATCTGAAATGGAAAGAACAAATATGTCAAGTAGTAAACAAAATTAGAAAATTAATATATATATTTTTAAGAATTAGAAACTTTCTGTCGATAAAAAATCTATATTTAATTTACTATGCCTTAGTTCAATCCACTTTACAATACGCTATTATTAGTTGGGGATCCGCGTATAAATGTAACCTTCTTCCAATTGAAATTATACAAAGAGCAATTATTAAAATTATATTAAAAAAATCCTTTGACTACCCAACAGAACGCCTGTTTGAAGAATTTCAAGTACCTACATTTAAAGACCTATATATTAAAAACTCATTAATCCAAATTATAAAAGAAAAAGATAAATATCAATTTTTAAATGAAAACAGATCGCGACTTAGACATGTTTTTCTATGCCCAAAACTAAATACGTCTTTTGCACAACATCATTATACTTACCAGGGAAGAACTTTTTTCAATCGTTTACCAGAAGAAATCAGAAGCATTAATGATAAAACCCGAATACTGCTCTCTGTCAAGAGACACTTTAAAAATATTCTGAAAAAAAAACTACTGTCACTTAATTAATCTCACAAATATCCTTAGTTTTCCATAGCTTCCTTTCTTTTTAAAAATTTAATAAATTAATATATTATCCTTCACTACTTTCCAAAGAAATATTACAGAAAACATACATTTATGTACAATGAATTATTTAAGTACTAACTAACAACAACATTTATGTACACTCCCCTTCCATACACAAGCAAATGCTTTCAATGGAAGAGTAGTAAAAAACCAATGATGTAAAATGAATTATGTCCCATGTAAAACATATTATTAAAAATAAAAAATAATTATAAAAAAAAAAAAAAAAATAATACCTTGGTAAAAATAGATCATGTTCGATAACAAATACAGGGGAGATCAACACCTCTACCAACCTCGCCAAATGCCGATCGGGTAGGACCGACATTTATTTCGTTTATTAACTGCTGTAATATCATCAATTTCAGAGAAATGCGTATATGTTCGGGTGGATGTACGTGACTGTAACCAAAATATGACAGAATGCATCGTCTTAGTCTATCTGCTGAGTTTCAGCTCTCTCGGATTTAAAAAAAGTGCGTTAATTTCCGCTTCCAAGATTCTCAATAAGTAATTACCGAAAACAAAAGTGAAATTTAAATAGATGTATTTAAAAAGTGTGACTGTAAAATTCGCTGAATAGAGAATCCCTAGAAGTGTGATCTGTACAGATCAGAAAAAAACTAATGCCGAAAACTTTTCGGCTCCTAGGCCCCAGATGGCCCGTGATATTGATTTTTCGATCAATAATACTTTCGATATTTGATCAATTTCACGCAGAAGTAGGGTCAAATTGAGCTTAAGTCGGGTACACCGATACGCCCATAACACACTTATATCGGTTTAACTCATCTGTGTTTGTATTTGAATCTACATCTTTTTGCATTGATGCAAACGTTGAAACAAAGTTTAAAAAAATTATATAATAAGGAACTTCGTTCCATTTTAAATCATTATTTTTAATCAATAATCATTCTAATTCCAACCCATACACTGATATATATTTTTTGTTTGTTTTGTAGTATGTTTTAATAGTTAAAATAATTTTCAAAGTTTTGATTTTTCAAGGCTCACAAAACGCATAAAATGTATGGATAGTAGGTGTGATGCTTACTTTTCAATTTAGTTGGTAGGTATTCAGTACTGAGACGTTTTTTAATCTGAAATTTAAACTCTTTAATTAAAAATAACCATTTTAAAATGTTGGCATCACGTTACTATCGTTACTGAATTTGCTATAAGATTCACAAATTTCAGATAAATAAATAGTTTTAACATATCAACAACTCTTGCAATATTATCAGCTCTGCTTTATTCCAACTCAATAGGATAACATCCATATTCTTAAATTTATTTACATTTACTGTGTATTTAATTCAGTAACTGCTATATTAGTCTATTTTCATGATCTATACATTTGTTATCATGCTATATAAATTATGTTTATTTCTTACTTTATAAATAAAAACTTTCTTTCTTTTCTTTACCTTACGTATACTGTAATAACACTACTCCCCAACTCAAACACGAGAAACGTTTTTCTATATTGAATTGGGTAGTTACGTTAAAAATAAAACATTTTATTGTAATTATATTTTAGAACCATATGTTTTTCTTCTGTTAATCTATCATATGTATGTATTTCAAATATACAAAAGCAATCTTTTAAATTACATGCGTATGCTTAAATTGTCGGACAGACGGATTATCAGTATCACTGACTTCAAATTTCTATATAAAATTCTAAATTATGCATTTGACAGTCCAGAATTACTAGCTTTCGGATTGACGACAGAAAATGCCGATACAGTGATATCAACCAAATAAGGCGTTTTTATTTAAAAAAATATATAAATAAAGAAATTTCATATAAAAACGTATTTACATTGGGTTTTTACATATTAATAGATTTGAACACTACTCTTCCATAGAAGCGTTGGCTTTTGTTTGTAAGAGGGTGCACAGTACATTATTGTATTTATTTATAAGTAATTAATAATATGATTGGAATGAATTTTGAAAGAGGAGTGCACAGTACCTACATTATTTTAGTTATTTATAAGTAATTAATAATATGTTAGGTATTACGCTCGGAAGAGGAGTGCCCGGTACATTATTGTAGTTATATGTAAGTAATTAATAATATGATAGGTATTACGTTTGGAAGAGGAGTGTATAATACTTTATTGTAGTTATTTATAAGTCATTAATAATATGATAGGCATTACGTTTGGAAGAGGAGTGCACAATACTTTATTGTAGTTATTTATAAATAATGACTGGTCGGTGGCCGAGTTGACATCGCGTTTGGGTTCCACCCAGGCGTAGTGTGTTCAATTCCTCGGCTGGCTAAGTACTCCATCAAAACACAAGTAACATTTTCAGCTTTCTGTGGTGGTAGTAGGAGATTTTCAAATATCGTCAGGTTATTCGTAACCCGGGAATGTTTGTCTTTCTTTAAAAAAAAAATAAAATTAATAATAATATGATTGGGATGACGTTTGGCAGACGAGTGTACTATACATCATTATTGTTATGTATAAGTAATTAATAATATGTTAGGTATTACGTCTTGAGTAGTAAGTACATTTCAGCGAATGTAAAAATAGTTACATTTTATGTTGTGTGATGGTATTTTATTCAATTTAATTATTAATAGTCTTCATTTTTGTTCAATATTGTTCAGTGGTGTTAATTATTGCTTAAAACGGTCTGCGTTGTGTCTGACATGGTAACCGGATAAATCGTCACAATGATAATTCATCACATCTTTGAAAAGTTATATAAAGTCATGGAAAATAATAAAACAAAAACTTTATTAACTGGGTTATGTAGGTTAGGTTAGGTTAGGTTAAAAAAATAAAATTTCATCGTTTCTAATGACTTTATATCACTTTTTAAAAGTGTGTTGAATTGTCACTGTGTTGAGTTATCATGGAACCGTCTGACATATCATTTTTCATTGCTTTATATCAGAGATTCCCAAAGTGGTCTATATGGACCCCCAGGGGCCGATATCGGCATGCTGGGGGTCTATGTCAGCGAGAAAAAAATTTGGGGGTCCACGAGATTCAAATGGGGGTACATATGAGCGGACCCCATTTACATCAAGTCAACATTTAGGAGTTCCGTAAATGACACAATAGACCTAACACAAATGTAATAGACTGAGAAATTACTTATTTGATATTTGATTTTATATTTCGTAAAGTTGTTAATTGAGGTATATAAATAGAGTCTACGTTCCATTTCTCGTCAGAATTAATATATTCAAGCAAAACATTGCACATTGGAAGCCGCGAATTTTCCTATTTCCCCAACTTGTTTTTGAAAAACGTCCAGGGTAATAATGACGTTCAACATTTAAATGCACTTCACACGGACTTCAAAACTAAGTTTGAGGACATTTTGACTATGGAAATGCAACGTTGAAGAATCGGATATCATGTGACAAGAAGAACTGACCGGAATAAGCACTGACAAAGAACTTAAGGGGCAGTTCTGTAGGGCCAGCTACATAAAGAAATTCCCGTTGCTTATCCTGCTTCATTTTCATCGTCTGCACAATGTAAAGACAGAGCAAGTATACCGCCGCCCGGTTGTTGGGCAGGGAAGGGAATATTTTTACTAAAAAAATAAATGACTATCACATGGGACGTTAATAGTTTTAGGAAAATTCAATATTCGGCAGGCAGGGGGTCTACGGAAAAAATATATTTGGCAAGTGGTCTACGGGGCAAAAAAGTTTGGGAACCTCAGCTTTATATTATAATGAATTATTGAAATTTTCTCAAGGTCAATTTTAGTATTCAAAATATCATTAACATGTTGGAAATTATCGCCACCAACAATATTGTGCAATGCCATATATTATACACATTAAATTTAATCTCTTACTGGTGTTATGTAATACATATTTTAATTTGAAATATTCTTTATTAAATGAGCTGATAAGCTGTTAGCACGTAGTTAGATATAAACATAGCTACTGTAATGATTTAAAATGTTCTTTCGATTTGCCTCAAAAACGACATGTTCATTTTTATTCTAAATTTTGGCAGCGCTGACGTCACGTCGGGCGACGTTGGTGATAGACAGCGTTTTCCAATAAGAAGTGTTATTTTAAATAGCCCGCTATTTCAGTAGATGTTACTTTTAGAGCTCTCATTTTTTGACATTTGACAAGTAGAAACTACGCCATTAATAAACATGGAACGATACACGCTTCAACAACGCATTGAAATTATTAAAATTCACTTGAGTGAATCAAATGCAAATCATCTTGAGTGATGAGGCCCATTTCCACCTCGGTGGCTTCGTCAACAAGCAAAATTGTCGCATCTGGGGCTCGGAAAACCCAAGAGTTATTGTTGAAAAGCCTCTCTATCCTCAACGTGTGACTGTTTGATGCGGTTTATGGTCCGGCGGAGTCATTGGACCTAACTTTTTTGAAAATGAGGCTGGAGCAACAGTTACGGTGAATGGATTGCGCTATCGAGAGATGATTAATGATTTTTTATGGCCGGAATTGGATGGTATTGATCTGGATTGAATCTCAAAATAACATCTCTTATTGGAAAATCCTGTATATGTCAGAATGACGCCAATGAGCCAGTTGGAACACTTTCTGGATGTGTGATTCTAGATCGTTTTTAAAATCAAAAATCATAAATGAAAAGATTTAAATTATATATGTTTAGTTCGATAATCATAATCAGAAATATAAACTTAAATCTTACAAACGTTTTTAACCGTATTAATGTTATAGTACCCTATTATGACATTCGACGTGGAATTTATAAAATATAATAAATTATAAATGATAAAATAAACATGTTTGCAAGTGACGAAACCTCGAGTTTCAATATTAATACATTATATCCTATAACGAGTGAATAAAATATATTTTCAACAAAAAGTTGGTATTAGCATTGTGTTTTTATGAAAATTGCAATAAGTAATTACGTTTATACATGTTGTATTAATTACCATAAATCCATATTTATTTGTGGTGACTGGGAGTCCCACGGTATCGTCTTTCATTAATAAATCATTAATATGACATTACGTTACGTTGCTCAGTAGAAACCGGCCTAACAACCCAAGGTTGTAAAAAAATATAATGCAGTAGTTACACTAAGTCAATTATTTTTCTCGAGAACCATTGCAGGTATCAAACAATCACGTAGGAATCTATAGTGATTATCGCCCTGGTAAAAGACCACAAATCAGAATAGACCATAGACTAAATTAGACTAGACACGGCATATTCATTTAAAAGTAACCCCAACACAATTTTGGTTTGGTTCACATGCACATTTATGAAAAGGCCCACGCATTATGTCGCAATGCGAAATGGGCACTGTGCATTGCGTTTTACCTTTTGTTGGTTTATTTTGCTTCTCAGCTATGCTGGGCAAGTTCATTTTTTCAATCACAAAAATAATCTAGTTCCAAATATTTAAATTTGAATTATGTCCATATTACAACACCTCTGACAAAAAATTCTCCGTGGTTTCGCTTACGAGTTTGAACGCTTGTACAAGGAGTTTAAACAGAGTTGGGTTGTTATGTTCATCCCCATATTTGTGACGTACACTACGTGGCGTTTTTTTTAAAATGAATTTAACTAGACAGGGCTAATCTAGTATAATACATCAATGGAATAGACACATTGCTTGAAATACTTTAACCGTGTTTGGTGAACAGCCACGTAATCTCAACCTTTCTGTATACCATCTCCTTTCCTTCTCCAGTCCCTTCCACATCACGGCATACCATGGGGATGCATTACCATGTACCATACCATCTAACACTGGCTCCAGACGGTTAGGAGAAATTGGGACTCTGGGATATTTTATTTATAATCGCACAATAGCACCCATGTCCGTGTACAGTGTAAAGACATGGGGACTACATCACCACCCATTTGGGCAGAATTGTGAGGCGGCTTAAGGTAAGGGTAGTAGGAATGGATTTATAAATGCGGGTCGTGAAGACGTTTGAATTATATGAAGTAAGTCGAAGAAACGACCCGTTCTCATGAAGACAACATCCACTATGAACCCGTGTTCCGCTCGTGTCCGTCGAGTTTCGCGTACGTGCACAGGTACACAGAGGATCAATCTTACCAGATCCTTAGTGCAGATTCCATTGAAATACCTGTAGAACATACTCAATATTACGTGTGTGTATTAGAGATGGTTAACGGTCTGTTTACAACGGATTATCAATCAGATAGACAACACCTTCCTTTGCACATTATATATTATTTTGGGGCTCCAGCCTAGAGGTGACTTCCAAATTCAAATGTTGGACGCACTTACAGAGTCAGCAGCTGGTCACTATTATTTAATATGCTAGCCAATCTGTTAAAACCTTAGTTTCTTGGAAGCCAGATTTACACAGACTTCTATGGAGCTCTGATACATGAGCAGGTCTGCATTTTAATGGGGAATTTCAAGAATTTCACATAAAATTAATGTTTCTGGGCTTTTACGCATAGGAAAAATTCTATGGATTAAGCGGAAATCGTTATCATGAACTATCAAAGAATGCAAAAATAAAAATAGGAGGAAAAACTAACACATTCCGTCTCAACTCTCATTTTCAATATTTTCAAGCGCATTCCATATGACGATAATAATTTATTTTTAATAATGATTCTACAAAAGTGCGAAAATATAGCAATATATTATGAAATTGATAATTTTTTTACTGTTTTTAAGCAATCACTCTGAGATGATTATCACGCTCAAGAGCCCATTATTCCAGAAGGTTTACTGGGAAAAAATGGGTATATCTCAAAGTACCCCAGTTTATGATATAAAAAAATATTTATTTAAATTCGAAATTTTGATTTTTTGATGTAACACGATTCTTCGTACTGATTCTTCCTACTGGATAACTTTTCAAATGACAGTATAAACTTACATAATATATACACTGTTTGTTATTTTTTTGCAAAAAATAATTAGTTGAAAAAAATGCTGTTTCTCAGCGACGTTTCGCAAGGCTGTTGGTGTAGAAATTATCACAAGTTCGTGTTGATTGCGGTTCCATGATAACTCAACACAGTGACATAAAGTGATATAAAGTCATTAGAAACGATGAAAAAAAATTTAAACCTAACCTAACATAACTTAACCTAACCTAACCTAACCTAACCTAACCAAATCTAACCTAACCTAACCTAACCTACATAACCCAGTTAATAATTTTTTTGTTTCCACTTTCCATGACTTTTTAAAGATGTGATGAATTATCATTTTGGTGATTTATCCGGTCACCGTTGATTACATAAATTATAATTAATAAGGTGTATTTAAACTAACAATATTTTTTTATTTGGTTTTATTAGTCGTGTTCACTATGTGTGTTTGTTTGCAAATGTTTTCAATGTAAATGTATGGTCGTATAAATTACATCAACAGGGCCCTTGGTTTGACTAAAAAATCAACTTGTAAAATTTTTTTTTCTATAATTCATACATCGACCATTTTCAATTTTGGCCTTGTTATCTCTTAGACTGGCTAGTAGCCAATTTCAAAGGATTTTTTTTCGATCGACTGATGATTGAAACTTTCTTCTCAGGGACTGGATTCTACATCGCTAACACATAAGCCAAATACTAATTGGATGATACCGATATTTATTTTTATATTATCTCCTGTACATTTTAAAACATAATATCGTCTAATTTCAGAAAAAAAGTAGATCGGATGATGGGAAGTGGGTTAATTTACAATTCCAAGATTCCAAATCATCCATTATTTAATCGTTCATTCAACTGACTGGAATTTTTCGGTCAATGACTAACGAGAGGTTGTGAAAGTTGAAAATACGTAGGTAGACAAACATATTATTGTTTTAGAATCTCGACGCCTTGCCAAAAATGAAAACGTTGATGAATCAAATCAATAATGTGAAAGTTTTTAATTAATACGCGGACTAATAAAGTCAATGATAACTCGTAATAAAAATAATTGAGATATTTGAGACCGTAGGTAGAAACGCGACAACAAATAAGGCAAACAAAAAAAAACCAACTTCATAACATAATAATGTATAGGTATATTTTTAAAACCTGTGGTTCCATTAACTTTTTCTTTGTGAATACCGCAATTAAATATATATATATATATATATATATATATATATATATATATATATATATATATATATATATATATATAAAGTATTTTTATAAAGAAAAGAGTGTCTGTGGCGGGCGGCGACATGGATTTGATTTTTTTACAAATCTACAGTTTTATTCAGAGATTGATGAAATTTTGCACACTTAACTCTCAAAACAAGAGTATGGTCACCGTCTACATGAGATTTCGAAAAACCACCCCATCCCCTCTATTTTTTGATACTTGCACGCTTGACGTTCAAAATAAGATGATAATTATTGCTCTCTGTATCGGATTCAGAAAAATTCTGTGTAAAACCCGGGCAATGCCGGGAACTCCAGTTAAAATTATACAATATAAGGAGTGTCAGTGGCGGGCGTGTTTTTATGTGAATCTACAGTTTTTTTTGAGATTGATGAAATTTGGCACACTTGACCCTCAAAACAAGAGCAACGAATAAAATTTCGAAAAACTCTTCATAAATCCCGGACAACGCCGCGGTCTTCAGCTTCTTTGAAATAAAACATTTTACTCTTAGAATAGCCCTGGTTAAAGACTACCAACGAAATTCTAGACAGCCCGGTACTTACAATCTAAACTCACCACCTTACAATGTTCCTCAATTTGGAATACCATAGTCAAAGTAACTCCGGGCAGCTGGGAGCTGTTGGGTCTTTTGTGCAGTTTTCTCATAAAAAATGAAATCATACTATGTGCGATTATATAAGTAATAATCACTGCAAACTCATTGACATTAAAATCAGACACGCACGATCATTATCAACTATCACCAACTGATATTTTCAATTATAAATGATAATTGATTTGGTTTGGTCATAACTTCAACGTAAATAATAAAAAAAATCATAATTTCAATTTAATAGTTTTTGCGAAATGGCGGAACGTTGCATGTAAATATATTTATTTATTATTAAAAAATATCGTCCACATTATTAAATAATAAAATAAATTTACTGTCACCTAAGCTAACAAACCAATGACGTTACAATACATATAGAGTTGCTATTTTTTTTTTTTTTTTTTTTTTTAAATAAGCTTTATTGACTGAAAATTTTACATTTTTTTTTTTTTTTAGACAATGTATAGATAGTCCCACGAAGCTGCCACATGGCTGCTTGTCTGCAGGTTCTATCTCAATTTACAATTATAATATAATATAAGTCTCCCGTTATATAAAATAAATAACAGACTCTTACATACAACTACACTAACACTTTGAATGACAATACGATAACGTACATTCATAAGTACAAGACAATATAGCACACAGATAACACATATTCAAAAATAATACAAATACGATAACACACATTGAAAGTGAATAACATCGTACTGTAACACAATGTAATAGAATTAAAATTCTAGTTAACTAATTGAAAAATGTTATTTTAATTTTTTTTTTCTGGAAATAAAAAGCTTGTTAGTGAAAAAAATAAAAAATAAAATAAATACATTAATTTATATTAGAATTAAAACTTTCAAATAATGCTTTCCTTTTCTTCTTTGTTTGCTCTATTTTTTATACATATACAGATTTTTCATTTATAAGCCTCATAAGCCTTATTGTCTCATAAACTCAAGAAAAACATGGCAAGTAAAGAAACTCTCTTATGTTTCAAGTAAATTCCTAATTCAAACGTTGTTTATGTATGAAAAAGTTAAACATTCGAACGATATGTGCTTATAAACAAAATAAACAATAGCCGACGGCGTTTACGTATTTGCGTCGAATACTACAATCTACGTCACGGGTGTGACTGAGATAGCAATATGCCCTTACACTTTAACATGAACACAGAATACTGTATGAGACGACTTACTGGTATTAGGTTGTCCTTCTTATACTTGTGTGTTGCTACGTTCGTTATCTCACTTTCTCTAATGGCGCTGAAAATGTTCGTCAAACAATCAGAATAATTGTGTTTTTTTAAATAATTTTATGTGTGGCTTTTACTGGTGTTTGCCGCGTAAAAAAAACATTTTCTCATCACACGCGAAGGAATTTTGGAACTTTAGGCAATCTACGGTAGCACCCAACCTTACGCGACGTGTGAAGTTTTTTTTACAACTGTTCCCAACTGACTGAAATATAACATCAATCAAATAAAATTTACTTGCGCATTTGAATTTGAACCTGCAAACTCTAGCTTGCTAGACAAGAGACTTACTCCTCGACAACGTCGTAGGTTTAGTACTAAAACTATGAACATCAAAAGTACTTCGATTGACGTACTTTTTGCTTTGTCACTACAGATTTCTACAGTGCGTCCTATAATATTACTACATAATGTAACTTGACGTCATTGTAATAAACCTTTCAAAAATGGTGTTTTATTTTCTCGATGCTTTAGAAATGATGTTAAGTTAATTTGAAGGAACATTAGGTGTCAAATGGGGTATTTCACACAACAATTGTAAAAAATAAACATACATATTTAAGAATTCTGACTAAACCAAATAAGTTAAAAAACATTAATAATAATCAACATGTTGGGATTCCCAGATACAGGACTCGTACAAACTACGTAATTATAAAATCACACTTTTTTATATATATTAGGTGTTATAGCAAAACCAATGGCATTCGTTTCCTGACCAAGTTATCGTACGGACACAAGTTGCGGAGGAAAAAAAATAAATCCATTGAACTAGTGATAAAATTGTACACAAAAATAATCTACAATGTTTTCTCCAAGGCTCCTGTGTTTGTGTTTTATTTTGTTGTTATCAGTGAACACGATTTCAATATGCGAAGGTACGTAAATAATTGATTATTGAAGTGTTGTGCATACATAGCATTTTAGTTTTATTAATTCTAAAGGCCTCTGGCACATTCTGTCAAACGAAGTATTTCCGTTTTTTAATAAAATTCAAATAATGAAAAACTGTTTTTGAAAGGTGATGAAATCTGCTCTCGTATTTTATTATTGCAAATAAACATATTATTACTGCAAACATAAATAAATAAAATTAATGATTATTATATTAGTCAAATATATTACAAAAATTATTGTCACCTCACTTTTTTGTCGTTTAATATAAAAATAATTGGTGAAAAATTCATAATTTTTTTTTATATTGTGGTCGGTAGCGTTGGTTTCATAAAGGTGCAAATTTTAATTATTGTATGGTTAATTTCTTTCTAATTTGAATATAAAGCGTGGTGTTTTTTCTTTCTAACACCGTTTTACTACAAAATTAAAGAAGATACAATGATTTCTGTCAGACCATATGAGTTGTTACCAAGAGCGAACAAATAGGCGTGAAGGGTTAATAATATTTCATAATAATTGTAGTTTCAAGAGGGTGCGTAATTCTCTTAGTTAATATTGAGATAATTAATTTTTTATAATGTTCAAGAATCAAACAACTATTTACGATAATTATTATTTTATTTCTTATCTGCTGACGTGTACCCGGCGTTGCTCGACATTTCTCTACTTTCTATAAATAAAATACTTATATATATAAACCTTCCGGAAGAAATTCTCTAACTGATATTGAAAAAAATATCAAAATCGACGCAGATAGCGACTTTGTTTTATACTATAGAATCTAGAGATACTGCTAGTGTATCAATACAAAATAATAATTAAAAAATGCTCGAATGGTTGATGACTTTTGTTTTTGTTTACTGCAACGTAAAAAAAAACAAGAAAAAATAAACAAATGAAACAGTTCTTCGTTTAAAACCAATTTATTTGAGTTATACACGTCAACTGGTTTCGGTTGATCTCAACTTTCACCAGGACAATTAACATATAAACTATTTCTTTGTTTAAAACAATTTTATTTGCGTTATTACACAGGTCGACGAGTTTCAGTTGATTTCAACCTTCACCAGGACAATTAACATATAAACTATTTCTTTGTTTAAAACCCTTTTATTTGTGTTATTACACAGGTCGACCAGTTTCGGTTGATCTCTACCTTCGCCAGGACAATAACCATATAAACTATTTCTTTGTTTAAAACAATTTTATTTGCGTTATTACACAGGTCAATGAGTTTCTGTTGATCTCAACCTTCACCAGGAAAATTAACATATAAACTATTTCTTTGTTTAAAATAATTTTATTTGCTTTATTACGCAGGTCGACCAGTTTCGGTTGATCTCAACCTTCATCAGGACAATTAACATATAAACTATTTTAGTTTTAATTGTATAAAGTAAAGTCGCAAAGTATTTGCTTTCTTCAATAATTAAAAAAATATAAATGGCATAAAATAAATTCGCAATCTGAGTCATTCTACACAACGGATTTTGATAGGGTTTAAACTATCATATAGAGATTTTTTTCCGGAAGGTTTATGTATATAAAACATGCATATTATAGGAAAGTAGAGAAAAATCGAAAAAAGAAAAATGTTTTGTAATCAAGTCGTAAAAAATATATTTTCGAGCGCTTACATTGCTAACGCTGGCTAAAGCTTATGGGATACATCAACATTATGTACTACGGAATTGTAAACCTTAAAAAGGCCTACAGAAAAAATTAAGATGGTATGTGTCTATCTCCTAAGGATAATCCCCAGCAACGCCGGGTACACGTCAACTAGTCAACTATAGAACAGTCTCTAAATAAATAAACAATAAGTCGGTAACAATAAGTATTTAATATTTTTGCGTGAAGAGATAGATTCATCCAGTTGGATTTTATATGTTTTCAAAAATGACTACATCTAGTAGGGTGTAGAATGTTTTGCAGATTCGTCCCATTAATGAATTTGCGCATACTTAAGACTTATAATGTGAAAACCTCAATAAATCATTCGATCTAATGATCGGAAGATATGACAAATGTTACATGTTTGGATGTTTTACATTATAAAATACTAATTTCAGTTTGTCTCTAATGACCTCAGCTTGGATTTCATCGAAATAAAAAATCATTTTAAACATTACAACTTTTTTTTTTTTTAACAATATTTTTGATACATATACAATTCAGGTACATACATAGTAATATAGAATGAAAGAGTAACAAAAAAATCCCACAAAGGCGAAGCCTGAGCGTGGGTATTATAGTGTAAGGATAAAACAGTGGTTTTTAAAATATATTTTTTTAAACTATTTTGCATGTATATTTCTTTGATTTACAGAAAGACATGTGGTATTTTAGTTATTTAGAAACAGATAGCTTAAATTATAGTCAAAAGTTACTCGCTTCGAAATTATTTCTTATCCAACTTTTAACATTTTTCTTATATACCTAAGTTCAGGTTTTGACACATGTTGATGGAATTGGGTAAAGAATTGAACAATTTTGGGGCAATATAGTTGATGTGCCTTTGGCCCAACCTAGTTTTCCTGGGACTGTGAATACGCATGTGGTATGTCTCTGCTCTCTGGTTTGTTTGAAGACTTCTGAACACTACCTAACTATAATATTTTTAACAGATTTTTTTGTGCCATTGTAGCATTTTTGTGCCATACCATTGCCTGTGTGGGGTTAGTGTAAAAAAAATCTTGAGAGTATTTTCCACTCTGAAACGTGCCGCAAATATACTGTATATTATTTTAAATGTGTAAATCATAAAGTAAAAAAAATTAATCAAATAAAATTTGCTTGCGCATTCCAGGATTTGAATCCGCGACCTCCAGCTTGCTAGTCGAGAGCCTTACCCCTAGTTCACGGTGGCAGTGAAAATCATTATTTTATATTCAGCGCTTTAGTTAAATTAACCTACTGCATTACCGATCACGAATGCGAGGCATTTTCAGATAATTATTCTCTACCATTTTGATAATATTTTAACGAACTGATACAACAGAAGTGTTTTGTATTGCATACATGCAAGTAGCCTAGAAAACCTTTATCATGCTTCACGAATAGTCCAAAAAACATCAGCAATGATAGACTATTCACGGAGAAAAGTAATCGGAATGAAATATTGTTAATTTATTAAAATTCTTGTCAAATTATTCGTTTCCTGTTAAAAATAGGGCTGGAGGCTTATAACTTCGCATCTCGTCCATTATATTTTTTCTGACAAAGTCACCTGTGTGACACGTGTTCAGATATATTCTAAAAGACTAATATTTTACTAGGAAATAGTCATGCACTCACATTTTTAACAGTATCTTGATAAAAAAAGTTGTACTCATTTTTCAGCTGCTAAAAAGTGATACACAATCTAGATTTAATGTTTTGTGACAAAATTCAATGTGGGTAAAAACCGTTCTGTATTTTTTTAGCAACGCCTGTTGCCGACGCCGGTGTTGGAGGTTCTGCCGCTGATTGCACACTGCCTTCTAAAGTAGGGCGTTGCCGAGCCAGAATTCCCAGGTTTGTATTATTTTCCAGGATCCGTGACATTTCATTCACGTACATACACACTATATATAGAGTTTTCCAATAAGAGGTGTTGTTTTGAATAGCCCGCTATTTCGGTAGATGTTACTTTTAAAGCTATAATTTTTTGACATTTGACAATTAAAAACTACGCTTTTAATAAAAGTGGAACGATACACGCTTCAACAACGCATTTAAATTATTAAAATTCACTTGAGTGAATCAAATGCAAATCATCTTGAGTGATGAGGCCCATTTCCACCTTGGTGGCTTCGTCAAAAAGCAAAATTGTCGCATCTGGGGCTCGGAAAACCCAAGAATTATTGTTAAAAAGCCTCTTTATCCTCAACGTGTTACTGTTTGGTGCGGTTTATGGTCTGGCGGAGTCATTGGACCTTACTTTTTTGAAAATGAGGCTGGAGCAACAGTTACGGTGAATGGATTGCGCTATCGAGAGATGATTAATGATTTTTTTATGGCCGGAATTGGATGGTAGTGATCTGGATAACGTTTACTTTCAACAAGACGGCGCTACGTGCCACACAAGCAACGAAACCATTGATCTTTTACGATTGAATATCAAAATAACACCTCTTATTGGAAAACCCGTATGTTGTTTGAGTATTAATATTTAATAAACACCTATTACATTCGGAATCGATGTTTGGTGATCAAAATTTTTTTAAACTTTATTATGTTAACTAATAAGTTCGTCAACTAATACATTTTCAATTTTTTTATAATGTAAGTTCTTCAGTTAATATATTTTTTTAAACTTTATAATGTAAGTTCGTCAACTAATATATTTCTTAAATATTTATATTATTTTAAACTAATCATCACCGATTAGGCAGTGGGGATAGTCCCCCGCACAACTATGTATTGCCACACACTTCCTGCTTCATTCACATTCATGCATCGTCTCATACATAGTCTTCTGTTACCAGACTCTAAGTTATCACCAAACTTATCGGGACATCATGATATTGGGGTTTCGTATAATGTAGAATTTTTCAATTTCAGATTCTATTTTAACTCGGATAAGAAGTCTTGCGAAATGTTCTTCTTCGGGGGTTGCGATAGCAATGGAAATAACTTTAATACGCTGGAACTATGCCAACAGACCTGCGAAGGTAAGGACTTATCTATAAGAGACGTACCATCCTTACTTTAATGAGATTTGTAAAAAAAAATTATGAAACTTTGGTCTCCGGTTACATTTTTTGTTCAGCAAACAAAAAATTCTTCACAAGTCGCCACTAGTCACTCGGCCGACTATTCGCGAAAAAAAGGGATGGGGAGTACCTGGATATTCAGCTCTGCTTACCAAACATGGCTAAAGCCATTTCAAGCAGGGTTTCAATTCTGAATGGTAGTCTTACACGGGATGATACTGAGAGTATCTTCCACTCTGGAACGTGCCGCAAGTATACTACTATATATTATTTAAAATGAATAAATTGGGAAATATCACAAATTCATCAAAAAAATTTACTTGCGCACGCAGGGATTTGAATCCACGACTTTAGAATTGCTTATCGAGAGCCTTACCCCTCGACCACGGAGGCCGTCAGTTGTTTCTCTATTGAAACAGAATCAAGAATTCATGACGAAATAACATCACTAAATCAAAATTGGCATTTTATGACTTGTCTCTTTGTAGAAATAGGTCATACCTAGCATTGCTCTTGAATTCAGTTTAGTTTGTTGATCCCTAGCATTGTTCTTGAATTCAGTGTAATTTGAATATAGTATGTTGATCCCTAGCATTGCTCTTGAATTCAGTGTAGTTTGAATATAGTCCTCAGCATGGGCAAGCCACCCAGTGAGCCCAACATTACTGGAAAACTTTGAAATGTAAAAAATATTGAACCAAATAAAAAAATATATAAAAAATGTAGTTTGTTGATCCCAAGCATTGCTCTTAAATTCCGTGTAATTTGAATGTAGTTTGTTGATTCCTAGCCATGCTCTTGAATTCAGTGTAGTTTGAATGTAGTTTGTTGATCCCTAGCATTGCTCAGAATTCAGTGTACTTTGAATGTAGTTTGTTGATCCCTAGCATGGCTCTTGAATTCAGTGTACTTTGAATGTAGTTTGATGATCCCTAGCATGGCTCTTGAATTCAGTGTACTTTGAATGTAGTTTGATGATCCCTAGCATGGCTCTGAATTCAGTTTAGTTTGAATGTAGTTTGTTGATCCTTAGCATGGCTCTTGAATTCAGTGTACTTTGAATGTAGTTTGTTGATCCCAAGCATTGCTCTTAAATTCCGTGTAATTTGAATGTAGTTTGTTGATCCCTAGCATTGCTCAGAATTAGTGTACTTTGAATGTAGTTTTTTGATCCCTAGCATGGCTCTTGAATTCAGTGTACTTTGAATGTAGTTTGTTGATCTCAAGCATTGCTCTTGAATTCAGTGTACTTTGTTGATCTCCAATCCCCATATAGTATTATGTATAAAGGTATTTAAAAAACTTCTACATTAACAAAATGATATGTCACCATTTTATAATTTTTTTATTCTTTCAGACGTTTGAAGCGCCGCGCTGCCATAAATATAACATACGGACATCCAAAGAAACCCCCTGGGAATAAATAAGTTACTGATAAATGGATTGGATATTTTTTTGTGTATATAATAATGATACGACTTTTATTTTTACCTATGAAAAAACATACGAAAGTTATATAAAATTTGTATATATTTGAATTAAAGTTTTATTTGTAAAAAATCCTCAATTTTTTGTACCTGTGAATTTACGGTAATCGGGCAACTTAGGACAGTGGTAATTCAACACAAAATATGATATAAAGTCATGAAAAGTGATGAAAAACACTAGGTTAAATGGGTTACGTTAGGTTAATAGGTATTTTTTCATCACTTTTCAAAAGTGTGTTGAATTGCCAATTTCGGTTCCATGGCAACTGATCCATGGAACCGAAATGTCGTTATTTTTTAAAATTTTAACCCTTAATGGTAAACTTAAAAGAATTCATAATTAACTCTTCAATAGATGGCTGAATAAATAGTTTTGTCCGTATAAAAACTCAATTCTCTCAAAAGAGGCATACAATTACAAAATTGTTATGACAGGTTTGTAGCTAAGCGGACAAATGCATTGGGTTCCCACCCAGGCATTGCGGGTTCAATCTTCTGCTATCTACGTCATCCTTCCTTGTACAAGGAACATTTTCCCAGAAGTAGGAGCAATTCAAATATTGTGAGGTTACTTGTAACCCGGGAATGTTTATATTTCTCTGAAAAAATGAGTGTACAAACTGCAATTATAATTATATAATAAAATCAAGGTTAAATTATAATTGTAATATACCTAACTTCCTTATTGCTTTGAATGTAATATTAAAAAATGGTGCACAGTTACCTAAATAAATTATAAAAATAACAATGATTGCGGAAATATCAAGAGTAAAATATAATAATCGTCATTACAAAAATTATGTCATCATAAGCAAATGTTTTAACAGTGTAATACTAATAATTGTTGTGATGCCAGTTATAAAATATTTTTTTTTATATCATAACATGATAAAGTTTTTGTGAATCAAAGGAAGTGAAATTTAATTGATTACAGGTCTGAAGGGTATTGGTTAATCTTAATATATAAATTTTCAGGCTGCGTATGTTTGAGCTTGCAAAACTCAAAAAATAGTTGATCTATATCGCTGAAAATTTCAATGTTTGTTTTTACTAGTGCCAGGAGTTTGGGTTGTTCCCAGTCACGTAGTAACATGTCGTCACTTGTGTCAGACATTTTATATCATTTCTTTAGATTTTAGATGAATTCTAGGAACTATTATCCTTAATATTAGTGTATGAGCTCACCCATAGATGGCACTAGATTAGTCTATTAGGTAACCCACAGATGGCGTTAGCTGTCGAGAATAACATGATAATATATATTAGGTGAGACCCTCAAGGTCGAGGTCTGATTATTCCGACCGACTGTTAATCGCGATATCAGAACCATTGTCAATCTATCACAATAAAAGTGTTTCTTTGAAGCCGGAGTTTTATTGAATAAAAGAGTATGTGAGAAAAACCCTGGATACACAACAGTTAAATAGAATCACGGGATATAAAATGACAGCTATAGCAAGTGATTGGTCGTGAGTTGGGTTATAAAAACGTTATAGTTTTAACGTTTCAACAATGACTGGTGGCGACGCGGGTTTTGGAATTTTGTGGGTAAAACTAAAGCCGCCTCAAGCAAGGCCAGGACACTGAATTTAGTTGACCTGCGATGAGGTCGTCCTCTATTTTATTTTGATGAAAATGTATAACATTTAAAGAGATATTAGCGACAATAAAACGTTTTCCGATATTTTTTTTTTTTTAACATACAACAAACGATGTTGCACTCCCATGAGTTATCAAACTCATTAAGGGATCGCCAATTGGTAGTTTTGAAATAGAAGAGTAAAAAAATAAAAAAGAGTTTTGTACAGAAAAATTAGACCCAACCCAACCCAATGTGCAGACACAATGTATGAAGAAAACATTTACAAAACATTTCACAGAAGCAACATACAGACACAACATATGAAGAATCACTTTACAGATATGTCACAAAAAAATTGTCTTATAAGACTTTATAAATTATTATAATCACTCATTTGATTTATGTACTTTTGGTGTCAAAAAGTTAAAAAAAGTATCCTCAATGATGGACTATAGAAATTCATAAAAACAAAATCAGGAAAATACATTAAAAAGTACGGGCTCAAAAATAAACAGACCTAATACAAGATGTTTTACATTCAAAATACATGAGAAGATTAAAAAAGCCTATCATCTCTGGATGTACAAAGTTTGGTATTTGGAGATAATTAGGACGGCTATCAGAACAGAGTTTGTACCTACTTATGACTCGTTTTCCAAATAACATTTGAAAAAATAGGATTTCAATATATCGTTTCGAGATTTGTTAGACCTGTCTTAATTCTTCAGGCAATTTGTTATAGTTAGTGTAGGCAATATATTCTAATGATTTCGTCCGAACTTTGTTGAGTGTATTTTTGATATATTTAGTTTGTTGTGTTGTCGTTTATTATATTGGTGAACATCGTTGTTATAGTTCAGTTTTATATTTGTGTGGGTGTTACACTGAATAATATTTAAAATGGTGTTTGTTATCTCAAAGCTAGGAACCATCTTAAATGGCAAAACAAGTGCGTGACGGTAAATATCTTTAACAGGTATATCCCAAGGCAAGCCAAAAATGTTATACGCATGGCTCTATTTTGGATTATTTGCACCTCCGATATCATTTTTTTGGTAGCAAATGACAAAGTTATGAACTTTTAAAGTGAACATTGGCCAAATGACGTATTCAATAGTGAAGTCACAAGCAGTACAGTTAATAATTCGAATGTCACACGGAGAAATCCTACTGATATAAACTATTGGAAATATATTACAAATCTCTTATATTCTGGTTAAAAACGGAACTGCAGGCCTTTAACAAATGAATTGGCAGGTTTCCTAATAAACTATCATTTGAATGCGAATGTGTTATTGCGATATCGGAAGACGTGTTCACCATTTCGCTATTTTGTACTATCAGGACAAACTCAAATGCACGTGTTCGGATATATTATGAAGGTTCTAAAAGTTTATTAGGAAAAGGCATGCTATACCGTTTTTAAAAGGATTTTAATAAATCAAGCAATACTCATTTTTCTCCATGAGTGCTGCAGTGCCGCCGTGAGTTTCCCGTGATATCACACGCTTTTCGACCGGCCATATAAATCATTATTCTGACTGATTGTATCTTCAGTACTATTTATTAATAGTATTAATATTTTACAAAATCTAAAAGTTCATTTATAAAACACGAGAAATTTCGTTTTAGTTGACAATCTCATTAATATTTATAGTGTTATAATGGCTTGCTAACAATAATAATTGAAAAGGGGAAACTTACGTAGATAAATAACAGGCCAAATTCATTCAATGTTTTGGCCTGGGTTGAGGTGGTTTTTTGTAAAATTTGCTAAAATTTTAAGTACTGCGTAATACACTAAATTTTGCGGTTAAATATGAAATACCTCAATTTAATGTGATTTTGGAAAACCACAACGTAACTGATAACGAAAGTTCACATTTTATTCACTCGAGCGATTTTTGCCATATTATGCCAAGTTTTTAAAAACGATTCGAGCGATCACTATCAACTGTTGTTATAATAAGCCCTGATGAAGCTTGAGCTAAGCGAAACCTGGTTGGCTGTTAATATTAATTCAAAATAAAAGTGGTGTTTTACAAAGTGTATTTTTCATTTAATATATAATGTCACATCACAAAGTGTTTGCTTCCTTCGATGAATTTTCATATATTAAATCGTTCCCGAAGTTCCCGAACGTTCCAGAGTATTCCCAAACATTCCTCAACATTCCAGACTGTTCTGGAATGTTGTGGAATGCTCTCGAATTTTCTAGACTGTTTAGAAATTTCTACAGTGCGAAATTTTAATCCCTTATATCTTCAAAGGCATGCCTTTCAGGTAAAAACGGGAAACTTCTTCATGGATGGGGGATAGAGGGCTACTACACCATATATCTCCCTGGATCGTACTGGGACTCGTTTCTGAATTTTAGCGGCATACACTTACTTTTATAATATATATTGATATTGATTAATGCTATACTTGAATTGTGCAATTATTTTGTTTGAATTTTTGACAGGTGATTTTTCTGGTTTACTAACGGTGTTCATTCGAAGGGTAAATTTCTGACGGCTCTCTAATTTGTCAACAAAATCATTATATCATTACAGTTTAAAGAAAATTGACAATATTTGATTTTGAAAGACAATGATCTTGAGACAAATATTTTATAAATACTTTCAGCTTCACAAATTTTACAATTATTTTACTCTTTATGCCCATAGGACTTGTACATTGGGTACATGAAATGGTTATAATTTTTGGTGTGAAACGTATTTGGCGCGCCTAGCGGGGTAAAGCCGACTCGTGTTGTGTAGCTCATTTGGCCAGTCTGGTGACTCGTCGGCTTTTTCCGCCCGGCCGCCAAAACTCTGTGCGATATACTTGCTTCCATTTTCAATAAAATTGGCAATGGATCTATTCTAAATAATGATGCATTTTTTATTTGTAATATATTTTTGTGTATATTTGAATAAATTATTATTTTATTAAAAAGATTTGTTTCATTATCAACCATAATATGAAGACTTGTTCATTTCCTTCGATAAAAATCAATTTTGATTTTTCGCATCTGCCAGGCTTTAATGGTTGTGTTTAAGAAAATGAGCGGTTGTTATCGTAATTCAACTGTTATTATTAATTTTTTAAAAGATTTACGAGTATTGCTAAATGGCGGAACGCTGTTAAAGCAAAGTGTCGTAAACTTTTCACATTTGCATCCAATATCATAGATCTAAAAGGAGGACATCATTAATTTAACTCTAATCCAAACTATCCATAACACCGAGCAACACCGGGTACATTACTTTTAGTTTACATAATTTTTTTAAAAATATCAAAAACTTACACTTGAAAACTGGATTAAAATAACCCAAACATGTTGAGAAGAATGGACAAGGATTATTAAACAACACGATTATTATGAAAGAAATGTTGTTATAAATGTTAGGTATTGTTGCAAACCAACGTCATTCTTTTACTGGCTAAGTTATCGTGCGGACACGAGTGGCGTAAGATAATAATAACATCGATTTGAAATATAGTGATAAAATTGTACAAGAATAATCTAAAATGTTTTCTCCGAGACTGACAATGTGCTTAGGTTTTATTTTTCTGTTTTCAATGAGTTCGATTTCTACATGCGATGGTATGACAATTGATTATTTCATATTTATTTTAGACATTTAAAAAAATGTTTGTTTTGCTTTGGTACACCATTTAGTTGTTAATATACAACTTACCTTAATTTTAAATAAAATTGGACCCAATACTGGTCCTTTGGGAACACAGATTTTTTTTTCAATTCGTTCCGATACTGAACTTTCAACTTTTACTACCGGTTTTCTTTCTTGGGCGGATTTTTTTGATAAGTTGATTATTTATATAATACGATGTGTATTATACACAGGGTATGTTTACAGTGTCCTTATTTTTGTAGCAAAGCCGGCCGATGGTGATCCCCATATTGACTGCACATTGCCGCCAAAAAAAGGACTTTGCCGTGCCCGAATTCCAAGGTTGGCATTCGTTTTCTTTTATAACATCCTTCGAATCCCCACTGGACTCCAAATGACAATAACCCCAATATAAATAATTTTTTAAATGGTTTGGACAATATGTAGTGCAAATGAAAGAAAAAAGGAGTGCTGTGAGTGAAAAGTTGCTAGACGTACTGATTTGTTTCCAAACATTTTTACCGTTGATTATCTTAAGTGACGATCTAATTATTATTAAAGCGTATATATTTTTTTAAATACTGTAATACGTAAACTGCTATTTTATAAACATACATTTTAACAAATGTGTGTAATATGTTGAAAATAAAGTGTTATGTTATGTGTTATTAAATGCCGCTGTGTCCGAATATTTTTCACTCTGTCGACACTTTCTATAACTAGTCAGTTACTGAAGCTTAATCCAGTAGTTTGGCTTCCTTGAATTGGTTGATCGCTCAGTCGTCACCTTTACGTTGGAAATAGTGTAGTTGTGCGTTTGAGCAGTGTTGAGTCATAATCTCAGCTCAACAGATGATCAGTAGGATTGGGAACAACGGCCGTTCGCCAAAAGTTTAATTTTGTGAAGATTATACCCATTAATAATAAAAACAAAAAATATGGGCTATGTACCATTATTACTATAAAACCGAGCTAACAAAAGTCGCCAACGTCGTTCACTGATATAACCGCAAATCTTATTTTCGCACAGTGGCCTTTGTTTTAACCTACACAACAAACGCAAAACTTTTATTGATAATCGAAGCAATTTGGTCGTAGATTGGCTGTATCTGTTTACTGTAGTAGGCATTTACTACCGGTATTGCTGGCAGAAAATGCACATTTCAATTAGAATTCTTCCATATCGAAGCAGATAGCGACATCGGTATTTAATAACCCAGCAGATTGGGTTATCCGAGACCCATCTATTGCCAACATTATCGAGACTTCGTGATATCTGCCCTGTAATGTAATATGAGATTTTTCTATTCCAGTTACTATTACGACCCAGAAAAGAAGTCTTGCCAACTATTTTTCTACGGAGGCTGCGATGCAAATGGAAATAATTTCAGTACTAAAGAACTATGCAAAGAGGCCTGCGAAAGTAAGCATTTACTTTTAAGATGAAACATTACCCCAAAATAAAGCCGGAATCTTAACGACGTAAGTGAACAGCCATGCACAAAAAATTCTACTATTCTTGGTATTGATTGATGATATCCAAGAATGCAACGAACGACGATCTCAAATTTCTCAGAATAATATGCGACATTCAAGATTGTACTAACTTAAAACTTGTGTTGAACTTTTTTTTTTCAGACAAAAATTTTGTTTGAGGAGCCAGCCTAAAATATAACAAACAAAGAAGCCTCCGGGAAATCAAACTAGTTTTAATATTTTTTTTCTTATTATTTTCCAAATACATAATATAAAGGTTAAAACTATTTTTTTACCTGTGAAAAAGCACAAGAAAACATTTTTGAAACATGAATTAATATTTTTTCTATTATTTGTTAAAAGATGTACAGCATAGGTACCTACCTATATTCCCTTTTTAAAATTTTTAACCAACGTACTAACACACTTTGTTTGACTTGAAGAGTTTTAGTGATCTAAGCAAATCAAAATTGAAATACCACAAAATGACTAATAACTGAAAACAGTGATTCTGATAACCTTGGAGGAAATGTAATGCTGCGTTTTTCTTGCGTAGAGAAATGAAACACAGGAAGTGTTAAAGTGAAGTGTTTATGCGCGAGTGTGAATTATTTCCAACAGTCGTCCCACGGGTCGGTAAAGAATCGACTAAAACCGAGTATAATATGCTGAGAACCCACCGACCCATATTTGTATAAAGCCTACAAACAGTGCAGGTCGGAGGGCGAGCGGAAGCGATGTGTTGTACTTACCGTATACAGTTACCAGGTTTCAGTAGGCGTTAAATATTTACCGTGTCACCGCCGATACCACGTAACGAACTTTATACCAAAAAAAATTGCTAAAATGATTTCAAAATATTCATTTAGGCACACTAATAATATTACGAGAAATTTCACAACCTCGTCGTCACTCGGTGAATGACTTGATTCCCGGTTGTTTGTTATTGTTTACATGTTTACGTGCCATTCGGCCGTCTTCTCAGTCTATTGTCAAATTAAAATTTTACATTCATTTATTCCCGTGAGTTAATTTGACGATGATAAGATATTGACATTAAGTTTAACAAATACTGACAGTTTACTGGACTACAAAATTACAAAATTATTGATTGAGATATATGCCGTGTGTAGAGACCATGCAGCATACATCGCGCAACATTTCCAGCATCCTTACAGCACTTGGTCGATTTTTTACCAATCCGTGGGACGACGGCCTTAGTCGCTTACAGTCAACCTCTGAGTGAGTAACTTAAAATTGAATGCATATAACTTATATTATAAACGGATAATGTACGTGCTGCAATTAGGATGATTTCAAGTTTGAAAACTCAAAAAAGTAATTTATTTACCTTTAGTCTAAACCACAGGTTCTCAAACTTATTTAGACCACCGCTGTCTTTGAGATTAAAAAAAAACTAGTGCCCCTCATATTTTTAACATTCCTTTTTACATTACCATCTGTTGCGTGTCTTAAAAACAGTTCATGCAAAGATAATTTTTAAACATTCATTATTATATGGAGAGGATATCTATATAAAGCATACAATAAGCATGTCAATTCATGCAGGGTTGTGAAAATCGCGTTGTTTAACACAAAATTCTTAGAACTTAATTGCCACAAACTCGGCACGAACTGAAGTTCAATAGTCCGATATAGTTTTCCACGCAAACTTTAAGGAACTAATGACGGTGATAGAAAAGATATAATTCCATTATTAGTGTTTTATTTAATGTAAAAACTATCTAACACAGTGGCGAATACCCATTTTTGTTATAAGAAAGTAAAACCAACTCAGCTAGATTCCGTCGAGATTTCATAGATAAAATTTGTTGCCGTCGCCCCTCTAGATTTCCTTAACGCCGCCTAATTTTCTTTGAGACTTCTACTGCCCCCCTGAAAGCCTTCAGCTCCCAGAAGGGGGCGTTATCGCCCACTTTGAAGGCTGGTCCAAACATATTATTTAAAATTTCGTCTTTCCTTTATAAAAATATAAAAAGCCATCTATTCTGATTAATTGTGCGGTCCGGTGTGTTTCCATGGACGACGGGAGTTATTATGGTAAGTATTGGTACAATAGACATTGTGGGGTAAGCGACACAATGGTCACCGTGAAACAAATATCGCTTTGAGATATAGGGACAAAGTACAAAGCGCATTTAAAATCGTGTACAAAGCTATAAAAGGGGGATTTTAAAATTGAGGAACAAAATGTTGGTACAACAGGGGACCCACAGTGTCAACGTCATCTTTGGGGAAGCTTTGCAGAGAGTCTTTTGAAGAGAAAAAAGTCTTGATCCAGAAGATGCTCTATTTTAAGAGGGAAGAAATATAAAAGCTAAAGTCGTTCTTAAGAATGAGTCTTAAAAACGATCCGTTCTCATTTTTATTAATTTATAGCCAATAGTCATTTCGTCAACCTATCTGACAAGGGTATTTTGAAGATGCGTCTTATGTTTTTGACGGCCTCCGTGGTCGAGGGGTGAGGCTCTCGACCAACAAGCCGAAGGTCGCAGATTTGAATCCCGGCGTGCGCAAGTAAATTTAATTGGATTAATTTGTGTTAGTTCACAATTTATTAATTAAAAATAATATATAGTATACTTGCAGCACGTTCCAGTATCTCTAGCAACCTGAAATGGCTTTAATTGGAATAACCAGGTCTGATCTCCACAATCCTCCTCCCCATATTCGTCCCTTCCCCACTACCTTCAACCTAACAACATACCCCAATTGGGGATGCCATAGTCTCACTGGCTCCAGACGGTTGGCAGCAGTTGGGACTCTTGTCAAATATTGGCATAAAAAAATATGTTAATAGTTTTTGAAAAGCTTTTTTCAGGGTTTGCTTTAGTGTTCAGAATTCTAAGCCGGAAGAATAATGAAAACATAATAAAAACAACACTGAATAGATAATATACACTAGAAATGCCTTACCTAATTTCCTTCAGATTTGAATGGAAACTAATGTTGCCCCTGACTTAGTACATTTTCTAATTTGTTTAGTAAGCGCTCTGTCTCTCTTACATATACTAGTATATAGGCTGATACGAGTATATCGCATATCGCTATCCCATTTGATCATCAGGAAAATTTCGTAATGAAAGAATGTTATTCATATGAAATTTAAGCAAATTATGGTTACACTTCGGGGTTAAGGATCACAGGGGCATATCGGCAGAAACGAAGTTTTGAGATCAACGCAAATAAAAATTGGCATGGTCATATTAGCAACTGTATGCACAACGGATAAGCCTAACCGTATCTCTTGAGTCCTGCATACCCAATTTCCACCGATTTATAACAAGTTTCGCGTAAATTACTCAAGTTTATAAATTGTAAAAAATACATGCTATGTTTTAAGATAATATCAATACATTTGTTATACCGAAACGTTAATTATATGAAATTCCCTCGATAGAAAAAAAAATCGCAAAGTAAGTTCCGAAAATTATTAAAACACGTTTTATGTATGTAATGTGTTATAGGCATGAAAAAATTCACAGTGTATCTTTAAATGCAACTAAAGCATTTGTCAATAGATTTTTTCTCTATTCCAAACTTGTCGTGTTATATTAAATATTTTCACAATTTTCGCTTAATTATTATAGTTTTTTAATATTAGCGTACTCCCTCTAACATTCGTATTTACATATCTCCCTTTCAAACCATCTGCATGGCCTACGGTCTACTTGTTCTACAGCTACAAGCCAAAAATGTGTATATTTATTCTTGGTATACCTTATATCGTAGGTAATAGGCATTAAAATCGCTTGACAAACGGAGTCTAGAAACGCTCGATTACAAGCACAAAACTGGTTTTTATTCAATTTGTAAATAATTTTTAGTTGTTTCCTTGCGTTCATACATTTTTCTATTGAAAAAATATTTTTTTTTAGTAGTTTACATTTATATTTTTTTGAGTAATTATTATTTTTTTAATTTGTATTTTACTTAAGCGAAGCGATAGTAAAACCTTCATAATGTACACATATTCGTTATAAAGATTGATAATCAAAAGAGTGATTTAGCATTAAGCTTCGCCTTAAACGGCTGTAAGTACAGGATAGAACTTTGTGTCACTAAAAAATATGCTTATATCATTACCAAAACCAAGCTTAACTCAAAACACCAGTTTTTGTAGTCACGTGGCATTTCTTGACCTTCTTTATTCTATGCAACAAACCGTCCTGATTCTGTCTTCATGAAGCTATCGGTTCCGGTTACTGAAAAGTTTCTCCTTCATGAAATCGCTCCTGGCCTATGGTCTGGAACTATGATTGAACCATACAAGTTCACATTGAGATGGCTAAGAGCTAAGAAGCTTTCACACCTAGACATGGATCCCATCTGTTTTTAAGCATCCAAAAAGTGTTAAAAAAATAGAAGAAGTTTAGAAAGAAGCATATGTAAATATGAATGATAGAAGGTGATACTTAATACGACGTATTTGAAGTAGAGCAAAACTCTATGTAGAATTTGAAGAAACACTATGAATTTTTCAGATCCATAGCATTACATATTAAAGCGTAGCATAACAGAACCAAACTTTTTTTTAAATAATTTTCGGAACATAAGTGGGGATTTTTTTCTATCGAGGGATTTCATATAATATTTTTTTCTAATATAATATTATGTTAAAATGAAACATATATTTTTTAAGAGCTTAAAAATTTTAAGTATCTAGGGAAGAATTTTATATGTCCGTAGAAATTCAAAATGCGGTGTCTTAATTTAAGTTCCTAAGTGATAACGTTGGGAAACGTTTCTGTAGGTTTGTTGTTATTTACTAAAGTACGGTGTCTGGAACGGCCACATCGATAAAGGTTTTATCTATTGTGTCAGTAACTTGTAATCGTTCGAAAGCACGACTGCAGATCGCCAAAGAACTAACAAAAGTTCGCAACCACTAAATGTGTTTAATTTGTTGAATTTTCAGAATTTTTCAAGACACATAATTAAAAGATTTGTTAAATTATTATTTACATCTTACGACAACCCTGATGAATCGCAGGTATTGTTTACAGTTTCCCCGACATGACCGCTATTGTCTGGAATCCTGTCCTCTGTTCCTACGCCCCCCTACTATCTCCCACATCCCCCCCAATCTACGCAAAACTAAATAAACTTTAATAGAAATACGGAGAGATGGACAGAGAATGAAGTTATGATACTACCTTTCATTTCTGAATAACACTCGCTATTAGAATCATAAAAATGCTGAAAGAAACTTTAATCTGTAATACTCAACAGCCTTACTAATAAAAATACACTTCCCAACCGTAAAACGTTGTTTTAGTTACATATTGTATAAATACTGTACAAAGCTTTGTTTTGAATTCTTACAAATAAAAAAAATGTCTTAGAAGAACTGGCAACATCATGTTTTGGCAGACTGACGCATGAGCGTCTTGAACAAGTGAGGTGAAAAACATATAATTTTTTTAATTCCCTTTTACATCGTGAATTTAATAAGAACTCCTTGAAAGTGATGTTCTTTTAAAAATATACACTAATACACTCTTCACCAAACAGCCGTGTTGTCGTTTTACTCCTAAATCTCGTCGAATTTAATGTTTCAAAGACCCAATCCTGTCTGATTACGTCTAAAAGGGATCTAAATGATAATCTAGTCTCCTTCAACGGAAGCAATCTTCCGAACAGGCCTTCCATTGATATGCTTGGTGTAACTATAAGTGACCAGCTCAGGTACGGGGGCTCCATCGAAGCCAGAGTAAAGTTGGCCTCTCAGAAGCTGGGCGTCTGTACAGGGCCCGCAGATACTTTAATACTGTACAAATCGCAAGTGCGCCCTACTGTCGAAATTGGCAGCCATCACTGGTCCGGAGCCCCTAAATACCTGAAAAAAACCCTTGACTGTGCAGAAACGGGCGGTCCGTTTGATAGATTCCCCAATCTTAACAAACAGACTGCATTCTTTAGAGCACAGGCGTCAGGTAGGTATGCTGTCCTTGTTCTATCGGTATTACAATGGAAGATGCTCTGAGGAACTAGCGTCATTGATCCCTTCGGCACCGGTGCGTAGTCGGTATACACGCCAAACGCGCGCCCAACATTTGTACACAGTTGACATTTGTCACATGAGAACGGGTCGCTTCTAAGATTCGTGTGTTTCCTCCCTCCTACAACATGGGACTCTTCAAGACCCATGTTCACTCCTTCCTCTCCACAAAAAGACCCTCCACACAGCATCCCCAAAGATGACATAGGCCCTGAGGGAAATTATTTTCTTCAGGGCCTCCTGTGTGGAGTTATTATTAAAAAAAAAAAGAAATGCTGACGTGGCTGCCGTTACCCACGTAATATATTTGTAATTTCATCTTATAGACACGACTACGATTAATTAACAAACAAACAGAAAACATCGATAATTGTTTTTTTCTGTGTAATTTGCGTGCCTGCACGTCGTGGTACCTAGCGGTTATAAAGCGTTCGCGTGCTTGCAAGTTCTGATGGCTTGAGAGGTTAAGTATAAAAAATATCACAAAGCGGCAAATTAAAGATGTACATTACACGGAAAAACTTAATCTTTCATTTTCCTCAAACATCGCACAGAAAAAATGCAACAAGTCAGTCTTCAGCGTTATAAACACAAAATGAAGAAAAAGTACAAACACTCGTTTTCGGTTGGTATATGAATCTTTTATGAGAAATAATCTTGCCTATAAATGAACATTTCACAAACTGAAAAGGATGAAAAATCTTCTTTTCATGTTGAAAACGTCGGGTCTAGCGAGCCGACTAAAAGCTTAGACGATATATACGGAGGATGTGTCAATGTTACTGACATATTAAGACTTCATTAACAAAATGTTTGTTTATGTGAGTCCCAACTGCTCCCAACCGTATCAAGCCAGCGAGACTATGGCATCCCCAATTGGGGTATGTTGTGAAGCTGAAGATAATGGGGAGGGGAAGGAGATGGAAAAAAGGAAGGTGGAGAAGTACCTGGCTCTTCAGATCTGGTCACCAAACATGGCTATAGCCATTCAAAGCAACGCAACGCTTCAATTCTGAATGGTGGTTTTACACTGAGAGTATCTTCCGCAAATATACTACATATTATTTTAAATGAGTAATTTGTGAAATAACACAATTTAATTAGATAAAATTACTTACCCCTCGACCACGGAGGATGTCGGATAGGCTTCCAGGTGTATTATTTTCACCTGAAAATAATAAAAATAATCCTATTAAATTTTATTTATCCTCCACTATTTTCTTCTTCTTTATTCGTGTATTTAGAAAGAATATATTTTTTAAATCCTTAATCGAATAGTAATGTACATACTTAGCACCTCAAAAATGATGTATGTAGAGCATTTTTATTTTTAAACTGTTATTTTTATAATTATTCCTTAAACTATGGTTTGTTTACATAAAATTTGGGGGATGGAGTGGGGATTAAAAAAAAGACGTAAAATCATTTTACTATAATTATTTGGATTTTCCCATCTTCGTTCCAAGTGATATTTTGCAATTGTATTTCCAATTATTTGGTTTTTAATTACTCGGTTTTAGAGATTCATTATATATATATTTAGGGAATACCTTAATTGAATGGTTTTCACATAATTACAGTTGTCGAGCTATTAAATTGTCTGTTGCAATAGATAATAGGATAATAAATATTATAATAATCGGGAACATATCGTAATTTATTTGTATATTTTATATTACCCACCTGAGGGTCTTCGGGAGTTTCTCCCTCTTCTTCAATTCAGATTTCTTCATGGGGACTCTCGGTTTACTGGTTTTGGTTTGTTAGTTGCCAAGCCAATTGTAATGCATATTCACGATGGGACTGCCCTGAGGCAGTGAGTTAAACTGCCTCTTATTAATTTTTTTTTCATAACCTTGTTATTATTTTTTAACTGTCAATAGAAACGAGGAAAAATTAATTAAAGTTGTTTTTTTTTTAAATTATTTATTTATTAACGCCCTTTTTAGGGGCTTTTACATGAGAATATTAAAAAATATACATTATTTATTGTACATAACTGAATTGCTTCTTTAACAATATTTTATTTTTGTTATATTATATTATAAGCAATAAATTAGTCTGAGCTATGTCAGTTTATTCCCAACACGCCAAATAATTCAATATGTACTAGTACTTATATAAAAAAATTATGGTTTATTATAATTTTTCACTTGTAAACAACCAACTATAATTTGTAGGAAAGGCTATGTTAGTGCTTAATTTCCCACTAGATAAAGTACTAAGTTAAATTGAATTATTTTCCGTGTTGGGAATAAGCCGACGTAGCTCAGTGGTCCAGAGCACCTGACCGGACATTAGAAGGTGCTGGTTCAATTCCCGTCGGCGACAATTATTTTTATTCGGGAAATATTTTCAATTTTTATGGATATTTCAGACTTATTATTGCTTATAATAATTTATTTTTCTTTGTGCTATGTATGAAAAACCTTGTCTTATAAACAATAATTTATCATTAAAAAAATTATTGTTTATTATTAATGATTTTATGTATTGCATATTAATTATTGGGTGTAAATATGTATACTGTGCAGGGACACTTGAGATTTCGAGGTATACGACGAAGGAGGTAAACATTCAGTTTGCTTATACAGTCGTTGGGGAGGGTGGTGGGACCCTTACAATTATGTACCTTAGTCGGTGTAACCTGTTCTGAGGAATGTGACAAAAAAGTACAATAAATTACTTCAATGTAATATTATTAATGAATCCATAGGGAGTTACTTTGGACAGAAGCCTGAACTACCGGAAACACATGCAAGTGATAAAAAAAGCACGATACTCAAATTAGTCAATAAGCAAGCTGAAACTAGCTGGGGATGCGACGCTAACACCCTAACAACGGCATCCATTGCCCTGGTTTTCTAACAGCTGAATACTGTGCTCCAGTATGGGCTAGAAGCCCCCACATTTCCGTGGTCGATGTTCAACATAATGGCACATTGAAGTTACCCACCGCTTTCCCACCCCGGTATAGGTGACTTATGGTCACCCCTTCGGAGTTCTCGCAAGAATCTAATTTTTTTGAATAAACGGCTCTACAATTTAAAGTGAAGCTAGACCTTCAATGTCCCGCATACGGTGTTAGGAAGCGGTAATGCGAGCGCTTACAGGTACTAGTCTAAGAACAACACAGAACAATAAGCATCAAACAATCAGGTAACAAGTGTCAGGCAAATAGTTGGTGGAGGGAACCCACACTCCAGTACCTGTAAACACAAAGAAGAAATAAGTGACATAATAGAGTGACGGGGGAGTTTCGCCGAACCACGACTGGCAGTCCTGTTGAGAGATTGGTGGTGGTTGGGGCGACTGGCGCAGGTCAGGACTTCCACACCCCTTAGCCGACCACCCGGTGGAGCCCTGAAGATAAGTATGGGAAAAAGAGGGATAAACCCTAAAGAACCTAGGGGAAAGAAGCGTCAGGAGGTCGGAGGCAGGGTGGAGGTTACCCCAACCTGCACAGTCACCCCTCTGACCACCAACGCTCCTCAGGGGTGGCGCAGGTGATTGGCGGAGTCCCCCGGTAAAAAAAAAAAAAAAAGGGAAATAAAAGAAGCTCCAGCAAGGTATGCGGGGACGAGGCCCGTTGTCCAACCCCTATTGGGGAGAAGTAAACAATACAAGACAAACAACGGAGTTCAGTTCTAGCCTGTAAACTCGTTGCCGTTACTGAAAAAAGAAAAAAAAAAAACCGAAAAAAAATACATATAAAAAAAGAGAAAAGAAAAGAGAAAAGGAAAACAATAAACAATCCAAAAGTGCCACTTAAGGACATCGGTAGATTAAGTAAAACAAAGTAGAAAGTGTAAAAATAAAATCTGCATAGTCTGTAAAGAGGACAGCATGTGAAGTATAATATAACAAAAAAGTAAAACATAAGAAAAGAAAACTGAAAATAAGAAGAAAAATAAGAGACAAGTTATTTAAAAGAAAAGTAAACGAAAGAAAATCATCTGCAGCAGCTGGTACAGAAAGGAAAGAAAAATAATAAAAATAAGAAGAACAGAATAGCATAAACAATAATCGGAGAATTGTAAAAGAATTAGTCATGGAGCAGGAGCAATACACCAGGGGTTCTCAGTTATCACGCTAGTCAGCGACTCTGAGCTCAGACCATCTCTCAACCCAGATCCTAGTAAACTTCCTCAGACATTCGAAATTGACTCTGTTAGAAACAAGATCGGTGTTCCACACCGGTCTAATGGGGACATTCAGACCGTCTATCATTTCGTCTCTGGCATCCTTCAAGATCTCACAGTGCCACAGAATGTGCTCGGCCGACTGGTAAGTATTGCCACAAGCGCAATTGGGATGGGAAGACAGGGCAAGGCTGTGAAGCCTCCCCCTGAATTCCCCATGTCCTGAGAGGAGCTGCGTCATGTGATGGTCCAGTTTGAGGAAGGCCCCTTCCATTCTGAGTTTAACTGATGGGAAGAAGGAAAAGGTCCATCTTCCCATGCTCGACCTATCCCAACGGACCTGCCACTCTTTAAGCGAAAGGTCCCTCATCGTCCGAAGCAGTCCAGGGAGAGTTCCCGGTCCACCTTGTGATGAAAGGCTTAAATCACAGTGAAAAACAGATAAACCATAGCTGCTAAAAATATACAAATTATTAATGAAAACCGTCATTCTAGCGACATCTGTTGAGGTTAAAATTGATTCAGTTTGTTTTTCAGTAGGCCCCTGTAATAGTTGGAATTATGTTGAGATTCTATAGTATAAACACAGAGGTCATTAAAATCGTCTAGGAACGACTAGGAACCCCCTTTTGAGGCTTCAAAATAAACATTGAATTTTGTCAACCAATAGATCTGAACAAAGAGCTATAAAATTTTGAGTAACCAATCAGTGAACGAAGAGGCGTACATCAAATGCAGACAAAGGAATGAACTGTGGATCAGGCAATAAAAAAGATAATTAACGACATTTCGATTCTCACAGAAATTGGAGGTGAACGCACTTTAGGGTCAACATCGACTTTCAAGGTGACAAACTCCTGGGAATGTTTACAATAACTGAGACATTTATGGGGTATCGAACCATTGAAATCGGGTGCTTGGAAGTTTTACAGGTTGTAAAGCGCACACACAAAAATGCAATGAAAAAAATTATAAACGTGATAGTATAAAAAAAGGACGGGAAAAGCAAAGGAAAGTTACTGGCGGAATTTCAACTGTAGTGCAATTATTTATGATAGAAGGAGGGTGTCATGTTCGATAAAAATCGTACTAAAGAGAGGAGTGAGTGTTGGAAACAATGGAAATTAATCGTTATCAATTTAAGATGAAACGGACATATTGGTAAATCAATCTTGAATGAAAATCTCGCAAAAAAAATAGACATTTTAGAAAAGTGCGGCGACCGAATGGAAGGATAATACAGAGATTTTAGCTGCTACAAAGGTCCTAGGGGCATAAAAATTGAGTATCAGAAGAAGACAGTAAAACTGAACATATAGCGATAGATTAGATTCAGGAAAAGTAGACATTTTACATACTTATTGGGTTAGATATATATTAGAGTTACCCAATATTACGGAGGGATCGAAACAAGATAAAAGGTTGGCGGTCTCATGTATATTTTGAAGGATAAACAATCAAAATCCGAACATGATTTTTATTTACGTTAAGGTAATAAACGATTAGAAAAGCGATTAACTTTAACGTTGGGCTTATGAAGTATTTAGATTAGGCAAAAGAGATTAAAACTAATGGCTCTAAAATTAAACTAAATTTACGGCCGTAGTACATAAAATCTGAGACGTAAACATATGTCCAGACGTATAATTTATGTGAAATCTTGTAAGTGAGGGATGGAGAATGGGCGGAGATTGGGTCAGATAATAAAAATGACAGATATCCCAGAGTCTAATTAGGTATATCTCCCGTAGAAGTGTGGAAAACTATATATTAATTAATAATAAATGAAGTATGAAATTTCCCAGGAGACCACACACATCGGGAAAAGTGAAGAAAAGATAAAAGGAAGGGTGAAGAACGGAGATAGGAAATGATCCATGTGGAGAAAAGCGATACAATTCGAATTTATCCGTGAAATTAATAAATACGACTTGGAAAACGAGTAATTATAAGAGTTATGAGAAATGACATAAGAATCAAGAAGAAACTGTGCAGGAAAACGTCGCGAATAATATAAAATTCAAAGTAAAAGGGAAAATTCAAATCTACGACCTAAAGGAAGAAGGTACGGGTGAAAATGGAAAAGCTCATATAGGTGACAATAAAATTAAGTAGATTTTAGACAAATCGAAATTCAAAAATGCATAGTAAAGATTTCGCCATGGATTTAATCATGTTTCGCATGAGATGCATAAAATTGAGATCTATATATATGTTATTGAGGACGGACCTATCGCAAATTGAGAAAAAAAGGAACACAAAATCATGAGAATTTAACTACATTTTGTATGAACACAGGACAAAGGAAGCTTGGGCGATTAACACAGACTTACCCGATTCGGACCCTATCGATTTGGATTTGTGAGATAAAAATTAACCGCCACCCAAAGCCGGACAACAAAAGATCTTATGTAGGAACGATCGAAATTAGGGGAAGGGGTGTTCGGATTTACGAGTTGATAGGAGATAGAATTAAGCATCAAGAGAATTTCAGATACGTCTTTTGGGACCTGAGAGGGGTATAAAAGATGGAACACATCAGTCAGGAGGCAGTCGCGCCGAGGATTCGAAAAGTTGTTACGTGGCAGTACTACGTCTTTGGTAGGATTAACAGTGAAAAATCTTTAAGTGTTAAATTTTAAATAAGCCCTGGACTTAGGAAAATTTTGTGAAAAATACAAGTGCTAGAGTCAGTGAAATTTAATAAGTCAGTTAAATTAAATTAAACAGTGAAAATAAATATAATTTAAACTCAGTGCTTAAAAGTGTTAAGTGAAGTGCAGAAAGTGATTACGGAATTAAGAATTTAACTAAAATTTAAAAATAATTATTTCATTCAAAGTGAAAACATTCAAATTAAATTTAAGAGTTTGTTATCGTTAAATTAAAGTGGATGTGCTCGTGAATTGATATTTAAAAATAGATTATAATTTTGTTTAAAATTATTAATAGTAAATACTTCATCTTAGGTTAAAAGAAACACAAAAACAAAAAAAAAAGGATTCGATAATAATAAACGTTTAAACCTTTGTTCTAAAATTAACAGTTAGAAAAAAAATTAATTTATTAAGAGTCGAGTTTAATTAAAAGTTTGCACAATTCGGAATAAATTTTCTTATCAATTTATATAAAAAGAAATTTAGAATTAATAAATTGTTCAATTAAAATCCATCGTGCGTATAGCGACAGTGTTAAAAGTGTTTGTCGTTTTAACCGGAATTTTAATCATCAGTCTATCATTTCGAAAAAGAATTTGAAACAGCTATCATTCAAAAGCCTAAACTAGAAAGGTGTTATTAAATCAACGGGTTTTCTGGATTAGGATTTCGTTCGGAAGAAAAATTAAATATCAGCTAATTTATATGATTCAAGCGAGAATAAAATATTATATAGGAATAAATAGTCGAAAAGATTTATTTTGAAATTAGTTGAAAAATACAATTAATTAGGTAGGATTTCTTCATCAAGGTTGTTGTGTACACCCGACCGGAAATACCTTGACGGGGGGTAAGTTTTCTTTTTATAAATAATTTTCAGGACCTAGGAGTGAGGAGATACAGCTGATTATGGTATATCATTTAAATTATTAAAGAACAACAAAACAAAGCATTACACATTAATATATGTATATTATGTATTTATTTATATAAAATAAAATAATATATATAAGGAATATATATATGAGAAATGTATTTATATATATGTATTTTATTTATTAATCAAAACATCGGAATGGTAACGATTTAAAATACCTACTCATGGACATACCTATATTATTGAAAAAGAAAATATGTATTTATTAATATTCAAGACTATGTAGATTCATATATTTTATATTTATTTATTAATATATGTACCCTTATTTAACATATTTTGACAATCGATATATGTGTACTTATATTTATATTTATTCTTCACTTAACCTCTTAGTAAATTTGTGTTCAAAAAGTGAAATAAATAGTTTAACTTTCAAAAGGAATTAAAAATATTCTAATTAATTATGCACAATAAAAGGTAACATAACTGAATTATAGGGAGAGGTAGAAATATTTCTTAAATAAACAATCTCGCATCTAGGTTTGTGTGTCAAAGAAGGTGTTTATATTATTCGATTTGTTTACAAATAGAGACGCTGAAGATCTGGGCCAACCGCATAGTTTGAAAACGACCTTGGCCGTAACTAGAAAATTTATCAGGGTTATAAGGATAACCATCAGGATGTCATTGTGCAATGTGCAGCGATATGGGTCATTTACAAATACCTATCATTCACAATCTACAATTGAAAAATCATGGGTTAGCAAGATTTATATCGAATATTACATGAAACATTTGAGTACCATTGATTAGATAGTCATATAGATTTTATTAGTTACCTGAACCAGCTGGAAGCTGCGTGCTCTCAAATGTCTATCAATCACAAACGACAATTGAAAAATCACGGGTTAGCCAGATTTATATCAAAATATTACATGAAACATTTGAATACCATTGATTAGATAGTCGCATAGATTTTTATTAGTTACTTGAAACAGCTGGGAGCCGCGTGTTTACAATTACCTACCATTCACAATCTACAATTGAAAAATCACGGGTTAGTAAGATTTATATAGAAATATTATACGAAACATTTGAACATTATTGATGGAGTGTTCGCATAGATCCCATCAGTTGCCAGAGACAGTTGAGAGTCGTGTACCCTCTTATGTGGCAATCAATTACTTGAAACAATTGAGAAATCACGGGATAGGATGAACAAAAATTAATGTTGAACCCTGGAGGTAAAATTTAAAACAAATACAGTTCACCCAATAGGAGGCAGTGGTCGCTTCTATAACAAGACCATTATCCAAACCAAATAGAGATGACGATTCTCTTAAATAAAAACGTCAAAACCAAACAAACAAAAGCCTGGAGTTCGATAGCTCTCCAAAACAAACTATCAAATAATTTCTTATTCTACTAGTATTTATTAGTATAACCTTATTCTTACGTATATATTCGGTTACCAATCCTAGAGTTTCGCAGAACTCTTCGTGCGAGATCCGAGCTCGGAATACGAGGTAGATAGCCTCGTATTGCGAGTTATAAACCTTTCCCAAACTGTATGTATACATATATTTATTCGTATGTACTGTTTACTGGAGAATGCGGACCTGCATACAGCTTGCATTTAGGTCGGTAGACCACTCTCGCATTCTCTTTTAAACGTGGAATGAGGATTCACGACCCGTAAGTCCACACCAACCGTGAGTATATGATTGTATATAGGACGAAACCGGTTCGCCCTAAGTAAATAGTAGACCTTGGAGGAGATGGAATTTGGAGGTATCGGGACCCGAGGGGAAACTTGAAGGCAGTGCATGATGACGTGGAAGGCTCTTTGGGACGCGATAACTTAGGTATCAATCAAAGAGCCGTGTCAAAGGATTGTGCAAATTTCTTGTTGACTCACGATCATCTCGTTTACTTGCAGGAGGATTTGGAGCCAAATTATGCCAGCAAATGGGCTATTCCGAGTTCGTCAAATATGCAATTAACTAATTACATTAACCTACTAAATCAATCTCCTCATGTACCTTATAGCAGCAGAATCATAAAGGAGTGGCGCCACACAGACACAAGAGTTTACCAAAATCAAATTTACTAACAATTAACCATTTGAGTTTATATTAAATTACCTGTCCAAATAAACATGTATAATATCTTTTATCAGCGTTTAACTACGACTTTGTTAGGGTGCAGGGGATCAGAATAGTTACAATAGGAAAGTTAGCTCATCCAGAGAATTCATTTAAGTCTAGGTTTGCAATGGAAAGACCAATTAAAATTGTAAAACTCAACACCTCGATCAGAACCAAGGGGGTTACCACAAAATGAAAGTAATTAAAATCCTATATCATAAATCAAAAAAATTACACAACGTTTGATGGAATTTAATTACAATATAAATACGGGTATATTTGCGTTCAAGATCGTAAATAACGTATTAATTAGTTAAGTACATATGTCTATAAAGATATATAGTACAAGAGAGCTTTAAGTAGCTTTCTGAAGTTATCAAAGAAATTAAGGGTCCAATTTTCATGGAGGCTTATGTGTTGTAGGGGAGGAATTTTCCATCCCTGCGAACACATATGCAAAGCCTTAGAAAAAAAAAAAGAAGTATCGATCATAGCCAAGAGAGAAGAAAATTTTATATTGTTTTAAACAAAGTAAAAGAAAATGGTCAAAAGGAGGGAACATTACAACCTGGTGTCAGAACGACACCAAGATGGGTTGCCGGGGATCCTCTGGAAAGTCTCTGCTTGGTTAAGACTTCCCTAATCTCCAGATCGATTGGCAAAATGCCGGCCAAAACTGGCAAAGCGTCCGAAGCAACAGTACGGTATGCGCCAGATAGTGCCAGCAAAGAAGTTCGCTGGCCCCTAGTAAGAGCGAGGAGTATAAGGCAGTTATCCAGGCGGTGCTCCCAAACAGAGGCAGCATACGAAACTTGCGCAACGTATACGCCCCTGTACAGAGCACGTAGTGCCGGACTGCGTAGTCCCCATTCAGCGGTGGAGAGTCTCCTCAACTTTAGGAACAGCGCCTGAGCCTTGCTTGAAACATCTTTAACATGAGCCAGAAATGAGGACGATCGATCGAGTGTTACACCTAGGTACTTGACCGTGTCTGCAAATTTGATGTTGGTGTCTCCCATCCGGATGGTAGGGTTTCTTGTTCTACTGAGAGAGCCCTTCATCAGGAGACCCTTTGTCTTGTGGGGAGCGAAGGTCATCTTATTCCTCTCCCCCCATTTAAGGAGGGTGTTCAAACCATCACCAGCCTTTTCTTCAATTTCCTTTCTGCTGTTCCCCGAGACAAGATACATTTTATCATCCGCGTAGTCGATCATGATACATCCTTCAGGCAAGGGTAACCTAGAGGAGTCGTCAAAGTCAATATTCCAAAATTCAGGTCCCAGAACGGAGCCCTGAGGACAGCCCATATTTACTTCGCGTTCTATAGTAAAATCACCATGGGATATCGAGACAGTTCGTCCCGATAGGTAGTTGTCAACCGATTTAAACAGGCGTTTTGGACAATTCCTACTTTTAACCTTTGTGCGTATCATGTCCCACCACGCGAAGTCGAAGGCACCAGTTATATCTAAGAAGATTGCTACAACATACCTCTTTGTACAGACCTTCACCCAGTTAAGCGCAAACGAAATGGCGTGCACAGTGGATTTACCCGGGACGAAACCAAATTGAAGTTCACTGGGCGGTGATAGTGTACTGCGAAGACGCTGCCGAATAAGTAATTCCAGGATCTTACCGAGGACTGGGAGTAAGGTTATCGGGCGATAAGCCTTAACATCGGTGAGTGGTTTGCCGTTCCCTTTAGGTATAATCCTGAGCACGCCCCTCTTCCATTCAGAAGGGAAAATTCCTCTTCTCAGGCACGATTCCATCACTTGAAAGAGCTCCTCTTTAGCGTGGACCCAGACATGCTTCACTATTTCGCCGTTGAGTCTGTCATGCCCTGGTGCCTTCTTTGGACCCAAACCCTTAATTATAGCACCTATTTCAGCTCTAGTGACGGGAGTGATTCTATCCTCTTGGGCGAGGTCTCTAGGTGGAAGCCGTGCTAGATTTCTAATCTGTTTTTGGTGGTCACTTTCCCCAATTACTGACTCTACAGGGACTAACTTGCCCAAAAGTGTGTTGAGAGTAGAGGCCACGTCCACAGTCTCAGCGTCCCTCCCATCAATATTCCCAATTAAACTTGACAAAAACCGATCCGATCCCTTGCCGGATTTTTCAATTGCGCTGTGGATTTCCCACGGGTTGGCGTTGCCCACATCTTTAACCCAATTATGCCAGACAGCTCGTTTCGCAAGGAGAACCGCATGTTTGAAAGTTGCCCTGGATCTCCTGAGAGCGGCCTGAAGGGCAGCTGTCTCCTCCTCCGTACAGCTTCCCCTCCTGGACAGTCCCAAGGCCCTATAGGCTCCTTTGTAGGCCCCCTTTAGCGAAGTCAGCTCAGGTGACCACCACGGCGTTCTAATTTTCGTCTTTGGGTTTGATCTACCCAGAGAGGAATCAGCCGCAGATACAACGGCAGAATTGAAAAAGTTCCCCAAATTGTCCGGATCATTAGCTGCTACGTGATGAAAATCCCTTAATGTATCTCGTAGCGCCTCCCCAAAGTTATCCCAATTCGCCCTGGAGGTGTTGAAATTCCAGGAGGATCTCGGAGTTTCAGTTTTCTTAACACCTATTGTAAATGTGATTAATCTATGATCCGAAACTATTGCGCATTCATGGACCCTCCATTTAGATATCCTGGCCGCAACTGATCCAGAGCAAAGAGTTAGATCAATGTTGCTCTCTCCTAGTGTGTTTGAAAAGGTAAAGAACGAACTCTGTTCGTTAATGATACAAAGGCCTTGCGCAGCAATCAGGTCTTCGACGGCGTCAGTCCGTGATCGTACTGAATGGGTTTTAGTATTGTCAAACCAAAGAGGAGAGCGAGCGTTAAAGTCCCCTCCGATAACTACGTTACGACCTTTAACCGCGTTTAGGGCGCGCGTCAGACTCAGGATATGTGGTCCTACCGGGTTCCCCCATTTAAAATAGACTGAGATCAGATAGATCTCAGTATCAGCAAATTTAATACATACACAGGTTTGGTACTCATTAGACAGTCCAGCCAGAAGGAGGGGGCTGATCAATGATGTATTGACCAGAACACCCGCCCCTGGAGATGAGCCGACTTCGAGTACCGCTCCCGGAAATTCAATTGGAGTCTTACCTTCCCAGGTGTACTGCTCCTGAATAAGCAAAATGTCAATGTTGAGGTCAGACATGACCCGCTGCGCGTCCAGGGTGGCCAACCGGGATCGCTGCAAGTTAATCTGACCTAGGGAGAGTAAATTATGAGGAGCCATAATCGGTCATGCGGACTTGAGCATTAATGGCAGCCAGGTGAGCAGTGTTACCGGCCATATTTTATATTAAATGCCATCCAGAACTTTGCAGATTTTCTGCGCGCCAATACTCGGTCCTCGAGTAATGTTCGGGATGGGCAGAGCATGAAACTGTCGCCAAGGCATGGGCACACCAAGGATTACAGGTTCTACTGATTGTAGTGAAATGAAAGCTGTAGTTTTGTTTTTGCACATTATAAAACATGGAGAATATATTTAAGTTAACATGTTACATATTATGACTCGGCACTTACCCCCAGGGATCAATAATTGGTTTTTTAATTCTATCTAAAACTGATTAACCACTTAATTACGGGAAGTGAGCGGGGAGCTTCTATACGGCCGGCGGTGGTCTGTCCCCGACAGATCGAGCTGGCACCATCAGGGCTTTGGTCCAGGAGACGGGTCCAGCGTCTCCGACAAGGTGGCTGATAAGCGGTTCTGGAGCGTATCGGGTCTATCGTTTATGTAACATTAATGGAGCGAATCCATCCATTGAGCTGATCGGCAGATTACTTGAGCGGGTGCCGTCTGGGCTTGTGATTTTATTATCCGTTTCTTATTAAGAAAAATACGGCTTGTATCGCGCCACTTGAGGTGAATGCTTCATTTCCCGGAGTCCGCGGTATAACGATTTGCAAGGGATCGCGTATATAAACTTCAGTAGAACATTATTTGTGATCTTCACGAACACACACACGGTCATCCATTATACGGACGTTTATTTAATAGAACCTGCACCGACTTGGTTTTTGTAAAAAAGAACCGAATAACCCGCATCAGGAATACTGATGTACACTTTTTTAATACGATCGCCCATCCAGGGTAAAAATGAATTATAATCTCATTGACTGTGCGATCATTACACGGCCGCCCCGCTCGTGTAACAATTCCAGAGTGCCCAGCGAAAGGAAACGGAAACAAACAATAGACTGCCCGGCGGTCTATTTGTTGCCAGACCGTGCTCTCTATAATTTTAATCAAAATTAATGCTATGAATGGTACTTGTTCTGAAGAGGTGTTTTAAATAATTACTTTTAAATAAGACTTAACACCGCTTCATAACATTACCCCCCGCGCCACACAAATGTTTGTCCCCAAACATTAATACAACTCTAAAAAAAACTACAACTGCAATAACTAAGCTTGAAAAGATCCTCTGGGTTTCTAAAAAAAACAATCAACAATTATACATGAGCATCATAATTTGTAAGATAAGTAAGGAATAAGACAAAATCTACGATTTGGATAGCAAAACTTATGATGAATGGGTGTGCCGCAGCTTCAATCGCACCCATCGAGCGTGCAGCCGGATGGTTGAGCCTGCGATTCATCCATTCTAGAACTTAAAGATAACTTAAGATTAATGTAACTTAATTACAAATTTTAGAAGATATTACGTGAACGGAGTCTGCAAGCACCCACAGTATCGGAATACCGGGTGATGATAAATTGACGATTGTCGAAGACTGCCGTTAGCGTTACATCTGTGACGGAAAATATTCTTAAACAAAATTGTAGGTAAACCTGTAGGTATATAAAAAAATATTATTGTTCTTCTCAACACATCTAAACAACTTAAGCGTTAAAGCTTCACTGGCCCTTTAATAGGGCGATAAGCCACTCAGGCAACACTTTTTTAGGGAGGTAAACCAACCCTCACTTTTCACTGAGTCTACTTCTCCGTTGGAGATAAAACACACTTCGAAGAAATTCTATCTACTCTACCTGACCTGGTTATTGGGTAAGTTTTTCGAAGAGAATTTATACAATAAGACAAAATAATCATCCTTGGAAAGCATTATTTCGTAATAGTAGAAAAAACTTTTAACCTTTACACACACGCAGGTGTGTAAGGTGGTTTAATCGAGTGGAACTGTCAACAACCAATCTTATAGATGTGGTGCAATTAGTAGTAGTATATATCCATTGTTGTAAATGGAGTCATTGGTCGAAGATTGTATACATCCATTGTTGTAAATGGTGCAATTGGTAGAAAATTGTATTATTGTACTAATTTATAGATAAAACCTACTTTTACTTAATATAACTAAAGTTATAGAAGGAATTTAAGGAAAAGACATATGCTGAACCAGCTCTTATAATTGTAACATTAATTACTATGAAATTATTAAACAAAATATCAAGAGTACTAACATAAGTATACCATTTTCAAACATGACAAGATAATTATAATAAAGTAAACAAAAATATATTTGGTAAAATTCAATTCTTAATAATAAAATTTTTAAAACTGCTTAGAAAACAAAGATGTACTGGACCGGTACATCTTCACTTTCTAAGTAACGGGCGAACGTATACAATATGAACATAAGTATATATTAAGAAACCTAGAATATACGGGGATAGTGGAAAAGTATCACCGTGCATTCCAAGATTTGGGCAGTTTATATATCCCATGCTACCTAACTTTCACTTGTTTAGTCAAAGCCATATTTCAAGTCATTTTTTTTTTTTTTTTTTTTTTTTTTTAAATTATTTTCCTATAAGCTTATCTGAACAACATCATTGTCGTGTAACAAACTCGAGTAGGATACTAGAGTGTTATACTAAATTTATTATGTTTCTTTCTATTATTTACCGATTATACTAACCATTTTACGAAATTTCTATATTTTCTAAAAGAAAATTAACTAGGACAGGACTAAGGACTGTCATAATGCTGGGTCGCTCCAACTCGGGTGATCAAGCCGCTTTGTGCTCCCGTGCATTGAAAAATATTTGAAATATTAATTAATTGAGAGTACTTGGTAGGGTGGCCAGACCCACCAAAGCACTATCAGAAACATATTAATCCGGTATATTTTCTGACTTGACGATGTCTTTCACGTGAAAGTTACCAGTTTCCTTACCTTTGAGGTCTGCTAATGTATAGATTAAGTCTGATTTTTTCTTCACGACTATATTTTGCACAAAGCGTGGAGCTAGTTTCTGTGCAAAGTAATTTAAAGCGTTTGATTGGACGAAATTTCTACGCCAAACCCTATCTCCGACTTGAAAACTAACATGTTTTCTCCGCAGGTTATAATGGTTTGCTCCTTTTTGATAAGCTTTTAGTAAAGCATCTGAGACTTGCTCATAAACTGATGACAGTTCTTCTAATTTTTGTGCGTAGATTCTCTGACTAGTACAATTTTGTAAATTAGATTCCGTATCAGCTATAGGGTTACGATGCAAATCACCGTCTAATATTTGCTCCCGACCATGCATTAGAAAATAAGGTGTAAAACCCGTAGCGCAATTTACGGAATTGTTCATAGCTGATTGTATTTGTGGTAAAAATTTTGACCAATTACGGTGGTCTGATTCAACTAATATCGATAATGCGGTGCCCAAAGTTTGGTTATATCTCTCTACCACATTATTTTGAGGGGTATAATAAGAGTTATAAAACGGAGGAGGTATATTATAATTATTTAATAAGTCCTTAAATTCTTTGGATACAAACTGACGGCCGTTATCACAAACAATGGTGCGCGGTACGCCATGTACAAGAAAGATACTTTCTTCTAAACTCTTCACAATGCTTCGCGCGGTACCTTTGCGCAACGGGAACAGCCAGGTAAACTTTGAAAAAACATCGACACAGGATAAAATAACGGTAAAACCAGAGTAACTTCTCGGTAATGGACCTACCAAATCCAACGATAACATTTGCATTGGACGTGTAACTTTTTTTGGATGTGATGAAATACCGTTAGGTGAGGCCGTACTGATTTTGTGGGCCTTACAGACCGTACAGCGATTTACAAATTGTTTAATGTCTCTGTACATATTTGGCCAAAAATACCGTAATTGTGCTTTTTTATAAGTTTTAAAAACGCCGGGGTGACAAGATCGAATAGACTCGTGAACACTACTTAAAATGTCTAATCTTTTTTCTTGAGGAATTACTTTTTTCCACGCAGTGTCTTCACACAGTGCTAAACGAGTTTTCGTGTGACGAAATAGTTCGTTTTCCCGAATTTGGAAGTTCTGAAAACGTTGGGGAAATTCTTGACAACCCTTCCAAATATTTTGATACCACTCATCTTGAATATTTCCTGAATCTATAATGGAGATTTCGGCAAGATCCATTCGCGAAAGGACATCTGGGACTATGTGTTGAGTACCTTTACGATGGATTACGTCAAACGAGAATTGGGATAGGCGTGAACTCCAACGCGCGAGACGACCGCTGGGGTTGGACAGAGAACCTAACCATTTTAGGCTTGAGTGGTCGGTTACAACTGTAAAATGAGTTCCTTCAATGTATGGTCTAAAGTGTGTAACGGAGTCTAGTACGGCTAAAAGTTCGCGCTCAGTTATTCCATAATTACGTTCGTGAACGTTTAAGCATCTCGAAAAATAAGCTATAGGGTGCTCCTGTCCATCTATAGTTTGAATTAATACCCCCCCAATGCCTACGGAGCTTGCGTCACAGTGTATAGCGAAGGGTTTCGAAAAATCTGGACAACTTAAGACTGGGGCAGAAGTAAGTGCTTGCTTTAGTGCAATAAATGCGGATTCAGCTTCCGGTGACCATTTAAAATTACTAATTCCCTTTTTTGAACCAGTAATACTTGTTAAAGGAGCTGCAATGCTTGAAAATCCCTTGATAAACCGTCTAAAGTAACCGCACAGGCCAACAAATGCCCGAATTTGTTTAGCATTTTTCGGTATAGGAAAATCTTTAATACTATCTATCTTACTTGGATCAGTGCGAAGTCCCTGGGAATCCACCATATAGCCCAAGTATTTAAGCTCGGCTTTACAAAATTCTGACTTTTTTAAGTTAATGGTGAGACCCGCGTCTCGTAGACGTTCGTACACCCGATTTAACAAGTTTAAATGTGATTTCAAGTCTTCCGATACTAATATAAGGTCATCTAAATAGCAAAAAACATTATCATCGAAATCAGGTCCAAACAATGCATCCGCTAGTCTTTGTAATTCGCTAGGAGCATTTTTCAAACCAAACGGCATGCGAGTGAACTCAAAGAGGCCCCGCCCAGGAACAACAAATGCTGTCTTTTCACATGATTTTTTGTCCAAGGCTATTTGCCAAAATGCCTTGGAGAGGTCAATCGAGGAAACATATCTGGCACCGCCCAGTTTATCTAGGATACGCGCAATATAGGGAAGAGGGTAACTATCACGTACCGTGACGTTATTAATTTTTCGAGAATCAAGGCAGAATCTAGCTGTTCCGTCTTTTTTTGTTACAATTATTACTGGACTGGACCATGGTGAACGAGAAGGTTGAATAACCCCTAATTTTAGCATTTCATCAACTTCTGTTTCTAATTGTTTCTGCCGTGCGGGTGAAAGAGGGTAATACCGCTGTTTGATGGGTGGTCCTGTTGTAATTATTTTGTGTTTAACTAAGTGTGTTAGACCTAACCCCTTTTTTTCAAAAGAAATTGACTCGAATTTTTTAACTATTTTAGAGAGTTCCCTGTTCTCTTCAATAGTTAGGGATGAGGCTGGCCGAATAGCCCGCAACCCACTAATATTTCCTTCCGAAACAGGAAGAGTAGCTTTCGAAAACAGTTCCGGTGCGATGTGGAACTCCTTCCAAAAGTTAACTCCTAGAATAATTGAAGGCGACAATGTCGGGATGACGTAGAAAAGAATTTCCTTTGTGGATGATTTATACGTGACCGGCAATGACATTGTCCCTAAGACTGGTTGGTTTGAACCGTCCGCTGTATAAACACTAAACTTAACTTTAACTAACTTAATACCTAATTCCTTAAAAATTTTATAACTATTGCCTCCTAGACATGACAATGAAGCGCCGCTGTCTAGCATTCCACTGTAGAAATTATTTATAATATGTACATAAGTATAAGGACGGTTATCATTTTCAATAGCCATCTCCCGTGGCAGCGGGCCCACTGTTCCGGTTGATGGGGATGAAAGAAATTTATCAACTATTCGGAGCCAACTCTCCCACTCGCTTTTCCTCTGCGCCAAGGACGGCTTGTAGCAAGAGAGACTCCGACCTAGTTTTTTGACTTTTTATGAGCTTTGTCATTGATAGCTCCCACTTTAGGATTGTTAGACCTTGAATTTTTCTTCCTGCAATCTTCTATAACGTGTCCCGATAGTTTACAATATGAACAGAATGGTTTATTGTAAAACGTTCTAGAATTTTCGTGTGCAGTTTTTGTATATGTGTTAGAAGTAGAAGAAGACGGTTTATTGTATTTATAATTATTATCTCTGTTTCCAAGACTAACTTTAGTATAGTTGTTGGAATAATTGTTGTTATTTGGTTTTCTGTACTGATTTTGGCTATAACCTTGGTGTCTATGAATATTATTATTATTAAAATTAGGCGTTTGTCTAGCAGTACTATCAAATTTCTCCGGTTTATTAGTGACAGGTAAGTCTACTTTTGGTTGAGAAACGTTGAAAGATACGAAATCATCCGACAGTGATGCATAAGATTCCAAGTTGCCTGCATGAGTAGTCAATTGCTCGAATGTCGATATATCTCTTGAGACTAGTAAATTTGTATACATAGGCAATAAAGCTTTTTTTGCCAACCGCAAAAGTTCTAATTCCGGTAGTTTAGCTTCAAGCATATTGTTTAATGATTTCATTCTGAGAGTGAATTCTAGCACTGACATACCTTTAGGTTGTGTCATGTTAAATAGTTTTACCTTAAGATCTGTTTGAAGGTCGTTTGCTTCAAATTGTCTTATCAAAAGTTTTGAAAGATCGTCCCATTTCAAATCCTGAGTGTAAATAGACCTGAACCACAGGAGTGCTAAACCTTCTAAAAGATCAGGAAAAACGCGTACAAGATGATCCTGGTTAAAATTTTTTGTCCTACATTTCTCCTCAATTAATAGTAAGAATTCCCTTACACTACTTTTTCCGTCATATTTCAGTTTCCAACCGTCTACGTTATTTGAGTGTGAGTCCCTATAAATAATCTTCGTTTGTTTAATTATGTGGGCTTTCTTAATGGTTGTGTCGTCTAATTCAGAATCCGATGATTCAGAATTCACTTCACTTATAGCAGGTGTTTTAATCTCTTTATTATAAGCGCGCGCCTGTAAACGTAACTCATGAGAAGTCGACGATGGATCAATATTCCTGTCTTTAAGTTCTTTAATGAGAACCTCCTTCGAAGCCCCATTGATATTTGGTATTGGTATTGGTGAAGACATGATTACGTTCTTTGATGTTCAGATAGGAAGAAAGAAGTAAAAGAAGAGAAAAATAAATATTTAATTTTTTTTTGTTTATAAAACAAAAGAAACTCTTCATTGACGGCTGTAGTATCATTAGACGTAATATTAGCTCAACTTCTATTGTACAATTGTGAAAAAAAAACAAAAAAAATTGTTAAAAAAAATATGCTCCACCCTAATGAGAATTGCGAAAAATGGACCACCCTATTATATTGTGAAACGTTATTAAACGTCGGCCTAATGTAATTGTCAATCAAAGATATCATTTAATTTGGGCGAAAAAAAAAAATGACGTAGGTATGTATATAAATAATATTGAGTGTTTGTTGACTTACGAGTAATTAAAACGCATATCGATTGTAATGTGGACTTACAATTTGTATTGTAGAACGCCGACATAAATGTTTTTAATATTATGTATATTAGCGTAAAAATCTAATAATATTATAAAACGCAAATATGCCTTGATCAAACAAGTGAATGACATCGTAAAATAATCGTAAATAATTATGAATTAGACAGTTTGACATAACCTCCCATATAATCATCTTGTTTACCAATTAGTGTTGACATAAAATTTGACAGCTACAAAAGCATAGATAAATCATAGATTTCATGAAAGATGAAAGTTTACGCAAGATTTTACCATAGAATAACGCAAATTATGAATTATCGTTACAAGAATACTGAGTGTATTTGAGGTTATGAAACAATATTCAAATCACTAGACATAAGTGATACAATATTATGTCAATTAATCATGAAACATTTCACCAAAATCAGCACAACATGCAATCACCACGAGCCAAAACACGTTGAGGCGCCAATTGTTACCGGCCATATTTTATATTAAATGCCATCCAGAACTTTGCAGATTTTCTGCGCGCCAATACTCGGTCCTCGAGTAATGTTCGGGATGGGCAGAGCATGAAACTGTCGCCAAGGCATGGGCACACCAAGGATTACAGGTTCTACTGATTGTAGTGAAATGAAAGCTGTAGTTTTGTTTTTGCACATTATAAAACATGGAGAATATATTTAAGTTAACATGTTACATATTATGACTCGGCACTTACCCCCAGGGATCAATAATTGGTTTTTTAATTCTATCTAAAACTGATTAACCACTTAATTACGGGAAGTGAGCGGGGAGCTTCTATACGGCCGGCGGTGGTCTGTCCCCGACAGATCGAGCTGGCACCATCAGGGCTTTGGTCCAGGAGACGGGTCCAGCGTCTCCGACAAGGTGGCTGATAAGCGGTTCTGGAGCGTATCGGGTCTATCGTTTATGTAACATTAATGGAGCGAATCCATCCATTGAGCTGATCGGCAGATTACTTGAGCGGGTGCCGTCTGGGCTTGTGATTTTATTATCCGTTTCTTATTAAGAAAAATACGGCTTGTATCGCGCCACTTGAGGTGAATGCTTCATTTCCCGGAGTCCGCGGTATAACGATTTGCAAGGGATCGCGTATATAAACTTCAGTAGAACATTATTTGTGATCTTCACGAACACACACACGGTCATCCATTATACGGACGTTTATTTAATAGAACCTGCACCGACTTGGTTTTTGTAAAAAAGAACCGAATAACCCGCATCAGGAATACTGATGTACACTTTTTTAATACGATCGCCCATCCAGGGTAAAAATGAATTATAATCTCATTGACTGTGCGATCATTACACGGCCGCCCCGCTCGTGTAACAATTCCAGAGTGCCCAGCGAAAGGAAACGGAAACAAACAATAGACTGCCCGGCGGTCTATTTGTTGCCAGACCGTGCTCTCTATAATTTTAATCAAAATTAATGCTATGAATGGTACTTGTTCTGAAGAGGTGTTTTAAATAATTACTTTTAAATAAGACTTAACACCGCTTCATAACAGCAGGACAATCCCTGTCCCCCGTAGGATGATTGGCAGGCTTCCTAAAGCGAGTGCAGGTAGCACAGACAGCGGGAAGTTCCTTCTTGGGGCAATCCTCATGAGTGTGCCCCACAGCGGCGCAGTGGCGACAAGTTTTATTTTCCTGAGAGCATGACTTGGAAATATGGCCATATTGCTGACATTTGAAACATCTGGTGGCACCAGTGTAGTCCCGAGTCCGACAGGCATTCCACCCAAGGAAGCACATTCCGCTGTCTAGTAAGACCTTACGGGCAGCTGGATGACATGTCACAACCATGTTCATGGTAGGAGTGTCGCGCTTGCCAAAAAGCGATACTCGCCGCATAGTCCGAAGGTGATCTTCCAAAGACAATGTGGTCTGGCCGGATAGATTATTGGAGAAGATCTCATTAAATAAATCCTGATCCGCGGATTGTTCGCCTTTTGGCACATTGTAAATAACTATTTTAGGAAGACGGCCCAAGGGATTGATCATCTTCAGGCCGTTTGCAGTAAGTTTCGCTTCAGCTTTTTTTATGTTCTCAAGATCCTTAGAGTCCTTGGCTTGAAAGGCCATTCCCGCTCCTTTAATTTTCCTAGATCGGACAATTCGGAACTCGTCCTTCTTGGGGTTAAGGATCTTCTCCAGGACTTTCTGAGTTTGTTCCGAGGTTTTGCCTTCTGGAGCCTCTGGATACACCAAGAAAGTAAGTGGCTTTTTTGGAATCGGTCGCTCGAAACCGTTGATGACTATTTTTTTTGACGCTGGCATGCCTGCCGCGGCATTTGCATAAGACAATGTCTCCTTGGCAATGGGATGCGTCGAATAGGCTGGGCGAGTTTTAATAGCCAGGTCCAATTTAGACGATAGAGCCGATTGCGCACTGAGCATTTCCTCTATGGTGGTGCTTCTCGTTGCAAGTGTATTAAGCTCGAGCATCAATCTCGTGATGTCTGACATCAAGTCGTCAAGGGTGGTGTTGAGCAGACTTTTGTCAGTTTTATTTAGCTTATTAGGGCCGTCCATTAGAATCAATCTGATTTTCTGGCACTTCTCCAGGGCTGGAATAGCCTTGAACTCCTGGTTCCCCGGAGACTCGCTGTAGCGTACACGCTTCTTATTCTCAGCGTTGGGTGTAGTTGCTGGAGCGATGGAGGGCATCTCCTGAGAGGGGGGCACGGCAGTGGTGCGACGAGTTGTTTCCAGCTCCGAGACGGCCTCACTTTCCGAATCCACTGTATGAAGCTCCTTCTGTGGCCTGGTTTTGGTCCGTTTTATAGTCTTGAAGGGCCTAGCTGTGGGAGAGCCTGTGCTCAGAATCTGCTCTATCTGTTTTAGAATATTTTCTCGGTCGTCGGAGCGTCTGACCGGATTTCCGGTGGAATCATCGGACTCGCCAGGCGAAACTGGACCGGAATCCATTTTTTCCGAAAAGTGGGGTAAATCAGAAATTTACCCCAAATTTCAAAATTTTCCCCAAAAATGGGGGAAAAAAAGTCGGGAAAATTTTTGTTCAAAGTGCCCTTAAAAGTGAAAAAATATTGATTTTAGGGGTACAAAATATTTTTTTGGGACTTAGCAAAATTTAGTTGAAAAAGTTAAAATTTAGTAGCCCTCTCCGAAGGTGAAAATGAAATTTATTATTAATGTCCAAATGTCCGCTCTTTACTAATCCTCCACACCAAAATGATTATGGAAAATTAAAAAAAAAAGAAATGTCACTGTCACTTTTAAATAATTGCTCTTAACGATATAAAAAGAAAAAATATTGTCCAAAATTGGCAATGTTGTGAAGCAAGAGATGCGTCCTCTGAGAAGTTCTTTCATCACTTGCCAGGCAAAATTCGTAGAATGTTTGAACACGTGGTGAACACTAAAACACGTATAATTTTTAAAGTATTTGGCACAGGAAAAAAACTGAACTGTCACTCGACGCGGAAAAAAATTCCGCGTCGAAATAATGGCACAAAGCGAATCATCAGCTGGACTTTAAAATCAACACCATCTCCCTTGGCTCCCTTTACGTGCAAATATAACCCCGCAAAATATCAGGCGAAAGATTGCAACAATGAGGGAATACAAGAAGGCTCTGCAAAAAAAGTGTAATACCTTTGCAAAGTGAGTTCGTAAGTCCCGAAAACCATTCTGGATGGAAGGAAAGAGGCTCTTCTGAATACCTCTCACTCCAGGTGGAAACTTAAGTGGAAATCGGCCGACCTGAGAAATACCCATCTTGTACACCCACCGATAGACAGCCAGGATTCTCACAGCCTCGAAAACGTCCGTCATTCAATTCAATTCAATTCAATTCAATTTGTTTATTAATTTCAAAAACATTACAAAATTGTTCATTTCAAAGCGTTTTTAAAATAATTTTTATAATAAGAATTAAAAGATTAATATTTACAGTGTGTATATCAACTATTCCAGTGATAATAGAGCTTGCCTTTTAAAGGAAGCTTCATTGATGCAAAACATGTCGATATCCGAATTGATTCTGTTCAACAGTAAGATTGCTCTCCCCACAGGCATGACCATTGGCAAGTTAGTTCTGCAGGCCATGATGACCGAGTTTTCAAACCATCCACGAATCAGTCTAAAGAAATGTGTAGCAATGCGCACATCTCTCCTGACCCGTAGATAGTTCATTCCGAGCATACCCAAAAGAAAGTCAGTGGGATAGAGCCACGGGTAGTAGCCATACTCCCTCATGTAGAGAAATCTGAAGAATTTCTTCTGAACTCTCTCCAACATGAGAGAATACTTTAGGTTCATTAATACTTTAGATTCATCAATCCTATAGGTCCTACCACAGCCGCTGTAACCATATGATGCACAGGTGTGGCCTCAAAGAGTCGTCGATGTGTGAATGCGGTGCGGTGCAGACCACTGAACATGTTGTCAAAGAATTCTAGCTGCATTCATTCCCTAGCGGGATTAATGAGGTCCACAGGGCGACGATACCTGAGGCCCTAGAATGACTCACTAACATAGATGTACCCCTTTGATCCCCCACACTATACGAAATAATTAATCCTCCGACAGTTAATCCCCCTTGACAGTTGATCCCATGGACACTTAATTCCTCAGCATAGTTTGGGTCCTACCCAGTTCCTCCATAATGATACGAGTAACATTTTCCGCTTACTGTGGTGGTAGTAGAATATTTTCAAATATTGTCAGTTTAGTTTATTCGTAACCCAGGAACGTTTGTCATTGCTTAAAAAAATATATCGATAGTCCTCATCGAAAAAGTAAGTATGCGGAGAGGATATACGGCCGCATCAGGTATTTTTAGAATTAAATATTTTGAGATGAGAAAAGCCTTCAGGGAAATTATTTTTTCAGGGCCACCTGTGTGGGGTAAATGTAAAAAAATAAATAAATTTGCGAACTCTTAAAGGTTGGAAAATTGGCATTTTTGGATGCCTGGAGGGCTTTTTAATTATGATTCGCCGGAATACTTTTTGTATTTTAAGATGAATGCATCCGTATCTGCAAAAACGCTTGTTGTAATTCTGCATCCATACAGCTTTATTATACATTCCAGTAATCTAAGGCTGCATAGGAGAAGAACGCAGTGAACCTACAATTCAGAAGTTAGGAGCAGACAATGTTATTCTTTCGGGAGAAAAAGTCATTATGTAGTGCATTCTTACAAGAAAGGAAAATGAAATGAGAATCGTCAAATTTTCCGGCGATGCTACCCTGCGGTTATCTGGGAAATGGTATGCGCATGTGACTCTGATTTTGGAGGTTACGGGTTCGAATCCCGCCTTTGTTTAGTGACTTATTATTCAAATTTATTTTTCAAGGTATCGTCGTAACTAATGACGACCTCCGTGGCCGAGTAGTTAAGATCTTCGGCTGCATATCGGAAATAGCGATCTCGAATCCCAGCTTGCGCAAGTAAATCTTTAGTTGGTACAAATATATATATGTTATTTCACATATTATAATTAATGTAAAAAAATATATATTATTTGCGGCACGTTTCAAAGAGGAAGATAATCTCAGTATCACTCTGATGAAAGACCACCATTCAGAAACGACACGTTGCTGACAATGGCTGCATCCCGACCTTCCTTCTCTGTATTTATTTCCCGTTCCCATTCCAAAATTAGTTGGGGATGCCATAGTTCCACTAGCTCCAGAGAGTGGAGAGCAGTTGGGACTTGAGCAGAATTAACATAAAAAGGGGATCATATTTGTACAGCATTCAGCCCACTTGCATCCTTCTTCTGCCAGTTCTATGCCTCACTGCTTTACATCAGGATTGGTATCGGAATCCCACCATGGACTGCCAGCCTCGAACACATTACCTCCCAACCTAATTCCACTACGCAAGCCTTTTACCATCAATCATTCTGTAAGCTTACCTTTAAAACTTAAAACCTAATTGCCGCATTCGCCATTTTTGCCCCATAAATCGTGTTCATATTATTTTTATGGCACTAATTACTCCGCGCTCCGTTTTGCGATATGAAACCACTTACCCCGCGCGCCGTCTTACCCCGACTCACCTATATTATGGAAGTAAAGGAAAGATGACCATAAATAAAGTTACACTTAACCCTACTTACTCTAACAGCGCAAAGACACCAAGGAAGGCATTGGCGTAGAGTGAGGAACTCCACGCAACAAATTATATTTTTTCCAGGTTTAAAAATGAAAATGTTTTCAAAGCGATCGAAAAGTACCACTGGCGCCTCCATGCAGAGCAGGACCTAGAGGAGTAGAGGACTCTTGTCCACCAGGGTCAATTGGTGTTTAGGTCATGATCCTCAGGAATGAGAATACAATTAAAGAAGTAGAATTATAAAATATTGGCTTTTTAACCTCGATTTCGTTTGCTTTATATTATTTTGAACACTCTGGTGCACTGACTGAGAAAAATGATCCTGTTAAAAAAGTGTCAGCATGCTAAGTTGCTGATAAAATATCAGTCATTCAGAGAAAATTAAGAACACGTATTCTTTTCCTAATAGATATCATGACGGAATACTACAATATAAGAATTTCTGTATCAATATCATCACTCACAAAACATTTTCTTTGGACTGGTACTTTGTTAGGAACTCTTTCAACGTTTGAAAAGTTATAATATATTTTCACTGAAGTTGAAACAAAATAGGAAACTACTAATTTCAATTGAATCTAAATATCATTTCCTGAATTGGATCTAAATGTGTGAAAAATTCATATAGGCGATAAAGTAGGTACCTGGAATAATATAATATTATTTTCACAGAAAATTGTTAATTATCTTGAATAAAATACCAGGAACACAGAAATATTAAAGGGTAATCTAAAAACACTTTAAAAAAATAACAAACATCCAAATGTGAAAATGCCGATACGAACAGAATACCAGGAGCACAGAAATATGATTGAGTATTTCCATTTGGCTATTATTATAAACCTGCTAGTAACACGATGTCCAAAGATGCGAAACTAGAAGTCCACAATGGATTACTGGTACCTACCCTGTTGTATGGCAGTGAGGCATGGAACTGGCAGAAGAAGGATGAAAGTAGACTGAATGCTGTAGAAATGAGATCCTAGAGGCGTATGATAACATAAGCCTCGAAGGAAATTATTTTCCCTCAGGACTTCCCGTGTGGGGATAATGTAAAAAAAAAACAACATTATCTACATTTTTGCGATCAAGTGTCGTTATCGTTCAATACAGATAAAAAATATAAGTTTCCACCCACCGCCCTTGGCCACACAGATCATGCAGTGTTTCGGTGCCCACAGACCAATATCACTTAATATAAGGGCCATATTCAAACAAGTTATGCCATTGGCTCGCACCTACCCTCATCTGCCTCCCTCCGTCTGCTACCCGGGAGGCACTCGCGCTAATACTGCTCATCCTCACCCCTATTTACCCTCATAACCGGTGTATTGATATGCAAAAACACAGGAAGTGAATGATTCTATCAGTATCGCCCTTGTTAAAAATAATTTTATTCGTTTAAGCTTGTATATAATATATTCGCTAAGTCGTTTAGCTAGCGTAGAGTGAGACCACAATAGGTGAGCCTTCATATAGAGTAGCACGATCTTACTCAGTCTCTTTATATACCAGACCATCATCCAAGTTATAATCCGTAATAATACAGGGTTTTCTGTATTAATACAGGTTATTTTGATATTCAATCGTAAAATATCAATGATTTCGTTGCTTGTGTGGCACGTAGCGCCGTCTTGTTGAAAGTAAACGTTGTCCAGATCAATACCATCCAATTCTGGCCATGAAAAATCATTAATTATCTCTCGATAGCGCAATCCATTCACCGTAACTGTTGCTCCAGCCTCATTTTCGAAAAAGTAAGGTCCAATGACTCCGCCGGACCATAAACCGCACCAAACAGTCACACGTTGAAGATAGAGAGGCTTTTCAACAATAATTCTTGGGTATTCCGAGCTCCAGATGCGACAATTTTGCTTGTTGACGAAGCCACCGAAGTGGAAATGGGCCTCATCACTCAAGATGATTTGCATTTGATTCACTTAAGTGAATTTTAATAATTTCAATGCGTTGTTGAAGCGTGTATCGTTCCATTTTTATTAATGGCGTAGTTTTTACCTGTCAAATGTTAAAAAATAACAGCTTCAAAAGTAACATCTACCGAAATAGTGGGCTATTCAAAATAACACCTCTTATTGGAAAATCCTGTAGTTGGAGTCGAAATATTTGTCTGCGAATTAATTTGTAGTTCATACTTATTGTGAGCTGTAATCAATATTATGGGATCTCAAAGCAACACAACTACGGTATAGCCTGGTGAACCGTGGAATTGGGAAGGAAAATTTTCTTTTTGAGAATCGTTCTTACGAGCATTAACTTGGTAGGTAATCACTGAACAAAGGTACGGAAGACATTGACTTGTGCTGTGATCAGCAATGTAAGTGTGTACCTACTCCAAAACTGTCAGAAAGGACACGTGATTGGGTAACAGGTTTAATGGTGGATACATATGTTAAAAGGAGATCCATACAGTTGCGTCAGTAAAAGTATTCATTAATTCGATGGATCAATTCATCACGACATCACACGAAAGTCTAAATAATATTGGCGCAGCCGGTAAGATGCTAAAATCTGATAAGTAAGGACAAAAATTATCATAATTTTCTTCTTCGTATGGTAGAGGAGAGTTGGTGGAGGTTATAATGCGATGCTTGGGTTATTCAGCCAGTCAAGGACATCGGGAGTCATTTGGTTCAGAACAGGTATGCCACAGGGAAACTAGCGAAGGGGTCTTTCTTTTATGATTTGTTCTGTATGATGAAATTTGTCCACATTCACACAGCTTACAATTATTTAGTGATTTAGTATCCATGTTGTTAAATGCGATTTAGTGAGGTCCACGTTTTCAGAGAGAGAACCTTGGCAGTGTGAGCAGCGAACACAGCAGAGACCTTACGATCGAGTACCTTCTATTGTCCATCAATAGCGGGCGTGATGATTGGCATCATGTCTCCAGCGCCACGACGGGCCAAGGTAGCTGAAACTATGAGTCTTAAAACTGACTGTAAATAAACTTGTAGGTAAATTAATGATTGTTCATATTTGGTTTAATAGAAACCCGCAACACCCATAGCAGTATAAAAATTGGGTCTACAATAAAGTGTTTTACAGCCTTACCGTTCAACGAGACGACGCACATGACGTGGTAAGGCGTACTGCCTGGCATTAGGTTGTCAGTTGGTTGGTTATTTAGTGTTTTTAATTAAAAAATATCAACGGTGACCAAAGCGCACACCGGACTTCATTTTACTCCAAATGAGCTGAAGAATAGTCTTTCAGCATTTATGAACACAAGTTTAGTATTATTTGGTGTAATTCAACCACTGAACCACCGCTTCCATATTCTAATAATTTATTTAGGTTGCCGCATGTTTTACGACGCCAAGGGGCGCTGGTTCGGATGGGGCGGCCCAAGTACACGTGAAAATATCGCAGGTAAATCGAAAATATGGCCGAAATATATATGTATTACTATTATTATTATTATTAGGAGTATTACTACCCTTGGGAGGGTTGGGCCAGGAGGAGGCTGTATTCCCGCAACGGGGAGGGGAGGATGGCGCTTTAATTTAGTAGCTCTTGGGCGATAAAGGTTAAGTGTGGTAGAAGATGGTGCTCAGAGGTCGGAAGCAAACATCGGGCATATAACAGTGATGCCGGCCTCTCTTTTGATTACTCTTAAACATGAAGACCCGAGGTAAGTATTAATTTTATTCATATTTAATCATGGAATCAAAATAATCAGGTTACAATGGCCGAATATGGTCCGGTAAGACAGAGATCTTAGGTTCGATTCCCTGTTCTGACCGTTACCTTTTTCTTGTTTGTGTCTTGTTCTGTTTCTTGTTTCGTTTAATATATTATTAAATTTTATTTAAAAACTTTGAAATTTTATATTTTTTAAATTTGATGTGGCATTTGAAGATTTATCAAGCAAGGTGATACTGTCCGTTTCCGAAAAAAGAAATTGCACCAGTACTGAATAGACCTCCACACTAGAATGAAGTAAGACTTGAAGAAGCTCCTAGTGCAGTACAACAAAGTTCTATGAGTATTTGACCTTTCTTGACTTTGCAGCGTGTTAAAAATGTCTGAGCATCCCGATCGCGAAGAAGACAATAACCAGTTCTTATGTAACTTCCCCTATCATAAGCGATGGGTGTCGTAAACAAGTTACCGACTATGAACTTAGCGACATCTCCGCGAGATCTTCAGCTCAAATAAATATTATGATAGTTAATTTGCAAAATTACATCACTCGTTTTACCTTTCTCCGCTTTGGGATCTACAGCCAGATTAAATCATGGCGCAACGTAAACATTTATAAATATGAAAGGTGCATTCATTGGAACCTTCATCAAATGCTCACTGAAAGCCATCGCCATGAATGAGGCGCGTTTTCACAAAGATATATCTGCAAAAAAGTTTTTTTCGTTACACGGATATGTGAATAATAACTCGGGGTTAATATTTTATGAAAATCTTTTAAATACAAATTCATTTAGTACTACAGTAAAATGGTTTTTTTAATGGAAACAAAAAATTACGTATGTTTATTTGAGTACCTTCATTGGATTCTCATAGAGGTAAATCAGCGACAGTTTCATTACCGTCAAGTAGATCTCGATTAATGGATCGTAAGATTCAGTGCCGAGTAGATTAACATATGGGAAACGTTATTCAACGGTTGTAAAACAGACAAAATATGTTACTGGTGGTGAAATTAAAATTTTTATTATTTGTTTTTGGGGTGTTATGCCGTGTTGCGCCAAAAAAGTCTAAAGAAGGAGTTAGCGCAACACGGCATAACACCCCAAAAATAAATAACAAAAATACTTTTGGCCGTGAAAATCTTAAATCATATTTGAAATTAAAATTAATAATTTCGGTTGTGAGTCTCTGTGTAACTCCTTTTAAATGTCCTCTATGACTTGATTATAAAAATTAGAACTGATCGTGGGAACAATTCCGACAAGCGATCATGTATTAAAATAATTTTATTATTTAATAATTAAATATTTGAATTTTTTTTAAATTTATGACAGATGTCGTAATTTTTCAAGTTTACCAACGGTGTTCATTCGAAAGGTATATTTCTGGTCGTTTTTTTGTGAGGCAAACATATTTTTTAATAAATGCTTCACAAATACTACAATTATAAAATTCTTGCTCTAGTACCCCATAAATACCCCATATACCTTTCTAAAAAATATCCGCTCTCATATCAAGCCTTATCTAAGAATTCCCATCTCCATTCAAGTCTGAATTCGACTCCAATCTTCACCTTCCCTCTCTCCATAATTTGAATGATGACCTAGAACACCCTTGAAGGGTGAAAGGCAGAAATATTGTGGAAAAAAAAACTCTTTTTTATTTCCGTTTTCGAGTTAAATTTTATTCAGCGCAGAGTGAAGCTCTCTGTACCACATTTCCAGTGCAACCAATCAAATAAAAAAAATTGACGTAAATATTATTATAAGCCATAACGCTAAATAATAGCTCCCGTATCTTGTACTGTTGTCTCCCTCCAACAGATCGCTCTTTCCATAGTCGCCACTGCTCTTTCGTCTTGGCTTTTAGGAATACTTGCGCTGGGAAATAACTCCTGAAAGATGTCGTAAATTATGATGTTCCTTAAATTCTATTTATGTCTTACGAAACACAGTTTGGGGAACGGGGAAAAGCACGACTTACACGGGACAGTTTTCTGAAAAAATCTTGAAACTTTATAACGCAAGTTATACTCTAAAAATACATTTAAAAACATTAAATTTCTAAACATAACACCGAGGGGATATACAAAATGTTAAGGGATGTACTTGACTTACTTTAACCAGTGATTCCTGACATTATTTTGAGTAAAAATGAAACTGAAATTTTGGAATCCGGTGACAAATTAATGTTTTTTTTTCAAAACCAAGGTATTATATATTCTTCACGGTCACTCAGCCTAGTAACCGATCAATCACTCACCTCAATCCCAAATGTCTGATACCTACAGATTTTTTAAAAATGTTTTGAGTTGAAAAAATAAATCGAAATTTCAACGGATTCCAAAATTTTATTTTCATTTTTTACTTAAATTTAATGCCTGGAATCACTGGTTAAAATAAGTCAAGTGCGTTCCTTAACACCCTGTATATTATGACATGACCCCTCAACGCCAAAGTCCTTGCTTCATTCATAATTGATGTAAATTTGTTTGTACGTACCGTTTCCGTTTCAAGCTGGTGGCTGTTTTAACGGATCAGTAAAAAAAAATTAAATTTGAAATCGTCGTGTTCATTTGGACTTTCTTGTGAGCATTTTTTCAATATTATTAAGGTAATTGTGCGATCATTGATGTAGTATTTAGTCAATGAGTGCGACCGAAGAAACTCACAGCATCATCATGTAAGACCATCATTCAAAATTTAAATGTTGCTTGAAATGCCGTTAACCATGTTTGGTGATCTGATGTGAATAGCTAGGTACTTCCCCACCTTCCTCTATCCCATCCCTTCCGCTACTCTCAGCCTCACAACATATCCCAATTGGGGATGCCATAGTCTCACTGGCTCCAGACGGTTGGGGGCAGTTGGGATAATTGTACTAACATAAAAAGGAATTTTAGAAGATTTCTTCGTGTTGACACTTCGTAAACATTTAGTATCCTTGATAACGAGATTTTTTTATCCTATAAGCGTCCAAAATCAAACAGTTCCAGGTAACATTAAATTTTCATTATTTAGCCCAAGACAAAGGCTGCTAAAATTTTGTTATCTGTGTTTCTAAAGCGTCCTGTATAATACAGGCTTTAGCCCGATGATACCCGCCCACTTCAGGGCTGGCGCTTCGGTTATAATATATCTGTATGAAGAATTATTGTCCCTCCCTGGGGACTACCGGGAGATACGGTGCGACCCTCAGCTGGGTAGGCAGAGAGCAGAGAGGTGAGCCACTACATTATGTATCCAACATACTGTATTGAAATGGTTTGATTGATATCAAATAAATTGTATTTTGTATCAAAAACACTTTGACCAATAAATTTCATAAATATGCAAAAAGAAAATATCTCTTTGGTCTATTTTTTTTTATATCCAAGAGCCACATTGGTTTGTTGTTATATTTTGTCTGGTCAGGCGAACCCCGACACTAAACCAAACATTAAAAACGGGTTGTTTCAAAGAATTTGAACAATTTTTGGAGGATTGCGATTATCGCCAATTTAAATGGGTTGTTGGCTAAATGATTCTGTGGTTCTCCAATCCGCAGAATCCAAGGTTGCGTGATTAATCTCGGTGTGTAAAAATGAGAATACGGATATTTACAATTTAGTTTTAATTTTAACAAAACTCACGTTACAATAATTTTATGAACAAAACAGATCGCGTACGTTAGAGGAGATTTAAGGCTAAACCGGCGGCTAGACCGCTGGAGAGAGAATGAAATATTTGCCGCGCGAGGTTTAGGCAGGCTTACAGTGATACCAGTCTCACGTGAATGTGGGTAAAAGTAATGTTGTTATTATTTTCGGGAGATGTAAACTCTCTATAATTTACCCTACAAATTCATCAAATTTCAACGTTATGTGAAATTCTTATTCATTTCCTGTTATTATTTCAGTTCTGTGAAGCAACTGGCCCATGGTGACATAACAACAGAACTACATAGAATAGGACTTTGTTGTTGTTGTATGAATTGTTCAAATTTTGTGAAACTACCCGACCTAACAACACACGGAGAAAAATGAGCATTGGTAATTTATTAAGAATCTCTTCAAATTATCCGGTTGAAAACGGGATTGCAGGCCCCAAACGAATGGATTGAAAGGTTTCCTGTTAAACTTTGATTAAAATATTAATGTATTATCTCCATGTCGAAACACGTGTTCATAAAAATCATAATGTTTTCGCATTTCGTCGTTACATATTATCAATGCAAATTCAGGTGCATGAACACGTTTTACGATATTCTAGGAATTTACTAAAAGTTTATCAGGAAACGGCCTGCAATCCCGTTTTTAACCGGATTACGAATAATTTGAAGAGATTTTTAATAAATTGGCAATACTCACATTTCTCGGTGCACGGGAGAGAAACCTTTGAAATGTGGTAATACAAAGGCATCTTCAAAACACCCTTAGAGGCGATTTCGGTTCCGCAAAAAGAAATGTCATTTGAAAGAACTAGAATTGTAGTTAACGAAAAACCAGCTAATTTAAAGGTTAAGGATAATTTTTTATCCTTAAGTTGAATCGGAATCGCACCTAAATCTGTTAATATTAAAGTTAAGGACAATTCCTAATCCTTAATGGAACCGAAATCGTCCCTACGGTCATATAGGAAACCTAATGGTTCTTCGTCAAATGAACGAAAATTATTGTGAGCTATAAAAACAACAAATATTTAATATCTTGGTGAACTGTATATCATGAGGAAAGGCAAATACAAAATTACTTGATTCATAATCCAGGGGAAGATTAAGGCTTCGTTATAAGCTTTCAAAACGAAGTAGAAGATTACTGAAGATGGTTTGAAAGGGAGACATGCAAATACGAATGATAGAGCGAGCGCGCTAATATAAAAAACAACATATTAATGTAAAATAAACAGATTGTAGGGTGAAGATTATTCCGGGTTGCAGCTTGTAGGATGAAGATTTTTCAGGGTTGCATCTTGTAGGGTGAAGATTGTTCCGGGTTGCAGTTTGTAGGGTGAAGATTATTCCGGGTTGCAGCTTGTAGGATGAAGATTTTTCAGGGTTGCATCTTGTAGGGTGAAGATTGTTCCGGGTTGCAGTTTGTAGGGTGAAGATTATTCCGGGTTGCAGCTTGTAAGATGAAGATTTTTCAGGGTTGCATCTTGTAGGGTGAAGATTGTTCCGGGTTGCAGTTTGTAGGGTGAAGATTATTCCGGGTTGCAGTTTGTAGGGTGAAGATTATTCCGGGTTGCAGCTTGTAGGGTGAAGATTATTCCGGGTTGCAGCTTGTAGGGTGAAGATTATTCCGGGTTGCAGCTTGTAGGGTGAATATTTTTCCGGGTTGCAGCTTGTAGGGTGAAGATTATTCCGGGTTGCAGCTTGTAGGGTGAAGATTGTTCAAGGCTGCATCTTGTAGGGTGAAGATTGTTCCGGGTTGCAGTTTGTAGGGTGAAGATTATTCCGGGTTGCGGCTTGTAGGGTGAAGATTATTCCGGGTTGCAGCTTGTAGGGTGAAGATTATTCCGGGTTGCAGCTTGTAGGGTGAATATTTTTCCGGGTTGCAGCTTGTAGGGTGAAGATTGTTCAAGGCTGCATCTTGTAGGGTGAAGATTGTTCCGGGTTGCAGTTTGTAGGGTGAAGATTATTCCGGGTTGCGGCTTGTAGGGTGAAGATTATTCCGGGTTGCAGCTTGTAGGGTGAATATTATTCCGGGTTGCAGCTTGTAGGGTGAAGATTTTTTAAGGTTGCATCTTGTAGGGTGAAGATTGTTCCTGGTTGCAGTTTGTAGGGTGAAGATTATTCCGGGTTGCAGCTTGTAGGGTGAAGATTATTGCGGGTTGCAGCTTGTAGGGTGAAGATTATTCCGGGTTGCAGCTTGTAGGGTGAAGATTATTCCGGGTTGCAGCTTGTAGGGTGAAGATTATTCCGGGTTGCAGCTTGTAGGGTGAATATTTTTCCGGGTTGCAGCTTGTAGGGTGAAGATTATTCCGGGTTGCAGCTTGTAGGGTGAAGATTGTTCAAGGCTGCATCTTGTAGGGTGAAGATTGTTCCGGGTTGCAGTTTGTAGGGTGAAGATTATTCCGGGTTGCGGCTTGTAGGGTGAAGATTATTCCGGGTTGCAGCTTGTAGGGTGAAGATTATTCCGGGTTGCAGCTTGTAGGGTGAATATTTTTCCGGGTTGCAGCTTGTAGGGTGAAGATTGTTCAAGGCTGCATCTTGTAGGGTGAAGATTGTTCCGGGTTGCAGTTTGTAGGGTGAAGATTATTCCGGGTTGCGGCTTGTAGGGTGAAGATTATTCCGGGTTGCAGCTTGTAGGGTGAATATTATTCCGGGTTGCAGCTTGTAGGGTGAAGATTTTTTAAGGTTGCATCATGTAGGGTGAAGATTGTTCCTGGTTGCAGTTTGTAGGGTGAAGATTATTCCGGGTTGCAGCTTGTAGGGTGAAGATTATTGCGGGTTGCAGCTTGTAGGGTGAAGATTATTCCGGGTTGCAGCTTGTAGGGTGAATATTTTTCCGGGTTGCAGCTTGTAGGGTGAAGATTATTCCGGGTTGCAGCTTGTAGGGTGAAGATTGTTCAAGGCTGCATCTTGTAGGGTGAAGATTGTTCCGGGTTGCAGTTTGTAGGGTGAAGATTATTCCGGGTTGCGGCTTGTAGGGTGAAGATTATTCCGGGTTGCAGCTTGTAGGGTGAAGATTATTCCGGGTTGCAGCTTGTAGGGTGAAGATTTTTTAAGGTTGCATCTTGTAGGGTGAAGATTGTTCCTGGTTGCAGTTTGTAGGGTGAAGATTATTCCGGGTTGCAGCTTGTAGGGTGAAGATTATTGCGGGTTGCAGCTTGTAGGGTGAAGATTATTCCGGGTTGCAGCTTGTAGGGTGAATATTTTTCCGGGTTGCAGCTTGTAGGGTGAAGATTGTTCCTGGTTGCAGTTTGTAGGGTGAAGATTATTCCGGGTTGCAGCTTGTAGGGTGAAGATTATTGCGGGTTGCAGCTTGTAGGGTGAAGATTATTCCGGGTTGCAGCTTGTAGGGTGAATATTTTTCCGGGTTGCAGCTTGCTGCTGCATTTATAGCTTCGATCTACGATTGAATCTGAAGCTAAACGAGAAAGATAAATTGCCTACTATTGCCTGGTGCATATTGCCGAATAATGAATTGTCTTGGCCAAGAGCAAGGTGTTAGCAATCAATATTGTCGTATCCAGTCAAAATTTCCGTAATTTATAAGACAAATTAACTCCACCAAACCTGTATATATATAAATATATTAATTTTTAGTTAGAAATTATAACAGTTTTGATTGCGGGTAGGTGGCGAACGGAGACTCGCGTTATGTAACACGGGAAAGACATAGATTTGGCCCGAAAATAACGTCGTAATGTTGCTAGCCGAGCAAACTTACCGTCAAGACATTGCAATAATTTGGGTGGCGGGTTTGGCTACCCCCGCTCCGGGATCCATTTATTGGATAACCAACCACTCTGACATAGGTCTCCCCAAGTGGTTCAAATGTTTAGTGATTTAGCAGGGGTGCCCGGGTTCATTGGGTGAGATTTAAAATGACTAGTGAAGTAGATATTTTAAAAATAATTGAAAATATGAACGGAGGTTCGTCGCCAGGATATGATAATATAACGATCCAAATTCTAAAACCTATTAAAAACTATGTGATAGAACCATTAACTCACCTGATTAATCTGAGCCTTAAAAAAGGAATATTTCCATCAAATTATAAGAAAACAATTATCTCGCCTATATTTAAAAGTGGAAACACCCTTAATGTTACCAACTATCGACCAATTTCTCTAATCTCTAATATTGGAAAAATATTCGAAAAAATTGTAAAATCTCAACTGATGGAATTTATTGAAAACAACTAAATACTTCACCATAACCTATATGGATTCCGAAAAGCGCGCAGCACACAAGATGCAATTGCAAACGTTACTTCACGCATATACGAAAACCTAGATAAGAATAAAAAATGTTTAGGCATTTTCATAGACCTAAGAAAAGCATTTGACAGCATATCTCACTCAAAACTTATGGAAAAATTAGATAATCTGAACATTAAGGAGAATGTTGCAAATTGGATAAAAAGCTACTTAAAGAATTGCCCACAGTGTGTCAAAATAAACAATATATACAGCGATTAAGAGACGTCTGAATATGGAATCCCACAAGGAACGGTACTGGGTCCATTACTATTTATCTTATATGTAAACGGAATATTCTCACAGTCAATTCTAGGTAGTATAACCTCATACGCGGACGATACAGTACTCATTGAAAGTGATAATACATGGGAAGGAGTAAAACAAAAAGCAACAGAAGACATAAATCTACTCAAATACTGGTTTGATATAAACCTACTATCCCTAAATAGCGAAAAAACCCAAGTATTGCCATTCGCAATAAAAGTAAACGATATTCCACAAAACTTTGACATAATTATACACGACAACTTTAAAGAACATAATACAAATCACTGTACAATAAATTGTTCCACACTACAAATTACAAATAAAATTAAATACTTAGGAATAATAATGGACAAAAACCTTAACTGGAAAGATCAAATTTACCTTACTTTTTTCTATTTTGTTTCTGTATAGTTATTATTATTTTATTTTGTGTTCTTTTAATTCATATATATTATCTTACAATCTTTATTTTTACTTTGATTTATTTTTAATATGCTCCTCTTGCACAATCTTTTAGAATAACTTTAATTATAATCCTACCGTTTTTCTTTATTATGCTTACTGTTTTTTATTTTATTTTTACTGTTATGTATTTTTAGGTACAAAAATCTAATGTATTAAATTATATTACCCACGCACAGGCTGCGCCTTAGTGGGTTCCCTTTCATATTATTAAAAAACTTGTATTGTGAAATATGTAAATTGGGAAAAAATAAAGGAAATAAAAAAAAAAAAAAAAACCTTACCATTAACAAAATAAGGAAATTAATTTATATTTTTCTGAAACTGCGTAACTTTCTATCATTGGAAAATTTAACTTCAGTCTACTACGCATTAGTATTGTACTATCTACGAATCTCCAATACAGTGTAAGCAGTTGGGGATCCGCATACAAAACTAATCTCCTACCTATTGAAATTGTACAACGTCTGATTGTTATAATAATATTGAAAAAACCGAGAGATTATCCAACTCAACTTATATTTTAAGAATTTAAAGTACTAAAATTTAATGATCTTATCCGAAAAAACATAATAATTCAAATAATAAAAGAAAAACAAAATCACAGTTTTTCAACTGAAAGACGTACTCGTCAAAAACATATATTTCCAATACAAAAATAACACTATAACACCTCATTTGCACAACATCATTACACATTTCTAGGCAAAAAATACTTTTATAATCTACCTGATAATATCAGAAAAATCGAAGACGACAAAACCCTACTCAAAGCGATCAAAGAACATTTCAAGGTAAAAAATCAAAATAACGAAATTCGTCAATTAAATAATGTAACGTTATAAATCGTTAAATTGTACATTGTTGAATGTTGTTAATGTAACGTTATAAATCGTTAAATTATACATTGTTGATATACACTTATATTTTTAATATTCTTAACTCCTTAAATTATTAATAAGAATACTTACATAAATAATGTTCATCTCGATACTCAGCATCTGTTTTAAACACAAGCGTCTGCTTCCATAAAAGAGAAACATCAAGGTGTAAAGGTGAGGTGTGTTCAGGATGCACCTGCCCACCAGCTGCGTGGCTTGCCAGATCAGGAGAGGCTGGTTTGGGGAAACCCTTTGACCTCTCGACCCATCGTTTGACGGATATATTCATATGTCCGTTACTACTAGACACATTGATCCCTAGATTCCTAGCCAACCCTCATACCCTTTAACTTCCCAGAACTTCCTCTCCTTAATAAATACCCCCACACAGCATCCCAAAAGATGACATAGGCCTTGAAGGAAATTATTTTCCATGATTAGTATTGATAGGCAATAGTAGAATAATAACGAAAAAAATATATATAAGTCTGCATATTGTTATCATTTATAATGTTAAATAATTTACAAGTAATAAATAAAAAAAATACACTTTAACAAATAATTTACAAGTGTGGACGTCCGTACTAAACCATGTTTGATGACTTTAACTGATTGAGTTTAAATTATTTGACCATGGGTAGACATGGAATATCGATGTTAGTATCAGGCATCCGAATCCGGGTAGCAGAAGCAATGAGGAGGTTGTGGAAGCAATAGGAGGAGGTAAGCCACCCAGGGTTTGTATTATTAACGAACTTCCCCCAAAGGGCTACGGTGGTGAGTGATGGAATATTGGTTTTGGTAGGAGATGGAAAGCGTTGTATGTAACAAATTACTATGACTTCCCAACAAAAAATAATTAAAACTGTTTCCAGTCCCACCGTTATCAAAAATATGCAACAACATAATAATACTCCAAACACATAAAGATCTCGGTCACAATTTAAGTGGGTGACAGATTACGCTATAAGTACAAAGCATTTTGTATAACTCCTATTGCTCGCCATACAATCCCATACAGACCTGTCACACCTAAAAAGATGATGTGCTATAAGTATAGGCGTGGCAACGATGTGCGCTGTGATCTGCTAGCCAGGCTATATTTGAAAATTATGCGACCCCCTCTGCTACCTACGGCAGAAGAAGGGATCAGAACAATTTCAGACAACCATATCCCATACACAGAAATGATATTCCGCGGCAGTCCCAAGAATTGATCTGATTCCCTCTCCTGGGGAAGATTATAGCGTAGTGTGTCAGCCCAACATATAATACGTACATGTCACTCCCAATTATTGCATTAATCTTAAACAGTAAATTAATAACCGTTCCAATGTAAAAAAAAATCAATTGAAAATCCTGAATTATTAATTGCACGTACAAAAGCTTTATTAGTAAAAATACTAGTGTTTAAAATTACACAATAGGAGGACTAACTTGACCACTATTACCTACAACCGCTTGCAGCAGTCCAACATAATTTTGAATATAAATGTGCTGATAATGACCTAACACCTAACATAGCGCCCTTGACGATTTTCCTAGCGCCAGGCGCCGTTTGGATCAGGGCTGGCCCTGTGCACGAATGACCATAATTATGACTATGCACGTTAAGTTCTTTTACCACCGCCTAATGACCACACACATAAATAAAACCTATATAACGTTAACCCTTAGTAATAAACGTGTGGTAAATTTTACAATTTTCAACTGATAAACAACAATTTTCCTTGCATTAATGGTCGTTTATCAGTTGTGTAAAAGTCAAAACACGTTACTGTTTATTATTTATATTATATGGCCTTTAATATCAATACCGCCGACGGGAATTGAACCCGCACCTTCTGATATCCGGTCAGACGCTCTGGACCACTGAGCCACGTCGTCTTATTTCCAACCCGCCAAATAATTCAATATGTACTAGTACTCCAATCAACAATTACTGTTTATTATATTCTTTCCACCTGTAAACAACCAACTTTATTTTTTGTAGGAAAGGCTTTGTTAGTGCTAAATTTCCCACTAGATGGCGTTGAGACATATTATATCTACATTTGTTGGTGAAATATTTTTATTTTTTTAATGATAAACTAATGTTTATAAGACAAGTTTTTTATGCATATCACAAAGGATAGTAAATTATTATAAGCAATAATTTTGAATTTGTATTGATATTACAGGCGACTAATAATAAAAAAAGATGAATTATTTATCAGGTTTTTTAAATTACTATTTTTTTCCACTCATAACTTGTTCTGAGTAAGCCAGTACCCGCTGAGTATCGAACTCGACCATTCGACTGCTGGCCGAGCGTCTTACCCACCGACGTCTTCGAAAAAATAAAAATCACACTATTTTGCTCCCGCTTACAATGTTCTGCAGTTTCAGTCATCGCGCATCGACTTCCTTGTTATTTTTGATCAAACCAGAATAGTTTTTATTTTTCCTTCAATGCATACCTGAGTCCTGAGGGGAGGGTGGGTAGCGTCGGAACCGCTTTTTGTTTTCTAGAAAAGCGCCATTATTTCCCTTCTTCCCTCTAAAAATCCGGTGAAAGTAATACCACGCTAGATGAAGAATACACAAAAGCGCAATCTTTTACGTTTGCTTACTTTAAAAACAAACAAAAAACAATATGTCACATCAGCATCTTTAGACACCGGTCTTACTAAAATATGTGGTGAAAGTTTTATTCGATTGATAAACGACCGTTTATGTGAAAACCTTACTAATCGAAACGTAAAATAGAAATTGGCATAATATATAATATATATTGCTTATCCAGTCAAAGAGGGTTGTTTATCTGTTGTATAAACTTGAAAGAAAAATAATTTTCGATTTTTTTTAAATGTATTCAAATGTTCTATATATTTATTTATTTTGAAAATGTCGTTATTCTGTATTCTATATATACAATTTAAGAAACTAGATAAAATTACCTTTTAGATTTTTGTGCTTGAAATATACTTTAATATTTAAAAAGTGAAATATTTTGAATAAAGGAGCTTACCACAAACATTTTTAATCAAAACGTCGCAAAATTTCAGAGAAATCAACACGAAAAAAAACACAGTACTTTTATTTAAGCAGTTTAAGCAAAAAAGCTATCACGTCGCTTTTTATCTCGTTCATTCAAAAAAACTTTCTATTAATATCCAAAAAACAACAACAAAAAAACTGAAATGTAAATACATTGCTTGCACGATTTTAAATGTTTATTTTTTCGATACACAGTTACCAACACGTGCATCTTACTAAAGTTCTTCTAAATATAGACCATAAAATTCAATTTCTATTCATTTGAATATTGGCATAACCGTTTAAGGCGATGCCATACGTATTAATACAAAATCATGTGTTTTTGGTTTGAAAATTTGGTCGCCTAGAAATGTTTCAGATGCTCTAATTAAAAACTGCGAGTAGAATACATCTTGGCCTTTGAAATCATCGAGTATTTTTTAGATAAGTCTTTTTATAAGCCCAGAAAAAATAATGTATAAGGCCTATGAAAACTGCTTTAAAGTTCAAAATCTCCTACTTACGAACTCATTTTCGGTTATGATTTTATTTTATAATGTGGCAAAATAAGTTATTTAAAATATTTACAAAATAAAATAAAAGGCACCTTTTGGCCATGTTTTTTTCTTGCATAAATAAAAACAAGCGGATGGTGTTAAGCGGGAATTTAAGCCTTATCGCCATCTACGTAAGGGTTGTTATTGATAGCGGCTCAATTTAAAATATTTCACGACGTAGTGCATCGCCTTAACACTACTTTATGAGATAACATGAAATAATATTTTACAAATTCAATTATTGTATAATTACTTCTCTAAGGATGGGTTGGTTCATAGAATTTGTTCAATTCATCACTAGAAAGAACTGAAATAATAACAGAACTTGAAAAATTAACTTTTATGTTTGAAGAATTTTTCAAATTCTCTGAAAAATCCCGTCCGTAAACTGACAAAAAATATCACAAATAAATTGTAAATATTAAAAAAACATATGATTTGAATCACGCATCACAAATCCAAACTGTCATTTTTATTAATAATTCGAAATAGAAATTATACAGTCTTTATGTGTAACAATAACACATTTTAATGGTTGTGAATTGATTTTTTTTAGTAAGGCTGTGCGTCTATAATGGTATTTACGCTATTGCCTTAGTAGCGTAATAAAAATCCTTTTTTGTTTGTTTTTGGTACTATATTTTATAGTACAATCCAGTAATGTGGCCTCACTGCGTGGCTTACCCATGCTGAAGCCTCCATTTTATAATACAAAAAATATACATAATATATTTAAAGAAAATCTATATATAATTAGGGTTTTCCAATAAGAGGTATTATTTTGAATAGCCCGCTATTTCGGTAGATGTTACTTTTGAAGCTGTCATTTTTTGACAATTGACAAGTAGAAACTACGCCATTAATAAAAATGGAACGATGCACGCTTCAACAACGCATTGAAATTATTAAAATTCACTTGAGTGAATCAAATGCAAATCATCTTGAGTGATGAGGCCCATTTCCACCTCGGTGGCTTCGTCAACAAGCAAAATTTCCTATTTTAACTTGACTTCTCATAACTCAAACATAATTTTCTCTTGTTTGTTGTTTATTTTTTACACATTCAGCCTTACTAAAAACCGTGGTGCAAATATTACGCGGCGCATAAAGTCAGAAAAGTGAAAATCTTGACTTATTACCATGGCGTTTCTTTGGTCAAAACGGCCTTAAACCAGGCTCAAGGCCGGCTTTCCCACACCAACATTGAACCAGTGTGTAAGAATCTAATTAGTACGACAGTTATTGTTTGTGTTTACATATTGTTGTTCACTATTATTGGACGGTTGGAATTCGTTATTCGTATTTTTATATGTTAACCCGCTGTCTCTATAAAACTATAAAAATTACAACAAACAAAAAGTTTGTAAAAAGATCACCAAATAATCTTTTTTTCTTTCAATTTTTACATCTCTAAACCGTCTTTATGTCATTTGTGCCAGGGACGACACCTACTTCTTTTCCCCATCTTTTACCCCTTACAGTAAATTGTGCCCACTTCTCCCCTGGGTGGAATTAGAGTTGGTCCAGTCGAATTTGTATCAACTTGCACCACCCTTCCCTTTTATAAAACAATATAATATGTTCGGAAGGGAATTTCAAGGGAGAAATCTCATATATTATGTACCATTTTACCACAAATAAACGTGTTGAGCTTTCCGAAAAGAAAAAAAATAGTAAAAAAAAAACTTTTATATTGAAGTCGTTGGATCAACCATAAAACAGTTAAAACAGATATATTTATTATTCTCGCAAACAACACAAACTTAGAATTGTGTTTATTGGGGTATTTGTATAAACTTCCGAAAGTGATGCCCTGATCAAACGAGAACAATGCAATACTGTCTTGTCCCAGCTCCGGACCCATTGTCCTAGTGTGAACAGTAGTTTGGAGGACAGTACAATGAACCGACTCATTTTCTAAGAGATAGACGGGCAAGCTATCTCCGCGGGGTCTTACCTCCACAACTCTGCGATCAAGGCTATCAACGGATTAGCGACTGGACAATGTTGTATTGTCTTTTTTATTTTCCGCGTGTGATTCCGGCACTATTGTTAATATCCAAAAAGGGACATCAAGTGTATACGATGTCAAATAAGAATATTAGAAAAAATTGAGTTATTTGAAAACTTCTACAAAGTGTTAATTTTTGTTTGTGTTTTTTCCTTTTCGTGAGTGAAATAACAGTTTCGAAACTAACCCTTAACAGGCAACGCATGGACGTAAGTACTGGGGTCGCACCCTTGAATTATTATTGACTTTCATATGGAGGAATTTTTAAATTTTGATTACCTCAAACTACATAATAAATTGGATTCGATAGTTCAACATTGTTATTAAAAAAATGTAGAATATATTACAAGGTAAAATTGCTTTTTAGTTTTATGAATACTAACTCATACGTACATTACGTACGGAGAAAACTTACTGAAATACATATTGCAAATTTATTAAGTATCTCTTAAAAACGGTATTGCAGGCCCTTACCGAATGAATTTATAGGTTTCCTGATACACTATTAGTAAAATACCAATGAATTGTCATGAGGTAGGATAGTTCATAAAAATCCTTACATTTTCGCATCGGTTATTATATGTTATTAAGATAAACGTAGGTACATGAACACGTATTCCGATATTATACAAATTTACAAAAAATAATGCCGAAAGCGGCCTGCAGTCCCGTTTTTAACCGGATTATCAATAATTTGAATAGATTTTTGATAAATCAGCAATATCATTTTTCTCAGTGCGTGAGTAATTGTAAAAAAAAACCTACAACCTTCCAACTAGAACTAGTCGATAAAAAAATATTTTTAATCACAACAATAATATCAGGACTGAGTCATTTAGGTACTCACTTGTATCTAGATTGCATGCATTTGGTAATAATTTCGCAGAAATTGTAGATGTGAACATAGTTACAAGAAGGCTATAATAACATACCTCAAAAATATTAATAACTAAGCCAAGCGTAAGTGTATATATAATGCACGTCTACAATTTCAATTTTATTCAATTTATTATATATATATATATATTTATATGAATGTACCTGCCAGACAAACTCGAAGTAAAGACACTTTTAAATGTAACAATAACCTCAATACTAACTACTCATCCACATTGAAAAATCTCCTGATAAAAGATACATGACGCCAACGGGACTTTCGATTTCCGGTCGACAGCTCTGACCACTGAGCTATGGCGGCTTATCTCTTATCCGCGAAATAATTCAATATATACTAGTGTTTCATTCAACAATTACTGCTTATTACATTTTTTCCCTGAAAACAACCAACTTTATTTTATATGAGAAAGGCATTGTAAGTGCTAACTCTCTCACTAGATGGCGTCGAGACAAATTGTCTACATTTTTTGGTGAAGATACTTGAACTTATCAAATATTAATTTTATTTTTTTTGGTAACTAATGTTTTAAGACAAGATTTTTTATGCAGAGCACAAAGGGTAACAATTATTTTTATAAGCAATAATTATTAGCCTGAAACACTCGTCCATATTGAAAAATCTCCTGATGAAAGATACATTAAATTATGTAACATATGTATCATGTAAAAACCTATCAGGACGTTTAAATTAATAAATTAATTAATTATTGACTTGATTCAAGATTTTACGCCCAAAAGTATTATCATGATTGGTTTTTGGATTATTATGCCGTTTTGCTCTTCCTCGTGCTTGCCAACATGATGATTTAGAATGTCCATCATCAGGGCAGATGGATACTGTAACGCTGTCCGACACGTTGGCTAAAGATGGTGGAACTGCTACAGGGCATAGTTACCCAAAAACTAATCACGGTAAAACCTACAATAATTGTCTCCCTTTTATGACGTCACTCCCTTATTATAAAACTTCAGACTCCAGAAGAACCTTCATTACAAAAGTTAAACATTGTTTCACAGTTCTTCGAATTCCTATTATTCAAAAGATTATTTAATTTAATTTAATTCTTCTAATTTTCCTCATTTTTACATCCTCGTAGAATTCAATCAACTGTTACGTGTCCGATATCTGAAAACTTATTAAAAGTAAGTTACAGCGTAATTCTTACACCTGAAAGCTAGCTTTGGGACTTGAGAACGTGAATCTACAAAAAATCTACTTTTACAAAAGTATAATTCTCCTCGTATGTAGTACAGTCACATTCGTGAACAATGTCCTTTATTGTTAGTCCTGGGTTCCTCTGCGGGTTTGCTGTAGTTCTCAGCAGTAAACAAGAAGCGTACGGTAGTTAGTGTCGAGAGATCGTTCGTGTGACGTACGTTACGCCTAGTATGAATCGGTTCGTGTGAGGAAAGAAAAATATTCCTAGAAAATAAGGCCTACACAGACAGCAGGTTGGAATAAATTTATAAATATGCTTATATTCGTATGCCTAAAATGGTTTCTTCCGTTTTTTCAACTTGAAATAATAATATTAAAGAATGACAGTAAAGAATTGTTCTTGGTTTACTTTAAATACATTGCTAAGCTGTCAGCATTCAGCACACTTTTATTATAATGTATAATCGACACATTTGGGTCAGAATTCATATTCAGTTTATATTTTTAATTTATATTCAATAAATATTCAGAATATTATATCAGTATTCAATTTGGGAGGCGGGTTTGGGTACCACCGCCCCGGGTACCATTTATTGGATAGCAAAGATCTATGTCTTAGCTCATCCCAAGTGGTTCTCTATGTTTGGTGATTTAGCCCGGGTTCATCGGGTGACGTATGTTCAGGATGCGCCTGCCCGCCAGCTGCGTGGTTGAGGATGGTTTGGGGAAACCTTTTGACCTCTTCAACTGGCTCCTCGATCCATCGCGTTGCGCCGTCGTGGGAGAGATATATTCATATGTCCGTCACTCCTGGACACACTGTCCTCTAGATTCCTACCCAACCCTCATACCTCTTACATTCCTAGAACTTCTTCTCCTTCCTTTTCTTAAAAAAGTCCCTACACACAGCATCTCTAAAGATGACAAAGACCTCGAGGGAAATTATTTTCCGCAGGGCCTCCTGTGTGAGTTTAATAAAATGCTGAGAGTACCTTCCACACTAGAACGTTCCGCAAATAAACTATATATTATTTTTAATTGGGCTATATTATAACATGATCACGAATATTCTCTTCAAAATAGTGACCGATAGATAAGGTGTACTTATGTATGTACAGTAAAATCTCATTATTTATACTGCCTTTTTCATCCATTTTCTCAGGCAGGCCTTTATTTATTACAATATTACTGCAGTACCATGTCCGATCCCTGTTGAACCCATCTAGCACCCCAACATGGACCGAGAAACGGTCCCCTTCAATTGCTTTATCGCATGACGTCGATACGCGGGCCGAAACCTCCGAATTCTCCTCGTGTGTTTTAACCTGTATTTGCCCTTCTTTCTACACCTTTAAACATTGATACAAGAGACACTAGGCATAATAATCCATATAAAATAATCAAAAGTTTTTGAGATCACCAATCTGAACGAGACTAGCAAATGTTGTAAGTGCGTATAATCTTTAACCATTCTTAACCTTCTCCATTTTACTACATAACACAGCTTTTAAACATTCCGCAATTGGCGATGTCATATTGGTATCTTTCTTTTCTTCTTTTACGTCGAAAGTATATGTCGATTGCTTAAAACCAAGGCATTATATCTCCACTTTTTGCGGATATCTTAACTTATGAGTACTAAACTTTTCTACCAGTCTAATCTGAACCAATCAATTTTGGATGTTACATAATAATTGTTAGTTCAACGGTTATGGGCACTGACATCTGAATAAATAGAAATGTCTTAAAGCCAAATTTGTTTTCCATTTTGGCAGCCTGTAAGCAACCACTTGACAACCTATTTTGGCACCAGCGCGATTTTACACGATTACTTATTTAATTATTTATATTTTATCTCCAGACTCGATATTCGGAACATTTTGCCGAATAACTCGGCACTTTTGATTTTCTTTGCATTCAAACGGTGTAAATATATAAATGGGATAGACAATAGACAATAATCACAAATAATGCATTATCTTAAATAGGTAAGCGTTATTTTACTTAATTTTAAGCTTACTTGGTTTGATTTGAGCAGATTTTAAAATGGCTGTATGTGACACCCATATTATTAAAACGCATATAGCGCGACGTAAAATGCAAAGTGGTAGATTAGTGCTGGGAATATATTGTGCAAACCACTGCAAAACGGAAAACTATTGACTCATGACGGTGTGGACTTCGCGTACCATTTTAAAAAGAGACGGCTGTTCGTAAACAGATTTCATTATCGAAGACTAATACAGTTTCCTTCAAATCACTGAAAAGTACCCCCCATGTTAGTTACTTCCTCTCACCTTAAGTGTATATCTCTTGTTTTTTTGATCTGTGGTCGTAGAGTTCTTTTCGTTGCTGCAAATACTACCCTTGAGTATTTTATGTCATTGCCACTACTTGCAGACAATGAATTATAAATAATGGGAAACAAGTCATCAATCTTGATTAAGTTTTGACGGCTGAGATGAAACGTCAAGAATACGGAGATGAATTGGAAAATAGTCTGACAAGAGAAGAACCAAAACAACTGCAATGATTACCATTATAATGGAAGACCATTCTTTGTTTCGCAGCTTGACGTAGTTTATACTGAAAAAAAATCTACACTGATAGGCGCAGTGTAGGTTAGTGACTGATGAAAAAAAAATTCATACCCGATTCTATATATTTCATAAAAAAATCCCAGCAACTGGCTCCGAACCATTTCTTTAAGGTTCGTCCCACTTAAAAATTATTATCATAACATTCAGACATAGGTAACAACTGGCAAAGGAAAATATGATACAGTTAAATGTGACCGAAGGGGATAGGATCCCATTAGCTCAGTTATAGAGCTGTGCCCCGGCAAGGCAAGGGTCCTGAGTTCGAGTCCTAGATGTGACCGTATCCTTTTCTGATTTTATTGTTTCAGATTTTCGTTTAGAAATCGCTTATATTTTCTTCAATAACTAAATATTATAATTTGAGGTTTTGCTCTATAAATTTATTACAAAAAATAAACATTTATATTTATTTAAAAGAAAGCAATTGAACAAAATACCTTGTTTACAATATTTCAGGAACTTTCAGCCACGTGGGACGCTGCTGCCTCTGTTGGTTTTGAATTGAATATCTACAAGTGCTTTTCAATATATTTGTTCAATTAATAAAAAAATTTCTGGCTGTAACAATTTTTTTTTGTTATTTTCAATCCAGTGTACGCAAAATCTATAAGCCGCCACAAGCCTATTACAGCAATAATTTGCAGAATATTGTGAAGAATGGATAAGAAAAGAGAAGAGAAAGAGGAATGGACGGGAATTACCTAGCTATTCAGGATTGGTCATCAACCATAGCCAAAAAACGTTTCGATCCGGAATGTAGTAATTTAGGTAGAAATTTTATTTTTTATCCACCCCATTTCTCAATCTCACCGATTTTCCTCTACAGGTAAAAACAAAAACAGAAAATCAGATTGTTTTTTCGACGGCATCGGAAAACAAAGTTATTCGGATTTTACTGCCTGAGCAGGCGGTGACTTTTGTAAGGGGTGCGCTATAACTCTGTACCAACAGTGGGCTGGGGTTGTGAGGTAGGGAGTGGAACCTACCCCCTTAAGAACGTCTTGTGGTTGACGGTTGAGTATGTTTTGTCAATAGAGGAAGCAGAACTACGATTACACAGGCAAAACAAATTGTTGCACTAGAATTTAGAACAGATCTTGTATACACTCAGGACACTAAATGGTATCAGATTTTCAAAAGGATTCGGTAATTTTCTACTTTTCTTCGTTAGTATTTTATTATTACAAAACGTCTGTGTGGAGCTAAGTCTTTTTATAAACTATTCGTTAGAATTAAACTTTATGGATTGCCATAATTATTGCAATATAAACGTTTATATTTGTTTTAAACCACTTCATTGTAATTATTGCAATTAATTTTTAAAAATCCGTATTAATATTGCATTTATTAATGGTTTTGACAGATAATATATTGCATTTATCAATAGTTTTGACACATTATATATTGCCTTTATCAATGGTTTTGACAGATAATATATTGAATTTATCAATGGTTTTGACAGATAATATATTGAATTTATCAATGGTTTTGACAGATAATATATTGAATTTATCAATGGTTTTGACAGATAATATATTGAATTTATCAATGGTTTTGACACATAATATATTGAATTTATCAATGGTTTTGACACATAAAATATTGCATTTATCATTGATTTGACAGATAATATATTGCATTTATCAATGGTTTCGACAGATAATATATTGCATTTATCAATGGTTTCGACAGATAATATATTGCATTTATCAATGGTTTTGACAGATAATATATTGCATTTATCAATGGTTTTGACAGATAATATATTGAATTTATCAATGGTTTTGACACATAATATATTGCATTTATCAATTGTTTTGACAGATAATATATTGAATTTATCAATGGTTTTGACAGATAATATATTGCATTTATCAATGGTTTTGACAGATAATATATTGAATTTATCAATGGTTTTGACACATAATATATTGCATTTATCAATGGTTTTGACAGATAATATATTGAATTTATCAATGGTTTTGACACATAACATATTGAATTTATCAATGGTTTTGACACATAATATATTGCATTTATCAATGGTTTTGACACATAATATATTGAATTTATCAATGGTTTTGACAGATAATATATTGCATTTATCAATGGTTTTGACACATAATACATTGAATTTATCAATGGTTTTGATACATAATATATTGCATTTATCAATGGTTTTGACAGATAATATATTGAATTTATCAATGGTTTTGACAGTTAATATATTGAATTTATCAATGGTTTTGACACATAATATATTGCATTTATCAATGGTTTTGACAGATAATATATTGAATTTATCAATGGTTTTGACAGATAATATATTGAATTTATCAATGGTTTTGACAGATAATATATTGAATTTATCAATGGTTTTGACAGATAATATTTTGCATTTATCAATGGTTTTGACACACAATATATTGAATTTATCAATGGTTTTGACAGATAATATATTGAATTTATCAATGGTTTTGACACATAATATATTGCATTTATCAATGGTATTGACAGATAATATATTGAATTTATCAATGGTTTTGACAGATAATATATTGCATTTATCAATGGTTTTGACAGATAATATATTGAATTTATCAATGGTTTTGACACATAATATATTGCATTTATCAATGGTTTTGACAGATAATATATTGAATTTATCAATGGTTTTGACAGATAATATATTGCATTTATCAATGGTTTTGACAGATAATGTTTACGTGGGAGTTCATAGTCACACAGCGCCTACAATTTATATTTAAACAGGTTTTTGTTTGTGAAGTCGTAAATATTGTATCCGAATCATTTGTGGTTTTATTCTGGACAATCAATGTTTGACACAACTATTGAGGCAGCTGTGATTAAAAGTTACAATTGAGAAAGGATTCTGACTTACCTTTGGTCCTTTCGATCGATTATGTTGGTTATCACTGCACAAGCTTCCGTAATAGACCAGAATTAAGTTCACTAACCCCTCCAGCGTTTTAGGATTATGCTTAGTCGTAAGTCACTAGATATAAGTCACTAGTTATTATGTACCTTAGTTGTATAACAACTGTAATTATTAATTAATACATGTATTTGTACAGCGCCCTTGAGGTGATTTTTCACGAAACGGCGCTATGTAAACAAGCCATTTATTATTATTATTACTATGTGACCGGGCGTCCATATTTTATAAGTATAATAATACATAAAATAAAAGTTTTTAATCTTTTTTTCTACAATAGAAATACATAATTTTTTGACCTTAGAAAGAGAAATAATTATTATTCTCAGTTTGCCTCAAATATCTGTATTGGAACCATTAATAAAATCCTAAAAATAGCCAAAAGTAATAATTCATATTCTGCACCGCTATCGTAACAATCACTTTAACAATAATCTGTAATTGCTGTTCACATACAGTAAATTAATTTCGAAAATGTTCGTAAATATGCGTAGTACCTATTTAACTGTTATCAAAATAAAGAATAAAAAAATTATACCAAATGACAATTGTAACGTACAATTAATATTTAATACTTTAAAATATGAATAACACTCGAATAAAAGGGCATTCGATAATTTTTTTATATCATTAAAAAAAATCCATGTAACAAATTCTCCATAATTATTTCCCCACTGTGCTTACGTACGCAGAATTGTTGTGTTGAGGAAATGGGAATGTGTGCTGATTGAATATAATTTAGGATGCATGGATATGTTTTCCCTTGGAGGATAGAAAGATTAACACATCACGATTAACTAAAACTATTCATTGATAGTTCTATAAATGCATAAATTCGCTATATACTCATACATTCGTAATACCACCGAAAAATAGATTGTAAATGTGGAAAACCCTCCGTAAGTATATCTAATTCGATCAACCTTAATACTTGTTTAGTAGTCACACTGTTGGATTTCTCTTATCGGAGGTTGGTTAACATCTACCGGAAGCCTGGTGTGTCGTCTACCTGAATAATGACTTGAAACTTTTGCCGTGTTCTATTCCAGGATTTTCCAAGGCATTTCATTTTCTCATTTTTATACATGGAGATGGCCCAGGGTATCTATTCTTCAATCCAGGCCGCTCGCAATCGCCGTCGAAAGTAAACACATTGGTCGACATTCTTATTTTTGAGTCTCGTCGAAGGTACACAATTACACACGCCAAACGTCACTCGAACAACGAGTAGGTCGAACCACCAGAGAATCGAGGCCCAGAGGCATTGCATCTCCATAAACCAATGTGACGAGGAAAAGTATGCTGAATCTTAGAAAATATCCGAAAAAATAATTTTAACGCAGTAAAATAATAAGTAAGAATCTTCGAAATGCTTACGTGCTATAGAAGCCATATTTTTACACATTAAGGTTCCATTAAGTTGAGTCTAGATAGGTATTGCCGGTTCTACTTAAGGATTCTTATCCTTTTATAATTGTTCTTATCCTTAGAATTAATGATTTTTTCGTTAACTGCGATTCCGGTTATACTTGAGGATATTTAACATTACACGCAGAAAACTAACTTGAAATATTGTTAATTTTTTAAAAATCTATTGAAATTATTCGTTTTCCGGTTAAAAACGGTACTAGAAGCCTATAATGAAGCATTGACAAATTTAATAACAAAATAATAGTACAGCACGAATATGTTATGAGGAAGTCGAAACACGTGTTAACTCAATTAATAATAATAAGGCCACCTCAGATATATTCTGAATGACTAATATTTTATTAGAAAATAGTAATGCATACATTTTTAACAGTATAGTGATACAAATGCCATACTCGTTTTTCTACGTGTGAAATCTTATTAATTAATTAGTTAAGATCTCGGTTCTACTTAAGGATGAGAAATTGTCAATAACTCTAAAATTGACGGTTTTTCATTACCTGTGATTCTAGTTCTCTCGGATGACAGAGAAAAAGTCGTTAAATTTAAGGTTTAGGACAATTACGTATCCTTAAGTAGAGCTGAAATCGTCCCGTCAGACCATAACTTACTAACACCAAAAGTGGAAATGATCTTACGCCATTGAATGTAAAAGTTTCACAAATTACGAATTCGATGAAAAATACATTCTTTTTTAAATTTAGTAAAATATCCATTCTGTAAAAAAAACTGTACATGTATAAGTGATATGTACAATCGAAGCATCCTCAGAGCGTTGAGTGAAAAAATATATAATTCCGTTTTATGCCACAATAATTCGATCTCCGGGAGAAATTTCATCCGAAAAACACACATCGCAACATTTGTACATCGGGGAAAACCATAACTAACCCCCCGAGCTTATAATATATTTATTTTTACTGTGCTCACGTCGGGCCGCCAAACGCGAAGTGTACTGGGGAGACCCTTTTACGACAGTACCGTGCCACCGACGTCTTACTTTTATATGCGGTCCGTCAGAAGTCTAAGGGCCGGCGGTAAACATACGTTTTTTTCGTTTTCCGGCTTTTTTGGCAGGATAATTCGATACTTTTGTCGGCGTTTTCACATCCAAATGTATTTGTTTTTGCCGTGAATAAGTAAAACTAACGTCTCGCCGCGTGGGTGGATGGTTTTTGTGAGAAATAAAAGAATGGTGATTCTTTCATGGTATAAAAACTGACATTTCCATCACTTTAAAATAATTTTGTCTTTGTTTTTTAAGTAAGTATGCATTGATGAAAAATCTCTTCTATAATATAATCTATATTTGAAACACAACCGTGAACACGTTCGATACATGACTTATAACAAGTTGCCAACCGGTTTCATCATTTAAAGTTAAAATGTATAAGAGTGATTAAACTTCTGATCTGGCCTAAAATAAATAAGCAGAACAAAGTTACGAGGGTTTTTAAATACTACAATATTAAAATTTGTAGTTAAATTTAATTGAAAAAAGGTGCGCTTCGTGTTTCTAATATATTTTAACTAGTTTATTTTAACTTTTATTTTGACTTCAACACATTGAAACTTCGTACAAAAAATAAATTACGGGAGCAATCTGTGCAAACTGAAATATATTGTTCTGCTTCTGATCGGCGTCGCATTAAATTTTTTTATTAGTTTGAAAAATCATTAATTGATTCGAATAAACGGTTCGAATCTGACGTAGGTAATAATAATAATTATGATTGGATTATTTATATACCGCCGTTTTCGTGAGAAAATCACCTCAAGGGCGCTTAACAACTTAATTTATGCATTGATCACTTAGACTTAATTACTTTTGGTTTATAACTAAGTTTCATAGATAGAGAGAGACTTATAACAAAGACTAATGTCGACTGATTTATAACTAAGACTTTTAACTAATGACTTAAGCCATACATATTTTATGACCAAGTGGGCATTTAAACAATACCGCTATAATACGACTTACAGCTACGGCTTAAACTAGAGATTTACGACTAACATACATATTTAATTTATATTTACAAATACCGATTGTTATGATTTCTGCCCGTGGCGTCAGTTATAAAATATTAAAAAAATTGTTTACGCGTAATAAAAGGTTAATAATGGTGAAAAAAAGTCAAGTAGAAAAATCCCCTGGACTGAGCAATTAAATACTACTGATGAATAAAAAATAAAAAAGGTCATCATTCTGGATACGACAAGTTGAAAAGGTGAGTCTTTAGTTTTGCTCTGAACTCAGATGAGCTGTCGATCTTCCGCAAATATGAAGGGAGTTTGTTCCAAGCTGTTGGGCCTGCTACTGCAAAAGCTCGATCTCCAAAATTGGTATTGTGATTGCGCATAGGTACTGAAAGTCTACATATGGCTGTTGAAGATGCTGATCGAAGCGTAACGCTACTGGCTGCTAAGACAGGTGTCACCGGTACCCAAAAGCGCCCTGCAAACGTTGGCCGGTGTGACGTCACAAACGCTCTCCGCACGTATATCGTTTTGGAGGAAAATCGCAAAATAATGACACGTTTCAAATCGTTAAAATTAATACGTCAGCACAAAACAAATAAAAAATGTGACCAACATTTTTTGGTTCGTTTCTTGCGACAATAAAATAACTGTGAAATTAGATACAATGCTTTTAAATATGTATTAAAAAAATTATGTTGCATGATTTACAGAAAATATATCAATCATTTGGGGATGTTTTATTTTGTTCGTATTTTTTTTAATTTATGCCAATTTATTGATGTTTATATTTTCAGTATGTTTTTTAACATGAAGTTTTAAATTTGAATTGTTATTTATATTCCAGATTCTTCCTGGTAATGAATTTTAAAAAATTTGTTCAAAATATTTATAGTTAATTTGCACCGATGTTTTTTTTACATTTTGGAGTCTTGAATCTGGAGAGAATTGACGTTTTTCTTAGTTTTATATTGTTTTTAAAAGGTGCAGTTTTATGTAGAATATTTTCTTTGTAAATTTGTAATGTTGCATGGTAGAAATATAATGCATTTAGTGTTTTGACTTTAAATTCTCTTAGAAGAAGTTCCGACGAATATGTATCTTGTTTAAATATAATTGTTTTTAATATTAGTTTTTGTATGTAAAGGGGCTATGCGAGGTTTTTTTATAAGTTCAAATTATCAGATTTCCTGTTAAAAATGGGACTGCAGGCCTATAATGAATGAATTAAAAGAGTTCGTAACACTCCATTGTGGACTGCTAGCTTCGCATCTTTAGGCATTGTTGTTAGCGCGTTTATAATAACATCTAAATGGAAATACCCAATCATATTTCTGTGCTCCTGGTATTTTGTTCTTATCGGCATTTGGACTTGGATTTGGATTGTTTTTTTGTATATTTTTTAAAGTATATTAAATTTACCCTTTGATTTGTGTATGTTCCTGGTATTGTATTACTGTCTTACGTATATTTAATTTATAAAATACGGAAGGCCTGTGAAAAATTCGTGGGATTATTATAATTACAATTTTGACAAAGACAATTAACAATTTTCTGTTAAAATAATATTATATTGTTCCAGGTTCCTACTTTATCGCTTGTATGAATTTTTCACACAGTCAGATCCAATTTAGAAAATGATATTTAGGCTCAACTGAAATTAGTACCTTTTTTAGTCTGTTGGAACTCCAGTGAAAACATATTATAACGTTTCAAACGTTGATAGAGTTCCTAACAAAGTATCAGTCAAAACTAAATTCATCACAACCTATATAATATTGTACTCATTGTGGTCGATAGTATAACATATTCCGGTGTTTTTCCTAAGTGATTCAGATTCAAAAAAATTCTCCAACATTTTCTACACAAGTTTTCCTAACGCTTCAGACCAATTTTCTCACGTTCTCCAGAGAACAGATGATAATATTTTCAAGATCTTACCCGCAGTCCAAACAAATTGCCCCGCTTAAAAAGTCTGTAGAAAATGCTTCGCAGTGAATTCTCTCTCTTTACGACTGGGTGCATTAATACTGCATTAGGTAAGTTTATTCCGAGTGCAACAACTTGCTGCATCACCCCTCTCCCTGCCGCTCTGCCTACCCGGAGGAAAACCATTACCTAAATGCATACGATGCACTTTAAAATGATCGTGCATGTTTATGTATGCGGTCCAAACGTGGAATTTTAAAAGCGAGTAAACATTCGAGTTTATTTGTTGCACGAGGTGGCTTTCCGAAACGTTTAAGAGTCAAGTTTCAATTTTATCGATACGTGGTGCTTGTATTGTTAACGACTGACTAGGTGAGTGCAGCTGTATAAGGTGTAGTAAACTAGTTGTAGTTAAAGCTTATATACGAAGAAAAATTAGCAATACTCGTGTTTTTCTCAGTGTAGTTACAATTAGCTTAGCTGTTACAGTTGTTACCTGTGCAAAACAAAGTTTTTTTTAATTATTGAAGACAATATTAGCGATTGCTGAACGAAAATTTGAAACAGAAAAATCAAAAATAGATACAGTCACATCTAGGACTCGAAACCAGGACCCATGCCCTGCCGTGGCACGCAAGGGCATGGCAAAGGGTCCTGTATTATTTTGTCTGATTTTTCTGTTTCAAATTTTCGTTTACGAACCACTAATATTGTCTTCAATAATTAAATATTACAATTTGAGGTTTTACTCATTAAGTTGTTCCAAAAAATAAAACAAAGTTTTTTGTATGTTTATTGTTTTCAAGCTCAACTCGTAGAACTCCATTTAATTTTAAAGTATTTTTCTGTATATTCAATAATATTACTAGTTAATTTATAACGACCTTCAGTGAAATCTAAACATTCCAATAAGTGGGAAAACTTTACCGTGTAATTAATTACCATTAATAATATCCCACAGAAGTAATATAAAGAGATCGGTTGTAAGTGACTTCATCACAGTTTGATAATGCCTGAACTTATTTATAAATAAACTGTTTTTTACAAATTAAATAATAATATTATTGAACATGTAAAAGAAAAAAAGTTTATTCATTTGTTCGATGCGCCCTCTTTCAGTCGTCTGTACAGTCTTGCACAGGTTTGTATATTTGTACAAAATTGAGATGAAACGTAAGAACGGAGCATTGAAAAGATCCAGAAATCCTTGACCTAGATCTAGGATCAGGATCTAAATCCTGAGCCTCAGAAGATTGAATCCTGGAAAAGTGTAATTCAAAAACGTTTTCAAGTATATTTTCGAAGTTTTATTTTTTCTGTAGTGTATGAATATTCAGTACAGTATAGCCCCAGGGAAAAATCGCCATTGGATTAAAAACGTTGCGGATCTACCTCCAAAGTATCTCTTCCCGTTTTCCTGCCACTCCCTCATTCATAAACCTCAGCAGATTCTCTGAGATCTAGTTTATCGGGACTTTTTATGATTTTTGTAAATATTTTGTGAAATTAAAAAAAATAAATTTTGCTATGTCTCTCGATTAACAATCCGAAGGTCACGGGCTTAAATCTCGGAGTTTGCAAGTACATTTTATTTGATGAACTTATATTATTTCACAATTTTTTAATTAAAAAATAGTATTTTGTGTGCTTGCAGCACGTTCCAAAGTGGAATATACTCTAAGTATTACCCTGGTGTAAGACCACCATTCAGGATTGAAAAGTTGCGTGAAATGGCTTTAGCCATGTTTGGTGATTTTTTTTTTAATATCAATATAAAGTTTTTTTACAGGTTTTTTTTCGATGTCTGTCTCACTAGGATAAACCTGTGTCGAGACAGGCGTATTTAATACACAAATTAATGTTTCCATATTATTTGATACATATAATATTTCATTACATTAAATGACATTGTGAAAATGATAATAAATGATAATAATAAATGATAAATTGGTTAATCAGCATCTAGTTGGAGTACATACTTATGAGGGGATTTTTATAAAATTTTTGATCTTGAATCTGTCTTGGCTGATGATCCAAGACTTGATGTCTGTTTTATATTTCAAAAAAAAATTCGTTCAGTCTAATGGCTAGTGGGAGAGCATTATATAGCCTTGTTGCAAAATATCTAAAATTTCTCTGGCTAAAAGTTGTTTTAGCGAAAGGGATTTGTAAGAGATTATGTCCTTTGGTTCTAGTATATAGAATAGTCAGATACGCTCCAATCTTCCTCTTCTTCATCTCCTTCCCCTCCCCACCATTTGAGAATGCCATAGTCTCACTGGCTCCAGACGATTGGAAGCAGTTGGAACTCTTCAATTTGTTTGTTCTCTTCTACGGTAACGTTTTTGATAAAAATGCTTCTTTTCCCTCCGAATTCAAACCAACTTAATAATGTATACAAAAAACACTTCAATAAAACAGTTGTACTTGGGCATCAGAGAGAATAAAGGTTCTACCTAACTGGTACGCCTCGAATGTGCCACAGAAAAGCTGAATGTATACTTGAATGATTTTTTTAAATTAGTCCCACACGAATTGAAACCATTAGGGTGGATTCAGAGGGGGCGATTTATAAAAAAATAAATTCCTTCTACTGACGTGGAAACATCCCTCATACTTCATATTATGTTGATGTATCCGTTCACAAACTTACGAATATATTAGATTTTAAAATAAGATACAGTTAAAAAATGAAATTTTTATTTTGAGAAACATTGAATTATTTTTTTTCTATTTCGTACCAAAGGTATATAGATAATACATATTTATATAACATAACTTATTTCACATAAGGCGAAGCACTAGGTACTAACGTAAAATCATGTTATTTGTTTGAAAATGTGATCACTTACAAATATTTTAGATTATTTTATTAAATAGAGAGAAGAGAACATATCTTTTGGCCTTTCAAAGAATTAATTAATCGATTCTTTGGTATGCCCAGAAAAACATAAGGTAGGTGTATACAAAATGCTTTAAAGTTTAAAATCTGCCACTTACGAACACATTTTCAGTTATGGTTTGATTATATAATGTGGAAAATTAAGTTCTTTAGAAAATTATCGCAAAATATTTCAATATTTGTTAATAGATTCGCAAAATAAAATAAAACACACTTTTTGGCGATGTTTTTTTCTTGCATAATTCAAAACAGACGGCTGGTGTTAGCTGGAATTTAAACGACTACATAAGGAGTGTTATTGTTAGCGGCCCGATTCCAAATGTTACACGACAAAAAATGTTATGCTTCATAATATAGAATATCTTAGAGCTAAATCACTATTTTGATTAATCTTTATAACGAATTGGTGTACATTATGAATACCAAAAAAATATGCTTAAGATAAATTAAAGGTTTTCTAATCGTTTCGCTTGAGTAGAATATGTATATACGCGTGAAGGAAACAACATTTAAAAAGTACAGTATTATAGCTAATATTATCTGTGACAGTTTCACTTGATTAACTTTTTTGCTTTCTTAAAAAAATATTTACAAAATAAATAAAAACCAGTTTTATGCTTGAAATCGAACGTTTCTAGACTCCGTTTGTTAAGCGATTTTAATGCCTATTACCTACAATATAGTATACCAAGAATATACACATTTTTGGCTTGTAGCTTACTTTTAATATGAATTTTTGTTTGCGCCTTTATATGTGTTGGGAATGTGAATAAATTTTTTTCTCCATGTAAAACTTCAATTCTTTCAAAAAAGACAGTTACAAATAATATATGGATATAACTTATAATAACTTTTGAAAGAATTGAGTTTTTATATGGACAAAAATATTTATTCATATTCATATTATGTATACACATGCCCCAACAAACAATTCATCTTAATATTTTAATACATAAAGACAAAACTATTTATTCATATTCATATTATGTATATACATGCCCCAACAAACAATTCATCTTAATATTTTAATACATAAAGACAAAACTATTTATTCATATTCATATTATGTATATACATGCCCCAACAAACAATTCATCTTAATATTTTAATACATAAAGACAAAACCATTTATTCATATTCATATTATGTATATACATGCCCCAACAAACAATTCATCTTAATATTTTAATACATAAAGACAAAACTATTTATTCATATTCATATTATGTATATACATGCCCCAACAAACAATTCATCTTAATATTTTAATACATAAAGACAAAACCATTTATTCATATTCATACTATGTATATATGTACATGCCCCAACAAACAATTCATCTTAAAATTTTAATACATAACTTTCAAAACGTGTGGTTCCTAAAATAATTAAATTAGCGTAGATTATAACATAGTGTTCTGAATTAATTCCAATACAACATAAAAATAAAATTAAAATACCTTCATTACGGAAACTTTTTGCTAGATTAATAAAAAAGTTTAAATAATACCCTACTAACGTAAAAAAATGTTTTATAACTGCTGAAAATTATGTATTATCAGACATAAAATATAATGTCTAAGAGGTTCTTACTCCAGTGTTGTTTAGTGTCTAGTTGGTCTCGTGTTCCCACCGACCTCTGATCGTCTCTCAGACATGCAGCGGATATGCTATTCAATTCAATGCACCTTCCGAATGTCAGGATGTTTATGACTTTCTTGGGGCAGGCGGAGAACATAAAATACGTGCTTCAAAGTGAAAGAACTGGAATGATAAAGTTTTCAATTTGTAAATAATTTTAAAGGTCGTCGTATAAAGGTAATTAATTTTGTTGTAATTTTGCTTTAATTAATTTTGTTTTTAGTAAACTCTTTTGCAAAGGTGTTCTTACAAAAAGATAAAAAAACTTTCATCATAATTAATCGGCTTCATAATAAACATTTTTTGGATCATTTTTTTCCATCCCCAAGGGCTCTCTCTTTATCTGTTCTCGTCTTCATCATTACTAAACTAAAATATATTATATTAAAACACAAATAACTTTGTTTACATCACTTTAATATATATATAACCTCTACGTGTTTCATGAACAAAGTTCACCTCATCAGGAGTAAGTATATACTTAAGTCAAAAATTAAATATAGATTACAATTGAACAGTGGAAGGAGTGGGGGTGAGAGTGGGTGGAGTTTTTCAGAATTAGGAATTACTATATTTTTAGACGGGAAAGACCGTATATAAAAATATATTGAGATAGGGGTTAGAGGGTTAGAGGGGCGAACCCAAATCGGCAGAAGAATTGATGAAAAAGTGGAAGGGGTAGGAGTGAGGGGAGGTAATTAGGGAATTACAAGGTCGTTTAAAGGGGAAACATGGTTAAGTTTTAAAAAAAATAAAAGAGGCTTGTTTGATTTTTTTCTCTGATTTTGAATTATTATATTTGATTTATTATTAACACTTTTTCTAATTTCTAATATATAAAGGAGACTGTCTGCGCGGAGAAAAATGAGTACTGCTGATTTATTAAAATCCGATTAAAAACGGGATTGCAGGCCGTTTCCTGTTAAACTTTTAGTACTTTCCTAATATATCGGAACAAGTTCTCATTCACCTGTTAATATAAAATGACGAAATGCGAAAAAATAATTATTTTTATCAAAAAATGTTTTTTACTAAGAGTTTTTCTTTAAGTGCCTGCAATCCCGTTTTTAACCATATTAAAAATAATTTGAAGATATTTTTAATAAATTAGCAATATTTTAATTCGGTAATTTTTCTCTGTGTGATCTACAAATCTACAGTTTTATTTCAAGTTTGGTGATATTTTGCACACTTCGAACTTCAAAACAAGAGGAAGGTCACAGTCTACATTTTCTTAAAACATACCCCCTTCTCCTCTACCGACCCCTTAAAGCAAAATTTGAATTCTTTTTGATGAATTTTGCACACTAGACGTTTAAAATAAGAGGAAAATTTCTGTCTACATCTGATTTTGAAAAACCCCATGTAAAGCCCGGGCAAGGCCGGGACTTCAGCGAGCCTGTAGTATTTTAAAATTAACCTAACGATTTCTAGGTATGTAATATTTTTAACCTTGAATAATATCCAGTAAACACAAAAATAATTACAATCGTTACATTTAAGTTTACAAATTCCTAATTTGTTAATAGGAGTATCATTATATTTGTTATTAGGATTAATAAAGTGGTGTAAACAAAGTAATTTGAGTGATTTATTTTCGGTTTATTATGCCGTGTTGCGTTACCCCTCTTTTTAGCCTAAAAGAAGAAGGTAACGCAACATGGCATAGGACCCCAAAAATAAATCAATAACTATCCTTAGAAAATTTGACTGTAATTTATATAGATTCTAACCATTTCATAGATTTTCATAAAAAATTCAACCCGTCAAATTTAGCGGTTTGAGCGTGGCTATACTGAGAAAATTCTTGAATTCCATTTCAAATTGCGGTCGCAAACCACCTCACGAATTGTCCCACACACCGAGAGCAGCGGCGTCCCCCATCGAAAAAAAGGGGAACGGGAAGGAACCGGAGTGCGGATCGGGTGCCGGGCTCTCCCTCCACATAAAGTAAGTGTTTTAAACTGCCCCCAAGGGACGACCGCCCTGGGGGAGGGAGATATATACCCCTATTCATGTATTTAATGGAGGAAAAAGGAGTAAATATGACGCGAAATGGCTACCCTAATTGGAGAGAGAATTATGTGAACCGCCGTCTTTCAAGACTACTTGGAAAAATATACGAATTAATAATGCTTAAGTGGTTTGAGAACTTCTTTTTATTAGCTTGTATAGATGTAGCAGCCTTCGGACTTACACACACCGTACACAGCGGATGCATTGCTTGCACATAACATGTTTTAATGGAGGAAAAGGGAGTAAATATGACGAGGAATGGCCATAACGATAATGAAAAATATACATATCATTATCATAAATACTAATTTCGGTTTTATGTCTATCTGGTTCAATTTAAGAGTAATTTTCAAAATGTAAGAGTAATGTGTGAAAAACTTTCAAAAGTTAAATTTCTTACCGGGACAACGCCTCTAACTACTCAGCCATTGCGACCCTATTTTTTTACGTCATTTTGACAAACTCATATTTCAATCTCAGAATTAAAAATATTTTCCTCGACCCCCTTTTTTATGGGTGTTGTTCTGTTTCATGTTTCGTTTAGTATTATTAGTATTATCTTCTTCTTAAATGATTATATTACATTGATGGGTAACATTCAGAAGTTATTACACTAAAACGAAATAACAAGTATACATTTTAATTATATTATTTATGTTATTTTACATTAGCTCCGCACAGGAGGCCTATGAAAAATATGCCTATGCCGAAGGAAAAAGATCATGAGAGGTGGGTGGGAATTTAGGGATTAGTGTATCCAGGAGTGACGGACTTATGAATCCATACCTCCCACTGCGGCACAAGGCGATGTTTTGAGAAAGTCCTGCTGGAGAGGTCAAAAGGTCTCTCTCAAACAGTCGTCTGCCACTCAGTTAGTGGGCAAACACATCCGCCACCAAGTCCCGGACAAACCTCTAACCACATGAACCCGGGTACCCCTACTAAGTCACCAAACGTAGCGAACCACTTGGTGAAGCCCAGAGATGTTGGTTATCCCATAAATAGTTCCGGGGTCGGGGGTACCTATACCTGCCTCCCAATGTGAAATATTACATTCAAATTTATTTGCGCATACCGGATTTAGAAACTGCGACCTCTGGATCAGGAGCTGGGGATCATAACCGCTCAACCTCGGAACTCGTCAAGTCGTGAACCCCCATTGTATTGATTGTGTACGATACGTAAATGCATTGAATGGGTGCGATATAATTCATAAATAAACATACTAAGCATACCAATGAGAGGCGGGTTTTTATTGGATAACCAACATCTCTGCCATAGGTCATCCAAAATGGCTCGCTACGTTTAGTTATTTAGCAGGGGTGCCCGGGTTCATCGTGTGAGGTGTTCAGGATGCAAAATAATGTTTTTTCGATTTGCGTTGATTTTTCCGTTTTTTCGTTTAAACTCAAAAATATTGGGATTATCATGAACACGTGTTCTGAGATTATGATAATATATTCGCAGGAAACCTGTTAATTAATTCGTAAAGCCTGCAATCCCATTGTTAACCGGAGTTACCATTGCTTTGAAGTGATTCTTATGGCGGGTTGTTTTACGCAATTTCAACATTTCTTCAAATTTCAAAGTTAATTTTCAAATTCTGTTTTTATTTCAGGTCTGGGATGCAACTGGCCTAATATGATTTAATAACAGAACTTGAAAATTTACTGAAAAATTTGATGAATTATCCAAATTCTAAATTCTAAATAATTTAGCAATAGTGATTTTTCACCGTGTTTCGTTTAGTTATTGATACAGTTTTTTTAAGAGTTTAATTTCACCCTATCGCGTCAGCACTGAGCCAATTTTCATTAAGGTCTACAAATTGAATTCTAATTAGCCAATAAAGAATATTTAGTTGGTAACACTCCTTTATTAAAAACAGTTCTGAACTCGTAAAATACTCCGCCTAACATAAAGATGTCAGTTTGTGTGATTGTTTCCTCACAGAATACTGATGGGGATCGTTAAATCGTTTCTCGACTTGACTCTTTCACTCCCTCCTTTTAAAACGATGTTTTTAATATCGTGATTTTTTTGTCTAAGGACCGAATGAGATGACCGGATGAGGCACATTTCCACCTCGGTGGCTTCGTCAACAAGCAAAATTGTCGCACCCAAAAGTTATTGTTGAAAAGCCTCTCTATTCTCAACATGTGATTTTTTGGTGCGGTTTATGGTCCGGCGGAGTCATTGGACCTTACTTTTTCGAAAATGAGGCTGGAGCAACAGTAACGGTGAATGGATTGCGCTATCGAGAGATGATTAATGATTTTTTATGGCCGGAATTGGATGGTATTGATCTGGACAACGTTTAATTTCAACAAGACGGCGCTACGTGCCACACAAGCAACTAAACCATTGATCTTTTAGAATTGAATATCAAAATAACACCTCTTATTGGAAAACCCTGTATAACATATGAAGTTTGCTTATTGTTTTTAGAGTCTGTTGTTATGCAACATGACATCTCTGGATTTACCTATCAATACCCAATCAGTCACCCAAATCCGTTATTTTTGTTTTTTTTCTTATATTATTAGTTTTACTACATACGCATATTATTGTTTTTTTTATATGTTCTATTAACATTGACCTTACTTCAAGCACAAAGACATGCCCAAAACACGTTTCTATTGATATATATCTTTAGTACTCGTCGAAATATCTATATGTTTTTTTAAATACTAAAATAAACTATAGAAGTAAAAGAGTTGTTACAAAAGAAAAACAAATGTTACAAAAACTTCCGGACAAAATATTAAAAATTTCACCAACATTGAACATTGTACCCTTTCCCGAAAGGGTTGAGCACTAAGTCCCGGTGTTTATTCTTATTTTATTCCCCATTAACAGATGTCGCCCGAATGCATGGCGGAATGGCAATTAACACATTCGAAACACGTACGAAGTTATGGCGTCAGAAAACAATTGTTCTGCCTTTCGCCAGATGATGATGGTTTTTTTTCGTCGAAATTTAAACTGTAATCATGAAAGTAATTTTATTTTAGAAAATTATTATTTAAAAAAATAATTTGTATGCTTCTTTACTTGCTTTGTGAAAGAGGAATAAATTGCTTTAGAGTACTGTGGGGTTTATCGAATTACTTAATTTAAATATTAATATTTTTATTAAATTTACCTAGTTCCTACTTATTACAAACATTAGGAAAACGACACAAATATAAAAATCTTTTAAATGTAATTTTCTTTCTAATCGGTATAATGTCAATTGCTGTTTTTTTGGATCAAATTGAAATAGATCGTAAATGTCCCGTATTCCACACCATGAATATATGTTTCTAAATACATTTGTTTGAATTTCACATTGACATTCGAGAAAGGATGAATGCAAATTTTTAGAGTGGATATTAAATCACTTCCCGATATCCTATCTAGCTGAAACTCAGCAGGCAGACTCGTTGTCGACACACGCGGATATAGCATTGGATTGGATGACATTAAAGCTGTCAATATTTCTGGCCTTTGCTATTATGTTCAACCTAAGAATATGGATATTACACTCTACTAGATCATTCGCTATGTCAGGACGGTCGCGGTGCTCCCAAACGTCTGGAGCCAGTGAGACTATGGCATCCTCAATTGGGGTATTTGTGGGGGTGAAAGTATCGGGGAGCGGAAGGAGGTGGGGAAGACTATTCCGATGTCTAAAACCATTTCAAACATTTTTTTTCAATTTCAAATATTATCTTCCACTCTGGATTGTACACTAAATGTACAGCTCAAATAAATACATTGTGAAATAACATAAGTTAATTAAATAAAATTTACTTGCGCATGATGGGATTTGAACCCGAATCTTCCAGATTGCTAGTCTAGAGCGTTATCCTTCGACCACAAAGGCTGTCAGATGGTATGAAAAATTCAGACAAGCGATAAAGAACCTAATATTATATTATAAAAATTTCAACAAAAACATTTTAATTGTCATTTTCAGTGGAACCGATTTGTAGAGAATTCATACTATCCCGAGATTTATCCCGTATCTGTTTTGGTTCATTAAAAAAAAGTGTATTCATGATAAAATATTTGTGTATTTGAAGTGGACACATCTTATCACCATGAAAGTGACTGTACGGAGAAATGCACGAAAGTGGCCATGCGGAGAAATGCATGAAAGTGTCCATACGGAGAAATGCATGAAAGTGACTACGGAGAAATGCACGAAAGTGGCCATGCGGAGAAATGCATGAAAGTGTCCATACGGAGAAAACTTACTGATTTAAAATATTCTTAATTTATTAAGAATCTACAAACTTTTCTTAATCCGGTTAACAGCGGGACTGCAGGCCCTTAACGAATGAATTGGTAGGTTTCCTGTAAAACTTTCAGTAGAAACTGAATGAATTATCGCGATAAAAATCATAATATTTTCGTATTTCCTCATTATATATTTATTATCAAGCCAAATGCAGGTGCAAGAACACGTGTTTCGATATATTAGGAATGAACTAAAAGTTTTACAGTAAATAACCTGCAATCCTCTTTTTAACCAGATTTTAATAATTCAACTATACCAATTTTTTCTCCGTGCCTATTTCACCTCTTCTAATTTATGTAATCTTCTCATTAAACGTTAGAAATAAATTCAGCATTCCTTTAAACACCAGTTTATAAATAAACAGTAAAGTCAGAACTAGTGTCAAATCAAGTCTATATATTATGATATAATTCAGTGAATATTGGTACCCTGCTGCCACCTGGTGACGACTTTGCTAACGAAGTCAAACCGATTTGGTGCTATTGGAATCTTAATTAAGCCGTAAATACGTTCCGTGAAGTCACCCTCAATCTGCCATTTAAATCTAAGGCGAAAGGGTTCAAACGTACACTCAACTTATTACAGGTTATAATGTAATTTACTCTTATGTCGTTGGTACGACTGAGCAGACTTATCCTAACCTAATTTATTTTTGGATCTCCCGCCGAACCGAATGATTTTTTCAATCAAAAGGAATAACAAATATACTCTGTGTGGTGGTAAAGTTAGTTTAGGTTAGGCAAACACGATAATCTTTAAAAAAATCTAACAAAGATTTATAAACAAATAACACGGAGAAAAATGAGAATTGCTAATTTATTGGGAAAATGAGATCTCAAGCCTTAACGAACTAACGAACAGGTTTCCTGACGAAATTTTAGTAAATGACTAATATATTATCGCGATGTCGGGACACGCGTTTATGAAAATCCTAATTTTTTCGCATTTTTCATTATATTATCAAGGCAAAAGCAAGAAAGTGGCCACACGGAGCAAACTTACTCATATAAAATATTGTTAATTATTAAGAATCTCTTAAGATTATTCTTCTAGGGACTGCAGGCCCAACGAATAAATTGATAGGTTTCTTGTAAAAATTTTAGTAAAAACGGAATGTATTATGAACACGTGTTCATAAAAATCATTTTATTTTCGCATTCCTTCATTATATATTACATACATTATCAGGCCAAATGCAGATACATGAATACGTGTTTAGATATTTTATGAATTTACTTAAAGTTTATCAGGAAATGTTCGGAAATCCCGTTTTTTATCCAGATTACCAATAATTTAAAGAGATTCTCAATACTGATTTTTCTTCGTTCAATTCTAAATACAAAAAAAATGTACTTAAGGCGATGCACTACGTCGTGTAATATTTTATATTGAGCCGCTATCAATAACAACCCTTACGTAGATGGCGATAAGGTTTAAATTCCCGCTTAACACCATCCGCCTGTTTTGATTTATGCAAGAAAAAAACATGGCCAAAGAGTGCCTTTTATTTTATTTTGTGGATGTTTAGGCATAAACATTTAATTTTTTTCGATTATTTTATAAATAACTTAATTTGCCACGGTTCGTAAGTAGGAGATTTCGAACTTTAAAGCAGTTTTTAAATAAGCTTTAAAAAGACTTATATAAAAAAATACTCGATTATTTCAAAGGCCAAGATATATTCTACTTGCAGTATTTAATTAAAGCATCTGAAACATTTTTAGGCGACTTAATTTTCAAACCAAAAACACATGATTTTGCATTACTACGTACGGCATCGCCTTAATGAAAATTGTTCGGTGTGATCGAAGCTTTCGCCAACATTTCAAGCCATATATTAAATTTATATCACAGTTTTTTTATGAATAAACTAAACCCTCAAAGTTTCGCGGTATTAGCGTGGATTATGGTGTAATAGTACGCCTCGGACGCAAATAATTTGTCTCAATATTCTAAAGCATCACTTGCGAAAAGCGTATTTTAATAAATAACTAAATTAACGCCATCAATGAAACGTTGGGTTTAACCTTAAAATATTGTAATATTTAAAACCCAGTTGGAGTGTTAATATTGTTTATAAAAACTTCACAGGTCTACCACACAGCTCTTCCATAATTAAATCTTATTTTACAGTCCAGTCCTTATCATGTCGCGTGACCGTCAGTTTATTCTATAGCGTTTAATGTTGGCTATTGCGGCCATAAAGTGATAACGGCTGCCCCTCACACCGCCCACACCGCCCTAGACCTCCCCCACCGCCCACTCTTCCTCTTCCTCTTCCGCTCTTCCTGCCCTGTGGAGGCATTAACCGCCAGCGCTCTAGAAGCATGTCCGGTTCATGACGACCATGATGAAGTTAGCGATAATATTTTTAAATATCCATCTGATTACATCTAAATGATTCGATAATACACGGAGAAAACTGACTGATATAAAAAAAATAATTAACTGTAGGCCTATAACAAATGTATTGACACAAATCATAACAAACTATCAGTAAAGCAAGAATGTGTTACGAGGAAGTCGAAACTATCTCGGCTATTATATTTCTTAGGACAAGTCCACCTGCGTGTACCCGAGTACAGACATATTCTAAATGAATAATATTTTATTAGGAAATGGTCATGCAGTCACATTTTTAACAGTATTTGGATAAAAAAGCCGTACTCATTTTTATACAATATTTTATTCAATACTGATTTATTGAAATCCTGTAAAAACTTGACGGCAATCCATTTCTTAAAAAAAAACATATATCGGAACCGGTGTCATCTTCCTGATAAATATTATCGCGAAATGATACAATAGTACGTTTTCCGCCATCCTCATCACACATTCGCGTTTTACTGATTCTTTGTTAGGAAATCTGTCAATTCATTTGTTAAAGACCTGCAGTCATGTTTTTGGGAATACGAATACTTTGACAAGAATTTTAATATATTAGCAATATTCTCAGTAAGTTTTGAAACAACTCTGTGGATCTACCAGTCTTGTAGTTATTTATATTTATTTTCAAAGCCATGAAGTGAGGCGTCTTCCTCTGTTACGTCTACCACCAATCTTCCACTTGATTATCAATGGGATAATCTTCTATTTGTAGTTCCTCGTGAATATGATAGAGACATTATTTAGTTTAGTTTTTTCCCTTTTCATACTCAGTACATCTTTGCAAATCTTGGTCATTCGAAGAAGAACTAAATGATTTACTCTGTTCGGTGTATTCTTGCCTATGTATCCACATATCAAAAGCTTCTATGTGAATAGAAGGTTCCGCGTGCATGCTTGGTTTATTATATAAAAAAATTAAAAGTTCATGTTTACTGCGTTCGAAAGTAAATTTAATTTGATTTAAATTTTTTTTAATAAAATAATATAAAATACTTTTTGTTTTAAAACCACGAGTTTTTAACAATTTTTAGAACCGACCGGTTTCGCTTTACTCAAGCATCTTCAGGGTAAAAATTATTACAGTAATAATTTGTATCCTGAAGATGCTTGAGTAAAGCGAAACCGGCCGGTTCTAAAAATTATTAAAAACTCGTGGTTTTAAAACAAAAAGTATTTTATTTTATTTTATTAAATATGTCAAACCACAAAGTGATTGCTTTCTACAATAATATTTTTTTTTATTTCACAAATTACTAATTTAAAATAATATAAAGTATATTTGGGGTATTACTAGTTGAGACTCGTGTAAATATATCTTTTAATTTTGAAATAAAATTTGATGAAAAAACGTAAGTTCATATTTTATTAGAAATTACTAAGAATAAGTTTTGTTGTATATAATTAAAGGATTTCGATTTTTTTACACCGGATCAAGAAAAACAAGCTTAATTATTAGACGCCCCTCAGGGTGAAGTTAAGCTAAAAATCTACGCTGCAAATCAACGTCACACCATGTCGTAAAGTGCGAACAAACATACACGTAAACGTGTCACCTAGGAATAGGGTGGGTTCGGTGTAACGCGTAACTTTACATCACAGGGATGGGGTCATATTAGAATTAATCAGGCGTTCGATTATTTTCATGCGGTGTATATTTTTTGCCATTCAAGCATCAACTCGCCCACAAATACTGATTTCATTGGCCCAGTCAGAAAAATGTGTGCATTGCTTAGTCAAAATCAAAACTTGAAGGATTCTGACATAATTTTTTTAAGCCTGCATAATTTTTAGTGGAAAATTGAATGCTGTTTTTCTATAAAATTTAAAAAGAGAACAAGTTTTACATTATTATATTTTGCATTATGAACTTTTTCATTACTCTGAAAAACAATATTTTATTAGGAAATGGTCATGCAGTCACATTTTTAACAGTATTTGGATAAAGGAAATTTGGATCATTTCTTGAAAACATTTAGAATGTATCGGAATATATCGGATAAATATTATCACGAATTGCGACAGTATTAGTAACACGTGTTCCGCCGTCCTCATCACACAATTTTCACATGTTTCAAATTTTCGTTTGGGAGTCGCTAATATTGTTTTCAATGATTTTTTCCCTTAAAATTTATATTAATGTATTTTTAAAGGTTTATTTATTAGCAATTAGGATGCAGGCAAATTCTCCAGTTTTAAATTGTCTTGTCATTTACTGTCATCTGTGTAAAAAAAATAATTAAAAAAAACTCGAAAAGCACGAACAGTTTCTGGTAAAGGCCTCTACTCCTACCATCTCCTAGATCGCACGCACTGCCATTAAACGCAACGGTTTTGGTTTGGCTAAAAAGGCCAAACCGGTACTTAAGAGGAAGCTACAAGCCAAAAACTTGTATTTTCTTGGTATAGCTTATATTGTAGGTAATATGCACTAAAATCTCTTGACAAATGGAATCTAGAAACTTTCGATTTCAAGCACAAAACTGTTTTTTATTTATTTTGTAAATAATTTTAAAAGAAAGCAAAAAAATTAATCAAGTGAAACTGTCACCGATAATCCTAGCTATAATACTTTTTATTTTTTTTTTATTGAATATACAAACACATTACAATAATTCACAAATGTAGATATTTCGAGGCTGATTGCGAAAAAATTAGAAATTTTTAACGAAAAAAGTTGTTTCCTTTATGCTTACATACATTTCTTTTGAAAAAATATTTTTTTCGGTAGTTTAAATTTATATTTTTTGTTGAGTAATTTTTTTTTATTAGTATTCTACTCAAGCGAAACGATAGGAAAACCTTCAATTTATCTAAAGCATATTTTTTGGTATTTATAATGTACACCAATTCGTTATAAAGATTAACCGAAATAGTGATTTGGCACTAAGCTTCGCCTTAAGGCGATGCACTACGTCGTGTAATATTTTAAATTGAGCCGCTATCAATAACAACCCTTACGTAGATGGCGATAAGGTTTAAATTCCCGCTTAACACCATCCGCCTATTGTGATTTATGCAAGATAAAAACATGGCCAAAAAGTGCCTTTTATTTTATTTTGTGGATGTTCAGGCATAAATATTTATTTTTTTTTCGATCATTTTATAAATAACTTAATTTGCCACATTATACAATAAAATAATAACCGAAAATAGGTTCGTAAGTAGGATATTTTGAACTTTAAAGCAGTTTTCATAGGCCTTTACATTATTTTTTTCTGGGCTTATAAAAATACTTATCTAAAAAATACTCGATTATTTCAAAGGCCAAGATGTATTCTACTCGCAGTATTTAATTAAAGCATCTGAAACATTTCTAGGCGACCAAATTTTCAATCCAAAAACACATGATTTTGCATTACTACGTATGGCATCGCCTCAATTCTATTTCATAGTGGTAATGAAATACAATTAAGTTAAAACGCCAGACGCAGTGCGCGTTTGTACGCGGTTTGACGTTTTCAGCTACTCCAAAACCGCTGCGTTTAATCGCAGTGCGTGCTAAGCACAAATACGCATCTTAATTGTTAAATTCTTAGACGCCAGACTCACGCGTTGTTATAGTTAAACCGATCTCACGCCCTTTTTAACTACAGCCATATGCCGTGGTTATGAGTCAAGTTTCTTACTATTCCAACCGTACGCGCTACGCAATCTTTTTTTACACTTCGAAAAAGTAAGCAGGGCAGTGTCTAAGCCTTCAAATACTCCTCCCTCCTGCAGGATCAATGTGGAGAAACTTATAAATGTTTTTTTTAGTTCGTTCCTGTGGATTTCTGTCATGCTTTATAATCAAAAACCCTGCCAAATTAATTCATAATTCTTGTTTAAAGTTAGTAAATCTTCTGGTCTGTTATATTTCTTCTCTTTTACACTATGAATATATATTTTTCATGGGATTTTAACCAAGATCACTGACTCTATTACTTTGGATGCTGGGTTCAATTAGAACTTGTAACATGAATTGCTTAAATTAAATCGTACCTTTTATGTTATTTTTTTCATACGATACCGTCAAAGAGTACGAACTTCATCGGTGGGACGAAAGCATACTAAATATGAGAATCCTTTTCTGGCCGAAAGGCAATTCGTAGATGAGAATTATAGGCTTTTAGCCAAGTGGTTGAAACGGCTTTACTTATTTACTATTTATAGCCATTTGAAGTAATTGTACGTAACGACAGAGAAAATCTTCCACATTCTAAAATGAGGTGCAAATGTGTTGCCTAGTGACATGAAATCGCAAATGTAAATCAGTGATAGGAAATTAAATATTTCGTAAATAATGAGGAAATGTTCTGACTTTTCTCGAAAGTACGATAAATGCAGAGAATGTTATTTCTCGATGAAAATCGATCTCTCCAATCAATTATTAATCGATTGTTCCTCCCCATCCCTAAAAGAGCCATTACACTGTAGCCCGTAACACACCACCCTGCTGTAACTGATACCCTGTAACAACTGTAACTCTGTGACGTCGTAACCCTCTCGGTGACGGGGGACGGATATATGTCAACAGTTAGGGGTATATGGCAGTGAAGGGGTGAAGGAAGATATTTATTGGAATCGAACCAGCCCGGATTTGGTCTGACTTAGCTTCGAGGGATTGGGTGTTGGAATTGGTGAAATCGTTCGAGTATTGTATTTTCAGGAATTTGTTTTTTTGTGTGAAGCAATCCAGTGTGATATATAACACTGATTAGGGGATGTTGTGAGGCGGAAAGAAATGGGACAGGAAAAATAAGGGTTAGATCAAATAATCACCAAGATAATCAGATCTGGGTACTAAGTTACTTTTGACGACTTTTGACGTATTTTTACTATCTCTACTGGTTTATACTTTCTAGAGCAATAATTGAAGTCGCTAAAAATATTTATCTTTTCTATATTATTCTTATTTATAATTCATGGAACTACATTTAAATGTTTTTTAAATACATCTTAATAACATCGGTAAATTTAAATTTATGTAATAATAATTACAGTAAACAAAACATAATTGTTTTATTGCCAGCTTCGTGAATTCAATAAAATTCAACCTGACAAGACATATTATCACTTGTACATGAACTAAAACTTGAAAAATTGTTGGTTTGGATTGAAAAATTTAAATGATTAATACACATTAACTACTTCTATATACAGCCTCAAATTCATCAGGGCTGCACTACACTGTAACTTTTAATATTGCATGAATCATCTATTTCATTATAACCTTGCCCAGAAATCATAATATTACTAATGTGTGTTTTGTGCAATCATATTGCTCTATTCAGGTTTAGCTAATTTTTTGCCAGGTACAGGGTTTTCCAATAAGAGGTGTTATTTTGATATTCAATCGTAAAAGATCAATGGTTTCGTTGCTTGTGTGGCACGTATTGTCGTTTTGTTGAAAGCAAACGTTGTCCAGACTAATACCATCCAATTCCGGCCATAAAAAAATCATTAATCATCACTCGATAGCGCAATCCATTCACCGTAACTGTTGCTCCAGCCTCATTTTCGAAAAAGTAAAGTCAAATGACTCCGCCGGACCATAAACCGTATCAAACAGTCACACGTTAAGATTAGAGAAGCTTTTCAACAAAAAATCTCGACAGTTTTGCTTGTTGACGAAGCCACCGAGGTGGAAATGGGCCTCATCACTCAAGATGATTTGCATTTCATTCACTTAAGTTAATTTTAATGCGTTGTTGAAGCGTGTATCGTTCCATTTTTATAATAACGTAGTTTCAAATTGTCAAATGTCAAAAAATGACAGCTTCAAAAGTAACATCTACTGAAATAGCGGGCTATTCAAAATTACACCTCTTATTGGAAAACACTGTACTTACCATTCTCTGCGTTCAGTGCTTCTGTTTTTCAGTTCGTATTTTACACGTTGTACTGTGTTAGTATTGGATAATGGATAGTCAACAAATGTAATAACTGAAATAAATGAATCCATATTTGTTCTATAGCAAACAATCACTAATAAATAGTATACAACAATGTCGCTATCCGCATCTGTCTGTTTGTGCGCTTAGTTCTTTTAAACTACGCAATGGATATTGATAGAGTTTTCACTATCATTTAGAGAATGGAACGGAAGGTTTAGATATATAATACATGCATATTGTATTTATTGAAAGTAGATAAAATCGATGTTTTATAATCAAGTAAATAAATAGTTTTTTTTTTTCCGTATAAAAACTCAATTCTTTCAAGAAAGACATAGACGTAAAATAATGACCTGTCGGTGGATGAGTTAACATCGCGGTTGAGTCCCAACCAGGTGTATTCTGTTCAATTCCTCGGCTGGCTAAGTCCTCCATCACAACACGAGCAACATTTTCCGCTTACTGTAGTGTTAGCAGGAGATTTCCAAATATTGTCAGGTTATTTGTAACCCCAGAATGTTTGTCTTTCTATCTTATCTTCCTATTAGGGACTAGAGGTGAAATTCGTGATATTCGCGTTATTTTCCGTATTTTGGTGTATGAGTTGTTGTTTTTTGATGACACCGTTTTTTTTCCAAGGCGAAAAATGAATAATAATTAGTTACGCGGCGTTTATGACCTAGAGTTAGCCATGTTCCATTTTATAGTTATTCAATCTTATCAAAATAATAATAACCAGTCATTTCTGGAATAATATAATATGAAATACCCGAAAATCGCACTAAGAGAACGGAAATTCGCGTTGTGTGCCTAAAAATTTCGAATTTCGCGTTATTCTCGTAAAAATATGCTTGTCAAAATAATAAACAAAGAAAATTGTGGAATATATTTGTTAGGTATAAAATACCCGAAAATCACCCGAAAAGTAAAAACATTTCCTTCATTTGCTGTTATTCTCGTGAAAACTTGTTGAAACGAAAGACCAAGAATATTTTGGAATATAATAAAATGTACAGGGTTTTCAACAACGCATTGAAATTATTAAAATTCACTTGAGTGAATCAAATGAAAATCATCTTGAGTGATGAGGCCCATTTCCACCTCGGTGGCTTCGTCAACAAGCAAAATTGTCGAATCTGGGGCTCGGAAAACCCAAGAGTTATTGTTGAAAAGCCTCTCTTTCCTGAACGTGTGACTGTTTGGTGCGGTTTATGGTCCGGCGGAGTCATTGGACCTTCCTTTTTTGAAAATGAGGCTGGAGCAACAGTTACGGTGAATGGATTGCGCTCTCGAGAGATGATTAATGATTTTTTATGGTCAGAATTGGATGGTATTGATCTGGACAACGTTTACCTTCAACAAGATGGCGCTATGTGCCACACAAGCAATGAAACCGTTGATTTTTTACGATTGAATATCAAAATAACACCTCTTATTGGAAAACCCTGTACCTAATTATTAGGCATAAAGGTCGTCCAACTGATGATCCAAAGGATAGGTAGAAAAAGATCTCAGATAAAGGTCTCCAAACATAGCTAAAGCCATATCAAAGCAAAGTCAACGTTTTGATTCTGTAAGGTGGTCTTTCACCAAAAAGATAATTTTTGTAGAGTTTTATCCAATACTATTTAAACTATGTACCTTTTCTTACGTCATAATATACAGAATCATTTAGAAAATACTACAAGTTCAATTTTGGAGGCGAGTTTGGGTATCGCCGCCCCGGGAACCATATATTTAAGAAGCAACACCTCTGTCATAGGTCACTCAAAGTTCTTCACTAGATTCCTGTCCAACCTTCATACCTTTTACCTTCCCAGTACTTACTCTCCTTCCTATCATTTAAAAAAACCCTCCACACAGTATGCCAAAAGATGACATAGACCCTGAGGGAAATAATTTTACTCAAGGCCTCCTGGGTGGGGTCTTTTTTAATGTAAATAAAATGTTATAATGTGAGGCCGGCTAGTTCAATCCTCCGTCTCAGCCTCCATCAGTGCACAAGCTTACAAGTATAATGGTGCAATTTGAAGGAATTCAAATACTGGCCCGGGAATTTTTGTCTTTCTACGAGGCAGATTGAAGAAATTCGTTATGAGATGAGGTTTGGAAAATTACTTTTTTTTAAACGGTGTTCAGTAACTATAAGCTTAAGGTTAAGTTTAGGTTAGGTTAGGTTAGGTTAGGCTTAAGGTTGACTAAAGCATTTACAAATGGTTTTCGCATAATGCTAAAGTACCAAATGATGTCTTATTTTGAAATAATTTTTGCAATTCAATCTCTACTTCTCGTTGTACCCTCCTTAAATCCACTTTGTAAGTATAAACAAATATCTTGCTTCGTCCAATAAAAACTGTTTTTGAAATTGAATTAAGAAAATGAAATTCCCTTAGCAATCCCCACAGCGCCGAATTCTCCAGAAAAATGAACATCCAACCTAAATAAACATGTCCCGGCCAAATAAACTCCGAAACTCAATTTTCTCCACACATTTTTATATCAAGGGTTTTTTCAGGGTGAAACACGCCCCCCGCATACCAACCAATCACAAAAAGGGGTTGTTTTAAAGACACGCCCATTCTTTTAGACACACCCCTGTAGGATTACGCCCACTGTGAAATTTACAAAAAAAAAAACTGACATTTATTTCAGTTTATCTACGCTGTTAAGGATATTCGCGTAATAGAGAAATTTAAAAAGTGGTATTGTACGAGGAATTTAATGCATATTATATGTTTTGTACATCGTTTTAAGGAAGATCTTAAACCTCAAATTGTAATGTTTAATAATTGAAAACAATTTTAACGACTGTCAAACGAAAGATGTGAAATATGCGTTAAAAAAGGTTGGTAATGTTAGTAGCTCTTAGTTGAAGTATGGTACAGTTAAATATGACCGAAGGGGATAGGAACGAATTAGCTCAGTGGTAGAGTAATGCCCCCACAAGGTTGAGATCCTGGGTTCAATTCATAGATGTGACCGAATCTTTTTCATTTATTTCTGTTTCACATCTTTTGTTTGAGGGTCATGTAATCTTTTATGTTATTTGTGTGATAGGTACTACAAGAAGATGCAATCTTTTATGTTATTTATGTGATAAGTACCACAAGAAGATACAATCTGGTATGTCATTTATGTGATAGGTACTACAAAAAGACGCAACCTTTTATGTTATTTATGTTTTAAGTACCACAAGAAGATGCAATCTATTATGTCATTTATGTGATAGATACTACAAGAAGATACAATATTTTATGTTATTTATGTGATAGGTATTACAAGAAGATACAATCATTTATGTTATTTAAGTGATAGGCACTAAGAGAAGATGCAATATTAAATGTTATTTATGTGATAGGTACTAGAAAAAGACGCAACCTTTTATGTTATTTATGTTTTAAGTACCACAAGAAGATGCAATCTATTATGTCATTTATGTGATAGATACTACAAGAAGATACAATATTTTATGTTATTTATGTGATAGGTATTACAAGAAAATACAACCATTTATGTTATTTAAGTGATAGGCACTAAGAGAAGATGCAATATTAAATGTTATTTATGTGATAGGTACTACAAGAAGATACAATCATTTATGTGATAAGTACTGCAAGAAGATACAATCATTTATGTGATAGTTAATACAAGAGAATACAATCATTTATGTGATGGTACTGCAAAAAGTTTCTCAGCTGACTGGAGAGAGTAGAACTGTGTAATTCTTGATAAGGGAAACTTGGCAAGGCTGTACGTAAATGAAAATCGAGAAGAACCTATCTAGATACTTAAAATAGCCATTGTAGTTAAACATTTCCTTTCTGTATTGTGTTATTCGACCACGGCGATACTGAGATTGTTTTCCTCTCTGTAACGACGAATGATAATAAAATTAACTTATTCTCATGTTATGCAAAGAACGTTAATTGCACTGCTGTGTTGCACAATCATATCGCAAATTCAAAAGTTTATGCGTGCTTAAAAGTGTATTGAATTCAACCAATTGAAGATCTTTTTCAAATGTGGTGGTAATAGGAGATTTTCAAATATTGTCAGGTTATTCTTAACCCCTTTTAAAAACACGTTTTGAAAAAATTGTGAATCTCATTTTGAAGTTGATAATTTATTGTTGTTGCAATGTACCTAAAGTTTCGTTAACAAATAGTAGATTGATAGAATGATAAGTTGTTTAATAATTGTAAATATTTCACCAAACAATATAACATAATGTCTACATGCCATCATGCCAAATATAGAAGAAGGTGTTATTTTGATATTCAATCGTAAAAGATCAATGGTTTCGTTGCTTGTGTGGCACGTAGCGCCGTCTTGTTGAGATTAAACGTTGTCCAGATCAATACCATCCAATTCCGGCCATAAAAAAATCATCAATCATCTCTCGATAGCGCAATCCATTCACCGTAACTGTTGCTCCAGGCTCATTTTCGAAAAAGTAAGGTCAAATGACTCCGCCGGACCATAAATCGCACCAAACAGTCACACGTTGAGGATAGAGAGGGTTTTCAACAATAACTCCTGGGTTTTTCGAGTCCCAGATGCGACAATTTTGCTTGTTGACGAAGCCACCGAGGTGGAAATGGGCCTCATCACTCAAGATGATTTGCATTTGATTCACTCAAGTGAATTTTAATAATTTCAATGCGTTGTTGAAGCGTGTATCGTTTCATTTTTATTAATGGCGTAGTTTCTTTGTGTCAAATGTCAAAAAATGACAGCTTCAAAAGTAACATCTACCGAAATAGCGGGCTATTCAAAATAACACCTCTTATTGGAAAACCTTATATTTCATACCTATACGTACGTTAAAAATATTCTATTTGTTTCTATCGGAATCTACAGAATCAGATATAACGTCTTGGGTAAACTAATGCAAGACACATATAGGTTATATTCAAATAACTCTATGACTAAACATTTGGTAAGCAAAGGTATTTATGCACAGAGAAGAGATATACAGGGTTATCGGCACGTACCCGACAAACTTTAACCAGCTATTCCTTAGCACATTTGGAGTAAAAAATGTTATGGGCACTTTGCTGTCCGGTTTTTTTTTAATAAATAATTTACTATACATATTTTCACCACATGTCACTAATGTTTTATCCTTTGTCAAAGTTTGAAAACCCGTCTGGCAATATTTTGTTCGAGTTTCGTTGAATAATGTACGTACGTACCTACGTTGGCGCGCTTTTACAATCACAACGAAATGGCACAGCACCATTCGTCTCATTTTTAACTATTATTATTTAGTGTGTACGAAAGAGCGAGGACACTTTTTGACGCACTTGCTAATAACAGCTGTTGAACGCGAGAAACAAGTCAAATGACAGTGACGGAGTGTGGATTTTTTATTTATTTTTTGTTTGGAAAAAAAATGTTACCGGACAGCAAAGCGCCCATAACATTTTTTACTCCAAATGTGCTGAGGAATAGCTGGTTAAAGTTTGTCGGGTACTTGCCGATACACCCTGTATAATTATTATATGAGTCACGTGATATATTACCTGATCGAGGGATATTATGGATTAAAATTATATACGAAAACCTGTTGTCGGATTCCACATATAGAGAAAAAGTAGATTACACACACAAGCCAAGATTTGTTATTATTATTAGTTGTAACATTGAAATATTATTATTATTAGTTGTAACATTGAAATATTATTATTATTAGTTGTAACATTGAAATATTATTATTAGTTGTATTTTTACAGTCAACATATAATTTTTTTAAATACATTCATTTTTCAGACTTTAAGCCATTTCATCATATATCTTTAATCCTCAAGAATGTATGTTCATTCCTAAAATTAGTAATAAATACAGCCAACGAACATTCTCTTATCTTGTATCTTCTATCTTTAATAAGATGCCAATTGATGTAAAAAGCGAATGAACCTGCACAACCGAATTAAAAAAGCTAAAAAAATGGTTAATAGATCAATATTTTTTTTAATGATAAACTAATGTTTATACGACAAGGTTTTATGAATAGCATAAAGGATAACAAATAATTATTGCTTATAATTATTTGTTATACGGGTTCAATTCCCGTTGGCGGCATTTATTTTTACTCGGGAGATACTTTCAATTTGCACTGATATTTAAGGCGACTAATTATTTATTGCTTATAATTATTTGTTAATATTTTCTAAATTGATATTGTCTGTAAATACATAAGTATCCATTGATTGGATGCATGTAATTGTATAAATATGCCTATAGTGTGTTTAAGCATGTTATATGCCTTTGAGTGTGTGTATGCCTATAATAATGTTGACCGTGTTTTATGTATCTGTAAATACATTTTATGCCTTTGTATTGTAGCCCCTTGAAATGTTTTACTTAATCTATTTTGTATATTATTGCTTCTCGTTATTTATTTATTTATATATATACGTCTAAAAAGGCTTTTACATAAAAGTGATACATGATGCAGTGTACATAGGAGAAAATCTGTATTATACAGGAGATACTGACAGTAAATAGATTTAATCCATTGTAAAGGAGGTATAAAATACACAATTGTAAAATTGTGATTACAAGTATAATGAGAATATATTAAGAAATAATTTTAAAAAAGAAAACTAAATATGAAGCAATATTAGTAAAACGTAAGAGTAACATAAAGTAAAAAAGAAATTACTACAACACTACATATAAGACAAATCATTAAAACTAATTTACCAACACTACTCTAATTTGTAGGATTCGACAAAATGTTGGTATAGATTATGCTTAATTCTATAAATGGAGTCAATAAATAAATCAATAGCACCCCCATACTTGTTGTCCAGATCATGCATCCTATTGGTCAGTGAGTGTGTCTGATAGTTGGTCGTGTATGTATTGCAGAATAATGTTATATTTTGTCTTGTATTCCTAGTCGGCACATGGAATTTAATAATGGCAACGATGGCATGACTATCAATTAAGTTGTTAATGCTTATACGTGTGCTTTAGTGCTATAATTAATATTTTTAAATTGACCTGCTGACAAACTAATGGCAGCTCGGCGGGTGCTTGTAATGAAGAATAGAAAAATAAAACATATATTTAAACAGTCTAGACTCCAGACTAGGAGAACAGAGAAGTGTACGCGGCGAGCTTCGAACCCCAGCCGCACGTATCGCCAGCCGTGCGTGCTCAAGTGATCTCAGTGCCGAGGATCTCTCTCCGACTGTCAAAGACACAGCATATCTCATTTGCATATCATTCGGATGAGAGGGAAGCCACAAGTATGTATGTATGCTGTTGTAAGCGTGTCTTTGTTTTCGTTTGTTCTGTTTGCCTTTTGATTAATGTTTAAATTAAGTTTTTGTTGAACTGCGCAGTGCGAGAATGACGTAATTATTATTAAACGTACTAATTTCGGTTGTCGGTGCATGTGTGCGTGATGTGAATATCCAATATTCCTGCGTAATGGGTAAAAAAATGATCGTTAAAGTTCAATGAACTTTTGATTTTCAAAATTGGAACTGATTAGTATTAAATCATATCAGACGAGCGAAGAAGTAGATTTAATTTTAATATTGATAATTAGTATAACGAAATTTTTTATCATAATACGTCTATTTTAAAACTTAAAAATGGTTCGACCGAGGGTTGAATTTTCCTTCCGAGGGATTGGAGTCAACCGCGCTAACAACTTCGCTAATTGCCGATCGGATAGGACCGATATTTATTTTGTATATATGTCCGTGTGTGCGATGATGCGAAATGAAAACAAAAGTGAAATTCATGTATTTAAAAAGATCCCGAAGCCAGAGAGACCATGGTATCTTCAATTTGAAATACGTATACCATGAGGCTAAAGAGAGTGGGAGGGGGAAGAAAATTGGAAAGAGGGAGGTTAGGAAACACGAGCCTATTAAGATTTGGTTATTAAACAAAGCTAAAGCCCTTTCAAGCACAATTCAAGTCTTTCAACGGAGCGACTGACATTATCCACCACGATATATGGTGCACGGTAAAAATGCGACTTTTTTGTGCATGCTAATTAATTTGGCTTAAACAGAACGCGTTGTTTCACAGAATTTGAAAAAATTCCAAATTTCAAGTTCTGTGAAGGTTCTATTCAAGTTCTGTTACTATTAAATTTTAGGTCAGTTGTTTCACAAAACTGAAATAATAAAACTTGAATAGAACTTTCACAGAAAATCAACTTTTAAATTTGATAAATTGTTCAAATTCTGTGAAATAACCTGTCCTGAGTCTTTAAGTACGGGTAAACTTCATCTAAACATACATTATAGGTGCTATTGTGTTCTAACATCTCGTTGAAGCTATATTAATCGTTGCTGGTAGACTGGATTTTGTAGTTTCCGGTCGTTGGGCGTTAGAGAGTTAATAGTCTAAAATCGGACTATTTGGACGTACATAAAGGGAACCTATTTTTTCGCTTCATAAATATAATACATCAATGGAAAACTGTTACAGATGTTGCTTAGAATTCGTTTAGTTGTGAATATTGATAGAAGTTGTTATTGCATTTGATTACAAGTTGCACAAGCAATCATTTGCATTTTACGAGGACTGTAGTGCAATATCTCTACATTCCTGCCCGTATTATTTATACAGGTCTCCCCTCTTTGCTCAGTAAATTTATTGACCTCAGTATAAAAGGAGTTTTTGAGAAAATGTGAGGGATGGTATTCCTATCATTGGTTGATCGGTTTTTCACGCCAGCGACCAATTCTTGTTAAATTATCGAACAATTCAATGAATGAGAATGCATCTCTGATATATAAAAACTAGTACCCAAATATAAAAAAAAATAATAATCGAAGGAAGCAAATACTTTGAGGTGTGACATTATAAATTAAATGAAAAAAAGACATTTTGTAATACACCACTTTTTATTGAATTATGATTATAATTAATTTAAATATTTTTTATACTTATCTCAAGCTTCTTCAGGGCTATTATATTAAATAAATATAATTACACACAGATACAATACAATGAGAGAAAGGGTTAGAGATAAATAGAGAAGAAGAGTTAGTTCTGCGATTTACTTTTTAATCAAAATTTAAATAAATAAAAATGAATTCCCAAATAAGACGGATACTTCCTCAACGTGTTCTTACGCTGTAAATGATAATAGTGAGTTGTGTGGTTGTATAATTGAATAATTAATGCGAAAAGTTTTGAAAGATACTGGAAATATTGAGTTATGGAGCTTAATGGATTTATGAAGATACTTTAAGACGGTACCTAGTAAAAATAATTTACCACAATTGAATATTTTTTTTATTTTTTTTTATTTTCTAGATTCTTATATTCCATGAAGTGGTGAATCATTTAAATTTACTGAATTTAAAGTTAATGTTCTTTATACAAATAGAACGGCGTCATATGCGCCTCACAATTTTTACCTCATATGGGTTTATTCAAATATTACCTGGCTTTTATAGACTTAGAGGCCTTGTATTTTCTCGGTAGGGAAAAAATTTGTTACCTAAAAACCCTACTAAAATTGCATGTTTTCATCCAGCATCAGCACCACCAGCGACCGACAGCGGCCATATACTACATACGTGTCTGTTTGTGTTGTGTTGGGAATGGGGGGAGGAAATTTCGGCTGCGCCCTATTGTTGGGTTCCTTCCGCATTTGCCGTTGGGAGTAAGGAAAATCGCAGAAAACCTTACCCGGAAGGAGCGGCCGAACGTCAACTTGAAACGTATACGGCCTTCAGTAACATCGGTATATGATGTCCTGCATTTTTTGAGATGTGTGTGTGTGTGTCTGTTTTTATGTTAATATATACTTATGGGAGGATAGAAAATAAACATACATATACATACAAATTATAAAAATATTATATAAATATATAAATAGATATATAAACATTATATATTTAGGAGGAAAGTCGGGAGTTTAGGAAATACCTACTGCTCGCTATTCGTCCGCGTCTGATTCTGGTATGTGCCATATGTGGTCATGGTCCATGAGGATGTGTTTAGGTAGTCTGTGTGTGTATTTGAATGTCAGGTCGCTCGGAGCATTGTATTGTCCTATGTCTCGTATTAGTGGATTTTTACTAAGTGTGAGTGATTTGTAAAAGCGTGCAGTCAGTCTGTGTGTGAATTCGTATAGTGTTGGAATTTGTTCTCGTTCGTGTAATCTCTTCAAGTTTGTTCTGAGTCTCGTGTTGTATGTGATTTTAATGCAGAGATTTTGAAGTGTCTGTAGTTTCTTGTGGTCTGTGTGTGAGATGCTGCTCCATACGGGAATCGCATACGAGAGTACCGGACGAATGAGCGAGTAGTAGACGAGGAGTTTGGTTTTGGGAAGTAGCGGACTCCGTCTATTGAAAATTGGCTTCATCATGCCGATCGCTTTTCGCGTGCGCGCGTGCATCTTTGCTTGTTGAGATTTCCAGTTGAGGCGGGAGTCCATGGTCAGGCCGAGATATGTAACTTCGTCTTTCCATTCAATGCTGTGTCCTCCCATTTCGATGTTGAAGTCAGGTGTTCTATTTATACGTTTTCTCGTGAACATGATGGCTTCGGTTTTCGCCTCGTTCAGTTTCAGGCGCCATTTCTTGTAGTACTCTACGAGCGCGTCGAGCGCCCTCTGTAGGTAAATCGCGGCCATGTTCGCTTTCAGCGAGGAAACGTATAGTTTGACGTCATCTGCGTAGATAGACAGATTGCATCTCTCGTCTCGGGGGATGTCGTAGGTGAACAGAATGAAGAGAAATGGTCCCAGTAAACTTCCTTGCGGCACGCCTTTTGGAATCTCACGCATTGAAGATAACACGTTCCTTATGAACACTCTGAACGATCTATTCTTTAGGTATTCCTGTATCAGTCTCGTTAGGTATATGGGCGTGTTGGTGCGGTGCAACTTATGCACGAGCCCGTCTATCCATACGGTGTCGAATGCCTTCTCTAGGTCGATGAGCGCAGCAGCGGTGAAGCGATGTTCGTTAAATTTTCTTGCGATGAATTCCGCTACTCTGGTGAGTTGATGGGTCGTGGAGTGCCTCTTTCTGAAGCCGAACTGCTCGTCTGGCAAAGTCTTGTGTTCGTCGTGGTGTGGGACAAGCCTGTTTAGTATAATTTGTTCAAATACCTTGCTCAACGTAGATAGTAGGCTAATCGGCCGGTAGCTTGTCGGCTGCGTTCTATCTTTATTCGGCTTTGCGAATGGCAGCACGGTCGCCGATTTCCAAATCTGGGGAAAATGCCCAGTCATGAGGCAGGCATTGAACAATTTTGTAGTGTATATGATGGCTTTTTGAGGGAGATGTTTGAGTAAAATGTTGTGAATTTGATCGCTTCCCGGCGCCTTGTTCGTTCTGAGTCGCTTGATTGTGACCGCAATCTCGCTCGGCGTTGTGAAATGAATATCTTCAGCGTTTGTCTGCTCTGCTTCGTTCAAATCTCGTAGAGAGTCAGCTACGATCCGGTCCGTAGCCGGGTCGGAAAGGCCGTCTGTAGCGGCGTAGGCTCTCTCGAAGCCGTCGGCGAGTGTGTCAGCTTTTTCTTGTAGCGACAAAGCCGTCCCAGGGCCGTTCAATTTCTGTAGCGGGGGGATAGTGAAATCTTTGTGTCTCAGCGCGCTAGCCATTTTCCATAATGAATTATCCTTCGGCGTGAGCGACGCGACTTTTTTGTCCCAAAGTTCGCGCTTGAGTTCTGCGATTTCGGTCTTGATTTCCCTCTGCAGGCAGTTGTACGCTGTCTTGAAGTATTCGTCACGCGTGCGGTGGTACATGCGTCGCAGGCGATTTTTGTCCTTGATGAGCGATAAAACGTGCTCGGGAAGCTTGATCGTGTATGAATGTACTTCTTTGAGAGGAATGTGTGTATCTTGTGCTGTTTGAAGAATCTCTGTGAGAGTGCTTGTAGCTGCGTCGATTTCTTGTGGCGAGCGCAGAGTTCCCGAAGTGAGATGAATTCGTTCGTTGACTTCCTTTTTAAATCCTTCCCAGTCCGCATCCTTATAATTGCGCTGTTTTCTGGGGGTCCTTGAAGTTGTGCCGCCTATAGTAAAGCACACGGGCAGATGGTCCGAAGACAGCTCGTCTAATGTGCGCAGTGGAGATATTGTCTTAACATTTTTCTCGAGTACTATATCCAAAGTACTCGGATATCTAGAGCGTTGCGAGTAGTACGTAGGTCTGTCGGGCGCCATTATCGAATAGGTATTTGTCTGCATGTGTGTAAAGAGCGTATTTCCGTTCGCATTACCTCTGTAGTTATTCCAGTAGTTGTGTTTGGCGTTCAAATCGCCTCCTATCACAACGATTGGTCCCAGATTGAGCAATTTATTGAGATCTTCTCTCACTAGGTTACTTTGGGTGCAGTATACGGAGATGATGGTATGCGCTCTACCCTCTATGGTGACTTCGATAATCGTGGCTTCAGCGTGCTTCAACTTCGGAGTGGGAATTCTTGTGGACGTCATTGATTGTCGAACGAATATTGCGGTTCCTCCGCCTGATCTTCCCTGTCGGTCGTCTCGGTAAATCTCGAAGCCTTGCACTCTCAGCGGTACGCTTGGATTCAAGTGGGATTCTGATAAGAGAATTATGTCTGTGTTTAATTCATTTGCCAAAGCGAGCAGTTCGTCTGTCTTGTTGCGCACGCTAAATGCGTTCCATACGAGGACTCTCACCTTCTCGGGATTAGACATCGAGGGTGGTCGTGAGGAGCTCCATCAGGACGACGAGCTTCTCTGCTCTTGATGTGCAGCGGGCGAGCTGCGATCGCATCCTCAGGAGGCCTTGGAGCAGGGCCATGATGTCCAGGTCGTCCTCTGTAGTGGTGGGCGCGCGCACGGGCTCCTGCTGTGAGCGGGGCTGGGGGCGGGGGGGCTGTGGGGGCGGCGCGGTCTCGCGCTGCTCTTGGGCGGGGGCGGTGCCTCCGGCTACGTTGGCCCATGTGCGTCCATCCGTCCTCGGCTGAGGAGGTGGCCTGCTCGGGTTCTGTTCTGCCGGAGGGGGTTGGGGCCTTCTGGCAGGTCGCTGCTGGATTGAGGCGACGTACGCTACCCGCTTGGGGCAGCCTCTGTAGTTGGCGGGATGCGGGCCTGAGCAGTTACAGCATGCGGCGGGCTCGTCTCTCGTCTTCTTGGGGCATTCTGCCGAAGCATGCTCCAGTAAGCATTTTACACACCTTGCTGTGTGCGAACAGTTTCGGGACCCATGTCCGAAGTCTTGACATCTGTAGCACTGGGTGCCGTGCTGAAGGTGATTACTCCTGAGCTTCTGGAGTCGAATGCGGCAGTGGCACAGGTATTTGACGGCCGCGCGCAGCTGTCCCATGTTGACTTCCTTATTGAAGTGCGCTAAGTATATGGGATACTCATTTGAGGCAGTCATCTTGACCACCTTCACAGCTGGGAATCCTTGCGATTCCAGATCCGCCGCGATGTCTTGTACTTCAACTAGAGGCAGGCCCTTGATCACGGCCTTCTTCATTTTTTCGGCTTCGGCCGTGAATGTGTGGAAGCCGCGCGCCTCCGCTCGCAGTCCATTGGTGAGGGCGCGATGGTCCTCCATCGTGCGCACGAAGATGTTGGCCGTGCCGCCCCTGTTATATCTAAAAGTGAAGAGCTTACCCGCCCCCAGATGTCCTTGGACCGCAGCTGTGATCTGCGCGTGTGTCATGTTCCCCAGGGTCATCACAACCGGGGGAACACGGTCTCTCCTTCCGGTACCTGCGGGGGAGAAAGAATTATTAGTATTGGCACGCTTATTACGCGGCGCGCCGGCGCCTTCGCTTACCTCGGGCAACTCTTCAAAACGGTTGCCACACTGGAGCGGTTGTGGTCCCCGTGGGGACATGGGCCTCTTTGCGGGGTTGGACGGCCTCGTCCAGCCTCCATCCTGGGGGGCAGCCGTCTCCATCGGCTGCTGGGGCCTCGGGGGCGCCACGTAGGCCGACGCTGGGCCTATCGGGGGGCGCCTGGGGGCAGGACTGGGTCCTGTTGCCCAGGAGGGGCCTGCTGCGGGCTCCGTCATCTCAGTTTCGTCGGGCGTGGTGGCGGTCGTGGTGGTGGATGGTCTCCGGGTCCTTGGGTCCTCGGAGCGGGGCTGTGGTGCGGGGACCGTAAGGCGCACGGTCCCGGTCTTCTTGCGAAGCGCAATTTGGTGAGCGCCGGGTGGTACCACGACCGGGGAGTCCTCGTGGTCAGCGGGGAGCATCCTCGTCGGGAACATCTTGACAGGCGGTAGTCGGTGCCTCCTCTTGAAGAGGGAGCACGTCTCTGGAGCTTGTGGGCGGTTTGCGGGGGCCAGCGTGAGTCTACGGTTTTTCGAGTATTGCTTGAAAAGTGTTGCCTTGATAAAGGCAGTTGGGTGGGCGCGAGCGCCTGCTCAGTGGGCCGGCGGGATTCCTCCGGCCGGCAAAAGTAGCGGGGCCTGGCTGAAACTCAAGCCAGACAAAAACGACTTCTGTGGTTATGTCGCAAACCACAAAAAACGACTTTTCTATCCGTGGCTCTGTGGCTCGGCTCTATCCTCCCACAATTGAATATTAGCAAAAGAATAATATCTGTTGGAGGACTAACCGTGCCACTAGCACGAACCACAACAGCACAACATCACTATATATTCAAGGGTGTAAAATTATTTAATAAATTACCCCTTGATATACGATCGGAAGAAAACTACGAAAAATATAAAAAAAAAATTAAATTAAAATACTCTTGTACCACCTCATAACTTTACTTATTGTTTAGAAATATGTTTTTGCCTTTTAAATTCTTTGAATCATTTATTAACTAACCTATATTTTTATTACTTTTATTGTTATTTTTTGTTTTATTACTAATATTTTTTGTTTAATTTAAATAAATGTAAAAATATTTTTGTTGTCCTCTCCTAAACACAAGCAGCTGCTTTATTAGGAGATTGATTGAAATATTGGTGTTTATATTATTAAAAAATTGTAACCTTGTTTATATGTTTAATAAAAAAAAAAAATAAAAATAAAAAAAAAAAAAAAAAATGTATCTTGTTTATGGGCTAGCTTCTAGATGTGCATATTTGATGTCAAGTACGTAGTAAGTACGAGTATAAACATTTGATGTCCAGCATCCCTTCTACAAAAAGTCTCCGACCACCACAGGCTTAGAGATGTGAGTTTCATTATGATTTAAAACTAATTAATAGGTAAAGCGGAGAGGAAGAGGAATATAGGATAAGGAGAGGAGATTCTCCCGATACATTTCATAATAATGATTTAATTTATGATAATACGCGTTACTTGTGATCGATATTTCTGAAGGTTATTAATGTTAGGATTGCAGAGTTGTATATAGCTAATATATTCTTTATATTTGATTTGATTACTGATGTGGAGGGCCGTAAACAAACTTCATGTCATAGTCACTCTGGGCTCAGAGTTTAAGAGGTTAAAGATCGGACTCCAATTCAACATTTATTTACAATAAAAAATATAGCTTCATACATTGGAGAGATGGTCATCTATTAAGTATTAAGACGTCATCTTGGCTTAGCCAAATCAGGCCCGTAAATATGTATAAAGTTTTCTGGAGTTCCTCGTTAGCTCATCTAACTAACTAACTAAACGTCATGCCGTTTCCCCGCAGGGGTAGGCAGTGAGGACGGACCGCCAAACAACTCGGTCTTGGTTCATTCATCGTCTCATGTATACCCTTTTGTCATTCTGTAACTTGACATGACCCGACTCAAGTATTTGGCACACTAGACCGTCGCATGTCTTCCTCGGGCGTTCCCGACTTCTTCTACCATTCACATTTGCATAACATTCTTCGTTCAACGATTCTACAACCATCTAATCGTCACTCTATTAATCTGACTCGCTAAGCGTGCATCAGTCTTGCATTCTTTGCGGATCTCCACATTTCTCAAACGTTCATACATGGTTTTACAACACATTCTGACTGATATCATTTCTGCTTTCAGATTCTTTTACAAGTAAGGTAAATTTTTTATCATCACAATGCGCACAAGATTCCCAACAGCTTTTGACTGTCCGGAGTCAATTGAAAGGCTGTAGGTAGGAATGGAAGGAGATGGTAAATAGGAAGTTTAAAAACTGCGAAACTACCTTTTTTACATTAACCCCGGACAGGACGCCTTAACCCTTTCACACCCGCATTATTGTTTCCACACATATAAAATATGTAATGCTTGATAATACCTCAGAAATATATTTGAAAATTTTTGGCATTTAATTTTTTTTTTTTTTTTTAGAAATTTTTATATGTTAATTTGGATTAACATTGGACGTCAGAGGGTATTTTTTACATAGTAATGTAAAATAAACATAACACAAAAGTAATACAAATAACTGTTTCTTGTCAAAAATGCACATTTACAATGAAGTGATAATCACTAAGGTACAAACAAATAACATTTTAACTAAAATTCATTCATAAATAAAGAAATAATCTAGGATAATAAATCTTTAAAAATTCACCATACTAGTCGAAAACATGTCCGTCACTACCAGTGTTAATTTGAATGAACATTGAGATTCATTTACAATATTCTGGGAAATGACTGTGATCAGTGAATTGAACTAATGTTATTATTATACAACACATCTTAATGCGTTAAAATATTTGTAATTCGAGTAGAAAATATTGATATCTCACCTTAAATTAAGTAATCAATGACGGCAGAAATTCGATGAAACTCACAATCAGCAGATGTCAAAATATTTATCGTTGTTGTGGCGGGAATAAGGATTTCAACCGAGCGGAAAAAATAGACGCCACAGAAAAGACTACAAACTATAATAAAACGAAAACATGGCTTTTCTACATCGCTACAGTTACGGTAAAAAAATTCACAAAGTTCATGTTAATTTGCTGAAAGGGTTAAGGAAAATAATTTCATGCTGTGTAGAGAGGTCTTTTTACAGAAATGAAGGAGATGAAGGTAAAAGGTATGAGGGTTGGGTAGGAATCTAGGAATCAGTGTCTCCAGGAGTGACGGATGTCTGAATATATCCCTCCAACTTGGAAAGGTTAAATGCTCTCCCCAAACGAGCCTCTCCCGATCTGGCACGCCACACAACTGGTGGCAGGCGCATCCTGAACACACCTCACCCGATAAACCCGGGCACCCCTGCTAAATAACCAAACGTAGCGAACCATTTGTGGTGACCTATGACAGAGGTATTGGTCATCCAATAAATTGTTCCCGGGGCGGCGGTACCTAAACCCGCCTCCCAAATCTTAACTTACTCAGTACCTATTTACCAATTCAGGTTACGTTGCAGTAATATAACTTTAGGTTATTTATGTACTTCATGACTAGGGGTCAAAAAGAAGGATTATTTCCCTGATTAAAACCGGCACTTTTGTCACTTTTCTTTGAAACCCCATTATTACTTTTGTCTGCCTCCAGCTTCCCCCGAGTCTGTGAATGATTTATTTCAAAGGGGAGAGGGAGGCTGGCCGCCAACACGAGGGTGGCTCTGGTGTAACAATGTTCCCATACCTCCCCTAAACATATAGTAAATATACCAACTTGTTTTCTTTTGTTCAAATTTTTTCTATTATTATCTATCTCTCTATCTTCTATTTTATAAATAAAAATGTAAATGTTCATTTGTTCAAAATCTTAAATCTCCGAAAGTTCTTCACCGATTTCTTTGAAATTTTGACACAACGTTGCATTCGAATACGCGTGTGTTTTCATATAATAATAATAATATTTATTCCGGGCCGTGGGGAGGTTAGTGCAATCCCACACGTCCCATATAGATCTACATATTTTTTGTACAAACATTTTTAAAATGCAAAAATTCATTAAGGACTATGTACTGCGTGATCTTGAGTGAGCTTGGGCCCAGCGCTCACTCAGGAGTGACGCTTGGTGCTGGTAGGCTGCGGTCACCACCGTCTTGGCTGAGGCCATTAGCCGCATCCTGGCTCCAGTAACCCGGTGTCTCATCAGGCAGGCAAATCCATTTAGTCCTAATTCCGTGAACATTGTAGATGCGCTGCTGTATCTTCTGTATCCAAATATTATTCTACAGGCGTCATTATATTGAATTCGGAGTCGTTCCATCGAGCAAGTTGAGTAGTGACACACGTATACAGGCCGTCGGGTAGTTGGGCAGTTGGTAGTTGGGCAGTTGGTAGTTGGGCAGTTGGTAGTTGGGCAGCTGGTAGTTGGGCAGTTGGTAGTTGGGCAGTTGGTAGTTGGGCAGTTGGTAGTTGGGCAGTTGGTAGTTGGGCAGCTGGTAGTTGGGCAGTTGGTAGTTGGGCAGCTGGTAGTTGGGCAGTTGGTAGTTGGGCAGTTGCTAGTTGGGCAGCTAGTAGTTGGGCAGTTGGTAGTTGGGCAGTTGCTAGTTGGGAAGTTGGTAGTTGGGCAGTTGGTAGTTGGGCAGTTGGTAGTTGGGAAGTTGGTAGTTGGGCAGTTGGTAGTTGGGCAGTTGGTAGTTGGGCAGTTGCTAGTTGGGCAGCTAGTAGTTGGGCAGTTGGTAGTTGGGCAGTTGGTAGTTGGGCAGTTGCTAGTTGGGCAGCTGGTAGTTGGGCAGCTGGTAGTTGGGCAGTTGGTAGTTGGGCAGTTGGTAGTTGGGCAGCTGGTAGTTGGGCAGTTGGTAGTTGGGCAGTTGGTAGTTGGGCAGTTGGTAGTTGGGCAGTTGCTAGTTGGGCAGTTGCTAGTTGGGCAGCTGGTAGTTGGGCAGTTGGTAGTTGGGCAGTTGGTAGTTAGGCAGCTGGTAGTTGGGCAGTTGGTAGTTGGGCAGTTGGTAGTTGGGCAGTTGGTAGTTGGGCAGTTGCTAGTTGGGTAGTTGCTAGTTGGGCAGCTGGTAGTTGGGCAGTTGGTAGTTGGGCAGTTGCTAGTTGGGCAGCTGGTAGTTGGGCAGTTGGTAGTTGGGCAGTTGGTAGTTGGGCAGCTGGTAGTTGGGCAGTTGGTAGTTGGGCAGTTGGTAGTTGGGCAGTTGGTAGTTGGGCAGTTGCTAGTTGGGCAGTTGCTAGTTGGGCAGCTGGTAGTTGGGCAGTTGGTAGTTGGGCAGTTGGTAGTTAGGCAGCTGGTAGTTGGGCAGTTGGTAGTTGGGCAGTTGGTAGTTGGGCAGTTGGTAGTTGGGCAGCTGGTAGTTGGGCAGTTGGTAGTTGGGCAGTTGGTAGTTGGGCAGTTGGTAGTTGGGCAGTTGGTAGTTGAGCAGTTGCTAGTTGGGCAGTTGGTAGTTGGGCAGTTGGTAGTTGGGCAGTTGGTAGTTGGGCAGTTGCTAGTTGGGCAGCTGGTAGTTGGGCAGTTGGTAGTTGGGCAGTTGGTAGTTGGGCAGCTGGTAGTTGGGCGGTTGGTAGTTGGGCAGTTGGTAGTTGGGCAGTTGGTAGTTAGGCAGTTGCTAGTTGGGCAGTTGGTAGTTGGGCAGTTGGTAGTTGGGCAGTTGCTAGTTGGGCAGTTGGTAGTTGGGCAGTTGGTAGTTGGGCAGCTGGTAGTTGGGCAGTTGGTAGTTGGGCAGTTGGTAGTTGGGCAGTTGTAAGTTGGGTAGTCTCACACGTATAATGGCTATACAGAATGCGTTGAACAATGTGTTTTTAACAGTATTGCTACATTTGCAAAATCTGCGGGCAATCATATTAGACACTATGCTTAGGCTTCGCCTTTGTCGTTCGATATCGCCATCGTCCGATAGGTCTTGATTAATAATGTCCCTCAAGTATTTTACGTTCGAACGTGTATTTATTCTTGCCTCGTTAAGGTGTACTGGGAGCATCTTACCTGTCTGGATTTTTCCGTGGTGGAACGTAATCAATTCCATCTTCTTCCGGTTGTACATCATAAACATAATACAAATATTATATAAATATCACCTGTGTGAGGTAAAAACATATTTTTTAAAAAAATACAGCCCCATCTGTTGGACTTAAAAGCAAAACGCGCTCTTTTTTCTATCTGCACAGACAGACTGAGCCCCAGCAACGCTTGGCTGGGTACAGCTAGTATATTAAGGCGATGCCATACGTAGTAATGCAAAATCATGTGTTTTTGGTTTGAAAATTTGGTCGCCTAGAAATGTTTCAAATGCTTTAATTAAATACTGCGAGTAGAATATATCTTGGCCTTTGAAATAATCGAGAATTTTTTAGATAAGTCTTATTATAAGCCCAGAAAAAAATAATGTAAAGGCCTATGAAAACTGCTTTAAAGTTCAAAATCTCCTACTTACGAACCCATTTTCGGTTATGATTTTATTGTATAGTGTGGAAAATTAAGGTATTTATAAAATGATCGAAAAAAAATTAAATTTTTATGCCTCAACATCCACAAAATAAAATAAAAGGCACTTTTTGGCCATGTTTTTTTCTTGCATAAATCAAAACAGGCGGATGGTGTTAAGCGGGAATTTAAACCTTGTCGCCATCTACGTAAGGGTTGTTATTGATAGCGGCTCAAATTAAAATATTACACGACGTAGTGCATCGCCTTAAAATGAAAAATATTATTTAAAAATGTTTTTTCTGTAAATCGTACTTTTAAAACAACGTTAATGACAGAAATCTTATTTTTTTAATTTTAGCTTCTCACAGGAGGCCACGTGGAAAATAATGCCTATGTAGAGGGTTTTCCAATAAGAGGTGTTATTTTGAATAGCCCGCTATTTCGGTAGATGTTACTTTTGAAGCTGTTATTTTTTGACATTTTACAAGTAGAAACTACGCCATTAATAAAAATAGAACGATACACGCTTCAACGACGCATTGAATCAAATGCATATCATCTTGAGTGATGAGGCCCATTTCCACCTCGGTGGCTTCGTCAACAAGCAAAATTGTCTCATCTGGGGCTCGAAAAACCCAAGAGTTATTATTGAAAAGCCTCTCTATCTTCAGCGTGTGACTGTTTGGTGCGGTTTATGGTCCGGTAGAGTCATTGGACCTTACTTTTTTGAAAATGAGGCTGGAGCAACAGTTACGGTGTATGGATCGCTATTGAGAGATGATTAATATTTTTTTATGACCGGTATTGATCTGGACAACGTTTACTTTCAACAAGACGGCTCTACTTGCCACACAGGCAACGAAACCATTGATCTTTTACGATTGAATATCAAAATAACACCTCTTATTGGAAAACCCTGTATTTATAGCCAGACTGTTGTTTTTGTGCTTAGGCGGACTAAAGATATTTAGTTCTATTTATTTCTCTTCTAACAGATATAAATTCTTGATTTGTTCTAATTAAACTTTTTTATTAGTTTTATATCTGGAGGAAGAATGTTCTGGAGTTTTATTGCAAAATAAATTTAGTTTATTCGTCCTAATGTGAATAATAAACAAAATGATCAGCATAAAAAGTTTATTGTTTTTTTTTTTACATTTTTGGAATGCGAATTACAAATAATTTGACTACCTGGGCATACTTAGGTAGTACATATAACATAAAATTATTTTTAACTAATATTAATATTGAAATATGATGAATTATGATGAATATGATGAATCATTTTTTTAGTTATAATAATTTCAAAAACAAGAACAATTTCAACTATTGGTATTTTCTGAGTCTTATTTAAAATAATATTCTAATTCTTAATTGAAACATTTCAGTAATATGATAACGAAAAGAAATTTTACCAATGAACTTCAAATTAAACATTTTTAGTTTTAAAATTATGTTTGTATAAATGTGATTTTCAAAGTTTTAATTTTTTTTGTTTTTTCTATTTCATAAAATATAAAAATTTGAGTATTTATTTTTGATCTTGTTGTGGTTAAAAACTATCTTTAAAACAATGTAACTTATTTAAGGCATTCATAAAAATGAAATCCTATTACTATAGATTCAGCTAATAGGATTTTCCACTTTTAAGCTAACCTAGAAAATAGTGCAAACTAGATTACTATGTTGGAGAGATGTTAATATCATCTTCAATGATTAAAATAATTCAAGCAATTAATCCATAACACAGCTGCCCTACCCTTTTATTAATCAGTTTACAATAAATGTTCTCTTAATTCCTCATAATAAACTTCTTTACATTTCCCGAATATCTATAATTTTATAAATCTAGGGGCCTAAGTCTAAATCGATAACTTAACAATAAACTATTGTTAGGCGTAACTACCGACGATTTTATCCCGCAGTTGATCGATATTGACAATGCAATAATAAATTAGAAATCTATGGGAACACTGGAGGTATTTTCTATGAATTGACATTCCCAAATTCCCAAAAAGACGGCTACGTAAAAGTTATAAATACTAATAAATTGACAAAATCGAATTGAAATAATAACTTTAATATACAGGTTTGTCCAAAAAGATGGTACCACTTAGATGAGATTGACCTTTATTTTAATAAAATAATAACTTATATACTAACTAATATGGTAATTATTTAAATAATATTGTAGTACCATAATTATGATAATAATTCGTTCTTTCGGCTACTGGCTATACGGCTACTGGCTATATACTACTAAATTAAAAATTTCTATCAAAAAATTTATATGTAATAATGCAAAAATCAGTCATTTTAAACACATGTAGGATAACGAAAGATTTTTTAAATATTTATGTTGAGGGATCAGTAGGATTTATAGGCCCTGTTAGGAGTTCTACCGAGCCGAACCCTGTGATATGAAAATATCTGGAGTCGGTGAATTATTTTCCCATTTGATCTCTGGTGAGTTGACGTGTTGTTCTTGTATTGTTTTGTATTTATTTTGCTTATATAATGCACTTGCATAATGTTGATTGACTAGATGATCATTTGTGGAAAAGTGTGTGGAAGGGTTTAGTTTTTCCTCTGGGGAAGATTTAACCCGGACATAAAAACGGGAAAGAAATAAAAATATAATGATAGTTATATTATTATTTGTATTTTTATGTAGTACCATATGAGTGGTAACATATTTTTGGACGATCCTGTACATTGTCATTTTACATTTACTTTTTGACAATAAAAGGGGAGCTCATGAGGTCTTTAGTCATGGTTCCATGGTTACTCAACATAATAACAATTCAACACACCTTTAAAAAGTTTTTGTTTCATCACTTTTCACGACTTTATATCACTTTTTAAAAATATTTTCATTTGTCATTTATCCGGTCACCGTCGGGATTATATTCTGACCTTGCTCGCAAATGTTGCTAACTGACCATAGATAACGTCAATATCGAATTGATATAGGATAGAGATCGCTAGCGTAAAGGCAATCAGCGTTTATTTAGTCCAAAACAGGTAACCTGTTTCCGATAAACCCTAGATTTTTCATTCTTCATATTCCCTTACCTACCCTTGTCTTTGATGTTGCTTCTCTATCTTTCAAAACAAAACAAAACAAAAAAGGAAATCTTTCTTCAAAAGATAAACTTGTACACCACGTTGTTAAAAGTAATTACCTAAATTGCCCTAAACTCAGATAGAATAAAAATTTATACACCACATTTTTAAACGTAATGACATAAATTGCCCTAAACTCAGATAGAATAAAAATTTATACACCACATTTTTAAAAGTAATTACATAAAGTACCCTAAACTCAGATAAAAGAAAAATTTATACACCACATTTTTAAAAGTAATTACATAAATTGCCCTAAACTCAGATAGAATAAAAATTTATACACCACATTTTAAAAAGTAATGACATAAATTGCCCTAAACTCAGATAGATTAAAAATTTATACACCACATTTTTAAAAGTAATTACATAAAGTGCCCTAAACTCAGATAATAATAATAAAATATTTATATTTCTTAAATGAATAATCAGTTTGTTAAAAATAAATATAAGAACACTTGATGTTTCTTGTTATAATTTCAAACTACATTTTTTCAAGTAATTGTACTTTTTCTTATTTTTTATATTGCAGATTATTACAAATGTAACAGAATCAACCATAGGAAGGAAAATTCTTTCCGATTGACATCGTCCCAAAACAATTGTTATGAATTATTTCTCAGTACTTATATGGATGAGTCATTTAATCACGGTTTTAAATAAATAAAGGAGATTTTTAAATATCTTTATTTGCAGTTTTAAAAAGTATTAGTGGTCGGGGTGATGAGATGAAAAAATCTGGAGGCTACATCACCCGTACATTTTAATTTTTGAAAGTATTTTGTAAAATTGATGGAATCATTTCCAGTCAGGGTTAGTCATTCTCGACTTTTGGTCCGCCCAATTCCACTAAAAATTTTTAAATATTTATTAGAAGTAATTTCGAAATTATAACCATCGAAATCTAGTAACTGTATTACAATAATGATAAACAAAACAAAAAAATATGTGATAAATAACCTTCTTAATTACATGGTACTATTATTTAAAGCATCCTTGCCCATCATACCAAACCTAACATGACGTAGAGAAATAGCAATAATAATTAATGAATAAAATCACAAAAAGTTAGAAATATGCCAAATGACTTACATTAGGATAAGCATGGCCTTCATCGTCCAATTCTTCCCCTTCATCATTTACTTCTGGCAATGAATCATTTTTCACATTGTCTTTATTTTCTGATTCTGGTATTTTGGCATTAGTACTGTTGTAAGTGTCGAGATGAAGGAGATATTTGATTAAGAATCGTGAATCATCCGAATCATTGTATAGTCCTGCAACTTCTTCGGCAGACTCCGATTCTTTCAAGAAGCGTTCTTCGATAATTTTCTCAGTAGGTTCTGTTTTATTAGAAGTGTTTATAAAAAACTGTTCGTAGAAATCATCTGGAATGTCTTCATCGTTGTTAACTTCTGAGTCTTCGCCGAATGATATTTCATAAGGGTAATCAGGTTCTTGAGCCCACGGCATGTTTTCCTTAAACCATTCCTCATCCTCGAGAGCCACTGTTGAGTCTTCTAGTTTTTGTCGTTCTGGGTCTATGGAACTTTCTTGCGCTGCGTTTGTTAGGTACTTCTTTAGATCACGTATTTCCTCAATGGCCTCGTTTTCGTCTTGTTTAATTTCTTTTGCTGAACTTCTCTTTCGTCCGTGGCCTTCAGAATCATTATATTGACTTACGTGGCCATTGTTTTCTTTGTTATCTGTTTCTTCACCAATACTATATTTTTCCATTGAATTTACGACTGATCTTCCAAATCTATCCCTGATAGATGTTTTCGCAGCGTCGGTAATACGAAAACTCTCACCAATAACTGTGTTCAATAAAGATTTTGATTTGCTCTGTTTATGGACAGAGACATTTGGTTTATCTTGTTCTTGTTGTGTTGAATTGGAATTATTATGCTCCGCTGGTAATGATCCATCTTCCAAAACTTCGCTGAAAAAGGGTGATACGTGTTCCTTACTTGGAGATCTGGCCACCCTTGTTTGCTTTTCGTTACCATCAGAAAAAGATTTATCCTCTATCAAAACGGTGGAGTTCACATTTGATCTTTTATTGATGGATGTTTTAACATCATTAGAAATTTTAAAACTTTCATCGACTATTACTTTTACAAAAGATTTGGGTTTGACCTCTTCATGGTTCTGTTTTTCTTGCTTTGCTGTACTGGAATTAGATTTTGTATTGTTGCTATGCTCTTCTGGTAAAGAACCATCTTCCAAAACTTGGTCAAAGAACGGTGATACAAGTTTTTTAGCTGGAGGGGACCTTGCCACTCTGGATTGATTATCATTTATATTTTGTTTTGAAATATCATCCGTGATGTTTCCTGTTAATTTCTGTTGTTGTATATAATTTTCGTCAGTATCCTCTTCCGTTAATATTCTAAATAAAGGAAAACCTGGTAAATAATGTGGGGGTGGTTTTAATTTACTAGTTACGCCATCAATAATCGTCTGAAAGGAAGATTTTATCATTTTTTCTTCAAATTTATCGTTTGACGTCTTGACATCTTCTCTTTGATGTAATTCACTAAAATTAACCGGTGATTTGACTAAGTTCGACTCATCGGTGAGAGACCTAAAGAATGATCCATTTGAGTCGGGAATATCTTCTTCTATTTCAGACTTTTTTTCAGATGCAATACTTTTGGTTTTAGTTTCATTTGTCACTCCACAAGCACAACATATTGGTTTTCCTACTGAATCATTTTCTGCAACCTTTGTAGGATTATTCAATCCACCCTCTTTATCGTTGTCTTCATATGTTACGGGATTATATTTAAAAATATGTCTAGCTTTCGTTCCAGAAACTTCTTCTTTGTCACCTGCTCGAATTTCAATGATCGGTTTTTCTTGTAAAAGTTTGTAAAAGTCAGAAGCTTTATGAAGTAAAAATGATTTGAGGACAGAACTTGCTATTGATAAAACAATTGTATCATTTTCATTGTAATAATCGAGTTCCGAGGGTATATAGAAGTCAGAATCATTAAATGCAAGGCCTTCTCCAAACCTTTCTCCTAATGCTGGAATTTCTTCACCTACATCATCAACAACAGCAGGGTTGGAAGAACCCCAGTCAGATTGATCAAATTCGGATTGTTGTTTCGGTGACTTTGGTTTTTTGTCAGTAGATTCAGTTGGGATGAAATCTCTTATAAAAACATTATCTAAAAAATTCGTCCTTAGACCGATCTTTGGAATATTGATACTAATAGTTTTTTCCGCATGTCTCACGTGTCTAGTACCTGATATATGTTCTCCTCCAACCAGTGGAATAATTATTGTAAAGGGATCTTCTTTAATCACTTGACTATTTTCAGCAATGGTATCATTAAATTCAAAATGTTCGCTAATTTTAAAATCATCAGTAGGAATAATTACAACTTCAAATTTTGCAGAAGGTATTACTACTTCATCATCAGAAGGAACTAAATCGGCAATATCATCAACGGAACGTTGTACTGATAACTCTGACTTTGTGCGTGTAGCGTTTGCTTCTTCGGGCTGTGGAAATTCTGTACTTGAATCATTCTTGGACTCAGCAGCATTATCCTCGTCGAAATCACTCAACTTTAGAATATTGGTTGGAGTATTACCGCCATGACTCGTATCTCTACTATCACTAGCTGGTCGAAAACCACCCTCAGTAAAAGAACTCACTGAATCTGGAATAGCGAGAGGATTCACTTTTTGTTGAGTTATAAAATCAGGAATCGGGTTAGGTGGAAAATTTACACGTTGAACACTGTCTTTCACTAGGTGTTTTGCAAATGACGAAATGGAATCAAAATGACCACCGGACTGAGAAATATCATCGGATTGTGGGGAAGGTTCAGTGTTTGAGGTGTTTTCATCACGTTGTGGATACCATAAAGATTCTGGGCCAAGTGTGAGGTGATGACCTTCGTCTTCCAAGCTGATGTTCAATTTGCTGTTTGGACCGCCATTTTCCTGTGCGATTTCACTACCAAGGAAAGGTTTTGCCAAGCAAAACCTGAAATAAAAGAAAAAACGTATTAATTAGTGATAATGAACTGTTTTACTCTATATAAGTATTGTCTTGGTATAAAATACACTTGTGATCGGGAGTATTCAATAAGTGCTTTGGTTCGTCAAAGATTACGAGTGTTTAATAAAACAGAGTGATAATAATCATAGATAATTACAATAAATCTCTTTCAGGACATACGTCCGTTTTATCATGGGTTATGAGTATGAGTTATTCGCAACTTTAAGTGAGCTCACTGCCTAGGAATCCGTTATCCGCGGCTGCACTCGGTACCATTCGGGTACAACCGACATGCTATCTCTATGCTATAGTGCACGTACCGCCATCTATGAAAAACTCTTAAAACTTCCTTAACTGGATAATAATAACTTAAAATAACAAAACTTTAAAAATTGATATTTGGTAAGAATTCTGTTTTTGTTATACTGCACAAGATAATATCACGTGCCTAGTCTGGTGGTCATAAGTTCCGAAAATAATTCAAGTTTTGATAGAAGGGACCTTAAAAAAATTAAAGTTGTTTTAAAAAAAACTTTTTGATTTTAAACCATTAAGAAGGGGTAAAAATAACCCTCAGAAATAAGGAACCAAAAAAATTATGCAGATTAAATCCTAAAGCTTAGGTATCGCAACCAGAGATGACTCGAACATAGTGCATTGCTTCCATAGACTTAATTTATACTTATATATATACTAGGAAAAAAAACTTAATTTATAAATTATAATTAAAGGAACTTGTAGAAATTATCCAATATTCCATTTAGAAGATCGTTTACACTTGTCTCTTTCTCTATAATAACAATAAACAGGCGTGAACAGGACAAAATTCTATTTCACAATGACATTTAGCAAAAATATCAGTATCGGAAGCGTATGTAAAATCATCATCATTCTGACGGCCTCCGTTTTCGAGGAGTAAGGCTCTCAACTAAAATCTATCATATTATACTAGTATATACTATACTATTTAATTAATTAGTGTTATTTTACAATAAGTTCATTAAAAATAATATATAGTATATTTGCGGCAGGTGGAAGATACTCTCAGTATCGCCCTGGTGAACGACCACCATTCGGCCACTGTTGGCTTTGGCCGTGTTTGATAACCAGATATTTCCCTATCTTCCTCTTCTCTGTCTCCTCTCCCTTTCCTATACTATCAGGCTCACAACATACCTCAATTGGGGATGCCATAGTCTCACTGACTCTAAACGGTTGAGACTCTTGTGTGGTATTCAAATTTATTTATCTATAAATGGACCATGTCCAATTACAATACATTACATATTACACTAAGTTAGTAAAAGGAGAAATGTTACAATATAGGCTAAATAAAATAAAAAGAGATAATATGACAAAATAGGGCACAAAAACAGTAACAAGACAGGAACAAGTTTTTATAGAGTTCACAACTTCTGCCTCATCAATACAAAATATTGCTTTGAATTTTAACGACTGACAAAAATCATTAAGGCTTACACCAAAAAGTACAAGGTACTGACTTGAGTCGACAAGTCTTGCCATTCTGGACATTGGTGGATGGGATCCATAATTTGTGGAGCAGGTGGATGAGTTTGTGTATTTAGGAAGTATATTTACGAAAGATGGTAAGGCTGACAGAGATATTGAAAGAAGGGTAAATGCAGGTAATTCCGTTAATGGAGGACTGAACGCCGTTGGCGCTAACAAAAAATTGTCCAAAGAAGCGAAGTTAGCAGTCCACAACGGAGTGCTGGTATGGAAGTGAGGCATGGCACTGGCAAAGCAAGGATGAAAGTAGATTGAATGCTGTGGAAAAGAGATCCCTGAGGCGTATGCGTGGTAAAACCATGTTTGATCGTGTGAGGAAAGTGGAGATCCGCAAAGAGTGCAAGGCTGATGTAAGCTTAATGAGTAAGATCAAGAAAGGGACTCTTAGATGGTTTGGGCATGTAGAGCGAATGAGCGAAGATAGGAGTGTAAGGAGGATATATGATGCAAATGCGAATGGTAGCAGAAGTCGGGGACGCCCGAGGAAGACATGGCACGTTCAAGTGAATCAGATACTCGAGTCGGGCCATGTCAAGAGTCAGAATAATAGAAGAGTATGTATGAGACGATGTATGAATGTGAATGTGGCAAGAAGTGTGTGCCAAGACCGAATTGTTTGGCGGTCCTTCCTCTCTGCCTACCCCTGCGGGGAAACGGCGTGATGGTTAGTTAGTTAGTTAGTTAGTTGATAGAGGAAAAGCAAATAATTATTTCTGAGTCTACGGGAAGGGATATTGAAAGGGATGAGTTGCAACAAAGTAGTTGAGTCAATCATACTGTTAGGACAGGTTGTTTCGGAGAATTTGAACAATTCATCAAATTTCAACGTTCATTTTCAAGATCTGTGAAAGATTTTTTCATGTTCTCTTTTTATTTCAGTTTTGTCAAGCAACTGGCCTACAATGATATAATAACAGAACTTGAATAGGACTTTCACAGAACTCGAAAATTAACGTTGAAATTTGATGAATTGTTCAAATTCTCCGAAATAACCCGTCCTTAACAATTTTGAAAATTCATGATATCAAAGAAAAAATGTTTAATTTTACTTCAAGTACATCATATGAGTAAACGCCTCTTTTTAGCCCTAGCCTCCAAGCAATTGCCCTTGAGAATCGATGCTAAATGGATTCAATATGATTAATGCTAACATCATAGAATGAAACCCAAATAACGCAGGCATGCTTTAAATTAGGGCGAACTAATGAACAGGTAAGAGTTTTTAGGGTAATTATATTATTGAAGTCAGAAGTAATTGTATTGATGAAGCCAAGCAGTTCAAGAGATTTATTGACGACGTTATTAAAGTGTTCACGAAAAGACAGCTTATAATCTGAAGTGACACCAAGGTCTCTAGAGACTGGACAGTAGAAGCAAAAATCATTTAGTTTATAATTAAAAGTAATTGGTTTCTTTGCTCGATAGAATGGCATAATGTTTGCAACATTTAGTTACAAGCAGTTGATTTTACACCGATAATTAAAAGAGTTAATTTATAATTCAACAAGAAAACAATCTTGGTAGGATTTGATTATTTTGATAATCTTATTGTTCTTGGATCTTATTCTTATTACATCAAAAATTTTAAAAAATAAACAAATATACACATAATTCTGTTAGTGTCGGTCGCATTAACTATAATTGGGCGACCTATTACTACCTACATTTAAATTTAATAATCAATTATTGAAGACAATATTAGCAATTCCTAATTGAATATTTGAAACAGAAAAATCAGAAAAAGATACGGATTATCATAAAAAGATTTAGTTAAATATCACAAATTGAGGTTTTACTCATCAATATCATTTATTCAAAAAAATAATAATTAATCATTTCTGGCTTACCCAATTCCTAGGAAAAACAGTAAGAGAACTTTCAGTTTCATCTTCACACACCAACTGAAGTTACTTGATCGTTCCTCTCCCTTATATTCACTTTCTTATCTACTGTTGGAATGTTAGTACAAAATCACTTGTTCACGTACACGTGAGTAGAAGCGGATAAACCGCTAGCTTATCACTAAGCGTGTCTCCCGTGAGTATGATTGTATTATTTGAGAAAACTATTGGTATGAAAATTAATCTGATGAAAGAATTGTAGGAAGACATGTAAAAACTTGGTTATATGGTTACACCACCAAATTATTGTAAAAATTTCATAAATATTCCATTATATTAATTAATTTCAACATTTTAGAAAAAAACACATTTTGTAAGTTATGCTTTAAAATATTGAGATGAATTATTAGTTTGCGCATGTACATATATAATATAATTATGCATTAATATTTTTATCCGTATAAAAACTCAATTCTTTCAAGAAAGGCATACAAATACAGTATTGGATTGAATCACCAATACAATATTGAATTTGTAAGCGTTTCTTGAAAGAATTGAATTTTTACACGGACAAATATATTTATTCATATTACGTATACATATGCAAACAAACAATTCATCTTAACATTTTAAAGCATAACCTGCGAAAAGCATTTTTTCCTCAAATAATAAAATAAGCAATATCTCTGAACGCGTAGATTATAACGTATGTTTCATTTAACCTTAAGGCGATGCACTACGTAGTAATGCAAAATCATGTGTTTTTGGTTTGAAAATTTGGTCGCCTAGAAATGTTTCAGATGCTTTAAATAAATACCGCAAGTATAATACATCTTGGCTTTTGAAACAATCGAGTATTTTTTACATAAGTCTTTTTATAAGCCCAGAAAAAAATAATTTATAAGGCCTATGATAACTGCTTTAAAATTCAAAATTTCCTACTTACGAACCCATTTTCGGTTATAGTTTTATTGTATAATGTGGCATATTAAGTTATTTATAAAATGATCGGAAAACATTAAATATTTATGCCTGAACATCCACAAAATAAAATAAAAGGCACTTTTTGGCCATGTTTTTTTCTTGCCTAAATCAAAACAAGAGTGTTAAGCGGGAATTTAAGCCTTATTGCCATCTACGTAAGGAGTGTTATTGATGGCTGCTCGATTCAAAATATTACACGACGTAGTGCATCGCCTTAAGCGAAAACTCCACCAAAAGGTCGGAATCGTAACCATATTTTCCATTTTAGCAATTTCCCATCGAAAATGCAACCACATTTTCCAATTCTAATATCCCTGTCGATTTCTGTGTTTTTTATTATTATTCGTTATAACAACAAAAAGTAATATGAAATAGAAAAGAAAGAATATGTAGGAATAATGCACTAGGTATGTCTGATACATTTGTGTATACAAAGCGTTAAAATTCTCAGTTACAGCATTTTTATTGAGAGTGAAATGTTAAACAATTGTTTTATCCAGCCAGTGAGAGTATGGCATCCCTAATTGGGGTTTTTTGAGGAGGCTGAAGGTAGTGGGGAGAGGAAGGAGATGGGAAGAGGAAGGAGGGGAAGTACTTGGCTATTCAGGTGTAATCACCAAATACGACTTAAACCATTTCAAGCAACGTTTCAATTCTGAGTGGTGGTCTTAGACCAGGGCTATACTGAAAATATATTCCACTCTGGAACGTGCCGCAAATATTATATATATTATAAACGAAACTATCGAAATCTGATATTGGCATGTCCAGATTTATTTATGCACATTTTTGGGATCCTCTACTTTTATACCATCTAAAACTGCACTTTAACAATATGAACAATTTCATCTCTGTACCTACCCTTTGAGTGACACGTGTTTAGTGTGCAAGTAAGCAAGTTCCTTATCGATGTTGCCGAGGCTAGAACACCAATAAACTGGCTAAAAACACCTTATAAGGCAACACGTTCGTTACAAAAACTGTCCATGGAAAGATGTTTTAATTTGCTTTTGTTTCAACATGTGCAGCACTGCGAATTTGCGTAATTTATTTTTATTGGAAAATGTATATTTATCACGCTTTGTTTTTGTTTAAAACTTCTTGTAAACAAATTTTCAACTACATATACGATATACATGGGTTGAACCCGATTTCAGTTATGTCGAGTAAACATTGTATTGGATTATTTTTCTTTTCTTTTTTTTAATATTAACTCCACACAGGAGGTCCTGAAAAAATAATTACCCTCAGGGCCTATGTCATCTTTGGGGATGCTGTGTGGAGGGTCTTTTTGTGGAGAGGAAGGAGTGAACATGGGTCTAGAAGAGTCCCATGTTGTAGGAGGGAGGAAACACAGAGGCCGGCAGTTCGTTCCACAGCCGAGCTGTTGAACTTAAGAACGAATCGTAGAAGCGACCCGTTCTCATGTGACAAATGTCAACCGTGTACAAATGTTGGGCGCGCGTTTGGCGTGTATCCCGACTATGCACCGGTGCCGAAGTGATCAATGACGCTAGTTCCTCAGAGCATCTTCCATTGTAATACCGATAGAACAAGGACAGCATACCTACCTGACGCCTGTGCTATAAAGATTGCAGTCCGTTTATTAAGATTGGGGAATCTATCAAACGGACCGCCCTTATTTGTATTATTTCTTATTTGTACTTAAATTTATTGTAATAATCTATTTTACGCCAACTCATAATATTGCCTTATAATACAGCTATTCACACGATAAAACACAGTTGTCAAAGACGACATATGGACTCATTATTTTATTGACATTGACTCATTAATTTTTTGACAATATCTCATTAATTTATTGATTTGACTCATTAATTGATCGGCAATATCTCATTAATTTATTGATATTGACACATTAATTTATTGACATTGACTCATTTATTTATTTATATTGACGCATTAATTTATTGACATTGACTCATTAATTTATTGATTGACTGATTCATTTTATCCCTCTACCTCATTAATTTATTGACATTATCTCATCAATTTTATCGAAATTGACTCATTAATTTATTGACATTATCTCATTAATTTATTGACAACGACACATTAATTGATTGGCATGGACGAATTAATTTATTATATTTTTAATAAAATCTCTTAGTCAAAATAACTTCTCCTCTAAACTTAAATTAAGACTTTTTTCTTAGTAATAATAATAAATAACAATTATACATCCAACGCAAGAATCGTGACTCCATTATCATGATCAAGAGTTCCTCTTTTCTAATTAGGTATATATGAACAATAATACTTATACCTATAATATTATATAAAATATATGTACAATGAAGTTCATATTCTTTATATTACTATAAAAAAATCTTTTTAGTGATTTTTTTGTACTAGATATTAGAAAACATTAGTTGAACACGAGCCCAAACAAATAATGCATTGCAAACAATGTTTGTATGTTGCAAGCATACTGCAGTTATTTTAGTTTTATTTTCCTTTTTTAAATGCGAAGCTTAATGCCAAATCACTATTTTGATTAATCTTTATAACGAATTGGTGTACTTTATGAATACCAAAAACTATGCTTTAGATAAATTAAAGGTTTTCCTATGGTTTTGCTTGAGTAGAATACAAATAAAAAAATGAATTACTCAATAAAAAATATAAATGTAAACTGCCAAAATTTTTTTTTTCAGAGAAATGTATGAACGCGTAAAGGAAACAACTTTTAAAAAATACAGTATTATAGCTAAGATTATCTGTGACAGTTTCACTTGATTAACTTTTTTGCTTTCTTATGAAATTATTTACAAAATAAATAAAAAGCAGTTTTGTGCTTGAAATCGAACGTTTCTAGACTCCGTTTGTCAAGCGATTTTAATGCGTATTACCTACAATATAAGGTATACCAAGAATATACACATTTTTGGCTTGTAGCTTCCTCTTAAGGGAAAAAGTTACACTTAAGGTATACATGGGTCAAATTTGACCCGAGAGAGGACGTAACTTCGAAAATAACAGTTGACACTGGACGAGCGTGACCTACATTGCTGTATTCTGTGGCATTAAGTGCGACTGGAAATACTGGGCAAGGGTTATGTGAATATATAACAACTTTTGAATTACAGTCCATCATGGGTTTTTCAATTTGGGAAGCAGGCTTGGGTACCGCCGCCCTGGGAACCATTTATCGGATAACCAACACCTCTACCATAGGTCACCCCAAGTGAGGTATATTCAGGATGCGCCTGTCCATCCTACAAGCTACAAGAAAAAATGTGTATATTCTTGGTATACCTTATATTGTAGGTAATAGGCATTAAAATCGCTTGACAAACGGATTCTAGAAACGTTCGATTTCAAGGACAAAACTGGTTTTTATTTAATTTGTAAATAATTTTATAAGAAAGCAAAAAAGTTAATCAAGTGAAATTGTCACATATAATCTTAGCTATAATACTGTATTTTTTTTAAGTTGTTTCCTTTACGCGTTCATACATTTCTCATGAAAAAATATATTTTTTAGAAGTTTACATTTATATTTTTTATTGAGTAATTTATTATTTTATTTGTATTCTACTCAAACAAAACGATAGGAGAACCTTCAATTTATCTAAAGCATATTTTTTGGTATTCAAAATGTAGGTACACCAATTCGTTATAAAGATTAATCAAAATAGTGATTTGGCAAGCTTCGCCTTAAATGCAACTGAAGCATTTGTCGAGAGATTTTCAAACGAGAATATTTTCACAATTTTTTCTAAATTATTACCAGTTTTTTTAAAATTTTAACTCGATCCCTCTAAATTCGTATTAAATATCTCACTTTCAAACTATATTTGAATGCTTACTTACTACGGGGCCTTAAGAATCGCTAATATTGTGTTAATTACTTAAATATTTCAATTTTAGGTTTTACTCATTGAGTTATTTCAAAAATTATATATATTATACTTTTAAAGTTACGAATAACCATCATTACAAGTGCTTGTAACAAAGTGAGTGTAAGTTTTTGTAAAACGGACGCAAAAAGAAAAAATAATTCATTCATGAAAAAAATGAATTTTTCACTAAATCCTTAAATTTTAAAATATATAATTTTTCAAAACTGCACGTGTTTTCACGCTGAGAAGAGATAAACATAAAACGGTTATTCCTCGAAGCTAAGAAAATCACGTACAAAGTTGTTATGGAAAAAATAACACGTTCAGATCTTAACGCTTAATCTTTAAATGAGTTTTCCGTAGAGTGTTGCCTGCACGTGACAATATGGGATAATAAAAAATTCTCAGGTGATTACAATATCATGCTAATCATACAAATAATTCACGCATTCCGAATTTCTAACGATATATAACATATTTCTCTTGAACAAGATCCTAAAAAATATATGTTATTTTTTAAGGCAATATCTATATATTTGTAGATCCGAAACGGTTATTATATGAAATTCCCTAGATATAAAAAAATCGCTAAGTAAGCTACGAAAATTGTTAAAAATACATTTTGATCTATAGGGATTTCCAATAATACTTTTTTAGGTACAACCGACATGCTATCTCTGTCAAATGGTTAAAGTACCGCCATCACTGGAAAAAACCTTAAAACTACAGGGTTTTCCAATAAGAGGTGTTATTTTGAATATCCCGCTATTTCGGTAGATGTTATTTTTGAAGTTGTCATTTTTTGACATTTGACAAGTAGAAACTACGCCATTCATGGAACGATACATGCTTCAACAACGCATTGAAATTATCAAAATTCACTTGAGTAAATCAAATGCAAATCATCTTGAGTGATGAGGCCTATTTCCACCTCGGTGGCTTCGTCAACAAGCAAAAATGTCGCATCTGGGGCTCGGAAAACCCAAGAGTTATTGTTGAAAAGCCTCTTTATCCTCAAAGTGTGACTGTTTGGTGCGGTTTATGGTCCGGCGGAGTCATTGGACCTTACTTTTTCGGAAATGAGGCTGGAGCAACAGTTACGGTGAATGGATTGCACTATCGAGAGATGATTAATGATTTTTTATGGCCGGAATTGGATGGTATTGATCTGGACAACGTTTACTTTCAACAAGACGGCGCTACGTGCCACACAAGCAACGAAACCATTGATCTTTTACGACCGAATATCAAAATAACACCTCTTATTGGAAAACCCGTATTATTTAAAATATGAAAAATTCAATCGTTTATCAATATTAGCGCGCTCCCTCTAATATTAGTATATCCTTTCTTCTTCTTGAACGCTTACTGCCGATCCTTAAAATAACTTTTTAATATTTAAATATATAATTTTTATTTTTGGAGTAACTTAGTGAGTAAAACTTCAAATTGTAATATTTAATAATCGAAGACACTATTAGCAACTCTAAAACCAAAATTTGAAACAGAAAATCAGAAAAAGATACGATTGCAACTAGGAATTGAACTCAAGACCTAAGCCTTGCCGGCAAAGCCTTAATGGGTAACGTAAGCGGTAACGCTCTCGATTAGCAAGCCGAAGGTTGCCGGTTTAAATCCCGGCGTGCGCAAGTTACTTTTATTACTCCTCAAACCCGCGTCTCCCGATCTGGCAGGCCATGCAGCAGGTGGTATGGTAACGGTGTTATGGTAGAGGTGTTGGTTATTAACCCGCTTGTATATATACAACCCAACATGTATATAAAGTAACATATCAGTTACATTATTGAACTCTCTACCATTATATCCAGAGGTATACGTCTCACCGTTAAATTGTAGCACTAGGATACCGGAAGTGTACCGGATAATGCCATTCTGTTGTGCCTCCCAGTTTCCGGGGGAGCAACATCCCGTTCCGGTAAGGAAACGGAAATCCGATAAAAATCGAGATGCAACAACCCTCTCTCCCCACCCCTCCAGCTGCGGCAAGAGCGTTCCAATTTTAAAAGCTGCCAACACGTGTCAGAGAATTTCAATGCGAAGTGTGCAATGATTTTCAATTATATAGATAGGCCCTATGCCTCTGTGTCATAGTCGAGATCACGCTAAATTGATTTTTCAAAGCTCTATAATAAGGAATTGCAGTAAAAAATATTACGGCTGATAAAATATGTTCATATTGGTAAACAAACGCTATTTCTGAATATATAAGTTTATTACATATACTAAAATATTAAATATTATTATTATTGTTATAACAGAAAAAGAATAAAACACAATGACATTAAAACACACCGTTTTGTTCGCACGAGTAATCTGCTGATTAAATAGAACCAATCTACGTTGGTAATATATCTATGGTTTAAAACATCCACACCATTGTTGCCACTTTGTGGAGTATTCCGCAAACTGCAGGAAATTTGTAAGATTTTCAAGAAACTTGTTTTTTACTGGGTGAACTTTTTTGTGGGGAAAATGTGAAGATTTTGAGTATTTCTTGATTATCCAACCGTATTGAAAAAATAATTGTGGTAACGCAATATATTTCGTTTACGTTCAAAGCCTGACCGAAAGAGCTGTTGATAAAAGTAGTTACGTTGTCCTATAAAATTCGAACAGGAAGAGATGAGCATTTTTATGGGAATACCGCATTATCGCCCCAACTTCCCGGAGTCAGTGGGACCATGGCATCCCCAATTAGGATATGTACGTTGTGAGGCGGAAGGGAACAGGTAGGGAAAGGCGATGAGGAAGAAACATTTGACTGTTAAGATCCTGATCCAGTCATTTCAAACAAAATTTGGATAAAAATTGAGTCGTCGTAAAAAGACATCATCACAAAATAAAACATCTTAACACCTTCAGCGTTTGAGGGTCACATATGACCGGGCGTCCATTTTTTATAAAGGTTTTTTTATCATGCAGAAATACTCAATTTGTTTGATGTTAGAAAGAGAAATAATAATTCTTTCCAGTTTTTCTCAAATGTTTTATTAATGGATTACACTATAAATTCATTTTATTTGTGGATTTATACTGGAATCCATTAATAAAATCATAAAAATAGCCAAAATGAATAATTCATAAGTCGCGACGCTATCGTAACAATCGGTTTAAATTAAAAAAATATATTTTTTAATAATATGAACGAGATAAAAGTGAAGGTACAGTTTTCTTGCAATATCATACAGAGTTCTTTCAATTTTTCTATGATTCGAGTAAAAATTTAAGTAAAAATGTGGTTAACATTTTTGACGTTCAATATAAAAATGTTATTATTTAGAAATTGTTACCGGAAAGATAATTTTATCTAGTTTCTAAAATAAGATAAAATAAGACAGTTTACCCTAATTTCAAGTTTCTGTACAACAACAGTTTTCCCTAATTTCAAGTTTCTGTACAAGAACAGTTTACCCTAATTTCAAGTTTCTGTACAAGAACAGTTTACCCTACTTTCAAGTTTCTGTACAATTACAGTTTACCCTAATTTCAAGTTTCTGTACAAGAACAGTTTACCCTAATATCAAGTTTCTGTACAATTACAGTTTACCCTAATGTCAGATTTTCAATTTTCGATCTCGCTATGATGTTTAGTGTACCTAACAGCCAGTCTAATGTATGTTATGTCATTGACCGTTTGCTGTGATTTTATAAGCGGTGTAGGTTTAAAACCTTTTATATCTGGCAGGGAGGAAAATAAGAACGATCACAATGGCCTACCGTCTGTTATATTTCATTTACATACATAAACCTACAAACATAAAATTCTTGTGTTATTTCGTTGTAGCCCTTCAAAATGTACAAATTAAAATGTGTGGACGGTATTAGGTACGCAAATAAAATGCCATGATTTCGGTCAGCTTGTGGAATTAAATTGATTATTTTTTTTAAATAATTTATGTTTGTATTATCTGATCCAAATGATGTATTAAAAATACAATATTATACGTAGTATAAAACACGTTATCGTATTACAAAAGGGACACTGATGAATCTAAATCATATAGAGAATCAAAAAAACTTCTTTATTTCGATCTGAGTTTTTTTTTAAACATTAAAAAAAAAAATTTCGGCTGCTAAAAATAGGCTTTTGGAGCCGTTTCTAGGCTTCGATGCATTTTAAAACACATTAAACAGCATGCCATGGTATACAATGGCATTCTTAAATTGGGGATTACTATATGAACGTCGGAGAAAAGGGGTAAACGTCGAGAAACGTTGGGAAAGGTCGGATAGCGAAATACCTTGAATAAATAATCCCAAATTCCCAATTCCCAAAATCCCAAATTTTATTAGATTACTAACGCACATCCGTTTAACGACACAATTAAATTATTTTCTGATTCATTATACATACTGCAGGTAAATATCGCTTGTCTGAATTCTTCACACATCGTTACCAATTTTGAAAATGACACTTAAATTCAAATCAAATTTGAGTTCATTATATTATAGTTAGAAACAATCTAAATTAGTGTTATTGATGGTGTTGGCAGGCTAAGTGAACTGAGGAGGGGAGTGTTAGATTGGGAAGTACCTGTGATTCATTCAGATCTGGTTCCTAAAAACAGTTAAAGCTATCAACTTTTCAATTCTGAAAGGTGGTATTTTAATAGGGTAATACTAAGAGCAAATAATATATAGATTTCTATCTTCTGATACTCTCAGTATTGCCCTGGTGTAAGACCATCATTCAGGATTGAAACGTTGCTTGAAATGGCTTTAGACGTGTTTGGTGACAAGATCTATTTAGCCAGTTACTCCATCACCTTCATCTTTCACATCTCCTCCTCCTCCTCTTTGCCTTCAGCCTAACCATACCCCAATTGGGTATGCCATAGTTTCACTGGCTCCAAACCTAACCTAACCATACCCCAATTGGGTATGCCATAGTTTCACTGGCTCCAAACCTAACCTAACCTAACCTAACCATACCCCAATTGGGTATGCCATAGTTTCACTGGCTCCAAACCTAACCTAACCTAACCTAACCTAACCATACCCCAATTGGGTATGCCATAGTTTCACTGGCTCCAAACCTAACCTAACCTAACCTAACCATACCCCAATTAGGTATGCCATAGTTTCACTGGCTCCAAACCTAACCTAACCTAACCTAACCATACCCCAATTAGGTATGCCATAGTTTCATTGGCTCCAGACGGTTGGAAGCAGTTGGGACTCTTGTGCGGTTTTATTTACGTTAGTTACGATTTATTTAGATTTTGAATTGCGTTTTCTTAGAGAGGTGAAATTGGTAGATAGAACATTTTTTATTACAGAACAGTTTATGTTTTAATGGAAGTAAAATTAAATGTTTTTAGTTTTAAGAAATTATTATAAGCAATAATTAGTCGCCTGAAATATCCATACAAATTGAAAATATCTCCCGAGTAAAAATAAATGCCGCCGACGGGAATTGAACCCGCACCTTCTGTTGTCCGGTCAGGTGCTCTGGACCACTGAGCTACGTCGGCTTATTAGATATTTTCAATTTGTATGGATATTTCAAGCGACTAATTATTGCTTATAATAATTTGTTATCCTTTGTGCTATGCATAAGAAACCTTATCTTATAAACATTAGTGTATCATTAAAAAAAATTAAATTGTTTTTAGTTTTGTTGTGTTTTGTAAATCTCTCATAAGCTGCGATGAGGCTCCACCGGAAACGTTTGACATTTGAATACGGCCGCCATTTTACAACATGGCGTCTCCGGGCCCGGAAACGGGCGCGTAGACACTCGGTGCGTCCCGCTTTACCTGTACCGATATTTCCCGCGTCCCGGTACGGTATTATAACTCCATTATCAGAAATCGTCTGGTATTTGACAATGGATTCAAGAATCTATTATGCAACGCCAAGAGTCTATAGTCGTCAAAGTTCGAACTAGATATACATACTTTGCTAAATATTTATGCATATGTTAAGAGTAAATTATACCAATAGGTTAGAGAAGTTATTATTTTGTACGGATCTTTCCCATTTTATGTTTTTTTCTGTAATATATGGTGGGGTTACTGCCAAATGTTGGTAACTTACTTTTAAACTTAATTTTAAAGTTGATCTGCATTATTTGCAAATTTCTTAAGTACCTAAATTTTAAGCTCAGAATTCCCACTGATTACATTAATTATGTCAGTTTGATGAATCAATTGCATCGAATAACACTGTCTGACAGGAGAATTATTTCAGACCTGGTTGTTTTACATAGAGTCATTAACAACTTAATTGATAGTCCTGCCATCTTTGCCACTATTAAACTCCATATGCCGACTAGGAATACAAGACAAAATATAACATTCTTCTGCAATAGGTACATATTGGCTGGTATCCTATTTATCCAATCGCTTACAAGCCGTGAGGGTTGGAAATAAATTGTCCAACTTCGCAACACTTTCTTCAGGGGTACCCCAGGGATCCGTTTTGGGTCCACTTCTCTTCATCCTTTTTACAAATGATGTCGCCAAAATAATCGAGTCATTTGATCTCTTGTCTCACTGCTACGCTGACGATCAGCAAGTTTATTTTTACTGCGCTCCAAATGAAATCAATAGTCTCAAAATCCGTATAACTGAATGTCTAGAAGCAATAACTCGTTGGATGTCTTCAAACAAGCTGAAGCTCAATCCATCTAAGACTGAGTTTCTCTGGGCAGCCACAAACAAACGTCAACATTTCATAGACAATTCACCTATTACTATTTCCGGGAGCGATATCATCCCAAAAACAACAGTCAAACTTCTCGGTGTCAATTTAGATTCAGACTTTTCGTTTAAAAGTCAAATAAATAGGACTGTAAGCACCGGTTTTTTTCACCTAAGACAACTCAAGTCTGTCCGAAGAAACCTTCCTACAGAAGCAACAAAACTACTTATTAACTCCTACGTAGTCTCACGTCTCGATTACTGCAACGGCATTTATGCCAGCCTTCCAAAATATCAAATTGACAAACTTCAATCAGTGTTTAATGCAGCAGCACGGCTCATAACCGGTTTTCAAAATATTCGCACATTTCAGAACATCTTCGTAACCTTCACTGGCTCAAGTGCCCTGAAAGAATCCAGTACAAACTGTGCTGGATGGTGTTTAAATCCATCAATGAAATGGCCCCACCCTACATCTCTGAACTATGCGTCCCGGAAAACACTGGTCTGAGGCAGTCAACTCTTAGATCAGCAACATCATCAGCTGTAGGCAGACTGATAGAACCTAAGCGCAAGCCAAATACTAAGTTTGGTGATCGCGCTTTCGGTGTATCTGGGCCGAAGGCTTGGAATAAACTCCCTCCGGAACTAAGATCCATAACAAGTCCAACAGAATTCAGTTCTAAACTAAAAACTTACCCTTTTAAGCTGTCTTACCCTTAGATTAAATATACCATTCCTAAGAGAAAGTCCAGTTATATTCAATTTTTCAATTCCTAAATCCTGTATCTAAATTTCGCCAATAAACAATTAGATAATGTTAATTAAGTGTTAATCTCAAGTGACCTACCAGGTAAGTATTGTACTGTATATTTTCTCTATAAATAGTTAAGTAATAACATAGATCACTGTGGAAATGTATTATAAGTTTGTACAGCGCCCTTGAGGTGATTTTGCACAAAAACGGCGCTATACAAGTCATCCAATTATTATTATTATTATACACGACCAACTATCAGACACACTCACTGACCAATAGGATGCATGATCTGGGCAACAAGTATGGGGGTGCTATTGATTTATTTATTGACTCCATTTATAGAATTAAGCATAATCTATACCAACACTTTGTCGAATCCTACAAATTAGAGAAGCGATGGTAAATTAGTTTTAATGATTTGTCTTATATGTAGTGTTGTTGTAATTTCTTTTTTACTTTATATTACTCTTACGTTTTACTAATATTGTTTAATATTTAGTATTCTTTTTTTTAATCATTTCTTAATATTTTTTTAATTATACTTGTAATCACACTTTTACAACTGTGTATTTTGTATCTACTTTACAATGGATTACATCTATTTACTGTCAGTATCTCCTGTATAATACAGATTTTCTCCTATGTACACTGCATCATGTATCACTTTTATGTAAAAGCCTTTTTAGGCGTATCTATATATAAATAAATAATTATAAATTCAGGGTTTTGGGAAATAATGAAGGACGGTTGTTTTTCAAAATTTAAATAATTCTTCAAATTACAAAATTAATTTTCTTAAACACAACCTAAACCTTTCATAAATAGAACCTTCACCAAACTTGAAAATCAACTTTCAAATTTGATGAATTCTCTAGTCTGGTAAACGTACTCACAAGACTATTCAATTAATTCTAACGACCTAGTGCATTTGATATCGCAACTTACCTTACGATAAATATAACGCATTGCATCTTGCCGGCGAAACCAAATATGTCATTATTTCAGAGTCAGGGCGCCATTTGTTTTGATGAAAAACCAAAAGGAAATTCATTTTCCAATTTTCGGACGCCAATGAAATGAAAAATTTATATCAAATCGCCGTTTCGGGCAGCCGTGCGGTACACTTCTTCGGACCTGGACTTGGCAATAGAGAACTACACACTGGTTCTCCAACTTAGCGGTAAAAAAATATAATCATTTTTTCATTTAATTTTCGTGGTCGAGAGATCTTCCAATATTCGACTGAATTAATGTAGTGACATCAACATACCGAAATTAGGATAATAACATGTTTGATTCGATTTTTTATACGAGATATACAAAATAATTATGTATAAAAACATAGTTTATTTATCGAGATGAATATAAATATGATAATAACATTGATGTGTTATATTTAGATGAGACATGAAGCGACAAAATAGGTTCCACTTTTTTTACCTCCAACGCTCCCAAAGCTCTAACCAAAACTACCGAATTCGATCTAAGCGCACCGCCTATTGCGTTATGATAGTGGAACAATAATATACAAGATATTAATACGCAATATCGCCACTAATTATATTGCTCTATGGATAATAAGAACACATAATAGTTTTTTTTTTTAAAGAACGACACACATTTTTGGGTTACGTATATATAACCTGACAAATTCTTCTACTACCATTATAGTAAGCGGAAAATATTGCGTGTATTGTGATGAAGGACTTAGCCAGCCGAGGGAATTGAACTCACAACGCCTGGGTGGGACCCAAACGTCATGCCAATTCAGCCAGTGACTGGTTAACACTTTTTTTAACTACTCGGCTTCTACCTAGATTGACAAATTTTAAATTATGGACCAAAAATTGGAAGAATTCCTCCAAGGAACAAACAATGAGGAGTCTTGTAAAATTTTTGACAGATTAATGGGTAAATCGTATAGAAATTACGATGCATACTGAAAATAGTTAGTTTGCGGATAAATTCTTTGACACTAAGATGTTCAGCTTTATAGTCGAGGTGAGTGTGAATTTGACACTAAGATGTTCAGCTTTATAGTCAAGGTGAGTGTGAATTTGACACTAAGATGTTCACCTTTATAGTCGAGGTGAGTGTGAATTTGACACTAAGATGTTCACCTTTATAGCCGAGGTGAGTGTGAATTCGACACTAAGATGTTCACCTTTATAGTCGAGGTGAGTGTGAATTTGACATTAAGATTTTGAGCTTTATAGTCGAGGTGAGTGTGAATTTGACATTAAGATTTTGAGCTTTATAGTCGAGGTGAGTGTGAATTTGACACTAAGATGTTCAGGTTTATAGTCGAGGTGAGTGTGAATTTGTCACTAAGATGTTCAGCTTTATAGTCGAGGTGATTTTTTTAGTTTAGTTTAATTTTGCCCAATTTCGTCAATAGTAAGAAAATCAAAGAAACTTAAAAATAAATATTTTCTTTTCAGCAATCATCAAATTTTCGTCGTGTGTCTGTTATTCCGTGAGTGATTGTAACTCTGGTTCACTACTATTATTATACTACTATTCCAATCGAAAGACTGGCCTACCGTATACGCCAAAACGGAGGAAGGAATTCAAAAGGTAAAACAGTGGCTCGACTCTAATTCACTAACTCTGAATGTACCTAAAACAAAATACTTACTGTTTAGCCTCACCAATATCCCAAAGTCAAACCTAACTTTAAAAATACATGTTTGTAAAAATTCTCCCTTTGACCGGAATTGTGACTGCCCATGCCTAGAACCAGCAATCAATATCAAATATCTAGTACTAACCTTTGACACACACCTAAACTGGAAACAACATATCTATAACATTACAAACAAAATTTGTAAATCTATTTACTTTTTCAAACAAACACGTAATTTTTAAAATCAGAGTATTTCTCATTATGCCAATCACACATAGAATACGGAATTTTAGCTTGGGGTAATACTTCTTCCAGTGCCCTCGACCCCATTATTAAAGCACACAAATTAATCATAAAAATAATACTCAAACTTCCTCTTTTTACCAGCACTGATACTATCTTCAATACTATCAACGTTATGGACATAAAACAGCTCTTTGCAAAATCCATCTGATAGTATTATTGTCCTAGCGTCTGGACGATGTAGGCCCTCTGATTGGTCAAATTAAAATTGTCTGTTTCGGGCAAATTCAGCTAACTTGAATATTAAGACACGATTTCATACTAAAATAGGATCGTCTCATAATAATACGAGATTTCTTCAAAAGCATCGTTTCTGCTCATATAATTTTTGGATAAAATCGAAGAAAATATGTTTTAAAAAGTTCATAATCCATTGAATTAATTACATTACAATGAAAATTATCCACAGTTACGTGATTATGTTTGACGTTTATAAAAAATCACGCGTTCCTTATTCAATATGGCCGATACGCACGGCTATAGACGGCCGACAGAGCGCACCTCTGGCGGTATAAAAACGAACCAAATGAATGGCGCGAATATTTAAATATGCAGCTCACAATATTTGACTACTTACGATTAACAAGCATTTAATAAGAAGATATCTTCTGGAAGCTTATCACTTTGTAATGGCATTTTTCATTATTATTTATATTTTTTTGCTTATTAATTATATCTGATTTTATATTGACATGTTTTCTAATTTGTAAAATTTCAAAATTATTTATTTGCGATGCTTTATATCCTGAGTGAAGTATTTTAAGACCTGAATTTTTATCGAAAGGGTGATCATTATTCAAAAGATGATTTGCAAACTCAAATTCACTATTTCCATTTAGAGCCCTGCGATATTCTTTAGTTCTGACTTCAAAGTTTCTATTGGTTCTACCTTTGTAAAAGAAATTACAATCATCCCAATTGAGTTTTTAAACTCCTGATTTTTTTGTTTGAATTTTGCTATCTTTATTATTAAGAATATATTTCTTCATTGTTATTGGTGTAAAACGCCAGTTGAATAGTACCAGAATTGTTTTTATATATAATTTTAGAAGTATCGTTATCCACAAACAGAATTCTACGCCATTGTTTATTTCTATCTTTAGAAAGACCGTTTGAAGAGAATATGTTTAATTTTTTTTATTTAGTATTTCAACTATCAATTTATTCGAATAACCGTTATTAAATGCTATTTGTCTTATGAATATATTGTTTTATGGTTATATTCTATTTGTTTTTTTCAGGTCTTAAAATACTTCACTATAAATAATTTTGTAATTTTAGAAAGGAGGAAACATGTTAATATAAAAGCAGATATAAGTAACAAGAATTTTTTATAAACTTTCTTTTAAATATTTTCCCACTTAACTGGTCTTTCCCGTCTAACGATATTGTAATTCCTAATTATTATAAACCCAGCCTACTCTTACCCCTCCCCCCTCCTTCCACTTCTTCTTTCCCAATTGCAATCTATATTTAATTTTTGACTTCGGTGTATACACAATAAAATGTAAACATTATATTTATTTATTTATTGGACAATTTGCATAGCGCCGCTTTTGTGAGATATCACCTCAGGGGCGCTATATTGTAATAATCTACCTTTATATATAGATTTTTACTATCCTGATGAAGGTGTATATATAATCTTACTTTAAACTTTATTAGATACAGTAACAGTTGTAGGTAAAGAATTACCACCAGTTGGAGTAAAATTAACACCTTTTAATTAAACCGACTGCTAATCTCATCGTACAATTACCCTCCTTTTATTCATAAACACGGGTACAATTAATCAATATTGGTATATGGTATTGCAGAGGTGTGCTGCGGAAATAGTTCCAGTTTTGACAAAGCTCTTCAAAATGTCCCTGAAGTGTGGCACTGTGCCCTCTGGTTGGAAAAAAGCGGTCATTCACCCTATTCCCAAGAAAGGTGACCGCTCCAACCCGGCCAACTACCGCCCCATAGCGATCACATCAGTTCTGTCCAAAGTGATGGAACGTGTGATCAACGACAAACTGCTCACATACCTCGAGAAGAACAAAATTATCAACGACCGTCAATACGGATTCCGGCGGAACCGCTCGTGCGGTGATCTTCTCGCGTATGTGTCGCATGTTTGGGGGCGGTGCCTGGAACGTCACGGTGAGACCCAAACGGTCGCACTAGACATATCCAAGGCCTTTGACCGGGTCTGGCACCGAGGACTTGTCAACAAATTGCCTTCTTACGGACTTCCCGCATCCCTGTGTACGTGGATTGCTGATTTTTTAAGGGATAGGTCGATTCAGGCTGTTGCTGACGGTTTCACCTCATCCTCACACTCTATAAATGCTGGCGTCCCACAGGGATCGGTTCTGTCTCCGACTTTGTTTTTGTTGCACATCAATGACCTTTTGACATGTGCACCGATTCATTGTTACGCGGATGACAGTACAGTTCATGATAGCTTTTTGTTTGACAAGCCCCCAAAGGGCACACAAACTCCAACGGCTCGGAGGGCTTTGAAGCAGAGAATGGACGGTTATCTCGAGAGTATTTCCTCCTGGGGTAAAAATAATCTCGTCGAATTTAATGTTTCAAAGACCCAATCCTGTCTGATTACGTCTAAAAGGGATCTAAATGATAACCTAGTCTCCTTCAACGGAAGCAATCTTCCGAACAGGCCTTCCATTGATATGCTTGGTGTAACTATAAGTGACCAGCTCAGGTATGGGGGCTCCATAGAAGCCAGAGTAAAGCTGGCCTCTCAGAAGCTGGGCGTACTGTACAGGGCCCGCAGATACTTTAATAGTACACAACTGCTGACCCTGTACAAATCGCAAGTGCGCCCTACTGTCGAATTTGGCAGCCATCTCTGGTCCGGAGCCCCTAAATACCTGAAAAAAACCCTTGACTCTGTGCAGAAACGGGCGGTCCGTTTGATAGATTCCCCAATCTTAACAAACGGACTGCAATCTTTAGAGCACAGGCGTCAGGTAGGTATGCTGTCCTTGTTCTATCGGTATTACAATGGAAGATGCTCTGAGGAAATAGCGTCATTGATCCCTTCGGCACCGGTGCGTAGTCGGGATACACGCCAAACGCGCGCCCAACATTTGTACACGGTTGACATTTGTCACATGAGAACGGGTCGCTTCTACGATTCGTTCTTAAGTTCAACAGCTCGGCTGTGGAACGAACTGCCGGCCTCTGTGTTTCCTCCCTCCTACAACATGGGACTCTTCAAGACCCATGTTCACTCCTTCCTCTCCACAAAAAGACCCTCCACACAGCATCCCCAAAGATGACATAGGCCCTGAGGAAAATTATTTTCTTCAGGGCCTCCTGTGTGGAGTTAATATAAAAAAAAAAAAAATAAAAATAAAAAATGTTATAATCTATTATTTAAGTCAACTTTGTTATAACTATCTTTAATTGTGACAAACTAAACGATATTGATTAAACTTATAGACATTGACGGTTGTAACACATATTTAATCACTGCAAGTCTCCTATGAGCTAATTATATTAGGTACGATAACAGTTTATATCAGTTGTAGACATGTAGTCAATAATAGTGTTTCATTTGAAATAATCCATCACAAATACGTAAAATTTCATTTATTCAAACAACTGTCATTCTTATTATGCGTAAATTTAGCATGTTATTATTAATTAACTCCTTCCTGTTCCGTGTTTTAACAATATATATACTCACCTTCTCTCTGTGAATGTTCTAATATCTATCTATTAAATGTAACTGTTGTTAATATCACGTAAAATGGGCGAAGCCCAATTAAGAGCCGCCCGCAGGGCCTAGCAGTTAAAAACCCACAGAGCGGGTTTTTAACTGCTAGTCTTGATTAATTTACACCAAAACAGCAAAACACTATACAAACCAAATCAAACGATACACAATACCCGAGCCAAACACTCCAAACTCCTTTTGCTAAAACCACCTTTGGGCAAAGACATTTTAAATACATAGCTTGCAAACTATACAATATACTACCAGCCACTATTAGACGAACAGAGTCAATGACCAAATTCAAACAGAAAATAAAGAAATGGATAACAAGTATTGGGCGTCCCACTATCACAAACATATGTAAACCAAATTACACGTAAACAGTAATAACAATTCACATACAAAATAAAATAATAGATTCAATAATTTTATAATAGCCCCTTTGTAAGTAATCTTAAAGTACCTGAATATGTCTGTCTCGACACAGGTGTACCCTAGTGAGACAGATGTCGAAAAATTTATGTAATAAAACTTTATATTGATAAATAAATAGTTTTGAATTCAGGTGTATTTTCAAAATTGGATATAATGTGTCAGGACTGACAAGCGATTAAGTACTTGTCATTTTCAAAATTGGAACTGATTTGACAAGGATTCACAGACATACGGCTTTTTTATCAAGATGCTGTTATAAATATTACTGTTTGACAATTTCATAATAAAATATTAGTCATTCAGAATATATCTGAACACGTGTTCATGCCCTTGTCCGAAGAAATATAATCAGTAAGTTTTCTCCGTTTCCTATAAATAAGTAAATATTCGTGAGTATTTTCCTCGATCTTTCTGCAGCAATCGTCCTTATTCTGAAGTGTTCTTTACACTTTTGATACTTTTCTCGGTCATTCGGCAGCAATTGTCATTATTCTGATGTGTTTTTTACACTTTTAATACTTTTCTCGGTCATTCGGCAGCAATTGTCATTATTCTGATGTGTTTTTTACACTTTTAATACTTTTCTCGGTCATTCGGCAGCAATTGTCCTTATTCTGATGTGTTCTTTACACTTTTAATACTTTTCTCGGTCATTCGGCAGCAATTGTCATTATTCTGATGTGTTTTTTACACTTTTAAAACTTTTCTCGATCATTCGGCAGCAATTGTCATTATTCTGATGTGTTATTTTCACCTTTAATAGATATTAACAGAAAACATGTTTTAAATGTAATTTTAAAAATTAGATCTGGTGTGTCAAAAATTCAGACTATTCAGCGATTTTTGGCTAATTCTTATTTCTGTTGAAAATAAGCAATTGAATAGTTACCGAGCTTTGAAATACTAGTCGATAATAGTTATCATAATAAAATGAACATATATTTTTTAAACCTAATTAAAAAGATAGCTTGGTTAAAATGTACACCATAAAGAAACAGTTTAAAAATCCCTGTCCTATCGGAGTCCATTTGAGTTTGGGTCGAGCTGATAAATGGGTATCGAAACACCCTCTCCCTCTCCCCCCCCAGGTACCTATCCAACCCTCACCCTCCCCATCCCAGGCTTTAGTTAGTGTTGTTACCCTGCTACATCAGGGAGAGGTGGTCAGCGACCATGAGGTGCAGTGCAGAAGGGGTAGTGGTCCAGAAAAACATGCCCTTAGACAGGCGTCGGTAACCTTGTTTTTACAAGGATTTTATACATATTGACTATCATTTTATAATACCTACAAGGAGAAAACTAACTGATATCAATTATCGCTAATTTATTAAGAATCTCTTTACATTATTCGTCATCCGGTTAAAAACGGGACTGCAGGCCTTTAACAAATTAATTGAAAAGTTTCCTAAAATTTGAGTAAAACAGGAATTATTACAGGTATATAAAAACACGCGCGTATTCGAATGTAACGTTGTGTCAAAATTTCAAAGCAATCGGTGAAGAACTTTCGGAAATTTAAGATTTTGAAAAAACGAACATTTACGTCCAACAAATGGCGCTGTTTAAAAAAACATATTTTATCTGACATCTATATAATATACTCGAAGGTATAAACAAACACACGCGTATTCTAATGCAACGTTGTGTCGAAATTTCAAACCGAACGGTGCTGAACTTTCGGAGATTTAAGAATTTTAACAAACGAACATTAAAATTTTTATTTATATAGATAGATGGATGTTATTTTAAGATTTGCTGTCAACCTTCCCAAAAAAACCTACCTGAAGGTATTAGGTTACACAAGAATATCAACAATATGTGTTGGCGGGCGGGAGTCGCGTGAAATCCTATCTCCGTCAAGTATCATTTTTTTATTTGTTTTATTAATAACACAAAGATACAAGAATTATAAATAAATATAATACAGTTATTAATTACATAATACAGGGTTTTCTAATAAGAGGTTTTATTTTGAATAGCCCGCTAATCGGTAGATGTTACTTTTGAAGCTGTTATTTTTTGACATTTGACAAGTATAAAATACGCCATTAATAAAAATGGAACGATACACGCTTCAACAACGCATTGAAATTATTAAAATTCACTTGAGTTAATCAAATGCAAATCATCTTGAGTGATGAGGTCCATTTCCACCTCGGTGGCTTCGTCAACAAGCAAAATTGTCGCATCTGGGGCTCGGAAAACCCAAGAGTTATTGTTGAAAAGCCTCTCTATCCTCAACATGTGACTGTTTGGTGCCGTTTATGGTCCGGCGGAGACATTGGACCGTACTTTTTCGAAAATGAGGCTGGAGCAACAGTTACGGTGAATGGATTGCGCTATCGAGAGATGATTAATGATTTTTTATGGCTGGAATTGGATGGAATTGATCTGGACAACGTATACTTTCAACAAGACAGCACCACGTGCCACATAAGCAACGAAACCATTGATCTTTTACGATTGAATATCAAAATAATACCTCTTATTGGAAAACCCTATATGTATTTGATGTACCCCCATAAATAAGTAGGGCTTGTGTATATGCATGTATCAATATGACAACATCCGCGAGCCGAACTGCCGAACTGAACCTCAATTTATGGGAAAGAAACGAAGCAACCGCAAATGGCGCGAAACGCCTCTAGTAGTTGATTCGTTCCTTTCCCTTAATTCGTGGTACGGTTCGCGTTTCAGTTCACAATGTATACGTACTGTAAGGTAAATTATAGGGAGTTTACATCTCCCGAAAATAATAGCAACATTACTTTTACCCACATTTATATGAGACTGGTATCACTGTAAACCTGCGCGCGATACCTCGCGCGGCAAATATTTCATTCTCTCTCCAGTGGTTTAGCCGCCGGTTTAGCCTTAAATCTCCTCCAACGTACGCGATCTGTTTTGTTCATAAAATTATTGTAACGTGAGTTTTGTTAAAATTAAAAACTAAATTGAAAATATTCGAATTCTCATTTTTACACACCGAGAGTAATCACGCAACCTTGGATTCTGCGGATTGGATAACCACAGAATCATTCAGCCAAAAATCCATTTAAATTGGCGATAATCACAATCCTCTAAAGTACCCTTACACTCTCCACCCAAATATCTGAAATACAAATTTTAGTTTTTTTAAATAAATTTAAGATAAATCAAATTTAATAATGTTATAATAATTATTAAGTTCTGCAAGTATTTCTGTTATTTTTACAGTTTTTAATGTGACAGCTGTTTCCGCTTTTGAGGCCATTATCAAACTGTCAAAACCTCAAAAGCCGAAACAGCTGTCACATTAAAAACTGTAAAAATAACAGAAATACTTGCAGAACTTAATAATTATTATAACATTATTAAATTTGATTTATCTTAAATTTATTTTAAAAAATTAAATGGAGTTCTACAAATTAAACACCAAAACAATAAATAAACAAATCTTAGTGTTTTATATGAAGCCAATGAAACTACCGTATTTCCGATATCGGGGAATTTTGTAATTTTTAATTTAATTTTTGTGGGACTGTAGGTACGTGACATGTGGAGGGTAAGTAGATGCGGAATAGGGTCGTTTAAAGAACCTGGATATTCAGATCTGACCACTAAACATAGCTAAAGCGACTTCAAGCTTCGTTTTGATTCTGATTGAACGCTTTTTCTGGTTTTAATTTTCCAACAAATCTAATATTAATAGCTACTTTCAAAAATCGTTTTTCAATGATGTTTTTATCTGTCAACCCTTTTCCAATAGTTGTCCATCCCTTATCAGTCCCTAAGAGCTAAGAAGGCAATATGTCCAACGCAATCATTTGGTTACATGGCAACACTTGTTTGTGGACGTGGAGGGGACACTTTATATTTGCTATTGGATATTTGCCTACAAGCCACTTCACAAGAGGGAAGGAATAATACCATTAAGGTTAAAATCATCCGTGAATACTTATTACGTGTGTACGCGGTGTGTTCGTGTAAGGGATTCTTAAACAAATGGAGTATTGTTCGTTATTACTGGACTAAATTTCAAAATATGAACTAACAATGCCCAAATACACGGAGAAAACTAGCTGATATAAAATATTGCTAATTTATTAAAAATCTGGTAAAATTATTCGTTTTTCTGTTAAAAACGGAACTGCAGGCCTTAAGCGAATGAATTGAAATATTTCCTCACAAAGCATCAGTAAAACGCGAATGTGTTATAAGGCGGAACACGTGTTCATACAAATACTGATATTGAAACTGACATTCTTATATTGTAGTATTCCGTCTATTAGGAAAATAACAAGTACACGATACGATATATTCTGAATGACTAATATTTTATTAGGAAGTTCGTATGTTGTCACTTTTTTAACATGATCATTTTTTCTCCGTGTCGCCTGTTTTGTAAGAAAAAACATTGCCAGACAGTGTATTTTATTTTATTTTGCGAAGTTCAGGCACAAATATTTAAATATTTTTCGATTATTTTCTAAATAACTTAATTTGACACATCCATATAAATGTATATAAATAAAAATGTAAAAATCTCAAATGTTTGAAAGTTCTCCACCGATTGCTTTGAAATTTTGACACAACGATGCATTCGAACATGGGTGTGTTTTTATATACCTATATTATTTACCTATTGATTTCACCTGTGACAGGTGAAATCTAATAATAAAACATGCCTTTTTAATAAACAGCGCCATCTGTTGGACAAACACGCTTTTTTGTTTCTCTATCTGCATGGGGAATTTTATTTAGTCATTGAATTGCAGACTGAGCCACAGCAATGCGTGGCGGGGTACAGCTAGTTATACAATAAAACCATAACCATGGGGTTCGTAAGTAGGACACTTTGAACTTTAAAGCAGTTTTTATGAGCCTGATACTAAATTTTTTTCTTCTTTCTTCTTTTCTTCTTAAGGCTTATAAAGAGATTTGCTCCATCATTTCATAGGCCAAAATGTATACTACTTGCAGTACCGAATTCAAGAATATCAAATATTTCTAAGCGATTAAGGCGAAACTTGTGCCAAATCACTATTTTGATTAATCTTTATAACGAATTGGTGTATATTATGAATACAAAAAAATATGCTTAAGATAAATTGAAGGTTTTCCTATCGCTTCGCTTGAGTAGAATAAAAATAAATATATAAATTACTCAATAAAAAATATAAATGAAAACTTCTAAAAAAATTTTTTTTTTCAATAGAAATGTATGAACGCATAAAGGAAACCACTTTTAAAAATACAGTATTATGGCTAAGATATTATGTGACAGTTTCAATTGATTAACTTTTTTGCTTTCTTATAAAATTATTTACAAAATAAAGAAAAAACAGTTTTTTGCTTGAAATCAAACGTTTCTAGACTCCGTTTGTCAAGCGATTTTAATCCCTATTACCTACGATATAAGGTGTATTAAGATATATACATTTTTGGCTTGTAGCTTCCTCTTAAATTTTCAATACAAAAACACATGATGTTACATTTCGTAGTAAATCGCCTTAATTTAAAAGTGTAGAGGAGACAAAAAAAGTCCTTGTTTGTATTTCGGACAATATTTAGATGTGGTGTTTCTTGAATGTTTTCTTAGGGTCGAGCCAATACAACACATCGTGTTTATTTTTGGTCAAGCAGTCAGAGTTTTCAATATCTTGCACTGTCAGCAATTACCTACCTACATTTTGCTTGGACGGCATTGATACTAGTCAATGTTGGACGGGCATTTCGATCTATATATTGGGGTTACAAGAGACTGACTAGGTTGCTCGGTAATTTTTATTTATTTATTACAAAATAATACAAGATTTCAAATCGTAACAGAATGCAAAAATAATAAATAAAAAATTCTTAATTATTCTACTACTCCATAAGGTGAGCTCCAGGAGCTCGTGTTTATGGGAGGAGTAAGTATTTACAAAAAATAATAAATATGAACAATATTCAAAGTATATTATAAAATACTAGCGGTATATTTTTTTTATTTTGATTTTTTTTTCAAAAACATTTTTTCTAAATTCTGCTACATTTCGATACTGGTCACTTAGCCTACTATCTTCCTAACACCTCACATCGACCCTAGTTGTCTGATTTTCTATGTTTTGGTAGAAAAAAAAAATCGACAAAGTCACCGGAGACCAAAATTTCAATTACATTTTTTTATTTATTTATTTATTTATTTATTACACGCCCTAATGGGCTTTTACACACTACAAAGTTTAATAGTTGAGTATCACATTTATTATGAATTCTACAAAATTAAAACAATAAAGGAAACATAATACAACGAAAAAAGAAAAAATATTAAATGTTACAACAAAAGCATATAATAAAATAAGATACATTAGTAAAATGATAAGAAGTCTCACATAAATAGATATTCAAAATATAAAATAGAAATAATGTCATCAATTACTGGTTAAAGTAAGACAAGTACGTCCCTTAACACCCTGTACACATTTTGATGTAAAAGGAGAATGCACACCAACAAAATGGCACCCTGTATAATTGCATTTTGATGTAAATAATGTCATCAATTACTGGTTAAAGTAAGACAAGCACGTCCCTTAACACTCTGTTTACATACATTTTGATGTAAATAATGTCATCAATTACTGGTTAAAGTAAAACAAGTACGTCCCTTAACACCCTGTACACATTTTGATGTAAAAGGAGAATGCACACCAACAAAATTTCACCCTGTATAATTGCATTTTGATGTAAATAATTTCATCAATTACTGGTTAAAGTAAGACAAGCACGTCCCTTAACACTCTGTTTACATGCATTTTGATGTAAATAATGTCATCAATTACTGGTTAAAGTAAAACAAGTACGTCCCTTAACACCCTGTACACATTTTGATGTAAAAGGAGAATGCACGCCAACAAAATTGCAAAATCTGTTGATCCACCGTGATAATAGAGGATGGAGCATTCAAGACGTAAGGACTGAAATTATCTTGTTTTACGGTATTGTTAAGGCTGTATTGGAACCAGTAATCTAACATTATACATCTTATGTAGGGGATCGAAATTCTATTACAAAGGGGGTTAGTTTTACGACATTTGTTATTTTTATTTTTGCACAGGTTTTCGTATCTGGCGTCGCGGTGCCCATGTTTCATTTAACTAACTAATACACCCTTTCCCGCATGGATATTCAAGGATAGACCGCCAAAAACCTTTGCAAACACTTCTCGCTTCATTCACATGCATACTCAAGATTCAGATGAACCCTTTAGAGGTGGGTCCTACGAGTACTTTTCGTTACTGGGTAAAATGAGTACAGGTACAAAGAAATACCTGGTAAAAATACCGGTGAGAAAATACTCAAAAGTATTTAATACCGAACTGAGGATTGATTCAGAATAAGTAATTTCTAAACTGCACTCACATAAATTCTACCCACATATTCCCCACAAATTTTCTACGTAAACTTTATTCCACTTACAGAACTTTTGTGATACGTAATTCCCCACAAAAATTTTGCCCTCAAACAAAAATTCATATGTGGTTCCGCACAATAATTTTTCAAAATCCATAGGGGGGTGGCTACGGAATTCTCTGTCGAAAAATTCCCCACATTTTTCGATCAGAAATAAAAATTACCCATCAAAAATACCCATGAAAAGTACCCATCAAAAATATCCATCAGGAATACCCATCAAAAATACCCGTCAAATATACCTATTAAAAAAATATCCATCAAAATATCTATCAAAAATACCCATCAAAAATACCTATTAAAAATACCCATCAAAAATATCTATCATAAATACCCATCAAAAATACCCATCGAAAATACCTATTAAAAATACCCATCAAAAATACCAATAGATAATAATAGAAGAGTATGTATGAGACGATGTATGAATGTGAATGAGGCAAGGAGTGTGTGCCAAGACCGAGTTGTTTGGCGGTCCGTCCTCTCTGCTTACCCCTGCGGGGAAACGGCGTGATGGTTAGTTAGTTTTTTTTTTATCAAAAATACCCATCAAAAATATCTACCTATCAAAAATACCCATCCAAAATACCCATCAAAAATACCCATCAAATATACCTATTAAAAATACCCATCAAAAATTACTATCAAAAATACCTGGTAAAAGTAACTATTAAAAATATTTAGTCCTAGTATAAAATACTTGTGAGTATTTTGGAAACAGGTATTTTGGAGATTTATCACAAGTACAAAGTTTCGAATGAAAATACCCGGTACTTTTACTGGGTACGATAAATACGCCTCACCTCTATAACCCTTGTTTTAATCTGAATCTTGACATTGCCCGACTCAAGTATTTCATTAATTTTACTATGCCATGTCTTCCCGACTTTTCATACGTTCAACATGCCAAAACCATCGAAGCATCCCTTTTTTATTCTTACTCATTACGCCTGACGTTGTCATGGTTTTCCCACATACACACGGAGAAAAATGAGTACGGCTTTAAAATCAAAATACTGTTAAAAATGTTACTGCATGACCATTCCGTAGTAAAATATTAGTAATTTGAATTTGAAGAATACGACTTCCTAATAACACATTTGTGCTTTACTGATAGTTAAAAATTTGTCAAATCATTCGTTATAGGCCTCTAGTCACGTTTTTAACAGAAAAAACAAATAATTTCCCCATATTTTCAATAAATTAACAACATTTCAAATCAGTATGTTTTCTCGTGCACGCCTCAGGAATCTCATAGCGTAAGGGGTATTTAATTTTGTTCCAAATTAACTTGCAGATGGTTCCAGATTAACTTTATATGCCCCACATGATATTTTGTGACATAATTTTACCCAATTTCATTTAAAAATGTTTATTTTGTAAACGCAGTATTTTAAATATTTTGCGATTAAAGTTTATTTCGGGTTTGGTAACTATTTTTTTAATAATTTGGTAGTTATTGTGGAGGGCGTGAAGAGGTCTGTATGATAAAGTGTAGGTAGACATTTCACGTAATTTCCACTTGGAAAATCAACGATAACATACTTGTTCGTAGCAAGGGAAACAACGTACAGTGCTGCACAGAGTACAGTTAGTAAAACACGACTGGGATGATGGATTGTCCCGCCGAAGGGTGACCGTACGTTCTGCGGTGGTGAAAATATGACATAATTTATTTTTTTTTATTTTGGTGTGGCCTTTGAACGAAAATAATTCGAACAGCTCGTTCCTACAGTGAGAAAAATGAGTATTGCTAATTTATTAAAATCCTGTTAAAAACGGAATTGCAGGCTGTTTCCTAACAAAATTAAATAATAAATAATACGTTTTAATGCACCTACCTTTGTCTTGATAATATACGAATGACTTTTATGAAATAGTGTTCCGACGTCGCAATAATGCATTCGTGTTTTACTAAAAGTTTATTAGGAAACCTGTCGATTCATTTGTTAAAGGCCTGCTATCCCGTTTTTAACCGTTTTAATCTGTAAGTTTTCTCCGTGTAGTCCATTATTTAAATAACCAATAGTAATTTAAAGGTATAGATATCACAGCAAATTCAATAGGTACTCACGCAAATGCATTACTGGCATACAGCATATGTCAAACTTCCATTCAACTTTATTCATGTTCATTTTATATAGTACGAAGAACATACTATTAAATTTTCGATTGATTATAAAAACATATTTAACCTCATTGGTAAAAACGATTGAATCGAATATGCGAATTCAATCAAGGTACAGTAACTTATTGATCCTACACTTAATTCAATAAGAAGGCGTAAGCAAGACAACAGGCTATTTCTCAGTGACGTTTCGCAGGGACACCACTTTCGGAATTGTACACATATGCAATCCTATGTATATGGACGTATTTAGAACTTTACAAAATTTCTAGAATCCCTTGTTTACACTTTATTGTCTTTTGTTTTTGTTGTTGTTGTTGTTATTTTACGTACTTAATGTTTTATTCTTATTTTTTGTTGTACACCGTTATTGGATGGTTATTATTAGTTTATTATTATACAGGGTTTTCCAATAAGAAGTGCTATTTTGATATTCAAAGAAAAATGCCATTTTTTAATAAAAATGATCGAATGTTTATTTCATTATAAAGAGGAAGGTATGCCGTTAATAGTGAAAAACATCAATCAAGTGACCACCACGACCACGCCTACAGGACCATAACCTTTTTATGAAATTTTCCATAACCAAATCGCAAAGTGACTGCCTTATGTCCTCGATAGCCTCACGAATTCCATCTTTGAGGTCTAGAATCGACGCTGGGCTGTTGGCGTAGACCTTCTCTTTCACGTGGCCCCAAAGGAAGAAGTCGCAAGGTGTTAAATCAGAAGATCTCGGTGGCCAATTGTGATCACCTCTTCGAGAGATAACACGGTCCGGAAACTTTTCCCGTAAAATATCAATGGTTTTGTTGCTTGTGTGGCACGTAGCGCCGTCTTGTTGAAAGTAAACGTTGTCCAGATCAATAACCATCCAATTCCGACCATAAAAAATCATTAATTCCTTAATTAATATTCAAAATAACACCTCTTATTGGAAAACCCTATATGTTAACCTCTGTATTTTTTGATAATTATAAATGAAATTTAAAAAATATGTGTTGGTAGTTTCAATTCTAATTGACTTTCTATATAAGACCTTCATTGGCTATACTATTGAGAATAATGCTATACTAATTCAAGATTATTTCCATTGTTCCGTTGTCCCGAAGTGTTACTTCCACCTCCCCTGAATGTTCCGCGCAGAATGTGAATTCCTCAAAAGTAGGGAACATTACAACGGAGCTCTCCGCGGTAAGCCTTTACCCTATTTTTTAAAATACGTATATTTGAATTTCGATTATGTTTTCTCGATTGAATGAAAATGCATTAATGAAATGGAATCTTGGAAGTGGAAATTCATCCACTTCCCGATATCCGATCGAGCTGAAACTCGACAGATAGACTCGTTGTCGGTGACAGTGCATTCTTTCACATGCATATGATATTATATGTCGATCCTACCCAATTGGGATTTAGCGCGGTTGACTCCAGTCCTAGGAAGGAAAGTTCAATATCTTCAGTCCAATCTAAGTTTTATTTTTTCAACTTTTATAAGACATTATAAAGGTTTACACTAGTTTAAGGGTAAACGTAAAAGATTTCATAATATGCTCTTCGATAGATGGCACTAATTTAAAAATTTCACTTAAATATACATTTTTTCAAGTTATGCTTTAAAATATTAAGATGAGTTATTTTTTGCGCCCTTTTTACAGAATGTGAATAAGAATATATAGTTTTGTAAGTATAAAAACTGAATTCATTCAAGAAAGGCATACAAATACAATATTGTATCGCTGATTCCATCCATAATTGTATTTACATGCCTTATTTGAAAGATATAATATAAAGAAAGATATGATATATAATATATTGAGTGTGTACGGGCGCAAATAAATCGTTCGTCTAATAATCTGAAAGCATAACTTAGAAAAGTGTATTTTAATAAAATAATTAAATTAACCCCACCTACGAACGCTTAGATTATAACGTACCTCGCTTTTAACCTTAAGAGGAAGCTACAAGCCAAAAAAGTGTATATTATATTGTGGGTAATATGCATTAAAATCGCTTGACAAACGGAGTCTAGAAACTTTCGATTTCAAGCACAAAACAGGTTTTTATTGGTTTTTAAATAATTTTATAAGAAAGCAAAAAAAGTTAGGCAAGTGAAACTGTCACAGATAATCTTAGCTATAATACTGTATTTTTTAAAGTTGTTTCCTTTACGCGTTCGTACATTTCTATTGAAAAAATGTTTATTTTAGTAGTTTACATTTATATTTTTTACTGAGTAATTTATTTTTTTATTTGTATTCTACTCAAGCGAAACGATAGTAAAACCTTCAATTTATCCAAAGCATATTTTTGGTATTCATTATATACACCAATTCGTTATAAAGATTAATCAAAATAGTGATTTAGCATTAAGTTTCGCCTTAACCCTTAAATGCATGATTTATTTATTTTTCTGGAAATAAAAATATTTTGTAGATATTTACATGCATATGCAAGGAAATATAAAGAATTATGTTTTTTGTAATTTTTTAATGATATTTGATTAAAAAAAATTGTTGCAGATTAACAACACCATGTATTTAATAGAAATTAATATGAACAATTTACGTACGAAAAAAAAATTAAAAACCTAAAAAAATTTCTCAAAACTAATAAGTGTACCGGAAAAATACGAGTTATTGCATAGTATTGTATTATTGTATCTACTTACCTAAGAAAATCAAAATAATTACAGCAAAACAAAATTGTAATTCTAACCTCCAACCAATTTTCGAGAATCTTCACTTTGTTAAAGAAAAAGTAACATTTGACATTCGCGAAAGAAAAAAAGGTGATGCCACTCGATAAAATATATTACCGTGAACTTGATAATTCTAAAACGGCGTGCATTAAGTATACAAGACAGAGTTAAAGGTGGTTTGAACGGTATGTTGCAGTTTTGCAACAGTATGCATAAGAAACAGTGTCGGGAAGAAAAGATCAATCCTTGAAATTGGCTACTAGCCGGCCCAAGAGATGGAGTAACTAGGTCGAAAATTGAAAATATATGTAAAAAAAACTTTGTTTATTTCCTCAACTTCATGATTGTTGAATTGATTTTACTGCATATTTTTTAATGATTTCCTCATATCCATGTTTACTAAGCCATATTTTGAAACTGTTTTTAAACTCCGTTGTATTTTTAATATCATTTGGAAACGTGTTATATACTTTTGTAACATAAATTTTTGGTTTTTCTGGGCAAATGGTTTTTTTAAATTCTGGGATGTAAAATAGATTTGAGATTTTTGTTCTTGTAGTGTAGGTGTGTTGGTCAGTAAGGTGCTCATTTTTATCTAAGTTTTCGTTGTCCCGGAGTGTTCCTTTCTCCTGGTCCCCTCACCTAGCCCAGAGAGAATGTTTCGCGCAGAATGTACTGCGTATGGGCCCGTTATGGTAGCGCTCCGGGCAAAGCGAGGAATGCTGTAATTAATAATTCTGTCAGGCCGACTAACACCTCCTCTCGCTGCCTGTGCTCCTGGTAGCCTCGTGGGCTGGCTTAAACTACTAATAGTTACAAATGGTGGAAGATACTCTAAGTATCGCCCTTTTTACATTCACTCCACACAGGAAAGCCTGATGGCAATATTTTCCCTTTAGACCGCTGTGTGGAGGATATTTTTGAGGAAATGGGGAGTGAACCTGGGTCTTGAAGAGACTCCGACAATGCAGTTCAACATAGGAACGAATCTTAGAAGCAACCCGTTCTTATCCGACAAATTTAAACCATGTAGGTACATAGAGAATAATGATCCTGTCAAAAAAGTGGTAGCATGCCAATTTCTAGATAAAATATTAGTCATTCAGAATATATCGAAATTACGTGTTTTTATCTAGTAAATATGACGGGTTCCATGATAACTCCTCAAAATGACAATTCAACACACCTTTAAAACGTGATATAAAGTCATTAAGAGTGATACAAAAAAACTAGGTTAAATAGTTACATATTTAACCTAGTTTTTGTTTCATCACTTTTCATAACTTTTTATAGGTGTGTTGAATTGTCATTTTGATGAGTTATCCAGTTACCATCTTGACGGAATGCGACAATATTAGTATGTCAATTTCAATCCATCCTCATAAATAATTCGCTTTTAACTGATACTTTGTTATGAACTATTCAACTTTATTCATTCGTTAAAGACCTGCAGTCCCGTTTTTTACAAGAAAAAGTATAATTTGAGCAGATTTTTAATAAATTAAGGCGACATATGATTCTAATAACTGGGGTTTGCTCGACGTCCAAATTTCAAATGTTTCTAGAGGGATTCCTGGGGATACAAATTATTTTTATTTAAGATTAATGAAAACCAGATCTTAATGTTAAATGCGATAAATTAGTATCTTCCCGAGGGATCCCTCTAGAAATATTTGAGATTTTAGTGATAAGTTCATCAAAAATAATTAAAATAAACCACACGGAAAGATCGATTTTCTAGGCCTGTTAGAGCAAAGTCGACCGTAGGACCGCCCATAACGCCGGGCGTGCGCCGAATATTGTTTTTACACGACTTTATCACTTATGTTGTTAAGATTTTATTTAATAGATTTGATAGGGAATCTTCAACCGCAAGTCTGTCCTATACATCAGGGCGGCGCGTCGCATATTTTTGTGCACGGCTGCTTCATCTATAAGATTCTGGTTTAATTTATACTTAATTCCTCCAGCATTTTAGGGTCATATATGTCCGGGCGTCAAGATTTTTATCTTTTTTCGATTTTGCGGAAATACGTATTTTTTTGACGTTAGAAAGATAAATAATAATTCTTTCCAGTTTGCCTCAAATAATTATACTGGAATCCATTAATAAAATCCTAAAAATGGCAAAAAGAATAACCGTAACCATCGGTTTAACTTTAAAAATTATCTTATTTTTTATTATATGAACGAGATAGTGTGAAAAAATAACTGAATTTTATCGAGAATGGCATACAAATACAATATTGGATTGAATCATCGGTACAATATTGTATTTGTATGCCTTTCTCGAAAGAACTCAATTTTTAATCGAACACAACTATTTATTCATATGCATATTGCGTATGTTCGGGCGCAAACAAATAATTTTGTGATGTATGGTAATAAGGTTGAGTATTTAATCGATAGATGGCGCTAGTCGTAAAGCTTACTCCAGATTCCGTCAGATGTCGCTAGAGTGTAACAGGTACTTGAGAGATTATATTGTCAGGGAACAAGCTTCTCGCAACAGAGAATTACCAACCCTCGGGTAATGAACAGTGTAGCTAAATCCCGACCTTTTTACTGTAACGTAAATAAACACAATTATAAGAAGAACCTTTTACTATGTTCATAGAGTTCCCAACACAAAAAGTCTGCATAGTAAATGCAGATATAACAATATTGTAAAGAAATCCCTTGCAAAAAGCGTGTTTTAATAAAAATACATTAATTAACGCAATCTATAAACACGTAGAATATAACGAACGTCGCGCTTTACCTTAATATAAGTCTATCCCTATCTAAGATATACCGAAATATTATTTTATTTATAAATATTATTTTATTATTATTATTATTTAGGAGCGTTTCTTTTAAATTTAAAACTTTTTTTATTCTCTGTTTGCACTAAATCGTGTAAAAGCCCATTACGACGTCGGTGACTAACAAATAAATAAATGAAAATAACACACCCCCATACACACAAGCTCAGCTAAATTATGGGGGTATGTAATATATATGAAATGACATTTTAACTTATAAACATATTTTTTTTGTAAATGATGAACAGTACAGAACTTTAAAAAAAATAATTATAATATTAACAGTATCAGTTTATCAAAATTTGTATAAATAATATACTGTACAGTTATTTTAACATAATATTTCAGCAAGTTGTGTTTCTTTTCGTGTAAATGTTTTTTAGCAATTTGCGCCTGTGAGCTGCAACCGGCATAACACCCGTGGAATGCACTTAGCAACACTCTGAGCGCAGTTTCAGAACATTTTTAGTACCACCGGGCTACATGAAAATAACATGTATTTTTTTCAAAAAAGGAACACGGAAAATTGAAATTCCTCGCAACGGAGCGAAAGATATGTTGAAAGTGAGGATTGAGATAACATTAGACGATTTTAAAACTGTTCCTGTAATTATGTCGTAGGTGTAGAATAAAGGTTTTTAAAAAATATATTAAATTTGTTCCACATAGATGGCCATGGCTAAAATGTCTTCTCTCATGTCATATTTGGGAATGCTGTGTGGGGGTGTTTTTTATTGAAATAAAGGAGAAGGATTTCTTGGAAGGAAACACAGGTACGAGGGTGCATGGGAATCTGGGAAGTAAAATACAGTGATGCACAACCTTTTGAAACCTAGGGAAAATTATGGTAGGGTACCCACAGTACGACATGGTTAACTTTTTAGCCGATGACCTCACTTGTGTAGTTTTACTTCGTAGCAAATGTATTTAATGCGGAATCTTTATGAGACATGTAAAAGTTTATTTAAAAAAAAATATATATATATATATATTTACAAGTCAGGATTTTAATTTAAAATTGATTGGGTAACCTTTTTGTATTTTGTAACCATTTTAGTAAGCAATAATAATAAAAAAGCGAATCGAACGATAATTTACTCCTTTAAAATAACATTTAGTGTATTTTCGCCACGTTCCAGAGTGGAATATACTCTCAGTATCGCCCTGGTGTAAGACCACCATTCAGAATTGAAATGTTGCTTGAAATGGCTTTGGCCGTGTTTGGTGACCAGATCTGAATAGCCAGTTACTTCCTCACCTTCCTCTTCACATCTCCTTCATCTCCCCACTACCTTCAGCCTCACAACATAAACGTTCAATTTTCACGTGGGTTTTTCTCTTAATTTCATACATTTAAATAGTATTGTTCAATTTTCATGTGGGTTTTTCTAGTAATTTCATACATTCAAATAGTATTGTTCAATTTTCATGTGGGTTTTTCTAGTAATTTCATACATTCAAATAGTATTGTTCAATTTTCATGTGGGTTTTTCTAGTAATTTCATACATTCAAATAGTATTGTTCAATTTTCATGTGGGTTTTTCTAGTAATTTCATACATTCAAATAGTATTGTTCAATTTTCATGTGGGTTTTTCTAGTAATTTCATACATTCAAATAGTATTGTTCAATTTTCATGTGGGTTTTTCTAGTAATTTCATACATTCAAATAGTATTGTTCAATTTTCATGTGGGTTTTTCTCGTAATTACATATATTCAAATAGTATCGTTCAATTTTCACGTGGGTTTTTCTAGTAATTTCGTACATTCAAATAGTATTGTTCAATTTTCATGTGGGTTTTTCTCGTAATTTCGTACATTCAAGTGGTATTGTTCAATTTCTACGGGGGTTTTTCTCGTAATTTCATACTTTCAAATATTATTGTTCAATTTTTCAGAGGGTTTTTCATGTAATTCCATACATTCAAATAGTATTGTTCCATTTTCTCTGAGGGTTTTTCTTATAATTCCATTAATTCAAATAGTATTGGTCAATTTTCACGAAGATTTTTCCTCGTAATTTAATACAATGCAATATTTGCAATTTCGATTGCACTTTCAAATGCAATCTAAGCACTGCCATCTGTGAGCCGCCGGTGTCAGCTAGAATTTTCCGACGCCCTCAAAAGAAATATAGCAGAGACCCAAACCTTTACAAACATTTTTTGCGTCCATTCGCTGGAAAAACCTAAAGCTCCCCCTAAATACCGCGTCCCGAGCAACACAAGTGTTTTAAAAAGTGAAGGTAAATTTATGCAAATGAACAATTATTTTTTATTACATGGATTGATCAGTTTTAACAATACACACATAAAATAAATATAATTTCAAATGTTATTTTCAAAAATAGCTTATTCTAAATTCAAATCAAGATACGGTCCTTCAAAATAGTGAAAAAAATCTATTGAATTTACTTTAAAATTACCATTACAATGGCTACATAGATTTTGAAACAAATTAAAGTTGTATTAAATTTGAGGTTATGATTGACTCCCGAATTTGACTGTACGATATTGGATAACTCAATTTTTCAAACTTCCCACATTTTTTCCCTCCACCTATTGTCATGTCAGCATCACAACTTAAATTGGGCAGGTTTATGTTAATCACGTTGGGTAAAACTCAATAGCCTTACTAATAAATGTTGTGTACGGTGAAAATTTAAAACACGTTTATTAGTAAGGCTATTTTTTTAACTTTTTCAAGATACCACACGGAAAAAATGAGCATGGCTTTTTATCAAGATACTGTTAAAAATGTGACTGCATGACCATTTCCTAATAAAATTTTAGTCATTCAGAATATATCCGAACACATGTTCAAACAGGTGGGCTTGTCTGAATAAATACAATGGACGAGATGCGAAAATATTATTATTTTGAAGAACACGTGTTCCGACATTCTCATAACATATTCGTGCTTTACTGAGAGTTTGTTATGAAATTTGTCAAATCATTCAATCCCGTTTCAGGAAAACTAATAATTTGACCAGATTTAATCCGTTAGTTTAATAATTATGTAAAAATAAAACATATATAATATACATTCTATAAATTGCAAACTCAGCGCCCTTGAGGTCATTTTTCACAAAAAAGGCGCTACATAAATTAGCCAAATATTAAACACAAAATATTTCAAAAATATGAGTTACCAGATGGGTAATTTAACATTAATTTAATTTTTACATCATTTTAATTTGTAATTTTAAAGTTGATTTTCAAGTTCTATTATTATATAAATTTTGTGAAATAACTGGCCAATTATGGTATAATAACAGAACATGAATATAACCTTCACAGAACTTGAAAATCAACTGAAATTTGATGAATTGTTAAAAAATGTTGAACCCACCCATCCTAACAAAATATAATTTCAACGTGTTACCAAACTGTAATTATATTTGGTCTAAAATTATTTTAAACACCACTTTGCGAATATCATTTAATCATCATTGTATGGATCAAAATTAAAAATACTTTTAAAAAATAACTTTCAAACATTCTTTCGGACAACACGCTGTAAAAATTTTAAACAAAATATCTTCCCAACTATTCGTAACACTGTATTAAAAAGGAATTATATATCGCCTCTTAACCAAATGCTTTCAAGCGTGTAGTTACACTAAACGATAAAAACCCGCACACATTAAAAAATATATACTCACACCTTTAAAACCGCATTTTGTTACTTCAAAACACCTATCGGCAATTTTGTATCTGAAACCTTAAATCTCATATGCAACCCGCAAAAAACAAAACAAAAACCAAACACCTTTCATAAAAATGTCACAGTATTTCTATGAAATTAAGGAGAGCATTTAATTTTTTTTTACTAAGTGTCGTGCTACATTTTTTTGATTTTCCTTTGTGTGGATTGCTCTTAAGTTTCCGGTTTGAATCCCCGCTATATTTATATATTTAATAAGCAGCAAACTGTTGGCTGTTATTTTGGTTTAATGCTTTTGTGGAAAAAGGTGTGAACCATTTGTTAGAGCTCGGTGGTTTAGTTGGTGTATTTTTGTCTAGTTTGTGTGTTTTGCTGTATGGGATGCTGTATGTGTTGTATGGGGGGGAGACGGATGTGTGATTTGGTACGGAGTTATGTCGCCAGGTGTGCTAGAGAGAGAGAAATCGATGGAAAACTTGGGCAAAGGAAGGGTTCCGACGCCGCTTGAAGCGAGATGACACGGTAGAGTCTGTACTAAAACAGAATGCGATATTATAATATTTTAAATTACTAATTTTGCTACCCGGTTTCGCTCAGAGTTTTAATTATAAAGTAAGAAAGACGGACATTCCCGGTTATGAATTACGATTAATAACTATCAAACAGTTCATTTTAATGCTCTGTAGATTTCAACTCTCTGTTTTTTTAATCTTTTTAATTTTAGAATAATTGAAAAATAATTCCGGTCAGTGGCTGAGTTGGCATCGCGGCTGGTCCCTACCCATTCCTCGAATGGCTAATTCCTCCATTATGACACAAACAAGATTTTCCGCTGTGATGACAGTAGGAAATTTCCAAATATTCTCAGGTTCCGTAACAAGGAAAATTTTGATTTTCTTTTTAACAATTACGACTAGTAACTATCAAACAGTTTATTTTAATTCTCTGTAGATTTAAACTCTCTGTATTCTTAATCTTTTTCATTTTCGAATAATTGAAAAATAATTCCGGTCAGTGGCTGAGTTGGCATCGCGGCTAGTTCCTACCCATTCCTCGAATGGCTAATGCCTCCATTATGACACAAGCAACATTTAACATTTACCGTGATGAAAGTAGGAAAATTTCAAAAATTGTCAGGTTATCCGTAACCAGGAAAGTTTTGTTTTTCTTTTTATAACCGAAATAATACTTTGTGCCAATCTTTATATTCCCTATAAAATATATTATATTGTGAGCAGTCCAAGATGTGGGAATCACGGTTCGCGGCCTTATGCTGTTTCAGCTATCACACAAATAGATTTTCTCCCGAAAGTTGTTTGAATGCATTATTGGTGTCGTTTTAGCTGTGTGTGTGTTTTTTTTTTAATATTTTGGTATCGTTAAAAATGTATTAAAGACCCAGTCCCAATGAATAGTCCCAGTCTCCACAGCCAGCGCGACTATGGCGGTTACATGACCAAATTTATCTGACTTACAGTTTATTATTTATCTCTTTCTGAGAAATTGTAGATGTGTTCAATCGTACTGAATTTAGTTAGAAGAAAGCTATAATAAATTAATATTCATGTTAGCTTTTATTATGCTTTTCACTGTGTTCTATTTTATAATTTATTTAACAAATTTTACCTCTAATAATGTTTTTTTGTAAAAATATTGTAAATTATTATATATATATACACGGTGTCCGGAAACTCGTAGTACAAGCGGGAAACTGGAGAATCTACACCACATGGGGAACCCAAAAAAACATAAAGTTTTTTGATTTGAGCATTTTCACAAAAAAAAAAAAAAAAAAAAAATTTTTCGGCTATTTTTGGGTTAAAGTTTTTTCTGGTGTTTAGGGTTGAACAACAGATGTTTTAACCCTGCAGAGCAGAAATATTTTATGATTACACCGGATTAAATGAAGGGTGATTTCAAAATAATGCTTAAAATCCGAGTTTCTTCATTTGTTTTACTTTCAAATAGTTTTAATTAGTTGGGTACTTTGATCTTCAGTAATAATTTATAAGAATTTGATTAAAAAAAAAAAAAAAAAAAAAAAATGAACTTCTAACTCGATTTACTCGATAACGAAAGCTCAAATCAAAAAAAAATATACTACAAAATCGACTCCAAATGTGATGTAGATTCACCAGTTTGCCGCTTGTACTACGAGTTTCCGGACACCCTGTATATAACCTGTTTGTGAAAATAAATTACAGGCATGTATTAGAAAATTACACCTACTTAACCCATTCAGACCACTTGCGCATAATCATGCAAACTTATTTGAAAACATAATATAAGGTGTTATTTTATGTACTTTAGATGTTTCGCCAGTTTTAATTAGACTAGTGTCTAAAAATTGGAGTCATGATGCTCAAAAGTTGAAAAAAATAGTTCTTTTAAGTAGTACGACTGAGCCGTTTGACAGGAGTGTATTTCGTGTTCATTGTTTTTTACTAAAATTTCCTAAATATTAAATTAAAGAAGTAAGATGACCTAATTTTTAAATGTTTAAGACGTATATTATAGATGTAAATAGTCAAATAAATTAGCGTTTTTGGATTAAATACGATGTGCCGAATTATATGCAAATTGTTTGTGCAGAATTTCGCACAATAGTCTCCATGGCAGTCAGCATATCCGTTGGAAATAAACACACAAAAAACCTAATCTCACTTAACCTAACCTAACTTTTTTTTTAAATGTGAAATTTATTTAGTACACACTTAAACACGTGTGTATTTCCATTAAGTGCAATTCTCTACATATAAGTAATGTGAAATGCACGCCTGTTAAATTTCAACTATGGCTTCCCTATGTGGAAGAACCTGCCTATTCTGATCCAATAACTAAACAGCCATTTCCAAAAACGTTTCCATCCTAATTGAGGGTCTCCGACAGGGCGATACTAAAACTACCTTCAGCTGTAGACCAAGAAAAAAAAATATACAGAAAAATCCTTTTAACAAGGATAGGTTTTCATGTATTATTGCAAACTGATAATATTGAAAGCTTCAAAAAAAATTCGACACTTGCCGATGATACGGGGAGCGTAACGACGATTATAAATATCGTTTCAATTTGGACAATCATTCGACGATGTTATTTTTGTTTCATTCTTCCGTTACACAAGATGAACAATTACTCCCGTCGCAATAATTTCATACCCGTGACTTCCTGGAGAGTCCTCGACTTCCCCTTCCATACACTTATACCTATTTATAAACAAATATTTTCGAAAACCATATATCTAGAGATAAAATGCAAGCAATAGTCAAATAGTGACATTTCCTTCAAATAACTGGCGTCCAATGTGGGCCCTTATGAAATCGGTACTAATTTGAATAATTAATAATAATAATTTGTAAAAGTACCCAGTTAAAATTTTTCCGACTAAAATTGTAGAATTTCCACGGAACGTACTCTATCGCCGCCATCCACCCGTCTGCCGCGTTGCCATGGCGACTTGTCCAGGCCACGCCCCTTCCTCCCTGCCTCCGCGCCAGAGTATAAAAGGGCCGCCCGGGGAGGCAGAGCTCAGAGCGCCCGTGATATCGGACGGGAACGGTGTGCTCCGCGCCGCGCCGACCAAACACGTGAATTCGATTTTTCTAAAATTTTAATCAACTCCCTACACTCGACTCTCATCGATTCCGCACACCGGTTCTAATAATCGTCAAATTTTCCCTCCTTTTCTATACAACCCACAAGTAATTTCAAATACCCTTTTAAAAACAAAGTTTTATATTCCTCTGCATTAATCTTTCCAGAACAATTTTATCAAATTAAAAAAAAAAACACTTTTAAATACTTCACCATTCTGAGAACGTACAAATTTCGCATAAATATTACAATTTTTCCGTAAAAATATTTCAAAAATTTATTAACCTTTAACGAATGCAAATTCCTGCCCTTTGGGTGGTTGAACACATTTTTTAATCTCACATCGCCTGTATCCCGACTCCCCTACGTTTGCACTCCCAGTTCCACCCCACAAGAAGCGGCTTTAATTATGGAAACACGACAGAAATTAAAATTCCTGTATGCGACACTTTTGAATGCACTCTCTGGAGAATTCAAGAGGTAGGTTCTTTATTTTATATCTCCTTTAACGAAACTGTGCATCACACTTACCCTATTTTACGTCACATCATTCACAAATCTCCTAAAAAAATTGTTTCAACGTTGTTAATTTCAGGAAAAAAAATTAATGTTACCTGGAAAAAAAAGATGTCATTATTATATTCGGATAAATTTTATTTTTAGTCGCTTATTGCACATGTCATACAATTTTCCTGTTTTCATAGTAATTTATTTTGATGAAAACGTCATTAATACAAAAAAAAAATTGTGTTTTTGCACTTTGGCGGGAATCGATCCCGTTACTTATTCCTGTTACCTACTTTATCAAACAAGTTACCATGGAAGAGAACATTTTTACTATATTTGGTTTTAAAAAATACTTTTTTTTTAATTTTCAAAACCCTTTTTCAACGAATAATTAATGTTTTTTTATCACTCTACTAGTAAAAGATTTGTGGTTTAATAGAATCAATTTAAGTTATATTCTCTGCAGCAAATTTTCGTAAATTTGTCCCCGGTGGTTAAAACAAATTTAAAATTCGTTTTCATTACATTTCAATTTGAGAAAGTAATTTAATCACACAAAAATTTGCCTGCATTCGAAAAAAAAATTAAAATGTTCAAATGAATTTGTTAAAAATGTAGTTCGAAGTTGGGGCACATTCAAAATTGCATTTTAAACAATTCGCAGAACGAATGAGCATCTCTGTGCACTGTGAATAATTTACAATTCGTCCGAATTCGACAACAATAATTCGTCCGCTCGCCCACGCAATGCTCCAGTCTCTCTCTCTCTCTCTGTTCCCTTCCCCCAGTGGTCGGCAAACTTTGGTGTGCGTACCATAAAAAGTTTTTAAAAATTTAAAGAAAAAATGTATGTATAAGCTAAATTAGTAAATTTTCAAAATCCTTGCAATCCTTAAGTTTTATATCGTCAACGGTTTTTTTTTTAATTTCTGAAAATTGTAATTGTAATTGTTGTAAATTTGAAAATTTCAAATTATACACAGTTAAAATATTAATTTACTTGGTTGTCAATAAATCGTTTTTAAAATCAAAACACTTTAAAAACATGTGTTGGTGGGAAATTTGTTCTAAAAATAAGAATTATTTTTTAAACATAACGTTATTTCAATCATTTGATATAGAGTTTTGAAATGTTCATAAAACTCTTCAAAAAAGTCAACATTTCACATTAATTTCAATTTGTTGATTGGATTTTTTATATTATTTTTGTTAAAAAACAAAATAGTGTTAATATTCTCTATCGAAATAGTAATAATATTTTTTATTAAAATGCACACTTTCAAATTAGTATATTTTTTTTGCTGATAGTGAAAAAAGTGTTGAAACCCAGTAATTTAAACGTTAAGCTAATTATCCTTACTATCGAAGGTTTGATATCATCAGCTAAATCGCCGGCGTCAGTTCCGAAGCCAAGAGTTTCGGCTTCGTCATAAATTAAATATTTTCTTTACTGAACTATATCAAGTCATAACGCCATACCGTTTTGATTTGTGTAACTGTCGAAACTAGCAACTACTGATTGATAACAAACTTTAAAAAATTCTTCCGGTTCTTTCTCCTATCGGAGGTTGGCTAACATTAGGAAAATTTTCACAACACATTAACTTTTCGGCATCTTTTTTTATAAACCTTAAAACAAACATCCGCTCTTTTCTCCTCCTGCTGGTCCAGCATCCCTGCCTCCATCTCCCAGCCCCCTTATCGCCCCCCACCGGGGAGGAGAGAGCCTCCCCCCGCCCCACCGCCCCCTCCCCCCGGCGTGTGGAGTTATCGATTCGACCGACGTCGGCCGGAGAGTCAAGACTCGTTCTCCAGACTCTCTCTACCCAGCATCCCCGCAGGCAGGTGAGTCCGCACTATGCAATACTATCATTACAATATTACTACAAACACATATGCTTATTTATTTACAAAGTGCCACGTCGTTATATACTAAATACGGATTATAAATGTTAAATTTAACCCTAAACTGCTACAAGAATTGCGTATTTTAACGATTCTGACAAACATATGTGTTTGTTCTCGCGTGATTTTGACTAAAACACAGTTATTTGTTATTTTGTAAAGTGGTATTTGTCCCTAAACGTGTTAATGATATGACATAGAGCATAATATTAGACCTAATGCGTGAAATTTGTACTTTTTAAAATTAGGTAGACACATGCTTAAAATGTATTTATTTTACGTGATTTTTACTAAATACCTTAATCACCTTTTTTGTAATTATCACATTTGCCCTGAAATGTGAAAATTATTGTTTCTGAATGATTTTTTATTCACATATGTATTTTTTCACGTGTAATTTTGACATAAACGCCTTTATTTACTGCTGATTAATATTAATTCTGATATACCACGCTCAATTACAATGTAAAATGATTTATTTTACAAACTAATTTTTGTGATTTTTATTTTATCACCGTTATTTGCTATTTTGTAAAGTGACATTTCCTCTGAAACGTGTCTATAATTTTGTGTTATTTTTTTTAAATGTTTATTTATATGAATGCTGCAGACGGATTTATATTGAATAATAATCATTTTCGTAATACCTTCAATCGTTTCATAAATGTCCCGATTGTGTCTGAAATAAATTAATAAACCTTTAATTCATGGTGGAATTCCATTTTAACTTTTTTTAATTGATTGAAACACCTCATAACTTTATGTCACTTTTTTTTTAAATAATGACCATTTGAATGTGTTCGACATAAGACGAAACCGGTCCGGTCATTAATAAACAAAATGGAAAAAAGTTACAAAAGCGTTTTAATCTATAAAAAGTCACACTAGTTTCTGTAGGTATGTTTTTCTAGTGATTTTAACTAAAACTCCGTTACTCTTATTTAAAGTGGTTTGCCGAAATAAACTATTAATTTGTATGTATGTTTGCGCTCGCAAAACTCGAAAAGTAATTGACCGATTTCGATGAAATTTTCAAAGTTTGTTCTTATTAGTGCCAGGAGTGTTTAGAGAGTGGTTTTAATGGCAGAAGAAGTCGGGTATGCCCGAGGAATACTTAACGCAATATCTCTGCACTGGAATGAGATACGGAGTCGAATTAACGTCGATGTAATGTAGTTTTAACAGTAACATTGTGGTATACAGTAACAAATGGTGGAAGAAGTCGGAGACGCCTGAGAAAGATATTAGCAATAACGAATCATTGCGGGGTCTACTAGTTTTCTATAAACGATTTATTCTGCAATCATACATAATAAGTATTTGATTTCAATAAACGAAGTTATTTACTTTTTTTAAAGTAGTGGCCATTTGCCACACACCGTTTCTTATAAGAAAATGTACTAACTTATTCATTTCCATGTGATTTTTACTAAAATGTCGTTATTTACTCTTTTGAAAGTGATATTAGCTATGAAACATGATAATTCTGTCCTTAGGGCATGCACCACGTAGAGTAATATTAGTATAGTAATATATAATAATGAAACTCCCTAAGTGGATGGCGATAATGTTCTTCGTTATTTCCAGCTTAACACCAGCCGCCTGTTCTGATTTATACAACAAAAAAACATCACCAACAAGCGTGTTTTATTTTATTTTGCGAAGTTCAGGCACAAATATTTAAATATTTTACGATAATTTTGTAAAGAACTTAATTTGTCACATAATACAATTAAACCATAACCGAAAATGGGTTTGCAAGTAGTAGATTTTGAACTTTAAAGCAGTTTTATAGGCCTTCAACGTAATCACTATGCAAATATCCATACTCACCTACCATATAATTATAAAATTACATCACATCAAGTCAGGACCTTGAATTTTTTGGTGTAAGTCTTAATAATTTTTGTCAGTCATTACGCAAGTAATATTTTGTATTGCTGTGGGAGAAGTCGTGGACTCCATTTTTATTTATTTATTATTATACATTTGATACAGAAAATTTATAAGTAACATGTTAGGATATGTGCACAAAGACATTAATAAAATGAAATGTACAACGTACGTCGGGGGTAAGCTGTAATACAAGCGTGAGTACATTGTGGCCTATTCAACATTAGTTTCTAACTTGGCAGTGCCTGTTCTAAGAAACTAATGGCTTTAATTATTGTTATTTAATACGTACCTAATATCAAATTGTATATTTAAAGAAATTATGTAAATTTATATATACCAAAGGCAGAACAAAATAAGGAAAAAAATAATAACCTTTTTCCTTTCTTGACTTGACATTATCTTTATTGTTTTTGTACCCTATTTTGTCATAACAATTTTTTTTTAATTTGTTTTATTTCATTTATTTATTACTAAGATTACAAATTATAACAGTGTGCAAAATAAATAAAAAAAATCTTGATTATTCTACTAGGTACTCCATTTATGGAAGGAATAAGTATTTACAAAAATAAAATAATGCTTAAAAGGCAATGTGTAAACAATATTCAAAGACGTATTAAATAACCACAAACGTAATTCAATATTCAAATTAACTACAAACGTAATTCAATATACACAATTTTAGAGAATTAGTATTATAATAATAGCCAAAGTTTTTTTCAATTTTTTTTAAATCCTAGATAGTATAGATTGACTAAACGTTAATTAAGGGTACAATATATCACTATCCAATTTCAGGGAGTTCATTTGCTTTTGAGTAGATCACATTTAAAAGTTTCCGTTGCCTTAATTTTGTCTTTGGACAATATTATATTATATTTCACACCTAAATATAAGTAGGTGTGAAATACAATTAGGCCTTTTGTTTTGAATGTATTGCTTATGTTATCTAAGAGGTGAATTGTATTGATGAAATATTTTTTACATATTTTATATAAGGCGTTTCTTTTATGTCGTAATTCTGTGATAGTTGTTACTTTAAATTCCCGAAATATCTCTAAAGTTGGTTTCCTGAGGATATTTTTAATAATTATCATTTAAATTTTTATAATGGACCGTAAAGTATCTTTTAAAGTCTCTACCGATCCAATAATGCCATACTGCAATAGGGATTGTAATAATGCATAATAGACAATTTAAATAGATTTCTTGTTTAATATGTTACATATTTTATAGACAATTTTGATAGATTTTTTGTTTAATATGTTACATATTTTATAGACAATTTGATAGATTTCTTGCTTAATGTTTTACATATTTTATAGACAATTTTCATAGATTTCTTGTTTAATATGTTACATATTTTATAGACAATTTTGATAGATTTCTTGTTTAATATGTTACATATTTTATAGACAATTTGATAGATTTCTTGCTTAATATTTTACATATTTTATAGACAATTTTGATAGATTTCTTGTTTAATATGTTACATATTTTATAGACAATTTTGATAGATTTCTTGCTTAATATGTTACATATTTTATAGACAATTTTGATAGATTTCTTGCTTAATATGTTACATATTTTATAGACAATTTTGATAGATTTCTTGCTTAATATGTTACATATTTTATAGACAATTTTGATAGATTTCTTGCTTAATATGTTACCTATTTTATAGACAATTTTGATAGATTTCTTGTTTAATATTTTACATATTTTATAGACAATTTTGATAGATTTCTTGCTTAATATGTTACATATTTTATAGACAATTTTGATAGATTTCTTGTTTAATATGTTACATATTTTATAGACAATTTTGATAGATTTCTTGTTTAATATGTTACATATTTTATAGAAAATTTTGATAGATTTCAAGATGTTACGTATGTTATAGAAGACATAGATAAGTTTCTTATTATTTCCACTGTGAGATTGATATGGTTTTTCCATTTATCATTTTCATCTATTGAGATTCCGAGATATTCAACATTAGATTTATGCTATATTGTAACATTGGTCCTTGTATTAACTTCGTGTAATATGCAATATGTTGTAATTGGACATGGTCCGTTAATAAATAAATTTTATAAATTTTAAAAAAAACACGTTTTCCGAATTTTAAATGAGTAGGTACTGCAATTTTCATATAATATTCTTAACTAAATTATTATTATTTATGTATCTGATTAATTTGTGTGAGATATGCTGCATTTGATACGTTTGTTTTTGAATATTATTAATCTTAGCGTGATAAATCAGAAAGCCGTTTTATTGCATTAACATTAAATTAAAATTAACGTAACTTTTCTTTCCAGGCGTTTGCAAATCTTGCAATCACTTCTACCAAATTTACCTCAATCTTAGACGTTCCAAAATACGTTTTTTTCCTGTTTCGTTTACCCGAAATTGCGCTGAGAGGGATCTTGCAATTTCTTTTAGGAAGTGTAATATACAAACGCGTGCATTTTTAATTTTAATTTACGGTCAACATTTCAACATATGTTGAAATCATTTGTGCATTATTTCACAATATTGTGTTAATCGTTACATATTTATCTTATTCAAAACATTATTAGGTTTGTTAAATTTACATTTAACTAAGGAAAACCTTGTAATGCCTTATATGTGGTATGTATATTTAATAATTAATTACAGACATTACTTGTAACTACATTATTATGTTCTGTTTGCATAGGTACTCTGAATTCTAATTTAATTAATTTGCCAATTTATTACTACTTTCGACATTAAATTAAATTTTATAGAATATACAAAACACAATACATACTTAATTTATTATAATTATTTGTATATGTGCGATAAATATTCAAAATAATGTGGCTTTTATGTAATATCTACTTATTTCAATTGACTCCCAAAGTTACTTAATTTAAATTTATTTAAAGTAATAAAATCCAATTATACTCACTAGTATTTCGTGAACGTAAAGTAGAAAATAACTTCCTCTAATCGGGTTAACTTTTCTAACCTTCTGAGCTATAGCAGTTACTACTATTTTTTTAACATTAATCCTTTCAAATATAAAATCTCAAAATAATCCATTTTTTTATTCTCGTTACGCATTTTAATATCAGTGTTTTCTGGGCAACTCGACCTGCCATGAATCACAAATAAATTGTATTGAATGAGGTAGTCTCCTTTTTTTATGAAAATGATTTATATTTGAGGCGATGCCATACGTAGTAATGCAAAATCATGTGTTTTTGGTTTGAAAATTTGGTCGCCTAGAAATGTTTCAGATGCTTTAATTAAATACTGCTAGTAGAATACATCTTGGCCTTTGAAATAATGGAGTATTTTTTAGATAAGTCTTTTTATAAGCCCAGAAAAAAATTATGTAAAGGCCTATGAAAACTGCTTTAAAGTTCAAAATCTCCTATTTACGAACCCATTTTCGGTTATGATTTTATTGTATAATGTGGCAAATGAAGTTATTTATTAAACGATCGAAAAAAAATTAAATATTTATGCCTGAACATCCACAAAATAGAATAAAAGGCACTTTTTGGCCATGTTTTTTTCTTGCATATATCAAAACAGGCGGATGGTGTTAAGCGGGAATTTCAACCTTATCGCCATCTGTATAAGGGTTGTTTTTGATAGCGGCTCAATTTAAAATACTACACGACGTAGTGCATCGCCTTAAGGAGTTACGAACGGCAGTACAGTGTTATTAGTTTTTTTGATATCTCCAAAAATGACGAAGTTATGCGCTTTCAAATTGAACGTTGGCAAAATGTATGCAATTGTGATCCATGACGTTACACGTAATAATTCTTAATTCGAATGGCAGTGATACAGTTCAACATTTTGACTATTGGTACTATTCGATATTTAAAAAAATTCTAAACGTTCTGTCCTCGGCATTCTCTAATTAATGGGATGCATTTAAAAAAAAATTAAACATTGGAGAAGACGATCTCATTACGAATATATACTTTTCCAAACATTCGAGTTTGCAGAATCGAATACCTATCCGATTTGTCAGACAGAACACCGTTAAGCTAGCTAGTTTTATGGGATTTTATGCCTCGTCCTTTAGCAAATGTCAGGGCTGGGGTGCCTACCCGCTGTGGGCCTCTAGCCAAATGCCAACCTAATGTCAAACCCCTTCTTACATTGTATAATAAAATTAATAGGTATGCACTGATTCATATTTTCTATGAAGCCCTTTCAGTTTAGCCTCTTAAAAGTTTGATGGTGATTTAGTGTACCGGACGAACCGAAAATACAGTATATTTATTATCTAAATATTGTATATTTTCTATGAATACATTTTAGTTTGGCCTCTTTGGATATTGGTTAACCACAAATACAGTTTAAATACTGAGAAAACTTACTGATATGAAATATTGTTATTTTATTAAAATTCTGAGCAGATTTTTATTTTTACTGTTAAAAACGGTCCATAACGGATGATTTGACAAATTTTATAACAAACTATCAGTGAAGCACGAATATGTCACGAAAAAGTCGGAACACGTGTTCTAAAAAATATTAATATTATCGCATCTCGTCCATTATATGAACACGTCTTCAGATATATTTTGAATTACTAATATTTTATTAGGAAATGGTCGTGCAGCCACATTTTTAACTGTATCTTGATAACAGTGTAGATACATCTATTTGAATTTCATTTTTGTTTTCTTTAATGAATTTATTACATCTATTTGAATTTCATTTTTGTTTTCTTGAATGAATTTATTACATCTATTTGAATTTAATTTTTGTTTTCTTGAATGAATTTATTACATCTATTTGAATTTCATTTTTGTTTTCTTGAATGAATTTATTACATCTATTTGAATTTCATTTTTGTTTTCTTGAATGAATTTATTACATCTATTTGAATTTCATTTTTGTTTTCATGAATGAATTTATTATTGAAGTGAAATTTAACCCTCATCCGATCGAGCTGAAACTCGAAAGACAGGCTCGTTGTCGATGACAATGCATTCTATAAATTTGGTGGCGATCAAGCATACACACGCGATCATGTACGCATTTCTCTGACATTACAGCAGTTGATACACGAAATAAATATCGGTGCTACTAAGTTGGGATTTGGCTCAGTTGTTAGAGCGGTTGACTCCAGTCCCTGGGGAGGAAGGTTCAATCCTCAGTCAAACCGAAAAAAAAAATTAAATACATCTATATGTAGTGGTATTTTCAAACCCACATAAATGCGTGGAAAGGTATACCAAAAATATTATTTTTAAAAATTGAAAAAGCATTTGTTTTACTTGATCGCGCCTTGTTTTCCTCGGGCGCCCCCGACTTGTTCTACCTTTCACTGTTGCACATCATACAGTTGCTGTTATAAAAATATATTATATCGACTTTAATTGGACTCCGTATGTACAAATATAAGAGAGAAAGAAATTAACTTAGATTTACCAAAGATATTATAGGTATACCTAGTGAAAAATTAAAGAGATCTTCCTTTCGGGTTACAACTGGACTTCGAGCTATGTCACGTGCTTGCGAGCGGCCCGATGGGTTTTTTTGATCTTGGGGATCCGTACGAAAAAAAATTGTGTAAACTTCCATTAGTACTCGTTTCGTATCTTTCGACTATCAGACACCGTGCCATACTGACGGGAAACCAGAGATCGAGGGAGAAGCCAGTGCCTGCTTCTTGATTTGATTGTGGCGTTCCTGATTAAAATTGTGATGCAGTATAAATATCAATATATATATTATTTGTTCTTTTATTTTGTTTACTTATATAATCTTTTAATTTTTATTTTATTTCTTCTTTCTATATTGTACCACGACTGTCAATAACTATCATGTATATAAATTGCACTCGTGCCGTTAACCAAAACATGTACAGGATTTTCCAATAAGAGGTGTTATTTTGAATAGCCCGTTATTTCGGTAGATGTTACTTTTGAAGCTGTCATTTTTTAACATTTGACAAGTAAAAACTACGTTATTCATAAAAATGGGACGATACACGCTTCAACAACGCATTGAAATTATTAAAATTCACTTGATTGAATCAAATGCAAATCATCTTGAGTGATGAGGCCCATTTCCATCTCGGTGGCTTCGTCAACAAGCAAAATTGTCGCATTTGGGGCTCGGAAAACCCAAGAGTTATTGTTGAAAAGCCTCTCTATTCTTCAACGTGTGACTGTTTGGTGCGATTTATGGTCCGGCGGAGTCATTGGACTTTACTTATTCGAAAATGAGGCTGGAGCAACAGTTACGGTGAATGAATCGCTATCGAGAGATGATTAATGATTTTTTATGTCAGGAATTGGATGGTATTGATCTGGATAACGTTTACTTTCAACAAGACCGCGCTACGTACCACACAAGCAACAAAACCATTGATCTTTTACAATTGAATATCAAAATAACACCTCTTATTGGAAAATCCTGTATAAAGATTAAAATAATGTTTACTTTGTTTGTGTCATATATACTCGAAACAACTAGACAGATTTCGCTGATACTTTCAAATATTGTTCTTATTAGTGCCATGAGTGTTTAGAAATTGGTTTGAATTGTAGAAAAAGTCGGGGACGCGCGAGGAAAACATAACGCATTTTCTCTGTACTGAAATGCAGTGATATAACGCAATTTGTTCTAGTAACAATATGGTTTACAGTAGTGAATAGTATAAAAGCTCCGGAGGACGACTAACGCATTATCTTTAACTAATAAAGTGAACTTTTTCAAGTGTTTAATATTATTTCCATCTTAAAATTCACCCATCAGGAGATTAGAATTCACAAACACAAAACCTAATTCCAAGCCACGAATAACCCCGAGCAACGCCGGGTGTACGTAATCTAATTTCTAAATAATATAAAATTAAGTCACTTTTCGCGTCTGTCTGTTTGTGCGCTTAGTTCTTCTAAACTACGCCACGGATATTGATAAGTTTTTCACTATCATTTAGAAAATTTCTTCCGAAAGGTTTATACATATAAAACATGCATATTATATCTATAAAAAGTAGAGAAAAATCGATATTTTGTAATCAAGTCGTAAAAATAATATTTTCGGGCGCTTACATTGCTAACGCTGGCTAAACTTTATGACATACATCAAAATAATGTAGTACGGAATTGTATATATTAAAAAGGCCTACAGAAAAATCTAAAGTGTTATACATCTATCTGCTAAGGGTAACCCACAGCAACGCCGGATATACGTCAGCTAGTTCTAAATAAATAAATTTATAAGAATTTGCAGTGTAGAACTGAACTCAATCCAAGAAACCGTTCAACACTAGGATATACAATCTACACGTTCTGGTCTAGTTCATTCTCCAGATATAATAATAATTGTAACGATACGACAGTTTACCCGTCTCCAGGGCTATGAATATAATTTTCCTGTGCCCCCAGCGGCGGTGACTGTTCGCTCGCTCTCCGCTCAGACGACCCGCCGGCCCTGCTTTATTATCGTGAACTTTCTATAAATTTCCGTCTCTTCCTGCCTTTAATTGGGGGGGGCTGGGCGGGTTTTATAACCAAGGTGGGGGGGATGAACAGAGAGGGAGAATTTCGCATTAAATCTCGTTTAAAAATTTGTAAACTTCAGTACCTAACTATTTAACTAAAACACGTACTCGCTTAGAAAGTTTTTTGAAATGCTTACAAAGTAGATAGTAGTAATTCTGTGACGTCAAAGACATTTCCCATACATTCAGATGGCAACAAGCTACACTAGCGCCTCCTAACGGCACGAGTTTTGCGCCATGTTTTTTCTTTAAAGTATATATTTTTACATTAACCCCACACAGGAGACCCTGAGGAAAATTATTTCCATCAGGACATCTTTGGAGATGCTGCGTGAAGGGTATTTTTAAGGAGAGAAGTTCTAGGAAAGAAAAAGGTATGAGATGTGTAACATCAACATTGACGATGATTCATAACTTCAACATGAACACAGAATGCTGCATGAAATAACATAGGCTTATAACTTCAACGTGAACACAGAATGCTACATGGAACTCAACTAACACAGATTTATAACTTCAACATGAACACAGAATGCTACATGGAATAACACAGATTTATGACTTCAACGTGAACACAGAATGCTACATGGAACTCAACTAACACAGATTTATAACTTCAACATGAACACAGAATGCTACATGGAATAACACAGATTTATGACTTCAACGTGAACACAGAATGCTACATGGAACTCAACTAACACAGATTTATAACTTCAACATGAACACAGAATGCTACATGGAATAACACAGATTTATGACTTCAACGTGAACACAGAATGCTACATGGAACTCAACTAACACAGATTTATAACTTCAACATGAACACAGAATGCTACATGGAATAACACAGATTTATGACTTCAACGTGAACACAGAATGCTACATGGAACTCAACTAACACAGATTTATAACTTCAACGTGAACACAGAATGCTACATGGAACTCAACTAACACAGCTTGGTAAAATCCACTTAATGTAATCAATAACATTTTATTTGCTAGGATTTAACTAATTCATATTTTATTTCACCAACTAACCTATCAAAGTTTTTTAGCATCCTGAAAAACTACTTTGAGTGATTTGTTGTTTGTAATTATTACATCCGTTAACTGCACACGCACAACCTACTCTTTGGAACATTTTTTATATATTAAATTCAATATTCTTCTAAATAATACAAAATAAATTCAATTTGCCGCCATTGAAGGGAATGTGAAAGTCAATAGTCTACACTAAGGCCTCTAGCGGCCAGAATTGTTGATATTGCCACTATTTCACTGGAGTTGAACGTACTTATTATTATTCTTAACGTTGATAACTTCGGCTTCTCAACAGTTGCAACCCTCGTGCGCTTTGGTGGAATGAAAAGGTGCTATCAAATATACGGAGAAAATGAGTATTGCTATTTTATTAAGAATCTCTTTAAATTAATCGTAATTCGATTAAAAACGGGATTGCAGTCCCTTAATTAATGTTTTGAAAGGTTTCCTGATAAACTTTTAGTAAAATACGAATGCCGATACTAATATTGCCGCGTTTTGTCATTATATATTATCAAGGCAAATGCAGATACATGAACAAGTATACCGATATATATTATGAAGGCAAATGCAGGTGCATGAATAAGTTTTGCGATATATATTATCAAGGCAAATTCAGGTGCATGAACACGTGTTCCGATATATTAGGAATTTACTAAAAGTTTATCAGGATCAGGAAAGGGCCTGCATTGCCGTTTTTAACCGGATTACTAATAGTTTGAAGATATTCTTAATAAATTAGCAATACCTACTCATTTTTCTACGTGCACGGCTACCATCTTGAAAGGATTAACCGGACACAAACAGAACACACAAACAAATTTAAAGACTTATATTTTGTCTGCCCCATAACGGAAAAATCCTATTGTAATTTTGTAGAGTTTTCTATTCTACATGATTTTTTAGATATATAAGCAAGGTACGTAATTTCATCATTTTACCTGGCATGCCCAAATAATATTTTAATTTTTATATACCGTTATCATTTTATAATAAATGTTATGTAAATTTAATCTCTGAGCGTCCCCCTTTCACTGCGAAAAAGGCAGAGTAAATTTCCCCATATTGATTGAAGTTTTAACTGATCTTGAAAGCACTTTTACCACGTCAAGTTCAATCAGTTTCAGCTCTTTAATATTTCTGGGAACTTCATAATTGTATTATTATCATTAATGTCTCCGGTTTCGAAGTGGAGGATTCGAATCGTGTCCTCATGTTTAGAATAATTATTGTTAATTGTGTTCTCATTCTTCGGCAGCAATTAAAAATTATTCAATTTCAAATAAATTTAATTTTCAAAATTGGAACTATTTATCATATTAGATAAGCGATAAAGCAGATAAATATTAGAAGTATTAGAAAAACATTCGTGTTACCTAATAATAATAATAATTTATTTATCTTAACTAGCTGACGTGTACCCGGCGTTGCTGTGGGTTATCCTTAGGAGATAGACATGTACCATTTAGGACTTTTCTGTAGGCCTTTTTAAGATATACAATTCCGTAGTACATTATTTTGATGTATGTCATAAGGTTTAGCCAGCGTTAGCAATGTAAGCGCCCGAAAATATTTTTTTACGACTTGATTACAAAACATCGATTTTTCTCTTTCTTTAAATATAATATGTATGTATTATATATAAAAAAACCATCCGGAAAAAATTCTCTAAATGACAGTAAAAATCCTATCAAAATCCGTTTCGTAGTTTAGAAGAACTAAGCGCACAAACAGACAGACGCAAATGGCGACTTTATTTTATACTATTTAGATATCATATGAGCCATTGATGGTCCAAATAAATTATTATTATTACAAGGAATTTTGTCGATTTTATTATATGATAATGAAGGTATTTTAATATTACGTTTTCGTTGACGAATAAATTTTCTACAACGATTTAAAATGTGCCATTTTCGATTTGCCGCCAAAACGACATGTTCGTTTTTGTACGTAATTTCGGCGGCGTTGACGTCACACCGAGTTACGTTGGTGACAGCCGTCTTATCATACATTGGCGTTTTCTAAGTGATAATGACATTGTAGCCAGTTGGAACCGTTTCGGTATGTGCGGTTTTAGATTGTTTTTAAGATCTATAATAAATTTAAATTACACATTAGAAAAATAAACCTTCCACAGATTTTTAACGGTATTCATAGTTCGTGAAAATATCCCATTGTTCATAGTACCTAATCTAAAATTCTAATAATCTCCTGTACTAGTTTAAAATTAAAGCTATCGTTATTGTTTACAAGTAAATTTGCGTTATAGTGACTATCAATTCATGTTCTTTTTTTACTAATCGCGTACCTACGTAATTGTTTTATTTTAGTGACCCATTAGTACCTAAACAGTTCCCGTTAATCAAACACTCAAAATTTGTTTAAATTCATTGTTAAGTTACAGAACTTAGTATTTGTTTGAATTTCAGTATATTAAATGGCCCAATATCCCATCCTATTATGTTATTTCCATTCGTTCGATCACTTCCCTTCGAGTTCGATATCGCGTCGCTTGAAGCTGGAAATTCCCGCGCATAGTAATAACTCCGATAGTAACTCAGCGCTGACAATATTGCTCATAAATAACGTTTACTGCCATCTATTGTCACTGGTGGAAGGCGCGGGGCTTTATCTATTCCCCGATAGATGTCAATGCCCGCTATTTTACATCATTATTTATTTATAAATTCATAATAAACATTATGAACAGTTGATGGATGATCTCGTAATTATGCTTAGTTAAAGTTTGGTACGCTATTTCTTGTCATTTTCTACAGCTTCGATTTATTTTTGCTTACTTAACCCTCCGGGCTTTAATTTTTTTTACCTTCAAGTTAGTTACACGGCGAAATTCCGTGGAATTTCGGAATACTTCAGAGGTATTTAAAATGTGCTGTATATTATTCTTTAGGTTGTCTTACCCATACAAATACCATTTTAGAATCTAAATAAAAATATATTTGAAATGTTTGTAATTGAAGTAAACAGTAATATTTCTAAATAATAAAATTTTATTATTAAACATGAAAATGTTAACAAAAAAACAGATCGAAACATTTTGACTCGACACGTCTATTATTTTGAAAGAATTCGATATTTAGAAAACACTTTTCTTTTGTGTAGGGAATTGGTAAGAAAATTTTCACTTCTCTTTTCATGTCGTTTATATAATTTAATATATAAATAATTTCGTAGAACCTGTCATTTAGTTACACTCATTTGAATATAATACGGTAGGGAAGAAGTAGCGAATTCCGGTAGGGAATTTACTTACCTAATCTAAAAAAGTTAATGAGGTTGCTAATTTGAAACCATTTTTTTATTCTATTAACCAATTATTCTGTCTGCACTAGACGCCATCTTTCTCTGGAATTAATAACTCCGGTAAAAACGTCGCTAAAATCCCAGCCTAGAAAATTTATCTCTTGAGAGTTTGAGTATTATTCTCAAGTTGTCGACTTTTCACTCGCCTACCGAAATTCCTACTAAAATGCTGGAATTTCTACTCCTCGTGGATCCCGAGTTAGTTTGGAAATTGCATTTAGAAATTTTGAACTTTAAAGTTTAGAAACTGCACTGTGTCTTGACTCGAAAACTATTTTAGAATTTGTCGCATAAATCTACAAGTTGTATTTTAAAATATTCCTACAATTTAAAAGAAGAATTTGTCTATTTATCTAATCGTGGTGAAGACAAAACTTTCGCGAAATAATACGTAACTGAACTTCTGATCATTAGGACTGAATGGAAATCAGTTTTTTTATAAAGTAGTTAAAATTGTGGTCTCATTACATAACATTAGTAGTATTTCTTTAAGTATTTATTTATTTATGTCTATTCTTGAATACACATTTTACAAATGATTACAGTGGTTTATATTGTAGTACAGAGAAAAAAGTACAGAAAAAGGTATAAAAAATAAAGAACATAGGTTGATATAGGTAAAACTGTGTGTGGGTGATATTATATGTTACGTGAACACCTCACTAGGAAAACCTGTGCTGAGGTGTTAACGTGTTTGTGATTAAGTGTGACAGGTATTTATGTGTTGTAGTAGAAAGTTATTTATTTTTTTCACAGACATATATTGAAACATGAAAACACACATTTATATGTGAGTGTATGTATTTTAATTATGTATTGTCTCACTGCACTTCTATTAACAACTGTATCACTTGCAATAATATTTTTGTGTACACATTACTTGTCCTGTAATTTATTACTAATATTCTCCTGTGTATCACTGTATGGTTATAATCCGATGTATCATTCTATTGTAAAGGCCATTTTATGGCATTTAAATAAATAAATAATATGTTGGAATTTCTAAGTCAACGGAACTATTTTCAGTACACAGAGTCAATTTAAATTGTTTTAAATGTGAATACCGCACAATGGTTACAGTTCCAAATGCTCCCAATTATCTGGAGTATGTAATCTATTTGTATGGTATCCCTATATGGGATATTTTGTGAGATTCGATGTAGTGTGGAAGGGAAGGAATAGGTTGGATAGTGCCTGGCTATTCAGAACTGGTCACGAGAGCCATTTCAAACAACGATCCTATTGGTGGTTTTTCACCTGAACTACTCTGAAACGTGCCTCATACTGTAAAATTAAGACATGACGCCATGTTGTTCTTTTTTTAAAATATTTTTAATTTATTCTTCAATAAGAACAAAAATTTAGAAAAAAGTGTTGAAAACACGGGTTGAAAAGTCTGGTAGCAACTACTCACATTATAAATGTTTCAATTCGCTGCTATTTGTAAAGAGTTCTAAGGCGAATTAATAAATGCTTAACCTATATCCATTAATGTTTTTAATAACCTTTGAAACATAAAAGTATGCCGGCGTTAGATTTATTTAGCATAATTACTTTTAAAACGCGAAAGTTTTTATACAAACGATCTGAAAATGGTAAAATTTCAACACAACATCAAGAATTTTAATTACGCCGAGGGCGGGTATTCTCGGGTGAGAAAAATATTTGAATATTTAGAATTTTAGAAAAGATACATCAAAACATTCTAAATTATGTTTTATCGAGAATGCATAAATAAATTTGCAATAATCTTGCTCTCTTCCCGTTTTCGGAACAATCGATTTCCGAAGGCGCCGACGCGCGCCGGTTCAATTCCCGTCGGCGGCATTTATTTTTACTCGGGAGATATTTTCAATTTGTATGGATATTTCAGGTGATTAATTATTGCTTATAATAAATTGTTATGCATAAAAAACTTGTCTTATAAACCTTACCTAGTTAATTCAAAATATTTCACCAACAAATGTAGATATAATATTTCTCTACGCCATCTAGTGGGAAATTTAGAACTAACAAAGCCTTTCCTACAAAATAAAGTTGGTTTTTTACAGGTGAAAAAATATAATAAGCAGTAATTTTTGATTGAATTACTAGTACATATTGAATTATTTGGCGTGTTGAAATGGGCCGACGTAGCTCAGTGGTCTCAGAGTACCTGACCGGACATCAGAAGGTGCGGGTTCAATTCCCGTCGGCTGCATTTATTTTTACTCGGGAGATATTTTCAATTTGTATTGATATTTCAAGCGACTAATAATATTTTTTTACAAATAAAATCATTTACAGATACGATAATGAAATCATGAAGTATCATTAATAATAATAATAATAATACTATTTGGATGATTTGTATAGCGCCGTTTTTGTGCAAAATCGCCTCAAGGGCGCTGTACAAATATATTATACATTTTTACAATTATCTATCTTATTACTAACTATAAACTAATCAAACTATTATCAATGTATGTCTAACAGATTGCATCCACCATCGATCACCAATACAAAACTATAGGTACAATGTATTTGATTTATGAACGTGATGATAAAATATACTTTTTTTTTTACTTTTTTCCTACTTTATGTCCGGGTTAAATCTTCCCTATAGGAAAAACTAAACCCTTCCACACACTTTTCCACAAATGATCATCTAGTCAATCCACATTATGCAAGTGCATTATATAAGCATAATAAATACAAGAACAATACGTCAACTCACCAGAGATCAAATGGGAAAATAATTCACCGATTCAAGATATTTTCATATCAGAGGGTTCGGACCGGCAGAACTCCTAACTGAACCTATAAATCCTACTGATCCCTCAATATAAATATTTAAAAATCTATTATTTTTAAATCTATTGTTATTATAATTGTTATTTACTTATATTTTGTACAGACAGATAATATACAGTATCATACTTACCTGGTAAGTCCTTTAAGATTAAAACTGTTTATAAGAGAAATCTAGATACGATTCTAACGCACAGGACATTATTATAAATGTGATATTAAATGCATAGATTATCTGTGCATAAATTATTTATTGTTTTTTTTTATTTACATTCTATATCATTGATTAAAACTGCCACCAAAGATGCCGTTCGCAAAATGGTGTATTTTTTTTTTTTAATTTTACCGTCTTACCAGACAATGTATTTAAAAAAATTTGTAAAATGTATCCCAGGAAATGTTTTTTTCTCTCTCTCTAATGTTATAAAATAATTATGTAATGAAAAAAAACGTTTTATAAAATTTTCAAAGTGAACATAAGTCAAATGAGGCTTTCTTGTAAAATTGTTATTACAACCGAAAAAAAATTGGCAAGTGTTCTACGGGGTAAAACAGTTTGGGAACCTCTGCTCTAATCTCTAAGATATGGAGATCAGTTCAATGAACAAATACGTGAACAATCAATATTAAGATTCTCATTTAAACCTAAGAAAATGTTACAAAATATAAATAAAATAAAAAATTAATATCAAAGTTTAATAATTAAGAAAGCGTTTTAATACAAATTTTCGAATAAATTTAACACATGGTTTTCCAAAAACAGCACTAATTAATTGGTATGTTCACTAAATATTGGTAAAACAATAATACTTATTTTGATAGTTTCAAACTTATTGAATTCCTTCGCAGTAATCACGTCACGCTTTGGTAACCAATCGGAACGCGTGGCGCGTGCAATGGCGTGCATGCCACGCGTTCCGTATTAGCAAAACCATTAGGGCACCATTTTAATGGTAGCCCACCCTAATCGACTTTGTAATACTAATAATTACTATAATCATTGTAGACACGTTTTTAAAACAAAATACTTTAAAAGATAGATTTAATTGAATTATTTGACGATAGAGGGACAATTAAAATATTTCGTGAAAAGACTTCCAAAAGTTTAATAAAATAAAGTTAATAAAAAAGGTACATTTAGTTCAAAATTAAAAAAAAAAAAAAACACAAAAAGAAATATTTTGGAGGCGCCGGGTATCGATCCCGGTACCTCTCACATGCTAAGCGAGCGCTCTACCATCTGAGCTACGCCCCCAGTTGAATTCGCATTCAAATTACCACTATTAATACTTGTGAAGCATTTTGCGGAGAGAGTGCCTAAATCTTTATTTATTTATTTATCTAAAGATAGAGATATACAAAATAAAGTACAAATTACGAAGCTTTGCCTGTCCAACTAGGAAAGTTTCCCGTTCCAGGACAGACAAATTGACAGGTGTAGTTCATATTATTCTTTTAGAAATGAACATAATTGTATAACAAAAAAAAAATTTCTCTGGTGAAATTTATGGTGAAGCTAAAAAATTCCCATATTGGTATTTTTAGGTTTTTAAAGTTGGTTTGTTGTGTAAAATGAAAGCAAAGGAAAAACATTTAGTTGGAAATATATCGTGTTCATTCGTTTACGTCGGAAACGACAGCCATATTTCAGCATTTTCAAATCTACGGGTTTTCGTTTTTGAAACGTACGCTTTTCCAACAAAACGATTGCGCCTGTTCGAATATGTACGTAAATCATTAATGGCTGTCGGGTGACTGTTAAAAATCGGATAAGGGGCATTAGTGAACGGCTACCCACTTAATTAAAATAAGAGATTTTACCACTTATTTCACTCCGAAAAATCACAATTTCTCCTGCTTTTTTTCTATATTCGCTGAATTTGATGAAAAAACACAAAAAATCTTAGAATTATTATCATTTAGTATAAACTTATTCATCTTTATAAAAAAATATATTATATTAGGTAGGTAGCTAGAGAAAATTATTTAACTAGATCAGCGATGGTTAAACTTTCATGCGAAAATCAACATTTTATTTTTGTTACGCAATAATGCTGTAAGTGGATATCTTTTTAGTATGTGACACATAAACACAATTGTTGGAATAAGTTTTTGTGAATAGTATAAAATATAATATTAAAGAAGTGTACGGACGTGCCGCTGATAACTTATTTTTCGTAGCATCAATTATTTCTGTTAGTTCCATCCGAAAGATAGTGGTTGCAATGTTGTTCGAATTGAAATTATCTTATTTTTCTGTGTTAAATTCACACAATATTACATTATTACACAGGTATTTCTTTTTACGCAAAGCTTCTGAATTTAAGAATGTAATAGTTATTGGAAATTAATTTATGGGGAACATGGATAGTTTTGGTATATTAATTCCACACAAATCTACCCCTATAACCCTCTGTGTTATTTCCATAATGGATTATCGAAATCACTAATTTCAATCTGCTTAAAACGTTTGTTAGGCAAAGGGATGCCTCACCACAGCCATAATACAACAAACTAATTGCACAAATTCCTAACCATCAAACTACCCTAAAAGGTATTTCATTTAACGCGGTTAAACTAACCCCGTTTTGCAGACAAAACATTATTGGATATTCCAAATAGGTACTCGAATACTTCAAATCGACGCAAAGATCGGAGTTTACGCAATATTATATGTATTTTGTCGGTATTTTACACTTTGTAGGTGTGTATTGCCCTTTTTCATTTATAGGCGTTGGACGAAATTGGATTGAGGAATTTCATATTGCAAGTGACGGCTATCCATAACATTTTGGTGATTACATTATAGATTCATTAATAAAAATGCTTTGCGAAACCTGATCTCTCGGCTCGATTTTGAATTGAATAAACAGAAAAACCATATCATGCCAAATAATCAAATAAACAAATAATATTTATCAAAGAACAAGTTTCAAAGGTATTGGAAAAACATTGGTAAAACTTTGGTGAAACTACCGTAAACCATCGACCAATCCACACTGTAGACTCAATAACTTTACTGAAAACGATTTCAACTCAAAGCCATTGTTCCTCTTCAGATCGTTTTTATTTTTTACAATAAAAATTCAAAATATCTTACGTCGTTTAAAGATATTAAACCTAAGTATTTGATTGTTTTCTAAAGTTTTGCACATCAAATTGTGTCTAAAATGGCAGAAACACAAATTATAATCATGTTTTATTCTAACGTCGATGGCAGGTGTCTGTGTCATTGCGTCATTATTCATCATGAAAACTAAATTAAAGTTTTTATTATTCGGTCCTAAATACATTTTTATAATTGTTTTGGATCTTATCTCAAGTTCTTCATCTTTGCAAGTTTTCAATCAAAATGAAGAGTAGTGTCAGGTTTTTTCTACACAATAATGCATTATTTGCTATTATACCCACCCATCAGAATGTACAATGTACATTCTGTACTTATATTCATGAAATAATCAGAGAAAATGTGTTTGATTGATTAGAAGGTAAGTGAATACGCAATATTGAATTTAAAAAAAAAATCTAAATTCACTGAACTTCATCGGTTGCCAAGAATAATAATGAGGGGGACAAATCCGAGTAGTGTTGCTAAAGCACCGAATAACTTGAGATGAGACTATCGGTAACATAGGTTAAATGAATTGAATCGCGCAATGAAGCCAAAGAACAAACATTCGTTGTTATAATGGAGACGATTAATCTTAATCATTTCGGTGAAAAATAAATAATGGTTCTATTCAAATAAATGTATGCGGGATTAGTTGGATTATATTACAGTAAAAATTGCAATTGTAAAAAATACGTGTTTTGAAACGCGCTTTACAGAACAATTATTTAAATATTATGTAAGTTACTTCTCTGATATTTTTTCTAAGTGCCTGCCAACTTTTAGAAAAGATTATAAAACATGGTGACATTCTTTTTTACGCTGTTCGCTGCGAGTTCGAAAAATTCGTCATAAACGGTCAATTTCAAACATCTGTTTTGTCTCGCGATTATATTTCACGTAATATTATAAGTATATTAATGTGCCGTAAAGTTCTGCGTGTGATGTTTCATAAATCGGATTGTGTTTCGTAAATCCGTGGCCAGAGAACATAATATTATACCTTATTCATTAAATCATTACTTACTTTAATTGGATAAACATTAATTTCTGTTATGAATATTTTTTCATCGTAAATTTTTTTTTATTTTTTTTTTAATTAAAAGTATACAATTCAGAATATAGTATATTATATAAAGCATTGTACTCCCAGGAGTTAATAAACTCATTGCGGGAATGATACGCATTACATGAAACATATAGCTGTATGTATTAAATGGACATATGATGGGACATACCCAACATTATTATTTCAGATAGTCATTAATAAGATGAAGTTTGAGCATGTTGGTTTGGGTCTTTTTACATTGACTTACACATTTGATCTCGACTTGCACACTGATCTCTATGCATTCCCTCAACGAAAGGGAATAAAAATAAATTTTAACATAAAAAAAATATCTGCTGGTCATTGTTATTCAAGTAATTTAGCATTAAATGTAACCTTGTAAAATTTCTGTAATATCAGAATGCTTAAGAAATGTATGACAAAATAATATTATTTGAGTTCACCATAATGTTCTCTTATCTTATCTCAGTTGAATGCCGTTACTGATATTTATACAAATAATGTGACTGCCGAGAATGTATTTTATATTATTTTGGATGTTGACATTTACAACGTCTCCAAATCCCAAACCATTTTGTTATGTGCCTTCTTTATTGGATTGAATGAAGGGTGTCATTTTTTAATGCAGTTATTCTTGTGAATGGGTAGATTATTTATCCTTTTTTTTTATTTGCGTCCGTTAAAAAAGCTTTTACATAATATATAAATTTGCGTAGTTTATAGAATATACTCATACACAGTGCAGTAGAGTATGCCTGATATAAACACGTATAAAATATTATACAAGAAAGTAAATATAACATTTTATGGGAACATCTTCACCTTTAGCCATTGAACCACAGACATAGGAATTAATAGACGAGAAGATAATGGCGAGGGGTAAAATCAACTGTTGAAGAACGAAGGGCGTAAGGCTGACTGTGATTCGTCAATAAATCAATCTGACAGTAAATAGGCATCTCGCATTATAATATCACCATTTACTTCTTAAAAGTAAAATCTGATTTTGAATGAATAGACATTTTTACATGGGAGCGCAAATTACTCACCACGTTATGAACAAATTTGCGAAGTCCAAATTCGGCAAAAAAATTCGGTTCTATTTTCAGAGTCGAATATTTCGTTTAAGTATTTAGTTAAGACACTTTTATAAATGTTCATAATTTACTTCCCAGCAACCAACCAGCTTTGTGTTTCGCGTCCAGACGTTTCTCGATGTGATAGTATATGTTTCTAAAACTGATCTATATTATACGATGTGAATATGCTTAAAATAAAGTAAAATAATGCTTATATATGGAATGTAATACGACAATTGGGTTTATTCTCTTTTTCACATCTATTTTTACAAGTTTTCATAGTACAAGTCAACATTTTGCCGTGTTATTTCGTAAAATGAACCGATGATGCTTCGACCATAGTTCGCACAAGAATGATGACGTCACGTTTTCAAATTTCACTTGAGGCCATACGCGAGCACAGCCGGTTCCAATGGAACCGGTATGGGGAGTGGGGATAATACGCTTTTAATCACTTAGGGCAGGTCTACTAATATTCATATGTCTATGCATTGAACCAATGCCCTTAAGAACAACCAGAGTTTCAGTTTCACCAAATAAATAGGCTCCACCCAAACTTGAGCCAAACGGCAATTTTGATGCACTTTGTCAAAACCAATAGACGCCTAGGTAGGTGATCACTGAAATCAATAATATACGGATGATTTGTATTTTTGTGTAGCGCCGTTTTTGTGCAAAATAATGTCAAAGGCGATGTGTCGAGAGTGTTACTTGATAATTGCGCCCATATTTATAAGAATTCAATATGATGAAATAATGTAATACGTTTTCAATACAAATATTATGATGAATTATTGTTTGTATGCGCATGTACAAACGGAATATGAATAAATAGATTTGTCAGTATAAAAACTCAGTTCTTTCAAGAAAGGCATACAAATACTATATTTTACCGGTGATTCAAGCCAATATTGTATTTGTATGTCTTTCTTGAATGAGTTGAGTTTGTATTCGGACAAAACTATTTATTTATATTCATATTGCGTTTGTAGGGTCGCAAACAAATAATTCACCAGCATCACTTGAAAAAAGTGTTTTTCCTAATATAATTAAATTAGCGTTATCTTTGAAAGATACGATTATGTCTTCTTTTAAGTTTGCCCTTAAACAACGATTATAAAAGCGAGATGAATGTTTAAGTTTAAATAATAAAAAAGCGTAGTTTGCTTTGTCATTTTTATTTATTACCGAAAATATATTTCACTAATAATATAATACATCAACTGTCCAATTATGAAGAATTTCCCATTTTCGGACAGCCATTAGCTTAATATCATCCAAATAAACATTAAAAAAATTGAGATGTGCATTTTTAGGTTGTCTAATTTTTTGCTCCATAATCCGTATTTTTTTTAATATTATTTTTTTATATCGGTTTTATTTATTAAAATATAAACAATAAAGTGGTATTAAAAACAAAATTATTATAATCATATTTTTTTAGTTCACCTGATAAAAATTTGGCAACGCTGATGGGACCGTTCAACTGTCGAAGTTCAAAATGGCGCTAATGCGGGATAAAGTATAATGATGCGTGTTAAGGTATCTCAAACTAAGTTCCCACATTCAAAATATAGTAGTATGTTACTAGGTACACTGTAGAATCTGATAATGTAATAATAATTACGTGATATAAAAAATAGTCAGGGCCGGTTTTGTGCAGGCGCAATTGGAACAGTCCGCTCCAGGCGCCGACTTGCCAAGGAGCCAAGGGGCGAAGGCGCTGAAAATATTTATTTATTGGACAATTTGTATAGCGCCGCTTTTGTGAGATATCACCTCAGGGGCGCTTTACAGTTAATGCAGGTATGTGCCCATGGGGTTTTCTACTGGTGCCAAGCGCCGTTGAACTAGGAAATAGCGTTTTTTGTAGCAGTAATTTTTACAACATGACCACTGAATGAGTTTGCCAAATCATTATTATCAAGATTCTATTTTTTACAGCGCCATTAAGGTGATTTTTCACAAAAACGGCGCTATACAAATCATAAAAATATTATTATTATTTATTATAGCTCTATGTACTGGAATTGAAATAACACAAAACAGCTATATTCAAATGTTATAATATTGGCATTACATATTGTTATTATTAACATAAACATTGAATATCACAAATTCCCAGAGAATACCATCACTTATTTTTTCAACAATATTTCTTTTTTCTTGTCTTTTCCATGCACGAAGCATCCGAGTGCCCTGCTCTGGAGTTTGAAGGGGATTTGTGAACAGTGAACACGTGTTAAAATGGTTATTGGTGTTTAAAAATTTGAATACGAAAAAAGAGAACATTCTTTATTATCTTTTAACATGTGGTCCTGCTTGACTCAATACGTCGATGGGTGTTTATCGTTATAGCTTGCACTGTTTATCGCATTGGCAAATATGTATACGGATAGGATTTATTTTTAGAGGCAGTCATATTTATGTTAATAAAAAAACTGTAGAGAGTTGCACGATATCATGCTTTTCAAATAATCTACCATACGATCTGACCCTTTGTAGATAGAAAATAAACAAACAATTAAAAAACATACTCATTTATAGTCGAGGCAAGAGAGGTTTAAACTCGTTGTAGTCGAGATGTTGGTTTTTGCATAGTCATCTAAAAAAATATATTCCATTTTATCAGACTATAATAATGTATTTCTCTAAAAATTTCAGTGTTCTGTTCGTATTAAGACCAAGAATATTTAGCTAACAAAAGTTAAAATGTATTCCTTGGAGCCCTATTTTCCAAAGGGAACCAATTTATCAACTTCTCAAATCGATAAAAAAGTTTCATAATATTTTATTAACTAGTTTATTACATTATTTATATTACTCAAACATTGTATAGTATTTTTTATTTTATATCATAAGAAAAATTAAAATTAGACCTCATATTTTTCCAGATAGGTTCCGAAAATAATGTAAAAAACTATTTTCTAGTGAAATAGTGAACCTACACATTTAAAAAATATATATCAATGAAATAGTGAGCAAATGTTTAAAGTAAAATATTTACTTGCATATTATTTTACATAAAATTAAATACGAAGAAAAGCAATGAAATAATGTTTACATCGATGTTCACATATTCAAACATTTATTCACTTATTAAAACATTTTGAGAAGTGCGTTACCAAATATGTAACTAACTACGAATAAATGATGCGATTCCACATAACCTAACCTAACCTAACTACGAATAAAGGATGCAATTCCACATAGCTGTCTTGGCTCATAATCCTCGCTTCATTCAGAATTATACACCGTCTTCTCAGTCTTCTGTTCGTCAGACCGACTTTTGGCGTGACCATAGACATTCAAATTGATGGCCAGCCAATCGGAAAAGGGGAACAAAACCAAGTTGTGATGAGCATGTGAGGCGGCGTGATCGTCTGCCTTTCAGTGAATTGTCAATTAATGAATCTGACAGTATACAGGCAACTCGTATTGTAATAATCATTATTTAGCCTTCGAAAATAAAATCGGCTCACGAATTGCTAGTCTTTTTTTACAATGGCGTGCAAATTTCGTAGTTTATTCAAAGCATTCTCGAACCCTCCTGGTGCCAAAAATATGTTCATGTCATTTACCTCAAACTCGTCGAAATGATACCCAGATTTCGTATTTGGGTAAGTCTAGGGCGAAATACAAGAATTTGATTCCACCTATTTCTTCCCAACTTTTTTCCATTAATTTGCGAAACTTACTTCAATATTCTCCCGAGACATATTTTTCCTTCAATTTGATGTCAGAACAACGAGTTAAGTATTGATTTAAACGATATACCTTTCGTCGGGAGAATAATTTATTATTATTACTTATAGTAATAATAATTGGATAACTTCCATAGCGCCATTTTTGTTAAAAATCATTTCAAAGTGCCGTACAAATATTATGAGTAAACATGCACTTGAAGATTAAATTGGGTACTTACATGTTGGACAATTAGCATGTGTATTAATAATTTTTCTGATATACATTATCGTTGAGAAAGCTCATCATAAATGATTACTTATCTTAGTTTCGTTCACTTAAAATCTCATAAAACTATATTCGTCACTTTATAAACATCTTGCTTCAAGACAAGCACATGAAATATTTATAACACATTATTTTGAAAGAATTCTAAGATATTTAGTATTAATTTGCCCAGCGTCCTTGAGGTGATTAGTACAAATACGGATTTATACCAATTGATTTAGACAGTTATTATTATCCCCACAGTTTTAAATTCCTTGTGCTTTCATTTACGACAAAGCAACATGGCGACGTACGTACAATTTCCGAACAGGCGACCATTCGAGCTTTCGGAATTCGGATCGGTTCATTTGAAAATTTAGTTTCGCTTCGAGCGCCGCACGAAATGGGTGTTTAGTGTTTGCGCGCGCGCATGTACTCAAAATCTATTGTTTTCCCTCGCGTTATTTAATAACTTAGCATAAACATGAACCAATTGCAGCCAAGTTTGCGCATTTCCGCTTTATTTTGAGTTAATAACAGTTTTGTAATGAAAAACATTAGTTTTAGGCCACGTGTGCGAAGCTCGCTCCTATTTCCGTGCTGCCAATATTCTCATCTCATTTCTGCGTTTCAAGGACGCTGTGAAAATGTTTTGCGACCGCCATTTTTTGCTTCCGCGTTCACTAATCATAAAACTACTATTATTCGTTGTAAAAAAACTAATAAAATTCTAGCATACAACTTCACATTATTTCTATATTGTATCATTAAATTCTAAACCTAGTAAACATAATTTTACGGCAATGCAAAAAACACCACGTGTTTATAAAAGTTGCCAGAGATTTTAACGGTCTTTTAGGAACCAAAAATTAGCTTTCTTCCAGATTTTTCGCCTTTATTTCTTCACGACATTGATGTAATTTATTTTCTTATTTGATATACTGCTTTAATAAGAGCATAGAGCTCTCCATTTATCTGTATTTTGTCAAGATTAGGGGGGCTAAAGAAAAAAGCGGCAAACGAGTATTTTTTCTACCTATGTAATAATGTTGTGGTTCATAATGATTTATATGTCAAAGGTCAAATTAATAAACCGCGTTCATCTGTGCGTAGATAAACTTGCATGGAGACATTTAATTCTGCCTTTGTCAATCTATTTAAGTGCTTATAAATAATTTGTTCGAGAAATCAAAGAAATTGGCCTGCGAGGCCGATGATACATCGGCGTGACCAACATACCCAATAAAGATGTGAGTACAAATAATTAAATTAGCATTTTTAACCTAACTAATATTATTTATTATCTGATGTAAAAAAAAAATCGATAAATATCCAGAGGCGCGCCTCACCCGATGTCACAACTTATTGAAAATAAACACACTAAATTTCTAAGGCTAGTTTTTTGTTTTTAAAATCTAAACCAAAACCTACTTTCCAAAATAGCTTATAAGTTGCTTAGTTTAGGTTTTATTAAAATAAAAACTAACCTCAAAAACCAATCGTCATTATGGTAGAAAATGGTCGCGATATGAATACGAAGAGTTTGTCAAATATTAATGAAAATGCATTATTTTGCTAGTAATTACTTGCCTTACCTCCACACTTTAGTTTATTAGGTTTTTATTTTGTGTTAATTGAGTAATTTATAATAAAACACATTCGCAAGTGTCACTTCGTACAAAAAGGCGGCAAACGGGTCGTTTTATGATAGAATAAAACTGGAATTACAATGCATCTTTTAAATTTTTGTTTCTTGTATTAATTAAGTTAAAACGAAATGTAATTTCTATAATCTGCGCCTATTGTGATTTTCTCACGAAAATGGCGCTATACAAATAATCCAATCTTAATTATTATTATTAAAGTGCTGCGATAAGGTAATTATTTACCCGAATTTAAATGAAAAATTTCAATAATGTTACTTATCGGTTTCGTGGTCTACCAAGCGTTTAAATGCAAAATTGCAGCTAATTGGAAACAATTAATAGGTATCCTGATATATTAGTATAATATATGCTGTATATATTATATATATACACAGAGTGTCCGGGGGTAAACTACGCTAACGGGAGGTGATTACATGATGGTAGGAGTAAAAAAGATAAATAACTTTTAGAAGATCCAACCATTTTCCATGGAAGAATTTTTATTTTCCCATACAAACAATTCAACTTTTATTGTTTTAAAACGTTAGATAACTTAAAAAAAAGTTATTTATCTTTTTTACTTATACTATCATGTAGAACCATCCTCGAAGTTAGGGCACTTTACCCCCGGATACCTTGTATACAACTCAAATCTATTAGGATGGTATAATTTACTTTCAGTATAACAGCTTGGTGAAGGACCACCAGACTGGAGCCAGTTAGGTCTCTGGACATTTTTACAAAGAAAGACGATATGGGTACATTCCCATGTTATTCATAATAACCTGACAATATTCGAATTCTTTATACCTCCATCTTTGAAAGTTACTAATGTTGCTTGTGAAATGATGGGAACAAGAATTGAACCCGCCACGTCTGGTTAGTAAACCGATGAATTCGGCTACTCAAATCCGGAAGCTGTATATTTGTTGGTCCCCGCCTAGTCGCTAAGTAGGAAGTGACGTCACTCTCGGCGTTTACAACCAATTTAAACCACATCAAATATAACCAAGTCCCGAGGCAAGACTTGACGAATCTCTAATAAATAGTATAAAATAAAGTCGCTATCCGCGTCTGTCTGTTTGTGCGCTTAGTTCTTCTAATACTGCGCAACGGATATTGTTAATTATTACTAACTTATTATCCTTAAAGTACCAAATAATAATAATGTTTTTAGTTTGACAAACATTTTTAAGTTACATTTAAGAATAACCTGATTGTCTTTAATTATAATAATACTTGGATGATTTGTGTAGCACCGTTTTTGTGAAAAATCACCCCAAGGGCGCTGTTTAAATATATTTTATATAGGTATTTATATAATACTTTGTTATTACTAAATATAAAAACTATTATAACGACTTATTGCTAACTGATAGAGAAGGCATCCAACGGTTCGCTTATCACCAATACTAAATCTATATGTACAATGCATTTGACCAATGGACGTGATTCTGCGCGTACATATATTATTATTTATTTAAGTCTGTGATAGACCAGGCTATAAGCGCGCTACATTTTCGTGGCTTGGCCTATTTCAGCATATCGCTCGCCATACATTCCCTTTAGTAGTGTATGGCGAAGGATATGCAGAATAGGCTAAGTCATGATCAGTATAACGTATTGTGTCGCCTACCTTATAGGCAGGCAGTTAATGTATAGGACCATACTTACCTGGAGGTCACTTGAGATTAACACTGTTTATTGAATTTCTAGTCTATAGTCTGAAAATGTTGCTTGTGCAATGCGGATGACTTAGCTAGCAGAAATTAAACTCACGAAGCTTGCTTGGAAATCCTACGCAATTTTGCTTAAGAATGTCAATGATGATAAAATTCCCCTTAAGTCACGGGGCATTTCTGCTCTCGCTATGGTTCAAGTGTTATTTCTGAGACATTTCTAGCTGTTAGGCGAAACCGGTTAGCAAAATAGTCATTTTAAGCATTGAATCATGCAGCGCAACCTTAAATACATAGAATGAGTGATGGACGATACTCTGCATCGCCCTGGTAAAATGTCGCCATTCAGAATTTAAATATTGCTTTAAATAGCTTTAGCCGTGTTTAGTGACCTTATCTGATCTTACCAGGTACTTCCCCATTGCCTTCCCCTCACTTCAGCCTCAACATGCCCCAATCGGGTACATACATGCCTTTCTCTGACTCTGAGCAGTTGATACTTGCGCGATATTTATATTAAAAATGCGAACAAAGCTGTAAAACTTATTGCAAACAGACTGTAACCCCATTTTTATGTCCCCTTTCTTTAAAATATCTTTCATTTATATTGCGTTTGCGTAGCTTCAACAAGAAACATCTTTTATATGGGAAGCTTCCCTAAAATTTACATTGAAAAAATGACACGGCGAAATTCGGAAACCAGAAAAAAGATTTTGCTTTGAACACTTTAGGGTCATTGACCGCCAACCACCTTTTCCGTTTTGCTCTATTCAGGTACCACTATTTTCAATGGACTCTCATGGCACGCCTCGCGGCATTTACCGACAGACTTAATGCGAATCATTTTTCAACCCTCTGCCTACAAAATAGGTACCCATATCTGTGAGCATCTCTTGTTGTCTATTGTGCCCTTGCGTACAAAAAATATCTTTCTATAACGCTGTAGAATCGATTCTCGGAAATAAATTGTTTATTCTTTGAAATGCGAACATTTCGTGAACCGTTTGGGTAAGCAGATTTCAGTGTGGTTTCAGATCAGATATTGTAAATTTGTTTGTGTTTGTCCTCGTGTTTTTGTTTTTTTATGTGACACCTCTTAAGAGGACCCCTGTCAGTACAGTAGACAGTGGAACTATGTCGCTAACCCGGTTGGGCAGCTTTGTCTGTACGAAGGGATTTATTAATGGGCCCGGGTAATATGAAGAAGGAAAAACAGATACCGGTATCTCGTTCCACGTGCGAGCAAATTCACACAAAAACGTGTCATAAAGCCAATATCAACTGTGAACGAGTGCTCCGCTCGTGTCCATCGAGTTTCACGCACGTGAACTGGGGATTGATGCTGCTAGCTCCTTAGAGCAGGCTCCATTAAAATACCCGTAAACAGACTCAGCATGCCTACATTGCGTCTGTGCATTAGAGATGGCAATCGGTCTGTTAACAACGGATTGTCAATCAGACGAACCGCCCTCCTTTGTACAGAGTCATGTAGGTTTATCAAGTATGTTGAGGCTCCAGCCCAGAGTTGGCTCCCAAACCTAATCGTTCATATCCATATATCGTCATCTTATCGGTATCGCAGGAAGAGTTGATGCGAATATATTATACACACAGATAATATGCGAAGGTTGTTGTTTTCAGTGGCGTATCGCAAGGACGTTACTGTGAGAATTTTACATAATATGATCCAATATATGCAGTTGACGGCCACAAGTCGCGAGTTCAAATCCCGGCGTGCGCAATCGTTGCGTGAAACGGAATTAGCAGTCATTTGTGACCAGATCTGAATAGTTCCTTCCTCTCCCAACTACTTTCAGCCTCACAACATATTTCATTTCGGGATGCCATAGTCCCAAAAGATCCGGTCAGTAGAGGGCAGTTGGGACTTTTGGGCGGTATTAACGTTTTCCACTACATATTTAGTGTTTGGTAGTATAGAATATTTGTTCATTATAAAACATACTAATTTCGGTTATATGTGCCGTGAAATCTGGTTCAATAAACTCAAATTTTCTTTGAATTTTAGTGTCAATTTGAAAATTGGAAGAATGCGAAGAATTCAGATAAGCAATAATTTCAGTTAATTCAACATTTTTAACACATTTCAAAATTGAAACTGATTTATCAAGAATTCACACTGTCCCGTGATTTTTCACGGATCTGCAGTAGTTATTTAATAAGTACTAACATAAAATGATTCACTCGGTCGTGGCTTATCTTTCAGCGTCATTCTTCCCTCCATGCATTCACACCGTACCTTTGAATCTTACTAATTTAAATCTTCCAATTACTGAGGTATACAGCAAACATCATTACTAGAAAAACACATACAGAGCAACTTCTCACTAACAATACGTTAACAAATTGATACAGGAAATAGATTTTAGCCTTAGGTGTGTTTCCGGACGCGGCCGGCACATTTCCTTGTCCGCTCGCACCCTTGTTTGTCGACCAATTAAGGGGCCGGCGCTCGCCCACCCCGATGGGCCGTGTCCGGTACTGTCGGACTGTCCGTGTCTATCAGACGTCGAATTTATCCGCGGACGTATCTCCACTCTCCAAGGGGCCTCATCCTTCAGGACGAAGAGGGCTTTCTCGGACGATTCCTTGAGGTAACACTGGTACAGAGTCCAGAGTGGTAGATACAAAGATATTAGAAGAACGAGATGTGCTATGCGCAGTTCGTACTGAGTGGAATTGTTTTGCCCAGTGTCGCCGGTTTTGTTCACCAATACTACTGCACACCTTCGCTTACGCTAAGGCATCGCTGAGGTATCCGCACTAATACATAGAACAGATTTCTGTGCGTACACGTCCCGATACCGTTCAAAGTACCCTAATTAGGTAGTACTCCGGCTACGGTCCGGCGGCCAACATAGCATATCTCGTTCTTCTAATATCTTTGGGTAGATATGTACTTATAGATGTAAGACACACTGGGCACACGTTCGCAACGCATTAAGATATCTGGACAATTTGCAATCTGTAGTGTTGTTATTTGGTTGTAATCTCGATACCGCCCACCAGATGTCGGTACAGTGTTATTATTATTATCCAGTTAATGTAGTTTTAAGGTTTTTTTCCAGTGATGGCGGTACTTTAACCATTTGACAGAGATAGCATGTCGGTTGTACCTAAAAAAGTACGAGTACAATCGATGCTATCAGATCCCTGGGTAGGGAGCTCACTTCCAGTCGCTTCCCTTGTTAGAATAACTCTTAGTCTCTGATGGACGTACGTCCTGCAAGACATTCTTTGTAATTATCTTACGATAATAATCTTTGACAAACCAATTCTATTTCGATTTGGGAGGCGGGTTTGGGTTCCGCCGCCCCGGTTACCATTTATTGGATAACAAACCCCTCTGCCATAGGTTACCCCGAGTGGTTCGCTACGTTTGGTGATACAGCAAGGGTTCATCGGGTGAGGTGTGGCCAGGATGCGCCTGCCCACCGGCTGAGTGGCGTGCCAGATCGGGAGAGTCTGGTTTGGGGATACCCTTTGGGATACTCTCCAACTGGTCTCTCGAACTGATCCCTAGATTCCTATCCAATCCTCATACTTTTTACCTTCTGTAGGGTTAATGTTAAAAAAAAGTAGCAGTAGTAGTTCTTTTATTAGTTATTTATTCAAAATATGCATATAAATTAACCCTCAGAAATGGCATTGTCATACCTCTTAGCGTGAGAATTATTATAATTACAACATAATATATTCGTAAGTGCGAACTGCGACTCGAATGCTAACAAATAAATTACATACTTTACCAAAATAATGAGCCCAAACAACACTTCATAGTCGTATTTTCGATTCATTATTACTAGTAGGTAGTCCGTTGTAGTATGCATTATAAGCCTCGTTAGTGCTCCTATTATAGATCTCCCCCCCCATCCTTTACCCGACTCTCCAGTCGAAATACGAAATGCTGCCACTCTATTATTGTGCTCTTTGCTCAGAGGTTAAAAAGTCTTTTCAAATACGTACAGCACAGTAGTATAGAATGGCCACTCGTGTTCGGGGCAAATAATATGATGCTACGTATACATGTGCGAGCCGAACTGCCGAGCTAAACTTTAACTTATGGGAAAGGATTCCTAGATTCCTAACCACCCCTGATACCTTTTACCTTACCATAATTTTATCTTCTTTCTTAAAAAACTCTTTACACAGCATCCCCAAAGATTACATAGTAGACACCTCCTGTGTGGGGTAAATGTAAAATAAAAATTTAAATATATGTATATTTACGCCCTATTTGGATTTTTACATTTTATTCATGTAATTGTTTTAGCCGTGTTTGGTAACCTGATTTGAATAGCCTACTTTCCAACCTTCACCTTTCCCATTACGTTCAGCCTCACAATTTTTCATAATTTTTTTTTATTCTCAAAAACTACGATAACGGAGACATTTTTCTTTTATTGTTTTTTTTTCTACAACGATTTAAAATTGGCCATTTGTGGTTTTCCGGCAAAACGATACGTTCGTTTTTGTTTGTCGATATGGCCATCGTCTTACCATCCAGTATCGTTTTATATGTCATTATAACGTTGTAGCCAGTTGGAACCGTTTTGGAATGTACGATTTTAGGTAGTTTTAAAAAAAAAAAATTATTGAAAGTTACAAATTTTTAGTACCACAGAATCAGAAAAAAACTTGAAATCTTCTGGTTATTTGTAACGGTATTCGTAGAGTGTGAAAACATTTAATAATAATAATAATATTGGACTATTTGTATAGCGCCGCTTTTGTGAGATATTACCCCCATTGATAACGCCACAGTCCCACTGGCTTCGAGCAGTTGGGACTCTTGTGCGGTATTCACAAATACGTTATTAATAAGACGCGACAATAACCAGAATAAAGCCAGAATCTTAACGACGTAAGTGAAGCAGCCGTGCACGAAAATATGCGAATCGCGGCCGTGGTGTGTTGCACACTTGCGGTTGAATTTTCCCTATCAAATCTTGAATATAAAGTGGAAATCTTAACCACATAAGTGATGAAGTCGTGTAAAAACAATATTGGGCGCACGGCCCGGTGTAATGGACGTACCTACGGGTGTATTTTAACTATTTTTGATGAACGTAATGCTAAAATCTCAAATGTTTTTAGAGGAAACCCTCGGGAAGTTACTAATTCATCGTTCAGAAAAATACAATCTGGTGATTACCGCTGATTTTATAGTTGGAAAATGTTTTATAAAACTGGTTAACACAAAATATTTTAATGGTAAGCTCATGTTTTTATAATTTTTAATATAAATAACTGACATCCGTAGGGATCCTTCTAGATACATTTGGGATTTTAGTAATAGGTTTATCAGAAATGATTATAATGTGAACGTCGAGTTAATCCCCGTTATTAGAGTCTTATGACGCCAAGTCGTCAGTCAATCTCATTTGTGGGCGATTTCAATTTGTCTTCCATTCAAGGATCAATCTCCATCCGAATATATTGGATTTGACTGTCGCAGCGCTGCGTGCCCACTGCCCACGCCCAACACTCTACCACTTGAGGTACTATTTTCTCGCGATACAAATGATGACTATCTTTACCCATTTATAATAATACCCAAATAATTATATGAATTTGAAACATAATTATGCTGCCTATATTGAGCATCCACCCCATGTCATTAGTCCAATAACTTTTCCTTTCATCTCACTATAGATACAAACCCACCACTTCACGCTTTTCCAGGTCATATTGTATTTAAAGTGACCTCGTTCTGCATCACTTCACGTGACGAACCCTCTTCTTTACTGTCTCCATTAAAATCTTCTTCTTGGCCATACAATACGATATTATATTATCTCGCCACCGTGAAAGTAAAAACCTGTGGATATCAAACTACTACTGTACACTAAAATACAGATACCACGCTATTGTTTGTAGGTGTATAGGCCCGCATTGTGTGTTGTGTAGGTACGGGGCGCTGGTATAAATGGGTGCGCCTCCGGTCATCGATCCAGTACCTACTACATACCCCACCGGAGGGTGCGGTAAGACTGGTAGGGGTTGGTGCTCTACCACCAGGCCGGTAGGTACTTACTTTTTAAAGCCTGGATATGATTCGGAAAAACTGTTACTAAGTAATAATTAGATTATTGTTAGTAAATCACCTATCTGAATTTAAATCTTGAGACTCAATCACCGCGAAGTGCGAACAAGTATCCCCATTCACAACTTTTTTCGAAACAATCAAGAAAGTTTTGTTTATTCGTTTTAAGGCGATGCACTACGTCGTGTAATATTTTAAATTGAGCCGCTATCAATAACAACCCCTACGTAGATGGCGATAAGGTTTAAAATCCCGCTAACACCATCCGCCTGTTTTGATTTATGCAAGAAAAAAACATGGCCAAAAAGTGCCTTTTATTTTATTTTGTGGATGTTCAGGCATAAATATTAAATTTTTTTGAGATCATTTTATAAATAACTTAATTTTCCACATTATACAATACAATCATAACCGAAAATGGGTTCGTAAGTAGGAGATTTTTAACTTTAAAGCAGCTTTCATAGGCCTTTACATTATTTTTTTCTGGGCTTATAAAAAGACTTATCTAAAAAATACTCGATTATTTCAAAGGACAAGATGTATTCTACTCGCAGTATTTACTTAAAGCATCTGAAACATTTCTAGGCGACCAAATTTTCAAACCAAAAACACATGATTTTGCATTACTACGTATGGCATCGCCTTACCAATTTTCTTTCCCATGTTCCTCACTACACTAAGGGCCAGTTGTTTCACAGATCTTTAACAATTTATCAAATTTCAAAGTTAGTATTCAAGTTCTGTGAATGTTCTGTTCAAGATATGTTATTATGTCTTCTGTTATAGGCTAGTTGTTTCACAGAACTTTAATATAAACTTGAAAATTTTATGAATTGTTCAAGTTCTGTAAAACAACTGATCTTAATTCAATTTTTTGTAATATTTTCCCTCATAAATATGAGGTATATAATATTATTACATCTAACTAACCTTCACGCCGTTTCCACGCAGGTGTAGGCAGAGAGGACGGAGCGCCAAACAACTATGTCTTAGCACACACTCATTGCCTCATTCACATTCATACATGGTATCTCATGCACACTCTTCTACCTTCTACATCATTCTAAATATTAATACACATAACAATAATACATATTTCATCTCAAAAATCGCTCTACATTAAAGGACCTTATAATTCGGTTCACTTTATTTTAAGATTGAATTTTATTCCCAAATTTACTCATTCGATTCTCTGTTTTATGGCCACCGGGAAGGAGATTGTAGATGTGTATACCCTAATTCCCTATTCTTATCTTACCTTTTCATTCGTAACTGTATTAGTGTACAATTTATTATGTTGTCTTGTATAGTGTTCGTGTACCTTTTTATATATAGTTTTAGTTTGCTACAATTCATTTACCGCGTTCATGGATTTAGATCAGTTTGTGTTAAAAAAAATAATAATTCGTCGATAAATAATAAAAACACCTACCCTTACCAAAGTTAGACGGGTGATTCCAACCCTACGCTCTACGCTCAGAGTCAGGGGCAGTTGGAGACGCACGTCCGCCCTACACGGCGAAGCACTCTGCGCCCAGATTATGTCTATAACCGTAGTGTTACGCCCCTCCCCTACGACACAGATTGTGAACCAAAACGATATTTTTCACTTACGTCTAATGGATATAACGTGCATTAAAAAACGACTAACACGAATCATTGTTATTCGACTTTGTCCAACTGCAATATTTTTTTGTGATTAAACTTTATTAATTACTAGCTGAAATCCCCGGCGTTGCACAGAGATTTTGAAATCAGATGTAGACAGTGATCTTCCTTTTGTTTTGACGGTCATGTGTGCAAAATTTCATCAATATCGGAATAAAACTATGGAATTGTATAAAAATAAAATTTACGCCACCCGCCCGCTATAAATACACGGATACTATAATTTTATATAAATAGATAGAAGATAGACAGATTTTTGACAAAAACGGCGCTATAAAAATTATCAACGTATTATTATAGATCGCCATAATAATAAACTGCTTTAAAAACTGTAAGAAACGGTAACCGGATAAATCTTCAAAATGATAATTCATCACATCTTTAAAAAGTCATGGAAAGTTATGAAACAAAAACTATATTAACTGGGTTAAGTAGGTTAGGTTAGGATTAAAAAAAATTCATCGTTTCCAATGACTATATCACTTTTTAAAGGTGTGTTGAATTGTCACTGTGTTGAGTTATCATGGAACCGTAAAAAACATACTAATTTTTGGTTGTCTCTTTAGTTAACTGCGAATCCAGAAAGCCCATTCCGGTTCTACTTAAGGATATGGAATTGTCCTTAACGTTAAAATTAATGAGTTTAGGGGCGATTCGGTTCTACTTTAGGATAGGAAATTGTCCTTAACGTTACAAAAATAAAGAGTTTTTCGTTAATTGTGATTCCGGTTCTCTAGGATAACAGCGAAAAGTCGTTAGTACTCGTATAGTGACAATAATTTCTTTCAAACCGGAGTCGCCCCTCGGGTTTATCCACTCATGCAGGGCCGAGGTCACCGACTTTTCGGATCTTTTTTTTTTTTTTTTTTTTTTTTTTTTTTTATTTCTATCTTCTACATCTTTCAATTTGCCTGTGATCAGTGATCATAGTCTTCTCCAGCTTCGAATTTACTTCAGTCTGGCGAGTAACGTGTCAGTATTTTAGGATAAGTTATAAACAGACAGAATATTTTGGTCCGGCTCTTGTATAATGTACTAAATTACTCGTACTACGCCTGGTGGTCCTTTGTTTTTTTTTTTTAATTATTTAAAAAAATATTTATATAACCTAAATACGTTTGAAAAATCCCGAATCCGAATTGATAGTATGTCAGTGTTTTCAGTGCTATTATACGTATTTACACAGATACACTGAAGAAATAAGGACGGTGTGAAAAGTTTTCCTATGTAAATCTACTGGGAATAAACGTGCCCGGCTTCGCAATGGCCAATAATAAAGGCTCACGAAGTCAAAAATGGCGACAGAGTGAGATTATAATAATATCATACGTTTTTATTGAAACGTCTTACATTTCATATTTTAACGACACCGTTAGAAGTCAGATATATAAATGTAGATTTCGGAATATATAATATATTATTCACAAAAACAGTTAAGGGGATGGGTCTTGTTATAGATGTTCACTGTTTCTATTTTGTGAGTGTCTCATTATCGACTAATTATTGAAATATTGTACATGGTTTATGTTGATCGTAGATATCACGTTGGTACACCTGCATTCTAATATATTAAATTTAACGATTTAGTTAAAGACAGAAGAATCTGAAATTGCATTTGGATTGAAATCACTATTGAGGTTGCATTCTCATCAAACTGCACGTAGAATATTGATCCTATTAAAAAAGTGACATGCCAACTTCATAAAATATTAGACATTCATATATCGAGAACACGTGTTCTTTTCCCAATACACATTATGACTGAATGCGACAATATAAGTATGCCAATATAAATATCAGTATTAGTATGAACTAGTGTTCCGACGTCCTCATAAAACACTCGCTTTTAACTGATACTTTGTTAGGAACTCTTTTAATTCATTCGTTATGGGCCTGCAGTCCCATTTTTAACAGGGAAACGAATAATTTGAGAAGATTTTTAGTAAATTAACAGTATTTCATATCATTAAGTTTTCTCTCTGTTGGCAACCGCCATGATAAAATTTGTATTTATTTGTTCAGATGTACAGTGTATCAAACATGTCTAGGTTTCTACTTTTCATTTTTTTTTTCTAAAGGACCGCAATTTTCATTGTCTTAATGGTTTTTTCTTTTCACTGGGTTTGGATGAATATGTCTTGAGAAGTGAGTCCATTGCAATGATCGAAATAGCGTTGGAAAAACACCGTATTATCTAATTTCTGAAAAATCGTTCGCTGCGATGTTTGGAGAAAATCGCAGAGGTAGACATTTCTGTTAGAACTTAGTGAGATAGACCGAAAAGGCCCGTAAATTCAGCCTTTCTTAATTATTCGGTTTTATTTCGCTGTTATTTATTTATTTCTTCAAACGCTATAAAATGGCTTTTACAATACAGTGATAATCGAGTTACAAGCGTACAGTGGTAAACAAGATAATAATAGCAATAAATTAAAGAACAATTAATGTGTACACAAAAACCCTATTGCAAGTGATCATCGGCAAGTAGGCATCGCAACTTGACATTAACAATTCAGGGCTGTCAGCTATTCATTCAATGATACTTATGGATAAGAAATAATATTTTTTAATAAAATGCTACATATGTTAGCTAACACTATAAGATATCTGAAGTAAATAGTTTAGATGTAGTATAATATGATATAGGAGCCACGCAAAAGAATATTATCATTCCTGACATTGATTATTGTGTTTGAGGTATGTTATTATAACTATATTCCATGCAGTTGAACACATCTACCACTTCTGAGATAATATTGCCAACTGCATGCAATCTAGGTATAAGCGAGTATCTAAATGACTTAGTCCTGATATTTATGTTATAGTTTGACATTCCGTAGACAGCGCGCGAATCGTGCGCAAACTGTCACTTGATTATTTACTTTCATTGTTTGAACTCAGAGAATCAATTTCTGCGCGAAAATTATTCACTGCCATTAGAGAATAAATTATTTTATTTTGTATTTAAGAAATACATTATTGTACAGATGTATGAACACTTTCATTGTCGCACTGTGAATTACCCTTTCATTATTATTATAGACAATATTATTTTTGTTGTTAAAGTTTCAGACGCCTGTCGATCTACACCAAGACCTTACTCGGCCAATTTTATGCCAAACAACCCTCCATTCAACGGCCAAATGACGAAATTTATTCTTTATAAAAATGTAAATGTTCGTTTGCTTAAAATCTTAAATCTCCGAAAGTTCTCACCGATTGTTTTGAAATTTTGTATTCAAATACACGTGTATAATACGAGTAGATGGTGCTGTTGTCGAGATCTAAAAAGGTGGCGATGTTGTTGAGATCTAATTTTTTTTTTCAGATTTCTCATTCAACAATAGGTACATACAAACACAAATTTTAACTTTCCTACATAGAAGGCGGTCTGTGGCAGGACAACGTCTGCCCGGGCCCACTAGTGTTATAAAGATGTCACCTGTGAAAGGATACTTTAAAAAAAACAGCGCCATATGTTGGACAAACATGCTTCTTTTTTTAAACAGCGCCACTGTTGGACGTAAAAGCTACACGCGCTATTGTTTCTCTATCTTCACAGACAGACTGAGCCACTGCAACGCGTGGCGGGGTACAGCTAGTTAATAATAATAAAAATATTAGTTCAACTATAGGGGTACGTATACGTTTGTGAACCGAAACGCGAACCGTACCACGAATTACGGGAAAGGACGAATTACGTTTCGCGAAATGGAATAGTGTCTAATGCTTATCTATTTTGCTACGGTGCATTTTCATAATCCTTAACTTTGGCTCAGTTTTGATTGGTGAAAGTGAAAGAGAGCTCCAATAATGAACACGACGGTACTTTGCAATCATGTCGAGACTCTCGTTTATCAAAATGATGAGTGACATTCTATCATCGCTTATTGCCACATCCCATTGTGTTCTTGATACATCACGAGGCATATTATTATTATCAGTAATTATTGTTGTGAATCCTTCTAAATAATAATTTATTCTTTGTGATGTGACGAAGAATAGAGGGATTCGAAGCGGGGTGTTTAAGATGTAAACTGGCGGCCGGCTTACGGAGGCAGTACTCACCACGTGTGCTCGTAGCTCTACTGCCTGTGAATGGGTTTCCTTTGAAATTAGCCCTTCAAGCCGGCGGCACAATCAGACGGCGAACAATGGGACGAATTCTGGAGATCTGGTGAAAAGACGGTTATGCTGAGGGACCGGAAAGCGATGGGGTATATTTTAAATATTCATTCAACATCCCTAAAAATTAAAGCCTCAGAGGGATATCATACCTCAGGGCCTCCTACGTGAACATAATTAAATATTAATGAGAAAACATAGTCAACAATTTTAATGTCAGTGCGTCGGTATCATTTCCCGAAGTTGTGACCCTGAAGGGAGTGTGGAGGGGGAAAATAAATAGTAAAGAGGAAGGTTGAAACACGCCTGGTTTTTCAGATCTGGCCGCTAAACACGGCTACAGCCATTGCAAGAAGCTTTTAGATAATGAATGATTGTCTTTCACTAGCGCGATATTCGGAGCATCTGCCAATCTGGAAAGTGCCGCAAATTTACTATAATATTTATATTATTAAAGGATTTTTTTGCAGTGATTGTAAATTCGTAATAATATCGGAACATGTGTTCATGCACCTGCGTTTGTCTTAATACTATATAAGTAACACCTGTTCCGACATCGTGAGAATACATTGGTATTTTACTAATAGTTAGTTGATCAGGAAACATCAGTTAAAGCACTGTTTCGTTGACGGTCCAATTTTATATAGCCACATGACAAACCATTCACCTTGTACGGTGGGTACAAGAAGCGTTGAGCAACTAAGGAAAATAGTCCTCCACTCTTAGCGCGCAGAAGAAGCGAGGGGAGATCTTACAATGAGAGAGGAACGATTCGTACAAGAACAAGAAAGGAAAGAAACACTTCAAACCTTCCTACTACTTAACTATATCCTATGCCACAGGGGTACCCAACCATTATACCAGAGTTTCTCGGGTTCTTGTCGAGGTAAATGGGGAGGATAACAATAACTTACCTGGTCGCTTCTTCAGAGCACGTACAACATTCTGTAAATGTATAATGTAAGGTTTATGTTTCGGTAGTAATTTTAACCTATTTGCTTCGAAAAAATGTAACAAGCAGTAATTGTTGAATGAAACACTAGTATATATAGAATTATTTCGCGGATAAGAGATAAGCCGCCATAGCTCAGTGGTCAGAGCTGTCGACCGGAAATCGAAGGGACACGGGTTCGAGTCCCGTTGGCGTCATGTATCTTTTATCAGGAGATTTTTCAATGTGGATGAGTGTTTCAGGCGAATAATTATTGCTTGTAAAAATAATTGTATGAAGCAGTTAAGCTCTCGAACGGTGAGATTCCGACCGACGATAACCGACCGGTTTCGCTTTACTTAAGCATCATCAGGGTACAAATTAATACTAGATGATGTATTAATACCTGATGATGCTTAAGTAAAGCGAAACCGGTCGGTTCTTAAATTAATAAATATCGTGGTTTTAAAACAAAAAAGTATTTTATTTTATTAAATATGTCAAACCACAAAGTGATTGCTTTCTACAATAATAACTTTATTTCACTTTCTAACGATATGTTGAGTTATCATGGAACAGTTGAATCTCCGATGAAACCGGGTAGTTACTGCTTTTAAAGCCTCCCCCTAGTCACTGCAGCAGCTCAATACGATAGTGGAATAACGGGTTCCATGACAACTCATGACAATGGCAATTCAACACACTTTTATAAAGTGTTGTGAATAAATATAAGTGATGAAAAAAAGCCTGGCCTGTAATCCTGACCTAACGTAACCTAGTTTTTTCATTACTTTTTATAACTTTTCCAAAGTGCCCCGAATTACCACTGTCAAAAGTTGTCCGGTTACCAGAATAACAATCTAAAAATATCTGAAAAACATTTTCAGTAATTTTTCTGTTTTCAACTGGTTTCCGATCTCTGACTTAAAGATGAACTTGTAGAAGCAGCATTTTTATTTTATTTTTTCTCCCCTCATCTCCGCTCGGCCTTTGTGCTGGGTTTGTAGAAGATTAATTATTATTTATCAGCCGAATGTAAATCAGAAAAAACGCTGTGAATTCGGTAAAGTACCGAGTATCGCAATACCGAGAATGGGATTAAAATATGTTCTAAGGAAGGGAAGTTGATACAGAACACTATTAAACATTCTGAATTTTCAAACTGATTTTTTTGCTAGATTTTTAGCGTCTAACTGATGTGAAACAAAACAGTGTGCAGCGCAACGTCCCATGGAGTGATATGGCCATGCTCTTGTTCTGGCCTATGGAGGGATTTGGCCATGATCTTGGTTTGGCCCATGGCGGGATTTGGCCATGATCTTGGTCTGGCCCATGGCGGGATTTGGCCATGATCTTGGTCTGGCCCATGGAGGGATTTGGTCATGATATTGGTCTACCTCTCGGTCGCTTCCACTGGACAATTTACGTTTAGGAAAGTACCTACGTATTCTTCAACAAAGTCAGGTGATATGATTTGCTATCGACCGATCACTGACTAACTAACTAACCAACCAACCATCACGCCGTTTTAGGACGGACCTTCAAACAACTCTGTATTGGCGCACGCTTCTTGCCTCATTCACATTCATACATCGTCTCATACATACTTACTCTTCTATTATTCTGACTCTTGACATGGCACGACTCGAAGTATCTGATTCACTTGATCGTGCCATGTCTTCCTCGGGCGTCCCCGACTTGTGCTACCATTCGCATTTGCGTCATATATTATCTTTACACTCCTTTCTTCGCCCATTCGTTCTACTTACCCAAACCATCCAAGCGTCCCTTTCTTAATCTTACTAATTACGCTGACATCAGCCTTGCACTCTTTGCGGATCAGCAGCATTCCTCCGCTTTCTCTGCCTGTTCCATGCCTCACTTCGGTACATCAGAATATGAATTTTTCATCTGCCCATTTTGAATTCTGTTCTTCCCGGTTTTCTGACAAAATATTTCCAAACTTTATAGCAGGGGTTGGATGTTGTAGAACGTAGGGTGAACGCATAAATACTCGGTATCACCGAATTCAGAATCGATATGTTGCTTGAAATTCTTTGTTGACCAGATCCGAATAGCCAGGTCATTCCCAACCTTTCTCTTCCCCGCAGGGAACCCATGATCGAGGCAGTCGGGATTGCGGTATTCGGCAGAAATATAATTGCATCCTTGTCTGACTCTTTACATATTTCAATATTGTTTTACCTCCTAAATTACCTGGTTTACCTGACACAGATCAAATTATTATTGTTTCTACTTGAATGACACTTAGCACAAATATCAAACATTGCAATTTGTACGTGTCGCAAAGGGTAAAGTTCATTATTGTTATTCACCCCATCCCCGCCAGTTCACCCCTTATCTCCCGAACGCATCTCAACCTATCCCATTTGTGATAAATGTCCTCGAGTTCTCACTCCTCACCCAGTTCTAATTTCCGTTCGAGACTCGTTTGCTGTCAAATCTGACAACTGACTTCGATTATTGTTATTAATGTCACCTGCGGCGTGCTTTTGGTAACATTAACATATCTAAATTTATAATCTTCCTATTTTCTTTTCAATCCCATATTAAAATGATTTTTTAAACTCTTGTACCTATTATTAGATGATATCAAGGTAAGAGTATACCGCTGATAGCTGATGTTATCTTTCTCATAATAAAAGATTCAACCAAAATAGGAAAATATGTGTCTTTGAAGCTCTCAGTGGTAGGACCATACCCGGCTTTGATCAAGTTGCAACACTCTGCTTTCGAAAACCCTTTTCAAATTAACAATAATTGACAGAATATGGAACAAACGACGCGTTGTTTTGTCTTATTTTTTGGTCAGCAAAATGAATGCTTCAATGCTTAATATATGATAGAAAAAACCAAAAGAGCTGTTCAATTTTAATGTGGCCAGAACTCACCTTTAGAGAGTTTTTGCTGCTTCAGACTGTTAGATTTATAGTTTGACTATCTGAAGTACCAAAGTACCAAAATTAGATGTAACAGTAATAATTTTCCTCTTATTTTGGATGTCAAATTTCGGATCTAAATTCTGCTTTAAGGTGTGGGAAAAGCGGATGGGGTGGTTTTACTAAATCTCATATAGTCCTTCTAGGCTTCCTCTCGTTTTTTAGGTAACTGTACAAAATTTCATAAATCTCGGAATAAAACTGTAGGTTTGTATAAAAATCAAGTACACGCAACAGGCACTCTTCTTTATGTAAGTTGATTTTATAAGATAACCGAGTTTTTAAATTGAATTTATTAAATACCCGGCATTACTCGGGGTTATGTATGGTTGGGAGTAAAGTTTTGAGGTTGTGAATTCTGGTGTACCTGAAAATTGGATTTATTTTTAAGATTGAAATAATATTGTAGAGAATTGAAAAACTGTTTTTATTAAAAAAAGTTTTAGTTTTACTTGATCATGTCATGTCTTCCTCGGGCCTCCCCGAATGCTACCATTTACAACTGTATACCTCATTGTTACTATTAAAAAAACTACATTACATCGACTTTAATTCGGCTCCTTATCTTATTCCAGTGCGGAGATATTGCGTTAAGTCTTCCAAGGGCATCCTCGACTTCTTATACCATTCAAATCACTCTCTAAACACACCTGAAACTTTTTTTTTTAAATAACCCCCCGAGGAAGTTAATCTCTCTCATGTTATATTTTATCATAGGGTTAGGTAAGAATCTAGGGTCTGTGTGTCCTGTCCAGGAGTGAAGGACATATGAATGTATGCCTCCCACTGCGGTGCAAGGCGATAGGTCGAGAGAGCAGTTGGAGAGGTCAAAGGGTCTCTCCAAACCAGCCTCTCCCGATCTGGCACGCCACGCAGCTGGTGGGCTGGCGCATCCTGAACACACCTCACCCGATGAAAACTTAGCGAATCACTTGGGGTGACCTATGGTCCTCGGGGCGGCGGTGGTACTCAAACCCGCCTCCAAAATTCAACACTATTAAAAACAAACTGAAATTTTCAGCCAAATCGGTCCAGTAGTTTTGAGTCTGTAGCGGACAAACAAAAAATCATTTATATAGATGTTCCTTTTGATTAATAATAATCTGCAATGTTGATAACACGTTATTTTTTACAAGCTTTAAAAAAATAATATTTCACCTGCACCCGTAAAAGAAGGTTTTTAACAATCCAGCGGTTAATGTATAGCCGCAATAACCGTAATGGATTGCAAGCATGCGAAGCGTTTCTCTTTTGAGTGTTTGTACATTTTGCGCATTGTAGATTGTACGTTGATATCATCGCAATATACGTATACAGAACCTACAGAATTTCACATAATATAAAGGGGTAAAATTTATATTGTCAACCTTTATATTGTGCGAATACGTTGCTTTATACTGGATAAAGAATTATTATCTATTTATAAATATTATATTTTATTTTATAGGAATTCAAAAAAAAAAAGTACGCTTCCCTTACGATTTTTGAAACAATAGATAATAATAGTCCCAGAGTAGGTACGTAAGCCGAACTGCCTAACTGAACCTCAACTTATGGGAAAGGAACAAATCAATCGCAAAGGGCGCGAAACGCCGCTTGCAGTTTTTCGTTCCTTTCATGATATTGAAAAATAATAAAAAAGTTAAATTCCCACAGAAAAGCGGTTCTAATATGTATATTATTTTGTATAAAATAATAATATTTGGATGATTTGTATAGCGCCGTTTTTGTGGAAAATCGCCTCAAAGGCGCTGTACAAATACTAAATAAGTGGTTAAAAGTAGCTTAAATCGTGAAGTTGATTATCTCGGTATTGACATTTCGTTATTAATGACTTCTGATGAGTAAGCCTATGCAATACGAATAAACATAAGTGAAGCAACCGGTAGAGAGTTTGAAGAATCTTATGTTTGATGTTCGTGTTAATCTTATGTTCGAAAAAATTGGATTATCGCGTTAACCGGCCGATTCCGGGTGATTACATTTTCGTGAATTTTTCGTAGAATTTTCTCTTGACGGACGATGAAACAGCCCAATTTATGGAAAATTGAGTCGATTGACGATGTGATGATTTTCTCACGCGTGATTTTTTCCCGAACAACTGGCCCTTAATCCACTTATTTGATCCGATGTTCTTTTTCATACTCCGAAAACGAGGCCTTCTTACTATCAGAAGGCGCCAATCAACAGAGCGACTCAACTGCTTAACGATTCTGCAATGACCATCGACATTTACAGACAGTTCAGCAACCATCACAAAATAGTAAAATTGTCCCCATGACCTTTTATATTTACATGTAGATATCTCAAATGTGTGATCTTCTCTGTAATATATTGGTGTATAATAACCGTTTAATGGATAGCATTACTAACGGAATTTATTATCTAATTCACATCAATACATATAATCTCAGCAGTTCGTCATCCAAGAGTATTCACTCTCAGGAGGTACATTTCCCCGTTTGCTGACATCTGAAAGTACAGTTAGTGGGTGGAGTAGTCAGCGGCGTACCTACCGCGTTAACTACGTTTAGCGCGGCCCCCGGGCTCGAGGCGCCTCCCACCGAACCTCCCGGGACATTAACGCTCATACATCTCCACAAAAATTGTTTCATTACCCCGACGGTGAGGGGCAAGTTTTTAAATTCGAGCTGGTGCAATTATACGATGAAGAAATGATAAGTTAAGCTTGAGCGCCCTTGAGGTGGTTTTTGACTAAAACAGAGCCATATAAATTATCCAATTATTATTATGTATAGGAAAAAAATGTTAATAGTCTTGGTTGTCAGTATTTATTTAAAAAATGGAAAGCCTACTACAACGGCGCACATCATTTTATTTGCTATTTAACCCTCCAGGCCTCTGGCATGTTGACCGTTATATTTCTTATATTGCTGTGAGAAAGTCGGAGGATTTGTGTGAATTTCCGGTTCTCAATAAAATTCAAATAAATGGAATATTTCTGAACGTATCCGAAAATTAAAATATGTTTTTGGAAGGTGATGAATTACTCATAAAAATCTATTTTTAGAGATAAAAAAATATTTTTTAAAATATTAAATGTTTTAAAAACTCGTCTAAAAAAATACATATATTATAAACCGATATTGGTAACTTACTTTTTTGGTGTTTCATATAAAAATAATTATTTAATAAAAAATTCACAAAGTTTCTTTTTTTCCTCAAATTGGGGTCCGGAACCTTAGGTTTCATAGAAGTGTAAATTTTAATTCTTCTAGATTTGAATATAAAGTGTGGTGTTTTCTCTTTCTTACACCGTTTAGTTCATATTTCTATAGTAGTAATTTTGACAGCAAGGAAGACACAACCATTTATTTTTATGAGATGGTATGAGCTGTTCCGAAAAGCGAGCAAATTGACTACGGGTTATAGCTGTTTGTTCGGTTAGTTGTGAGACTGAAGGGAGTGGAAGGAGTAGGAGATGGAAAAGAGGAAGTTTGAGAAGTTCCGAGATATTCAGATCTGGTCCACAACACAAGACTTAAGATATTTCGAGCTGTATTTCAATTCTGAATGTGGTACACCTGGGCGATACTGAGAATATGGACAAATTTAAGTTGAAACTCAGAATACCTACAACAGTTTATGAAAAAATCGTCTTACCATTTTATTTGCTATTTGCCTTTGATTTGTATCATATGAATGAAATGAATTATAAGTTTTAGTAGGGGATCGGGGCAGATCTACCTCGATAAGTCACTGCAGCACTGTCCGACGTGGGTTGAAGAATGAACACGACATAATAACCCAAATATCTAAAATCATATCAGGGGAGAAATTATTGTTCGAAATAACAAAGAAACTCATAGGAAAAGTCGCGTCGTATTTTCTCTGCTGTTTCTATTGAAGATGGTCAAATGTAATTTTTTAAATTATTATTTATTTTTAGTAGATTTTTAATTACTCCATATTTTAAAGGTGAAAAAAACGTTTGAAACCACCAAGTCGTGGTTTAGGTCAAATCATAGCTGAACGTTAGCTAAGTCTGATTGGAAACAGCGACGGCTAAGCCATCAGCGAAAAAACGCGTTTTATTTGTTTCGAAGCTCATATTAAATAATCCAGCTTTAATGGATGGATCCCGCCTCTCTCCCCCCCCCCCCCTATCTTTACCTGTGCTCCGGATCGCAATGATTATTTCTGTAAAGTAAAGCGTTTCGCGCACTCGACTAAAATGGTTTCTTCTCTCGGCAGCACCATTTTTTATTCCTCTCATCTCCGAGCTTCTCGGTACACACCTACTCGGGCTTTTCGTGTATTTTTTTCAACACATAAATTCAAGTAAGTACCGGTCGGGGAGAAAAAAGGGGAGTCGAAAGTTGTACAAGATCGCGTCAATATTATAGTGTTTATTTGAAACGTTTTTATGATTAAATGTACTAATGCGTATCTTTCTCGTTTTTCCAGGTGATGATCAAAATGAATGGAGGAGTTTTCAACATTCACGCTTGGTAAGTACCTACATACATTATAAAACGACATTAGTTTTATTTTATTTAAATTTGAAAATAATTTCCCTCGTGTCATATTTGGGGATGCAGTGTTAAGGGTTTTTTTAAGGAAAGGGTGGATAGGAAGATCTGGAAAGGATGAGGTAGCTATCTCCGAGTGACGGACGTTAGAATGCATCATTCCCACTGTGGTGCAAGGCGATGAGTCGAGAGTCCTGCTGGAGAGGTAAAAAAATCTCCCTCAACCAGTCTCTATCCGGCTCGCCACATAGTAGGGAGACAGATGCATCCCCCGCCAAGACCCAGACAATCCTCGCCCCATGAATCGGGCACCCCTGCTAAGTCGCCAAACGTAGCGATCCACTTGGGTTGTTCTATGTTGTTGGTTATTCAATGAAGGGTTCCCGGGGCGGCGGTACCCATATCCGCCTCTCCTTAATGTGACCCTCCACAGCACATCCAAAGATGGCATTAAATACTAAGGGAATCTTCAAGACACCCTACACGAAGCTAACAAACTGTCAGCACGTTCAACATATATCTGATAGTTCATAATGAATATAAAGACGAAATGCGAAAATATCAGAATTTTTATGAACACGTTTTCCGATATCCCCATAACATATTTGTGTTTTACCGACAGATTGTTAGGAAACCTGTCATTTCAAAGGCCTGCAGTCACTTTTTAAACAGGAATACGAATTATTATATTTTTAATAAATTAGCAATATTTTATATCAGTAAGTTTTTTCCATGTGGCTTTAATATTTTTTCCAAGTTGACTTCTCTTATCGCGTTGTCCAGACGCGTAACACTCCTAATTATAACTGTAATTAATTAGATATATTTATATATTTTCTTATCGGTCTTCCGGTATTTTGCGGTCTGCCGAATTAAATATACTCCCTGATAACCTTCTTGCAATCGCCATTTGCAGATTTACACATTGCAAATTGCTCACCGGAGAGAGAGAGATGCACAGTGAAATTTTGTCAAAATTAGTCGACTAATTAATTAAGTCGAGGAGTTACCCTAAAATGAAGCCAGAATCTTAACGACGTAAGTGAAGCAGCCGTGCACAAAAATATGCGAAGCGCGGCCGTGGTGTATTCAACAGACCTGCGTTTGAATTTGCCCTATCAATTTTCTAAACTGAAGTGGGAATCTTAACGACATAAGTGATGAAGTCGTGTAGAAACAATATACGGCGCGCGGCCCGGTGTATTGACGGACCTACGGTCTACTTTGCCCTAGCAGGCCTAGAAAATCGACCTTTCCGTGGGGTTTAACTTAATTATTTCTGATGAATGTATTACTATAATCTAAAATGTTTCTAGAAGGATCCCTTGGAAAGTTACTAATTCATCGTCTAGGAAAATAAAATTTGTTGCTTGCCGCTAATTTTATAGTTGAAAAACGTTTTATAAAAATTTCAAACCGATCTACATAAAATATTTTAATGGATGGCCCTGTTTTTTTTCATCTTAAATATAAATAACTTACATCCGTGGGCATCCCTCTAGAAACATTTTAGATTTTATTATTAATGCAGTCACTCCCTTCTCATTTTATTATCACAATAATGCTTTCCTAGAAATATAATAGTTTAATGTATACCTTATACCCCCGATAGTGCGCGTGGTTCGCAACCCTCCGACAGGATAAGGTAGTTGTATGGGCTTTGAATGTCATAGGATTTACAAGGCTAACGAAATCAGAGATCGAAAATCTGACAGATTAAATTTACCGCCTTTTAGAATATTTCAGATTCGCGGAGGAAATTTACACTTCACCCGCCTTACGTTGGAAATATGAAGTTTGATGGACCTTACCTAAACAGCTTTACAGATAATGTCGTAAATTGATGTATTATATTTAGATGATTCATGAAGCGAAAAATTGTGTTACATTTTTTTGTACCTACATTTCACCTCCAATGCTCTAACTAAAACTACCTAATACAATCTACGCGAACCACTTATCGCGTTCTACATGGAATAAAACTTACCTCCACGATATATTTCTAATAAAAAACATCGTTTCCCTGTTATAACCGGGACTGGAGGCCCATAAAATTAGAAAAAATAGTCATCAAAAAAAAAAAATTAAACCTAACCTACTTAACCCAGTTAATAAAGTTTTTGTTTCATCACTTTCCATGACTTTATATAACTTTTTAAAGATGTGATGAATTATCATTTTGATGATTTATCCGGTCACCGTTTTGAGGAAGTCGAAACACGTGTTCTTAAATGACACTGTGTTGAGTTATCATGGAACTAATAATGGTATTTTCCATTCTAAGTTTGTATGGCATCTCACATTCGTAACCTTTCGTGAAAACTACGATAAAAACGTGTTACCAAAGATCTGAAATTTTTACGTATTTTTTTAGAAACACCAATGCCATTTTTCTAAATGTAAGATAACTAAAATGTTGACGTTAGAAATCAAAGGCTTAAAATCTCGACATTTCTCGGCACATAATAATTTATAATGTATAATTTTTAGTTATTTATTAAGTTAAAAGAAATACATATTTCGCTTTGTTAACTTAAGTGTACATTGATTAAAAACAAAAATAATATTTATATAAATAATTATGGTTTACTACCTAAGTAACATATTTTTCTTAAGTAAGAGCATTTTGGTTTTGCTCATTGATCTTGAGGGCAAACAGTTTTTTATTAAATATATTTATTCTATTTACGGTTGTCAGGCTATCAGGAAGGAGATACTGAAATTGATGATTTAAAAATGTATAATTTAAGCCTTTCAGTGTTAGTTTCCATACAATATCACAATAACTAACATTATCGTTCTAAATAAACTTTTTTTTTTCTTCTAAAGGGTTGTCGATCCCTCCACCATGCTTCCAAGTCTGGCTTGATATTTGATTTCTGTAACCGGCAATAAAGGCGAAATGCCAACGTATAGGAATACACAGACATCATAATATATTACTGCCTACAATATAGTACATCGCCTTTCCCCAAGGGCGAGTCCGTCGCTATATGCTTTGCCCGGGTATTATAGCTCGAGATAGGAACATGTATATTTCATGTGCAATAGTGTATGAGTGCCTTCACAGTGTAAATAATTTATTTTAAAAATAGCATATTTACCGATACGCTCTCCGTCAATGACGGTTACGTTGCATCTGTCAGCAACCGGCTTAAGGCGTGTTTGGTGACCAGATCTGAATATCCAGGCAATTCCAAATCTTCTCCCCTTCCTGACTCCCTTGAGCATCACAACATGCCATAATCCCACTGACTCCGAACCGTTGAGACCCTAGGGCGGTATTCACATTAAAAAGAACTTTGATAAATGTTTTCCCTAAGAATGTATGGTTTTTATTATGTTTGTCATCCGTTTAAATTTAGTGTGAAACTTCGGTAAAAGCACCTACTGAAGTAATAATTTATAATATACATTTATGAGAGTTTAAATAAAAATAATGAAATACCTTGTTTAAAATTTATTAGAGGTAATTTTGTGATAAATTATTATGTCGTTGTTTGTTTTGGAATGTTTCCAAATTGGTATTTGTTCACTTCTGTATGTCAGTCGGTGCCTACCTAGAGGGCCTAGTGCCTTTGAGAGGTGAAATGCCACTTGCGAGGGTTCGTGAAACTTCACCTAAACGTCCAACGGTCACATTGTGAATTGTGACCCTTCTCCGCAGCATATTTTGTCGGTCGGTATGTCAAAATGCGCATTCCCCAACTAACTGGAAACATATTTCAATATTGACTCGTTTTATAGATATCGTTTGCCCTAGTTAGGTTAGCCCACGCGTTAAATTATTTACATCTTTCTCCCATATTGTATTTATATTTAATTATCAATGGAAATAGTTAATATTATTATATACATAATTGTCTATCACCCTTGATTTACTACCAGCCCTCCACAACACAAATATGTAACAAATGATATGGTTTCTAGTCCCGTGGCTATTTCAAAGCTTAACTTGCGAGCTGAAAATATTCGCGTTTGTAGGAAAATGCTGTGCTAATTTCATGAATAAAGTGCTTACTGTGTAAGAGGAAGCTACAAGCCAAAAATGTATATTATTGGTATACCTTATATTGTAGGTAATAGGCATTAAAATCGCTTGACAAACGTAGCCTAGAAACGTTCGATTTGAAGCTCAAAACTGGTTTTTATTTATTCTGTAAATAATTTTATTAGAAAGCAAAAAAGTTAATCAAGTGAAACTGTCACAGATAATCTTAGCTGTAATACTGTATTTTTTAAAAGTTGTTTCTTTTACGCGTTCATACATTTTGATAAAAAAAAAATTTTAGTAGTTTACATTTATATTTTTTATTGAGTAATTTATTATTTTATTTGTATTCTACTCAAGCGAAACGATAGGAAAACCTTCAATTTATCTTAAGCATATTTTTTGGTATTCATAATGTACACCAATTCGTTATAAAGATTAATCGAAATAGTGATTTAGCAGCTTCGCCTTAAGTGTTTTTTTTTGCTGTTGTCCGGAATCGTTTTTAGAACAAGTAGGTAAAGAAATCTATACTTGCATTATTCTGTCTACCGCTGGACTAAACATAATTATCTTTAACTATTTTTTGTCCGTTGGCGATCTGCAGTCGTGCTGCTGACTTTATCCACGAAACCTTTATCGTTGTGGCCGTGCTAGATCCCCTTATCGCAGTGTGCGTTTTTTATTTATTTATTTATTAAACGCCATAAAAGGCTTTTACAATAATGTGATACATAAATTATAAGTACACAGTGGTACATAAGCGAATATTAGTATTACATTTAAGAACACAACAATATGTATACAAAACGACATTGAATGTGATACAGCTGAAATTTTCTTAAGGCATAGAATGCTACAATAATAGAAAGTACTTCATTTAAACAGGATAAAATATACAGAAAAGGTGACTTGCCAACAGATATAATCTAGCTAAATATTATAACAGCGCAAATAGTAGTGAGTTTATTGTTACAATCAAATTTATCTTCACTTGGCTATGGCACTATGGCAAAGTAGCTTCAACAATTCAGGGCTGACAGAGATTTGACAATTAAAAGTAACATTTTTTATTAAAATAATACATCCGTTAGCCAACACTATAAGACATCTGAAGCAAGCAGTTTATATAGATGCTATACATATACATTTCACATATATGTATATATGTGGAATGTATATATGACTATACATATACATGTATAGTCATATATACATTCTATATTCAAGTTTTATGAACAACAATTAAAATTGGCCACGTTGCCACACTGAAATGCATCTAAACCAATATTTGTCCAATCAACGCACAACATTTATAAATTGATTTAATCCACAAATAGGTCTATGGTATCACCCTTCTGTCATCACCTGGCCCAGCATTTATTCTTGGGTAGATTTGGGATAAAATATCTATACATATCTTCCTTGTGGTTTGCGCCGTGATACGAGGCATACCGCAATTTGATAATGTCCATAATATGTACTAATGTGGCGGCCTGTTTCTCTCTCTGGCCTTGCAACAATGCTAGAGGATACTTTATTATTGTAAATCTATCACCACTTGCATGCTGTTTGTTAACTTGGGATTCGGTTTGGCCTGGCCTTTAGGTTTTTAGATTCAATAATCAATTATTTTCAATCTCTGAGAATGTGTGTATGTGTTTGTTTTTGGTGATAACTATGTAGAACAGAGGTCCCCAAACTTTTAGTCCCGTAGACCACGATCCGATTTTTTGTTTTAGACAAACCCTTGCTTTCCTCTTTAATATTGATTTTTCAGACCGAAATTCCCCTAGAATGAGTTTATACAATAACAACCAGCAGATATTTTCAAACCTAAAATTTTGTCATGTATTTCACATAGAATTTAATTTATTATGCTGCGTATACATTTACGAACCGAAAATAACTAAAATAATGTACTGTGCAATCCTCCTCCAAACACAAGCTAACGCTTATATGGAAAAGTAGTGTACTATTAATATGTAGAAACCCAATGTAAATACGATTTTATATGTTATAAACTTTATATCTTTAATATATTTTTTTAAGTATTGAAAATTTACTATGGATGGGTTTGATCAAAGTTGGAATATGATTTTCAAGTTTTGTAAAGGTCTATTCATGTTTTGTTATTATATCATTATTGTCTAGTTTTTTCACGAAACTGAAATAATAACAGAACTTGAATATAACCTTCACAGAACTTGAAAATAAACTTTGAAATTTGAACAATTCATCAAATTTCAACGTTCATTTTCAAGATCTGTGAAAGGTTTTTTAAAGTTCTGTTTTAATTTCAGTTTTGTCAAGCAACTGGCCTATAATAATATAATAACAGAACTTGAATAGGACTTTTACAGAACCCGGAAATGAATGTTGAAATTTGATGAATTGTTCAAATTCTCTGAAACAACCCGTCCTTATTAGTGTTGACCCTTAAGCCTCAGAGGCCTTCAACCTTGGAACCAACTCAACACTTTCTACCAAAGAGGATAGACATGATGTTTTTGAACCATTGTAGGTAATCCGCATAATAATTGTATAATTTATACAGCGCCGTTTGTGTGAAACACGTCCTAAAAGGTGCTGGCCTTCTATTCACCTTGATTATTGAGTGTTTTCATGGCCAACCCTAATAACTAATAACGAATAACCTTCCCGATCCCCTCCGAACTGCCTCTCCCCACAATCGGTGTATAAACTCTATAAACCTATGAATATAATGACCCCACGACCATTATTCTCAATTTCGGGTCCCCAAATTGGATTTTCGTGTTCGAATTCATTGCCGGACCTTATCTTTCTCTTGGCGAATTTGTCTTTCGCGCAGGGGAGAGCAACCATTATTTCTTAAAGAAAACGTGTAACCAAAGATCTGATTTTTAGAAACACCAATGCCATTTTCCTAAATATAAGGTAACTAAAATGTTCGTTAGAAATCAAAGGCTTAAAATCTCGACATTGCTCGGCACATAATAATTTATCACGTATAGTGAAATTAACTCACATGCATGTGTTCATTAAAATTGAAAAAAATGCTACCGTAGCAATTACTGAATTAGTTAGACCTCGGGCAGGTTTCAATTACAATATTTTACACAATTACCAGGTAAGGTCAGAACAGCGAAAAACTTGACTTATTACAAAAGTTTGTTTAGTTAAAATGGATTAAACCAGGCTCAAGGACGGCTTTAACACACCAACGTTGAACCGGTGTGTGAGAATCTAATTAGTACCACGGTTATAAAATAAGACGTTCTAATTCGCTGCATTATAATATAGGGTGTCCGGGGGTAAAGTGCACTAACTTCAGGGGGTGATTCAACATGATGGTAGAAGTAAGACTTTTTCGAAATTCCATTGTTTTTTTCCATTCGAAAATATTTATCTTTCCATACTGACAATTTAATTTTTTAAACTTGAAAATTAAAACGTTGTAATTTCTATAAAAGTTATTCTTTTTTATCATGTAGAATTACCTCCTGAAGTTAGTGCACTTTACCTCGGACACCTTGTATAAATACCATAACATGCTACGGAAAACAGTTCATTCGTATATACTATAATTCCCCCCCCCCAGAAAAATGCTTACATGTTAAAAAATTATCTCAAGGCTAGTAGTATCTTTCGGAATAGAGGTATTATTCTAGTTAAGCGAATGATAATGAAAATTTCTTTTATCCTGAATTTTATACAACAAAACGGATAATTTAAAAAAAAATAAGCTTTAAACTTCAGAAATTTTGTATTACGCACAAATTAGAATTTTCAATTTGAGATATTCACTGTTTTATTGGATTAAGTAAACTAGATTTCTTAGTTTCTTTAAACAGTTGAGGAGAAATTGAGTATTTATGCGGGACCATGAATATTGATGTAGGTACTTTAATAAGGCAAGTTAGTTTAGCCTTTGTTCTACGTTTTCTATTAAAAATCATTCTAATATAATTTTTCATTTATTTACGATATATTTTTCCAGGTAAAGTCGTTGAACACTGGTTTACCTCCACTGACTCTATACTCAAAGATCATTCATTATTAGTTAGGTACTAAGTGCCCACTGCCCATACCTAGACCCACTAAGTATCTACGTGTTTGCCCGTGCCAAAAAAATCAGCTCTAATTAAATCTTAATTGTCGGAGAGGCGATAAACTAGACGCCATTTTATAGACGGTTTTATGCGCGTGTCTAGTCCCGGTTATTTTATGTCGTAATCGTGATTTTGTTAGTTCTAGTGTCTGTTGACTGGTCGAACAAATATTGATTTAATCGACAATTATTTTGTTAGTCGGTATTACTTATTGACTGACTAACTATCGCACGAGAGGATGAACCGTCATTCTACGCCAGGCGCGCGTCGACTGAAAGAACTTATTGACATTCATACATACTCTTCTGTTATTCTTACTCTTGGCATGGTCCAACTCAAGTAGGTATTTGTTTCACTTAATCGGTTCATATCATCTTCGAGCGTCCCTGTTTCCATCATTCACTTTCGCATCATATAATTATCTTTACACTGAAAACAGGACAAGTAATGAAATAATAAATGTAAGTTCCATTCAGGACAGTGACAACATACATTCATACATACTCTTCTGTTATTCTTACTCTTGGCATGGTCCAACTCAAGTAGGTATTTGTTTCACTTAATCGGTTCATATCATCTTCGAGCGTCCCCGTTTCCATCATTCACTTTCGCATCATATAATTATTTATATTATATGATGTATTTAATAATAAATGTAAGTTCCATTCAGGACAGTGACAAATCTGAACAGTTTTGAAAACTGATTTGAAGTTGATAAATCATGACTTCTTTATATCACCTCGTAAAAGTGTTCTGATTTGTCCCGTTACCGAAATAAAGCAAACATGTTGACCATCCCCAGCCTAATAAAACAGTATCTTGTTAAATTGCGCCTGTCTGTTACAAAATCTCGATTGACTCAATATATTATCCGTTCTGCCGAAACATCTGTTTAGCACTACGCCATTTCTATAGAGTCCTTGCTCTTTATGCTCTCTTGGCCTCTTTTCTTCCCTGTTCCTTCCCTTCCCTATTATACTATTCTTTCTTGTTCTTCTCCTTGTATTATTATTTTTTGTGTTTGCCGAATGATTGAACATCTGCGCTTGAGCTAAATAATATGCCTTTTTCTACTACGGAGGTAGTTGAATAGTGTGTGTATGTATGTTTTCTGTTAATGTATTGTTGTATATTATTATGGCGTTGGTGTGTGATTTTGTGTGCGCGCGCATAGATGGCCGATTCGACTTGTCACGTGTTGAGCGCTTGTCAAACTGTGGCTCGGGACAAACATCATCACAGACAAATTGTTACAAATGTCTTTCTATTCTCTTATGAAAATAGGTACCTATGCCGTATTCACATATTATTATGTAGATTAAAGTCCTACCAGTGAATCATCTAGAAAATAAGTCATTTTGGTTCCTTGATTAGACTGAATCACCTCCGTAAACTCTTTACCGAGCTCTGGCATCATGAAATTTGCATGTTTTTTTTTCCTTTCTGGAATTTTTAATTCAACGCATTTATGACGTTTTTTCGTCCACCTATAAAAAATAATCCATGGCAAAAACGGTTTTTTTGGTTGAAAGTGCAATTTAGGACGAAATTTTGTCAGGTTTTAGAATATTATTTCGTCAAAAATCTAAATATTTTACGTATTTCAGATCGCCTTTTAATTGTTTTCAATTAGTCGGTTAATAGTTGGGAACCTCTGATCTAACCTTCTACTTTACGATGGGGGGGAAGTTTATATCCGAACTATACCAATTTCAAGTGGTTTTACGCTGTGGCGTAGCGACGGAATGTCGGGCCCCGGGCAAACTTATTAACTAGCCCCCTTCGTGAATAATTGTATTCATAAAAGGGGACAGTTAATGAATATAATTATGTGATTTATATTTAATTTTGTATTTTTTTAACACTAATAATAATTGTGTTACGATTGATGTAATTATTGTAAAATATCGCCTCTAGGATGCTTTACCGGGCAGAAATTTCGTTTGCAGCAATCCTTTCGAACGCTAAGATGAAATGTGCGTAGCCTTTTCTGTCTATTTGTAGGTGTGAGTTATGAAGCTTTGATATTATATCCGTTCATTTGTTAACTGGCTTCATGAAATTTGCAGCTAAGCGTTTAAATAGTTTTTGTCTTTAGGTAAAGAAACTATTTTCAGATGGCAAAGTTCCACCGTGAGCCATAGAGCTTCAAGATTATCAATATTTAGTTATATTCACTGGTTTGTTAAAAATAAGATAGGACAACATTTTTTTCGACGTGAAAACAGGAACGGGAAGTCGGGTAGTGAATAAGTCAATATTATTAATGATTAACAGTTAATTTATTTTTCTTTTCCCTTTGACAATTTAAGCTGTAATTAGTTTGGTGTTCTGAAGCGGCTGCCCATACCGGCCGTACTGTCGCCACGCCACTGTCCACACCAACATAATGTATATTATATTTACACGAAGCAGTACTACTTCCACGTCCCATGTATGGGAGTTTGCCACCCAATAAGGATAATCTATCCCCAAGGTTAGCCGGCTGTCTGGACTTCACACAATTGGGAACTTTTCTACCTACCACCGCGTGTATACCGTATTACACGCTTTACCACTAGTGTGACTTAGATTGACGAGAACATTATCGTTTTTTATTATTTATATATGATGAAATTCTATGATACTGCTGTCGATATGATGTAAATTGATATGCCCTTTGGGTGATTTAATGAAAATGAAGCTGTAAAAATTATCAAAGTTTAAATAACAAAATCCGTCACAGACTGCTGGCAGATGATGTGAAACAACGAAATTGGTTTTTATTGAAGGAAGTGAAAATGAAAGAAAACAAGTCTTTATATTTTTCTGTAATTATTTCCTTAACCGCCGCACTTTTAGGTACATATTATGGAAATTACAAGAAACAACTATTTACATGCACAAAGTAGGTTGTTACTTTGGGTTAATTAAGTAATTTATGGTTTATTATTGGAGTATTTTGTGAGGCTGAAGGGCAAGGAGAGGGAGATGGGGAAGAGGAAGGTTGTGAAGTGGTTTTAAAGATGTTGCCCATTGTGGTGTCATTTTGGAACTTACGTCCTGTTTTGAATTTTGAAGTTGAAGGATGGATAATGATTGGACGGCGAAAAGGGTCAGGAGAAAAATATAATGATACGAAAGTGAACGGAAAAAGACTGTACAACAGAAGATCGGAATACGTTATATCAGAACATGTGTAAATGTGAATGAAGCAACGGGTGTGGGTGCTACGACAAAGTCGTGTGGTGGTCCATGCGATTTGCCTACCCCTGCAGTGAAATGGAATGGTTGTTAATTAGTTTGTTCGTTCTTATTAAACAATTTTAAATCACCATTTTCCAAAACCAGAATGCTGTTATAGATGTCAATCTATAATGAATAGTGAGTTTAGAATAACAGAAAGATTTGAAATACCTTATAAAAAGTACCGAATCGACATCCGATTTAACCCACGATCCGACCCTCGTGAAATGTACATTGTACGCCTCCAACCTATACAATGCGTATTTTATTACATACTATATTTGTGAACGCTGCGTGCTACCGAAATTCTTCCTTCAGTCGGTTAGTCCCAACTCCCAAGTTCAGCAGTTGTTCAGAGATTCAGAATATACTAGTCACTCAGACTCAGTCAGTTGTTCTCAGTAGTTCAGTTCACATCTAGCGCTCGCCTATCGAACAAGTCCGCGTATAGTGCGTTCGCGTTCGTACTGTGACCGAGGCCCTCGCATTACTAACGGTCGGTTATCTAGTGATTTTTTCTGGTGGTTTAACTCTACCTTCTTCAATCTATTGGTGAGCTAATTATTTAATTTTTAATAATATTGTCGCATTTGTATGTAACTAGATAATATATGTATTTTTTTCATTTGGGTATATTAAAACTAGGCACGCGTTCCCAAATGTTGAAAACGCGGAGAGGTCGTTACGATAGCTATGAAACCAATTCAAATTTTATTTATTTTTTTGGTATTAGGACAATCTACCATAATCATACCACAATCTACCTTGTGAGTGAATCAGACACTTAATAAATTATGATATGGATGTATTTTTAAGAAAATGAATTAAGGATTCTGTGTCCTAACAAAATCATTCAATGATTGCAGTTTCATCTTGCCGCTGAGAGCTCTTTTGCAACTTCTCTTTCTTTTACATGCGTGGTTTATGGGAAGAGGGAGTGATTACAACTCGGCTATTAGTGTATCCATTATTATTGTTACATATTGTGTATTAAGGCGATGCACTACGTTGTGTAATATTTTAAATTGAGCCGCTATCAATAACAACCCGTACGTAGATGGCGATAAGGTTTAAATTCCCGCTTAACACCATTCGCCTGTTTTGATTTATGAAAGAAAAAAACATGGCCAAAAAGTGCCTTTTATTTTATTTTGTGGATGTTCAGGCATAAATATTAAAAAAAAATTCGATCATTTTATAAATAACTTAATTTGCCACATATTTTGAACTTTAAAGCAGTTTTCATAGGCCTTTACATTATTTTTTTCTGGGCTTATAAAAAGACTTATCTAAAAAATACTCGATTATTTCAAAGGCCAAGATGTATTCTACTCGCAGTATTTAATTAAAGCATCTGAAACATTTCTAGGCGACCAAATTTTCAAACCAAAAACACGTGATTTTGCATTACTACGTATGGCATCGTATGAATATTAGTATTCGAGTGACGCCATTATATTGTATTCCAGTATATTTTCTATGAGAAACTGTCTCTGCCCAGAACATGACTGTCTTAAATCTAATGCGTGTTAGATGCGGCTGTCGTAGTTATATCGCTTCTCCAAATATCATCGTACTACAACATGGTTGCATCTGGCAATATAATATGGTCCATTTGAATACCAGATGTGAGGCTGGAGCGTTCTTGCTGGCGCTCGTACGCGGTGAACTTATCTCTTATCTCTGTATAGTTCTGCGTGCCCGTTATCTGGGTTCGTCCACGATAACCACTGAAAAACTAGTTGAAAATAAGTATTTTTTTATGTACATTGTTATAATTATATGGTAATATATTATACAATATGTGTGTTATGTTCGCAGTGGCGAAAACAATCTTGTTGTATAACTAACCAAATAACTATTTAGCTGTTTCACCGCAAGGGTAGTCAGCGTGGATGGATCACCACACATCTCTGTCTCGGCACACACTCTTTGCTTAGGCTCTTACGCATTCTTCTGTTATGCTTACATACTCTTGACGTTAGCCGGATGAAGTATTTGTCCAATTTTATTTGCTACTATCATATTTCTTGCGCGAGAAATTCACAATTTGATCTGCAAGGTATTTATTGCTCTTTAGTCCGACCGGTTTTTTTTACAAGTAATGCCAAAACAGTTCGACATTTTTATTCTACATACAGTCGAGGGCGTCTTTTCTGTAAATATCGTGCTACCAGTGCAAAAAAAGTTTATTAGCACTTCCTATCTTGGTCGCCTGTAAAGGAATTTTTTTAATTCATAGTTATGCGAATATACACCGACCGGTTGCTGGCTGAGTTGACATAGCGTTTGGGTCCCACCCAAGCGTAGTGTTTCGTGTTCCGGTCGGCTTAGTCCTCCATCACAACACAAGCCACATTTTCCGCTTGTGGTAGTAGGAGATTTTCAAATATTGTCAGGTTATTCGTTACCCGGGAATGTTTGACTTTCTTTATAAAATAAATTTAAAAAATATCCAAAGATAATGCAGATTACAGTATTAACAATAAAAATATACAATCTTACAAACAAGTAGTTATTTATCATCTCTATATTATTATTATTATGAGCCAGCATAACATCTCTCTCGAACTTTAATATTTACATTACATTATTTTTTTGTATACTTTTAAATATCTCTCTTTTTACCACGTGGCACCGCTTGAGATCGCTCTTAATTTTTCTCCCAGCATTCTAGCCATGAGAATAGCATCGGTTTTTTCCCGAAACTTCGCTGATGTCACCGATGTGTCACCGTTTAAAATGATCATGTTACTCTCCAAACACGTGTTCCGTATTTCCCTAACTTCATAAGTAGGTACCAGCTGTATATTTTCTAATTTTTGCACAACTTCATGACGCATAATATTTCAACAGCTATAGAATAACCATCCCGAAATCTTATGTTCGATGTTTGAAATATTCTGTCATTATTTTTTGTTCCTCGTTTCACAGAGTTATGTTCGATGTTTGAAAAATTCTGTCATTATTTTTTGTTCCTCGTGTCACAGAGTTATGTTCGATGTTTGAAAAATTCTGTCACTATTTTTTGTTCCTCATGTCATAGTGTTATGTGTGCACATATTCCGTATATAGCCATACCCTTCATATTTATTTGTTTATAGGATTATATTCTACAGAAGATATAATATAACTGAAGTGTTATCGCGTTTTACCCAAACAGTGGTGTATATCCATTTTCGTAATAACGGATTTCCGTAATAAAATAACCGTTTCCGACGCATAAATATCTACATTTTGACCAACTCTTCAAATGATTACTGTAGTAGTTACGAAAAAAATTAACTATAATATACTTTTATAGTTAAACTTTGTAGCTTATTGTGTTGTTTAAATAGCATACTTGTTTACATATTCTCTAAATATTACCGTCAGCCACCTTTTTTTTTTACCGATTTTGTATGCTTGATTTGTATTGTATTGACATTAATCAGGACTACAATAACACGAGTTGATTTGAGGATGATAATGTAAACATTTATGACTTCGATCTCCAATCGATATTATTTTTTGTTAAATTTAATAAAAAAAAATTGTCTCTTCTCGTAATCACGTTATCGCCAACCGAACATTTATTTATGAATTTGTTTCATTTAACAAGTTTCCGCTTGTACCCTACATAACACAATATTTCCGTAACCCATCTGGACGACAGCACCGTCAAATAGTATATGTATACTTTTTAGAAACAGATGAAAATTTATGCTCCAAATTCCCCATCTAAACCCAAAAACACGCTGGTACTTAGATTACGTTTATCTTTTTTCAAAAACATTCCAATCATCACAAATAATTATTCTAAAACACGTTGCTGACGAACAAAAGATTGTTTTTAAACTAATGTTTATAAGACAATGTTTTTTATGCGTAGCACAAAGGATAACAAATTATTATAAGCAATAATTAGTCGCCTGAAATATCCGTACAAATTGAAAATATCTCTCGAGTAAAAATAAATGCCGCTGACGGGAAACTCTTACTATACATGTATTTTTACTCGGGAGATATTTTCAATTTGTATAGATATTTCAGGCGACTAATTATTATTCCTTATAATAATTTGTTAAAAGTTTATTTGTAAATTGATTATATGTATTTAAGTTTTTTGATACACGCTAGATGACAGCACTGATCACCAACACAGTTGTACCTTAAAAAGAACCTATAACACTTTCAAAACACCACAAACCTCTGTATTTGCAGATTGCTGACATTCAATTTATTTTAACTTGTGTCCGAAAACCATCAATCATTGCTAAGCAATACTGTGTACCTTCTAAAAAAACTAGTTCCGCAGAAAAAAAGGTCCAAATATGTGCATTCGCAGAATGCTTGGTCCGCCTCGCTTTCATTTAAATCAATTACTTCACCATAGTACACAAGAACTGTAGTTTCAATTGTATATGTTTTTTTGTTGTAATGTATAAACAGATTTCCGAAAATCCGCCGGGTGACAACACTGTTGTACCTTTAAAAAAAACTAGTTATGCAGACAAAACACCACAAATCTGTGCATTCGCAGATTGCTTGGTCCGCCTCGCTTTCATTCAATTCAATTGCTTCACCATCGTACACAAGAACTGTAGTTTCAATTGTATATATTTTTTATTAAAATTTAAAAACAGATTTCCGGAAACCCGTCGGGTGACAATATTGCACAACAACACTGTTGTACCTTATAAAAAAAACTAGTTACACAGACAACATTACAAACCTCTGCATTCGCAGATTGTTCTGTCCGCCTCGCTTATATTCAATACAACAACCGCTATACTTTCAATTATCTATCTCCCAGATAACAAAGCGGCTTCCCATGCTCTCAATAAAATTGTTACCATACCGTTGCTGGGTCGAGGGGGGGGGGGGGGTAGCTACTAGCTGGCTGCGGAGTATCCAGCAGATAGTACGCGCTATGTTGTGTAACTTTTTAATTGGGATGCTGGGGGACATATAATTCTTAGTGGCTAACGAACGGGATGATGTCTTGATGAGTTCACTGTGCTGAACTCTGTGATGTGCAGGACTCGAATGACTGGTATTTCTCAAAGGGAATTTGAATTTGCGGGACCAATTATTTAATATGACGTTTTGAAACTGAATTTCTGTGTTCTATAATACGCAGAATATATCATTATAGTGTCTTTTCAACGACGACCTTAAATACTAGACAAAAATGTAGCTTACAATATTTTAATTTAATACTCTCATAATTATACGAGGAGATAATACGAGGGCAAGGCTTAGGACGGGTTGTTTCGGAGAATTTTAACATTTCCGGGTTCTGTGAAGGTCCTATTCAAGTTCTATTATTATATCATCATAGGCTATTTGCATGACAGAACTGAAATAATAACAGACCTTTGAAATTTGAAGAATTGTTCAAATTCTCCGAAACAACCCGTCCTTGGTGAAACAAACCTTTTTTTGTAAATATTAATCACATTTTCGTAATTTTATTTCCTCTGGTAATTCGCCACATATTCATTCATTGCTCCGTACATCAACGACTTGACTGAAGGTTTTATGTCCAACTGAGATTCTCATTTGATTTCTTTTAATCGTCTCGTGTCCTCGTGTATGTGCTTGTGCTGAAGTTTTGATTTTTTTTTGTTCAGAAAATCAGTCGATGTATGGCCATCCATTATTTCGCAGATTAAATATAAAGCATTGCAGTAAATAATTAGTTTTTAACGACAAGATAATATTCATCAATATTTTCTCAATTTTTTTTAATAATTTAATTTAATGTACGACCTGGAGCTGATTTTTAAAAAATTTACACATAAATCATCGCGCTGTACAAATCATATAAGAATTATTATTTATGGCCCTATTGGTTACGCTTGCTGTGTTTATTATTAGTTTCTCTCTAAAATCCACCCTTTTCGTGTTTTTCCCAAATGTGGGAGTAGGAAGCCCCTGTCCGCAGGCGAAAAATCTAATCAAGTTTGTTTTTTTGGACACTCTTCGTATCTAGGCCACGATAACAACAAGAAGAGGTGTTATAAAACCAACCCCCAGCGGAGTATTGGACTAAATGCAGCATAAGGGATGATGGTCGTATCGAATTGTATTTACTTACGGTCGGGGCGGAATAATAAAACCAATTAAGCTTAATTCCGCTATCACTCAGAGGCGCCATCGTTATATGGCAGACTGGAACTAAACTTGTCTCGTTTCATTTTGGGCAGAGTTCAAACCCTTTCTAATTGTTTTTACAACACTAGTTGATGAATGCTCTTATTAATTTGGTATCTTGGTCATACTTTATCTATGCATAGATTTTTAATGAAACATACTAATTTCGGTTGTCTGTGCTTTAGTACTTACATAAAAATCTGATTCAATGAACAATGATTTTTTTTTAAATGTTTCTTTTTAAAAATTGGAACTTATAGAGTGAAAGCGATAAAGTAGTTATACAATCCTTTTTAATTGGAATTGATTTGTCAAGAATTCAGATAAGTCTGCGCTGTATACAGTAGAATAGGGTATAATAAATGTCCTTCACACTAGAAATTCACCTGTGTTGTTGAGAACTAAGCATTAACTAGTGATCGTATCAAATTAATTTACATCTCGGAAGAGAATGTTTCATTTTGTGAATTAAACGAAGATATTGATGTCCCCGTCTTTTTTTAAAATCAAATGTAGACAGTAATTTTTCATTTATTTTACTGTTGGCAAAATTTCATCAATGTCTGAATAAAACTGTACATTTTTATGAAAAAAAAAACGAAGTCAGGCCGCTCGCCCGCCACAGACACTCTTCGTTGTATAATGTACTAGCTGATGTGTACCCAACGTTGCTCGGGTTTATGAATAGTTTGGAGTAAAGTTTTGAGGTTATTAATTCCAGTGTACCTCAAAACTGGATGCATTTTAAAGTGCAAATAATATTACAGTAAAGAATTGAAAAGTTTATTTTTGAAGTATTTGTTTCATTTGATCATTCCAAGTCTTCCTTTGGTGTCCCCGACCTTTTCTACCGTTCACTACTGTATAGCACATTGTTACTATCAAAAAGCTGCATTACTTGGTCTTTAATTCGACTCTGTATCTCATTCCAATGCAGGTATAATGCGTTAAGTCTTCCTCGGGCGTCCACGATTTCTTCTACCATGCAACTACTCTTTAAACACTTCTAGCACTAACAAGAACAATCTTTGTTTTCAGTGAAATCGGTCCTGTAGTTTTTGGGCACACGGGAAATTATATAAAGCTATGGTTTTATTTATCCTAATAACAGTATAGAAACAAATATTAGGCAAGTCAACATAATGTTCATTATCCTATTAAAGTTATATAACCTATTACGTTTTTTATGTGCATCAAATGTATCCCTAGGGGCGGCTTCCCTCCTCCTTTTTTTAATTAGAACCGCTTTTACTGCATAATATTTTCTTTCATTAAAAAAATCCCATGCATATTTAAAACCTCTCAGCTGATTACCACCGTAACGGGTAGCAATGCACACCACACATTCGTGCTACATTATTTGTGCACACACATACAGGGTGTCCCACAAACAATAATGACTATATATATATATATATATATATATACTAGTGGATCCCGTAATGCTTCGCTTTTGCCAATGTATTTCTCGGGCGTCTCCGACTTCTTTCCACCATTCACTACTGTATACCACAATGTTATTGTTAAAAAAAAACTACATTACATTAACTTAATTTTTTTTTAGTAGGTCCGATTTGATATTCTATTTTAAATGGGAAATCATTGGGGCGATCTTAACTCTTCTGCCTAGAACAACCCGATGGAACTGTTTTTGAACCAACCACATATGTTTTTTCTTTAAAATGTATGCCCTTGCGGCAAGCTCCCGTTATTTCCATAAACATTTTGATTGATAATTGAACGAAATATTGTTTTTCATTCTTATAAACATATCGTGTTTTGGAGATGCATCCGTATGCTTCATTGATTTATTATATTTAGATGGGACATGAAGCGAAAAATTTGTATCTATTTAGTTGGAGGTAAATTACCTCCAACGCTCTGGCGGAGAAAGTCCGGAAACAACGGAAATCGGTCCGCGCGCACAGCTCCTCGCATGCTGTGGAAACCAGCTTCGACGAGATTATTATATGCGCTATAGCGCCTCTAATTATTGTATAACTCTATGGTGATGACTTCCTCTGTGGTCATTTACTATATTGTATATTTTCCGCACGTTTCAGAGTGGAAGATACTCTCAGTATCGCCCTGGTGTAAGACCACCATTCAGAATCGAAACGTTGCTTAAAATGGTTTTATCCATGTTTGGTGACAAGATCAGAATATCCAGGTACTTCCCCACATTCCTCTTCCCCACCTCCTTACCCTCCCCACAAACCCCTCAACCTCACAACATTGGGGATGGCATAGTCTCACTGGCTCCAGACGGTTGGGAGCAGTTCGGACTCACGTACGATTTCACATACAAAAATGGTTCTTTTAACTTAAAACTTTTTTTACGTGTCGATTACATGATGATCGATTAGATGGTCGAGTGGTCCAATGCGTCGAGGTTCCCACTGCGGCCACGTGGGTTCAATCCTCTGATAGCTAAGTCCTCATCATTACCCGAGCAATATTTTCCGTTTATTATGATGGTAGTAACAGGAATTGAATAAATACGTTTTATAATAGTAAAATGAGAAATGATAAAACAAGATTACATCTACAGCAGTGCCGTGCATTTCTGTATGACCAGAATTATGCTATTTGTCAAGTTGGGTATGAATATTTAATAATAATAATGACAATTGGATGATTTGCATAGCACCGTTTTTGTCGCTGTACAAATATATAGTATATTTTTACGATGTTTCTATATTTTAACTTATGGCTAACAGATTGCATCTACCGGTTCGTCGATTACTAATACAAAATTATATGTACAGTGATGCATTTGACCGATGAACGTGATTTATTTGTGCATTGAACATTTAAAAATTGCAATTTTCATTTGAACTGAATAAATCAGCGTACAAGTTCCTACGTATTTCTTAGAAATTTGTTGAATTTATTAATATTTTTACAAAACCTTTTTTTTTTCATTAGAGTAAGCGCAGCTTTTTATCTTTTATGGACTGCGCGCCACTGATCTGCGGTGGGTACAATTTTTAACAGACGAGCAGGAATAAAATAATTTGTTAGTACTAGTAGAATAATGGCATAATGGAATGGTAAATGTTACTGATTTCGTTTCACAAATATAGCAGAGTAACATCTCGGGGTTAAGGCTAGAAGTGCCTATACTATTTGATTTAAAACTGGAAAGTACTCTAAAATGTTTCTTATTTAAGATCTTCCTCTATATTGAGGAAATCGTTGCCTATGTCAGTTTTTAATATTTGATTTAAAAATTAGAAAGTAGGTACTCTAAAACGTTCCTTATTTAAATGCTATAAATACTTATATAAGGTTCTCTAGATTGAGGAAATCGTTGCCTATGTCAGTTTTTAATATTTGATTTAAAAATTAGAAAGTAGGTACTCTAAAACGTTCCTTATTTAAATGCTATAAATACTTATATAAGGTTCTCTAGATTGAGGAAATCGTTGCCTATGTCAGTTTTTAATATTTGATTTAAAAATTAGAAAGTAGGTACTCTAAAACGTTCCTTATTTAAATGCTATAAATACTTATATAAGGTTCTCTAGATTGAAGAAATCGTTGCCTATGTCAGTTTTTGGTATTTGATTTAAAAACTAGAAAGTAGGTACTCTGAAACGTTCCTTATTCGAATGCTATGAATACCTATATAAGGTTCTATAGATTGAGGAAATCCTTGCTTATCTAATGTAGAAGTCAAAATATTGATTTAGCGTTTATTAAGCTGAGAAAACAATAAAAAATCATCATTCCTGAGCGATTCACAAATTTCTTTCATACTCACTTGTACCTTTAATCCCTAGATATATAGTGTGCTGTGTGCTTAGCGTGCAAGGAATCTACCCCGTTCTATTCTCGCTCTATACAATGAAATTGTCACGTGTTTTTCGTCACCCGTTACCAGTTGCTGTGTGTGGGTAGAGGTGGGTAGATGGTAGCTAGAGGTAGCTCCCCGCATCATGAATATGCGCTGCCGGCGGCGAATTTAAATTAGGAAGTCGTGCATTAGTGGCGCGGGAACATCCGTGTCAACGGGTTACTATTATTATTATTTCCCTTCTATCCTCTCTCTTTTCCTTTTCAACCACCTATCTTCCGCGCAGTACTTTGCGTCGAGCTACCACCTACCATCTGTAACTAGATGGGTCTTACTACGAAATCCATCACTTCTGAATAGGGATGGACCATGTTGATTCACAGCTGTCGAAAGAGATTCGTTCTTTTAAGTTTTTAGATTCTCACGGCCAAAAGCATTTTTGTTGTTTGTTTTTGGGGTGTTATGCCGTGTTGCGCTAACTCCTTCTTTAGCCGACGTTTCGGACAGCGTTGCAGTGTCCATCATCAGGGCAGATCCGGTAGATCCGAAGATGTGTGAATTTTGGTTGTCGAGTTTGTGCTTATTTAATAAATAAGCACAAACTCGACAACCAAAATTCACACATCTTCGGATCTACCGGATCTGCCCTGATGATGGACACTGCAACGCTGTCCGAAACGTCGGCTAAAGAAGGAGTTAGCGCAACACGGCATAACACCCCAAAAACAAACAACAAAGATTCGTTCTTTAGTTATTTTATGATCGTTTGTATTCGGTTTGGATTTCGTTGCATGAATGCAAACAAATCTAAAGCATAAACAAATTTTACATGGATGTTACCTCTGTACATTTTTTTTGTCTTTTAAAACTTTTATATGTAAAGTAGTTAATTTTTTTAAATTGGTCGAATTCGTTGTTTCAAATTAATTAATTGATAAAAAAAGCTTCATTCAAAACTATAATGGAAACATAGGTGTAACATTGGTTTAACAATATTTGGCTGTTATTTGACAACATATAATTTTACTAGATGACGTCTACTCGGCGTTGCTCGGGGACTTATAAATAGTTTGAGGTAAAGTTTGGATATTGTGAGGCCTTTATAAGATATACAATTCAGTATTGCATTATTTTATTAAGGCTTAGCCAGCGTTAGCAGTCTAAGCGCCCGAAAATATTTTTTTACGACTTGATTACAAAACATCGACTTTTCTCTACTTTCTATAAATATAATATGCATGTTTTAAATATATAAAGCTTCCGGAAGAAATTCTCTAAATGATAATAAAAACCCTATCAAAATCCATTGCGTAATTTAGAAGATCTAAGCGCAACAGACAGACGCGGATAGCGACTTTATTGTACACTATTTAGAGACAATGCCAACATTGTAACTGTAACATGTTTTAGCCGAATTGATTGGAATGTGATTTGGACCTTTTTTTGATTAAGATCATTCGAAATTGATAACAGCTTTTTGAAATCTGAATACCGGATAACACATATCTAGTAAGTTAACCGATTTCCAGTAATCTTACTGATTTTCAGCTAGCTTACTGATTTCCAGCTAGCTTATCGATTTCCTGTCAGCTTAATGATTTCCAGTCATCTTACTGATTTTCATCTAGCTTACTGATTTCCAGCTAGCTTATCGATTTCCTGTCAGCTTAATGATTTCCAGTCATCTTACTGATTTCCAGTTATCTTTCTGATTACCTGTTTGCACGCCGGTACCGGACGGCCAACCTTTAGTATTCTTCACCCATGTTGAATGCACACCTCCAACCTTCTTCCTTGCTCCTTCCTTTCTCCTCTTTTCCCCATAATCCATATTTAGATTGGTGAGAGTAGGCAGGTGAGAGAAAGCTGCTCGATTTCCGTTGAGTCTAATAAGCCACCCTACCTGGGCCTGATGATTGACAGTACAATATCTGGATACCTTATATTGTAAGTACAGCTTGCGAAGAACATTCACCCGTTGCGAGTATTTTTTTCCGCCCCCTTTGAACGACCATAGGCCAAATATACCTATACGATTAACTTTATCTGCCTAGGATTAAAAAGGTCAAAGCTTGATAATTTCTCTAGTTCAAACGGAATTCCTATCTGACAGAATTTGCAATAGCTAATTTACTACCAGGTTTTAAAATAAATTTCGTTTTTGTAATGTGAAACAAGCATAATGTTTTGTTAATGGTTATCTCGATATTTCTCATCTCTAGTTATTATAGTACTTGTCAAATCAACATAGCGCCATGTTTGTGATCTACCACCTAACCGTCTAAGAACAGCAGACATCGTCTGGTTAAGTGGGTTATATGTATTCTAATTTAATGTCAATAAACGCCCGGGTTTCCGGCAATGAAACAAAGGGCGGTTTTCAAAGTTAAACAACAACTTAACATGTTAGATTTAGCGATGCTAGGTTGAAAATAATAACACTGCGAGTGGAAAATATACATATATATGTTGGCTTTGAAATTACGAGGGGAGAAAAAACTGTGCTAATGTTAATTAATAACTAATCATGCCGCCAGAGCTCACAGTATAATAGTTATTATTTTAGTTCTACGTACGGTCTAAGCGGTCCGAACGACTCGATAAAGTGCACAATAATATTATCATTTCATATGCATCGCTTGACCAGAGATCGTAGTAATAATAATACTTGGCTACATTTTATTGCGCTCTCTTTGTGAAACATCACTTGAAGGGCGGTTAAAAAACTAGTGAATAACTGAGAACTATTTCTAAAATACGTTGTAGGCTGATGGCCTCGTAGAAGGGCTCGCTTCAATCTGATCTCGTTGTCTGTAATAATAATAATATCAAGATGATTTGTGTAGCGCCGTTTTTGTGCAAAATCACCTCAAGAGCGCTGTACAAATTTATAATACATTTCTACAGTGATCTATGTTATTACTAACTATAGTATATGGAGATAATATACAGTACAATACTTACCTGGTAGGTCACTTGAGATTAACACTTAATTAACATTAACTAATTGTTTATTAGCAATTTAGGACATAATTGGATATAACTGGACTTCTCTCAGGAATGGTTTATTTAATTTAAGGGTATGTGACAGCTTAAAAAGGCAAGTTTTTAGTTGTCTGTTCAGGGGCAGAGTTGGTATCGCGTCTGTTTCCCATCCCAGCGTCGTAAGTTCAATTCCTCTGCTGGCTAAGTCCCCCATCACGACAGATGAAACATTTTCAGCTTACTGTGATGGTAGCAAAAGATTTTTTAAAGATTGTCGGGTTATTCGAATATTACCCGGGAATATTTTTCTTTCTTCGTTTTTTTTTTAAATGTCGGAAACTACACGTCCTTCGAGAGTAAAACAGCATTATTACCTTCGAGTTATCGCACAATGCCCCGGTGTCTAATAGTATTGCCAGGGTTCATACCAGAGAGCAACTTGACGGATGTAAATATTTGTCAAGCCGAGGTTAAAAGCAACTGAAATACCCGCCCTACGTATTTTTATTTATTTAAAGCGGTATTTTACGAGCGCTGTTTGTGAACAACCAGTACCAGTTCTATATCGGTGAGTGAGTCATCTATTTCTGGTTCACATCGGTTACAACAACAAACTGCCCCCTGCCGAGAGCGAAGCATTTCACCAGGAAGTCATCGAATGCATTTCAATAGACATGCAATTCACTCATACACTGCTTGAAACGATATTTGTAATTTCTGTCTGTTTTATCACCATCAAGCAACTGTTAGTTTTAGGATCAGCAAATTAGCAATCAGCACTAATTTTTCAGTTTCTCTATAATATCACATCCCAATGTCTGAGCTATAAAATATTAATTTAACTGTCAAAAATAAGACAAGACGTCATAAATATCATGTTTTGTTCATATTTTCAGCTTAGCCTAGAAATGTCAATGATGATAAAATTCCCCTTAAGTCACGGGGCAGCTGGTGATTCTGTCATCTCTGCTTTCGTCATGGTTCAAGTGTTATATCTGAGACATTTATTTTAATACTAACTGTACCCCGCAACGCATTTCTGTGGCTCAGTCTGTCTGTGCAGATAGAGAAACAATAGCGCGTGTTGCTTTGACATCCAACATATAGCAAAACAGATTGCGCTGTTTTACAAAATAGCATTTTTTTACCTGCCAGCGGTGACATCTATACAATACGTTATGTCGAAATTTCAAAGCAATCATTGAAGCACTTTCAGGGATTTAAGATTTTGAACAAACGAACATTTACATTTTTATTTATATAAATCTAACCTAATAATTATCATAATAATAAATAACAAATAACTACACTAACTTTTCTAGGAGGGTTTAGCGGATAAATTCGAAAGTTTTCAATTCCATTCAATTATCTATTATTTTTTTAAAAATTACAAAATTTTACAATTTTAGTGCGTTTTTAACGGTAATGCGCTAAAAAACATTGATAACACTACAAATAGTGTACATAATTATGCCAAGTATACATATAGACAAGAGAGAGAGAGAGAAAAATAAGTGATAAAACAAATAAACATATTTATAAAAAGCAGGTGTTGTTGTAGGAACAGCAACAAGCTTGCCGTTTTAATTCAGCTTCATTGATGCTAAATATATCAATATCCAAATGGCTCTCCCATCGCCGTGACCATTGGCAAGTTAGTCCTGCATGCCCGAAGATAAAACAGTCTATGCTGTCGGTGACTGAGACAACCATCGGGAACATAGAAATGAATGCTCTCCATGTGTGACCGGGTATCTTATCAAAATGACAGTTCAACACGCCTACAAAAAGTGATATAAAGTCATGAAAAGTGATGAAACAAAAAATAGATTACTATTTAACCTATAATTTCATCACTTTTAATGACTATATCACTTTTAGATATGTTTAATTGTCATTTAGAGTTTTCGAACCAACCGCGAATCTGTCTAAGAAATGTGTTGAAATATGCACAATCATTCTGACCCGAAGATGGTTCATTTCGAGCATATCGTGTTTTGTTTTTTTTTTACCGAGAATATAATATTGCTTCATTGTAGTTCATCAGATTAGTATTAATACTGTGTTGTGACTAGTGGCGTTAGTTCTCCACGCAGAAAACTTAATGCTATAAAATACTGTTGATGTATTCAAAATCTGACCAAATTATTCGTTTTTATGTTAAAAACGGGACTGCAGACCTTTAACGAAAGAATTGACAGAGTTCCTTACAAAGTATCAGTTAAAAGCGAGTGTTTTATGAGAACGTCGGAACACGTGTTCGTACAAATACTGATATTGCATTCCGTCATGATATTTATTAGGAAAAGAACACGCGTTCTCGATATATTCTGAATGACTTATATTTTATCAGGAAATTGGCATGTTATCAATTTTTTTAAACAGTATCAGTTTTCTTCGTGTCTAGTTCGGTGTCACAAAGTGTCTAACGGGGTCATTGACCAGCTGCTGTCATGAATACACACACACACACACTTGGGGACACTTGTGAAATTGTGTAATATTATTCTGACCAAGTACCGCCAGCGGCTCTTGATAATATGTTACATCCTAATTTAAATCATCACGGAGCTTTGGCCGCAGATAAAGCTGGTATTCGTAGCAAAAATCGTATGACATCAGTGAATCTCAATTCAAAATATATTTCAGCAAAATCTTGTAGTAACTTTTTTAAAGAACAGGCGAAATAACTTAGTAAAGTTTAAGTACCTATGTATCTACCATTGTAGCTTTAGATTACAGCAAACAATGTCTGTCTTTAGAATAACTAGTTTTTGTTGTTGTAGATTTCTCGGATACTTTTTGAAGGTACTAGGTATTAGCGATGTGTAGGTTCAGCCGGATTGAGTCCTTGAGCCCGAGTCCTTTGCGGGAAGCGGGTCCTACTCCCACTCCTTTTCGTAATCAACCACTCCCAGAGAACTCGGTCTGGGACTCGGACCCGAATGCCTCCAATCAACGACTCCCAGAGAACCCGGACCCGAGAATGCCTCTAAGGACTTGGACTCGGACCCGAATGCCTCTAATCAACAACTCCCAGAAAACTCGGACTCGGGGTCTCGATTCGAGATCTTACTGATTTTATTTTTCAATGCTTTTTATGTCTTATGAATAATACGGGGGGATTTTGCGATATTGCTGATTCTTTTAACTGTTTGTAACAATTTGTATAATTTAATTTTTCAATTCGCAATTTAAAAAAAAAAAAATTACATTTTTTTATGTTCATTTTTTTTTATGTTTTATCTTGATTTAAAAAATTCAATACGAAGATATTTTGAGTTTATTTATGATTCTTTTGACTGTTATGCCTATTTGTACATTTTTTTTTCGGATTCAGAATTTTAAAAAAAACTTACTGATTTATTATTTTTATGTTCAATTCTTATGTTTCTTTTGTTTCATGATCTTGTTTTAAAAATCAACACGTTGGCATTTTGAGATATTGCCGATTAGTTTAACGGTTTTTATGTAAAATCTCAATGATTTATCGCAATTCTTTGATGTTTTATATTTTTATTTTAGCCCCTCATATTTGTAGGCGCTAGGTACCTACTGTAAGTAAAAATTATTGTTTTATTTTAAAGTTTTTCATTTTAATTATCGTTCACTATTTTTATTTTTTGTGTTATTAAAAATACAAATTTCAGTGGTGTCTGTCTGTGTATCCGTAACTCTGGTTCAGTGAACTCTAGAATATGGATTTGCTTTGATTTTAAAAATTGGAACTGATTGTCAACTGGTATTGGAAAGATTCAGACAAGCGATAAATTAGGTACCAAGATTATTTTATTCAATAATTGTTTATTTAAAATGGCTATCTTTTGTTAAAATTTTTTAGCTATGTCGTAATAGTGTTCATTCGAAAGGCAAATTTCTGGCAAATGTTTATTTTTAATGATCCTGAGACATATATATGTATATATTTGTGAAACCAAAAGGAAAAATATACAAATCAATTATATAATATACACAAATCCTACAATAATATATTGAACAAAGTGTGTATGTATTGTAAAAGTAAAAAAAATGGACTGGAATAAATAGATATTAAAACATGTTGTTAATTGTTAAAATTTTAATAGTTCAATGCTGTACCTAACTACTTCCTGACTTTGTTTTTAAAACATCTCGCCTTTACTGAGTTTCATTTGATAGAGGCTTCGACCAAGTACCTTTATCTATATCGATGGACAGAGATTATGAAAACGACAAATTCTCAACGACAACCGAAATTTATGTTACTACATTTGATTTATTACTGCTTACGCGTGTGCTAAAATTATCATCTGGAACTTGGAACCTAATACTACATCCGTTACGGCCTCGCATTAGCCGTAGCCCAATCAGCTGGAACACGACAAGACACGAATGGATTTCGTTGAACTTCGCCAAAATGTAAACTGCACAACTCGCGACTCGGGTGCGATGGGTGACGGGATTGACTCCGTGTTCTCGTGTGGGTCCGAGTTCTTGTGCGGGTCCTTGTCCTGCTACGGGTCCGAGTTCTTTCGCGGGTTCTATCCGAGTCCGAGTGCCGAGTCCTTGGCCGGACCCGTGCGTCCCGGTAGTCGCCCAGTACCCAGTCCGCACCCAAGAACTCGGACCCGGGACCCACTCCAAGAACTCGAGTTCTTTTAAAAGGAAGCAGTCCTCGGATGCCTCCGGAAAAATGCAGAACTCACCCACCTCTACTAGGTATTCCTTATTCATGCTTGTGTTACCTTATCGAAGTTTTAACTCAAACCAATTTCCAGTAAAAACATTACGAAAGCTGAGATTTGTTAGAACATATTATAAATATGGTAAAATCTCACGTCATTAATTTAAATTTTTTAATTTAATTAGAAATAAAATCTTTTTTGTGGATATAAAAAATATTATAATCGAATTCAGGTGCACGGAGAAAAATGAGTACGGCTTTTTTTAATGAAGATACTGTTAAAAATGTGACTGCATGGCCATTTCTTAGGAAAATATTAGTCATTCAGAATATATCTGAGCATGTGTATAACGCAGTTTGCCTTAAAATCCTGGTTAAAACGGGATATCTTTCCGTTTCCTAATGAACTATTAGTACATTCATAATATTTCGGAACACGTGTCATGCACCAACGTTCGTCCTGTTAATACACAATTACGAGATGCGAAAATATTATTATTATTTTTGAAGAACACGTGTTCCAACTTCCTCATAACATATTCGTGCTTTGCTGAAAGTTTGTTTTGAAATTTGTCAAATCATTCGTTATAGGCCTCTAGTCCCGTTTTTCCGTTTATCAGGAATAGTTCCTCGATAACCACTTTTACCTTCCCAAAGTAGATTTTGGAAATAAAACTGTCATTTGAAAAAATATTTAAATAAACATTTCCCCGTATGACGCCCTGTTTACATAGTATTTTATCTGTGTATGTTTTGTAGTTTGATGATTTTGTATGACGAACAGCCAATATCCTCCCAAATTCCCAGTATATTGGAACTGTGATTCGGACCGACCGTTTATTCGCTGTTAAACGTAAATAACGTGGAAGTGTGCCAGTCTGTCTATTATCAGCCTAACCCGGCGGAAACTGATCGATATATCAATAACGGTTAATATTATGAATAATGGGTAGGTATTATAATTTACACAATATTTGTAAAAGCACTCGTTTGGTGAGTAGGGGAGGGTGGGGCGTGTTGAGACGGGGGCGTGTTGATACATCGCGTTTAAAATTCCCGCTAGTTGACTTAGCTGCGCGCGCATCGTGCCGTTTCGTGTGAACCCCGTACCGCCAGTTTCTGTCAAAACGGTGGTGCCGTGTGGTAGATAGAATTAAAGTTATACGACAAAGTAAGATTTTTAAGTGCTAAAGGAACTTTTCCAAGAAATTTTCGAAGTCGTCTGCCAACCTGCTAACACTCGGTAAGTCGTTATATGTTTTTTTCTCCACAAACTGTATCTTTTGACTGTGTTATTAGTTATAAATGAAATGCGTACGTCAAGTATGTTTACTTGCATGGCCATTTTTATGTAAAATCGTCGGGTGGGGCGAGTTGTTACATCAAGGCGGGGGCGAGTTGAGGCAGACATAACTCGCCGCTAGAATTTAGTTTTTTTTACGTTTATATAAAATATGCATTAACACAATATGTGTTATGTAAACAGGCGTATTTTTTTTTACATATTATGAATGTATATATGTACCATTATTACCTAGATACATTTCCTTTTTGTGCCTATTTGTAATTTTTTTTTTCAGTCTTGCAAAATGGTCCGAAAATATAAAAATCAGACGAATAGAGGGGAAATTCCAGAAAACGTTTATGAACAAGCTGCAGCTGAAATCATTACTACAAACGTGTCACTTCGAAAAGCTGCAGTATCTTTTGGAATTAATCATATGACACTAAAGCGGTTCATCGAAAGGAAAAAAGCTAGTCCTCTTACAAATTGTAAGGTGGGATTTTCCAATTCTGGTCAAGTTTTTACTCATGCACAGGAAAAAGAACTTGCAGATTACATCGCAAAATGCAGCAAAGTTTATTATGAGCTTAATACAACTGATGCAAAAAAGCTTGCGTATGAGTATGCGTTCCAAAATGTAACGAAAATTCCGGAAATTGGAAGAAAACTCAAAGCGCTACAAAAGATTGGTTAATCAGCTTTATGAAAAGGAATGCGAATTTGTCTATCCGTGCACCAGAAGCCACGAGTTTGAGTCGTGCCACTAGCTTTAATAAGCACAATGTGGGTTTATTTTATGATAACCTATCTAATATTCTTGATAGGTTTAAGTTTGAATGCCAAGATATTTGGAATCTTGACGAAACAGGTGTAACGACAATGCAGAAGCCAACATTAGCTGTGAAAGGGGTACGGCAAGTTGGAGCAGTAACATCAGCAGAAAGAGGCATGCTCATTACGATGCTGATTGCAGTTAGTGCTAGTGGAAATTCTGTTCCACCACTCTTAGTATTTCCACGAAAGTATTTTAAAAATCAGTTCATTACTGATGGACCACCTGGATGTATTGGAGCTGCTCATCCAAGTGGTTGGATAACAGAGGAGAGCTTTTTACTTTTCATCCAGCACTTTACAAAGCAAATTCGATGTATCAAAGAAAAGCCCGTTTTGCTACTTCTTGACAACCATTCATCCCATTTATCGATAGCAGTATTAAACTACTGCAAAGACAATGGTGTACATCTATTATCATTCCCACCTCACACAACTCACAAGTTGCAGCCCCTAGACAGGTTGGTCTATGGACTTTTTAAACGATACTTTAATAATGGTGCGGATGGTTGGATGAAAGAACATCCAGGGCGGACCATGACAATATATGATCTGCCTGGCATTATCAAAAAAACTCTTCTGCTTGCTATCACGCCAAATAATATAATGGCAGGATTTAATTCAAGTGGAATTTTTCCGTTTAATAGGGATATTTTCACAGATGAAGACTTTCTTCCATCGGAAGTTACAAATCGTGCTGAGGTGCCTTTGACAGACTCCTCTGCTGCTGATCTCACAAGAACACCATTGCAAGACCTAACGAATGCAGAAATTGAAGAAAAATTGTTGGACCCTCAACCATCAACTAGCGGAACCATTAAACCTGGGTGTCAGAAAACGCCAGAACAAATCCGGCCATTACCCAAAGCTCAACCAAGAAAGAACTTTCCAAATCGTAAAAAACTTACGAGCGCAATTTTAACGGACACCCCTACAAAGAAAAAAATAGAATTAGAAGACAAACTAAGAAAGGAAAAGAAAGAGAAAAAAAATTAAAAAAGCGTATATACAAAACTAACTAAAAAAAAAACAAGCACCCAATAAAACAAAGGTGGTGTCAAAAACAGAACTACATAAAAAAAAATATTTTTGACGTAAAAAAACGAATTTTGGTGTCCACATCATCCAGTGAAACTGAAGAGGAGCTACCACTTATGGAAACTGACGATAGCGATGCAAACGAAGAAGAGCAATGTATATTTTGTCGTAACCCCTATTCTAATGATATTTCTGGTGAAAGATGGGTGAGGTGCATAAAATGTCATAAATGGTGTCATGAGTTATGTGCCGGAGTGGATGAATACATTCCTGACTTCATCTGCGACTTTTGCTTGACTGACTGAGATTTATTTTAAATGTTTTTATTTTTTTATTACATTGGAGGTATACTAAAACCACTTTTATTTAACTGATAATAATATATTATCGGGACTTTCGTTTTTACCAATTTTATTTCGTACCTACCTAATGCTTTCACTTAATTATTTGTTCGTCTCAACACGCCCCATCTCAACTAGCCCCACGGGTGGGGCGTGTTGAGTCAATTCCCATATTTTGTAAAATAATATTTTGTCACTTTATTGGTATGTTAACAAGGTTAATAATACCAAAATAATGTAGCCAAAGAGTTATTTGTTTCCATTAAAATGTCAAACCTTTGATTTCATTAAAGATTTTTCTACTACACTCAGTTTTGTAATTTAGTCACAACACGCCCCACCCTCCCCTACTGTTCTCACCACGCATTTCCATCATGACCTATGAAGCTTTGGACTGTCTAAAAATAAGACAAAATGTAATAATACTTTATTAGCCGACGTTTCGGACAGCGTTGCAGTGTCAAAGAAGGAGTTAGCGCAACACGGCATAACACCCCAAAAACAAATAACAAAAATGCTTTTGGCCGTGAGAATCTGTAATAATACTGTTTGTTCAGTTTCTTTGGTTGAACTAATTACTTTGAATGGTTGCCTCTCACCAGGGGGCACGCTTTGTATCTTTCGGATTAACAAACCAATAAGTTCGTGGTTTAACCTTTCCTTGCCGGTGCTGTCAACTGAGTGAACATGGTCTCTAATTAATAAATATCTCTGTAAATATACTAAACACCGAGTTCAAATTTGTTGGTATTTCTCCACAATGACGAGGAATTTTTTAACACCGTAAGGGAAGGGTTAATACGGGCTAGTGACGTGGCTAAACCGGCGGCAGGAAAGTTTCTAAAGATACAGAGTAGGCCCTCAGGTTGATACTGAAATCATCATCTATTCTTACGAACTACCTATTGTTATGGCATCCAAACATGCAAAATGCTAATATAACATTAATCATTATTTGCACGTCTTTTGGGTTTGTATCTACCCTCCGACCTCTGGGCAAGGAGCCAAGGATCGTACTGCTTTGCCACGAAGGTCTGTTAAAAGTCTTTGCATATTTTAGATCATGCTTCGTTTTACAATATCAATGGTTTCGTGTGTGCCATCAAAATTGAAATAATGCGTTGTCATCTACAACGAGTCTATCTGCCGAGATTCAGCTCGATGTGATGTCGGAAAGTGAGTTAATTTCCACTTCCAAGATTCCACTTCATTCATTCATTCAAACAAGAGAACAAAATCGAAATACAAATTAAATACGTCTATTAAAAAATGGTTTTAGTTATTATTATTTAATTATTTTTATTATTATAACGCCGCTTGAGGTTGCTGCGTTCCTTTCCCATAATTCGAGATTGGGCTCGCATTTCGGTTGGTAAATGTATACGTAACATAATCAGTCATTGAATATTGTTCACATATAACCTACTAATCATTATTTCTTAGGTTTATAATACTTTTCCCATAACCACGAACTGTGGAGCTCAATTTATGGAAAATAGAATAATAATAATAAGAAAAAAAATTTCAACGTTCCTTTATTGATAATTTGAATTCTGAAATTTTCTTAAAAATGATCTAACGTCTTTTCCGTACAATTCAATTCATCTTTCAAGTAAAAAATAATATAATGTTGTATCAAATTATTTTATCATTACTTTGTCGTTTTATCTCTATAGCGGCAACCTCGTGGTTCTCTTATCACTTCTTATCTTGTCTCTTATCTCAACAATTTCTCCTTCAATCTGTAATTCTGTATCCAACGCTTGGCGGGCCGCTCTCTGTGCTCTGTGACAACGTACGATTTCAATGACATAGGTAATGTAATATGTAATGTAATAATGTAATGTTAGTCGACTTGTATTCAGTGAGATGTGTGGTTCATTGTTATCAGTAGTGGAACTGAAGCTTGCGTTCTGTTTAATCTATCGATATAACTCTGTATAAATTATAAACTCGTGACTGGGGGGCGTGTTTTGACGTAAATTGATCGATTGCAAGTTTGAATTTGTGTTCTGTCTAATGCCGGGATCACACGATGACAATACGAAAGACAATGCAATATTGTCCTGTCCCTGATCCGTGAGCAGACTCGACCCTGCAGTGCAGGACAGTGGGACAATACAACAATGGATATACGACGACGCGCGTTACAAGTGAGTTTGCGAAAAATATTTGGTATTTTATACCAATACCGAGTACCGAGCGCCGAGAACTGAGAAACGTACGCGTGGAACGATTGGCTATTTTCCCACTGTCTTGTCCAAACGTGTTTACACGCGGACAACGCGGCCGAGTGTGGTGGTGGGAGATGATGACTATCGTGCGGAGATGGTTGCCCGTATATCTCTGGGACAATGTCTTGGTTCATTGTCCTGTGCTCAAAACTACTGTTAATAACATATTTGTGCTTTACTAATAGTTTGTTTTGAAATTTGTCAAATCATTCGTGTTAGGCCTCTAGTCCCATTTTTAACAGGAAAACGAATAATTTGACCAGATTTTTTATAAATTAACAATTTTTCAAATCCGTAAGTTTTCTGCGTGTAAAATTCGTTCTTGAGCGGAGATAATCAAATCATTGGCCCCACTGGGGTCCGTAAATCGGAATATCTTTTGTCAATTGGCGACATCAGTTTTCTTTCAAATCGGTATAACCACTAAAATTCCTATATCCACCTGAATTTTTTAAAACATCCTGCTATAACATCAAATGTAAATTCCGTAATATTATAATATGTTTTCTTTATTTTACGAATTCTCAAAGGCATTTGACATATTAAAACTCTCCTGCTGCACAGACCTGCATTTTTTTGCAATGCAAAGCGATCTGGAAGTATTATTGCTTTCAACGAGTAGGCAGAGAGAGGTACTCCGCGGAAAGTCAAAGGAATTTCATTTCAACAATCCTACCGAATGAAATTTCAAGTAAAAAACCTCGCCTCTGCACGATGTTGTAAAACGGCGGCATAGTGCTTACTTACTTCTCGATTTAAATTTTTCAAAATGATTTTATTACATCTGTGCAAGCAAACCCTAGTAAATCCAATTACTTGGAATAAGGAACTCCTGTGAAAAATATTGTGTCTTTAAAAACTATTCTGAGTAGGTATGGTTAATTTATGCAATTAATATCTACATGGATCTCGCAAAATGAACATGACCTACAATATAATATTTATAAGTATTGCAAAATCCCTTCAAATTGGGACGATTTTTCGGGTTTTAACAAACTTTTTTATAAGAGTTAAAAAATACATATATTATTTATAATAATTTATTTTATTTATTTATTTATTTTATTTGGTACATTATTTTGTTACAATTTATGTTTTCCAGTAATGTAGGCCTCACTGGGTGGCTTGCCCGTGCTGAGGCCTTCATTTTATAATATGAAAATCTAAGATAGTAAATTTGAAAAGAAAATAATAAATTTAAAATTAAAAATTAAAAATAAAAATACATAATAATACATTTAAAATTAAAAAAATAATACAATGAAAATAATCTTGTGTGTTTGTGAGTGATGTGTGAACAAATAATAATAAACCCGAATATTGTAAAAATCTTCCATATAAATAAAAATGTTATAGTTCGTTTGTTCAAAGTCTCCGAAAGTTCTTCGCCGATTGCTTTGAAATTTTGACACAACGTTACATTCGAATACGCGTGTGTTTTTATATACCTATATTATATAGATCTCTCACCTGTGACAGGTAAAAACGTGCTTTTATGAAAGTCATCTGTTGGACGTAAAAGCAACACGTGCTATTGTTTCTCTATCTGCACAGGCAGACTGAGCCACAGCAACGCGTGGCGAAGTAAGCTAGTAAACGATAAATAACTGGAATTCCTCATTAGGCATTCGTAGTTTAATTATTTAAATCTATTCTAGAGTTTCTTACAATAGTGCGATTGAGCCATAGGTCAAACTACACAATGCTTCCACCAGGTGCTAGGTACATCCTCTGTGCATCTGTGTGTAATATGTAATGTATGTATGCATGTAGGTATAGGTAATATTGACCTTTGAACCGACTTATAATACGTTCAACATCCTGGAAGGGCCGAAGTTACCCGAGCTGGGGTTCGATTTCCTTTGTGTAATGAATGGTCGGCCTGTGATTTTAACGCCGATTCGGTGGGAAACGCATGGGAAGTTTTTTTGAGAAGAGCTTGTCTAAAGAATCAGCCTTTACAAATATTGTAGTAATAATTGCATGACATTAAATGTATTGTAGCATTTTCAATTTTGGGAGGCGGGTTTGGTTACCGCCGCCCCAGGAAAAATTGAAATTCAAAACAATTCAAACACCCCTGCCATAGGGCAACCCAATTATTTTTATATGTTTGGTGATTGTATGGAAGCAATTCATATGTTTGAGTAGTGTGTTCGTGTCAACGTTCAGGTTTAATATCGCTTCACATTTCACAGTGTGTATTATTAAAGTGTAAAGTTATTCAACTAAAATTCAACAGGCGTTGAATAATATACATATTCATAGAATAAAGCATAACACAAGACATAACAACACGAAATACGCCTTTTGGGCGTATTTCATGATCCAAATATAAGCCCAATTCGGTACTATATTTCCATACATAAGTGCATTTCACCACTCGGAGAGAAATTAGCATTTCCAATTTATTAAAAATCTCTTCAATTTATTGGTAATCCGGTTAAAACGGGATTGCAGGCCAATTATCAATAAACTTTAAGTAAATTCTATCCGTGCATGACTAAGAAAATCAAGTGGGATGGCGATATAGTTTAATGCCTGTGACAGACCACACTATATTCTCGTGGCTTGGCCTATTTCAGCATATAAAAATAATATAATAAATCATTCATAATAAAAATAAAATAAATAAATAGCTGGCCATGCATTCCCGTTGGTAGTGTATGGCGAGCGCTATGCTGAAAAAAGGACATAGCCGTTATGCGCATAGCATAATGTGTCGCCTACCTAAGAGAGGCAGACCGCGTGCTGCAATCGTCTAGAACAAAAACGTACTAAGTCTACACGTTTGTTTCCATGCAAATTTATTGTATTGAAGGCGCTTCTAGTTTTCTTCTTTATTCTGTGGTTGAATGTGTATCATATCGCTATGAATATTTTTCCATACATCAAATCAATTCGGGAGACTTTGACACCCTCCAACCAAATAGATGCTCTGTCGTAGGCAGCGATGTGGTGGCACGAATCTATTGCATAACTTAATGTCGATCGGCGCTCTGTAGGCAAATTCTGGTATAAAATATCAAAAACCTACTTGCCCTTTGTCAGGATGTTATAATCCAACGGACTTCAAGCTTTGTTATATGATTTCGACAACTCGGTAACTACAAGGTGAATGAATTTTTAAAGATTAAGCCGGCTCATTATATCCATGTAGACGGAGAAAAATTAGTATTGCTGATTTATTATAAATTTTAATGTTATTAGTATGTATAAAGGTTTATTGTCATCAGGGAGGTTGGAATAAATAATAATTAATCTGTAAATCGGTGGTCAGTTGTTGCTGTGGAGATTTTGATGAAAACTCTCGAATTTACTTACTATAAATTTATTGCGAGAATAATATTTACAGAGGATTCACACGGAACTCGCGGTGTAACGACGGTGAGGAGTGGTCAATCGCGGGATTAGACGCTAGATACAGAATGAATTATGCCTGTCACGGTTAGCAGCTACTGCTCTAGCAGTGATACCTGTGGTATAAAATATTGTCAAGGAAAAATATTTAGATTTCAGGGCGTTTCCTGAGAAAAACTTTGAGTACATTCCTAATAAATCGGAACACACATTCATGCATCTTCACCATGCCTGGATAATATATAATGACGAAATGCGAAAATAATAACACGTCTCCCGACATCGCGATAACTTTTTTATTCATAGTCTAACAGGAAACCTATGAATTGATTCGTTAAGGGCCTGTAGTTCCGTTTTTAACCGGATTACGAATCTTTTGAAGAGATTTATAAAAAATAGCTTTATTTTATATCAGTATGTTTTTTCCCTGCAAAAATTGAAGGAATATTGAAATTATTCGACTCCGATGGATTGTGGGTAGAATCATAAATAAATCGTCTGTCTGTGCATTAAACACGTGTATTTAATTTGAACGGTTCTACCCCGAATCTCGTTCACCGTTGTGAGCGCAGTAATTTTTATTGATTTTATCGTGTAGTGCAAGCTGTGATGGCCACGTTTTTATTGAAAATAAATATAAATAAAATAGCCTCCATAGTAAGTCGGAGGTTCAAATCCAGGCTTGCTCAAGCAAATTTTATTTGTTTAATTTGTGTTATTTCACAATTTATTCATTTAAAATAATATATATAATATACTAAGTAAGATTCTCTCAGTATCGCTCTTGTGCAAGATCACCATTCAGAATTGAAACTTTGCTAGAAATTGCTTCAGCCGTGTTTGGTGACCAGATCTGAATAGCCAGGTACTCCCCCCTTCCTCTTCCCCATCGCCTTCCACTCCCCACTACCTTCATTTTCACAACATACCCCGATTGGAGATGCCAGTCTCACTGTCTCCAGACGGTTGGGAGCAGTTGGGACTCGTGCGGTATTCACATTAAAAAAACGATATAATAAAACACGTTTGATAAAATTCAATCACTTTAAGGATCGACGAGTGAAGGTTTTATTGGTTTTCATATAAATAAATAATTTTACTTTTTTTCTTTTCTTGTTTTCGAACCATTCTAAGGACACTGCTGTGTTCAGTGTTCATAGTCGACTATGCTTTTACACCTCATAGACTTGCAAATGAGTTGCTTAGTGACTGCTTCTCCGGAATAATATATCGACCTTCGGTAGACGTTACCCCGTGTCGGGTCAAATTTTGTAGTCGGCACTTAAATTATGTATTTTGTACTCTTTCAGACGATTTCGAAAAAACATGGGCAAGCGTTAAGGAAAATTTCGGAGGCACTCAAAATTATCAAAAAAACAGTTAATAGTCTATTTTATATTCTTCTCTGTGGTAATCTCTAATAGTGGTAGGTACACTCAGTATCACCCTGGCGAAGGACCACTATTCAGAATCGAAACATTTCCACTTCAAACACTTCCTTACATTACTTATTCACCATCTCTTTCAGTGATAATAATATGGTAATTATCGTGATTTATTTTTTGGTTACTATCCCGTGTTGAACTATCTCCTTCTTTAGCCGACGTTTCGGACATCGTTAAAAGTGTCCATCATCAATGTGTGCAAAAATGTATGCAATCCTTGCATTTGCTCTTAGATAGGAATCGAACCCATAACTTCTGCACCACGCTCTTGTAGTGCCTGGACCACGACAAAACGTTTTCCATTTGTGTACTCACGTGTTTTTATTTATTTTTCAGATTTCATCTCGCCCCCATTGTGAGAAAGTCCAGATGCGGTGGACACCCTCCCGGGCGCGAATTATTTTGATGGGATGAGGGCGGACATGCGAGGTAAGAAAGAATTTCGTCATTGTTGTTTCAAATTGCAAACATACTTAAATTTAACAGCAGATTATGGTCTCCTATATCCCTCGTCACGCAACTGAGACTAGCGAATTTAATTTTATATTCAAAGACGTAAAGGGAATATAACTTGTTTTTCCGACATTTTGTAGTCCTACTAGTCCAGAGATCGCGCTTTTGGCTTCATTCACATTCCTACATACTCTTCTCGAATTATTCTCTCTCCGCCGTTTCCCATCAAAGAGGCAAGGAGGATATGATATGTCCAAAATGAAATTTAAACTCCGCATCATCAACACACCTTTCAACTTTGCAGAAAATTATGCACCTACAGATTGTTATGTTTCCATACAATCACATTTTCTATGTAAACGACTGGAATTGTTTAAATTTACGCAGATATTATGGATTTAAAAAATCTAGGTAATTTCGATTGCTATATTGGATACGGGAAGGTTTACAACATCACAGCAAGATTTCGTGTAATAATTGGTTTTCATAGAAGATAATTATTTCAAAATCTTAGAATAAACTCCCACCTACGAGATGAGATTAATTGCATATTGTGGCTATTTTTTAGCGCGTCTCCGCTCTTATCAGAAACTGCACAAATATACGTATATAATAAATTTATTTCATAAATTAAATCTCCACTCTCTGCGAAATGCTTTGTGTTTATTGCATTGAGTAAATTGACGCCATTTTATCTCGTTTATTATTTTGTTCTAGACATTTTTCTCCAGTCTAATAATTTCACGACGTGTATAAAAATATATTTTTATTAATATCTCCATAGTTTTGGGCACTTTTTAAACCACAACGCCATTGAGGTAATTTTTCACAAAAACAGCTCTATAAAAGTTTCCAATTATTGTTATTATTATTATTGTATTTATCGGTTTTTAGATAAAATAATAAGGTTTCAAACATTTTTACCTCCGGACCATTTCAAATGTTAATTGTTTTAAAAAAATAATTTTATTATAATTCTATTAAAATATTAATTGTATAATTTTAAAGATTAATTGTTTAAAAAAAAAGACAAATTCCCGATTTGATTTGACTAAATCTGAATTCCCTTACTCTTATCATTATGGTGAAAGATTGTTGCTTGTGCAGTCATGGAGGACTTAGCTAGCAGAGGATTGAACCCGACGCTTTGAACCACTCAACTACTATTCGCATTGCTGTGTTGATGCGTACCCATGTACATATTTTGATTATCGGATTACATTTTTTAAACATCCATTAAAATGCTAAAACCCAATGGAGCCGGTCTCGGTACAAAAAAACATACGCTAGCCTTTTAAAACGTTGTTTATTTATTGGATTTGAAAGCTTTTCGCGTCCATTCAAAGTGCCCCAATGGAGCGGCCACCAATAGTCGTATATTTCCGCAAATGCGTTAATGGCGATGGGATAGGGCAGAACGGAATTGGATGTCCATAGAATGACTGAAAAACTACTGCATTTTGGATTTTTGCCACCAAATGCGGATGGATCCTTTTGGTACCAACGCCCGAGTACTATGTATACCTATCAGAATGGTCTTGCTGAGGAATTATGGACTAAATTGTTGATATATTTTACCAGTTGTATAATAGTACCTACCAGAAGCGGCTCTAGGGATCCAGTCGTGATAGGTCATTTGAAAAAAATGTGTGACTAATCTTCATTTGATATTTTGAAAAATGCCCATTTATTATTATCTATATCAATTTGTAGGTAGGTTCGTCACGAGTCCGCGACTCGTAATAATATTATGTTAATATAGTAAATTGGAAATAACTACACAATCCATGTTCTTACGGTAAATTATTTTTAAGAGATTACGTTTTAATGTAGTTGTGCACAACATTGTCTGTCCAATTTAAAAACAATCATTGTTCCACACACGACAAGCGTGTAAAATTAATAACCGACATGTTTATGTCTTTAAAACATATAATATTCATCGTGCTGTCTCCCTCACGGCCATGACCCAAGCATCCCTCAGCTTTCTTCGGTACCTAATTTATAAAACCAATTGACCTAAGGGAAGAACCGCCCCTTGTAACGACGGTTATTTTGTATTCCCTGGTTACGGGTTCGATCCCCGACAAAGTGCAACTGAAATCAAGATAGTGCAAGAATATTCTTGCTACCGAATTCTTGTGAAAGTGTTACTTGATCTAAGATTTTATCGACGGCTTTAAAATAAATCACAAACAAAAACATACTGGCACCCCAACAAACAAATTTCTATAAAAACGTTCTACCCTAACATTCCCCAGCTAGATACCTCGGAGAGCCGAATGAATTAATAATATGTTCATTTATGTAGATATAAGGTATTTGGCGTATATATTATATTTTCAAAAAAGTATTTTTGTTGGAGTGACAGCTACATTTAGGATTTTTTTTTGATAAGGCTTAGATTTTTCATTAAATACATGTATTTGAATTTCACTTTTGTTTTCGGGAATGAGTTAATGCAAATATTGGAAGCGGAAATTGACCCACTTCCTGACATCTGATCGAGCTGAAACTCGGACTCGTTGTTGATGACAATGCATTCTGTCAATATGTGGCAATTACGTTTACACACCCGAACATATACGCATTTCTCTGAAATCGGATGACTTAATATATGAAATAACTGTCGGTCCTACACGATAAATTAAAAAAAAGTTTTTATGTTTTAAAAGACATTACTAGACGTATTATAGTAAAAAACAACTTTGATTTTTTTGAATTCTTATTTTCATTGTATGTACTTTTACAAGATTTTGGTACTGGTTACTGTGGAGGACCGTTTAATGCTCACCTAGATAACTAAACTTTTAGATCATACAATGTAAAGAAGAACTCTCATTATTTATAGCATTCAATTTTATCAATCCTGAATCTATTGCTGTTATCATTTTCAATTCAATCACTCTTTCCCCATTTCCCCACGTGCAGGTAGGTACTTACGTGTGGGTAGGTAGTAGAATCTGAATTCATCCGTCACCATACTTTCCCCATCAGCCTGACAGCCCTTGCTTTTCCCTTAAATTATTTTTGCACATTTCCACACGAGCTGAATGCTGAACATATTTGTATCACCATTATTTGCCGCCCCGCATTTGCCGTTTTTATCTCACACAGCGGACACACTCACTCACACGCTTGCAAAGCGTTGAGCTAATGCTTTAAAAAGACAATGTGAAAACGATGACCCGAAAAACGAATTGGAACACGAACGCAACAAACAAGCTTTTTGTTATAGTATGGGAAGTTACCAACTGGTAATAAACAGCCTCTTTACCTGGACTCGATTGATTTAGTTGATCACTTGAAATTAATTGATTCTCGATATAATAAATCGTGCTGTGAGAATGCATCTTCAGCGCGAAATCCAGTAACCAGAGCTCAATTTTAAGAAAACGAAAACCAATATTCATAATAATAATATAATAATAATAATATTTGGATGATTTTTATAGCGCCGTTTTTGTGCAAAATCACCTCAATGGCGCTGTACAAGTATATAATACATTTCTACTATGTTATTACTAACTATATATGGAGATAATATACAGTACAATACTTACCTGGTAGGTCACTTGAGATTGACACTTAATTAACTAGTTGTTTATTAGCGAAATTTAGCTACAGGATTTAGGACATAATTGGATATAACTGGACTTCCTCTCATGAATGGTATATTTAGCTTAAAAAGGTAAGTTTTTATTTTAGACCTGAATTCTGTTGGACTTGTTGTGGATCTTAGTTCTGGAGAGAGTTTATTCCAAGCCTTCGGTCCAGATACTCCGTAATATATTACTCGTAGTTTATGCACTAATTTTATGACGAAGTTGTCACCGCCGGGGTTTTGACATTTCCCTCCTCACCACGTTTAACAAAAGCCTTGTGAATATTGAAATAATCCGACGACATAAGTTTTTGGCGTTGCAAGTTGCAACTGCGGGTTAAATATTAATCTGCTTAGTCGGTGTGTTGTGTTAGAGGCGATGCGAACTGCAATTTGGCGACGAGCGGGGGGCGAAGTTAGATGGGTTTTGGTTAATTATTAAGACGAACGTACTGCAATTATACTAAGGGGGTATTTCACTATGTCGGGCTAAATATCTGAATAGCTATCCGTTGGCTGGCTTTAAAGTTCAGAATAACTTCGTTATTCAACGGCGACCGTTTCACCATTGTTTCGAGCTGCCGGATAGATAACACTCGAAATAGTCTGGCAACATCGCAAAATGTTTGCTGTTTCTCCATCTACTGCCACGGCTGTCATGCGTCACAGTCCGCACACCGCGAAGTGTGCATTTTTTTGGTTATGTTATGTTGATTATCAGGTCATTTTAGATAGATTCGTGTCGAATTAATACATTGTTTCTTATTTTTAACACAATCAAATAATTCAGGATGGATCATACAAGCATTCAAATTCATTCTACAAAATTCGACTCACTTCTCAGCTGTTAAACTCGGAATGTTTTGACGCCATCTTTGATTTGAGGAATAGCGCCTAACGTGAAGTTCGAGCACTGATTAGTCAAATCTAACTTTAACCCGAGCGTTAGCGTTATTCAGATATAGTGAAAACGAAAAAATGACTAATCCGCGGATTAGTGCTTGGTCAGAACATAATCAGAGATAGTGAAAAACCCCCTTATTATTATGTTGAAGTCAGCATCGCACAATTGAATGCCTGTAAGTTTTGTTGATACTACGCCAAAACAGAATGCACGCAAACGAAATTGGATACTTACATTGAAAGTTAATAACGTCTGAGCAATGTTCGAAGTGCTATGCTTACATTTGATTATTGTAATGATTAGAAAACAGATATCTATTTAAATGTGCCTATCATTAATGATCCCCGATTTGGTTTCGTTTCATCTCCTTACTGTCGAGTGTCTCCAACTTAGCTTACAATCACAATGTCCCATCTATTTTACATCGGTGTACCACGCTACCGCGTAGATTGTTTCGCAATTCGGCCGTGTCACTGTTTTGGCGCTGTTCCTTCGCTGTGTCTGTGTCGCCGGTGACGCAGGTTTGGTTGACAAGCTCCCTTGGCCGGCCATATGGGACGCCGGCTTTATTAGGGCGGGTAAATATTCATCGGGCTGTGAGTACGTAAATCTTTCCATGTGTTTTAATAGGGCCGGATTAGACGATGTAATAATGCCATGAAGACAATGTGCTTTATGTATATTCAACATTGAATTAAATCTGGATTAAAGTGTTGCCCGTGAATGTGGGCTTCTTTTCTATGATTAGATATTTCTTTCTTGGTTGAGTATGTCTATTTTGTTATATTGTATTGGTAATCCACTTCTACAGGTAGCTCGTCGTATGTACCTATTTTTTTTATAGTAAAGGTATCTAGGTATAAAGGTTTATGCTTTCACTGTTGCGCAGATTTCGATTTTCTAACCTTTTTTTTAAGATTTTGTTTTCTTGATTGAATGAATGAATGAAGTGGAATCTTGGAAGTGGAAATTAACCCACTTCCCGACAACAGATCTAACTGAAACTCGGCAGCTTGACTCGTTGTCGAAGATAATGCATCCTATCAACTTTTGTTGGCACTCATGCACACACGTATTTTTCTAAATTAAGATGAAATTCTATTACATAAAAAAAAAAAATTTAGTCGTTTGTACATCAAAGTTTACAAATGTCTAGTTTTTTTTTATCAATTTACATTCATACATTTTATCATTTTTAAATTAATGCATTTTTACATTGTTAATTAATACGGCTCCTACAATCCAGCTTGAATCCATCAGTTTAATCAACAGAATAAATGTCGGTACTATCCAATTAGATTTTTTTTTTCAAATATGTATTTAGTACCTACATGAAATACATACTATACATTTGTAAAATGTTTTGACTCTCCAACTAGGAAGTATTTGGCTTAGGTGTTAGCGTTGTTGACTCCAGTCTCTGGGGAGGATGGTTCAATGCACATTCAAACCACAAAAAATGTAGTTTTAAAAGACATTTGAAAAGATTCAAAAAGTCAAAATTCACACCAGTTAAAAGCCAGTCCTTGGGGAGGAAGATTCAATGAAAATAATTTATGATTTGAGATGTGGGTTTGGGTATCTCCTCCCCGGGAACCATTTATTGGACAAGGTCACCCCGAGTGGTTCTACCTCTACCTTTGGTGATTTAGCAGGGGTGCCCGAGTTCATCGGGTGAGGTGTGTTCAGGATGCGCCTGTCCACCAGCTGCGTGGCGTGCCAGATCCGGGAGAGGTTGGTTTGGGGAAACCCTTTAACCTCTCCAACTGGTCTTTTGACCAATCGCATTGCGCCTCACTGGGATACACGCTGATCCCTAGATTCATACCCAACCCTCATACCTTTTACCTTCCCAGAACTTACTCTCCTTAAAAAAGCTCTCCAAACAGCATCCCAAAAGATGACATAGGCCCTAAGGGAAATTATTTAGCAATGCATACCCAGTTTTTTGTGAAACGCTATTGAGGTAATTGGAGGTACCTACACAAAATTGACGATATGAATGCCATTCGGTAAGTAATATTAGTGCAGTATACAAGTGTTCCTTCGTCAATTTAAATTAGCCCCGAATCTTAATCCCATCTCGTAACGCCATTTTATAACCTCCCATATCTAAAAAATTCTAATAAATTAATAATATTTGATCTTACACAATAATATGTTTCCAAATGTGCAACACCGGTAGAATACGCTTTACAGTGCGTCCAGTACCCGGTGTGCCAATATCGATATAAATCTGCAGGACCGGCCCCCTTATACCACTAATCTCACATAACGTGTATATCTATATACAATATAATATGACGAAGGGTTCTGATTATGACGATGTCATGTCACCCGGGTTTCTGCTCGCGGTGATAATGTATGGCATATTCACTATTACATTTATCATACTCGCGTCATCGTCAGAGCGGCGGACTTAATTATGAATGGGCTACGGGGAAGCTTAATTGAGGTGAAATTGTAATCTAAATTTCGTTTAAGGGTAGGTACGAAATCACGTGCAAACTTGGAAAGCGAAGACCCGCGTGGAGTGCTGCTAAAATATTATGTTTTGCTGCTATGTTGCAGAATGTATTTTCATTATAAGTTGGGACCGTAATACGACATCACATAATTAAAATTTCTGTTTTTTCGCATTTTAAATTTAATAATATACTTTTTACGATGTTCATAAGTCAAGGTTTTTTATGCATAGCACAAAGGATAACAAATTATTATAAGGAAAATATCTCCCCCGTAAAAATAAATGCCGTTAACGGGATATAATAAGCAGTAATTGTTGATTGATGTAATAGTACATATTGAATTATTTGGCGGGTTGGGAATAAGCCGACGTATCTCAGTGGTCCATAGCTCCTGACTGGACATCAGAAGGTGCGGGTTCAATTCCCGTCGTCGGCATTTATTCGAGAGATATTTACAATTTGTATGGATATTTCAGGCGACTAATTATTGCTTATAATAATTTGTATAGGTGGGTAGTTAGTACGGACTAAGTTTCTTTATAAGGCTTTTTAATTTATAGATGTGATTTTTTTCATGTTTAAGTATTAGGGTCTACTCTAAAAACGCAATCTAAAAAATACAATCTGGACCGCTCCTTGATAACTGTTATAGTTAAGAATTGAGATACATTTTGTCTGAAACATTAAATCTAAATCATATAAGCATATCGGTCAAACTTGCCCGCCCCTGTTTTCTATTTATACCTCATTTTGGCTTTACTGAGCCCAATCAATTTCATTTTCATTCGTTACATCATTTGAATAAATAAATATGAACAAGGAATTGGCAATGGCACAATGATGTAACTGCAGAACAACACTATGACAGAACATTGCAACTTAAAATACAGTATTCTGCCAGGACAACTTCGCAAATGCGCTGTTTTGCTGTTGTCGTACTGGAGACAGGATGTTTGAACTATCCGTGTCACGTGCGCGTCGCGTGATGTGTCTATATGCTGTATCTCGCGCAAAGCTAGTTTTGTCATAAATTTGTAGAAACATTTTAAAAATCGTTAAAAGGTTATATTGATAATTAATTTGAAATGTTTAAAAAATATATATATATTTTATTTACATTTTAAATGAAGAGTCAATTTGACCTTTCAACAAATTTGAAATTGTTACTACTCTTAGTTTGCGAGGAAAGTAACAAAATGTACAAAGAAGTTTAAAGTCAAGACTATCTTTCTGAAGTTACAGCATATTGCCATTACACGCCGTCCAATGGGAACCGGTTCCAAATTTCACATTTCTGTTTTTATGTCGTACTTTTGGCAAATATTTTCATGCTAACTAACCATCACGCCGTTTCTCCGCAGGGGTAGGCAGAGAGGACGGACCGCCAAACAATTCGGTCTTGGCACACACTTCTTATCTCATTCTCATTCATACATCGTCTCACACACACTCTTCTATTATTCTGACTCTTGACATGGTCCGACTCGAGTATCTGATTCACTTGGTCGTCTTGTATTCCTCGGGCGTACCCAACTTCTGCTACCTTTCACATTTGCGTCATATATTCTCCTTATCTCCTTTCTTCGCTCATTCACTCTACATACCCAAACCATCTAAGGATACCTTTCTTAATCTCAATTATTAAGCTTACGCCAGCCTTGCACTCCTTGCGGATCTCCACATTTCTCTCACTATCATACATGGTTTTTAACGGTTCCACGATATTTCATCAAAATGAAAATTAAACACCTATGTAGTTACCTATGTAACCTATTTAACCTAGTTTTTGTTTCATCACTTTTCATGATTTTATATCACTTTTTGTAGGTGTGTTGAACTGTCATTTTGATGAGATACCCGGTCACCGGTTTTACCACACATACGCCTCAGGGATCTACCGTTTCGACTTTACAAATTTACAGATATTATCTTCATAAATAACATCTATATGTTATTAACTAACGCTTGATTATAGATGTTTAGTTATAATAACGCTTGATTTGAATCGGAATGTGACAAGAAGAATGTTAACAATATCGGAACCATTTATAATCAAAGCTATCTAACAATTTAATGTTTGGTTTGACAATATTTCGAGAATGCCAGTATCATCAATATTGGCCATTTTGCTCGTTGTATAATTGAACATTTAGCGGACAATGCCCCCGTCATTCTGATGGCCGCGCGGTCGACTTGTCGCCGGTAATGAACGTCAACATTTGGCAGTCGCGCACAATACATCTTCATAACCCATCCATCCATCCATTCACCATACCTACCACCACCACGTCCACCTATCTGTCTAACTAAACTCACCTATCTGAAACATAGCTCCATCGGAACCAACCCCGTCGGAACCAACCCCCTCGGAACCTACCCCGTCGGAACACCCGACGGAATGCCTCTGCCCGTGTGGACCAACATTTCAATTATTATCGTTAGTCTGAATTTTTGATTCTTGACAAATCAGTTATAATTTTTTTTAGGCGATGCACTACGACGTGTAATATTTTTTAATCGAGCCGCTATCAATAACACACCTTACGTAGATGGCGATAAGGCTTAAATTCCCGCTTCACACCATCCACCTGTTTTGATTTATGCAAGAAAAAAACATGGCCAAAAAGTGCCTTTTATTTTATTTTGTGGATGTTCAGGCATAAATATTTAAATATTTTTCGATCATTTTATAAATAAATTATAAAATAAAACCATAATCGAAAATGGGTTCGTAAGTAGGAGATTTTGAACTTTAAAGCAGTTTTCATAGGCCTATACATTATTTTTTTCTGGGCTTATAAAAAGTTTATCTAAAAAATACTCGATTGTTTCAAAGGCCAGAATATATTCTACTCGCAGTATTTAATTGAAGCATCTGAAATATTTCTAGGCGAACAAATTTTCAAACCAAAACACATGATTTTAAATTACTACGTAGTGCATCGCCTTCATAATAAATATTTTATTTTCATTTGTGGCAGATATTTTATGATGTGACATTATACTCTCTATTATTACTAATCTCAAATAGTATAAAATAAAGTCGCTATCCGCGTCTGTCTGTTGGTGCGCTTAGTTCTTCTAAACTACGCAACGCATTTTGACAGGGTTATCTCTATCATTTACAGATTTTCTTCCGGAAGGTGTACATATATAATACATGCATATTTATAGAAAGTAGAGAAAAGTGTTTTTTAATCAAGTGGTAAAAAAAATATTTTCGGGCGCTTATATTGTTAACGCTGGCTAAACCTTATGAGATTCCTCAAAATATTGTACTACGGAATTATATATCTTAAAAAGGCCTACAGAAAAGTCTGACGTGAAATATGTCTATTTCCTAAGGATAACCCCCCAGCAACGCCGTGTACATGTCAGCTAGTACTAAAATAAAGTCGCTATCAGCGTCTCCATGGGATTTTGATAGGTTTTTAACTATCATTTATAGAATTTCTTCTGGAATTTTTTTGTATACATATATATAAAATACATGAATTATTATATTTTTTTGAAGTAGGGAAAAGTCGAGCAACGCCGGGTGCACGTCAGCTCGTATAAAGTAAAACAATATCTTTGTAAACATTCTGATGAAGCTACGGTAGTAGCAAAAACTGGTCGGCAATAGAATTTAAAAAAAAAAAAAACGTAAAAATACAGGTTTTTAACTATCATTTATAGAATTTCTTCTGGAATTTTTTTGTATACATATATATAAAATACATGAATTATTATATTTTTTTGAAGTAGGGAAAAGTCGAGCAACGCCGGGTGCACGTCAGCTCGTATAAAGTAAAACAATATCTTTGTAAACATTCTGATGAAGCTACGGTAGTAGCAAAAACTGGTCGGCAATAGAATTTAAAAAAAAAAAAAACGTAAAAATACATTTTTTTTTTGCAAAATCTGTTTTTATTAAGTAGATGTTTTTTAAATATATATTTTTTGGTTTGACTCAGGATCGATCTTTCCTCCCCAGGTACTGATTAAAATGAGTGAACCGCGCTATCACTTAAGGTAAATCCTAATTGGATTGTACCGATATTTATTTAATATATTAACTGCTGTAAGGAATCGACATAATTCGAGTGCGGTAAGATCCTGTGCACCTCCTGGTTTGGTGTTTTACACTATTGCCTTGGTTCTCTCTTTTATTCAAGGTTGGCAGTGATCAGAGCGATCTCCACTCTCCACTCTGCAGGAACTGCACTGCAGTTCGCACCATTCACTTAGGTGCATTTCCAAACCATGAGGTGACTTCTCTCCTACTCTACCGTGCTGATGATTTATGATAATCGTCGGAATATGAGACGAAGAATAACGTACTACTTTTCAATCAATTTATTAAATGAACAGGTACCTCATTTAATTCAATAACAATGGTGTAATGAGAGAGTAATGAGTTGATGTTTAATATTGTTTACTTGTACAAAATTATGAAATTTGCTCTCAGTTACAACTTACAACACTCGAGCATGTCAAAATATCGAACCTTTCACCCAGTGGCGTAGGAGTAGCGTGTGCTCTATGCTTTATCCCCCTATAAGGGACAGTTGCTAAACATATTAAATTAGCATAGCTTTCTAGATTAGCTATCTTCAGCGGGCAACACTTATTAACCGTTAAAAAGTAATGATTTTTTTCTAATACTTAATTCTAATATCGAAACTGGGTAGTGATTTCTTTGATTGCAACGGACCGCGCCCGGTTAAAGTGGAAACCTTGCCCCGGGGTTCGCAAGTTCATCTCCCACGCCACTGCCGCCTCCCCCACCAAATGTAGATTTAATTAAACAGCGCATTAATCAAACTGCTACGCGGGCGGCAGGCCTTCAGTTTCGGGCGCAGCCTGCTCCCCGCCATCGGAGCCGACACCCACTCCACCCACCACCACCCACCAGCTCCCATCTGCCCCATAATACAGATGGATGGTATCGGTTTCATTGTGTAATCATTTGACGACGCGGACCCAGTTGTATAAAGTGCGATGATTGCTCTGAACTTTGGCTTTGCACTTGTCAATGTTTTGTCATTTAACCACATTAAAATCAGACGGCAACCTCTAAAAACGTTTTTGTTCAAATGAGGATTGTTTGTGATACACTTTTGGAATAATCGCAAGAGAAAGGAATTAAAAGAAATGGAACTTTAGGCGAGACAATGATCAAGTTGATATATTATTTAAGGCGAAGCACTACGAAGTGAAAAATCAAATGTTTTGGATCGAAAATTTGATCGCTTAGAAACGTTTTAGATGCTTTAATTAAATACTGCAAGTACCTACAACATATTTTTACTTTTTAAATAATTGAGCATTTTCTTTTTATAAGCCCAGAAAAAAATACTATTATTTGTGCACTTTTAGCGATGCTTTTTCTTGCATAAAACTGGCGGCTGGTGGTAAGCGGGAATTCAAGCCTTCTACATAAGGTTTGTTATTGTTAGCCGCCTGATTCCAAATTTTGCTACCTTTGGTTCAATGTATCTATTCTCTTAATTGACGTAAGTGGTATTTACCATATCCGTAGTACTCTACGAAGAAGAACATTAGAAGTGCCTTCCACCGTCTTAGTACCTTTTGGTTCTAGACCATTTAGCACGCGGCCTGTCTCTCTTACACTTGCCTGAAATTGTATAACGCCATCATAAACACAGTTTTGTATGGAAATATTCACCAAATTTGGCTTATATCACGAAACACGCCCACAAGGAACTTCTTGTGTTATTCTTTATCTAATGACCATACCCCCCATTAATTTGATCTCAGGAAATTTGATTGATTTTCTTCGAAATCCAAGAGTTTATCAACCATTTCAATTTAAAGTGCAAAACTTTATTCAATCAATGATAAACTTAATACAATATAAAAACAAGAACTAATTGTTGTTAGAAAGCTTGCTATTGTACACTGTATATATAAGGGGTGTGTTTAACCAAAATCCAAACTCTAAACTATCACCCCTTACAAAATGATCTATTTGGGTAGTACCTACGGTTGGATGGAAACACTAGGTAAAACACGGGCGGAGACATCGCTTTTTGTCACCGACCACCGCCGTTCAAACAATCGAACTTGCTCTACAGTCTTCTTCTGATGTCCGGATCATTAGGCTCTCCTCAAACAACTTCCCACAGCCTCTGTTGCTGATACTTAGTTCACCTACTTTGCAGATTGTGAGTAATTCATCTCAAAGTTGGATTTAATGAATCTCAACCCCCTCTTGCCCGTTTTGCCTCCTCCGTCTTCTGCCGCCCGAATACCTCAACTCGGAAATCCTACCAAAAAGCATGCCGGCGATGCGAAACGCGAAGTTTTTGGACCATAGACGTTTTCTGAGGTAGAGCGGTAAATATTATTTAATAATAACCAGTATTCAATCTCTAGTGGTAAGTCGTATTATGGCAGTATTGTGTAAATACCCACTCGGTAATAAAAATATGTATAATTTTGAGTCACTAGTTATAAGTCACTAGCTAATAATCTTAGTTATAAGACTTTGTTATAAATCACTTAAGTCACCAGTAATAAATCAAGGTTGTAAGCCTTAGTGATAGGGAATAAGTTATATGCATACATTAAGTTGTTAAGCGCCCTTGAGGTTATTTTCTCACGAAAACGGCGCTATAAAAATGATCCAATCATCATTATTATTATTATTAATAATTGGCTAATTTTTAAGGTTTCTGAAATACGAAGGGGCTTACAGATCCAGGAAAAAACAACTTTAAGCAACGATAAAAATATCTTATACAGATTCTATATTATAATATACATATATCTGATAATGTGATATTATTGGTATTTTCATGTTATAGATGTTGCAGCTGTGAAAAAATTAAGGCTTTGGGGGATAAACTTACTTATAAAGTGATCAAAATAATATAATATATATTTGCCAAATTTTATGTAAGTATGTATTTTGGACTAGTTCTAAAAAATAATTTCTACTATTTTACCTATTTTTTGAAATTCATTTCCCTTTCTACCGCCATGTTGTATGAAGGTGTCTATTATGGACAAAACATTCAAAATTGGCGGTATTTCGATTAAAATTAACGGCATTTATTATTGATTCCTAACTTAATACAATTAATAAAATGTACAGTTTCTCGCTGTGTGAATACAATACCAACAAACTTTTAAAGTAAGATTTTGCTAATCATATAACAAAAGACTGTGTATAAACGGGATAAAATTCAAAAAGCAACCGCAAGCGGCGTTTAGCTCTTTTTGCGGTTGCTTCGTTCCTTTCCCATCGTGGTTCGGCTTGCGCAAATTTTGTCCTGTAACGCACCCTTACATATAAATCTTACTACAAACTTTCATGAATCGTTGACTTACGTGTATTCTAATTAAAAGTCATCAAACGTCCGGTTTGCTGGCAATGAAAATTGAAATGAAATTGAAAATTGTATAATTTGGGAAGAAAATTCCAAGTGATGTAATTAAATTGTCAGCCATCTTAGTAGGTCGAAGAATCACAGTATGCGCATCTCCCCAGTAGCTATATCTCTGCTCACCTCAAACGCGGTAAAACGCAGAGTAGGCAAATGAAAAGTTGGCAACTCGGAGGTAGGTTTGGTCTGGCCGTGTTTCCGAGTTTGAGTTTCTGAGATTCGAACTCCGCCAAAGTTTGTTTGACACTGACGATTTCTACCTTCCTTCTTGGAAACGTAAATGTGTTCATTTAGGCTAGGTTTGTGTTGGGTAATTTCTATGTGTACTCGTAAGTATTAGGTAACTTGGGATAAGGTCATCTTATTTATGGTTCTTAAGCATGTATTCATTATTTAAATGTGTCGGGTTCCCATCCAGACGTCACGGGGTCAATCTTGCTGGTTCCATCATTGTACAAACAACTTTTTTTCTGTAAGAATATATTAAAATATTGTCAGGTTATTTATAACCCGAGAATATGTGTCTTTCTTAAAAAAATAATAATATTGCTTGTAGTAATTCTTTTTCTAGTGTGAGGAAATCTATGTGAAATATGAACCAGAAAAACTCGAACATTGAACTCTGGCATCATACATTTACATTTGCACAGCTATTTCAGTCCAGAATTTATAAGTCAACGCAACAATTCTCAGCTCATAGCGTCATCTTCATATATACCTATATATGTTAAATTCCATTAAACTAAAAAAATATCAGATACATTTCGTAATAGTAGTATTGAATCAAAACTGCTATTTGAAACTATTTACTTTATTTTTTCTTTATTCTCAACATGATGACATTATTCTATGTTGTCACTTGATATCTGCATGTACCAGTTTATCAGGTAGGTACATAGGACTTACGTGTTATTTGCAAGTTGGCACGATCGGGTCCACAAGGTCCCAGTTGCTCGTCAGATGAGGGTATAAGCTCCCGGAGAATAGGATGACTGACACTTTCTCCTTATTCTCTCCCCCCCCCCTCCCCCGCACGTCCGCAACAAAACAACACACCCGCGCGCCCGACCGATATACGATAGGTAGGTACGGAATATTCAGGCGTCACCAAAATTTATATATATATTTCAAATTGATAGAATAGTGTTGTAACTCAAGGTTTGTCTACAACTATTTAAACAAAACGCCGGTTCAGCAAAATGAATGATTCTGGGCCTCGATCCTGGGTTTGCAATTGTATTTATCCAAGTCTCATTCCCTGCGTTATCAACAGCTTTATTTGTTACCGTTGCCATATGTGGGTAACCTTTTAAACTACTATCTAGGATATCATAAATAGAAATAGAAAATTTAGACTTAACTTGATTTGAAATCGGTGACGTTTCAATCAACCAATCGAGTAAACCTACAGAACTCTAGACGCGTCGTGAATAACCTTTAAGTTTAACTGATTGCAGACGAACATATAGTATTGTCATTCGCGTGATATCACTGAAGGTAAAAGGTCACGAAATATTCTTAAATTTTTGTTTTTAAACATTTCCGGGTTTCGAATAACCTGACAATATTTGAAAAACTTCTACTACCATCATTATAAGCAGAACATGTTGTGTGTGAAACAATGCACTGAGAAAACTGAAATATTGTCAATTTATTAAAAATCTAATCAAAAATTTCGTTTCTTAAAAATGGGACTAGGAGCCTAAAGAAAATGGTTTGACGAACTTCATAACAAACTATCACTAAAGCACTAGTATTTTATTAGGATGTCGGAATACGTGTTCTCCAAAATAATAATATGTTCGCATCTCGTCCATTACATTTATTCGGACACGGGCAGGTGCGTGAGTAGGTACGTGAACACGTGTTCTGATATGAGATGAATGACTAATATTTTATTGGGAAATGATCCTGAAGTCACATTTTTAACCGTATCTTGATGAATAAAAGCGTTACTCATTTTTCTCCTTGTGTGGAACTTAGCTAACAGAGGATTGAACCCTCGACGCATGTAACCTAACAAGAAGAACAAACTTTGACAATTTCAGCGATATCGGTCGACTACTTTTCGAGTTTTGCGATCGCATACATACGCAGGCTGATGTTTTTTATATATTAAGAATATTTTCACAGCAGTCACTTAGGCATGTTAATTATAATAAATTATTGCGATTAATTGTTTCCGATCCCTGCGACAGAGGATAGAACGGTAGTTTCAAGTAAATATACGTGTAGGTCGGTTGGACACAGACGCTGAAGGGATCCGACCTAATGGCCAAATCCATCAATCAGGCCTTTGTGTAGAGGACCATCCACTATCTACTTGTTGAAATTTGTTTCAGATCGATTTTATTGCCAGGGAAAGTTGCGCCGAAAAGTGGAGGATAAATAGACGATGGAAGGAAGTATCAACGTAGATTAAATGCAAGGAAGTGAGAATGACTGGAAAGACAATGTTATATTACGTTCTGTTACCATCCTTGTACTTTGAACACATATTTATGCACCTGCATTTGCCTTAGTAATATATAATGACGAAATGCTATAATATTAGGATTTTTATGAACGCGTGTTCCGACATCGTGATCTATCAATTCAATCGTTAATCGTTATGATCTATCAATTCATCTCGATCTAATTCATGGATTCTGCGAAGGAGGCAATTGATGATTTATTGAATTGTGTTCAAGATAAAGTGAATAAATTTAATAAAGAACAAATTAACTTAATTACAACGAAAACAAGTGCTATATTTAACTGGATGGGACATCTAACTCTTCAGTTATCTGAAGCAAAGGAAAAAATAATCGAACCAACATTTGGATACGGGGAAGTAGCTGAAAACCAAAATAAAATATTGGAAAGTGATTACAAATTAATAGTTTCATCGAACAATGCTGACGAATCTTCAGAAAATATACAAAATAAAATCAGGAAGAAAATTAACTTAAGTAAGATTGGTGCCAAAGTGATTGGTGTTAATGCGATATCTAAAAATAGAATACTTATAAAATGTTCTACAAAGTACGATGCGGAAAAAATGAGTAAAGCTATTGGAGACGAGTTCAAAGACATCAGTGCAACAGAAATTAAAAAGAAAAGACCAACTATAATACTTAAGGGCATTGCTAATGACTATAATAATGATGATATAATACAAGATATAATCGAACAGAATGAAGATATCAAGGATGTGATGATAGATAAACCAGAAATTGAGATGACGTTAAAAAAGATCTTGAAAAACAAATATAATAACACATCTAATTACATAATAGAAGTTAGTACTGAAATAAGAAGAAGGCTAGTATATACCGGTAAAATCTATGTGGGATACCAGAGAATACAAGTAGAGGATGCCCATCCTCTAGTGCAATGCTATCACTGCCTGGGCTTTGGACATATTTCTGTCAGGTGTCTTCATAAAGAAAAGGACAAACCATTGTGTACACACTGTGCTGGTGATCATTCCTACAAAGATTGTGCTAACAAAGATAAAGAACCTAAATGTAAAAATTGTGATTAAAAAAATAAAAAAAATGAACTGGAATATTGACATCAGGCATTCTGCAAACGATAAAACGAAATGTATTGTGTATAAAAAAATGAGCTTTTTAGCAAAAGAAAAAATAGAATATTGACTAGAAATAAGATTAAACCTGTCTCAAAGTAGATTTAGTGTTATTACATTTTATTACATAAATATCGTTATAAAAATTATAAAAAATCACAAATTAACTAACAAAAATAACATTATTATATTACATTATTTTTTTAATAGTAATATCATAACGTCACCTTCAACAACATTTTTTTGTTTACTTAAACATGCATTTTTTCACTGTGTACTATATTTCACATTCATAATTATAAAAACAGCTTTTAAAATTTTTTTAAAATATGACAAATATTCTGAAATAACACTAGATGTGAACATACAGTTTATTTTATATTTATTAACCCTTAAATGCATATTGTTGCAAAACGGCAACATACCGTTCAAACCACCTTTAACTCTTTGGTGTATACTTAATGCATGCCGTTTTAGAATTATCAAGTTCACGGTAATATATTTTATCGAGTGGCATCACCTTTTTTTCTTTCGCGAATGTCAAATGTCACTTTTTCTTTAACAAAGTGAAAATTCTCGAAAATTGGTTGGAGGTTAGAATTACAGTTTTGTTTTGCTGTTATTATTTTGATTTTCTTAGGTAAGCAGATACAATAATATAATACTTATATGTAATAACTCGTATTTTTTCCGGTACACTTATTAGTTTTGAGAAATTGTTTTAGGTTTTTTTTTTATAAGTAAATTGCTCATATTAATTTCTATTAAATACATGGTGTTGTAAATCTTGTTTAATTGTTTTTTTTAATCAAATATCATTAAAAAATTACAATTTTTTTTTCTCTTTATTTTTACGCATGTAGGTACATATCTACCAAATATATTTTTTTCCAGAAAAATAAATAAATCATGCATTTAAGGGTTAAGCCTTTATCAAAAATTACTTGTACCAATTAGCTTCAAATACAATCACTTTTATTTTGTTAAATATTTAACATTAAATTCTTCAATTTATACTCAAAATATGTCTGTTAAACAAAACAAGAAAACAAGTAATTACCATCACGAATTAAATGGCGCAGAATATTTTTTCTTATATAGATAATGATAATGAAATAGAAAGTAGTATAGTAAATAATTTAGAAGATTGGATAAAAAAACAAAACATAAATTCGTCTGATAATCTTGTTTGTATTCAATTAAATATTAGATCTATACAAAAATATTGGGATGTATTGCATATATATTTAATTAATTGTTTGAAGCATATTGACATTCTGATGCTATGTGAAACATCTGTTCAAACTGAAAGTATGTGTATTTACAATATTCCTGGATATAATGCATATAACTACTGCAGGACTGATAAGTCAGGAGGAGGTATTATATTGTATATAAGAAACAAATGTGAATTTAGACTAAAAACATTAAAATCAATACATTTTGAAAATATATCAGGAAAGCTCATACTCCAGGACAAAACTAAAGTCAATATAATAGCTATCTATAGACCTCCTAATTTCAGTAAATCTTCATTTCTGACGGAATTATCATCATATCTTGAGACAATTAATAGTAAGGAAAATATTATCTTACTTGGAGATATAAATCTTAATTTGCTTGATGAACAAGATAATATTGTAACTTCGTATGAAAACTTACTTACTAACCATTATTTAACTAAATGTATCGATGTAGTAACCAGAGAAGCTGTATCAAATGGACAAATTACTCGCACGTGTATTGACCATATATTTACCAAATTTAGAGGCAAGAAAATAACAGCTTGCGTCTGTAAAAATAATATTGCCGATCATTTTATCACTGCTATTAATATAAAATGTCATAAACGTCAGCTAGACTTTGCAAATAAGTATATTCAAATCATCTCACAAAAGGATATTGATAGACATATCAGAGATTATAACTGGAGTAAACTTATAGAGGATAAGGATTGTATTTAATTATATGAAAAAATAAAATCTTTATTTAATAAATTTTACAAGAGCAGTTCTAAAACGATAGTGCAAAAACCAAAAACACGACCTTATGCAATAAATGAATGGGTAAGCAGTGAATTATTATGTCAAATAAATAAAAGGGATAAACAATATAAAAAATGGAAAAGTACACCAACAAACAAAACATATGAAACAGAATACAAAAAATCACGAAATCTTGTCAATAAACTTATAAATAAAGATAAAACTAACTACTATAATAATAAATTTAAAAACTGTTTTAATGATACAAAAAAAACCTGGGATGAGATAAATAATATTTTAGGACGTAAACCCAAAAACGATTGTGATGAAACAATAACACGATATATGTTAAAAGATAGAACTGAGGATTCTGTGTCAAATGATTTTGTGAATTACTTCTCGGATAGCATCAGCAACATGTTACATAAATGCAATCACAAAGCTACTAATATTGTACTGGAAGAACTGCCTCACAGTTTATTTATACCAAGAGCTACTATAACTGATATTGAAAACATTGTTAAAAAAATGAAAAACTCTAAAAGCACAGGTATTGACAATATAAGAATGTTTGATTTAAAAAGAAATATAAAAACTCATTTAATCAATACGATAATAAAGCAAGCAAAAATTCCACAAGAATTTAAATGTAGCATTACTAGACCAATATTTAAAGGTGGAAAACACATTGAACTGGGAAATTATAGGCCTATTAGTATACTACCTGCGTTAGAAAAAAATCTCGAAAAATTTTTATCAAATAAATTAAATAATTACATTGAAAAATTCGCTATCATAGATCCAAACCAATATGGCTTTCAAAGAAAAAAAAATACTGAAAAATTACTGCAAAATTTTTCCAATTACATAAATAATCAATTAAATAATAAATTACATGTTATTGTGTTATTTATCGATAACTCTAAAGCTTTTGACACAATTAACTCTAAAAAACTGCTAGAAACCTTAGAAAAAATTGGAATAAGAGGAAATGTGTTAAATTTATTTAAAGATTATCTTAGAAATAGAAAAATATGTACCAAAATAAATAATACTTTTAGTAAAACAAAGAATGTATCTGCAGGAGTTCCACAAGGTTCCATATTGGGACCTACATTAAATATAATTTATGTAACTATAATGAAAAAACTTTTCTCTTTTGTTAAACATTTTGTATTTGCAGATGATACGGCATTGGTCATTTCACATAAAGATCTAAAAATTGCAATTGAACTCATGCAAATTGACTTTAATCAACTTTGTAAATGGTCACATGATGCGGGACTATTAATAAATGCTAAAAAAACCAAAGTTATGCATATAAGATCACCTAATGCCAGATTTCAATTTAATCCTAATATTATTTCTCATAGTTTTAATTGCATCCATAAAAATATCCCGACCAATTGTAAATGTGAAAGCTTAGAATTAGTTACAGAATATGTCTATCTGGGTGTTACAGTAGATTGCTTTTTCAAATGGGACAAACATATTAAAAAAACCTGTAAAAGACTCAGATCAATTGCTGGCAGAATGTACACATTAAATTTTTTCCTATCAATTGAAACACTTGAAATAATTTATATGTCAATGGCAGAATCTATTATAAGATATGGATTAACCATATGGGGAAATACTAGTATAACCAATCTGAAACAAGTCCAAGTTGTACAAAACGCAATTGTAAAATTACTAGTCGTCCCTAATATTTTTAAACAGAGACATAATACACCGTTGCTGTTTCAGAGTGCCAAAATTTTACCTGTTAAGGCTATACTATGGCAAAAAATCATAATTCAGTATATATTTACCCCGCAGCATAAAGAAAAATTAGAACATAAATACAGTACTAGATTCACGCGCAATGACGGGTTAATAGTTCCGAAATTTAATAATAAATACGGACAGAGAACGTTTGAATACAACATACCGAAGATATTTAATTTATTACCTGACACTATAAAGCAATGTAAATCTATGAATAAGGTTAAATATTTGGTGAAAAATTGGCTATCGGAAAAAAAATATTTATTTTAATATGTATGAAAAATTGTATGAAAAAATTGTTAATTCTGTAGATATAAGATGTAAATTATAACTTTAAAAAATGTATTTGAAACTAACTTTAAGCACCTGTTGACAAGCCAATTCAATCGGCTTAGCAGGACTTGTTTGTTGATATTATGTATTAACTATTTATTCAATAAAAAAAAATAAAAAAATTCAATCGTTAATCGTTATGATCTATCAATTCATCGTGATCTATCAATTCATCGTGATCTATCAATTCATCGTGATCTATCAATTCAATCGTTAATCGTTATGATCTATCAATTCATCGTGATCTATCAATTCAATCAAGGCCTTTAATCCTGTTTTTTACCCGATTGCGATTAATAAGATGCTAATGGATGTAAAAAGCGAATCAACCCGCACGACTTTACTAAAAAAATTGTCAATGGATCAAGATTTTCTATATTGATATTGTTTATAAATACATTAGTATCCATTGGTTGTATGCATGTAATTGTATAAATATGCCTATGAGTTCTTTAAATATGTTGTGTGACTATGAGTGACTGTGTTATATCTATTTGCCTTTGTATTGTAGTCACTTGAAATGTTATTCTATTGATTTTTTTCTATATTGTGGCTTCTCGTTATATTGTGATTTCTCGTTATATTGTGGTTTCTCGTTATATTGTGGCTTCTCGTTATATTGTTTTATAAATAATAATGTGGACACGACCTGCTGACAAACTGCTTTAAAATTCAATTCTCCATTTGCAAACTCCGCGCACGCGCTCGCATCTATTTTGTTGTAGTCCAGTTTGTTGTAGCAACCGGTTCCACCGACCTGTTCCAATACGCTCAACAACAATGATGAATATCAATTCACCTGCAGCATATTATATGTGCTAGAAGCAACCACTGCGGGACAAGTGCCACCACCTCCGTCGTGACTGGGTCCGCCCATGCTTGAAACTTGTTTTTAAGTGGCTGCCTCAGTTAGGTATTGCTTCGTTTGGTGATCGCCCGGTGGGGGCGGAGACAGGTGCATGTACGCCCATGGCGATACTGACATTGCACCTGTAGAACTGAGAATTAGTGATTTTTATTTATGTACATATTCAAGTTTTAACTGGGAAGGAGAGCAGCGAATGTGGATTCAGCTTTTTGTGTTTGGTGGTTGGACGGTGGGGGCAGTGTATGTGCGCACATGGCGATATATAAGTGTCATCGAAAATTATACAACAAGTTTTAAAAGCGTTCAGTAATGTAAAAATGATAAACTAAATATGAAACAATATTGTTATAATATGTAACAGTAACATAAAATAAAAAGAAAGCAAAACAATACTATAAGGCAAATCACTAAACTACTTTACCTACGTCACTATAATTTGTAGGATTCAGCTAAGTGCTGGTATAGATTACACTTTTTTTACGTTAACCCCTGAAGAAAATAATTTCCATCAGTACATATATCATACTTGGGGATGCTGTGTGGAGGGTATTTTTAAGGAAATTAAGTTCTGGGAATGAAGAAGGTTTGGGCAGGAATCTAGGGATCAGTGTGTTCAGGAGTGACGGACGAATGAATATATGGAAATGCCCTCGTGCGTCGTGGAAACGGTTCAATTGAAAAAGCAATTCAAAGGGTTTGAACGAATAAACTTAGTAGATCTAAAACAAATTAAATGTCGGATGTCATTGGTAAAAAAATGGAATAAAAAATGAAAGGTTCGGTACTTAATCTCATGATTTTGCTCTTTACCGATCTGAAAATCCCTAGAAGTGTGATGTATTCCGATTTTTTTCATAAAGTCGCCTTTTTATGAGACCTTTTAACTCCCAGGCCCCCCAGACAATCAGATGAAATTGATTATCGATTCAAGAAACATTTTCGATATTTCAAAAAATTTCGTCAATTTCACCAGAAGTAAGGGAAAATTAACCTTACTTCGCCGGACACGACCACAACACACTTCTATCGGTTTCTCATCGGTGATTCATAAGTACCTACTATAAAAAAATAAACCTTTGCGAATAGATTTCTTATTATTTGCAGGACTCTTGTAAGGGTCATGTTAAATAATTCCTTGTTCAAAGGTTGGAGAGGGAATTTATTTGTAGTTTCAAATTATTTATTAACATCCACAGTTGCCTAATGAATATTGCTCACTGTTTCCTAACATTCATAGGTGCCTAATGGATATTGCTCACATTAATCTAATATTCATATGTGCTTAATGGATATTGCTCACTGTATTCTAACATTCATGGGTACCTAATGGATATTGCTCACTGTGTTCTAACATTCATAGGTGCCTAATGGATATTGCTCACTATATTTTAACATTCATGGGTACCTAATGTATATTGCTCACTGTATTATAAGCATACTACTCTAGGCTTTTATATGAGCACTCTTTCTATCAACACTATATAAATACGTTTGCTCATTACAGAATTTAAGCATAAGGATTCTTTCTATCAACACTATATAAATTAATTTGCTCCATTCGCTTTGTAGTTGTAAAATATATATTTGCCCATTACAGAATTATCGATACCCACGAATTTTAAGAATCCACATTTACTTTGGCCGGATACTGTAAACATTACATAATTAACCGTACACCCACTACATTTTATAACATTGCTTATTCATCTCGTATATTTTTGTTATATCGATATTTACTTCCCGGCTTCACCCGAGTTACAACACGCTTTTTCTCATTTTGAAATCTTGTAACAAATAATTTGGATTCGCGATGAAAATTATGTAGTTATTTAGTTGCGTTGATCTTCTAGAAATTCTAGACGTAAAAATACTGCATTTAAAGACGCTAGAGCCCATATTATGAGTTACAGAGTTATGACTGCTTCGTACTAGAAAGCATGTTTCTGTGTTTTTGTTTTGTTGTTGTGAATACCGCACAAGAGTCCAATCGACTACTAAAGAAACTGGTGTGGGCTCAAAGCCGTGGTTCAGTCGACAATGCTCCGAAGCAGTTCGACGAAAAAACGCGGCTTACCGAGCCTACAACACATCTCGAACGCCCGAAAGCAGATCAGCATACAACAAATCGGCAAAGGAATGCAAGAGAATCATTAATAGGTCAAAATTCGAACACGACCTGCAGATCAGCAAAAAGCTGGCTGCCTGCCCGCATGGCAGCAGAGCATTCTGGTCCCTTGCGGGCTCAATAGGTCGGAATTTTTGCAAACCCAGTTTGCCACCTCTTACCAGACCTGACGGCTCACTAGCAAACACCGCCACCGAAAAGGCTAACTTATTAGGGAAAATGTTTGCGAAAAACTCGACCCTCGATGACGGAGGTGCTGTTCCGCCGTCGGTTCCTCACTGCGGCTCCTATATGAAAAAGCTGAGGATCCGGCATCGGGATGTACTCCACGTTATACGGGGGCTCGATGTTAACAAAGCTAGTGGACCTGATGGAATACCTGCCCTGGTATTGCAGAGGTGTGCTGCGGAAATAGTTCCAGTTTTGACAAAGCTCTTCAAAATGTCCCTGAAGTGTGGCACTGTGCCCTCTGGTTGGAAAAAAGCGGTCATTCACCCTATTCCCAAGAAAGGTGACCGCTCCAACCCGGCCAACTACCGCCCCATAGCGATCACATCAGTTCTGTCCAAAGTGATGGAACGTGTGATCAACGACAAACTGCTCACATACCTCGAGAAGAACAAAATTATCAACGACCGTCAATACGGATTCCGGCGGAACCGCTCGTGCGGTGATCTTCTCGCGTATGTAACGCATGTTTGGGGGCGGTGCCTGGAACGTCACGGTGAGACCCAAACGGTCGCACTAGACATATCCAAGGCCTTTGACCGGGTCTGGCACCGAGGACTTGTCAACAAATTGCCTTCTTACGGACTTCCCGCATCCCTGTGTACATGGATTGCTGACTTTTTAAGGGATAGGTCGATTCAGGCAGTTGCTGACGGTTTCACCTCATCCTCACACTCTATAAATGCTGGCGTCCCACAGGGATCGGTTCTGTCTCCGACTTTGTTTTTGTTGCACATCAATGACCTTTTGACATGTGCACCGATTCATTGTTACGCGGATGACAGTACAGTTCATGATAGCTTTTTGTTTGACAAGCCCCCAAAGGGCACACAAACTCCAACGGCTCGGAGGGCTTTGAAGCAGAGAATGGACGGTTATCTCGAGAGTATTTCCTCCTGGGGTAAAAATAATCTCGTCGAATTTAATGTTTCAAAGACCCAATCCTGTCTGATTACGTCTAAAAGGGATCTAAATGATAACCTAGTCTCCTTCAACGGAAGCAATCTTCCGAACAGGCCTTCCATTGATATGCTTGGTGTAACTATAAGTGACCAGCTCAGGTATGGGGGCTCCATCGAAGCCAGAGTAAAGCTGGCCTCTCAGAAGCTGGGCGTACTGTACAGGGCCCGCAGATACTTTAATAGTACACAACTGCTGACCCTGTACAAATCGCAAGTGCGCCCTACTGTCGAATTTGGCAGCCATCTCTGGTCCGGAGCCCCTAAATACCTGATTAAAACCCTTGACTCTGTGCAGAAACGGGCGGTCCGTTTGATAGATTCCCCAATCTTAACGGACGGACTGCAATCTTTAGAGCACAGGCGTCAAGTAGGTATGCTGTCCTTGTTCTATCGGTATTACAATGGAAGATGCTCTGAGGAACTAGCGTCATTGATCCCTTCGGCACCGGTGCGTAGTCGGGATACACGCCAAACGCGCGCCCAACATTTGTACACGGTTGACATTTGTCACATGAGAACGGGTCGCTTCTACGATTCGTTCTTAAGTTCAACAGCTCGGCTGTGGAACGAACTGCCGGCCTCTGTGTTTCCTCCCTCCTACAACATGGGACTCTTCAAGACCCATGTTCACTCCTTCCTCTCCACAAAAATACCCTCCACACAGCATCCCCAAAGATGACATAGGCCCTGAGGAAAATTATTTTCTTAAGGGCCTCCTGTGTGGAGTTAATATAAAAAAAAAAAAAAAAAAAAAAAAAAAAAAAAAAAAAAAAAAAAAAAAAAAAAACTGATCTTAACTGTCCAGATTCAGGGGGAATATGGTATATTGTGAGGCTGAAGGGATTAGGGAGAAGAGATAGAGAAAAGTGGAAAATTACCGAACTTTTTACATTAACTTCACTTTTTTACATTAACATGTTGGCAAATCGTTCCACTGCCGAGCTGTTGAACTCAAGAATGAGTCGAAGAAACGACCCGTTATCTTGTGACAAATGTTAACCGTGTACGCAAGTTGGGATATTCAGATATGGTTACAATACACGGCCAAAGCCATCTGTACTGGACGCTCACGCTCCTCTTAACGGTAAGGATTTGCAAGGACAACTGACTGATTGCGCCAGATACTTTCCTAGTACAGGTGTTAATAGGGTTAGTTTTTCATATCCCTGAAAGGAATGCATGGGAGTCTGGATCAATTGAATACATTTTAATTAATTATTAAGGTCCTACGGTTTGTCATGCAAGTAATTCAACCTTGTAAGGGCAACATAGCACGAGTACGGTGATAAGGATCTTATCGAAATTAGTCCTCGTAGAAATATGCAAGAATAGATAAACAATTTTACTATTTATAATATTTTAGGTAGTATCTCTGATAATCTCCTCTCTGACACACCATCATCTTAAGCAAAGTTTCTATTCTGAATGGTGCTCTTTTACCGGGGCGATACTGAGCGGAGATCTCTTACAAAATCGATCTGAATGATGTCGGCCACTTTGCACCTTGAGTATCTTACTCTGAAATTAATTACTACTTTTGAAATGGTGCATCAAAAATATTTAGATAATGTATTTTTGCAAAATTTCGTATACCTAATACTTTACTTTGCTGACTATTCAATTGACAAAGCGTTTGAATAAGGTAACGCGTCTTTTGTCAGATTCCCAAAGCAAAGTATCGACTATAAAGGGCGGCCAGAATTGGTTATTTAAACAATACATCAGTAAATAAAGTACCCTTTACCTTTCGTAATATAGATTACCCGCGTAACCCTATATTTCATGTTTATTGCGTTTCAGCATTCGGCTCGCAGTACGTTTACTTACGGCTGAGCTAATAACGCCGAAATGGCTGAAACTGTATTTAGTATTTTACATCCCCTATAATATATTATATAATACTTTATATTAGATTCATAGACCACTTTACACAAAATGTAAGGAAGGGGTTTTTCCAAATTCGAGTTAGTACCCGACCTTTTTCGGATATTAACACGACCTTTTATAAAAACTAGTTTTTTCATCAGTTTAGCTCATCGACAGATTGTTTAAAACACGTCTTGGGTAGTGAAGAATAATAATAGAAATAAATAACACAGTTGTTGAATAAGAATTCATTTGTTTTTCTCAGGCAGCTAATTTTTTCGAACTGTGAGCTATGGCGAATGCAAATTAGTAGGGATTTTTCCATAGGCTGAAGGTTCATTACGTCATTTCTACCATAAATGGTTGTGAAAGAATGTCAATGATGAAAAAAATCCCCTTAAGTCACGGGACAGGTGGTGATTCCATCATCTCTGTTCTCGTTGTGGTTCAAGTGTTATATCTGAGACATTTCTTTTATTTATAATTACGTAAAATCTCGCGCACTCGCTCTTCCCACCTCCAAGAGCATATTTTTTGTACTTGATTAAAATTAAAAACTTGACGTTAAAAATAAGAGGTAAATTACTGCCTACGTCTGATTTCGAAAAACTTTGTTTGAAGCCCGTGCAACGCCGGGGATTTCAGCTACTAAACTATAAAACTAAAATATATGGTTAAAAATAAGAGGTAAATTACTGTCTACGTCTGATTTCGAAAAACTTTGTTTGAAGCCCGTGCAACGCCGGGGATTTCAGCTATTAAACTATAAAACTAAGATTGTTTTAAACATTTCTAAAAACTTTGTTTGAAGCCCGTGCAACGCCGGGGATTTCAGCTATTAAACTATAAAACTAAGATTTTTTTAAACATTTCAACCATATATTTTGGTTTGGTTTCGTTTTGATCAGATCAAAACCCTCTATTTAAAATGTGATTCTTGTGGTTACGCGGAAAAAATGAGTGCGGTTATTTTTTTAATCAAGCTACTATTAAAATGGTGACTACATGAACATTTCCTAATAAATTAACAATATTTAATATCAATAAGTTTTCTCCGTGTAAAACTGAATATCTAGGTCATCCCAATCTTCTTCTGCCAAATACGCAAAAAACCCAAAAAATAATATCCCGACTAAAAATTGTACACACAATAATTATTAACACCTTGCTGAATTTTGTTTTTTTTTGTAAGTCCAACCACTCACACACGCAGCCTCATCATAACGCTGAGCTAAATCCAAAGGTGAGGTGAGAAGGTGTGGGTAACTGGGTATGTTGGTTTCTGGCAGTGGCGTTTCGTGGTTAAAGCGATTTAAAAAAAGGAAAGAATTCCGGGGTCTGTTTGCAACCTTTTCTTCTTCATTCGAAATATTATGTGTGAAGAGGTGGGCATCCAATATAATATTTTATTAAGGCACAAGTGTTAGCTAATACGAGAAAAGGCACTAGTTCGTAATTCAGATGGGATTCATTTTGTTACAACAGTAACTATAAAGGCGGATAATACTTTAAAAAAAGCATTTTGTTACTTGTAATGCGAAACTTTATAGAGGTTTAAAATACAAAAAGGCATGATAAATCGAAATTTAGAAAAAGTAAATCTTCAAACACTGCAACAATATTAACAGAAAAAAATATTTGCTTCATCGCTGTGCACCCAAATAGCGAATTTTGGCTCTGACGCATGTTTCGGCACCATTCGAAACCGATTTTATGTTGTACGAAATATATTCCATAGATTTTCCGTTTCATCGGAGCGCTCCGGGATCCGCACATATGAAGCCGCGCGTCGTGTTCCTATCATTGGATTTTTTTACTATAGTCTTGACGCGACCAGGGAGTAGAGGCACGCTGTTCAAACTGTAGTAGAATATTATAAATGATTATAATCCAAGTTTAGCGAGTCTCTTTCGCTGTATTTGTTCTTTGGGAGCTCAGTGCACAATCGCTCAAGAGAAAACCGCCACTGGTAACTGGGTAGGTTGGTATCTGAGTTGGTCCCGTATTATTATTACCCCGCTAGGCCCCGAAGGCTGCCCGAATTACGGTGAGATTTATTATTTATTTGCCAACGGTTAATAATATTTAGATTGCCCTAGCAGGCACCGCCGCCAGCTTGTGCAAAAGTAGATTAGGATTTGAAAATATATTTTCGGAGTATTTTTTTTAATTTTTAAATAATGAAGTTTGTATTGTTTCGCGCAAGTCAGCGGTGCTAAAGGTTAATGGGTTACGGGGCCGGATTTAAAGCCGAAAACAACCTGTGAAATTTTTCGTAATGAAATAAATTCTTCGCATTTTTTCGTCGTTTTCATAACGGAAAGCCACAAATTGCTTCGAACAGAACTGTTTTTCCCTCACTTAATATTAAGTTTAGCCAAAAAATCTAATACCTTTTCGTGTATGATATAGTATGATGACTGACTTTAATTTATAATGTAGATTTCCTCGTTTCTTTTGCTGTTGTGGGTTTTGAATAGGCTTTGGTGCGGAAACAAAAGCCAGCCAAAAGACTCGTAGGCCCTAGACAGGCCAATGAAATTGTAAAAATTGTAATTGAAAAAAAAAAATCGTACTGTGAAAATGTTTGATCAATTTATTTATTTAATAGTATACTACCTACACGCTTTCTCCAATATGAATTTCTCACAAGAATCCGCTCACAAATGCTGAGAACCGTCTGAAGACAATGACTCTTTTGCATCCAAAATTGCGGTATGTTATTAGTGGATAAGGGAAGGGATATTGGGAAGAGAAACGTAATGAAGTACGTGGTTTTAGATATCTGGTCACCAAACACGGCTAAAGCCATTTCAAGCTACTTTTAGAATTCGGATGGTGGTCATATTTCATCAAGGCGATACAGAGAGTATTTTCCACTTTGGAACTTGCCGCAAATATACTTTCTTATTATTATTGTATATGAATATGAGCGCATTTAGTCCTGTGTCATGGCGTTAAGCATTATAAGGTAGAACTGTACTAATACAGTAGCAGCTCGGTGTGCGTGGGTCCGCGTAGCACTAATCGATCCAGACCTTAATAGAGGTCTAATGAATTTCCGCAAAGATTATACTGTATTGTATACAGCGTCGTACCGCTGCTTTACTGCCATTATAATATTGTACCCCCCCCCCCCCCCCATAAACACACACACAGAAGGCTCATACAGCAGGCATGTAGAACCTTTACATGGAATAGAATTTTGATAGAATGTAAAATCATTGTTCGGAAAGCTTTACAAGGAATACTCAAGCCAAAAATGTGTATATTATTAATGTGCCTTAAATCACCACGAATGTAAGTAATAATCGCTTAGCAAACGGAGTCTGGAAAAGGTGGATTTTAGCGCAAAAGTTGTCCTTATTTGATTTTGTTAGAAAGAAAGAAGGTTAATCACGGGAAATTGTCACAGATAATCATAGCCGTAAAACGTTGTTTCTTTTATGCGTTCATCAATGTATGTTCATTTCAACACGTGTTCATGCACCTACGTTTTTCCTGATAATATACAATAACAAAATGCGAAAATATTAGAATTTTTATGAACACGTGTTCTGACGTCGCGATAAAACACATTCGTGTTTTACTGAAAATTTATTAGGAAACCTGTCACTTCAATCGTTTAAGGCCTGCAATCCCGTTTTAAGCGGTATTACGAATAATTTGAAGAGATTCTTAATACAATAGCAATAATTTATATGGGTAAGTTTTGTCCGTGTCCCTCCTACCTATTGTAAATCGTTTAGCATTGGTTTTGGGTGTTCTAAACTCTCGTCACATATTTTGAAAACCATCAAATTGAATACCGTGACAAGAGTTTGAAACAACCACAATATGTTCTTTTTGAAAAATCAACAGTCGGTTCGCGACACCTCCTAAAAGGTGAACATCACGCAGAAGAAGTAGGTACCCAGTACCCATACAAATACCGCATACAACAGTCGGTCCATAATCGTTAAATCCGCTAAGCCCAGCCACAGCCCACTATGTGTTAGCGACTCCGAACGGATATATCCAAACATAATGGGTTAAGGTAGCTAAGAGCCAGGTGTGAAAATATTACCAACAAACAAACACAACATACAAAATAATGGAAAACAGTAAGTTGTAGAACCGAAAAAATCACGCCATTTTACTTAGTGGTAGGCAGTTGGTTCATCGTAAACTTTTTCTTGGCAAACACATCTTCGTGTCATATACTTCTGGTATTTTTTGACTCTTAAAATGACCCGATTCGAAAACCTTTTTGATTTACATGATCGAATCTTCCTCGGGCGTTCTCGACTTCTTCTCGCTTCATATATTCTTGTCAAAAAATGGATTTCTTTGAACGATTAGTTAGTTATATGAGCGTTTTGCTAATTTAGAAGCAACTTCATATCAATAGTATGTAGCCTTTGTTCTTAGTTCTTAAGAATTTATACCAACATGTTTATAGATCTTCCAAATATTATTGTTATTTCAACCCACTAATATTACATTTGGTCACACAAAATCTATACGACGCGATTCGACTTGTGAATCACCTATGACCGCTTACTGCTTATATTATACCACCCGCATTCTGCCATGCGTATATTAATATTGTTTCCTGGTATCCCCGATATATACATAATACTATGCAATACGGGATACAGGATTACTCGACCCGTATTGTGCCTATTCCTGTAAAACCGTATTATTAACGCCGTCCCGGATTTGCGTTGATTTCCTGTGTTATAAATATTTGTATATCTAGCGCGGTTGTCGTTGCTTTTTCTTATGTCTCCTAGTAATGATTTTAAACTTGTAGTAATAATTCATTTTGGGAGGTTATGCAGGGGTGGTAGTGCAATCTAAATATATACAAATCTGTTGTTTCCTTGTTTGTCCCTCACGCGTTCCTATACTATTCATCTGATAGCGATGAAAATTTCAAAGTTTGTTCTTATTAGTGCCAGGAGTTTTTAGAGAGTGGTTTGAAGTTTGAATGGTAGAAGAAGTCGGGATCGCCCGTCTAAGATTTAACGCATTAATTATCTCTAAACTGGAATGAGACGTGCAGTCGAACTAAAGTCGATATAATGTATGTTTTTAAAAGTAACAATTTGGTATACAATAATTAATGGTAGAAATAGTCGGGGATCTCCGAGAAAGACTTAACGCGTTATCTCTGCACTGGAATGAGATACGGAGTCGATGTAATTAAGTTTTTTTTAATAGTAACAATTGTGGATTTCATGATACTACAATAGGTGAATGGTATAAAAAGTCGGTAACGCTCGAGGAAAACATGAATCAAATAATTGATTGTGGTCAAATGAGGCGTACGCGTGATCGAAGAAAGGATTCTAAGGGGAATGTATGACGTGGAAGTAAATGGTTGAAGAAATCTGAAGAAAATATGAAAAGGTGTATATGATATTCTCAAGTCTGTGAAAACGTATAGCATATGCTGAAAGAGTGCACTCGTCTCTCCAAGAAAATTTTCGCAGCGTTGAGATATATGAGGAATGAAAGGTAAATTAAATTCCCATGAAATGTACTATTCGCGTTGCTGTGGCTCAGTATGTCTGAGCAGATAGAGAAACAGCGTTTAACATATTTTACGTCCAACATCCACAATCTATATAATATAGGTATATGAAACACACGCGTATTCGAATGCAACATTGTGTCAAAATTTCAAAGCAATCGGTGAAGAATCTTCGGAGATTTAAGCTTTTGAACAAACGAACATTTATATTAATATAGAAGATTTATGTTACAGTCTGTGGTTCAAGGAAGTTAACGTGTAAATTTTAATCCAAACAAAATGTAGTATTTTCGCAGAATGACTATTTGGGACCTCGGGTTTAACCAGTCAATTACCCATACACGCACATGCTTATTTTGTATATATATGCCGAGTAATAATTACGAATCGTATTACAAATATATTTCGAGTAAACAAATAATGTTTTCAAGCATAAATACGAGTATTGTAAGCATTTCGCAGTTAGTCCGTCAGTGATTGTTTGCGGAGAACTGCTTATTTGCCAGATAGGCCTTTGCTTTTCAAATAATACATTTGTGATAATGTGATTTATTTGAGTAGTGCGTAAGTTTTAGTGTAAGTGTTTATTTTATTCTCATTTGTCTGCTCGTTGGTGCATTTAGTGTAATATTCCGGATATTGTGTTCTGCTTAGCTAGGGCCGGCTCTGAGCCAAACGGCGCCTGTCGCGAGTAAAATTTTGACGCCCTCTGTCAAAACCAGTGGATGCCTATGTAGGTGATCACTTTAATCAATAATATTCGGCCGATTTGTGTTGCGCTGTTTTTGAGAACTCATCTCATCTCAAGGGCGATGTTTTAGGACTGTTAGATGTTAGGTATTATCAGCGCCTTGACAATCCGGCGCTCGGAGCCGACTGCTCCAATTGCGCCCGCATTGGGCCGGCCCTGCGTCCATATCTTCCATCTTCTTCTACCATTCACATTCGTGTCATATATTCTCGTTACACTCACATCTTCGTCCATTCGCTCTACATACCCAAACCATCCTACCCATCTCATCATTAACTTTGTACCTACTAGTCGAATTCTATCTATTGTTATCTAACACTTGGAATTAGAGCTAATTTGTTTGCTTTTGGGAACCGTTGAATCTCCTTTACTGTAATGGTGAGAAATATGATGTAAACGGTATTAGAAAGAAAAGCACCACACTTTATATTCGAATCTAAAATTTAATCACAGAAGAATTAAAATTGTGCACTTTTATGAATCCCAAGGTTCCGAGCGCAATTTGAAAAAAAAATAAACATTGTGAATTTTTTATGAATTATTTTAAATGAAACGGTAAAAAGTGAGGTGACGGTAATGTTTCTAATACATTTGTCTAATAAAATGAGTTTTTTTTATAGGTTTTTTCGTTATTAGTAATTTCAGTTACAAAAACGTAATGTGAGCCATTTTGATTGTTTTTTATGTTCGCATTCAAAATTATTTTTATTTATAATAAATTTTAACGCGTATTTTATCACCTTTAAAAAGCAGTTTTTAGTTTTCGGATTCGTTCAGATATATTCCATTTATTTTGATTTTGTTGCAAAGCGGAAATACTCCGACTTTGTCAAAATATAGCAGAGGTCCGAGGAGCTAAAGTTGTGAATCCAATATCTCACAAGCCGAGCTTAAAAAGCAACTGAAATACCTGCTCAATCTCCGTCAGTTCACAGGTTGTCATTTGTATCACGGTACTGCCTCTGCACAGCAGCACGCAGTTTTAAATACATACTAGAAGAAAATAAATGGTGTATTCTCACTTCTTGATAGCCAGCGTAGCAAGCAATCTAAGTCTAATTTACTAAAACTTCTCGTCCGTTGGTAAATAAGCACTAGTTGATTCTCACAGCCTCCGTCTGCCCCGCCTGTGCCCGGGCCGAGTGAGTAATGCGTGGCACTTCCATCATTCCAATGAAATACACAGTATGAGTCAGAGAGAGATATATACGATCGAAGTGGTGGTACATTATCTGTATCACTCAAGTAATTGGAAAGTTCACCCCTACTGCTTGTAAAATCCATAAACCTCCCCTTTCCACTACCTACAATATGCTTTTATTTCTATACAGCGTGCTTCAATTTTAAGCTATAGGTATATTGTTTCAAATATTAATAATTTTCTTTGTATTGTTTCAGGAATCAACTGGCAGTTTATGAAGCAGTGATGACTGCACTGGTCAGAACATGAAGCGATGGTAGATATCTGAAGAAGAGGTGTTTAAGAGACCTGGACACTAAACATGGTAGCGGTTTGGAGACAATCGCCACTTTCTTTGGTGCAAGAAACTGCAGGCAGACGAGCAATGAATGGGTAGGTTCAGTCGAAATGTGTTCTTGAACCCGAGTGCTTTGCGGGAAATGGATTCCTACTCCTTTTTCAAATGAACTACTCCAAGAGAACAGTGGCAGCTCTTGACTTTTGAGTGTGATAGAGTGCTAAGTTTTAAAAATTCGACATTATAGATGCTGTTTAGTCCAAAACGATTTTTTTTTTTTCTGAAAGTTTGATTCGATTCGTAGATTTTCAGTGAATTTCAATTCGGCTGTGCGCCGCACGGATTTCCTGAAATCTTCATACAAAAAAACGAATTTTCGAAAAAAAAAGATGTTACAACAACATCATTAATGCCATTTTTTTGTCATATTGGCACTCTAGTGCACCCAAATGTCACGAGCCGCCAATGGTCAGGACCCGCATCAGAACCCACCCTGGTGCGAGTTCTGGTTCGGGGCTGGAACCGTGCGTCATACAGTTCGTACCCAAGAACTCGGACCCGATCCTAGAACTCGAGTTCATTTAAAAGGAAGCACTCCTCAAAACGCAGAACCTGCTCTAAGGCAGACAGCAGAATAGCAGAACAGCGACATGAATGTATTGTCATGGGTTTACAGCGTCGATAGTGATTTAATTCTCAGGTGTCGTGGTTATTCATTGATTACCAATATAAATTTCTATTTATATAGCAGAATTATGTGATATTTCACCCAAGTGTGTTCAACTCTAAACTCTGCGAATTAATAACTATCGTCAGGCAAACATCTAAAACAATTCTGAAGGGAAGTCTTCAAAACGTTTTTCTGTTTAGTTACAGAAATTTGTATTACAGAATAAGAATTCATTAGAAATATAGATAGATACTTTATGTTTCGAAACATTTTTTTATGATTATTTATTAAAATATTTAAAACAACCGTAAAGAGTGGCGTTCCCCAAAATGTGGAACTGTAAATGTATACCAAAACAGTCGTTATTCAGGGGTAGATAATTACGCTTCCCATTTTAAATAGGTTAATCTTACAGTGGTGTTAAATGTTTGTTAAATTTATTTATTTTTTAAAGTAATCAAATTTAATGTTATTATTTCGTTTTGCAAATAGGGGTGAGTTTTTTTAAAATTCAAATGTACATAAAATAGAGTTCATCAAATAAAACACAATAACATTAAAACCAAAAAATACTTGCAGAACTTAATAATTATATTATTAAATTTGATTTTAATTAAATTAAAAAATAAAAATAAATGGAGTTCGTCATATTGTACATATTGTTTAAACATCGTTTAAACAATATGTCTGCATACGTACATCCAGCTCTCTTTAAAAAATGTTTAGAACAACAAAACTTGTGCTTCACGAGGTATTTTCGTTATTCATGTCTGACACCTTATCTAAGTCGTAGGACAGACTCCTCAGTCCATCCGACCGCAAGCCAGATCTATTTGTATTATTATTATCTACCGGTTTTATAATATGTATGTATTTTTATTTGTGCGCGCGGAGAAGGGAGAGGCAATGGCAGTACAGTACCATAGGGTATCCATATCGTATAATTTGTATTGATGCGACTCTGGGGAAGTCTGAACTATTCTGTAATGTGGTTTGCTTTTCCATTCAAATTATTATTGTTACACATCGGTGGTACGTACTTACTCCAAGATCTGCGATTTTCAAACTTTTAATATAATATTATTTGTGGGGTAGATTATTATTAACCACGCGGTCCTGGACAAAATAATATCATGTCTTCAAAGTCCTCGACCTTCTCACAAGACGGCAAATATCACTCGCAAATTGGCAACGATGGACGCTGCGGGAGATGGGACCAATGTCCTTAAACAAGAGTTATTTTCAAAAAGAGGGACTTTTATTGGAATGTTTAAGCATAAGATACGACTTTGCACGCAGAAGACACTTTATAAAAAAATCTTCATTGAATGATTCCGGGGACCCCTGCTAAGTCACCAAACGTATCGAACAAAACTACTTGATGAAAGAATAAAAATTATTAAAACTCTCAGATAGAAAGAAGACTCGTTTCCTAACTTTTATTTTTAAAAATTATTAATGGAATTATAGATAGCCCTGATTTATTGAGTATAATCATTTTCAACATACCAACTAGAATTCGATCGAAAATTATTTTGAATTGCAACAATAATATCAGGACCGTCATTTAAGTTAGTTGGCAACATTTTCACAGAGATGAGTTACAAGAAGGCTATAATAACATATCTCAGTAATAATTACAATGAAGGTTAGCATAATACTTTTCTTCTGCATGGGTTCTATAAAATTTTACTTTTGATTACCGTTCCACTGAATTATTATGCTCATGTTTGTAAAAGCCCACGTGGATGGGTGTATAATATATATAAATAAATGTTTTTTTATTAATATATTGAGGGGCACTGTTTTATGGTGTAATTCTTCCGTTCCATCTGGTCTTTGCGGGCAGACGGAACATCTGTCCGCTATCACTGCAGACTGCAGGACACGTGGTCCGCACTGTCCGCATAGGGGCGGCAGGCAGATACACAAATAGGCAGATAGGCCAGGGGAAAAGTGGTGCGTGTATGCGTGAGGGGCACGTGTGTATACTAGTGAACACGCACAAACTATAATACGGTCTTCGCGAAAATAACCTTTTTTTTTACGAAATGTAGGTACAAGCAGGCTATAATATCACATATTTTTAATCAATATTAATTTAACCATATTCTACTTATACTTTGACGGCCTCCGTGGTAGAGGGGTAAGGCTCACGACTAGCATGCTGGAGGTCGCGGGTTCAAATCCCGACGTGCGCAAGTAAATTTTATTTAATTAATTTTTGTTATTTTACGTATTACTCATTTAAAATAATATATAGTATATTCGCGGCACGTTCCAGAGTGGAAGATACTCAGTACCGCCCTGGTGTAAGACCACCATTCAGAATTGAAACGTTGTTTGAAATGGCTTTAGAAGTGTTTGGTAACCAGATCTGAATAGCCAGGTAAATCCCCACCTTCATCTTCCCATCCTCTTCTCCTGCCCACTACCTTCAACCTTACAACGTACCCCAATTGGGAATAGTAGTTTCACTGGTTCCAAACGGTTGAGAGCAGTTGGGAAAAATTTAAAGGTGCTATATAAAAGCAGTGCATCTGTACGTGTACTAGAGGTGGGTGAGTTCTGCATTTTTCCGGAGGCATCCGAGGACTGCTTCCTTTTAAAAGAACTCGAGTTCTTGGAGTGGGTCCCGGGTCCGAGTTCTTGGGTGCGGACTGGGTACTGGGCGACTACCGGGACGCACGGGTCCGGCCAAGGACTCGGCACTCGGACTCGGATAGAACCCGCGAAAGAACTCGGACCCGTAGCAGGACAAGGACCCGCACAAGAACTCGGACCCACACGAGAACACGGAGTCAATCCCGTCACCCATCGCACCCGAGTCGCGAGTTGTGCAGTTTACATTTTGGCGAAGTTCAACGAAATCCATTCGTGTCTTGTCGTGTTCCAGCTGATTGGGCTACGGCTAATGCGAGGCCGTAACGGATGTAGTATTAGGTTCCAAGTTCCAGATGATAATTTTAGCACACGCGTAAGCAGTAATAAATCAAATGTAGTAACATAAATTTCGGTTGTCGTTGAGAATTTGTCGTTTTCATAATCTCTGTCCATCGATATAGATAAAGGTATAGGTCTCGCAAGTTAAGTTGGCTTCATCACAGTACTCACACAGATGCAAAACTTACATACAGCGTGTTTCGATTTAAGATTGAAAAAAAAAAACAATTGATGATTATTTCACAATTGAGAACTCTAAGCCAAAGCGTGTTGAAGTCGGTCACATAAAACTTATTTTGTTTTACGACATCGTTATTGAAATATTGAAGTTTATCATTTTTTTTTCTAAACTAATGTGATAATTTTCAGGATTGAATTCAAATGGGTAGGTATTCTTAAAAAAGACAATGGTATTGCTAACAATTCTTAGTCATTTATGTAAGAATGCTGTACATAACAAACTTCCATCGATAATGACCCTAATTCACGGAAATTACGGCAATTGGAATTTATACCTAATTGTTTTTCGGGGAATAATTATTATTCTGACCAGAAATATTTATTTTACAAAGCATGTTTAATGTTTAATGCAAGTATTGCAATATCTTAGTAGCACCTCTAGGTACATCCTAGAGTACTTAGTGAGTCTAAAAATATTGGAAAAATGGTAAAATCTAGGTGAATTCATTGGCTATAAGCCGCAATAATTATTTCTTATTGTTTCAATACTAATATTTTGAGGAATGCTGTTAATTGTATCGAATGGCAGAATTGATTGCTGAAACAGAATTGATTGATAAAACTATCGACAATAGGGTAAGAATCAATTTTTTTTAAAGTGAAAACCCCAGTCACAGCCTAATTTTTATACACCTAATTAAATTAAATATTACTTAACTTATTTTTTTTTACATCACTCAAATAATTTATTGCTATTATTGATTTATTAGTACATGTCAGTCGATATTATTATTTAACTAATTAGCTCATCGGTTTAGAAAAGCAACTCATAACCCCAAATAACTCCAATAAGTACTAGATATTAAACAATAAACAAAACATCCACTTACTGTAAAGCAGGTAAACAGAAGATGTCTTCACCACCAGAACTTACCACTCACTGCAGGACTCGCGAGGCCGGTGGTGGAGGGAGGCATTCGGGTTCGAGACCCCGAGTCCGAGTTTTCTGGGAGTTGTTGATTAGAGGCATTCGGGTCCGAGTCCAAGTCCTTAGAGGCATTCTCGGGTCCGGGTTCTCTGGGAGTCGTTGATTGGAGGCATTCGGGTCCGAGTCCCAGACCGAGTTCTCTGGGAGTGGTTGATTACGAAAAGGAGTGGGAGTAGGACCCGCTTCCCGCAAAGGACTCGGGCTCAAGGACTCAATCCGGCTGAACCTACACATCGCTAACGTGTACTATCTTCGTGTAAACTCTGGATGTGCGATACGTAAGTTTTTTTTTTCAGATGTTATCTTAACATTATCCAATGTCCCTCCTGGGTATCCAGTTAAGTATCCAGCAAGCCGATTCCGGTCAGTCGTGGACATAATACGGGTTCAGATAGTCTCCAACGGGTATTGTTACCATCCCTTGTCATTCTCGTCGCCCGGTGTGATTTATACTACTGGACGGAGAACTGATAAGGGCTTGTGGCAAACCTTTCTCAGATCTGATCCCCGTCTCGAAGATGCCGAAACGGGGACAACAACATCACGAGGAAGCACGAATTCTACATTTAATCACTGCCTGGCTTCAAAGGGGTGTCAACATACATCTTATAATTTATACTACGGTCATACGTGGTGTATTTATCACACATATGTCTCAGTGATGTCATTTCTACAGCATTCAATGATTTATTATCTTTATTTCTTGTAACAAATAGAGATAATGATTCTCACTGGGATCTCCCGTGCTGAGGATTTCATTTACATATTATTCCTATTTTTTTGTTCATTTTTATTTCAGGTTATTAACAATATCATGTGCGCTACCCGAATCACTAGCTCAGTGTTACGCAAACTTTTTGTGTTCAAGGTACACCTATCAAATCAAGAAATTTTAGAGGTACACCAAAGAAAAAAACAATATTTATTTATTACTAAAATCAATATACCTAATATGAAAAGATGTTTAGTGAGAAATGTGAGCCTGTTTAACTGAGCACAAGCGATCAAAATTTGAAGCAATCGTTGATAAGGCTGCTCTCATCTCTTCATTGATCGTCTTCAGGCGTTCTGCAGTGGATACTCATTTTTATATGCCGCCAAAAATGTGCTACCTCTACTTTGGAATTTTTTTTGTTTTAATGTCCGATCAGTTTTTAACTCCATGAATTCTTCCTGCTCGTTTATCGGTAAGTGTTCAAGGGAAATGTTATCCGAGAGTGGATTTCGTACCCAGTCCATAGGTTGTAGGTCACACTTAGGAAAATAACAGTTCATTTTTTCTGCTAATAGCTCCAAGTGTTTCACTATCAAAGCCTGCACTTTTGTTCTGAATCGGCAGGCCATGGAATTTGGAAATAATTCATTACTACCATTGACAGCGTGGCTGATCCATAATACCAACTTCAATTTTGTCCGAAGACATTAAAATATAAGAATTCCTGCCTTGCATTTTTCTGTTGAGCTCATTTAAATGAGCGAATATGTCCGCCAGATATGCAAGTTTTACTACCCGTTCTTCTTTTTTAAGCTCGGAAGCAAAATTTGAACCCTGGGCCTCTAAAAACGTCTGGGACCCATTTTTAGCTCGTAAATCCGAAATAGCACTTTTCCGCGAGAAAGCCATCGTACTTCTGTATGAACAGAAGTGACTGATGATCTGTTCCCATTTGCTTTCTTATTTTGTTATGATAATATGTTTTATGTTTACATACAGGGCGGGAGAATATATAAAAGATGCATGATGTTTGTTTACGCTTGAATGCATGTTATGTAAATTAATGAGTCACAATGTTATGATACTTACTTAGCCCATAGATGTGTTAACAGGCTGTTATTGTGTGTGGCTTTTCTAAGTACATTATTGACTGTTAATATGATTGAATAGTGGGTGGCCAAGTTTGACTTTGTTGGTCTTAGAAGGCCAACGCGCCAGAGTCCCTTCCAGTGGTTGAACTGGAAAAGAGCTCGCCAAACCGACCTACCGACGGTAGAGCATAATTCTCCATTCAGGGCGGGGAAAAATATATCCCATCTACATGATGTTTGAAAGGAAGTTGCAAGGTTATAGAATGAAAGTAATCTGGTTAAACTTTGGACTGACCGTAACAAGTTGTATTTGATAAATTTCACAGTGAAATACAAAAAGGTGTAAACTTACCCCCATCGACCAGAACGTAGAATCTATCTACCCTGTCTAAAATAATAAGTACGTACGAAGTTATGAGGAACGAACACTGAGTGCCGCGAATGGCGGAGTAGATGAATCAGCCATGTAGCTAGAGGACGACGGCTTCAGGTGTGACTGGTATCGGCCCCGTGAGTACCAGCCAAGAGGAGTGGACGGCAGCATCAAGATGTGGCTGGCCAACGGCCCAGTGTGTGGTCCAGCCAAGAGGAGTAGACGGCATCAGAATGTGAGGTTCAGCCATGTAGGTAGTAGACGACGGCATCAGATGTGAGGTCCAGCCATGTAGGTAGTAGACGACGGCATCAGATGTGAGGTCCAGCCATGTAGGTAGTAGACGACGGCATCAGATGTGAGGTCCAGCCATGTAGGTAGTAGACGACGGCATCAGATGTGAGGTCCGATTTTAAAATGCTCCGAATCAAAATGCACTCGGCGAAAACAGTTTATCGGCAGAAATAATCACCGATCGCTTGGATAAACTCTGATTACCCCCAAGGCCACACATGGTGAAAAACGTTTCCATTATTCACGCCACCGGGGCGAATTCCACTCGCGGGAAATATGACTAGACTTCTAATCTCGAAGCACTAACTGAACATTTCGGTATTAATCGCAAATCCATGAAATAACTTTCGATTAGAACCTCAGACCTCCAGAAATAGTAATTGACCCTCCGACCGGACAGCCTGTCTCTCTGTGACCGGCCGGGAAGTGAAGCCATCTTCAATCTCTTTTCACTTCCTGTTAAAGTTCTAAGTTGCCAGAGCATAAACAATAGACAAGATAAATCACAGATTTGACAGGTTCCTACTTAGAGTAATAATCGTATGTTATTTTCATAACAATTTTTTATTTTTTTTTATTTGGTACAATATTTTTTTCATTTCAAAGTTTTCCAGTAATGTTGGCCTCACTGGGTGGCTTGCCCGTGCTGAGGCCTTCATTTTATAATATGAAAATATAATCTACATAATACATTAAAGAGAAAATAATACATTTAAAATATAATCTAGTGTGTTTGTGAGTGATGTGTTATATTGGTTTTGTGTGTTACGTGTAGGTTTTATTTTTAATTTATGCTATGACATTTTGTCTTTTTTGTTCTTTAATCCATTTTGTAATTTTGTGTGTGAATTTATTTTTATTTTCCTCAATTTTAATTTCAAGTTTTACATTGTTGAAAGCTTTTATAAATAATAATAATAATAATACTTGGATGACTTGTATAGCGCCGTTTTTGTGCAAAAACACCTCAAGGGCGCTGTACAAACCTATAATACACCTCCACAGCGATCCATGTTATTACTTAACTATTTATGGAGAAAATATACAGTACAATACTTACCTGGTAGGTCACTTGAGATTAACACTTAATTAACATTTTATAATTGTTTATTGGCGAAATTTAGATACAGGATTTAGGACTTAATTATAGAATGGTATTGGTAGTGTCTTTGTCCAAAGCTTGAATTTACTGTCAGAGTTTTTATGTTTTCTTTGTATGCTTGTCTAACTGGTCTGTTAGTGTTATTTTGTGCATGTTGAAATTTTTTTTTTTTTGTCAAAAATGTAGTTTAGTAGTGTTTTAACGTATAATTGGCGTATATCTAGTACGTCACAGCTGTTGAATATTTGGTCTGTATCAGTCAGTCTATGTTTTTTTAGTATTACCTTTAAGATCGTTTTCTGTGCGGTTGATAGCCGAGTTTGTTGCTCCTCCCCAAGACATCTTCACAATACCTTGATTTTTTTCCGCGGCACACCAACTGATGACCACGGTACACCAGTGTGCCGCGGCACACGCTTTGCGGAACACTGCACTAGACAATATCTGTTCTGAGCCGGGTAGCAGTATACTTACATATATTTTGTAGACAAATCAGGGCTTAATAAAAATATAAAAGAATGCAAAATATAATGTAGCTATAAAATATTACATACATATATAAAAAAAATAAATTGAACAAACTTTAGTGTGAGAGTTCTTATTGAGATGGAGTAACCCATAAAAACTTATATGTATAGAGTAAAGTTGTATTTAAAAGTAAAAATAAGTAGGAAAAATGCTAGCAATTGCATTTAAAGCAGTAAAATTGTCTGTGTAGGCGTAAAAAATAAAAAAATATATGAAATAATAACACGCTCAATTGCTTAACATAAATGATGTACCCAAAATAAATAATAAATACAAATTAGTAATACGGATAGCTTAATAATTATAAATATATTTCATTGTTCGAGTTCCTTCCTCCTCTTTGCGCCACCGAAGGGTTGGCGATGTGATGGATAACGAGCCTCATCGACACCTGTGTTGGCCATTCCCTTCTACGAACTGCTTATCTAGTCTAACATACTGATACTTAGGTATAAATCACTTACATACAAATTAAAACAATATTTAACTTAATCCTAACGCCATCAAAACTGTTCCAGATGTCCAAATGATAAAACTTAATTCTTAAACAAAAAGTATCGTATCACTATAACAATAAACTTTTCACTGCATAATTGTTTGTAAATGGAGTGCTGGTTCCTACCCTAATGTATGGAAGTGAGGCATGGAACTGGCAAAGAAAGGATGAAAGTAGATTGAATGCTGTTGAAATGAGGTCCCTGAGGCGTATGTGTGGTAAAACCATGTTTGATCGTGTGGGGAATGTGGAGATCCGCAAAGAGTGCAAGGCTGATGTAAGCGTAATGAGTAAGATCAAGAAAGGGACGCTTAGATGGTTTGGGCATGTAGAGCGAATGAGCGAAGAAAGGAGTGTAAGGAGAATATAGATGCAAATGTGAATGGTAGCAGAAGTCGGGGACGCCCGAGGAAGACATGGCACGACCAAGTGAATCAGATACTTGAGTCGGGCCATGTCAAGAGTCAGAACAATAGAAGAGTGTGTATGAGACGAAGTATGAATGTGAATGAAGGTGTTGCAATGAAATTGCTCCCTTTTTAGTTCATCTTTTCAATAAGTCACTTAGCACGGGTGACTTTCCAAAATCCCTTAAATCAGCTATCGTAACTCCATTATTAAAAAAACCACAACTGGACGCTGAAGATCTTTCAAATTACCGACCCGTTTCAAATCTGCCTTTTATATCAAAAATATTAGAAAAAATCGCTGCCTCACAGGTCATATGTCACTTGAATTCAAATGAATTATTAACTAAATACCAATCTGCATATAGACGGTTCCACTCCACAGAAACCGGGTTACTACGTGTTTTGTCGGACATAACTACTGCCATTGAGTCGGGTAAACTGGCACTTCTTTCAGTCTTGGACATGAGTGCTGCATTTGACACGATTGACCATGACTTTCTTATTAAACGATTAGATGAATCATTTGGTTTAAACTGTGATGTTAAGACCTGGCTGACATCGTACCTGGCCAACCGTTTACAAGCCGTAAAAGTGGGAAAAAACCAATCAAATTATGCAACCCTTTCATCTGGAGTACCCCAAGGGTCCGTTCTGGGCCCACTACTCTTCATCCTCTTCACAAATGATGTCGCTAAAATAATAGAATCATTCGGCCTTCTATCTCACTGCTACGCTGATGACCAGCAAGTTTATTTTTACTGCTTACCAGAAGAAATAAACAGTCTAAAAATTCGTATAACTGAGTGTATAGAAGCAATTACTCGCTGGATGACCTCAAATAGATTGAAACTGAATCCCACAAAGACTGAGTTTCTGTGGACTGCTACAAGCAGACGTCAGCATAACATTGAAAACTCCCCAATAACCATTTCCGGAAGTGACATCACTCCAAAAACGTGCATCAAATTACTGGGTGTCAATCTGGACGCTAATTTTTCCCTTAAAACTCAGGTGAACAGAACTGTAAGCACGGGGTTCTTTCAATTAAGGCAAATTAAAGCAGTGCGGAGAAACCTGCCAACAGAGGCGACTAAATTGCTAGTCAATTCCTATGTTGTTTCACGTCTAGATTATTGCAACGGAATATATGCAAGTCTCCCTAAATGTCAAATCAACAAATTACAATCCGTTTTCAACGCCGCGGCAAGGCTTATCACCGGAGTATCTAAATACTCCCACATTTCAGAGCATCTCAAAAATCTGCACTGGCTCAAATGTCCTGAAAGAATCCAGTTCAAGGTATGCTGGATGGTATTTAAGTCACTTAACGGAATGGCTCCGGCTTATTTATCAGAATTGTGTATTCCAGAAGATTCCAATTCCCGACAGTCAACCCTTAGGTCAGCAACGTCATCAGCTATCGGAAGGTTGAAGGAACCAAAGCGCACACCAGATACTAAGTTCGGTGAGCGTGCTTTTGCCGTGTCAGGACCTAAAGCCTGGAATGGACTGCCACATGATTTGAGAATGATCGCAGACTCGACAGAATTTAGGTCTAAACTTAAAACGCACCTTTTCAGACAGTCGTATCCATAATTTCAGAAACCTCCACTTTCACAGTTGACGGCAATTTAAATTTAAATTTAAATTAACAAAATGTAAAAAATACTAAAAATAAAATAAAATAAATAAAAATAATAATTAAAAATAAATAAATAAAAATGATAACAACTAACAATTTGTAGGCTTTTAAGACAGTTAAAATACATTTAAATTAAAATAAAAACTATAGCAGACTTAAGATCATGCGACGACCAGTGTTTTTTGATATAGTGTCCTCTGCGTGCAGTTCTATCTTTTATAAGCATAAACTTTTTAATATAAGTGTGTTTGTTGGAAGTGACTTGCCAGGTAAGTATGTTTTGGTATCTTTTCTAAATAATAAATGTAGATCCTAGGAAATAAATTGTACAGCGCCCTTGAGGTGATTTTTCACAAAAACGGCGCTCTACAAATTATCCAATTATTATTATTATTATTATTAAGGAGTGTGTGCCAAGACCGAGTTGTTTGGCGGTCCGTCCTCTCTGCCTACCCCTGCGGGGAAACGGCGTGTTGGTTAGTTAGTTAGTATATTTCATAGTTTTTTTTAGTGGTGGTGATTGGTTTCGGTTTCAGTCTGTATTTGGTGTCAGTATATTTTCTATTTCTGATCTCTGCTTTGTATCCAGATTTTAATTTGAGATTTAAATATATTTGTGTTTAACATTGTTGTGAGTTTTGAATGAGAGTGGGATTTTGTTGTACGAGTATACGTATACAGGAAGCTCTTTTGTCCAAATTTTGTATTTGAAGTTGCTTGTTGGATATGTTTTTGACCTTGAGATCTGGTGTTTCTAATATGTGTTAGTTGTTATTTCTTGTGTTTTGTATTTAAGAATGTAAAGGAGTATTGTTTTAGAATATACTTGTTTAATTAATATTGTGTTAAGATTGTTGGAGATTTCGTTAGTGTAGAAATGATTTGGAGCTTATGTCTGATAAATGTACAAATTTTATAACAATTATTATGAAATATGTTACCTGTACTAAAAAAAAACAAAATTGGAACAAACAATAATTTTACATAATATTTTCTACTGTCGTAATTATATTAGAACAGATTGTTTCACAAAATAAGAATTATTAATCAAATTTGAAGGTTAAAATTAAATTTCTATGATAGTTCTATTGAAGTTCATGGGTTGGTCGTTTTACAGTTCTTGGATAGTAAACAGAACTTGAATAGGAATTTCACAGAACTTCAATATTAACTTTGAAATTTGATGAATTGTTCAAAGTCTGAAACAACCTGTTCTTAGTGTCTCTGTTTTTAATGTAATTTTTTTAGCTACAGTTTTTTTTACCACTGTAGCATCCTTGAGGTGATATTTCTCTAAAATGGCGCTCAAAAAATTATTGGTGTAATTTTTATTATTCGTTAGCTCATGTTGGAAATGATGTTTTGAGATGAAAATAATAATGTCGACAAAGAAATTTCAGAGAGGAAAAACTGTGAAAACAGCATAATTTCAGAGCTCGGGAGTTATGTTGCTTCTGATGCGTCACTAATTTTAATTTATAGTTAAAATTTTTTTTTTCAAAATTTTAATAAGAATTGTGAGAGAGAAGTTGTAAGAATGTGGATGATGCAAGGAGTGGGTGCTAAGATCTAGTTGTTTGGCGTTCCAACCTCTCTGCCCACCCTTGCCGCGTGATGGTTAGTTAGTTAGTTGCTAAGAGTAATAGATCTCCCCTTGTACACCAAATATGAAAAAAAATCCTCATTCAGAATAGGGTAAAAGATAACATAAAAATAATAAGCATGTTTGTATAAATATGTTTGTAAATAATAAAATAAGTTAGGACTAGGAATTCGTAATAAATTGTACAGCACCCTTGAGTTGATATTTCTCAAAAAACGACGCTATAAGAGTTATCCAATTATTATTATTAAGATGAACTCGCGTCTTTTTCCAGTGTCTCGTCATTGACCAGAAAAATCAACTCGGATGTCTTTTTTACCCCCCTGTGAATGCAGCTTAACAAGTTGAGCGGACATTTAGTTTGCATAATTTTCATTCTTATTACATGTTTTAATTTTCTAGTAAAGCGATATTTCTCCAGAATCGCGCTATATAAATAAGCCAAGTTTAAATATTATAATATACAGTTTGTTAAAGTTCTCTCTTTCGAAAGTAAACTTGTCATTCGCCATACTACATAAATACTAAGTATTTGGATTATTCTGTAAAATTTATCAGCTATATGTTATATCTTATCTCACAATCTTCTCGCTCATTTAAATAATCAATCATTATATATTATAAAAGTAAGTGTATAATGTCCGTGCCGCTATAGAACCAAGAAGCTATATAGTGTGGTAGCCCTCTATCCCTCATCCATGGAGAAGGTCCCCGTTTTTACCGGAAGGGCGTGATTTTGAAGATATAAAGGCTGGAAGTTTCGCCCTCTAGAAATTTTAGAACAGTCCAGAACATTTGAGAGCATTCCACAACATTTCGGAACATTCTGGAATGTTCGGGAATAGTCTGGAACGTTCGGGAACATCACTAATCATAATGAACTAAAAACAGGATTACAGGCCGTTTCCTAATAAACTTTTAGTAAATTCGTAATCGTGACAATACATTGGTATTAAAGCCTGAAATGGACTGCCACATGATTTGAGAATGATCAAAGACTCGACAAAATTCAGAGCTAAACTTAACACTCATCTCTTCAGACAGTCATTCTCAAAAGTCGGAAACCTTTCACCTTCACAGACCGTGACATTGTAAATAACTAAGTGTGTAAAAAACGTAAACAAGTAAGAATTAGTAAGCTTTTTATTTATGTAAAACGATAACCAATTAACAAAGCAATCAAAAACACACAAAATAAAGGCCGTAGACGATTTTTTTCCATCTCCGAGGTCGAGTGCTGTCGATTTTTATCAAACTAAATTTTGAATTAATTAATTAATTGAATTTCAAATTCAGAATTAACAATATCATCTACCTTTTTAAATGATCACAAAGTTTGTAATGAATTTGGTTTGTAACCTAAATAGTGACTTGGATAAACATATCAGATTTTTATTTATATATGGGATAACTATTGATTTTTTAATGTTTAAAAGAATATTCAGGAACCAATTTTACATGAACAAACTTATTTTTAAGGTTATTCCCATCAATGTAATATATCATTATATCAAATAATAATAGCAAAATGTATTTTCAAAAGTAACTAAAATGTTAAAAGGAAATAAATTGGCTAACAGTGGAACAGATTCTGACCTTGAACGCGGTGATGTTTCTAAATTAAATAATAAACTACATATTACCAAATTCTTATCGAAGGAAATTAGGTACAGCAAGGACGTTCACATACATAACACTAGTAGAACGTGCATTGAAATTAGGCTACCAAAAAAGGAGAAACCCAATACACAAAATAGTTTAGGTTCCATGATATTTCATCAAAATGACGATTAAACACACCTTTAAAAAGTGATGTAGAGTCATAAAAAGTGATGAAAATTAACCTATTTAACCTAGTTTTTGTTTCATCACTTTTCATGACTTTATATCACTTTTTGTAGGTGTGTTGAACTGTTATTTTGATGAGATACCCGGTCACCAGACAATATAATGTCATGTGAGTTGCACGGGGAAAACTTACTGATCTGAAGAATTGCTAATTTATTAAAAATCTGGTCTAATAATTTGCATTCCTGTTAAAAAGGTGACTGCAAGCCTTTGACGAATGAACTGACGGATTTCCTAACAAAGTATCAGTAAAACGCGAACGTGTTATGAGGACCGAGGAACACGTGTTCATAAAAATACTAATATGGTCGCATTTCGTCATAGTATTTATCAGGAAAAGGACACCTACATAAACACGTGTTCAGATATATTCCGAATGGATGTTTTTAATAGGATTTGAATAAATAAGCCATACTTATTTTTCTCCGTGTGCAAAATCTGACAGACTAGAAATTTATTTTAAAGTATTTTCGCTTGATATTCAATTTTAATTTTTACTTTCTTCAGTGGTAAATAAATATGTATGAAAATAAATATGGTAAATAAATATGGTGAACTTTTAAATGCAAAGATAAAACATGGTGTTCTCTCTTTCTCAAACTGTTTATATCATAATACTTGTGTGTCTGACCATAGTGGAAAAAAAGATTTTTATTAGTCGGTGACTGATATAGCACAACGTGACTCAACGGCTTTTGTTTTTTCGTGACAAATACAGCAGTACATACCACGAGTGGTCAAATACCGAAAGCTTTGTGTGCGCGATAACTTGCAAACAAAATAATATATATTTTTATCAATACCATTAAATTGATATTCACCATCCTTAACTTACCAATGCTATGGTAAAGTATGTGCGTACATCTTCTAAATGTAAGCCATTTATATTTATTATGCAACACTAGCTGTGGCTCAGTCTGTCTGTGCAGATAGATAATCAACAGCGCGTGTTGTTTTTGTCCAACGGATGGCGCTGTTTAAAAAAGCATGTTTGTCCAACAGATGGCGCTGTGTTTATTAAAAAAAAAACATGTTTTTACCTGTCACAGGTGATATCTACAGGGTTTTCCAATAAGATGTGTTATTTTGAAAAGCCCGCTATTTCGGTAGATGTTACTTTTGAAGCTGTCATTTTTTGACATTTGACAAGTAGAAACTACGCCATTAATAAAAATGGAACGATAAGCGCTTCATCAACGCATTGAAATTATTAAAATTCACTTGAGTGAATTGAGTGATGAGGCCCATTTCCACCTCGGTGGCTTCGTCAACAAGCAAAATTGTCGCATCTGGGGCTCGGAAAACCCAAGAGTTATTGTTGAAAAGCCTCTCTATCCTCAACGTGTGACTGTTTGGTGCGGTTTATGGTCCGGCTGAGTCATTTGACCTTACTTTTTCGAAAATGAGGTTGGAGCAACAGTTACGGTGAATGGATTGCGCTATCGAGAGATGATTAATGATTTTTATGGCCGGAATCGGATGGTATTGATCTGGACAACGTTCACTTTCAACAAGACGGCGCTACGTGCCACACAAACAACGAAACCATTGATCTTTTACGATTGAATATCAAAATAACACCTCTTATTGGAAAACCCTGTATATGATATAAGTTTATAAAAACGCATGCGTATTCCAATGCAACATTGTGTTAAATTTTTATTACTACTTTTTATTTATTACAAAATATTACAAGTTAATTATAACAGTATACAAAAAATATAAATAAAAAAATCCTAATTATTCTACTACTCCATAAGGTGAGCTCCAGAAGCTCGTGTTTATGGGAGGAGTGAGTATATACAAAAAGAAATGCTTAAAAGGTGAGGTCTTAGTGTGTAAACAATATTCAAAGTCTTATTAAATAAATACAAACGTAATTCGACTTATAAATTAACATAATTCAATCTTCAAATTACCTACAAACATAATCAATATACATAATTGAGACTTCAAATCAACTGCAAAAATAATCAGGTTCCATGATAACTCAACACAGTGACAATTCAACACACTTTTAAAAAGTGATATAAAGTCATTAGAAACGATGAAAAGAAAAATTAAACGTAACCTAACCTAACCTACTTAACCCAGTTAATAAAGTTTTTGTTTCATCACTTTCCATGACCTTATATAACTTTTTAAAAATGTGATGAATTATCATTGTGATGATTTATCCGGTCACCACATAAACAATATACATAATTCAATCTTCAAATTTAGTAAAAACATAATCAAAATACACAATTCAATTTTCAAATCAACTACAAACATAATCAATACAACAATTATTTTACAAGCAATAATTATTCGCCTGAAACACTCATCCACATTGAAAAATCTCCTGATAAAAGATACATGACGCCAACGGGACTCGAACCCGTGTCCCTTCGATTTCCTATTTCGAGCTATGGCGGCTTATCTCTTACCCGCGAAATTATTCAATATATACTAGTGTTTCATTCAACAATTACTGCTTGTTACATTTTTCACCTGAAAACAACCAACTTTATTTTATATGAGAAAGGCATTGTAAGTGCTAACTCTCTCACTAGATGGCGTCGAGACAAATTGTCTACATTTTTAGGTGAAATACTTGAACTTGTCAAATATTAATTATTATTTTTTGGTAAACTAATGTTTTTTAAGACAAGATTTTTTATGCATAGCACAAAGGGTAACAATTATTTTACAAGCAATAATTATTCGCCTGAAACACTCATCCACATTGAAAAATCTCCTGATAAAAGATACATGATACATGTCCCTTCGAGATAAGCCGCCATAGCTCAGTGGTCAGAGCTGTCGACCGGAAATCGAAGGGACACGGGTTCGAGTCCCGTTGGCGTATTTTCGGTAATTAATTAATGCAAATCTTGATTGAGCTGAAACATCGACGTTGTCGATGACAATGCATTCTTTAAACTTTTGGTGGCAATCACGTACACACACGCGGACACAAACGCTTTTCTCTGAAATTGGATGACATTGCGGCAGTAAATTTGCGAAATAAATGTCGGTCCTACCCAATCGGGATTTGGAGCGGTTTTAAGGGAGAATGACTCCAGTCCCCAGGGAGGAAGGTTAAATCCTCAGTCGAACCAAAAAACAAAAAAACTAAAATAAACAGATGTTTTGTTGTAAAAAGACTCGGAAGAAGATATTTCTTTTCAATGTTTTTAATCTTTGAAGTTATTATTTTTGGTGTATTTACTTTAAAATACAGAACGGCGGTTTTCCAAGAAATTTCCATTACAATAATTCGCAAATTTTGTGTAAATACGCGGTTGGATATAATGTCCTCGATGAAGTTGGTTGTACAGTTTGGCATACTTAACTTTGCAGTAGATGGTGTTACAACTGCTCAGAGCCAGTGGGACTACGGTATCCCGATTTGGGTACGTTGTGAGGCGGAAGGTAGGTAGAATAGTTGAGAAAGAGGAAGGTCAGGAAGTACAGTTGAATATTGAGACTTTGTCACAAAACACGGTTAAAGCCATTTTAAGCAGTAATTATTAAATTAGCAATATTATATTATATCAATAATTTTTTCTTCGTGCACTGTAATTAATAATATTCGGACCATTTGTATATTTGTGTAGCACCGTTTTTTATGAAAAATAAGCTCAAGGGCGATGTGTTAGGAAGGTTAGATGTTAGGTATTACGACAATATTATGGCAAAAGCACTCTGTGAATTCGGACTGTTCCAAAAATCATTAAATGTTTTGAACGATAACATATCATATATTACGAATAAATAAATAATTAAATTAAATTGACATGTCAAGATCCGAACCAGCAACCTTGCAACAGCAAAGATTCGCGAGGTCATTGGATAAAATGGCGTCTTTAGGTTTCCTTTTGGCCGCCTGCACAGTTAAGCATGTCAAGCGGCACAGTTTTACGCACCCCTTTAAAGTTCTTTATATTATTCTATCTGAGAAAAATAACAGCATTTCGCCCGATGTTTATTCAAATTACGGCATTTTAATTGTTGTCTGGTGACGTCATCAGACAAAGGAACGTCGCTGTTTGAATTTAAATTTGGAATCCAATTTGACGGCAGATGTCGCCCGCGTAGCTCTCCACAATTCATTATTATTTAAATTGATTAAGTGCGCGGCCAAAAAACAACTGTTTCGGCTTAAATGACAATAGTAACGTCATTATCTATTGGAAAACCATTAATCTTATAAAGCTAATGGCATATATTAGACGGTAAATACTTATGCAAACTGCGGGTAAAAAGCAGAGATGTACTTTATTTCAAATAAATCCATTTCAAATGGAAATGCAAAATGCAAAATGGGTATTTTCCATTTTGCATTTTAAATGCTTTTCTAAAAACCATTTTGCATTTTAAATGCTTTTCTAAAAACCATTTTGCATTTTAAATGCTTTTCTAAAAACCATTTTGCATGTTAAATGCTTTTCTCAATGCATTTTCCATTTTAAATGCTTTTTTGCAACATTCTTCCTACTTTCTCCACTCATCTTTTTTTCATAAGCCCCAAATATCAGTCGGTCCTCAACCTCGCTATGAGAGATAATTTACATTTGTCAAGTTGCTCCCTGGTAGGAGCCCTGGCAATTGAGTGATAGCATTACAAAAAATACTGATTCAAATACTGAACATGGGGCCACACGCTGTAATATTAAATGTGAGATAGCAGTTTCTATGTTTTTACGTTGGCAACATTAGTCCCGCGCAATTTTTTTGTGGTTTCATAATCTGTAGTCGTGGTGTTTTTGGATTTACCATCATGTAATATGTTTGTTCTACATTGATGTCCATTATTAAATGACAAAATTGTTTAAAAATTATATAATTATTTTGATTGTTTGACCTGAGAAACCATTTTGCATTTTCAATGCATTTTGAAAATAGGTATTTTGCATTTTGCATTTGAAATGCTTTTCTAAAAACCATTTTGCATTTTGCATTTTCAAATGGAAAAGTTTTGACCCATTTCCATTTTGCATTTCAAATGGTTTTGGGTACCCATTTTGCACATCTCTGGTAAAAAGTAATTTTAACAATATTTAAGAGGAAGCTACAAGCCAAAAATGTGTATATTCTTGGTATACCTTATATCGTAGGTAATAGGCATTAAAATCGCTTTACAAAAGGAGTCTAGAAACGTTCGATTTCAAGCAAAAAACTGGTTTTTATTTATTTATATTTATATATATATATATACGCCTAAAAAGGCTTTTACATAGAAGTGATACATGATGCAGTACAATAAGAGAATATGTATTATACAGGAGATATTGACAGTAAATAGATGTACATAATCCATTTTAAAGAAGGAAAAAAATAACATAAAGTAAAAAAGAAATTACAACAACATTACATATAAAACAAATCATTAAAACTAATTTACCAAAGCTACTCTAATTTGTAGGATTCAACAAAGTGTTGATGTAGATTATGCTTAATTCTATATATGGAGTCAATAAATAAATCAATAACACCCCCATACTTGTTGCCCAGATCATGCATCCTATTGGTCAGTGAGTGTGTCTGATAGTTGGTCGAGTATGTATTACAGAAGAATGTTATATTTTGCCTTGTATTCCTAGTCGGCACATGTAGTTTAATAGTGGCAAGGATGGCAGGACTATCAATTAAGTTGTTAATGACTCTGTGTAACACAACCAGGTCTGAAATAATTCTCCTGTCAGACAGTGTTATTAGATGCAATTGATTCATCAAACTGACATAATTAATGTAGTCAATAGGAATTCCGAGCTTAAAATTTACGTACTTAAGAAATTTGTGCTGAACTCTTTCTATATTATTGGAGTGAACTTTATATAAAGGGGACCAAATAGGTGAATTATACTCCAATTGACTTCTGACTAATGAAGTATAGAGGGTTCTCATACAATCTATGGACTTAAAATCGGTTAACGTTCTGCAAAGGAAGCCAAGCATCTTTAAAGCCTTATTAGTTATATAGTTGATGTGTTCAATGAATGACAAGTTTTCAACGAATATTACACCCAAGTCACGAATATGTGATACTGGTATTAATTTAATATTATTTAATGTATATTCATGTAATATATTATAACGAGTTTTGGAAAATCGTATTACTTGACATTTCTGAATGTTCAAAAATAAAGCATTTTGTTCACACCATTGATGAAGTTGTTCTAAATTACTCTGTAAAATTTGACAATCGGATACATTTTGTATTCTTTTATATATTTTTAAGTCGTCAGCAAATAGCAGAACTTCTACATCATTAAATTGGTCAACAATGTCATTGATGAATAATAAGAAAAATATTGGGCCGAGGTGGGACCCTTGAGGAACCCCACTTGTGGCCTCGAATATATAAGATTGTACAGAATTAATCTTAACACTAAGTACCCTATGGCTAAGATAACTAACAATCCAACTCAATAATTTACCTTTGATGCCCAACGATCGAAGTTTATAAATAAGTATGTGATGTCGAACCTTATCAAAAGCTTTACTAAAGTCAGTGTATATACTGTCCACTTGTTGTTTGAGACCCAGAGATTCAGATATGTAATTTTCATAAATCATTAAATTACTTAAGGTAGAGCGACCTGTGATGAAGCCATGTTGGTTAGGAACAATAATGTTGTTGATAGGTTTTACAATGATATCTAGGACTAATTTCTCAAAAAATTTCGGTAAAGCAGACATTATACAAATTGGTCTATGGTTTGATATATCGCTTTTATCTCCTTTTTTATGAATAGGGGTTAAATAACTCTTTTTCCACTGAGCTGGAAAAGAACCAGAACTTAAAGAATTGTTAAAGAGTTTATAAAGAGGATATATCAGACTACTAACACAGGTTTTGAAAAATATTGGAGGAATACCATCCGGTCCAGCAGATTTATTGCTATCTAATTCTTTTATGACTTTTTCTATAGATTCTTTTTTGATGAAACATTGGCTTAGATTTAATACCTCTTCCACTGAAATATCGGGAATCGTATTGACACGAATATCTGTGTCGTAAACACTTTTAAATGAATCAGCAAATAGATTAACTATACCTTCGATACTGTCGGCACATTTTTCTTTTAAGTACATGTTATTGGGAAATCCACAATCATTTTTTTGTTGACTTTTAGAAAAACTCCATAATTTTTTAACATTTTGGTGTACCTCTTTTTCAATTAGGCTTACATAATCACTATAGCATTTTATTGATAATTCTTTACACTGCTTACGTAATTTAGTAAAAGTTATGTAATCATTAGGATTTCTGGTATGTTTATATATTCTATGGATATGTTTTTTATAATTAATATGTTTTTTTAATTCCCTCGTAAACCATTTGGGATAGTTAGATGGTGTGAAGTTGACCCTAGGAACAAAGCGCTCTATCGAGGTATTTAAAATTGAGTAAAATTGTTCTAATTGATTATTTAAATTATTTTCGTTGTCTAAAAATGACCAATCTACCGAGGTAAGGTACTCATTAATATTATGGTATTCGGCTTTGGAGAAATTATACGATGTGGTAGTTAGGTTTGGAGATCTTCCAGACATATTTGTTATGATAATATCTAATGGTGGATGGTGTTTATCTAGAGGCAATAATAATTCGTCAGATTTCTCAACCACTATTTTTGAATCACTTGATAACACTAAATCTAACATTCGATTATTAGAATTAGACACGTTGTTTGATTGAGTTAGTCCTAGGAATATGGACATATCACGAATTTCACTGGATTTAGCGCACTGTAATTCAACTTCGTTTGTGGCAGATCCGATGTCATCTTGGCTGGTCCAGTTCGGCAGATTATAATCACCAGCAATTATGAATTTTGCTTTCGGATATTTGAATTTCAGCATTTCTATGTCCTCATTGTGGTTTTTATATATTTGCAAATCCGATGCAGGTGGGATGTAGACACAACCTATAATAATTTTACTATAAGGTATGTTGAGCATTACAAAAGTGTGTTCAACATTTGTGTGCTTGACCGGTAGCCTACAGGATGAGATATTTTTAGACACATATAACATCACGCCTCCTCCGTTAGACTTTTTGCTCGAATTAGGACTTCGATCAAGGCGATAGATAGTATATTGATTTAGGCCTAATTCTGACGAGCCGATATCTGCATTTAACCATGTTTCAGTTAATAATAAAATGTCATATGAGAAGGTGGGTGAATTCCTTTTAAGTTGTTGCAATTTCGTACGGATTCCTCGAACATTTTGATAATATCCATTGATTCTTAAGAGTGTGTTATGTTTGTTTATCAGTTTTTTGCGTGGCTTTTGATAATTTTAGGAATTCCATTAAAATGTTTGATTCGCAAATCAATTTCACCCTTTTCTTTTCTCTCCTCCATTTCCTTCCAGAGGTCAGTCAAATGTTCTCTTTGTTGGAGGGTCCTATCCGGTTTCATTTTTATTCCATTAGGCAAAGTATTTTTATTAAAGAGAATAAGTTTTGCCAGCTTAGGGTCTTCAAATTCGACTTTAATGGGCCTGATTTTGTTTGAAATTTTACTACCAAGCCTGTAAATTTTTACTTCTTCCGGTTTGAACTCGCTATTTATTTCACTAACGATAGTTAAAACTTTTTTTTTATCTTCCAAGATATTCTCCATGCTTGAGTTGGAACTAGACTCGGGAACGTTAAGTAAAATCACGTTCTTGGTGCGGATCTTGCGTTCCTCTATCTCTGCGAGCAAGTCACAAATTGGTGTTGTTTCTTGGGGTAATACTTTCTTTTCTATGATTTTTTCAAATGTCATAACTTTCCCCTCCAGGACTCCTACATTTACTCCTAGGTCCTGCATGGTACCAGAGAGGTTAGATAGTTTGGTGAGTATTTTTGCCATTTGATCTTTAGTGATTTTTAAAGAGGGATCGGTAATGGCACTATGGATGCCAGTAATCTCTTCCTTGGCTTTATTTAGAAGAGAAAGTGCTTCATTCATATTCATTTTGAAAGCGATATTCGGCGGAATTTGGCAATATAATTATTAAGAAGAAACAGATTCACTGCACACAGAAGTTTAAATAATAGTTTTAATTGTTGGCTTGTTTGCAAACACTATTTATTTGTTAGTATATATTTTTATTTATTTGGTTTTATAGATTTTGATATATTTTAGCTAAATACTTGTTAAAAAAACATTAATTATTGAGAGCAAAACAAAAACTCGACAACTGTCATTAACATGTTATTGTTACTTATGTTGTAAATAATCTTATATGAAAGCAAAAAAGTTAATCAAACAGATAATCTTGGCTATAATACTGTATTTTTTTAAAGTTGTTTCCTTTATGCGTTCATACATTTCTATTGAAAAAATATTTTTTTTAGTTGTTTGCATTTATATTTTTTATTGAGTAATTTATTTTTTTGTTTGTATTCTACTCAAGCGAAGCGATAGGAAAACCTTCAATTTATCTAAAGCATATTTTTTTTGTATTCATAATGTACACCAATTCGTTATAAATATTAATCAAAATAGTGATTTGGCACTTAGCTTCGCCGGTTATAGGTGTCGCCACAGATATTGAAATTAATAGACCAGCCAATCAGGGAAAGGCGAATATACCAAGTTTCGAGGACCTTGACATGACGGTCCCCATTTATGTGTTTTTTTTTATACAGGCAACTCGCTTTGTCGAAACGGGACCCTTATTTCATCTGAGGGCAAGTCTTTTAATTTTTGTTTCTATGGGTATCGCAGTCAGAGTTGAAACGAACACAATACTCACACATATGAGTTGCTTACATACAGCATGTCCAAACTTATTACCTATTCAATTTCACGAAATAAAATTCCAGTGAAATTGAAAACAACATAAGTGATATAAAATTTAAACTCCACAGAATTTATTTATAAAATGAGAAAAATATTTTTTTTCAATATTTGATTTTAACTGGAGTAGGCGAGAACAATTTTTTCGAGGTACTGTTATGGTGTGTTATAGACACAGGCGACATCAAAATGCACTATACAATGAAATATTGTAGTATCAAAATAGACATTAGAATCAATAAACGAGCAAATAAAGGAGAACAAACCAAGTTGTGATGAGCGCGGAACTTTCGTTGATTTGTCATTAAATGAATCTGATAGTATACAGGCAACTCGCATGTTTATTTTAACATCCAGTACACAAAGCTAAAATCTGCTTACGAATTACTAGTACTTTTTAAAATGGCGCGCAAATTGCTGGCTGCATAAAAACTTAACAACGTTTCCAAAATTCAATATTTTGTTACACTATTTAAATAAACACTTTTACAAATGCGTTATAATTTACCCACCTAACTCAATCTGGCGTAAAATAAAACATTCTAAGAAAAGTCCCACAATGGACAGCGTTGCAAAACTTTTCCTTACTTTGGCGAACTTTAATTTTCTGCGCATGGTCTAGTTATTTCAATGTGCGCTCTTCGGTGGTCAATGTACGACTTAAGTCATAGTTTTATCAAAACATTCTCTAAACTCTCTGGTGCCAAATACATGGTTTGCCTAAAGCTTGTCGAAATGATACCAGATTTCTTGTAAGGGCAAGTCTATTTATTTGAATGTCTATGATTTTACCTATGAAAACAATACAATCAGGGGCCATGAACCAATATTAGTATGATAAAACGCTCACAACTTCAATCACCCGTTCTACTGCAAATCGCATCTACTTACAGAATGCATTTACGTAACAAATGCAGAAAGAAGTCTATTATATCATTGTTATATTTATTTATACTTATTATTTTATTTATAAAATACTTAACCGCCATAAACATTAAAAGTTTTTTTTTCGATTTGTACATTAATTTAAATTTTTTTTTTTGGTTTTTCCGATTTTTCATTGAACCTTCCTACCCAGGAACTGGAGTCAATAACTCTACCAACTTCGCCAAATGCCGATCGGGTAAGACCAACATTTATTTAATATGTATGTTTTTTAATGTAAACAGTGCACTAGAGTCCCAACTGATCCCAACCGTCTTGAGCCAGTGAGACATCTCTGGGCATCATCTGGCATCTCCAATCACGGTATGTTGGGAGGCTGAAGGTAGTAGGAAGGGGGAGGAGATGGAGAAGAGGAAGATGGGAGAGCACATGGAAATTCAGATCTAGTCACCAAAATCGGCCAAAACATTTTCAAGCAACGTTTGAATGGTGGTCTTACACCAGGGTGATACTGAAAGTATCTTCCACTCTGGAACATGCCGCAAGTATACTACATTTTATTTTTAATCAACAAATTGTGAAATAACACAATTTAATCAAGAAATATTTACTAATTTACGCCGGGATTTAAACCCGTAATCTTCGGCTTGCTAGTAGAGAGCCTTACCCCTCGACCACGGAGGCAAATGTAAAGTGATTGCCACTAAAATATGATAGAATGCATTGTCATCCACAACGAGTCTATATGACGAGTTTAAGCTCGATCGGATGTCGGTAAGTGAGTTCATAACCGATTTATAACAAGTTTCTTGTTAACTCTAAGTTTATATATTCCAAATAAAATATATGTTATTTTTTAACATAATATCTATATATTTGTTATGCCAAAACGTTAACTATATGAAATTCTCAAGATAGAAAAAATCGTAAAGTAACCCTTCGAAAATAAAACACGTTTTATTCTATTATTTAATATGCTATAGGCATGAAAAATTCACAGTGTGTCTTTTAATGCAACTAAAGCATTTGGAGAGATATGCTCGAGTCGTGTTTTGTTTAATATTCTCACAATTTTCGCTTAAGGTGATGCCATACGTAGAAATGCAAAATCATGTGTTTTTGGTTTGAAAATTTGGTCGCCTAGAAATGTGTCAGATGCTTTAATTAAATACTGCGAGTAGAATACATCTTGGCCTTTGAAATAATCGAGTATTTTTTAGATAAGTCTTTTTATAAGCCCAGAAAAAAATAATGTAAAGGCCTATGAAAACTGCTTTAAAGTTCAAAATCTCCTACTTACGAACCCATTTTCGGTTATGATTTTATTGTATAATGTGGAAAATTAAGTTATTTATAAAATGATCGAAAAAAAAAAATATTTATGCCTGAACATCGACAGAATAAAATAAAAGGTACTTTTGGCCATGTTTTTTTTTTGCATAAATCAAAACAGGCGGATGATGTTAAGCGGGAATTCAAGCCTTATCGCCATCTACGTAAGGGTTGTTATTGATAGCGGCTGAATTTAAAATATTACACGACGTAGTGCATCGCCTTAATTATTATTATTAGCGCGCTCCCTCTAACCTTCGTATTTACATATCTTCCTTTTAAACCATTCTTGAACGCTTACTTACGGGGCCTTAAATGAAAAAGGGGAGGATCCACGCTTTCTTATAGATTGCATCAATCATTTTTTATGATTATTCCGTTACCTGCACCGTTCAGAATTGTTTTATTTACAGGTGTTGATTTTTCCTTTTCTGCTAAAAAAATATTCCATAGGCAAATTATTTTGAAGATGACATGTTTGAATTGTGTACAATAATGGTATCAAAAGCTAATAGTAAAACCTGGAACCCTGTTAGGAACCCCACTAATATACAAAGATTCTGTTAGAAACCCCACTAATATACAAAGATTCTGTTAGAAAACCCACTAATATACAAAGATTCTGTTAGAAACCCCATTAATATACAAAGATTCTGTTAGAAACCCCACTAATATACAAAGATTCTGTTAGAAAACCCACTAATATACAAAGATTCTGTTAGAAACCCCACTAATATACAAAGATTCTGTTAGAAAACCCACTAATATACAAAGATTCTGTTAGAAATCCCACTAATATACAAAGATTCTGTTAGAAACCCCACTAATATACAAAGATTGGTCACCATCAATTCTTCTTCATCAATTCAAAAAAATTATTATTTATGTACCACTAGCTGACGTATACCCGGTGTTGCTCGGGGCTATGAATGGTTCGTAGTAAAGTTTTGAGATTCTGAATTCTATTGTACCCGAAAACTGGGCCTATTTTTAAGGTGGAGATAATATTATAAGTTAAGTTTTTGTTTCGCTTAATCTTGCCATATCTTCCTTGGGCGTCCCCGACTTCCACCATTCACTACTGTATACAACATTGTTAATTTTTAAAAAGCTACATTATATTGAATTTATTTCGCCTCCGTATCTGATTATAGTGATAATAACGTATTCCTCGGGAATGTGTATATTCTTGGTATACCTTATATTGTAGGTAATAGGCATTAAAACCGCTTGACAAACGGTGTCTAGAAACGTTTGATTTCAAGCACAAAACTGGTTTTTATTTATTTTGTAAATAATTTTATAAGAAAACAAAAAAGTAAATCAAGTGAAACTGTCACAGATAATCTTAGCTATAATACTGTATTTTTTAAAGTTGTTTCCTTTACGCGTTCATACATTTCTATTGAAAAAATAAATTTTTCAGAAGTTTACATTTTTATTTTTTATTGTGTACACCAATTCGTTATATATTGATTTAGCCTTAAGCTTCGCCTTAAATGGATAGTGTAGACATGCAGAGCACAGATATGACGTCACCCACTCATCTACCTATTACCGCTCGGGTTATGGTCGTTTTGGAGGGCTTAAAAAAATTAATCTTAGTTAATAAGTTAACTTCATAGTTATGAAAACGATTTTTTTTTAATTACTGGTATTTCAGATTGAATGTGGACGATAATATTTAAAAAAAATGTACTCAAATCCCTAATTCTCGCACAATCGCTGTGCGAAGAACCAGCAGCGTTTGCAACCCTGTTGGGTCTACAGTTCGGCAATATCATGCATTTTTAAGGTGGCATTTCTACACAATTAACTGCTGACTGTTGGCTTCTCCCTCACTCGTGCACACCGTGATGCGGCTACCAACGGCACAAAGTGGAAACGAGGCAAACTCAGTGGCGTACCGGAAAAACGGCCCCTTGAAAATTGATGTTAATTGATCTCCTTTTATTATATAAAATTGTTCATTCAAGGTTAGACTGCCCTGACACTATAAATTTGCTATCTTTACACATACCTCCAAAATATACTAGACGGAATATTTTATTCTACAACAATAACTTCGCTACGAATTCTGTGTTAGAAAGAATACATAGGTTGGGCAATGAACTAAGTGATGTCGCTGACATATTTAATTTAAACTTCAATACATTTAAAGGCAAATTAGTCCACCATTTTTTAAATGTAAATAATGTATAAGAAATCATTATACTTTATTTCGATTTTTTATTGTTTGTTTTATACTGTTGTCAAAAATGAAATTTGTAATTGTTATGTACTTAAAAGCCCAATAGGGCGTCAATAAATAAATAAATAAATAAAAAAGACATTTTGGAAGCTTGAAAAAAAAAATTGCTTAAGAGTCCCACCTGCTCCCAACTGCTTGGAGTCAGCAGTAGGTACTATCTATGGGCTCTAAAAGTGATATATTATGTTGTGAGGCTGAAGGGAGTGGGAACGGGAAGGAGTTGAAGAAGATGAAGGTGGACGGTACCTGGCTTTTCAAACATGGCTAAAGCCATTTTAAGCAACGTTTTGATTCTGAGTGGGTGTCTTTCACCTGGGCGGTACTGAGAGTATCTACCACTCTTATGATCTTGCCTTCTTCGACTTTTTTTATAACTGGTTTGTGGTAGAATGGCACGTTTGTCGAGTGGTAAGTTTTGTGATAGAGTGGTACGTTTAACGATTGGTAAGTTTTGTGGTAGAATAGCACGTTTTTTGGAATGGTAAGGTTTGTGGTGGTGTGGCACGTTTATCGTTATAGTTTTGTGGTAGAGTGGCGCATTTATCAAGGGGTAAGGTTTGCGGTAGAGTGACACGATTATCGATTGGTAAGATTTGTGGTAGAGTAGCGCATTTATCGAGTGGTAAGATTTGTGGTAGAGTAGCGCATTTATCGAGTGGTAAGATTTGTGGTAGAGTAGCGCATTTATCGAGTGGTAAGATTTGTGGTAGAGTAGCGCATTTATCGAGTGGTCAGATTTGTGGTAGAGTAGCGCATTTATCGAGTGGTAAGATTTGTGGTAGAGTAGCGCATTTATCGAGTGGTAAGATTTGTGGTAGAGTGGCGCATTTATCGAGTGGTAAGGTTTGTGGTAAAGTGGCGCATTTATCGAGTGGTAAGGTTTGTAGTAGAGTGGCGCATTTATCGAGTGGTAAGGTTTGTGAAAGTGTGTCACATTTATTGATTGATAAGTTTTATGGTAGATTGACGCGTGTATTGTGTGGGAAGGTTTTATTGCAGAGTGGCGGGTTTATCGAGTGGTAAAACATTCTTGGACAAACATTCCGGATTCCGAATAACGTGGAAGTATTTGAATTCCTCCTAGTTTCATCATTATAGTCGGTAAATGTTACTTGTGCAAAGATGGAGACTAAGCTAGCATAATAATGATCCCGCGACTGCTATAAAAATGTTGTCCTAATCCTTAAACTGATAGCATAATGAACTGATTTTGAAAAACAATTATAACACCAACAGATGAAAACCGCCTAACGTCATTCTATCTATCCAGTCCACAGCGCCATTGCGGAGCAATTAATCAAAATCGTATAGAGATTTTATCATCCCATATTGCATATTGTTTTACGAGCCAAACAAAACTCAAACTTTAAAAATAAAAAAAAACTGACATAATACTAAGTTGATTAAGGTAAATCTAATAGACATATGTTTTGATTAGGATAGAGAAGGACAAAGTCGGGGATGAATATACACGGTCTCCGGAAATTATAATACAAGTGGGAAACTGATAAATCAACATTACATTGGTAGTATAGACCGCCTTGATTTAATTAACCTCATCGTATTTCATGTACCCATAATAGCTACTTCTCCTGTTTAATTGTTACAATTCCAAGATTGAGCATTTTAAACACTCGCTTGTACCTAGATTACATAAAGTTAGTAATAGGTACGCAGATGTAGCAGATCTGTTTAACTGCACAGAAGCTAGGCACAATAAGGCAATACTATCATATCTTCTAAATCATTACTAATATAACTTAAGTCTACTCATACTTGCTGATATTTTTTATCTCCTTCTGTATTTATTTTATACTTTCTGTCGTCATATTATGATCAAATGCCACAGTTAATTGATATTCTGTGACATGAATTATGTTGTATGGTATATTTATACCGTTGATATTCAATAAATAAATTACATTGGTGAAATAACTTTTTTATTTTGAACTTTCGTAATCGAGTAATTAGTGTCCGAAGTTCGATTTTTTTACTTGTGCCGGAACGCCACTGGACATGGTGTACAGTGTATACCATACAGAAGTACAGCCCTAGCGGCGGGAGCAGGGGCGCATCCCAAACCATTCATATTTGATTACCAAAACAAGGTGAGTGGGGCTATACGGGATTATGTGTAGGTACCCATTATTGGTAGGGTTGCCGAAAATTCAAGTATATTATCTCGAAAACGGCACACAAGCACTGTTCATAATATGACATTAATTATGTTCTGAATGAAACAACGTGCTTGGCTAGGCTGACCAAACGGAAGAGAGTTTATTACATATCATAGACAAGTTAATTATAAGTACCTAAAGAAATGGTATTTTGAGCATGTTATATCAGGCACATTTAATAAAAAAACTTTACTGAACAGTTAAACCTTATTCAGAAAATACTTTTGCTAACTATACTTGGAGAAAAATTAGGATGGCTAATTTATTAAGAACCTATTCATATGATTCGTAATCCTGTTAAAAATGGGATTGCAGGCCCTTAACGCATGAACTGATAGGTTTCCTGATAAGCTTTTAGTAAGATACGAATGTATTATAACGATGTTGTTCCAACAACGTGTTCATAAAAATCCTAATATTTTTGTATTTCATCATTGTATATAATAATGATATTGATAATAACATGGCATTTATGTAGCGCAGTCTAGTGTCATTTCACTTCAAGTGCGCTTTACTATAGCAAACTTAAGAACGGTAATTTAATATTAGTGGTCATGTTCTTAAAATTATTCCTACAGTGTGCCTTACCCAATACAGATCTAATATTATAACACTAAATATACTTAATTATTGAAGACAATATTAGCGATTCCTAAACGAAGAGATACGGTCACATACATACGGATACATTTCTTAAATAAAATAAAATAAAATAAGATATGTTTATCCAAAGACACTGTCTAGATTGCATTTAGTTTGGGCTAAATCTTCCGATCATACATAAATGATAGTTGCCAATAAAAATGTGCGGTGAGAAAATTGAAGAATGTTGGCAGTTCTTATACGAAGTATGATACAGTTAAAAATGTCCGAAGGAGATAGGGTCCCATTAGCTCAGTTGGTAGAGCTGTGCCCCGGCAAGACAAGGGTCCTGGGTTCGAGTCCTAGATGTGACCGTATCTTTTTCTGATTTTCTGTTTCAGATTTTCGTTTATGAATCGCTAATATTGTCTTCAATAATTAAATATTACAATTTGGGATTTACTCACTAAGTTATTCCAAAAAATAAAAACAATATATACTGTTTATACATAGTGACAAGAAAACTTAAAATGACAGCTGCAGCAGGACAGGACAAAATAAGAACATCAATTACTTGCTCCGCATCGAAGGAGTACAGTCGCGTAATTTAGTGACAAGTAAATCAAGTAATATAGTTTACATTAATAACTCGCCCACCTGGGCGCTCCATTCCATCCAATATGGAAACTCAAGAAATTATTAAAAACATTAAAGAATTAATAAACAAGATCACTTCAGTGAAGGACTCAAAAATAAAATTAACACTGGAACAGAACATTATATCACTGGAAGAAAAAATTCAACATGAACTAATAAACCTACAAAAAAAGATTATAGAATTACAAGAAACTAATATTAAAAACAATAGACGCACAGAAACTAGAAGAAATTCATAATAATAACAAAAGGACATATGCAAATGTATTAGGTGACAATAAAAACTTCGTGAATACAGGTGCACACATTCCAGAACAGAAGCACGCCATCATAATTACATCTAAAAACACCTTGAAGGCCGAAGATATAAAAATAAAAATTCAAAAAAACATTAATTTAACTAAAATAAAAGTTGGAGTAAATGGAGTCAAAAAAATCGGAGAACAAAAATTACTGATCTCATGTCAAAAAAAAGAAGATGCAGAAAAGTTAACCGAAGAAATTAATAAGGTAATTGGAAAGGAAATATTGGCCGAAGAAATAAAAAAAAAGAAACCGTGTTTAATGTTAAAAAGGCTGCAATGCCAATTGACTGAAGAGGAAATTATAGATGGGATTGTACAACAAAATGAAGGATTAACCCTGGAAGACAAAAACAACATCAAGCTTATCAAAGAATTAAAAAACAAATACAATGAAGGAAAAGAAAACGACACCACTAACTACATTATTGAAACAACCGGTAAATTAAGAAAAACGCTACTAGAAAAAAACAAAATAAACATCAAATTCCAAAGAGTATACATAGAAGATTGTAACCCGCTTACTCAATGCTACCACTGCCTTAAGTTCGGCCACCAGCGCAAAGATGTCTCGCCAGGACGCAGCCCCCCATTTGCCCTCATTGCACAAAGGAGCACATTCTGTCTAAATGTGAAAATAAAGAACAACCTCCAACATGCAACAATTGCTGTGTTCAAAACAAAAGATTTAATATGAATTATTCTACAGAACACAGAGTTGATAGCATGAAATGTCTCTATCGGCAAAAAATGCTTCAACTAGCTAGAGAGCGCATCGACTATGAATAATACGGTAAATTTCGTTTCTTTAAACTCTAATCTAAAACTTAAAAAATGAATGATTTTTTATGTAACGCATTGGATAAAAAAATGTATATTGAAGAAAATTTATGTCAATCTATGAAAGATTTTAACTTAATTTGCACTGAAAAAGGATTTACCCTATTTCATGTAAATATTAGAAGTTTAGAACGAAATATGGATGAATTAGTTATAACATTAAAAGAATTAAATTTTTTCCCGGGCCTGATTGTCTTAACAGAGACACACTCTGCAGGCGAAATCAATTACACTATTCCAGGCTACACATACCATGCGACAATAAACAAAATAAACAAAAACTCAGGTATCGGATTATTTATTTCTAAACAGTATAATGTTCTCAATATTAAAGAAATAATTAATGTTAGTAATGTTAACATATTAAATATAGAATTTAAAGACGTAAATAAATATTATAACATTATTGCTATTTATCGTACGCATACATCGATAGTACCTCAATTTATAGATGAATTAAAAAATATTCTGTTAAATTTTAGAAATAAAAATACTATTATTGTTGGAGATATGAATTTAAATATTGCAAACGACTATTCTAGTAAAGATAAAGACACATATCTAAATATGTTAGCAGAACTCAATTATTTATCGTGCATATATTCTTATACTAGAAATGTTAAAGGTCAACGCCCCTCATGCTTAGATCACATTTTTACAAATATTCCTGATATCCAAAATATAAAATCAGCTGTCATTCATACAACTATCACTGATCATTATTCATGTATTTTTAACCATAATTTAAGCAATCCAACTTTGCCATTATTTAAACAAAATAATTACTCAAAAAAAGTACTTAATATGGATACATTAAAACACCAATTAGAATCAGAAAATTGGAATAAATTATTACAATGTAATGATGTCAATATATGTTGTAAAATGTTTGAAGAAAAAATATCTAAATGCATAAATGACTCGACAAATAATAATATAATAACCAAATCCAAAGTGTCGAACTTGAAACCTATTAAACCATGGATTACTCATGGTTTAGTAGTATCTGTACGACATAAGCAAGCTCTTTACAAATTAACTACTCAACAACCAAATAATAAAAATTTACTAAATCATTTTAAAGCATATAAAAACAAACTTTCATATATTATAAAAAATACAAAACAAAAGTATTATAAACAAAAGTTGAATCAGGCTGAAAATGATAGTAAAGGAGTGTGGACAGTTATAAATGAAATAATTGACAAGAAAAAAAACAAGAATAACGACATCGCTACTATATTTCATGACAACATGAAAACATGTTGTAAAGAAAATCCCTCAAAAGCTGCAAACATATTTAACACCTTCTTTGCGAATGTAGGGGAAAATCTTGCCAATCTCATTCATACTGACCCAAATATAACATTTCCAGACTGTAGTATTGATACTGACAATAATATAGCAACATTCCAAGTCACCACAGAGAACGAAATAATATCAATTATAAACGGTATGCAAGGAGGTTCTGCCCCGGGTTTTGATGGAATAACAGTTAATATTTTAAAAAATATTAAAAATCAAATTTCTAAACCGTTAAAACACATAATAAATATAAGTTTCCAAAGCGGAGTGTTTCCATCAATCTACAAACAAACTACCATTACTCCAATATTTAAATCTGGTAACCCAGAAGAAGTTAGCAATTACCGACCCATATCAGTAATCTCGAACATAGCAAAAATTTTTGAAAAGATAGTTAAAAAAAGGATAAACCAATTTGTAAAATGTAATAAATTAATTAATGAAAATCAGTTCGGTTTTATGGAAGGTAGAAGCACTCAGGATGCAATTGCAAAATTAACTAGTCTTGTTCATAATTCATTAGATAAATCATTAAAATGAATTGGAATTTTCATAGATCTAAAAAAAGCTTTTGATAGCATATCACACGACAAACTTATAAGTAAATTAAGAAACATTGGATTAAGTGGTACAGCTATAGAATGGATAAAAAGCTACCTTTTCAAACGCCCTCAAGTCGTAAAAATCAACGATGTACTTAGTCAACAAAAAACAAGTCACTTCGGCATACCTCAAGGTACAGTCCTGGGACCGTTACTGTTTATCATTTATGTAAATGACATATTCAATCAAAGATTAAATGGAAAAATAATATCTTATGCTGATGACACTGTCATAATAATTGAAGGTACTGATTGGAATAATATTAATAACTTAGCAAATACTGATATTAATATACTGAAAAATTGGTTCGATAAAAACCTCCTCTCATTAAATACTGAAAAAACAAAATGTATCCCATTCTCTATCAACAAATTTAAATTAATACCAGAATTAAAAATTATAATACATCAACTTAAATGTAACAGAACTAATTGCAATCAAGAATGTTCTATACTTAGTCTAACTTCTGAAATTAAATATCTTGGTATATATATAGATCAACATTTTAAATGGAAAAAACAAATTTGTGAACTTGTCAAAAGAATTAGAAAATGTATTTATATATTTATAAGACTTAGAAATATTCTTAGACTAGAAAACCTAAAAAGAGTGTACTATGCAATTGTACAATCTATATTACAATATGGTATTATTGGCTGGGGAGGAACTTATAACAATATATTAAATCCACTTAAAATAGTTCAAAGATTGATAATTAAAGTAATATTGAAAAAACCATCCAAATTTTCTACTGAGGTTCTCTTTTCAATATTCAATGTACCCACAATAGACAATATATATAAAAAATATTCAATTCTACAAATTTATAAAGAAATACAGTTAAATAACTTACAATTTAATTCATCAGCAAGATATCAAAAAACTATCAAAATCCCAAAACTTAATACAAAGCACACACAAAATACCTATCTCTATCTAGGTATAACATATTTTAACATCCTTCCATTATATCTAAAAAATATTGAAGATATTCAGGAATTTAAAATAAAATTAAAAAATTACCTAAAACTACTATAAAAGTCCATTTCTTACTCTTATTATTATTTTCTTCAAATCTTGAAACTGTATTATTGATAAATCTTGCCTATTTCTTACTTATCCCTTTGGTTTTGCAAATATATTATTTTCTTACTTACATGATTCCATATAATTGAGCTAGGATTCACCCACCAAACACAAGAGCCTCGTCTCTTTATGGTGAGGAAAAGCTATTATTATTTACCTTTGTAACGCTGTATAATATGTATAAATTGTATATAATTATTGTAAAAAACATACAAATATTAAATAAATTAAAAAAAAAAAAAAAAAAACTAAAACACAATATAGTTTGTGCTCAGAAATGAGAATCTTCTGAGCAGAAATTTAAAAAAGGTTATTATCAAGGCCAATGCAGGTGCATGAACATGTGTTCTGATATATTAGGAATTTACTGACAGTTTACCAGGAAACGGCCTTCAATCAATAAATTGAAGAGATTCTTTATAAAATTGCAATACTCATTTTTCTCCGTGTACCTACGATTTGAAATAAATCGGTTGTTCCAAGTATAGATCTTTCTATTTCAAAGGGAGATAATACTATCACTGAGCTACGACAAGCTGCTCGGACTATTAAAACGGTTACACAGTGAAAGTTATGCGTTTGGTCTGTAGGAACACGGAGACAAATGAAAAATTCTTCCATATATCCGCATCGGTTCCATGATAACTCAACACAGTGACAATTCAACACACTTTTAAAAAGTGATATAAAGTCATTAGAGACGATGAATTTTTTTTTAACCTAACCTAACCTAACCTATCCTACATAACCCAGTTAATAAAGTTTTTGTTTCATCGCTTTCCATGACTTTATATAAATTTTTAAAGATGTGATGAATTATCATTGTGATGATTTATCCGGTTACCATCCGCATTAGCTTCTCCATCCCTCGTAAACATACTTCCCACTTGGAGAAAAACGATACTGTTAAAAAAGTGACAGCTACAATTAAAGGCGCTACTGAGTACCAATATCTTGTCAAAACTTGTTCCACTATTAGAACGCGATATGACCATGCGTTTAGACCGGATTCGGTTGTTTTAGTTAGAGCGTTGGGAAAGTTGGAGGTCAGTTGGAGGTAAACAGGCGGAACCTATTTTTTCGCTTCATGCCTCATCTAAATATAATACATCAATGCAGCATGCTATGTTCCTGATAAAATATTAGTCATTCAGAATATATCGAGAACACGTGTTTTTTTCCGAATAGATATCATAACGGCATGCTACAATATAAGTATGTTAGTATCAATATCGGTATTTATATGAACACGTGTTCCTCAGTCCGCATAAAACATTCGCTTTTGACTGATCTTTGTTACGAACTCATTCAAATCATTCGTTATAGGTCCGCAGTCTCATTTTTAAGAGGAAGCTACAAGCCAAAAATGTGTATATTCTTGGTATACCTTATATTGTAGGTAATAGGCATTAAAATCGTTTGACAAACGGAGTCTAAAAACGTTCGATTTCAAGCACAAAACTGGTTTTTATTATATAATATATAATTTATATAATTTTATAAGAAAGCAAAAAAGTTAATCAAGTGAAACTGTCACAGATAACCTTAGCTACAATATTGTAATTTTTAAAGTGGTTTCCTTTACGCGTTCATACATTTCTATTTTAAAAAAAATATTGTTTTGTAGTTTACATTTATATTTTTTATCGTGTAATTTATTTTTTTATTTGTATTCTAATCAAGCGAAACGATAGGAAAAACTTCAATTTATCTAAAGCATATTTTTTTGGTATTCATAATATACACCAATTCGTTATAGAGATTAATCAAAATAGTGATTTGGCATTAAGCTTCGCATTTGACCAGATTGTAAATAAATTAACAGTACCTACTTCTTATCAGTAAGTTTTCTCCATGCAAAACACAAACTCATCGAACCTCTAATAATAATAATAAATTAATATTTGGATGATTTGTATAGCGCCGTTTTTGTACAAAATTACCTCTTTTTTATAATAGTTTTTTGTCCCAACTGGTCCTAACCTTCTGGATTCAGTGAGACTATGGCATACTCCATGGGGTAAGTTGTAGGGTAGAATGGATTGGGGAGTGGAAGGAAATGACGAACTGAAAGATTGGGAAATAATGCCAGGTAAGCCATTTGAAGTAACAACGTTTCGTTTCTGACAGTGTTATTTCACTAATGATGATCTAACAATATTAAAAAAACTCTTACCACCTACTTCCATCAATAATAGCGGTAAACGTTGCTTGTGCAAAGATGGAGGACTTAGCTAGAACGGGATAGAGACCGCGACGCTTGGGCGCACGGAGAAAAATGAGTAGGTTTATTTTTTATCAAGATACTGTTAAAAATGTGACTGCATGACCATTTCAGAATAAAATATTAGTCATTCAGAATATATTTTAACGTAGGTGGCCTTTTCCGAATAAATATAATTTACGAGATGCGAAAATATTATTATTTTGAAGAACTCATTACATATTCGTGCTTTACTGATAGTTTGTTATGAAACTCGTCAAATCATTCGTTATAGGCCTCTAGTCCCGTTTTTAACAGATTAATTTGACTAGATTTTTAATAAATTGATAATATTTCATATTAGCAAGCTTTCTCCGTGTGTATCCGACGCATTTTTCCACTTATTTACTAACCGATTACTATTTATTATTGTTGCTAGTTGCGCTCCTCTTTCTGTGATTGTAACTCTGGTTCAATGAACTCCAATTTGTTTTGAATGTAAGTGACATTAAAAAAAAAATTGTGAAAAATTCAGACAGGCGATAAGGTACCAACCTATGATTTATATATCTTTAACCAGAAAATGATTTTAATTATATATAAATATAATTTGTATCTCTTTTGTTTAAATTTCTTAGGGTTCATCTTGACAAGTGAAGTCAGATTTTGTGATTTTTCAAGGGTCTGCCCTCTTTCTATTGCCAAGAAAGCATTATTTACTTAATAACTGGATTTACAAAAACAATATCCCGTGATTTTTTACAGGTCTGCGATAATAATTCATTATATTATCTACTCTTTATAAAGTTCGTAATAATAACACTCGTTCATGATATAAAGATTTTTTGAAAAACTTTATTCAAAATTAACTTAAAAATAGTATTTTTTTACTTGAATTTGTCCAGAAGTGCTAAAACATTTTTCCTAGACCAGCACAAGTATCTTGGCTCTGTAGAAGCATGAGTAAATCTGGCTTCCAAGAAACTGGGCGTCTTTTATTGAACTAGCAGATACTTCAATAGTAACCAGGTGCTAATCCTATACAAAAATTGAATTTGGGAGCCACCTCTGGGCTGGAGCCCCAATATACTTGATAAACCTACTTGATTCTGTGCAAAAGAGGGCGGTCCGTCTGATTGACAATACATTGTTAACAGACCGATTGCCGTCTCTAATGCACAGACGCAATGTTTGCATGCTGAGTCTGTTTTACAGGTATTTTAACGGAGCCTGCTCTAAGGAGCTAACAGCATTGATCCCCGGTTCGCCGACGCACGAGCGGAACACCCGTTCGCAGTTGATGTTGGAGAACGGGCCGCTTTCTCCTTCGTATAATCCGGGCCTCTTCAAGACCCGCATTAATAAATCCCTTCCTAAGGTCCCAACATTAACCCGCCTCGCAACGCTGCCCAACCGAGTGGCGACATAGCTCCCCTGCCTTTAAAATATACAGACAGATTTGTATTCTCTATTTTTCTCCGTGTATTTTTCTTTTTAAAGCGACCCTGATACGATTTTTCACAAAAACTGCATTTCAAAATACAAAATTAGCTTTAGAAAAAAGTATCTCAATCTTTGAAAACAATAAAACACAAAACAGCTTTGAGAACCTCTGATCCATGGACCGCTTCGCGAAGAAGTATTATCCACCATTTAAACGTCAGTTGCACCCAGCGGTAATTTGAAGATCGCAATCCGGAATATCAGTTGGGCTGCCCTGAACTGGACAAGCCTTATCTCATCCCCACAAATTGAAATCCAACCATACAGTGTTAGTCGATTATAAAAATGGAGCGATATACATTATTGCACCGGGCAATTAAACGTTCAGAATAATATAATATTTTTAGTGGGAGTAGGTGCTTTTAAAAAGTATAGATTCCTACTAAAGGGAAACGGCTGTGCGGCTTTTCATACAAAACTTAAATTTGGATTTGAGGCCAAAATACCAAACCAAACTGAATATATATTTTTTAAAATCAAAATGTATAGCTGTTTTCTCATGTCTATGGGTCATGTATCTAGTACAGATCAAGTGACCTACCAGGTAAATATGATACTGTATATTATATCCATATATAGTTAGTAATAACTAGATCATTGTGGAAATGTATTATATATTTATACAGCGCCCTTTATGTGATTTTGCATAAAAACGGCGCTATACAAATCATTCAAATTTTATTATTATGAGGTGTGTGCTACTTTAGTTATTTTTGTTTTAAATTATGATATATATGTAAATAAAGAATTCAATTTTGCGTTATTTGAAAATTACATTTTATTAATTCGTAACGATAATAAATATATATTTTAGAGCGACCCCCAAGGATGTAAATTTATTTATATAAAAACGGTACCTTACCATTAAAATATTTTATGTAAAACTATAGAATAAGCGGTAAGCATAAGATTTTATTTTTAAAGACGGTGAATTAGTATTTTGGGGATCGATGGTGAGGCACGAAATGAAAGAAGGTGTTGAAGGTCACATGTGTTTATTGGTGAGTCAGTGTAGCCGTAACGAGAGTTGACGCTGGACAGATGTAGAATATTCCGGATGCTGGCTGATGATGTGCTGGTCAAGCGCGAGAAGCGCTAGTAAGAAGAACGCGGGTGATCACTCGTTGAACCTTGTAGACTGGCGGCAAAATTATGACTGACTGACTGGCTCGCTGCGTCGGGCTTATTTATACTAGACGGCCGACGGCGGCAGTAGGTAGATGGATGGCAACTAAATTCTAGGCACTCGCACAGACTGTGTGTTTCGGGAACCTTCGACATTGCGGCGATTATGCATAGGCCGTAGACTCGAACATTCTGGCGAGTTCTCGTAGTATCCCGGACTGAGTGCGCGTTAGTATTGTCGCGAGTATGCAAGTAGGTCTTGAAACAGGTAGGTTGCTTTGTTTTGATTTCGGCTGCAAATACGTACCTAAGTAGCAATTAGCAAGTACGTACCTAAGTAGGTCGAACGGTTTATTATTAATTATTCAATGGATTAATATCGACGCTACAGTATCTTTCCGAGGGATTCCTCTAGAAAAATCATAGGTTTTAGTCAGAATTAATTAAATTCCCCACGGGAAGATCAATTTTCTAGGCCGGCTAGGACAAATTTGACCGTCCATTACGCCGAATATTTTTTTACACGCCTTTATCACTTATGTCAGATTCCCTCTTTATTTGAGAGATTTGCTAGGGCAAATTCAACCATAGGTCTGTCCAATACACCAGGGCCGCGCGTCGCATATGTTTGTCCATGGCTTCTTCACTTAAGTCGTTAAGACTCCGACGTTAATTTTGGGTATATTAATAAAAACATGAAAAGGATTAAACGAATGTTGAATCAGTAGAATTTAAGAGAAAAAGCGTTATGTTAGTAATACAAGCAAATTAAATGTTGGAGAATACGCTAATATAAATTATACACTGCATCTGGAAAGTCGTAGTACGTACATGGGAAAGACAGGTGAATCAAGTCGGAAGTTGAAAAATTCTCCATATGACAATTCACCAGTTCCCCGCGTGTACGACGAGTATCCAGACAACGTGTAAAATGTACATGCCAAATATGATTATTATTTTACAAGCAATAATTATTCGCCAAAAACACTCATCCACATTGAAAAATCTCCTGATAAAAGATACATGACGCCAACGGGACTCGAACCCGTGTCCCTTCGATTTCCGGTCGACAGCTCTGACCACTGAGCTATGGCGGGTTATCTCTTATCCGCGAAATAATTCAATATATACTAGTGTTTCATTCAACAATTACTGATTTTTTAATGTGGATGAGTGTTTCTGGCGAATAATTATTGCTTGTAAAATAATTGTTACCCTTTGTGCTATGCATAAAAAATCTTGTCTTAAACATTAGTTTACCAAAAAAATAATATTCAAAATATGATTGTACATAAATACATAGAATAATATTTATAGTTTAAAAAAAAATAATGTGAAGCCGCACAAGAGTTCCAACTGCTTCTAACCGTCTGGAGCCAGTGGGACTATGGCATCCCCAATTGAAGTATGTTGTGAGGCTGAAAGTATTGGAAAGGGGAAGGAGATGGGAAAGATGAAGGTAGGTAAGTACCTGGCTATTCAGATCTGGTCACCAAACACGGCCGAAGACATTTCCATTCTGAACGGTCAATAAATACAAACATTATGAAATACTCATGATGACAATTTAATTGTAGGTTTCAATTATCTTACTTTTGGAATAATTGCGTATTTCTATGTTAAATTGATTATGTTTGTGGGAACATTGAAGATTGACTTACAGTTTAATAGCCAAAAGGACAAATGGACAGGCGTCGAGCGTCGTGGGTTTAAAATAGGAGTGACTAATATTTTCGGGTTACAATAATAACCTGACATTATTTGAACTCCTTCCACACCCATTATCACAAGCGAAAAATATTGCTTGTGCAATGATGGAGGACCATTTTACGGTAAGGTAAACCGGTAAGGTAAACCGCACGCCATAGTGAAAATTCCCCGGTGAACCCGCACATTGCAGTGTTAATTTCCGTAAAGTTCCATGCCAAGTAGATGGATTGACCGCACGCAATGACCATTGGACAATAGTGTCATCCAATTTCCATAAAAACGAGTTACGAAAAAAATGCACACATTCTGCGCCCAATTTGAAATACATTGCAACATTTACTCAAAAAATGCACACATTCTGCGCCCAATTTGAAATACATTGCAACATTTACTCAAAAAATGCACATATTCTGCGCCCAATTTGAAATACATTGCAACATTTACTCAAAAAATGCACATATTCTGCGCCCAATTTGAAATACATTGCAACATTTACTCAAAAAATACAACATATTTGCAAATAATAATAATTATTCGGAATTCATGGTTTGTAAAAATACTCAATTATTTTTTTGATATTCTTGTTATTTCTTAAAATTCACAGAATTAACATATCATTACGTATACTAGATGGGGCCTATATTCGTATATTCCTTTAGGGCCTACGTCATCTTAGGGGATGCTGTGTGAAGGGTCTTTTTGAGGAAGGAGAGGATGTTCTGGGAAGGAAAAAGATAAGGTCTGTTATCTATGTGAGGATATTGTGTCAGCGCTTTATTAGCAGCAGACACATACCTGGATGGATGACGAACCTCGTATTCGCACTGTTGGTGGACTCTCTCGCTGCAGCAGCTGGTCCAGTTTCTTCACCACCTAGGATTCTTGCTGCATAGTCTCCATTTTCTATCTTCATGTCACCTGTTCCTGTTCTTCATTTTACTTTACTTAACTTCACTTTATTTTGGTAATATTTATATTTTTTGTAATACCTGCATCAACTGTAAAGCGCCCCTGAGTTGATAACTCACTAAAGCGGCGCTATAAAAATTGTCCAATATTATTATTATTATTATTATGAGGGGTGAGTGGGGAGGAATCTAGGGATCAGTGTCCAGGAGTGACGGAGGAATATATCCCTATTAGTCTCTATGTTCCTGATGGTTATCTCCGTCACCGACAGCATAGACTGTTTTATCTCCCGGCCTGCAGAACTAACTTGCCAATGGTCATGCCGGTGGGGAGAGCAGTCTTGCTGTTGAACAGAATCAATTCGGATATCGACATATTTAGCATCGGTGAAGCTGCCTTTAAAAGGCAAGCTCTATTGATGGTGGTATAGTTGATACACCGCTTATTTGTTATGTAATACCATTTTACAAATGTACTTGAAAACGAATTAAAATGTAATTTCGTAATGTTTTTAAAGGAATAAACAAATTGAATTGAATCCCTCCAGCTTCGGCGCAAAGCGATGGTTCGAGAAACCTATGGCATTGATGGGGCGGCGGTACTCAAACCCGCCTCCCAAACTGAATTGGGATCGCACTAACCTACCTACATTCTGGAATACAAGTTATTATTACATTGTTATATGTAACAGAATACGATGTATCAATATGAATGTATGGTATATAGTTGTGCGGCCGTCCATCATATCTGCCTACTTCCGTGGGGAAATGGTGTAGTGGTTAGTAATTTAGGTAGGTTTCCGGAAATCCTTGAAAACGTAATTCGGGAAGCAATTCGGTATTCCAGTAAATTTACAACTGGCTAGCTTGTTTTACATTAGCTCCACACATGAAATCATTTGGCTAAAAAATCCTTCAGGGCCTATATCATCTTTGTGGATGCTATTTGGATAGCCTTTTTAGGGAAAGGAAGGAGATCGAGTAATGGGAAGAAAAATGTATGATAGATTGCCAAAGTGTCCAGGAGTGACGGACGTATGAATCCATCCCTCCCACTGCGGTGTAAGGAAATGGGTCGGGAGTCCGGCTGAGGAGGTCAAAAGGTCTACCTCAACCGATGTCTTCCAGTAGGTGGGCAAATGCATCAGTCGCCAAGACCTACACAAACCTAACCCATTAACCTGGGCTCCCCTGTTAAGTCACCAAACGTAGCGGCCTACTTGGTGTGACTTGGGAGCCAGGGGTGTTAGCGGTACCCATACACACCTCCCAAATTGTTAAAGGTTGCTGATTGACCCTGTGAAAGGTTTCCAGCTTTTCAAGCATTCGTAAGACAAAAATGGATCCAAAATTCCACCTTAAAATACATAGAACAGTATTAATTCGTTTTAACGAGGTTCCGCTGTTGTGATAATTATCGAGAATCACAGCAACTTAGCGTAGATTTTTAATTTCTTCCCTACTTAGAATTCTTTTAACAAGTATCGGGTTGTAACAAGATGGGCCTTATACCAATGTTACACTGTGCAGTGTACACCTCATTACAGCGTTTCGTGTCGGTGAATACATATCGGCCTAATGAGGTTACACTGTGGAAAGGAAGAAGTGGGCTAGGGGCCCATTTTGTATTGACAGAGGCCGTAAAATTTTGATTAGAAATCGTAAATATGATGATTATCTGTTTATTATTATAATGTTAAGTATTTTCCTATCCCTGCCGCGTCCTGTGGGCTAAATAAAATCATGTTTTAGATGTAGCCATAGAATTTTACAGGGGTTGAAAATCTGTAACAGCAGAACCGTTTTAGGAACTTTGCCTCGAATTACTTAACTGTCATCAAGTCACATCTGTATGGCAAACATCATAATCTTTCTCTAGATGAACTTCAAACAATTGCTGTGCTCGACTCGAAAGGTTATATACTAAATATAAATTGTATTATAATGGGGTCAGGAGAAGGAGGAAAGTGGGTGGAAGTAACTGGCTATTCAAATCTAGCAACTGACAGCTGTTATATATTTTGGTTAAATAAAAAATAGATCTTATCTGGTAATTGAACACGATAAAAGCCAATCAAATCTCTCTAAAGCCAAGTTTTCTTTCAGCGTTATGGACTCTCACCGGAGAGTCACTGAACGTATTTTTCACATCAAACGAAGTGAAAATGGATAATTTTTATTTTATATTTATTTTTTATAATATTCATTACATTATATGCAAGGAAGCTTTTGACTGTCCAACTAAGAAGGTTACCCATTTTGGGACAGTCAAATTAACAGGTTTCAAATTAGCCTAGAGGAATACAGGATTTAAGAATAGAGAACATAAGTATGTAAAAGCAAAGATACAACTAGGCATATAAATAGTCATTTCGAAAAACAACATTACCATATAACATTTCGTTAGCACTCACTGCATATCTGACTAATTCTACCAAAACCTCCTATATCACAAGTCCGTGACACTTATCCAAAGCAACCTCCTAACTTGTATGGGATTTTACAAAAATTTTCGTTTAAATTATGTTTTTAAATTTATTAAAACATCTTGAAATATTTTGATTAATTGAAAAAATAAATAAAAATACATTTTTTTGAGGTTTTATACGAGTTAGGAGGCTGATTTGATTCAGTGTCCCGGGCTTGTGGTCTAGGAGGATTTGATTCAGTGTCCCGGCCTTGTGGTCTAGGAGGTTTTGATTCAGTGTCGCGGCCTTCTAGAATGAACGGTGATCTAGAAGGTTTTGATTCTAAACGTATGTCAATGCGATAAGCGATACACGGGGCGATACTGAGCTTATTCACCCATCTAAAACAATGTGTAATAATATACGAGTACCTACCTAAAATTGTATATAAAATTCAATCTACATATATATAAATTTACCTCAGAACCTATATCATCTTTGGGGATACTGTGTGGAGGGACTTTTTGGGGAATGGAAAGACTGAACTTGAATCTTGAAGAGGCTAATATGGTAGAAGGGGGAAGGCAGATATAAAATAAAATAAAACTTTTGATGTTCGTCTAAAAAAAACTACTAAATATTTCATAAAGATTTTTGTAGAAACAGGTCTCCAAATTAAAAAAAAAATAATACTGGTTTCCGGAAACCTGTATTTAAGGATTCCCAGACCTTCCTCGCTATCCCCCATTGTAAGTCGAAGCGTAAGTTACCCATATTTTTCACTCGGCTCGGAGTTAAAACCCACTTTTCATAGCATAAAGGAGTTCATTACGAGTGATAGAAAAAAACATTCAAAATTAGAGAGACCAAATGAGGGCGGGTCTCTGCCCTGTCATTATGCTTCAAGAAAAACATCAAAAGTGCTCTATCTTCATTTGATTGGCTTATTACTAAACTGGTTTATAAACTCCTAGTAGTGTGTTGTGGACGAGTCCGTGTTGTCCCAAGTAAGCTCAATGTTTCCTCACTTCTGCAGATATTTTTATTGAAAAAATCTTCGTCAATTCCAATTACCATAGAATAAATGAGAAACTAGAAATGCTTTCCATATAAATTTGAATGGAAACAAATGTGCCACTGACAAAAATGAGTGTTGCTAATTTATTAAGAATCTCTTCAAATTATTGGTAATCCCGTTAAAAATGGGATTGCAGACCCTTAATGAATGAATTAATAGGTTTCATGATAAACTTTTAGTAAAATGTAAAATATATTATCACGATGTCAGAACACTTATTCATAAAAATTATAATATTATAGATTATCAATGCACTCAAAGTTTATCAAGAAATGGCCTGCAATACTGTTTTTAACTGGATTACAAATAATTTGAAGAGATTCTTAATAAATTAGCAATACTCATTTTTCGCCATAAAGATCATTTAGAACGCGGTCTGTCTCTCTTACACTTGCCTGAAATTATGTATCGAATGCCATTTGAATATCGTAATCCCAATGAAACACAGCTTTGCATGGAAATTTAGGCCTATAATTTGATCAAAAAACATGTCCAGAAGACACTTCTTGTGTTATTCTTTATTCTATGCCTAGGACCTACTAGGAGAGTCACTTTCTTGGTAAATATAGCGTGGGAGATACTCTCAGTATGATACTGGTGAAAGAATATAATTCAAATAGCGTGAGAGATACTCTCAGTATGATACTGGTTAAAGACTACAATTCAGATAGCGCGGGAGATATTCTCAGTATGATACTGGTTAAAGACTACAATTCAGATAGCGTGGGAGATACTCTCAGTATGATACTTGTTAAAGACTACAATTCAGATAGCGTGGGAGATACTCTCAGTATGATACTGGTGAAAGAATACAATTCAAATAGCGTGAGAGATACTCTCAGTATGATACTGGTTAAAGACTACAATTCAGATAGCGTGGGAGATACTCTCAGTATGATACTTGTTAAAGACAACAATTCAGATAGCGTGGGAGATACTCTCAGTATGATACTGGTGAAAGAATACAATTCAAATAGCGTGAGAGATACTCTCAGTATGATACTGGTTAAAGACTACAATTCAGATAGCGCGGGAGATATTCTCAGTATGATACTGGTTAAAGACTACAATTCAGATAGCGTGGGAGATACTCTCAGTATGATACTTGTTAAAGACTACAATTCAGATAGCGTGGGAGATACTCTCAGTATGATACTGGTGAAAGAATACAATTCAAATAGCGTGAGAGATACTCTCAGTATGATACTGGTTAAAGACTACAATTCAGATAGCGTGGGAGATACTCTCAGTATGATACTTGTTAAAGACTACAATTCAGATAGCGTGGGAGATACTCTCAGTATGATACTGGTGAAAGAATACAATTCAAATAGCGTGAGAGATACTCTCAGTATGATACTGGTTAAAGACTACAATTCAGATAGCGCGGGAGATATTCTCAGTATGATACTGGTTAAAGACTACAATTCAGATAGCGTGGGAGATACTCTCAGTATGATACTTGTTAAAGACTACAATTCAGATAGCGTGTGAGATATTCTCAGTATGATACTGGTGAAAGAATACAATTCAAATAGCGTGAGAGATACTCTCAGTATGATACTGGTTAAAGACTACAATTCAGATAGCGCGGGAGATATTCTCAGTATGATACTGGTTAAAGACTACAATTCAGATAGCGTGGGAGATACTCTCAGTATGATACTTGTTAAAGACTACAATTCAGATAGCGTGGGAGATACTCTCAGTATGATACTGGTGAAAGAATACAATTCAAATAGCGTGAGAGATACTCTCAGTATGATACTGGTTAAAGACTACAATTCAGATAGCGCGGGAGATATTCTCAGTATGATACTGGTTAAAGACTACAATTCAGATAGCGTGTGAGATATTCTCAGTATGATACTGGTTAAAGACTACAATTCAGATAGCGTGTGAGATATTCTCAGTATGATACTGGTTAAAGACTACAATTCAGATAGCGTGGGAGATACTCTCAGTATGATACTTGTTAAAGACTACAATTCAGAAAGCGTGGGAGATACTCTCAGTATGATACTTGTTAAAGACTACGATTCGGATAGCGTGGGAGATACTCTCTGTATGAAACTGATTAAAGACTAAAATTCAGATAGCGTGGGAGATATTAACAGTATGATACTTGTTAAAGACTATAATTCAGATAGCGTGGGAGATACTCTCAGTATGATACTGGTGCAAGACTACAATTCAGAATCGAAACCTTGCTTTAAATGGCTTTAGCCTTGTTTCTCGAACATATCGGTATAGCTAAGTTTCCTCCTCCCATATCTTTACATAATACCTTTAGTGGGGATGCCGTAGTACCACTGGTTCGCGCATTTGAGACTCTTGCGTGGTATTCACATATATCTGAACATTTTCGGGTACCTCGTAGAGTCGACTGAATTAAAAAAATGTTTGCCAGTGTGGAGGGCTTAAGGTCCAGTTGTTTAGCACAAATTCACATGTGACAAAGTCATCAAATGAAACATGAAAAATCGTCGAAACTAGGTGCGTTTTAGCTTTCTACCAAATTGTAATACCTAAGCTGACAAGCTTAACAATATGAAGCTGTCATCTTCTGCTGATCACAATTTGTTCAAAAGCCGAAACGGACAAAGAATCAGCATTCAAGGCTCCGTAGTAAGCGTTCAAAAATAAGAAGAAGATGGTTTGAAAGGAGATATGTAAATACTAATGTTATAGGGGGCGCGCTAATATTTAAAAAAAACATGTCTCGTTCGTAATAGATTAAAAATCTCTAAGTTGCATTTAAAGATACACTGTGAATTTTTTGTATGCCTATAACATATTAAATAACAGTACAAAATGTGTTTAAAATAATTTTCGGGGCATTTTCGAGGGAATTTCATAATAATAATAATAATAATAACATGGAATTTATATAGCGCAGTTTAGTGTCATTTCACTTCAAGTGCGCTTAACTACTCGTTTAACAAACTTATTCCTACAGTGTGCCTTACCCAATACAGATCTAATATTATAACACTTAATACACTGTTTATACAAAGTGATGACAAAACTTAGAATAACAATAACAGTAGGACAGGACAAAACACGAATATTAAAACTAAAACATAACATAAGACAGGAGGCAGTTTGTGCTCAGAAATGAGAATGTTTTGAGCAGACACTTTAAAAAGGTACAATAAGGAGACAACCGAAACCAAACAATTACCGGAAGTTTTAGAATATGGCTTATTATAAAATATTGAAAAGAAGTTAAAATTTATAAATGGTAAGATTTTTTAAATAATTTTGTTTTTAAAGCTCGTTTAAATTCAGCCAAATTCTGGAGATTAGTAAGAGCTGAGGGAAGTCTATTCCAGATGAGAGGGCCTGTTACACTAAAAGAACGATCATAGTAAACAGCTCGATTTGACCTAGAAAGTTCGATTACACGATTACTAACATCTAGATCTGCTGACCTTAGAGTAAGCTGTCTATTGCTTAAGTTTTGTCGGATACATAGTTCCGATATATATGCTGGCGCCATTCCTTGCAATGCTTTGAAGGTTATTAAGCAGATCTTAAACTCTATTCTTTCAGGGCATCGAAGTCAGTGAAGGCGATCCCTTAGAAGTGGGGTTATACGGCAATACTTAGATTCACCAAAAATCATTCTTGCCGCAGCATTAAAAACTGACTGGATTCTATTGATTTGTTTCTGAGGTAGGCCGGCATATGCACTATTGCAATAGTCCATACGTGAGACGACGAACGAATTTATGAGTGACTTTGCTCCATCAGAGGGAAGGCATCTCCTGATTGATTTTATCTGCCTTAAATGGAAAAAACCAGAACTCACAGCTTTTGAAATTTGCGATTCAAGAGAAAGAATATTGTCCATAGTGAAACCTAGAAATTTTATTTTTGCAGAAGGGATTATATCCGTATCCTGAATACAGATTGGACTGAAGTCAAGGAGAGCTTGCCTTCCAGGGGAAGCTATCCACATAAATTCTGTCTTTGTGGGATTTAGTTTAAGTTTATTGACAGACATCCAACTTGAGATTGTGTTAATGAGGCTAACCACCTCGTTTTTAAGGACGTCTTTTTCGTCCGGAGAACAAAACTTGAAAATCAAACGATCATCTGCGTAGCCTTGTGATTCAAAGCCAGCTGAGTGAATTAGTCGTTCAAGACGATTTGTATAGAGAATGAAGAGAATGGGGCCTAGGACAGAACCCTGGGGAACTCCAAATTCTATGGGAGTTTCAGGTGATGTACGTTTATTGATATAATAACTATGATTATAAATATAATAACTAACTAACTAACCATCACGCCGTTTCCATGGGAAAACAACTCGGTCTTGGCACACACTTCTTGCCTCATTCACATTCATAAATCGTCTCATACATACTCTTCTATTATTCTGACTCTTGACATGGCCCGACTCAAGTATCTGATTCACTTGGTCGTGCCATGTCTTCCTCGGGCGTCCCCGACTTCTGCTACCATTCACATTTGCATCATATGCACTCCTTTCTTCGCTCATTCGCTATACATACCCAAACCATCTAAGCGTCCCTTTCTTAATCGTACTCATTATGCATACATCAGCCTTGCACTCTTTGCGGATCTCCACATTTCTCACACGATCGTAAATGGTTTTACAACACATACGCCTCAGAGATCTTCAGTGTCGGCTTTACAAATGTACAGATATTATCTTCAAAATAACATATATTTTTGTGGAAACTTAAAAACGTAGAGTGTTCAAGGGAAAACTATATAAATAAAAATGTAAATGTTCATTTGTTCAAAATCATAAATCTCCGAAAGTTCTTCACCGACTGCTTTGAAATTTTGATACAACGTTTCATTCGAATACGCGTGTGTTTTTATATATGTCACCTGACAGGTTAAAACATGTTAAAAAAAACAGCGTGATCTGTTGGACAATCATGATTTTTTTGAACATACAGCGCCTTCTGTTGGACGTAAAAGCAACGGTATTGTTTCTTGTTGTAATATTTGTTTTGGGGTACGGTGGCCATTTGATGACTCCAAAGGCGATGCACTACGTCGTGTAATATTTTAAATTGAACCGCTATCAATAACAACCCTTACGTAGATGGCGATAAGGTTTAAATTCCCGCTTAACACCATCCGCCTGTTTTGATTTATGCAAGAAAAAAACATGGCCAAAAAGTGCCTTTTATTTTATTTTGTGGATGTTCAGGCATAAATTTTTTATTTTTTTTTCGATCATTTTATAAATACCTTAATTTGCCACATTATACAATAAAATCATAACCGAAAATGGGTTCGTAAGTAGGAGATTTTGAACTTTAAAGCAGTTTTCATAGGCCTTTACACTATTTTTTTCTGGGCTTATAAAAAGACTTGTCTAAAAAATACTCGATTATTTCAAAGGCCAAGATGTATTCTACTCGCAGTATTTAATCAAAGCATTTGAAACATTTCTAGGCGACCAAATTTTCAAACCAAAAACACATGATTTTGCATTACTACGTATGGCATCGCCTTAATAACACTGGTCAACACATTTTTTGTCCCTTTAACGAAAGTAGCCAAATCTGACAGGAAATTTCACACTGCTTTCAGATATGTGATTAGTTTTTGTCTATCACGTCAGGTTTTTATGGGTGTAAAGTTTTACTAAAATGTGTATTAATTCATATTTATTCGTGAGTTATCATTGATTTTTTGAATTTTTGACCATCCATTCCACTTGGTCATGCTGCAAACATGTAAGAAAACTATGCCAACATGAAGCTGCTGTTAACAAAAATAAATCTGTAAAATACGAATGGAAAATATGTGGTTTTCTAAAAATAATAGGGCTCCTACTAGGACTGCAAGCGGGATACACAAAGTATTGTTGTTTTTTGTGAGAGTGGGACAGCAGAGACAGGAAAAACCATTATGCCAAGAAGGATTGGCCTACTAGAAAGCGCCTTAAACCTGGCACAAAGAATGTTTAACATGCTCCCTTAGTAAAATCTAAAGATATCTTACTTACACCCTTACACGTTAAATTGGTTTTGATGAAAATTTTTGTAAAAGGCTTGTCTAAGGATGGAAATGACATGATTTACTTAAAGCAAAAGTTTCCTAAGATCAGCGACGCAAAAATTAACGAAAGAATATTCGTGGGACCACAAATAATGGAGGTCTTGACTTATCCGAATTTTATAACAGTGTTGAGATCAGTCGAGCTAGCCGCTTGGTCAGCCTTCAAGAATGTTGTCGAGAACTTTCTTGGAAGTCATAAAAGTGAAGACTTTATCAGCATTGTGTCTGAAATGCTCATGGCCTATAAAAATATGGGATGTAACATATCTCTAAAAATACACTTCCTTCACTCTCATTTGAATTTTTTCCCCGAAAATATGGGAGATGTCAGTGACGAGCACGGCGAATGATTTCACCTGGACATTGCGGCTATGGAAAAGTGATACCAAGGAAAGTGGAGTCCATCTATGGTAGCAGACTATTGCTGGACCCTGCAGAGAGACTCTCAAGATACTCACAAGCGCAAATCAGGAGCAAAAAAAATAAATTGAATTAGTTTTGAAATTTTGTTAAGTAAGTACCCGTCATACTATGGAAGAGTTATGTAAAAAAACTTTGTTAAATAATAAAAAAACCTGACCTATAGAATTTTTTTTTGTTTCATTTCGTGTTTATGGATTCTAAATACATATAAAAAAATTAGCTATGCTTAAGGGATTGCACTTAAAAAAATAAATGTCGACCAGTGTAATTAATGATGACAACTTTACATTTGAATTCCACAACAACTCGTCCAAAAACATCGGAATATAAATAAAATAAAATATATTAAAAATATCTAGAAGAGTTTGTTAGTTACACGTAAATTTTGCAATGAAAAAATTACATTGGAATAACTCATTATTAAAGAATAATAGAAAAATGCGATCAATTCTCCATAGAAAATGAAATCTAAGATTGCGAAGAAATAATGCCCCAACTGTCAGATTTAATTCCCGCCTAATCCGATGATGTAGCTATTCGGCAGCCATCTTGAATACTAATCGCCTGATTTTAAAAATGGAACGATGGCGTTCGAATTATGAATCGAATTTTTAATCGCCGCGTTCGGCTTTGGATCTAGCTTATTTTATCCATAAAGGAAAGGGATTTCAAACGTCACGTTTTGAATTCTAGGGGAGAGAGTTCAAATTGAATTATTTCTACAATCAAAAACGGTTAATTTTAAAATAATAATGGACTTTTGGGTGCATGTTATTTGTCTCTTAAATACGTTTTCATTGGGCTTAGAAATAATCACTAGAAGTTCATAATGGAGTATTGATACCAACCCTGATGTAGTGAGTCTTTGAATTTACAGAAGATGGATGAAACTAGACTGAATGCTATAGAAATGAGAACCCTTAGGCGTATGCGTGGTAAAACCATTTACGACAGTATTACAAAATGTGGAGATTGCAGGAATGCAAGACTGATGTAAACATAGTTTGAAAGATTAAGAAAATTACGCTTCGATGGTTTTAAGCATGTGAACGGAGAAAGGGTTGTCAGGAGAATATAATATGAGTGTATGTATGTTAGGGTGTCCCAAAAAAATAAAGTTGTTATTTTTGAACGCATACCCTCTAATTTTGTTTAAATAATGACAAAACAGTTATAAAAAAATTTCGTTTACTTTGGACAACTGCAACCCGTGCCGACTTGCATCGAAAGATGTCAGTACTTGTACATTAAGACGCCAGCGAGCAAACGTGTTGATGAGCTTGTAGTAACTTGCTATTTTGTTAGTAAACGAAAATCACTCGTTCAGGCAAGATGTTGTTAGATTTACGCACTTCTAAAAAGAGTATATTTTTAATAGGAGTCGTAAAACACCAAATATCGGGTTCTAAACTGCCATCTAATGGACAAGCTCTTGAAGTTTTGCTCTACAATATCCGGAAAGTGAATTTAACTGTCAATATATACCAAATATAGCCATAGTTGGTTTTTTAAAGCAAAAATCTTGAAGTAAAAATCAGTCAAGTGACTACAAGCCCTGACATACCACTCTTCAAAAAGTTTCGAGATAACTGTAAAAATGTTGATCCCGATAAAATTCAGTGCTACAGAGAAAATCTCACATTGCACCTAACCGCTTCCGAAATCAATGATTTGCTTGACTTTTACCGTACTGCACTGACAACAAAAATACTTTTAGATGACTATTGAGAGTTTTTAGAGTTCTGTGTGATAGTTTTAGGAGAAGATACAGCGAGAAAATTTAAGATTCAGCCTCCAGGTGCTCGATGGATGGCAAAGGCGCTTTATTCCTAGAAAATATCATTAATTTGTGCACAATTTAAAATTACCGGTAAGGATAAGGCGGCACTTTTGGACGTTTGCCTGTTCATAGTAACATTCTATGTCAAGCCATGGTTACAATGTATTTGTGACGGACGTACTGCTCCGGGCTCGGCCGCAGTCACCCACGTTAGAATTATAAAATAAATTTAGAGAATTTAGAATTATAGAATAAAATAAATCCTAAATTAAGAAATGTATAAAATGTATGTAACGGAAATGTAAATGTAACTATGTATGAAAATGTAAAAAGTAATCAATAAATGAAACGTCGGAGCTTGGATAGAGGTATACGGGCAGAGAAGTACTGAGAGAGCTGGTGGATTAATAGCATTTAATTCGGGCACGGTTATGAGAATCGTGCTTATACGAGAGGGAACGTTCGGCCGCGACCCGAAGCAAAGGGCCGTGCGCCGTCATGGCGTACGAGGTGGTTTGCCGCCCGAGCGTTCCACAAGCACGATTCTGGGAACCGTGCCTGAACAAAGAGAGGCCGTGGTCACGTTCGGCCACGGGCCCAAAATTACCGGCTGAGAGGCGATAACCACACTGCGGCGGGCCGCGAGCGCGTCACAAAACACGGGCCTTGATTCCCGGAATCAAAGAGAAAGTTGGCCCGTGTGAGCGTCGTTTGGTCAGCGCCTGCCGCCGATGGCCTATAAAACGGGAAACAGTCCCTTGACAAGGCAGATAGCCAGCAACCTCCACCAGCTCAACACCTCTACAACTCTCTGCTCTGCCTCCTACCTCGCTCCGACTTCTGATCTGATCTACTCGCCTTCTCTTCTTCTGACCCTCGCCTCACCCCGGACCTCCCTGCCTCTACCCGGACTCTACAACAAGGACCAGCATCAACATCGGACCAGCTACGATGGCTACAGAGACGCCCCGCTCTACCCCTCCACGCCACTGAAGAACGACGCCTTCTGCTTCCACGGATTGGGATCATCGCCCTTATTTACAGTCTTGTGTGTCATACAATCCTGTCTGATACAGTATTATAGCAGTTAAAGCACCTTACCAGGACTTGTGCTTTTTGAAATCGATGAAGATAACATTGATGAAAACATCTCAATGGCAGCTTTATTTCTGTTCAGTAAGCAGTTATGGTATTTGACCGATGAAGGATCTATTTTATCGCTGTTTGACGACGCTGTGGATCAAACAACTAAAATAAAAATGCTCGAAATATCAAAAAAAAAATAATTTATCAACCCATGACAAACGTTACATCCCATCGAAGGAAGATCTCGATGGTAAATTGTATGGTAAGTTTATTAAGTAGTTTAAATTATGTATTGTATTGAGGTTTTTGTTCATATCATAATTTAGTGACTTTTGTTTCAGAGAAAAATATTTACGACTTCATTTCAGTTAAGAGCAAGTATTTGTTTGATCGTCTGAACACAGATGGCAGTTTTCTTAACGAATTCTCTACGATGTGGTCAAATAATGCTTCGTATCAAGAAGTCAGAAAGAAGGTGTCACCGCTGAGGGTAGTGAATGATACAGCTGAAAGAACTGTTAAGTTAATACAAGATTTTCATGGCTTAATCTCACGGTCAAAGAGGAACAAAAATATTTTTTGTTACGATGCGTTCAGGAACACCGGAAGATTTATCCTGACTGTAAAAAACAAACTATGAAGAAAAAAATTAATCAATAAACCATTTTTAAATATAAAATACTACATAATTGAACATTTGTGCATTTTTAAATTTTATTTATCCGACAAAAATGAAAGTTGAAAATCCTTCCATATTAAATCTGTACCATATGTTTGGCATCAAGTCGGCACGGGTTGCCGGTGTTTAATCAAAATAATATTTATTATATGAATTATTGGGATTAAATGAAATAAAATAAGAGGGTATGCATATTTAAATTCATGAAAAAAATTCTTCCTTATGTCCTGGGACACCCTAATGTATGTATGTAAGAAAGTGAATTGTAGAAGAAGTCGGAGACCTAGAGGAATACATGGCAGGACCAAGTGAATCAGACACTTGAGTCGGTCATGTCAAGTTTCATAAAACAGTAGAAAATGTGTTAGACGATGCATTTACATCCGACCTCCGGATTCGTAATCGAAGATATTAACTCATCTTAGCTCTACCACGAAGGTCCCATTATAAAAAAATATAAATTAAAACATCAGATGATATTAAAAAAGGTTTTAAATTTGGTGTTATTAACGTAGGTCGGAGATTGTATAATGAACGTGAACGCATGTCTTAGATTAATGTACGGATGTGAAAAAGAGTATAAACGGCTTATTCGCGATTTTAAGAAGTCTTTTCCTTTTCAACTGAACTACCATTAAAGTTGTACATTCATTTAAGAGTAAGAGTAGTCTCTATGTAGGTGCTATTAGTAAAGCAAGAGTATTCTCTATGTAGGTGCTAATAGTAAAGCAAGAGTAGTCTCTATGTAGGCGCTAATATAGCAAAGCAAGAGTAGTTTCTATGTAGGTACTAATAGCAAAGCAAGAGTAGTCTCTATGTAGGTGCTAATAGCAAAGCAAGAGTAGTCTCTATGTAGGTGCTAATAGCAAAGCAAGAGTAGTTTCTATGTAGGTGCTAATAGCGAAGTAAGAGTAGTCTCTATGTAGGTGCTATTAGTAAAGCAAGAGTATTCTCTATGTAGGTGCTAATAGCAAAGCAAGAGTAGTCTATATGTAGGTGCGTGAATAAAATTTTGAACTCGTGAAAAGAGGAAGAAGAAAAAACGTTAGTAAATTTATTTCATCTTTGATTTAGTCCTTGCAAGCGTTTGTGGTACAGGTTAAATAGGGTTTGTTAAAATTAATAAAAGTTAAAATTCGTGCATTTAATGAAACTTTGTTCTTATGTAGAGTCTTCTTCGCTGTTTAAATGAAGATGAAGAAAAGTCCCCGAAAATAAAATCAATTGCAAAAAAAAAAAAAACAAGAACAAAAACAAAAATATTTTAAGGACTTACAACATGCAATGCAAACACCAGTTTGTTACCTTAATGTTATAATATTTTTACCTACTATTATTATTATTTTTATAAGTATGTTAAACAAACATCAGTTAACTTTATATTTTAATCCATTTTCACTTCTCTTTTTTTCTTTCTTTTTTCTCCTTTTTTGTACAAAATATGTAAGCTAATTCGTCCAAATTGACTTGACTGTCCTAAAACGTGAATTCCTCCTAGTTGGACAGTGAATGTAAATTTTTTGTACAATATGTATTTCCTGTACTAAATAAATAAATTTAAAAAATGAACCACCTGCAACCACTTCCCGCTATAAACAGATATAGATTTACGTATCGCAATTATCAACGCAGGGAGAAATACCTAAGTTCAATTACTGGTGGATTGACTCAAGAAGGGACGGAATACGTTAAGTGATCTTTTTTCATGGTTTTGTAAAGGTTTTGGATCTAGGTCGCTCATTGCGGTACTTTTAAACAAGCACGCATAACCGCGTTTCTTGCCTTTTTTAAAATCATCGTCTATTAATACATTTAGTCAACCAGTAAGTAAACGATAACTCGACCTACTTTGAAAAGATGGATACTTCATAAATTTTCCCCTCTGGAGGGGTTTTCCGCCACTTTATTTTGGACGGTTTCTGCAGATCTTCATTTAAAATGCAAAGAAGAACGAATGGGAACGTGTAGAAATAAGTGCGCAAGTAAATTAAATTTGTGTTATTTCATAAATTAAATCAAAAATAATATATTGTGTACTTGCGGCACGTTCCAGCGTGGAAAATACTCTGAGCATCGCTCTGGTGTAAGACCACCACTCAGAATTGATAATTTGTTTGAAATGGCTTTAGCCGTGTTTGGTGACCACATATGAATAGCCAGGCACTCCCCACCTTCCTCTTTGCCATCTCCTTCCCCTTTCTAATACCTTCCTCACAACATACCCCAATTGGGGATGTAATAGTCTTTTATAATTTTTCAATAATTTTTTAAATAAAAAAATTACACTGTGTACTTATGTACAATTATATTTTGCACGTACATTTACACGGTGTCTGGATACTCGTAGTATAAGCGGGGAACTCGTGAATTATCATATGGAGAATTTTCCAACTTCGGACTCGATTTACTCAAAAACAAAAGCTGAAATCAAAAGTAGATTGTAAAAGAACTGTCTTCCCCTTGTACGTACTACGACTTTACGGATGCAGTGTATAATTTAAATTAGCATTCAGGTATTCACACAATAAAATAATGAGCAAAGCTTCATAAATGTATGAATGTTGGCATTTTTGTGTGCATTTTAGCACTATTTTATCATTGGCTAATTTCCGAACACCATGTACACTTAGCAATCTCACTAACCCACTTCTAAACACTAGAATAGTGAAAAACACAACATGTGTTTTAATCTCTCAAGGAAGAGTGGCGGGGGTTCTGTAGTTCACTAGCACAGTAGCTCTATTATAGCTTTGCAGGTCCTGGGCTGTGGCACTTTATCCCATTAGTGCTATTAGCGATCTAAGTGCTACGGATGCAACCCCTAGGAGATAAGGGTGTTTCAATTGCATTGTTTTTAGTATTATTTATTTATTAAGGGTAAACGTAAAGTACGTATTTAATCTACGTGTTCATAGATGGCGTTAATTTAATTATTTTATAAAAATACACTTTTTGCAAGTTATGCTTTAAAATATTTATTTATTCATTTATTAACGCCGATTATAGCGGCTTTTACAAAATAATAACAATTGTTTTACATATGAATACAGAATATACATAGATAAAAAAAAATATAAAATACATAAAAGAGAACAATATAAATAGTAGTATCAACATAAAAAAGTACAATGAGTAGGTTATTATAAATACAATACAACATATTATAAATCCCGGATATTATGTAATGAGTGTTAAGAAATTAATACTTTAAAACTGTATTTGATTATAGTCAGACTGAGAAGCGCTGACAGACATTTTTAATTATGTAGTGTTTGTATGAGGTTAAACTAGCAATGTTTATAGGTTCATCCAACATACTAATATGAATACATAGTTTTGTCCGTATAAAAACTCAATTCTTTCAAGAAAGGCATACAAATACAATATGATAATTTGCTCAAGAAAATGTTTCACAAATTTCACCAGAAGAAAGGAAATCTTACGTTTTTTTCGAGCACATTGACACGCCCACAAAATACTTCTACCGATTTCTCTTCAGTGTCAAAATATTAAAAAAATATATAAAACTTTTGATTTAATTTTAAACACCTTTACAACAACAAAAAAACTGAGTCTGTGATTTGTAGAGACCACGGAAGCAATTTTGGCGAGGTGGCTCCGGAATGGCAACAAAGTACTGCGAGAGCTGCTGACCCAATTAGACATTCCCTTATTCCCTTGCTAATGGGACATCTACACTAACAGGGCGGCTGCTGCGTTCCGAGACTGATGTTGAAAAATCAAAATGCTCGATCAAAAACAATTGAGAGTGTTTGCAATGCTCCGGCATAATATTTATTCTAAAGTATATCTATCAAAAGTGTATTTTAATAAAATAATGAAATTAACGCCATCTATGAACGCGTAGATTATAACGTACGGTACCTTAAGACATAAAATAATATCTGAATATATCCCTAGATCCTCGACTCCGAATTTTGTTAAATAATAATAATAATAATAATAACGACTTTATTCCGAAATATGAGGTGGTTTGTGCAATCCCACACATCCCGTATAAATAATAAATAATAAATACCTAATAAATAATTATGAAAACATATTATAAATTATAAATTAAAATTATAAATTATAAATTATAAATTATAAATTATAAATTATAAATTTTAAATTATAAATTATAAATTATAAATTATAAATTATAAATTATAAATTATAAATTATAAATTATAAATTATAAATTATAAATTATAAATTATAAATTATAAATTATAAATTATAAATTATAAATTATAAATTATAAATTATAAATTATAAATTATAAATTATAAATTATAAATTAAAATTATAAATTATAAATTATAAATTATAAATTATAAATTATAAATTACAAATTATAAATAATAAGTGTTTCAGGCTAATAATTATTGCGTATAATAATTTAGAAAATATATCTGCAACAATTATCAACGTTAACTTTAGGAGTTATTGAACTCCTCAAGCATAGAATAAAGAAAAATTAAAAAAAAAGCACACATTGTAATTCACCACTTTTATTGAATTAATAAATGACAGCCAACTTAATTTTTCACAACATATCGTCTTATATAATAACTAATCATAATTACATACATATTCATATATGTATTGAAAACAATAGAATGAGAGAGATAAACAAATAGAGAAGAAGACCACTTATTAGTGACAGAAAGAGATATAAAGAGGGAGATAAATTATTATACGAGAGGTAGGTAAGGGGAGGAGAGAAAAATTTCAGCGGAGGTTAAAAGAAGAAATTAAATATGAAAAAATAAAGAATAACACTGAAAGTGCTTTCCATAAAATTTTTTAATGGAAACAAATGTTCCATTTAGCTCAAACGTCCGTCTCATTTACACACGCATATCATCGTTCATCTTCATCCCATTTGAATATCGTAAACACAGTTTTGTATTGTAAATTTAGGCCTCGATTACGCTTATATTTGGATCACAAAACACGCGCACAAGGCACATCTTGTGTTATTCTTTATTCTATGTCTCAAGTTTGCGACAACTTCCAGATTGGTTGTTCTAAGTATTACCCTGGTATTTGATAAAATTGGTTACATTGTTTGATTACACATCTGTCCTGATGATGGACAATGTAATAATGATAAAGGAAGGAAGTAGAGCAACTCGGCATAGTACCCCAAAAATAAATCATTGTAATGACTTCAGACATGTTAACTGACCATATATAAATATTCACTTATGTATTTACAAATCTTGCTATTGGAACACGGAGAAAAAATACTAATATTGAATATTGCTAATTTATTAAGATTTGAATGGTTTGATAGGTTTCCTCAGGAACTTTGAGTAAAATACGAATATATTATCACGATGTCTGAACACGTGTTCATTAAAATCAAGGCAAGGTGCATGTTTGCAATTTATTGAGAATTTTCACCTCCTACCCATCCCCACTCCCTTCAGCCCCGCAGTTCCTTATGATTCCATTTTTCGTGACTACAAGTGCATTCAATGTATCCGCACATGAAAACCTGGAACAGAAAACAAAACAAATATTATAGCAATTTTCCAGCCACAATATGAGGGCCGATAGCAGAGGTCGGTGCAACAATTGCACTAAATGAAATGCAGCCTCACAATGCGTACTGCAGATAGGCAAAACTCTGCATTTTCTGCTCAGCGATGCATTTTTCTAGCTGCATTGTCTGATACTCCCCTTGCAGCTTTGTTCTTTGTCCATCGCCCATTGTTGTTTGCAACTTATTCATTTGTCGGGCTTTGGGCTGCTCTGTGAGTATTATACGAATACGACTATATTGCAAATGTAGGGGTTTTTTGTTTTATATGTTTTCGCAGAGCTGGTGGATCTGTGACACCCCCAATATGCCCTAGAATCCACATCCAGACATTAGTTATCTATCCATCGGAATTTTTGTTTCGCTTCATTAGAAATAAAATACTAATACGTTGTGGAATCACAAGACTATATTTTATTTTAATTTTATGTTTTGTGTCTTTTAGCATAGCTAGTGGGAAACATGCTTAAAAATGGGTACTTGTCGTAAAACAATGAAATTTTTTGAAAAATATGCTTAAACGATTATTGATAAACTTGCTTATTCCTGGTAAATCGTCGTAAAACATTTAAAATTATTGATAAATATGCTTAAACATGGTAAATCGTTATTAATCATTGAACATTATTGAAATAATGGTTCAAACATGCTAAATCTTCGTAAAAAACCTAAAATAATTGAAGAATATGTTGAATCGTCCTAAAACATGGCAAATTATTGAAAGACATGGTGAATGGTCCTAAAACATGGAAAATTATTGAAAAACATGGTGAATGGTCCTAAAACATGGAAAATTATTGAAAAACATGGTGAATCGTCCTAAAACATGGCAAATTATCGAAAAACGTGGTGAATCGTTCTAAAAAATGGAAAAATATTGAAACACATGTTGAACCGTCCTAAAACATGACAAATTATTGAAAAACATGGTGAATCGTCCTAAAACATGGCAAATTATTGAAAAACATGGTGAATCGTCCTAAAACATGGTAAATTATTGAAATACATGGTGAATCGTCCTAAAACATGGTATATTATTGAAAAACATGTATAAACTTGGAAAATCGTCGTAAAACATCATACATTAGCAATACTCATTTTTCTCCGTTCGTGGTCTCACTGACTTCTCGCAGTTGGGACACGTAAGAGAAAACCTTCACGTGTTATCTTTTTACAAAACTACTTACCATTTTTACTTATACTTAAAACAAACAGTGGCAAACTTAAAGTGCATTATAAACAACCACTGAACTCCTGAATATTTGATGTTGCTTTTACCTTTTCCCTAAGAGACGCTGCAAGCTCGTAGGTTGCTTGTACTGAAGATAAAATGCTTAGAAGTGTGATCTATACCGATTTGAAAGGAAACTGAACGTAACGGCTGCGCCAATGTTACTCCCACTAAAATAGCGTAGAGCATGGACGCCAGGAGGTGCCTTGTTGAGTAGATGATAAAATAATATATACGCAGTATATTTGTGGCACGTTCCACAGTGGTAAATACTTTGAATGTAGCCCTTGTGAAAGACCACCATTGGAAATCAAAACTTTGCTTGAAATGGCTTTAGATGTGCTTGGCGATTAGATCTGAATGTGCCAGGTACATTTTCACCTTTCTCTTTCCCGTATCCTTCCCCTCATCGCTACATTTAGCCTTTCAACACGAGGGAGACATGTAAACAGAACGTGATAAAACAAAAAGGTTAGGTTAGGTTAGTTTCAATGTTCTATTTTGTCATGAAACCATGTTAGGTTAGTTTAGGTTGGTCGTGGAGGTTAAAAGGATTGTGCCCTTTTTCGGGTGAAATTAAGCTTATTCACGCTCAAAACACGCGTCTATCTTTTATCTCTTCAGTGGTAGGTTGCATGTAAGGACCTGTCCGTTAAACGAAGCGGTAAGCTGTCAAATTAATGCCACGGGCTTGTTCTGTGTTCTATGGCGTACTCCGTTTCTCTATCCTTTGTGTACTGACTAGATGACTGGTGACTGACAAAGAAGGATTTTGATAATACGGATTTATAAACGACCTACACTTAAACAATGTGCATTTTCATAGGTATACTTCCATTTTATGCTGCGGTAGGCAGGGGGCACATTAGGGTGGGCCACATTAGGATGGGCCAAATTCGGGTGGGCCATATTCCGGTGGACCACATATGGGTGAACCACGTTAGGTTGTCCCATCAGAGCTTTTCCAAATTCGGATATTTTAGGCCCTGACTTTTGAAACCCCTGACACTTTCAGATTTTAAAAGTTGGGTATTTAAACTGTTTTTAAAGAATATGTGTATGCGACGCAGATGTCGCCCACAGACGAGATGAACTGACGATCTGTAGAGAACTGCAGACTTCGATAGGTGAGCGAACTGTCGACAATAACATTTGTGAAAAACCCACAGTTTGAAAGACTCGATTTATCAACATTTTTTGGCAAAAATCAACTTAATTATATTAGTTTCAAGTAGTAGGTAGTTGACCAAAAATTACATAAATTACCTAACGAGATTAAATATGCAAGCCATTGTAAAAGGTCTAAAAGGGACTTTTCTATGGAGTGAATATCATATAATTGTCTATGGAGTGAATATCATATAATTTTCTATCGAGTGAATATCATATAATTTTCTATGGAGTGAAAATCATATAATTTTCTATCGAGTGAATATCATATAATTTTCTATCGAGTGAATATCATATAATTGTCTATGGAGTGAATATCATATAATTATCTATGGAGTGAATATCATATAATTTTCTATCGAGTGAATATCATATAATTTTCTAACGAGTGAATATCATATAGGTAATTGTCTATGGAGTGAATATCATATAATTTTCTATCGAGTGAATATCATATAATTGTCTATGGAGTGAATATCATATAATTTTCTATCGAGTGAATATCATATAATTTTCTATCGAGTGAATATCATATAATTTTCTATCGAGTGAATATCATATAATTTTCTATCGAGTGAATATCATATAATTTTCTATCGAGTGAATATCATATAATTTTCCATCGAGTGAATATCATATTTTTCTCTGTGTTAAATGTATTTATTATCAATATATAAAGTTTTTACATGTGTTTTTTCGATGTCTGTCTCACTAGGATATACCTGTGTCGAGACAGATGTATTGGATACATAAATTATTGTTTACATATTATTTGATACAAATAATATTTTATATAGATATGCAGTTCAAAAACCACATATAATTTTGTAAGATTTTAAAAAGAGTTCAAGAGAAATATGTTGTAAATCGCTAGAAATTCGGAATGCGGGACTTAAATTTAATTTTTTTATATTGAGAATACCTATACATATATGTATTTTTATTTATTTAATTTTGCAATAATTAACGTATGTGCTATTATTTACATATCGCTCATTTGCGACAAGAACGTGTTAACGAAAATGTGTATCGTTATGGAATAATGATACAGTAGAATCCGGCGCATCGCGCTCTACTTGCTGCTGAAACGCGATATTTCTAGCGCCAATAATAACCGAGTAATGAGGGAAAAGGTCGGCGACTATCGGTTTAGCGCCATCTCTTTCCGCCCTTAAGTTTAATGCAAGATCGGTTCACGTCAGTTGTCGCCGCTCGCTTGAGGAGGAAAGTGCTGCCCGATTGCGGCAAAAACGTAACAGCTCATGGTGTCACGGTTTTGATGAAAGGTAAATACGGCTTTTTGTTTTTTTAGTGATTTATTTTTGCAGCTATAACGGGACATTTTGTATGTGGGTCATTATTGTAGTAAAAATAGTAATCGCATGCTATGGTTTACATAGGATTGTACCGTTGTTGCTGAAATAAACAATGTTTTTAGTTGGTTAATTTAAGATGTTCCGTTACAGTTGATAATAAAAGTACAAAATGTTTGATTTTAATATTGGTTATCTCAAGTTAACACATTCTTGATAAAAAATAATAAATTTTTACAACGAATAGCTTACAATGTTGCATTATAAATGATAAAAACATTGTGTAATTACAATTTATTTTTCAGATGGAATCACGGTCTAGGAAGATTGTAAATCTTGCCAGAAGAATTAATGAACATTCACCATGTGAATCAGCACCGGAAGAACAACAACTGCAATGTAACCGGCCTCGTTGCGACTCGACTAGTTCTTTGAGCAGCAGCACTTCTTCATCATCAATACCATCAATTATTGAAGACTCTGACGACTCAGTGAAGGATCCTGACTACGAATTAGTTCAAGATCAACGAAGAATTGAGAGTTCTAGTGAAGGTGAAGATGAAGATATAATTATGGACGACAACGAAAATCCTAATAAGACTGATATACGTACTATACAGACTGATGATAAACAAAAAAATGAGAACGCAACAAATATAATGCAAAATACGATTTTAAATGAAGAAATAGATAACACAGCTAAACAAATGATGACAGGAAATGATGATAGAATGAGACAAGAAAAAATGCTGGATGCTATTGCAAGCATCGTGCCCACAGAAAGAGAAACGTTTGTATCTGAAAATAGATATCCGACTGCAGACATACAGATGAGCACCAATGAAGAAACAACACCTGCTAAAAAAGCAAAAAAAAGACCATTTAATGAAGCAATTGCACCTAAAAATCAACCACCACCTGCAGATGTACAGATTAGCACAAATGAAGACCCTACACCTACAAAAAAAGGAAAAAAAAGACCACTGAATAAAGAAAAATGGAAAAAAAACATTACTAAACAGTTAAGAAATGCAGGACAGTCCTACGAATCAAAAGCATCACAAAAAACTGTTCCGCCCCGTCAACTAAGAGAACCCTGTAAGGAAACCTGCATTTTCAAGTGTCAAAATTTTTTTTCCGAAGAACAACGCCGTGAAATACTGAAAGATTACTGGAATTTAGGAGAGATTGAGAAGCAATGGAGTTTCATTGCTGCATCCGTTGAAGAAGCCATTCCAGCAAATCGTTATGTCAAACTCGATGATGAAGGAAAGGTTATTGAACCAAAGCGAACTAATAATGCTTTTTATTTGATTTCGAAGGGGAAAAAATATAGAGTGTACAAGGTGTTTTTCAAGAATACGCTTTGTATCAATAATCGCCCAATAACAACTGCATTAAGCAAGAAAAATAAGGAAACAAATATTTCATTGATGACAGATAACCGTGGACGACATGGAAAGCAACCAAAAATTGACGATAATATTAAAGAAGGAGCCAAGCAGTTCATAGATTCAATACCCAAAATTGAATCTCACTATACACGAGCCCATTCAAGAAGAAACTTCATTGATGGAAGCAAAACCATTGCTGATCTGCACCACAATTACGTCGAAATCTGTAAGGAAAAGAAAGTTCCTTTCATCAACTATGTAATGTTCTACCGGATTTTTACTCAAGAGCACAATTTATCATTTTTTACACCAAAAAAAGATATGTGTGACGTATGCGAAGCGTTTAAAAATTCATCACCCGAAGAAAAAGAAGCTAAAAAGGACGCTTATGAAAAACATCATGAAGAGAAGACGCTATCACGATTAGAAAAAGAAAAAGACAAAAAAAACGAAGAACTGACAGTATGCGTATATGATTTGCAAGCGGTATTTCAGTGTCCGAAAGGCGAGATATCCGTGTTTTACTACAAATCCAAATTGAATGTACTCAATCTCACAGTATACGACGTCCAGAAGAATACTGTAGAATGTTATGTATGGGATGAAGCAAATGCAAGCAGAGGTGTGAACGAAATAGTTACGTGTGTATTTAAGTATCTCGAGCAGATATCAAACGGTACCGAAGATAATAATATGAATGTAGTATTTTATTCTGATAACTGTGCTGGCCAACAAAAAAACAAATTTATGGTGGCCATGTACCTTTTCGCGGTTCTGAAATTTCCAAATATAAAGTCAATAACACACAAATATTTAATCAGAGGACATACCCAAAATGAAGGGGATTCGGCACACTCACAAATAGAAAGACAAGTGCGAAGAGAATTGCGAAGAGGACCTATGTACACGCCCGATGCATTCATCAGTGCTATCAAATCTGCTCGTAAAAAGAGTGAGCCATTCCGAGTGAACGAAATGTGCTTTGAAGATTTTTATGACTGGAAGAATGTATGCAGTTTAATGTCTTTTGCAATACAAAAAGATGACGAAAACGTTCCAGTCAAAATCAGTGAAGTCAAGATGATAAAAGTCATAAAGGATGATGTTCGGGCAATTTATTACAAAAACTCATACGCAGAAGAGGAGTTTAAAAGAGCTATAGTCATAAAGAAGAAAAAAGACATTGATATTGAGGTTAAAAAAGCCTACACAACTAAACCCGGAATAGCTGAAAGAAAGAAGGCTGATCTAATGGAACTGATCAACAAAAACCACATTCCAAGGTACTACAGACCTTTTTACGAATTTTTGTAGATTTAAGTGTTAAGTTTTTTATTTCATTTACTCAGATTTTATTATTGTTAAGTGAACTGTGAATTCAGAAATGCCTTCCTGGCATTCCTAAATATTTAATAACGTTATAATTGCTAACAGTTGTGAGTAAAAGTAAAACTACAGATATTAGTGTCTGGTTATAATTATAATATTTTTTTAAATGTGATTATTACTTGTATTTCAGCGAAAGTTACACAATAACTTCGCTAAAATATCTTTCATTTTGTAAAATAAAATACAAAAAATACAGAGATTTCTACGACAGAAACGTGTCTTAATTAAAATGTTCCATACATTTATATTACAAATTATCAATAAAAACGTAACAATACGACATAACTTGTAAAGGTTTAGATTTTTATTCAATTTTTTTTCAAGAAAAACGGTACATATCTGTTTGTTTTGCAATACTGCAAATTTTTTACAAGAATAACGCAACAAGGAGGACCCTTTTTTAAATAAATAATCATAATAAATTTAATAACTGACATAAAGGTCTGAATGCAATTTGATCCAAAAAAACGAAAACCTTGAAGTTATGTTGTATTGAGCTGAATAGTCTAAACATAAAAATTAAAAAGTTACAGGCATTTTAAACTTTCAAATGCGTTTTATCACAAATTGAGATTTTTACTTTGTCACGTTCTTGTCGCAAATGAGCGATATATGTTCATATTTTGAATGTTTATATGTATGATAGTATTCCCGAAATTATTTAATGCGTAAAACTCAAAATGACACCCTCTTTCTAAACGGTTTAAACATGAGTTATTCTCAATTAGATAGGTGTTAATAACACAAAGAAACATATATTATATATTTACCCTTAGTAAAAAAAATATAATTTTAATTATGTATATATTTTTTTTTGATCAATTAAAAAAAAATACCTCAACCAATAATACTGTGATTGTGTCTCCGTAATAAGTGTAATTATGTAATGTACCAGTGTTGTGTGTATCTGTAGTGAGTTGTGTTAATGTATTGTGAATGTTAATTATGTATTATTCATCTTGATTATGTATTGTGAATATTAATTATGAATTATTCATCTTGCTTATGTATTTTGAATGCTAATTATGTATTATTCATCTCGATTATGTATTGTGAATGTTTTTTATACATTTGACACCTTGTTTTGTATTGTACAACAATACATATATTGTGTTTACATATATTATAACTGTATTTTTCCGAATTATGATCCCACAAAGAGTATGTAATCTTTGGAACTTTTTAATTTAACCCCACAGGAAAATAATTTCCCTCTGGAAGAACTATTACATTTTATATATAGTAATGTGAGTTTACTTATTTGTGTGTAGTAATGTGAGTTTAGTTATTTGTGTGTAATAATATGAGTTTAGTTATTTGTGTGTAGTAATATCTGAGTTAATTTATTTGTGTGGTAATGTGAGTTTATTTATTTGTGTGTAGTAATATGGGCTTAGGTATTTGTGTGTGGTAATGTGAGTTTTGTAATTTGTGTGTAGTAATATGGGTTTAGTTATTTGTGTGTAGTAATGTAAGTTTAGTTATTTGTGTGTAATAATATAAGTTTAGTTATTTGTGTGTAGTAATCTGAGTTTATTTATTTGTGTGGTAATGTGAGTTTATTTATTTGTGTGTAGTAATATGGTTTTAGTTATTTGTGTGTGGTAATGTGAGTTTGGTTCTTTATGTGTAGTAATGTGAGTTTAGTTATGTATGTGTAGTAATATGGGCTTAGTTGTTTGTGTGTAGTAATGTGAGTTTGGTTATTTATGTGTAGTAATGTGAGTTTAGTTGTTTGCGTGTAGTAATGCGGGCTTAGTTATTTGTGTGTAGTAATACGAGTTTAGTTGTTTATATGTAGTAATGTGGGTATAGCATTGTGTGGAGTAATGTGGGATTAGTTATTTATGTGTAGTAAAGTGGGTTTATTCATTTGTGAGTAGTAAAGTGGGTTTATTCATTTGTGAGTAGTATTATGGGAATGGTAACCCATCACCTTACAAGCCTCAATCAATCATCCAGCGAAAGCTTTCTGACTATCGACCGGTTAATATTAATATCCGAGTGGACAAATGCATCGGGTTTTCACATAGGTGACGAAGGTTCAATCCTCTGCTTCATAGCTTAGTCCTCCATCATTAGTGCATAACAACCTTTTCGTGGTTAGATCAAAGTAAAAATCAATTGAACTACTGTCTGGTAATTAAAAACCCGGGAATATTTATTTTCCTTTAAAACAGAAAATCTAATATTTTGCTGTATGATGAAAATCTTATCGAACTCAATTAAATGTTTTCAGCCTCAATAGACCTTCAATTCTCAATTTTGAAAGTTTATAACTTTCAAAGCTTGCTCCACACTCGGAAATGAATTCATATTTAGTTTCAATTGCGGCAATCATATATGTTTGAATGATAACTTTTACGAGGTGCAGCCCATTAAAAAGCAAATAAAACTATCATCCTTGAAATATGTCTGAGTCAGGACTGCGGCAGTCTGTTTTCTGTATGGAGCTTTTCACTTCAACTTTACTTACCACCTTATCGCTGTATAAATAATATTATGAAGGTTTTGTGGCTGTCAAAGTGTCAAAGGCTTTGGAAATTTAAATGTATTTGAAAAAAAATCAAGATAACATCCAATTAACAATAAACTAAGTTTGTTAATGAAATATCAATTCAGAGGAATCTTTATAATATTTAATCATTGAAGACAATATTAACCAATCTTAAACGCAAATTTTTAAACAAAAAAATACTGAAAAAGATTCGGTAGCATCTGGGAATTGATACCAGGACCTCTGCCTTGCAAGGGTATAGCTCACTCACCACTAATTCGACCATACCAACTCCCGTCATTTTTAACTTTATCATACTTCCACTAAGAACTTACAACTTTATCTTCACACGCAACGATCGTTATAATGTACGCGTTCATAGATGACGTTAATTTAAATATTTTAATAAAATATTCTTGACAGGCCAAGATGCCAAACAAAACGTTTGTAACCAAGTGGGTCTTCCGACGACCCCAAGCATTTTCTGTCTTATGGGTTTTTAAACTATAAAAATCCCGATTATTCGGTCAATTATTAATTGCAACTTATGTATTTGCACAGAAATTGGTAAAATACTAAAATTTTATGTCAAGTATTTAAGCTAATATAAGGTGGATAGTAATATTGGGTACTACAGGGTTTTCCAATAAGAGGTGTTATTTGGAATATCCCGCTATTTCGGTAGATGTTACTTTTAAAGCTGTCATTTTTTGACATTTGACAAGTAGAAACTATGTCATTAATAAAAATTGAATGATACACGCTTCAACAACGCATTGAAATTATTAAAATTCACTTGAGTGAATCAAATGCAAATCATCTTGCGTGATGAGGCCCATTTCCACCTCGGTGGCTTCGTCAACAAGCCAAATTGTCGCATCTGCGGCTCGGAAAACCCAAGAGTTATTGTTGAAAAGCCTCTTTATTCTCAACGTATGACTGTTTGGTGCAATTTATGGTCCGGCGGAGTCATTGGACCTTACATTTTCGAAAATGAGGCTGGAGCAACAGTTAAGGTGAATGGATTGCGCTATCGAGAGATGATTAATGATTTTTTATGGCCGGAATTGAATAATATTGATCTGGACAACGTTTACTTTCAACAAGACGGCACTACGTGCCACACAAGCAACGAAACCATTGATCTTTTACGATTGAATATCAAAATAACACCTCTTATTGGAAAACCCTGTACCTACTCCCCCACCTGGCTGCGAGATAGTTAAAATATTATGACGAATTATTTGTTTGCGTCCGTACATACGCAAAATGGAAATGAATATCAAGCTCAATTCTTTCAAGAATGGCAATACAATATTTTATAGATACATTTTATCCATTATTGTATTTGTATGCATTTCTTGAAAGAATTGAGTCATTGTACGTCTATTTATTAAACATAAACATCGAGCGGAATTCAAAAACAACTAACTTAACTAACTACTAACTAACCAGCACGTCATTTCTCCACAGAAGAGGGACAGACAAACAACTCGGTCTTGACACACACTCCTTGCCTCATTCACATTCACACATCGTCTCATATAATACTATTCTGTTATTCTGACTCTTGACACCGTCCGACTCGAGTATCTGTGAACTTGATCGTGCAATGTCTTGGGCGTCCCTGACTTCTTCTACCACTCACCTTCGCGTCATATATTCTCTTTACAATCCTTTATTTGTTTATTCGCTCTACATGCCAAAACTATCTCAGGGTCCCTTTCTTAATTTTACTCATAACGCTTACATGCCTTGCATTTCTCAACATTTCTCACACGTTCATACCTGGTTTTGTCAGACATGCGCCTCAGGGATCTCATTTCTTCAGCACTCTGTATACTTCCATCCTTTCTTTGCCAGCTCCATGCCTCACTGTCATACATCAGGGTATTCGTGTCGTTCGTGATAATGTATTCGTAATTTACTAAATGTTTATCAGGAAACCTGTTTATTCATTCGTTAAAGGCCTGCAATCCCGTTTTTAACCAGATTACCAATCATTTTAAGAGATTGTAATAAATTATTTATTATTAATAGATTATTTTTTCCGTGTACCGTTATAATCTAAGTTATAGATGTTATAGTTATAGTTGACATCAACTAGAATATCGTTATTGTTGGTATAGTTGACATCGACTAGAATATGGTTATTGTTGGTATAGTTGAGATCGACTAAAAAAACGTTATAGTCGATGTTATAGTTGACATCGACTAGAATATCGTTCTTGTTGATACAGTTGACATTGACTAAAATATCATTATTGTCGATGCTATTTTTGACAGTTATAGCTGACATCGACTAGAATATCGTTATGGTCGATGTTACAGTTGTTATAGTTGACATCGACCAGAATATCATTATAGTCAATGTCAAGAGTGTACCTGTAATTTTCTGGGGTTGTCATAGTCCCACTGACACCAGGCAGTAGAGACTCTTGATCGTTATTCACCTACCGGTTACCGGCAAAGGTTTCAATTTATAACACGCGCGCCACAGTTTAATACCACCGTTCCCGGGATTTACTGGCGTCTTACTTTTGGAGTAGTGATAATCCCGTGATATTAAAACTTCCCTGGGTGGTGGGACGCACACCACCGGGGAGGCTCTCGGGGCATCCGGTGGAGCAAACAGTAAGCCGTGTCTATTGCTCCCGAGTCCTACTAGTCCTTACTAGTCCCTAGTCCCATGGCTGGGCCCCGCAGCCGAGAGGGATTCACTCCGCACCGTTATTTGAGCAGCAAAATGCAAAGTTGCAAGATGTATAATTATTTAGAATGCAGTGGAAGCTCGGTTATCAGGGACTTGATGCAGTAGGACATCGCTACAATAGAATTTTGAATATCTGTATGTCTGCTTTCGTATTGTGTCTTTTTATAACACGGAGAAAACTGAGTAATGATGATGTAATGAAAATCTTTTCAAATTATTAGTCATCCTGTTAAAAGCGGGACTGCAAGCCGCTTCCTGATAAAGTGTTGGTAAATTCATAATAACATCGGAACACGTGATCATCCATCTCCGATATCCGTTGGTATTAATAATATATCATGACGAAATGCTAAAATTTTAGGACTTTTATGAACACGTGTTCGGACATCGTGTCAAAACAAAAACTTTACTTTTAATTTTATTTTTATTAAATCAAAAGGTATTTCAAATATCCAATAGGAATGTTAGCTATTTTTTTTATTTATTTGTGTTTTAAATTATAAAATAAATACCGTTATAGAAATCAATTTTTCATGTTGTTTGCTGCAGCTTTGACATTTTTTAAGGGCGATGCACTACGTAGCAATGCAAAATCATGAGTTTTTGGTTTGAAAATTTGGTCGCCTAGAAATTTTAGAGATGCTTTATAAATACCGCGAGTATAATACATCTTGGCCTTTGAAATAATCGAGATTTTTTTACATACATAAGTCTTTTTATAAGCCCAGAAAAAAAAATTTATAAGGCCTATGAAAACTGCTTTAAAGTTAAAATTTTCCTACTTACGAACCCATTTTCGGTTATGGTTTTATTGTATAATGTGGCGAATTAAGTTATTTATAAAATGATCGGAAAAAATTTAAATATTTATGCCTGAACATCCACAAAATAAAATTAAAGGCACTTTTTGGCCATGTTTTATTCTCGCCTAAATCAAAACAGGCGGATGGTGTTAAGCGGGAATTTAAACCTTATCGCCATCTACGTAAGGGTTGTTATTGATAGCGGCTCAATTTAAAATATTACACGACGTAGTGCATCGCCTTAAAAACAATAATCTACTCTTGGCTACTGTGTTAATATTAAAAAACGTATTTTCTAGCAAGAAATTTTAATTTATATACAACAAACTGTTCCAAGGTAAATCAGTCGTTTGTAATTTTAATTTATGTCCATCAATATTCTTAGTTTAATAATTTTAATTATTCAAATTAAATTTCGAATTCTTTAATGCCAATATTATATAATTTAAAACACAATTAAATAAAACAGCACATGCCCGTACTAGATATTTGCTGTACCCGATTAGCCCAGCTACCTGTGATTTAAAAAATAATCTGTTACTTTGAAATACTAAAATAAAGTTTTGTATAAAAAAGGTTATTTTGTTATCGAGTTTTGTTACTGTGGCAACCTTTTTTAAAATTTTTTTTAATGCCAAATGGCTGATTAGATTCTCTAGCAAACTACTATGACATGAATTGATACATATTATTATGTAGGTTTTTAATCGACAGGGCAAGGTTTGAAAATGTTCATTTTTCGAAATACTTCAATCAGTTCATCTGGGTTTATAAAATATTTTCAAATATCGACATTCTTTCTTGGAAAAATAATATTTTTTATTTACCTGTCTGAGATCTAGATGTTAAAAGATCTTATTTACAGCGCCCTTGAGGTGTTTTTGCACAAAAACGGCGCTATAAAAGTCATCCAGGTATTATTATTATTATTTAAAATTGGTGACGTTTTCTTTCAAATCGTGTAAAGTCATAGAGTACTAGAGATATAAACAGATCACACTTCTTGGGTTTATTTGTTCAGTAAAACTAATAATAATTTTAAATGTTACGTATTAATATGATAACTTTCAGGGGAATTTTGCTGGAGGTTAGGACTAGAAAGAGGCGATTACTCGCGATGAACTTCAAGTAAAATTAAATCTTTCTTCTTTAGAAAAACGTAGGAAACACTTTGATCTCATCTGCATTTTCAAAATTATTAACAGTGTGATTGACTCACCTACTTTGTTGCAACTCATCCCTTTCGATATACCTTCCCGGAGACTCAGAAAAAATTATTTGCTTTTCCTTACTCAACACTCCACAAATTATGGATACCATTCACCAATGTCCAGAATTTTCAGACTTGTCAACCCAAGCAGGACCTTGGGGTGTAAGCCAAAAAGATTTTTGTCAGTCATTATTATTTTTAAATTTTATTTTATACGTTTTCTTTTTATATTTTCTTATTTATGTTACCACCATAATACGGGCATTTGCCTAGTTTGGGGTATTAATAATAAAATGAAAAATTACGCAAGTAATATTTTTTATTGATATGTCTGAAGTCATGAACTCCATCAAAACCTTGATCCTGTCTTGACTTGACATTATCTATATTGTTTTTGTACCTTATTTTTGTCATAGCATCTTTTATTGCTATATTTATGTTGTATTAACTTCGTGTAATATGTAATGTGTTAATTGGACTTGGTCCGTTAGTAAATAAATAAATAAACAACTGATTTCATTTCATGTTCCTAATAGAGTCACGCGGACTTAAAATAATTCACTGCAACAACAATGTCAAACTACCTTACTATGTATACACACAGGGAGGTGCCTAACCAATATGCAGAAGTAGCAGATATATTTTAAAAAATCACTTTTTTTTTTTTTTTTACTACTGCACTGTTCACAACTAATATTCGTGTACATTTAGTTTTTTGCAACCTAATTGTAAATTTTAATTTTGCAATGTTTTTTTTAAATAAACAAATAATGATAACATTCACAAATCAATAAATTTAGTACTTCGTATTACTTTTTCAGGTAATTTTACTTACCTTTTTGAATTTATTCTATCCTTTTTTGAAATTTCGCGCTGTATTTTTCACTGTACGGACCACGCGGCTTTGTCAGTGTGGATGACACGATCCTCCCCTTATCCAACAATTTGATCGACAAACCGTATTATCATAATCTATTTGAGACCGGGAAGCTAAAATAATATGCCTTTTATTTTACAGAAATATTCATAATTTCTTAGCCCATCTGTTGGATTACAGTGAGAATATTATAATTCAGAATGGTGTGAAACTCGACTGAGTCGTTTTGTTTTAGCTTCTGGTTAATAGATGTCGCATTCCAGAAGTTTAAATTAATTCCTCGAGGGTTGAAAATAATACACCTTTCGAACAACAGGTGGTAGGCCAGTCGAAGTTATGTTGTCATTTTTTATATTTTTTTCTTTCTGATAATAGTGAAAATATTGGTATGATACAGGGGCGGAATTCAGCAAATGTTGACTGGGCCTCCCCCTGCTGAGCCCACCAAGGCCCCGGCCGGAAGGGGCGCTGAGAATCACGCCCATGGATAGGGCAGCCGAGAGGGGGGTTCAGGGATGTAAACTGTGAATTTTACTAATATTTTCATAGCACCTTTGGGGGAAATCGCTGCGGGTGCCAAAATGATACATATTGATTACACAGAGATTTTTTTTATAAAAGTGTAAAACGTTACTTTAGGAATTAGCTAGTATTCAATAATACTAAATGATTTCAATTTAATAAAATACTGATAATATTGATGGGATTCTGACTTTCCGAATCGATAGCATTGGTTTGCTCTCCGACCTAGAAAAATGTTCGCCTGCTGTGCTTTTTCCGTCTCCTTGTGAATTGTGAATTCATATACCACTCCCTTCACCCGCACCATGTAGGTACCCCAATTGAGGATACCACCTAAAAAAATGTGCCGCTTTTCCGTGTCTTCGTGAGAATTATAACAAATTTTCCGGTCCCTGTGCATCAAAATATAAAAATCAACCCACGCACTGCCTTGGATAATGTATTCTTAATAACCTAATATCGATGGATTACATAATATGAAGACGACCTGGTTAAAGTTCACGGTAAGCACTAGACAATTCCTGTACATTTTGATTTACAAAAAAATTGTTCAGTTCAAAGGTTTTGTTGGGTATTTTCAATTCATCATATTCCTCATATCCAAAATTAAGTTATATATACCTATATAAAGAACAAGCAGCTAAAGTTTAGACAAAGAGACAATTTTTACTGGAATAACTCTTTCTTTTAACATTTGAAGGTTATACCCAGCAATATATCATTGTAGAAAATAGTACAAATAAATTAAAAAGAAACATTAAACAAAACAAGACAATGAGAAAATGAAAAAAGATAATAGTCTCAACTGAGAATCGAATAAATCCTGCGTTGATGAAAATAAAATGAAAAAAAAGTTTCTAACGGGCCTCAAATCGATAAATCTAATTCAACCTGGGGGTTGTGGGCCCCGGCCAGAGACCGAGAAAATAAGTTCCTTGAGAGATAACAAATCATCTTTGGGGATGCTGTAAAAATGGAGGAAACAGGATTTTTGTTAATGTTTCTTGTGCAATGATGGAGGACTTAGCTAGCAGTGCTTTGAACTCGTGACGCTCAATCTGACGCATTTGTCCACTCGGCTACTAGCCGGTTAATTTGATATTTATTTATTTATACGCCCTAAAACGGCTTTTACATAAAAATGATACATGATGCAGTGAACATGTTTTATAGGCGCTTCAACACAGAAATTTTTCGCGTGCGGCGCGTTAACCGTACGTTTGTGAGTGTAATAATTAATATTTCACTCCTGCACCCACAACACACAGGCATGTACCCAATTGAGTATACTAAGGAGATATTTTAGCCTGCGGAGCATTTACCATATGTTTGTGAGTACTGTTTGTTTGTACTCCTCCATCCACAATGCACAGGCATCTACCCCAATTGGGTATACTATGGAGATATTTGAGTACTATTTGTTTGTGAGTACTGTTTGTTTGTACTCCTCCAACCACAATGCACAGGCATCTACCCCAATTGGGTATACTATGGAGATATTTGAGTACTATTTGTTTGTGAGTACTGTTTGTTTGTACTCCTCCAACCACAATGCACAGGCATCTACCCTAATTGGGTATACTATGGAGATATTTGAGTACTATTTGTTTGTGAGTATTGTTTGTTTGTACTCCTTCAACCACAATGCACAGGCATCTAGCCCAATTGGGTATACTATGGAGATATTTGAGTACTATTTGTTTGTGAGTACTGTTTGTTTGTACTCCTCCAACCACAATGCACAGGTATCTACCCTAATTGGGTATACTATGGAGATATTTGAGTACTATTTTTTTGTGAGTATTGTTTGTTTGTACTCCTCCAACCACAATGCACAGGCATCTAGCCCAATTGGGTATACTATGGAGATATTTGAGTACTATTTGTTTTTGAGTACTGTTTGTTTGTACTCCTCCAACCACAATGCACAGGCATCTACCCCAATTGGGTATACTATGGAGATATTTGAGTACTATTTGTTTGTGAGTACTGTTTGTTTGTACTCCTCCAACCACAATGCATAGGCATCTAGCCCAATTGGGTATACTATGGAGATATTTGAGTACTATTTGTTTGTGAGTACTGTTTGTTTGTACTCCTCCAACCACAATGCACAGGCATCTACCCCAATTGGGTATACTATGGAGATATTTGAGTACTATTTGTTTGTGAGTACTGTTTGTTTGTACTCCTCCAACCACAATGCACAGGCATCTACCCCAATTGGGTATACTATGGAGATATTTGAGTACTATTTGTTTGTGAGTACTGTTTGTTTGTACTCCTCCAACCACAATGCACAGGCATCTAGCCCAATTGGGTATACTATGGAGATATTTGAGTACTATTTGTTTGTGAGTACTGTTTGTTTGTACTCCTCCAACCACAATGCACAGGCATCTACCCCAATTGGGTATACTATGGAGATATTTGAGTACTATTTGTTTGTGAGTACTGTTTGTTTGTACTCCTCCAACCACAATGCACAGGCATCTAGCCCAATTGGGTATACTATGGAGATATTTGAGTACTATTTGTTTGTGAGTACTGTTTGTTTGTACTCCTCCAACCACAATGCACATGCATCTACCCCAATTGGGTTTACTATGGAGATATTGGCATTGCACTATCTTGCATGAACCCCTTCAATAAAATTATAGAAAAAAAATGTGGTTTTTTTACTGTGGGTTTACGGCTATCAAATGTGACCCCAAACTCCAAAAGTAGCTCCTGTGCCCTTTCACAGCTTAAGATGGCCCTGTTCACAACCCTGTGCGAAGCCGGGAACAAGACAGGTTGTATATGCATATTTCTAGTTTATTCTGACTACTTCCTCGTTCCTTCCCTGTAAGCTCTATAAACACTTTAAGCTGCCCCCCTAGCATATCTTGTGAAGTTCAAAGTAGGTAACGCGGGTAGAGGAAGGAGATGGTAAGTGGAAGGTAGGAAAGTACCAGGCTATTCATTTCTGGTCACCAAACACGGTTAAAGTCATTTCAAGCAACGTATTGATTGTGAACGGTAGTCTTTCACCAACGTGATACTGAACTCTTTGGTCATCTTATGCTATATAAGTAACCGTTATTTCCTTTCTTTCTCATAATTCGTGGCTCGGCTCGCGCATGTTTTCTCTTATAAGCATCAGCGTTAGACCTTAGACATTATCTCTCCAATGTAAGAATTTACAGCGCACTAAAATAATCATATTATGAATATTGTTAGTAAAAGAGTTATTTAAATTAAAGCTTTTTAAATTAAAGGCGAAAATTAAAACAGTTTGTTTTCCTTCAAAAAAATAAACAGCGAAATGCAAACAAAAATAAAGAATACTCAATAAAAACAACTCCTTAGATTTGGACTACGGATTTGTAAACAAACCTAGCTAATTGGGAAAACGGGAGGGGTATAAAAATATACCAGACAAATTAAAAATAAAATCAACTAATGGTATTTAAATTTTAATGAAGCGAACTGTAATACCGACGCACGTGGAGCACCGGCCTTGGACCTTAAAAAAGCCCTGGACAGAGTGCGATAGTGTGATTTTGTAGGAATGGCATTGAAGCTATATCCAGGGCGAGAAGAAATTGCTAGGCAGCCATCTTGTATGTCAAGATTTGTATGCAAAGTGGTGCATTATTAACTATGATAATTTAATTTTTGTCTTATAACTTGCTAACGCAGTTATAACAGTATTTGATGAGACAATGATTGGGATTAAGGGCGCGCAGGAGCGCCGAGAAATTTTAACGATAGGTATTTGTAAAAATTATTTCCATTTCGTTCATCTCAGCGGGGACAGTAAAAGCGCTATCGGTGTATTGGTGAACCCCAATGCGTGTGTGTGCGTGGCTGCAGGTGTTGGAAGCACGAATCGTCGCGCCGCGCCCGATAGCGACTTCGCGTCATATTATCGCGATCAGTTCTTATTATTTCAATTACTGTTATTCATTTATTCCAAAAATTAAGTAGGTGCCTTGGTACATATTCGTAATAAAATAGCGAGGTCTACATTATTTAATATTGTATTGTACTTAACTTTATTATTATTATTACTTACTACAAATATGTACGTAGATACATTTATTTTGCCTCCGTGGTTGAGGGGTAAGGCTCTCGACTTCGAGTCCGGAGGTCTCGGATTCAAATCACGGCGTGCGCAAGTAAATTGATTTTAATTAATTTATGTTGTTTCACAATATTAAAAATAATATTCATTAAAAAGAATATTAATTAAACATAATATAAAATAATTGTCTGGACAAATAATGATACACGCGGCGACTTAGTTACGGCCAAATCAGCTATCAGCTTACAGGTTTTTGTAATACTAGTCCAATTAAGTCGCCAATTGGGAAATCCACAGTCTCACTGGCTCCAGACGGGAGCAGTTCGGACTCTTGTGCGGTATTCACATAAAAAAGTCACGTCGCAACTCGCAACTAGAGCGCCTGCTGTTCGCTCATCACCTCAGTCACATCGCGACTTGTGCGTAGTTATATACATGTGACTGACTGCTCCGAGCTCATCTTCTGCACACGCACAAGTAAATGAGACTTGTGGGTGCGTGTATACAGGTTGCTGCACACATAAAAAAGTCATGTCGCAACTCGCAACTAGAGCGCCTGCTGTTGACTCATCATCTCAGTCACATCGCAACTTGTGCGTAGGTATATACATGTGACTGCCTGCTCCGAGCTCATCTTCTGCACACGCACAAGTCAATGAGACTTGTGCGTGCGTGTATACAGGTTGCTGCCTGCTGCAACAGATAAGTCAATACGCGTCGCGACTTGAGCGTGCGTATTCCTATATAATAGATATCTTCTGCGCTCATAGTTCATTCATCTTGTTACTATTAGTAAAGTAAGATGCACGCTGTTTTGGTTTAGTAATATCGGGAGATTCATACCATCTTTTTTTATAAAACGTCAGCATAGGCGCAGTAGGTACATCACGTACTTTGTGATTGTATAGTGTTTTTATTTTTCGCTGGCTGCATCACTCTACTGTTTTTGACTAGCCTTTTTACTGGAAACTATTCTACCTCAAATACAGACCTTCGAATTTTGACCCTGAAACCCCCTTGAATATTGAAAGCCAGTATGTTTTCGAGTGCAAAATGTGCAAGAAAATAGAATACGTACACTCCGAAGACCCGAAACGGAAAATGTCTATAAATACTGCTGTCGTCGAAGGAGTGATGTGTACAGGAAATGGGTATTCACAATGGAATGAAATTTGTGGGGTTTTAAATATGCCAAATATGGATTGTAAGACTTACACGAACATAGAACAATGTTTAGCGCCAACAATTGAAGAATGTGCCTTAGAAGAAATGATCGCAGCTGGTGAAGAAGAAAAAAGGCTAGCCATTTTAAACGGTGACGTAGACGAGGGTGGCTATCCTTTGGTAACGGTGGTTGCAGATGGCTCCTGGGCAAAGAGGTCGAACAAAAGTGGATTTAGCTCCTCATCTGGCGCAGGGTGCATAGTTGGACTACGAACTAAAAAGGTTTTATTTCTGGGAGTGCGAAACTCATACTGCTGAATATGTGCTAGAGCTACTAAACTACACATAGTTGCTTCTGAGCACAGGTGCTTCATAAACTGGCGTGACAGTGCTAATGCCATGGAAGCCCACATTATAGCAGAAAGGTTCTCGAGAAGCATGGAAATGCATGGATTGAAATTTAACAAACTAGTTGGTGATGGCGACTCCAGCATCATGAAAAAAATAATGCAACAAATGCCATATGGTCCTAACCTTATAGTACAAAAAATAGAGTGCAAAAATCACTTACTCCGCAATTTTTGCAACAAAATGAAAGCACTTGGAAAAAAACAACGCTAAAGGCTTTGTACCAGTTCATATAAGGAAAAAAGGTTGAAGCAAACGTTTTACGCATGAGAAGAGCTGTAGTTGGAGCAGTAAATTACAGGAAAGAGCAAGAAAACACAGTACAAAGTGATAAAATAAAAAATTTGAAAATGGACATAAAAAATACCGCAAATCATGTGTTTGGTGATCATAAAAATTGTGCATCGTACTATTGCAAGCCGGAGAAGTATACTGATGATCCAAATTTAGTAAGCGATCTTCGAGATTGTGGAATATGGACTGATATCCAACAATTCTTATTGTCTGTAATAGCAAATGCAGAAAGTCTTATTATTGACGTGACAAATAACACTGTGGAGCAATTCAACAACGTTATCGCCAAATTTATAGGTGGAAAAAGGGTAAATTTTACTACAAGAGGATCTTACCAAGCAAGATGTTTTGGAGCAGTAGCTTCGTGGAATAGTGAATTGGCAACCCATTCAAGAATACAAAAGAAAATCCAAGGCCACAGTCCCGGCAAATACACGAAGCACTTTATAGAGAGAAAACGACGTTCGAAGGAGAATACACAAATGTGTCGAAAAAAAAAACTAAAGTATAATGAAAATACGACAGAAAAAAGAAAAAAAGTTACAGGGCCCGATGAAAATTATGGTCAATTGGAATTAGAACCAGATATGCCACCTGAAATATTTGAAACGAAAAAAGAGGAATTTCTCAAAGAATTATCTTCAACGAATAAGGAAGAGCTCGAACGGAATACGGTAGGCCAAAGCAATAACAATCTGTGGGCAATTGAAAGACGTAAGCGGATAACGGCGTCTAACTTTGGAAAAATATATAAGCTTCGGCAAAAAACTTCAGTTACGGGAGTATTAAACTCTTTACTGTACTCACAATTCAAAGGAACTATGGCCACAAATTATGGAAAAGAAAATGAAAGCCTAGCAATAGAGCAATTTTCAAAAAAAACAAGTTTGCAGGTATCCGCTTGTGGGCTATTTATCGATAAAACCAAAAACTTTTTAGCGGCAAGTCCGGATGGCCTTATCGGTGAGGATTCTATAATTGAAATTAAATGCCCTTATAGTATAGCAAATATGTCACCAGAAGAGGGAATTGCACAAAAGATAATTGATTACTGTAAATTGGAAGACCATTCTTTAACATTAAAACGGAATCATAATTACTTCTACCAAGTAGAAGGCCAGTTACATATTACTCGTCGTAATTATTGTTATTTTGTTGTGTGGAGTCCAAAAGGTTTGCTGTATGAAAAAATTGAGAGGGACGATGAAATCACCAATGCCTTTTACCAGAAATAATTGACGGTCGCATACCAAGAAATTTACCGGCGAGGGAAAGGTCTGGACCATAAATTGTTTTAATTTCATTGTGTAGATGTTAAACAGTAATTTTTTTTTACAATAAAGCGTTTAAAAACAAAAAAATATTAGATCATTGAAGAAGATTGAAAATGTCAAGTGATGTAGGAGGTATTACCAAAAGTGCATTTTTCTGTAATAATATAACGTATTAAAAAAGTTAAATAAAAACCAAACTAGTTATGTGTATGTACCTAATATGTAGAACAATAAACAATATGGTGCCTCTTATACATATATTTCAATATTCATTTGTATAATATGATATTATAATAACATAATCGATTCAACAACATGTGGTCGATGCATGTACCACTGAACATACGCTGTACCAGCATTCCATCAAACGATCAGTGGTGTATGTACTTACCATTACACATTTTCTTGGAAAATATAATTTTTTTGAAAAAAAAATCTAGAACAATATATTTAGTCAAATATAAAAGTTTTTTTTTGGTTCGGTAGTTGTATCTTAAAAAAAGTGTCCTATAAAGGGATAATATTATGTTGAGTACAACCTTCAAAAGTTATCAAAAAATATTTTAATTAATTTTTGTGTTCCATATCCAACTCGGCAATACGGAACGGAATCATCTCGGGGTCTGTCTGTAACAGGTGTTTTTTTTTCAATTTTTTTCCATTAATTTATTTGACGTAAACAAATTAAATTTGTCACAATAACTTTAGTAAATAAGCTCGGTAAGTATTGGCACACTCAAGATAAGTCACCAAACAGAAAAATAATTTTAAAAAAACATCGATAACTCGGGACATGACAACACTAGTGGACTAGTGTATCGATATAATTATTGAGAATGTCACATCACTTCGTTGACTGTATACGTATTCAACAAAACCCTCTCCGCCCCCCCTCACCCCCGAATACTGAGAGAAAGGGACACATGCACCTCAGCCTGATAATACCTAAATAAAATTGTCAAAATCGAGGTTTTGTAGTCCTCATTTTTCTACTCCAAAACTGAACCGATTTCCAAGATTTTTTTTACCAAATGTATTGGAAGAAAACATTCTATGTCTGTACCTTTTGCTTTTTTTAAAAATACATCGTCTTATTTGTATACTGAACGTTTGTTGATGGCGTTAAAAAAAGGCAATTTTAACAATTTTTGATGGGTTAACTCCTTTAACTCCTATAAAAAGTAACTTATCAAAAAAATCAAAACGTACCGACACGCTTGCGGTCAATATTCATATTATGTAAAAAAAATATTTTCTCTAGTGTCAAAATCCAGAGAGGGAAACGAGGAATACGTTTGTATGGAAAAAACACCACCCGGTTTCCTCTTAAGTCATTAAAAAAATGAAGTAGGTAGGTTTTGACATTTTTCAGACACCCCCCTCATCTTCAAATTGTTCTCGAATAGCTCCGTCCAGGACTTGTTAGTTTCATAGTACTGACGATATATTACAATCTGAGACAAATGTATCGTGGGGTTTCTGCCTAAAGTTGGTAACTATATTGTTTGGTATTTTGAGATAGCGATCATTTTGAGGCGAAGCTTAATGCTAAATCACTATTTTGATTAATCTTTATAACGAATTGGTGTACATTATGAATACCAAAAATGTGCTTTAGATAAATTGAAGTTTTTCCTATCGTTTTGCTTGAGTAGAATACAAATAAAATAATAAATTACTCAATAAAAAAAATAAATGTAAACTACTGTTTTTTTTTAATTGAAATGTATGAACGCGTAAAGGAAACAGCTTTTAAAAATACAGTATTATAGCTAAGTTTATTTGTGACAGTTTCACTTGATTTTGCTTTCTTATAAAATTATTTGCAAAATAAATAAAAACTAGTTTTGTGCTTGAAATCGAACGTTTCTTGACTCCGTTTGTCAAGCGATTTTAATGCCTATTACCTACAATATAATGTATACCAAGAATATACACATCTTTGGCTTGTAGCTTCCTCTTAATGTTTGAAATAAGTATGTCGAACTGAACCTCAACTTATGGGAAAGTAACGAAGTAGTCGCAAATGGTGCGAAACGTCGCTTGCAGTTGATTCGTTCCTTTCCCGTAATTGTATACGTACGTACGTTTTCAGCTACTCATTTTTTGTCAAACTTTACAACTTAATTTTTGTATAATTAATAGACAAGAAAAATATTATAAAAGCACTTACAAAAATAAGCATGTTTGTTTAAAAAATAATGCTCTTATGAACTTAAATTATCAAATTACACTATCATTATTTCCCAAAATCCTGACTTTATAATAAAGATCATACTTTAAACTTGAGTTCACTCCAAAACATGTGTTTGTAAGTTACCTACTTTTGGCAGTAGCCCCATGATATGACTTGAGAACATTTTTAAACGACATCTTTTATTGATGATAGACGACCTTCAAAATGAAAGTAAAAAATAAAAATATTTTCAAGACTTCGCTAGTTTATGCATTCGAAAAGAAAGAGAGGACGCTTCCCTACCATTGCTGCATAATCCTTCGGGGATATATAACAAGACATTAAACATATTAAAAACCTACTTTCGTACCCCCCATAAAGTGAGGTTTTTGATGAACAGGATCCAAGATGAAAATTCATGTTTAAAAGGTTATAATTTATTATTCACATCTTCTTGCAAGGAACATACCAAAGAGAAAGTGAACCATAAAAAATTATGTAATTACAGTAATCTCGCTGTTAACCCCTCGGGTCTCGGCAGAATTATATCATGTCCTCAAAAATTCTCGCTTGACATTCAATTTCTGATAGATTCGCTTTTTTATGTTTTTCATTTACTCTTTTTATACGCTTTTACATTGGGGAACATTAAAATGTTTACAATTTTGTACATAAGGGTTATAAAATATAATTTCTCACATTACATTGGTTTACAATTGGTTAAAAAAATATATCGGAAATAATGTCAAATATAAGTTTTTCAGTATAAACATTGGTATCCAAAGCCAAGAAACAGGTTTGTTTAAAGTCGAATCAAATTAATTCGAAATATATTAACTGTGTCACGATGGCTATTTCCTCATTGGTTGTCAATCAGTGAACGGTGTAAAATACAGAACCTAATTTAATTGAATTTGGTTCCTATGGCCCAAACGAAAGCTGTGCATCAAAATCACTAGCGGATATTTTTAATTTTGCCGCCCAAATGTATCATTCAATATAATCAATGCAAACTTCATCATCCCTTTGTAGACCAGTAGCGAGCAAGTCCTATAGCCCAGCTACACTACTCGCGAAGTTGATCGAAGTTGACCGAATACGATAGTGTGGGCACGAACTTCGCTTCGCTTCGGGCAACTTCGCTTCGCTTCGCCCGACTTCCGATTGTCGTCGGTAAATGCGCCCGAGTCAAAGGACTCGAAGAGTCCCGAAGTTCGAACACATAAATAAACCAATCACGACTGAGTTGGACTGAGTTACTCGCGAAGTTGCACGAGTGTGTGGGCACGCACTTCGAACTTCGGCTAACTTCGTCGAGGACTTCGTCGAAGCGTCGAAGCGAGTAGTGTAGCTGACACTTTAGGATAAAAGCGGCCATAACTACGTATATGGGTTTATAAATCCAGTGAGCTGCGCGGAAAGCCTGCGCGGTGCGAAGATCGGTGACACAATGAAATTGACTCTATACTTGTCTATGGTTGCATAATATTTATATTGGAGGTTCAGACGTATCAATTTTTGTTGATTAACTTTTGTTGATTTCTTTATAATAGATTATTTTTGGGTATTACGCCGTGTTGCTCTACTTCATTCTTTAGCCAAGGTTTCGGACAGCATTACAGTGTTCATAATCTAAATACATAAGCAAATACTACACCACAATCTTCGTTTACACATCTGCCCTGATTATGTACACTGTAATGCTGTCCGAAAGGAAAGGAGAGGAAGCTCTGGGAAGGACTACTATTACTTTACTAAAAATTATTAATAACAGAAATAATTTTTTTAAGTGTCGAAATTGTTACATTAAAAATATCGACATAATTTTTATTAGGTTTTACGCCCAGCCGGGCTTTTAGATGCAATTAAAAAAAGAATATATCATGTAAGTAAGCTATCAAAAATTATACATAAAAAAACTAAAGCTAACGAATATACAGTAATATAAGTAAAACATGTAACAGTAACATAAAATATTATAGAGACTTGAACAGTACTACATATAAGACAAATCACTAAAACTACATTACCTACGCTACTCTTATTTGTACGTTTCAACAAAGTGCTGGTATAGATTACGCTTGATTCTATAAATGGAGTCAACAAATATATTAATACTACCCCCATGCTTGTTGCCCAGATCATGCATCCTATTGTCAGTGAGTGTGTCTGATAGTTGGTTGTGTATGTATTGCAGAAGAATGTTATATTTTGTCTCGTATTCCTATTCGGAACATGGAACTAAATAGTGGCAACGATGGCAGGACTGTCAATTAAGTTGTTAAGACTCTGTGTAACACAACCAGGTATGAAATAATTCTCCTCGGACAGTGTTATTAGATGCAATTGCTTCATCAAACTGACATAACTAATGTAATCAAAAGGAATTCTGAGCTTAACATTTACGTATCTAAGAAATTTGTGCTGAACTCTTTCTATATACAGGATATTCCAATAAGAAGTGTTATTTTGATATTCAATCGTAAAAGATCAATGGTTTCGTTGCTTGTGTGGCACGTAGCGCCGTCTTGTTGAAAGTAAACGTTGTCCAGATCAATACCATCCAATTCCGGCCATAAAAAAATCATTAATTATCTCTCGATAGCGCAATCCATTTACCGTAACTGTTGCTCCAGCCTCATTTTCGAAAAAGTAAGGTCCAATGACTCTGCCGGACCATTAACCGCACCAAACAGTCACACGTTGAGGATAGAGAGGCTTTTCAACAATAACTCTTGGGTTTTCCGAGCCCCAGATGCGACAATTTTGCTTGTTGACGAAGCCACCGAGGTGGAAATGGGCCTCATCACTCAAGATGATTTGCATTTGATTCAATCAAGTGAATTTTAATAATTTCAATGCGTTGTTGAAGAGTGTATCGTTCCGTTTTTATTAATGGCATAGTTTCTACTTGTCAAATGTAAAAAAATGACAGCTTCAAAAGTAACATCTACCGAAATAGCGGGCTATTCAAAATAACACCTCTTATTGGAAAATCCTGTAGTTAGAGTGAATTTTATATAAAGGGGACCAAATACGTGAATTATATTCCACTTGACTTCTGACTAATGAAATATAATTGGTATATAGGCGAGGAATTGGCGAGTTTGCTACATAATTTTTTAACGGATGGTGACATTATATTAGGTACTTTTTTTATTTTTTTTTATTTTTATTATTTAATAAATGTTTACAAGTTACATTTTTAGACATTTTTTTTAACTACCATACTAGGCTAATGCCCGTGTTGTGGTAGTTATACATGAAATAATAATAACAATGACATAAAAGAACTAAAAAATACTTATAGTAACATAAGTATGTAAGTATAAATCATAATGAAGTAATAATAAAAATAACTTAGAAGAACTAAAAATACTATTTTATAGAAACATAAGAAAGAATTAGAGAAAAAAAAACAAATTTAATGATAAATAAAACTAAAAACAAATATATTAAAATTAATAGTAAACTGAAAAATAAAGAAAAAGTATATGTATATTTAAAAAGATACAAATAAAAATTAAAAATATTAAACATTAAGATTAAAATATAAACATAATTAATATAGATTGTTTAATGCATATAATTGTTTGTGTGCAAGTTTATTTATCTTAGGTATTATCTATAAGACAACATGTTTATGTTCAACACTTAATTTTAATTTTCGTGATATGAGACAAGTTGGAAAAGAAGTTTTTAATAATTTTTTTTTTGTGTTAGGAACTCATATAATCTTTAAAGAAAGGTCGTCCCCTTTCAAATATCCATTGATGTACACGAGCAGTAAATATGGATATAGAATTACTTGACTTTAAGTCGGTACTCAATGCATTGTATATTTTAGGCGCGATGAACCAGAATTGCCGTTGAGCGAATGAGGTTTTAGTTTGAGGAACCACGCAACCCAGGTTTGATGAAAAGCGGGTGTGAGCTTGGTGTTGTGGAGCCAACAGTAGGTTATTTTTTCGTATGTAACAAATGCTTACCTTAGTAAATAACTGTCGTATATCTAAGACCCTGATTTTAGCAAAGAGTTCATTAGAGGCTTATGGCTAGTGTGTCAAGTAGGTACTCTTAAATTGATCAGACTCAGAAGTTGGCAATTTTAATTTTACAATTTTGAAAAAGAAGCGTATTTCGCTTACCTTACGCCGATCCAGAAGTGTATATATTTTTAAGTCCCCGCATACCAAATTCCTACCGATTTAAAACAAGTTTCTCGTTAACTCTTTACGTTTTAAAGTTCCAAAAAATGTTAATACCTATACATTTGTTATGCCGAAACGTTAATTATATGAAATTCCCTCAATAGAAAAACCAAAAAAAACAGCATATACTTTTTGGGAGCTTAAAACTAAGGAGCTTTAGAGAAATGTGTTTTAAATCATGACGGCCTCCGTAGTCGCCCTGGTGTAAGACCACCATTCAGAATTGAAGCTTGAAATGGCTTTAGCCGTGTTTGGTGAACAGATCTGAATAGCCATAAACTCCCCCACCTTCCTCTTCCCCATCTCCTTCCCCTCACCACTACCTCCAAACATACAACATACCCCAATTGGGGATGCCATAGTCTCACTGGCTCCAAACGGTTGGGAGCAGTTGGAACTTTTGTGCGATATTCACAAGAAAAAAATAATAAACCGGTAGAAATTCGGAAGGCGGGGGCATAAAAGTTAATTTTAACAATTTGACTAACGGCAGAAGCGGGAATACAAAATAACACATTCCTGGAAACACGCGGAATATATCACTACAATTTATTAATTCATTCCTAATCCAATTTATTGAATTAGCTTTACGACTCTTTATCTCTGATTATAATGATTCTGGATTATTGCAATTAACCACACGGAAAAGCAAACCAACTGACGTTTATTGGGATCACTGTCACGGCTGATTGGTGTTTTGTGATATTATTCTGATTATTGCGATTACCCGTGTAATCCTGTGTAATTATTGTTGTAAAGGGGTCCAGTTATCAGTAATGATTTGACCTTGTGGACAATGTTGTACGCTGATTGTACCTAGTATAGGTCACTTTATGGACGCTGTTTGTAAATTTATTATAGATATCTACATTTTTTATATACTGAATTAAATAATAGAAACTGGAGGGCGATTCTCGTTCTTTTAGCCTTAAGCTAAATGATAGCATTCGTCAACGACTGCTATCGTTTGCGAAAGATAGCTGTCCGTCGCTTGTAACATCTTTTCTTAACTATTAAGCGATTCTCGTTCTTCTGATAGCCTTACAAGATCGATTTTTGAGAGACCTAGTAAAAAATCCTAAAGAAGCGTTGTTAAGAGCATCTACGATATTGTTAAGAGATTATTGAAAACACAAATTGGTGAAATATAATTAAGTGACGCAAGGTTTCTAACTAAAACTTAAAAAAACAAATACTTTGTATTATAATGCATTTTAATAACTGCTTATTTTATTTATGAATGACATAAATAAGCCATTTATCGAAGATTTACGTTTTGTGAAAAGGTACTTACCTCGCTGGATAGTAATGACTTTGTTACAGATTCACCACTTCTAAAGTGACGTTTGCTGTCAAACTAACGCTGCCGAATGGCGCTAACTGTCACCCAAGTTGATTTAAGAATGAAAGGGATTCTTATTTCGTTGTGGTTAACTTCAAAACCCACAATTTCGAGCGCCAGCTATTCTGCAGCCATTTTATCTGAAACTTATTATTATTTATGTAGAAATCCTCAATGGTATGTGTAGTTTATTGTAAATTAAATCACTTATCTGGCTTTCGACATGTTACGTACTTTACAAACATCGCAATTACCTGATTCAATTCATTTAATAGCATTATTGTGCCACAAACAAGTCACTAATCATGTTTACAGTCAATACTTACGATAATATTAAGTTTTCTCTTGTTAAAACTACGCAAATAATGCTAATTGTCAAAACGTCAGAATTAAATGAAGCAAATTCTCCGCGAACGCTAGCGTTCGGCCGCTGAAAGACAGGTCTAGGGGTACCCTTCGCGTAAGGCTAAAAATTTTGGCGCGCAATCGAAAATCTAAGGATTCCATCTGTCAACGAGAGAACCGGAATCGCTTCATACGAATAAACCGAGAAAAATCGTTAATTTGAATGTAAGGACGATTTTAGTGTCGTTAAGTAGAACGAGAATCGCCCTCCTGGACTTCATGAAAGTCACTTCACATAACTGACTGTACACAATTGTTGAGGTCATCTTAGATATAGAAGGTTTGTTCATTGGGCAGTTGTTTAAATATTGGATGTAAAACTCTTGAAAACTAGATGTACTTGTATTTTGCGGTTGCCGGGTTTAAGAAACAAACACATTTTTTAACACCATGGTGACAAGTCAAGTTTTTCACTGTTCCGACCTTACACGCCACGTAATAGGGTAGTTGTTTAGGTCACTCAAAGACACTGGTATCTCATTGTAAAATCGTTCAGGTCGCATTAAAATCACTGGATATGTGGTATATTATAGCACATTTCTTGAGATCATATTAATATCACAGAACTTGTTGTACCATGTACAGTTGTTTAGAAAACTGATTGCACAGTGTTGTAAGTACACATTGGTTGAGCCCATCTTATAGATTTTTCATCGTACGGTTGTTTAGATCACCTCAAATATTTGTTCACACATCGTACAGTTATTAAGGTAGTTGTAGAGATGTCAACTTGCATATAAAGATAATTTATTGTAAAGCTATTCATGCAACCTCAAAGAGCTGAACTGATGTGGTACACTGTACTATAATTTGTTGTTGTTATCAGCCAGTGCTTAGCTATTGGCTGTACATTTAACAGTTAATGTCACCTCATAGAACTGGTTGTACACAGTTGTTGAGGTTATCTTATAGCTCAGGTTTGTTCATCGTGCAATACAGACTCATTCAACAAAATAAATAATTACATTTTTTGAGAGTCTTGCCCGTCTCTATAAAACGCTTCCACAATTATCAAATAATAAAGGTTAAAAATTACTACACACACTAGTTTTAGACTGAATTTCGGCAGTAGACAGGTTTGTGTAAATATTGTGTTTAATCAAGTAAATCCAGGAAAATCGTAATGGTATCAAACAAAACAATCAAGCATTTTATGTTGTAATGGTATTAAAAAAAATAATTTGGATTTTATATTGTAATGGTATTGAACAAAAAAATTAAGCATTTTATATTGTAATGGTATTGAACACAACAATCAGGCATTTTATGTTGTCATGGCATTGAAAAAAAACGATGAAGCATTTTATATTGTAATGGTATTGAACAAAACATTCGGGCATTTTATATTGTAATGGTATTGAACAAAATAATCAAGCATTTTATATTGTAATGGTATTGAAGAAAACAATCAGGCTTTTTAAATTGTAATGGTATTGAAAAACACAATCAAGCATTTCATATTGTAATGGTATTGAATAAAACATTCAGGCATTTTATATTGTAATGGTATTGAACAAAATAATCAAGCATTTTATATTGTAATGGTATTGAAGAAAACAATCAGGCTTTTTAAATTGTAATGGTATTGAAAAACACAATCAAGCATTTCATATTGTAATGGTATTGAATAAAACATTCAGGCATTTTATATTGTAATGGTATTGAATAAAACAATCAAGTCGGATCCCGAGTGTTTACAAATAAAGATAAACTAAATTTGTATCTTGATTAAGATCGCGTAGGTTAAAAAATATGCCATTTGGTATTGTTTACGTTGGTTTTTAATCTCACATGTACCAATTATCTGATTGTCAATAAAGGTTTGTAGCCCAATATATAATAGTGATATCAAATGCCATACGAATCCCCTTTTATATCAATCATTTGAACAAAGTTATTGTATTTTCCTAGGCCCTGATTTTGCTAAAAGCTAATTTAGATATTAGAGATTTGAATAAATATTGATTGAAAAATTAGATTATTACTCCTTGAATATTATTTATTTAATTATTTGTAAGAAACAAACAGCTTTTACATGATATACAATGATAGATATAAATATACAAGTTAACTGAAGTCAAGCCACAGAAGTTTCTTATGCTAAAGTTCATTGGAAATGAAGTTTTAATATCTTAAAATTATTTTTTTGTTAAAGGCAGGGGAGAGGAAGAGGAAAATAGGAAGAGGATAGGAGATGCTCCCGATACATTCCATACTCACATATTAATAATCGATCGTACGCATTACTTCATATCGATATTTCTTTAGGTTATTACCAAAAATGTCAATGCTGTAAAATGTTGTATTATATTGTGCACATATACGAGGAATTGGAGAATTTTTTCGAATGTTTGTTCTACACGGGGGTAGATAAAATAAATCAGATTGTCGGGTTGATCTAGACAGAATATGAAAATTTATTAAATTGGTAAGTTCTGGTGAGTCCAGACCATTATTTAGGATTTTAAACAATAACATTTGATCAAAAATTAGAGGTCGTGTTTGGAGGGAGTTAAAATTATGAAATTTAATGGATTCGGTATAATTTGAGAAGAGTAAGTTTGGTTTATAATTTATGTGTTTAATTTTTTTTTTTAATTCTTTCTATTCTTTCAATATGGGCTTGGTATAAAGGAATCCAGATCGGTGTACATTAGGGGTGACAAAATGTAATAAAAACATGCCCACCTACTGTGTGGGGGGCCGGATCGGAAGAGATTTGTTGAAAGAGACCCTTTGAACTCTCCAGTTGGATTCTCGCGATCTATCGCCTTGCACCGCAGTGGGAGGGATGATTTGTACGTCTGTCACTCCTGGATACATTTAACCTCAGATTCATATTCACCCCTCGTAACTTTTTACCTCCCAGAACCCCCTCTCCTTCCTTTCCATAAAGGATCCTCCACACAGCATCCCCAAAGATGACAAATGCCCTGAGGGAATTTATTCCTTAGAGTCTCCGGTGTAGAGCTAATATTAAAAAAATCTTATGTACGTCACATCGTAGAAGAACGGTCCCTTCGTACTGATTTTCGTTCGAAGAACCGTATGTAGATTATGTTCAATTCCCATGTTGTTTGTCAAAAACAAATGTTTTTTACCAACACTGGCAATTACAATAAGTTCTTATTCTTCGCACAAAATTAACTTTACGGTGTAAATTCGTAAAAATTTTAGAGTAAATTAAAATATTTTTTTAAGTAATTTTATCGACCTAAACGTGAAAGTTTACGTTTCACAAATGGTGGCCATTTTCGGTTTAGCACATTCCCGCTCTCTTTAAATTTAAATTTTTGCTTTCGGCACGTGATTTAACTGCATTGATATTATATTTAGATGAGACATGAAGCGAAAAAATAGGTTCCCCGTTTTTACCTCCAACTATTCCAACGTTCTAACTAAAACTACAGAATCCTAACTAAAGAAGAGATACTAATACTTAGTAGCGCCTCTAACTGTAGCTCTTTGAATAAAAAAAATACATAGAGACACGAAGCAAAAAAAATAGGTTCCACTTTTTTTACCTCCAATTGACCTCCAACGCTCCCAACGATCTAATTAAAACTACGGAATTCGGTCTACGCGCACCGGTTTTCGCGTTCTAATAGTGGAACAAGTTTCGAAGAGATACTAATACATAGTAGCGCCTCTATTTGTAATTATGCTTCTATATAGACATGAAGCAAAAAATACGGAATTCGGTCTACGCGCACCGGTTTTCGCGTTCTAATAGTGGAACAAGTTTCGAAGAGATACTAATACATAGTAGCGCCTCTATTTGTAATTATGCTTCTATATAGACATGAAGCAAAAAATACGGAATTCGGTCTACGCGCACCGGTTTTCGCGTTCTAATAGTGGAACAAGTTTCGAAGAGATACTAATACATAGTAGCGCCTCTATTTGTAATTATGCTTCTATATAGACATGAAGCAAAAAATACGGAATTCGGTCTACGCGCACCGGTTTTCGCGTTCTAATAGTGGAACAAGTTTCGAAGAGATACTAATACATAGTAGCGCCTCTATTTGTAATTATTATGCTTCTATATAGACATGAAGCAAACAATACGGAATTCGGTCTACGCGCACCGGTTTTCGCGTTCTAATAGTGGAACAAGTTTCGAAGAGATACTAATACATAGTAGCTCCTCTGTAATTATTATGCTTCTATATAGACATGAAGCAAACAATACGGAATTCGGTCTACGCGCACCGGTTTTCGCGTTCTAATAGTGGAACAAGTTTCGAAGAGATACTAATACATAGTAGCGCCTCTATTTGTAATTATGCTTCTATATAGACATGAAGCAAAAAATACGGAATTCGGTCTACGCGCACCGGTTTTCGCGTTCTAATAGTGGAACAAGTTTCGAAGAGATACTAATACATAGTAGCGCCTCTATTTGTAATTATGCTTCTATATAGACATGAAGCAAAAAATACGGAATTCGGTCTACGCGCACCGGTTTTCGCGTTCTAATAGTGGAACAAGTTTCGAAGAGATACTAATACATAGTAGCGCCTCTATTTGTAATTATGCTTCTATATAGACATGAAGCAAAAAATACGGAATTCGGTCTACGCGCACCGGTTTTCGCGTTCTAATAGTGGAACAAGTTTCGAAGAGATACTAATACATAGTAGCGCCTCTATTTGTAATTATTATGCTTCTATATAGACATGAAGCAAACAATACGGAATTCGGTCTACGCGCACCGGTTTTCGCGTTCTAATAGTGGAACAAGTTTCGAAGAGATACTAATACATAGTAGCTCCTCTGTAATTATTATGCTTCTATATAGACATGAAGCAAACAATACGGAATTCGGTCTACGCGCACCGGTTTTCGCGTTCTAATAGTGGAACAAGTTTCGAAGAGATACTAATACATAGTAGCGCCTCTATTTGTAATTATTATGCTTCTATATAGACATGAAGCAAACAATACGGAATTCGGTCTACGCGCACCGGTTTTCGCGTTCTAATAGTGGAACAAGTTTCGAGGAGATACTAATACATAGTAGCTCCTCTGTAATTATTATGCTTCTATATAGACATGAAGCAAACAATACGGAATTCGGTCTACGCGCACCGGTTTTCGCGTTCTAATAGTGGAACAAGTTTCGAAGAGATACTAATACATAGTAGCTCCTCTGTAATTATTATGCTTCTATATAGACATGAAGCAAACAATACGGAATTCGGTCTACGCGCACCGGTTTTCGCGTTATAATAGTGGAACAAGTTTCGAAGAGATACTAATACATAGTAGCGCCTCTATTTGTAATTATTATGCTTCTATATAGACATGAAGCAAAAAATACGGAATTCGGTCTACGCGCACCGGTTTTCGCGTTCTAATAGTGGAACAAGTTTCGAAGAGATAATAATACATAGTAGCGCCTCTATTTGTAATTATTATGCTTCTATATAGACATGAAGCAAAAAATACGGAATTCGGTCTACGCGCACCGGTTTTCGCGTTCTAATAGTGGAACAAGTTTCGAAGAGATACTAATACATAGTAGCGCCTCTATTTGTAATTTTTTTATTTTTTTTTTTTATTATTTGGTACATTATTTTGTTACAATTTATGTTTTCCAGTAATGTAGGCCTCACTGGGTGGCTTGCCCGTGCTGAGGCCTTCATTTTATAATATGAAAATCTAAGATAGTAAATTTGAAAAGAAAATAATAAATTTAAAATTAAAAATAAAAAAACATAATAATACATTTAAAATTAAAAAATAATACAATGAAAATAATCTTGTGTGTTTGTGAGTGATGTGTGTTTATGTTGGTTTTGTGTGTTACGTGTAGGTTTTATTTTTATTTTATGCTATGACATTTTGGTAATATTGTCTTTTTTGTTGTTTAATCCATTTTGTAATTTTGTGTGTGAATTTATTTTTATTTTCCTCAATTTTAATTTCAATTTTTAGACTGTTGAAAGCTTTTATTGCATGGTATTGGTAGTGTCTTTGTCCAAAGGTTGAATTTACTGTTGGAGTTTTAATGTTTTCTTTGTACGCTTGTCTAACTGGTCTGTTAGTGTTATTTTGTGTGTGTTGAAATTTATTTTTTTTGTTAAAAATGTAGTTTAGTAGTGTTTTAATGTATAATTGGCGTATATCTAGTACGTCACAGCTGTTGAATATTTGGTCTGTATCGGTCAGTCTATGTTTTTTTAGTATTACCTTTAAGATCGTTTTCTGTGCGGTTTCTATGTAATTGATAGCCGAGTTTGTTGCTCCTCCCCAAGCAATAATTCCATATTCTATTATTGATTGGCAGAGTGCAAAATATATTGTTTTCAATTGTTTTATTTTATATATGTTTCTTATGTTAAGGAAAATGTGTATTGTTTTGAGAAGTTTATTTGTGATTTGTTTGATGTGAGGTATCCATCTAAGGTTATGGTCAATTACGATTCCTAGATACTTTATTTGATCTGTTTTTTCTAGAGGAGGGCAATCGCAGATGTTGGTGTTTAAACATTCGTGTATTTTTATGGTGTTTGTATTGTTTTTTGGCTGTCCCGTGCTATTTATACTGTATGTTGTGAATTTTGTCTTTGATATGTTAAGTGTAAGTATGTTTGAGTCTAGCCATGTTTTGACTTGCGAGATTCCCAAATTCGCTATGTTATATACATTATTCCAATCCTTAGATTTGAAAAGTAAAACTGTGTCATCAGCATAGCTAACTATTTCACCATCTATTTTCATGCTGCAAAGTTCATTTATGTAAATAGTAAAAAGAACGGGCCCTAGTATGCTTCCTTGTGGAACTCCATATGTAATCGGCAGTGGTTTACTAGTATGGTTGTTAATTTTGACTTGTTGAGTTCTGTTACTCATATAACTTTTAAATAGTTGAAGTTCCTTGCCTTTGATACCCATGTTTTCTAATTTTTTAAAAAGTGAATTGTGGCAGATTGAGTCAAAGGCTTTAGCTAAATCTAGATATATCGCTATGCATTTGTACCCTTGATCTAAGTTGCTATGTATATAATCTACTGTACATGCCAAACCTTCTTTTGTGCCTATTTTGTCTCTAAATCCATATTGGTTATCCGAGATTAATTTGTTTTCTTCAAGGTATTTTATAATTTGGTTTTTTAATACTCTTTCGAAAATCTTTGATAGCGAGTTTAACAGAGTGATTGGTCTATAATTAGTTATTTCCATTTTGTCTCCGGATTTATAAATGGGGATAACTAGTCCTTTTTTAAGAGTACTAGGAAAGCAGGAGTGTGTTATACTAAGGTTGATTAAGTGTGTTATAGGTTTCAAAATTTCATTTTTTAATATCTTAATGCAATCCGTTGTTATCTCATCTAATCCAGGAGCAATTCGGTTTTTTAATGTGTTTATTATTTTGTCAATTTCCTCTTCCCAGGTTGTTTTTATTGTAAATCTGTGTTGTGTCGGTTTTTTATTGATATTTGATCTATTTGTTTGTGTTAGTGTGTTTGTGTTATGCAATTTACGGTTCGCTAAAACTTTTCCTATATTTGCAAAGAAGTTATTCACATGATTTGCTATAGTTTCTGTATTTGTATTGACATCTAATTTTTTGGAGTTAATATTTAGATTTTCAATAGTATTTTTCTGTTTGTATTTTTGTGTGTATGTGACTTCTTTTAATATTTTCCATAATTCCTTTGGGTTATTTTTTTCTTTTTTAAATTTTTCGCTATAGTATAATTCCTTAGCCACTCTAATAATTTTGGTGCAGATGTTTCTATATCTTTTATAGTAGTTAAGTTGTTCCATGTCGTAGGGTGTATATTTAATTTGTTTGTGAATTTTGTCTCGTTTACGAATACAGTTTAATATTCCCTGTGTTATCCATAGTTTAATTTTTTTTGCTTTGTGTGTGAGTTTTACTTGTTTTATGATAGTGTTTTTATTTATTTCTTGTCCTAACATGTTATTAAATTTATCCCAGGCCTCCTCCACGTTCTCTATTTGGTATATTGTACTCCAGTCTATTTGTTTGAGTTTTTCTTTCAAGTTTCAGTAGTTAATTATTTTTTTTGTGAATATTTTGTCTCGGTTGGGTTTTGTGTTTTCGGTGTCTATTGCTATCATATTCATGTAGTGATCTGTGATAGTGCTTTCAAGTACTACGGTTTTGGTTTTAAGTTTTGTTTTGATCATTATATGATCTATACAAGTTTTTGTGTTTTGTGTGACTCGTGTTGGAATCTTTATCGTTGGCTCCAGTCCATGCTGTGCTAGTAGTGTTAGGTATTTTATGTTTTGTGGGTGTCCGTTTTGTAATATGTTTATGTTTAGGTCTCCAGTGATGATGATATTTTTATTTTTGTTGATTTCTTTTAAAGTATTGTTAAGTGCAGTTAGGAAATGTGTGATGTCGTTTTTGGATGGAGATCTGTACATCGCAAGAATCCACGTTTCTTTATCATATGCTATGTGTATGCAGTTGGAGTCTATTATGTGTATTTCTTTGACGATTGTATTTATTTTATCATTGATGTATATAACTATGCCATCATTTTGATTTTTGTGTTTTTTTGTGTGGTGTGTGTTATAGTTTTCGATTGTTTTTGGTACATATTTATCGTTCAACCAGCATTCTGTCAGCACAATTATATCAAAATTATTATCAAGCTGTTGTAGGTATATCGTAAATTCATCAAAATTTTTATTAATTGACCTAATGTTTTGGTGTAATATTTTGATTCTATTTTTTTCTTTTGTGATGTTTGTCCATATATTAAAATCGTTTGTACTTACACAGTAGTGTTGGTTGTCCGAGTCTGTATATTCCATGTAATCCGCCATGTTGGTGATTAATTGTGTAAGTATATGATGTGAAGTGTATTTACATGTGGAGTTGTGTTTATGTTAGTTTGTTAATGTCATCACAATGTTTAATATTGAAAATTTTGCCTTCCGGGGTCTTCCTGGTTAATAGATGGCCTCTTCGAAACCATACAAATTTGTAGTTAATTATTTTTGCATGGTTTTTTAATTTCCACATTAGTTGCTTGTAATATGGCGTCATTACTTCTCCAATGTAAATGTTTTGTTTTCCGGGCTGGTGTATTGCCTCCGTGGTGAGACCTTTTCTTGATGATAGTATAGCATCCCTTTTATTTTTGTTATTTAATTTGAAAGTTATTTTCGGTGGGTGGTTTGGTCGGCGATCTTGGATGTGATTTATATTCGAAATTTCTGTGTCTTCAGTTTGAACTCCGCACGCAGCAGTTATTTCCTTTATTATGTTTTTTGTCATTTTAGGATCATTATTTTGGATACCTGATATTTCGAGATACTCTTCCAGTGTCGCCTGTTCCATTTCTGTTGTTTTTACTAAAATACTTTTGAATTCTATGTTTTTTTGTTCTAGTTCATTTTTTATTTCAGATATTTCTTTTTCTAACTGTGGAATTTTTTCAATAGATTTTATTAATGTATCGTATTGGTCGCTTATAAATTGAAGCGATTTTTTATTGTCCGCAGATTCCGTTTCTATCTTGTTTAAAATCACTGTTTTCATTTCATCGAATTTTTTGTCGATGTAATTTATAATGTAATTCATATTTTCTGGGTTTTCAGTGTATGTTGAGTCGGTAGGCCGAAAGTTCTTACTAGAAGAAGGAGTGTAATTGGATTGTGATTGAGTTTTAGGATCCAATGTTTTACATTCTTTGCATTTCCAGTTGTCTCTGAGTGTTTTTGACATTTTTTTAAATTTTTCTGCGGTGCTATTTATGCAGGTGTAATGAAATGCATTTAAGCATATGCTGCATTTTATGCTCTTGTTTGGACTAATAATATTATCGCAACTATAGCAGTCCATTTTTGTTATTATTTACGTTTATTGTAATAATGTATTTATTTATTCGGTTTCTGTATATTTGTCTTTTATGCGAGGTTTCTTGATTTTATTTAATAATGGTAATTAATTTATTTAATAACAGTAGTAAAAATATATCTGTTTCGCAATTTTTTTGAAAACAATTTATGTGTTTAGTTCCATCTGTTGACGAATAGCGAAACGCATTTATTTATTGTATTTTTTGTTTAATTCCTGTACATTTTTCTGCCCTCTATGGTCAAGTAGCGATAACTGTACAATGTGTAGTTGTGGCGTTAAAATTTATTTATTTTCGTTTAAAATTTGTTAATTTTGTTCAAATTTAGAGTATTTTTCACTTCTGTGTACGGCACCACTGCGCAACTGTTACTGATTACGCTTAGTAGACTTTTTTATGCTTTATTTCACTGTTATAATGTATGTAGACAGTCCGGCATAGGCAATACAAAAATTACATTTACTGAAATTTCGTTGCTTCAACTTGTCATTTGACAACTTCTTCAACTCTGCAGCTACTTTATACTGATTAAATAAACTTTTTTCACTTAAATTCGCTATTTTAATACGGAGCAGAACACTAGTTGACAACTGTCAAATTCAACCATAGACATAGTTTGATTATTATGCTTCTATATAGACATGAAGCAAAAAATACGGAATTCGGTCTACGCGCACCGGTTTTCGCGTTCTAATACATACGCAATTATAATTACAATAGTTTTTCGTGTAATAAATAGTTACCTCTGATATGAAAATATCTGGAGTATAGGTGAATTATTTTACCATTTGATCTCTGGTGAGTTGACGTGCGATGTTTTGTTGAAAGTAAACGTTGTCCAGATCAATACCATCTATTCCGGCCATAAAAAATCATTAATCATCTCTCGATAGCGCAATCCATTCACCGTAACTGTTGCTCCAGCCTCATTTTCAAAAAGGAAGTTTCAATAACTCCGCCGGACCATAAACCGCACCAAACAGTCACACGTTGAGGATAGAGAGGCTTTACAACAATAACTCTTGGGTTTTCCGAGCCCCAGATGCGACAATTTTGCTTGTTGACGAAGCCACCGAGGTGGAAATAGGCCTCATCACTCAAGATGATATGAATTTGATTCACTCAAGTGAATTTTAATAATTTCAATGCGTTGTTGAAGCGTGTATCGTTCCTTTTTTTATTAATGACGTAGTTTCTACTTGTCAAATGTCAAAAAATGACAGCTTCAAAAGTAACATCTACCGAAATAACGGGCTATTCAAAATAACAGCTCTTATTGGAAAACCCTGTATAATGCACTTACATAATGTGGATTGACTAGATACTAGATGATCATTTGTGGAAAAGTGTGTGGAGGGGTTTAGTTTTTTCTGTGGGGACGATTTAACCCGGACATAAAGTCGGAAAATATTAAATGAAATAGATAAAATGATATCCTCACTGGGATCTCATATGCTGAGGATTTCATAAAACTTAGTAGTATGGATAATATGAAGTAATTATAAATATATTGAATAGTGCTTTGTTCTGAAGAAATTATAAATATTTGGGGATCTATGGTGAGGCACGAAATGAAAGAAGGTTGTGAAGGTCACATGTGTTTTATTGGTGAGTCAGTAGCCGTGACGAGGAGATGATGTAGGACAAATGTAGAATACTCCGGTTGCTGCTGTGATGTGTTGGCAGGTCAGGCGCGGGTCAGTGAGTCGACGCCGGGCGCTGGTGACCGGGACTCGATGTAGGTCAGGCACTGGCGAAGAACGAAGGTCTTCAGGCACTCCAGTGCTGACGAGACGGCCGAGGGTGCGACGGACCTTATAGGCGGTTGAACGGGAACGACGTGACCAGTGAGGATGCTGCGTGTCCTCGTGGTGGTCATGGTAGCGTGGAAGAAGCGCTGGTCAGAGACGCTGGAACCAGGGCGCTTGTAATCCGAGTAGCGCTGGCCGCGGACGTGGCCGAGGCGCTATGATGATGTCCCGATAGAGTCCATGATGATAGGGGCGAAGCCGGGTACGTGTCCCTCGCGCTAGTAAGAAGAGCGCGGGTGATCACTCGTTGAACCTCGCAGACTGGCGGCAAAATTATGACTGACTGACTGACTCGCTGCGTCGGGCTTATTTATTCAAGACGGCCGACGGCGGCAGTAGGTAGATGGATGGCAACTAAATCGAAGACACTCGCTCGATCTGGATCATTCGCGAACTTTCGACGGCTTGGCAATTATGCCTAGGCCGTAGGCTCGAACCTTCTGGCGAGTTCTCGTAGTATTCGAGACGGACTGCGGTGTTATTGTCATCAATAGGCAGGTCGGTACTTGAAGTACGTAGATTACTTTGTTTACGATTTAACGATGCAAGTACATAATTCGGGAGTAGATACTAAGTAGGTCGAACGGTTTATTTTTAATTATTCAATGGATTAATATCGACGCTACAGACACCCCCTTCCCAGCAGCTTTGCTGAGGGCTGCGATAGAAGAAATAGCTCGGAGACGAATGTCTTTTAAACTGTGACACTTCATAAAAAAAAATTTTGCAAAACACATGTTCACAACACAGGTTGAAGATTCACTCAGATAACCATGGTGGCACTATTATCCGCGCTTGTGCGGAGATGGTCTGGTGCGTGATGCTCCGTGATGCCTTAACTGATCACCCATTTTGAGACGGGGCTGCAGAATCATGTCGGGCTGCAGATCACATCGGGGTCACCACTTTGGGGATCAATGGTGAGGCACGAAATGAAAGAAGGTTGTGAAGGTCACATGTGTTTTATTGGTGAGTCAGTAGCCGTGACGAGGAGATGATGTAGGACAGATGTTGAATACTCCGGACGCTGCAGTGATGTGCTGGTCAAGCGCGGGTCAGTGAGTCGACGCCGGGCGCTGATGACCGGGACTCGATGGAGGTCAGGCACTGGCGAAGAACGTAGGTCTTCAGGCACTCCAGTGCTGACGAGACGGCCGAAGGTGCGACGGACCTTGTGGGCAGTTGAACGGGAACGGCGTGATCAGTCAGGATGCTGCGTGTCCTCGTGGTGGTCATGGTTGCGTGGAAGAAGCGCTGGTCAGAGACGCTGGAACCAGGGCGCTTGTAATCCGAGTAGCGCTGGCCGCGGACGTGGCCGAGGCGCTATGATGATGTCCCGATAGAGTCCATGATGATAGGGGCGAAGCCGGGTACGTGTCCCTCGCGCTAGTAAGAAGAGCGCGGGTGATCACTCGTTGAACCTCGCAGACTGGCGGCAAAATTATGACTGACTGACTGACTCGCTGCGTCGGGCTTATTTATACAAGACGGCCGACGGCGGCAGTAGGTAGATGGATGGCAACTAAATCGAAGACACTCGCTCGATCTGGATCATTCGCGAACTTTCGACGGCTTGGCAATTATGCCTAGGCCGTAGGCTCGAACCTTCTGGCGAGTTCTCGTAGTATTCGAGACGGACTGCGGTGTTATTGTCATCAATAGGCAGGTCGGTACTTGAAGTACGTAGATTACTTTGTTTACGATTTAACGATGCAAGTACATAATTCGGGAGTAGATACTATGTAGGTCGAACGGTTTATTATTAATTATTCAATGGATTAATATCGACGCTACAAATATAATACAAATTGTTTTTTGGTGCAGTTGAGTGGTTTCAGTTTCTGTCTGTATTTGGTGTTAGTATATTAACTATTTCTGATCTCTCTACGTTTTGTATCCAGCTTTTTATTTTTAGATTTAAATGATACAATATTGTTGTGAGTTTTGAATGAGAGTGGGATTTTGTTGTAGAGTTTAGTACCATAGTATAGAGAGCTTTTCTGCACAAATGTTGTATTTGTAGTTGCTTGTTGGATATGTGTTTGACCCCGAAATCTTGTGTTTCATTTCTTGTGTTTGTATTTATGAATGTAAAGGAGTATTAGCACCTCTAATTATATAGCTATACGAATAAAATGGCATTTTCATCAAAGTGTATACATTAAGATTAAACGTGACGCTCGTTATATTCTACGTGTTTATAGATGGGGTTAATTAATTTACTTTATTAAAATATGCTTTTTGCAAGGTATTGCTTTACAATACTTATTTGCGCCCATACATACTCAATATTTATTTATTTATTCATTTTTGGGAAATCAACAGTTACATTTTTACAGATTGTACATAAGTAAAATAGCCAAAATAAAACCAATTACGGATTTCCTCCTTGTGACTTTACGTAAGACAGCATTAGAAGAAATAATTATATTTATGAGAAATATGAAGTTATAATTATATAAAATAAAAGAATTGTATAAAATAATAGAACAAAATAATACAACAAAAATAAAGGGGAAAAAAAAAAAACTAAAATTTATATAAAATAAAAGATTTTCGATACATTGGTAACCATAAGAATACAAACAATATTGTGCATATAAATCATATCATAACCATAACCATAAGAAGACAATGTTGTGCATATAAATCATACCATAACCGGATTATAAATATATAAATACTAGAAACATAATATGAATATAAATAAATAGTTTTGTCCGTAAAAAAGCTCAATTCTTTCAAGAAAGGCATACAAATACAACATTGGATTGGATCATCGGTACAATATTGTATTTGTATGCCTTTCTCGAAAGAAATTTTGAAAAAACAATTTTTTCATATTCATATTTCGTATGTACAGGCGCAAACAAATAATTCGTCTTAATATTGTAAAGCAATAATTTGCCAAAAGCAAAATTATTAAATTACCGCCATCTATGAACGTGTAGATTATAACAAGCATTGAATTTGAGACCCCACAAATTTAATCTTACATTACTAAAATTAATTACGAAATAAGACTTCGTTCAATTGGGTGTACAGGTAGGACATGATAAAAACAAAACACTTTTCGATCCATAAAAATGATTTTTTTTATTTATTACATTACATTAGATACAAAACATGCATATAGCAAAAATGACAAGATAATAATATTGCAATAACTGTATAAGTAATATATATAATATAATATATTAAAAATAAGTACAAGTGTTATTGTGAATTGTAGGTAGATATTAGTTCCTAGCTAGGCAGATTGTCCGTTCTAAGGAATCAAATGCTGTTGAAATTGCTAAAAAATTATTCTGTAAATTGTATTTTTTTTTATCAAAATGCCTTTCTCGAAAGAATTGAGTTTTTAAACAATAAAAACTATTTATTAATATTCATACTGAGTATGTACGGGTGCAAATAAATAATTTGTCTTAATATTGAAAAGCAACACCTTGCTAAAAGCGTATTTTAAGAAAATAAATTAATTTACGCCATCTATGAAGACGTACAAGACGTGTTGTATGATTTCAATTTATTTTTTTATAGATCCATAGCAGAAATATATTGGAAAGTAATACATTTTTAGTACGCGAATTTTATTATTATTTTTTTAGAAAGTTAAATAAAACTTTCGAATCTGTGCAAATACATACTTTATCGACAATTTTTTTATATTTTTTTTATAGTGAAAACCTCACAAGAGTCCCAACTGCTCCCGTCTGGAGCCAGTGAGACTATGGTATCCCCAATTATGGGGGATGTTGTGAGGCTGAAGGTAAGTTGGGAAGGGAAAGAGGAAGGTGGGGAAGTACTTGGCTATTCAGATCTAGTCACTAAACACGGCTAAAGCCATTTGGAGCAACGTTTCAATTCTGAATGGTGGTCTTACACCAGGGCGATATTGGTAGTATCTTCCACTCTGGAACGTGCCGCAAATATACTATATATTATTTTAATTAATTAATTGTGAAATAACACAAATTAATCAAATAAAATTTATTTGCGCACGCCGGGTTCGAACCCGCGACCTTCGGAATGGCAGTCCAATGCGTTACCACTGGACTATGCCGGCCGTCAATAATCTTCTGTGGAAATATCACATCGAAAACCTTTCAATAAGTGTAAGAAAATTGATACACATATTCTTTGAGTTATTTTACGTAAACGCTATAGGTACTCTAACGATCAGCTCTACATAAAATTTAATGTACTTGATGTTCGTCAAAATTACATAAAAGGGTTATTATTCACGTACACAAAAATCTAGAACATCTTGATAAAATTGATCATCAATATATCACAAAAAGTCAAACCCGAAAGGATCTCGTGGTCCCAGGGAGCAATACGGCAAAGTATCAAAAGTCGTATACATTTCTGGGACCGAAATTATGTAATAAAATCCCCCAAGAATAAAATATTAAAATATGCAAAATGACCTTCATCGGTTCAATAACAACTAAATGGATGATTGGCTTGGGGAGGATGGAGTCTGAAAAACTATTAAATAATGTCACTTAAAATTTTACATGGTTACATATTAATGGCTCATTTAGTAAAAACTTAATATATATTCATTGTTTATAAAAAAAATACAATCTATAGAATAAATTTTTAGCAATTTTAATAGCATTTGATTCCTTAGAACGGAAAATCTGCCTAGCTAGGAACTAATATCGACCTACAATTCATAATAACACTTGTACTTATTTTTAATATACTAATACAGTTATTGCAATATTATTATCTTGTCATTTTTGCTATATACATGTTTTGTATCTAATGTAATGTAATAAATAAATAAAAAAAAACATTTTTATGGATCGAAAAGTGTCGTGTTTTTATCATATTCTACCTGTACACCCAATTAAACAAAGCCTGATTTCGTAATTAATTTTAGTAATGTAAGATTAAATTTGTGGGGTCTCAAATAGCTTAAGATTAAACTCAATGCTTGTTATAATGTACACGTTCATAGATGGCGGTAATTTAATTATTTTATTAAAATACGCTTACGGAAAAATAGTGCTTTACAATATTAAGACGAATTATTTGTTTGCGCCTGTACATACGAAATATGAATATGAATACCTAAATAGTTTTGTTCGTTTAAAAACTTCTTCCTGAGTTCTTTAGAGAAAAGCATACAAATACAATATTGTACTAATGATTAAATCTAATATTGTATTTGTATACCTTTCTTGAAAGAATTGAGTTTTTATATGGACAAAAATATTTATTAATATTCATATTGCGTATTAAAAATATTTGTTAATATTCATATTTGCGGACGCAAACATATAATTCGTCTATATATTTTAAAGCATAACTTGCAAAACGTGTATTTTAGTAAAATAATTAAATTAGCGCCATCTATGAAAGAGCACATTATGAATTATTTTATGTTTGCCTTTAAACCATATATTTTTGGAAAACGCACTGTTTTTACGTAAATTTTGACATCAATTTCTAAAATTTAGAAAAGCCATAAAGTCAACCTATAATATAATATTATTTCAGGTTCTGTTTTATCATGGCAGCATTATGGTAACCCTAGATAATGTATACAACATATGATCGATTGCCTTAATTCTATATTATGTCGACTGGACTAATAATATCTGTGATAGGAAGTAAATCCTAGTTGACACATCCTCATCATCCGGATGTCCGATTAAAGATTAAAAATGATGAAATATATCCTGTCACTAACTACCTGTCATAACTACGTAGATGCTTCCGTAGATATTAATATTATCATTATCTATTTTGATACCTTGAATATTAGATGTGTTGACATTATATTTTTAGACTGATTGTTGCTAACGAAACTTATAGATAGGTTCATAAATAGTTTTTTTTAATACCCCACAAGAGTCCCAACTGCTACCAACCGTCTGAAGCCAGTGGGACTATAGCATCCCCAATTGGGCTGTGTTGAGAGGCTGAAAGTAGTAGGGATAGGAAGGAGACAGAGAAGAAAAGAAATGACCGGTCGGTGGCTGAGTTGACATCGTGTTTGGGTCCCACCCAGGCGTAGTGTGTTCAATTCCTAGGGTTGCTAAGTCCTCCATCACAACACAAGCAACATTTTCGGCTTTGTTTATAATGTCAGATTATTCGTAACCCGGGAATGTTAGCCTTTCTTTTTTTAAATTAAAAACAAATATATAAATGGCGGGGAACACCTAACTATTCAGATCTGGTCTCCAAACACGGCTAAATCCATTTGAAGCATGGTTTTCTATTCAAAATGGTGGTCTTATACCTGGGCGATACTAATAGAATCTTCCAATTTTGATCGTGTCGTAAGTAGGTAGGTTACTATGGATATATTGTTTTTAATAAATTAATTGTCAAACCACACAAATCAAACAAATCAAGATGAAACATAACATAGATAGGTACCTAGGTACTGGTCCACGCTCTTAAATTTGGAGTTAGGGGCGTCGCTACTTGAATATGTGATCTTCATTTGAACCAAATAAATTGTTTCACCACTCCATTCAACCTTATGACGTATCTGATTTGGGGATGTAATAGAACTACTGGTTCCGGTCAGTTGGGACCATACGGAATTCGGCATTTGAACAAAATATAAATAAATAATAATATATATGTACATTATAACATTAGGTTCATTAATCAAATGTATTGTACATATAGTTTGTACAGGGTTTTCCAATAAGAGGTGTTATTTTGAATAGCCCGCTATTTCGGTAGATGTTACTTTTGAAGCTGTCATTTTTTAACATTTGACAAGTAGAAACTAAGCGATAAATAAAAATGAAACGATACACGCTTCAACAACGCATTGAAATTATTAAAATTCCCTTGAGTGAATCAAATGCAAATCATCTTGAGTGATGAGGCCCATTTCCACATCGGTGGCTTCGTCAACAAGCAAAATTGTCGCATCTGGGGCTCGGAAAACCCAAGAGTTATTGTTGAAAAGCCTCTCTATCCTCAACGTGTGACTGTTTGGTGCGGTTTATGGTCCAACGGAGTCATTGGACGTTACTTTTTCGAAAATGAGGCTGGAGCAACAGTTACGGTGAATGGATTGCGCTATCGAGAGATGATTTATGATTTTTTGTGGCCGGAATTGGATGGTATTGATCTAGGCAACGTTTACTTTCAACAAGACGGCGCTACGTGCCACACAAGCAACGAAACCATTGATCTTTTACGATTGAATATCAAAATAATACCTCTTATTGGAAAACCCTGTATTAGGATTGGTTTTTTCACAGAATTTGAACAATAAATCAAATTGCAACGTTCATTTTTGGGTTCTGTGAATGTCCAATTCAAGGTCTATTATTATATCATTATAGGCTAGTTACTTGTCAGAACTGAAATAATAACAGAACTTGAAAAATCTTTCAGCGAACTTAATTAACTTTGAAATTTGAAGAATTGTTCAAATTATCTGAAACAACCCGTCCTTTTTTTGATCGACCAACCGTTGGATGCAATCTGTTAGCCATTAGTTGATAATAGTTTGACTAGTCTATATATAGTTAGTAATAACATAGATCATTGTAGCAATGTATTATACATTTGTACAGCGCCCCTAAGGTGATTTTGCACAAAACTTGCACTATAAAAGTCATCGAAATATTATTATTGTTATATATAAACGTATAAATAAGAAATAAGGAGAAATTAAATATATTATCAACGAATACCTTTCTAATAAATATTAGTTAAATAATTTTTTTTACAATTTCTTCTTTTTAACATTTACAAAAAAGTTAACAACTGTTACTGTAGAAAAAATGGCGCTATCGACGTTTTTGCCGCTTTTCAATGTAAAGCATTGAGTTTTATTCTGTCGTGCATCAGTTTTCATAGTATTATCTTCTTCCTCTTGTCCTCTTCTGATCGTAATAGCAAAAAAGAACCTATTGGGCAAGAATAGGTTAGATTAAGTTAAGATAGGCGTGGAACATGCACAATGCGATTTTGAGCGAATCGATACTAAACGCTTTTTTCGATTGTTTTTTGCGTCTGTATAACAGTGAACTCTGTTCGAATGGTCATTTGATAGTGGCGTCGAGCTCTCACCTAAGTGTCGCAAGGGCGGGTTCGATCCTGTGCTGGTTCAGTCCCCCATCATTGCACAAGCAACATTTTCCCATTGTAATTATGGGAGTAGAAGGAATTAAAGGACGGCCTCTGTGGTCGAGGGTAAGGCTTTAGACTAGCCAGCTGGAAACGTGGTTAAAATTGTATTTGGTGACAAGATCTGAATAGTCAGGTACTTCTACTTCCACATTTCTTTCTTCTCCCCACTACCGTCAGCCTCACAACTTACCCGATTGGTGATGCCATAGTCTCACTGGCTCCAGACGGTTGGAAGCAGTTGGGACTCACATAAAAATACTAGGTTTCCGTGAGAGGAAATGTTTTTCTTTCTTTTTAAGGCGATGCCATACGTAGTAAAGCAAAATCATGTGCTTTTGGTTTGAAAATTTGCTCACCTAGAAATGTTTCAGATGCTTTAATTAAATACTGCGAGTAGAATACATCTTGGCCTTTGAAATAATCGAGTATTTTTTAGATAAGTCTTTTTATAAGCCCAGAAAAAAATAATGTAAAGGCCTATGAAAACTGCTTTAAAGTTCAAAATCTCCTACTTACGAACCCATTTTCGGTTATGATTTTATTGTATAATGTGGCAAATTTAAGTATTTATAAAATGATAGAATTTTTTTTTTTTTTTTTTTTTTTTTTTTTTAATATTTATGTCTGAACATCCACAAAATAAAATAAAAGACACTTTTTGGCCATGTTTTTTTCCTGCATAAATCAAAACAGGCGGATGGTGTTAAGCGGGAATTTAAACCTTATCGCCATCTACGTAAGGGTTGTTTTTGATAGCGGCTCAATTTAAAATATTACACGACGTAGTGCATCGCCTTAATGCATGAAAAGTAATGTATTGAATATTCCTAGTTGATGTATTCAGGCAAAAGTTGTAAGCTTGCGTAGGCCGACACTTGTTCCGGTAAAATAATCAGTTATCGCTGGTTATTGATTACCATGACGTCATTTATGGCAGGATACAGCGATACGTTCACATCAACTCAGGAATTATAGGTATTCCGCGCGGTGAAATCTAGTGTTGCCAACTCAGCTCAAAAATTTGAATAGTTGCAATTTTTATTTGCTAAAATCTTCGATTGAATTATCGAAAAACTTGAACATGCATTTGGTCGCTAGTGAAACGGTCCCTTGAAGCAATGCACCATGTCTTATAACATTCAGAATCTGGCCACTAACAATAACACTCCTTATGTAGTTCGCGATAAGGTTGAAATTCCAGTTTAACGCCAGCTGCCTGTTCAAAAAATCACATCGACAAAAAGCATGTTTTATTTTAATTTGAGAAGGCACAGATATTTAAGTGTTTCCGATCATTTTCTTAAAAACTTATTTTTCAATATAACACATAAAAAATCCAGAACAGGGGTTTTTAAATAGGAGATTTTACACTTTAAAGCAGTTTCCATAAAAGTGCTCAATTATTTCAAAGGTACTCACAGCATTCAATTAAAGCATCTTTTATATTTCTATGCGATCAAATTTTTAAACCAAACACGACAACAATTTTCTACCCATGTACTTGAGTTGTTAAATATTTTACATTCTTGAGATCTTGCGCGCCGATTGTCTGTTATATATTATTTTAATTTGCAGATTTAAGGGTTAGGAACTCTTTGTTAAAAAGTAAAAGGTTCTACTTATAATTGCGTTTATTTACGTTACAAATAATAGGACTGGATTTTGCTACACTGTTCATTACCCGAGGGTTGGTAATTCTTTGGTTTTGAGAAGCTTGTTCCCTGTCAATCTCATCTCACAAGTAATTTTTACACTCTAGCCACATCTGTCGGACTCTTGAGTAAGTTTTATGACTAGCGCCATCTATCGCTTAAATACTCAACTTATTACCATACATCACAATTGTCCATTGTAATTTTGTTGATTCGCATATCAATAATACGAATTAGACAGAGACGACCCAGCAGAGGGCCGTTGCGAGTCATCCACAAGTCTAGGCATTATGCTAAATACTTCCATGGTTATACTCCTTCTCACACTTCTTGCAAGTAAAGAATATACCAGGACGTTGAATGTTTTCAGTAGAAATTGAAAAACATACGTTCTATCTGATTCGTATATTCGAATAGGCAATGCCTTGCTATGGATAGGTGCGTTCGTTCTATCCAAAATAATGTCCTCATAGCATTTAACAAAGAAGCCTGATATCAATGCCGTAAATAAATAATTTAAAAATATTTAAGGTTTTTTCAATGACGTTTCCTGGAAGTCTGAGATTATAATCCACACTTTAAATCCTTTGTGAAACAAAACTAGCTAATTAAATTCGTATTGACAAAGGAACTTTTGAAATACAATAGCTATATTTATAGATTAAATAGTAACGGAGTTCTGAAGTGAAATAAATGAAATGAAATGTTTAAAATACCCACGAAAAAAAAACAAATTCGTTGAAAAAAGGTTTGAACAATAGAATGCCTTTTACATTGGGGGATATGAATAGAACGGTTCTTCACAACATTCTCCTCCTCTTGTCAATCTCCTTCTGTTTCCCATTTCATTCACACAACATTCCCCATTTGGGGATCCATAGTCGCATTGGTTCCGTAGCCACATACAAAAAAGCTAGTACATTTTTGCCGTTTGTGGAGAGAACGCCATCGAATTGCGAACATTACAAAAGCGTCGCTTAAAGTGGTTGGTTTGGGGGGATATTCTACGTCCGTCGTATTCTCTTGATATTTTCACATGTTCTGCTCTCTATCTAAAGATCTCTGAGGATCTTTAGAATGCGTACAAGGCACTGTCATTGCGGTGCTTCGTTTAACGGGCTCTATTTGTTGACTCTGCAAATGCACAGGTCCGGTCCGTAGAGGTTAATAATAAACTGCTCTCGATAATGTTAGCTAGATAACTTGTTCATATACAAACAATCGTTTTTTCTTAAAGAATAAGCTTAGTTTTTTTCTAATTCCATATTAAAAATAATAATAATAATATAATCATTATAGGCTAGTTGCTTGAAAGAACTTAAATATTAACATAACTTGAAAAAAATCTTTCACATAACTTGAAAATTAACTTTGAAATTTGAAGAATTTGAATAATTCTCAAAAACAACCTTTCCTTAGGAGGGATTATTACACAGAATTTGAATAATTCATCAAATTTCAAGTTCTGTGAAGGTTCTATTCAAGTTCTGTGATTATATAATTATCGGCCAGTTGTTTCAAAAAACTGAAATAATGACTGAACTTGAATAAAACCTTCACAGAACTTGAAAATCCACTTTGGAAGTTGATGAAATGTTCGAATTCTGTGAAACAACCCGTCCTAAGTCGTTGATTGTTATTTTTAATCTTCTTTATCTGTTTTCCATGAATCTTGATTTGTTTTATTTGTTTCTTATTCTTCTTTTTAGATATTTTATTATACGAATTTATTATTTGAGCGAAAATGATCTCACCAAAGATCCTTGTCGATGGAGAAAAACATATGTAATAACGGTTTACCTTATAATTTATTTAAATTCATTTGTAAGAAACGAACAGCTTCTATCTAACAAAAATCTTTACATATAAAGTAAATTAAAGATGAGCCAAAAAAGTTTATTGTGCTGGTGTTGGTTAAGGATAAGAGTTTATTGTTTTAAGTAATAAGCAGGTAAAGGGGAAAGGAATAGGAATATAGGATAAGGATAGGAAATGCTTCCGATACTCACGTATTAATTTATGACCGTACGTTTTACTTACATTCGATATTTAAATTTATAAATTTTTAACATACTGCATATACAGAAAAATTATGTACACTCTGTTAAATGTGCAATAAATATTATTGCATATTTATTTGTAAAAAAATGGATGCCTTCGAACACTCAATGAATCAATTTTAAAGTACGAAGCTTCCTCTGCATAGTTATTAAATCTTACAAATATCCTGTAACAAAGAGATTTTCAGAATTAAGAATTACTTCAAGAAAGGCATACAAATACAATATTGTAAAGGTGATTCAATCCAATATTGTATTTGTATGTCTTTCTTGAAAAAATTGAGTTTTTATACCGACGAAACTATTTATGCATATTCATATTGCGTATGAATGTGCGCAATCAATTAATATTTTATAGCATAACTAACAAAAAGTGTATTTACATAAAATAATTAAGTTAACGCCATCTATGAACGTATACATTTTTATTATTAGACATATGTTACGTTTACCCATATAATGCACAATTCATAAAATGGAGACCAAGTTAGTGTTCTAAACTTCAGATCACTCCGTGCGTAGGTAAAGTAAAGTTTTAATAAACATGAAGATGAGGAAATCAATAAACATGAAGATGAACACATCAAAAACATGAAGATGAACATATCAGCAAAAACGAAGATAAAGAAATCAACAAACATGAAGATGAACCATAGACATATGAATATTAGTAGACCTGCCCTAAGTGATTAAAAGCGTATTATTCCCCACTCCCCATACCGGTTCCATTGGAGCCGGCTGTGCTCGCGTATGGCCTCAAGTGAATTTAGAAAACGTGACGTCATCATTCTTGTGCGAACTATGGTCGAGGCATCATCGGTTCATTTTACGAAATAACACGGCAGAATGTTAACTTGTGCTATGAAAACTTGTAAAAATAGATGTGAAAAAGAGAATAAACCCAATTGTCGTATTACATTCCATATATAAGCATTATTTTACTTTATTTTAAGCATATTCACATCGTATAATATGGATCAGTTGTAGAAACTCACATCGATATACGTCTGGACGTGAAACACAACGCTGGTTGGTTGCTGGGAAGTAAATTATGAACATTTATAAAAGTGTCTTAACTAAATACATAAACGAAATATTCGACTCTGAAAATAGAAGAAATTTATTTTGCCGAATTCGGACTTCGCAAATTTGTTCATAACGTGGCGAGTAATTTGCGCTCCTATGTAAAAATGTCTATTCATTCAAAAGCAGATTTTACTTTTAAGAACTAAATGGTGATATTATAAGGCGAGATGCCTATATACTATCAGATTGATTTATTGACGAATCACAGTCAGCTTTACCCTCTTCGTTCTTCAACAGTTGATTTTACCCCTCATCCTTAATTTCTAGTCTATTAATATTCATATGTATGTGAGATGAACATATCAACAAACAAGAAGATTTAGAAATCAACAAACATGAAGAAGAACAAATCAACAAATACGAAGATGAGGAAAACAACAAGCATAACGATGAACAAGTCAACAAACATGAAGTTGAACATATCAACAAAAATTAAGATAAGCATATCAAAAAACATGAGGATGAATAAATCAACAAACATGAAGATGAACATATCAGCAAAAATGAAGATAAAGAAATCAACAAACATGAAGATGAATATATCAACAAACAAGAAAATGTAGAAATCAACAAACATGAAGACGAACAAATCAACAAATATGAAGATGGGGACATCATGATTAACACCAACATAACTACTAACAGTTGGTCAGTCAGTCAGGAATTCCTAGTGAGGGTGGCTGTGAATAAACTACTATAGTTATTTAAAAGTTTTGTGTTTTTAATAATGAAACCTAACATTTTAGCAGCATTATTCGCGATTTGTTGTTTAATAATATGTATGTTATCATGTACCTAGGTTGTATTATAGAATTACTGTCAAGGGTTATTCCACAATCAAGAAACTTGCAATTTTATGGTGTAATAAGGAGTAATTAAATTATTTTTTTTATTTCTGGAAAAGACACGTGATATTTTGTAATGTAACGAATATCGGTTATTTCATGAATACAAGACTGTTGCAATTTTGTTATATAAGGAGTACCTAATTATATAGTACTTTAATTTTTATTTCTGGAAACATGTGGTGATATTTTGTAACGATACGGTCATAAACGTAATTAAATAAGACGCCTACGTCCTGAAAATATGAATAGTATAAATGGAGAGGATGCAGATAAATAATGACCTGTCCTGAGCCAGTGGATTAAGAGCTATTTTCACCAACTTTATTTCTAATTTTAATTTTTTTTTCATTCAAAATATAATAAAAATATATTTTCACTAATTTAACTATAATCTTTACCTAAATAAATATGTATACATTTGAATTATTTTGTTAATCCAATTTTAAAAGGATTATTTTTTTTTAAATATACCTAGTCTTCTATCTTTTTATGTCGTCTGGAAGGCAACTACGTAAATTTCTTCCCTCGTAGCTAATGGATTGCTTGCCATGTCGTGTACATATAAGGCATGTTGTCGAGTAAAGTGCGTACATAACAGAGATGTGCTTTATTTCAAATAAATCCATTTCAAATGGAAATGCAAAATGGGTATTTTCCATTTTACATTTTAAATGCTTTTCTAAAAACCATTTTGCATTTTAAATACTTTTCTCAATGCATTTTCCATTTTAAATGCTTTTTTGCAACATTCTTCCTACTATCTCCACTCATCTTTTTTCATCAATATCAGTCGGTCCTCAACCTCGCTATGAGAGATAATTTACATTTGTCAAGTTGCTCCCTGGTAGAAGCCCTGGCAATTGAGTGATACAATTAAAAAAATACTGATTCAAATACAGAATATAGGGCCATGACGCTGTAGTAAAAATAAAAAAGTGGGTGTGTCAAGCCTACGCAAGACAGAAGTGAAACTTCTAGTATTCCTCTCTCTCTATTTTCATTTCATCATCTCTATTTTCTCTCTTAGGTTAGTTTGAAAATTAGAGGTTAAAATGAAATTCTGTACCAAACCGTATGAACCACAATCAATTACGTATTTCACTCGTATTACACTCACGACGCAGTATACTAACCAAGCAGCTGATGCTTGGCGTGGCGCAGTTCGCTGGTGTCTGAGAGAGAGGAAAGAAGAGAAGAGAGAGAACGTTCGTGAGCGGCTCCCCCACCTCAACAAGCGCATATGGTGAGAGAGGGACAGTGAACGGTGAGCGGTGGTGGGGGTACCCGCATTTTCGTGTCGATCCTGACTCGGTTTTACTCCGTCCCCGAAAATCCATTACGCGCCTAAAGAAGTTTCACTTCAACAATATTTATATACTGGAATACGAATGGAACGGCAAAGCGCGCGACGCGAGCGCTCTCGACGGACGACTAAACCAGACTGAACGGCGGACGGACGGTACAGGAAAGCCCTGTCCACGTCTGTACCACAGCTAAGGCATGCGCCAAACAAAATTATACTACCGAGTAAAAAAGTACTTAAATAAAACACATAAAAACTTTTATGCGCATGCTAATGATTTGTTGCTTTTACTGAAAACAGTGAACGGTGAACGGTGAGCGGTGGTGGGGGTACCCGCATTTTCGTGTCGATCCTGACTCGGTTTTACTCCGTCCCCGAAAATCCATTACGCGCCTAAAGAAGTTTCACTTCAATAATAATAACGCTGTAATGTTAGATAGCAGTTTCTATGTTTTTACGTTGGCAACATTAGTCCCGCGCAATTTTTTTGTGGTTTCATAATCTGTAGTTGTGGTGTTTTTGGATTTACCATCATGTAATATGTTTGTTCTACATCGATGCCCATTATTAAATGACAAAATTGTTAAAAAATTCTATAATTATTTTAATTGTTTGACCCGAGAAACCATTTTGCATTTTCAATGCATTTTCAAAGAGGTATTTTGCATTTGAAATGGTTTTCTAAAAACCATTTTGCATTTTGCATTTTCAAATGGAAAAGTTTTGACCCATTTCCATTTTGCATTTCAAATGGTTTTGGGTACCCATTTTGCACATCTCTGGTACGTAATTATGACGTTCTTCAAGAATTCTGTGTTTGCGTATCAGTTACGCATTTTATATATATTAAGATTAATATTATTATCATGTTCATATAGTTTTCTTATTGTTAAAAGTTTTGTTTCCTCGTATAATTCTGTGTTCGCTTATCAGTTACGCTTTGTTATTTATTTTATATGTATTAGGATTCAAATTATTATCATATTCATATAGTTTTCTTATTGTTAAAAGTTTTGTTACCTCATATAATTCTGTGTTCGCTTATCAGTTACGCTTTGTTATTTATTTTATATGTATTAGGATTCATATTATTATTACATTTACAGTTTTGTTTCCGCATACAATTTTTTCGTGAATGTTCAAGAATTAATTGTAAATATATATATATATATATATTTTAACCTTGTTCCGTATTAGATGTAATTCATTTAAATGTGTTTCAAATATAAATATAATATAAAAATATTTAATAAATCACTTTTATCTTTATTTTTTATTTCTAATATGGTTTCTATAATAATGCGTATTTTAATATTTTTTGTTTTACCATAACATGTCCTTTTCCCTTACGTTTAATTATTTGTTCTACAAAATATTATGTTGTTATTCTTACATAAATCATGTACGACTACCATAATACGGGCATGAGCCTAGTATGGTAGTTGAGAAAATCATAAAAATTGTCAAAATTTATAAAATAATAAAAAAAATATATTACCATAAAACATGTATCGAAGTCCTTTGTACAACTTTCAATATATCTTTATTCCTTTCATACTATTTCACGTCCACCTTTGATCGTTGTATTGATTTAGTTCTATAAAACAATAAATGTTTGCTAAATACAAACATGCTTTGCAACAAATTGTTCGGGGTTTAATTTTATAAATATCAAAAAAAGTTAATATAAATTGCTCTGTAATAAATTCATAGTACCTTAAGAACTTATTTTGTACTCTTGTTTTATATACAATATTTGAACACTTTTGTACAACGGACCTATGTATGATAACTTGCATTTTATCTGCTTATAATGTTCATACTCATTTTATTATATTATGTACCACGCATTTATTATTGTACTCCTGAAGAATTAACCTATAAAAATGCCTTCAAGGCGTGAATAAATCGATAAATAAATAATACGCGTTTCCTCAGATTTAAAAATAACGTAAGTACATATTACAATATTACAAAATTGCATTTATATTAGGTTTTTACTTACGAGATTTTAATACTAAACTTACGGAATCGTTAGCTTGTTGTTGTGGATTACACAGTACATTATTTCAGTAATTTATTAGTAATAAATAATATTATAGGTACATGTATTAAAATAAATGTAAAATATAAATATAAACCGATTACATCTACCCTGAGCCTCTGAAACATAAGTAGAAATTCTCAACTTCAAAATATATTGGCAACCGGTCAAAACACAACACGTCCTCTAGCTCTTGCATGGTGGGAGGACAAACCCCCCCTGATATGCGCCCAACGCCCAGGTGAAAATCAGCGCTTATAAGCGTCCCCAACACCACCAGACAGCCATTCTTAAGCTAACGCCGCGATAGACAACAACTCATAAATAACGTATATATTTATTATCAATTATTACAAAAACATTCAATTCATTTCAGGTTTTTTATTATATTTTTGTGATTTTTTTTGAATGTTTTTTTGAGCGATTTATTATTGGAAGTTTCACTGTTTTTCAAGAGAAGATTTTTTACAGGTGAGTGATTTTTACTTATTTTATTTATTTCTATAAAAATATTGAATTCTTTCGAAAATTGTCGGTACTACTAGTAGATTATCATTATTTAATGGAAATGATTTACTAAAAACATTTATTATCATTTTATTTAAATAGTTGCTCCGTGTTTAATAACCATAATAGTTTTGCGAAATTATGATATAAGGTATGAAATAGATTGTATAGGTATGAAATAAATTATGATAATAAGGTATGAAATGGATTGTATAGGTATGAAATAAATTATGATAATGAGGTGTGAAATAGATTGTATAGGAATGAAATAAATTATGATAATAAGATATGAAATAGATTATTTAGTTATGAAATAAATTATGATAATAAGGTATGAAATGGATTGTATAGGTATGAAATAAATTATCATAATAAGGTTTGAAATGGATTGTATATAGGTATGAAACAAATTATGATTATAAAGTATGAAATGGATTATATGGGTATGAAATAAATTATGATAATAAGTTATGAAATAGATTTTATAGGTATTAAATAAATTATTATAATAAGGTATGAAATAGATAAATACTTAACAAGTAATTAAAAAATTGCTAATTATTTATTTTAATATTATAAAATTAAAGATAGTTAATATTTAAAATTATTGCCAATTATTTAGAATTTTTTTATAAAGTAACTTTATCTAAATTAACTACCGCGTGAAATTATTGTCATTTAAATGATATAATAAGTATAAACCGTTTATTTATTAATCTTATTTCAACTTTGAAAAATATTGAGAAAATATTACGTACTCCGTTTTTTATAAAAAATCGTATATTTTCTTCTAAATAAGAGAAAAACTTTGTCATTTTCAAAGACAACAAAAAACTTTTCGTGTACTGTAGAGTGATCACCATTTCAAAATTGAATAAGTCCATTATTATTTCAACAAAATATTTATATGGTTCACATCAAACATTTGAATTTCATTTGAATTCTATATTAGACATATAAAATTGATAACATGTAGTTTTAATTAAGTTCGATAAAGTGGAATGTCTAGTAGAGAAAACTTAATCTTTATTGCGCAGTTGATAATATGATTATTGAACAATTCCTTTGAACATAAGTTTAGGAACCTCGTGGCAGATAGATAATTGAATGATTCTTTGACGAGATAGGTTTCCAAAATACTTAATAGATATATACATAACTTAACTCTTCGTTCGAAATGTTATCATGTTTATTATGAATTTAAAATGAATTTTGAAAAAAAAAAATCTATGTGTATACGTACTTTCTAAAATAAAATTAATTGTCTCTCTCAAACTATTTGCTTTTCTCGAAGCCTTGGTGACATAAAGTTTGCAAATTTCATCTTTCTCATCTCCTAATAATCATGATTGGATTATTTGTACAGCGCCGTTTTCGTGAAAAATCACCTCAAAGGCGCTTAACAACTTAATTTATGCATTTAATCTATTCCTATCTCTTAGACTTATAACTTATTACTTGTGGCTTATAACTAAGTTTTATAGCTAGTTACTTACTAGTGGCTTCCCAATTTCCTCCAGTCTTACTACAAAACCACAAATAATGTATGCCTTAGTCCCATTAGTTTCGGGCTAGATTCTTGTGTGGTATTCGCATTTTCTCACTTAAATTTACAATGTTGATGTAAATATGTCCAGCTAACAAAATAGAGCTTTTAAAAATGGTAGAATCACTTGTAAAAAAAATAACATGTTTTCAATGAGTGATAATAATGATAAAATTAAAACTCGTGTAAAGCCAATAAGTATAAAATATAAGCCAAGGGTAAAAAATCTACCTTCATTTTTCTCTTATTGTTATCTTTTCTATAAATTAGTTCAAATATATTTTTTAACATTCCCTTGTTCTCTTTAATTCTCTCTGCTCCATAAAAAACCTTAAATCCTGCCCTATTTTTCATTGTGTGTTTTATTCGAGTGTTGATAGCCTCCATTCAAAGCTCTTGAAAAACCGTAACTCTGATTTGGATTCCTGGACACGCTGGCATCGTGGGTAACGAACGATATTGCGGATTTCTCGACAAAACAAGGCGCATATAACCCTATTGTTTCTCTCGTAAACAACATTCCCTTCTCTGACATTTTTTCCATCCTCAAAGACAGATCCCGCAATGTTGGGAAATAGTATTGGCACACTGCTAGTCAATTCAAAGGAGCTTGCTTTGCCTCAATATAAAGGACTATCCCATAAAAATTCAATAATTCCCCAATTTTTCCAAAAAAAGAATTTCCTCACTTATTCGAATGAGGTTAGGACATTATTCCGTTCCTTCTCACCTTTTTAAAATTCACTTGCTTGACTCCTCGGATTGTACATTCATTCTGTAGTCTAGAAGTGGGAAGTTTATATCACGTTTTTTTTGGCTGTCCCTCTCTAAACAAATATCCTCTTTTCTATCAAACTTTATCTAAAATTGCCTCCCCTCCATTCAACATCTCATCTCTTCTAAGCCTGAATTTGACTCCAAGCTTCCATATAATTTTGAAATTTGCCAATTTAAACAAAATTAATGTATAAATTCACCTTTCCTCTCTTCATAATTTGAAATGATGGCCAAGAACACCCTTGAAGGGTAAAACTAAGAAATATTTGAAAAATAATAGTTTCTTATTTATTTTTAAGACAAATGTTTCTAAAAAATTATGCTTCCTTAATTTTTTTTTAAATGTAGGTTATTGTAGTTTGTGAACTTGTTGCGATAATATGTATTGTTTTATCGTTTTTTTTTCATTATCTTTTTATTGTTTTTCAAACATACAAGTACTGAAAGTTTTCGAAAACCGTTCATTCATGTCTCTTTTATTTTAACTTCCCCTGCATCATTTCACTGTGTAATCTAATGAAGTAAAAAATTAAGACTATAACCCAATTACTTTCGATTACATCATATTATATTTTTAAAATTAATATGTGTAATTCGATCAAAAAATGTTTATTGATTCACGCCATTTACACGGTGAAAAGTTAGAATTCTCAAAAGAAACGATTCGATAATATTGTATTGGAATTCATAGACAAGGCACGGATAAAAATCGATTTTTGCCCTCGAGATAAATTAATAGGACTTTTTAATAAAAAAATGTATTAACTTTTATCGATTATATAATGACGATATTTATTTATTTAACGCCCAGAGGGCTTTTACATGTTGGTGGTACAATTTTGATGATAGACAATTTTGAAACATGAGAAAGAAATAATAAGAATAAAATTACATTAAAAAATAATATATGCAAGAAACAAAATTAAAAAGAACAAAAACAAAAATTAAAAAATACAGCGATTTAACTGGTTTACAAAAATACAACTTCCATTTAGGAATAGTGTTCAAATAAGTCTTTTACGTGATCCAAAAAATTCGCAAAGTTAATATTAAATATATCGACATCACCTAAGTATTGGTTTCCCATAGTGTGAAACCGTTGTATTGGGGAGTACGCAATGTAATTGCGCTTATGTGTGTTGCAGTTATAATGACGATATAATATAGTGACGTTTTTATTATATAACACAATGACGATATAATAAAATGACGATATAATATAATGACGATATAATATAATGACGATATGATATAATGACATATAATATGATGACGATATAACACAATGACGATTTAATACAATGACGATATAATATAATGACGATATAATATAATGTCGATATAACACAATGACGATGTAATACAATGACGATATAATATAATGACAATATAATAAAATGACGATATGATATAATGACGATAAAATATAATGACGATATAACACAATGACGATATAATAAAATGACGATATAATATAATGAAAATATAATATAATGACGATATAACACAATAAAGATGTAATACAATGGCGATATAATATAATGACGATATGATATAATGACGATTTAATACAATGGCGATATAATATAATGACGATACAAGATAAAGTCGATATAACACAATGACGATGTAATACAATGACGATATAATATAATGACGATATAATAAAATGACGATATGATATAATGACGATATAATATAATGACGATATAACACAATGGCGATATAATAAAATGACGATATAATATAATGAAGATATAATATAATGACGATATAACACAATAAAGATGTAATACAATGACGATATAATATAATGACGATATGATATAATGACGATATGATATAATGACGATATAATATAATGACGATATAACACAATGACGATATATATATTTTTTTTATATGAACTCCACACAGGAGGCCCTGAAGAAAATAATTTCCCTCGGGGCCTCTGTCATCTTTGGGGATGCTGTTAATAAAATGACGATATAATATAATGACGATATAAAATAACGACGATATAAAATAACGACGATATAAAGAATTTTCGTTGTAAAACAAAAATATTGGGGTTTTCATGAACAAATGTTTATTTATTTAATATCCATGTTATAAATATACCATACACAATAATTACATGTCACAAAATACAAGCATAATCAAACACTTGTAATAATTCAAACAAAAATAACAATTAACTGTTGCATTTGATTTTAAAATGACGACAGAAAGTATAAAATTAATACAAGCTCTAGAAGGAGATACAATGTTGTGTTCTCACAAACATGAGAATATATTCGTAATTTACTAAAAGTTTATCAGGAAACCTGTTCATTCATTCTTTATTGCTATACCGTTTTTACCGGAATTACCAATACTTTGAAAAGACTGTTAATAAAATAGCAATAGTCATTTTGCTCCGAGTTTGAACATTCATGTTTTAATATGAATTAGATTTACAATGTGACAATGAAAAAAAAAAGTTTATTAGTAGCCGTTTAAAAAAGGTATACAATATCCTTTTATTTTTTTTTGTAAGCTATTTAAGAGCCGTGAGGTTGTGTGTTCGCGATTTATGAGAGTTTATGAACGAAATAGTTTTGAAATATAATATCCTATATAGTGTACTCTCAGATGTTATACTCTCAGTATCGCTGCTTGAAATGGCTCCAGCCGCGTTTATTGACCAAACCTGAATGGTCAGGTAATACCAACCTCCCCCTTTCCTATGTCTTTCACCTCTTCAGTCTCACAACATACCCTAATAATAATTGGGGATGCCATAGTCCCATTAGCTTCAGACTGTTGCGAGAGGTTGGGACTCTTGTCCGGTTTTTACATAAAACAATAGCTTAGCTTCAATAGACCATTATTAAAAAATGAATCTTTACTGATTAATGACCAGATCGGAAAAGCCAGGTAGTCACTTCCTAATCAAAAACTTGTCTTCCCGATCTCCTTACCCTCACCACTCTTTCCAGCTTCACAACATTTCCTATTAGAAATTTCATCACCCCACTGGTCGAGGGCAGTTGGGAATCTTGTGCGGTAGATATTCACATCAACAAAATTTAAAAAAAAGAGAAAAACAAATTTTTTTGACGGCTGATCATCAAAAATCTGTTTGTATTGTCCGGGAAAAATAAATTAAGAAAAGCATATTTATTATCAAAGTATCGGAAACACTGAACAGAATAATCCCTAGAAATGTGTTCTATACCGAATTTAAAAAAAAAAACAATGATAACGATCAATTAAATTTAAAAAAACATTTTGATTCCTACACTAGTGACCAATGCAATCGATTATATTATTTGTGTACAAGAAATATATTTACTGCCTCCGTGGTAAAGGCTCTCGTCTAGCGAGCCGAAGGTCGCAGGTTCACATCCCGGTGTGTCCAATTTTATGTGATGTGCCGTGTTTGGTGACCAGATCTAAATAGCCAGGTCTTCCCCCACTTTCCCATTCCCATCTCCTTCCCCTCCCCAGTACCTTCAGCCTCACAATATACTCCGATTTGGGATGCCATAGTCTCACTGACTCCAAGCGGTTGGGAGCAGTTGGGACTCTGTGAGGTATTCACATAAAATTGTGTTTACTTCGGGCACACGGGATGCTTCTGTTGGTTAATGTCTTCAGTGATTGGAAGAGGGTAGTTATCATCGATTATACGTAATTTTTTACCACCTTATGTACGATCAAAGAAGGAGATTCTTTTAAAGTAATATTTTTAATTACCTGTGATTTTCGTATAAAAATCATAAAGCACAGATAAACGAAGGAATTTAATAATTAACCTTTGGTTTTATTTGGCTAACCTTTCGCCCTAACCAAAGATAAATGTTTGCCGAAGACAAATAATACTCAACGCTAATTAAGTACCGCAAATTATAGCGAAGCTAGTTGAAGTAGGTATCTACCTAATAATACACGTTTTTAAATTAAGTTTCAATCAATATAAAAATGTACATATTAATACTAGTCGTTACCCGCGAATTATCACCACATGTAACTGAACACGCCAAGATGAAAACTGAAAAATTTTGTTTCAGATTTTAAATAACCAAAAAATATTACACTTTTCAAATAAAGAGTCCAGTCAAGCGATGATTAGGGATGTTTTAAAACAAATTCTGGTGTAGGTAATTTATGTGTTTTGGGGTGCTGATTACGAATCAGAGTTATGTCAACAAACGCATGGTTGAAATTTGAGATTTAGCCAAATAACATGAAAAATTAAGAATAAACATTTAGATTAATTATAACTCAAAAACTATCAACTTCGTGAAAAATATAAAAATAATTTGCGTACAATTTCTTTTAATTTAGGCACTCGCAAGTTTTATCGCTAGGTGTACCGTTTAGGCGCAATTGCCAGTTGATTTTTTATTTCAATTTTTATTTTATTTTATTTACGAAACAAACATTTATATATTTAGTATGAACAGCAATTATTTACAATATTATACCAATAATGTTCCATTAATTCTAGTCGTTGATTCAATATTTGAACATTTACAATATATTTATAAATGACAAAAAAATATGAAGAATAAACATTATAAGGAATTACAAAATGTTATAAAAACAATTAAGGCGATGCACTACGTGGTGTAATATTTTAAATTGAACCGCTATCAATAACAATCCTTACGTAGATGGCGATAAGGTTTAAATTCCCGCTTAACACCATCCGCCTGTTTTGATTTATGCAAGAAAAAAACATGACCAAAAAGTGCCATTTATTTTATTTTGTGGGTATTCAGGGATAAATATTTAATTTTTTTTTCGATCATTTTATAAATAACTTCATTTTCCACATTATACAATAAAATCATAACCGAAAATGGGTTCGTAAGTAGGAGATTTTGAACTTTAAAGCAGTTTTCATAGGCCTTATACATTATTTTTTCTGGGCTTATAAAAAGACTTATCTAAAAAATTCTCGATCATTTCAAAGGCCAAGATGTATTCTACTCGCAGTATTTAATTAAAGCATATGAAACATTTCTAGGCGACAAAATTTTCAAACCAAAAACACATGATTTTGCATTACTGAGTATTGCATCGCCTTAAAGACAGTTAGTAGTAATACAGTTTTCGCATGATTATAATAAAAACAATAAAATAAACTAAGACGATAGGATTATTTCAGAAAATAAAAAATTAAGTTATCAGTTTATTAAGTTGCATTTTATACGTTTTCAAGTTACAATTGAAAATGTCTACATCTCCAGGCATTGTGATGATGTTTGGCTTACCTGCTACTAGAGCGGCTTGAACTACAAGAAACCATCCTGTCTTTATGCTCTAAAATTATAAGTAATCTTATTAATAAACTAATTGAAGTGTACCCGGCGTTGCTGTGGGTTATCCTTAGAAGGTAGACATATACAATTACGTGCTTATCTGTAGGCCTTTTTAAGATATACATTTCCATAAGACATTATGTTGATGTATCTCATCGGGTTTAGCCAGCGTTAGCAATGGAAGCGCCTAAAAATATTTTTTTACGACTTGATTATATGATATCGACTCTTCTCTACTATCTACAGGGTTTTCCAATAAGATGTGTTATTTTGATATTCAATCGTAAAAGATCAATGGTTTCGTTGCTTGTGTGGCACGTAGCGCCGTCTTGTTGAAATTAAACGTTATCCAGATCAATACCATCCAATTTCGGCTATGAAAAATCATTAATTATCTCTCGATAGCGCAATCCATTCACCGTAACTGTTGCTCCAGCCTCATTTTTGAAAAAGTAAGGTCCAATGACTCCGCCGGACCATAAACCGCACCAGTCACACGTTGAGAATAGAAAAGCTTTTCAACAATAACTCTTGGGTTTTCCGAGCCACAGATGCGACAATTTTGCTTGTTGACGAAGCCACCGAGGTGGAAATGGGCCTCATCACTCAAGATGATTTGAATTTGATTCACTCAAGTGAATTTTAATAATTTCAATGCGTTGTTGAAGCGTGTATCGTTCCATTTGTATTAATGGCGTAGTTTCTACTTGTCAAATGTCAAAAAATGACAGCTTCAAAAGTAACATCTACCGAAATAGCGGGCTATTCAAAATAACACCTCTTATTGGAAAACCCTGTATAATAATTATAATATGCATGTATTATTATACATAAAAGTTCTGGAAGAAATTGTCTAAATGATAGAGAAAACGCTATCAAAATCCATTTCATAGTTTAGAAGAACTAACTACTACAGCGACTTTGTTTTATACTATTTAGAGAGTTCTGTATAAGTTTAAACCTTTTCTACCGTAAATTACTTTTTGCAATAAAGATTAATCTTTTTTCGAATCGTAGGGTTTTTTTTTATTTATCTTGTGGCATAATTACCATACATTCAGATTATAAAAGTAATTTTTCAGTTTGGTTGGATATTTTTGCAAATCAAATTAACCTAATAATGATACAATCTAATTTCATCAATAACTTAATAATGATACAATCTACTTTCATCAATAACTTAATAATGATACAATCTACTTTCGTCAATAACTTAATATTGATACAATCTACTTTCTACAATAACTTAATAATGATACAATCTACTTTCGTCAATAACTTAATAATGATACAATCTACTTTCTACAATAACTTAATAATGATACAATCTACTTTCGTCAATAACTTAATAATGATACAATCTACTTTCTACAATAACTTAATAATGATACAATCTACTTTCGTCAATAACTTAATAATGATACAATCTACTTTCTACAATAACTTAATAATGATACAATCTACTTTCTACAATAACTTAATAATGATACAATCTACTTTCGTCAATAACTTAATAATGATACAATATACTTTCATCAATAAGATCATACCTAGTCCGATCTATTAATTCAATCTTGTCCGTTTCGAGACTGATAGTCCAATCAAATTTTATATCTTCTGGAAGATGATCGGTGTCTTCCTCGACATCAAAAGATAACGAGGACTTAAGCAAATCATCAGGTAGTTTCACTATTATCATCCTCATCACTATCAACAAACGCATACGCACCAACACACAATTCTATGTGTGTGTCGTTTGAGTCAACTCTCATTGCGCAACAAATAACAGTGTTCATCATGATTGTAACTTGAACTCATTTCAAATGTAAAGAGCATAAAGATTTTAAATAAGACCAGCCCATGTGCAAAAAGCGTTGCTCGACTTTTTTCTACTCTCTATAAATATAATTGTATTATATATATAAACCTCCCGGAAAAAATCTCTACATGGTAGTGAAAAACCTGTCGAAATCCGTTGAGCAGTTTAGAAAAACAGACGCCGATAGCGACTTTATTTTAGCACTAGCTGACCTGAACACGACGTTGCTTGACTTTTCTCTACTTTCAATAAATTTAATATTGTTTTATAAATTTTTTTATATTATAGAGAAGAAGAGATAAGTCCATTTTGTTACACTAAATAAATGGACTCAAAATTCACATACAGCAATACATGTGTATTCATAATCGATGTTTTGTTCTATCTGAATTACCTAAAACTGTTTAAAGTTGTAATATTTTTGACTGGAGTTCCATTCCCACTGTATTTTAGTCAAATTTTACTTCTGCCGGTAAAGTTAAGCGTAATTTATTGCAATATGTTAAAACTTTATGTTTTTTAAAGGTGAGCGCTAATTATGAAGGATCTCTTCCTGTTAACATTAAACACATCATGTCGCAGCAAAAATTTTAAAAGTAACTCTTAAATTTTTTTCCTCGTTTATAACAGAAACCCTCCATGTTTGACAAAGACGAACATTCTGGGTCGAATAAATTAACGTTTTAATATATCAATCTAACGTTATTTAATTTCTTCTATTCACTACCACCATTATAAAATGAAAAAAAAAATGCTTAGCTAGCGGAGGGTTGACTTTGGATTGATGGTTAAACGTGATGACCACTGAAGAACAGAAAGAACAGTAACATAAGTGAAAAGTTTTGTACTTAAGGCTTCATAGTAAGCATTCAAATAGAAGAAGAAGATGCTTTGAAATTGAGATATTTAATAATAAAAATACAACAAAAAATACAAGTAGAAGTAAGTGATAAAGAAAGAATGACTTTTTTATTACAGCAAAATGTAATAAATGTCTTCGCATTTAAAGAAACACATTGTATTTTGAGAGCGTAAAATCTGCAAGTATTCAAGGCAATAATATTAACAAAGTATCTGGACCCGTTGTTGCTTCCCAAAATTTATAGAAAAACGTGTTAAGTAACAGACAATCTTATGTTTCCAGTAAATTCTTAATTTAACTGTTTTTCAAGTATGACAAACATAGATTGTCAATGAATATGTGTGCATGAACGAAATTAGGTAAAAATGTACATTTTTGTATTTAAAAGTTGCGCCGAATACTACATTCTCCATCACGGGTGTGATTGAGAAAGAAGATACGCTTATTCGCTGAATGCTGCATGAGACGACAATACTGCCAGTTGGTTGCTCTTATACTCCTAATATGTTGCTACGTTCGCTATCTCGTATTCTTCAGTGGCGCTTAAAATCTGAAGTGAATTGGAAAATTTGACTATATTCTTTTTAAATTTGATACCTACTAGCAATACGTCAGTTTGTGACTGTTGTGCGTTATTTCGCAATGATTTAAAAAAAAAGACATTAAATGGCTTGTTAAAAAAGGCACCTTGCTGATGCTTTCCTGGCATCCGAAAATATTTGTATACGCTCCACCATGCATAAATAATGTTCGACCTCTAGGTACTTTATTTATTTTATTGATTAATGATAATCCTTTATTATCTTATTGTTTGGTGAAATTAAAAATATTTATATATGTAACAAATAGTTTTTTCCTTTTTTCTATTCAAGTTATTGCAAAAAATGTCAAAATTAAACTTCCATAGAAAAGCACAATCATTTTTCAAAATTTTCTTCAGTGTCCTTTTTGTTTCATTAATTAAAAATTCTCGTTCCTTTTATAAATAAATTAAAATTTCGAGCCTTTTTAGGTTTTTCGACACTCAAACTTTTGCGTCTCCTCGGGTTAACAAATTCCCATCTTTGAAAGCTTCCACCTGAGAAAATGAGCCATAAAGAACGATACTTCATAGCTCGTTTTCTCAGGACAGCGTTTTATCAGATAGAAAGATACTTTGTCAGTTTGCCTAAAGAAACGTTTCGACATTTTCTGCATTCCAACATTTTTATTCTTAAAACACAATTTTTTTGGGCTAATGAATAAACGGTTTTGGCTGAGTATAATTATATTGTCCTTGGTCGCGCCTTTTTTAAATGGCCTTGAATTTTCTCTATTCTCGTTTATGGTCAACCTGTTGGACCGTTTTATCTGTGGTCATCTGTGGTTTAGTTGAGGACAAACTTTCCTCATTCAAAGAGCCCGAAGATGTCAATCTAGTGAGTGGTATATCTATGAGAAGAAAGTGTTTTTAATAGCTTGTAAGCAAGTTATTGGTGTTTTCCGTGTACATATGTTTGAAAAGAGGGAAGTTGACTATTTCGAAAGAGCATTGTTTTAAGTACTAATTCGTTTTGTTGTGGCGATAATTACCTCATGGTATCGCGGTGGAACTCACTATATTGTGATTGCGTTGTGCGCCTCTTCGCAGACATACAGTGGCAAGTGATTGGTCATCCTGTTTTCCCTCCTTCCACACATTTTTGATTCCTACACATACTATCAACACCATTTCATTTGATATCATTTGAATTATTTACAGTCCACTTTCATGTTCATCTTAAGCTGTAATTCGTTAGCAGTTTCGGATGCAACAATATCCATTGATAATGGCTTAACTCCATAAATAAATCATAATTAAATAGATACATCGAATAAAATCAGATCATAATTATACACAACGGTTACCTATAACTGATACAAATTCCCATCGTATCAAAATAATGTAATACAATAAAATAAAATGAAACGCAAAATAACGGTAGCCAGGTTTCCCACGTCACCACCCCGCGTCTTACCACCCACCTGCATACAGCATACAGTATGCAGCCTTATTACTTGCAACCGTATCTACCCTGCATCAGCGTAATAATGCATAATATCGTATTTAACACCCTCTCCGGTTGCCGTCCATTAGCGCGAGTTTTGAGGCACCTGTGACTGGGGGTGTTATTAATTTATCACGCTTTAACACCCGCATTAGGTGCAAGCGTGTCAACTTCACCGCGCTGAATTAAATGGCTTGTTTTGAGACGTGGAAATTGGAGACGATGGTAATTATTTATAATTTATTATATTTACGGCACGTTCCGAAATGGTGGATACTAGTTCTGACAAACAACCACCATTCAGAATTGACAATTTGCTTGAAATGGCTTTTGATTATCAAATATGAATAGCCAGGTACTTTTGACCTTCCTCTCCACTGTCTCCTTCCCTTCCTTACAAAATACCACAATCGGGGATGCTATAGTCTCAATGGCTCCAGACCAACATCAATGGTCCAGACGGTTGGGAACAATAAGTTGCGAGACTCGCGTAAAAATTTAAACCATTTGATAAACTAATACAAAACAATTATATCTATTTAGGAATAAAGTATTTCAACAACTTTCCGATTGAAATAAAGATATTAAAAGATATCAACAAACAGAAACTCAAACTAAAGTTATACTTGTCAGGAATAATTAACTAAACAATAATCAGTCTATAATATTCATCTCTACTTTATTTCGATGTTTCTAATTACTCTCTTGATTGCTCAGTATTTAGTATGTAACAGAATCATATATATGTAATCCTACACATATAGATGATCCAGAAGATTCAATTGTTCCTATTATATATATATATATATATCTATTGCATAATGTTATTCTATTTTCCTTATAATTAGTGTAACTCGCTCACCAAGCACAAGGACCAGTTTCTTCTTTGGTGAGATTGCGATTATAAATATATTTTATACCGATATGTAATTTATAACACCACTGTACCTTCACAGTATATTCTTACACTGTATATTCTCCATTTTACAAAATCTGCATAAACCAAATCGAAGCAATTCAAAACAAATTCCTAAAATATCTTTGTTAAAAGTCATTTGTAAGATTTAATTATTATGCAGAGGCAGCTTCATTCTTTAAAATTGATTCACTGAGTGTACGGAGGAATCATAAGGATGCACTATTCCTGTATAAAGTAGTTAACGATAATATTCAATGCCCAGAGTTGCTAAACAAGATTCCATTGAATGTACCTGCGCGTTCAACACGCTCTTGTGTCCTGTTCAGGGAGGATCAATTCAAAACGAACTCTAAGCAGAATTCTTACCTGAACAGACTATGCAATAATTACAATAGCGTATTATCCAAGGTTGATATTTTCAGTTGCGAACCTACCGAATACAAGAGATCCATAAAAGAATATTTATCTGATGGTTTTTGAAAAATGTTTACGTCTCTATTGTTTATATCTCTATTATGATTTGATTTATATGTACCTCTCTCCATGGCTATAAATTTATTTTATTTTTTGTATAAATATTTTAATTCATATTCCTTTCTTACAAATTTAATTTACTTATTCGATATTATGCTGTCTCAGTAGAGGTTAAGTCACAAGGAGGAAATCCACAATTGGTTTTATTTTGGCTATATAATACTTATGTACAAACTGATTAAATGTAGGTATACTGTCGATTTCACGAAAATTAATAAATAATAAATAAAAATCATATTAAATAAAAAAATATCCTTAGGTCTAAACGTAATTTAATTATATTTTTTAGAATAACCTATCGTGTAAAACCTCAAATTGTAATGTTAATCATTGACGAAAATATTAGCGATTGTCAAACGAATGTTTGAAACAGAGATCAGAAAATGATACAGTCGCCCCTCTCAGACCACCACATTGGACTGTAAATCGTTACGCCACTTACACGAGGTGCATTCGAGAATGTCGTGGGAGATGTATTTAATTATTTTTTTATTCTTAAAATTTTCAATTACACTCAGCTATATTTAAACACAACTCTGTTATGACATACGCGCGTCGGTATGAGCGACGCGACGAGTGGTTCGAGTTTTTAAAAATTATTTATGTGAAAGAGATTTCAATAATAATAACAGAATATTATTAACAAAAATAATAATCAATAAAATTGTGATCGATGCCGATTTGAAAAAGACTTCTAGGTCCGAGACAGTGAAAGAATTTCCACAATTGAAAATGTTTTATCAATTACACCAGAAGTAAGGCAAATTTATTTTAACTTTGGGAACACTGACACGCCCACAATACAATTCTACCGGTTTTACCATATCACTTCATCTTCATTATATATGTACACCCAAATTCACAAAAGCGAAATAAATATCACAAATATTTTGTTGTGTGCCTTTTTTTAAAGAAAGACAATCTTTTTCACATTAACTCCAAGAAGGAGGCCATGAGGAAAATATTTGCCCTCAGGGCCTGCGTCATCTTTGGGGGTGCTTTGTGAAGGGTCTTTTGATGAGAGGAAGAAGTAAACATGGGTAGGAGGCAGGAAACACAATCGTTCAAAGAAAATGTGACTACATGACCATTGCCTTGTAAAATATTAGTCTTTCAGAATAAATCTGAACACGTGTTCACGCAATTGGCCTTGGCCGAATACATATAATGAACGAGATGAAATTTGTCAAATCAAGTTTCTGCACAGATTCAAGTGTTTTCTTCAAGTATCTTGGGGCTCCAGACCAGAAGTGGCTGCCAATTTCAACAGTATGTGCTATTAATACATCCGATTTTGGAAATAAAATGTTGCTTATGCAATGATGGAGGACTTAGTTAGAAGTGAATTGAACCAGCGACGTCGTTGTGGGTGAATTTAAAAAATTCTAACTTTGGAACATAAGATTGGTTTTCTTTTGTCTCGTATAAAAAAATGGATCAATACCAAAAGGGGGATGATTCAAATTAACAATTCCGTTTTAATTACCAAGATTTTGTTTTATAGCGTCTTATTTTCGCAGTAATTAGGATTATTGATAAAAGGTGGGTGTAATGTTAAAATACTATACAGGGTGACAAAAAATAAATAAAATACAAAAGTCTTGTTTTCAGCAATGCGAAGGCAATTGAATAAATTTGTGATGGCTTCCGTGGTTGAGGGGTAAGGCTCTCGTCGCGAGTTCAAATTACAGCGTGCGCAAGTAAATTTTATTTGATTCATTTGTGTTATTTCACAATTTATTGATTTAAAATTATGTAGTATACTTGCGGTTCTTTTCAGAGTGGACGATACTCTCAGTATCGCCCTGGTGTAAGAACACCATTCAGAATTGAAATATTGCTTGAAATGGCTTTAGCCGCGTTTTGTGACCGGATATAGGTCAATAGTATCGGCGCTATATAAATTAGCTAAATATTATTACTTTCTCTTTCTCATCTCTTCCCTCCCTACTACGTTTAGCCTCACAACATACCCCAATTGGGGATTCCATAGTCTCACTGGCTCCAAACGGTTGGGAGCAGTTGGGACTCTAGTGAGAATTAACATTAAAAAAAAATTAAAAAAACTTTTATTTTTTTCTTTTTTCAGTGTTTTTTTGTTATTACAATTATTGGGTGTGTTAATACCACCAAGCTAGGCACATGCATAATTTTAAAGAAAATAAGGAGTTTAATAATAGAGTTAAGATAATATATGTAGTATACAATTAAAAAAAAAAACTCACCGCATATTTTTCTTGGCTGCTATCTTTATGCATGATCGCAAGATTCAACTCGAACTAAATGCAATCTAGATAGTGTCTTGGAATATATTTTTTCCATTTTTATTTTAATGTGCGACATCTATTGACTTTTCTACAAGTCTAGGATGAATATATATTATTTTTTTGAATATCTTAATGAGTAAAACCTCAAATTATTCATATGTTAGTAGTTCATATTCTAGCGTAGGGAGTGTGGCGAACCCATCGCTCAGGGAGTGGAAACACGACCTGCAATAGCCATCCCAAGCTAAGGTGTGAGATACCGTGCTCAGGGCTGAATGACACTGGGGAACAGTGTCACGAACGGTTCCTCCGAGACACAAGGTCGCATCTCGGAGTATACAGACCTTACCCCAGCATTCGGGGCTCTGCTGGGGTGGACCTTTTATTTCCCTAGATACTCGTGGGACCAAATATGGACTGTAAAAACAAAAACCAAAACAACAGTGACGAGGGATCTTTAAGGAACCTAGGGAGAGTGGAAGGAGGAGTTGAGGCCGCCTCGGTGGACTCATCCCTCTTGGGGCCTTTGAGGAACCAAGAGGAAGTGGAGAGGAGAGATGGGACCACCCTGGTGGACTCTTCCCTTGAGGGGCTCTCTGGGAACCATAAAGAAGGACCTCCGACGGACGCAACACGGCGGGATCCCCCAGGGGATCCAGACGTGGAAATGCAGGGACCATCAGGGGACCTGGAAAATAACTTCTTTAAGAACCCCCGACTCCAACTGGGGCCCTCGGGGAACCAGCGGAGAGGGGGGGACTTAAAGAAGAGACTTACTCCAGCAACCACCGCTGAGGAAGACAAGGTAAAGTCCCTGTCAGACGATGTGAAAAAAATTCACATCAGTAAGAAACTCAGTGGGGCTGCGAGGAGAAAACTCAAAAGAGAGAAGTAGGGGCGGCAGGAAGGAAACCAGGAACAACCAGGGACTGTAAAAGTCCGCTGGGGACAACCAGGGACCTCGAAGGCCGGAACCAGCAAACCAGGGACAGACCGGAAGCTAACGGGGACCGTACAAGGTAACCGGGAGCAACCTGGAACGTCCGGGGAAAAGAAGGCCGGGAAGAGGAGAAGAACCTCACCAGAACCTAAACCCTTGGGGCTTTCACCGGGAAATGCCAGGAAAAAGCCCCGAGGAATTCTCACCTCTGCTACCTATGCAGAAGCCGCTGGAAATAAAATTCGGGTGGCTGTTGTCCATAGAAACAGAGAGAAAGTATTTACAAAAGAGCAGGACGCCCTCGTGAGTGAGGCGGCCGCGGATCTGATTTTGAGCATCCCAAAGGGGCAGTTCAAACCCAGATTCGACGAATGCTTCACTCAGAGGGGCGTCCTGAAAATGACCTGCTCCGACAAAGAGTCAGAGACATGGCTGAGGGAGATGGTGCCGACCATACGGAAATGGCAGGGCTGCGACCTGGAGGTGATGGGGTTGTAGGAACTGCCAAAGTACGTAAAGGTTATGGTAGTAATCCCCGAAAATGGAGCAGTAAGCACCGAGAGGTTGCTACAACTGCTGGAGAACCAGACTCCCCGGCTACACACAAAAAATGGATCGTCCACGACTCGATCAGGGATAAGAACATGTATCGCCTGATCATGAGTGTGGACGAGGAAAGTGTGAAGGTGCTGAGGGAGATGGGGATGACGGCGCATGTCGGGATAAGGAAGGCCACTTTCACGGTGCGCTCTCCTAACACCGAGGAGCGTAAATAGGAGGAATGACTTAAGGATTAGGCAGTAATGGCTAAAAACTTACAGTTCATTCAAATAAACTTGCACCGCAGTCCGGCAGCGACTGCAGTGCTTAGCAGTAGAGTCACTCGGGACAGTGTGGACGTCGCACTGATCCAAGAACCCTGGACTTATAGGGGGAAGGTCAGAGGACTAAACATGAACCAAGGTCTAACCTATTATAACGAGTCGGGGGACAGACCCAGGGGCTGTATTCTCATCAGAGGGATACCTGGCACACTGCTACCCGAACACTGGAGTAGGGACTTAGTGGCTGTGAAGCTACAGGTCACGCTGGACCAAAGAAGCAGGGAAGTAGTTGTGGCATCAGCATACATGCCCTATGACTCTGTGGAACCACCACCCTCAAGGGAAATAACGAGACTCGTCCAGGACTGCAGGGAGAAGGGTAGGGAACTGATACTCGGAGCAGATGCTAACTCGCACCACACTGTGTGGGGGAGTACGGACATCAACAAACGAGGACAGGACCTCCTGGAATACCTGATGACAGTGAACCTTGAGATTCTTAATAGAGGTAGGGAACCCACCTTCGTTATAAGTAACAGACAGGAGGTGATAGACCTGACCCTAGGAACATTAAGAGTCTCAGGATGGAGAGTATCGGACGAACCATCCCTGTCGGACCACCGACACATAGAATTTAAACTAGAGGGAGAAACAAGCAAAACGGGGACCGATACATATAGGAACCCAAAAGCAACTGACTGGACTAGATACTCAGAGGGACTAAATATAGGAATGACAAGATTCCCAGCTAAATACGGCTGCCCCGAAGAAATTGAGGACGCAGTAGAAGTACTGAGGGACTCAATGATAAGGGCATACGAAAATAGCTGCCCTCTGAAGACAAGTACCAGGGACAAAACACCGTGGTGGAGCAGAAGACTGCAGGAGCTACGGAAAATAGTAAGGCAAGCTTTCAACAAGGCCAAAAAGTCAGGAAACTGGGATGCCCACAAGCAATACCAGAAAGAGTACAAGGTGGCAGTCCAGAAAGCCAAAACATGCTCCTGGGAGAAATACTGTGGGGAGGTGGAAACCATCCCACAGACTGCAAGAATCCAAAAAATTCTTGCAAAAGACCCAGGGGCAGCAAAAGGCCCATTCAAAAAAGCTGATGGAGGATATACCAACAGTTGGGAGGAGGAGTTGGAGGTACTGCTGGGGAAACATTTTCCCGGCTACAAAAAGTTAGAAGCAGATGATACCGGTCCACCACCAGCCCGAGTTACACGGGAAGGTAAGGACTGGGACACTGCGGCTAAAATAGTTACTCCCCCCAGAGTTAAATGGGCAATCAGAGGGTTTGACCCTTTTAAAAGCGCAGGAGAGGATGGAATCTTTCCGGCACTTCTACAGAGGGGCCTAGATACAATCCTACTTCCGGTGACGAAGATCCTGAGGGCATGCTGTGCCCTCGGATACATCCCCATACCATGGCGGAAGACAAGGGTAGTGTTCATACCCAAACCGGGGAGAGCTGACTACGACCAACCAGGTGCATTCCGCCCAATTAGCCTCACCTCATTTCTTTTGAAGACAATGGAGAGGCTAATAGACAGGCACATAAGGGACGGGGCACTGAAAGAGAAACCCCTCCACGAGTTACAGTTTGCTTACCAAGCAGGTAAGTCAGTCGACGCGGCACTGCACAGGTTGGTGTACAAACTGGAGCAGGCACAAGCGACTGGGGAACTGGCGGTAGGTCTATTCCTGGATATAGAGGGAGCATTTAACTGCACCACTATTAAATCCATTGATGAAGCGGCAGAAAGACATGGACTCGACAAAACCACCAGAAGGTGGCTGAGGAACATGCTCTCAGGCCGGATACTTACGGTGACAAGGGGTGAGGTAAGCATCAAAGTGCTGGTGACACAAGGGTGTCCACTGGGAGTGGTCTTATCACCCTTGCTGTGGAGCCTGGTGGTGGACAACCTCATCCGGAAACTCAACAACAGGGGCCTATATACGCAAGGGTATGCGGATGACATTGCAACCATAATAAGGTGTTGGGATGCAGACACAACCCGAGGCCTTATACAGTCAACACTGGCAACAGTGGAAGAATGGTGTGAAGAAACAGGACTGTCAGTCAACCCAGACAAGACAGAACTAGTAATATTTACGCGCAAAAGGAAACTAGAAGGATGGAGCAATCCAACCTTCTATGGAAAGGAATTAGAACCCTCTGACACGTTTAAGTACCTCGGAGTCATCATAGATGCCAAACTGAGCTGGAAAAACCAGGTGGAAACTGTAGGCAGAAAAACCTGTCCTCTGATGTGGGCAACTAGGCGAATCTGCGGCAAAACGTGGGGTCTCAAACCTAAAATGATGCAATGGCTTTACACAGCCGTTGTAAAACCAAGGATCATGCACGCAGCCCTGGTCTGGTGGAGGAGAACAACACTGAAAACAGTGATGGTCACACTCAATCACATACAGGGACTTGCATGCAGAAGCATCACAGGAGCCATGAGAACCACTCCAATACTAGCCATGGGAGTGCTGCTGAACCTACCCCCACTAAACATAGAAATAGAGGGGGCGGCGATGGCGGCAGCCTACAGGTTACATTGCAATGGCCAATGGAGAGGAGAGTTGCCCAGAAACAGTCACACGGAGATAGGATTAAGACTGAGGGCAATTAGTCCGACGGCTGGGATGAAGCAGGACGGCAAGCAAGCCGAATACTTCTTCGGACAGCTGTTTAAAGTGACGTACCCCACAAGGGAGGAATGGGACTCGGTCCCAGGTCCAAACTCCAAACAGGAACTAATCTGGTTCACAGACGGGTCCAAGATGGAGGAAGGAACAGGGGCCGGGGTCTGTCTACAGGGATCTAAGAGGGAACTCAGTATACCTCTAGGAATGCACTGCACTGTGTTTCAAGCTGAGATGAAAGCCATCTTAGCCTGCGCACAGGAGAATATGAGTATCGGGTACAGGAATAAGAACATAAGCATATGTTCGGATAGCCAGGCGGCCTTAATGGCACTGGAAAGTAACCGATGCGACTCCAGACTGGTGATGGAATGCAGGACTATCCTAATAGAACTGGCGATCATCAATAAAGTAACCCTGCTCTGGGTACCAGGACATAAAGGTATTGAGGGCAACGAGCGGGCTGACGAACTAGCAAGGAAAGGGGCGAAAGCACCACTTGCGGGATCTGAGCCGGCCGTAGGAGTAGCAGCTTGCCACACCAAACTACATATAAAGAGGTGGGTCAAATCCCAACACTGAAAGGAATGGAAGAAGGCACCCGGAATGAGGCAATCTAAAGTACTCATAAACGGACCGGATCCTAACCGAACCAGGCAACTACTCGATATGGACAGAAACTCACTGAGGGAACTGGTAGGACTATTAACGGGACACTGCCATCTCAGGAGACACATGCAACTGTTGGGAGTGGAAAATACCAAAATCTGTAGGAAATGTGAAGAGGAGGAAGAGACTCCAATTCACCTATGGTGCCAATGTCCCGCTCTGCTGGGAATAAGGCTCAAATACCTGGGAAGACACAGTGTGGAACCAGAAGACATCGCCACATATCCAATGACAGCCCTGGTGAACTTTATAAAAGGGACCGGGTTACTGGCAAGGGAATGAGGTAAAATGGGAGATAGTACAATGGGCCTATGGCCTAAGTGCTCGCGGGGAACGTAAGTAAACCGCCTCCGACTATAAAAAAAAAAAAAAAGTTCATATTCGAAGTATGATACAGTTAATATACGTACATATGATACATTAGCGCAGTTGGTACAACAGCGCAACGGCAAGGCGAACAACCTGGGTTCAATTCCTAGATGTGACCGTATCTTTTCTGATTTTTCTTTTTCGTTTAAAAATCGTTAATATTTCTTCAATATTTAAATGATTAAAAAATTGGATAAGAAATGTGAGAGACATATGAAGTGGTTCGAGTGTAAAATTAATGGGCGTTGAATGAAATGTATTGCAGATGTAAGGATTTATAGAGTTTGTTTGTGTTTTGAATGTTTGGAGTTGTCAGGTTGAAGATTTTAGGAGCAAGGCAGATGAATTGTCTTTGTGCTGATGTAGTATGAAGTTAAAGTACATTTTAGTGTCGGGTGTTTATAGTTCTGCTTGTGTGTAAGAGAAGAGTGTTTTTTAATTGTATTTGTACAAGCAATGTATTGGCATAAATTTTAGACGTAGTTGGCGTATATTTAAGACGATTATTTACTCGATAAAGAGTCGAATGGAGGAATATCTTGTTGGTCGCTTGTTGATAACATGTATTACAATTATTTTATGCATAAAAAATCTTGTCTTAAAACGTTAGTTTACCAAAAAAATAATAACGTATTACAATGTTTGTGCTTTTTGTAGTAGATGAATACAGAGGTGACTCTGGGGATCCAGGTGTGGTGATTTGAATAAAAATATCTCTGTAATCTTTATTTGATATTGTGAAAATGCCCATATATTATTATTTATATCAATTTGTAGGTAGATACGTCATGAGTCCGTGACTCAAAAAACATATTATGTTAATATAGTAAATTGAAAATAACTACAAAATCTATGTACTCATGGCAAATTATTTTAAAATTATTATGTTTTAATGTAGTTGTGCACAACATTAAAGTAAATAAAATAAGGGTTTGAAACGCTCGTTCGCAGGATCCAAAGATACTGGGTGCGAAGCTGAGATATGAGCTATTTAAATTTAGACTTGCGATTCTAATGATCTTTTACGTTTTTTTGTTGTTGTTTCATTCTTTAGCTTCATTCTACATCGATGTCAACATAAATAATTATTCCAAATCTTTCCCGAACTGTCCAATTAAAAACCAACCATTGTTCCACACGTGACAAGCGTGTAAAATAAAAAAAACGAGATATATTTATGTCACCATCTCTTTAAAACATATAATATTTATCGTGCTGTCTCCCTCACGGCCATGACCTAAGCGTCCCTAAGCTTTCTTTGGTACCTATTTTTTTACTTAGACAAAGGACATAGTGCCATCTCGTTTATTCTATGGCGCGCATAGGGACAGAAGATGTCAAAACCGGGGAAATTATTTAAATTGACCCAGCGAATCATATGGACTCGTAAATGAAAGCTTCTATTAGAGATAATAGATGTCACTGCTCGTCACTCGCCGTCGCCGCTCGCAGCCCTGCTATTTCGCGGTACATTTCAAATAAATTAAGAATAAGACCAGTTTTTTTGATGCACATAATTTATTATTGTTGATAATTTTGGGTATAAATATAATAGATGATAGTATGCTAATTGGGATCGGCAGAGTAAAAGCAAAGTTATCATTTTATGTTGCTTTTTTCCAATGTCGGTTTTATATTCTGTATATTTCATATGGTTTCCACATCGCATACGCAATATTTTATAATTCGTTTTAGTTTGTCAAATTAAACATTATCGGATTCATTTTTCTTTAGAAACTGTGAAAATATTTTTTCCAAATATGAACCTTTTTAATTAAAATCGTATTTATCCAATGGCATTTTTTTTACAGAATATCCAAAATAAACCATGCTTTTTATACCTGTTTCGTTCCAAAATAACCCAAGGCCATCCTTGTGTGGTTTGTTTTAGGGAGACTTTGTCAAATTAATGAAATAAAATTGTAATTTCATGGGTTTCAATATCCTACGCAATCTTCTCTTGAAAACATCTATACTAACTACCTACCAATTTATTGTAAAAGCAATTATTGCAAAACTGAGATTCAATCGAAGATCTAAGCTATAAATCGCAAAAAAATGGAATACAAAAATGAATTGTCATTTTAACTATCTATTGAATTAATACAAATATTTTGTATTACTACAAAATGTAATATAATAATACAATACATTTTGTATTACTACAAAATGTAAAAATATGTAATAATAAAATGCATTTGTATTACTAAAAAATGTGTTGTATTATTACAAATATTTTGTATTACTAAAAAAATTATTGTATTAATGCAAAATGTATTATATTAATACAAATATTTGGTATTTCAACAAATATATACATTGGCATTACATTACAACATTTCTTGTATCCAAATATTTTTTACTAGATACGGATATGAAAATATCCTTAGGAATTGTTTTCTTCGAATTTTTCTAGCTTATAATTTGAAAATATAATTGAGGTGAGATACTAAACCATGCACACGGAGAAAAATGAGTATTGCTAACTTATTAAGAATCTCTTCAAATCCAGTTTAAAACGGGATTGCAGGCCGTTTCCTGATAAACATTTATCAAATTCCCAATATATCGGAACACGTGCATCTGCCTTGATAATATATAATGACGAAATACAAAAATATTAGGATTTTTATGAACGTATTATCACGTGTTACGAATGTATTATCACGTGTTACGAATATATTATCACGTGTTACGAATATATTATCACGTGTTACGAATGTATTATTACGTGTTACGAATGTATTATCACGTGTTACGAATATATTATCACGTGTTACGAATGTATTATCACGTGTTACGAATGTATTATCACGTGTTACGAATGTATTATCACGTGTTTTTTTTATTTTTTTTTTTATTTTTTTTTATTGAATAAGTAGTTAATACATAATATCAACAAACAAGTCCTGCTAAGCCGATTGAATTGGCTTGTCAACAGGTGCTTAAAGTTAGTTTCAAATACATTTTTTTAAAGTTATAATTTACATCTTATATCTACAGAATTAACAATTTTTCATACAATTTTTCATACATATTAAAATAAATATTTTTTTTCCGATAGCCAATTTTTCACCATATATTTAACCTTATTCATAGATTTACATTGCTTTATAGTGTCAGGTAATAAATTAAATATCTTCGGTATGTTGTATTCAAACGTTCTCTGTCCGTATTTATTATTAAATTTCGGAATTATTAACCCGTCATTGCGCGTGAATCTAGTACTGTATTTATGTTCTAATTTTGCTTTATGCTGCGGGGTAAATATATACTGAATTATGATTTTTTGCCATAGTATAGCCTTAACAGGTAAAATTTTGGCACTCTGAAACAGCAACGGTGTATTATGTCTCTGTTTAAAAATATTAGGGACGACTAGTAATTTTACAATTGCGTTTTGTACAACTTGGACTTGTTTCAGATTGGTTATAGTAGTATTTCCCCATATGGTTAATCCATATCTTATAATAGATTCTGCCATTGACATATAAATTATTTTAAGTGTTTCAATTGATAGGAAAAAATTTAATGTGTACATTCTGCGTTACGAATAGTCTGTTACGAATGTATTATCACGTGTTACGGATGTATTATCACGTGTCACGAATGTATTATCACGTGTTACGAATGTATTATCACGTGTTACGGAATTGTGATAATACACAAAACCTATCATTCGATAAGGGCCTGCACTCTCGTTTTTAGCCGAATTACGAACAATTATAAGAGATTCTTGATAAATTACCAATACTTGTTTCTCTGTTAAAAGGTTAGGAAAAATGTTAAAAAAGTAAAAATCGAAATATACTCGGTCGAAAAAATAAGTTTTTTTTTGTTTTCTGTGTCATTTTTCCGCTTGTACCACTAGTTTTCGATACCTTGTATGGCCGTACGTACCTGACCACTTTACTAAAGCTTATATCACGGTAACTTTAGGATTTCAGAGGAAGTATGTAAGGGTACATACATTTGCGAAACGCGGACGAATCAACTGTAAGCTTATTTCGCTTCATTTCTCTCCCATACGTTGGGGTTCTATACGGCATGCGGCAGTTCGTAGCATAATATGTTCGTAGAAATTTTTAAAGATTCATTTAGTACTTAGATTACCGTGCCGTTCGGAAAAATACTGCCGTGGTAACTAAAAACACAGTGTCTTTCTTGAGACTCTCAACACACTGTGCTTTTACTTATCACGGCAGAATACAGGAAACGAAACGATTAAGTAATATTAAATCGTTCCACAAGAAATCAAGATATCAAAAATAATTTCGAACAAGTTCTGAAAATAGATTGAAGACAATCTGAAAAGTGTATCTAGTATTCGTTCACCTTGGAAAACAGACGTGCTCTAGAAATAAATCTATGTACATATATATAAATGTTTGTTTATTTATTATTATTTTTTTTGTAAACTAATGTTTAAGACAAGATTTTTATGCATAGCACAAAGGGTAACAATTATTTTTATAAGCAATAATTATTAGCCTGAAACACTCATCCACATTGAAAAATCTCCTGATAAAAGATGCTCTGAGGAACTAGCGTCATTGATCCCTTCGGCACCGGTGCGTAGTCGGGATACACGCCAAACGCGCGCCCAACATTTGTACACGGTTGACATTTGTCACATGAGAACGGGTCGCTTCTACGATTCGTTCTTAAGTTCAACAATTTGTCTCGACGCCATCTAGTGAGAGAGTTAGCACTTACAATGCCTTTCTCATATAAAATAAAGTTTGGTTGTTTTCAGGTGAAAAAAATGTAATAAGCAGTAATTGTTGAATGAATCACTAGTATATATTGAATTATTTCGCGGATAAGAGATAAGCCGCCATAGCTCAGTGGTCAGAGCTCAATTCAAAGTTTGTTCTTATTAGTGTCAGTAGTGTTTAAAGAGTGGTTTGAATGGTAGAAGAGGTCGGGGACACCCAACGAAGACTTCGCATTATCTCTGCAATGGAATGAGTTACGGAGTCGAATAAAAGTCGGTTTAATGTAGTTTTTTAATAGTAACAAGGTGGTATACAGTAGTAGAAAAAGAGAAAGACTAAAGGCTCCGTAGTAATTGTTCAAAGATGGTTTGAAAGTATGAATATGTAAATACGAATATTAGAGGGAGCGCGCTAATATTAAAAAACGATAAAATTAAGCGAAAATGGTGAAAATATTTAATAAAACACGACTTGTTAGAAATAGAGAGCAACTCTCTCGACAAATGTTTTAGTTGCATTTAAAGATACACTGTGAATTTTTTCATGCCTATAACATATTAAATAACAGAACAAAACGTGTTTTAAATAATTTTCAGAGGTTACTTTGCGATTTTTTTCTATCGAGGGAATTTCATATAATTAACGTTTCGCAGTAACAAATGTATGGAAATTATCTTCAAAAATATATATTTTTTTAACTTAAAAACTTAAAGAGTTAACGAGAAACTAAGAGTTAATAATTGGGTTTAAGGGGGCTTAACAAGTGAAGTTTCAAGTGAAACTTATAAAAATTAAACTTTTCAATTCTTTAAAATAATATTATCTCCACCCAGTTTTCAGGTACACCAGAATTCACAATCTCATAATTTGACTACAAATCATTTGTAACCCCGAGCAACGCCGGGTACACGTCAGATAGTTATATATAATTTCAGAAATAATGAGGGTTTAATTTCTCTGAAATTCTAAACATAGCCTATGCTAAGCCCAATGCTAGCCCAATAGCCCAATGCTAATTACACATTAATACTATCTCAAATCCTAAGATCGGACCTTCGCAATGGGCTGTGTTTAAAATAAGTGATTTCGCTACCTAGTCCAGTCAGTGGGGAGTTTTACCTTGCAAAAGGTTAGGTAGTAGCGATTTTAATATATGTTATTAAGATTGGGACTCTAAGGAAAAAAAAAGTTTTCGACCTTGGGAGGGTCGAGCTCGACCCGCCATCTTGGATTGAAGGTGCCAAAATTTGTTTTTTTCAAAATAATTGTGAAGTGGTCGTTTTTACATCCAAATTGTGAAAGGCAAACTTAAAGACAACTAAATTACCTACATTTTTTGTAGAAAGTTTTTTTTGTAAGTCTAATAGGTAACGAGTTACAGTGGCGGAAATGTGAATATTTTTCTAAAAAATGATGAAATTCCCAACTTTGTAATTTTTTCGGGTTATTCATTACATAATTATAATAATTTTGCTAACTCATTTCCACACCACCATAAGGTAGAGAACATGGCGCATTTTTTATTGTGGTATTCCCAGTAGGTCCACTCCACAGATATACCAGCGATGGTAGATTATGTTACATTACTATGAATGATGTTACTATAAATGATGTTACTTAATAACAGTCTTCGTCATCAATGTCATCATCTAACTCATTGCCTGTGATACTGAGATTCTGAGCTTCCATTGACAAAATCTCTTCTTCTTCGTCCTCGACATCGATGTGAACCTCTGGCGAATTTCGGCATGTTTGACCACTACAGCACCCACATACAATAGAACACTTCAATCCAGCTTTCCTGCAGCTACATGCAACGCCGCATCCTTTTTTACAATTGCATGAAATAAATTTTAATAAAGTCTCGGGTGCTGGTTTCTTTGTCATACTTACTGGAACAAGCCCGTTGGTGTCACGTTTCCAGACACAGATTCTGGATTTTTTTGAATTCCATACCATTTTTAGACTTGATGGTACGTTCTAAATGCATGGTACCGTGCAGCGTTGTTCGTTGGTGGCAAAGAAGCAAGATTGAATTTGCTTTTTGTTGTCGACTTTGCGAAACGTTTGTAGCGGACTTCTTCCAAGGTTTCCTTATCCATGTCACCCCCGTACAAAGCAACAAGAAAGCGTGTTCCTGCAACTGCTATGTCTTCTGGTGTTGCATCATGTTGTTTGAAGATTCTTATCATGGCATTGAGTCTTGTGTCGTTTTGCACAAGCGAACAAAATTTTGTTTTTCCTTGGTTGAAGAAGGACGATGTTGTATCGCAGCCGCTAAAGGCATGAAGAACAGAATATTCTCAGCCGCCTCTTTGTATTTCACACTATTCGCGGAATACAGTCTTTCAAAAGTTTTGCCTCTCCCGGGTTTGCGAAGATATATACTACTTTTGGGTGGTGCTAATGCTGTCAGCAGAACTAGGAGATCAACGTCTTCGCCAATAATGAAAACAGCGTCATATGATGAACACAAGGAAATCGCAGTATTGACAATCAACTCTTCAGCCTGCTTAACTGTAAAATCATCCTGTATAAATTGCTTTGTAAGCATCGAAATCAGACGGACTTTGTTATTTTCATTGGCTAAAAATCGAACTGGCATTGTTTAGCTGGTGAAACTTGAACTGGCATTGTTTCATCGAAAAGAACATCTGCAGACATGTGCTACAAAATTTATCAAGAAAACTGGAGTTTTACAATTTTTTGTCAAAATTTTCTTCTTTCAACCGCTGTAACTCGTTACCCTTTAGACTTAAAAAGAAAACTTTCTACAAAAATGTAGGTAATTTAGTTGTCTTTAAGTTTGCCTTCAACAATTTGGTTGTAAAATCAACCACTTCATAATTATTTTGAAAAAAAACAAATTTTGCCTTCAATCCAAGATGGCGGGTCGAGCTCGACCCCCCTAAGGTCGAAAACTTTTTTTTTTCTTTAGAGTCCCAATCTTAACAACATATGTGAAAATCGCTACTACCTAACCTTTTGCAAGGTGGAGCCCTTTTTTATCCCCCATTGACTGGACTAACCGGTGTTCGTTTCTACTTGTGGCTAATTTTAACAAGTCAAACTATTCCAGAAGATATCAGATCCAAGTCACGTGCCGCTACTTTTTTCTGACAATCCAAAAAAACTTATTAGGTAAACTAATTTTTTTATCCAAAACAGTTTCTCTTTCGAGTTACTTTGTGATTTTGCGATTGGAAAAAAGCTCTCGGATGTCTTTGTTTTCAGAAAAGAGTTGAAAAATTGTTCCAGGTTATTTGCTGTTTGATATATAATATATATTATATTGATGAAGTTATTTTTATAGTTGAAATTAAGAAAATACATTTTTTATTATTTGTAAACAAGTTTGAAATGTAGATAATTAAAATTATTTTTAAAAATATAAAAATTGGATGAAAGAGAAAAGTCGCTTGAAATGAATTCAGCCGTGGTTAAGTACTTCTCGATTATCTACTTCACAACTCCTTCTCCTCTTCACTACCTTCAGCCTTACAACAAAACCCCAAATTAACAAGAATAAAGAATAAATTAGATGTAAATACAAGTAAATTAGTTTATAATAGTATAGTAGCATCTCATTTAAATTACTGCTCTAGTGTCCCTTTCTTGTGCAATCAAACACAGATGAAGAAATTGCAAATAATTCAAAACAAAGGCATGCGAACAGTATTGAACTGTAGTAGGTATTCTAAGAAAATTATTATGCAGAAAAAACTAGGAATGTTAAGTGTGAGACAACGAATAATTTACAATACCCTAATTTTTAATAAGATGATCCCGAAATACATGTTTAAGAATGTAAATTTTAATTTCGAAATACATGGCTACCCCGCGAGAAACTGTAAAGATTTTAAACTTCCAGAAACAAATTTGTCGGGAACCCAAAATAATCTCTATTTTAAAAGGGTTTAAGATTTTTAATGAACCACCCACAGATGTTAAAGAAGCTAAAAGCCTTGCTGCCTTTCGTGGGTTATACCTAAATACTACAGGGTTTTACAATAAGAGGTGTTATTTTGAATAGCCCGCTATTTCGGTAGATGTTACTTTTGAAGCTGTCATTTTTTGACATTTGACAAGTAGAAACTACGTCGTATTAAAATTCACTTGAGTGAATCAAATGCAAATCATCTTGAGTGATGAGGCCCATTTCCACCTCGGTGGCTTCGTCAACAAGCAAAATTGTCGCATCTGGGGCTCGGAAAACCCAAGATTTATTGTTGAAAAGCCTCTCTATCCTCAACGTGTGACTGTTTGGTGCGGTTTATGGTCTGGCGGAGTCATTGGACCTTATTTTTTTGAAAATGAGGCTGGAGCAACAGTTACGGTGTGGAGTTATGGATCGCTATCGAGAGATGATTAATGATTTTTTATGGCCGGAATTGGATGATATTGATCTGGACAACGTTTACTTTCAACAAGATGGCACTACGTGCTATACAAGCAACGAAACCATTGATCTTTTACGATTGAATATCAAAATAACACCTCTTATTGGAAAACCCTGTATAAGGAATAAGCTTTAGATGTAGTGTAAAGTGTGCCCAAATGTCTTAAGTTGTTGGTAGTTAGTAAAGGTTATTAGTAGATATTAAAATGTAATTTTTTATAACTAAATAAACACATACATAAAAAACATACCAACTAGAACTACTCGAACGAAAAACAACAATATCAGGACTGAGGCTGTTAGATACTCGCTTGTACCTAGATTGCATGCAGTTGGCAATATATTCGTAGAAATTGTAAACATGTTCAACTTATTATAGTTAAAAATAGAATAAATAATAAAAAAATTGCGATGCCATAGTCCTACTGGATACGGGCAGTTTGAACTCTTGCGAGGTTACATAAAATAATTAACATTCTAAAAATAAATAAGACACATTTGCGGTCAATAACCATTTTCCCAGAGCGTAAAATTTTAATTTATCACTTAAGTTTTCGTTCTATTCTTAAGTAGTGTATATTGATAAACGGTATAAATATGATAAGGCGGTTCCGAATTAGCATAGAAGCCAGCAGCCACTTCGGGTCTGTATCAAAATAATTAAAATAACTGCCAAATTAACCGAAAATAATTTACCCAGCTAGCGGATACGGCGCCTTGACAAATGCGAATATTATGCAGGTAGCTTTGAAGGAATGGACTTAATTGTCGTGAGGTGCGCAGTTTAACAGGTGTGGGAGAGGGGATAAATCTCTCCGGGAGAAGGATAGGAAACGAGGGAAAACTGAAACAGATGATTGACGGGAATACGTTTTTGATAATATGTGGGTATCACCATTGAGGTATATAAATGGAGTCTATATTCCGTGTAAAATATTGTTCCAGATCGACAAATAGAAAATAGGGCGTGGCGGCTGTCGATGTCGCCCGAATCCTTCCGATCGCGAACGAACTCGACAAACGGACCGCCCGCTGCGCCACACCCGAAACATTTAGGTTACCGGCGCGCCATTTTAAAGTGCACCTAGAATTTTTTTAACATTAAAAAATCAATTTACACGACTAGTGATTATGGTAAAACCCTATTTATCTATGAAATTTTATACCATTGCTTTCCCTATATTTTTGAATACCACTTGTTCAGAATTTCAGCGTGCATATCAGAATTTGAAGTTACCTCCGGAGACCTGTTCCCGACGAGCGCTTGTAACCGACTGAATCCCTTGGTATCTCACAGCGGACAATGAGCCGATGTTTTTGGCCCATACTTCGAACGCCAATGTTGGCTCTACCTATATACCCCAATGGGTAACACAGAGTAAGGATTGACAGAGCAGCCCATAAGGTCAAGGGACCAATAAAAGTGGCTCCGAGAAGGGGGAGAGTAAGTGATTTCTCAATAAAGGAATCTGACAGTATACAGGCGCCTCGCATTGTAATATCACCATTTAATGCCAGAAAATAAAATCTGCTTTCGAAACTCGTTACGTCAAACATTCGGATCCTACGTAGAAAAGTACCCGGATTTCATGATAGGGCAAGTCTATCTCTTCTGACGTCAGTTGTGTGTATACATTTATATTGTGCTGTGCAAGTACCACATATAATGGAAATAAAGGGAGATATGGCACGGAAAACATTATTCTGGAACAATAATATTATTATGATATTATCTCCCTGAAAGGTTCTCAGTAGGTAGAAACTTTGAAAGTTTGACGTTTGTTCATAAACCCCTTGGTTTGAATGGTTGACAATAATAACTATTGATTATTACCAAATATCTTAGATCGATATTATTTCATCTTCTGACAATCGAAATATATTATATACACGGAGTCCGGAATCTCATATTACAAGCGGGAAAATGCTGAATCTACATTTCGATTTTGTGAAAGAATTTTTTTACTTGATCCTTTATTTTCGAGTAAATCAAGTCCAAATCAAATTTTTTATGTCAAATTTAGCTTAATGACCTGGCTCTAAAAATCTTCTACTTGTCGTCAGTGGTCTCTCAGCCGAGTAACCGCCTAACCCCTCGCTCTGACCCTAACTGTCTAATAACGACTGATTTTTAAAATATTTTAAATTGAAAAAAAAATCATCAAAAATGTCACCGGTGCCCAAAATTTCATAATTTTTTTTTTACTTAAGTCAAGTACGTTCCTTCACACCCTATATACTTGATACATTATTATTTATGCAAATTATTATAAGCAATAATTAGTCGCCTGAAATATCCGTACAAATTGAAAATGTCTCCTGAGTAAAAATAAATACCGCCGACGGGAATTGAACCCACACCTTCTGATGTCCCGTCAGGTGCTCTGGACCACTGAGCTACGTCGGCTCAGTACTTCAATCAACAATTACTGCTTATAACATTTCTTTCCAACTGTAATCAACCAAATTTATTTTAATAATTTGTTATCCCTTGTGCTATGCATAAAAAAAACTTATAAGCATTAGTTTATCATGAAAAAAAATTATTTATGCAATTTTATTTTCTCCTTTATGTCCAATATCGTCTTTGTCGATCCGATGGTCAAAAATTTTGTAATTTATAGTAAACGTAATTTATTTTCGCATCTTTTCTCAAGCGATGACTTTCAATGTCAATCCTTCTGATATGATTGATATTGAAAGTCATCGCTTAGGAAAGTCATCGCTTTTCTCAAGCGATGACTTTCACTGTCAATCCTTCTGTTCTTGAAATTGAATAAGTTCTTTTTTTAAATCTTCGTTCTTGTTTTGCTTTACACGTGGGTATATTACCTTTTATCTTGCATTTACCGAATGAAGTTCCACCGTCATTCCTTGGATACTTTACACTGCTAATTTAAAGCATGGTGTTGTTATAGCTCCTTAGCTGTATATTAAAACTTATCCCCTAAGCCATACGCAAACTACACACTGGTAATCCACACACATTGATACCAAGTCAAAAGCCCTACTAATGGTTGTCCAATAATTTTCAATACTTGCATAATATATTCCGTCAAATTACAAAGTTTGTTCACATCACAATACATAGGCTTATTATTAAGATATTATAGCAAAAACATTACATTAAGCTGCGTTCAGATAAGGGCTGACGAAAATTTATCACTAATACTTACGGTACTTACTTGAGGGTAAAATCAATAGGATATTTTCATTGTTTTTTTTTTATGTTGACGAATAAATTTTCTATAACGATTTAAAATGTGCCATTTTCAATTTGCCGCCAAAACGACCTTTTTATTTGTGAATTCGGCAACGTTGATGTCACGCCTGGCAACGTTGGTGACAGCCGTCTTAACAGACAATGGCGTTTTCTATGTCATTATGACGTTGTAGCCAATTGGAACCGTTTCGGAATGAAAATATTAAAATTACACATTTTTAGTACAATGATCAGAATCAGAAAAATATTTTTTTTAAAATTCCACAAATTTTTAACCCATTAAAAATAATTAATTATTATTTATTATACAGGGAACTTAACCCCTTGAGTCCCTCGATGCCACAAAGTTGTTATACTACTTGTTAGTTGAGTTATGCACGGCCATACAAGACGTAAGGTCGCACATTGTTGGTGCGTATCCAGTTAACCCATTAGCGCCCCCGCTACACTGTGTTTTTACTCGCCACATTAACTGACTTCATCCCCCGGGGGAAGGCAGAGAACAAAGTTTGGACATTCCACAACAGAGTGGAGAAGGGGTTAAGAAACGGGATGGATATTAAAGAAAATAGTTGTTAGAATCTTAGGTTTAATGTGGATGTAATAACTACGAATATAATCAGTAATTAGTGTCCGGTTAGGTTAGGTTAGTATCTCCATGTTTGAATGGCCTTAGTAGAAGAGTGATTCCCATCTAGGTGTCCCGGGTTCATCTTAGCTTCGTTCTCCATCATGCCACAAGCATCATTTCATCTCATCAATAAAATAATTTTGTTACCTACTTACTTGTACGATATGATTAATTATCAGTTCAATAAAGTTTAAATATGTATTTAATAATAATTATTAATGGATTATTGATTTTCATTGTCTTTGATCAGGAATTACGCGAGATTCTTCACAGCCTATCGAGGAGGCGTCGAGTCAAACGTTTTTTCTGAAATCTTGCAACTTGAAACTGATGGCTTTCAAAGCCACTCGACCCACGTTATCAGGAAGAATGTTTTCTCATTTATTTAATATTAATTAAATTAAAACTTTATAAAATTTAGCAATCTAGATTACCAATTTTCATATTTGTTTTATTTTTTAAACTTAAGTTATTACTATTTTTATTTTTGGAACTGAAATTTCTTTATAATGAAAATTCATGTTGAAATAATTTTATACATTTTCCATTTTTTTATTGCTCTACCCTTACCGGTTATTATAGCTATCTTCAGACCACAATTATTCCTTAAACTAAAATTGAAACACAACATTTGGTGGATGGTATAAAAATATTTTGTTATAATTATTTGTATTTTCCTATCTTTGTTGCTATGTCGTATTTCAAAGCTGAATTTACAATTATTTGGTTATTAACAGTTACAGGTATTATCACCTCGGGTTTTATACATTTATTTCCTATTTATTTAGGTAGTACCTTATTCGGATTTTTTTCACCCATTTACAGTTGTCAGGAAGGTATATATCGTCAGGAAGGTGTATATTATCAGGAAAGTGTATATTGTCAGGAAAGTGTATATTGTCAGGAAGGTGTATATTGTCAGGAAGGTGTATATTGTCAGGAAGGTGTATATTGTCAGGAAGGTGTATATTGTCAGGAAGGTGTATATTAATCATTTTGATTGATATTTGAAATGGACTATAATTTAAGAAAACATACTTTTTACTTTAGAACATGTGATAATATTACAATGATTATATGAACGGGGCACATACTAATTTTCGTATAAATTTTTAAGTTTCAATCTACCTTTCTAGTTAGGCGGGCTATTTCTAATGATTTCAGGCATTTTTTTTCCTTTATTGCAGGATTGAAGGAATCATCTGTGCCTTTATCAAAAGAGTGTTTATTGTCTACACGGAGAAAATCAACTTGTTAAAAAGTGATAGCATGCAAATTTCCTGATAAAATATTAGTCATTCAGAATATATCGAGAACACGTGTTCTTTTCCTAGTAAATATCATTACGTAATGTGATAATATCAGTATGTCAATATTTTCATCAGTATTTGTATAAATACGCGTTCCGCCGTCCTCATAAAACATTGGCTTTTAACTGATACCTTCTTAGGAACTCTGTCAATTCATTCGTTAAAGGCCTGCAGTCCCGTTTTTAACAAAAAAAAACAAATAATTTAAACAAACGATTTTGAATAAATTGAGAGTATTTTATATCAGCAAGTTATATTCAAGTTAGTATTCAATTACATTTACATTCAAGTAAGTTACATTCAAGTTAGTATTCAATTACGTTTTCATTCAAGTAACATACATTCATGTTAATATATAATTACATTTACATTCAAGTTAGTATTCAGTTATATTTACATTCAAGTAAGTTATATTCAAGTTAATATTCAATTACGTTTTCATTCAAGTAACATACATTCATGTTAATATTCAATTACATTTACATTCAAATTAGTATTCAATTACATTTACATTCAAGTTAATATTCAATTACATTTACATTCAAGTTAGTATTCAATTACGTTTACATTCAAGTAAGTTAAGTTCATGTTAGTTACGCAACACTCGACAATTCACCCTTATAATTCACCCAACTTGTGAAATGTTCTCTTAATTAGAACAGTTAACACCTAAGTTTTCCAATTAAAAAAACTAACTAACCAGAGCTATACTAAAATCTTGAATGCATAATAATTGTTGTGACAAAATGGGGACTTAAATATAGATGGTGTTCATATGAAAATGTTTTATATTTTTCAATACAGACCTTGAATATGCTATACTTAGTGCAATCAATATTTAAGTTTAACACATACTATATTGCTTTGTTACTGATTAAAACGTTGGGGATATCAACTTTATAATATTTTGAAAACATCTTAATCTATGAGAGAGGCCATTTTTAAAATTTCTACGTGCGTCACTCGTTGGTAAAGTCTGAAAACTGTATAAATTTCTTCAAACGCCAATCTTAAGTGCGACACGTAAAGAGTTACGCCAGTGGAATGTAAATTAACACTCATAATTAGAATTAAGGATCTTGGAAGAAGCTCTTCAGAATTATTTATACTTGTAGGTACCAACTGCTGGAAGTTATTTATTTTCCTGTTGTACTCTTAGATTTTGTTTCGAGGTTGCAATCGTGTATATTACAGTTGGAGGGGTCACACGACTTTTCCAACGACGGTACAAGGAAACTGATCGATTACCTCCTTCATCTTACATGTCAAGTGTAAAGAAATACTCTAGACTGGTGAGCAATTGATAACAATATTACATTTGCATTTCTGTGAAACAATCTACAATCTTAGGATGGGTTGTTTTTACAGAATTTGAACAATTTGTTAAATTTCAACGTTCATTTTCGGGTTTTGTGAAAGTTCTATTCAAGTTCTGTTATTATATAATTATAAGCTAGTTGCTTGACAGAACTTTAAAATATCTTTAACAGAACTTGAAAACTGACTTTGAATTTTGAAGAATTGTTCAAATTCTCCGAAACAACCCGTCCTTAGTAAAAAAAATCACCACAAGGGTGCTGAACGTGATCAAGATATTGGAATTTTCTTCATTTCATTCTTCTTCTTTGTATGGTGAAGGTCAAAGTGAGATGCTGAGGGCCTGTCACCAAGTTCGTCAGGAGATTTAAGGATAGTGTCGTGACTTAAGGCCCCGTAGTAAGAGTTAAAAGATGGGGAGATATGTAAATATGAATGTTGAAGGGAGCGCGTTAATAAAACGATAATAATTAAGCGAAAATGAATATTTAATAAAACATGACTCATTTTAAATGGAGCAAGAATCTCTTGACAAATGCTTTAGTTGCATTTAAAGATGTGATTTTTTTCATGCCTATAACATATTAAATAACAGAACAGAACATGTTTTTAATATTTTTCGGAGCTTATAACTTTGCGATTTTTTTCTATCGAGGGAATTTCATATAATTAACGTTTCGGCATAACATATGTATAGATATTATCTCCAAAAATAACATTTTTGTTTGGAACTTAAAAACGAAAAACGAAGTTAAACAAGTTACAAGTTAAGTTAGAAGTTAAAAACTTGTTATAAATCGGTAGAACGTGGGTATGCGGGGGCTTCAGCAGGCTTTCGTTCAGCCCAAAAGGGTTTCCTGGATGTGCGGCGGTTGGTCGGTCAAATTTGCAAAGTCATCTTGAAGTGGAATGTAGTTACTATTCACGGCCTTTTCGTATTCCCTGAAAGTTAAAATCTCTCGTCTTACAGTATTATTTTCATGTCTAGTACAAATTCATATTTGTCAATCGATGAAGACCCTCTACCCTATCTATTCAAGGTATATTTAAATTATCCTGTAGCGACATGGAAGCTACTTATAATGCGAGTATAGAGCCTGTATAATTCGAGACTTGCGGCATATACGGGCCGCGCGCATTACAACCTGGAATCTTTGAGATTTTCAGCGAGAACACGCCGGCAGCCCACAGTTGTTGAGAGTGATGATCGTGCAATTCGTTTGCCGCCGGCTAGTCAATCTAGGATTCACTTGCTTTCAGTAAACAACTGAGCTACAATCCGCCATGCCACGCGCCTTCTTCCGGCTTCAATCCACTACTAGTACTCACATTCTTCAAGACAACAAAATCTACTTGCTACAACCACGATTCGCCACCATTCATCACCACCACCCACGGTGTCGACCATCTTACTGAAGGAACATAAGAAGATCCGTGATCTTCACCACCAGCTGACCATAACATTATCAAGTCTTATATACACATACATATCCACACCCCGACTTGATGTGATTTACATGATATGCATCCCGACATGACGCGCACAGCTATTCAACTATCCACATAATAAAACACACTGATAATCCATAATTACTCTTGTGGAACGTCTCTACCTACCATAATCCAGTATTTCTGCAATAAGCATTTGAAAAAATAACACGCATATTATCAATTTGTGCACCGACCACAAAGTACAACATTTGCCGACGATTAGCGTTGAACAAATCCGTGTATCTATTTTGAAAGAGATCTTTATTAGTTCAAATGCAGCACAACAACTATCCCCGGTATCTTATCATCTGATAGCCGTCAATAAATTGTCTATTCAAGGATTAGGATTATCTATGGAATAGATTTAACGATGTTTTGCAGCGTTATTCGTAATTGGAAACGATTTACAAACCAACAGGAATACATTGCGATTTTGTATAGATGAACACAACATATTTATTATTGTTATATCTCTGCCATTACTTGCAGATTTAGTGTGTTGGGAACTCTTGATTAAGTAAAAGGTTCTTTACAATAATTTTGTGTATTTACGTTACAATAAATATAAGTCTGGATTTTACTTTACTATACTACATACCCGAGGGTTGGTAATTCTCTGTTTCTAGAATCTTCAAGTCTGACAAGGATACCCCACAGGCAATTGCTACACTCTAGCGACATCTGTCGAACTCTGGTGTAAGCTTTATGACTGGTGCCATCTATCGCTTGAATACTCAACTTTTTACCATACATCACAATTATTATGATTAACTAGTGAAGTTTAGATTTGTGTTGATTGTTTAAATTTGTTTTTTATGTGAATTCCCTACAAGAGTCCCATATCGAGACTATGGCATCCCCAATCGGGGTACGCTGTGAGGCTGAAGGTAGTGGAGATGATGAGATCTGGTCACCAAACACACATATACCTACAATAACAAATCAAAACTGTAAATTTCTCTTCATATGTAATTATTTTCCGCAATCGCTGATAGATCCATTGTAAACTCTTCCTTCCTTACTGCGTAAATATTAATCAGCTGGTAAGTTCCAAATAGCGAAAAACTTGACTTATTACCACGGCTTAGATATGTTTAAAACTTAAACCGGGCTAGCCGGCTTAACTATACCAATACTGAACTGGCGCGCAAGAATCTAATGAGTAAGACTGTCTCTCTATTTCGTAAACCACACAAACAACAGAAATAAATGTAATAACGGGGCTCTCAGTAGCAGGACCATATTCGTTGATTTTTTATTTCTCCCTCCGAATTAATATTGGTATTAGTTGTCTACTAATTGAGAAGGATATTTTCCAAGAGTTCTCAATCTTTACAAGGTTGGGAACTACTTTTTACTCCAGTTTTCATGGCCTCTCTCACTTCTTCAACAAGAATTTTAGCTGTTATTTTTTTATTCCAAAACTTTGACCATAAACTACTTCATTAAGGCCCCGTGTAAGCGTTAAAATGTGTTTTGAAAGGGAGATATGTAAATACAAATTCTGAGGGAGCGCGCTAATATTAAAAAAAAACCACGATAATAATTAAGCGAAAATGGTGAAAATATTTAATAAAACACGACTCGTTTCAAATAGAGCAAAAATCTCTCGACAAATTCTTTAGTTGCATTTAAAGATACACTGTGAATTTTTTCATACCTGTAACATATTAAATAACAGAAAACGTGTTCTTAACATTTTTAGGAGCTTACTCTACATTAAAAATGTCTAGATATAATCTTTAAAAATAACTATTTTTTTGGAACTTAAAAACTTAAAGAGAAACGTGTTATCAATCGGTAGAAAATGGAAATGCCGGGATTAAGAGGAACGGCTACGCGGCCGTTTTCATGCAAAACTTACTTTGGAGTTGAGGCCAAAATACACAACCGAACTAAAAAATTATTGATTAACTAAAGTATAAAATCGTATTTATTTTATTTATTTAACGCCCAGAGGGCTTTTACATGGTTGGTAGTATAATTTTAATTTGACAGATATTTTGAAACATAAAAAATAAGAATAAAATTACATTTGATAAAAGCTATGCAACAAGTCATACAAACACAAGAAACAAAAACAGAAAATTACAGCTATTTGTAGGTTTACATGATGTGTTTAGGAGTATTGTTGAAATAAATGTTTTAAATGATCCACAAAACTTGCCAAGTTGGTATTGAATATATCAACATCACCCAAGTAATGATTTCCCATGGTGTGAAGTCGTTGTATCGGAGAGTGGGCAATGTAGTTACGCTTATGTGTGCTGCTGTAGAACATTGTATTTTGTCGTGTTGTTACTGTGGGTGTGTGTATGTTTATAAGTTGCAGGAGTTCACAACAGTCGAATTTAGAGTTAAGTATTTTGAATAAGAACGTTAAATCGTTTATTTTACGTCTATCTTCTAATGTATGTATTTTTAGAGTTTTTAGAATGTATGCATTGCGTTTGTAGATATTACGACATTTGTATACAACTCTTCCATAGAAACGTTAGCTTGTGTTTGTAAGAGGAGTGCACACTATATTATTGTAGTTATTTATTAGTAATTAATAATGGGATAGGTATTACGTTAAAAATAAATAACTAAATTCGTGCATTAATTAAACTGGTCACTTCATCTTGGTAGTTATAAAGTGGTAGTGGGCGGGCTGGCGGTGTGGTGGGGGGGGGGGTTGGAAGAGGGGAGGGGAGAGGGGATTTCATATAATTTAACAGAGTGGTGTAGTTCAACATAATTGCTGGAATACCCATTTTAAAATTTATAAAACGTACGCATTTGTTTTGTATTCTTTCAACAGAATATTTATTTATACTAGGTAATAATATTTATAATGATAATATTTATGTAATTTTAATATTTGTCAATTTGGATTAAAATTTGGTGTAAAGATATAAAACATAACGAGCCAAGTCAAGTTCAAGTGGATAGAAAATGGAGAATTAAATGGTTCAGACATTGTACACATGAGTTTTTCTAATATATCGGTTGAATTGTTAGCCAAAATTATTAAAAATACTCATAATTGGAAAGCCACGGGTTGCGATTGGATACATCATTTTTGGTACAAACGTCTGACTACTTTACATCCTCTCTTGGCAAAAAATCTTTCAAAATTTGTCAGACAACCTCAAAATTTTCCAAATTTTCTAACTAAGGGTATTACTTATATGTTGCCTAAAAGCGAAAATATTAATAATCCCTCTCAGTATAGACCCATTACATGTTTACCGACAATATACAAAATTTTAACCTCTTGCTTGACAGATTTAATATATACTCATTTAGATGAAAAAATATTTTATCTGAACAGCAAAAAGGTTGTTTCAGAAAACATATGATCATTTGTGGAAAAGTGTGTGGAAGGGTTTAGTTTTTCCTGTGGGGAAGATTTAACCCGGACATAAAGTCGGAAAAAAAACTAGGTACCTACCTACACAATTGAAAAAAATAATAATGGCGGCATTACCTATTTCTTATTTTCGCACACAGGCGAAGATAGTTATTACCGTAAAAACCGTAAATAAATAAATCTAATAGATTGCTTCGACGTGTCTCATTAAAAACAGATTAACAATGCCGCAGGAACCTCGCTTTTTTAATCAGTTGATATTGTCAATATGTTGCAGAATCTTCGGGTTGCGACACGACTTTATCTATCACACGTAGCTTTGTTGATACAAAACAGGTGATAGTTTTACCAACAAGTCCGTAACGGGCATATCTGTTACTATCGGTAGCAAAAGTTCAAGTATTTACTATGCTTTCCAATTCGTTGAATACTACATGACGACCATTGAAAAACTACCGATGCCTTGTCACATTAACCGACAAACAATAAATAAAATCTCTTCAGTAACAGAGACCTAAAAATATTTAAGGAAACCCAAGACTCTATGTTGTGTTCCCACAAACAGTTCTCCAACTCGTCGTGGAAGGACATTATAAATAAATGGTTCTCTGTGATAAATCAGGGATTTATTAATACTTGGCGTATTACAATGGTGACTCGGCAGTCGACCTAACTAAAAACTGGCTAATTGAGATCTGAGAACAGTTAGTATGTCTGTGAGCATTCTCACGGGCCCTGGAGACTACTGGCTACTAGGTGCCATCTTGCGGACTTCCACGCAAGCTGAATGCACTGCCCTCTATGAGTGCATCTGTGAAGCTCTTACTTCCCAACACTCTAATAACTGGGTTTGCCTTTTAATTAATTCCGACGAATTCGTATGAACGATATTTGATATGTTATACCAAGTTTGCAAAAACGTTTCGAGCGATCGCTTGCCACAATGTGCGAAATTTAAAGAACTTAAAAATATGGGATAAATGGTGAAATGTAGGTGGATTCATTAGCTTTAAACCGCAGCAAGCTGTTTTATATCTCTTTCAGACTTGAATAAAAAAATAAAGTTTTTTTCTAGAATTCTGTTGTTTTTAGAATAAATAGATCCCATAAATGCAAAGAAAAATATTATAAAAAATCTGAAAATTCAATTATTCGAGTAAACTCACCCGCACGATCGTGATGGTCAGGACTATCTTCATACAAACCAATTTTTTTTTCTTTTTTCATGAAAATTCTTCTGTGAAACCGTTAGTGCACAATTTTTTTTTTCCTGTCGACAAACCGATCGTGCGCTGGTGACTTTGGAATTTCGCCCTAGCTGGAATTTTTTGATATGCTAGTTAGACCTGTATGCCTTGAGAAAGTGCATACATTTTTTTAACAGAATCGCATGCGATGAAACACTTTAGAGTTCATTTTTTATTTAACGCATCTAGCCCCTCGGAAAGTGTTCCAAGGGTTAAAAATTTCAATAAAATCAATTTATGTTTGCAAAATTAAGGAAGAATACGAAATCATTAAAAAAATCTATTAATACGCGAGCCGAACTGTCGAACTGAACCTCAACTTATGGGAAAGAAACGAAGCAACCGCAAATGGCGCGAAATACCGCTTGCAGTTGATTCGTTCCTCTCCAGTAATTCGTGGTTCGGTTCGCGTTTCGGTTCGCAAATGTATACGAACCATCTCATCTCATCTGTTACTGACAGATTCACAGGCTTGTATTTTGTACTTTGGTTATTCTCATTGTTTTCTTAATTCTCCTTAAAAGCCAATTTACCAAGTCCAAAAGTGTATTATATTATTTAGGGTATTTACACATCCCATTAGCTTGGTATTTTTCTATAACTTCTAGTGCCTGAACATCCACTATGTCTTTGTAGATTTGTTCCACGATGAAGTAGCCACAGGTTTTCCATCATCCTAAAAGTCATCATTTTCATTTTCATGGATATGTCTGCAAATAATGCGAGGTTACCTATCAGCAGTAGGATCCCCATCTTCACCCGCACATCCTTCTATTTCCGAATCTTTTCCAATGTCGAATAATTGTCGATTCCTTCATCATCTGGTAACATTTTGGTAACCTCACCCGTATATTTTTTTTAAATACTTAAACATAATTACATTACATGCTCAAACGTAGCTAAAACTAATATCTGGTGTTATTGGAGTGACATTATCACATCGCAAATATTGACCACACAAAATTCGTATGAAATGTATGAGAATAATCCTAACCCGCACGCTCGTGTTGGTGTAAATACGTTCATTAATAAATAACCCAACGTTGAAAGCAATAAAAAACGCAATCAACTCATCAATAAATTACTTAAATACTTATATTATATATAAATAACAGAAACCATGACCACTCTTTTTAAACTTTCTTCAGGCAGTTAGGTGCCATAACTAATATTGTAAAATATGAATTAGAAAGTCCAAATAAACACGTGGATTTCAAATTTGAAAAAAGTCATCATTACAAAATAATAATAATAATACTTGAATAATAAAACGGGTGCAGCAGATTTTCGAAAACGGAAACGGAATGCACTAATAAAAGTTAGATTAGTTTAAAAACTTATTATACCCAGATTCAGTAACCCAGAAAACATGCAAAGAATGAGCCAAAATGTATCATCCATATAAATAAGTATAATAATAATAATAATATACACCTTTATTTAAGAAATTTTGCACATTACAACTAAAAATGCATATTATGATGTATATTGCACATTTATTTGTAACTTTTTTTAAGGTTATAAAATTAACAGAAAAATACAAAAATAATATGATGAAGGTAAAAAAGGAAATAAAAGTACAGTTAGTTGAGGTTTCTCAAATTCCGCCTCACTAGGCTAGCTCACTAGCCTGTGTTGAGGCAGAATTTTTCAAGTTACTTCCTAATACATTTGAACATACACTTGTATATTCGATGTATTCGCTCAATAATATAACGGCCCTATTCTTATTTTTGATCCAAGTTTTTACACTGTTTTTAATTTTTTTTTTGTGAATCATATTGTTTTATATTGTCTCGAAGAATGTTGTAGTCTTGTCGCAAATCGTTATCGGTATTTGTAGTAAGTTTTTGTTGTTGCTTCGAGTACATCGTGTATTTGAACTTTTGTAGTAATTATGTATATTGTGTACAGATGAGTTAGGATAGTTTTTGAATATAGCTGGCGAACATCAAACATATTCATAATATTAATGATTAGGTTCGAGTCTGTAATTATAGGTAGTCTAAGAATTATTTTTAAAATTGTCTTTTGATTGGGTCTAGTGCAGATGAAGTGCCGCCTCCCCATGCTATGATACCATATGTAATATATAAATTGTTCTGCATTCCAGGATAAGCCATGTCTCGCTGCGCCATACTGCTGTTGTCCCTATTCGTGGTGCTGAGCGCGCTGCAGAGCGTGAGTGCGCAGGGAGATGGCGAGTCCATACAGACCCGCCCCACGCGACCAGAGAAGTTCAAATCGCAGGCGCAGCTCAACGAGTACGTCAGGAAGCTGCAGGAGTACTATAGCGTCAACGGAAGGGGGCGGTAATTATTATAATCATTTATTACAGGAGCAGTGTAATACACGCCATTGACAATAATGCAAAAGTGACATAATAACAACACACAAAATATATTTAAAAAGTTTTAAAATTTGTATTTATTTCAACGGCACACCGTTTAGAAGCCATTACGGTATTCATATTTCAAGAAAGAGATAAATAGGAAATTTTTATCAACTTTGTAATTAAAGACCACAGGATTTTTTTTTTAATAATCTCACAGGCGGATATTTAGTGATATTCCAGTGTTAGAGATATTCGACGTGTTGATTTGAAGAATATTATAATGGTCTATACACTGGATAGTTAATAATAAATTTTAAGATTATCAACAAAAAGTCGAATAGAGACATCATGAAACATTTTTGTTACATCGTCTCTAATTAGTTAGTCTCTAAATAGTATAAAAAAGTCGCTATCCGTGTCTGTCTGTTTGTGCGCTTAGTTCTTCTAAACCACGCAACGGATTTTGATATGGTTTTTACTATCATTTAAATAATTTCTTCTTTAAAAAATATTTTCGGTCGCTTACGCTGGCTTACCTTATGAGATACCTCAAAATAATGTACTACGGAATTGTATATCTTTAAAATGCCTACAGAAAAGTCCGCGATGGTATATGTCTATCTCCTAATCAACCCCCGCATCGCCGAGTACACTTCAGCTAGTTCAAAAATATATAAGCAAGATCGGACCAAGGTGTGTGCCCTGTGGCACACCAACGATTTCTTCTGAATGGCCGGACTTTATTTTTACAATTACAACTAGCTAGATATCTCATAAATCGGGCCTACAAGTTAGCCAGTATTCCAAGCTTTTCTAATTTCTTCATATTTTGATGACCTTCCCTATCGGAGGTTGGCTGTCATCATTGTAATACTAATCATTATTCATGTTTCCAGGTATGGCAAGCGAGACTTCTTCCCTGAGGTTGTACGTCGTTTCGATCCCGCAATCAGAAGACCAAATGCCTTGTACGATTTTCTCTCCCAATACGACTATGACCGAAGCAACTACTAATACTAAATGGCCGCATATACATAAAAAAGTGATTTTTAAACATATACGTTCTCTTCACATTTAATTTAATTTTAATAATATGAAAAATGGTTAATTTTGTGAAGAATGCATAACATTATATTAATTTATTTAAACTATTATCTTAGTGAATCATCAATGTACTGTTGTATAGCTTGACAATGATAGCTTTGCAGTCGATGTATAAGCCGCCATCATGTATTGGGGATACCAGTGAAAAATAAATACCTAGACGTATGTTTTATTTTGAACCGTTATTATTATAATCAGAACATCCTCAATAAAATAGAGTTATAAATATAAATTTCGGTAATCAATTAAAAATGATACAACCCTTTCGCGAGTAATTTTAATTTCCGCAAAGTTGATAACACAACATTTATAAACTCTTGGCTGCTTGTCTTAATACTGGAATTCTCGGAACTTTTTATAGGTTTTCAAAGTCCATGAATGTCAAAACCTTGAGAATTATGACATGTATCGTGCATCGCTTTTCTTTGGTTTACCCGCTCGTATCACTTTAAAAACAAAAACAATTATGACCAGAAGAAATCCAAATGAAAATATTTTGACAGCCCTAAAATATGGCGTCTTTAGTTCGTCTTTTGGCCGCCTGGAAAGAAATCATTGACAAGGTGTAGACGTTTGTAGTTAATTTTGTTCATAATTTATATTTATTTAAGCAATTTAGTAATACCCACATATCTCGAAGGCTTAAGAAAGATAATACATATCCATAAGTAACCTCAAAAACACATTTTGATGCTATTGAGTTGCAATATTCTGTCGATAAAGGTGGTAATATCTATAAAATTCTTTACGGCCGTCTGGCATTCATAACATTTCTAATTATTGATTGATATTTAGTGGCCATCTTGTTTAATTTTAAATGTCAACACGTTAGTCTTGCCATTATTTGAATTGCACGCTTTTATATTTAGTGATAATTATTATTACATTGGGTTAATGCATAGGTTCTTACATAAACTAATCAGTATTATCTATGCATCATTTCAAGACAGAAACAAGTCCAAAAAGTAATGTTGAGATATTTACATATTAAAGTTTTAATCAAATTGGAAAACACATTAACAGTTAGGTAGGTACCTATTTAAACCATGAAACAATATACCTATATTTAAGTCTATTGATAAACAAAACCATGTAATAGTTATGCGGCTAGCCACCGCCATCTTTATTTTTCAAGCCGCGCTGTAGGAAATGCATTGACAATTAAAGGTACCTGTTTACGGACCTCGTTGGACCGTTTATTTTGCGGGTTCAGTATGAAATTTGAAGGCGGCCATGCGAATGAATGAAACAATTTATTTTACGTTTTTCATAACGTTTTTGTATAACATATTGTTAAATACACGTTGGTGGTGAAGTAAAACATTAAGGTGAAATATTTTTAATACATTTACGATTATAACATAGTTTAAATAATATTTAACTGTCGAATTCTAATTTATTTGCTATATTGTATACTGAAAATAAAATAGTTATGCGTTCACAGTTAAATTCACTAACATGTTCTATTGAAATCTTAAATATCGAGTCTGGAATTTTATTTTTACTTCTTGCCTTCTCTCGTCTCTTTACCTTGAACTTTTGTTCCCGCCAAGTCTACAGCACGGCTTGAGAAATTAAGATGGCGGTGGGCTAGCGTACCATGAATTTAAGAAGGGAACAACTGACTTGTTTTGTATTGTATAAGAATTGTTATTAATGAAATTAAATACATGCAAAAACTGGCTTCTGTCTTGCACTGGTATATGAATATGAATATTTAACTAGGAATCGAATTGAAAATTAAAATTATAGTTTGAAAAGTATTAAATATTACTCTTTCTTTACCGTTTTTTTTTCTAAACTTATTTTTACAATATTGAATTTTAACAATATTTTCTTCAATCTCATGGCTGGGTGGAAAATATATTAAAAAACAATTTATTTCAAAATAATTAAAAAAAGATTCCAGCTCTTAAAAAATCCTCGTTAGTATTTCGTTCCATTAAACATGATAGTGCCCACTGTTTAGTATTTTTTTTACTTATGGCGTCTTGGAGGAATACCAATACGAGTGTAAGTACATTGTACAGTGTGTACACATGTATGATTATAGGTAAAATGATCGTAAGCAAAATCATCGAAGGCAAATAGTAAGCAAACAATACGATCAAATCGTAATATACGATCAAATCGTAATATACGATCAAATCGTAATATACGATCAAATCGTAATATACGATCAAATCGTAATATACGATCAAATCGTAATATATGATCAAATGATAATTACGATATTTTCACATGCGATTTTTTGCGTACGATCTTTTTCATACGATAATTTTGCTTACAATCATTGGATTACGATCAAAACGTCGGTTACCCACCTGTAAAGTCGCAAGCGATACTTTTGCAATCATAATTTTAAATAAAAATAAAACAAAGCATGACAGAAAACAACTGCTCTCGGTGTTGTGGGTACTCTGCGAGCGTTAAGGAAAGGAAGCTTACAAATATACAATGGCGTATATCAGCACACAATATGCGCGTGCCATTAGTAAAAGATTGACCAGTATCCATCTACAAAATGTATTTTTTTTACTTTATGGACGTTTTCAAATATTTTATTTGTTTGCTAAGAAGGTTTATTTTTAATAATAATATGATAATTTGTATAGCGCCGTTTTCGTTAAAAAAATACCTTTAAATTTGAATTGTTATTTTTGTCAAAATGTTGTCCAACCAATCTTTACTGGCTGGAAGATGACTTGGACAAATGTGGCTATTTTTATCAAGAAACTGTTTTGGTCATCTGAATAAACAAAAACTATTTAAATTTTCATGTGTTTCATTTTAAAACTATATTACATACAGTGAAAGATAACCGAAGAACAGAAATATCCTACTTTGGGTAAATTGATCAAACATTTAAAAATAAATATTCAATTTCTTTAAAAAAAAAAAAAATTGTTCGAAAAAGTATTTATTTGTCTTTCAAATATAAGTAGTCATCACACTTCTGTTGATTTTCTGGACAGTGGACTTTTAGACAGAGAAAAGTGAGTATTGGTGGTAATCTCTTCAAATTATTGGTAATCAGTTAAAACGGGATTGCTTGAGTGGTTGGAAACCTGATAAACTTTTAATAAATTCCTAATATATCGGAACACGTGTTTATGCACCTGCAATTGATTTGACATTATATAATGACTGTGTTCCGATATGGTGATAATATGTTCGTATTTTACTAAAAGTTTTTCAGTAAACCTATTAATTCATTCATAAAGGGCCTGCAATCCCGTTTTAAATAGATTGCCAATAATTTGAAGAGATTTTTATCCGTATAGCATGGAAATCTGATTGTATTAAGACGAGAGACAATAAGTGAATCAGAAATGCACAAAAATATGCGATGCGCTGCCCTGGTGTATTGGACAGACCTGCTGTTAAATTTGTCCTAACGACACAAGTGATGAGGTCGTGTAAAAACAATATTCGGCGCGCGGCCTGGCGTATTGGACGGTCCTACGGTCGACTTTGCTCTAGCAGGCCTAGAAAATATCCGTGAGGTTTTTTTTTTCTGATGAACGTATTAATGGTGAGGTCCTGTTTTTATTAATCTTAAATATAAATAACTTACATCCATAGGGATCCCACTAGAAACATTTGAGAATTTAGTAATCGTTCATCAGAATTCATTTTAATATGAGCGTCGAACAAACCCCCGTTAGTCTTATGTCACCTTAAGCTAAATCTGAAACTAAACACTAACAATATAATAATTTACACAAGTAAGTCCCTACCTACCCACTGAAAAGTGACTTTGGTATGTCTGATGGAAAAACAGGGCCTATGTCATCTTTGGGTATTCTGTGTGAGGGGTCTTTTTGAAGAAAGGGAGGAAAAAAACAGAGGCTAGCAAATCACTCCACAGCCGAGCTGTTGAACTCAAGAAAGAGTCGTTGAAACGACCCGTTTTCATGTGACAAATGTGAACTGTATACAAAAGATTGGCGGGTGTTTGGCGTGTTTCTGAACTGTGCACCGGTGACGACGGCATCAATGATGGTAGTTCTTCGGAACATCTTGCAATAAAATACCGGTAGAACAAAGACAACTTATTATTTCCATCGAACTGCCAGAAGGAATTAAAGCAAATATTTTTTTCTAGGAATGTGTAATGTATCTATGGTACTATTGTATTTTTCTTGGAGAACTTTTTTTTGGAGACATGAGGGAATTGTTGAAACAACGGTTTGATGGGATAGTCCTTTGAGTTGAGGCACAGAAGGTTCCCTTGGATTGACTAGTAATGTACCAATACTTTTTCCAAACATTGCGGAATCTATCTTTGATGATGGAAAAATGTCAGAAGGGGGAATGTGATTTACGAGGGTAACGACATGATTGGGTGCTTCTTGTTTTACCCAGAAATCCGCTACATAGTTACGAGTAAAATTTTGACGCCCCTTGTAAAAGCTAGTGGACGCCTGAGTATGTGATCACTGTAATCAATAATATTCCGATGATTTGTATATTTGTGTAGCGCCGTTTCTGTGAAAAATAATCTCAAGGTCGATGTGTTAGGTATTATCAGCGCCTTGACGGTTCGGCGCCCGGAGCGGACTACTCCAATTGCGCCCGCGTAGTGCCGGCCCTGCCCAAGATGCCAAAATGTCCAGGATTTCAAACCGGAGTTACATTTTTTTCCAGAGCTTTGAATGGAGGCTATCAACACTCGAATAAGGCATACAAAATAATAATCAGGATGAACTGAGAGAATCAGAGAGAACAAAGGAATGTTCAAAATTATTCTTGTAATTACTCTGTACGTAAAAGACATTCAAAGCGTATTTCAATTTTTTTAAATTCGTTCTGGATACTTGGATAGTTTTAAAATAAACAGATTTTTGTACCCACTGTGCAAATTATTACGCATTCTATAAATTGGCAACGAATGGATATTGCCCAGCTGACAACAAGAAAAAAATATTAAATTTATTTTCAGATTTTCTATATATAGCAACACTTGCTTCATATTTTGACAGCTGTCAAATTGACAGCTATTCAGACAATTCAGACTTCAGGCGTCCAGGACCCAGTGCACTAGTGCGGTAACGGTTGACTCCAGTTGACTCTTTGTACGAAAGTGAAAATGGATTCAGTTTACGCGTTCGGCGTTGGTGTTATAATACATTTGCAAAAAAGGTATGTTTTTCCTTTATTTTACATACTGATTAATGTACCTGTGCGTAATATTTATAGCAAATGATGTAATTAAATGCTAACTTTCAATGACAAATGATGCGACTAGATCAAAATTGAAAATCATATTATTTCATCATACTATAGTATAAAGATAATAACAAATTTTAACTCACATCAAATTTTCAAATATGCACTACGATTTTTAAATATGATATAAAAAATATTTTCTGAATAGTACAAGTTTTAATTTTTATAATTATTTTTTTTTAAATCAGTTAAATTTCATTTGAATAGAAATCGTTTTTGCATAATTTGAATTTATTAGATTTTTTAAAATATCCTTAAGTACTTCTTTGGTTTTCGCTGTAGAAAATCACCCATTTTTCTTCTTCTTCTCGCTGTACTCTTTCCTATTGGACTTTTTTTTTACTTTCCTATAGTTCCCGTGAGCACTCATGCCATGGCCCATTGTGCTAGCTCCCATTTCACCTTATTCCTTGTGAAAGTAACCCGGTCCCTTTGATAAATAAAGTTTACCAGGATTGTCATTGGATATGTAGCTATGTCTTCCCAGGTATCTGAGCCTTGTTCCCATCAGAATCTCTTCATCCTCTTCACAGGTGCCCTCTCTCATTCCTTCCCTTTTCGACCTTTCTATGAAATGAACATATTTAGTGTCAAATAAATAATATAATCTATGAATGGTCACTGTAAAAGTAAGAGTGCACAGATCCGCATCCCACGAATCCGACGGATCGCATCCAATGGATTAATTAGGCTTAGTGTGTGGTAGTACAATCACTGTATTCGGATTGCCGACACGACCGCCATTTGCAATTGTATTTACAACATTATCATTCGAATTTTTGTAGCGATCGTACAAACTGTGTTTACGAGCCTAATGCAAAAGAGCGGGTGCGTCGAATCGGCAATCCGTATGATGTCATCGGCACGCATCGGAATAGTTGCCCCTCTGTAAATTTGCATCGGCATTACTGACGGTCCGATGCGTCTTTCATCTGGTGCGGATCAGAGGACGCACTTGTATGACTAACTATACAAAGAATTCTAAAATTCATTTGATGCGAATCTGTGTCTTTAGGCATAACTATTGTTGTTAGCTACAATAAAACTGCACGGACTATCAAAGTGGCAGAGCCTACGAAAGTGATGAGTTTGATGAGTAGGTAGAAACAAAGGCAGGACACCGCTGTGCACAGATGCGATTAGCGGTAGTATGAGTGAACAATGTTGACAACACTTTTGTGCATGCCGTTTTATACCTAACTGTCATAGTACAATGAGACATATTATGTTCTGTTGATAGTTATGGGGTCCATGAAGACCTATTCAGCATCGTGAACAACGTGGCGCACCCTCACTACGCTGTGACGCACTGGTTCCCCTTTGTGGCCGTCTTCGACTCGGTGTTTGCATCCGAGGTGCTCCTCGTCACCACTTTTGGAGAGTGGCTTAACGCCGTTTTGAAATGGTAAGTGAAGATCTTACATTAATGTATTATACTGTCAATTCAAACTGGTAATGAATAAAAACGACATTTGACAATCTGTCAGTCTTTTATAGTTCTTTTTCTCATGTCTTCTCTTTCATACTAGACATGAGTCGCACAGTCGTTATGGTTACACATGGTTCTTCTGATGCCTTCTCGTATCGGAGGTTGGCTATCATCAGGGAAATCTCCCCCCTGCAGGCTGCAGCCCGGAACTGCACTCACCAGTCACGTATCATACATTTAATACATGGTGACAATTGAAATACTGTTACCTTTCTCATTTCCATTCCCTCATACCTTAATCAGAATTTATTTTTATGAAATTATAATAATGTATGCTCTTAGTATCGCCCTGGTGAGCGACCATTGTTCCAAATCAAGCGCCAGAACTATATAGTTTGTTTCTGACTCTTCCCCTACGGGTTCAGCCATGTTTGGTGGCGATCTGAATAGACAGGTAATTCCTAACCTTCCTATTCCCCATCTCCTTCCCTTCACCACTCTCTTTAACCTCACAACCTAACCTAACGGGGGCGCCATAGTCCCACCGACTCCTGTCAGTTCTATATTCACATTAAATAATCATAAAAACAAAACAAAAATATCTATATTGCAAAATGTAGGCATTTAAGGTCATACCAAGGTCTTCAATTATTATTATGAGTTTTATTCAAAATAAAAAATACATTACAATTGTAATCAAAGATGGCTAAAGCTAGAAATGCAATTCATTCCATAAACTAAACAATGGTATTTTATTATTGATAATATTGTGTTACAAACGACTTTTAAATCGCTGCATTCAAATCCTCCATGAATAGCTTTTTGTGATTGAATTTTGAAAAACAACTTGTAACTTGTAAATTCTTCAAGAATTCTGATTCGGCAAATAGTTCTTTCTATTTGATACTGATATTTTACATTATTGTATGGAAGTCTGTTCTCACTTCTATAATAACAAATGTTTGCCATATATTGTCAAATAACTCTTTTAGAAACTTGTTATATGGTGTGAAGTTAATAATTTACTCCCATCAAAACTGTGGTTTCAACAATTCCCCCATTACTTCAAAAAAATAAATTTCCTCACTTATGCAAATGAGGATTGGACATTGTTCCGTTCCTTCTCACCTTTTTAAAAATCACATGCTTGACTCCTCAGATTGTACACTCTGTGGTCTAGAAGTAGGAACTTTAAATCACATATTTTTTTGTTGTCCCTCTCTAAACAAATATGTATCTCTTCTATCAAGCCTTATATAAAATTGCCTTCCCTCCATTCAACATCTCATCTCTCTAAGTCTGAATTTGACTCCAATCTTCCATGTAATTTTGAAATTTGCCAATTTAAACAAAATTAATGTATAAATTCACCTTCTCTCTCTCTCTTTTAACCTTTCTGGGAGTATGGATGCTAATGAACGACGGTACACACTTTCGCCAAAGGAGTATGGATGGTTATGGACGACAGGCGTCGCATAGTTAAATTTCGCACCTCGATTTTGTAAATATGCATCGTATTGCCATCTATGGGCATATTCATGTAACTTTACACCATTTTTAAATATTTTACATAATTATCGACAGAGATATCGGCCGTTATTTATTTTGCATACTATCATAAAACATACATTTAATCAAAAAAAATATTTTTATGTTATAAACCACACTCCCCAGAGCACAGCCAGCATTACGTAACTTACTCCTGGAAAGGTTAAAGGGTGAAAGCCAGAAGAAAAAAACACAACATTAATAAACGTCAAATTATGAGTTTTTATTGAATAATGAATCCAATAATATATATTATTGGATAAAGACAATCATTCCCGGTTTGAGAATAACCTGACAATATTTGAAAATCTTCTTCTTCCACCACAGTAAGCAGAAACATTGTTTTAATTGAACTCACGACGCCTGGGCGGGACCCAAACGCGATGCCAACTCAGCCACTAACTGGTCCATTATTGATTAGTGGCTGATAATTCTATCAGTAATATTTTGTTAGATTCTGTCTCTGAAATGAATGACTTATAATAATGACGAACATTCAGATCCTGCGCAGAAAAGTACAACGATAGACTACGCTGCAAACCGTTGCCTTACTTTAGCGAACTTTACTTTTCTGCGTAGGGTCTGATTATTTTAATGTGTGCTCTACGGCGGTCTACTCATGATTGATATTGTGGTTTATTCAAAGCAATTGAACCTCCTGGTGCCAAAAATATGATTACATGCTTTGCCTCCAGCTCGTCGAAATGATACCCATATTTTATGTTAGGGCAAGTCTATCAATTTAAATGTTTATGGATGCAAACTCTGGATGTGCGGAAGCGCATTGATTCGATGGCTGAAGGTGTTTTACTTTTGTGTTCATAGTTTTATAACTTACTATAAATTTTATATTTTCTTTCTTGTACAATACTATAAATATGTGTATATCAGGCATTCCTACTTATCTACTGCACTGTTTATATTTATTATGCAATCAAACTTGGTTATAACGAGCACGAGGGAACTGACTAAATCTGCTCCTTACAGCCGGTAATCGTTATTTCCAAAATAGGTTTTTTAAAAGCTGTATGAAAAGTACAGTATATTTTCAAAATGCGAGTAGGTATTACTTATTAAAAAAAACAATTAGAAAAATACACTTTAAAGATTTCGCTTTCATGCTTCTCAATTTTCTCTTCAAAATAATCAATGCATTATAACTATCATCACCTGGTTCAAGGCTTCCAAGAAAATATCACTAAATTGTCTTATTATCACTAGCTTGTGCGTACTGTACCTACCGCTTGTACAATCGCACTTGTCATAAATAACTAGCTTGCAGGATTGTTTTGTTGTCGGCTGTAAAATGTTACTTGTCACAAATCAGTGATGTACAACCCACGGCCCCATTCTTGCAGCCCGCATGTCAATTTCATACGGCCCAATATGAGCCCAATATCAATGTTATAGAGAAAAATCTAAATATTTGGGGTAATTCTTGTAAACCCTGACTGAGAACATTTCTTTATAGAGTTTTGGTTAATTTATGCTGCATTTCCTAAATGGAACAAAATTTGAAGAACCGGCTTGCATAACACGAAATTCAAAAAAATCGACAGAAACCTTAACTCTTGAATTTCGCTGTCAACCCTCCCCCTCCCACTCAACGAAAGAAAAAAAAATCCTCTTGTAGGTCGCAGCATGTTTGAAAAATAGACAAAGCGGCCCCTCTGCTGAAAAAGTTGTCATAAATTTACCCCGTGCAAGGATGTAGGTACTCGTAACTAGGTATCTTCGTAAACATATTTCTTGGTTTTTAAAATAAAATTGACAATGAGTTAAAATACAAAAGAAGACGTAAAAAGGGAACAAATTTTGGATGACTTTCGCAGCTTTTATGACAATTTTACATAGTGCTCCATCGATAGCAATGGTTCACATAGCCGACAAACTTACACAAGTAGTGCCATAAAAATATGAATCTGTCCCAACGGGATAAGAAATTCTTTAATTTTTCCCAAATATTTTTTCAGACCCAAATTCATGTATTTAGAAATTGTGTTGACAAAATTATTTGCTCGGTATATCAGTGAATCGACCTCGTTATAACAGCCAACAATTATATGAAGAGAAGGCTGAACTAAAATATTGTTTTGTAATTGCTCATTATAGCCGTGAACTACTCGCTATTGCCGTGGTCGTTATAACCAAGTTAGATTGTAAATGTTGTATAAACTATGAATATGTTTATGTGAAAGCTTTAAATAATACATATAAATTTTCCATTGTTTTTATTTTCTTTCTGTATTAGCAATAGTCCCCAGAACTTTTTTGGGTTATAATGGCGTGTTACGCTACCTTCTTCTTTAGCCAACGTTTCGGACAGCATTACAGTGTCTATCACCAGGGCATCATAAGGTAATAAGTTTAATATTTGAATATTTCAGGATTTTCATGGAGCACCGTCCATTCTGGTGGATAAAAGAGACACAATATTACGGACCGTTGCGGCTGAACAAACCCCAGTTGAGTTACACGTCTCAGACGTGCGAGACGGGGCCCGGCTCTCCCAGTGGACATGTCATGGGGGCCATATCCCTACTGGCTCTCATAGTACTCTGGCTAATATCTTTAAGACGCATTTATAACAGGGGGTAAGAAATAACAAATTACTTTCTAATTATCTGGTTAGTTATTTTGTGGTCCACTTATTAAGAGGAACGGCTGGATGCATGGCCTTTTTCATACAAAACATAAATTTGGATTTGAGGCCAAAATACCCAAACAAACTGTATAATTCTTTTTAAATCAAAAGGTATACTAAATATCTAGTATGGATATATGCTGTTTTATTTATTTGTGTTTTCAATTATGAAACGTAGTCTGTTAAATAATTCAAATTTTAATGATTTTAGAGACTTCTTTGGTATTTTTGTGTTAACAGTAATTACTAAATTAAAAATAATCTTACTCAAACTAGTATGCCATTATAATGAAACATGTATTTCATTAAATACTTATTACACAGTGGGTTTGGATTTTTTCATGATATTTTTAGCAAATCTGTTGATTTGTGGCGGATAAATTCATACGAATTTTTTACCATACCATTTACCAATTGTGGATTTGGCCACCTTCAAAAAAAGGTTAAAAACTTAAAAACATTGTGTATTTATTTGTAGGGAATGTGAAAATTGGATACAAATGATATTGTGGACTATAACGGGGTATGTGACACTGCTCATTGCGATGTCTCGGGTTTACATCGCTGCACATTTCCCTCATCAGTGCATCTTGGGGATGATAATAGGTTCGTGAAACTATATAATGCATTTTATTATTATTTATAGTTACAATAGGTACAAGATACAAAGTTTAAAAAAAAGAGTATATTGTGTTACAACCTTGTGTAAAAAAGGTGGAGAAACGTAGGAACTGTTAGCGGCCGTACCCTTGTCACATATGTAATTTAAGTTTTACTAAAACACATACATTGTGTCAAAACGTACCACGTAATGGGACAGATTATTTATTTATTTATACGCCCATTGGGCTTTTACATACATAGTTTTTAAAAAAAAGATAATATTCTGAAGATTGTAAGTTCACAATAGTAACAGTAAAAATACATATAACCATATCCATTTGACATATTATAACAGCAAGTAAATAGTAAATGCATACAATAATTATTTGTAGGTATAAACCAGTTGTACAAAAATAAGAATATGCCTACTCCTAAGTTATACAAACTTAAATTAGTTAAAAAGAAATGTAAAGTTTATATGTAAATGCTAGGTAGTGGCAGCAGTAACATGATACAATACGACACATAGTGTATAAGGCCTTTGAGTTAGAAAGTTAACGAAATAATTACTGGCAGTATTGTTAACAAATATACTGCGTTTGACTGGTTGTCGTGGCCTGTTAAATCGAGTGCGTTCGGTCTGCCATTTAACATACATATTTTACATAGTTTATGTAAAAAAAAAATATTGTGAAGATTATAAATATAGAATAGTAAAGCAATAATATAACCTTCACCTTATGACATAAAACATTTAAGACATTTAAGACAAAACATATAAGACATTATGTTGAAACAGCGAGCATTGTAATAGTTAAGTTAATATTTGATTATTTTTGTTAATATTTCTCCATTTTCAAGGTCTGGCCACAACATATGCCATTGTTGAATACCTTCTGACGCCATTTTTAAACTTGGAGGACGATTACAAAAAGAAACACGCTGCATTGACCGAGTCAGCTAAGGGGTCCAACTGTACCTACATGCGCGAGCTAAGGAAACGCATGGCGAAGCATGTCCTATACACCGCTGTGTGTATTCTGCTGGCCTTTGGACTCTACTGGGCCATGAAAGCTTTTGGGGTAGACCCTCTATGGAGCGTTAAGTTGGTAAGTATTTACATTTTAAACATTCTTTTTCTTAGGTAAGTTTTTAGATTCTCACGGCCAAAAGCATTTTTGTTGTTTGTTTTTGGGGTGTTATGCCGTGTTGCGCTAACTCCTTCTTTAGCCGACGTTTCGGACAGCGTTGCAGTGTCCATCATCAGGGCAGATCCGGTAGATCACATCTTCGGATCTACCGGATCTGCCCTGATGATGGACACTGCAACGCTGTCCGAAACGTCGGCTAAAGAAGGAGTTAGCGCAACACGGCATAACACCCCAAAAACAAACAACAAAAATTCTTTTTCTTAGTATGGCGGAAGAGTGTTGGTGGAGGTCAAAGTGAGATGTTGATAACCCTGGCTGTTTAATAGTAGGGTCCATAACGAGATGCTTGTTTTTCATATCTGTGGTCTGCTACTGAGTTCACCATGACTCTTTGTGACTATGGTAGACTTTTTCATTCAGTACAAAGGATTTTCTTAAACCCTAAAGGTCTATTTACATCTACCGGCACGTAACGTGCCCGACACGTCTCAATTAGTTTCATACATTATGTATGAAAACATTCACATCATAGCGTAGCGTACCGGCACGGACAGTAGAATATTTTGTCTGTACCGTTGTATATAAGTGCCTGCGCAGTTCAGTCCAAAATGTCGCCGCATCACAGCTGATTGCGACACTGGAATGGGCGTATGGACTGGTGTGTATGTATATTTATATACATATAATGCATGTGTATTTGTAATTTCAGGCTTTTAAATGGTGCCCTTCACCAGAATTTCTCCACTACAATACCACTCCGCTCTATTCCTTTGTGGAGTCTACGGCATCCATGTTTGGTCTGGCTATTTGTCTCACACCTTCCATCAAAAGGTAACTATTTTCTTCTAACTTCTATCCCTTTTCCTTTGAGGGTTGATCCATCCCTCAGATTCATCACAATGTTTTCGCGCATGGTCATAAACTTGGGCACAACTTTAGGCACCTTGGGCAAACTGTCCACCTCTGGGAAATACCAGTTCCTTATGCCCATTGCCCGAGGATGCAATGTTTGCCTCTAAGCTAAATCATCCATTCTTAATATAGGCATCATTCCAAAATGGCAGGTACTCTGAACATCTAGTGAACAGCCAGATTGTAGTATCCTGTAGATTCACCTTAAAAAGGGGCTTGGATTCAGGATTGATAAAATACGTAAGGCTGGATAATTATTTACAGAGATCGTTTATTGATTGTTAACTGTGACTACAGAATACCGAATGAGTAATGACAATACAGACTACCGCCGAAGTGCTCCCCGCACCTCGCGGCCCGTAGGTAGGTACCGAGTACCACATTCTCCCCCACTTAAGAGGAGAACTCCTACCAGGTTTACATCTTACCTGAGCCTGTTTACAACATATTTATGTAGTTATCATATATAGCAAAATAATAATAATAGTAATACATTATCTATAGGTTGTTACACATTAGTTTTTTCTATGCCGCAGCCTTCCAGTCCAAGGAGACTGCCACGGTGGTTCCTGAAACAGAGGAGAAGACCCATTAGCCCCTTTCCGAAAATAATGGGAAAGGTCTAGGTCTGATACTCTCATATCAGAGCCTAGATCGTCACTATACACTTTTTCACGCTCTTTGGGATTCCACCTTACACTCATTGGTGTCAGTTGATCCTCATGTCTTTTCCAAATTTGCACTGTATCTTTTATGAAAATTAAGTAGTTATTAAATCCAATTCTTTTTTTAATGATACCTACCACCCAACCTTTTTTTCCTCTAAAATCCCTAGTCATCACCTTTTTCCCCACTACATATATATTCATATTTCTTTTCTTAGATTTATAACTCTTTTTCTGATTTTCTCTACAAACTAATATTTTACTCTTTACTTTATCTGACATACACCTCTCCCCCCTCCTTTCCGCAATCGCTGGAGAAATGAAATCAAACACGGACCTTAATCGTCGTCCTAACATAGCTACCGCTGGCTCTACACCAGTCGTGATATTTGGGGTATTCCTATAATCAATTAGGAATTTGGTTAACCTATCATCGACGTCTCTCGGTAACCCCCCATTATGTAAAATCTTTTTTAAAAAATTTTTACACGTTTTAACTCCGTTTTCAGCTAACCCATTACTCTGCGGATGATTCACAGGAGAAGTGATGTGCTGGATTTTTCTATCTTTACAAAAACGCTTAAATTCTTCTGAACAGAAAACAGACACGTTGTCCGATACAATAGTTTCTACCGTACCAAATTGAGCAAACATCCTCTTCAATTCCCTTAAAGTATTATCCGTATTAGCTTGTTTTAAATTAATGCATTCTATCCACTTGGTACTTGCATCTACTATAATTAAAAAATTGGTATTAGCCATCGGACCAAAAAAATCAATATGAATTCTTGTCCACGGCTTTTCCTCAATCGGCCAATGTTGTAAAGGAGTTTTTGGTGGATTCGCCTGATTTTCCAGACACTCTTTACATGATCTAACTAAATTTTCTATATCTTTGCCCATTTTTGGCCACCAGAAATAACCTCTTGCTAACCCTTTAGTTTTAGCTATACCTAAATGTGAACGATGTAACATATTTAACAAATCCCCTCTCATAGAATTTGGAATGATGGCTTTATGTCCCCAAAAAATACAATCTTCTACTAAAGACAACTCATCTCTAATTTTCCAAAAAGCCCATAACTCACTATCTTTTGGAATTTTCCTTGGCCAACCCTGCCTTAAATATTGTTTTACCAATGATAATACGTCATCTTTTTTAGTGGTTTCCTTTAAATTATCAACATTTAATGGAACCTGAGAGTTATCACCAACATAAAATAACAACTCTTTTTCAATATCTTGAAAATTAATGGAACTCAGCTTGTTGGGGACGGAAGCGCACCGTCGCAACGCGGAATCATAGGAAATGGAAAGGTTCGGAATGCCGACTTACCCTTTTCTATTCTTCCACGGTATTCTTTCCTTCTTTGCGCTGGTTCACAACAATTCACAAATTTCACCACGCGCGAGCTCACGGTGGCTTTGAATTTTCGACACGGTCGATAAAGGGGGCTCCGTAATCAAACGATGTTGACAGGACGAATATTTTAACTCAACTAAAGTCGGCATAGGAGAGGAGAGGAGTTGGGTAGATAGGCCACAATAATTTTAGAAAGGATATAAAGGTAGGTAGCACGATGCTAGGTGCCAACATTTCCGCCCACCTAATTTGAACGAATTAATAATTATGATACAAAATTTAATAAAAGGTAAATTTAAATATATACATAGGTAAATTGTTCATTCAAGTTGTATCCGTAATGCCTCGCAGAAAACAATTAAAAAAAAAAAAAAAAACTTTTACTAAATTACGTATAACTTTTCGAAGAATGGTTCCTGGACCATAACAAAATTTTGGTTTTGAAAAATATTTAAAATTGGTAATATTCCTTTGGTCTAGAATCTGAGTAAGAAACAAAACGAGAATTAGAGTATAGACATCTAAAACAACAACAAAAAAAATATATAGATCCCAATGGTAAATAAAATAAAAATAAAACACAACAAAACTGGAAAATGAAAACGTATTCTATTTTAGATGTATATCTTAAGAATTATCACTAATAATAATTTTATTCTTCCGGTAACGGGCAAAGCTTTATCACTGGTCGAACCAACGAACCAGATTGAGTTTTAACAGTAGCTACCCTAACTATTCCATCCTTACCGGGATGAACGTGGATAATTCGTCCTAATACCCACTTCATCGGTGGAAGACGATCGTCCTTTATTAACACTAATTGACCTAATTTAATGTTTGGATTGATTTTGCACCACTTTGATCGTTGTTGAAGCGTATTTAAATATTCTAAATGCCAACGTTTCCAGAAATGTTGCGACATCTTTTGGAGATGTTGCCACCTACTTAAACGATTAGACGTGGTGTCAAGAAAGTCATATTCAGGCAAACCTAGTAGGAATCCACCGATTAAAAAGTGGCCCGGGGTGAGTCCATTCACATCCTCGGGGTCTGAGCTCATTGAACACAAAGGGCGGGAGTTGAGGATGGCCTCAATTCTAGTGAGAACTGTCGCAAATTCTTCATAAGTTAGAACGGTCTCACCTATCACCCGTTTTAAATGGTATTTTACAGATTTTATCCCTGCCTCAAATAAGCCTCCGAAATGAGGACTTGCTGGAGGGTTAAAAGACCAAATAATGCCGCTCTGAATTAGATGATTAGATATAACATCACGCTGTGATGCCAAGAATTTATTTATACCGAGTAGGTACCGATTTGCACCGACGAAATTGGTTCCGTTATCGCTTATGATTTCAGAACATAACCCTCGACGATCTGTAAACCGGCTAAGGGCTGCAATAAATGCTTCAGAAGATAAATCAGACACGATCTCTAAATGAACTGCTTTCGTCGCCATACATACAAATAGACATAAATAACCCTTTGACGTTTTTGCTCCCCTACGTTTGTGATCTTTCAAGGTGAAAGGTCCTCCGAAATCTACACCAACTCGAGAAAAAGCACGGCTTTGTTGCACTCGAGAGGGAGGTAAATCACCCATTAGGGGAGGTAGCACCGAAGATTTCATTTTATAGCAGACAATGCATTTCGACAGTTGTGAGCGAATTTTATTCCGTGCAGCCACTATCCAAAATTTACGCTGAATAGTGAATTGAAGGCTTCGTGGCCCAACATGAAGATATAGTTTATGATAATAATCTATAATTAAATAAGCTAAATGACAGATTTTCGGAAGTAAGATCGGAAATTTACTTTCAAATGACAAATTTGAATACTTGAGTCGACCGCCCACCCTGATAATACCGTGGCTATCAAGAAACGGTTTCAAGTTTTGAATTTGCGTTGAACATGGACTGCCATTTCGCATATTACGTATATCAACAGAAAAATACGTTTTCTGTTCAATGCGTACGATTTTCATAAGCGAATCATTTAATTCGCGAGAACTTAGATAAGTCGAGTTTGAATTTCCACTACCAGGACGTTTCTGACAATTATTTACGAAACGCATTATCCAAGCGACGACGCGTTGCAATTTATAAAATGAAGAATATTTACTAATAATCGAATTAGGTACTATTTGAGATGATACAAACGTTTTAAGGTTGCATGTTTTGAGTTCTGGTATTTCTCCGTCAGATTGATTGTACACAGCTGAACAAGGCCAGAGTGGTATTGGTTGGTGAAGCCATTTTGGTCCCGTAAACCATAAAGGGTGTGATATAATGTCTGCTGGAAAAAGCCCTCTTGAACCAGAATCGGCACAATTTTCCTCCGAGACAACATGCTTCCAAACAGCATTTGGTGTATTTTCCAGTATTTGTACAACCCTATTAGCGACAAATGTTTTCAATAAATATGGCGGCGTTTTTAGCCACGCTAGTACAATAGTCGAATCTGTAAATAGAAAAACGTTTTCTATTTGTTCGGCAAACTTTACAGATGACATAATATACTTAACAAGTTTCGTGAGAAGAACGGCCCCACATAATTCTAGTCGTGGAATTGACAGGGTTTTCAAAGGAGCGACCTTCGATTTTCCCATTAAGATGTGAGTGGTATTGCTACTATGCTCTAATAAATATACTACTGCAGAATAACCCAATTGTGAAGCGTCACAGAACCCTACGAGGAAAAGACGACTTGTCATCACCGTGTTGTAATATCTAGGAATATTCAATGTTCGAAGTAATGAAAGTTGACTTACAAATTTACTCCACGTATTATGAATATGTGGTGGAACATCACGATCGTCCCAATCGACACCTAACTTCCATAGTTCCTGTAATAGACATTTTGCGAAAAATGTCACTGGGGTGATGATCCCAAGTGGGTCGAATAAACGAGCTACCGTTGATAAAATTGTTCTTTTTGTGCATATCTTATTTGAAGGTAGATCGACCTTGTAGGTAAAATTGTCAGTCGTTGGACTCCACTGAATGCCTAATATTTTAACAATTTGATCAGTTCCGGCGTTATCAAAAGAATGACCATCTTGCTGGTGCTCTTGCGAAACGTGATCCAAAAGTGACGGTGTATTAGATTGCCATTTACTAAGTTCTAATTTCCCAAGATTTAACAATCCAATGATATCTTGTTTTAGTCTGAGGGCTGTGCTAATCGTTTCTGTCCCTGTTACCAAATCATCTACATAAAAATCATCGCATAGAACCTTGGCAGCGTCAGGATACTTTGATCCTTCATCTTGTGCTAGCTGGCGAAGGGTACGAATGGCCAAGAATGGTGAACTAGACAACCCGTACGTTACAGTTTGTAACTCGAAATCAATAACCGGTTCATTCTGAGATTCTCTCCACAAAATATTTTGGAATTTACGCTGAGATGGAATAATTAATATTTGCCTATACATCTTACAAATATCAGCTGTAAATACATACTTATGAAAACGAAAATTTAAAATCATACGTGGAATTTCAGTTTGCAATTTTGGACCATTCAATAATAAGTCATTTAGAGATAAGTTATCTGGTTGGGTTTTTGCCGACCCATCAAAAACCACACGTAGTTTTGTAGTTTTACTGTCAGGATTCAAAACACAATGATGAGGTAAATAGAATGCATCTAAATTCCGAGGTACCCGTGTCATGTGTCCCAGACCCTCATATTCTTGTATAAAATTTCCGTAATTAATTGCTAACATGGGATCCCTTTTAAAACGAATTTCTAGTTTGTTCAATCGCGATTCCGCAAGTTTTAAGGAATTTTGAGAAGGCATAATTTCAGATTTTGTTAATAATGGTACAACATATCTACCATCACCTTCTCGATAGTGATTCGAAGCGTAGATTGTTTCGGCTAATTCGTCGTCCGGATTACTCGTCACAATTGAAGGTGTTTCTTCAATTTCCCAAAATTTTCTAAGAGTATTGCTTAACGAATTTGTTTCAACAAATAAAGACGAAGGCGTTTGAAATGACGAATTTTCCATCTTCCCCATTATAATGTAACCGAATACACTGTTTACAGCACATGGAGAGCCGTGAATTATTTCATGGCCACTATTAAATATATCCAAGTATACGTCAGCTCCTAACAAAAGGTCTATTTTGCCCGACATGTGATATGATTCATCAGCTAATTTTAAATTTTTAAATTGTGACGTTCCACTCGATGGTAAATCATATGACGGATGATTAGAAGTGATTTCTGTAATCACGACAGTTTGACATTGAAGGATAGGCCCTTTTTTATTTCGAGGTTTTATAAAACATTTTGTTTTTCCATGACAAGAATTTATACTAGAATTTCCTAAACCGTTCAGTGAAATACGATGTTTTTTAATTGACAAACCCAAGAGCTGAGCACATCTTTCCGTAATCAGAGAGACTTGACTCCCACAATCCACGACGGCGCGGATAGGTATATAATCATTATATTGATTTCGGACCTCAAGTTGTACAGTTCCTAACAAAACGGTAGAAACGCTCGGAATCGTTGTTGCGGCCAGGGTTGCACTTGAATTATTAAGTTCATTTTCGCCCGATGGTTCGGCGGCAATGTGCAACATTGAATGGTGTTTTTTATTACAAACCTGGCATGTAAATTTTGATACACAATCTTTTACATGGTGTTGTTTCAAACAATTGAAACAACGGTTTAAAGTTTTAATTTTGTCCCTCCTTTGATGGGGACTTAAAGATATAAAAGATGCACATTTGTAAAGAAAATGTGCACCTTTACATAATGGACAATGAAGGTTATTATCATTCTTATTGGCAGATAACAACGTTTTAAACGAACCTTTTTTCTCTTTTGTAGTATGTGGAGATAACATTTCTAAAATACGCGTTTGATTTCTCAGAAACTCGAAAATTGAATCCAACCCTGGAATCTCTTCACCGGGCAATTTGGATTCAAATTGACGTTTAGTAGTCAGATCCATCGATCGTATCATAATATGACCAACAAATTTATCAAAGATATTTTCTATATTCATCGCTTTTATAGCGGCGCAATTCTCTTGAAACGTACTGAGTAACCGCGCTATACCTGACGCAGACTCGTTTTGTAATATTTTGAAATTAAGAATTTCATCAACATAATGCGTGAAAAGAATTCTAGAATCTTGGTATTGATTTACCAGAATATTCCAGGCAATGTCATAATTCTCTTCGATAAGAGGCAATGATTGTATAAGTGCCAGTGCCGGCCCTGTAATAACTGATAAAAGATAATGGTATTTTTCTACATTAGTATATGCATTGCTGTCATGTATAAGACTTTTAAATAATGAATGAAATGAGCACCAACTTTTAATGTTACTATCAAAAGTGGGCAGCTTTATCACTGGTGCACGAATCACCGAATTACTTGCCGTTTTAGGAATTGAATTTGCATTATTACTAGTGATAACGCTTTTCATTTGCATGATCTCGAAATACATTGAATCAACATTATTCGCAATGTTTCCTAGTTCTGACATTTCTGTAATCTTGTCTAATGACAGTAATTGTTCCTCAATCTCGTTTTGAACTGATTCAAATTCTTGTAACCAATCTTTTAACTTTTCACATCTAGCAAGAAACGTATCTTTTTTCTTACTATCATCATAAGTGCTCGCTATGAGCTCTTGCGTGATACGAATACGAGATACTATTCGCTCACGTCGGGATTGCAACAAAAGTACTTTTTTCTCAGCCATTGTATTGAGAAATTAATCTGCACAAAAATGCCGAGTACAACAATTTATTTTAAATGTTAACAAATTTGTCACCAGTTAAGTATTTTTTTTACTACCTACAGGCAATTTTCGCTAACAGCACGGCTGACGCGAATTTTACACATAGATCAACTTTTATGAACAATTTAACCTTGAAATAATTAAATTAACCACAATTTTTTCAATTAATATAAATTATCAGGCTCGAATGACCAATGTTGGGATCGGAAGCGCACCGTCGCAACGCGGAATCATAGGAAATGGAAAGGTTCGGAATGCCGACTTACCCTTTTCTATTCTTCCACGGTATTCTTTCCTTCTTTGCGCTGGTTCACAACAATTCACAAATTTCACCACGCGCGAGCTCACGGTGGCTTTGAATTTTCGACACGGTCGATAAAGGGGGCTCCGTAATCAAACGATGTTGACAGGACGAATATTTTAACTCAACTAAAGTCGGCATAGGAGAGGAGAGGAGTTGGGTAGATAGGCCACAATAATTTTAGAAAGGATATAAAGGTAGGTAGCACGATGCTAGGTGCCAACACAGCTTCTCAATATATAAATCCTCCGATTTATTTGTCTCTTCTATTGGTAATCTTGATAAAAAATCTGAACAATTTTTTTCTGATGCTACGTATTCAATTTCATAGTTAAACCCCGCCAAAATTAAACTGTAACGTTGCAATCTATTAGCACTCAACACAGGAATGCCCTTCTTTTCTGACAAAATTCGAACTAAAGCTTGATTGTCGCATTCTAATTTGAATTTCCTACCGTATAAATATACAAAGAATTTTTTTAATGCAAACACTATCGCTGTTGCTTCTAAATCTAAAATGCTATATTTACTCTCTGTGTCTGTCAATTTCCTTGATGCAAACGCTATAGGTCTACTACTACCATTTGAATAAGTATGTAAAATTGTCGCACCCAATCCCTCTAAGGATGCATCCGTTACTAATTTTACTGGTATACGTGGATCAAAATGTACTAACACGCAATCAGAAGAAATTTCTTTTTTAAGTTCTAAAACTGCATTTTCACAGTCCTTTGACCACATCCACTCCGAATCTTTTTTTAATAATTTATATAGAGGTCCTAACAAACTAGATATATTCGGAATAAAATTTCTATAATAGTTAACTAAACCTAAGAAACTTCTTAACTGGTTAATATTACATGGACTACTAGACTCCATTATTGCTTTAACTTTACTTTCTAATGGTCTAAAACCTTCCTTCGAAATAAAGTACCCCAAGTATTCAATACTTGTTTTGAAAAATTCACATTTTTCTTCATTTACCGTGAGACCACAAAGTTTCAATCTATTCAAAACTGCTACTAAATTTTTATTATTGGAACAATGGGAGATGCATATCTACTCGTCTCTACTGCTTGTAATATTCCCTCTGAAACAAGTCTATTAATTTCATGTTCGACTTTATCTTTAATAGCTAAAGGTATTTGCCTTGCATTGCACATTTTTGACTGAAATCCCTCTATTAATTCCAGCTCAACGCTATATTTATTAAATTTCCCTAATTTATTCGTTAATACGTCTCCAAATTGTGTTTTCAACTTATCGACATCTAAATTGATTTCTCCATTAGCACCAAAATTATTTACTACCGTGCAATTATTCAAAAAACTAATGCTAATCCCAAATAATTCCATAAAATCTCTACCTAAAATTAAATGCGATCCATTTTCAATAACCACAAATTCAAAATTTTGTTGCTTAGCATTACATGTAACAAATAAATTTATTTTACCGCTCGCCTTTAGCGGCTTGTTATCGTAACTCGCTAAGTGTAAATTAAATTGCATTAAATTAACATGATTAAAATATAATTTATAGATACGTTCGGGTATGGCACTAATTCCCGCTCCTGAATCTATCATTGCCTCGAATGAAATATCATTTATTTTCAATTTAATTATAAACGGTTCAATCCTCTTATTAATACTTGAGACAAAAATCTTTTTTTTAATGCACGAAATATTTCTACAAAATTTAGCAATGTGACCTTTTTGTCCGCATTTAAAACACTTCGAAAATTTATTATTCACAACCTTGCACTCTGATTTAAAGTGCCCGAATTTATTACAATTAAAACACTTTTTCTGTTCCGAATCTAGATGCTTCAATTTCAGTTTAAAATTATTACTATCGCGTGATGAACTTCTACTATGCCTCGAATTTAAATAAACACTTCGATGTTTCGATACTGATGGATTATTTTTCGGACTTTTTGATCTTGAACGTGAACTAGCTACTTGATAACACACTTTTTCATCTTTAAAATTTGCTTCAGAAGCCTCTAAACAAGCTGCGATTGAAATTAATTTCTCAAACGAATTTTTTTCGCCCTCTACAAATAACCGTTCTCTAATTTTAGGGTTTCTTACTTTACAAATGAATAAATCTTTTAAATTATCTTCAAATCTAGTACCGAATTTACAATTAATGGATAAACTTTTTAACCGTGCCGCAAATTTTTTTACACTTTCTCCCGATTCATTAATTACATTATAAAATTTTGATCTTTCTTCAAACAACGAAGTAACATTTTCACAATAATTACCCAAAAATTCACACAAAATTTCTACTGTGACATCATTTATTTTTTTAGGAGTAACCAACTCAATCAATAATTTAAAAGTTTCCTCCTCCAAAGCGTTTAAGAATATAGCACATTTCTTTTCGGCAGTAATTTTCTCATCATATAATATGAAGTAATTCTCCAATCTTGCTTTGAAAACCCCGAAACAATCTGTCTTGTGACTGAAGGTCTCTAATGGTTTGATTTGAGCCATGATTTTACAACAAAATTACAACAATATAAAAAAAAAAAATTATCAACATAAAACTTAAACTACGGACTTAACTTAAGTCTAATGATGTTGAAGCTCTGGTTCTGGTCATCTACTGTTCTGGTCATCTACTCCCTCCTGTTGCAGATCTTCCCTCTTCCTTCTTAGTTCTCGTCCGTTCTCCAAGAATAGCTCTCGACCGATAGTTCCCAAGGATCCGCTCTCAGCTGCTCCTTGCTCCAATACAGCTCCCAGCTGTGCTGCTGTTGTTCAGCCCCCGGCTTCTTATGGTTTGAAATATATATATACAGCTCCCCGCTGAATATCTATCCTCTTCACGATAACCCCACTCCCGCGTGATTATCTTGAACAATTATTATTTTTTTTTTTTGATTCTGGTTTCGCAATTCAGCTCCCCGCTGAATTCTTTTCAATCTTATTTTTCAAAGATTCTACGATCCTGTTCGATGAATGTTGCGAGACTCCCCGTCCGTAACATTTAAAAGAGCACCGTCGCCATTACATGAATACTCTCCGAATTGAACTACTCTTGAACTTTAACAACACGTTTGCCGCGTAAATTCTTTTAAACTTCGCCACTGTTTTATAATGACTAAGTTTCCTCGTCACCACTGTAGTATCCTGTAGATTCACCTTAAAAAGGGGCTTGGATTCAGGATTGATAAAATACGTAAGGCTGGATAATTATTTACAGAGATCGTTTATTGATTGTTAACTGTGAGACTACAGAATACCGAATGAGTAATGACAATACAGACTACCGCCGAAGTGCTCCCCGCACCTCGCGGCCCGTAGGTAGGTACCGAGTACCACATGCTAAAGGCTTCCTTTTCAATGTCAGGTACTCTTAACATCCAATGAACAGCCAGAGACACGCAGGAATACCCAACATTTGTATACATACATTGAACATTTGCATTTGAACGTGCTGTGGAATGATTTGCTAATTTTTTGCCTCTCCATCCATAACCTACAAGTGTATATTTTAGACCCTGGTTCGCTCCTTTACTTTAATTAAAAATACTCTGCACAACATTCCCAAAGATGACCTAGTCCCTAAGAAATACCTCAGGGCGTCTGTATTAAATTAACTGCTCTTGAAAACTGAATGAGTTCTGACATCATCTGAATCTACTACACCAGCTACGACAGAGAGAATGAATGAGAAGTGATTTGAATACGTGTGACACTTATCTCCCCCCTCACCACTTACAGTCCAAAGCGTCGGGTTCGCAACCATGCGTCGTGGGTTAAATTTTCTGCCAGCTAAGTCCTCCTTCATTGCACAAGGAACTTTTCCCACTAAAAATGAAGGATGAATTCAAAAATTGTCGCATTCTTCGTAACCTAGGAATGTTTGTCATTCTTTAACCTCATTTAAGCGTCTGTCACAAACATGATACATCAGTGGCTATCCTTGCGTGCGAATGTCGCGTATGTGATGCATGAAATTTAATGGGATAGATTGTGTTAAAACGACCACCTTTGCAAAGATTAAAAAACAAATTTAACACTTAAGTTTTAGTGGGTTTTAACAAATTTAACCAATTTATAGCTCAATTGGATTCTTATTTGGAGCGAAAGGATTAACTTATTTTAAATTTAAAACAACTCAATTACTGTTTAACATATTGTGAAATCAGACATGAGCGCATCAACATAAAACAAAACCAAAATATCCTCTGAAATCACAAGAAAGTGTAAGTAGGTACATAAATACCTACCTACTTAATTATAAACCATATCTTTTATGTAACATTTTCAAATTTAGAATAAAGAGTTATTATTCAATTTGTCCTAAGAAAAAGTACTATCTCAATTACAATTATTTTTTTAAAACTTTCTCCGTGCAGATAGGTACCATAATATTGAAAAGCTCAGTCAAAGTTAGCCATTTAGTCAAAGTAAGATTTGCATGAATAATAAAGTGGATGCAGCAGATTTTCGAAACCGGAACCGAAACATACAAACAAATTTATTTATTAGACAGATGAAATTTATTCCGACGGTTGATTTAAAACAGAACGCTCGGTCAACTAGAATTTCTCATATCGTTTCCATTCTAATAATATTTATTTTAAATTTCAGTTACAGATACAACACCAAGTCCCGATCCCTCATCATAGCCGGCATCTCCGCTCTACTGTTTCAACAGATATTCGAGCAGTGGGAGACCTCCATCGATCGTAACAGCGCCACATATTTCTATCTCATGAACTTCTTCCAGTACGCACTGAGGCCCATGTTCTTCCTAAGAATCGTGCCCCTGCTTGCCACGTGCAGAAATAAGTGGAAGAATCTAAAGGCAGAAGAAACCAAAAATGCAGCTGACAAGAAAAATTAATACTAACCTCCTTAGTATTATTGTTTTAGAAGGTGAATTATAGGTAGCGCAATTAGAGTTGATCAAAACAACACAGTATTGTGCATATTGATGCATATATATCTAGTTTAAAAAAAAAAATTATGTGAAACTGAAGAGTTCCAACCAATGGCGGCTAGCTCTAGCAACGTTGGAGCAACGCAATCCCAAAATTTCAGTCAATCTAAAAATAATAATTATCAACCGATAATAATATCAGCGAAAATCAAAGCAAATAACAGTGGTAAGAGTAATATTATGTTGTTACTCTAAGAATACCATAAGAATTAACATAAATTCAACCGGCACGAATTTTCGTTCTTTGTATCACGTGTCATAAGTCACGTGGTGCTAGCGATTTCCATATCGCTCATCGAGAAGTGTCAGCCGGAAAAATCAATTATCTATACGCTCAGAGTGATGCTGACCGTAGTATTGAAATTTCTCCGAAACATGAACGTCGCTCGGCAATGCCTCTTAAATTCTTTGGTGAGATGGCGCCACTTTAGTTTCCAGCTCGCATACCGAACAACCAGCAGGTCGGTATATGCATAAAAATTGCTATTTACTAGTGTCCTTCACCGCTGAAGGTTTATCTGACCTGACATACAGATAGAGTGGCAATAGTTTTAGCGCACCACCCATTTTTGTTAGTACAAGCCGCCACTGGTTCCAACTGCTCACAACCGTCTGGAGCCAGTGAGACTATGGTATCCCCAATTGAGGTATTTTGTGAGGCTGAATGTAGTCACATGCAGAAGAGGAAGATGAGAGCGTTCCTAGCTATTCAGACCTTGTCACCAAACACAGCTAAAGCCATTTCAAGCAAAGTTTCAATACTGAATGGTGGTCTTACACCACGGCGATACTAAGAGGATCTTCCACTCTAAAACGTTCTGAAAGTATACTAGCTATATATTATTTTTAATTAATAAATTGTGGAATAACGCAAGATCTTCAAATAAAATTTACATGCGCGTGCCTGGATTTGAACCCACAACCTCCAGCTTGCTAGTCGAGCCTTACTCCCCAACCACGAAGGCCATATACACTTCTCACAGTAAAATCCCTCTTGTGTGTCACTGTTGTCAAAAGGCACAACCAAAAAAATCATTTCTTTAATCTATTCTGGGGAAACCACTTTTGGTGGATTATACGCTGTTTTTATAAATATAAAACACATTATCTGGTAAGATGGTACCATTTACAATAACATCATTTTGCAAAAACAGGTTATTACGAAAACAGAATCAGCTGACGGATGGCAAAAATTTAGCGTTGACACACCAAGAATTAATCCTACTTAATGTTATTAACGAAAAAGGTATAATATGTCAATGACATTACAAACACACAGACACGTGTTATTGTCTCCCAAAATGAACACAAAATGTGGCGAGAAACAAACACCAACGTTTCTAGTAAATTCTTAATTCAAACGTCCATTCATGTATGACAAAGATAGACATTCAATGAATATGTGTGTATGAATGAGTGAGAAATAGGACCTAGCAGCGTTTACGTACTTAAAAGTTGCGTTGAATACTACAGTCTATATCACGGGTTGTGATTGAGATGACAATAAGCTTACTCGCTTATACTAAGACGTATATGGAATGCTGTATGAGACGACCTACTGCCAGTAGGTTGTCCTTTTCATACGTATGTGTTGCTACGATCGCTATCTCTAACAGCGCTTAAACAATCAAAATAATAATTAATTGCGTATATTTACGATTGAAATGTCATTCCTTGCCTTTTTATAGTATTTGCCGAATAGTGGAAACACTTTCTCATCACACACGAGGGCATTATGGCACTCATTTACCCAATTTGGCTAGATACAGCACACAACCTCGCGTGATGCATGACAGCTTAGTTTTAGTACTAAATGGAAAGGACGGCAATTACCGTATCTTTGATAATATTATACCCCCATGCGAGCTTTTATAAACACTATATACTATACTATAATGATAAGAAGTAAAATTTGTTAAAGAAATTATAAAATATAACACACACAAAAGAATAATTAAAGCTAACATTAATATTTATTTATGAAATATGTTATTATAGCCTTCTTGTAACTAACTTCCGTGCAGTTGAACACAACTTTTATTTCTGAGAAAGTATTGCCAACTGCATGCAATCTAAGTATTTTAAAGCAAGTATCTAACTGACTCAGTCCCGATATTATTGTTCCAATTCTAGGTAATTAGACTAAGTAAATCAGGGCTGTCTATAATCTTTTGCTTGCTACTATGAGATCTCTTCAACATGTCTTGAGTTTACTAAATTTATTGGTATAAGTTGTATAAATTTGAATGTTTTAAAAGTTTATACTGTGATATTTTTATTATATTATAAATTAACTTTTCAATTTCACTAGAAGTCGAAAATATCAAGTTTAGTGTAAAACATGATGTATGCAAGCAATGCATCTGTGTTCGTTTCAACTCTGCTGCGATACCTATAATGCTGAAAAAGATATTCATATCAAAAGTTAACAAGTAATAATTATTATTTTTGTAGTGTGATATGATGAGCCACTTGCATGATTTTTTAAATTGATTAAACTGAAAGATTTTTAAAGCATATTTTTTTTAACTTCTTTATCGTATTTTAAAAACAAAGCATTTTTTTATTTACTGTGAAAATTGTTCCTTTGAGCAACCATGTAAAATTTTAAAAATTAATATGGTTGCAATTTATTTTTTGTGCATTTTCGTTTACTCAGTAGAAAAATCTATTCATTAGCCACCTGATATTTATTAGTATCTAATAATTTATTTTTTTTATAAATGTGTTTTTGTTACTATTTATTTATAAGTAGAAAATTCTTTAAAAGCTTCAAAAAGTTTTTGGCGTGATTTTTTGTGATTTATTTTTGCACTTGCCCTAGGTACCAAATTTACAATATTTATTATTTTACTTTTGGAATATAATATATTATTTATTTATGTTTTAAGTAAAATGGAATGATAATATTATCTGAATAAATTATTAAGATTATTATTAAGTTGCCAATAAATTAGACAATTTTATACAGTGCTAAAATCACCTCAAAGTCATACAGTTTCTCTACAAATTTTTGACAAAAAATCTTCCAATACATGCTGTAGTTACAAAAATAACTAACTAACTAACCATCACACCGTTTCTCCGTAGGGGTAGGCAGAGAGGACGGACCGCCAAACAACTCGGTCTTGGCACACACTTCTTGCCTTATTCACGTTCATACATCGTCTCATCATACTCTTCTATTATTCTGACTCTTGACATGGCCCAACTCGAGTATCTGATTTACTTGGTCGTGCCATGTCTTCCCTGACTTCTGCTACCATTCGCATTTGCATCATATATCCTCCTTACACTCCTTTCTTCGCTCATTCGCTCTACACGCCCAAACCATCTAAGCATCCCTTTCTCAATCTTACTCATTACGCTTACAACAGCCTTGCACTCTGCGGATCTCCACATTCCTCAGACGATCATTTCTCACAGTTCCATGCCTCACTTCCATACAACAGGGTAGTCACCAGCACTCCATTGTGGACTGCTAACTTCGCTTCTTTGGACAATTTTTTGTTAGCGCCAACTGCGTTCTGCAGTCCTCCATTAATTATTTATTATTTTATTTTAACCGTGAAGCCAATGCCACATTATTACAAAACATTCATTATACACGTTACAGAGAAGCAGAAATTTATTTATGAAGACATTATTTAACGGTTTCCATTTTTTTTTTTTCATAAACGGATTTCTGGAATTCATTTGGATCACACCACTGTTTCAAGTGCGCTTTACATTGTTATTTTTGTACATTACAGCTTTTTGTTATTGTTCTAAATAGATTATTTATTTAATTTAATTTACATTATTAAATTAATAAAATGACTAATTATTGCTATTATTTCATAGCAAAATACTAATAAACGGGTTTCCGATTTATTTTTCTTTCTTAACCTTCCAGCGGTGCGCGTTCGGAAATTTTCCTTGAGCGGGCGCTTGTCGTAAATTTTACGTCATCGAGTTTTCTCCATGTAAGTGGTGTTTTCTTTATATAAATGTTAGGTAATTTCTTTAAGGTTAGGAAAAATGATAATAGGCAGTACTCAAAAATTTTTTTTTGACTTTCTTAAAAAAAAAACGAAGCAACACTCTAAACATGTTAATATTTCAAAACAAAATATTTTATCGACCTATTTAGTCAGAATCAATATTCTCATCCTTACAAATGTTACAAACGACATCAACTAAAGAATAGTTCTTACATATAAAAGACTGGCAACGGCAACATTTCATTGATGCTGAGGATCTTTTCTTATCCAGTGCACATAATCGACAAACACCGCGTTTTGGAAGGCTTCTGTTTTCTTCTTCTGTTATCGGTTCAACTTCCCGAACGTATTTCACTTTGAGAAAAGCACTTCTATCTTGCGATAAATTTTTGACATTTGATTTGACTATAGCATAGCTCAAAGCTCGATGTTTACCACTAAGTGGTAAGAGTGGGGGAAGCGATGAGGCGCGTCTGTGGTAAATTTTACGACAGCGCGCCCGCTGGAAGGTTAAACAGGTTTCAAGAAACCTTTTGAATGATAGCACTGTGTCAATATTGCTTTCCATGGTTGTTGTTACATTTCAGCTTTTTGTTATTTTTTAAAATAAATTATTTATTTGTTATCTTTATTAATTTTATTTACACTATTAAATTAATAAAATTACTGGTTATTGCTATTATTTCATAGCAAAATACTCGAATTTAAACCAAAAATAAATTGATGATCTTGTGTATATATATATTATTTATAAATAATAATAAATATTTTATTATCTTCTATATATTTTATATCCTTTGACAACATTTTTACTGGATTGCCTATTTATATTATTTTTATGTAATAAATATTAAATAAAAATTAATAATATGTAATTATAATTAACTCCAGTAAACTATTGGCAGTATTTAATTATATTGGCTGGCAACTCTGGCCACTAGTATAAAATCAGCACAACTCGTGCCGCTGGGAGGCGCTATTATAGCACACTGCAATTAGAATGTACAGGAAATGTCAGAAGTTGGAGGTAATAAAATGATTATTCCACAGTTTTTGGTGATAGTGAACACAAATGTTATTTATTTATGTATGTAATACATATTATATGCAGCATAATGTTATAATTTATTGATTATATACAAGTTATTACTAACGAAAATATTACATAATATTTACTTTTAAAAATAGAATAAATTATTATTTGTTTATTAACACACTTCGGCCGGGAAAGGTAGTTCTACCCGTTCGGTCGATTGATGCTTAACGGCGGGAGGGGTAGTTATACCTTTTGCGCCGGCCTCATTTCAATGGCAGAAAAGACGGAGTTATTAAATGCTTTTATATGAATATTATATATCAATCTCTTTGTAAAGGTCCTGACTATATGTAAATAATTATTGAATCTTAATGCAAGTTTTCTTTTTATATTTATCTTCGAGCCTTTCGTTTTCATAGGTATTTCAACAAAAGGATAGTATTTTGTTTTCCAATAAGAGGTGTTATTTTGAATAGCCCGTTAATTCGGTAGATGTTACTTTTGAAGCTGTCATTTTTTGACATTTGACAAGTAGAAACTACGCCATTAATAAAAATGGAACGATACATGCTTCAACAACGCATTGAAATTATTAAAATTCACTTGAGTGAATCAAATGCAAATCATCTTGAGTGATGAGGCCCATTTCCACCTCGGTGGCTTCGTCAACAAGCAAAATTGTCGCATCTGGGGCTCGGAAAATCCAAGAGTTATTGTTGAAAAGCCTCTCTATCCTCAACGTGTGACTGTTTGGTGCGGTTTATGGTCCGGCGGAGTCATTGGACTTTACTTTTTCGAAAATGAGGCTGGAGCAACAGTTACGGTGAATGGATTGCGCTATCGAGAGATGATTAATAATTTTTTGTGGCCGGAATTGGATGGTATTGATCTGGACAACGTTTACTTTCAACAAGACGGCGCTACGTGCCACACAAGCAACGAAACCATTGATCTTTTACGATTGAATATCAAAATAACACCTCTTATTGGAAAACCCTGTATATTGTTTGTTATTGTAATAATTCAATTATACTAGAATGAGGGTTTTTATGACCGTGAACCCTGATTCGAATCTCTATCTCTGTTCCGCCCCACTCAACTCCTATGTGCAAGCGAGCGAGAGATGTCGGGCGTAATTAAAGAAAGCAGGTATGGGTAAATACCGACAGGCGGATTGTAATAAACATATTACAAGATTAATTGAGTTGCATTTCAGTTAATATTCGATTTTCTTTTAGTACTTTTATAGCTTGGGTATTCTGAGTTACGTAGAAATTTTTATTAAATTATTTTAATTATTTTCGAAGATATAGCGATTTAAAACAAATTAAAGAAATTCGCACTGGACCTTTATTTTCACCCGGAGACAGCGTAGCGCCAGCGCAAAAAATAACCGCCAGAAGTGTGTTAATAATTGTTTTATGAAAATGTTTCTATCAGAAGTTTAGTATGTAAGTAGTGAATGGTGAACAGATAACTCATAAAAATGACAGTTCAACACACCTTTAAAAAGTGATATAAGGTCATGAAAAGTGATGAAATAAAAACTAGGTTAGGCCAGTTTTTTTTTCATCGCTTCTTAAGGGTATAGAACGCAATTCTTTCAAGAAAGAAGTTAGATTTATGAATAGTCACTGATATATGTACTATCGCTTAGTTCGATTTATGAATAGTCACTAATATGCGTAGTACCACTGAGTTCGATTTATTGAATAGCCACTGATATGTGTACTATCGCTTAATTCGATTTATGAATAGTCACTGATATGTGTACTACATACAAATACAATATTGTATTGTAACAAAACTATTTATTCACATGCATATCTCATACGTACGGGTGCAAACAAATAATTCGTCTTAATATTTTAACTTGCAAAAAGTGTATATTCGTAAAATAGTTAAATTTACGCTATCTGAATCTGCATCAATGAACGCCTAGATTATAACGTACATTACGTTAACCCGTTGACTTTATATCACAATTTAATGGTGTGTTGAGTTGTCGTTGTGTTGAGTTATCATGGAACCGTAGAGAATGTACTAATACATACACAATTTAGAAATAATCTTGTGATATCACCTACTAGTTTTTTTTTTTGTTTACATAATTTATTTTGCAAACTTCTGTATATTTTATCTGCAGAATAGTAAAGAAAAACAATATTAAAGTAAAAAGTAATTATTTTGGATAAGTACCTACTTGAATTTTGGATAAGTACTTACTCGAATTTTGGATAAGTACCTACTCGAATTTTGGATAAGTACCTACTTAAATTTTGGATAAGTACCTACTTGAATTTGTCTTTATTGTGAGCATAATAAAAATATATTATACTAGCTGAAGTCCTGGGCGTTGTCAGGGCTTTATGGAGAGTTTTTCGAAATCTCACATAGACAATGAGCTTCCTCTTGTTTTGAAGGTCAAGTATGCAAAATTTCATTGATATCAGAATTAAACTGTGTATTTGTATAAAAATCAAATCCCCGCCGCCTGCCTGTCACAGACACTCTTCTTTATATCTCTAAATAGTATGAAACAAAGTCAATATTCGCGCATGTCTGTTTGTGCGCTTAGTTCTTCTAAACTATGCAAAGGAGTTTGGTAGGGTTTTCACTATCATTTAAAGAATTTCTTCCGGAAGGTTTATATATATATAATACATGGATATTATATTCATTGAAAGTAGAGAAAAGTCAAGCAACCCCAGGTAAACATCAGCTAGTAAATATATATTTATGTTTTGTTGAAGTAGTTGACTGGCTTCTGTTTCAATTAGATTGTCACTAAAGAATTGAATTGAATGTCATAATAATCATTTCGTGAATTTCTCTAAGAATTAAATTTGCTTTACAATCATTTCAGTCTTCTTTTTGAAGACAGGATTAGATTGTTCCTATTTGTTTTCGTTTTTTATTGACATAAATTGATTTTTTAGATTCCATATGACATTGTTTCACATCAAAGTATGTTTAATGTTACCACTAAATTATTCACAATAAAATGCATTTACAAAACTTGCGTTGTTTTATTTGAGTATTATTTATTAGCTATTATTATGAACAGACTAAGAAAAGAAAATGAAGACAGGAATCTCGCCTCCAGTTCTCAGTCCTTCCCGTCCTGCGCCAATGCTCTTCCTCGGTCTGTATCTGGGTTGCTTCCACTGGGGCACCTGGTCTTAATTTGTGGCATCCTGTCATCTGCCAATCTTTCTACACACAGGTCCAGTCCCGTGCAGGCGCTATTGGAGTCCCCTCTGAGTACTGACTTACCAAGGCAAGGGGGTTTAAAGGGTTCAAACCCCGCCCCATTGGCCTCAGTATTGCGTAGGATAAAAAGAAAATAGTACTCGTAGATGAAATTCCTGGAAAATACAACATTATTTGCACCATCTCTCTTTTATCAATAATAATGATTGGATTACTTGTATAGCGCCGTTTTGGTGAGAAAATCACCTCAAGGGTGCTTGCAATGGATGTAAATAATAATTGTGGTAACACAGAGCCTTAGAGATTTTTACTAGCGTCAGGCGCCGTTTGGCTTAGAGCCGGCCCTGTACACGTCCAGCTCATTGTAATCTCGGAGACCTTTAAAACCTTACAATGTAATATGTGTTTGTTCCAGAGCGATGATGAGAATTTTCTACAAAAGTTAATTAATAATTTGTGCTCCTCGAGAACGTCTGGACATGGATTTTCAAGTGTCGAACACACTTCGGCCGGGAAAGGTAGTTCTACCCGTTCCGTCAATTGATGCTTAACTCAGGGATAAGTAGTTCTACCTTTTGCGCCCGCCTCATTTCAACGGCGGAAAAGACGGAATTATTCAATGTTTTTATATGAATATTATATACCAATCTCTTTGTAAAGGTCCCAAATATATGTACATAATTATCGAATCGTAATGCAAGTCTTCTTTTTATATTTATCTTCGTGCATTTCGTTTACATCGGTGTTAACAATATCGTTGCCCTAATTTGTTAGCTTTTGAGAACAGCTTATAATGGTCTCATAGAACTTGTCTCCCTTACTGTCATAGTTAGAAATATGATCTAAACGGTGTTAGAAAGAGTAAACACCATGCTTTATATTCAAATCTAGAAGTTAACCACAGAAGGATTAAAATGTACACCTCTATGATACCAAAAGTTTCAACTGCAATTTAAGAAAAATTTATGAAACTTTTTATACAAAATGAAAAAAAAGGTGACAGTAAAACTTATAACACATTTGTCTAATAAAATGTGTTTTTTTAGACAACAACATGTAAGGTAAAAAATTTATATTTAAAAAATTATGTTTATTTCAAATAATAAAATTGTAATGCATATTTCATCACCTTTTAAAAACAGTTTTTAGTTTCCGGATACATTCAAAATTCTCCGGAAATATTCCGACAAAATATGTCAGAGGCCTGAGGGGCTATCATATCATGCAAACCGCCGAGCACACGATAATATGTATAATTCATGTTCTAGCGTAGCTTCAAATATTTTTAATAATATGTTAAGGCGATGCCATACGTAGTAATGCAAAATCATGTGTTTTTGGTTTGAAAATTTGGTCGCCTAAAAATGTTTCAGATGCTTTAATTAAATACTGCGAATAAAATAAAATACTTTTTTGTTTTAAAACCACGATATTTATTAATTTAAGAACCGACCGGTTTCGCTTTACTTAAGCATCATCAGGGTACAAATTAATAGTATTAATTTGTACCCTGATGATGCTTAAGTAAAGCGAAACCGGTCGGTTCTTAAATTAATAAATATTGTGGTTTTAAAACAAAAAAGTATTTTATTTTATTAAATATGTCAAACCACAAAGTGATTGCTTTCTACAAAAATAAATACTGCGAGTTTAATACATCTTGGCCTTTGAAATAATCGAGTATTTTTTAAATAAGTCTTTTTATAAGCCCAGAAAAAATAATGTAAAGGCCTATGAAAACTGCTTTAAAGTTCAAAATCTCCTACTTACGAACCTATTTTCGGTTATGATTTTATTGTATAATGTGGCAAATTAAGTTATTTATAAAATGATCGAAAAAAAAAATATATATTTATGCCTGAACATCCACAAAATAAAATAAAAGGCACTTTTTGGCCATGTTTTTTTCTTGCATAAATCAAAACAGGCGGATGGTGTTAAGCGGGAATTTAAACCTTATCGCCATCTACGTAAGGGTTGTTATTGATAGCGGCTCAATTTAAAATATTCACGACGTAGTGCATCGCCTTAAAACAAAACATAATAAACAAAAAAATCAAAAATAAAACATTAAAAAAACGTTTGTTTCAGCATTACTCCAATGCTAATTTTATTATAAATTCTACTGCTCACAATGTATTCAGTTTTGTCATTCTTAAATTGTATTTTTTTAATTATTCTTTTGCTAACATAACCTCTTAACTTACGTACACCGCTTACACTAGTGTAAAACAATAATTCAGGATGGTGTTAAATTATTCATAGTTATAATATAACTTAGCAGAAGATACTTAAATTAGAGGACTAACTTTGGGACAAATATATACATGACATTAGCTCTGAATCCATACAAGTTATAATCTAAATTAATGTGAATTTCATTAAAAATCTTATTTAATTAATAAATTAAATATAAATCACTCCAGATATTCCTTATTCAAATTTAAATCTAATTGATAAAGTCAATATATATTGTGATAATCAGTAGGAATTTTTTTTTTAAGTTATAAAACAAGTTAGGCCATTTGTACAGAGATATTTACAAGCTATACAGGGTGTCCGGGGTGAAAGTGCAGTAACTTCGGGAGGTGATTCTACGTGATGGTAGAAATAAAAAAGATAATTAACTTTTTTTGAAATTTCAACTGTTAGATGTACTTTTCAGCTACAAATGAAAAAATGCGCCGGCGTGTGCGTACTGCATTATTATTGCTATTAGATCATTTGAAATGGACTAACACCCGCTACCACCCCTTCCCGCGCTTTACAGCTGATAACAGAACAGCTGTGATTTGTTTACTTAAAGAAATATTATAAACAAATACCTCACATGTACTCACTATACTTGTGGGTTACATAACTCGATAATGGGTTAGAGGGCCTGAAGGCCGCCCGTTACGTAACAAGAGATTCATTCATTAATGCAGGTGGATGTAATAATAAACAACGTCACCAGTCTCGCGCTCGACAAGCACACAGGGAATTTATCGGGTAAGTGTGTACCTCCACTAAGGATTTTTAGTAGGTATGTCTTTTTGTATGGAAAAAAAAAATTTGGAATTTCGGAAAAAGTTATTTTTCTTTTTTGCTCCTACCATCATGTAGAATCACCTCCCGAAGTTACTGCACTTTGACCCCGGACACCCTGTATAGATATTCTTTCACTTGACTGTGACGAAACCAACCTACCAATATACCACTCCATTATTTTTTAATATTTTTTGTCAGCCAACTCTACTTTAAATAATGGCAACGTGAATTTAAATGTTTTTTTTGTCGAATAATCACAAGAAACAACGTCACGTGTCAAGTTTTGCGCACGAAAATACACCAAGCCCGCACGTCTTATTTTGTCAGCCCCCAGCCGACAACTGAGTTGTAGCGTACAAATAGTGATGTCAGCTGGCACCCGACAAAGAAGTGGTAAGGGTTAAGGCTGGTCTCTGTACACGGTGCTACCCGAATTATACAGAACTTGATCATTTTTTCAGGTGCAGCTGCAGAATTAATACAATGTCTAGTGACTCTAGCATCGAAGACATTGAATGATATTGTTCTTTTTTGTATTTACAAACATAAAAAATAATCTTAAAGAAAATTTTGGGTTCACCGATACAACAGAATAAATTTTAATTGAAAGGCTTTCGTCACCGCCAAGAACTACATGAGAATGATGTCAAATGGACTTTTCTTTCCTTCCTCAATCAACGCCTTCTCTGCTAAATCCTTTCTAAAGTATTCTGATAAATTATAGTTATACCAGCTGACGTGTACCCAACTTTGCTCAACTTGTCCCTACTTTCAATAAATATAATATCCATGTATTATATATTTAAATCTTTCAGAAGAAATTCTCTGAATGATAGTGAAAACCCTATCAAACACAGTCGCATAGTTTAGAAGAACTAAGCGCACAAACAGACAGACACGGATAGTGACTTTGTTTTATACTATTTAGAGACTTAAATCGTGTTCAGACGTCATTTCTGTCAAACGAAGTAGTTGCGAATGCAACTGAAGTCAAACCCATAGACGTATCGCGTTCAGTATAGCGAAATAACATGGCGGATAATACACGCACAAAACTCAACTAGTTTGTAAATATCTCTGAGTACGAATGGCCCAAATCAGTACCTGCTTTGGTATTCGAACTCGGCCTGCACTAAATCTAGCCCAATACAAAAACAACTGTATAAAAAAAGAATACATCAAAAAGAAATCAATTACCATGCAATAACCTGTTTTAATACAAGACAGCTATAAGCAAACCATTTTTTAAAACGCAGATTAAATTATGTATTTGTTTATTGTAATTTATGCAAGCGGTTCAAACTAGTTTGGAATAGCCCAATCAAACAGTTCACCATTATACTAATAATCTCTCTTTCTGATTTATCTGTGCGTCAGATTTTTCACATAACTAAAATTCATTTACGTATTAAATATTTTGTGTTGTACATACTGTTATTCTATAAATTAATTTAGTTAGCTTTGTGATATACATACATATTGAATGCTTTTTTTTATATGGTAATAATAATGATTGTAAGTTATAACATCCACCACAGACATGTATCTGAGAGTATGTGTGATAATGCATTTGAGCAACTAAAAGATAAACATATATGATAAGTGCAAAAATGCAAATTTTTCAATAAGTACAATGTAATTTCATCAAGTTTTATGACGTCTTTCATTATTAACATACTTCCGGCGGGAAGCATAGTACATTCTACAAGGCATTGCTGTCCGATACATAATTATATATGAATATTATATACCAATCTTTTTGTGAAGGTCCCAACAATAAATACGTATATGTATGTCTAAACAATGTGCTACAAGTCTCCCATTTTCTTATCTTCTTGTCGCTTGCGTTGAAGAATATTTTATGAAAAGGATTACAGGCCCAAAACTGACTTTACGGAGTTGTATTACAAAGCAGCCATTAATTTCAGACAGTACTTTTATATTTGGGGAATGGTGATTACCATTCAATCAAATATTATGTTTTATTTTCTAAAGTATAGTGTTTTTAGGGTAAAGACATATTATTACACTATACGCATCATGGCTTGGCCTATTTCAACATATGGCTCGCCATACACTACCAATGGGAATGTATGGCAAGCGATATGCTGAAATAGCCTAAGCGACGAGACCAAGACAAGAACTCTATTTTATGTTCTACTAGCTGACGTGTACCCTGCGCCGCTTGACTTTTCTCTACTGTCTATAAATATAATACGCATGTATTATGTGTAAACCTTCCAGAAGAAAATCCCTAAATGATAGAGAAACATTATCAAAATCCGTGGCGTAGTTTAGAAGAACTAAGCGCAACAGAGAGACGCGGATAGCAACTTTGTTTTATACTATTTAAAGATGGTCCATCAAAGCAAACAATCCAGCATAATTTATTTAGATTCAATTTACATATTAAATTATGTTTCGAACTGTAGACTAGAAAAATCTCATATCTGCACTTATCATACAATTACATTGACCAAATAACGCAGATATATTATAACACCATCGGTGGTGTAGAGATAAAACCAATATAAATGCTTTGTCGGCATGTCTATGTGCCTGAAGTAAGGACAATTGTATCTCACTTTGAGTGAAAATGATAAAAAAAAATTTACAAATATCATTTTTTTATCGAAACATATCTAAGGTTCCGAAGAACAATGTGGGATGTGCAAATATGTAGATTTGAGTATATCTGTTTAAAGTTTCATTTCTGCATTTTTACTGATATTTTGCATTAACGCCTATTTATTTAATTGGAGAAATATATCATCAAAAACAGTAACAATTCCGAAACTAAACTTTAAACAGCTCTAATGCAAAACAACAAATTTGCATATCTGAAATTGTTTTTTGGGACCGTCGATATATGTAATCAATTTTGTCAGCTAGGTTGGTACAAAAGTTTTCATATAAATCAGTACACATAAAAACTTTCTTCAGTGCATGAAACGCACGTCTAAAGAATAAACGAGCTAATTTCATATAAGGTAAGTCACAATCTCCACTTTCAAGTGGGACCGTACTTGGGACGTAGCATGGCAAAAAGATGGCCATTGAAATTCTAAAATTCTAATATCATTGGATGGGGGCCTTGGTAGAGTAAGATAAACGTAGGTCAACCACAGATGTGATGGGCTGACGACCTAAAAAGAACAGCAACTTCAAAACAAAGCCTACAAGGTGAGGAAATGCACCACTTTAATTTGACGGTGTGTGGGGCTATTGAAGAATTTAATATTTGACAAAATTTAACAAAAATAAATCACATTTTAAAGACTTGTTTCATTTAAAAACATTAAAAATCACTAAGCATTATATCCAAATTAGGTCAATAATTTATTTGTGAATTTTATAATTGTAGGATTTGTGAAGCTGAAAGTTTTTATAAAAACCATTGGTTCAGGTTAATAAGCTTCAAATATTACGACATTTGTCAAAAATTTAACAAAAGAAATACATATTTCAAATCTAATATAGATTTGAAATATGTATTTCTTATTCTAATTAATAAATTGAGATAAAATTATTTTGGTACCTACTTAACCGATTGCAATAATCAGCTCCAATTTTAAAAATGACACTAAAATTCAAAGCAAAACAAGATTTCATTGAACCAAAGTTACAGACAGAATCACATCGGAAACTAGTATTTTTGACTAGCCAAAGTCCTGGGCGTTGCCCGGTCTTTACTCAGAGTTGTTTTAAATCAGTTGTTGACAGTAATTTTCCTTAATGTCAAGTGTGCAAAATTTCATCAAGCATCAGATTTCTGCTTTAAGGGATGGGGTGGTTATTAGAAATCTCATGTAGGCAGTGACCTTCCTCTTGCTTTGAAGTTCAATTGTGAAAAATTTCATCAATGTCTGAATAAAACTGTAGATTTGTATAACAAAGCTACCCTTCTTCAGACTGGAGAGGATCGATAAAAAAAAAACACAATTAACTGTTATGATTTAAGATTTATTTACAGTGTACATCATCGCACATCTGCCCTGATGATGAAAACTGTAATGCTGTCCGAAACGTTGGCTAAAGAAAGAGATAGCGCAACACGGCATAATAACCCAAAAATAAATCACTAAAACAATTAATTGTGTTTTAAAAATTTCTTTTTGATTTCATAATCACAAATTGAATGAAGCGTCATCTATGAAAAAGTTCACAAACCAAATATGCACATTAGTTGTTTTTTCAGTTCACAGGGCAAAATTGATAAAAAATAAAAGAAAATCACAAAAATTCATTTCAGCAAATACAATCATGATTTTTAATCACAAAAATATTACAAAATTAAAATTTTACTACGCCTTTTTGAAATACAGTATACCATTTTAGCTAATCAAATAACTATGTAGTATTTCACATTTAAAAAATGTACAACATGAATTATACAGATAACACATTTTTTTTGTTTTTACTATAAAAAACAATGTTTTTCTTAAAAGCTAGTCATTCATTCAAAATGATATACCATAATAACCTTATTGCTATAGAAGGTTACATATTTCATATTAGTTATTATAGGCACGTTTAAATTAAACAAATAATCATTTTTACTTTTTCCGTAAGCCTCATGGCCGCCATTAATTTAAGGACTTATAAAATAGTTATTTAAATTAATTCATACATTGAGGTACAAATAACACGTAAACAATATGCGCAGTTTTTCATTTTTAACCTTCACAAAGCTGGCCTTTTCAACGCAATCTATCGCATCACGTGGCATATTTTTGACACAATGTAATACGTATTTGTTTTAGTGAAACTTTGTGAATCACATATGCGAGATACGCGTACGGCGATAGCCACTGATGGAGCACAGATCACATATGAGCCAGCCGCGCAGATAAGGTTAAACATGTAAGACAGAAGAAAAAACTGAACGGATTGGGGAAAAATCTCCACTCGAAATGTTTTTCTACATCTTGATTAAAACTATTTTCAGACTAAGATTTGGAATTTTCTAAAAAAAAAAAATAATATTGCATTTTGTATAACATGATATTACATGTTTAAGACATTATGATGAATAATGTAGAAAAATCGAAATTATTCGTATAAATTATTGTTTTCAAATAATATACAATAATGTACAAGTGTCCACTTTTTTAGTTGACAAGTGAGCATTGTCATTTTCATTAGTGATACAAGATACAAACATAATTCTTGTAAGAAATAGTTACATTAAAGCTATATTATAATCTAGAAACAAACAAACCACTGAATGCTATAGAACCATACATAATCGCATTTTCCGTCGAAACATTATATTATTATCTAGCCAGATATACAAAAAAAAAACTCCACAAAATAAATCGAAGAGCAGGATAAACATAATGGCGCTAAACTTCTCTGCCTATCCATATAGATATAGGCATGAAGTTAAATTATTTACTTATTTCTAAAATCTATCATATAATAATATGAAAAAGAGGATTTTTTACAAACTTTGTAACAGATGATTGTATTTTTTTTTAATTCAATAATTTTTGGGCTATGTCTGTCAAGCCGTAATCACATATATAATAAATATATATGACATTTTTACCAACTGTACACCTCGGAGCGGCAGTTCCACGTGCCACTCCAGGCCGCCGCGCAGATAAGTCCAGTCCGAAAGTACGGTAATGGTTTACAGCGCATTCCACTGTGAGACCTTTCTGTGCGGTGGTCTTGAGCGGTGCGTGGTACTGCCGCTCCGAAATGTACGTGTGTAATACACAACCTTCAGTTGTAAAACTTTAAAATCGGTCATAAACAATAGTTCAAGAGATTGTTCGACAATTTAAAATCGAAAGAGTTCAAAGTTCATAAAATCACTTCAGTTTTACATCCAGATAGTTGAAAGTTTAAAAAATCACTTCAGTTTTATATCAAAATAGTTCAAAGTTCATAAAATCACTTCAGTTTTACATCCAAAATGTAATTCGAGTTTCATAAAATTACTTCAGTGTTTAACATCCAAAGTGTTCAAAGTTCATAAAATCACTTCAGTTTAACATCACACGGAAATTACATTAAAAATCATGTTTTAAGTTCACAAAGGTATCATTATAACCACTTGATTAAAGTTAAAGATTTAATTTAATATCACCCGTCATAATCACGATCGCATCTGTCATCGTGAGTCCAGTAGCTGGCGGATCTGGAGGATTCCATGGGATCTCGTTTGACCCTACCGGATCCCCTCTGATCCCGCCGGAGGCCTGTGGTCGACCCGGAAACTGAACCCGACCTTTCATTCCCGTCCTCATTCCAATCTTCGACATGTTCCACTTCATCCTTTGATTTATTGCTCCATTTTCCCGAATCTTGTTTTGATTCCGAGTTCCTGGTGTTCTTGGATTCGTCGGAATCTCTTCGGCGCCAGTTGGAGTCTTTCTCGTCATTCTCTTTGCGTTCTCTGTTGAAGTTGCGATCCTGTCTGGTGTCGGAGCTTCTTCTGTCTTTCTCACTCTTCTGCTGATGCCTTCCCGAGCCGGATTTCCTCTGGCCTTTATCTCCATTCCTATCGAACTCACTTGACTTATCGCCACTTTCTCCAACATCGGGAACATTCTTACTCCACATCAGTGTCCCCGTCTCAATCTGCAGCTTCTTGAAACCCTCTTCGTGATGATCATAGTTGTCTTCTTCCTCTGCATTACTTCTGTAAGTTGCATATTCATTGTGTGGCTCGTAATTATTCATCCTGGAAGATGGATTCTTCATATCTTTCAAGTCACTATTGCTTCTTCCCAGCCGCTGTTCGGACTCCAGGCCTGAGTTATCAAAGACCTCGTTTTCGTAATCAGCTGCAGTCTCCTCGTTCCAGCCTTGCTTCCACTCCAGATCACCGCCGTCGTAATCATTACGAATCTGTTTTCCCAAACTGGAAGCACTTTTGACCTTTTCTAGTAATCCCGCGGTATTTGTGGCGCCCCCGTAATGAAAATGAGCTGAGGAATCTTTTGACTCATCCGCATAGTACTCGGGCTGCTTTTCGTTGCTACTTGTGTAGAAATTAGCTTGATTTTCAAACGAGTCTTTTCTTGGTCTGTGTTGATTGTAGGTCGGTTGGTTACTGAATTGTTCCTCTTCATTGACTCCGTTGGCTTGCTGCCTCCAAGAATTGAGATCTAGTCTACCCGCCAAAGCTGAGGGAGGCATTTTAGGAGCCACATTCTCCATCTTGGCTCCAGTGTTAATGGGAGGAGGAGGTTTATTCCAGAAATCCGTATTGTCCTGGCTAGCGGACGTAGCTTGTTTCATTCTGGGTACAAAGTTGGGAGGCGGAACGCTGGGGCAGAACTTGGGAATCAGATCTTCCGGATCGTTGACGCCCATTATTCCGGGAGGGGGTTCGTTGAAATCAAAGTCACTTTTAACATTGCTGTTTTGAACCATCCGGGAACCAGCGCCCAGGATGGGACGAGGTTTCCTTTCGGAATTGAAAGAAGAGTTCAAAGCGCTACCGTTAACGCTACAATACTCGTTATTATCAGAGAAATTAGAGTCTGACACTCCCGAGCTATCATACGAAGAATCGAGCGGGGTTTTTTCTTCGAAAACATCATCTTTAAACTTGGAATATTCGTGGTCAACATTTTTATCTCCGTTGCTGTGAGTAGACCAGCGATCGCTTGAATCTGACTTCCTGGTCCGATTGTCTTTACTTCTAGAATCTCCGGGTTTATTCTGTGTGTCTTGTTTTATGTCTTTCTGCTTTGCTTGAAGAAGGCGATCCTTCTGGAGGTCGGGCTGGTCATTGGAAGACGTAGAGTCGTCGAGGTGTCTGGCGTAGAAGTCTTGCAGGTACTTGGGCAGGGGCTCCAGCTTGTAGAGGCACTGGTCGGAGAGCAGCATGAGCCAGATCTTGCAGTTGGGTGCGGGGGGCTGGCGGGAGATGAGAAGCTTGCGGGCACTGATGGAGAGACTCTCCAGTTTGTCGGGTACGTACTGGTACAGTTTCCTTCCGTGTTGCATCAGCTGGAATAAACAAAATTAGATTGTAAGGACATATCACATTTTCACAGATGACGGAGATGTACAAGACACGGAGGAACTAGATCAAGGCCAGATGCGATTGATATGGAAGATTGCAATGTAAGGGCATTGCCATTGTAGGCCTATTGTATCGTAGGAGACAAGGTGACAGTGAGAGAGTTAAACCAACAAATAACACAACAGACACTTGGAAACCCTAATGTGTGGAATCCACTCCTGTCCAGTCTCTCAAAGTAACCTCAGTAATTATTGTAACTCGAAATAAAATAATGTTGAATCAATTGTTGAATTTCAAAATATATTGCCTTACCTGGACATTAAGTGTGCGCAGGGCCAGTTGTGTGTTGCACTCCAACAGCTCGATGCTGACCTGCACTATCAGCCTGGCCAGGGTCACCAACTCCTCGCCACCCAGCATCTTGCTATCTGCAACAAAAATACATTCATAAGTTAGAGGGGAAAAGCCACATTTAACAACCATAAATAATAACCATGAATTTGATCACAACTATGAAAAAAAAAAATATTGAACACAAAGACAAATCGTCGTATTTTATTTACCTGTGTAAATATCGGCTAACAAGGAGGCTGCGTTGACCAGATATTGGTCCGCTCCTTCCAAGGAAATCTCTAGCCCTAAAAAGGAAGAAAAATACATTGTTAATTTGTATTCAAATTTTGTAAACATCTCTTGAAACATGGACCTTGAAAGTAAATAACATGAACAGGTTAGAGGCTTTTGAAATGTGGCTTCACCGGAGAATACTCAAAGTCCCATGGACCGACATGATCACCAACACAGAAATTCTCAGGCGGGCTAGAGCAGAGAGAGAACTGCTTAGATTAATAAAAATTAGGAAAATTTCATATCTGGGTCATGTACTTCGAGGGGAGAAGTATCACTTGCTCCAGTTAATATCGAAAAGCAAGATAGAGGGTCGCAGAGGGCCTGGTAGGAGACAAATGTCTTGGTTGCGAAATATACGAGAGTGGACCGGCATTAGAAGTGTGGAGGAGCTATTCCGGGCAGCGCAAGACAAAGAGACATTTTCTAGAGTGATCGCCAACGTCGGGGGGACCTGATACGGCACATAAAGAAGAAGAAACATCTCTTCTGAAAAAATTAAAATATCTCTTGTGTTGCTGGCATATGTTGGCCATAGAGGTTTCATAGAGGCGAAAATATTAATTATTCTGTGGTTAACTGTGGTAGCAGGCCCAGCCTCTCAAGTTGTTATAAACCCCCGAAAGAGGAATTGAAGAGTTTGAACGAAACTCACCGTCGATCTTGTCCGTCATCGACTCGATGAAGAGATGATGCAGCCGGTGTCCCAGGAGCTGCGAGCGGGAGAACGAGACACTGCAGCAGAGCAGCGAGATGCGGGCGGACATGCGCGAGTCCAGGATGGCCGCTGAGGATATGGCGTCCAGGGCTTGTCTACAATTACACATTTAAGGTTATGATGAGCGGCAGATGACATTGAGTTATTATCACCTCTCTGTATAGATCATACTCTACTGGGTTACTACACATCACGTTTAATATTATTTAAAAACAAAATCTTTGCAATTATTTGTGGTTTTATATTCGATCGGGCTCATTTCAAAAATTATAGCTTCGAATATTAATATTGAAATGTACAAACTGCTTACTGTGGTTTAAAGTTAATGAATCCACCTAAATATCACTATTGTTATTCCTCCTTCATTTATATTCAAAGCCCGTCCAAGACCCGCATAAATAAACCCCTTCCTATAGCCCCTACCTTAACCGCCCTTACAACCCTGCCCAACCGGGTGGCAACATAGTTCCCTGTCTTTACACTGTACTGACAGGGGCGCTCTTGTGAGGGATCATTTAAAAAAATTATCTCATATTTTTAGATATCAAAAACCACTCATAAGAATCTACATAATAATAAAATGGGAGCTATTGCTATCTACAAATATGGGAGCTATCGCTCAAGGGCATTAGCGTGGTGGTCGAGTGGTTAACACTATTTACAACTAAAAAGTAGATTAGTTAAAAAGCAGGCACAAATTGTGTAGCAACTATTGACAAACTGAAAATTAGATCAAGTCTCATGCAAATTGGATGGTAAACTTGATTGTGTGTATCGGCCATAAAATGACAATTTCAAGGTTTTTAGCTGTGTTCAGAGTTTACAGCTTGACACACATAACTTTGCAGTTGGCAGAGTGACAAAAATTTATGGATTTAAAAAATGGAAGGTTGAAAATTATCAACTGATAATCTATTATGGCAGAACATTGGAGAATTAGTCACCTTAACATTTGTGGTTGTGTGCACGTCTTTGTGAGTATGCCTTCTATGTGTTGTATCTTCTGATTGGTCAAAATACCATCATCCTGGTTTGATAGCAAGCTCACCTGAGGACAAATAAAAACCAAATTATTTATTAAAAAATACATAAATGTAGTAGTGTTTTCCATCACAATTTGAGTGGCAAAAAAGGGAAAAAAAATTATATACATATTATGCAACAGCTATGAATTAGCAATTGATTGCTGCTTATATTTTCTTGGCACCCTTAAGAACTTCTCCAGAGACAGTAAAAGACAAACATTCTGAAACGAAACGTTGCTTTAAATGGCTTTATCCGTGTTCGGTGACCAGATCTATAGTCAAGTACTTCCCAACCTTTTTTTCCTCATCTCTTTCTCTTCCCCACTACATTCACCCTCACAACATACCGCAGTTAGGGATGTCATAGCCCCACTGGCTTCGGGTAGTTCGGACTCCTGTGCAGTATTCATATAAAATTAAAATAAATAACAAACCTGCTTTATCAAAAATGCGTATCTCTCATCAATGTACAGCACCGACTGGCTGTTCTCATCAGACAGGCTGCCAGTGCCGCAGAAGTTCCTCTCCTCCTGCGAAACCTTCCTGGAGTTCGGCGCTCCGGCCGACGGATCGTTGGGCTTGTTAAGAACGTGGACGTTTGACGGGTATGTAGTCTGCGCCATGTTCGCCGATTTGTATTGCTGCGGAGGAAGATGGGGCGGCGAAGATTTCTGCTGACCGCCTGCTAAATTGCCGGCATTCTGACTGCCTGACAAACTTTGTGAAGGTTTCTGACTGCCCGACGAACCTTGGGGTGGTTTTTGGCCGGACGAATTCAGAGGTTTTTGATTTTTGGACGGACGGATATCGGATTGGTGGGTGCTGGGGCTCTGCGCATTGGCGGCGCTAGCGGCTCCGATTAGTCTCTGAGAAATGGACGTCGGAGTGTCGGGTTCAGTGACCTGTCCTGGCCTGCGGAGTTCTTTGTTTCTACCACCGTAGCCTCGACCACGACCAACCGAGGAAGCCTGAAAAAATAATTTAATAGAATAAGTTGTGGATAATTCAAATGACAGCTGCACATCTAACAAATGCTGAGTACTATAACGTAATAATTATTTTATATGGTCCTGACTATCGCTGAGCTACGGCCAAACTGCACAAACTATCAAAGCGGCGGAGCCAATGAAAGGTATCCTTTTGGTGGGTACGTAGAATCAATGGCGTGGTGCCATTGTGTGTACTTGCAATTAACAAAAGTATGGTTACGATGTTGGCGACACTTTAAGCACGCGGTTTCATGCTAATAATGGTTCACGGCCCATCTCCCTTGTTTCTATTATCAATGTTCCTACAAGTAAGAGCTCTATTGTAACTTTTCTTTATGTTACATGCGTCATTCGTGATAGAAAATAAGAGGATACAATGGATCGATCAGCAGAATTAAAGCAGTACATTGTATTTTGTAGTACAGTCGGAGGAATAAAAAAGTATCATTGTCCAATAATCTAAAATTCTAATATTAATATCTGTACCCGAGAGGCATACGGATGCAACTCCAAAATACAAAATGTTTCAGGAGAGCTGAAAACCGTGTTTTTAGCAAATCTCAGGTTATTTCCACAGATGTTTTGGTTGATAATTGAAGGAAATGTTGTTGTTTTTGTTGCTTCTCGGGTACAAATATTATGAACTTGATAAAAAAAAATCCACGGGTCCGGGGAACAAAGGGAATGAAGGCATACATTCCTAACATATGATGAACCTAGTACACGTTGGGCCAACGCATCGGGACAACTTGTACTAGGGTATTATGGAAAGGAGATGAAGTGATTGAAAATTAATAAGACGAAATGAATAATTGTTACGAACACGAGTTTACAAAATTCTGTATTGTTTTTACCACTTCAAACTTATCCTCAGAAATTGTTTTAGTTATTCCAAAATAAAAATAAAATTTTATATCATAGGTGTTGAAACATTACCCATGAGTGAAGTTGTGATGGAGATTGTACAGACTATGTTACTTCAGTAGTGAAGTTTCTGAGAATTGTTAATAATGATTATTTTTAAAGTAAACAATACACAAAGGCACTAAACAAAGTGAACAAAATATGTTGTCGGCACATGTTGTGGTAATGTACATAATATCACTGGTAATTAACTCAAACACAATAGATATCGAATAGTAAACCACGCATACTATTTTTTAGAATCTTGGAATTACGTATTTTCCTATGACGAACTCGAGGGAAGTAGTATGACTCAGATAATGTTATTTCAAATAAGCAAAACTGTATTTAACCGAACACGAAAGATGAGAAAACCGGAAGATTTTACGCGAGTGACATTTGAACAGTAGCGTCCCTGACGGCAGAGTCTATAACTATGATAACAGAGCAATTTTTGATAAGAATAACACCAAAAAAATTATTGGATGCGTTTTGTATGGGATGATCGGTAGTTCATATCCGATTTGGTAGGTGGCTCTGCTGAACTATGTTGACCCCGCGAATGCATGCGAATCGAATGTAGCTTCGCAAAGTGCCATTGTGCAGTATTTCATTTTACGATAAAGGAAAATATCGCAAGACGAATGCGAAAACAATGAACAATTTCAGAATTAAAAAGCAAATTATTTTCAGGTACGAACATTCAAAGCCAATGTATGTGACGATTTTCGGTTAAAAAATAGTATCAAACACAGCTGTCATTAAACTAAAAACCGTGAGTTTCATCACGCACAAAGTGACCAGTGTTAATGGCCCGTATTGTTGGAAAAATATGCATTGAGTCGCGTATAGCTAATAGACTTCTTTAGTATACACTTTGCAGGTGCAGGTTAAGCAAATGTTGACACAGGTTTTTCAGTAATATCATAAATATTTTACCATTTTTCACTACACAACAAAACAATTGGCAGGCGCCATTCATTCGCTCAGTGTTGCCATTCTAGAAACTCGAATAATATCCGGATAATAATTGCCACGATCGAAAAACGAGGGTAGAGTAAGGCTAGTGGCTACTAACAAAAAATAATACTGCTCGTCAAATATGATTTAAGATTTTTATAACAAAAATACTGCTCGTGATTAACGTAGTTGGTTCGTATTTCCAAATTAACTTAAAAATAAGACAATAGTTATAAAAAAAAATGTGAAAACAAACCATTACAACAATATCCAACACTGAATTTCAAAACCAGAACTACACACTTTTGTATTTTAAAAGTAAATATTTTTTTCACGAACTTTCAGAAAACACTGATATTTTATGCTTTTTGATTTTTTAAAACAGAATAGGTGCACTACAATGCGACTGACTTCTTACGATGTCATTGATTGACTGATTTAATGTTGAATGGTATCTTGTATAAATAGAGAAATAATCGTCTTCTGCTACTTTACTGTGAATAACAATATATCGCCCTCTCTTTCTGCGCGTGCTTGGCTGGATCATTAAAATAACATTAGGAATCCGCATAATAGCTTTCGTTATTAATGTATTTGTGACTCATATAATCTTGAATTATGAGTCACGGTATTTGGTATAATGTATTTTTGAAGGTATGGAGATAAAATAGCCATATTAGTGTTTATTTTATTATTTGTCTACAGAAGTTTCTCTATTTTTAAACACTTGTTTACTGACAAAGTCATTAATTTCGCCCTGGAAAATTAAAAAAAATTTTTTTTTGCATAAAGTACTTAAGGTATAATTTAAAAGTAAAGTTTTGATATTGTCCTCAAACTTTTTTGTATACTGTGTTTAAAAAAAATATTAATAACCTTTTTAGGTGAATACCGCACAAGAGTCCCAACAGCACCCGCACCCAACCGTCTGGAGCCAGTGAGACCATGGCACCCCCAATTGAGGTATTTTGTGAGGCTGAAAGAAGTGGGGAGAGGAAGGAGATGGGGAAGAGGAAAGTACGTGGCTATTAAGTTCTGGTCACTCAACACGGCTAAAGCCATTTTAAGCAACGCTTCATTTCTGAATGGTGGTTTTACATCAGGGCCATACTGAGAGTATCTTCCACTTTAGAACGTGCCATAAGCATATTTAATATTATTTAAAATGAACAAATTGTGAAACAACACAAATTTATCAAATAAATTTACTTGCATTAGCCGGAACTTGAACCCGGGATCTACTTTTCTCTATAAACTACTTTAAAAAATGCAATTAATGTTTCCTTTTATTGAAATTTCCTTCAGTAAACCATAGAATTTCCATACCCAACACAATTATTCCTAACATAAAAATCAATTAAAAAATTACATCTATCTTGATTTTTTTTTATTTTAGCACATTTCTTGCAGTTTTCTTCTAATGTAATTTCATTTTGGTGCATTTAATTGATCCGCTCTTTGATCTTAAATAAATAGATATAATATAAATTAATAAATAGCTCCTTTTTGGATCATTCTTTAATTTTTCCCATTTCACTAGCATAACTCCTAAAAAGAGAACAAGCAATAATTATGCTATTTTTACAATAACGGTAAACCTAATCGCTTTCCACTTTCGGAGAATTTGGTATTGAATTTTTTATTTCTTGGGTAAATATAATTTGATAATAATATATTTATTCTACCTGTGACACACAAAAGAATCAAATATCATTTAGATTTTAAGTAAGTATGTTTTAATTGTTATTTTAATGTTTCGATATCATAATGCAAACATTTCTTTTAACAGGAATCAATAATAAACCGATAAAGCTCCAGATTTTATGATATTGTAATGATTGTTTTGCAAGAGTTGAATACAATTATTTCTGTAAGAGATTCCCAATGAAGTTATCTCAATTTTTTTATTTTTAAATACATATTATGAATTTCAATTTTACTAATGGCAGTAAAATTATTTTTTCGATGTCTACAGAAATGAAAAAACATGAAATGAGCATTAAAAATTAAAATTTGTAAAATATTTAAAATTGTGTCACATGACGATACACGCAGTACGCTTCACAATTCGAATCGCAGTGCTGCAGAACTGCCTCGCATTTATGATTTTTTATTTTGATTTCAAACGATTTTCGGCCGGCCGCAAAAATCAACATGATCGCTATTCGGTAATTTACAAAAAAAACTAAATGTTCTATCAATATGATGCATTTGTAAAAAATAACATAAATTTTCAATGCACGAGACCTCATTAGAATTTATTATCAAAACACCCAGACCAGCAGTGTATAACTAATGGACTTATAACAAACATGTAAAAATATTATCACTATGGATTTTTCGGGTATTTGACCTTGTTGGGCTTCCCCCTGCTTGATTTAACATATCAGACAGCCTTGTAGTAATCATTGTCATGACAAATGAATAGATTATGCTGAAAGGTATGTCCATTTGTATAGTGGAATCGTCTTGCTGTCATTATATTCGTCTTAATGCTGTTTTCGGCCCTCAGTTTTCAAATAACCATCCGATACCGGACACCACGAACTTTTAAGTTTAGCTCTGTCATGACCATTCGAAAATTATCAGTGATACGCCTGCACCAGTTACCTTCTACGCCCCTATATCCCCTTTTAAATTGCCCGCCGCCTATCGACGATACAACGAACGAACGATATTCTTATTCTGTCAAATGACAACATTATTATCTTGTCAAAATTCTGCTATCGTACGTACGTGTGTAATTATATTTTCGAATTTGCGAGTTTGTTTATTCGCGAAGCGCTGGCATCAATTAATGTCCCGTAGTTTCTACATAATTAAACACGCAAATACAGTTAAATATGGCGCAGAATAAAGTTAACATGTCACTAGGTAAGTTGTTGATTTATTATTTTATGAATCAAACGTTTCGTGTTCAAACCTATTTTTGGAATCTTTCTCACCATGCCTTCTAAAACTCTCACTTTACCCACGCATTAAAAAGATAGACTTGCATGAATCAATGCCATGAAAGTTTACCGCGTATACAATATTATTTATGAATTAAATATATTTTTAAACCTCACTATAATTTGTTTTGAATTATTTTGACAGGTGTATTTCGCTTTCTGATGAACGTTTAAAGCTACATTTAATAAGTAAACAAATCCTTGATATCATCAACATTATCAAATCAAACTTTTTTTATTTTGTTATTTGATTATTTATTTGTCTTTAGTTAGTCTATTCAGAATTGAAACATTGCTTGAAATCGCAATATTCCTCTGGGGAATGTTGGGAGGCTGAAGATACTGGGGAGGAGAAGGACATGGCGATTAAGAAAGTTGAAAAGTAGTATAAGTATAAGCTATTCATATTTGGCCATTTATTGTATGCCAATCAATTTGTTTTTTTTTTGTGGAATGTAAATAATATTTGACATAACTATTGGGGGAGCTGTGGTTAACAGATAGAATTGAAAATGGATTCGGACTTACTCTTGTTGAAAATCGATATTATGGCCTTGAGGGACACTGCGGGTGATCACTGCACAAGCTTCAGTAATAGACTCGAATTAAAAGCACCGAGGGAACATGTTCGCTGCGCAGGTTTTCTTAACAGACTGGTAATGTATAATAATGTCACTGATGTAGGTATTCCACACAGCCACACGGGTAATTGGGTGAATATAAAGTTAAAATCGATTGTTCACTTGGTGGCCATTGTTATTGACGTGAAAGTTCTAGCTCTTCAAACCTCTGACAGTTATATTTCTTAAGGCGATGCACTACGTCGTGTAATATTTTAAATTGAGCCGCTATCAATAACACCCCTTACGTAGATGGCGATAAGGTTTAAATTCCCGCTTAACACCATCCGCCTGTTTTGATTTATGCTAGAAAAAAACATGGCTAAAAAGTGCCTTTTATTTTATTTTGTGGATGTTCCGACATAAATATATTTTTTTTTTCGATCATTTTATAAATAACTTAATTTGCCACATTATACAATAAAATCATAACCGAAAATGGGTTCGTAAGTAGGAGATTTTGAACTTTAAAACAGTTTTCATAGGTCTTATACCTTATTTTTTTCTGGGCTTATAAAAAGACTTATCCAAATAATACTCAATTATTACAAAGGCCAAGATGTATTCTACTTGCAGTATTTAAATACTGCGAGTAGAATACATCTTACAGACTTTAATTAATTAAAGCATCTGAAACATTTCTAGGCGACCAAATTTTCAAACCAAAAACACATGATTTTGCATTACTACGTATGGCATCGCTTTAAAGAAACTGTCGAAATATCGGATAATTTGTGGGTATTTCTGTTTCATAGCAAAATCAAAATAAATGGGATATTTCTAAACATATCCGGAAATTAAAAACTGTTTTTAAAAGGTGATAACAAATTTTACCATCAGAAATAAACATATACTTTTTTAAATAATAAAATTTTGAATGCAAACATAAAAAAGTTTAAAAAATGGCTCGCCTTACGTTTTTTCGTCTAAGCACTGAACTAAAATTACTGGTAACACAATAAACAGATATCTTAGTATACACATGTATTCTAAACATTACAGCCACTTCACTTTTTTGTGATTTCATATAAAAACAATTAATAAAAATTTCATACATTTTTCTCAAATTGCGGTCGGAACCTTTTGTTTGATATAGGTGTACGTTTTATTTATTCTATCGTTATTACTTTTCATTATTATCTAACTGATAAGAAGTGTTTTTGAAATGAAATGTGCGTATTAAACCTTTTCTGCATATTTACCAATAATATTTATCAATCTGATTTGAATTTTGGTAATCGTGGATTGGTTCAATACCTTTTCCCAGTCAATATTATCAATAATGTTTGCATTTACTTAATATAGTATGGATGGATTAGCCTTATCTTGTGGATGTATATCTTAACTTTAAAATGGTACTTGCAATAATAATAATATCTAGCTCTCTCATTTAAAATTTAGGCGTATTAGATCTGTCAAAGAATTTATATATAAAAATGCAAAAATCAGTGATTTTAAATACATGTAGGATTACGAAAGATATTTTAAATATTTATATTGAGGGATCAGTAGGATTTATAGGTTCAGTTAGGAGTTCTACCGAGCTGAACCCTCTGATATGAAAATATCTGGAGTCGGTGAATTATTTTCCCATTTGATCTCTGGTGAGTTGACGTGTTGTTCTTGTATTTATTAAGTTTATACAGGGTGTATCGGCACGTACCCGACAAACTTTAACCAGCTATTCCTTAGCTCATTTGGAGTAAAAAATGTTATGGGCACTTTGCTGTCCGGTAACATTTTTTTTTAATAAAAAATTTACTATTCATATTTTCACCACATGTCACCACTGTTTTATCCTTTGTCAAAGTTTGAAAACCCACTTGGCAATATTTTATTCGAGGCACCATTCGTCTCATTTTTAGCTATTATTATTTAGTGTGTATGAAAGAGCGAACACACTTGCTAATAACAGCTGTTGAACACGAGAAACAATGCCAATGACAGTGACGGAGTGTGGATTTTTTTATCATTTTTTGTTTTTAATTGAAAAAAAATGTTACCGGACAGCAAAGTGCCCATAACATTTTTTACTCCAAATATGCTAAGGAAAAGCTGGTTAAAGTTTGTCGGGTACGTGCCGATACACCCTGTATAATGCACTTGCGTAATATGGATTGACTAGATGATCATTTGTGGAAAAGTGTGTGGAAGGGTTTAGTTTTTCCTGTAGGGAAGATTTAACTCGGACATAAAGTCGGAAAAAAATACGATATTGAAGATGGGACTTGCTCTTTCTGTGTCACTCGTTATGTGAAATGTCCCTCATTAATGGACCATTTTTTTCATCATCTGCTTTGCTCGTTATGCGAATTACTCGTTATAGGAGGTTTACATTATGAGAGGTTCCACTGTACATTTATTTGGATTTTATTGCAAAGCGGAAATACTCCGACCGTTTGACAGAATATGGCCGAGGTCTGAGGAGTTAGGAGAGATTATTCACAAAGATGGTCGGTGATAAGTGGACTTGTTGAGGCAATCACCCATTAAACCTTCTTTTTGTTAATACTGGAAATAATTTTGATTTAAACAAATATTAAATAGACAGACAAGTCATTAGCTAAATCTTTAGGTAAGTGCGAATTATTCAGTAAATTAGATATTAGGGTTTTGCTATAAGTGGTAGTAACACTAGGAAATAAATTGACTAAGCCAATGATATTAATTTACAATTACTGGGAAGAATTAGGTCCTTTAGTTCACCAATGCTAATGATAACTAATTTTGATTTAAACAAATATTAAATAGATGAGACAAGTCATTAGCTAAATCTTTAAGAAAGTGCAAATTATTCAGCAAATTAGATATTAGGGTTTTGCTTTAAGTGGTTGTAACAGGAAATAAATTGACTAAGCCAATGATATTAATTTACAATTACTGGGAAGAACTAGGTCCTTTAGTTCACCAATTAATGCTAATGAGTTTTTAATGTATCTTTAGTGGAAAACCCATTGGCCTCATTGAAAACCTTTGTTATAAATAGAAATAATTTAAAGTTGGGGAATTACAACAGGAGACAGGTCTAATGGATTATTACTGTAATGGATTTTCAGAAATCACAAAGTTTTGGTGCTTTGGGGTTTTTACTTAAAAATTTAGTTTGGTGTCATGAATCATCTTGAAAATAAAGTTTTTACAATTTTTTATGGCTCATTTTACATTGTCTAAATATTTAAAAGTAGTGTCAGTTGGTAAATCAATAAACACACCACTTCAATTGATATCTTCATTTTTTGTGTTGTAGTCACTTTTGTTTAATATTTTTTTATATATTGACACCCATATGCATAGTCGGTTCCTCGAGACCTCCTCCACTCGACCTTACTCGAGGTCACCTCAAGGAAATCTTAAAAACTCCCTTGAAATCAGTATGTTCAGTTACGGCTTCACCCTCCAGTGAGGAACCTCCAGTAAGTCGAGTTGAGGTTGAGTGAAGGAATGACGTCATTAAATTTCTTATTATTATGTTGGCAAACTGTAGAGAATATGTTTATGGTTCACTTTTTTTATCTATGGGCTGTCTTCCTCTGAGATTGTGTTCTGTTTCTGTGGTGCTATCACTGCTATCTGTCAATTCTGTTATTCAACTCAACTGTCGAGTGCGAAGATAATTTGGTTAATTTGATTTAGTTCGTTTAGTGAGGCAATTATTATGGCCGGGAGGCAAGTTTTTAGTGAAATGGAAAAGGCGTGCTTGAGGGAATTAATTATAAAATATAAATTGAACACCACGGGAACAATCGGGGCAGGAAATCCGAATGTAAACAAAATAGCATGGGTCCGGCTTACCGAAGAATACAATTCTATTGAAAATAACAGCAAAGTAAGTAGAATACTTTACAATTTTATTTATTTATTTATCTACTACCTATAATCTTACAGCCTAACCTAAATAATTTTGTTTATTTTAGAGAACAGAAGTCCAACTTAAAAAATGCTGGGATAATTTGAAGACAAGGAGGAAGCAAGTCCTAGCCCTAGAAAAAGGGAACGAATGAAAACTGGAGGCGGGGCATACATACCTACACCGAGTTCCCAGGAGATTGACGATGCCCTTCAAGACCAGACTGATGTGGAGATGCAGTTTGTCCGTGACAGTGACTCTGCTAGATGAAAGTCAATGTAATTTGTGTTACTTTTCTCCCTGGAGAGTTATTAGTTCCCCTGAGATAAACAAATTTTAGCTTCAATACAATATCATTAAAATATTTCAGGTATTGAAGTGGTGAATGAAATGCAAGATTTCCATTGTTCAAGCTGCAGGTCAAAGTCTTGAGCAAGAAAGCATCGAACTTGGTTAGTTTATTTATGCTTATATTTGTCATTAGTACCTAATACATATATTTTTAAACTTTTGGATAAACAGGAGATATATCTTTTAACAGGACGATCTGTGGAATCTCCTCCTCGTCGATCAGAGTCACAATTACCTGACCATGGTGCTCAGGCAACTCAAAGACAAGGTGAGGTTTTGGATTTTATTTTATATTATACAGTGTGTAACAAAAAGGTACAGTCATATTTGAGGGCATGATCCTGCTAGGGGCATATGTTTGTATTATGAATACTGACATTTTTACCTGACTTATGGATGTTTATATTTATAATGTGTTTATATCAACGAAAAAGTCTTTATGTAGAAGGTATATTAACCATCCAGAATCTACAACACAAGCATGTAGTTGTTACAGTAGAACTGATGGCGCTCTGTGTACAATTTCCAAAAAAAAGTATTATTTATTTATTAATGTACATTAGTAATTAAGGGAAACTCATTGGTACGTGGTCACTCTGCTATTGTGTATTTACTCATTTCAGGTGCAACAAATACACGTGCCCGTGTTATTACAGAAGAGTTCAATCTCAGAAAAGCGCAATATGATCAAAATCAGCGAATGGATGAAGAACTACACAAATTGAAGGTTGCTGAACAAGAGTGGTTAGTAAAGGCGGCACAAGAAAAGTACAATAAGGCTCGCCTGGAGAGAGAATGTGCAGAAGAGCTTCTCCGTTTAAACCAGGTCCAACGGGAGGAGGCGGAACTTAGGTTACAAAAGTTAAAAAAATGATTTTTAAAATTTTATTTATTTTTTTGTTGTGTTCTATTAACAGAAAAAATAAAAAAATAAAACCCAAACCATTGTTTTTAAGTTTTGAAATTTTATTAAAAATAATTAAGTAAAATGTCTTATAATAAAGTTATTTCTAATAATGCTACCACGTTCATTTTCCCGTACCACAGGTAAGGCAATCTCTGGTTCTCTTAGTGGCTCTGGCAATTCTTCATTCGTTTGTATACTAATATTATGCAAAATAGAACAAGAAACAATAATATTTGGAACAGTTGTGATTTTGTTTTGCAGTTTCCTGCTTAGGCATGCAAATCGCCTTTTCAAAACACCATTAACCCTCTCTATGATGTTTCTTGTGCTGATATGTGATCTATTATAACGCTGTTGTGGTGGTGTTTGAGGATTGAGAATCGGGGTAAACATGTAAGATGTTTGGGCCTAATTGATCCATTGTCACCTAACAGTATACCACTATTTCTTAGGTCACCCTCTTCAAATCGCATCCTGCATCGACTGTTGGTAAATATACGCGAATCATGTACAGAACCTGGCCATCTTGCCACTATGTCATATATTTCCATATGTGGGCCGCACACAATCTGAACATTTAAAGAAAAAAATCCTTTTCTGTTCCGATAAACTTCTCCATTTTCCCTCCTTGGGTTCTTGATTGGTACATGTGTACAATCTATAGTACCAACAACGCCAGGAAATCCAGCCTGTTGATAAAATTTTCTTTTAACATCTGACCTCTCGTCTACATTGGGAAATTTAATGTAGTGTCCGATTTTCAATGCAAGTGCTTTAGATATTTTAGTAACTATTCGAGATACCACAGCTTGACTCAGTTTGTGGAGATCTCCACATACAATCTGCAAACCACACAAACAAAATCGTATAAATTGTTTGTGATAAAAATAGATTATTAGAGGTAGGTATACATATATTTGCTTGCATCACAATACAATAAATAAAGTTGTACCTAGCCATGTGTATTGTGTACTCACCTGAAAGTTCCCTGTGGCATAAAATCTCACTGCTATGAGAAGCTGCAACAGAGGTGGTATTGGAAGACCTCGGTTATTGGCACTCGGTGTTAAATTCAAAAGTGGCAAGAGGACATTTATTATTGTATCTTTTCTAAATCGAAATCTTCTTCGGAATTCCACATCATCAAAATATTCCAGCGGATTTTCTGCATCCCGTAAATACCGCTTTGTAGGACGATATTGGTACAAATCTTCATAAATGTAGTCAATAAAATCATGGAAATTATTCATTATGCTAATTAACCTCAGAAATAATGTGGCTGCGCGCTGTTAACAAGCTTTGAGGAGGCCTCAAGGTAGATCGCGACGTACCTTGAGTTTGACAGTTCATTACTCGACTCGACTGAGGAATTTGCTCAAGTCGAGGATAGTTTTTTCAATTCTGCATACCGACTTTATCCTTGAGGTTGAGTCGAGTCACAGTCGAGTGGAGGAAATCTCGAGGAACCGACTATGCATATGGGTGTGAATCTCTCTATGCATAAATCATGTTTTTTCTCATAAAAATCAACCTCACTAGGACTAAGCCTGTATCGAGGTTAACAATTTACATTTGAGTGAAGCAAACATAGAGTAATCACAAACATAAAGTAATACTACATACAAACCCAAAATATTTAAAAAGAAAGAATAAATATGTATTAGATGAGTTATAATATGATTACAGTGTTGCCTTTGTCAGTTTTAGTTAGAATTCAATTGTTATTTTTAACTTATTCCAAATACTCTTCGTGATGAGGGCTTCGAAACCTGGTTGGCGGTCATTTATTAATTCAATAGAAAAGTAGTGTATTACTAAGTGTGTTTTTTCATTTAATATATAATGTCATACCCCAAAGTATTTGCTTCCTTCGAAAAACCATCTATTTGAATTTCACTTTTGTTTTCGGTAATGAATGAATGCGAATCTTGGAAGCAGAAATTAACCCACTTCCCGACATCGGATTGAGCTGAAACTTGGCAGATAGACTTGTTGTTGATGATAATGCATTCTGTAAAATTTTGGTGATAATCACAAATACACACGCGGACGTATAAGCATTTTATGAAATGACAGGATGAAAATACAGCCGTTAATATACAAAATACATGTCGGTTCTATCCGATCAGCATTTGGTGAGGTTGACATAGTTGTCAACTCCTGGGAAGAATGGTTCAATCGTCAGTCAAAACTATTTAACATTCTGAAATTCATAGACGTATTGTAGTAAAAACTTTGTTTTATATGAATTGTTTTTTTTTATTAAACTTTTTTTAGAAAGCTTAATTTACTCTGTAGTTAGATTTCTTTATCTATTTAAAAATTTTATTAGTTGCAAATAAATAAATAATAATAGTATGTTTTTATTTCTATTTCAGACGAAATCATCCAGGCCGGCAAACCTCGTGGCCGTGGCAGAGGTCGTGGTGTGTTCCGTGGATCTCGCGGTTCTCGCGGTCAACCCGCCTCTAACCGACCGCTGCTCAATCGCCCCGCCCCCGTCCGGCGCAACAGCAATACCAACCGACGTAGCAACCGCACCAACCGGCGTAGCAACAGCACCAATCGACGTAGCAACAGCGCCAACCGAACCTCGTCCACTCTGGCGGGTCGTCTGGGTCGCGGAGGTCAAACAGCTAGTCGGGCTGGCCGGGCGGGTCGCGGGGGAAGGGGACAGATCACGACCCAGGCGGCCAGGGGCAGGAGCAGGTCGCGGTCACGGGGGCCAGTCGCGGCCAGACTGCCGCGTGGTAACGGGGTCTTGAGGGGCCGAGGTCAGTTGCGGGGAAGGCTCTCTAGGAGAGACACAATGCCCAATACTGCCGCAGGTTAGTAAAAATTCATATATTTTATCGCATACCGCTTTTCTGATTGCGTAGAGCCAGCGCTAACTTTGGCACCCACAACTTTAGGAAATGTTGTGAGACTGACGGAAGTGAGGGAAGTTAAAGATATTCAGAACTAGTTACTAAACATAGTTTAACCCCTAAAGCCTCTGACATTTTGTAATTTATTTATTTTTATACTGGGTTTTTACAGACAATCTTACTTACGTGAGAACAATCCAGTTATAAAAACTCAGTAATGTATTTCTCATATGTGAATTGTCAGAATGCAGTCTACGCAGAAAATATTTTTGCATTACATTCGATTCCAGATAAATTCACCATTTTTGGAATGTATTTTAATATAAAATACTGGCTTTGAAAGCAGATGAGCGACTCTTTCCGATTTTAGTAAAACAAATCGATATATTAAAAATATTGAAATTTTGTATGCAAACATGGATAAAATTTTTAAATTTGCTTAAACTGTTTTTACCACTTTACAAGAAACTAAAAAACATAATCAATAGACAAAGGTATTCTAAAAATTATTGTCACTTTTTTAATTTTGTATTAAAATATTTATTAAAATTGCAATCTTGACAAATATTTTTTCAACGGTAAATGTTGTTTCATAAAATTATTTCAAATTTTTCGGGAGGGTCGAAAGCGTGGTATTCTCTCTTTCCACCACTGTTTAAATCATATATCTCACTGTAATACAAAATATGTGTACATACACATATACAATATATTGACACATTCATACACACTATTTGCACACCTGCCTTTATTTAAAACTATTTTGGAAACGCGCCTCTTATATGGCCTGGCCAGGCCACATTGCCCATCAAAAAGGGTAAAGGTACATTGCCCATAGAAGGGTTAAAATTGGATTGTAAAATGCATAAAATAAGTACTTTCTCAATTGAATGACACTTTGTTGAAAACATCTTGCATTGTTTTATATTTCTTCCAATTTTTAAAATAGTAGTTTGAATGTGTTATTTATTTTCTTGCAGCCCGGGGTAGAGCAAGCCGTTCCGGATCTCGACAACGTTTCCAAAACAACCAGAACATTGCTGCTTCGAGGTCGCGATCGCGGTCCCGCTCACGCTCCAGAGGGCCCGCGGTCCAGCAAACAGTTCGAGGAAGAGGAAGGGGAGGAAGACAGAACCTCCTCACCAGAGGCATTTCCACCGATGCCCTCAGAAACCAGAGATCCACCAACAAATTCAGCAGAGTCGGGTTACGTTCAGACCTCATACTCAAAGCACAGAAACTAAACTATGTACAGAATAAAATCAACAGAACCCGATCGAACATGATAGCTCAAAACCCAAATCTGATTCAAACGCAGACATTTACGCGATCCAGGGTGCGGTCGCGATCACGATCGCGGTCAAAGGGACCGGCCGCCACGAGACTCACCGTTAGTGTCGCCAACGAATTCGCAAATCAGCGAAGAACGCTAAATAGGAAACGCCGAAATAGCAACGCCGGTCGTGGGATAATCGATGCAAACACCCTGGCGTTACTGCAAAGCGGGAATATCGCAATTCCGAACTTAGGCTACTTGGATAAGAACAGCTTAGCTTTGTTGGGAGGCGGACAGATTCGACGAGGTCCGGGCAGCGTCAGATCGATGGGTTCAAACAGATCGCGCCGCTCTAATCGGTCTACGAAATCTAACATGTCTGTGAGATCGCAGAGGGGAGGAACCAGGGGCAGGGGCGGAAGAGGGGGCCCGACGAATAGACCCACTTTAAATGCGCGTCTGCAGCAGGAGATCGCCGCCATACAGGGACGAGCATTTGCGAATGGGAACGAAGCGATCGCCGTTACCCCCGGCATTAATTTTACACCAACTCCGCATTTGACCACGACCAGCTTGAGTGAGAGATTTGCAAAGATGTAATATTGATTGTTTGGTAAGATTTATTAAACGCTGTTAAAGTAATAATTAGTGATAGTTAAAATAAAATGAATTGAATCTAATAAAATATTAAAAAAAAAAAGGTGTTGGTGAGTTTGTGAAATTCCCAATCATCGATTGATTGTACATAAATATTATTAGCATTAAAGATTTATATGATCTAAATTATTGTTAAGGAGCAAGTGAAAAAATGACCTTTCTTCGTATGGGGTATTCCGCCATCTCTGAGTATATTATCGAGTAGCATATATAATTTGTATCACCACAGCTGAGTGACGCTGCCTGTCAAGTAAATGTCTGTTTTTACTGCCATGTTAATCATTTGATTAATGTTACTTGAGTGGTTACTCAATAGTTTACTTACGAGTGGTAAAATACCCCCTTAGGCCATTTTCCTAGTTGAAAAGTCAATTTTACTGTCCGTTGAATTTAGACAACCGGTAATTCTCCCCGATAAATCTTTTTATATCGTAAATAAGTATTCTAGAATAGCAATACGTGTCTTTAACTGAATCAAGGAAATTCGGTTAAAGACACATATTGCTACTCTAGTGTCTTTAACTGAATAGCAATATGTGTCTTAAACTGAATCAAGGAAATTATTGCTATTCAGTTAAAGACACTAGAATAGCAATATGTGTCTTTAACTGAATCAAGGAAATTCGTGGACATGAAAAAATTAAAATTTGTTAAATTTCTTGTGCACTCGGTCAATGAAATTTTGCAAGATGTGTTGTAATTCATACAGTGCCCAAATATGACTAATTTTCCCCAATACAAATAATAAAAAATATTTTAATAATACGTACCTACAAATAACTCAATGTATGTGTGTTGTTGTTTGAGTAGAAGTTATATTAAATTATGTATGTATATTTAGACTGATAAATTAGTATGCTCTGCCATATTAATTTCTTCGTAAAATATCCTCCAAACAACCTTTGTGAACTTTATTAAAGGTTCTGGGCTGCTGTTTGCAGAGAAGGTGAAAATGGGAGGTAGCACAATGGGACGAAGGCACCCAATCAATAATAACAATAATATTATTTTACTAAAGTTTATTATGTTTGCCCTGATGATTGACATTTATTAAAACATAATTTTATGTGTATATATTGATATTTGGTTTTATTTATCCAATATTAATTCATAATTTTATGCTGAATTTATTTTCCTGAAAATTAAATCCTACATACCTAACTAATGATCTTTTTACCGTGCGGAAAATCTAGAAAGGCGCATTGACGTTAAAGGGATATTTCTGCCATGGTAGTAAAGGGTCGAAAAGGAGGATCTCCGCATTGTTTTGCATTAACAGTGATGGAACTGACATACGCGAGTCCCTCACAAATTTTTCAGCAAATCGTAGGAGTTTTAAAAATATGATAACTTTACCCGTCAAACAAAAATGTATGGATGACTACGAACATTTTGAATTTGTTTTTAAAGAATGCTTCAAACATTGAAATATTTTTTTTATTTGTAGATAATTGTGCAGCTCACCAAGTGAGATGAAATTTGTATGAATGTATCATTTTTGTATATTCCAGCATCTGTTGTTTTCCCGTATTCATTTTTTTTTCAATAGCTCTCTTCAAAAACGATAGATGGAGGTTTTACTGTATATAAATACATAGTATATAATCTACCATGAGTAGTTTCCCCAGAATAGCTAGTTGTATTCAGATAAATGATTTTTTTCAAATATCCTTGCGGATGTGTTGACACCCAAGAGGTTAAGCAAGCTATGAATCTGTGTGAAACATGCTTTATGCAAGCAATGCACCTATGTGAAACATGCTTTAACCTTAATGCAGTATAAAACGTAAAAAATCACCACTCAAATTCGAATGTTTTGAAAAATAAGCGTTGCTTGAAATTTAATTATATGTTGTGAAGTGATGCATACAAAATGTAAATGCATTTAACGCTTTATTAGTATGTTATAAATATATAAACCCCGGCACAATCAATACCCGAGTGACCGAAGTGGCCGAAGTGGCCCACTAGCAGGAGTACTAAATTGAACGGGTAACTCCATGGGCCCTTTGTGAATGTACACGATACTTGCTTCATCCGAATTTAAACATCAAATCATAAATACAATAGTAGACACACACTCCTTGCTTAATCCACATTGAAACATTACATTACACACCAATGTGGAGGAGGCAAAAAGCCTTTTTTTTGCCTCCTCTACATTCAACAGCAAATCATACATTCTTTTTTTTTAAAACATTAGTTTAATTACCAAGTAATTTTTACCTTTTAGTTGCCTGAAACTGGCAAAAGTATTGGAATAATTTTTGAAGGTTATTCCCATTAAATATTTAATCATAGAGTAAGAAGATTAGATTGTTGGAATAACATTTGAATCCATCAATGTTACTAGAATAGTACTCGATGATTAAATATAACATCGATGGGTATAACCTTCTAGCATTCTGTCCCTAAGTCAGTCAAACCTAGTAAATATGTGGGTATGAACCATATATATAATCAAACACATTTACCTCTTGTTCAATATGTGTTTTTAACAGTACTTAATACTTTTGGTTAGAATAGATTAATGATAAGTCTCTTTATTGTATAATATAATCCTGCGCGATATATTGGCTATCACGTACCTACATATTTATGTATAAAGATATATGAATACATATACAAAAGAATTTGTAATTGTCATGTAAAGATAAATCCAAAACTCTTATGAATAAAGTTAAATGAAAGTACATATAAAAAAAATATATCTTTTAAATTTATCCATTTGGACCACCCCGAATTGATGTCTGGTATTCTAATATCCAACTTACTGAATGTCAACTTTTCTACTGCCACTTGCAATAAATTACCAGTTGCCGTATACTTATCTACCACTGCCACTTGTAATGTCAACTGATGCTGACTATTTGTCTACTGCTACTTACAATAAACGATATATCCACCATTTACTTTAGAGGTGAGTCATACCAGCTCATCTTGATACTTGGAACAACTAGTACAAGTAAGAATAAATACTCATTCCAATTACCTGTTCCCTAGTATTTCGCACTTGTAGACTCGCAATACTTGAACAAATACTAAGTACGGAAGTATCTTATTGACATATCTGTTCTAAACATCTGTTATAGTATATACGTTTCACCTCTAGTCTACTTGTCTACTGTAACTTGCATTAAAATACCTACTCGCTGCCTTCTTGTCTACTGCCACTTGCAACAAACAACCTAACAACCATCTACTTGTCTACTGCTACTTGCAATAATGACCTATTCGCTGTCTTCTTGTCTATTGCCACTCGCAATGAATGACCTATTTGCCATCTACTTGTCTACTGCCAATTGCAATGGATGACCTATTTGCTGTCTACTTATCTACTGCCACTTGCTATGGATGAAATAATTGCAGGGCCAGTCCTAAGCCAAATGGTGCCTGGTGTAAACCAGTAGACGCCTAGGGCCTAGGTATAGGTATAAGTGTAGGTAGGTGATCTCTGTAATCAATAATATTTGGATGATTTGTATTTTTGTATAGCATAGTTTTTATGAAAAATAGTCCCAAGGGTGATGTGTTAGGTATAAGGCCTCGGCAATTCGGTACCTGGAGTGGACTGCTTCAAATGCACCTGCGTAGGGCCGACCCTGTCTATTTGCCATCTTGTTGTCTACTACATACCACTTGCAATTAAGAGTGATTCTGCATAAGATTCCACATGCTTAAATAATCCTTACACACGGAACAAGCAAATGAAAATTTAAACTGCACTCTGAACATAAGAACGGTTTCCTTTCAAATGTATCAGCAGCTGAATGCAACTGTAATTTTAACACATCATTAGGAACACTAAACTGCTTTTACACACATAATTTGTAAATGGTTTTCCTCCAAATTTAGTGTAAAAGAAATTTTATTTTTAACAAAAGTGATGTTGTATTGCGTATTTATTTGTGTCTCAACTTCTTTCTAGCAATGTGTACGTTTAAGTACCTTGTCATCTTCCGATGTAATACCTTTCTCTAGGCTTTGTAATGATATCTTACAAAAGTGTCTGAAACACTGAAACAAAACCATTCTCTAGGTTTTGTAATGATATCTTACAAAAATGTATCTGAAACACTGTGAAACAAAACCATTCTCTAGGTTTTGTAATGATATCTTACAAAAATGTATCTGAAACACTGTGAAACAAAACCATTCTCTAGGTTTTGTAATGATATCTTACAAAAATGTATCTGAAACACTGTGAAACAAAACCATTCTCTAGGTTTTGTAATGATATCTTACAAAAATGTATCTGAAACACTGTGAAACAAAACCATTCTCTAGGTTTTGTAATGATATCTTACAAAAATGTATCTGAAACACTGTGAAACAAAACCATTCTCTAGGTTTTGTAATCATATCTTACAATGTATCTGAAATACTGTGAAACAAAACCATTCTCTAGGTTTTGTAATGATATCTTATAAATGTATCTGAAACAAAACCATTCTAGCATTCTAAATGTGATTTTTTTATGTTGCTTTTAGCAGGCCTCACTAAAAGCATCGCGGGCCGCAGTTTCCCCACCCCTGCTTTAAGTGGATAGTGAATGACCCGTGAAATCAAGATTGAACTAAAAGTTGTGTAACTATTTTGTAATGTTGGCTAATTTCATGCAATTACATTAGAAATTACTATGCAGAATTTTTCTACTTGCTTACACACCCAATAGAATTTATTATTTTCAATAATAGTAATAAGTTTAATCCAAAATATTAATTAGAGATTTTAAAATATGACTCAAGTAATAAAAATAAATATTTTATATGTTTTGTTGCGAGAAAAATAAAGATATTTAATGAAAAAAATATGTACGCCAAACGTCTTCACACATTGTTTGTTAAATCTCGTTTTATTCATATATAATGAAAAAATATATATTATACAGGGTGTCCCAAGAAATAGTGTCAAGCGAAAGTCCAGAGTTAGAGCACCCCTAGGGGTACCCAAATCACCCCGAAGTATGTTCCGCAACTTTTTATAGTTTTCGTTTTATGATATTTGTCATTTTTTTTTGTTGCAAGAGGTTACGCCTGGTATTGCCTGCCCACATTGCCCATATTGATCTGCCCACAATTGTTTTTGTGTCTACAAGGCATACTATTAATCTAATTAGAAAAAAAAAGTATTTATCTCAATAATTCATGTCTCTCGAAAACTACAAAGAAATCGCGGAATATACATAAGGGTGATTTGGGTACCCCTTGGGGTGCTCTACCTCTTGGCTTCCAATTGACATTATTTTTTGGGCCACCCTGTATATAATTCTACCCTAACTTATTTAAATGATTGCTACTTATTTTTTTATATATATGGTTATAACTTATGACTTTTTTTCCGATTTTTTTTTCTATATATCTTTAATTTTTATACCTTATACCAGGGCTTCCCAAACTTTTTTCAACTGTGACGCCCTTGGGAAGTTGCCATATTTTTGCGACGCCCCCCCCCCCCGGTGACTAAAAATTGCCGCTTATTTGTACCAAGCGTAGTATTTTGAAGCCCCCCCCTGAATGGGTCACGTAGTATGGGTACGTTACCTAATAACAATTTGTCAGAAAAACTCCAAATAGTATCTAAATTTTTTATTAGAAAATAAAGAACACAACATAAAAACAAAAATGGAAGCAAATAAAAAAGATAAAAAAGCAATTTTTTTATTTGGTATTAATGAGAAGGATGTGCTTGCTTTTCTGAGCATAGTTTCTCAAAACGAGGTTGAAGTTTCGAAATCGCCACTCTCTAAATTTATTTTTGATCTGTACTTATTCTTAATGACTGCAACTGCAGAGAAACCTGTCTCACACAAGTATGATGTCGCAAACGGTAATAAAACCCTTAACGCTGCAGTGCTGATGGAACGATATTCACTTGAGTCGGTCGCGTCAACACAGACAGCCAACCTATTAGCGTCTCCCACACGCACACTTCCGAGCGACCGAGTCCCGCGCCACTTCAGGCCGCCGCGCAGAAAAGTAAAGACCGATAGGCTCAGGTTTACAGCGCAGTTCACTGTGAGACTTTTGTGCGCGGCGGCCTGAAGTGGCGCGGGACTCAGTCGCTCCGAAGTGTGCGTGTGGAAGACGTATAAACATTGCCTCACGACGCCCCTGGGATGATCCCGCGGCGCCCCGGGGCGTCGCGACTCACAGTTAGGGAAGCCCTGCCTTATACCTATATTTATTATTCATAATACGTATATGTATATAAAATTTCGACTATTATAATACGGGCATGTGCACATTCAATAGTCTAAAATCATAAAAAATAACAACCTTTCTGTAAATATATATATATAATATAAATATATATAAATATATATATATATATATATATATATATATATATATATATATATATATATATATATATATATATATATATATATATATAGAAATATATATATAAAGAAAAAAATGCAGTAAAAATAATTAAGTTAATATTTTCTTAATTTTTATTTTGACTTTTTACATAATGATGTAAGCCTCTTGAATACATTTCCGATTTGCTTGAATTTTTGCAGAGAAAAAAAATTAAATACATACTTAATGTGTTATTTTTAATTAATCATGTTATCTTATTAGATTAGTTATTACTAATAATCATAACTATTTCTAGGCTGTACTATAAATAAAATGTTTTGTTTGTGTATGTTGAAAAGTGATTGATTGTGATTGTTTTTTTGTTTGTTTCTTATGATTTAATAAAATTTTTATATTTGCATATTTTTCGTTGTCTTATTTGCGGCGTTGCTGTGGGTTATCCTTAGGAGATAGACATATACCATCGCTGACTTTTCTGTAGACCTTTTTAGGATATACAATTCCGTAGTACATTACTTTGATATATTTTATAAGGTTTAGACAGTGTTAGCAATGTAAGCGCCCGAAAAATATATTTTTACGACTCGATTACAAAATATCTACTTTCTATAAATAGATACAATATGCATGTATTATATATGTAATCCTTGCGGAAGACGTTCTCTAAATTATAGTGAAAACCCTATCAATATCCGTTACGTAGTTTAGAAGAACTAAGCGCACAGACAGATGCGGATAACGACTTTATTTTATTTTGTAAGCAATATTTATTAGCCTGAAACACTCATCCACATTGAAAAATCTCCTGATAAAAGATACATGACGCCAACGGGACTTGAACCCGTGTCCTTTCGATTGCCGGTCGACAGCTCTGACCACTGAGCTATGGCGGCTTATCTCTTATCCGCGAAATAATTCAATATATACTAGTGTTTCATTCAACAATTAGTGCCTATTACATTTTTTCATTTTTTCACCTGAAAACAACCAACTTTATTTTATATGAGAAAGGCATTGTAAGTGCTAACTCTCTCACTAGATGGCGTCGAGACATATTGTCTACATTTTTTGGTGAAAATTACTAGAACTTGTCAAATATTAATTATTATTTTTTTGGTAAACTAATGTTTAAGACAAGATTTTTTATGCATAGCACAAAGGGTAACAATTATTTTGTAAGCAATAATTATTAGCCTGAAACACTCATCCACAATGAAAAATCTCCTGATAAAAGATACATGACGCCAACGGGACTTGAACCCTATTTTATACTATTTCGAGATACATACATTGTAAATTAGAAAGTAAAAAATAATTTATATCTAATGCGATAAAAAAACTACTTATAATATGTTTCAGTACCTAGTAAGGAACTATCAAAAAACCTTTAAAAAATCTGTTTATTGTATTGTCATCAAATCTGATCAAATAGTATTTTTTAAAATATCTGGATCTATTCGAATTTCGATTTTGTTTTCAGAATGAATGAATGCGCCATCTTGGTAGTTGAATTATTAAGGCAGATAGATTCGTTGTCGATGAATTTTTGGTGGCATTCACGCATACATAACACGCATTTCTCTGAAATTGGTTACTAGCCGGTCATAAGAATGCCCGAAAATTGCAATCCAATTTCAGAAGAAATGCCTATGTGTGGGTGCACGCGTGTGTGTGTGTGAGTGCTACCAAGTTGATAAAATGCATTGCCATCGACAACGAGTCTATCTGCCGAGTTTCAGCTCGATCGGATGTAGGAAAGTTATTTAATTTCCACTTCCAAGATTTGAAATTATTCATTCCCAAAAATGTATTTAAAAAGACTAATTGAAAAACTGAATAATTTCCCACATCCGTCATCTTTGAGGATGCTGCTGGGAGGGTCTTTTTGAGAAGAGTAAGGAGTGAATATGGGTCTAGAAGAGAGACCGGCAAATCTTTCCACAGCTGAGCTGCAGCACTCAAGAACGAGTAGTGGAAACGAACCGTTCTCATGTGAAAAGCGTTAACCGTGTACAAATGGGCGCGCTTTCGGCGTGTTTCCCGACTATATTTGTGTCAATTTTAACCTTATCGCCACCAGCGCAATAAGTGCGTGAATTTATCCGAGTTTCAAAGTATTTTACGAATTATTGGTAGCATACAAAGCAAGCAATAACCACGGCTTACCACTATGCGACGTGGTAGGTGGTGGTAATACATACCTGCTAGAAATCGAGTTAACCGTCGCATCACGGTACTGTCTCAGTTACTGGCTATAGTAAACCACAACCTGTGACAACTACATATTTGTCACTGACACCGACTTGCTATTATTCTCAAACAAACACTCCTATTGTAGGTATATTATTGTCACGGTTCGTATAATGAGCCCAGACGCTTCTAGACACCGAACATGTAATCTCTAGAAGTATGATCTTCCACTGACCAGATAATCCAAAAAGATGTTATCTATACCGAGTTGAAAGGAAACCGTAGTGGCCAGTTCACATAAAACCTTTCGATTATCGGTTCAAGCAAGAATTTCTATATTTGACATAGTTTGAACAATTTCGCCAGAAATAGGAAAAAAATTGAGCTTCCTTTACTTAAAATGCAAATAAAACAATTGTTTCCGCTCACCATAAAGTCAAATAACCGTGGCTGAGTTTAATAAGCGATTTAAATCATCTAATTCTATTAACCGCTTACCAGTTCGTCTAATAACTGTAGTTGAGTTTAAAAAGTAGTACAGGGTTTTCCAATAAGAGGTGTTATTTTGAATAGCCCGCTATTTCGGTAGATGTCTCTTTTGATGCTGTCATTTTTTGACATTTGACAAGTAGAAACTACGCCATTAATAATAATGGAACGATACACGCTTCAACAACGCATTGAAATTATTAAAATTCACTTGAGTGAATCAAATGCAAATCATCTTGAGTGATGAGGCCCATTTCCACCTCGGTGGCTATGTCAACAAGCAAAATTGTCGCATCTGGGACTCGGAAAACCCAAGAGTTATTGTTGAAAAGCCTCTCTATCGTCAACGTGTAACTGTTTGGTGCGGTTTATGATCCGGCGGAGTCATTGGACCTTACTTTTTCGAAAATGAGGCTGGATCAACAGTTACGGTGAATAGATTGCGCTATCGAGAGATGATTAATGATTTTTTTATGGCCGGAATTAGATGGTATTGATCTGGACAACGTTTACTTTCAACAAGACGGCGCTACGTGCCACACAAGCAACGAAACCATTGATCTTTTACGATTGAATATCAAAATAACACCTCTTATTGGAAAACCCTGTATTTAAAATATATGTTTTTGACTGATAATTGTACTAAAATGTGTAATTTCATTAAGGAGTACTGATTTTTAAAACACCACACCACCACGGTTCCAACTGGCTACAACGTCATTATGACATAGAAACCGCCACTGGCTGATAAGATGGCTGTCACCAACGAAGCCCGGCGTGATATCATCGCCGCCGAATTTATAAATAAAAACGAACGAGTTCCGCCGCCCCGTGAACCATTTATTAGATAACCAACCAACCAACCATCTCTGCCGTAGGTCAACTTAAGCGGTTCGCCACGTTTGTGATTTAGCAGGGGTGCCCGTGTTCATCGGGTGAGGTTTGTTCAGGATGCGCCTGTCCACCAGCTGCGTGGCGTGCCAGATTGGGAGAAGCTGGTTTGGGGAGACCCTTTGATCTCTCCAACTGATCTCTCGACTCATCGCCTTGCGCTGCAATGGTAGGGATAGATTCATAAGCCGTCACTCCTGGACACACTGATCCCTAGATTCCTACCCACCCCTCATACCCTTTTCCTTCCCAAAACTTCCTCTCCTTCTTTTCATTAAAAATACCCTCCACATAGCATCCCCAAAGATAGGCCCAAGGGATTTTTTCCTCAGGGCCCCTTGTGTGGGCTTAACGTAAATTAATAATATTTTTTCCCAAATTTTTTTCGACAATGAACAATAGCCCGTGTTGCTTTTATGTCAAACAGATGGCGCTCTTTAAAACAAAAAAAAACAGATTTTTTCACATGTGACATCTATGTTCCATCCTAACTCAACACACTTTTAAAAAGTGATATAAAGTCATTAAAAACGATGAAATTTTTTTTTTACCTATCCTTACCTAACCTACTTTACCCAGTTAATAAAGTTTTTGTTTCATCACTTTCCATGACTTTTTAAAGATGTGATGAATTATCATTTTGATTTTGATTTATCCGGTCACCATAATTTAGATATATAGGATTTTCCAATAAGAGGTGTTATTTTGATATTCAATCGTAAAAGATCAAAGGTTTCGTTGCTTGTGTGGCACGTAGCGCCGTCTTGTTGAAATTAAACGTTGTCCAGATCAATACCATCCAATTCCGGCCATAAAAAATCATTAATCATCTCTCGATAGCGCAATCCATTCACCGTAACTGTTGCTCGAGCCTCATTTTCGAAAAAGTAAGGTCCAATGACTCCACCGGACCATAAACCGCACCAAACAGTCACACGTTGAGGATAGAGAGGCTTTTCAACAATAATTCTTGGGTTTTCCGAGCCCCAGATGCGACAATTTTGCTTGTTGACGAAGCCACCGAGGTGGAAATGGGCGTCATCACTCAAGATGATTTGCATTTGATTCACTCAAGTGAATTTTAATAATTTAAATGCGTTGTTGAAGCGTGTATCGTTCCATTTTTATTAATGGCGTAGTTTCTATTTGTCAAATGTCAAAAAATGACAGCTTCAAAAGTAACATCTACCGAAATAGCGGGCTATTCAAAATTACACCTCTTATTGGAAAACCCCGTATAAAAACACACGCGTATTCGAATGCAACGTTTTGTCAAAATTTCAAAGCAATCTGTGAAGAACTTTCGAAGATTTAAGTTTTTGAACAAGCGAACGTTAACATTTTTATTTATACATATAGATATAGGTAGATTACGTGCTTACAGAAGTATGTAGTGATAAAAATCGGCAATGTATTTATTTTTGTATGTAAGTGGTTAGTAGGTACATACAAGTAGGTACGTAGGTAAGTTGGTTGGTAGGTTGTATGTAAAAATGAGCAATATTGCTTCTTTGTACGAATCTAGGTAGTTATGTACACATTAATGTCAACAAAATCAAAACAATTGTTCTTTAATGCATATGTGTGTGTTAAGTATCATCAGCGAGGGGGGGTCAAAAGCTATCTACCTAAACATTCCGCGTTAAAATTGATTACCATTTAAAGAATAAAAAATAACTAACCCGTAAAAAACAAGCATTTTTTACAAAAATACATCTATTTTTATTAATAGATGCATTTTAATATATATATTTTCACATATATTTTTTGGTTTGTCGGAGGATTGAAGCTTCCTTCCCAGGAACTGACTAAAGTGAGTGAACCAGGCTATCACTTAAGAGGAATCCCGGTAATTCAGAAACTTATTTGATAGGTATTTAGCCCAATTATTGCTATTCCGCTCTGTGCTACGGTCAGTCATCGTGCTGTAGATGTGTGAGTGTGCGAAGCTCTTATGCGCGTTGGTAGCGCACTCCGCCGAGAAAGCCCGCCAAATAATTATTCCTTTTGCCACTTCGCTTTGTGGTATCATATTACATCGATGTTTGCCGGCCGGCGCGGCTAGTCGCAAGTCACAAGTCGCTACAGGCATTGATGTATTTAGTCTACGGCTACAGGACTATCTGCATGTGTGTGGAGACAAGAATAACAATCAATTTCTTGTGACGGGACGTTCCATCCTTAGCCACCTAAATAAGCTATTATATACATATTGTCTTTGCACGCACAAAATATCACGCAAGATATAAAAGCGGAGATACATGAGCCTCAGATGACATTTTTTAATAATTGTTCCAAATCTATTCTGCCTAATCTAAAAACCAGTTTTAGACTGAAGGAACTAAATAGGTACATTTTCGTAATAAAATAGGAGGCCTAGGCACATTATTTCATAATTTATTGTATTGCTCTTACTTACTTGACCGGTCAGTGGCTGAGTGGGCATCGCGTTTGGGTCCCACCCGGGCGTCCCATGTTCCTCGGCTGGCTAAGTTCTCCATCACAACACAAGCAATATCTTCCGCTTAGTGTGGTGATAGTAGGAGTTTTTCAAATGTTAGGTTATTCGTAACCCGGGAATGTTTGTCTTTCTTTTAAAATTTAAAAAAAAAATCTTACTACCCATATAGGTACACCTACTAAAATATGTAGGTGCGTACATTTGAACTGCCTCCGTGGTTGAAGTTTAAGGCTCTTGGCTACGAATCCGCAGGTCGCGGCGTGCGCAAGTAAATTTTATCAAATTATTTTGTGTCGTTTTGCTAAATTAATCAATTAAAAATAATATAAAATACTTGTTTGGACAGATAGTTATCTTTTTTGTTTATCAAAACTTAACTAAACCATTCAAGTTGTTTGAGACAGGGAAAAGCATTAAAATAAAATAATTATTTTTTTATTTTAGTAAAATTCCTGAAATCAACAGGTTTTAATTCCCTTGCGATGTTTATTTGGCCAAAATGACCAATTTTTACCACATAAACATCGCAAGTGACCAATTTTCGATATAATATTGCAATTTTTTGTTCACTATTTTGTTTTACGAATCTTATTATTGTGTTTTGTTAATAGAGCCAACGCCAATGCCATTCGTTGAAATTTTGAAAATGACATGAAAGCCATAACACCCTTGCCAATCACCACACTGCAAATCGGATGGTGTGGAGGAAACCTCCATTTTTTTCCACTCTACCTCCAGACATGTAGGGGGTTCTGAAAATCGGATCATGAGTAAAAATGAACTAGTATTTAAATATCCATGTAACTCGAAAATAATAGAAAATGTCATGACTAAACGGCGCAACTTTTCCTACTGTGTTTTGTTATAACAGATCACCACGCAAATGGCATCTTTTTAAAAATATATATTTAAAAAAAAATTCTTTATTCATTGTAAGTTGAGGATTTTTGACTTTAATGCTAGGTACATGTCCGTGTTACGACCAAATTCTGTATCGGGTTGCTACAGGGTTTTGTTATAATACTCGTCCAAATAAGCCGCGTCTCAACTTGAGCGCGCACATACAATAGTCAGGTGGCTTCTTGCTGCTAACTCATCTTCAGTCGCGTCGCGACTTGAGCGTGCGTTTAGACTGGTCTCCCGATCCGGCCTGCCACGCAACTGGCGGACCGATGCATATATCGTCAAGACCCGGACAATCCTCACCCCCATGATCCCGGGCACCCCTGCTCAAGTAACCGAACGTAGCGAACCACTTGGGGTGACCTTTGACAGAGGTTATCCAATAAATGGTTCCCGGGGCGGCGGTACCCATAACCACCTCCCAAATTGAAAATTATTATAGTACTTGACGTATACAAATTGAATTTGGTCCAATTTTAGTAAGATCGGCAAGTATGGTATACTCGAAATAAGTCACTAAACCAAAAAAAAAATAATAAAATATATCAATAACTCGGGAAAAGACAACACTAGTGCACCGACACAATTCGATATACTACGCTACATCACTTTTCTGTATATTTATTTGTCGAAATAGAAGTTAAATAAATAAAATAACAATATACATTATAGGTTATTGAAGAATTATAATATTATGCTAGTTACCCAAAAGTTATTTTAAAAAAAATTATCCATTTGAATGTTTTGTATCCACATTGGCAATACGGAATGAAATCATGGATGTTTTTTTTTACAGATATTATTTTACGTAAACATATGAAATTAAAGTAAGAATATCGGAATACTTCACCAAACAAACACAAAAGTGACCAAACGGAAAAAAAATAATAAAAAAAACATCGATTACTCGGGACAACACAACACTAGAATATCGAATATCGATTTATGACTACGTGACATCACTTCGCACAAATACATACGTATTTATCTAAACCCTGTCCCCCCGACCATTACCTCCCGAATACTGAGCGAAAGGGACACATGCAGCTCGGGCTACAAATACCTAAATGAAATCTTCAAAATCGAGGTTTTGTATTCCCCATTTTTCTCCTCCAAAAGTTAACCGATTTTCAATTTTTTTTACCTACTATATAAGAAGAAACTATTCTATGTCGGACCGTTTTGCTTTTTTTCAAAATATATTGTCTAGTTTGTAGACTGAACGTCTTTTGACTGCGTTTAAATCAGGCAATTTTATTGATTTTTGGAAGGTCATAACTTCTATAAGAAGCAATTTATCAAAAAAAAAACAAAACGTACCGACACGCAAGTCGCCGATATCTATTTTAAGTTAAACAAATATTTGCTCTAGGGTTAAAATCCAGAAAGATAAATGGGGACTACGTTTGTATGGAAAAATCAACGCCCGGTTACGTCTTAAGAAAGGCAATCGTTTTCCTGCAAACTGCAGTCTTGAACAACTCAGTGGAGCTGTATTAGTCCTGAGTCGTTCGCGAAACTTCCCGCTCATAGTAACCCACTCACAATGAGCGTATCGAGTTACTTTTTTCAAAAAAATATTCGATTGTCAGCACCCGTGTGCCTGAGTGACGAGCGACTATAGATGTGTGATTTTTGTAGACCGGGCATCTCTTCTCGCTACAGACTAATTAAGAGATGGTAGATAACTGAAATCTAAAATACAACTACCTAATTACGTCAAACGATAGTACCCGATCAAAGATCGGATGACATGTACATGGGTCTGGAGTATTTTCGACGTGCTTAGGTAGCGCGCGCATCGATCTCTCTTCTCTACTGCATTGTTTCCATGCGTAAAAGTAGCCTATCAAAGACCGGCTACTCTCGACCCGATCAATTCACCGGTGGTAGCGATCCGGGTTGTGCAAAATGATCGATCCACCCAGCTCTAAGCTGTATTCAAGTACGGCGTTTTCCATCAACCTGCCAACAGTTAGGTAGGTACCCGATTTTCGAATGTAAGATTGGTACACCCAATTCTGTTTTTGCACGGTCTTTTTTGAAATGGTCAATAACACGTAATGGAAAAAAACTATTCTTATCAGAATTCTAATTTCCCATACATGATGTACTGATTTTTTACTCGGTGTTCCGTGGAACATAGACCCGTTGTAAAAATAAAATTATCCGTATGTAGATTTTGAACCCCGCTGTTGTGTGTAGATTCCTCAGTTACGGCTCGTGGGCATAATATCTTTTATACTCTTTGACTCAAAAGAAAACTGGATATCTTTTCACGCCACACTGGACACACATCAATCCAGCAACTCTAGTTCCCCACTCGACTTCACCGCGAACCGTCGTGCTTTACCGATTGTGCTTACATCTAAATAAAATAACGAAAACTAAAAAAAAAATAGTACAAAATCATAGCTGCTGTACTATAATATGAAATTAAACTCATATTTCGATTTACGAGAAAAAACTCTTCGTGATAATGTACTTCATTTTCAATAGATTTCAATTTCTGTGACATCTATATCGCCTGCTGTAAGCTTCTAAATCAACCTATATTATCGAATTTTAAACATAACATCACCTGACAAGTCTGTGCTCGATAACTTTAAGAATTAATAGTAAAATGGTCTGATGAGTTTGTAATTTTTGTGAAATAAACAATTAACAGAAAAAAATTGTGTTAAAGCTCAGTAGAGGATTTTCTTAAAATATTGAAATGTTTTTTGGGATTGTATTCGCTGTTTTACAAATAATATTTATTGTGCCTTCAAGATGTCAGGAATATTCGTCACAGGTAAAAAACATTTGTATCTGTTATTACTTCATTATTTGCAAGACTGTTTTTTTCCGGATTCCGCAGAATTTAAGAAATATCTATATTTAGCTTTTATCTTGCTACAATAGTTAGGAATTTCCGTCCACTTTTATATATTTTTATTATAAATGTTCACCTTATAACTTTAATATTTCTAACCAAGTATTTTTTTACGAATGTCGATTTCATAGTTTTCTTCAAATTTTCCCCACTTTAGAAGAATAGGAGGTAGAAATATTTCAACCAAAATTAAAAAAAATACCTAAACTAAAATACTCAATCAAAAAATACCTAATTTAAAAATACCCAAAATAAAATACCTAATCAAAAATACATAGTAAAAAAAATACCTTAACAAGAAATACCTAAACTAAAATACCTAATCCTAAGCTAAAATACACAATAAAAAAATACCTAATCAAAAGTACCTCAGCTAAAATAAATAAAAAATACCTAAGCAAGAAATACCTAAACTAAAATGCCTAATCAAAAATATCTAAATTAAAATAACTAAGCAAAAAATAATCATGCCATCAAATATTCCAGCTTGGCATTCAATTTCAAATAGATTCGCTACTCTTTTATTTTAAGATTTTAGTAATATTTGAATTTTAAAAAATTAAGTTTTTAATTACAAATGGACGTGTGCAATTAAAAATAATAAGAATTTTAACGTAAACAGCTAAAGTTTTTGATGTTTTTTTGTAAACTGTACATTTACCACTTTACACGAAACTAAAAAAAATGTGTATTCCCACTTTGTTTTTTCGTTTTATATAAAAAAATAAAATAATTGGCAAACTATGACTGAGTTTTTTTTGCGGTTTTTTGTTTTATAGTTTTTTTTTAATTATATGGGAGCTTCTATTTGAAACTTATTAAAACAACGAGAAAACTTTGTGTTCATTCTTTCCCAATCTGTTTATGTCATATTGTTGACCATAATAGAGATGAGATAGGACGAGTTTAATGAAGACGTGTCGTTTGGTGACAGATGACACTGTTTGGCCTTTCTTTCCCCGAAAGGGTATTTTTAAGGAAATAGATCTATGTTGGCTTCTAGGGTTTAAAAAAAATAAAGCAGTTACTTGCAGGTACCCAGGGCGTCGAAAGAGTTGGTTTTAGGCGTTATCATATTAAAAAAATATTTTTTTTATATTTTCTCCACACGAGGCCCCGAGAAAAATAATTTCCATAGGGCCTATGTCATCTGTGGGGATGATGTGTGAAGGGTCATTTTGAGGAGAGGAAGAAGAAGAAGAAGAACGAAAGAAGTGAAAGTGGGTCCTGAAGAGATATATATTGAGATATTTAATTAAAGTATTTTTTTTTAATTGTCACTGTTCTTGTTTTTCTCTTTAATGTAATAGTTGTACATATACCTAGCGTGTAATATGGCAGATTGATATTGCACCACCCTCCATTTACCCATAAATTTGATTTTCTGATGATCACAGGGAGACGCGCAAAATGCATTAAACATACGTTAAACTAGAGGTCGCGAAATTTAATAGTATGTGCTAATTCACATTAAATTCATTAATATAATATATTTGTGGCATATTCCAGAGTGGAAGATACTTTCATTATCACCCCAGTAAAAGACTTACATTCGGAATTCGCTGTAGCTGTGTTTAGTATTTGCGATTTTGGAGGCGGGTATGGATATCGCCGCTTTGGCAACCATTTATTGGATAACCGACACCTCTGCCATAAGTCATCCCAAGTGGTTCGCTACATTTGGTAGGTTAGTAGGAGTGCCCGGGTTCATGGATTGAGGTTTGTCCGTGTCTTGGCGGCGGATGTCTCTGCCCACCAATTATCGGGAGACTGGTTGAGGGAGATTTTTTGACCTCTCCAACAGGTCTTTCTCCGAACATCGCACTGGGAGAGTTGAATTCGTACGTTTGTCACTCTTGGACATACTGACACTGGATAAAATAACCCTCCACACTGAGAAAGTGACCAGATCTGAATAGTCAGGTATTTTGCGGCCTTCTCTTCCTATTCTTGCACCCTTTAGTTTCAAAGCATAACCCAATATTGGGGACATCTTCAGGGCCGGCACTGAGCCAATCGAGGGCTGACGCTAGTAAAAATCTCAAAGGCGCTGTGTTAGGTACTATCAGCGTCTTGGCGCCTCTGTAAGTCGTCTCCCGGAGCGGACTGCTTCAATTGCGCCTGCACAGAACCAGCCCCATAAAGCCATATTCATAGGAACATCTAAGCTTTGACAGCCTCTGTGGTCGAGGGGTAATGCTCTCGACTAGCAAGCTGGAGGTAGCGGGTTTAACTCCCAAGTAAATTTTATTTGATTAATTTATAATATTTCACAAATCACTAATTTAAAGATAATATAAAGCATGTTTGCCTCACTTTCCAGAGTTGAAAATACCATCAGTATCGCCCTGGTGTAAGACCACCATTCAGAATTGAAACGTTGCTTGAAATGACTTTGGCCGTGCTTCCCTACCTTCCTCTTCCACTTCTCCTCCCCCTCCCCACTACCTTCAGCCTCATAACGTACCCTAATTGGGGATGCCATAGTCTCACCTCCTCCAGACGGAAGGGAGCAGTTGAGAATCTTGTATAAAAAGCTACAAATGCAAAATATTGAAAATGCAGGTCGGTTTACCACAACAAAAATTTCTTTAATGATTTTATTTTCTAATAACATATTTTTTTATATTCGTTAAATACCTTATCTTAAAATGAAAATTTTATCATTTCCTGGCTATCTCGAAATTGTTTCTAAAACGATTGTTTTAAAATCGTTTTTTTTTATAACAAATAAATAAAATAAAGACAATTTAAACTTAATCATTATACAGTTCTAAAGAAGAAGTGGATTCAAACTTCAAACGGCGTCATTCCATTGTTCAACGTTTGAATCCGTCCCATTCAAATTTGGAACACTCTCTAGTACCTACTTACTGTAGTAGTGTAGACTGTAGAGAATCCCTCCTTCCTTTTCCTGTGCCCAGCCAGGCCCAGTGGTGGTCAGCCAAGCGGATATACCGCCAAACTTATCAACAACTAGGCTGATATTGTATTGTTGTCTGCGGGAAGATTGAGCAAGCTTAAAGAGCAATGGAAATCTTATCTTTTAAGTCAAATTTTGTTTGTTTGTATCAATATAAACTCTCGGATGGTGTTATCTGGTGTTTTTTTTAAATGCACTTGCTAATAACCTGACAATATGTGAATTCCTACTTTGATCATCACCGTAGTGAGGAAATGTTGATTGTACAATGATGGACTTATCTAAATCTAACAGGGGATTGAACAAGCGACATGTGTGTGAAAACCCGACGCATTTGTATGCTCAGGGGAATATACAATCCTAAAATGTGTATATTTTTAGTGTGCCTTATATCACCACATAATAGATATAAAAATCGCTTGGCAAACGAAGTCTAGAAACGGTTGATTTTAGCGCAAAAATGTTTTTATATATTTTGTGAATAATTTTATAAGAAAGAAAAAAAATTGATCAAGGGAAACTGTCACAGATAGTCTTAAGCTACAAAATTGTATTTAAAAAAAGTCATAAAATTCTAATGCAAAATAGATTTTTAATAACGCTTATATTTTTTATGAATTAATTAACATTTTTATTTTAATTCTATTCAAGGGAAACGATAGAAAAGGTCTAATTTACCCAAAGCATTTTTTTGGTACTAATAATGTAATCCGATTCGTAGAAAAGATTAATCTAAGATATTCGGTTTTTTTAGGTAATATCAAATACGTTACAGCTTTCAGAGTCATTTCAATCTAGAGCTACGGAGCTTTTATCGTATACAACTGAAGCAGCAAAACGCCCTGTCGTTTAGTTCTGGCGTTATTAAATCTGTACAGATTTTTTCTTCACAGTCTGGAATTCTTAGATCAATTCACTTTTTTTTTCAGCTGAACGCGCTTTACAAAATTAAAATATAATATAACATCTTTTTTGCGTATATATATTACTCTTTTGAATAACGACGACGGGTACGCGACGAAGCAATGAAACCCGAAAACCTTCTGGGAAAAGCAATTCCAGATTGTACGAGGAGAGATTATATAATAACGAATATTTTTAACACTCTGCCTAAACGTAGTTGCGTATTGCGTAGTATCAAATTTTATGTTATGTATTTTTTTGTATTCACACTTTTAAATGCGTATAATGCTGAAATTAACGTGTAGGTACCATCTGAAATGCAAATTACACTTTTTATGTGGTCCTTATAAATACTTACAAAATACTATCGCAAACTCGTGAAAAATTACGGGAGATTATAATTGTACACGAAGAAACGTAACTGATATAAAACATATTTTTTAATCTATTTAAATTATTCGTTTTCCTGTCAAAACGATTATAGAGGCCTGTAACGAATTAATTGACAAATTTCACAACAGTCACATAACAAACAGTAAAGCAGTATAGTGATAAAAAAGACGTACTCATTTTTATCCGTATGGGATTTGTAAAGCTGAAAGTATTTATAAAAAAATATTTGTATTCGGAGAATACAAAAACTTTCAAAAACAAACATTGTTAATTTTAGAGACGACCAGAAATTAACATTTCGATTGAACACTGTTATACTAAAATATTAAATACTTAATCTTGACACATTACGACATCTGTCAAAAATTTTAACTAAACAAATACACATTTCAAATATAGAATTATTAATTAATTAATTAACAGTAAATAATGTTGGTGTTTGAATTGTTCCCACAATCAGTTCCAATTTTTCAAATGACACTTAAATTTAAAGCAAATCCAACTTCTAAAGTTCATTGAATCGGGGTTACAGATAAACCAATTAGAATCACTAGCGAAATTAGTCTTTTGAACTATATATATCACTATATATTTACATATTAATATTAATATTTATTTACTATTAATTTTAGGGAAATCGACAGTTCACATTTAATCAGTTTGTACATAAGTATTATATAGCCAAAATAAAACCAATTATGCATTTCCTCCTTGTGACTTTACCTCTACTGAGACAGCATAATATGGAATAAGTAAATTAAATTTGTAAGAAAGGAATATGAATTTAAAAATTTATACCAAACAAAAGATTATATAAAACGAAAAATTTACAAAACAATACATTTATTGCCATGGAGAGAGGTTGTAGATATAAATCAAATCACAATAGAGATATAAACAATAGAGACAAACATTATTCACAAACCATCAGAGAAATATTATTTTATGGACCTCTTATATTTGGTAAGTTCGCAACTGAAAATATCAACCTTGGATAATACGCTATTGTAATTAATTGCATATTCTGTTCAGGCAAGAATTCTGCTTAGAGTTAGTTTTGCACTATTTATTAATATTATAATTCTTATATGAAATGTATTGACATATTATTACAGCGCCCTTGAGGTGATTTTGCACCAAAACAACCCTATACAAATCATCCAAATATTATTAACTATGCACATTGATTTCTTTTTCCATATTTTACTAATGATCATGCGTAACATACATCATATCTATAAAACACTAACTCCCTTACTAATAAACGTGTTTTAAATTTGAAATATCTAATAAACAACCATTTACCCTACATTAATCATGGTTGTATAACCGTAGAGAAGAAATTTAAAATAAGTTGAATAAGATGAGACGATCAAAATATGACACGAAATGAAGAAAATATGATATGAAGATGAGATGATGAAGGGATGAATGTGAGATTATTGAAAATGAGATGAGATGAAGATAATATGATATGAAATAAGATGATATGAAGATTAGACGATATGAAATTGAGACGATATGAAGATGAGATGTGATGATGTTGAGATGAGATGAAGATAATATGATATGAAATATGTTGAAATCAGATGAGGCGAGATCTAGATGAGCTGATGATGAGATGAAGGTGAGGTGATATGACGATGAAATGAGGTAATGATGATGATGAGATGAGATGAAGATATTATGATTTTTTAAAAACGGCCTTCTGGGCTTCTACATATATGTGTACTCAATACTGCATGAGACACAGGATTTTTTAAAAGTTTAGATAATTAAATTTATATAATATAAAAAGAGAAAGAAAAAATCGTTAACGAGTTTTAAAATTGCAGATGGCATAAAATTAATATAAAATATCAATATAGATTCACAACATATTATAATCTACAATAAAATAAAAATATACGCAATCGCTCTTTAAATATGCTACATTAAAATGGTATCTCTTGAACACAAGTATATGGTATATTAAATATGTCGATATTTGAGGAATTTGTTATCAAGTATGTGAAAGCGAAAAATAGGTGCATGTATGTGGTAGTTGGTACTGAAGTTATTGTTGCAGAAAAATATATTTTGCCTAGTTGCTCGAGTAGGTACTTTGAAATTTCCAAGTTGCAGGAGTTCACAACAGTGTAGTTTGGAGTGAATAATTTTAAATAAAAAAATTAGGTCATTTATTTTTCTTCTATTTTCTAGGGAATGTATTTTTAGTGTATTTAGTAAGAATTTATAGTTTATGTGTTGAATAGGTATGTGTAATTTGAAGTTAATAAATTGTAAAAATTTGTGCTGAAAAAACATTTTTTATATGAATTTGGTAGTTTAGGACCACACTATTGAATTGAATTCTAACAAGCTACGTACTGGAGACAAAAATATATTTTTATAACCTCCAACGAGTCGAAGTCTTTGATAGTTCTGATTATTTTTATAACCTCCAACGAGTCGAAGTATTTGATGGTTCTGATTAAAAATCCCAGTGTCTTCATACCTTTGTTAGTTATTTAAAAAAAATTATTGAGTGTCAAACATAACTCCAAGGTCCCGAATTTCGTTGAGTTTTTCTAAAATTTCGCTTGCTATTGTGTATGTGAATAAAAGTGGGGTCTTTGTTCGACAACTTGTTTTTATCTTACATTTATCGATATATTATGTAATTTTTCGATGTTTGACTGTAAGATTAAGTATTCGCTTATTTTATATATAGAGATGAAGATTAGTCGAGATGAAAATGAATTCAGATGAAGATGAGATGAAGATGAGATGAAGAAGAGATGAAGATGAGATGAAAATGAGAGGATTATGATATAAAGATAAGATGAAGAAGAGATATAGATGAGATGAAGATGAGATGATGATGATATGTAGATGATATGAAGATGAGATGATGATGATATGAAGATAAGATGAAGATGAGATGAAGATGATATGAAGATATGATGAAGATGAAATGAAGATGATATGAAGATATGATGAAGATATGATAAAGATGAGCTGAAGATGAGATGAAGATGAGATGAAGATGAGATGAGGTGAAATGAAGTGGATTCCAGTAAAAAAATGGTACACAATCAAAACTATTACCTCTACGGCACAGAGCTCGTGTGTATGAAATAAGAAACGCAATCCATCCAACTGCAACGCATCAGGCGGGTGATGGGTGGACACAGTCAGGTGAACGTACAAGAAGAAAAGAGAAAACACTATTGTTGCAAAGTGCGCTAATGGCTTGCCATACCGATCTATTATTATCACAGAACAGAAAACCCCTAGTAGTATGATCAATAGGAACTTACTTACAAATTATAAAAGTGAATATTGATATACACGGTGTCTTGAAACTAGTGGTACAATCGAAAATCTGGTGAATCATCTCCATTATATAAACAACCCAAAAAACTTTTTTTTTCGATCTGAACTTTTCGGTTCTTTTTGGTTTTCCTTTTTTTTCTGCAACTGAAGGGTTAAAAAAACTTTTCGAGCTGGTTCTACAACTTAGGACTCGACTTACTCGAAAAAAGCTATGATACAAAATGTACTCTAAATGTAATGGACATAGAATATCAAATATAATAAATTAATAGCATACTCATTTGGGTTACGCTGTGAGGTCAACTGGTGTGGGGAAGAGAAGGAGATAGGGAAGAGCAAGGTTTTGATTAGGGAAATAGTATAACAAAAATGCTTCGAGAAAGTAACGGATGTTCATTTTCTACTATTGTGTTTCTGGCGCAAAATCCTCTATTAGGACACGAAAACTATTTACATTGAAATTACATCCAAATAAGTTGAACAATACAACTAACTGTGAAACATGAGTTACATTTTAAACAAACTGTACCTCGTTACGCGTTGCTGTGGCTCAGTCTGTCTGTGCAGAAAGAGAAACAATAGCGCGTGTCTCTTTTACGTCCAACAGATGGCATTGTTTAAAAAAAGCATGTTTTTACCTGTCACAGGTAACATCTACATAATATAGGTATATAAAAACACACGCGTATCGAATGCAAAGTTGTGTCAAAATTTCAAAGCAATCGGAGATGAAATTTCGGAGATTTAATATTTTGATTAAATGAACATTTACATTTGTAAATTAAATATATATAGAAAGAAATATGTATAAATATATAGAAAGAAGATTTTAATTTGACTATCATTATTTAAACATGAATTTCCTCTGATATAACTTTCCAATTTTAATCGAACATCTGACTAACTAACCATCACGCCGTTTCTCCGCAGAGGTAGGCAGGTCAATGTGGAAGATACTCTCAGTATCGCCCCTGTGAAATATCACCTTTCAGAATCGAAATGTTGATTTAATTGGCTTTAGACGTGTTTAGTGACTAGATCTGAAAAGTCGGGTATTTCCTTAACTTACTTTTCCTTGTCCCTTATCCATTACCCCAATTGAGGATGCCATAGTCCCACTGGCTCCGGACAACTGGGAGCAGTTGGGAATCAAAAAAGGACTTACAAAAAAATATGTTTTTTTGATATAGCCTCTTATTAAGTTTGACTACCTCCGTGGTCGAGGGGTATAGCTCTCTACTAATAAGCCAAATGTCAAGGGTTCAAGTCCTGGCGTGCGCAAGTAAATTTTATTTGATTAATTTGTGTATTTTTTCAATGTATTAATTGTAAATAATACGTAGTATATTTGCGGCACGTTCCGGAAGGATGAGAAGATACTTTCAGTATCGCCCTGGTGTAAGACCACCTTTCAGAATTGAAACGTTTCTTGAAATGGCTTTTTCCGTGTTTGGTGATCAGAATTGAATAGCCAGAGACTCCCCCACCTTCCTCTTCCCAATCTCCATCCTCTCTCCACTACCTTCCGCCTAACAGCAATGATATTTGGATGATTTGTACAGCGCCTTTTTATAGTCTCAATGCCTCCAAACGGCTTAGAGCAGCTGGGACTCTTGTACGGTATTCACATAAACAAAAAAGTCTTATATCGCGGTTAATGAAAAAAAAAACAATCATCTCGATGAAAGCGCTCCCAATTTTGGCCAACTCAAGTTTCTTTATGTTGAGAAACGTAGGTATAAAAGAGATATGAAATACAGCAATCTAAGTGTGACTCCCATTAGATTTAATGTCGGTGACACGACATTATTAGAGAAATATTATTTAGAGAATTCGCGACGCGTGTCGCGCGACATGTCGCTGCTTATTAAATCTGTCGCCAGAGCTGAAAATGTGAACGGCAAACGGAACAAACTGTATTTATGTACGCCCTAATAATTAAAGGTAGAAATCATGGCTAAATAAAATTTTGAAATATTTAATAAAGCAGTGATGGATTTTTAAAAGCTAAATCAAATAGCTTAGTTGTTTTATGTTTTGCTGTGTTAGGTTAGCTAGGATTAGAGAGTTAGCTAAGGTTGTGTTATGTCAGGTTAGGTTGGATTAGGTGTGGTTAGGAGAGTCTTCCTTTTACATTATTTGATGTAAAAACCACACGAGATGTGGTGTTAGAAAGAGAAAACATCACGCTTCATATTCAAATCTAGAAGTTAACCACAGTAGAATAAAAATACCTTTATGAAACCAAAAGTTCCGACCGCAATTTGAAAAAAGCGTTTCATGATTTTTTTATTTATTATTTTTGTATGAAATGACAAAAATGTGAGGTAAAATTAACGTTTATTATCCACTTGTCTAATAACATTAGTGTGTTTTAAATATTTTTATTGTCAGTAATTTTAGTTACAAAAAACTTAAAGTGAACCATTATAGTGATTTATTTTAAGGTATTATGCCGTGTTCTATTCATCTTCAGGGCAATGTGTGTCACATCTGATGGATACTGTAATGCTGTCCAAAATGTTGGCTAAGGAAAGAGCTAGCGCAGGCTGCATAATAGCCCAAAAATAAATCACTATAATACTTTTGGCAGGGAAAATCTCTAAGCATATCTAAAGTGAACCATTTTTTTTAATGTTTGCATTGTAAATTTTAATATTCTAAAATATATATGTTTATTTCTAATAAACTCCTTTCAAACAAAATTTTCAGTTTTTCGGGTACGTTCAGAAATATTCCATTTATTAGGATTTTATTGCAAAGCGGAAATAATCCGAACTTCTCGCAGAATAGGTCTGGACTGAGGTCTGAGGAGTTAAGGGAGTGGGAAAGAGAAGGAGATGAGGGGGGGGTGAGAATGGTGGTCTTTTACTAGGGCGAGAATCTACTGCCTTTAGACGTGTTTCGGAAAAATGATGCTTTAGGAAATCGAGTTAGGACTTTGGCGCCATCATGTATATTCGGTTCCATGATAACTCAACACGCTGATAATTCATCACATCTTAAAAAAGTGATATGAAGTCATTGGAAACGATGAAAATTTTTTTTTTAACATAACCTAACCTAACCCAACCTACTTAACCCAGTTAAAAAAGTTTTTGTTTCATAACTTTCCATGACTTTATATAACTTTTTAAAGATGTGATGAATTATCATTGTGATGATTTATCCGGTCACCGTATATTCAAAACTGCTCTAGGCCAGCGGTGGCCAAATGACCGCTCGCGAGCTACCGGTAGCTCGCGTCGGCATTTTTGGTAGCTCGCGTCGGCATTTTCAGTGGCTCGCGTCGGCATTTTTGGTAGCTCGCGTCGGCATTTTCAGTAGCTCGCGTCGGCATTTTTGGTAGCTCGCGTTGGCATTTTCGGTAGTTCGCGTAGGATATTTTATTATGTTTATAATTTGCCTCTTTTTACAAAATTTTCATGAAGATGGCCCTTTATCAGAACTGGAATTGATACAATTTCAATATGGTTTATTGCTTAATATTGTTGCCTTAAGGCGATGCACTACGTCGTGTAATATTTAAATTGAGCCGCTATCAATAACACCCCTTACCTAGATGGCGATAAGGTTTAAATTCCCGCTTAACACCATCCGCCTGTTTTGATTTATGCAAGAAAAAAACATGGCCAAAAAGTGTAATTTTTTTTCGATAATTTTATAAATAACTTAATTTGCCACATTATACAATAAAATTATAACCGAAAATGGGTTCGTAAGTAGGAGATTTTGAACATTAAAGCAGTTTTCATAGGCCTTATATATAATTTTTTTCTGGGCTTATAAAAAGAATTATCTAAAAAATACTCGATTATTTCAAAGGCCAAGATGTATTCTACTCGCAGTATTTAATTAAAGCATCTGAAACATTTCTAGGCGACCAAATTTTCAAACCAAAAACACATGATTTTGCATTACTACGTATGGCATCGCTTTAACTGTAGAATCTGAATAGCATTTCGTCTCATCAGAAAAATATCCTATTTTAGTCCGAATTGCACTCAAAATAGAGACATTGTTTTGTTATATCTACTTATGTGAAACGTGTTCAAAGTAAATATAGAAACAGACTGTCCATCTTGATAATTGCATTTGGATAGGGATGACAAGTTACTCACTGAAAATTGAAAAAATCCTGGAGGAAAGAGAATGCCATTCTTTTCTCCTTTATACTCATTTTAAGCTTTTTAATATTTTGTTTACAAATAAATAATTTGAGTAGGCAATACTTTTGTTTTATTGGACGTCTTAAATTATTTATTTGAAGTAATATAAAACATATTATGTATGGTACGATAAAGGATGGTGCGAAAAACATAATTAAGGAATACATATATAGCTCACAAGACACTTTCAATTTCCAAAAGTAGCTAACATCTTTTTTTGAGTTTAAAGACCACTGCTCTAAATAGTAGTTAAAGTGGCTACCCATATATGGACATATCTGTCTATTGGAGGTGCTGAGGATTTATAAATAGTATTGCAACCTCAAGGTCGGGGTCCAGGTTATTTCTACCGCCTGTTAAGAAGCCACCAGAGCTCATTGATCTATCACAATAAAGTCCAAAAGTCTTACTTATAAGGATTCCCTTATACGCCGCTGCAGCGTTGGTGTCGCTGTAAGGGAAGAGGGTCTTATACTGCTCGGGTTAAAATCGTTACTCATAATAAAATATGCACATGCGAGATTTTTAGACCGGCACTACTTTGTTCCAAACCTAAAAAATATGGTCATTTTCGCATTTTGTTCCTAATTTCTCCGATGACATTTGTAATGATATTGACCCGGTTTGTTATGAATTGCGACGAAATGCGACCAATTCGATTATGCGTTCCGTATTTGCTTTAGGAAATCGATATTTCGTTTTTAAATATCGCCCTGATAGTGCTGCAAGTGGGTATTACTGCTTTTTTAAAATTTCCATTACGCGACAGATCGATATTATTTGGTCAAATCAACCAGATTGTTAACAAAGTCCGCCAAATACGATCGTAATACGTTCCTATAGATGGGGGCTCAAAAATCTGTCGGCTACTAATACGGCCGGTATACGCAATAAACCTACGCTTAATTATGAGTAAAGTTTTCTACTAACCCGTTATTTTACCTCCGTATTATCGATTATGACGTTTACTCAGCGTTGCTGGGGATTATTCTTACGAGATAGGCATATACCATCAAAGGTTTAGCCAGCGTTAGCAATGTAAGCACCCGAAAAAATATTTTTACGACTTAATTACAAAACATCGACTTTTTTCTACTTTCTACAAATATAATATGCATGTATTATATATGTAAACCTTTCGGAAGAAATTTTCTAAATGATAATGAAAACTCTATCACAATGCTTTGTGTAGTTTAGCAGAATTAAGCACACAAACAAACAGACGCGGATGGCGACTTTATTTTATACTAATATTTTAGAGCTGTGTTTTGTTTTTTTGTGTTTTCTTGAGATTCAAATGAATTATGTGTTCTAGCTCAGTTTTAGCTTAAAAATGAATACTCAAGTACTGTTACAACAACTCCATAATGACTGTGGCCACATCTCTGGTTTGAATGTTCAAACTAGGTAACGAAGTTAACTGTGTTCATGAATATTCATTGATAGTAAAGCTAATGTAATTGGTGTAATATTTTTTAGCACACTTTTACTCTTGATGATAGTCATTTTAAACCGTCTGAACTGTATCAAATATGTAATAAAATAATCCCGTAAAAAAAAATTTTTTTTTTTACTATACCTAATACATATATTTTTATTAATCGATGTATCTAAAAAAAGTAATTTTTTTGGTTTTGCTGAGGATTTAACCTTCCTCCCCAGCGACTGGGTAGGATCGAATGCGTAGGACCGACATTTATTTTGTATATTAACTGCTGTGATGTCATTCAATTTCAGAGAAATGCATATAAATCCATGTGTGCATGCGTGATGACCATCATCTAGAGATAAAATGTATTGTTATAGATAACGAGTCTATCTGCCGAGTTTCAGCTCGATCTCGGGAAGTGGTTTGATTTAAAAAAATTGCATTAATTCACCATCGAAATAAAAGTGAAATTTAAATAGATGTATTGAAAAAAAATATATTAAAAAGGCTGGGGGTAGTAACAAATCAATTCATAAAAATTGGTAAAACCTTTTGGACTGATGGCGAAAGTCTACATCAATCACGGAACTCTCCTGATGAGTAGTGGCAAACTGATGGTAGACCTCGGATATGAAAAACAGGCACCTTTTTGTGTAACTGTGGTGTTTGTGTTAAGGTGCATAAGTGCAAGCGAGGTAGTATGCTTGCGAGATTCTATAAAATGCGATGCATGCAAGTAGAGTGACCCTTTTTTGTTACAAGCAGCTCCCTAATAAATACCAGTATTTGATTACGTATATACTTTACTGTATACTACCAGACACGCCTCAATAAAGACACGACACCACACACGGGAGTCATGTACATTACATGATTTACATGGACAAGTTCGTACACCACAGTAACGAACTATTAATTATACTGCCAAGGTTCTTTCTTCCTCGGAAGAACCTCACTAAAGTGAATTTGGTAGATTTGTGCGTATATGCTGTACAAATGGGATTTTAAGAAGGCACTCTGAATTACGTGAAGACATATACAGGATGGTGTAAAAGGAATTAGCCGATTTTGAGAAGGTATAAAAAAAACTAATAAACTTTTTTTTTCATCAGGGTTATACGCGACGTTCGTTATAATCTACGTGTTCATATCTTCAACTTACGTTAATTTTATTATTCTATTAAAATACGCTTTTCGTAAGTTATTTTTTACAATATTTAGACGATTTTTTTGTTTGCGATCGTACACACGCAATATGAATATGAATAGTTTTGTCCGTATAAAAAATCAAATATTTCAAGAGAGGCATACAAATACAATATTGTATTTGTATGCCTTTCTTGAAGTTTTTCACGGATTTCGAAGACCCTCCTAATATAATATAAAATCACGAATCCCCCAAAGTTTCACAGTATGAGCAAGAAACTCGGTGATATTTATTTTATTTTTATTTATTTTTTTATTTAGTAAAAGATTATACATTATTTAAGAAATGTTTTGACTGCCCAACTTGGAGGATTCCCGTTTTAGGACAGTCAAATTAGGATGAGTATTAACATTTTGATAAGTTGTTTGATAAGTATAGTATTAAAATAATAATGAAATAATAGGTATATGTACTTTTAACTGGTGCCTAAGCGTACTAACATATTTTGTATAAATATGAATAACAAAGGGAAGAAATAGAATAAAATAAAACATCCAATTAAACATAAGATTAACTGCTGCTTGGGTAGCATTCTAATTTAAAAGTACTAGGTAGGTACATATATACACATAACGATAAAGATTAGAACATAAAGGTATCTTTTACATGGTTTATTTTTTGTTGGAGTTTTTGTTGTTGTTTTTGGTTTGTGTTTGATTTCATTTTTTGTGTAGTAAAAGTTCACTCTCCTTTCTACCTAATCGATGAAACCAATTAGTGGTCAATTTATGAAGAATAGCTGTGTGTTGTTTATTTAAGTCTGGAGCCATGGAAACCATGGTATCCCTAATTGGAAAATATGATAGATTTGATAGATGTATGTTGAGGAAAAAGGAAGATGGGGAAATACCTGGCAATACACCAAACACGGCTAAATGATTAAATTACTAATTTATTCGGATCCTGGGAATGTATGTCTTTCTTTATGTGTGCTTTAAGGGAGTAGTACATTTTAATACTGTACATATATGTAACGAAGTAACATGGTCGGCTGCACGCGTGTGACCAATCTCTAGACTTCTGTCTTGTGTCATCCCAATCGGTTACAGCAAGAGAATCACCGGGAGGAAGTTGATGGTGGAAGCGGTCACGGTTGGCCGGGCAAACGATCGTGCAATACTGTGTCACGATCAGAGAAGATGAGTGCCGAAATATACGATTTACAAATGTTGTGATGTGTTTCGAGCACTGAACAATAAACCGATAGAAGTGTATTGGAGGCATGTTCTTGCATTTCCTTCAGCATCAAAATATACTAAAATTTTTGGTTTCTATAACGCCATTAAGTTTGAGCAATTGAAACTCTTGTAAAATATTAAAATGTTAAATATTGTTCCAACAAGCAAGAGAGCGGCTTATCCAAAAATATTCTCATATCTCGGTCCTAAAATATATAATAAAATCCCCTCTCAGCTGAAACTGTGTGAATTGTCATCCTTCGGTCCAAGAGTGACAAAATGGTTGTTGGATCTAGGCAGAACTGATTCCGAAATGATACTAAAAAATGTAATTTGAAATCACGAATGCCTCTATGTATCTTTATGTATCTTTTATGTATCTTTTTTATGTATTTTTTATGTATCTTCGTTTTAACATACTTATTTTAGCTAGTCTTAAATCCTATATTCGTCTAGGATAACTTGAAACTTGTAAATTTGACTGTCCCGAAACGGGAATCCTTCCTAGTTGGACAGTCAAAATCATAAAATGTAATGTAAAAAAAAAATAAATAAAAATATTCAAAACTTAATCAATAGAATTACATCTGACTTCAATAATATTATTACCCTAAAAACTCTTTACTGTTTGTTGGTTCGCCCCTATCTAGAATATGCCTGCGTTGTTTGGCCTCCATTCTATGATGTTCACATTGATCAAATTAAATCCGTGCAGAATCGCTTCTTAAGGGGATTGCTTGGAGGTAAAGGCTTTAAAATTAAACGTTTAGGAAGGATTTTGATCTCAATTGTATTTTCAAAATTATTGACAGTATGATTGACTCACCTACTTTGTTGCAACTCATCCCTTTCAATATCCCTTCCTGTAGACTCAGAAATAATGATTTGCTTTTCCTCAATCAGCACTCCACAAATTATGGATATCATTCACCAATATACAGACTTCTCAACTCATGTTAGGACCTTGAATTTTTTGGTGTACCTCTTAATGATTTTTGTCGGTCATTAGTCATTACGGAAATAATCTTTTGTATTGATGTGACAGAAGTCGTGAACTACATCAGAACCTTGGTCCTATATTGGCTCGACATTATCTTAATTGTTTTGTACTCTTATTTTTAATTATCCTATATTGTAGCATTTCTCCCTGTGTTAACTTCGTGTAATGTTGTAATTGGTGTAATGTTGTTGTACGTTAATAAATAAATAAATATGTATTCATGTTAAAAAATGCACCGACTTGACTGTTTAGAGTTTCTTGTACTTTTACAGAACCGCACAAGTTGTTGTTGATTGCAACTTCCAGAGTGATGATTGCCCTAATGATAGTGAACCTCTATAGGTCAGGACAATAGAAGAAAAAATTAAACACTAGCTTGTTTGTGACCAGGCGTCTATGTCTACGTCTACGTCTGTCTACGTGTCTACAACATTTTCTATGATACTTCTCACACGTCCTCGCCAGACTGAGGACTCGAACGTACAAACTGTAGAAGCTTTATTTTAGTTATTGTTATTAAGTTTAATTTGTAGAACTCCATTTTATTTTTTTATTTTTTATATATTCAATAATATTGTTATTGGGTTTATAAAAACAGTTTATTTTTAAACAAGTTCTACTGTGTAATTATTATTACGCGTGATAGCTGTTTCGCCCTCTGAAGGCATTATCAAACTTAGTCACTTAGTAACTTAGTCATTATTTTAGTCACTGATAAAGAGGACAGCAAAAGAAGCAGGGATTGCTCATCGATGCGTTATACTCATTAAGTGTCGCAGAGCTTCGATGTTTACAGTGCAGTACCGCGAGGAAAACAGCATAAAATCATTTATCAAAAGTTATTATAAGCAATAATTAGTTGCCTGCAATTGAAGTACTAGTAAATATTGAATTATTTGGCGGGTTGGAAATAAGCCAGTGGTCCAGAGCGTCTAACCGGACATCAGAAGGCGCGGGTTCAATTCCCGTCGGCGGCATTTATTTTTACTCGGGAGATATTTTCAGGCGACTTATTATTGCTTATAATAATTTATTATCCTTTGTGCTGTGCATAAAAACACTGTCTTATAAACATTAGTTTATCATAAAAAAGCATGAAATCAATCCAGCGTATGAGTGAACGTAGAAGGGAAAGGTTATTCATTTTTGCTGCAAAAAAGTTTCATAAACATGATGACACATCATAAAAATGGTCGTAGTAACCGTAAACTTTATATGTATCATCGCATAACCAAATGAATTTTTTTACAAACTCCACCGTGTCGGCGACCGAAAACATCTAACCAGTGGTGTAAAATATTATAGAATCCACCTTCAACGGAATCGAGTATCTATGAGCATTTTACATGAAACGTTTTTTCGTACAGATTCAGGCCGTCTTTCCATATAGATTCGGTACGGAAAATAGGACATATTAATTTTTTATACGGATTTTAATGTTCATTATGAAGTAGGCATTGAGTAATTTTAAGTAAATATTTATAAGTGGATAAATGACTGCACATGCAGTGAAATTTAAAATAACTGCTGTACAAAACAATGGTGACATAATAACGTTCCCAAAAGAGATAAATGAATGTGACGTAGCCAATAACTTTAATAAATATTTTATTGATAACACTTTCCTTAATTCCTGGAAAATAATTAAAATGGACAATTAGTTTATTTATATTTCCCAAATTTAAGTAATAAATAAATTATTGGCTAATTTTTTTACAAACCATTGTATGTAATAGGTATACTGGCTAGAGTAATTATAAAATTACTGGAAATTGAGCAATAAATACCCCAGCAATCAGGGTAAGAAATTCCGCCAGTGATATTAATATTTACCGCCTTTGAAATTATATAAATTATTTTTATACAGATCGTAGGCTATCAACTAAAGCTAGAAATTCCAATAATAAGTAATGAAAGTAATAGAAATTGAAAATAAAGTGGACCTCAGATACAAAATATTAAGTTTCAAATTTTTCTTATTTAATGAATCATTAGAATTTTTCTTCTTAAATCATAAGATTTATAAGTAAGTACTTAAATACTTAGCTACTAATATAAACCATATATTTTATGTAACTTTTTTTTAACATTAAATTAGGAATTATTTAATTCGTCCCTTGTCGATATTTTGGTTATACACGGATTGTATTCGCCAAACATACCGAACAAATAGAAAACGTAATTTTTTTGGACATTCAATTACCAGAGGGTACAATCTATAGCATTTCTTTGGGCTCCCCTGTGGCTAAATTTAATTTTCACGTTCCGTGAAAGTGCTGTTTAAGTTCTGTTATTAATTCAGTTATGTGAAACAACTGGCCAATCTATCTATAAATAAAAATGTAAATTTGCGTTTGTTCAAAATTTTAAATCTCCGAAAGTTCTTCACCGATTGCTTTCAAATTTTGACACAACGTTGCATTCGATATTAACGCGTAGGTAAAAATATATGCTTTTTTAAAGTGCGCCATCTGTTTGACAAATTTGTTTTTTTTTAAACAGCGCAATCTGTTGGACGTAAAAGCAATACTCTATTATTTCTGTAACTGCTTAGACTCAGCCACAGCAACGCATGGCGGGGTACAGCTAATAATAACGGAACTTGAATAGAACCTTTACAGAAATTTGAACTTTAGCTTTATTTGAAATTTGACGAATTGTTCAAATTCTGTGGCCCCAAATAAAATAAATAACTTTATTTATCTACACTTGTTCATCTATTTTTATATTTGTTAATTTTCATAATACGAAAACAAGTTGATTATTTTTATTAAATAGTGGGATATAAGATATAAAATCAACGTGTTTCATTATAATACAAATTAAGAGTAAAAGTAACTCGCACTATTATTTTTCTCTCTGCACAAACAGACTATAAAAGCAAAATGTTTACTTTAATGAAAATTCACAAAAATAAGAATACGCAAATAAGTAAACGGACTTATAAAATTATTTATTTTATTAAAGTAAATATTTAATTAAAAATAATGTTTCTCCCAGCGTACCACCCACCCCACCCCATGTGAATGCTTTAGCTATGACCTTGGTTATTATAGTAGGGGTAGTGCAACGAATAAATAATCAACATTCACTAATATGTCTAAAGTTTCGTCTAATTGTCTAATTCTGCCTAACTTTATATTCCATTGTTTGTGTTATTCTGGGTCAAATCATAATCATAATAATTAACCTGCCACTTGATGATGATGATGATAGCAAAATTACCCATTTCCGGTGGCCATCTTTAAAACGTGACACACAGGGACAGATTCAAATCGGACACGTGATTTTAACTGCACTTGACATGTAAGCTATGGACAATAAAAGCAATTTAATACTTAAATTTAATAACCATCTCGAAATTAATACAATTACATTAAGTTAGATTTAACCTTGCAAGAATACAAAGATAGAGGAGATCTTAGAATAACACAGTTCCATAGCTAAGAGGAAGCTAAAAGCAAACATGTGTAGATTCTTGGTATACCTTATATTGTAGGTAATAGGCATTAAAATCGCTTGAAAAACGGAGTCTAGAAACGTTCGATTTCAAGCACAAAACTGGTTTTTATTTATTTTGTAAATAATTTTATAAGAAAGCAAAAAAGTTAATCAAATGAAACTGTCACAGATAATCTTAGCTTTAATACTATATTTTTTAGAAGTTGTTTCCTTCACGCGTACATACATTTCTATTGAATTTTTTTTTTTAGTAGATTTCATTTATATTTTTAATTGAGTAATTTATTATTTTATTTGTATTCTACTCAAGCGAAAAGATAGGAAAACCTTTAATTTATCTAAAGCATATTTTTTGGTATTTATAATGTACACAAATTCGTTATAAAGATTAATCAAAATAGTGATTAAGTATTAAGCTTTAAACATCTTACCAATCGAACTCCCGCACTACGTACTACACTACCATAAGTCAACATCAATTTCACGTACCAACGTTACACTGTACACGCGTCAAAAATGTTTTAGTGTGTGCTAAATAAATTTTATACGGAAAAAAAATTTACGCGTAAAATACTAAGGTCGGGTTGTTTCATAGTTTTTGAACAATTCATCAAATTTCAAAGATAATTTTCACGTTATTTATTCATTTTTTGGGAAATCAACAGTTTACATTTTTACAGATTGTACATAAGTAAAATAGCCAAAATAAAACCAATTACGGATTTCCTCCTTGTGACTTTACGTAAGACAGCATTAGAAGAAATAATTAAATTTATGAGAAATGTGAAGTTATAATTATATAAAATAAAAGAATTGTATAAAATAATAGAACAAAATAATACAACAAAAATAGGGGAAAAAAAAAAACTAAAATTTATATAAAATAAAAGATTATCGATACATTGGTAACCATAAGAATACAAACAATATTGTGCATATAAATCATATCATAACCATAACCATAAGAAGACAATGTTGTGCATATAAATCATACCATAACAGGATTATAAATATATAAATACTAGAAACATAAACATCAGAAACATCAATTCAAGAAACATCAGTGAAACATCAGTGTTATGTGAAGTTTCTATCTAAGTTCTGTTATTATTTCAATTATTAGAAGCAACGGCGTTAGTTAGTTAGTTAACTCGGTAAATAGGGATAGATTATCTTAAAAAATAACACCTGTTTTTTTTTATACAAATTACAAAATTGTAATAATTTGTTTAATTAAACATTAAATAGTCGTAATAAACCAAATTCATCAGCTTAAATAATCAAATTTATAAAAAAATATCGGTAAAGTTTTCTTACTAAACATCCCCTAACTTTTCCATTTGCGTTATTATAATATGTTCACGGTATATAACACTATATAATTTTTACAAAACCGAAAATTTCTAAAACGTCTAATAAAAAAACTTTTCACACATTTAAAAAAATCACGTGTGTGAAGTTTAAAACTATCTTGAAAAATACTCTTTCAACAAAAAAAAATCCCAAAATTATTTTCAAAAATAGAGTAAAATTCTAAATTGGGCTGGTGTTTCGTCAAACCTAACCTTTGTTTTTTCAAATATCAAATTTATTTAGCATCTACTTTAATACTTCGCTAATTCAAGCCTATTAAACAAATATGTTTTGACTGCATTTTCGCAAAACAGAAATAATGGAATTGACTTCTTTTGGACACGCTGTTTGTTACTATACCTATTTTGGCAATTGTTACATTGTTGACCAGGTAGTAACCAAGTGGTTTAAAGCGTCGTGTTTCCATTGAACATTTTTTTTTAATGAAAGTGGGATAAAATATTGTCAGGTTATTAAGAATACAATCTTTGTTAGTAAAAATATGCATTTACAAAGAAAATAGTTATCTTATCAGGTTTGGATATTCGTGCGTTGATGTCTCTAAATGAAAGTTTTTGCAATTTATTATTATTGCGTAAAATACGTTTGAAATCAAACCTTGAAAATTTTTTAAAAACCAATGATTGATTTATTAGCATAAAAGAAACGCAAACATTTTCAAATGTCACGCATCGTTAGACCAAAGAATTCAGGAAGCGATCGCAAGGTAACTGGAGCCAGAAAAAATGTTAATGTATGAAAACAAGTAGATTTTATGATAAAAATTTCACAGAATTTTTGGATGGAAAATTATGTCAAGAGTGCGATTTTTATTTACCTTATTGCGATGGTTAACTTAGAAATAAATTTTCTGATGTATATTTTTAATAGGTAGATAGGTATCCACGTCTTTATTTTTAACAGGTAGACTGGTATCCACGTCTTTATTTTTAATCGGTATATTGGTATCCACATCTTTATTTTTAATGTGTATACTGGTAACCACGTCTTTATTTTTAACAATTATTGTAAATCAATTTGTTTCAGGGAACTATCACAAATTTGGGTGAAGCTATGGAATTCCTCAGAGAGTACGACAGAGAGGCAGCCGGAATGTGTTACAGGTAGATTTATATAATAACTTTACATAGTTTAAAAAATTGTTCGATAATGGGTAAAACACCCGTGCTGAGGCCAAACCTTTTTACAGTTTTATAATATTCTCCATAATTTTAACTAATGAATTGAATTAAAATTAAACTTAGATGAAATAAAATAAAATACAATAATAAAGGCAGTATCGACAAATATTTTGAGGTACGCTCGTATACATGGTGCGGCAAAACAGACAGTGGAAAAACAGACGGTGCAGTTTTGAAGGGTTATTAAAAAAACTGGCGCAACTTACAGTAATGGGGTTTATTTTATTTTATTCGGTATATCATGATGTTTTATGCAACAAGTCTTGAAGATGGCATCAAAAAGATTTTGGCCCCAGCAGCGATGCATTAATGAAGGCGATTTCTGAAGTTTTCGGCCGCATTTTGGCACATCTCGACGGGTATAGCAGCAATTTCCTCCCTAATTCGATCCTTAAGTTCTTCCATGGTGTGAAACCACGGAAAGAAATTGCAGCCGGAAGTTTTCAAGAAACGTGCAGACGAAGAACCATGGTAACGACTGAAAACGGCACGACCATCCCGATAAAGTGAAACCCCTCCCAGTTTCCCACTCTCACCCCACGGGATCTACCGGCCCTTTTCAACTGCACTGCCTGTTTTGCTGCAACCCTGTATAATGATATGTGTGTACTGTAATGGTATTGTGTATTACGTATATATATATACGTTTTACTCTTTTACGTCATAAAATTTTAGAAATATGGCTTTTCTGTTCTTTAATCCATCGTTTAATTTTAGATCTGTTTTTTTTTCTTTTTTCATAACTTTTTTGAATGATTTTATTGCCTGGTATTTGTGTGTCTTTGTCCAAAGCTTGTGTTTTCCATCGGAGTTTTTTTAAAAATGTTTTTTGTACGATTGTCTAGTTAGACCATTAATAGACCAGTTGGTCTATTTATGATAGATTAATATGATTTAGGATAGGTAAATGTGATGTACACATTATTATCAATTAAATGTGATATCCCATTGTTATCTAGTTTAACCGAGACGGCCTGAGACTCAATTTTCTTGGTTATCAGTTACGAATCACCTACATAAAATACTACTGGCGTCCTCTTCTTTGGTAATCTACGACACCATATGGAAACTTTAGTTTCCACTATTTTTGTAGTCAGTCAAACTGAATTATAGGGAATAGCGTTCCAAAGTGTAATATATAGTCGGTATCGGCAAGCTTTGCGAGTCCACCATTTACAACCGAAACATTTGTGTGAAAAAGCAAAAAAAAATGTTCCCAGGTTAACAACGGACATGGAACAAACCTTCCAGCTATCCTCAGGCTATTTTACTTTATATCTACAACTTCCTTTAGTTCCGCAACATTTCCGAACGAAAAAAGTAATAGCTGCACTGTTTTTCTTCACTACTAATTTATATTTACTATTTACTAAGCAGACTGTTAAATAAAGTCACTTTTTCAACAGGTCAATCCCATTTATTATTCAATCAATTCCTTTATAATATACTATAATGGTAAGACGCCTTGGCCATGCTGTTATCCTCTCGATTTCGAATTCTAAAATTTGAAGAAAGAATGGTAAAACAGGAAGTTACTATTATCGCTCTATTGATAAATCAAAGGTACTAACAGAGACATCTATTGATAATTAGTTGCATTATTACTAAGCAAATCTTGATATCATAGCTCATTAGTCACCGAACCTCCGTAGTGTGCAGTCGTGTTTACCAGTGCTCTGTGTTTGACGGCTTACTTTGACGGCGGCGCGGCGTACAGATAAGATTTATTTATTGTTACCTTTTCGTATTCATTATTTTTGTTTGTGTTATTGGTTTGCGACGAAGTTGCGTGTATTATTTCTATCATTTATTATTTCTAAAATAATAATTATTGTTTAATTTGTTGAAATGGAGGAAGATGAAAATCGACCTCCGGACCCTGAACCCATTTCTAATATTGTAGACGACTACGATACTGATGATACCCAGACTTCTGTAACCCTTCCTTCACGAAAACGACGTCCTCCGCTTTGCCTTAATGTACCTCCTAAAATTAAATCTCTTTCACAATCAAACGAAGCCCCAATCTCTCATGGAAGTTATAATGATACCATTCCTCCAGAAGCAAAAGCCATTGAGCTTATGTATTCTATTTCATCTTCAGCTCCATTTATTGTCAATGTCCAAAGGACTGAACAGGGGAAAATAATTCATCCCCTGGATTTTGGTAAATTTATTTTTAGCTCAAAACTCAATAACCTCGGTATTATAAATGGATCAATAAAACCGGAAGGTCGATACAAACTATCCATAGAATTTAAATCAGCCACATTAGCTAATGATTTTGTTAAAAAAATAGGTTCTCTTTCTAATAATAAATTTAAATCTTTCATACCTACATTCAATTTAACCAGAATGGGCAGAGTAAGAGGTATCCCAACCGATCTATCAGAAACAGAAATAGTAGATGCTCTTAATGACTCTCAATTAACTCCAAAAGTTTTAAAAGCACGTCGTTTGAATTTTAAGGATACTTCCACCGGAACCACTATATGGAAACCTTCCCAATCCGTTGTTATTACTTTCGAAGGTCAAACATTACCATCCCCTGTATTTATTTATTATAACGCTCTTCCCGTTGAAATATACAGATTCCCGACTATCCAATGTTTCAACTGTTGCCGTTTTGGCCATTCAAAACCTATTTGTCGTTCCCCTCCTCGTTGCTTCCATTGCGGAGAGGATCATCCCTTTGAACAGTGTCAAAATACAACGAATAACCCTATTTGTATTAATTGTAAGGGCAACCATACTGCTGTTAGTGTGGCCTGTCCAGAGTTATCTAGACAGAGAAATATCAAACAGTCAATGGCTGCAGACAATATTTCCTACTTTCAGGCCTCTAAATTATTCCCTCCTACGAAAAAATCTTTTGCAGAGATAACGTCTAACGCTTCTCTCTTTCATTTTTCTTCCCCTAAATCCCCTCTATCATCTTCCCACAAAGAAACAATTTTCAAACCGATAAAATCTAATCCAAAATTTATTCCTTCTTTCGATAAAAAACTACATAATGAACTTTTACTTAACCCGAATGGGAATAATAAATCCCAGGCTCCCAATGGGACTGCCTTAAAAAACTGTTCCACTTCCGATATCTTCCCTAAAGTCACGATTGAAAATTCTTCTTTTATTCAAACTTTAATTACCCTATTAATTACGATCCTTTCAAATAACAATAAAGTACCGTCCAACGCTGCCGATTATATGAAATCTTTACTCTCTAGCCTTCCCGATGTATCCGCAAATGAGCAAAATACTTCAATGGAATAGTAGAAGTCTATTCGCCAACAAAATTGATCTTGTACAGTTACTTGATGAACATAATATTTCAGTTGCTGCCATCTCCGAAACGTGGTTAAAACCCTCATACCAATTTAATATTCCTGGATATCATTGTCTAAGACATGATAGACTGGATGGCAAAGGTGGCACTGCTCTTATTATACATAATTCTATCCCTTTTAAACAAATTATTTTCCACACTCTCTCCAATAATTTTCAGATAGTAGCTGCTGTTATATCTGATATTACATTACTATCAATATATATCCCTCCCTCTACAATTTTTGTTGAAAACGAATGGTCAACATTTATATCCCAGATTAGTCCCCCGTATATGATACTTGGGGACTTCAATGCTCATTCTCCTTCTTGGGGCAGTGAGTTAACAAACCGTTCTGGCCATAATCTATTAGATTTTATGGATACCTATAATTTATGTATACTAAATGATGGATCTCCAACTCGTTTCACTGCCCCTCAACATCGGAAAAGTGCAGTCGATTTATCTCTTTGCTCATCTTCGGTGATTCCCATATGTTCTTGGAACATTCTTAAAGATCCCCTTTCCAGTGACCATTTTCCTATAATAATTACCTTCCACCATCTATCTTCCACGCATTCCTTTTCGATAAACAATAGTTTTAAATTTAAAACGAAAGACGCGAATTGGAGAAATTTTTCTTCAGAATTAGACTCCATTGTTCAAGCATCTAAGTCTTCCCTTGTCAACACTAGTTTACATTGTGAATTATTTCCTAACATGATAATAAAAGCTGCAGAAAAAACACTTAAAAAACGTAATGTTAACATTAAGATAAAACATTCCACCCCATGGTGGGATGAAGAATGCACTAGTGTCGTTAAATCCAGAAGAGAAGCAATTTCCATTTTCCGTAAATGTATGTCTTTCGAAAATTACCTTTCTGTGAAACGCGCCCAGGCAGAAGCGAAACGCGTTTTGAAAAACAAAAAGCGGTCTGGATGGCGAAAATTCTGTGAAAGCTTGTCTCCTGAATCTCCCCAGTCATCCGTATGGTCCAATTTAAAAAAATTCGGTTCGTCATATACTCCGCAGCGTTCTAAACATATTCCAGAAGAAATTATTATAGGTTTTGCTGATAAGATAGCTCCTCCGTCAGTTGCCAGATGTGAGGAAATGCCTTCCTTTATTTCTTATCCATCTCACTCTAGCTGGCTGGACTCTCCTTTCTCAATAAGTGAATTAAATCGAGTAATCAATTCCCTTCCAGACTCTTCTCCTGGCCCTGATGGAATCTTATATAGTTTCATTAAAGCATTCTCAGACATGTCGGTTGAATATTTTTTATCCCTAATTAATTACATGTTCGAAACGGGATTTATTCCGGAAGTCTGGAAAGTTCAAAAAATCCTTCCGATTTTAAAACCTGGCAAAAATCCATCTGAAATCTCATCCTATCGTCCTATTGCTCTTTCGTCATGTTTAATGAAAGTAGCAGAACACTTGATAAAGAACAGATTGGAATGGTTTGTTGAAAATCACAGAATTATCTCTCCTAATCAATATGGCTTCCGGAAAAAGAAATCAACCATAGATAATTTAAGTGTGTTAACAACAGACATCCGTATATCTCAGTCCCTTAATTCTTGCACTCTGGCCACATTTCTTGATCTTTCGTCAGCTTACGACGATGTATTAATTAACATTTTGAAAGAAAAATTAATTAAAATAAAAATTCCTTTAAAACTAGTTCAATTTATTATTAATTTACTAACAGACAGATCCATTATTATCCACTTTTCCTCAAAAACTATAAATCGCAAACTATGGAAAGGGTTACCTCAGGGGTCCGTAATCAGTCCATTATTATTTAATATATATATAAGTGATTTAGACAGTGTAATTCCTTCATCTATCAAGCGACTTTATTTTGCTGATGATTTCCTTATATATTTATCACACAAAAATCTATCGCGCGCTGCGAAGGAATTGAATTTGGCTTTACATAATATTAAAGTTTGGTTGTTAACAAATGGGATGAATTTAGCTACCTCTAAAACTAAAGTAGTGGCTTTTACGCGCAAAAGAAAAATACCCCCCTTTTCTGTCTGCTTTGATAATGTCCCTCTTCAAATCGTTAAGCAAATTAAATTTCTTGGACTACTTTTGGATCATAAACTTTCCTGGCTCCCGCATATTCAAAACATTTCGGCTAAGTGTGAAAAGGGGCTAAATATTATGCGAGCTGTTTCCAGAGTGTGGTGGGGATCTCATCCTACTACTCTTAAATTAATGTATGGTGCTCTAGTGCGAAGCCATTTGGATTATGGAACATTTCTTTTTGATCCTCTTCCTAAATATTTGGACAAAAAACTTGAAAGAATTCAGTCCAAAGCGCTCAGAATAATTATTGGAGCGATGAAATCTTCTCCAATTAATTCTCTCCAAGTAGAATGTGTTGATCCCCCCTTAATTTTAAGGAGACAATTCCTAGCTGATAAATATATTTTTAAATCTTTTTCTATATCGCGTCACCCTTTAGAACAAAGCCTTGATTATTTGTTCAATTACTTAAATAACGAAAAAAGATCGACAGATAAAAATCGACTTCCTCTCCTTCTAAAAAGTTTTCTTTCATTCAAATCTCTGTCTTCTTCCCTCCAAAATCTACAAAAAGATCCTATCCTTCCTATTTTCACCATCCCATTTGATTCTATCAATTATATCCCCAACGTTATAACTTCAGACTTCCGAACTGATATTTTAACCTCATCTAATCAAAATGTTGAGGAAAAATTTAAAAACATTACATCTTCTAAGTTTCCAGAATTTTCTCTCATTTACACAGATGGTTCTAAGTCTGATAACAAAGATTGTGGAGCTGCGGTACACATTCCCGAATTCGATTTAGATTTGTCTTATAAATTGCCTAAAGAAATTTCCATATTTACTGCAGAATGCTTCGCAATTGAACAAGCTTTGAGCCAAATCCAGCTTTTCAATATTCGACGAGCCTTACTGTGCACTGACTCACTAAGCGCAGTGTTGAAAATTTCCTCAAATATCCATAAACCAGAAGACTATATTATTTATAATATCAGAAACACCCTTAAATCTTTAAATGAATTAAATTTCGAGACAATATTGGTTTGGGTCCCTGGCCATTTAGGAATTGAGGGTAACGAGAAAGCCGATTCTCTTGCTAAACTTGGAACAATTTCTGGCTCTAATCCTTTAGATTTTAGAATTCCTATCTCTGACGTCATCCCAATTCTTAAATCCAACATGATCCGCTCCTGGGAAGAAAATTGGACTAATACGAAAACCCGAACTGGTGCTTTTTATGCTGGAATACAAAATCATATTCCAAGTAAACCTTGGTTCCACGGCAAGAAAAAATCCAAAAGATTTATATCCTGTATCTCGAGAATGAGAATTGGTCATTGCTCCATTGCATCCCATTTGTTTAAAATCCGGGTCCTAGATAGTCCACTCTGCCAGTGCGGCATGGAAAATGAGACTCTTGATCACGTTTTCTTTAATTGTAAAAATCATTCATCCTTCAAAGGCATTTATTGTTTACTTATAAAAATCACCCACCAATCTCCCCTTAGTATTCCTTATTTACTTTCTCTCAACAATTCTCGCATTTTCTCAGTTCTATACAAGTTCATAGACTTGAATGACTTCAATATTTGAGATTTCCTATTCCCGTATAGATTTCCCATAAAATTATAACCATCTCCCTTAACTTTAACGGCACATAGCACTCTCTTTAGGGTGAATTGCCTAATACAAAAAAGATATCATAGCTTCAAACCTTTTTTGGGCATCGGGCATATTTGTTTTAAAAGTTAAACACTTTGGAATGTGAAGAGAAAATGTACGGACCATTTCGGTAAATAATATCTGGTGTATTTCAGGGTGACGACAGCACAATGGCGTTTCGTAACCAACATCACAGAAACCAACAAGCGACGGATGACTGAGGAGCTTGCGCTGAGCGCCAAGTTTGAGCGTCTCTCCTGGAGGCGAGCTGCCTCCTTCGACTGGCGCCGGCTGCCCGACCCTTCAGCCCGTAGGCAGATGGCCCGCATCATTCTGCCCAGCCGCGCAGCACTTCCAGACGACAAGTATATAGAAGTGAGCAGTGCTTAATAGATAATAGTACAGCGCGTCTCCAGAGATGGGGATCTCCTCGACTGACCCTTTAGCTCGCACCATTCCGGTCGGGCCTGAGTCAATCACCGTCCTTGAGCCAAAAGAGGCCTGACGCCTTAAGGGTGCTGTGTCGGGTGTTAGGTATCATCAGCGCCTTGTCTTCTTGGTGTTTTGACAAGTCACAGCACATGGCAGACTCTACCCACATTTCCTTTACAAAATCACTATGCGATGACGAGCTCCACCATTTAAACATAAACAAAAAATATACACTAACCTCTAGGAAACGGACTCTTCGCCAAACGGACGTAATGCCATTTTATACTCTTCCAGATGCTGAGGCGACATCCGGCCGGCTGCTGCTGACTCATCACTTTCTAAATTGCAATGATGAAACTTAAAAAAGTCTTATTTTCACAGATCCAGCAGCTGATTTCCGAGATGAAAGACACATATAACAGCGCTAAAATATGTCCATACTCTCACAACCTTCCTGACTCCCGGTCTTCATCAACATACGACAACCCCTATCAATTCAGAGGCTACGATCGTCAAGGCTCGCCATCAACTTCCAATTACAACCCATCCCTAACCTATCAATCCAACGCCCATCAAAGTTCTCAGTTTGATTCCACGGCATATGAAGGCCAGATGAGTCATTACCCATCCCACCAGCATTCTTCGAGCAATGATAATATGCAGAGTTATTGTGATATGCAATTGGACCCTGAGATTTCGAGGATTTTGGGACATTCAAGGATAGAGAAGGAACTGCTGTACGTTTGGAAAAGCTTCAGGGAGAAGACGGGACCGAAATTGAAGAACAAGTTCATGAGATATGTGCAGTTGGCTAATCAGGCTGCGAGGCTTAACGGTGAGTTGATATATGAAGCGTCTAATTAGGTTAATGATGAACATCAACATCTCTGAGTCAGCCTTGTGCCTCATTCAAGTTGGACGGTGAATATTGTCAAATAAATAAGTTGACTGGAGTTGACCTATTTTGATCCACATGCCTTTTAGCATGAAAGCTTACTTCAGGAATCTCTCTCCCATCGTTTACAAAGAGTTCGCATAAGCTTAAACGTTGGGGAGACCGGAGAAAATTGTTCTACGGTTCAGTAGTACCAAGGCGAATAACTCGCTAACTGTAATAGGTACGTTTATGATGCGTCTTTGGCGATAGCCCTGACGATGGGGATTTGTCACCATTAGCCCACGGGACACAGTAGAACCAGGACGTTTGCAATTGGAAGAAGATTTTTTTTCCAAAAGTAACTTTTTTCGATTGTATTCATAGTGTAATATTACTTTGCACTGTTTGTACCTATTTTACTACCCACACATTTTGGGTAAATGTGTTTATTTTAGGACGGGTTTTGAAGCGTTCATGATTAGAGATATAACCGAAACTTTGCATTTTAATTTGAACTGACCGTTCGGTGATAGTTGTACCGATTTATCCGGGGATGATTATACCGGCACAATTGACCCCGTGGTACAACTAACCCCTTGTATTTTTAATGTTTCTGTGAATACAGCTCCCAAGACTTATAAGCTCAACTGGAATCCGCCCGCCACATTCAATGTCCAAACCCTTTTCGCTGTATGTATGTTTGTACAAAACCGAAAATATTTTTTTATGCGGTATCGATATTTTATATGACAAAATTCCTATTTTCAATGTAAAAAATAAAGATTGTTTGGGGGTACAGTTGTACCACAGGAACAATTGTTTAAAATTGTGCCCATAGTTTTTTTCTTTTGCTCGAGATGAAAACAAACTACCGTATTAAAATATATTTGTTTAGTCAATTTATTACATTAAAATAGTTAAGGTTCGTGAAAACGCTTCAACGCTTTTTTTGAGGTCAGATAAATATAGTAATTTTCAATGGTAATTTTTGAAACTAATAAAATAACTGTTCTTCCTCGCTAAAATTATTAAACGTCATACCTAAATTCTGTGTTATAATCCAAATTCCGCAACAGGTACAACTGACACCCCGGTGTCATAATATAAAAATTTGGTAGGCAACTAAATTATCCGCCGTTGAGTCGGAGTATTTTTTTCATTAACCTTATACCTAATTCGCAGAGAAAGATAACATTAAAATTGGTTCAACTGTCTCCAGCCTTCAATACTTAAGATTTCCATATCTGCGCGGCAGTACGAATGACCCAAGTAACTTAATAGGTAAACAGCGAAGTCAAGATTTATATTTATAAGATATTATACTTATCAACAAAACAATTTTAGAGGTTTTTTATTCACTAATCTATTATAATCGCGCGTTTGTAGATATGAGCTTGAAATATTACGGTGTTACGGGTTGACACGAGACCAATATAATAAAAGAATAATAATGATACACATATCACACATTAAACTTGCTTTGTCATAATGCAGTCCGCACACTATTGTTTGTGACAATACTGTTTTCACACTGTGACAATCAACAAATTAAAGGAGAAAAATAAAAGAATTCTTTTAATCACTTTTTGTTTCAATCACCAACTTTCATCAAGATAGCGAAGCAATTATTCTTGCCACATTTTTATTGATTTTGCTCGGCATATAGCATAATACCGGAGATTTTATTTATTTGTTAGAAACAAACAGCTTTTACATAATATACAATGATAGATATAAATATACAAGTTAACTGAAGAGCAAGCCACAGAAGTTTCTTATGCTAAAGTTCATTGGAAATGAAGTTTTAATATCTTAAAATTAATTTGGTGTTAAAGGAAGGGGAGAGGAAGAGGAAAATAGGTAGAGGATAGGAGATGCTCCCGATACATTCCATACTCTCATATTAATAATCGATCGTACGCATTACTTTATATCGATATTTATTTAGGTTATTACCAAACATGTCAATGCTGTAAAATTTTGTATTATATTGTGCGCAATAGACAAAAAGACGATTGAGGTCCTCTTGAAGTTTAATGCAGTCGTTGATTGATTTAATAAATAAGTATATTTTTTTATCATCTGCATATGCTAGGTAATTAGCATGTAAAAAACATTTGTGAATATCGTATATATACACATTAAATAATAATGGGCCTAAATGAGAACCTTGAGGTACACCGGAGGGCACAGAGAAGAAGCTGGACTTTGTTCCACAACTAAGACACTTTGAAGTCTACTCCAAAGGTATGAAGTGAGCCACCGGAGTAAGTCACGATGGATGCCTAATTGTTTTAATTTTTGAATTAGAATGAAATGGTTTACCTTATCGAAGGCCTTAGAGTAATCAGTGTAGATTACATCTACTTGGTTTCTATTGTCCATTTTGCACTATTAATTATTCCGTAAAATTTACCTAGTATGTTAGTACTGATCTTTTTTGAAGAAATCCGTGTTGTTTCGTAAGTTGTAGAGCCTAATAGCTATGTAAACGATTCTGTAAACATTTTAAAATCAATTTTTCTTCAGTCGTTTTTTCAATGGTCGCGGTTCTGCGCTGCGTGGAGAGCCAAAACGCCACCGATGTTCCAGACTCCAAAGCATTTCTTCAGCTTGTCAAACTTATGTTTTGCACAATTTCAGCGTTCACAGATGCTGGAGACCAAATGAGGTCTCTTTACGAGGACACTTCTCTGAGGGAAGATCTTTCCGAGGTCTACAACCAGCTTCAGCCGCTATACAAGCAACTGTTCACCTATGTGAGAAGAAAACTGGTTCAAAGATACGGAGAGGCCAGTGTTAGGCCTGATGGACCGATTCCAGCACATCTATTAGGTAATTATTAATTTAACTAACAAACTTCTTCTTTAGTTGTATCCTCATTGCCGAGGATCATGACCTGGGTGACCCCCACTCCATTTTATGAGCTCCGTTGACACCGATGATCCTGACTTTCCGGTCTTTGATACTTGATATGTCTAACGAATCGGTGATTTTCCTCTGCTCCTCCCGCCTTCCTTTTTACCAGTAACCACGAGTTTCTCCAGGTTTGAAATGTTACACGGAGAAAAATGATCCTGTTAAAAAAAGTGATAGCATGCTAATTTCCAGATAATATATTAGTCATTCAGAATATATCAAGAACACGTGTTATTTTCCTAATAAATATCATGATGGTATGCGATAATATCAGTATGCCAATATCAATATTTGTATGAACGCGTGTTCCGTCAGCCACGTCAAAAAAATGGCTTTTAACTGAACAGATTTTTAATAAATCAACTGAATTTTATATCAGGACTAGCTGACGTGTACCCGGCGTTGCTGGGGATTATCCTTAAGAGATATACATACACAACCCTGGAATTTTTTTAGAAATTTTTAAGATTTACAATACCATCATACATTATTTTGATGTATATCATAAGCTTTAGCCAGCGTTAGCAATGTAGTGCTCGAAAAAATAATTTTACGACTTCATTTTAAAACATCGACTTTTCTCCACTCTCTATAATTACAATATGCAAGTTTTATATATGTAAGCCTTCAAGGAGAAATTCTCTAAATGATTGTGAAAACCCTATTAATATCCGTTGCGTAGTTTAGAAGAACTAAGCGCACAAACAGATAGACGTGGATAGCGACAGTATTTTATACCATTTAGAGAAGTTATCTCCGTAGTTTGACGACAAACTATTTAGCCTCCACGTGAATTCATCTACGGGGCAGGTACCATGGTACCAGTTGCATAACTCTTTATGATTGTCCTTGTTTCATCAAAATTCATGCAACTTCTCATACATAGCCTCCTGTTATTCTTACTCCACGTTCACGGTCCCATTTCCCCGCAACTTTAGGCAGAGAGGTTATGACGCTACACAACTCTGTATTGGTGTACATTAATTGTTCTTTAATTCTTTTCTATTGCTCCAACCCTCAACATAACCAGATTCAAGTGTTGGTTTATTTCACCGCGGGGCTTTTCTGGGACATCCAGACTTCACCTTCCATCCTCTTGTGCCTCGTGTAATATTCTCTAGTCACTGCTTTCCAACCATCCCATTTTCACGTCCAATCGTCTCTCTCTAATACTTTATTTTTTAATGATACTTTGTTTTATAAGACAAGGTTCTATGCATAGCATAAAGAAAAACAAATAATTATAAGCAATAATTAGTCAAAAATAATATTTGACTACAAATAATAATATTTGTAGTCAAGTCAAAAAGATTTCACCAGTAAAAGAAGATATAATATGTCACGACGCCATCTAGTGAGAAATTTAGAACTAACAAAGCCTTTCCTACAAAAATAAAGTTGGTTGTTTACAGGTGGAAAAAAATTAATAAGCGGTAATTGTTGATTGGGGTACTAGTACATATTGAATCATTTGACTGGTTGGAAATAAGCCGATATAGCTCAGTGGTTTCAGAGTACCTGACCGGACATCAGAAGGCACGGGTTCAATTCCCGTTAGCGGCATTTATTTTTACTCGGGAGATATTTTCAATTTGTATTGATATTTCAGGCGACTAATTATTTGTTATTCTCTAATACTTATTACATTGATTACACTACGTTTATTAAATTATTCCAGCCCATCTTTAGGTATTGACCAACCACCTCGTATTTTCACCGCCATATGTTCTTAGTACATACACTTTCTTCAATCTCTATATTTTTTTATAAGTAAATGGTATAAAAAATGTCGCTAAGCGCGTCTGTCTGTTTGTGCGCTTAGTTCTTCTAAACTGCGCAATCGATTTTGATAGAGTTTTCACTATCATTTAGACAATTTCTTCCGGAAGGTTTGAATACATAATAAATGCATATTATATTTATAGAAAGTAGAGGAGAGTCGATGCGTTTCCTAGAATTCACAACCTCAAAACATTACCTCAAATCATTCACAAACCCCGAGCAACGTCGGTTACTAGTCATTCATAAATAACATTACATCACGACACAAGCAACATTTTCCGTAGTACGAGATTTTAAAATATTGTCCGGTTATTCGTAACCCGGGAATGTTTGTCTTTCTTAAAACTGTTCATTGCACATCGTATCATTACTTACGTTGAATTTTGATAAACATAATTATTTTAACATATTTTTTTCTAGGTAACATGTGGGCTCAAAATTGGAAAGCCATATCTGACATCGTAATGCCCTTCCCCCAAACTCCAAATTTGGACGTTACAGCAGAGTTGCTTCGACAGGGATTCACACCTCTGAGGTAAATTACTAATAAAATAATTACAAAATATTAATTTCACCTGTAACTGTTTGTCTGTAACTTTAGTTCGTTGAACCTAGAACTTGGATTTGCATCGAATTTAAGTGATTTTTTCAAAATTGGAATTGTCCGTTAGGAGAATTCAGACAAGCAATAAATTAACTACATATAATATAATGTTTTTAACATAAATTTATTTTAATTGTAATTTTCAAAATTGGAACTGATTTGTCGAGAATTCTGATTTTTCGTGATTTTTGTCTTCGCTAGGCAACATCAAAACGTCAACCTGTCGACAGGAAAAACCAGGAGCACATAAAAGTTATAAGGTCATTTGTTTTAATTTTTGCAGTGACGCTAATGTCACAATTATACATAGTAAAAACGCTAATAGGTGAACCTGCCCGCAAGAATAAAATACCAGGAGCACAGATATACGAATCGGTATTTCCATTTGGTTATTAATATGAATAATATTGCTTAATGACAGTATTTGATCACGTAACGAGGAAACAATTTACATTTTCAAAAATATATTTTTTATTTTTATTCCGTGATTCTATCAAAGGCTCTCTGCAATTGACTTTTTTTTAAAATTTGTTAAAAACAATAATTTTTTATTAAATGTCATGGTTTTAGTAACGGAAATAAATAAATACATTGATTTCTCGCCTGGGATTGATGAAAAAATTATGTATTGTTGTCTTTAAAGAAATAAAAACACTCTTAGGGTCATGAATAACCTGAGAATATTAGAATTCCTCCAACTTCCACAATTATATTTGGAAAATATTTCATTGTCCATTGCATCATTATAGAGGACTTACAGAGGATCGAAACCGCGACGCCCGACGTCGAGTAGAAAAAAAGAAAAGCATTAATTCGGTATTCAGTATAAACATGGTCGACGAAAAAGGCCAATAAGATCGCAAAAGATTTCCATTGTATAGCTTTGTTAATGCTTTCCTGCCCTAGATATATTTTTATCTTCTTTTAAAATTAACTTGGCTTGAAAGTGATCTTTGAAAAGCAGTTGTACGTTGTCGCTGTCATCACTTTCACGAATTGGAAAATAATCCATTGCATGAACTATTCTATATTTCAGCTTTTCTGTGGAGGTTGTCACCTCCAGATATGTTGTTTTCTGGGAAGTTGTGTCCTCTGGAGAAATTATCTCCTCCGGGGAAATTTACTCTTCCAATGAATTCCTAAACTCCGGAGAAGGTATCCCCCGGGGAAGTTATCTGTTAAAGCGAAATTGTCTCTTCCAGAGAAATCCTAAACTCCGGAGAAGTTATCCTTCCGGGGAAGTTATCTGTTAAAGGGAAATTGTGTCTTCCAGAGAATTCCTAAACTCCGGAGAAATTATCCCTCCGGAGTATCTGTCTCCTCCAGGGATATTAATTGACTCTTCCAGAGAATTCATAAACTCCGGAGAAGTTATCACTCCGGGGAAGTTATCTGTTAGAGGGAAATTGTCTCTTCCTGAGAATTACTAAGCTCCGGAGAAGTTATCCATTCAGAGAAGTTGTCTCCTCAATGGAAATTGTTCATTCCAGTGAATTTCTGAACTCCGGAAAAGTTATCCCTCGGGGAAGTTGTCTCCTCCAGAGAAATTGTTTCTTCCAGAGAATTCCTAAGATCCCAAGAAGCTATCTCCTGCGGAGAAGTTGATTTATCCAAATTTGTGCGATTTTTTCAGAATGTTCCAGCTGGCGGAAGAGTACTACACTTCCATGGGTTTAAAGTCCCTTCCACCAGAGTTCTGGAGAACTTCAATGTTGTCCAGACCTTCCGATAGGAGCGTGCAGTGCACGGCCAGCGCATGGGACTTCTGCAACAGAATGGACTACAGGTAAGTTGGTCTTTATAATTAAGACGCCGTAAGAGTATAGAACGGACTGAAATTTTGTAAGTTCAAAAAATTAAGAACAGCTAATTGTTAGTTGTCTGAATAAGACAAGATAAACCAAGAATACTTAGGACGGGTTGTTTCGGAGAATCTGAACAATTCATCAAATTTCAACGTTCATTTTCACGTTCTGTGAATGATTTCTTCAAGTTCTGTTTTTATTTCAGTTTTGTCAAGCAACTAGCCTACAATGATATAAAAACAGAACTTGAATAAGTCTTTCACAGAACCCGAAAATGAACGTTGAAATTTGATGAATTGTTCAAATTCTCCGAAACAACCCGTCCTTAGTTAGAAATAGTTGAATAGCGGAAACACTTGATGAACTCAAAAAAACTTATACCAATATTAAGTCTGTTTCCAATAAACCCATAAAAAAATCCCAGTTCTCCTTACCTCCTTACCACCATGCCAGTTGATGCTTTGTTTCTCCCGATTTATTGGTATAACCCATTAGTCTACATAATTATCTGGCCGTTTTTTCCATTACTTGTGCACTTATGTTAATGTATTTTATGACCGTCTTTGTGTTGCTTATATTTGTATCATGTTGTCTCTCTCTATTATATATTTGTATCATGTTGTCTCCCTCTATATTTTGTTATATATATGCACACATTATGTACTTCTTGTTTAGTATTAATTTGTACCCTGATGATGCTTAAGTAAAGCGAAACCGGTCGGTTCTTAAATTAATAAATATCGTGGTTTTAAAACAAAAAAGTATTTTATTTTATTAAATATGTCAAACCACAAAGTGATTGCTTTCTACAATAATTTCAAAAAAACTTAGTTATGAATATTTGGACTTCAGTATAGTGCTGGTCAAACCCGAAAAATTTTTGTTTTAAATATTTGGATTTCAATATAGTGACGGATAAACCAAAAAATCTTAGTTGTAAATATTTGGATTTCAGTATAGTGCTGGATAAACCCAAAAGAATTTAACTATAAATATTTGGATATCAGTATAGTGCTGGATAAACCAAACAAAACTTAGTTTTCAATATAGTGCTGGATAAACTCAAAAAATTAGTTATAAATGTTTGGATTTCAGTATATTGATGGATAAACAAAACCGCACTTAGTTACAATTCTATGGATTTAAATATAGCGCTGGATAAACTCGAAAAAACAAAGCTATAATGTTTGGATTTCAAATTAGTGATGGATAAACCAAACAAAACTTACATATAATTTTATGGATTTCAATAAAGTGCTGGATAAACTCGAAAAAACTTAGTTATAAATATTTGGATATCAATATAGTGCTGGATAAACTCGAAAAAACTTAGGTATAAATATTTGGATTTCAGTTTATTGATGGATATACCAAACAAAACATAGTTATAAATATTTGGATTTCAATATAGGGCTGGACAAACTCGATTAAACTTAGTAATAAATACATAGTGATGGATAAAAAAAAACAAAACTTACTTATAATTTTATGGATTTCAATATAGTGCTGGATAAACTCGAAAAAACTTAGTTATAAATATTTGGATTTCAATATATTGCTGGATAAACTCGAAAAAACTAAGGAGTAAATATTTGGATTTCAGTTTATTGATGGATATACCAAACGAAACATAGTTATAAATATTTGGATTTCAATATAGGGCTGGACAAACTCGATTTAACTTAGTTATAAATATTTCGATTAAATATTTGGATTTCAGAATAGTGCTGGATAAACCCTAAGAAACTAAGTTATTAATATTTGGATTTCAATAAAGTGCTGGATAATCCCAAAAAAAATTAGGTATAAATATTTGGATTTCAGTATAGTGTTCGATAAACCAAACAAAACATAGGTATAAATATTTGGATTTAAGTTTATTGATGGATATACCAAACAAAACATAGTTGTAAATATTTGGATTTCAATATAGGGCTGGACAAACTGGATTTAACTTAGTAATAAATATTTCGATAAAAGTATAGTGATGGAAAAACAAAACTAAACTAAGGTATAAATATTTGGATTTAAGAATAGTGATAGATAAACCAAACAAAAATAAGTTATAGTTATTTGGATAACAATATAGTGCTGGATAATCTCGGAAAAACTTAGGTATTAATATTTGGATTTCAGTTAAGTGATGGATAAACAAAACAAAACTTAGGTATAAATATTTGGATTTAAGTATAGTAATGGATAAACCAATCAAAACTTAGTTATAAATATTTGGATATCAGAATAGTGCTGGATAAACCCTAAGAAACTCAGTTATTAATATTTGTATTTCAATATAGTGCTGTATAATCCCAAAAAAACTTAGGTATAAATATTTGGATTTCAGTAAAGTGATGGATAAACAAAACAAAACTTAGGTATAATGATTTGGATTTAAGTATAGTGATGGATTAACCAAATAAAACTTAGCTATAAATATTTGAATTTCAATATAGTGCTGGATAAACACGAAAAAACTAAGGTATAAATATTTGGATTTCAGTTTATTGATGAATATACCAAACAAAACATAGTTGTAAATATTTGGATTTCAATATAGGGCTGGACAAACTCGATTTAACTTAGTTATAAATATTTCGATTAAAGTATAGTGATGGATAAACAAAACAAAACTAAGGTATAAAAATTTGGATTTAAGAATAGTGAAAGATAAACCAAACAGAAATAAGTTGTAGTTATTTGGATAACAATATAGTGCTGGATAATCTCGGAAAAACTTAGTAATAAATATTTAAATTTCAATATAGTGCTGGATAATCCTAAAAAAACTTAGGTATAAATATTTGGATTTCAGTTAATTGATGGATATATCAAACTAAACATAGTTATAAATATTTTCATTTCAATATAGTGCTGGATAATCCCAAAAAACTTAGGTATAAATATTTGGATTTCAGTATAGTTATGGATAAAAAATACAAAACTTAGGTATAAATATTTGGATAAAAGTTAATTGATGGATATACCAAACAAAACATAGTTATAATTTTTTGGTTTCAATAAAGTGCTGGATAATCCCAAAAAAACTTAGGTATAAATATTTGGATTTCAGTTAATTGATGGATGTATCAAGCAAAACATAGTCATAAATATTTTGATTTCAATATAGTGCTGGAAAATCCCAAAAAAACTTAGGTATAAATATTTGGATTTAAGTAAAGTGATGGATAAACCAAACAAAACTTAGTTATAAATGTTTGGATTTAAGTATAGTGATGGATAAACCAAACAAAACTTAGTTATAAATATTTGGATTTCAGTTAATTGATGGATATATCAAACAAAACATAGTTATAAATATTTTGATTTCAATATAGTGCTGGATAATCCCAAAAAAACTTTGGTATAAATATTTGGATATCAGTTAATTGATGGATATATCAAACAAAACATAGTTATAAATATTTTGATTTCAATATAGTGCTGGATAATCCCAAAAAAACTTAGGTATAAATATTTGGATTTCAGTTAATTGATGGATATATCAAACAAAACATAGTTATAAATATTTGGATTTCAATATAGTGCTAGATAATCCCAAAAAACTTAGGTATAAATATTTGGATTAAAGTATAGTGATGGATAAACCCAACAAAACTTAGTTATAAATGTTTGGTGTTAAGTATAGTGATGCATAATCCAAACAAAACTTAGTTATAAATATTTGGATTTCAGAATAGTGCTGGATAAACCCTAAGAAACTCAGTTATTAATATTTGTATTTCAATATAGTGCTGTATAATCCCAAAAAAACTTAGGGATAAATATTTAGATTTCAGTAATGTGATGGATAAACAAAACAAAACTTAAGTTTAATTATTTGGATTTAAGTATAGTGATGGATAAACCAAATTAAACTTAGCTATAAATATTCTAATTTCAATATAGTGCTGAATAAACACGAAAAAACTTAGGTATAAATATTTGGATTTCAGTTTATTGATGGATATACCAAACAAAACATAGTTGTAAATATTTGGATTTCAATATAGGGCTGGACAAACTCGATTTAACTTAGTTATAAATATTTCGATTAAAGTATAGTGATGGATAGACAAAACAAAACTGAGGTATAAAAATTTGGATTTAAGAATAGTGAAAGATAAACCAAACAGAAATAAGTTGTAGTTATTTGGATAACAATATAGTGCTGGATAATCTCGGAAAAACTTAGTAATAAATATTTAAATTTCAATATAGTGCTGGATAATCCTAAAAAAACTTAGGAATAAATATTTGGATTTCAGTTAATTGATGGATATATCAAACAAAACATAGTTATAAATATTTTCATTTCAATATAGTGCTGGATAATCCCAAAAAACTTAGGTATAAATATTTGGATTTCAGTATAGTTATGGATAAAAAATACAAAACTTAGGTATAAATATTTGGATTGAAGTTAATTGATGGATATACCAAACAAAACATAGTTATAATTTTTTGGTTTCAATAAAGTGCTGGATAATCCCAAAAAAACTTAGGTATAAATATTTGGATTTCAGTTAATTGATGGATATATCAAGCAAAACATAGTTATAAATATTTTGATTTCAATATAGTGCTGGATAATCCCAAAAAAACTTAGGTATAAATATTTGGATTTAAGTAAAGTGATGGATAAACCAAACAAAACTTAGTTATAAATGTTTGGATTTAAGTATAGTGATGGATAAACCAAACAAAACTTAGTTATAAATATATGGATTTCAGTTAATTGATGGATATATCAAACAAAACATAGTTATAAATATTATCATCTCAATATAGTGCTGGATAATCCCAAAAAAACTTAGGTATAAATATTTGGATATCAGTTAATTGATGGATATATCAAACAAAACATAGTTATAAATATTTTGATTTTAATATAGTGCTGGATAATCCCAAAAAAACTTAGGTATAAATATTTGGATTTCAGTTAATTGATGGATATATCAAACAAAACATAGTAGTAAATATTTGGATTTCAATATAGGGCTGGACAAACTCGATTTAACTTAGTTATAAATATTTCGATTAAAGTATAGTGATGGATAAACAAAACAAAACTAAGGTATAAAAATTTGGATTTAAGAATAGTGAAAGATAAACCAAACAGAAATAAGTTGTAGTTATTTGGATAACAATATAGTGCTGGATAATCTCGGAAAAACTTAGGTATTAATATTTGGATTTCAGTAAAGTGATGGATAAACAAAACGAATTTAGGTATGAATATTTGGATTTCAGTATAGTGATCGATAAACCAAACAAAACATAGGTATAAATATTTTTTATTTAAGTATAGTGTTGGATAAACCAAAAAAAACTTAGTTATAAATATTTGGATTTCAGAATAAAGCTGGATAAACCCTAAGAAATTGAGTTATTAATATTTGGATTTCAATATAGTGCTGGATAATCCCAAAAAAACTTAGGTATAAATATTTGGATTTCAGTATAGTGATGGATAAACAAAACAAAACTTAGATATAAATATTTGGATTTAAGTATTGTAATGGATAAACCAAACAAAACTTAGTTATAAATATTTGGATATCAGAATAGTGCTGGATAAACCCTAAGAAACTCAGTTATTAATATTTAAATTTCAATATAGTGCTGGATAATCCCAAAAAAACTTAGGTATTAATATTTGGATTTCAATATAGTGCCTGATAATCCCAAAAAACTTAGGTATAAATATTTAGATTTCAGTATAGTTATGGATAAAAAATACAAAACTTAGGTATAAATATTTGGATTTCAGTATAGTTATGGATAAAAAATACCAAACTTAGGTATAAATATTTGGATTGAAGTTAATTGATGGATATACCAAACAAAACATAGTTGTAATTTTTTGGTTTCAATAAAGTGCTGGATAATCCCAAAAAAACTTACGTATAAATATTTGGATTTCAGTTAATTGATGGATATATCAAGCAAAACATAGTAATAAATATTTTGATTTCAATATAGTGCTGGATAATCCCAAAAAAACTTAGGTATAAATATTTGGATTTAAGTAAAGTGATGGATAAACCAAACAAAACTTAGTTATAAATGTTTGGATTTAAGTATAGTGATGGATAAACAAAACAAAACTTAGTTATAAATATTTGGATTTCAGTTAATTGATGGATATATCAAACAAAACATAGTTATAAGAATTTTGATTTCAATATAGTGCTGGATAATCCCAAAAAAACTTAGGTATAAATATTTGGATATCAGTTAATTGATGGATATATCAAACAAAACATAGTTATAAATATTTTGATTTCAATATAGTGCTGGATAATCCCAAAAAAACTTAGGTATAAATATTTGGATTTCAGTTAATTGATGGATATATCAAACAAAACATAGTTATAAATATTTGGATTTCAATATAGTGCTAGATAATCCCAAAAAACTTAGCTATAAATATTTGGATTAAAGTATAGTGATGGATAAACCCAACAAAACTTAGTTATAAATGTTTGGATTTAAAAATAGTGATGAATAAACCAAACAAAACTTAGTTATAAATATTTGGATTTCAGAATAGTGCTGGATAAACCCTAAGAAACTCAGTTATTAATATTTGTATTTCAATATAGTGCTGTATAATCCCAAAAAAACTTAGGGATAAATATTTGGATATCAGTAATGTGATGGATAAACAAAACAAAACTTAAGTATAATTATTTGGATTTAAGTATAGTGATGGATAAACCAAATTATACTTAGCTATAAATATTCTAATTTCAATATAGTGCTGAATAAACACGAAAAAACTTACGTATAAATATTTGGATTTCAGTTTATTGATGGATAAACCAAACAAAAAATAGTTGTAAATATTTGGATTTCAATATAGGGCTGGACAAACTCGATTTAACTTAGTTATAAATATTTCGATTAAAGTATAGTGATGGATAAACAAAACAAAACTAAGGTATAAAAATTTGGATTCAAGAATAGTGAAAGATAAACCAAACAGAAATAAGTTCTAGTTATTTGGATAACAATATAGTGCTGGATAATCTCGGAAAAACTTAGTAATAAATATTTAAATTTCAATATAGTGCTGGATAATCCTAAAAAAACTTAGGTATAAATATTTGGATTTCAGTTAATTGATGGATATATCAAACAAAACATAGTTATAAATATTTTCATTTCAATATAGTGCTGGATAATCCCAAAAAACTTAGGTATAAATATTTGGATTTCAGTATAGTTATGGATAAAAAATACAAAACTTAGGTATAAATATTTGGTTTGAAGTTAATTGATGGATATACCAAACAAAACATAGTTATAATTTTTTGGTTTCAATAAAGTGCTGGATAATCCCAAAAAAACTAAGGTATAAATATTTGGATTTCAGTTAATTGACGGATATATCAAGCAAAACATAGTTATAAATATTTTGATTTCAATATAGTGCTGGATAATCCCAAAAAAACTTAGGTATAAATATTTGGATTGAAGTTAATTGATGGATATACCAAACAAAACATAGTTATAATTTTTTGGTTTCAATAAAGTGCTGGATAATCCCAAAAAAACTTAGGTATAAATATTTGGATTTCAGTTAATTGATGGATATATCAAGCAAAACATAGTTATAAATATTTTGATTTCAATATAGTGCTGGATAATCCCAAAAAAACTTAGGTATAAATATTTGGATTTAAGTAAAGTGATGGATAAACCAAACAAAACTTAGTTATAAATGTTTGGATTTAAGTATAGTGATGGATAAACAAAACAAAACTTAGTTATAAATATTTGGATTTCAGTTAATTGATGGATATATCAAACAAAACATAGTTATAAGAATTTTGATTTCAATATAGTGCTGGATAATCCTAAAAAAACTTAGGTATAAATATTTGGATATCAGTTAATTGATGGATATATCAAACAAAACATAGTTATAAATATTTTGATTTCAATATAGTGCTGGATAATCCCAAAAAAACTTAGGTATAAATATTTGGATTTCAGTTAATTGATGGATATATCAAACAAAACATAGTTATAAATATTTGGATTTCAATATAGTGCTAGATAATCCCAAAAAACTTAGGTATAAATATTTGGATATCAGTTAATTGATGGATAAACCAAATTATACTTAGCTATAAATATTCTAATTTCAATATAGTGCTGAATAAACACGAAAAAACTTAGTTATAAATATTTGGATTTCAGTTTATTGATGGATAAACCAAACAAAAAATAGTTGTAAATATTTGGATTTCAATATAGGGCTGGACAAACTCGATTTAACTTAGTTATAAATATTTCGATTAAAGTATAGTGATGGATAAACAAAACAAAACTAAGGTATAAAAATTTGGATTCAAGAATAGTGAAAGATAAACCAAACAGAAATAAGTTCTAGTTATTTGGATAACAATATAGTGCTGGATAATCTCGGAAAAACTTAGTAATAAATATTTAAATTTCAATATAGTGCTGGATAATCCTAAAAAAACTTAGGTATAAATATTTGGATTTCAGTTAATTGATGGATATATCAAACAAAACATAGTTATAAATATTTTCATTTCAATATAGTGCTGGATAATCCCAAAAAACTTAGGTATAAATATTTGGATTTCAGTATAGTTATGGATAAAAAATACAAAACTTAGGTATAAATATTTGGATTGAAGTTAATTGATGGATATACCAAACAAAACATAGTTATAATTTTTTGGTTTCAATAAAGTGCTGGATAATCCCAAAAAAACTAAGGTATAAATATTTGGATTTCAGTTAATTGATGGATATATCAAGCAAAACATAGTTATAAATATTTTGATTTCAATATAGTGCTGGATAATCCCAAAAAAACTTAGGTATAAATATTTGGATTGAAGTTAATTGATGGATATACCAAACAAAACATAGTTATAATTTTTTGGTTTCAATAAAGTGCTGGATAATCCCAAAAAAACTTAGGTATAAATATTTGGATTTCAGTTAATTGATGGATATATCAAGCAAAACATAGTTATAAATATTTTGATTTCAATATAGTGCTGGATAATCCCAAAAAAACTTAGGTATAAATATTTGGATTTAAGTAAAGTGATGGATAAACCAAACAAAACTTAGTTATAAATGTTTGGATTTAAGTATAGTGATGGATAAACAAAACAAAACTTAGTTATAAATATTTGGATTTCAGTTAATTGATGGATATATCAAACAAAACATAGTTATAAGAATTTTGATTTCAATATAGTGCTGGATAATCCCAAAAAAACTTAGGTATAAATATTTGGATATCAGTTAATTGATGGATATATCAAACAAAACATAGTTATAAATATTTTGATTTCAATATAGTGCTGGATAATCCCAAAAAAACTTAGGTATAAATATTTGGATTTCAGTTAATTGATGGATATATCAAACAAAACATAGTTATAAATATTTGGATTTCAATATAGTGCTAGATAATCCCAAAAAACTTAGGTATAAATATTTGGATATCAGTTAATTGATGGATAAACCAAATTATACTTAGCTATAAATATTCTAATTTCAATATAGTGCTGAATAAACACGAAAAAACTTAGGTATAAATATTTGGATTTCAGTTTATTGATGGATAAACCAAACAAAAAATAGTTGTAAATATTTGGATTTCAATATAGGGCTGGACAAACTCGATTTAACTTAGTTATAAATATTTCGATTTAAGTATAGTGATGGATAAACAAAACAAAACTAAGGTATAAAAATTTGGATTCAAGAATAGTGAAAGATAAACCAAACAGAAATAAGTTCTAGTTATTTGGATAACAATATAGTGCTGGATAATCTCGGAAAAACTTAGTAATAAATATTTAAATTTCAATATAGTGCTGGATAATCCTAAAAAAACTTAGGTATAAATATTTGGATTTCAGTTAATTGATGGATATATCAAACAAAACATAGTTATAAATATTTTCATTTCAATATAGTGCTGGATAATCCCAAAAAACTTAGGTATAAATATTTGGATTTCAGTATAGTTATGGATAAAAAATACAAAACTTAGGTATAGATATTTGGATTGAAGTTAATTGATGGATATACCAAACAAAACATAGTTATAATTTTTTGGTTTCAATAAAGTGCTGGATAATCCCAAAAAAACTAAGGTATAAATATTTGGATTTCAGTTAATTGATGGATATATCAAGCAAAACATAGTTATAAATATTTTGATTTCAATATAGTGCTGGATAATCCCAAAAAAACTTAGGTATAAATATTTGGATTTCAGTTAATTGATGGATATATCAAACAAAACATAGTTATAAATATTTGGATTTCAATATAGTGCTAGATAATCCCAAAAAACTTAGGTATAAATATTTGGATATCAGTTAATTGATGGATAAACCAAATTATACTTAGCTATAAATATTCTAATTTCAATATAGTGCTGAATAAACACGAAAAAACTTAGGTATAAATATTTGGATTTCAGTTTATTGATGGATAAACCAAACAAAAAATAGTTGTAAATATTTGGATTTCAATATAGGGCTGGACAAACTCGATTTAACTTAGTTATAAATATTTCGATTTAAGTATAGTGATGGATAAACAAAACAAAACTAAGGTATAAAAATTTGGATTCAAGAATAGTGAAAGATAAACCAAACAGAAATAAGTTCTAGTTATTTGGATAACAATATAGTGCTGGATAATCTCGGAAAAACTTAGTAATAAATATTTAAATTTCAATATAGTGCTGGATAATCCTAAAAAAACTTAGGTATAAATATTTGGATTTCAGTTAATTGATGGATATATCAAACAAAACATAGTTATAAATATTTTCATTTCAATATAGTGCTGGATAATCCCAAAAAACTTAGGTATAAATATTTGGATTTCAGTATAGTTATGGATAAAAAATACAAAACTTAGGTATAGATATTTGGATTGAAGTTAATTGATGGATATACCAAACAAAACATAGTTATAATTTTTTGGTTTCAATAAAGTGCTGGATAATCCCAAAAAAACTAAGGTATAAATATTTGGATTTCAGTTAATTGATGGATATATCAAGCAAAACATAGTTATAAATATTTTGATTTCAATATAGTGCTGGATAATCCCAAAAAAACTTAGGTATAAATATTTGGATTTAAGGAAAGTGATGGATAAACCAAACAAAACTTAGTTATAAATGTTTGGATTTAAGTATAGTGATGGATAAACCAAACAAAACTTAGTTATAAATATATGGATTTCAGTTAATTGATGGATATATCAAACAAAACATAGTTATAAATATTATGATTTCAATATAGTGCTGGATAATCCCAAAAAAACTTAGGTATAAATATTTGGATATCAGTTAATTGATGGATATATCAAACAAAACATAGTTATAAATATTTTGATTTCAATATAGTGCTGGATAATCCCAAAAAAACTTAGGTATAAATATTTGGATTTCAGTTAATTGATGGATATATCAAACAAAACATAGTTGTAAATATTTGGATTTCAATATAGGCTGGACAAACTCGATTTAACTTAGTTATAAATATTTCGATTAAAGTATAGTGATGGATAAACAAAACAAAACTAAGGTATAAAAATTTGGATTTAAGAATAGTGAAAGATAAACCAAACAGAAATAAGTTGTAGTTATTTGGATAACAATATAGTGCTGGATAATCTCGGAAAAACTTAGGTATTAATATTTGGATTTCAGTAAAGTGATGGATAAACAAAACGAATTTAGGTATGAATATTTGGATTTCAGTATAGTGATCGATAAACCAAACAAAACATAGGTATAAATATTTTTATTTTAGTATAGTGTTGGATAAACCAAAAAAAACTTAGTAATAAATATTTGGATTTCAGAATAAAGCTGGATAAACCCTAAGAAACTCAGTTATTAATATTTGTATTTCAATATAGTGCTGTATAATCCCAAAAAAACTTAGGGATAAATATTTGGATATCAGTTAATTGATGGATATATCAAACAAAACATAGTTATAAATATTTTGATTTCAATATAGTGCTGGATAATCCCAAAAAAACTTAGGTATAAATATTTGAATTTCAGTTAATTGATGGATATATCAAACAAAACATAGTTATAAATATTTGGATTTCAATATAGTGCTAGATAATCCCAAAAAACTTAGCTATAAATATTTGGATTAAAGTATAGTGATGGATAAACCCAACAAAACTTAGTTATAAATGTTTGGATTTAAGTATAGTGATGAATAAACCAAACAAAACTTAGTTATAAATATTTGGATTTCAGAATAGTGCTGGATAAACCCTAAGAAACTCAGTTATTAATATTTGTATTTCAATATAGTGCTGTATAATCCCAAAAAAACTTAGGGATAAATATTTGGATATCAGTAATGTGATGGATAAACAAAACAAAACTTAAGTATAATTATTTGGATTTAAGTATAGTGATGGATAAACCAAATTATACTTAGTTATAAATATTCTAATTTCAATATAGTGCTGAATAAACACGAAAAAACTTACGTATAAATATTTGGATTTCAGTTTATTGATGGATAAACCAAAAAAAAATAGTTGTAAATATTTGGATTTCAATATAGGGCTGGACAAACTCGATTTAACTTAGTTATAAATATTTCGATTAAAGTATAGTGATGGATAAACAAAACAAAACTAAGGTATAAAAATTTGGATTCAAGAATAGTGAAAGATAAACCAAACAGAAATAAGTTCTAGTTATTTGGATAACAATATAGTGCTGGATAATCTCGGAAAAACTTAGTAATAAATATTTAAATTTCAATATAGTGCTGGATAATCCTAAAAAAACTTAGGTATAAATATTTGGATTTCAGTTAATTGATGGATATATCAAACAAAACATAGTTATAAATATTTTCATTTCAATATAGTGCTGGATAATCCCAAAAAACTTAGGTATAAATATTTGGATTTCAGTATAGTTATGGATAAAAAATACAAAACTTAGGTATAAATATTTGGATTGAAGTTAATTGATGGATATACCAAACAAAACATAGTTATAATTTTTTGGTTTCAATAAAGTGCTGGATAATCCCAAAAAAACTAAGGTATAAATATTTGGATTTCAGTTAATTGATGGATATATCAAGCAAAACATAGTTATAAATATTTTGATTTCAATATAGTGCTGGATAATCCCAAAAAAACTTAGGTATAAATATTTGGATTGAAGTTAATTGATGGATATACCAAACAAAACATAGTTATAATTTTTTGGTTTCAATAAAGTGCTGGATAATCCCAAAAAAACTTAGGTATAAATATTTGGATTTCAGTTAATTGATGGATATATCAAGCAAAACATAGTTATAAATATTTTGATTTCAATATAGTGCTGGATAATCCCAAAAAAACTTAGGTATAAATATTTGGATTTAAGTAAAGTGATGGATAAACCAAACAAAACTTAGTTATAAATGTTTGGATTTAAGTATAGTGATGGATAAACAAAACAAAACTTAGTTATAAATATTTGGATTTCAGTTAATTGATGGATATATCAAACAAAACATAGTTATAAGAATTTTGATTTCAATATAGTGCTGGATAATCCCAAAAAAACTTAGGTATAAATATTTGGATATCAGTTAATTGATGGATATATCAAACAAAACATAGTTATAAATATTTTGATTTCAATATAGTGCTGGATAATCCCAAAAAAACTTAGGTATAAATATTTGGATTTCAGTTAATTGATGGATATATCAAACAAAACATAGTTATAAATATTTGGATTTCAATATAGTGCTAGATAATCCCAAAAAACTTAGGTATAAATATTTGGATATCAGTTAATTGATGGATAAACCAAATTATACTTAGCTATAAATATTCTAATTTCAATATAGTGCTGAATAAACACGAAAAAACTTAGGTATAAATATTTGGATTTCAGTTTATTGATGGATAAACCAAACAAAAAATAGTTGTAAATATTTGGATTTCAATATAGGGCTGGACAAACTCGATTTAACTTAGTTATAAATATTTCGATTTAAGTATAGTGATGGATAAACAAAACAAAACTAAGGTATAAAAATTTGGATTCAAGAATAGTGAAAGATAAACCAAACAGAAATAAGTTCTAGTTATTTGGATAACAATATAGTGCTGGATAATCTCGGAAAAACTTAGTAATAAATATTTAAATTTCAATATAGTGCTGGATAATCCTAAAAAAACTTAGGTATAAATATTTGGATTTCAGTTAATTGATGGATATATCAAACAAAACATAGTTATAAATATTTTCATTTCAATATAGTGCTGGATAATCCCAAAAAACTTAGGTATAAATATTTGGATTTCAGTATAGTTATGGATAAAAAATACAAAACTTAGGTATAAATATTTGGATTGAAGTTAATTGATGGATATACCAAACAAAACATAGTTATAATTTTTTGGTTTCAATAAAGTGCTGGATAATCCCAAAAAAACTAAGGTATAAATATTTGGATTTCAGTTAATTGATGGATATATCAAGCAAAACATAGTCATAAATATTTTGATTTCAATATAGTGCTGGATAATCCCAAAAAAACTTAGGTATAAATATTTGGATTTAAGTAAAGTGATGGATTTACCAAACAAAACTTAGTTATAAATGTTTGGATTTAAGTATAGTGATGGATAAACCAAACAAAACTTAGTTATAAATATTTGGATTTCAGTTAATTGATGGATATATCAAACAAAACATAGTTATAAATATTTTGATTTCAATATAGTGCTGGATAATCCCAAAATAACTTAGGTATTAATATTTGGATTTCAATATAGTGCCTGATAATCCCAAAAAACTTAGGTATAAATATTTGGATTTCAGTATAGTTATGGATAAAAAATACAAAACTTGGGTATAAATATTTGGATTTCAGTATAGTTATGGATAAAAAATACAAAACTTAGGTATAAATATTTGGATTGAAGTTAATTGATGGATATACCAAACAAAACATAGTTATAATTTTTTGGTTTCAATAAAGTGCTGGATAATCCCAAAAAAACTTAGGTATAAATATTTGGATTTCAGTTAATTGATGGATATATCAAGCAAAACATAGTTATAAATATTTTGATTTCAATATAGTGCTGGATAATCCCAAAAAAACTTAGGTATAAATATTTGGATTTAAGTAAAGTGATGGATAAACCAAACAAAACTTAGTTATAAATGTTTGGATTTAAGTATAGTGATGGATAAACAAAACAAAACTTAGTTATAAATATTTGGATTTCAGTTAATTGATGGATATATCAAACAAAACATAGTTATAAGAATTTTGATTTCAATATAGTGCTGGATAATCCCAAAAAAACTTAGGTATAAATATTTGGATATCAGTTAATTGATGGATATATCAAACAAAACATAGTTATAAATATTTTGATTTCAATAAAGTGCTGGATAATCCCAAAAAAACTTAGGTATAAATATTTGGATTTCAGTTAATTGATGGATATATCAAACAAAACATAGTTATAAATATTTGGATTTCAATATAGTGCTAGATAATCCCAAAAAACTTAGCTATAAATATTTGGATTAAAGTATAGTGATGGATAAACCCAACAAAACTTAGTTATAAATGTTTGGATTTAAGTATAGTGATGAATAAACCAAACAAAACTTAGTTATAAATATTTGGATTTCAGAATAGTGCTGGATAAACCCTAAGAAACTCAGTTATTAATATTTGTATTTCAATATAGTGCTGTATAATCCCAAAAAAACTTAGGGATAAATATTTGGATATCAGTAATGTGATGGATAAACAAAACAAAACTTAAGTATAATTATTTGGATTTAAGTATAGTGATGGATAAACCAAATTATACTTAGCTATAAATATTCTAATTTCAATATAGTGCTGAATAAACACGAAAAAACGTAGGTATAAATATTTGGATTTCAGTTTATTGATGGATAAACCAAACAAAAAATAGTTGTAAATATTTGGATTTCAATATAGGGCTGGACAAACTCGATTTAACTTAGTTATAAATATTTCGATTAAAGTATAGTGATGGATAAACAAAACAAAACTAAGGTATAAAAATTTGGATTCAAGAATAGTGAAAGATAAACCAAACAGAAATAAGTTGTAGTTATTTGGATAACAATATAGTGCTGGATAATCTCGGAAAAACTTAGTAATAAATATTTAAATTTCAATATAGTGCTGGATAATCCTAAAAAAACTTAGGTATAAATATTTGGATTTCAGTTAATTGATGGATATATCGAACAAAACATAGTTATAAATATTTTCATTTCAATATAGTGCTGGATAATCCCAAAAAACTAAGGTATAAATATTTGGATTTCAGTATAGTTATGGATAAAAAATACAAAACTTAGGTATAAATATTTGGATTGAAGTTAATTGATGGATATACCAAACAAAACATAGTTATAATTTTTTGGTTTCAATAAAGTGCTGGATAATCCCAAAAAAACTAAGGTATAAATATTTGGATTTCAGTTAATTGATGGATATATCAAGCAAAACATAGTTATAAATATTTTGATTTCAATATAGTGCTGGATAATCCCAAAAAAACTTAGGTATAAATATTTGGATTTAAGTAAAGTGATGGATAAACCAAACAAAACTTAGTTATAAATGTTTGGATTTAAGTATAGTGATGGATAAACCAAACAAAACTTAGTAATAAATATATGGATTTCAGTTAATTGATGGATATATCAAACAAAACATAGTTATAAATATTATGATTTCAATATAGTGCTGGATAATCCCAAAAAAACTTAGGTATAAATATTTGGATATCAGTTAATTGATGGATATATCAAACAAAACATAGTTATAAATATTTTGATTTCAATATAGTGCTGGATAATCCCAAAAAAACTTAGGTATAAATATTTGGATTTCAGTTAATTGATGGATATATCAAACAAAACATAGTTGTAAATATTTGGATTTCAGAATAGTGCTGGATAAACCCTAAGAAACTCAGTAATTAATATTTAAATTTCAATATAGTGCTGGATAATCCCAAAAAAACTTAGGTATTAATATTTGGATTTCAATATAGTGCCTGATAATCCCAAAAAACTTAGGTATAAATATTTAGATTTCAGTATAGTTATGGATAAAAAATACAAAACTTAGGTATAAATATTTGGATTTCAGTATAGTTATGGATAAAAAATACCAAACTTTGGTATAAATATTTGGATTGAAGTTAATTGATGGATATACCAAACAAAACATAGTTATAATTTTTTGGTTTCAATAAAGTGCTGGATAATCCCAAAAAAACTTAGGTATAAATATTTGGATTTCAGTTAATTGATGGATATATCAAGCAAAACATAGTTATAAATATTTTGATTTCAATATAGTGCTGGATAATCCCAAAAAAACTTAGGTATAAATATTTGGATTTAAGTAAAGTGATGGATAAACCAAAAAAAACTTAGTTATAAATGTTTGGATTTAAGTATAGTGATGGATAAACAAAACAAAACTTAGTTATAAATATTTGGATTTCAGTTAATTGATGGATATATCAAACAAAACATAGTTATAAGAATTTTGATTTCAATATAGTGCTGGATAATCCCAAAAAAACTTAGGAATAAATATTTGGATATCAGTTAATTGATGGATATATCAAACAAAACATAGTTATAAATATTTTGATTTCAATATAGTGCTGGATAATCCCAAAAAAACTTAGGTATAAATATTTGGATTTCAGTTAATTGATGGATATATCAAACAAAACATAGTTATAAATATTTGGATTTCAATATAGTGCTAGATAATCCCAAAAAACTTAGGTATAAATATTTGGATATCAGTTAATTGATGGATAAACCAAATTATACTTAGCTATAAATATTCTAATTTCAATATAGTGCTGAATAAACACGAAAAAACTTAGGTATAAATATTTGGATTTCAGTTTATTGATGGATAAACCAAACAAAAAATAGTTGTAAATATTTGGATTTCAATATAGGGCTGGACAAACTCGATTTAACTTAGTTATAAATATTTCGATTAAAGTATAGTGATGGATAAACAAAACAAAACTAAGGTATAAAAATTTGGATTCAAGAATAGTGAAAGATAAACCAAACAGAAATAAGTTCTAGTTATTTGGATAACAATATAGTGCTGGATAATCTCGGAAAAACTAAATAATAAATATTTAAATTTCAATATAGTGCTGGATAATCCTAAAAAAACTTAGGTATAAATATTTGGATTTCAGTTAATTGATGGATATATCAAACAAAACATAGTTATAAATATTTTCATTTCAATATAGTGCTGGATAATCCCAAACAACTTAGGTATAAATATTTGGATTTCAGTATAGTTATGGATAAAAAATACAAAACTAAGGTATAAATATTTGGATTGAAGTTAATTGATGGATATACCAAACAAAACATAGTTATAATTTTTTGGTTTCAATAAAGTGCTGGATAATCCCAAAAAAACTAAGGTATAAATATTTGGATTTCAGTTAATTGATGGATATATCAAGCAAAACATAGTTATAAATATTTTGATTTCAATATAGTGCTGGATAATCCCAAAAAAACTTAGGTATAAATATTTGGATTGAAGTTAATTGATGGATATACCAAACAAAACATAGTTATAATTTTTTGGTTTCAATAAAGTGCTGGATAATCCCAAAAAAACTTAGGTATAAATATTTGGATTTCAGTTAATTGATGGATATATCAAGCAAAACATAGTTATAAATATTTTGATTTCAATATAGTGCTGGATAATCCCAAAAAAACTTAGGTATAAATATTTGGATTTAAGTAAAGTGATGGATAAACCAAACAAAACTTAGTTATAAATGTTTGGATTTAAGTATAGTGATGGATAAACAAAACAAAACTTAGTTATAAATATTTGGATTTCAGTTAATTGATGGATATATCAAACAAAACATAGTTATAAGAATTTTGATTTCAATATAGTGCTGGATAATCCCAAAAAAACTTAGGTATAAATATTTGGATTTAAGTAAAGTGATGGATAAACCAAACAAAACTTAGTTATAAATGTTTGGATTTAAGTATAGTGATGGATAAACCAAACAAAACTTAGTTATAAATATATGGATTTCAGTTAATTGATGGATATATCAAACAAAACATAGTTATAAATATTATCATCTCAATATAGTGCTGGATAATCCCAAAAAAACTTAGGTATAAATATTTGGATATCAGTTAATTGATGGATATATCAAACAAAACATAGTTATAAATATTTTGATTTCAATATAGTGCTGGATAATCCCAAAAAAACTTAGGTATAAATATTTGGATTTCAGTTAATTGATGGATATATCAAACATAACATAGTTGTAAATATTTGGATTTCAATATAGGGCTGTACAAACTCGATTTAACTTAGTTATAAATATTTCGATTAAAGTATAGTGATGGATAAACAAAACAAAACTAAGGTATAAAAATTTGGATTTAAGAATAGTGAAAGATAAACCAAACAGAAATAAGTTGTAGTTATTTGGATAACAATATAGTGCTGGATAATCTCGGAAAAACTTAGGTATTAATATTTGGATTTCAGTAAAGTGATGGATAAACAAAACGAATTTAGGTATGAATATTTGGATTTCAGTATAGTGATCGATAAACCAAACAAAACATAGGTATAAATATTTTTATTTAAGTATAGTGTTGGATAAACCAAAAAAAACTTAGTTATAAATATTTGGATTTCAGAATAAAGCTGGATAAACCCTAAGAAATTGAGTAATTAATATTTGGATTTCAATATAGTGCTGGATAATCCCAAAAAAACTTAGGTATAAATATTTGGATTTCAGTATAGTGATGGATAAACAAAACAAAACTTAGATATAAATATTTGGATTTAAGTATTGTAATGGATAAACCAAACAAAACTTAGTTATAAATATTTGGATATCAGAATAGTGCTGGATAAACCCTAAGAAACTCAGTTATTAATATTTAAATTTCAATATAGTGCTGGATAATCCCAAAAAAACTTAGGTATTAATATTTGGATTTCAATATAGTGCCTGATAATCCCAAAAAACTTAGGTATAAATATTTAGATTTCAGTATAGTTATGGATAAAAAATACAAAACTTAGGTATAAATATTTGGATTTCAGTATAGTTATGGATAAAAAATACCAAACTTAGGTATAAATATTTGGATTGAAGTTAATTGATGGATAAACCAAACAAAACTTAGTTATAAATGTTTGGATTTAAGTATAGTGATGGATAAACAAAACAAAACTTAGTTATAAATATTTGGATTTCAGTTAATTGATGGATATATCAAACAAAACATAGTTATAAGAATTTTGATTTCAATATAGTGCTGGATAATCCCAAAAAAACTTAGGTATAAATATTTGGATATCAGTTAATTGATGGATATATCAAACAAAACATAGTTATAAATATTTTGATTTCAATATAGTGCTGGATAATCCCAAAAAAACTTAGGTATAAATATTTGGATTTCAGTTAATTGATGGATATATCAAACAAAACATAGTTATAAATATTTGGATTTCAATATAGTGCTAGATAATCCCAAAAAACTTAGCTATAAATATTTGGATTAAAGTATAGTGATGGATAAACCCAACAAAACTTAGTTATAAATGTTTGGATTTAAAAATAGTGATGAATAAACCAAACAAAACTTAGTTATAAATATTTGGATTTCAGAATAGTGCTGGATAAACCCTAAGAAACTCAGTTATTAATATTTGTATTTCAATATAGTGCTGTATAATCCCAAAAAAACTTAGGGATAAATATTTGGATATCAGTAATGTGATGGATAAACAAAACAAAACTTAAGTATAATTATTTGGATTAAAGTATAGTGATGGATAAACCAAATTATACTTAGCTATAAATATTCTAATTTCAATATAGTGCTGAATAAACACGAAAAAACTTAGGTATAAATATTTGGATTTCAGTTTATTGATGGATAAACCAAACAAAAAATAGTTGTAAATATTTGGATTTCAATATAGGGCTGGACAAACTCGATTTAACTTAGTTATAAATATTTCGATTAAAGTATAGTGATGGATAAACAAAACAAAACTAAGGTATAAAAATTTGGATTCAAGAATAGTGAAAGATAAACCAAACAGAAATAAGTTCTAGTTATTTGGATAACAATATAGTGCTGGATAATCTCGGAAAAACTTAGTAATAAATATTTAAATTTCAATATAGTGCTGGATAATCCTAAAAAAACTTAGGTATAAATATTTGGATTTCAGTTAATTGATGGATATATCAAACAAAACATAGTTATAAATATTTTCATTTCAATATAGTGCTGGATAATCCCAAAAAACTTAGGTATAAATATTTGGATTTCAGTATAGTTATGGATAAAAAATACAAAACTTAGGTATAAATATTTGGATTGAAGTTAATTGATGGATATACCAAACAAAACATAGTTATAATTTTTTGGTTTCAATAAAGTGCTGGATAATCCCAAAAAAACTAAGGTATAAATATTTGGATTTCAGTTAATTGATGGATATATCAAGCAAAACATAGTTATAAATATTTTGATTTCAATATAGTGCTGGATAATCCCAAAAAAACTTAGGTATAAATATTTGGATTGAAGTTAATTGATGGATATACCAAACAAAACATAGTTATAATTTTTTGGTTTCAATAAAGTGCTGGATAATCCCAAAAAAACTTAGGTATAAATATTTGGATTTCAGTTAATTGATGGATATATCAAGCAAAACATAGTTATAAATATTTTGATTTCAATATAGTGCTGGATAATCCCAAAAAAACTTAGGTATAAATATTTGGATTTAAGTAAAGTGATGGATAAACCAAACAAAACTTAGTTATAAATGTTTGGATTTAAGTATAGTGATGGATAAACAAAACAAAACTTAGTTATAAATATTTCGATTTCAGTTAATTGATGGATATATCAAACAAAACATAGTTATAAGAATTTTGATTTCAATATAGTGCTGGATAATCCCAAAAAAACTTAGGTATAAATATTTGGATATCAGTTAATTGATGGATATATCAAACAAAACATAGTTATAAATATTTTGATTTCAATATAGTGCTGGATAATCCCAAAAAAACTTAGGTATAAATATTTGGATTTCAGTTAATTGATGGATATATCAAACAAAACATAGTTATAAATATTTGGATTTCAATATAGTGCTAGATAATCCCAAAAAACTTAGGTATAAATATTTGGATATCAGTTAATTGATGGATAAACCAAATTATACTTAGCTATAAATATTCTAATTTCAATATAGTGCTGAATAAACACGAAAAAACTTAGGTATAAATATTTGGATTTCAGTTTATTGATGGATAAACCAAACAAAAAATAGTTGTAAATATTTGGATTTCAATATAGGGCTGGACAAACTCGATTTAACTTAGTTATAAATATTTCGATTAAAGTATAGTGATGGATAAACAAAACAAAACTAAGGTATAAAAATTTGGATTCAAGAATAGTGAAAGATAAACCAAACAGAAATAAGTTCTAGTTATTTGGATAACAATATAGTGCTGGATAATCTCGGAAAAACTTAGTAATAAATATTTAAATTTCAATATAGTGCTGGATAATCCTAAAAAAACTTAGGTGTAAATATTTGGATTTCAGTTAATTGATGGATATATCAAACAAAACATAGTTATAAATATTTTCATTTCAATATAGTGCTGGATAATCCCAAAAAACTTAGGTATAAATATTTGGATTTCAGTATAGTTATGGATAAAAAATACAAAACTTAGGTATAAATATTTGGATTGAAGTTAATTGATGGATATACCAAACAAAACATAGTTATAATTTTTTGGTTTCAATAAAGTGCTGGATAATCCCAAAAAAACTAAGGTATAAATATTTGGATTTCAGTTAATTGATGGATATATCAAGCAAAACATAGTTATAAATATTTTGATTTCAATATAGTGCTGGATAATCCCAAAAAAACTTAGGTATAAATATTTTTTATTTCAGTTAATTGATGGATATATCAAACAAAACATAGTTGTAAATATTTGGATTTCAATATAGGCTGGACAAACTCGATTTAACTTAGTTATAAATATTTCGATTAAAGTATAGTGATGGATAAACAAAACAAAACTAAGGTATAAAAATTTGGATTTAAGAATAGTGAAAGATAAACCAAACAGAAATAAGTTGTAGTTATTTGGATAACAATATAGTGCTGGATAATCTCGGAAAAACTTAGGTATTAATATTTGGATTTCAGTAAAGTGATGGATAAACAAAACGAATTTAGGTATGAATATTTGGATTTCAGTATAGTGATCGATAAACCAAACAAAACATAGGTATAAATATTTTTATTTTAGTATAGTGTTGGATAAACCAAAAAAAACTTAGTAATAAATATTTGGATTTCAGAATAAAGCTGGATAAACCCTAAGAAACTCAGTTATTAATATTTGTATTTCAATATAGTGCTGTATAATCCCAAAAAAACTTAGGGATAAATATTTGGATATCAGTAATGTGATGGATAAACAAAACAAAACTTAAGTATAATTATTTGGATTTAAGTATAGTGATGGATAAACCAAATTAAACTTAGCTATAAATATTCTAATTTCAATATAGTGCTGAATAAACACGAAAAAACTTAGGTATAAATATTTGGATTTCAGTTTATTGATGGATAAACCAAACAAAAAATAGTTGCAATATTTGGATTTCAATAAAGGGCTGGACAAACTCGATTTAACTTAGTTATAAATATTTCGATTAAAGTATAGTGATGGATAAACAAAACAAAACTAAGGTATAAAAATTTGGATTTAAGAATAGTGAAAGATAAACCAAACAGAAATAAGTTGTAGTTACTTGGATAACAATATAGTGCTGGATAATCTCGGAAAAACTTAGTAATAAATATTTAAATTTCAATATAGTGCTGGATAAACCTAAAAAAACTTAGGTATAAATATTTGGATTTCAGTTAATTGATGGATATATCAAACAAAACATAGTTATAAATATTTTCATTTCAATATAGTGCTGGATAATCCCAAAAAACTTAGGTATAAATATTTGGATTTCAGTATAGTTATGGATAAAAATACAAAACTTAGGTATAAATATTTGGATAAAAGTTAATTGATGGATGTACCAAACAAAACATAGTTATAATTTTTTGGTTTCAATAAAGTGCTGGATAATCCCAAAAAAACTTAGGGATAAATATTTAGATTTCAGTAATGTGATGGATAAACAAAACAAAACTTAAGTTTAATTATTTGGATTTAAGTATAGTGATGGATAAACCAAATTAAACTTAGCTATAAATATTCTAATTTCAATATAGTGCTGAATAAACACGAAAAAACTTAGGTATAAATATTTGGATTTCAGTTTATTGATGGATATACCAAACAAAACATAGTTGTAAATATTTGGATTTCAATATAGGGCTGGACAAACTCGATTTAACTTAGTTATAAATATTTCGATTAAAGTATAGTGATGGATAAACAAAACAAACTGAGGTATAAAAATTTGGATTTAAGAATAGTGAAAGATAAACCAAACAGAAATAAGTTGTAGTTATTTGGATAACAATATAGTGCTGGATAATCTCGGAAAAACTAAGGTATTAATATTTGGATTTCAGTAAAGTGATGGATAAACAAAACGAATTTAGGTATGAATATTTGGATTTCAGTATAGTGATCGATAAACCAAACAAAACATAGGTATAAATATTTTTATTTAAGTATAGTGTTGGATAAACCAAAAAAAACTTAGTTATAAATATTTGGATTTCAGAATAAAGCTGGATAAACCCTAAGAAATTGAGTTATTAATATTTGGATTTCAATATAGTGCTGGATAATCCCAAAAAAACTTAGGTATAAATATTTGGATTTCAGTTAATTGATGGATATATCAAACAAAACATAGTTATAAATATTTGGATTTCAATATAGTGCTAGATAATCCCAAAAAACTTAGCTATAAATATTTGGATTAAAGTATAGTGATGGATAAACCCAACAAAACTTAGTTATAAATGTTTGGATTTTAGTATAGTGATGGATAAACCAAACAAAACTTAGTTATAAATATTTGGATTTCAGAATAGTGCTGGATAAACCCTAAGAAACTCAGTTATTAATATTTGTATTTCAATATAGTGCTGTATAATCCCAAAAAAACTTAGGGATAAATATTTGGATATCAGTAATGTGATGGATAAACAAAACAAAACTTAAGTATAATTATTTGGATTTAAGTATAGTGATGGATAAACCAAATTAAACTTAGCTATAAATATTCTTATTTCAATATAGTGCTGAATAAACACGAAAAAACTTAGGTATAAATATTTGGATTTCAGTTTATTGATGGATAAACCAAACAAAAAATAGTTGTAAATATTTGGATTTCAATATAGGGCTGGACAAACTCGATTTAACTTAGTTATAAATATTTCGATTAAAGTATAGTGATGGATAAACAAAACAAAACTAAGGTATAAAAATTTGGATTCAAGAATAGTGAAAGATAAACCAAACAGAAATAAGTTCTAGTTATTTGGATAACAATATAGTGCTGGATAATCTAGGAAAAACTTAGTAATAAATATTTAAATTTCAATATAGTGCTGGATAATCCTAAAAAAACTTAGGTATAAATATTTGGATTTCAGTTAATTGATGGATATATCAAACAAAACATAGTTATAAATATTTTCATTTCAATATAGTGCTGGATAATCCCAAAAAACTTAGGTATAAATATTTGGATTTCAGTATAGTTATGGATTAAAAAATACAAAACTTAGGTATAAATATTTGGATTGAAGTTAATAGATGGATATACCTAACAAAACATAGTTATAATTTTTTGGTTTCAATAAAGTGCTGGATAATCCCAAAAAAACTAAGGTATAAATATTTGGATTTCAGTTAATTGATGGATGTATCAAGCAAAACATAGTCATAAATATTTTGATTTCAATATAGTGCTGGATAATCCCAAAAAAACTTAGGTATAAATATTTGGATTTAAGTAAAGTGATGGATTTACCAAACAAAACTTAGTTATAAATGTTTGGATTTAAGTATAGTGATGGATAAACCAAACAAAACTTAGTTATAAATATTTGGATTTCAGTTAATTGATGGATATATCAAACAAAACATAGTTATAAATATTTTGATTTCAATATAGTGCTGGATAATCCCAAAATAACTTAGGTATTAATATTTGGATTTCAATATAGTGCCTGATAATCCCAAAAAACTTAGGTATAAATATTTGGATTTCAGTATAGTTATGGATAAAAAATACAAAACTTAGGTATAAATATTTGGATTTCAGTATAGTTATGGATAAAAAATACAAAACTTAGGTATAAATATTTGGATTTCAGTATAGTTATGGATAAAAAATACAAAACTTAGGTATAAATATTTGGATTGAAGTTAATTGATGGATATATCAAACAAAACATAGTTATAAATATTTTCATTTCAATATAGTGCTGGATAATCCCAAAAAACTTAGGTATAAATATTTGGATTTCAGTATAGTTATGGATTAAAAAATACAAAACTTAGGTATAAATATTTGGATTGAAGTTAATAGATGGATATACCTAACAAAACATAGTTATAATTTTTTGGTTTCAATAAAGTGCTGGATAATCCCAAAAAAACTAAGGTATAAATATTTGGATTTCAGTTAATTGATGGATGTATCAAGCAAAACATAGTCATAAATATTTTGATTTCAATATAGTGCTGGATAATCCCAAAAAAACTTAGGTATAAATATTTGGATTTAAGTAAAGTGATGGATTTACCAAACAAAACTTAGTTATAAATGTTTGGATTTAAGTATAGTGATGGATAAACCAAACAAAACTTAGTTATAAATATTTGGATTTCAGTTAATTGATGGATATATCAAACAAAACATAGTTATAAATATTTTGATTTCAATATAGTGCTGGATAATCCCAAAATAACTTAGGTATTAATATTTGGATTTCAATATAGTGCCTGATAATCCCAAAAAACTTAGGTATAAATATTTGGATTTCAGTATAGTTATGGATAAAAAATACAAAACTTAGGTATAAATATTTGGATTTCAGTATAGTTATGGATAAAAAATACAAAACTTAGGTATAAATATTTGGATTGAAGTTAATTGATGGATATACCAAACAAAACATAGTTATAATTTTTTGGTTTCAATAAAGTGCTGGATAATCCCAAAAAAACTTAGTTATAAATATTTGGATTTCAGTTAATTGATGGATATATCAAGCAAAACATAGTTATAAATATTTTGATTTCAATATAGTGCTGGATAATCCCAAAAATACTTAGGTATAAATATTTGGATTTAAGTAAAGTGATGGATAAACCAAACAAAACTTAGTTATAAACGTTTGGATTTAAGTATAGTGATGGATAAACAAAACAAAACTTAGTTATAAATATTTGGATTTCAGTTAATTGATGGATATATCAAACAAAACATAGTTATAAGAATTTTGATTTCAATATAGTGCTGGATAATCCCAAAAAAACTTAGGTATAAATATTTGGATATCAGTTAATTGATGGATATATCAAACAAAACATAGTTATAAATATTTTGATTTCAATATAGTGCTGGATAATCCCAAAAAAACTTAGGTATAAATATTTGGATTTCAGTTAATTGATGGATATATCAAACAAAACATAGTTATAAATATTTGGATTTCAATATAGTGCTAGATAATCCCAAAAAACTTAGCTATAAATATTTGGATTAAAGTATAGTGATGGATAAACCCAACAAAACTTAGTTATAATTGTTTGGATTTAAGTATAGTGATGAATAATCCAAACAAAACTTAGTTATAAATATTTGGATTTCAGAATAGTGCTGGATAAACCCTAAGAAACTCAGTTATTAATATTTGTATTACAATATAGTGCTGTATTATCCCAAAAAAACTTAGGGATAAATATTTGGATATCAGTAATGTGATGGATAAACAAAACAAAACTTAAGTATAATTATTTGGATTTAAGTATAGTGATGGATAAACCAAATTATACTTAGCTATAAATATTCTAATTTCAATATAGTGCTGAATAAACACGAAAAAACTTAGGTATAAATATTTGGATTTCAGTTAATTGATGGATATATCAAACAAAACATAGTTGTAAATATTTGGATTTCAGAATAGTGCTGGATAAACCCTAAGAAACTCAGTAATTAATATTTGTATTTCAATATAGTGCTGTATAATCCCAAAAAAACTTAGGGATAAATATTTAGATTTCAGTAATGTGATGGATAAACAAAACAAAACTTAAGTTTAATTATTTGGATTTAAGTATAGTGATGGATAAACCAAATTAAACTTAGCTATAAATATTCTAATTTCAATATAGTGCTGAATAAACACGAAAAAACTTAGGTATAAATATTTGGATTTCAGTTTATTGATGGATATACCAAACAAAACATAGTTGTAAATATTTGGATTTCAATATAGGGCTGGACAAACTCGATTTAACTTAGTTATAAATATTTCGATTAAAGTATAGTGATGGATAAACAAAACAAACTGAGGTATAAAAATTTGGATTTAAGAATAGTGAAAGATAAACCAAACAGAAATAAGTTGTAGTTATTTGGATAACAATATAGTGCTGGATAATCTCGGAAAAACTAAGGTATTAATATTTGGATTTCAGTAAAGTGATGGATAAACAAAACGAATTTAGGTATGAATATTTGGATTTCAGTATAGTGATCGATAAACCAAACAAAACATAGGTATAAATATTTTTATTTAAGTATAGTGTTGGATAAACCAAAAAAAACTTAGTTATAAATATTTGGATTTCAGAATAAAGCTGGATAAACCCTAAGAAATTGAGTTATTAATATTTGGATTTCAATATAGTGCTGGATAATCCCAAAAAAACTTAGGTATAAATATTTGGATTTCAGTTAATTGATGGATATATCAAACAAAACATAGTTATAAATATTTGGATTTCAATATAGTGCTAGATAATCCCAAAAAACTTAGCTATAAATATTTGGATTAAAGTATAGTGATGGATAAACCCAACAAAACTTAGTTATAAATGTTTGGATTTTAGTATAGTGATGGATAAACCAAACAAAACTTAGTTATAAATATTTGGATTTCAGAATAGTGCTGGATAAACCCTAAGAAACTCAGTTATTAATATTTGTATTTCAATATAGTGCTGTATAATCCCAAAAAAACTTAGGGATAAATATTTGGATATCAGTAATGTGATGGATAAACAAAACAAAACTTAAGTATAATTATTTGGATTTAAGTATAGTGATGGATAAACCAAATTAAACTTAGCTATAAATATTCTTATTTCAATATAGTGCTGAATAAACACGAAAAAACTTAGGTATAAATATTTGGATTTCAGTTTATTGATGGATAAACCAAACAAAAAATAGTTGTAAATATTTGGATTTCAATATAGGGCTGGACAAACTCGATTTAACTTAGTTATAAATATTTCGATTAAAGTATAGTGATGGATAAACAAAACAAAACTAAGGTATAAAAATTTGGATTCAAGAATAGTGAAAGATAAACCAAACAGAAATAAGTTCTAGTTATTTGGATAACAATATAGTGCTGGATAATCTAGGAAAAACTTAGTAATAAATATTTAAATTTCAATATAGTGCTGGATAATCCTAAAAAAACTTAGGTATAAATATTTGGATTTCAGTTAATTGATGGATATATCAAACAAAACATAGTTATAAATATTTTCATTTCAATATAGTGCTGGATAATCCCAAAAAACTTAGGTATAAATATTTGGATTTCAGTATAGTTATGGATTAAAAAATACAAAACTTAGGTATAAATATTTGGATTGAAGTTAATAGATGGATATACCTAACAAAACATAGTTATAATTTTTTGGTTTCAATAAAGTGCTGGATAATCCCAAAAAAACTAAGGTATAAATATTTGGATTTCAGTTAATTGATGGATGTATCAAGCAAAACATAGTCATAAATATTTTGATTTCAATATAGTGCTGGATAATCCCAAAAAAACTTAGGTATAAATATTTGGATTTAAGTAAAGTGATGGATTTACCAAACAAAACTTAGTTATAAATGTTTGGATTTAAGTATAGTGATGGATAAACCAAACAAAACTTAGTTATAAATATTTGGATTTCAGTTAATTGATGGATATATCAAACAAAACATAGTTATAAATATTTTGATTTCAATATAGTGCTGGATAATCCCAAAATAACTTAGGTATTAATATTTGGATTTCAATATAGTGCCTGATAATCCCAAAAAACTTAGGTATAAATATTTGGATTTCAGTATAGTTATGGATAAAAAATACAAAACTTAGGTATAAATATTTGGATTTCAGTATAGTTATGGATAAAAAATACAAAACTTAGGTATAAATATTTGGATTTCAGTATAGTTATGGATAAAAAATACAAAACTTAGGTATAAATATTTGGATTGAAGTTAATTGATGGATATATCAAACAAAACATAGTTATAAATATTTTCATTTCAATATAGTGCTGGATAATCCCAAAAAACTTAGGTATAAATATTTGGATTTCAGTATAGTTATGGATTAAAAAATACAAAACTTAGGTATAAATATTTGGATTGAAGTTAATAGATGGATATACCTAACAAAACATAGTTATAATTTTTTGGTTTCAATAAAGTGCTGGATAATCCCAAAAAAACTAAGGTATAAATATTTGGATTTCAGTTAATTGATGGATGTATCAAGCAAAACATAGTCATAAATATTTTGATTTCAATATAGTGCTGGATAATCCCAAAAAAACTTAGGTATAAATATTTGGATTTAAGTAAAGTGATGGATTTACCAAACAAAACTTAGTTATAAATGTTTGGATTTAAGTATAGTGATGGATAAACCAAACAAAACTTAGTTATAAATATTTGGATTTCAGTTAATTGATGGATATATCAAACAAAACATAGTTATAAATATTTTGATTTCAATATAGTGCTGGATAATCCCAAAATAACTTAGGTATTAATATTTGGATTTCAATATAGTGCCTGATAATCCCAAAAAACTTAGGTATAAATATTTGGATTTCAGTATAGTTATGGATAAAAAATACAAAACTTAGGTATAAATATTTGGATTTCAGTATAGTTATGGATAAAAAATACAAAACTTAGGTATAAATATTTGGATTGAAGTTAATTGATGGATATACCAAACAAAACATAGTTATAATTTTTTGGTTTCAATAAAGTGCTGGATAATCCCAAAAAAACTTAGTTATAAATATTTGGATTTCAGTTAATTGATGGATATATCAAGCAAAACATAGTTATAAATATTTTGATTTCAATATAGTGCTGGATAATCCCAAAAATACTTAGGTATAAATATTTGGATTTAAGTAAAGTGATGGATAAACCAAACAAAACTTAGTTATAAACGTTTGGATTTAAGTATAGTGATGGATAAACAAAACAAAACTTAGTTATAAATATTTGGATTTCAGTTAATTGATGGATATATCAAACAAAACATAGTTATAAGAATTTTGATTTCAATATAGTGCTGGATAATCCCAAAAAAACTTAGGTATAAATATTTGGATATCAGTTAATTGATGGATATATCAAACAAAACATAGTTATAAATATTTTGATTTCAATATAGTGCTGGATAATCCCAAAAAAACTTAGGTATAAATATTTGGATTTCAGTTAATTGATGGATATATCAAACAAAACATAGTTATAAATATTTGGATTTCAATATAGTGCTAGATAATCCCAAAAAACTTAGCTATAAATATTTGGATTAAAGTATAGTGATGGATAAACCCAACAAAACTTAGTTATAAATGTTTGGATTTTAGTATAGTGATGGATAAACCAAACAAAACATAGTTGTAAATATTTGGATTTCAGAATAGTGCTGGATAAACCCTAAGAAACTCAGTAATTAATATTTGTATTTCAATATAGTGCTGTATAATCCCAAAAAAACTTAGGGATAAATATTTGGATATCAGTAATGTGATGGATAAACAAAACAAAACTTAAGTATAATTATTTGGATTTAAGTATAGTGATGGATAAACCAAATTAAACTTAGCTATAAATATTCTTATTTCAATATAGTGCTGAATAAACACGAAAAAACTTAGGTATAAATATTTGGATTTCAGTTTATTGATGGATAAACCAAACAAAAAATAGTTGTAAATATTTGGATTTCAATATAGGGCTGGACAAACTCGATTTAACTTAGTTATAAATATTTCGATTAAAGTATAGTGATGGATAAACAAAACAAAACTAAGGTATAAAAATTTGGATTCAAGAATAGTGAAAGATAAACCAAACAGAAATAAGTTCTAGTTATTTGGATAACAATATAGTGCTGGATAATCTAGGAAAAACTTAGTAATAAATATTTAAATTTCAATATAGTGCTGGATAATCCTAAAAAAACTTAGGTATAAATATTTGGATTTCAGTTAATTGATGGATATATCAAACAAAACATAGTTATAAATATTTTCATTTCAATATAGTGCTGGATAATCCCAAAAAACTTAGGTATAAATATTTGGATTTCAGTATAGTTATGGATTAAAAAATACAAAACTTAGGTATAAATATTTGGATTGAAGTTAATAGATGGATATACCTAACAAAACATAGTTATAATTTTTTGGTTTCAATAAAGTGCTGGATAATCCCAAAAAAACTAAGGTATAAATATTTGGATTTCAGTTAATTGATGGATGTATCAAGCAAAACATAGTCATAAATATTTTGATTTCAATATAGTGCTGGATAATCCCAAAAAAACTTAGGTATAAATATTTGGATTTAAGTAAAGTGATGGATTTACCAAACAAAACTTAGTTATAAATGTTTGGATTTAAGTATAGTGATGGATAAACCAAACAAAACTTAGTTATAAATATTTGGATTTCAGTTAATTGATGGATATATCAAACAAAACATAGTTATAAATATTTTGATTTCAATATAGTGCTGGATAATCCCAAAATAACTTAGGTATTAATATTTGGATTTCAATATAGTGCCTGATAATCCCAAAAAACTTAGGTATAAATATTTGGATTTCAGTATAGTTATGGATAAAAAATACAAAACTTAGGTATAAATATTTGGATTTCAGTATAGTTATGGATAAAAAATACAAAACTTAGGTATAAATATTTGGATTTCAGTATAGTTATGGATAAAAAATACAAAACTTAGGTATAAATATTTGGATTGAAGTTAATTGATGGATATATCAAACAAAACATAGTTATAAATATTTTCATTTCAATATAGTGCTGGATAATCCCAAAAAACTTAGGTATAAATATTTGGATTTCAGTATAGTTATGGATTAAAAAATACAAAACTTAGGTATAAATATTTGGATTGAAGTTAATAGATGGATATACCTAACAAAACATAGTTATAATTTTTTGGTTTCAATAAAGTGCTGGATAATCCCAAAAAAACTAAGGTATAAATATTTGGATTTCAGTTAATTGATGGATGTATCAAGCAAAACATAGTCATAAATATTTTGATTTCAATATAGTGCTGGATAATCCCAAAAAAACTTAGGTATAAATATTTGGATTTAAGTAAAGTGATGGATTTACCAAACAAAACTTAGTTATAAATGTTTGGATTTAAGTATAGTGATGGATAAACCAAACAAAACTTAGTTATAAATATTTGGATTTCAGTTAATTGATGGATATATCAAACAAAACATAGTTATAAATATTTTGATTTCAATATAGTGCTGGATAATCCCAAAATAACTTAGGTATTAATATTTGGATTTCAATATAGTGCCTGATAATCCCAAAAAACTTAGGTATAAATATTTGGATTTCAGTATAGTTATGGATAAAAAATACAAAACTTAGGTATAAATATTTGGATTTCAGTATAGTTATGGATAAAAAATACAAAACTTAGGTATAAATATTTGGATTGAAGTTAATTGATGGATATACCAAACAAAACATAGTTATAATTTTTTGGTTTCAATAAAGTGCTGGATAATCCCAAAAAAACTTAGGTATAAATATTTGGATTTCAGTTAATTGATGGATATATCAAGCAAAACATAGTTATAAATATTTTGATTTCAATATAGTGCTGGATAATCCCAAAAATACTTAGGTATAAATATTTGGATTTAAGTAAAGTGATGGATAAACCAAACAAAACTTAGTTATAAACGTTTGGATTTAAGTATAGTGATGGATAAACAAAACAAAACTTAGTTATAAATATTTGGATTTCAGTTAATTGATGGATATATCAAACAAAACATAGTTATAAGAATTTTGATTTCAATATAGTGCTGGATAATCCCAAAAAAACTTAGGTATAAATATTTGGATATCAGTTAATTGATGGATATATCAAACAAAACATAGTTATAAATATTTTGATTTCAATATAGTGCTGGATAATCCCAAAAAAACTTAGGTATAAATATTTGGATTTCAGTTAATTGATGGATATATCAAACAAAACATAGTTATAAATATTTGGATTTCAATATAGTGCTAGATAATCCCAAAAAACTTAGCTATAAATATTTGGATTAAAGTATAGTGATGGATAAACCCAACAAAACTTAGTTATAATTGTTTGGATTTAAGTATAGTGATGAATAAACCAAACAAAACTTAGTTATAAATATTTGGATTTCAGAATAGTGCTGGATAACCCTAAGAAACTCAGTTATTAATATTTGTATTTCAATATAGTGCTGTATAATCCCAAAAAAACTTAGGGATAAATATTTGGATATCAGTAATGTGATGGATAAACAAAACAAAACTTAAGTATAATTATTTGGATTTAAGTATAGTGATGGATAAACCAAATTATACTTAGCTATAAATATTCTAATTTCAATATAGTGCTGAATAAACACGAAAAAACTTAGGTATAAATATTTGGATTTCAGTTAATTGATGGATATATCAAACAAAACATAGTTGTAAATATTTGGATTTCAGAATAGTGCTGGATAAACCCTAAGAAACTCAGTAATTAATATTTGTATTTCAATATAGTGCTGTATAATCCCAAAAAAACTTAGGGATAAATATTTAGATTTCAGTAATGTGATGGATAAACAAAACAAAACTTAAGTTTAATTATTTGGATTTAAGTATAGTGATGGATAAACCAAATTAAACTTAGCTATAAATATTCTAATTTCAATATAGTGCTGGATAATCCCAAAAAAACTAAGGTATAAATATTTGGATTTCAGTTAATTGATGGATGTATCAAGCAAAACATAGTCATAAATATTTTGATTTCAATATAGTGCTGGATAATCCCAAAAAAACTTAGGTATAAATATTTGGATTTAAGTAAAGTGATGGATTTACCAAACAAAACTTAGTTATAAATGTTTGGATTTAAGTATAGTGATGGATAAACCAAACAAAACTTAGTTATAAATATTTGGATTTCAGTTAATTGATGGATATATCAAACAAAACATAGTTATAAATATTTTGATTTCAATATAGTGCTGGATAATCCCAAAATAACTTAGGTATTAATATTTGGATTTCAATATAGTGCCTGATAATCCCAAAAAACTTAGGTATAAATATTTGGATTTCAGTATAGTTATGGATAAAAAATACAAAACTTAGGTATAAATATTTGGATTTCAGTATAGTTATGGATAAAAAATACAAAACTTAGGTATAAATATTTGGATTGAAGTTAATTGATGGATATACCAAACAAAACAAAGTTATAATTTTTTGGTTTCAATAAAGTGCTGGATAATCCCAAAAAAACTTAGGTATAAATATTTGGATTTCAGTTAATTGATGGATATATCAAGCAAAACATAGTTATAAATATTTTGATTTCAATATAGTGCTGGATAATCCCAAAAATACTTAGGTATAAATATTTGGATTTAAGTAAAGTGATGGATAAACCAAACAAAACTTAGTTATAAACGTTTGGATTTAAGTATAGTGATGGATAAACAAAACAAAACTTAGTTATAAATATTTGGATTTCAGTTAATTGATGGATATATCAAACAAAACATAGTTATAAGAATTTTGATTTCAATATAGTGCTGGATAATCCCAAAAAAACTTAGGTATAAATATTTGGATATCAGTTAATTGATGGATATATCAAACAAAACATAGTTATAAATATTTTGATTTCAATATAGTGCTGGATAATCCCAAAAAAACTTAGGTATAAATATTTGGATTTCAGTTAATTGATGGATATATCAAACAAAACATAGTTATAAATATTTGGATTTCAATATAGTGCTAGATAATCCCAAAAAACTTAGCTATAAATATTTGGATTAAAGTATAGTGATGGATAAACCCAACAAAACTTAGTTATAATTGTTTGGATTTAAGTATAGTGATGAATAAACCAAACAAAACTTAGTTATAAATATTTGGATTTCAGAATAGTGCTGGATAAACCCTAAGAAACTCAGTTATTAATATTTGTATTTCAATATAGTGCTGTATAATCCCAAAAAAACTTAGGGATAAATATTTGGATATCAGTAATGTGATGGATAAACAAAACAAAACTTAAGTATAATTATTTGGATTTAAGTATAGTGATGGATAAACCAAATTATACTTAGCTATAAATATTCTAATTTCAATATAGTGCTGAATAAACACGAAAAAACTTAGGTATAAATATTTGGATTTCAGTTAATTGATGGATATATCAAACAAAACATAGTTATAAATATTTTGATTTCAATATAGTGCTGGATAATCCCAAAATAACTTAGGTATTAATATTTGGATTTCAATATAGTGCCTGATAATCCCAAAAAACTTAGGTATAAATATTTGGATTTCAGTATAGTTATGGATAAAAAATACAAAACTTAGGTATAAATATTTGGATTTCAGTATAGTTATGGATAAAAAATACAAAACTTAGGTATAAATATTTGGATTTCAGTATAGTTATGGATAAAAAATACAAAACTTAGGTATAAATATTTGGATTGAAGTTAATTGATGGATATATCAAACAAAACATAGTTATAAATATTTTCATTTCAATATAGTGCTGGATAATCCCAAAAAACTTAGGTATAAATATTTGGATTTCAGTATAGTTATGGATTAAAAAATACAAAACTTAGGTATAAATATTTGGATTGAAGTTAATAGATGGATATACCTAACAAAACATAGTTATAATTTTTTGGTTTCAATAAAGTGCTGGATAATCCCAAAAAAACTAAGGTATAAATATTTGGATTTCAGTTAATTGATGGATGTATCAAGCAAAACATAGTCATAAATATTTTGATTTCAATATAGTGCTGGATAATCCCAAAAAAACTTAGGTATAAATATTTGGATTTAAGTAAAGTGATGGATTTACCAAACAAAACTTAGTTATAAATGTTTGGATTTAAGTATAGTGATGGATAAACCAAACAAAACTTAGTTATAAATATTTGGATTTCAGTTAATTGATGGATATATCAAACAAAACATAGTTATAAATATTTTGATTTCAATATAGTGCTGGATAATCCCAAAATAACTTAGGTATTAATATTTGGATTTCAATATAGTGCCTGATAATCCCAAAAAACTTAGGTATAAATATTTGGATTTCAGTATAGTTATGGATAAAAAATACAAAACTTAGGTATAAATATTTGGATTTCAGTATAGTTATGGATAAAAAATACAAAACTTAGGTATAAATATTTGGATTGAAGTTAATTGATGGATATACCAAACAAAACATAGTTATAATTTTTTGGTTTCAATAAAGTGCTGGATAATCCCAAAAAAACTTAGGTATAAATATTTGGATTTCAGTTAATTGATGGATATATCAAGCAAAACATAGTTATAAATATTTTGATTTCAATATAGTGCTGGATAATCCCAAAAATACTTAGGTATAAATATTTGGATTTAAGTAAAGTGATGGATAAACCAAACAAAACTTAGTTATAAACGTTTGGATTTAAGTATAGTGATGGATAAACAAAACAAAACTTAGTTATAAATATTTGGATTTCAGTTAATTGATGGATATATCAAACAAAACATAGTTATAAGAATTTTGATTTCAATATAGTGCTGGATAATCCCAAAAAAACTTAGGTATAAATATTTGGATATCAGTTAATTGATGGATATATCAAACAAAACATAGTTATAAATATTTTGATTTCAATATAGTGCTGGATAATCCCAAAAAAACTTAGGTATAAATATTTGGATTTCAGTTAATTGATGGATATATCAAACAAAACATAGTTATAAATATTTGGATTTCAATATAGTGCTAGATAATCCCAAAAAACTTAGCTATAAATATTTGGATTAAAGTATAGTGATGGATAAACCCAACAAAACTTAGTTATAATTGTTTGGATTTAAGTATAGTGATGAATAAACCAAACAAAACTTAGTTATAAATATTTGGATTTCAGAATAGTGCTGGATAACCCTAAGAAACTCAGTTATTAATATTTGTATTTCAATATAGTGCTGTATAATCCCAAAAAAACTTAGGGATAAATATTTGGATATCAGTAATGTGATGGATAAACAAAACAAAACTTAAGTATAATTATTTGGATTTAAGTATAGTGATGGATAAACCAAATTATACTTAGCTATAAATATTCTAATTTCAATATAGTGCTGAATAAACACGAAAAAACTTAGGTATAAATATTTGGATTTCAGTTAATTGATGGATATATCAAACAAAACATAGTTGTAAATATTTGGATTTCAGAATAGTGCTGGATAAACCCTAAGAAACTCAGTAATTAATATTTGTATTTCAATATAGTGCTGTATAATCCCAAAAAAACTTAGGGATAAATATTTAGATTTCAGTAATGTGATGGATAAACAAAACAAAACTTAAGTTTAATTATTTGGATTTAAGTATAGTGATGGATAAACCAAATTAAACTTAGCTATAAATATTCTAATTTCAATATAGTGCTGGATAATCCCAAAAAAACTAAGGTATAAATATTTGGATTTCAGTTAATTGATGGATGTATCAAGCAAAACATAGTCATAAATATTTTGATTTCAATATAGTGCTGGATAATCCCAAAAAAACTTAGGTATAAATATTTGGATTTAAGTAAAGTGATGGATTTACCAAACAAAACTTAGTTATAAATGTTTGGATTTAAGTATAGTGATGGATAAACCAAACAAAACTTAGTTATAAATATTTGGATTTCAGTTAATTGATGGATATATCAAACAAAACATAGTTATAAATATTTTGATTTCAATATAGTGCTGGATAATCCCAAAATAACTTAGGTATTAATATTTGGATTTCAATATAGTGCCTGATAATCCCAAAAAACTTAGGTATAAATATTTGGATTTCAGTATAGTTATGGATAAAAAATACAAAACTTAGGTATAAATATTTGGATTTCAGTATAGTTATGGATAAAAAATACAAAACTTAGGTATAAATATTTGGATTGAAGTTAATTGATGGATATACCAAACAAAACAAAGTTATAATTTTTTGGTTTCAATAAAGTGCTGGATAATCCCAAAAAAACTTAGGTATAAATATTTGGATTTCAGTTAATTGATGGATATATCAAGCAAAACATAGTTATAAATATTTTGATTTCAATATAGTGCTGGATAATCCCAAAAATACTTAGGTATAAATATTTGGATTTAAGTAAAGTGATGGATAAACCAAACAAAACTTAGTTATAAACGTTTGGATTTAAGTATAGTGATGGATAAACAAAACAAAACTTAGTTATAAATATTTGGATTTCAGTTAATTGATGGATATATCAAACAAAACATAGTTATAAGAATTTTGATTTCAATATAGTGCTGGATAATCCCAAAAAAACTTAGGTATAAATATTTGGATATCAGTTAATTGATGGATATATCAAACAAAACATAGTTATAAATATTTTGATTTCAATATAGTGCTGGATAATCCCAAAAAAACTTAGGTATAAATATTTGGATTTCAGTTAATTGATGGATATATCAAACAAAACATAGTTATAAATATTTGGATTTCAATATAGTGCTAGATAATCCCAAAAAACTTAGCTATAAATATTTGGATTAAAGTATAGTGATGGATAAACCCAACAAAACTTAGTTATAATTGTTTGGATTTAAGTATAGTGATGAATAAACCAAACAAAACTTAGTTATAAATATTTGGATTTCAGAATAGTGCTGGATAAACCCTAAGAAACTCAGTTATTAATATTTGTATTTCAATATAGTGCTGTATAATCCCAAAAAAACTTAGGGATAAATATTTGGATATCAGTAATGTGATGGATAAACAAAACAAAACTTAAGTATAATTATTTGGATTTAAGTATAGTGATGGATAAACCAAATTATACTTAGCTATAAATATTCTAATTTCAATATAGTGCTGAATAAACACGAAAAAACTTAGGTATAAATATTTGGATTTCAGTTAATTGATGGATATATCAAACAAAACATAGTTGTAAATATTTGGATTTCAGAATAGTGCTGGATAAACCCTAAGAAACTCAGTAATTAATATTTGTATTTCAATATAGTGCTGTATAATCCCAAAAAAACTTAGGGATAAATATTTAGATTTCAGTAATGTGATGGATAAACAAAACAAAACTTAAGTTTAATTATTTGGATTTAAGTATAGTGATGGATAAACCAAATTAAACTTAGCTATAAATATTCTAATTTCAATATAGTGCTGAATAAACACGAAAAAACTTAGGTATAAATATTTGGATTTCAGTTTATTGATGGATATACCAAACAAAACATAGTTGTAAATATTTGGATTTCAATATAGGGCTGGACAAACTCGATTTAACTTAGTTATAAATATTTCGATTAAAGTATAGTGATGGATAGACAAAACAAAACTGAGGTATAAAAATTTGGATTTAAGAATAGTGAAAGATAAACCAAACAGAAATAAGTTGTAGTTATTTGGATAACAATATAGTGCTGGATAATCTCGGAAAAACTTAGTAATAAATATTTAAATTTCAATATAGTGCTGGATAATCCTAAAAAAACTTAGGTAAAAATATTTGGATTTCAGTTAATTGATGGATATATCAAACAAAACATAGTTATAAATATTTTCATTTCAATATAGTGCTGGATAATCCCAAAAAACTAAGGTATAAATATTTGGATTTCCGTATAGTTATGGATAAAAAATACAAAACTTAGGTATAAATATTTGGATTGAAGTTAATTGATGGATATACCAAACAAAACATAGTTATAATTTTTTGGTTTCAATAAAGTGCTGGATAATCCCAAAAAAACTTAGGTATAAATATTTGGATTTCAGTTAATTGATGGATATATCAAGCAAAACATAGTTATAAATATTTTGATTTCAATATAGTGCTGGATAATCCCAATAAAACTTAGGTATAAATATTTGGATTTAAGTAAAGTGATGGATAAACCAAACAAAACTTAGTTATAAATGTTTGGATTTAAGTATAGTGATGGATAAACCAAACAAAACTTAGTTATAAATATATGGATTTTAGTTAATTGATGGATATATCAAACAAAACATAGTTATAAATATTATCATCTCAATATAGTGCTGGATAATCCCAAAAAAACTTAGGTATAAATATTTGGATATCAGTTAATTGATGGATATATCAAACAAAACATAGTTATAAATATTTTGATTTCAATATAGTGCTGGATAATCCCAAAAAAACTTAGGTATAAATATTTGGATTTCAGTTAATTGATGGATATATCAAACAAAACATAGTTGTAAATATTTGGATTTCAATATAGGGCTGTACAAACTCGATTTAACTTAGTTATAAATATTTCGATTAAAGTATAGTGATGGATAAACAAAACAAAACTAAGGTATAAAAATTTGGATTTAAGAATAGTGAAAGATAAACCAAACAGAAATAAGTTGTAGTTATTTGGATAACAATATAGTGCTGGATAATCTCGGAAAAACTTAGGTATTAATATTTGGATTTCAGTAAAGTGATGGATAAACTAAACGAATTTAGGTATGAATATTTGGATTTCAGTATAGTGATCGATAAACCAAACAAAACATAGGTATAAATATTTTTATTTAAGTATAGTGTTGGATAAACCAAAAAAAACTTAGTTATAAATATTTGGATTTCAGAATAAAGCTGGATAAACCCTAAGAAATTGAGTTATTAATATTTGGATTTCAATATAGTGCTGGATAATCCCAAAAAAACTTAGGTATAAATATTTGGATTTCAGTATAGTGATGGATAAACAAAACAAAACTTAGATATAAATATTTGGATTTAAGTATTGTAATGGATAAACCAAACAAAACTTAGTTATAAATATTTGGATATCAGAATAGTGCTGGATAAACCCTAAGAAACTCAGTTATTAATATTTAAATTTCAATATAGTGCTGGATAATCCCAAAAAAACTTAGGTATTAATATTTGGATTTCAATATAGTGCCTGATAATCCCAAAAAACTTAGGTATAAATATTTAGATTTCAGTATAGTTATGGATAAAAAATACAAAACTTAGGTATAAATATTTGGATTTCAGTATAGTTATGGATAAAAAATACCAAACTTAGGTATAAATATTTGGATTGAAGTTAATTGATGGATATACCAAACAAAACATAGTTATAATTTTTTGGTTTCAATAAAGTGCTGGATAATCCCAAAAAAACTTAGGTATAAATATTTGGATTTCAGTTAATTGATGGATATATCAAGCAAAACATAGTTATAAATATTTTGATTTCAATATAGTGCTGGATAATCCCAAAAAAACTTAGGTATAAATATTTGGATTTAAGTAAAGTGATGGATAAACCAAACAAAACTTAGTTATAAATGTTTGGATTTAAGTATAGTGATGGATAAACAAAACAAAACTTAGTTATAAATATTTGGATTTCAGTTAATTGATGGATATATCAAACAAAACATAGTTATAAGAATTTAGATTTCAATATAGTGCTGGATAATCCCAAAAAAACTTAGGTATAAATATTTGGATATCAGTTAATTGATGGATATATCAAACAAAACATAGTTATAAATATTTTGATTTCAATATAGTGCTGGATAATCCCAAAAAAACTTAGGTATAAATATTTGGATTTCAGTTAATTGATGGATATATCAAACAAAACATAGTTATTGTTAAAATGATAACAACAATATAATACTAGTGCTGCCATCTATGTATTTAATATGTAAACTTATATGAAATAAATTTTAGTCTATTCTCCATCTTTGATCAAACAGCGTTTCATTACAGGTTATGGGCCGTTCGCTTATAATTCTTCGCGATTTTGTTGTTTTTTTTGTTTGACCAGTATAAAAAACACGATTACAAAACGCGATTGAACTGTGTCGTGACGGATTGTTATAATAAAAGTGTACAACTTTAGTATATCGCAGTTTAAAAATGTCGGCGAACTATCTTGTCAACGTACCCAAGCTAACGGGACGTGATAATTACGACATATGGTGTTTTGCGGCACAGAATTTTTTAATCCTCGAAGGCATGAAGCATTGTGTGCAGCCAGAAGTCGGGATTGAAATAAAACCTGCAGATGATGCAAAAACCAAAGCAAAATTGATTATGACAATCGACTCGTCTTTATATGTTCACGTAAAAGATGCTACATCCAGTAAAGAGTTATGGGATAAATTAAAAAAATTATTCGACGACAACGGATTTTCACGGAGAATAAGTTTGCTGAGTAATTTAATTTCGATTCGCCGAGAGAATTGCAGTTCGATGACGTCTTATGTGACGCAGATTATCGATACAGCACAGAAGCTTTCAGGAACGGGATTCGAAATTAATGACACATGGACAGCATCAATGCTACTCGCTGGTTTGCCAGATCGTTTCTCGCCGATGGTTATGGCATTAGAACATTCAGGAATTCCTATAACGACAGACTCCATAAAAACAAAATTGTTAGATATGGATTCAGCAAGTCATGACGGGAGTGAAGTTAGCGGAGCTTTAGCAATTCGTTCAACTTCAAAGTACAAAGGAAAAAATAATACGAATATGTCTATGGCCAGCAAAAGTTATGTTGGCAGCAATGGCAGCACTGGCTTGTCAAAGTCAAACGTCAACAAGCATATAAAGTGCTACAGATGTAAACAAATCGGGCATTACAAGAACCAGTGTACAAATACAGAAAATAACTTGTCAAATCAGATAAATAAGGATCGAATGCAGTCTAATGCGTTTAGCGCAGTGTTCCTGAGTGGAAACTTTAACAAAGACGATTGGTATATCGACTCGGGCGCTAGTGTACATCTGACAGCAAATGAAAGTTGGATTATAAATGCGCAGTATGAACAAGAAAAAATAATTGTTGTCGCAAACAGTGAAAAGGTGTCAGTATTGTGTTCTGGCGATGTAAAAATCATGACTAAAACAGATAATCATGAGTATGACATCATGGTGAAAAACGTATATTGTGTACCAAGTCTAACAACGAATTTATTATCTGTTAGCCAACTGATTATGAAAGGCAACCGTGTATCTTTCACTGGAAATGGTTGTTCAGTTTACAATAAAAATAACGAGTTGGTTGCTACGGCAGTGTTGGTCAATGGAGTATATAAAGTGAATTTGCTAAAACAAGACTGTTTAGCAGCATCAGTTGTGACAGGAATGACTTGGCATCGAAGGTTAGGACACATAAACAAAGATTATTTGAATCACATGGAAAAAGCTGTGCATGGTATGTCACTTGATAAAAAAGTTGACATAAGCAAATCTTCATGCACAACATGTTGTGAAGGCAAACAATGCCGGTTACCTTTTAAGAGCAGTGGCCAACGAAGCAGTAATCTCCTAGATATTGTGCACACAGACATATGTGGGCCTATGGAGAATGTGTCTATGGGCGGCTCGAGATACTTCTTGTTATTTGTTGATGATCATAGTAGGATGACATTTGTTTATTTCTTAAAACACAAAAATCAGGCTTTGAAGTATTTCAAGATTTTTAAAGCTCAGGTGGAAAATCAAACAAAAAAAACAATCAAAGTATTAAGGAGTGACAACGGACTGGAGTATTGCAATAAAGAATTTGATGATTTCCTGAATAGTGCCGGTGTGATTCATCAGAAAAGCAACCCTTACACCCCACAACAGAATGGATTGTGTGAACGATTTAATCGCACAATAGTTGAAAAAGCAAGATGTCTACTTTTTGATGCAAACTTAGGCAAAGAGTTCTGGGGTGAGGCCACCAATACGGCAGTGTACCTGCAGAATCGGATTGTGGCAGCGGCATTGGAAAATAAAACTCCATATGAGTTGTGGACTGGCTCCAAACCGGATATAAGTCATATCAGAGTTTTAGGTAGCACTGTGATGGTCCATGTAGCTAAAGAAAAGCGAAAGAAGTGGGATAAGAAAACAACAAAATGTATTCTCATAGGATATCCAGATAATATAAAAGGATATAGGGTCTTCAATCCAGAAACAAGGAATGTAACGACTAGTAGAGATGTGATCATCATTGAGAAGGAATCAAAATCTGAAAATTTAATGGAAGTGCAAGGTCAGAATATTGATTCAGTGGGGGATAGTAAGGAACTTGATGATACAGAACAATGTGGTCAGAATGTTGATTCAGTGGGGGATAGTAAGGAACTTGATGATACAGAACAATGTGAAATTGAACCTGTGCCTAGTCAAGAACACTCAAGTTTCATGGACAGTTTTATAGATAATGATGAAACATATGTTCCCAGTGATTATGAAGATGCAGACAGTGAGAAAGAAAGCCCGCAGTGCCGACCTAACCGGGAGAGGAAGATTCCAGAGAGGTATGGGTTATCAAATCTGTGCGTTGACAGTGAAACATATGATAATGCGGCTGGTTTGTCTCTCCATGACGCTTTAAATGGACCAGAAAAAGAACAGTGGGAGTTGGCTATAACAGAAGAGTTGCAGTGTTTCAAAGACAATGATGCGTGGGAGTTAAGTGATGCTCCAAAAGATGGAAGAGTTGTACAGTGCAAGTGGGTGCTTCGTAAAAAGTATGATAGTGAAAATAAAGTCCGCTTTCGTGCACGTTTAGTGGCAAAAGGTTTTTCACAAGTTGAAGGTGTGGACTTTACAGAAACATTTTCTCCTGTAGTGAGACATACTACATTAAGATTACTTTTTGCATTGTCAGTACAACTAAATTTGAAAACAACACATCTTGATGTAACAACGGCTTTCTTGAATGGTACACTTGAGGAAACTGTTTACATGAAAATACCAAAAGGTTTTTCTGAAAAAACACAAAATGGTCAAGTACTTAAATTAAAAAAGGCCATTTACGGGCTTAAACAATCCTCAAGAGCTTGGTATAAAAAAGTAGATGAATGTTTGTTAAGCATAGGTTATATTAGATCTAAAATAGAACCATGTATGTATACAAAAATGAAAGATCAGTTTAAAACTATTGTCGCATTGTTTGTAGATGATTTTTTTGTTTTTTCAAATGATACTAATGAAACTAAGCATTTAAAGGATGTCTTAACAAGTCATTTCAAAATAAAAGATTTAGGAGAAATAAAGAAATGTCTGGGTGTTAACATAACTGTTAACAAATCTAAGCAAACAATAACATTAAGTCAGAAAGATTATATTGATCAGCTGTTGCATAAGTTTAATATGAGCCAAAGTAAACCTGCACAGACTCCAATGGAAACAAAGTTAAATGTGTCAAAAAATGAACATTGTGTTGGTAATTTTCCATATCAACAAATAATTGGATGTCTTATGTATTTAGCGGTTCTAACCAGACCGGACATTGCATATACGGTTGGTTTTTTAAGCCAATTTAATAATTGTTATTCCAAAGAACATTGTTCTTATGTAAAAAGGTTATTGAGATACCTAAAATGTACTAAAGATTATGGTTTAAAGTATTCCGCTAGTGGAAGCTCAATATTAAAAGGGTTTGTAGATGCTGATTGGGGCGGAAACATTATAGATAGGAGGTCATACACTGGAATTTGTTTTACTTTATCTGGTTGTGTTATATCTTGGGAAACAAAAAAACAGAATACTGTTGCACTATCTAGTAGTGAGGCTGAATACATGGCCATCACCGAAGCCTGCAAAGAAGCAATTTATTTGAGAAATTTACAATATGAAATAACTCAAAAAATGTATACTATTGATATTTTCAATGACAATCAGAGTGCGCAAAAGTTAACAGCAAATCCAGTTTTTCATAAGCGCACCAAACATATTGATATTAAATATCATTTTTGTAGAGAATGTGTAGCAAATAATATTGTAAATGTTAAGTATTTGCCAACAGCTGAAATGCCTGCTGATCTGTTCACGAAAAGTTTGGGTTCCACAAAACATTACAAATTTTTGGATAAACTAGGTGTGCAAATTGTTTAATTTAATTGTATTTATATTGTTAGTTATAGTGGGGGTGTTAAAATGATAACAACAATATAATACTAGTGCTGCCATCTATGTATTTAATATGTAAACTTATATGAAATAAATTTTAGTCTATTCTCCATCTTTGATCAAACAGCGTTTCATTACAGTTATAAATATTTGGATTTCAATATAGTGCTAGATAATCCCAAAAAACTTAGCTATAAATATTTGGATTAAAGTATAGTGATGGATAAACCCAACAAAACTTAGTTATAAATGTTTGGATTTTAAAATAGTGATGAATAAACCAAACAAAACTTAGTTATAAATATTTGGATTTCAGAATAGTGCTGGATAAACCCTAAGAAACTCAGTTATTAATATTTGTATTTCAATATAGTGCTGTATAATCCCAAAAAAACTTAGGGATAAATATTTGGATATCAGTAATGTGATGGATAAACAAAACAAAACTTAAGTATAATTATTTGGATTTAAGTATAGTGATGGATAAACCAAATTATACTTAGCTATAAATATTCTAATTTCAATATAGTGCTGAATAAACACGAAAAAACTTAGGTATAAATATTTGGATTTCAGTTTATTGATGGATAAACCAAACAAAAAATAGTTGTAAATATTTGGATTTCAATATAGGGCTGGACAAACTCGATTTAACTTAGTTATAAATATTTCGATTAAAGTATAGTGATGGATAAACAAAACAAAACTAAGGTATAAAAATTTGGATTCAAGAATAGTGAAAGATAAACCAAACAGAAATAAGTTCTAGTTATTTGGATAACAATATAGTGCTGGATAATCTCGGAAAAACTTAGTAATAAATATTTAAATTTCAATATAGTGCTGGATAATCCTAAAAAAACTTAGGTATAAATATTTGGATTTCAGTTAATTGATGGATATATCAAACAAAACATAGTTATAAATATTTTCATTTCAATATAGTGCTGGATAATCCCAAAAAACTTAGGTATAAATATTTGGATTTCAGTATAGTTATGGATAAAAAATACAAAACTTAGGTATAAATATTTGGATTGAAGTTAATTGATGTATATACCAAACAAAACATAGTTATAATTTTTTGGTTTCAATAAAGTGCTGGATAATCCCAAAAAAACTAAGGTATAAATATTTGGATTTCAGTTAATTGATGGATATATCAAGCAAAACATAGTCTGCGGCATAGTCAGTCTGCTCGTGCGCAGGATCGGAACTGCTCGTGCGCAGGATCGAATTGCATACGCTGCCGTCGTTTACGAAAACAATATGAATATTACGAAAAAAAGTGATAAATTAATTATTAATGAACTTCTAACGTTTCTTCAAAACAAAATCGATGTCTTAGACGAACTAACCGCGGTTCAAATATGCTCCAATCATTTCTCAGAAGACGAAGTGGAGGCTGCAAAAGACATTCTGTGCAGTGAAACAGTTGAACGCAGGATTATGAGGAAAGGCGAAGGTAGGAAGTCTAAGAATTTATATGATGTCATTAAAATACTGAAGGAAACAGAGAATGAAGCTCTACCGACATTTGTGGCTCAGAATCTACACAAACTACCGCCTGTCAATTTCGATCACGTAGATGTCACTTGTCTCCTAAAAGATATCACGGCATTAAAGGGTGAATTAACCACAATTCAGTCACAAATGTCCAAACGAAGTGATCTGGAAGTATTGCGCTCCGAAATGGCTCTCCTAAGGAATGAACTGAAAATAAATAAACATAACCGTATTCCAAATCAAGACGAAAACACATCGCCGTCCTTGAACACATTGAAGGTCACCATACCGGTAGCCATAGATAAGAACCGCTCAAACTCACGGTCGCCAACTAATGAATTTCATTTGGACAACAATTCGCACTGCAGTAATGTGATAACCCCGCCCGCGCCCCTCGCATTAGCTGCCCCACCTGTCATGCACTCTCCTCAATCATGGAATAAAGTAGCGGCGTCTAGCTCTCTCACACAACAGCAACAAGTCATACTACAGACATCACAGGTACATCAACCGGGTATGGGTGAACCAGCCAAAGTTGCACGCACACAATCTCACAAAAATACATTTAAACCAGAGACAACTAATTTTAATACGGATGGTTATAAAACCGTTACAAGAAAACTAAGAAGATCGAGAAATATTATTGCAACTGGAACAGCGATGGAGAACTCCCTCAAGATAGCTGAGTTAAAAACAACGCTCTATGTGTCGAGGTTCGACAATAGTGTAACTGAGGACAATATTCGAAACTTTATCAATTGTAAAATAAAAGGAAGTAATATCCAAATAGAAAAAAATAATACAACGAAATCCCACGCAGTTTGGATCTTTCAAGTTGACTATACCGAATACGGATTTCAAAACCTACATGAACAAAGAATTTTGGCCGACTGGTACTGTTTTCCGTAAAAATTTATTGAAAAAAAATACAATGGAAAAGAACAAAATTAAGATATTTTCAATAAACTGCAAAAGTTTTAAACGAAACGTCAACTTCGTTATAGATATGTGCGATATCTACGATGTAATACTTTTGCAAGAAACGTGGTTATTACAAAACGAAACATCGAATCTATCTAAAATTCATCCAAACTTCCAGGGATGGGGTACTTCTGCTGTAGATTTATCAAACGGACCGCTACGAGGCCGACCCTACGGAGGAGTTGCAGTACTTTGGAGGAACGATCTGCAAGCTTCAATAATACCGTGTGGAGATGACCGCATCGCTGGTATTCAGATAACCACCAACGGAGGGACGATAAGCATACTGACTGTCTACATGCCGGTATGTCACGCGGACAACCTTACCGACTTCACCAACTACCTTTCCAAAATACATACGATCATTCAAGATAACGAACACTCTGAAACCATTGTGATGGGAGATTTCAACGCTCACCCATCCTCCATATTCGGGAAAGAACTCTCTCATTTCAACACCGAAAATAACTACAATTGTATCGATATTGAAAGACTACCGAATGACACATATACATATATTAGCGATGCACACAATACCACTTCCTGGCTCGATCACTGTATATGCACTAATAGTCTTAAGAACAAAATAGATAATATAAAAATACACTATGATACCGACTGGTCCGATCACAGGCCGACATCTTGCGTAATCGCTGCTGAAAAATTACCTGCAACTATTTTTAATATTCCACAACAGCCTAATAACATAATATGGAGAAGGAATAATAATAAAAAAATCAGTGAATATACGTCTGTAGCAGAAGCATTACTTAGTGTGATCTATCAAAGACACTCCGAATCCATTTGTAATTCGGATTCTATTTGTGACAGATGCGACCATATACAAAACATCGAAAATATATACACAGACATCGTTGAAGCCTTAAGTAGGGCTGCCAATACCGTATTTCATCGGGAAAACGATCAAAGCAATCCAAAAACACATCGTGACATTGCTGGGTGGAATCAACAAGTTAAGAAACAATACGAAAATTCCAGATCGGCGTTGATGGAGTGGATTAAGAATGGGAGACCATTACATGGTCCCATTGCGGATGAAAGAAAACGAAAAAGGAAGGAGTTCAAAATAGCTCTTAAACACTGCCAAAGCTCTTCTGAACAAACAAAAATGGATGATATCGTAAAATCACTTGACACAAAGCAGTTTGCCCAATTCTGGAAGAAATGCAACAACCTGATCAAACCAAAAAATCGAATCGCCAGCCAAATTGATGGGTCCACAAACACGGAGGAAATTGCTAATACTTTTAGAAGAACCTTTGCAGATATTTCCGGAAATGAAGTACTGTCTGTCCCTGATATTATAGAATATGATGGACAAAACGTTTACCTATCTGAAAGTAGTATAATAAAGGCCATAACAGGCACCAAGGCTGGTAAGTCTCCGGGACATGATAATCTAAGTATTGAACACATTAAATACGGAGGTAGATACATACCCAAACTACTAAACATACGCAATACTTAAACACAACCATATACCGGGTGCAATGACGAAAACGATTATAAATCCAATCCTAAAATCGGGACAGCCTGACATGACTAACTCCAGCAATTACCGGCCAATATCTTTAGCAACTATAACTGCAAGATTATTTGAAAGGGTAATACTAAATGAGATTCATGATAAACTTATGTCTAAAGATAACCAGATGGGATTTAAATGTAGATTATCCACTAATATGGCAATATATACTGCAAAGCAAATAATAGAATTCTACAAGAAACGAAAAACTACCGTATACGGGTGCTTCTTAGACCTAAGTAAAGCCTTCGACAGGGTCTGTCATAAGACATTATGGGATAAATTGAAAGCTAGGAATATACCTACCTTATTTATAAACATACTATCCCGATGGCACTCCCAGCAGGAAAATGTTGTACGGTGGGCAAGTACATACTCCCAGCCGATATATTTGCGGTCAGGAGTAAGGCAAGGAGGGTGCATGTCCCCCATTCTATTTAATGTATACATGGACGAGTTATCAAGTAGCCTGGATATCAGAGCGGGCTGTCGTGTTAACAGTATATGTATGAATCATATAAGCTACGCGGACGACATGATACTCCTAGCTCCGTCGATCAAGGGATTAAGATTACTCCTAAACATTTGTGAAGAATATGGAAAACAGCATAATATGATGTACAACCCGAAGAAGACGGAATTGATTGCGTTCCACCACGGAAAAAAACAAGATACAAGTAAGATGCTCCCCGTATACCTTAACGAGGCAAAAATAAAAACATGTTCGAACGTGAAATACTTGGGGCACATTATTAATGAAGACCTATCGGACGATGGCGATATCGAACGACAAAGGAGAAGCCTAAGCATAGTGTCCAATATGATTGCCCGCAGATTCTGCAAATGCAGCAATACCGTTAAAAAAATACTATTCAACGCATTCTGTACTGGCCTGTATACGTGTGAGACATGGTGTCACTACCGAACTTGCTCGATGGAACGACTCCGAATTCAATACAATGACGCCTGTAGAATAATATTTGGATACCGACGATACAGCAGCGCATCGACGATGTTCACGGAACTAAGACTGCATGGATTTGCCGGCCTGATGAGACACCGGGTCACTGGAGCCAGGATGCGGCTAATGGCCTCCGCCAACAAGTTGGTGACCGCAGCCTACCAGCACCAAGCGCCACTCCTGAGTGAGCGCTGGGCCCAAGCGCACTCAAGACCACACCCTGCATAGTTGTCCTTATTAGTAAATTTATTATATGTATTATACAATGTAAATCTATATGTATATTTATATGGGACGTGTGGGATTGCACTAACCTCCCCACATCCTGGAATAAAATATTATTATTATTATTATTATTATTATAAATATTTTGATTTCAATATAGTGCTGGATAATCCCAAAAAAACTTAGGTATAAATATTTGGATTGAAGTTAATTGATGGATATACCAAACAAAACATAGTTATAATTTTTTGGTTTCAATAAAGTGCTGGATAATCCCAAAAAAACTTAGGTATAAATATTTGGATTTCAGTTAATTGATGGATATATCAAGCAAAACATAGTTATAAATATTTTGATTTCAATATAGTGCTGGATAATCCCAAAAAAACTGAGGTATAAATATTTGGATTTAATTAAAGTGATGGATAAACCAAACAAAACTTAGTTATTAATGTTTTGATTTAAGTATAGTGATGGATAAACAAAACAAAACTTAGTTATAAATATTTGGATTTCAGTTAATTGATGGATATATCAAACAAAACATAGTTATAAGAATTTTGATTTCAATATAGTGCTGGATAATCCCAAAAAAACTTAGGTATAAATATTTGGATTTAAGTAAAGTGATGGATAAACCAAACAAAACTTAGTTATAAATGTTTGGATTTAAGTATAGTGATGGATAAACCAAACAAAACTTAGTTATAAATATATGGATTTCAGTTAATTGATGGATATATCAAACAAAACATAGTTATAAATATTATCATCTCAATATAGTGCTGGATAATCCCAAAAAAACTTAGGTATAAATATTTGGATATCAGTTAATTGATGGATATATCAAACAAAACATAGTTATAAATATTTTGATTTCAATATAGTGCTGGATAATCCCAAAAAAACTTAGGTATAAATATTTGGATTTCAGTTAATTGATGGATATATCAAACAAAACATAGTTGTAAATATTTGGATTTCAATATAGGGCTGTACAAACTCGATTTAACTTAGTTATAAATATTTCGATTAAAGTATAGTGATGGATAAACAAAACAAAACTAAGGTATAAAAATTTGGATTTAAGAATAGTGAAAGATAAACCAAACAGAAATAAGTTGTAGTTATTTGGATAACAATATAGTGCTGGATAATCTCGGAAAAACTTAGGTATTAATATTTGGATTTCAGTAAAGTGATGGATAAACAAAACGAATTTAGGTATGAATATTTGGATTTCAGTATAGTGATCGATAAACCAAACAAAACATAGGTATAAATATTTTTATTTAAGTATAGTGTTGGATAAACCAAAAAAAACTTAGTTATAAATATTTGGATTTCAGAATAAAGCTGGATAAACCCTAAGAAATTGAGTTATTAATATTTGGATTTCAATATAGTGCTGGATAATCCCAAAAAACTTGGGTATAAATATTTGGATTTCAGTATAGTGAAGGATAAACAAAACAAAACTTAGATATAAATATTTGGATTTAAGTATTGTAATGGATAAACCAAACAAAACTTAGTTATAAATATTTGGATATCAGAATAGTGCTGGATAAACCCTAAGAAACTCAGTTATTAATATTTAAATTTCAATATAGTGCTGGATAATCCCAAAAAAACTTAGGTATTAATATTTGGATTTCAATATAGTGCCTGATAATCCCAAAAAACTTAGGTATAAATATTTAGATTTCAGTATAGTTATGGATAAAAAATACAAAACTTAGGTATAAATATTTGGATTTCAGTATAGTTATGGATAAAAAATACAAAACTTAGGTATAAATATTTGGATTGAAGTTAATTGATGGATATACCAAACAAAACATAGTTATAATTTTTTGGTTTCAATAAAGTGCTGGATAATCCCAAAAAAACTAAGGTATAAATATTTGGATTTCAGTTAATTGATGGATATATCAAGCAAAACATAGTTATAAATATTTTGATTTCAATATAGTGCTGGATAATCCCAAAAAAACTTAGGTATAAATATTTGGATTGAAGTTAATTGATGGATATACCAAACAAAACATAGTTACAATTTTTTGGTTTCAATAAAGTGCTGGATAATCCCAAAAAAACTTAGGTATAAATATTTGGATTTCAGTTAATTGATGGATATATCAAGCAAAACATAGTTATAAATATTTTGATTTCAATATAGTGCTGGATAATCCCAAAAAAACTTAGGTATAAATATTTGGATTTAAGTAAAGTGATGGATAAACCAAACAAAACTTAGTTATAAATGTTTGGATTTAAGTATAGTGATGGATAAACAAAACAAAACTTAGTTATAAATATTTGGATTTCAGTTAATTGATGGATATATCAAACAAAACATAGTTATAAGAATTTTGATTTCAATATAGTGCTGGATAATCCCAAAAAAACTTAGGAATAAATATTTGGATATCAGTTAATTGATGGATATATCAAACAAAACATAGTTATAAATATTTTGATTTCAATATAGTGCTGGATAATCCCAAAAAAACTTAGGTATAAATATTTGGATTTCAGTTAATTGATGGATATATCAAACAAAACATAGTTATAAATATTTGGATTTCAATATAGTGCTAGATAATCCCAAAAAACTTAGGTATAAATATTTGGATATCAGTTAATTGATGGATAAACCAAATTATACTTAGCTATAAATATTCTAATTTCAATATAGTGCTGAATAAACACGAAAAAACTTAGGTATAAATATTTGGATTTCAGTTTATTGATGGATAAACCAAACAAAAAATAGTTGTAAATATTTGGATTTCAATATAGGGCTGGACAAACTCGATTTAACTTAGTTATAAATATTTCGATTAAAGTATAGTGATGGATAAACAAAACAAAACTAAGGTATAAAAATTTGGATTCAAGAATAGTGAAAGATAAACCAAACAGAAATAAGTTCTAGTTATTTGGATAACAATATAGTGCTGGACAATCTCGGAAAAACTTAGAAATAAATATTTAAATTTCAATATAGTGCTGGATAATCCTAAAAAAACTTAGGTATAAATATTTGGATTTCAGTTAATTGATGGATATATCAAACAAAACATAGTTATAAATATTTTCATTTCAATATAGTGCTGGATAATCCCAAAAAACTTAGGTATAAATATTTGGATTTCAGTATAGTTATGGATAAAAAATACAAAACTTAGGTATAAATATTTGGATTGAAGTTAATTGATGGATATACCAAACAAAACATAGTTATAATTTTTTGGTTTCAATAAAGTGCTGGATAATCCCAAAAAAACTAAGGTATAAATATTTGGATTTCAGTTAATTGATGGATATATCAAGCAAAACATAGTTATAAATATTTTGATTTCAATATAGTGCTGGATAATCCCAAAAAAACTTAGGTATAAATATTTGGATTTAAGGAAAGTGATGGATAAACCAAACAAAACTTAGTTATAAATGTTTGGATTTAAGTATAGTGATGGATAAACCAAACAAAACTTAGTTATAAATATATGGATTTCAGTTAATTGATGGATATATCAAACAAAACATAGTTATAAATATTATGATTTCAATATAGTGCTGGATAATCCCAAAAAAACTTAGGTATAAATATTTGGATATCAGTTAATTGATGGATATATCAAACAAAACATAGTTATAAATATTTTGATTTCAATATAGTGCTGGATAATCCCAAAAAAACTTAGGTATAAATATTTGGATTTCAGTTAATTGATGGATATATCAAACAAAACATAGTTGTAAATATTTGGATTTCAATATAGGCTGGACAAACTCGATTTAACTTAGTTATAAATATTTCGATTAAAGTATAGTGATGGATAAACAAAACAAAACTAAGGTATAAAAATTTGGATTTAAGAATAGTGAAAGATAAACCAAACAGAAATAAGTTGTAGTTATTTGGATAACAATATAGTGCTGGATAATCTCGGAAAAACTTAGGTATTAATATTTGGATTTCAGTAAAGTGATGGATAAACAAAACGAATTTAGGTATGAATATTTGGATTTCAGTATAGTGATCGATAAACCAAACAAAACATAGGTATAAATATTTTTATTTTAGTATAGTGTTGGATAAACCAAAAAAAACTTAGTAATAAATATTTGGATTTCAGAATAAAGCTGGATAAACCCTAAGAAACTCAGTTATTAATATTTGTATTTCAATATAGTGCTGTATAATCCCAAAAAAACTTAGGGATAAATATTTGGATATCAGTAATGTGATGGATAAACAAAACAAAACTTAAGTATAATTATTTGGATTTAAGTATAGTGATGGATAAACCAAATTAAACTTAGCTATAAATATTCTAATTTCAATATAGTGCTGAATAAACACGAAAAAACTTAGGTATAAATATTTGGATTTCAGTTTATTGATGGATAAACCAAACAAAAAATAGTTGCAATATTTGGATTTCAATATAGGGCTGGACAAAATCGATTTAACTTAGTTATAAATATTTCGATTAAAGTATAGTGATGGATAAACAAAACAAAACTAAGGTATAAAAATTTGGATTTAAGAATAGTGAAAGATAAACCAAACAGAAATAAGTTGTAGTTATTTGGATAACAATATAGTGCTGGATAATCTCGGAAAAACTTAGTAATAAATATTTAAATTTCAATATAGTGCTGGATAATCCTAAAAAAACTTAGGTATAAATATTTGGATTTCAGTTAATTGATGGATATATCAAACAAAACATAGTTATAAATATTTTCATTTCAATATAGTGCTGGATAATCCCAAAAAACTTAGGTATAAATATTTGGATTTCAGTATAGTTATGGATTAAAAAATACAAAACTTAGGTATAAATATTTGGATTGAAGTTAATAGATGGATATACCTAACAAAACATAGTTATAATTTTTTGGTTTCAATAAAGTGCTGGATAATACCAAAAAAACTAAGGTATAAATATTTGGATTTCAGTTAATTGATGGATGTATCAAGCAAAACATAGTCATAAATATTTTGATTTCAATATAGTGCTGGATAATCCCAAAAAAACTTAGGTATAAATATTTGGATTTAAGTAAAGTGATGGATTTACCAAACAAAACTTAGTTATAAATGTTTGGATTTAAGTATAGTGATGGATAAACCAAACAAAACTTAGTTATAAATATTTGGATTTCAGTTAATTGATGGATATATCAAACAAAACATAGTTATAAATATTTTGATTTCAATATAGTGCTGGATAATCCCAAAATAACTTAGGTATTAATATTTGGATTTCAATATAGTGCCTGATAATCCCAAAAAACTTAGGTATAAATATTTGGATTTCAGTATAGTTATGGATAAAAAATACAAAACTTAGGTATAAATATTTGGATTTCAGTATAGTTATGGATAAAAAATACAAAACTTAGGTATAAATATTTGGATTGAAGTTAATTGATGGATATACCAAACAAAACATAGTTATAATTTTTTGATTTCAATATAGTGCTGGATAATCCCAAAAAAACTTAGGTATAAATATTTGGATTTCAGTTAATTGATGGATATATCAAACAAAACATAGTTATAAATATTTGGATTTCAATATAGTGCTAGATAATCCCAAAAAACTTAGCTATAAATATTTGGATTAAAGTATAGTGATGGATAAACCCAACAAAACTTAGTTATAAATGTTTGGATTTAAGTATAGTGATGGATAAACCAAACAAAACTTAGTTATAAATATTTGGATTTCAGAATAGTGCTGGATAAACCCTCAGAAACTCAGTTATTAATATTTGTATTTCAATATAGTGCTGTATAATCCCAAAAAAACTTAGGGATAAATATTTGGATATCAGTAATGTGATGGATAAACAAAACAAAACTTAAGTATAATTATTTGGATTTAGAAATAGTGATGGATAAACCAAATTAAACTTAGCTATAAATATTCTAATTTCAATATAGTGCTGAATAAACACGAAAAAACTTAGGTATAAATATTTGGATTTCAGTTTATTGATGGATAAACCAAACAAAAAATAGTTGTAAATATTTGGATTTCAATATAGGGCTGGACAAACTCGATTTAACTTAGTTATAAATATTTCGATTAAAGTATAGTGATGGATAAACAAAACAAAACTAAGGTATAAAAATTTGGATTCAAGAATAGTGAAAGATAAACCAAACAGAAATAAGTTCTAGTTATTTGGATAACAATATAGTGCTGGATAATCTCGGAAAAACTTAGTAATAAATATTTAAATTTCAATATAGTGCTGGATAATCCTAAAAAAACTTAGGTATAAATATTTGGATTTCAGTTAATTGATGGATATATCAAACAAAACATAGTTATAAATATTTTCATTTCAATATAGTGCTGGATAATCCCAAAAAACTTAGGAATAAATATTTGGATTTCAGTATAGTTATGGATTAAAAAATACAAAACTTAGGTATAAATATTTGGATTGAAGTTAATAGATGGATATACCTAACAAAACATAGTTATAATTTTTTGGTTTCAATAAAGTGCTGGATAATCCCAAAAAAACTAAGGTATAAATATTTGGATTTCAGTTAATTGATGGATGTATCAAGCAAAACATAGTCATAAATATTTTGATTTCAATATAGTGCTGGATAATCCCAAAAAAACTTAGGTATAAATATTTGGATTTAAGTAAAGTGATGGATTTACCAAACAAAACTTAGTTATAAATGTTTGGATTTAAGTAAAGTGATGGATAAACCAAACAAAACTTAGTTATAAATATTTGGATTTCAGTTAATTGATGGATATATCAAACAAAACATAGTTATAAATATTTTGATTTCAATATAGTGCTGGATAATCCCAAAATAACTTAGGTATTAATATTTGGATTTCAATATAGTGCCTGATAATCCCAAAAAACTTAGGTATAAATATTTGGATTTCAGTATAGTTATGGATAAAAAATACAAAACTTAGGTATAAATATTTGGATTTCAGTATAGTTATGGATAAAAAATACAAAACTTAGGTATAAATATTTGGATTGAAGTTAATTGATGGATATACCAAACAAAACATAGTTATAATTTTTTGGTTTCAATAAAGTGCTGGATAATCCCAAAAAAACTTAGGTATAAATATTTGGATTTCAGTTAATTGATGGATATATCAAACAAAACATAGTTGTAAATATTTGGATTTCAATATAGGCTGGACAAACTCGATTTAACTTAGTTATAAATATTTCGATTAAAGTATAGTGATGGATAAACAAAACAAAACTAAGGTATAAAAATTTGGATTTAAGAATAGTGAAAGATAAACCAAACAGAAATAAGTTGTAGTTATTTGGATAACAATATAGTGCTGGATAATCTCGGAAAAACTTAGGTATTAATATTTGGATTTCAGTAAAGTGATGGATAAACAAAACGAATTTAGGTATGAATATTTGGATTTCAGTATAGTGATCGATAAACCAAACAAAACATAGGTATAAATATTTTTATTTTAGTATAGTGTTGGATAAACCAAAAAAAACTTAGTAATAAATATTTGGATTTCAGAATAAAGCTGGATAAACCCTAAGAAACTCAGTTATTAATATTTGTATTTCAATATAGTGCTGTATAATCCCAAAAAAACTTAGGGATAAATATTTGGATATCAGTAATGTGATGGATAAACAAAACAAAACTTAAGTATAATTATTTGGATTTAAGTATAGTGATGGATAAACCAAATTAAACTTAGCTATAAATATTCTTATTTCAATATAGTGCTGAATAAACACGAAAAAACTTAGGTATAAATATTTGGATTTCAGTTTATTGATGGATAAACCAAACAAAAAATAGTTGCAATATTTGGATTTCAATATAGGGCTGGACAAACTCGATTTAACTTAGTTATAAATATTTCGATTAAAGTATAGTGATGGATAAACAAAACAAAACTAAGGTATAAAAATTTGGATTTAAGAATAGTGAAAGATAAACCAAACAGAAATAAGTTGTAGTTATTTGGATAACAATATAGTGCTGGATAATCTCGGAAAAACTTAGTAATAAATATTTAAATTTCAATATAGTGCTGGATAATCCTAAAAAAACTTAGGTATAAATATTTGGATTTCAGTTAATTGATGGATATATCAAACAAAACATAGTTATAAATATTTTCATTTCAATATAGTGCTGGATAATCCCAAAAAACTTAGGTATAAATATTTGGATTTCAGTATAGTTATGGATTAAAAAATACAAAACTTAGGTATAAATATTTGGATTGAAGTTAATAGATGGATATACCTAACAAAACATAGTTATAATTTTTTGGTTTCAATAAAGTGCTGGATAATACCAAAAAAACTAAGGTATAAATATTTGGATTTCAGTTAATTGATGGATGTATCAAGCAAAACATAGTCATAAATATTTTGATTTCAATATAGTGCTGGATAATCCCAAAAAAACTTAGGTATAAATATTTGGATTTAAGTAAAGTGATGGATTTACCAAACAAAACTTAGTTATAAATGTTTGGATTTAAGTATAGTGATGGATAAACCAAACAAAACTTAGTTATAAATATTTGGATTTCAGTTAATTGATGGATATATCAAACAAAACATAGTTATAAATATTTTGATTTCAATATAGTGCTGGATAATCCCAAAATAACTTAGGTATTAATATTTGGATTTCAATATAGTGCCTGATAATCCCAAAAAACTTAGGTATAAATATTTGGATTTCAGTATAGTTATGGATAAAAAATACAAAACTTAGGTATAAATATTTGGATTTCAGTATAGTTATGGATAAAAAATACAAAACTTAGGTATAAATATTTGGATTGAAGTTAATTGATGGATATACCAAACAAAACATAGTTATAATTTTTTGATTTCAATATAGTGCTGGATAATCCCAAAAAAACTTAGGTATAAATATTTGGATTTCAGTTAATTGATGGATATATCAAACAAAACATAGTTATAAATATTTGGATTTCAATATAGTGCTAGATAATCCCAAAAAACTTAGCTATAAATATTTGGATTAAAGTATAGTGATGGATAAACCCAACAAAACTTAGTTATAAATGTTTGGATTTAAGTATAGTGATGGATAAACCAAACAAAACTTAGTTATAAATATTTGGATTTCAGAATAGTGCTGGATAAACCCTCAGAAACTCAGTTATTAATATTTGTATTTCAATATAGTGCTGTATAATCCCAAAAAAACTTAGGGATAAATATTTGGATATCAGTAATGTGATGGATAAACAAAACAAAACTTAAGTATAATTATTTGGATTTAAGTATAGTGATGGATAAACCAAATTAAACTTAGCTATAAATATTCTAATTTCAATATAGTGCTGAATAAACACGAAAAAACTTAGGTATAAATATTTGGATTTCAGTTTATTGATGGATAAACCAAACAAAAAATAGTTGTAAATATTTGGATTTCAATATAGGGCTGGACAAACTCGATTTAACTTAGTTATAAATATTTCGATTAAAGTATAGTGATGGATAAACAAAACAAAACTAAGGTATAAAAATTTGGATTCAAGAATAGTGAAAGATAAACCAAACAGAAATAAGTTCTAGTTATTTGGATAACAATATAGTGCTGGATAATCTCGGAAAAACTTAGTAATAAATATTTAAATTTCAATATAGTGCTGGATAATCCTAAAAAAACTTAGGTATAAATATTTGGATTTCAGTTAATTGATGGATATATCAAACAAAACATAGTTATAAATATTTTCATTTCAATATAGTGCTGGATAATCCCAAAAAACTTAGGAATAAATATTTGGATTTCAGTATAGTTATGGATTAAAAAATACAAAACTTAGGTATAAATATTTGGATTGAAGTTAATAGATGGATATACCTAACAAAACATAGTTATAATTTTTTGGTTTCAATAAAGTGCTGGATAATCCCAAAAAAACTAAGGTATAAATATTTGGATTTCAGTTAATTGATGGATGTATCAAGCAAAACATAGTCATAAATATTTTGATTTCAATATAGTGCTGGATAATCCCAAAAAAACTTAGGTATAAATATTTGGATTTAAGTAAAGTGATGGATTTACCAAACAAAACTTAGTTATAAATGTTTGGATTTAAGTAAAGTGATGGATAAACCAAACAAAACTTAGTTATAAATATTTGGATTTCAGTGAATTGATGGATATATCAAACAAAACATAGTTATAAATATTTTGATTTCAATATAGTGCTGGATAATCCCAAAATAACTTAGGTATTAATATTTGGATTTCAATATAGTGCCTGATAATCCCAAAAAACTTAGGTATAAATATTTGGATTTCAGTATAGTTATGGATAAAAAATACAAAACTTAGGTATAAATATTTGGATTTCAGTATAGTTATGGATAAAAAATACAAAACTTAGGTATAAATATTTGGATTGAAGTTAATTGATGGATATACCAAACAAAACATAGTTATAATTTTTTGGTTTCAATAAAGTGCTGGATAATCCCAAAAAAACTTAGGTATAAATATTTGGATTTCAGTTAATTGATGGATATATCAAACAAAACATAGTTGTAAATATTTGGATTTCAATATAGGCTGGACAAACTCGATTTAACTTAGTTATAAATATTTCGATTAAAGTATAGTGATGGATAAACAAAACAAAACTAAGGTATAAAAATTTGGATTTAAGAATAGTGAAAGATAAACCAAACAGAAATAAGTTGTAGTTATTTGGATAACAATATAGTGCTGGATAATCTCGGAAAAACTTAGGTATTAATATTTGGATTTCAGTAAAGTGATGGATAAACAAAACGAATTTAGGTATGAATATTTGGATTTCAGTTAATTGATGGATATATCAAGCAAAACATAGTTATAAATATTTTGATTTCAATATAGTGCTGGATAATCCCAAAAAAACTTAGGTATAAATATTTGGATTTCAGTTAATTGATGGATATATCAAACAAAACATAGTTATAAATATTTGGATTTCAATATAGTGCTAGATAATCCCAAAAAACTTAGCTATAAATATTTGGATTAAAGTATAGTGATGGATAAACCCAACAAAACTTAGTTATAAATGTTTGGATTTAAGTATAGTGATGGATAAACCAAACAAAACTTAGTTATAAATATTTGGATTTCAGAATAGTGCTGGATAAACCCTAAGAAACTCAGTTATTAATATTTGTATTTCAATATAGTGCTGTATAATCCCAAAAAAACTTAGGGATAAATATTTGGATATCAGTAATGTGATGGATAAACAAAACAAAACTTAAGTATAATTATTTGGATTTAAGTATAGTGATGGATAAACCAAATTAAACTTAGCTATAAATATTCTAATTTCAATATAGTGCTGAATAAACACGAAAAAACTTAGGTATAAATATTAGGATTTCAGTTTATTGATGGATAAACCAAACAAAAAATAATTGTAAATATTTGGATTTCAATATAGGGCTGGACAAACTCGATTTAACTTAGTTATAAATATTTCGATTAAAGTATAGTGATCGATAAACAAAACAAAACTAAGGTATAAAAATTTGGATTCAAGAATAGTGAAAGATAAACCAAACAGAAATAAGTTCTAGTTATTTGGATAACAATATAGTGCTGGATAATCTCGGAAAAACTTAGGTATTAATATTTGGATTTCAGTAAAGTGATGGATAAACAAAACGAATTTAGGTATGAATATTTGGATTTCAGTATAGTGATCGATAAACCAAACAAAACATAGGTATAAATATTTTTATTGAAGTATAGTGTTGGATAAACCAAAAAAAACTTAGTTATAAATATTTGGATTTCAGAATAAAGCTGGATAAACCCTAAGAAATTGAGTTATTAATATTTAAATTTCAATATAGTGCTGGATATACCCAAAAAAACTTAGGTATAAATATTTGGATTTCAGTATAGTGATGGATAAACAAAACAAAACTTAGGTATAAATATTTGGATATCAGAATAGTGCTGGATAAACCCTAAGAAACTCAGTTATTAATATTTAAATTTCAATATAGTGCTGGATAATCCCAAAAAAACTTAGGTATTAATATTTGGATTTCAGTATAGTGATGGATAAACAAAACAAAACTTAGGTATAAATATTTGGATATCAGAATAGTGCTGGATAAACCCTAAGAAACTCAGTTATTAATATTTAAATTTCAATATAGTGCTGGATAATCCCAAAAAAACTTAGGTATTAATATTTGGATTTCAATATAGTGCCTGATAATCCCAAAAAACTTAGGTATAAATATTTGGATTTCAGTATAGTTATGGATAAAAAATACAAAACTTAGGTATAAATATTTGGATTTCAGTATAGTTATGGATAAAAAATACAAAACTTAGGTATAAATATTTGGATTGAAGTTAATTGATGGATATACCAAACAAAACGTAGTTATAATTTTTTGGTTTCAATAAAGTGCTGGATAATCCCAAAAAACTTAGGTATAAATATTTGGATTTAAGTAAAGTGATGGATAAACCAAACAAAACTTGGTTATAAATGTTTGGATTTAAGTATTGTGATGGATAAACCAAACAAAACTTAGTTATAAATATTTGGATTTCAGTTAATTGATGGATATATCAAACAAAACATTGTTATAAATATTTTGATTTCAATATAGTGCTGGATAATCCCAAAAAAACTTTGGTATAAATATTTGTATATCAGTTAATTGATGGATATATCAAACAAAACATAGTTATAAATATTTTGATTTCAATATAGTGCTGGATAATCCCAAAAATACTTAGGTATAAATATTTGGATTTCAGTTAATTGATGGATATATCAAACAAAACATAGTTATAAATATTTGGATTTCAATATAGTGCTAGATAATCCCAAAAAACTTAGGTATAAATATTTGGATTAAAGTAAAGTGATGGATAAACCCAACAAAACTTAGTTATAAATGTTTGGATTTAAGTAAAGTGATGGATAAACCAAACAAAACTTAGTTATAAATATTTGGATTTCAGAATAGTGCTGGATAAACCCTAAGAAACTCAGTTATTAATATTTGTATTTCAATATAGTGCTGTATAATCCCAAAAAAACTTAGGGATAAATATTTAGATTTCAGTAATGTGATGGATAAACAAAAAAAACTTAAGTATAATTATTTGGATTTAAGTATAGTGATGGATAAACCAAATTAAACTTAGCTATAAATATTCTAATTTCAATATAGTGCTGAATAAACACGAAAAAATTTAGGTATAAATATTTGGATTTCAGTTTATTGATGGATATACCAAACAAAACATAGTTGTAAATATTTGGATTTCAATATAGGGCTGGACAAACTCGATTTAACTTAGTTATAAATATTTCGATTAAAGTATAGTGATGGATCAACAAAACAAAACTGAGGTATAAAAATTTGGATTTAAGAATAGTGAAAGATAAACCAAACAGAAATAAGTTGTAGTTATTTGGATAACAATATAGTGCTGGATAATCTCGGAAAAACTTAGTAATAAATATTTAAATTTCAATATAGTACTGGATAATCCTAAAAGAACTTAGGTATAAATATTTGGATTTCAGTTAATTGATGGATATATCAAACAAAACATAGTTATAAATATTTTCATTTCAATATAGTGCTGGATAATCCCAAAAAACTTAGGTATAAATATTTGGATTTCAGTATAGTTATGGATGAAAAATACAAAACTTAGGTATAAATATTTGGATTGAAGTTAATTGATGGATATACCTAACAAAACATAGTTATAATTTTTTGGTTTCAATAAAGTGCTGGATAATCCCAAAAAAACTAAGGTATAAATATTTGGATTTCAGTTAATTGATGGATATTTCAAGCAAAACATAGTTTTAAATATTTTGATTTCAATATAGTGCTGGATAATCCCAAAAAACTTAGGTATAAACATTTGGATTTAAGTAAAGTGATGGATAAACCAAACAAAACTTAGTTATAAATGTTTGGATTTAAGTATAGTGATGGATAAACTAAACAAAACTTAGTTATAAATATTTGGATTTCAGTTAATTGATGGATATATCAAACAAAACATAGTTATAAATATTTTGATTTCAATATAGTGCTGGATAATCCCAAAAAAACTAAGGTATAAATATTTGGATATCAGTTAATTGATGGATATATCAAACAAAACATAGTTATAAATATTTTGATTTCAATATAGTGCTTGATAATCCCAAAAAAACTTAGGTATAAATATTTGGATTTCAGTTAATTGATGGATATATTTTTATTTTTTTTTATTTTTTTTTATTTATTTATTACTTGTAAATTATTTAACAATTTTAATGATAACAATATGCTGACAGATATATAATTTTTTCGTTTTTTATTCTACTACTCCATAAGTTGAGCTCAAGGAGCTCGTGTTTATGGGAGGAGTATTTACATTTAGTTCTAATGATTTTTTAAACAATAATTCATAACTTTTGATATAAATACAAACATAATATTAACATACGTATAGAAATAGAAAAGTGTCTTTTTAACGATAATTAAAATAATATATCTTCTTACAGATTAAGAAAGCGTGAGGAAATTAAGGGTACAATATATCAGGTAAACAAATTAGAAAAATAGTTTTTTAAAGACAATTAAATTAATATATATTTTTGTACAAATTGAGTAAGTGTAAGAAAATTAGGGGTACAATATATCAGTATCCAATTTTAGGGACTTAATTAACTTTTTGAATTGTTCAATTCACAGTTTCGGTTACACTAATTTTATTTTTGGACAATAATATATTGTACCATCTTACACCTAAATATGAATAGTGGTGCTGAGCCGTGGTCGTTCTAAGCATAGGAATGGCTATTAAGCCATTAGTTTTGAATCTATTGCTTATGCTATCTGAGGGGTGAATTTTATAAATAAAATATTCTTTATAAATTTGATATAAGGCGATTCTCTTATACAATTCTGTGATAGATGGTACATTAAATTCCCGAAATATCTCTAAAGTAGGGGAGTCATATGGTTTCCTAAGGATGATTTTTATAATTATTCTTTGAATTGTAATTATGGGCTGTAAAGAAGCCTTAAAAGCCCCTCCCCACCCGATAATCCCGTACTGCAATATGGACTGAATTAATGCATAATAGACAATTTTGATAGTTTTCTTATTTAAAATATTTCGTATATTATAGAAAATATAGATAAGTTTTCTTATTCGTTCAACAGTGAGATTAATGTGGTCTTTCCATTTAACATTTTTATCTATTAAGATACCAAGATATTTTATATTAGATTTATGATTTAGTTTCGCGCAGTCCGTATTACATGTACCGTTATTTACACAATTTTTAGAATGAATTTTCTATGTTAATTTGGTTATTTGGCACATCTTCTTGTAGAGTGAAAGGAATACAATATGTTTTTTCTGTGTTGAGTGATAATAAATTGCCATCGAACCAATTTTTTATAACCTTCATATCTTGATTGGCTGCATTGGTAATTTCGTTCCATGTCTTTTTTTCGATAATTATTGCAGTGTCGTCAGCAAAGGATATAAGTTTACCATTAAGTGATAATTTAAACATATGGTTAACGTAAATTATAAATAAAATTGGTCCAATAACAGTCCCTTGGGGAATTCCAAATTCTAAAGTTTCATCCACGCTTAGTGAGTTATTTAATTTTACTTTTTGGTTTCTTTGAGTTAGATAGCTTTTCAGCCAATACCTTACCTTACCAATAATACCGATATCATTTAATTTATTTATTAGTTTTGTATGGGAGATACTATCAAAAGCCTTACGTAAATCAATGAAAATGCCAAGGCATTTATTTTTTTTATCTAATGCACGGTATATAGTTGAAGTTAGTTCTGCAATGGCATCATGAGTGCCTAGTTTCTCTCTAAATCCAAATTGGCTAGGACTAATTATTTTATTATTTTCAATATAGTACAAAAGTTGCTTTTTTACGATCTTTTCGAAAATTTTTGCAATGTTTGAGACAAGAGATATTGGTCGATAATTTGATATTTCTTCAGGGTTGCCAGATTTAAAAACAGGTGTTACAATAGATTTTTTATAAACGGAGGGGAATATTCCACTATTTAAACTAATATTTACAATGTGTGTAATTGGAATGCTTAATAATTCATTATAATTTTTCAATATTTCTACTGTGACTCCATCAAACCCTGGTGCGGATGCACCTTTTAATTTACTAATAATATTTTTTATGTCATCTGTTGTTACCGGTTTGAAAACTGACAGATTATTTTGTTTAAGGCAGTCCTTTTCGAAATTATCTATTTTATAATTTTCATCGATCCGTGTAGCTAAATTTTGACCGACGTTAGCGAAATATTTATTGAAAGCATTAGCACATTTTGTCGGTTCATTTAAGGCATTAATAGAATTTATTCCGATATTAATTTTTTTAATTTGAGTTTTTTTGTTTTTTCTACTATTTATTTCATTTATTGTTTTCCATATATGTTTTACATTTTGTTTAGCCACATCAATTTCATTTTTGTAAAAGTTTTCTTTAGTGGTTTTTAGTAAATAGGTTAATTTGTTCCTAAATTTTTTATAATATGTGTATATTTTTTTATCTAAGGGAAATTTCTTTGTCAAGCGATATAGCTCTTCTTTTTTTCTAATAGACACGATTAAGCCATGTGAAATCCATGGTTTTATTTTTTTGAATTTTGATTTAATTTTTATAGTTTTAACATCTGTTGATGCTGTAATATAATTGCATAGAATATTATCAAAAATATTTGCGCATGTTTCAGCACAGGTTGATTCTAATACGGAACGCCATGTTTCTGTTTTTATTTTTAGGCTTAATTTATGATGGTTTAGTGACTTTTTTGTAAAAGTATTGCATTTTGAATCAATATGATTATTAATATTAAGTTTTTGTATATAGATGCAAGTGTGATGATCAGTAATATTATTTTTTAATATTATCGTATGTAATTTGTCGGTATCTTTAGTGTTACTCCATATGTGATCGATACAAGATGAACGTTGACCCGTAATTTCTCTAGTATATTTTTTTATACATAATATAAAATTCATTTCCGACATAAAATTGATAAATTCAGTTTTTATTTTGTTACTATTTTCGTTTGAAACATCTATGTTGAAATCGCCGATTATTGTTATGTTCTGTTTATTTTTTTTTGATAATATAATGCTTCTTAATTCATCCATAAATGTATACTCGTTTGATCCGTGTGTTCGGTAAATTGCAATAATATTAAAACATATTTTATTTACATTTAGATTAATATCTAAGCAATTAACTCGCTGCATAGGTACTTCTTCCACTGCGATGTTTGAATAACAAGATTTAACAAATACAACAATACCACTATTTCTATTAATAGCACAAGATGTTACGAAGTAGCTATATTCTGGAATGCAAAATTTATTGTATTCGTTGGTGAATGCTTCAGTTAACACTATGACGTCCGGTTTATGATTTAGTAAATTAATTGAGAGTAAAAATTCATTGAAATTTTGTTTCATCGATCTGATATTCAAATGGAGTACTGAGAATGAATTTGATATTTTATCCACGACTTTATTACAATCATTTAAAGTGTGACAAATATATTCCGAAATATTAAGAGTTTTATCTAATTCCTCAGTGAAGAAATCATTCATTTTTAAAGAAATAAATATACGAAATACAACTCACTCATATTCAATTCGCATTTGGGCATTTTGTATCATTTTTTTGCGGAATTCACATAAGTGACTGTTGGCAGCGTGATCATTTTGATACCCCTTTCTGTTAGTGCAGTTGTGGCATTTGGCAAAACAAAAACATAGTTATAAATATTTGGATTTCAATATAGTGCTAGATAATCCCAAAAAACTTAGGTATAAATATTTGGATTAAAGTATAGTGATGGATAAACCAAACAAAACTTAGTTATAAATGTTTGGATTTAAGTATAGTGATGGATAAACCAAACAAAACTTAGTTATAAATATTTGGATTTCAGTTAATTGATGGATATATCAAACAAAACATAGTTATAAATATTTTGATTTCAATATAGTGCTGGATAATCCCAAAAAAACTTTGGTATAAATATTTGGATATCAGTTAATTGATGGATATATCAAACAAAACATATTTATAAATATTTTGATTTCAATATAGTGCTGGATAATCCCAAAAAAACTGAGGTATAAATATTTGGATTTCAGTTAATTGATGGATATATCAAACAAAACATAGTTATAAATATTTGGATTTCAATATAGTGCTAGATAATCCCAAAAAACTTAGGTATAAATATTTGGATTAAAGTATAGTGATGGATAAACCAAACAAAACTTAGTTATAAATGTTTGGATTTAAGTATAGTGATGGATAAACCAAAAAAAACTTAGTTATAAATATTTGGATATCAGTTAATTGATGGATATATCAAACAAAACATAGTTATAAATATTTTGATTTCAATATAGTGCTTGATAATCCCAAAAAAACTTAGGTATAAATATTTGGATTTCAGTTAATTGATGGATATATCAAACAAAACATAGTTGTAAATATTTGGATTTCAATATAGGGCTGGACAAACTCGATTTAACTTAGTTATAAATATTTCGATTAAAGTATAGTGATGGATAAACAAAACAAAACTAAAGTATAAAAATTTGGATTTAAGAATAGTGAAAGATAAACCAAACAGAAATAAGTTGTAGTTATTTGGATAACAATATAGTGCTGGATAATCTCGGAAAAACTTAGGTATTAATATTTGGATTTCAGTAAAGTGATGGATAAACAAAACGAATTTAGGTATGAATATTTGGATTTCAGTATAGTGATCGATAAACCAAACAAAACATAGGTATACATATTTTTATTTAAGTATAGTGTTGGATAAACCAAAAAAAACTTAGTTATAAATATTTGGATTTCAGAATAAAGCTGGATAAACCCTAAGAAATTGAGTTATTAATATTTAAATTTCAATATAGTGCTGGATAATCCCAAAAAGACTTAGGTATAAATATTTGGATTTCAGTATAGTGATGGATAAACAAAACAAAACTTAGGTATAAATATTTGGATTTAAGTATTGTAATGGATAAACCAAACAAAACTTAGTTATAAATATTTGGATATCAGAATAGTGCTGGATAAACCCTAAGAAACTCAGTTATTAATATTTAAATTTCAATATAGTGCTGGATAATCCCAAAAAAACTTAGGTATAAATATTTGGATTTAAGTATTGTAATGGATAAACCAAACAAAACTTAGTTATAAATATTTGGATATCAGAATAGTGCTGGATAAACCCTAAGAAACTCAGTTATTTATATTTAAATTTCAATATAGTGCTGGATAATCCCAAAAAAACTTAGGTATTAATATTTGGATTTCAATATAGTGCCTGATAATCCCAAAAAACTTAGGTATAAATATTTGGATTTCAGTATAGTTATGGATAAAAAATACAAAACTTAGGTATAAATATTTGGATTTCAGTATACTTATGGATAAACAAAACATAACTTAGGTATAAATATTTGGATTTCAGTAAAGTGATGGATAAACAAAACAAAACTTAGGTATAATTATTTGGATTTAAGTATAGTTATGGATAAACCAAACAAAACTTAGTTATAAATATTCGGAATTCAGAATTGTGCTGGATTAACCCTAAGAAACTAAGTTATTAATATTTGGATTTCAATATATTGCTGGATAATCCCATAAAACATAGGTATAAATATTTCTAATTTCAGTATAGTTATGGAAAACAATACAAAACTTAGGTATAAATATTTGGATTTAAGTTAATTGATGGATAAACCAAACAAAACATAGTTATAATTATTTTGATTTCAATAAAGTGCTGGATAATCCCAAAAAAACTTAGGTATAAATATTTGGATTTCAATATAGTGCTAGATAATCCCAAAAAACTTAGGTATAAATATTTGGATTAAAGAATTGTGATGGATAAACCCAACAAAACTTAGTTATAAATGTTTGGATTTAAGTATAGTGATGGATAAACCAAACAAAACTTAGTTATAAATATTTTTTGATTTCAGAATAGTGCTGGATAAACCCTAAGAAACTCAGTTATTAATATTTAAATTTCAATATAGTGCTGGATAATCCTAAAAAAACTTAGGTATAAATATTTGGATTTCAGTTAATTGATGGATATATCAAACAAAACACAGTTATAAATATTTTCATTTCAATATAGTGCTGGATAATCCCAAAAAAACTTAGGAATAAATATTTGGATTTTAATATAGTGCCTGATATTCCCAAAAAACTTAGTTATAAATATTTGGATTTCAGAATAAAGCTGGATAAACCCTAAGTAATTGAGTTATTAATATTTAAATTTCAATATAGTGCTGGATAATCCCAAAAAGACTTAGGTATAAATATTTGGATTTCAGTATAGTGATGGATAAACAAAACAAAACTTAGGTATAAATATTTGGATTTAAGTATTGTAATGGATAAACCAAACAAAACTTAGTTATAAATATTTGGATATCAGAATAGTGCTGGATAAACCCTAAGAAACTCAGTTATTAATATTTAAATTTCAATATAGTGCTGGATAATCCCAAAAAAACTTAGGTATAAATATTTGGATTTAAGTATTGTAATGGATAAACCAAACAAAACTTAGTTATAAATATTTGGATATCAGAATAGTGCTGGATAAACCCTAAGAAACTCAGTTATTTATATTTAAATTTCAATATAGTGCTGGATAATCCCAAAAAAACTTAGGTATTAATATTTGGATTTCAATATAGTGCCTGATAATCCCAAAAAACTTAGGTATAAATATTTGGATTTCAGTATAGTTATGGATAAAAAATACAAAACTTAGGTATAAATATTTGGATTTAAGTTAATTGATGGATAAACCAAACAAAACATAGTTATAATTATTTTGATTTCAATAAAGTGCTGGATAATCCCAAAAAAACTTAGGTATAAATATTTGGATTTCAATATAGTGCTAGATAATCCCAAAAAACTTAGGTATAAATATTTGGATTAAAGAATTGTGATGGATAAACCCAACAAAACTTAGTTATAAATGTTTGGATTTAAGTATAGTGATGGATAAACCAAACAAAACTTAGTTATAAATATTTGGATTTCAGAATAGTGCTGGATAAACCCTAAGAAACTCAGTTATTAATATTTAAATTTCAATATAGTGCTGGATAATCCTAAAAAAACTTAGGTATAAATATTTGGATTTCAGTTAATTGATGGATATATCAAACAAAACACAGTTATAAATATTTTCATTTCAATATAGTGCTGGATAATCCCAAAAAAACTTAGGAATAAATATTTGGATTTTAATATAGTGCCTGATATTCCCAAAAAACTTAGGTATAAATATTTGGATTTCAGTATAGTTATGGATAAACAATACAAAACTTAGGTATAAATATTTGGATTTGAGTATAGTTATGGATAAACAATACAAAACTTAGGTATAAATATTTGGATTTCAGTTAACTGATGGATATACCAAACAAAACATAGTTATAAATATTTTGATTTCAATATGGTGTGGATAATCTCAAAAAAACTTAATAATAAATATTTGGATTTAAGTACAGTGATGGATCAACAAAACAAAACTAAGGTATAAATAGTTGGAATTAATAAAAGTGCTGGATAAACCAAACAAAACTTAGTTATAAATATTTGGATTTCAGAATAGTGCTGGATAAACCCTAAGAAACTCAGTTATTAATATTTGTATTTCAATATAGTGCTGTATTATCCCAAAAAAACTTAGGGATAAATATTTGGATATCAGTAATGTGATGGATAAACAAAACAAAACTTAAGTATAATTATTTGGATTTAAGTATAGTGATGGATAAACCAAATTAAACTTAGCTATAAATATTCTAATTTCAATATAGTGCTGAATAAACACGAAAAAACTTAGGTATAAATATTAGGATTTCAGTTAATTGATGGATATATCAAACAAAACATAGTTATAAATATTTTGATTTCAATATAGTGCTGGATAATCCCAAAAAAACTTTGGTATAAATATTTGGATATCAGTTAATTGATGGATATATCAAACAAAACATAGTTATAAATATTTTGATTTCAATATAGTGCTGGATAATCCCAAAAAAACTTTGGTATAAATATTTGGATATCAGTTAATTGATGGATATATCAAACAAAACATAGTTATAAATATTTTGATTTCAATATAGTGCTGGATAATCCCAAAAAAACTGAGGTATAAATATTTGGATTTCAGTTAATTGATGGATATATCAAACAAAACATAGTTATAAATATTTGGATTTCAATATAGTGCTAGATAATCCCAAAAAACTTAGGTATAAATATTTGGATTAAAGTATAGTGATGGATAAACCAAACAAAACTTAGTTATAAATGTTTGGATTTAAGTATAGTGATGGATAAACCAAACAAAACTTAGTTATAAATATTTGGATTTCAGTTAATTGATGGATATATCAAACAAAACATAGTTATAAATATTTTGATTTCAATATAGTGCTGGATAATCCCAAAAAAACTTTGGTATAAATATTTGGATATCAGTTAATTGATGGATATATCAAACAAAACATAGTTATAAATATTTTGATTTCAATATGGTGTGGATAATCTCAAAAAAACTTAATAATAAATATTTGGATTTAAGTACAGTGATGGATAAACAAAACAAAACTAAGGTATAAATAGTTGGAATTAATAAAAGTGCTGGATAAACCAAACAAAACTTAGTTATAAATATTTGGATTTCAGAATAGTGCTGGATAAACCCTAAGAAACTCAGTTATTAATATTTGTATTTCAATATAGTGCTGTATTATCCCAAAAAAACTTAGGGATAAATATTTGGATATCAGTAATGTGATGGATAAACAAAACAAAACTTAAGTATAATTATTTGGATTTAAGTATAGTGATGGATAAACCAAATTAAACTTAGCTATAAATATTCTAATTTCAATATAGTGCTGAATAAACACGAAAAAACTTAGGTATAAATATTAGGATTTCAGTTAATTGATGGATATATCAAACAAAACATAGTTATAAATATTTTGATTTCAATATAGTGCTGGATAATCCCAAAAAAACTTTGGTATAAATATTTGGATATCAGTTAATTGATGGATATATCAAACAAAACATAGTTATAAATATTTTGATTTCAATATAGTGCTGGATAATCCCAAAAAAACTTTGGTATAAATATTTGGATATCAGTTAATTGATGGATATATCAAACAAAACATAGTTATAAATATTTTGATTTCAATATAGTGCTGGATAATCCCAAAAAAACTGAGGTATAAATATTTGGATTTCAGTTAATTGATGGATATATCAAACAAAACATAGTTATAAATATTTGGATTTCAATATAGTGCTAGATAATCCCAAAAAACTTAGGTATAAATATTTGGATTAAAGTATAGTGATGGATAAACCAAACAAAACTTAGTTATAAATGTTTGGATTTAAGTATAGTGATGGATAAACCAAACAAAACTTAGTTATAAATATTTGGATTTCAGTTAATTGATGGATATATCAAACAAAACATAGTTATAAATATTTTGATTTCAATATAGTGCTGGATAATCCCAAAAAAACTTTGGTATAAATATTTGGATTTCAGTTAATTGATGGATATATCAAACAAAACATAGTTATAAATATTTGGATTTCAATATAGTGCTAGATAATCCCAAAAAACTTAGGTATAAATATTTGGATTAAAGTATAGTGATGGATAAACCAAACAAAACTTAGTTATAAATGTTTGGATTTAAGTATAGTGATGGATAAACCAAAAAAAACTTAGTTATAAATATTTGGATATCAGTTAATTGATGGATATATCAAACAAAACATAGTTATAAATATTTTATTTTCAATATAGTGCTTGATAATCCCAAAAAAACTTAGGTATAAATATTTGGATTTCAGTTAATTGATGGATATATCAAACAAAACATAGTTGTAAATATTTGGATTTCAATATAGGGCTGGACAAACTCGATTTAACTTAGTTATAAATATTTCGATTAAAGTATAGTGATGGATAAACAAAACAAAACTAAAGTATAAAAATTTGGATTTAAGAATAGTGAAAGATAAACCAAACAGAAATAAGTTGTAGTTATTTGGATAACAATATAGTGCTGGATAATCTCGGAAAAACTTAGGTATTAATATTTGGATTTCAGTAAAGTGATGGATAAACAAAACGAATTTAGGTATGAATATTTGGATTTCAGTATAGTGATCGATAAACCAAACAAAACATAGGTATACATATTTTTATTTAAGTATAGAGTTGGATAAACCAAAAAAAACTTAGTTATAAATATTTGGATTTCAGAATAAAGCTGGATAAACCCTAAGAAATTGAGTTATTAATATTTAAATTTCAATATAGTGCTGGATAATCCCAAAAAGACTTAGGTATAAATATTTGGATTTCAGTATAGTGATGGATAAACAAAACAAAACTTAGGTATAAATATTTGGATTTAAGTATTGTAATGGATAAACCAAACAAAACTTAGTTATAAATATTTGGATATCAGAATAGTGCTGGATAAACCCTAAGAAACTCAGTTATTAATATTTAAATTTCAATATAGTGCTGGATAATCCCAAAAAAACTTAGGTATAAATATTTGGATTTAAGTATTGTAATGGATAAACCAAACAAAACTTAGTTATAAATATTTGGATATCAGAATAGTGCTGGATAAACCCTAAGAAACTCAGTTATTTATATTTAAATTTCAATATAGTGCTGGATAATCCCAAAAAAACTTAGGTATTAATATTTGGATTTCAATATAGTGCCTGATAATCCCAAAAAACTTAGGTATAAATATTTGGATTTCAGTATAGTTATGGATAAAAAATACAAAACTTAGGTATAAATATTTGGATTTCAGTATACTCATGGATAAACAAAACATAACTTAGGTGTAAATATTTGGATTTCAGTAAAGTGATGGATAAACAAAACAAAACTTAGGTATAATTATTTGGATTTAAGTATAGTTATGGATAAACCAAACAAAACTTAGTTATAAATATTCGGAATTCAGAATTGTGCTGGATTAACCCTAAGAAACTAAGTTATTAATATTTGGATTTCAATATATTGCTGGATAATCCCATAAAACATAGGTATAAATATTTCTAATTTCAGTATAGTTATGGAAAACAATACAAAACTTAGGTATAAATATTTGGATTTAAGTTAATTGATGGATAAACCAAACAAAACATAGTTATAATTATTTTGATTTCAATAAAGTGCTGGATAATCCCAAAAAAACTTAGGTATAAATATTTGGATTTCAATATAGTGCTAGATAATCCCAAAAAACTTAGGTATAAATATTTGGATTAAAGAATTGTGATGGATAAACCCAACAAAACTTAGTTATAAATGTTTGGATTTAAGTATAGTGATGGATAAACCAAACAAAACTTAGTTATAAATATTTTTTGATTTCAGAATAGTGCTGGATAAACCCTAAGAAACTCAGTTATTAATATTTAAATTTCAATATAGTGCTGGATAATCCTAAAAAAACTTAGGTATAAATATTTGGATTTCAGTTAATTGATGGATATATCAAACAAAACACAGTTATAAATATTTTCATTTCAATATAGTGCTGGATAATCCCAAAAAAACTTAGGAATAAATATTTGGATTTTAATATAGTGCCTGATATTCCCAAAAAACTTAGGTATAAATATTTGGATTTCAGTATAGTTATGGATAAACAATACAAAACTTAGGTATAAATATTTGGATTTGAGTATAGTTATGGATAAACAATACAAAACTTAGGTATAAATATTTGGATTTCAGTTAATTGATGGATATACCAAACAAAACATAGTTATAAATATTTTGATTTCAATATGGTGTGGATAATCTCAAAAAAACTTAATAATAAATATTTGGATTTAAGTACAGTGATGGATAAACAAAACAAAACTAAGGTATAAATAGTTGGAATTAATAAAAGTGCTGGATAAACCCTAAGAAACTCAGTTATAAATATTATGATTTCAATATAGTGCTGGATAATCCCAAAAAAACTTAGGTATAAATATTTGGATTTCAATAAAGTGCTAGATAATCCCAAAAAACTAAGGTATAAATATTTGGATTTAAGTATAGTGATGGATAAAAGAAAACAAAACTTAGTTATAAATATTTGGATTTCAGTATAGTGATCGATAAACCAAACAAAACATAGGTATAAATGTTTGGATTTAAGTATAGTGATGGATAAACCAACCAAAACATAGTTATAAATATTTTGATTTCAATATCGTGTTGGATAATCCCAAAAAAACTTAATATATTAATATAGTGCTGGATAATCCCAAAAAACATAGGTATAAATATTTGGATTTCAGTATAGTATGGAAAACAATACAAAACTTAGGTACAAATATTTGGATTTCAGTTAATTGATGGATATACCAAACAAAACATAGTTATAAATATTTTGATTTCAATATAGTGCTGGATAATCTCAAAAAAACTTTATAATAAATATTTGGATTTAAGTATAGTTATGGATAAACAAAACAAAACTAATGTACAAATATTTGGATTTAAGAATAGTGATGGATAAACCAAACGAAAATTATTTATAATTATTTGGATAACAATATAGTGCTGGATAATCTCGGAAAATCTAAATTGTAAATATTTGGATTTCAATATAAGGCTGGATAAACCCAAAAAACTGAGTTATTGATATTTGGATTTCAATATAGTGCTGGATAATCCCAAATAACTTAGGTATAAATATTTGGATTTCAGTTAATTGATGGATATACCAAACAAAACATAGTTATAAATATTTTGATTTCAATATAGTGCTGGATATTCTCAAAAAAACTTAATAATAAATATTTGGATTTAAGTATAGTGATGGATAAAAAAACAAAACTAAGGTACAAATATTTGGATTTAAGAATAGTGATGGATAAACCAAACGAAAATTAGTTATAATTATTTGGATAACAATATAGTGCTGGATAATCTCGGAAAATCTAAATTGTAAATATTTGGATTTCAATATAAGGCTGGATAAACCCAAAAAACTGAGTTATTGATATTTGGATTTCAATATAGTGCTGGATAATCCCAAATAACTTTGGTATAAATATTTGGATTTCAGTTAATTGATGGATATACCAAAAAAAACATAGTTATAAATATTTTGATTTCAATATAGTGCTGGATATTCTCAAAGAAACTTGGAAAATATTAATAAGTTCAAAAATGAATTAAGAAAATATGTCCATCTCGATTATTAATGTTTCTTTTTTTGTGACTTTATTGAAATATTTAAAGAAAGATTATGTTTGCCAAACAATGTACATGTTTATATGTTTATAAAACTATTTGCACACACGAAGATGTGAGCTAACTTAAGATTAATAAATAAATAAATAAATATAGTGCTGGATAAACTCGATAAAACTTAGTTATAAATATTTGGATTTAAGTATAGTGATGGATAAACAAAACAAAACTAAGGTATAAAAATTTGGATTAAAGAATAGTGATGGATAAACCAAACGAAAATTAGTTATAATTATTTGGATAACAATATAGTGCTGGATAATCTCGGAAAAACTTAGTAATAAATATTTAAATTTCAATATAGTGCTGGATAATCCTAAAAAAACTTAGGTATAAATATTTGGATTTCAGTTAATTGATGGATATATCAAACAAAACATAGTTATAAATATTTTCATTTCAATAAAGTGCTGGATAATCTCAACAAAACTTAGGTATAAATATTTGGATTTTAATATAGTGCCTGATAATCCCAAAAAACGTTGGTATAAATATTTGTATTTCAGTATAGTTATGGATAAACAATACAAAACTTATGTATAAATATTTGGATTTAAGTTAATTGATGGATATACCAAACAAAACATAGTTATAATTTTTTGGTTTCAATAAAGTGCTTGATAATCCCAAAAAAACTTAGGTATAAATATTTGGATTTCAGTTAATTGATGGATATACCAAACAAAACATAGTTATAAATATTTTGATTTCAATATAGTGCTGGATAATCTCAAAAAAACTTAATAATAAATATTTGGATTTAAGTATAGTGATGGATAAACAATACAAAACTAAGGTACAAATATTTGGATTTAAGAATAGTGATGGATAAACCAAACGAAAATTAGTTATAATTATTAGGATAACAATATAGTGCTGGATAATCTCGGAAAATCTAAATTGTAAATATTTGGATTTCAATATAAGGCTGGATAAACCCAAAAAACTGAGTTATTGATATTTGGATTTCAATATAGTGCTGGATCATCCCAAATAACTTTGGTATAAATATTTGGATTTCAGTTAATTGATGGATATACCAAACAAAACATAGTTATAAATATTTTGATTTCAATATAGTGCTGGATATTCTCAAAAAAACTTAATAATAAATATTTGGATTTCAGTATACTCATGGATAAACAAAACAAATTTTAGGTATAAATATTTGGATTTAAGAATAGTGATGGATAAACTAAACAAAACTTAGCTATAAATATTTGGATTTCAGTATAGTGATCGATAAACCAAACAAAATATAGGTATAAATGATTGGATTTAAGTATAGTGATGGATTAACCAAACAAAATTTAGTTATAAATATTTGGATTTCAGTTTAGCGATGGATAAACCCAAAAAACGTAGTTAATAATATTTGGATTTCAATATAGTGCTGGATAAACAAAACAAATTTATGGTATAAATTTTGGGATTTAAGAATAGTGATGGATAAACCAAACAAAACTTATTTATAAATATTTGGATTTCAGTATAGTAATGGATAAACCAAACAAAACTTAGTTTTAAATATTTGAATTTCAATATAGTGCTGGATAAACTTAAAAAAGTAGTTATAAATATTTGGATATCAGAATAGTGCTGGATAATCGCAAAAAAACTTAGTTATAAATATTTGGATTTCAAATTTGTGATGGATAAACCCGAAAAACTTAGTTATATATATTTGGATACCTGAATATTTCTGGATAAACCCAAAAAAACTTAGTTATTAACAATTATTTTACAAGCAATAATTATTCGCCTGAAACACTCATCCACATTGAAAAATCTCCTGATAAAAGATACCCTTTGTTCTATGCATATAAAAATCTTGTCTTAAACATTAGTTTACCAAAAAAATAATAATTAGTTATTAAAATTTGGATTTCAGTATAGTGATGGATAAACCAAAAAAAAATAATTACAATTTTTTTTTCATTTCAGTATAGTGCTGGATAAACTCGAAAAATCTTAGTTAAAATTATTTGGATTTCAGAATAGTGCAGGTTAATCCCATAAAAACTTAGTTATATATATTTGGTTTTCAGTATAGTGGTGGATAAAGCAAACACAACTGAGTTACTTATATTTGGATTTTATATGGATAAACCAAACAAAACTTAGTTATAAATATTTGGATTTCAATAAAGTGCTGGATAAAATGGAAAAAACTTTGTAATAAATAATTGCATTTCAATATAAGGCTGGATAAACCCAAAAAAATTGAGTTATTAATATTTGGATTTCAATATAGTGCTGTATAATCCCAAAAAAACTTAGGTATAAATATTTGGATTTCAGTATGGTGATAGATTAACCAAACAAAACTTAGTTATAAATATTTGGATTTCAGTATAGTGATCGATCAACCAAACAAAACATAGTTATAAATATTTGGATTTCATTAAAGGCCTGGATTAACCCGAAAACACTTAGTTATAAATATTTCGATTTTAGTATATTTATGGATAAACCACACAAAACCTAGTAACAAATATATGGATTTCAATATAGTGCTGGATAAACTCGAAAAAACTAAGCTATAAATATTTGGATTTCAAAATAGTGATGGATAAACCAAATAAAAATTAATTATTATTTTTTGGATTTCAATATAGTGCTGGATAAACTAGAAAAAACTTTGTTATAAATATATAGATTTCAGTATAGTGATGGATTAACCAAACAACACATAGGTATAAATATTTGGATTTCGGAATAGTGCTGGATAATCCCAAAAAAACTTAGGTATAAATATGTGGATTTAAGTATAGTGATGGATAAACCAAACAAAATATAATCATAAATATTTGAATTTCAATATAGTGCTGGATAAACTCAGAAAAATTTAGTAATAAATGTTTGGATTTCAGTATATTGATGGATAAACAAAACCACACTTAGTTTCAATTCTATGGATTTAAATATAGCGCTGGATAAACTCGAAAAAACAAAGCTATAAATATTTGGATTTCAAATTAGTGATGGATAAACCAAACAAAAAATAATTATTTTTAAATTGATTTCCATTAAGTGCTGGATAATCTCGAAAAAATTTTGCCACAAATATTTGGATATCAGTATAGTGATGGATAAACCAAACCAAACTTAGTGATTAATATTTGGATTTTAGAATAGTGATGGATAAACCAAACAAAAATTAGCTATAATTATTTTGATAACAATATAGTGCTGGATTAACTCGAAAAAACTTAGTTATAAATATTTGGATATCATAATAGTGCTGGATAAACCCGTTAAAACTAATCTATAAATATTTCGATTTCAGTATATTGATTGATAAACCAAACAAAACTTAGTTACAATTTAAACTTCATTTCTTTAAACTATAATCTAAAACTTAAAAAATGAATATTTTTTTATTTAACGCATTAGATAAAAAAATGTATATTGATGAAAATTTATGTCTATCTATGAAAGATTTTAACTTAATTTGCACTGAAAAAGGATTTATCCTATTTCATGTAAATATTAGAAGTTTAGAACGAAATATGGATGAATTAGTTTTAACATTAAAAGAATTAAATTTTTTCCCGGGCCTGATTGTCTTAACAGAGACACACTCTGCAGGCGAAATTAATTACACTATTCCAGGCTACACATACCATGCGACAATAAACAAAATAAACAAAAACTCAGGTATCGGATTATTTATTTCTAACCAGTATAATGTTCTCAATATTAAAGAAATAATTAATGTTAGTAATGTTAACATATTAAATATAGAATTTAAAGACGTAAATAAATATTATAACATTATTGCTATTTATCGTACGCATACATCGATAGTACCTCAATTTATAAATGAATTAAAAAATATTCTGTTAAATTTTAGAAATAAAAATACTATTATTGTTGGAGATATGAATTTAAATATTGCAAACGACTATTCTAGTAAAGATAAAGACACATATCTAAATATGTTAGCAGAACTCAATTATTTATCGTGCATAAATTCTTGTACTAGAAATGTTAAAGGTCAACGCCCCTCATGCTTAGATCACATTTTTACAAATATTCCCGATATCCAAAATATAAAATCAGCTGTCATTCATACAACTATCACTGATCATTATTCATGTATTTTTAACTATAAATTAAGCAATCCAACTTTGCCATTATTTAAACAAAATAATTACTCAAAAAAAGTACTTAATATGGATACATTAAAACACCAATTAGAATCAGAAAATTGGAATAAATTATTACAATGTAATGATGTCAATATATGTTGTAAAATGTTTGAAGAAAAAATATCTAAATGCATAAATGACTCGACAAATAATAATATAATAACCAAATCCAAAGTGTCGAACTTGAAACCTATAAAACCATGGATTACTCATGGTTTAGTAGTATCTGTACGACATAAGCAAGCTCTTTACAAATTAACTACTCAACAACCAAATAATAAAAATTTACTAAATCATTTTAAAGCATATAAAAACAAACTTTCATATATTATAAAAAATACAAAACAAAAGTATTATAAACAAAAGTTGAATCAGGCTGAAAATGATAGTAAAAGAGTGTGGACAGTTATAAATGAAATAATTGACAAGAAAAAAAACAAGAATAACGACATCGCTACTATATCTCATGACAACATGAAAACATGTTGTAAAGAAAATCCCTCAAAAGCTGCAAGCATATTTAACACCTTCTTTGCGAACGTAGGGGAAAATCTTGCCAATCTCATTCATACTGACCCAAATATAACATTTCCAGACTGTAGTATTGATACTGACAATAATATAGCAACATTCCACGTCACCACAGAGAACGAAATAATATCAATTATAAACGGTATGCAAGGAGGTTCTGCCCCGGGTTTTGATGGAATAACAGTTAATATTTTAAAAAATATTAAAAATCAAATTTCTAAACCGTTAAAACACATAATAAATGTAAGTTTCCAAAGCGGAGTGTTTCCATCAATCTACAAACAAACTACCATTACTCCAATATTTAAATCTGGTAACCCAGAAGAAGTTAGCAATTACCGACCCATATCAGTAATCTCGAACATAGCAAAAATTTTTGAAAAGATAGTTAAAAAAAGGATAAACCAATTTGTAAAATGTAATAAATTAACTAATGAAAATCAGTTCGGTTTTATGGAAGGTAGAAGCACTCAGGATGCAATTGCAAAATTAACTAGTCTTGTTCATAATTCATTAGATAAATCATTAAAATGCATTGGAATTTTCATAGATCTTAAAAAAGCTTTTGATAGCATATCACACGACAAACTTATAAGTAAATTAAGAAACATTGGATTAAGTGGTACAGCTATAGAATGGATAAAAATCTACCTTTTCAAACGCCCTCAAGTCGTAAAAATCAACGATGTACTTAGTCAACAAAAAACAAGTCACTTCGGCATACCTCAAGGTACAGTCCTGGGACCGTTACTGTTTATCATTTATGTAAATGACATATTCAATCAAAGATTAAATGGAAAAATAATATCTTATGCTGATGACACTGTCATAATAATTGAAGGTACTGATTGGAATAATGTTAATAACTTAGCAAATACTGATATTAATATACTGAAAAATTGGTTCGATAAAAACCTCCTCTCATTAAATACTGAAAAAACAAAATGTATCCCATTCTCTATCAACAAATTTAAATTAATACCAGAATTAAAAATTATAATACATCAACTTAAATGTAACAGAACTAATTGCAATCAAGAATGTTCTATACTTAGTCTAACTTCGGAAATTAAATATCTTGGTATATATATAGATCAACATTTTAAATGGAAAAAAACAAATTTGTGAACTTGTCAAAAGAATTAGAAAATGTATTTATATATTTATAAGACTTAGAAATATTCTTAGACTAGAAAACCTAAAAAGTGTGTACTATGCAATTGTACAATCTATATTACAATATGGTATTATTGGCTGGGGAGGAACTTATAACAATATATTAAATCCACTTAAAATAGTTCAAAGATTGATAATTAAAGTAATATTGAAAAAACCATCCAAATTTTCTACTGAGATTCTCTTTTCAATATTCAATGTACCCACAATAGACAATATATATAAAAAATATTCAATTCTACAAATTTATAAAGAAATACAGTTAAATAACTTACAATTCAATTCATCAGCAAGATATCAAAAAACTATCAAAATCCCAAAACTTAATACAAAGCACACACAAAATACCTATCTCTATCTAGGTATAACATATTTCAACATCCTTCCATTATATCTAAAAAATATTGAAGATATTCAGGAATTTAAAATAAAATTAAAAAATTACCTAAAACTACTATAAAAATCCATATCTTACTCTTATTATTATTTCCTTCAAATCTTGAAACTGTATTATTGATAAATCTTGCCTAGTTCTTACTTATCCCTTTGGTTTTGCAAATATATTATTTACTTACTTACATGATTACATATAATTGAGCTAGGATTCACTCACCAAACACAAGAGCCTCGTCTCTTTATGGTGAGGAAAAGCTATTATTATTTACCTTTATAACACTGTATAATATGTATAAATTGTATATTTATTGTAAAAAACATACAAATATTAAATAAATTAAAAAAAAAAAAAATAATAATTATATGGATTTCAATATGGTGCTGGATAAACTCGAAAAAACTTAGTTATATATATTTGGATTCCAGAATATTGCTGGATAAACCCAAAAAAACTTAGTTATAAATATTTGGATTTCAGTATAGTGATGGATTAACTGAAAAAAAAATAGTTATAATTATTTGGATTTCATAATAGTTCTGGATAAACCCAAAAAAACTTAGTTATTTATATTTTTGATTTCAATATAGAGCTGGATAATCCCAAAAAAACTTTGGTATTAATATTTGGATTTCAGTATTGTGATGGATAAATCAAACAAATCTTAGTTATAAATATTTGAATTTCAGTATAGTGATGGATAAACCAAACATAACTTAGTTATAAATATTTGGATTTCAATATTGTGCTGGATAAACTCGAAAAAAATTAGTTATAAATATTTGGATTTCAATATAGTGCTGGATAAACCCGAAAAACTTAGTTATATATATTTGGATTTCAGAATATCTGGATAAACCCAAAAAAACTTAGTTATAAATATTTGGATTTCAGTATAGTGCTGGATAAACCCGAAAAAACTTTGTTTTAAATATTTGGATTTCAGTATAGTGACGGATAAACCAAAAAATACGTAGTTTTAAATAGTTGGATACTCACCGGTATAATACCGAATAAAGCAAATTTTTTATTTACAAATATTTGGACATTGATAGGTATATGATTAAATTTACTCAAAAAGCTTAGCTAAAAATCAGACAAACAAAATTGGCTTATCACAAAAAGGCTCTCTTAAAAATATCTGGATACAGTTATAAGCTGGATAAGTATAAAAATATTTAGTTATGATTTGTTAGATTCCGTTGTGATATTGAAATTTAAAATTTAAAAATTATAAAACAAAAACAAAAAACATGCTAGTCAGTATTTCGCGCAATGAATTAGGGATCACTACGAACCTCTATCATGGGAGTTTCTTTTTTCTTAGTTGTGATGGCCTCAGTGATATTCTGTCAGACGGTCAGAAATCCAAATAAATGGATGGTAAATATTTACCTACGACTACCGTTTTTAACATGCATTTAAAAATAAACAATCATTTGATTCATCCTAATGACAATAAACAACAATTTTTTTGCATTTACGATTTTGAAAAATATTGATATTTAATATTATTTACGTAAATAATAATTTACGAGAAAATTTTCCAATTCGCGCACCATTTTGACACACCGAGTTCTCGCATAGTTCGCGTATGTTTTTACGTAGTTTAAGGCACTGCTAACATAACAATTAAAAAACACAATCATAGTTTTTTTTTATATCATAGACAATGAAAAACATTTTTTTTAAATGATTTGTTAATTTATTTATACAAAAAAAAAATATTGCAAATAAAAAACCCGTTATTTATTAAAATTAACGTATTTAGGGAAGGTTTTATTTATATGTAAATAGCCTAACCTATCCTTACCAATAATAACCCAACCTAACCTAACGTATCCTATAATAATCCAACCTAACCTAACCTATCCTAATCTAACATATAATAATCCAACCTAACCTGTCCTATAATAATCCAACTTAACCTAACCTACCTATCCTATAATAATCCATTCTAACCTATCCTATAATAAACCAACCTAACCTAACCTTACCTATCCTAATCTATCCTATAATAATCCAACCTAACCTAAACAATCCTAATCTAACATATAATAATCCAACCTAACCTAACCTAACTTATCCTATAATAATCCAACCTAACCTAACCTAACCTATCCTATAATAATCAAACCTAAACTATCCTATAATAACCCAACCTAACCTAACCTAACCTATCCTAATCTAACATATAATAATCCAACCTAACCTAACCTATCCTAATCTATCTTTTAATAATCCAACCCAACCTAACCTAACCTATCCTAATCTAACCTATAATAATCCAACCTAACCTAACCTAACCTAACCTATAATAATCTAACCTAACCTAACCTAACCTATCCTTATCTTACCTATAATAATCCAACCTAACCTAATCCAACCTATCCTAATTGGTATTTGGTATCAAAGTTGATCGCCTAACAATTGACGGGTGCGTGTCTAGCGATCTCGAAAAATTGTCTATTATGCCGATTATACCTTTCATGTTTTCTACACTGCCACTACATAAACAAACGCGAACTATGCGAGAACTCGGTGTCTCAAAATGGTGTGTCGTAGGGAAAATTTTCTCCTAAATTATTATTTACGTAAATAATATTAAATATCAATATTTTTCAAAATCGTAAATGCAAAAAGTTGTTGTTTATTGTCATTAAGATGAATCAAATGATTGTTTATTTTTAAATGTGTGTTAAAAACGGTAGTCGTAGGTAAATAATTACCAAATGTATAAATAATAAATATTTACCATGTTTCTGAACGGATCCGAAAACTAAAAACTGTTTTTAAAAGGTGATTAATTGCGCTCTTATAAGAAATAAACGTATGTTTTCTGATATATTAAAATTTTGAATGCAAACATAACAAAAAAAATGGCCCACTTTTCTTTTTTTTAAACTAAATTTACTGTCAGCAAAAACATGTATAAAACATACTTATTTCAATCAACAAATATATTACTAACGTTATTTTTACCTTGCTTTTTGTCGTTTTATACAGAAATAATTAATAAAATTTAAAAAATTAAAAATTGCGGTACATTTGGGTTCGTAATGGGCACATTTTAATTCTTCTGTGGTTAATTTTTATATTTGAATGCAAAGCGTGGTTTTTTTTCTTTTTAACACTTTTCAGATCATTTTTCTAACTAAAACAGTAAGGAAGACACAACGATTTCTGTGAGACCATATTAGTTGTTCCCAAAAGCGAACAAATTAGCCTGAAGGGTTAGGTTTACCCACTCGTGTCATGTATACGTTTATTGTTTATATCTAAAATCTGATGACTAGGATAAAGCAGTGTACAGAGATGACGATGCAAGACCTGGTGTCGACCCACCACGAGATGGCGCATATACAGTATTACCTGCAGTACTCGGATCAGACGCAGGTGTTCAGGGACGGAGTCAATCCAGGTAAGATATTAACCACGTTATTAATGATTCTGTCTAGGACCAGGATAAGGCATTGCACAGAGATGATGGTGCAGAACCTCATTTACCCTTTCTTAAAGGAAACTGTTTAGCTCCCAGCAAGGACCTTCTTATTTAGTCGTTCACTCAGCGCTGACGATCATGACACCATCTCTAATTTCCCTGTGGAACAAGGCTCTTCCACTTTGCATGGAAAACAGATGACTTGCATCTGTGATATTTGATCACTCCAAAGCATCAGAGATCTTTCTCTGCTTCTCCTGCCTTCCAGCAGAAGCGACAAGACCAGACCATTGTGAAGAGACAAGACCATTGTGACCATTGAATTTATCCCAAGATCTCCTGACCTGTCGTTACAGATTACAGCTACAAAGATACCCCCACCCAAAAGTACACCACGAAGCGAACATACTGAAAATTAGAAAACTACTAATATAACACATGTCTATTAAGTAAAGCACAACGAAGTCTCTAATGCATATTTTTTTGTTTGAAATTTTGATTGTTTAGAATTATTTCAGACGAAATACTGCGACTAGAAAACATATCAGACCTGTGAAACTGATTTAAAGTTCAAAATCTCGTACTTACGAAACTATTTTCAGTAACGGTTATATTGGATAACGTATAAAATTAAGTTTTTTAGAAAATGATTGTAAAAAAAATTTATATTATCACTTTTTGATGATTTTTTTTGAATAAATCAAAACAGGCGGCCGGTGTTAAGAGGGAATTTAAACCTTATCGCCATCTAAATAAGGAGTGTTATTGTTAGCGGCCCGATTCCAAATCTTACAGATATTGGTGCATCGCCTAAATATCTATGAATATATATATATAATATTTATGAAAATATCACTAGTACGTGACCACTACACTAGACAACGTAATAGAATACCTGATAGTGGTAAAAGAAACATAGGCCATGACGGTATACACATAAATATACAATCTCCTGATAATCTCCCGATAGCCCAAATAAAGAAAATAGCGTATTTTAATAATTTTATTAAAATAAAACTCAACTCTTTCAAGAAAGACATACAAATAAAATATTGTACCGGTGATTCAATTCAATATTGTATTTGTATACCTTTCTTGAGACAATTGCGTTTTTATACGGACAAAACGATTTATTCATATCGAAAAAAAACCTTAGATTAAGAAAGCGAAGTATATAAATATATTTTTTAAATATTAATTTGTTTGCAGCATTCCACGAAGCCATAGCGAATGCCATGACGCTTTCAGTGTACAACGTTCCCCATCTACAGAGAATTGGTCTTTACAATAACAGGTTTGTAATTAAAAACTTTGTTCGTTTTAATATAAGATATTATTATCTGAAGAAATATCCGTTAACCTTAATCATAACAATTGATCAACAACTACAATTTCCAGAACATCTGATAACTACGAGGTTACAATGAACTTCCTGCTGACAATGGCTTTAGAGAAGGTGGCTTATCTTCCATTTGCTTATCTTGTGGATCAGGTGAATACCATCACAAATTGCTTAGGTTGTTAGATACAATTATTTTTACCATCATTCTATCTTGTAAATTGTTAATAAGTAAATATTTACTAAGATGGTTAATTTTATATTTTAAATATAAAAATTATACTCATCCCACGAAACTTCAAGAGGAAAATTTTTCACTAAAACATAGTATTTTTAGGAATCAAAAAAATCTTTTCTAACCGTAATTTTTATCTGGAATCTTGGAAGTGGAAATGAATCAACCTTCCGAAATCTGATCGAGCTGATACTCGGCAGATATATGTCGATGACAATGCATTCTATCAACTTATCGTGATATATGGTAATAATTAGAGTATTTAAGCGATAGATGGCGCGAGTCAAAAAGCTTACTCCAGAGTCCATCAGATGTCGCTAGAGTGTAACTGATACTTGTGAGGTTATATTGACAGGGGACAAGCTTCTGGAACCAGAGAATTATCAACCCTCGGGTAATGAACAGTGTAGCTAGATCCAGACCTATTATTTGTAACGTAAATAAACACAATTATAAGAAGAGCCTTTTACTTTTTAACAAAGAGTTACCAACCCTTACCCTTTAATTATTAGGAGACCAAATTTGGCCCCAAACATCATACGAATTTGGGTTCCTGATATTTAAAGGGTTAAATCTGCAAAGTAAGACAGATATAACAATACTCATTTTAGAAAAAAAATTGAAATGACAGTATATTAATAAATAAACAATTACGGCAGTTAAAAAACGAAATAAATGTCGGTACTATCCAATTAGAATTTAGCTTAGGTGTTAGCGCTGTTGACTCCAATCCGAAAGGTTAAATCATCAGTCAAAACAAGCATATTTTTAAAAATACTTCTACTACTAAAAAATAGATGTCTTATTTTATTTTAAAGAAACAACTTCTTTTTTTTAAACTTATTTTGAAGGTTGTATGCTTTATAAATAGGTCCCAATGGTCGCGTGGTTTAAGACGACTGTCTCGGCAATACAAGAGATTCTGGGTTCAATTCCTAGTTGTGACCTTTATCTTTTTATTTTTCTGTGTCTTGTTCTGTTTCGTTTAAGTTTAATTAGTATAATCTTCTTCTTCAATTAAATATCTTATTGTTACATATTTAGTGTTAAAATGATTACCGTACTCAAATATTTATTTATTTATTCTAACGTCATAAAATGGCTTTTCCAATACAGTGATAACCGAATTAGAAGCGTACAGTGATAAACAGGATAATAATAGCAATAAATTAAAGAACAAATAATGTTTAAACAAAAACACTATTGCAAGTGATGCAGTTATTAATATAAGTGCAGTAAGACAATGCATAACTCAAAAGAAATATATACCAGTGTAACAACAGTTGATCTAATTTATACTAGGCTTGTTGTATAAGACCTGTCATAAGTCGAAGTATGAGGTGTCTATGATGAGTGAGTTTATTGAAATCAAAGGGGATTTGGTCGCCCAACTACGACCAAACTGCACGGACATTCAATACCTATGAAATATATGCGTTTTGTCTGCTGTGCGTACATGCGATTTGCAGTACTATGGCCGAAGATGTTGGCGACTATTATCTACTGTTGAAATGTAACAAATACCTTCTTCAATTTTCAGTGGAGATGGCAAGTCTTCGAAGATGGAGTGAAGAATATGAACTCGAGGTGGTGGGAATTGAAACTCAGATATCAGGTGACCAAATTCTAACAGTTCATTCTTCTCATATTGGAGGGTGACTATTTTATTTAATTTTTTAAATGTGATTGACGTACGAGATCCCCAACTGCTTTCAAGCATCTGGACCCAGTGAGACTATCACATGGCATCACCAATTGGGGAGAGGATTAGATGGGAGAGAAGAAGGTAGAGGAAGTACTTGGCTATTCAGATCTTGTTTAACTTTCTTTTAATTCTGAATTATGGTCTTTCGAAGCTACGAACTGTGGCGTTTTCTTTATAAAGTCTTGAATCAATCTTACTATGGGTGTATCGTAGTTGTTGATCAATGGTTGCGTCCACACTCTGAGCCGCTAGTACTACTAGCAAGTAAGATTGAACATTGAAGGGAAGGTTGGGACAGTTTATTTTGCCTTTTTGCTAGTTGGGAGCGGCTCAGTGCGTTGTGCGGTCGTCGTGTGAACGGAACCAATGATTAATAATCTATTAAAAAATATTGAAATATTTTTAATGAATTAGAAAAGAAAACAGATTTTTTTTTTGTTGCGACCAAATTAGAACATTACAAATTATTAATTTGGCAAAAATAGTAAATTTTTCATTATTGTTAATTTTGTATTGTCTTTTAGGGGGTCATTCCACCAATTCCAAGATCTGAAGCAGACTTCGATCCTGGTTCCAAATACCACATTATATCTGATCAGGTGAGATTAATTGATTTTTACATTTTTTATATTCAAATTTGAATTCATCCAACCTTCATCATTATAAGCGATTTTTTAATTTGATTTTAATCGCCTTTGAACATTCCATCCCTTGAGCCCCCGCACCAATTTTTTTTTGTTTTTAAAGATAATATCCATACACTTCTTTTGCGGAGACGTTCATTATATGAAATTATCTCAATAGAAAAAAAAAATGCCAAGTAAGCCCTAAAAATTATTAAAAACACGTTTTGTTCTGTTGTTTAATATTTCATAGGAATAAAGAATTTCTTTAAATCAAATTAAGCATTTGACGAGAGGTTTTTGCTTTATTTTAAATGAATCGTGTTATATTAAATATTATCACAATTTTGGCTTAATTATTATAGTTTTTTTAATATTAGCGTGCTCCCTCTAACATTCTTATTAACATATCTCCCTTTCAAACCATCTTTGAGCGCTTACTACGGGGCCTTCAAAAGAGAGACGATTTCAGAATTTTAATCCATTCTAGAAAATATCGGCAAACGAATTTCATCAAAATTAAATAAACGCTCGTCTTCCCTATCTCTGTGTCAATTGATGTTCAGGTCAGACGCGAAGAACATTATTGAAAGGTGAAAACCAAATACTTGAGATGAATGAAGCACCGGTGATGTGCATTCTACCATTTTGTAAATGAGTAAATTTTTCCAACCTTGGTACAGGTTGGAAAAATTACCTATAAAACTATACAACATAGAACGTTAGTCACTGGGAGTGAATTTCATTTCACGCTGAAGACATGACATTGCATGGAATTTGATACAATTTATGGATTTGTGGTTTTATTTATGTATTTATTTAGGCTAGGTTTTCACAGATGTTCTCACTGACGTTAGAACAATCCAGATATAAAAATTAGGTTATCATACAAATTATAGGTACATAAAATCACAAAAATCTTTACGGTCAAAGGATAGGTACATCATATCTTCATAAAATTACAAAATTATTAAATCACTCACAAAGACAGGCAAGAGACACAAATTCCGAAACGAATGATACATAATATAACTGGCAAATTTTTTAAATATATTTTTTAGCAATACCAGTACATTTTTTCTGAATCTGTATAAATTATCGACGAAAATATCTACTTCAGCACACTCTTATCTTTTTATATAGTCGACACATTTGAGTAAGAGGGGTAAAGTAGGTGACAATATTTTTAAATGTATTCAGGTGAAACATCCTGTGACGTTTCCCTAAATTGTATTAAATAATGTCGCCATCCGCGTCTGGCTGTTTGTGCGCTTAGCTCTTCTAAACTGCTTTTCAATATTATTTAGAAAATTTATTCCGAAAGGTTTATGTATATAATATATGCATATTATATTTATAGAAAGTATAGAAAAGTCGATGTTTTGTAATCAAGTCGAAAATAAAATATTTTCGCGCGCTTAAATTGCTAACGCAGGATAAACCTTATGAGATATATCAAAATAATGTACTACGGAATTGTATATCTTAAAAAGGCCTACAGAAAAGTTTGCGTCAGTATATGTCTATCTCCTAAGAATAACTCCCAGCAACGCCGGGTACACATCAACTAGTAGTATGCAATGAGATTGATAACACTTATTTCAGTATTGCCAAGACATAATGTAGAATCAAGATGATTTATTTTATGTGAACATATTAGATCAATCAATATTATCCATTTGAATTTTGCTTCCAGGAATACGTGAAGTACTTCATGGCAACCGTTCTGGAGTTCCAGATCTTCGACCAGCTGTGCGAGGCGGCGGGCCACGTGGGCGCTCTGCACGAGTGCGACCTTCACAGGAGCAGAGAGGCTGGGCGGGTCCTCATGTAAGTACAAATCTTCAACGATATCGTTTTTCCAATCTTTGTCCTTATCTGCGCATTTATTCAACTTCATCAGAGTTTAACATCCAATTGTTTAAGTCCCGATAAATTAACATTATGATTTTAAAATTATAAAATATTTTAACTTTATTTACAGAATTATATATTTTCAAATGTATGACGTGTGGTAAGGTCAATGAAAAGTATGACAGTTGTTTCGAGAGGAATAATTCTTGCTGACTGTTCTGCTTCTCGTAAAAAAAACGTTCTGTGTCCACATGCTCTACAAAAATATGAACAGCACAAAAGTTGTATTGCTCTAAGGATGGGTTGTTTCAGAGAATTTGAACAATTCATCAAATTTCGAAGTTGATTTTCAAGTTGTGTGATGGTTCTATGTATGTTCTATTGTTATGCCAGTTGCTTAATAAAACTAAAATAATAACAGAACTTCAATAGAACCTTCACAGAACTTTCAAAGTTTATTTTTCAAATCAACTTTGAAATTTGATGAATTGTTCAAATTCTCTGAAACAACACATCCTTAATATCTAGATATCTGATGTGACAGTTCAACCCATTTAGACCCATTTAGCCATTTCCCGTCTGTTAGAAAGGTTGTTTTAATAACCTGCATCCTAAAAAGAAGGCTGACCTTGGGATATAGTACTAAAAGATTTTATAAATATGTTTACTGGAAAAATTATTTTGTACCATTTCTACCCTCGAAAAGTATTCATTTGATCAAACTGTGCACAATTGTGTTCAAAAATATGATATGTTTTTATAATTGATAAACATTATTGATTGTTCCAGTGAGATAATGCAGATGGGTGCATCAAAGTCTACGTCTGACGTCATCAGGAAGTTGACAAGGGGAAAGTCTAGCAGGATATCACCCGAAGCCCTGGTCAAGTACTTCAAGCCGTTGGAGTTATGGCTCAGGGTTCAAAACCGAGATGAGCCCATCATTGGCTGGAACACCAATTATGAAGATATGGCGCTTTTCTCCCCGTATAGAAATAATGGCAATGTTATAAGGAATTCAATACTTGTAGTGTTTTTACTTTTTGGTTTGGTAAAGGTTGTGTAATAATTGACATTTATCTTCTTCTTTGACTACTTGTTTCATCTCCCAAAGTTTCAGTCTAATTCAAATTTTTAATAATCAAATAAATTCAAATTCTTTATCAGCATCGCAAGGGATATCAGTTCCACTAGTTGTACGGACAACTTTACTAACCATAGATACATTTAAATACAACTATCGATACTAATTGAAATAATTTATATCACTAGCCAGTTGAGCACAGTATCAAATTTTCTTCGAATGTTAAATAAATATCGCAGTGATCAGGTCTAAACAATGAATGCTATATTCTTTTACTTAAAAATTCTATGAACATACACGTAGGTATTATGTATTGATGTAAATACTACCTTATAAAACTAGTACCTTTAAAAAATATAAGTAATCAGTCATCAAAGCTTTATAAATTTATTTTATTTTATACAAGAGTGGACCTTAAACAGTACCCTGTGGTATTCTTAAGTTTTCAGCTTTTGGATACTAATATGAGAAAATGTTTCAGAAATTTAATAGTACCATCTATTTATAGTTTGTTTCGAATTATTTCTAGAGAAAATTATATTATGACTATGACCAAAATACAGAATAGGTTTTATGTGTAAATTATAACTTTGTTGTGTAGTGATGTAAATGATTTATAAAAGAATTATAAATTTTCGATTTAAAAATATGTTCCTAACCTTCTTTCATTATTACCTATACCAATGCTCTGTCCCTTTGCGTTTGGATATATTGTATTATTTCATAGGCAAAAAGAATTTAACCGAATTCTTCCGTCTGGGAATTAAAAAAAGTTGCAATGTAATAAAACAATTTTATCAAATATCACAATTTACTTTACATAGAAACGAAATATTACATAATTTAACATTATGTTATGAAAAATATTATCGAATAAAGAATACAAAATTCACAGCTTTGTTGAAATAATAAAGATAAGGTACATAAAGGAAATTCACACACAGAAGAAGAAAATTATAAATATAATAAAAGTATAAAATATAGCGTTTTCGAAAAGGTGGGTATATAGTATTTTGTTGTAGGTTTTCTATTAGGTAACTTAAATGGATTTCAAAAGAGGATTTTGAATAGGGACATAATTCTTAAATATAAACACAATAATACTATATTTAAAAAATCTAGTTATTGGTCGAAGTTCATGGCAGTGGTAACAGAGATCTTCAATATTGTTGTTAGATCCGGTCGGTAAGGTAGAGCTCTGTAAAAATAGAAAAAATAAATGATTAGCTTCGTTCAGACACTTCACACAATGCCGTTGTGATGCCAAGTGAGATGTTCTTTAATTTTATGATGATTAAATAAATAAAAATATATTTTTTTAAATACCAACGGCCATCTCTCGAACTGTGAGATTCTGGCACAATTAGCTTAACATCCGTGCTAAACCAAATGACTGGCTGGATCATAAATAAAGCTTTCACTAGACCGATATATTCGGGCTTTTAGTATGAAACAAATTGGTCCTAAAAATCCATAGATAGACCAATATATAGACAGTACAATTCTCATTTGGAGCCCACTTGTTATACTATACACCAATGAAAAACTTTTAAAGTTTATTTCAGAGTTTTTCATTGGTGGATATAGTAAGGCAACAATATGACGTCAAAATATTCGCGGTTCCAATTTTTGTTCGGAGTTATATCCCCCTGGACTGGATAATCTACGACCTATATGATTAAAATTCGTCATAACTTTTTTTTATTTTTAAATATTTCTTTTTTTTATTAAATACTTCTACTTGAATTTAAATTTTGTTTTCGGGAATAAATGCATGCAATACTTGGAAGCAGAAATTTACCCTCTTCGCAAAATCCAATCAAGTGGAAACTCGACAGATATATTCGTTGTCGATGACAATGCATTCTATCATCTAGTGGTGTCAATCACGTACACACGTGGACATATATGCATTTTTCTGAAATTTGGGACATTACAGCAGTTAATACGATTTAAATATCGGTCCTAACAGGTCGACTCTTGTCAATTCAGATTTAAAACAGACATTTTAAAGTAGACGTATTGTTGTAAATAAACATTGTTTTTACAGGTTAATTTTTTCAGAATTTCGAAAAACCGAACTTTTGGGGACTTTAATATGGACCGATACACAAATGAACAACAAACAAAAATCTTTGAATCTCGACTGTTTTCTTTGGGACTATTTGAAAGAACGGGTATTCAATGTACGTCAATAAGCCAGCGACCATCCCCCAACTGAATACCAATATTCGCAGTTCAATAGAGTTATAATTAGAACCGCTACTGCAAAGGTACTAATATCGTATCTAAACTTGTTTCACTATTAGAACGCGATAAGCGATGCACATAGATCAGATTCGGTAGATTTAGTTGGAGCGTTGGAGGTCAGTTTGAGGTAAAAAAACGGAACCTATGTTTTCGCTTCATATCTCATCTAAATATAATATCAATGCAGTTAAATGACGTCCCAAAACCTAAAATTAAAATTTAAAGAGAGCGGGAATGTGCTAAGCCCAAAATGGCCACCATTTGTGAAACGTGATCTTTCACGTTTAGGTCAATGAAATGCCCTCTTTGTATAGGTACTGTACGAAAAATGTTTTGCAAAATTATTACTAATTCAAACCATGAAGATCATTTTGCGCCACCCTGTGCGAAGAATAAAAACTTACCGTAATTGAGAGTGTTTGTAAAAAACATTTGTTCATATCAGTTCTTGACAATCGACATCGGAATTGAAAATAATCCACATACGGTTCTTAGAAGGAAAATTAGTACGAAGGGAAGATTCTTCCACGAGGCGATGTTCTTAAGATTTTTTTTAATGATAGCTCTACTCCGGAGGCAATGAGGAATAAATTCCCTCAGGGTATTTGTCATCTTTGGGGATGCTGTGGGGAGGATCCTTTAGAAAAAGGAGGGAGAGGAGGTTCCGGGAAGGAAAAAAGTTACGAGGTGTGGGTAGGAATTTTAAGGTCAATGTATCCAGGAGTGATAGACGTATGAAGCATCCCTCCCACTGCGGTGCAAGGCGATAGATCGAGAGAATCCAGCTGCAGAGTTCAAAAGGTCTCCTTCAAACATTCTCTCCTGACCCAGCTCCCCTAGACTTAGACTTTGACGGCCGGCATAGTCCAGTGGTAACGCATTGGACTGCCATTCCGAAGGTCGCGGGTTCGAACCCGGCGTGCGCAAATAAATTTTATTTGATTAATTTGTGTTATTTCACAATTAATTAATTAAAATAATATATAGTATATTTGCGGCACGTTCCAGAGTGGAAGATACTACCAGTATCGCCCTGGTGTAAGACCACCATTCAGAATTGAAACGTTGCTCCAAATGGCTTTAGCCATGTTTAGTGACTAGATCTGAATAGCCAGGTACTTCCCCACCTTCCTCTTTCCTTTCCCCACTTACCTTTAGCCTCACAACATCCCCCAATTGGGGATGCCATAGTCTCACTGGCTCCAGACGGGAGCAGTTGGGACTCTTGTGAGGTATTCACTATAAAAAAAAAAAAAAAAAAAAAAAAAGACAAACCTCACCCCATGAACCTGGGAACCCCTGCTAAGTAAACAAACGTAGCGAACCATTTAAGGTGACCTATGGACGGGTGTAGATTCCCATGGCGGTGGTATCCATACCCGCCTCCCAAATTGTTTGTGCGTTTATTTCAAGAATGTCAACCGCTTGTGCGCAGACGTGCTAGAATAAAATGAGTTAATTATCTCACCCTGTGTTTAGCAGTAGGGATATCCAGGGCAGGCTGCGGCGGGGACTCCTGCGGGGTAGAGGCGCTGGGCGAAACCGGGCAGGGGCTCCGCACCAACAGCCACGTTGCAGAAGGGGTAGTTGGGGCAAGCAGCCGCGGGCACGCCTGCGGGCCATCTGAAAATAAGAACAACGGTTAAATTATATATATTTAATATTCATATCCACTTGACCGATTCCTGTCATATATATCAAAGATATTAGAAGAACGAGATGTGCTATGCGCAGTTCGTACTGAGTGGAATTGTTTTGCCGAGTGTCGCCGGTTTTGTTCACCAATACTACTGCACACCTTCGCTTACGCTAAGGCATCGCTAAGGTATCCGCACTAATACATAGAACAGATTTCTGTGCGTACACGTCCCGATACCGTTCAAAGTACCCTAATTAGGTAGTACTCCGGCTACGGTCCGGCGGCCAACATAGCATATCTCGTTCTTCTAATATCTTTGATATATATAAATACACCCACTTTTTGTTGTTTCATATAAAATTATTTAATAAAAAATCTCAAATTGCGGTATTAACTTTTGGTTTCATAAATTGCACATTTTAATTCCGCAGTATTTTACTTTTAGATTTGAATATAAATCGTGATATATTTTACCTCTGACAATGTTCAGATCATATTTCTCACCACAAAAGTAAGGAGACACAACGATTTTGTGAGACCATATGAGTCGTTCCCAAAAGCGAACAAATTAGACTGAAGGGGTAATGAACATTTGGTCTACGGTCGATTACAATAAAAATTAATAAAAAGTCGTAATTATCCGCGAGACCACGAGAAGTGGAAGATCCTTTTTTTTCGGCAATCGGGAATTATTAACCCCCCGCATACAAAATTTCAACTGATTTATAATAAGTTTCTCGTTAACTCTATAAGTATTTAAATTCCAAAAAATATATATGTTATTTTTGAAAATAATATCTATACATTTGTTATGCCGAAACCTTAATTATTTGAAATTCTTTCGATAGAAAAAAATCGCTAAGTAAGCTGCGAAATTATTAAAAAACACGTTTTGTTCTGTTATTTAATATGTTATAGGAACGAAAAAAATCACAGTGTATCCTTTAATCCAACTAAAGCATTTGTCGAGAGATTTTTGCTCTATTTCAACAGTCATGTTTTATTAAATATTTTTCAATTTTCGCTTAATATTTTCAATTTTCCCTCTACCATTCGTATTTACATATCTCCCTTTTAAACCATCTTCGAACGGTTACTATGGGGTTTTAATGAAAAGTACTTACTCGGCAGCCCTGTAGGCCAGTGGCGCGTCGGGAGGCCCAACAGCAACAGGCCTCGGCTGCCCGTCGGGGAAGTGGCGCGCCAGCAGCTCGTTGTCGCAGTTGGGGTAGTCGGGGCACAGGGCGGGGAAAAGCCCGGCAGGGTACTCTTTGGCCTGCCCCAAAGCGGAGGACACGCACACGAAGAAAAAGAGGAATACCTGGACAATCAATCAATTGATTATTTTCGATATTTTTTTATACTCGAAAAAAATTATAATTATTTTTATTTTATTTTCATGTTGACGGCATTTGACGGCCTCCGTGGTCGAGGGGTAAGGCTCTCAAATAGCAACGCAAAGGTCGCGGGTTCCCGGTGTGCGCAAGTAAATTTGATTTTATGAATTTGTGTTATTTCAAAAGTTATTATTTGAAATAATATATAGTATACATGCGGCACGTTTCAGGATAGAAGGCACTCCCAGTACGTTGCTTGAAATAGCTTTAGCCATATTTGGTGATATGAATAACCCGGTACTTCTCCACCTTCCTGTTACTCATCGCCATCCCCTCCCAAATACCTTCAGCCTCACAACATGCTGTCACTGGAACACTTGGGACTTTTGTGCGGTTTCACACATAAAAAATGTTGACTAATAAATTATCTACAACGATTTAAAATGTGCAATTTTTGATTTTGACACTAAAACGACAGTTCGTTTTCATTTGTGAGTTCGGCGGAGTTGACGTCACGCCGGTTGATGTTGGTGACAGTCGTCTTTCCAAACATTAACGTTTTCTATGTCATGATGTCATGTTGTAGCCAATTGGAATCGTATCGGAATTTCCGGTTCCAGATCAACATTCAAATGAAAATATTAAAATTACATATTTTTAGTACGATAATCATAAGCAGGTTATTTTATTATATCTTCCATACATTTTAAATTTTATTAGTATATTGTGAAAATTTCCTGACCATAAAGAGACTTTGAAAGCGTTTCTTGTGCCCGATGATAAAATTTACGCTCAACATAAAAACAAAATTAATAATTTTAAATAAATAAATTACCTGTATGCGCCTTTGTAAAATATATTAAGTTAATCAAAATAATCGACAAGTTTCAAAACTAATTGTTGCTTCGTCAGAAAAATTAATTTAATTAAATGAAATATGCAAACTATTGTAGAAAACTAATATAGCTTAATTTTAGAAAAATACGAATCAGCTGGGTAAAATTAATTGCAGTAATAATCACAAGTAATTTAAAAAAAACAAGGTTTTTGGAAACGGTAAAATAAGAAAAAATAGGTTTTTACAAATTTATGCTGAAATTCAGGAATATTTCGATATTTTTTATTAGATTTAATGGAAGTTTTTTTGAAGTAAATTATTGTAAAATGAGGTACCGAGGTATTTTAAACATGCTAAATGTTAAACTGTGAGATTCTAATATCTTGCAGATGAATTTACTCGTTATTTGATTTATTATTAAAAAAATATAATTGAGTCTTAGTATTATTTATTTTTAACCGATTATAATTTTATTTTTACTCTCTTATTTTCTCATGTTTAATGTTAAAGATGTAATATATTTCGCAAAAGCGCACTAGCCCTCTAAATATACTAACAATAATACAAAAAAAATAGTTTTACAAATTTAAAATAAAATATCAATCATTCTTTCTAATTAAATACTCTAAAAATACATAAATTAGAAGATAAACATAAAACAAACAAATTAACTTTTTTACTGTATACTAGCTGTACCCGGCGTTGCTGGGGGTTATACTTAGGAGATAGACATATACCACCCCACACTTTTCTGTAGGCCTGTTTAAGATATACAATTCTGTAGTACATTATTTTGATGTATCTCTTAAGGTTTAGCCAGCGTTAGTAATGTAAGCGCCCAAAAATATTTTTTTACGACCAATTATAAAACTTCGATTTTTCTCTACTTTCTATAAATATAATATGCATGTATTATAAATACTCTAAATGACAGTGAAAACCCTCAAAATCCGTTGCCTAGTTTAGAAGAACTAAGCGCACAAACAGACAGACACGAACAACGAGATTATTTTAGAATATTTGAAGATATTATTTTCTTAAATTACATGTGAAATAATCAGCATAATACGGCTCCCTCATGGGTCGGTAAGCAATCGACATAAAACGAGTGCTGTAAAACCATGCGCAGTGCTCAACCATAATATGGTTTATGTTTATAAGTAATAAGGATTCAATCATGATCAATTTAGATATTTTTTTTAAACTACTTACGATTTTGGCGTTCATCTTGAATTATTCAACCTTTGGCACTCAGAAGTCAAGTCAGTAATAATACAAGAAGTGTTATTGTAATCAGAGCTCGTCAAGTGCGACTGACGTACTGCTTCGGGCTGTCCCCTTTTATATGTCCGCAGGCTCCAAATGTTGATCTAATTGGAATAATAATCCGATATATAAAAGATAACCTGATACTCTGTGATCTGTGCAGATACTGTACATATATGAGAACAGGGTTGGCAAAAATATTTTAAAGTAATTAATTAATTTATTTTGTTTTCCAGAAATGAGCAGTTTTTTCCGAATCAGTGGATATATAATTAAAAAGCTATTACAGATTTTCTCATGGCTTCTTATATGTTTGACAAAAGCAAGTATTGTCATAATAATACAATTAGATGGAGAATAGGAACTCTTAATTATACCGCGCCCTTGAGGTGATTATTAACAAAAACGGCGCTATACAAATTATATTTTTATTATTAGTATCTATCACAAAGCGTGAACAAAGTAAATATACAAATTTGATAATTACAAAAAGTTCATAAGAAAATCACTCATAATGTGTTTTTACAGAAAAACACGGAGATCTTATATTTTCAGGTATCAATATTATTGAAGAGGTCCACATTTGATGTCAGTCATTATTTTAATTTTTACAAAAATTAATCAAACTAGTTTTTTAAATATCTCTTACCTCATTATTTTTTTGGTAAACTAATGTTTAAGACAAGATTTTTTATGCATAGCACAAAGGGTAACAATTATTTATAAGCAATAATTATTAGCCTGAAATACTCATCCACATTGAAAAATCTCCTGATAAAAGATACATGACCGTTGGCGTCATGTATCTTTTATCAGGAGATTTTTCAACCGTTGGCGTCATGTATCTTTTATCAGGAGATTTTTCAATGTGGATGAGTATTTCAGGCTAATAATTATTGCTTATAAATAATCTCTTACCTCTTTTACATTTATTAAAATCTTTAAATGACCGCCTAGTGAAATTTAAATTTGTAGGTTATTCAATTATTGAACAATTATGGAAGAGTTGTAGGTTATTCAATTATTGGTTCCCGGGGCGGCAGTACTCAAACCCACCTCGCAAATTATTTTTAATAAATTTATTAATTTAATTAATGTAATCTATTACATAAAAACACCGATTTAAAATTCAAGTTTTTGACACCTGTATCAGTTTTTTGCGATTTCGCAACAAAACAAGTGAAATAAATCAGTTTTTCAAGAATACCCTTCAAATATTGAGTTATTACTAATATTGTGAAATAATCATGTATTAATAATTATTACTTTGTGATTATTCACAAAGTGAATTTCATCATTTACAAATTAAATGTTTTTATTGCTAATCTGTTCAAATTGACTGTAAATTAATTTCAACTTTGGGAAATGATTTTCAATATTACCTAACTTATACGTTATTTTCATTACTGCCCAATAAAAATGTCAATTAGTGAATTTAAATGGCTTTAACAATATTTGATGACCAGATCTGAATGTCCAGGTACTTCACGACCTTTCTTTTCTCAAATACAATCCCCTCCTCACAAATTGGGGATGCCGTAATCCAACTGGCTTTGAGCAGTTGCGGCACTTGCGATACGACTGCGGTATTCGAACAATGAAAAAAAAACTAGGTAAGTTAAAAGAAGTTGTGGCAACCCTAAAAATTATTGTAGCTTTGGTACTTGAAATGTTTCACAATAATTATGTGTAATTGTCACCCAACCACAATAAATCTTATTGTAGATTGGTTTGCATAGTCATACAAATCATAATTACCTTGATAACTAACTATAAAGCATTCATCTGTTATCTGAATTACCAAAAATGTTCTTCTTCATTGTAGAACTTCAAGGTTAAAGGTTATCGGCTACATTCATTGAACCTTCCTACCCAGTAACTGAAGTAGCAACTCTACCAACCACGCCAAATGCCGATCGGTTAGGACCGACATTTATTTAGTATATTAATTGCTGCAATGTCATCCGATTTCAGAGAAAAGCTTATATATCCGCGTGTGTACATGATTGCTACCAAAAGTTGATGGAATGCATTGTTATTGACAACGAGCCTATATGCCGAGTTTCAGCTCGATCGAATGTCGGGAAGTGGGTTAATTTCCACTTCAAAGATTTGCATTAATTCATTCACTATAACGAAATCTAAATTCAAATAGATCTATTTTAAATGTCTTAGGATGGGTTATTTCACAGAATTTGAACAATTCATTAAATTTCATACTTAAAATTCAAGTTCTGTGGAGGTTCTATTTTCATTTCAGTTCTACGAATCAACTAACGCATGATGTTATAATGACAGAACTTGAATAAAACTTTCACGGAACTTGAAAATTATCTTTGAAATTTGAGGAATTTTTCAAATTCTGTGAAACATTACCGTATTACGAGACGGTTCCATGATAACTCAACACAGTGACAATTCAACACACTTTTAAAAAGTGATATAAAGTCATTAGAAACGATGAAAAATTTTTTTTTTAACCTAACCTAACCTAACCTAACCTACGTAACCCAGTTAATAAAGTTTTTGTTTCATCACTTTCCATGACTTTATATAACTTTTTAAAGATGTGATAAATTATCATTGTGATGATTAATCCGGTCACTATTTAAGACACTCCTAATATCATAATTATAAGCGAAAAATATTGCTTGTGCTTCGGTGAAAGACTTAGCAAACAGACTAGTAGAATCCACTTGTGAACGCGACGCGACGCCTGGTTGGGACCCGATGCATTTGTCTGCTCAGCCACTAATTGGCTAGTAAGGTATTGTCTGCAAATAAGATAAACATAGATGAATGGTATAAAGTCAATTAAAGGAACCTAAAAATAGTTCATATTTATACCAACGGCCTTGAAGTCTGAATGAATTTTGATATCTGCTATTTTTTTGCTGTGCAGGTAGAACCTTTAATAAAATATGGCGAGAATGTGGTAGCAACGTGTTACGTAGTAAATAACCTTTTTTAAATATCGCTTTATGTTACAATTTATCTTAACTATAAAACAGTAAACTAGGTATTTTTTTTTACATTAGCTCCACACTCTTTTTTTACATTAGCTCACACGGAGGGTCTTTTTAGGAAAGGAAAGCTGGGAAGTTCTAGGAAGGAATAATACACGATGGGTATAGTCTGGGGGTCAGTGTGTCCAGAAGTGACGGACATACGAATCCATCCCTTCCATTGAGGTGCAAGGCGGTGTTTCAAGAGAGTCCTGTTGGAGAGGTCAAAATGTCTTCTTCAACCTGTCTCTCTTCTCCAAGCAGTTGGTGGACAAACACATCCGTCGACAAGATCCGGATAAACCTCACCCCAATAACCCGGGCACTCCTTATAAGTCACCAATAGAGCGAAGCACTTAGGGTGATCTATGACAGATGTGTTGATTATCCAATAAATGGTTCCTGGGACGGCGGTACTTGTACTTGCCTCCCAAATTGAATATTGTTTCCGTAGCAGTCAAAAATAGAAGGAGATAGGGTTCCATTAGCTCAGTTGGTAGAGCGTGCACGGGCAAGACAAGTATCCTGGGTTAGAGTCCTAGAGGTAACCATATCTTATTCTGATTTTTCTCTTTCTTATTTTCGTTTAGGAATCGCTAATATTGTCTTCAATAATTAAATATGTGAAAAAATTGTATGCATTGGTGTTCGACCAATGTTCAACATATCTACAACTAGGAAGTGAGTATCTCTACTACGTTTTAAGATCAAATCAAATACTTAATTGATTCCTAATACGCATTTCACAGTTTGTAAAAACTGCTTTCCTTTGTAGGAATTTGCAACTCAGTATATTTATTGCGTGACCTAGCCAAGGCGATGTACCACACCCAATGCAAGAAAATTACAATATTTGCGTCGCATTTGTAAGTCATTCTAAATTATTGTGATAATTTATTTATGGAAAGCATTTTAGATTATGAATTAATGATAATAAATGCACATTTATAATATTTACTAATTCACGCGGCGGTAGCGCTTTAGTAATACAAACTCATTAGTAGGTGTAAGTTTTGTGTAATAAATACTTCCTATTTTTTAATTTCCTTGTTGCAAAAGGCACTACTTATCGTATGGATCTTTATGATTTGGTACCAACTTTTTGAAGTTTGTTTCTGTTTAACCCCCCCAGCATTTTAGGGTCATATATTACCGGGCGTCCATATTTTTAGTATTTTTTTTTCTATCATGAGAAAATATATAATTTTTTGACGTTAGACAGAAAAATAATAACTCTTTCCAGTTTATCTCAAATATTTATACTGGACGCCATTAATAAATTCATATCAATATTTAAAATGGATAATTCATATTTCATGGTAACAACCGGTTTGACTTTAAAATTTATCTTTTATTATATAAACAAGATAAGAGTGTAGTTACAATTTTCTTGCAATTTCCCAAAAAAAAACAATGTGTTTTTGAAATATCGAGTTCTCTCAATTGGACCAAAAAATTAAGTAAAAATATGGTTAGCGTTTTTGAAAACATTTTTCATGTTTGATATAACATTTTTATTATTTAGAAATAGTAATGTTTATTTTAAATACGTACAAAGGAAAGATAATTTTATATTGTTTGTAAAACAGTATTTGTTTTTACGGAAAATTAACAAAATAAGATGTATATTATATAACGCATTTGAAATACACAGAAAACATAGTAAACTGAACAAATGTGTTTAAAGTACTGAAGGGTTTTTAGCCTTCTAGCAAGCAATTAAGGTACGCATACACTACAACACTACACTCGTCACTGAGAGTATACACCTGCAGGGGGACTAGCAACGGATCGATAGGCGTAACTATAGATGATTTTATACCGACTGTTTGAGCACGGTCACGCTGTTGATAGCCAAACTGATATAGATAACGCAATAATAAGGAATAAACATACTCTGGCAACAATGGGGGTTTAATCTAAGAATTGAAATTACTAAATTTTATTTATATATATTTAAAAAAATAATAAATGTTATATTTCATAGTGAATATATTTATGCAAGACACTATCTAGATTGCATTTAGTTCGGGAAGAATCTTGCAATGAAAAATAAAATAAAATGAAAATGTGCTAGATAATGTTGGTATTTCTTAGTCGAAGTATGATACAGTTCACTACTGATATTGTCAAACGATATCTCGGTTCAATAAACAAGTTGTTTAAAAATCACATACTTCTCTTCTTTTTATTCAGCCCTTGATCAAAATCTTTCTATTTTACGTCATGTTACGTTATTTCATAAAAGAGTATCCATGATAGCAGACCTGTAATGGTACGTATACATTTGCGAACTGAAACGCGAGTGGAGCCACGAATTATAGGAAAGGAACGAACCAACTGCAAGCGGCGTTTCGCGCCATTTGCGGTTGCTCCGTTCCTTTCCCGTAAGTCAAGGTTCAGCTCGGGAGTTTGGCTTGCGTATGTATACGTAGCATAATGTAGACATCCCGGACACTGCATATATTGACAACGCAACTCGGACACTGCGGACGCTAATCTAACCCAAATTTGTCTGGCGTTTGGACGGTAGCGATGAGTCGTTCATGAGCGAGCCGCACAATTGGCCTAGCTCCTTTTGATGAGCCGTATTCGTACGACTCCCGGTAAACCGTACGGCTCAATCGAACCGTTATCCTTTTTTGTCAGGAGATATTTTAGAAAAATAGCGGCATTAAAATTATCGAAGTATAATTGTTATTACATACCTACTCAGAGACGTGGAAGGTGTCTGACAAACTGGACCTGGACATATGTAGGTACCTACACCTACTAACTACTTAGCATCTTATTTTTCTTGTGGTACGAGCGGCGCACCGGTACCAAAAGTCGTACGATCATTCATACGCTGCGAACCCGGAGCCATATTGGGGGGGACCTAACAGGAGAGCTGTACCGTGGGAGCTGTGTCGAGCGAGTCGTATCGGGCGAGCACTGTATTCTCATTAGCTCTGAGCTCGCGGCTCCCTTTCAATAGAGCCGTCGTTCAATTGATCCGTCGTTCAATAGAGCCGACGTTCAATAGAGCCGTCGTTCAATTGAGCCGTTATTCAATTGAACCGTCTTTCAATTGATCCGTCGTTCAATAGAGCCGACGTTCAATAGAGCCGTCGTTCAATTGAGCCGTTATTCAATTGAACCGTCTTTCAATTGATCCGTCGTTCAATAGAGCCGACGTTCAATAGAGCCGTCGTTCAATTGAGCCGTCATTCAATTGAACCGTCTTTCAATTGTTCCGTCGTTCAATGGAGCCGACGTTCAATTGAGCCGTCGTTCAATTGAGCCGTCATTCAATTGAACCGTCTTTCAATTGAGCCGTCGTTTAATTGAACCGTTGTTAAATTGGGTCGACTTTTTGAGCCGTACGAAAATATTACCGTGGTTCCCGCTCTTAATAAAAATGATTCCTGACCCACCGCTAGTGGATGGCTCGTACGCTGGTATCTACCTTTCTAGTGCGAACCATAGATTCAATCGAATACCAAATTTAGTTGGAATTTTTCATACCCGATCGGAGTATGTTGTATGGCAGAATGAAATAGGATTAGAAAGGAAATAGGGTAGTCGAAGTTTGAAATGTTGGTGCGGTGATAACAAACACATATAAACAAATCCTTTGAGATAACAGAGAAGTAGTTTAATTTTAGAAAAAAAGGGATTTTCGGAAACTTTGAAAATCCACTGAGTAAACACAGACTTAAACCATTATTATTAATGACTCCCCGATTTGAAAGGGAGACTAATGATATCGTCCAACCTTTCATAAAAAATAAGACCACTTTAAACACAAAGAAGAATTAACATTACAGAAACAACATGTCGTCCTTAATGAATATAAAAACCCACCGAGGAATCCAGGTACTTAGTGGATCTATTATTAAATTTAATCTTAGAATAATAATGCAATGTAATAATATAAACCAATTATCGTCACCTATCACGCCTCTCTGGAGCTGTCATTAAAACAACTATATCATGATGACATAATCACAAAAGATGAGTTACTTCTTCCAAGTTGAGCTACATACTCCTTGTGTTCAACTTTATAACTTTGCAGAAATTCTCCCCTCTCCTTGCATGAAATTAATGTGTAGTTTGTATCGCAGCAACATCGAGAAAAACCCTTAATTCTTATTGAAACACGGAGAAAACTTACTGATATAAAATTCTGTTAATTTATTAAAAATCTGGTCAAATTATTCGTTTTACTGTTGAAAACGGGACTGCAGTCCTAAAGGACAAAACAAATGAATTAACAGAGTGTACAAAAAGTGGACAAAACAAATGAATTAACAGTGTTAAAACAAATGAATTAACAGAGTTCCTGACAAGGTATCAGTTAAAAGCGAATGTTTTATGAAGACAAATACTGATATTGTCACATTCCATCATGATATTTATTAGGAAAGAACACGTGCGTGAATACGTGTTACCATATATTCTGAATGACTAATATTTTATTAGGAAATTGACATCCTATCACTTAATTAACAGGATTTTTTAATGTGAAAATTATACGTTGAGCAAATTACTCACATACATTGGGAAAACTACACCAATAAATTTATTTTTCATATTTGTATCAAATAAGTTAAATCAAAATAATAAAATTTTATTGCATAATGGTGTATACAAAGTTCTTTATTATTATATAATTATGTTTGTTTACAAATAATTAAAAATAAATTACATGTCCTGAGCCAGAGGTTCCTTTATAAGGCTACTGAAAATTAAGACATAAGAATAGACAAATAAGCATAGACAAAAATATTTAATGATAAACAAAACATTAAGCATTCTGAAGCATGTAGATAATTTTATTAAAACAATGGTTTGATAAATATTTTAATTCATTTTCTTATTATTCAAGCAATAAATTTCACCGTCAGGGGGCCTACTTTGTATCTTTCGGGTTAACAAACCAGTAAGTTCGTGGTTTAACCTTTCCTTGCCGGTGCTGTCAACTGAGTGTACATCGTCTCTAATTAATAAAATATCTCTGTAAATATACTAAACAAAGAGTTCAAATTTGTTGGTATTCTGTCATTTAAGTATTGCATTAAGTAATTACAATATATAATATAGGGTTAATACGGGTTTGTGACGTGGCTAAACCGGCGGCAGGAAATTTTCGAAAGATACAGAGTAGGCCCCCTGATTAAAGTCTAGAAATAAAAGTTTTAAGAATAGTTATATAGAAAGTTCACCGTTCAAAAATTAAGAAAGACGAAATGTGGTTTTCCATAGAAAATCCAGACAGAATAAACAATGTAGTGTGAATGCTCATTGCAGGATACAATCTAAAAATGCTCGCAATCCACAAAATTAAAAGAGCATTAGCTACTTGTCACTCTCCGTCTGGGTTCTCCGCAAGTTAAATAATCATTCCACAGTAATCCTCCGCAACTAGAGCCGGTTAGACATCCATTAAATTTGATATAATTCATGAATCAATTCACGAATTAATATGCATCTATTCAAATTTAATTTGCTCTCGGTGCGAATGCGGATTAATGGGTATTATTTGGCCGGTTCATGAGTGTAGATGATGCAAATCGAGCTCGCACCGTGAATTCCTGCCTCGAAGGTCGGTTGGTTTGTAGGAATATGCGAGTTAGGATCGGTCTGTATAATTGATGGTAAAAAAGCAGACGGTCTTGTACATAAGGTCTGAAAATCAAGTTTTAGATATTTTGGTGTTCTAGACATTTTTTCGTTGTATGAATTTGTACACTGTTGGTGAGGTAAAAGGCACACCCTGAATGGTGTTGGCGCTGATTGCTACAATAATCTCAACTTTCCGGAGGTAGGTCTACGACATTCCCAATTTGGGGAATGTTGCGAGGTTGAACGAAACGGTGCTATGAATGGTATCGATCTTGTCTTACAAACAGATATGAAAAGTGAGGAATTTCCCCTTCAGAATCACAACCTAACTGGTGGGAAACCTTTTTGCATTGAAAATGGTTTTCCTCCAAATTTTGCAGAATAATATTTATAATAAAGATATATTTTACTGTGCAAACATTACAATAAAGCAATCCAATGATTGTTTTATTATGAATGTTCATTACCTGACTTAGATATCAGTATTTAATTATTTTTTTTAACAAAACAATCGTTCAAACAATTTTCATAGTTTTCATTTTCAAACCCCGCCAAAACGATTGAAATCTGACGGGGTACTCGTAACATCATACGTACCTAGTTTTTGTCGGTAACAGTAAGGTCAATCCCGCTCGGGTTGAAAACAAAAACAAAAAAACAATTTGATCATTTAATTAAATCCGGGAGGTTTTTGTGAGGCTGAAGGTCGGCAACACTTAAACCGCTAAGTGTTGCCGACCTTCAACCTCACTACATACCCCAATTGGGGATGCTATAGTCTCACTGGCTCCAGACGGTTGGGAAGAGTTGTGACTCTTGTACGGTATTCACATAAAAAAAAACATTTCTCAATATTTAATACACATTTCTCAGCACAAAGCATTTTGTAATTATTGTTCATTTAACCCAAATCTTTGTCAATAAAATTAAAATGAGAGCAATAATTACAGAAAATAGAAAAAAATATGAGGTGGAAAATTTAGCGCGTTAGTCTGTGAGGGTGAGGAGTAAAAAAAGGTTGAGTACCGGTATGATTTGAGATTTTCAGGGCCAAAAGTATTATGGTTATTTATTTATTATTTTCGAAATCTAAAATTAATGGCTGCCCCGCACGGAGAAAAATGAGTACGGATTTTTTTAATCAAAATACTGTTAAAAATGCGACTGAATGATTATTTCCAAATAAAATATTAATTATTCAGAATATATCTGAACACGTGCTCATGCCGGTACCCTGGTCCGAATAAATTCAATGGACGAGATACGAAACTATTATTATTTTGAACGCGTGTTCCAACTTCGTCATAACATAGTTATGAAATTTGTCAAATTATTCTTTAAAGGCCTCCAGTCGTATTTTAAACAGGAATACGAATAATTAGACCAGATTTTTAACAAATTAACAATATTTCTTATCAGTAAATTTCCTCCGTATGCCGAAGGACTTGCCTGTTAGGTGTAATCAAATTACCGGTGTCCAACCTTCATAGTGCTTTATTTTTGGGGTATTATGGCATGTTGCGTTAACTCCTTCTTTATCCAACGTTTCGGACAGCATTACAGTGTCTATCATCAGGGCAGATTAGTAGAAACCGCCCTAACAACATTTTAATTTAATATGTGGTGACCCCTCAAAGAAGTCATCCAACTTCTAAATGATCCGAAAGGACAAATAAGGATAGAAAGGAAATGTATCGAAGATCAAGGAAGATCAAGCCCCACTAGAAACATCCATAATACCATATCCTCTAGATTCAAGTGGTGACCTTCTAAGGGCGTTAAATACATTCTAATTGACCCGGAAGGACACATAAGGTAATAAATATTCTAGTCGATCAACCATTGCATGATAATGAATCAACCGAATAGGAAACTCTGCCCTTTATGACTATAACACATGTATTAACTATTGGGTAATTGATTTAAATTTTTATATGGTGTCAATTATTATTATTTATACTTACCGCTTATGTTAATGTCTATTGAATATTTATTATTTTTTGTGGACATGTTATTGAGTTTTGTGGACTTGTTTATGGATTTTGTAAGTAGTTTTTTTTTGTTTGTTTTAGTGTGCAGATTAATATTTAGTTTGAGTTTATTATTATTTTTTTAATTAGTACGGAAGGATATTTTCAATACTTTTTATTCTAAATATAAATTAAGAAAAAAAAATGGATAGTGAAGGTTTTTTTTTATTTTTGTGTTGGCTAATATTTTTTTTAACGGTTAAAAATCTGCTATTTTCGATTGACCGCCAAAACGACACGTTCGTTTTTATAGGGTAGATTCCTACCCACAGCTCATATATTTTCTAGTGGACGGGTAGATTCCTACCCACAGCTCATATATTTTCTAGTGGACGGGTAGATTCCTACCCACAGCTCATATATTTTCTAGTGGACGGGTAGATTCCTACCCACAGCTCATATATTTTCTAGTGGACGGGTAGATTCCAACCCACAGCTCATATATTTTCTAGTGGACGGGTAGATTCCTACCCACAGCTCATATATTTTCTAGTGGACGGGTAGATTCCTACCCACAGCTCATATATTTTCTAGTGGACGGGTAGATTCCTACCCACAGCTCATATATTTTCTAGTGGACGGGTAGATTCCTACCCACAGCTCATATATTTTCCTTCTCAGAACTTCCTCTCGTTCCTTTCCTTAAAAAGACCATCCACACAGTTCCTTTTGGAAATTATTATTCTCATGACTTCCTCATGTGGGGTGGGGTTAATCTAAAAAAAAGTATATTTATAAAAGAAAGACAAACTTAAGATCTGAAAGACTCCTACTACCAGCATTTAAAGCGGAAGATGTTGCTTGATGTTGATTGAGGCTTATCTAGCAGATGGATTGAAAGCACGACGTCTGGATGGGAACCAGATCCATTTTTGTCAACTCTGTCACTAACCGGTCTCCATTTAACTGTTACAAAGAAACACAAGTTTCCATACATTTTGTTCCGTACTTATGGCTGTTATATTCTGACGAGATCAGGTTGTAACTAATAGTAATCATAATTGAAGGTCACCTACACATACAATAATGTGTATCGTCAACTCCGTAGGTATTGCAGCGCTTCGGAAAAGTTTTTTTAAATTTTATTTTTTTTATTGTACAACAGAACATTCATTCCAGTTACAGTACAATTTTAAATCATATCAGCATTTAGCTAAGTGACTCTTCAATAATTGTTTTAGGTCATTTAGAGAACAGTCACTTACATCTAAATTCTTTGCTAATTCGTTCAATAGCACCACTCCCCTCGTCAAGCTATGCTTTGCCAGGACGTCGGTTTTGCCTTTTGGTACTCTGAATAATTCATGATATCGACTTCGGTTGTAGTGGTCTGGTACATATAAATCATAGCATCCCAAGAGAAATGGGATATCGATAAAATTGTTCCAAATTTTGAAAGACATAATAGCTAGACTTGTTTTCCTCCTAGTTTCCAGACTCACAGAATTAGTTTCCTCATGAACCTAGGATAGGTTCCATGCGTCCGCATATAGACATACCTGAGGAATTTTTTCTGGATTTGCTCTATCATATCAATGTACTTCTGGTGGTACGATGCCCAAACGGAAGCATTCATTATCAGGTCTTCATACATAAGTCCACCGTGGTCGAGGGGTAAGGCTCTCGACTAGAAATCTGAAGGTCGCGGGTTCAAATCTCGGTAAATTTAATTTGATGATTTGTGATTTGATAATTCATCCATTTTTAATAATATATATACTATATTTGCGGCATGTTCTAGATTGAAAGGTACATTGTATCGCCCTAGTGTAAGACCACCATTCAGGATTTAAACATTGCTTGAAATGGCTTTAGCCGTGTGGTGAATATTTGAGTACCAAGGCACTCGTCCACGTTCCTCATCAACGTATCCTGCCCCTCCCCTCTACCTTTAGCCTCACAACAAACCTCAATTGAGGATGCTATTGTCTCACTCGCTCTAGACTCTAGAATTTAGATTTAGATTAGACTCTAGATTTTAGAAGGTTTATATATATAATACGAGATATTATTTTGATAGAAAGTAGATAAATGTCGATGTTTTGTAATCTTTTCAGGCGCTTACATTGCTAACGCTGGCTTAACGTTATGAGAAACATCAAAATAATGTACTACGGAATTGTATATCTTAAAAATGCCTACAAAAAAATCTGCTAAGTTATATGTCTATCTCCTAAAGATAATCCTCAGCAACTCCGGGTACACGTCAGCTAATTTGAAATAAAATATTACTATTATAACAAAATTGAGTATGTCATAGAGCTGCAGAGGAATAGACAGCAACATTGTATATTTCAAGCAGCTAATGAGAAATAATAGAGACAATATAATCATCGCCAATTAGACATTTATTCCGATCATAAAAATGACAAATTGAACTTGCTACAGATATTATGCATCTTATCATTATGCGAGTATTCTAGTTTTTTTTCAAGTTACGTATCTATTACACATCTAGTGCAGTAAAAACAGTAGCAGGCTAGCCTTGAACTTTTTCAAAGAATGTCAGGTAGACAGATCAGAAAACATTAGACTTTTTAAAGTGAATACCTACCGTAAAGAGTCTAGTAGGGCTGGTAGGAATAACTCACTAACTAACTAACTAACCATTTGATCAATCAGATACTGAGATTATCTACCATCATGGAGCCTGCCGCAAATGTAATGAATATTTTTTAATGTTTTATTTTTGTGCTTGATGGGTTTGAAACCCGAGATCTCTGGATACAGTAAAATGCAGACAAATTGACAACCATTACGATGACATTTTATTCTAATCGCGTGGAGCTCTTACGTTATCACATATCGGTACCGTTTTCAAGAGTAACCTGGATTCGAGTATTCTATTTTGTCACTGTTATTATATAGCATTCGTTTATTTTATTCTTGTGTATTGGATATTTTTTGGTTAAGTTATTATTTCGACAAGGAGGCGCACAGGTTTTCACCACTATTCCTTTTATACCCGTAAAAATAATGTTAATAAAAAAGAAGGTTAGTAAAAATGTGAATTAAACAATTTTTTGTTTTTACCAATAACCTTCATAATTTAACAAATTTTCTCGGTTTTCACCGCACCCTATATAATATGTAGGTACCTAAATTGTAATATATTCTCGGGTTTACAACAACCCAAAAATATATGAGTTTCTCCATTTGCCAAAAAACTGAAAAATGTCATCTTTTTCCAAGGTATAAAAGAGGGGGGGGGGTCAAGAGTCTAGGAGCCAGGAGTCAGGAGTCAGGGGTCAGGGGTCAGCAGTCAGGAGTCAGGAACCAGAAGTCAGCAATCAGGAGTCAGGAGTCAGAAGTCAGGAGCCAGGAGTCAGGCGTCAGGAGTCAAGAGTCAGGTGTCAGGAGTCAGGTGTTAGGAGTCAGGAGTTAGGAGTCAGGAGTTAGGAGTCGGGAGTCAGGAGTCAGGATTCAGGAGTCAGGAGTCAGGAGTCAGGAGTCAGGAGTCAGGAGTCAGGAGTCGGTAGTCGGGAGTCAGGGGTCAGGAGTCATCAATCCCTGCGGAGAATTAATGGAGCTGGCATTTCTTGACCGCATATTCTATGGTCTGCATCTTGGTCTGGTCTGAATTTCCACAGTTAGCACATGATCCGCGACGCCTGGCTGGAAGCCCGACGCATTTGTCCACTCGGCTTATAAAGAGTAACATAAAGTGGTTGATTCTTTCGGTAAGGCTTTGAACACCGTGTAGTAGGCAGTCGCTATTGATATCAAGTGAAGTGTTCTTCGTAAAAACAGCTGTCTGTGTTTTTCTGTCTAGCTGGCGACCCCACCTAAAGTTTACATTATGCAACTGGACATAACTTACTTTACTGCGTTGTAACCTTCTTTGAATTATAAATGTAAATAGCTTATGATTTATGATATTCGTATTTACATTTATAAAACGCAGTACGGATGGGTTACGACTGCAACCGAAGTTTCATTATATTTGTGTTACGCCCAGCTGGGCCTTCACATAGATTATACAAACAGAGTATACCTAAGGAGTACTGAGTCATCGACAATTACACATTACGCACTGATAAACTAAATACAAATCAATATTGTAGAAACAATATTATTAAAACAGTATTATTGAAACGATATTATTGAAAAAATATTAATGAAACAATATTACTGAAACAATATTATTGAAACATGTACAAAAAAATGAAATAAAATAGAAAATAGATAAATCACTAAAACTATCTACGCTACTATTACTTGTAGGACTCAGCCAAAGTGCTAGTATAGATTAAGCATAATTCTATAAATGGACTCAGTAAATATGTTAATAGTACCCCCAAACTTGCTGCCCAGATCACGCATCCTATTGGTTGGTGAGTGTGTCTGATAGTTGGTTGTGTACGTTTTGCAGAAAAATGTTACATTTTGTCTTGTGGTCCTATTCGCTAAATGGAATTTAATTTAATTTGGAATTTAATTCAAGGCGATATGATACAACCAAGTCTCCAACATAATTCTCATCTCAGATAGAATAAATAGAAGCAATTGTTTTATGAAACTTATGTAATTAATAATTTATTTTGGTATTTTGAGCTTCAAATTTATGTACGTACCTAAGAATTTTACTGACCGGGTCAAAAGTTGAAAGTTGGAACCCATTTCAAAGTTTTGTGTTGTTGTGAATACTCAATAATTATTGTATCTTATAAGGCTGAAAAGAGAAGAAAGGAAGAAAATTAGAGCAGTGGAGAGCGATGTGTTAGTACTGTCAGGAGTTATCAGGGCCTTAGCACCTTGATAATTCGGCGCCCAGAGCGGACTGCTCCGATTGCGCCCGCATAGGGCCGGCCCTGAGTATGGTCTATATGTAGAAGCAAGAGTATGGTCTGTAAAGTATTAACTTCATGTTCACATTAGTAACGATGTATATCACAAAAACAAATTTTAAAAAGTGTTTCAATTGAAATATATTTTGACAGCCGAACAGCAAAAATCGAGTCGTGCTTGGTTTCACAGCGGCCCCCAGCAATGCTAAAAAATTTCTAGCTGTACAGCATTGAATGCCGGCGAATTAATAAAGGTGTGAATTCATAAAATATTGTAAATCGTTTAATTTATGGTTGAATTCCGCACAGGTAATGAGAATACTTCTACGTCTAAATTAACAATTTCAAATTGCCGGGGGCGGTTCACAAACAGCTTTCGCAGCATAAATAACAAGCAAGTAATGGGTGATAAGGAATAATAAAATAGTTGTGAGTAAAATAAGTAATTAATTAACGGTGGGGAAGACGAAGTTAGGAAGTACCTGACTATTTATTCATCAAACAAAGCTTAAGCCACTTGAATACAAAATTTTATCGCTTCGGTGCTGTGGAGCGGGGGAAAATAGTAAACTAAGTATTACCCAAACATCGCATTAACCACCTAAACTAAACCCCAACCAAACATCGTATTGACCATCTAAAGTAAGTATTAGCTAAATATCGCATTAACCACATCAACTAAGTCTTACCGAAACTTCGCATTAACTACACAAACTAAGCTTTATCCAAACACCGCATTAACCATCTAAACTAAGCCTTACTTAAAATTCGCATTGACCACCTCACCTAAGCCTTACCCAAAGATCGCATTAACAATTTCAACTAAGACTTACCCAAACTCGCATTAACCACCTCAACTAAGCCTTACTCAAACATCGCATTATCCACCTCAACTAAGCCTTACCCAATCACCGTATTCACCATCTAAACTAAGTCTTGGCCAAATATCGCATTAACCACCTATACTAATCCTTACCCAAACATCGCATTATGCACCTCAACTAAGCCACACCCAAACATTGCATTAAGGCGATGCACTACGTCGTGTAATATTTTAAATTGAGCCGCTATCGATAACAACCCTTACATAGATGGCGATAAGGTTTAAATTCCCGCTTAACACCATCCGCCTGTTTTGATTTATGCAAGAAAAAAACATGGCCAAAAAGTGCCTTTTATTTTATTTTGTGGATGTTCAGGCAAAATTTTTTTTTTTTCGATCATTTTATAGATAACTTAATTTGCCACATTATACAATAAAATCGTAACCGAAAATGGGTTCGTAAGTAGGAGATTTTGAACTTTAAAGCAGTTTTCATTTACATTATTTTTTTCTGGGCTTATAAAAAGACTTATCTAAAAAATACTCGATTATTTGAAAGGCCAAGATGTATTCGTAATTAAAGCATCTGAAACATTTCTAGGCGACCATATTTTATTAATTATCAGACGCTGCAATGCTGTCCGAAACGTTGAAGAAGGAGTTAGCGCAACACGGCATAACACCCCAAAAACAAATAACAAAAATACTTTTGGTCGTGAAAATCTTAAATCATATTCCCTTCTTAGGGTTAAAAAGAACATGCGGACTGTCAATGTATATTAATGTTATTATTTCATTTCGAAATGTTCAATTGATAAGTATTTTTAACGTGCGTAGCCGTCTGACGGTAATTCAGAGACATGTGCGCCTGTATTTCCAGCGTATATCGATCTTCATTACCAATAAAGATCTGCGTACCAATAATGCAACCGTGCTAAGGAAATCGATGCAATATCGTCGGTAGTTCCGCCTAATTATCACACTGAATTCGCCCACATAACACATACAACCACACACAGACACACATGCACACGTACACACACACAAACACTCTCACACACCTCTCTCCTTCCCCAGCACACTAATTAACTTAACTTAAAAATGTAACTTAACCGTAAAATGTATAATATACCCCATATGTATATATGTCAGCGACATGTCATTGGTACCAATTATTGTACTAACTTTTATAACTTTGTAACTATTGTCATCTATGTAATTATGTACTGTTTGTTTCTGCAATAAACAAAAAAATAAAATAATAATCCGATATTGTAAAGACATTAGCCAAAATAGTATTTATAGTTTCTATAAATGGAGAAATCATAAAAAAAAGTGGAAGAAATTAAATATCTAGGTGTTATTATAGACTCAAAATTGAATTCTCAAAAAATGCAGACTATACAATTAAAAAAATTGCAAAAAAAATATCATTTCTTGGTAGAATCAGAAACAAAGTAAATAAAGAAACATGCCAGATAATATACAATACAATTATATCACCACACTTTAATTACTGTTCAAGTATTCTTTTTCTCTGCAATAAAGAGAAAATGAAAAAAATGCAAATACTGCAAAATAAAGCAATGCGAATAATACTTAAGCGCAACATATACACACGGATAAGAGACATGTTAAAGGAGCTGAATATTTTGACGGTGAAGCAAACTGTGTATTTGAATGTACTTATTTTTATACATAAAATTAACTTAGGGATGATGTCTAAGGAACTGAAAAGAAAAATAAATTACAATAACGAGATACACGGACACGGGACGAGAAATTCTAAGCAAATTAGATTGCCAACAAGAAAAAAAACAAGCACCCAAAAATCTCTGATGTACCAGGCCGTTCAACTCTATAACAAAATCCCGAAGGAAATTGCTGTGATAGAAAATATTAATAAGTTCAAAAATGAATCAAGAAAATATGTCTATCTCAATTATTAATGTTTCTTTTTTTGTGACTTTATTGAAATATTTAAAGAAAGATTATGTTTGCCAAACAATGTACATGTTTATATGTTTATAAAAATATTAGCACACACGAAGATGTGAGCTAACTTAAGATTAATAAATAAATAAATAAAAAAAAAGTTGTGCAAACAGCTTAGCTGACACCTTGGAAACATAGACTCATAAATATACCACTCGATCGATATCTTCGGGCTTTTTGTATGTAACGGAATTATACAGTACTTAACCACAGATATACAAGCAGTACCTACCGTGCGGAGCAGAGCAGTAGACAAGGTAGAGGAAACTCAAGGCCATTTAAAAAAGATGCGACCATAGACAACATAATTGCTCTCAGCCTACTCTATTCATTCACTAGCCCAAAAAAACTATTATAAAAATAAAAATGTCCTTGAAGCAGAAAAATGTCGAAATGTTTTCCGAGGGCAAGGTTCATCTGACTAAGAAAATGAACTTTTACAGTTTATTTCCTTAAGATGAAACTTGTTAATCTGAGAAGAAGAAACCCAAAATTACAAGAAAAATTCCAAAACATGATTGTCCGACAGTACGACGATGAATTCCGACATCATAGACTGTCGGAATCATATTTTGACCATGCTCGCGACCATCGCTAACTGACCATAGATGACGGATTTCATCAAAATCGTACTGTGACATTTAATAATTTGTATCTTTGCTTTATAATTTCAATTTAAAATAAGTACCTGCAGATCACATTTCGAAGGATTTTTAAGTCAGCGGACATGGCAATCATCCGATTGGTTATTTTTTGTATTTTGACAAGGGAATCCAAATAAACACTAACCATTTTATTATTGAAATCATTTTATTTAAAAGGTTTGGTATTAAAAATACATCTCAATGAGTTCAGTCTTAAAATATATTATATTACAACTTATAATTTTGGACAAAACAAAAATTTTCACACAAATTCAATACCAAAAATTTCAAAAAATATTTCTGTATACGAAACATTAAATACCTCCTTATTTTAAAAATAAATTCTGTAAATCAGAAGTAAAAGGTTTCGACATTCAAACGGTCCTCGTTAAAAACCAATTTTTGATCTGTTTCAGCCTTTGAAAAAATCGTCGATAATTGTAGAGAGAAACGGTCATGCTGCGACATTGGTTCAAAAGCTGAAACCGGCCGATAAGCAGCGTTTAATGGGGACCCTTCAAATATGAAAATGTCATAATGACGCTGATCGTCGATTTGATGATTGCCAAATGTGAAAAAAACATTGTGCAATTTTGATGGAAAGAATAACAACCTCGTTTGTTGTCATCAAAATATATCAGATGACAAATCAAGCAATGTTATAGGAGCCTACCTTACTATTAGAAAATATAAAAGTCCTCCATTTTCATTTAAAACTCAACCGACATTTTTTGACGTCTAAGTCCTTGTTTACTATTTTACGGAAGCATTCATCACTTCTGAGTAACTGTCGTTTAGAGCTACTCGTTGAGTAACGTTCATTATCAGTTTAACGTTACTCATCAAGTAATTGTCTGTTTTACAGCTATTTAATCATATGATTCAAGTAACTTAACAAACAGATACCCAACGATTTACACAGTGATGGTTAACTACCATTTAAAACATACATACAAATTCTTCGTTTAAAGTTTCACAAATAAAATTGTTCTTTTTGAAATCGTGTGATGGTTTCATCATTTATGCTGTATATAATTTAGACATTAAAATCACAAACATACATGATTACGAATTTGAATTGATTGACACCAATATATACACATTATTATGCCCTTCTGTCTGTTAAACTATTTGCTAATATTAAAAAGATATTATTTTCATTTACTTAAAACGATATCCACAAATGATTTATTTGCTAGTGCCAAACTGCCTGACCAAGTATTAGTATATTAATTTAATCTGCAAAGTAGGGTTTAATAAATGACAATTTTCGTGCATTAATGAAACTTTGGTCATATGTTCATCTTGGCTGTTTAGATCTGCAGAGTGGTGAAGGAGGTTGGAGGGTGGCACATGTTTACAAAGTAAGTCGAGTGAGGTATCGTTTACTATGTTTTCATTCATGCTGAATTAAATGAGACATCTCCCAAGTCGATAGAATCAATATTCGACGAGATAAGACAGGTTCTTACTAAATAAACATGACAATAAAAAGGTTTAAGGCCCCGTAGTAAGCGTTTAAAAGATGGTTTGAATGGGAGATGTGTTAATACGAATGTTAGAGGGAGCGCGCTAATATAAAAAAAAAGATAATAATTAAGCGAAAATGGTGAAAATATTTAATAAAACAAGACTCGTTTGAAATAGAGCAAAAGTCTCCCGACAAATGCTTCAGTTGCATTTAAAGAAACGCTGTGTGTTCATGCCTATTTCATAATAAATAACAGAAAAAAACGTGTTTTTAATAATTTTCGGAGTTTACTTTGCGATTTTTTTCTATGGAGAGAATTTCATATCATAAACGTTTCAGCATAAAAAATGTAGAGGTATACATAAAAAAAACTTGAAGAGTTAGCGAGAAACTTGTTATAAATCGGTAGAAATTGGGTATTCGGGGGTTTTATCACATTATTTTGGGTGGATTCTGCAGATCTTCATTTCCACTGATAAGATGAATTTAAAAATGTCCAGGAATGCATGAATTTTGTCATTTATTTTGTGCATTTTGTTACTATTTTACCTGTCAGAATCTCAACATTTTGTCTTCGTACATATTTCTATTTATTATTGCGAATTGGTTCGTGTAACATCTATAAGTGAGTATTATTTCCTATGAACTGTGAACGGCTTGGTCTTCCGTGTTAATGCCGAACAGAACGCCAGACGAGGAGAGAGTTGACTCGGCGAGGTTGAAGATGGTGGTTGAGAAGGTCCATAGGATCCATATTGTGAGACCGTAGAAGAACACGCTGGACAGTTGGTCGAGGAAGTATAGTCTGGAAAACAAGAAAAAAATTCATTTAATACATTTTTTGATTTGTAGAAATGTTAACCCTTCAAGCCTCGAAGGACACTAATAGCCACACACATCATATTCTATTAGAATTAGAACATCTAAAGAACAGATCTGACCGGGACGTCCATACATAGAAGTATTCTACCTTTTTTTCTAGTGTGCGGAGATATATGATTAATACGTTGTTGAAAATAAAATAGTAATTCTTCTTAGTTTGTCCTAAATATTTATACTTGACTCCAGGGAAAAAATCTTAAAAATTGTCTAAGTGCCTGATTACAAATTGGCGGGATTTTTCGTTGACAGTCAAAATATGAAACGCCATAAAATGTGACAGATTTCTCAGTAACCTCTTGAATGAGCGTAGGGTTTACAAATTGCGCATCATTGTAAAATTCTCGCGGGATTGCGGGATAGACATTAGAAATCCCGCAGGATTTTTGAAATAATGGTAACATTTCATACTTTTTTGCTGTCGTTATTTAGCATGAATTATATATGATTCTAGTACATCGTTAAAAAATTACGTAGAAGGCAACGAAATAAGTAATTTAAGAAGATTAAAAAATAAGATCCTAAAAATACAACCAACATAACTGTCACTAATAGTCACTTGAGATAAATAATCATCTTTGAAACTAGTAATATTTTTAAAAAATACATTGAAAACGTAATCTAATAAGTTTTTAAGAAGACTTTGATACAAAAAATAACATCGTAAAAACATAGGTTATCGAGAGTCCTATCACCCATACGTGAACGGACATTTGTGTTCTACAGCCCAGCAGCGGAAAACGCTCTGTCTGCTTCCACACTAGTTGATGTGAATATTATCAAGTTAGTTTACGCCATCTGACGGTGTCTCCTTCTGATACCTCCATTCCCAAAAAGGGACATATCTTTTTTCGAAGTTTCCGTATCAGTTCAGCATATTTTTGTTGTAAATTCGAAAGTTTTCAATCCTGCAATCCCGCAAATCCCATGTCAATTCCTCAAATATTGCTGAAATTCCGCAGGATTGCGGGATGCGTGATAGATGAGACCACTCCCAAATCGATAGAATAAATATTTGGCGAGATATGACAGTTTTATTGAAAAAATAAACAAAGAATTTGTCATTTATTTTATGAATTTTGGTACTGCTATTTTATCTTTACTAGCTCCGAATTTAGTATTCAAACAAAGACTAATAAATATAAAATTTACTCACTTTTTCAGGAGCTGCCTAGCCTTGGGCAAAGTGGCTGGATCGTCCTTGCAACAATACTCGCGAGCTCCCAGGATGTAGTTCTTCATGTAGGTGTCCCAATTGACGTCGGATATGTCCGTGAAGAGAACTTGCTTGTCCTTAGGGCCCAGCCAAGATCCTATAGACCTGAAGGTCTCGTTGTTGAAGATCCACTCCTTGGTCGTGTAATATTGAAGGACTTCCAACCCGCCGGATATGCGCTTTTGGGTCTTGACCATGCTGGAATAAAATATAAAAATGAAATATTTGAGCTTTTTATACGAATATTGTGTAAAGGACATTTAAGTCGCTGAATTATTGACCCTCCACGCTAACCACCACCTTATTGTTATAGATTAAATGAAAAACTAAGTAACACAAACGTAAATACATTTTTTCTATCAATTTACATGACATCATTTGTATCTGTATCCCAGAGTTTAGCCTCCTCCACTAATGTTCCCAATTGACCGCGGTCGGTTCATACCATTGAATAGAGAAATACGGAGGAAGTGCCCTGATAATACAGAGAGAAAAAACAAATAAATTACTTTAATCAGAACTTACTTTTTGAAATACTGGCATACAGAGCTCCGGGCCAAAAAGGCCCCTTTCTCTTTCATCGTGATTTTAAAATAATGGCTGTTGAAAAATTTGTTTATTTTGTTTTGGTTTTGTGGTCTTCGTCGTACCGGGTGTGGCAATTTATGGACGCGTTTTCATGGGTGGGAATACCCGCATAAAATGTTTCCGCGAGACTTAAGATGTGGTTTTTTAATAAAGAGATTTCAGAGTCTTTGTGGAGTTGGGTTACCCTTAACCATTTGGGGGCACCCAGGGCTATGCGTATGGCTTTATTCTGAAATGTTTGAAGTTTTTTTAAAAGAGACTCTGAAGCGTGTGTCCAGATGGGGCTCTTTACTCAGAACAGACTTTGTGGGGCGGTAAAGAGCACTGTGTAGTGAAAAAATAACAATAAAATAAACGCCCGGGTTGCCAGCACTGAAACTTTAAATCTGTAACTTTTTAGCATCGCATAGTTGAATTCCTCTCTTGTCATCGCGATTCTCTTGTTACACAGAAACAATAATAGTTTTACTATCAAGATAAGTACCTTTTTAAAACTACATTGTCAATTTTCAATCGTCTGTCCAGTATTACGTGTGACGCCATTGTTGATAGTCCATTTCTTTTGAACTCTAAGTCGGAAAATTTTATAATATTAGCTTAATACTATATAAAGTACTGTATGTATAAAAGTGTTTCGATTAAAAAAAGCAGTAAAGCGAATTGATTACCACTAACTACTCGACAAACATAAACACTACAAACAAGGTATAAGAATCACTTCCTCTGGGGCACATAAAAGGACTTATCATTCGGCATTTTTTAACGTTAATAATCAATTTCCACATTTAAGTTAATTTACTTTCGCTAAATACATTGTTTACGAAGTTTTCATTTAAGAATTTCTATATTCTTTCAGACAAATTAGGTTTGCTCCCAGATCCAGCAGAGCTTCTGAGGTCATTTTTCACACAAACGATGCCATAGAAATTATTTCAACATTGTAATAAATTATACGAAATGGTGCACCTTGCCCAAATACGAATTGACAATATTGTAGCTGCAAAGCTATGCAAATTGCCGTACTCAAATATTTAGGCGTAATGGGCAAAACTGATCCACACAAAACATTTTTTTATATACCAGGTTTCCAAAGATGATAACCGCTTCGTAACGGAGGCCATTATTATTTTAATTGCATAAAAATCCAAATCATGCAATAATGCTTCACCAAGCATTCACGTATGGTCTTGTCCAAAGATAATTTGATCCTGTCGTTAAAACTCTCGCTGTAACCTCACTTATTGTTATTACATTATTTGTGTCGTTTGTTAGGAAGAAGAAGGGGATTTATTTAATTAATTCAATTCATTCAATTTTTACACATCATTACAGATTGGGATCTAGGTAGTTATAATTGTTCATTTTATGCACCAAAAACCCTCGCTGTAACCTCACTTTTTGTTATTAAATTATTTGTATCATTTGTTAGAAAGAAGGAGGGTATTTATTTAATACAATTCGTAAAATTTTTAAATATCATTACAAATTGAGGTCTAGGTCGTTATAATTCTATTTTATTCCTTTTATCAGACAAAAACCTTGTAAGTGCGTTGTGAGACATCACAGTACGTGGCTCTCCCCATGGGTGAAAATTAGTGCGACTCGTTCTACAATAAAGAAGATTATGGCGATGTCCTGGAGAGCAAGATTCTGGTACAAATTCATTTATTTGAGCTGGAATCTCACTGTTAGATAAGTAATCAAAGATTATCATATTCTATTATTTTTATATATATAACCGTTTAGTAAAAGATAAAAAATATTTAATCAGAGCAATACCTCTACAGTCTACGTGTCTCTAAGGAGTGGTGATTTGTAATGCTCTGGATAACAATAGATGGGTATAGCCAGGGGTAGAGATGAAAAAATATATAGTAATATCCGTAGAGCAAAAAAGTGCAAAAATAAAAATCTTAAACATATTGGAACGGAGATCTCAGTGGCGTGGCAGGACCATAACCATTGGATTCCAGTTCTGCTTAAGGAAAAGGAATTGTCTTTATCCTTTAAATTAACGACTTTTTCGTTAACTAGGGGTGATACCGGTTCTACTTAAAGATAAGGAATTGTCCAATGCAAAGGCATGAAAAGGCATGGCAAACATCTGGTACGGATATGTAGTTATCGTTCATGCTCTTAAATATTAATAAATTACGACTCAATTTGGTTGGAGCGGTTATTTATATTGCATCCAAAAAATAAACGTAGAAAACACAAGCAGAACCTTTTACAAAAGGAAAATTCGAGATATAATTTCAAGCGAGTAACGTAGGCAATTAACTCGGTCTCGGTGTCAAGGTTGCTGATACTGTACGAGTTCCTTCCTGCTGTCGCTTATATGGGTGAAAAACCTTCTCGAACATTCCAGTTGCTATAGTTACAAATATTGCCAAACAAGCTTCTTGGCAAAGGCCGAAACTTCTAGTATGTTTTATAATAACCGCCCGACTCAAGTAGTGGCGTACCACTACAGATATGTGCAACTTTATTTATATGAAAAGGGCCGCGTAGCCGTTCCTAATGAACGATTTTTTCATCAACTGCATAAATTCTCTCGGATGAGTTGTTAGTTAAAGGTTAAGGACATTTACTTATTCTTCAATTGATTGAGAATCTCTCCCCTGGTCTTTTCAAATAAATGATCATCATCATCCTACTCACAACGGCTTCTTTCTGAATATGGCCAGCATCATGTCAATGAAGTATGCGGGGAGGAAGTGGAAGAAGACTACGCTGATGACGTGAAGAAGCCAGCTGGCCTTGATGGATCCATCTGGGTACCACAGCGTGATGGAGAACGGGTTCTGGTAGAGGTGCTTGCGCCCTGAAATAATTATACAAATAAAGTCAACGGAATTTTTTCAATTCTGCGAGTAAGAAAGTTTAAAATTTTTTATATAAAAAATATATATTTTAGTGTCAGATTTAATTGTTATTATAAAAGATTGTGTATAAAATGGTTCATTACTGTTCCGAATGATTTGAAATTATCATTAATATTTCGTTTGTATGTCTTGAATAATTCAATATTAATACAATTAAATTTATTATTAGTCTAAATTGATTGATCTAATAATATTTTTACATAAAATAATTCACGATCATCTCGATACTGCATTATGTCTTAGCAATATCGAAATAAATGTTCCCAAATACTATTGTTTAATTCATTCTGCTAATTCACTTTTTAAGATGTCTTCAAAAACTAGTATTTACCTTATTTTGTGTGTTATTTTAAAACTTTTACATATTTCATGATTTAGTTTCTTGTATTGCATCTCTACAGTAACTCTTTTAAAATAACTTAAATTTATATTTGATATTGTATCTCCACTTAAACCATAGAAATAAGATAAAAATATTTATAATACCCACACTCAGGCTTCGTCTTCGTAGGATTTTTTTTTAATTATGTACATTTATTTCAATATTTTTTATACATTTTTCAATATTTTATGTAACAAAAAAAAAATAATTTAGTGAAAAATACCTGGGACTTCATATCGATAAACACTTATCTTTTAAACACCACATACAAAAAGTAAAAGAAAAAATTATCCCACTAATTGGTGTATTTGGTAGAATAGCCCATCTTCTACCAATACAAGTAAAGAGGGGATTATACTTTAGTTTAATTCAATCCCACCTAAATTATCTCATAGAAATATGGGGAAACACAAACATCACATATCTAAACGAAATTCAAATAATACAAAACAAAGTTATAAAAAAACTTTTTAACTATAGACCAGATACCCCCACCAAAAGAGTATACCAAGAAACTAACTTACTTAAAATTAGAAAACTGTACGAATACAACATATGCTTATTAATTCACAAAATCCAAAATGGCCTCATACACACAAATACTTCATTTATGAAAACATCACAAGTACATGACCACCACACAAGACAACACAATAAATTATACACAAATTCAGCAAAGACAGAGTGTGGTAAAAGAAACATAGGCCATGAGGGTGTACACATATATAATCTCCTTCCTGATAGCCTGACAACCGTAAATAGAATAAATATATTTAAGAAAAAACTGTTTGCCCTCAAGATCAATGAGCAAAACCAAAATGCTCTTACTTAAGAAAAATATGTTACTTAGGTAGTAAACCATAATTATTTATATAAATATTATTTTTGTTTTTAATCAATGTACACTTAAGTTAACAAAGCGAAATATGTATTTCTTTTAACTTAATAAATAACTAAAAAAAAAAAAAAACCTTGTATGTATAAAAAAAATTCAATAATAAAAAAATAAAAAAAATTCCCAATGCTATGTTTCATCTGTTTTGTCCCTCTGATCCAAATGTGATATATGTCAACTGTATAAAGATAGAATGTGATGAAGTAGACATTTTCATCAATAATTTATAAAGATTCTATGATGTGTGTGGGAGCTGTGATATATGTGGGAGCTGTAATATATGTGGAGCTGTGATATATGTGGGAGCTGTGATATATGTGGGATCTGTGATATATGTGGAAGCTGTGATATATGTGGGAGCTGTGATGTATGTGGGAGCTGTGATATTTGTGGGAGCTGTGATATATGTGGGAGCTGTGATATATGTGGGAGCTGTCATATATGTGGGAGCTGTGATATATGTGGAAGCTGTGATATATGTGGGAGCTGTGATATATGTGGGAACTGTGATGTATGTGGTAACTGTGATATATGTGGGAGCTGTGATCTAAGTAGGAGTTGTGATGTATCTGGAAGTAGTGATATATGTTGGAGCTGTATTAGAGCTGCGATATATGTGGGAGCTGTAATATATGTGGAAGCTGTGATATATGTGGGAGCTGTGATATATGTGGGAGCTGTCATTTATGTGGGAGCTGTGATATATGTGGAAGCTGTGATATATGTGGGAGCTGTGATATATGTGAAAACTATTAAATATGTTAGAGCGGTGATGTATGTGGGAACTGTTATATATGTTATAGCTGTGATATATGTGGTAACTGTGATATATGTGGGGGCTGTGATCTAAGTAGGAGCTGTGATGTATGTGGTAGCAGTGATATATGTTGGAGCTGTGAAATATGTGGGAGCTGTATGTATGTAGTAACTGTGATGTATATGAGCTATGCTGCACACATTACAGATTAAGAACAAATGTCCCGCTGTTGCTCAAAATTATGTAACAATTTATTGTTGAGCTAATTTTATACTGTATTACTCGTCTCTCTTTTGTATCTTGTGTATCTTGCCTCTCTTTGTATTCTTTGTCATTTGAGTGAGATTTTATATAATTTTGTGAAGATATTATGACATGTATCCTTTGACTGAGTAGGTTTTTGTAATTTTACATACCTACTTGCATAATAACCGAGTATACATAATTTATTATAACTGTATTGTTCTCACGTAAACGAAAACATCTTTAAAAACCTAGTATCAATTAAAAAATTTATATCTATTTTGAGATGTGCAAATTGTTATTTTTAATTAAATATTATGCTATCGAAAAAAATACGCTGACAGATGTGAAACATCGAAATAGATTTTTAATAAAGGAACTTTAAATGAAAGTAAACAAGTTTATATAATTTTGATTACAAAACAAATATTTTTGTACAAAATATACAAACTAAATATCTTACAAATTAAAAATTCATCATCATCAAAAGATAATAGAAGGAAATATTCTGCACTTAGCAGCCGGGCGGAAAGAGTCGAAGGAATGGACGAGAAAGGACTTTTCTTACCCAGACTAAGAGCCTCTCCCCACGTTATGGGGTTGGTACCTGATGCGGTCACGTTGCAAACCATTGTCTCTTTCGATCTGAAAACATACCATAATCGATTATATTGTATAGCAATGAATTAACTCTCACCGGTCTCATGGCGTGCACTGCGAGACAAACTCATTTTGTTAGAAAGGTGCGCGTCTCACACTCCGAGACACAGTTTACTAGCGAGTGTGTAAAAAATACCCTTCTTTGTTGTATCAAAATATAGTATAACAAGAGGGTAATATAATGTCACTTCCTTTAGAAGTCAACGGAAGCGTTCTTTCTTGTTTTTTGTAAATTTTTTGTTGATCGTTGTCATGAATTGTACAGTGTTATAAATAATTGAAAAGGGCCTTACTTTGTAATTCCGCATTTCCACGCCAAGGCTATGAGTCCATTGGCACAGATATCCACAGGCATGATGTCTGCTAGGTAGGTATCGTTGCAATGCATCGATCTGATGACGCCTGAGTAATAACAACAATTTATATAGTATTACGCAATATGGAATCTTCAATATAAGGCATTCAAAGATTTAGTAGAAATAATTCAGAATAAATTTTTGAAACATTTACATAAGAAATACAACAAAACTACAAAACATATGTTACTGTGTACTGCTTCTACGTAATCTGCTAAATAATAAAATAGATGGATAGTCCCGAATACATATCCGTCATTGGTTTAAATGTTCGAGGCGTATCAGGCACACTACGCTTCATCATATAGAAACCAACAACACTAATGCAGCAAATAACTCACCAAGCACTCGTGCGATCACAACATAATATCCGTCATTGGTTTAAATGTTCGAGGTGTATCAGGCAGACTGCGCTTCATCATATAGAAATCAACAACACTAATGCAGCAAATAACTCAACAAGCACTCGAGCAAACACAACATAATATCCGTCATTGGTTTAAATGTTCGAGTCTAACAGGTACACTACGCTTCATCATATAGAAATCAACAACATGATTGCAGCAAATAACTCACCAAGCACTCGTGCGATCACAACATAATATCCGTCATTGGTTTAAATGTTCGAGGCGTAACAGGTACACACTACGCTTCATCATATAGAAATCAACAAAATGAATGCAGCAAATAACTCAACAAGCACAACATAATATCCGTCATTGGTTTAAATGTTCGAGGTGTATCAGGCACACTACGCTTCATCATATAGAAACCAACAACACTAATAAAATAATAAATGGAAATAATAAAAGGAATTTCGAAAAAAGTTGTTAATCTTTTTTCTTCCACCTACCATCGTGTGGAATCAGCTCACGAAGTTCTTTTTCACCTCACGTCGAAGCGCTCTTTACTCCCGGACACTCTGTATATCTTATATCATAATGCATTTTTTTACATTAACCCCACGCAGGAGGCTCTGAGGAAAATAATTTCCCTCAGGGCCTATGTCATCTTTGGGGATGCTGTGTGGAGGGTCTTTTTCAAGGTAGGGAAGTTCTGGGAATGTAAAAGGTATGAGGGTTGGGTAGGAATCTAAATCAATATCCCTTCTGTTGCGGCGCAAGGCGATGTGTCGAGAGACCAGTCTCTCAGAAACTGGCCTCTACCGATCTGGCACGCCATGCAGCTGGTGGGCAGGCGCGTCCTGAACACATCTCACCTGACGAACCCGGGTACCCCTACTAACCCACCAAACGTAGCAAAGTAAAGCCTGAAGGTATCCAAAACCGCCTCCCATATTGTATGTCTTAATACTAGTTAAAACTATCCTATATACTATGCTCTAAAACCAGGGTAAATATCATTAAAATAAGACTATTATTAATGGTCGTTGCCCGGCAGTCATTGAGAGGGAAAGGGATTGTAGTGAAGAGATTTGATTGGTCTTGAACAGGCCCCGACAAAATGAGTGACGAAAGACAGATGTCGGTAAATTACTACATGATCGCCACATTCTCACGCTGACAAAGTCAACTGTTATAACTGCTATAATTCTGCCATAAATAGATTACACACGATTGGTAACTCTTACGCTATGTTAGCTGATTTTTTTTAAATTCCTGTATTGAAGTATAAAGCTGTAGGTACTAATAAAACACCTTGGTAGTGCATATTCTAACGAGGTCACTGGATAACAGATTGTTTTTGTTTCTTTCCATAACTTTGTTATAATGTATATTATTTTGTCTGTTTTACTTAAACAATCTTGGAATTATTATTTTATTTCTTTTTTCTATATTGTATTATGACTGTCAATAACTATCATGTATGCAAATGGCACTTATGCCGTTAATTATATTTACATAAATAACTAATTGAAAATAGAGAGTATAATTTTCAAATGAAAAAAAGCATCTAAGGGGAAAAAGATTGAATATTTAAAAAATAAAGTTTAAATATAACCAACCTTTTCCAGCGCCTACAAGTAACCCAGTTGGCCCGTTGAGATTTTCTATCCATCCTGGCATTGGTGCTTTCCACGACGCAATCACTGTAAAATAATGAATCAATCAATTTATATGTCATGTGCTGAAGCAGTAAAAACTCGCAAAGGGTTCAGTACTTTTATCACATTTGTTCAGTTTGCAATGTTCCATTTTGTTGATTATCTTTTAATTTTCCGTAAAAAAAATACTGTTTTAAAAACTAGATAAAATTATCTTTCTGGTGTATGCATTTAAATTAAACATGACTATTTCTAAATAATTAAATTTTAATATCAAATGTGAAAGATGTTGTCAAAAATGTTAACCACATTTTTACTTAAATTTTTACTCCAATCATAGAAAAAATGAGAGAACTCGAAGTTTCAAAAACACGATCGTTTTGTTTGGGGAATTTGTAAGAAAACTGTACCTTCACTTTTATCTCGTTAATATAATAAAAAAAATAGAAATTATTTTTAGTGTTAAACCAATTGTTACGATAGCGGCGCGATATATAAATTATTCATTTTGGCTATTTTTTGAATTTTACTAATGGATTCCAGTATTTTGAGGTAAATAAGAAAGAATTATTATTTTTCTTTCTAACTTGTAAAAAATTAAGTATTTCCCCATAATAAAAAAAAAAATTAAATTAAATATATAAACTCGGTCATAAATGACCCTCAAATGCTGGAGGGGTTAAATTCTGACATAATAAAATATAAATGTCATTGAGTATATTTTTTAAGCGTGCAAATGTTATAATTTATAACTCTCACATTATGAAAATTAAATAAATTCTAACTTACCAATGGAAGGTCTCGCAATTACAATGGGAAAATCTTTGGAATAGGAAGCCACCATTTGCTCTGAGAGGCTTTTGCTGTACGCATAAGTGTTAGGAAGTCCTCCAAGCAATCTGAAAATTAAAAAATAATATAAATTTAGTGCACAACAACAATAAGTTCCTGTCGCCAGTAAAAAACCCAAGGACGCTGTATTTGGTTTTAGGTATTATCAGCGCCTTGGCTCCTTGACTCCTTATCGTCTTGGCAAGTCTGCGACGGAACTGAATGCTCCAATTGCGCCTACACAGGGCTGGCCTCATGTTTGAGCACTATGGAGCCCTAGAAATATGATTGTTATGAAGTTTCGTTCTAGTTTCATGCCAAAATATTTATTTTATTTAAGGCGATGCCCTATGTAGTAATGCAAAATCATGTGTTTTTGGTTTGCAAATTTGGTCGCTTAGAAATGTTTCAGATGCTTTAATTAAATATTGCCAGTAAAATACATCTTGGCCTTTAAAATAATTGAGTATTGTTTAGATCTTTCTTATACTATCTTTTAGATAGTCTTTTTATAAGCCCGGAAAAAAAATAATGTATAAAGCCTATGAAAACTACTTTAAAGTTCAAAATCTCCTACTTACGAACCCATTTTCGGTTATGGTTTTATTGTATAATGTGGCAAATTAAGTTATTTATAGAATGATCGAAAAACATTTAAATATTTGTGCCTGGACATCAACAAAATAAAATAAATTTTTGGCCATGTTTTTTTCTTGCATAAAACAAAACAGGTGGATGGTATTAAGCGGGAATTTAAGCCTTCTCTCCATCTACGTAAGGTGTGTTATTGATAGCGGCTTGATTTAAAATATAAAACGACGTAGTGCATCGCCTTAAGCTAAAATTTATAAATATTCCCAATTAATACACCGAACGCCTAAAATGTATGTACGGCAGTAATAAATCAATATATTTCACTCTGCGCATTTCCACGCAATTTTTGAAAATAGCTGTACATCACTTAAATACTGTGTAATTTTTTTAATCAGCATTAAATTTACAGAAAGAACACAACAAATACAGCACCAAAATCGGCTCCACACTGAACTATGTGGAGGTAGTTGGTGTCAAAGAAACTATTTGTATCAGGCTCCACAAATGTTTAATGTTCTTCCATCCACTTCCTTAGTTAAATTTAAAAGATTATTAATATGTTGTGTTCACAGAAGATTACTTCATCCCTTTCCTTCCTTAAATAATCAGATTCACAAGTTTCATGTGCTAAAAACAGAATGTTACCCTCGTTGTTTTTATGTTTACTTTGTCTTTTCTTGGGAATAATGATCTATCTATGGTTTAAATATTGTTACCATGCATTCCCAAAGAATCCAACTGGACTCGTGCAGTTGTGGTTCTTCATAGGGGGACGATGGGGTCTATCCCTACCAGATATTCCCGAAACCTTCTTAAAAAGAAAAATAGAGCAGTTAAAATTTGCAGAAATATAATTATTTCGGATTTTTTCAAAATGGAAATTAGAATAGTTTTTGCGGACGAACTGACGCCCGCTCAGCGATCTTCCTTGTAATTTACAAAATCATACATGCATACATTCAATATAAAACAAAGATTATTTCCAAATGTTCAAATAATTCATGTTACATTATTTGTATACGCAATCAGCAAAAACAAAAAGAATAATGTACTAACTTGGGTGTGATGAGGTCCTGAATATCCTCGTCCATCCAGTTGACCATGTCGATGATCTTCTCGGGGTCATGGGGGGCCGCGTAGCTCATCTCCTCTAGCACCTCCCTGTTGCAGTGGCAGTACGAAGTGGATACGTGGACGAAAGACTAGAAAAAATATTATGAATCATAAAGAAGGTGGTGGAGTTATTCGGTGAATGCATTTGTGTTTATAGAAAATAAGTATAATAAGGACCAATCAGTTTTATTGCGTCCGGAGTGCATACGTTTGCGTTTGGCGTGTATATGTTTGCGTCAGGAGTGTATATTTTTGTTATTTGATTTTGGGGTGTTATGCCGTGTTGCGCTAACTCCTTCTTTAGCCAACGTTTCGGACAGCATTGCAGTGTCCATCATCAGGGCAGATGTGTTATTTGAGGTTATTTTTTTTTTTTTTTATTTTCTAGATTCTTATATTCCATGAAGTGGTGAATCATTTAAATTTACTGAATTTAAAGTTAATGTTCTTTATACAAATAGAACGGCGTCATATGCGCCTCACAATTTTTACCTCATATGGGTTTATTCAAATATTACCTGGCTTTTATAGACTTAGAGGCCTTGTATTTTCTCGGTAGGGAAAAAATTTGTTACCTAAAAACCCTACTAAAATTGCATGTTTTCATCCAGCATCAGCACCACCAGCGACCGACAGCGGCCATATACTACATACGTGTCTGTTTGTGTTGTGTTGGGAATGGGGGGAGGAAATTTCGGCTGCGCCCTATTGTTGGGTTCCTTCCGCATTTGCCGTTGGGAGTAAGGAAAATCGCAGAAAACCTTACCCGGAAGGAGCGGCCGAACGTCAACTTGAAACGTATACGGCCTTCAGTAACATCGGTATATGATGTCCTGCATTTTTGAGATGTGTGTGTGTGTGTCTGATTTTATGTTAATATATACTTATGGGAGGATAGAAAATAAACATACATATACATACAAATTATAAAATATTATATAAATATATAAATAGATATATAAACATTATATATTTAGGAGGAAAGTCGGGAGTTTAGGAAATACCTACTGCTCGCTATTCGTCCGCGTCTGATTCTGGTATGTGCCATATGTGGTCATGGTCCATGAGGATGTGTTTAGGTAGTCTGTGTGTGTATTTGAATGTCAGGTCGCTCGGAGCATTGTATTGTCCTATGTCTCGTATTAGTGGATTTTTACTAAGTGTGAGTGATTTGTAAAAGCGTGCAGTCAGTCTGTGTGTGAATTCGTATAGTGTTGGAATTTGTTCTCGTTCGTGTAATCTCTTCAAGTTTGTTCTGAGTCTCGTGTTGTATGTGATTTTAATGCAGAGATTTTGAAGTGTCTGTAGTTTCTTGTGGTCTGTGTGTGAGATGCTGCTCCATACGGGAATCGCATACGAGAGTACCGGACGAATGAGCGAGTAGTAGACGAGGAGTTTGGTTTTGGGAAGTAGCGGACTCCGTCTATTGAAAATTGGCTTCATCATGCCGATCGCTTTTCGCGTGCGCGCGTGCATCTTTGCTTGTTGAGATTTCCAGTTGAGGCGGGAGTCCATGGTCAGGCCGAGATATGTAACTTCATCTTTCCATTCAATGCTGTGTCCTCCCATTTCGATGTTGAAGTCAGGTGTTCTATTTATACGTTTTCTCGTGAACATGATGGCTTCGGTTTTCGCCTCGTTCAGTTTCAGGCGCCATTTCTTGTAGTACTCTACGAGCGCGTCGAGCGCCCTCTGTAGGTAAATCGCGGCCATGTTCGCTTTCAGCGAGGAAACGTATAGTTTGACGTCATCTGCGTAGATAGACAGATTGCATCTCTCGTCTCGGGGGATGTCGTAGGTGAACAGAATGAAGAGAAATGGTCCCAGTAAACTTCCTTGCGGCACGCCTTTTGGAATCTCACGCATTGAAGATAACACGTTCCTTATGAACACTCTGAACGATCTATTCTTTAGGTATTCCTGTATCAGTCTCGTTAGGTATATGGGCGTGTTGGTGCGGTGCAACTTATGCACGAGCCCGTCTATCCATACGGTGTCGAATGCCTTCTCTAGGTCGATGAGCGCAGCAGCGGTGAAGCGATGTTCGTTAAATTTTCTTGCGATGAATTCCGCTACTCTGGTGAGTTGATGGGTCGTGGAGTGCCTCTTTCTGAAGCCGAACTGCTCGTCTGGCAAAGTCTTGTGTTCGTCGTGGTGTGGGACAAGCCTGTTTAGTATAATTTGTTCAAATACCTTGCTCAACGTAGATAGTAGGCTAATCGGCCGGTAGCTTGTCGGCTGCGTTCTATCTTTATTCGGCTTTGCGAATGGTAGCACGGTCGCTGATTTCCAAATCTGGGGAAAATGCCCAGTCATGAGGCAGGCATTGAACAATTTTGTAGTGTATATGATGGCTTTTTGAGGGAGATGTTTGAGTAAAATGTTGTGAATTTGATCGCTTCCCGGCGCCTTGTTCGTTCTGAGTCGCTTGATTGTGACCGCAATCTCGCTCGGCGTTGTGAAATGAATATCTTCAGCGTTTGTCTGCTCTGCTTCGTTCAAATCTCGTAGAGAGTCAGCTACGATCCGGTCCGTAGCCGGGTCGGAAAGGCCGTCTGTAGCGGCGTAGGCTCTCTCGAAGCCGTCGGCGAGTGTGTCAGCTTTTTCTTGTAGCGACAAAGCCGTCCCAGGGCCGTTCAATTTCTGTAGCGGGGGGATAGTGAAATCTTTGTGTCTCAGCGCGCTAGCCATTTTCCATAATGAATTATCCTTCGGCGTGAGCGACGCGACTTTTTTGTCCCAAAGTTCGCGCTTGAGTTCTGCGATTTCGGTCTTGATTTCCCTCTGCAGGCAGTTGTACGCTGTCTTGAAGTATTCGTCACGCGTGCGGTGGTACATGCGTCGCAGGCGATTTTTGTCCTTGATGAGCGATAAAACGTGCTCGGGAAGCTTGATCGTGTATGAATGTACTTCTTTGAGAGGAATGTGTGTATCTTGTGCTGTTTGAAGAATCTCTGTGAGAGTGCTTGTAGCTGCGTCGATTTCTTGTGGCGAGCGCAGAGTTCCCGAAGTGAGATGAATTCGTTCGTTGACTTCCTTTTTAAATCCTTCCCAGTCCGCATCCTTATAATTGCGCTGTTTTCTGGGGGTCCTTGAAGTTGTGCCGCCTATAGTAAAGCACACGGGCAGATGGTCCGAAGACAGCTCGTCTAATGTGCGCAGTGGAGATATTGTCTTAACATTTTTCTCGAGTACTATATCCAAAGTACTCGGATATCTAGAGCGTTGCGAGTAGTACGTAGGTCTGTCGGGCGCCATTATCGAATAGGTATTTGTCTGCATGTGTGTAAAGAGCGTATTTCCGTTCGCATTACCTCTGTAGTTATTCCAGTAGTTGTGTTTGGCGTTCAAATCGCCTCCTATCACAACGATTGGTCCCAGATTGAGCAATTTATTGAGATCTTCTCTCACTAGGTTACTTTGGGTGCAGTATACGGAGATGATGGTATGCGCTCTACCCTCTATGGTGACTTCGATAATCGTGGCTTCAGCGTGCTTCAACTTCGGAGTGGGAATTCTTGTGGACGTCATTGATTGTCGAACGAATATTGCGGTTCCTCCGCCTGATCTTCCCTGTCGGTCGTCTCGGTAAATCTCGAAGCCTTGCACTCTCAGCGGTACGCTTGGATTCAAGTGGGATTCTGATAAGAGAATTATGTCTGTGTTTAATTCATTTGCCAATGCGAGCAGTTCGTCTGTCTTGTTGCGCACGCTAAATGCGTTCCATACGAGGACTCTCACCTTCTCGGGATTAGACATCGAGGGTGGTCGTGAGGAGCTCCATCAGGACGACGAGCTTCTCTGCTCTTGAAGTGCAGCGGGCGAGCTGCGATCGCATCCTCAGGAGGCCTTGGAGCAGGGCCATGATGTCCAGGTCGTCCTCTGTAGTGGTGGGCGCGCGCACGGGCTCCTGCTGTGAGCGGGGCTGGGGGCGGGGGGGCTGTGGGGGCGGCGCGGTCTCGCGCTGCTCTTGGGCGGGGGCGGTGCCTCCGGCTACGTTGGCCCATGTGCGTCCATCCGTCCTCGGCTGAGGAGGTGGCCTGCTCGGGTTCTGTTCTGCCGGTGGAGGTTGGGGCCTTCTGGCAGGTCGCTGCTGGATTGAGGCGACGTACGCTACCCGCTTGGGGCAGCCTCTGTAGTTGGCGGGATGCGGGCCTGAGCAGTTACAGCATGCGGCGGGCTCGTCTCTCGTCTTCTTGGGGCATTCTGCCGAAGCATGCTCCAGTAAGCATTTTTGTGACGTATGTTAACTCTACATACTCAATAATAACAATGCTTGTATTATAATATTTATTTGTAAGAAGGCTATCACGGTTCTGGACTGAGAGAGGCTCATTCCCGCTCATACGATCTCTTATATACGTCTCGTACTCGCTGTCTCGCTCTCATGCTGTCCCCCTTACACACATACACCACACCCCCACACTTAAATCATAATTACATCTTTTTATTTTTACAAATTTATATAAGCCAAATATATTTAATTATTTCCATTATGTATTTAATTTCCAATTTATATGTAATTATGTATGTTCTTGACTCTTCATTCGGTGTAGCATGGGCGTTGTCCTCGAGGGCGTAACCTCCCCTCCCATGGTGTAGGCGACCTGCAAAAATCAGAGGAATTAGGAAACTTGGTCATGTCCACGTCCGAGAGTGGACCCAGGTCCAGCAAATCATCAGACCTGTCCCTCTCCCCCCACCTAACCTTCCTCTCTGAAATTTGATCATGGTGGCGTTTCCACACTTGTCCTGTAGACATAATTTTTACTAAATAAACCCTATTCCCCAATCTTTTATAAATTTCTCCTAATATCCATTTGTTTTTATCACTTCTCAAATCCCTGGTTAAAACTTTAGATCCAACATCAAAGTACTTTTTAATTTTTTTTCCTCTATAATACTTTTTTTGTTTTTGCTGACTCAATAACATCTTATCTTTAATCGTGTTATCAATCCCTTTAAAACCTTGACCTTCAACATTATCTAATATTGGAATGATTGTATTAAAAATTGATCTAATTTTCCTTCCCAAAATTAATTTACTAGGTTCAATCCCCGTAGACATAGAAGGCGTATTCCTAATATCAACCAAAAATGTTAAAAGTTTATCCTCAAAATCAGCAGGCAATTTATTATTTATCATAATTTTTTTTAAAAAATTCTTTACCGTTTTAACCCCATTTTCGGCAAGTCCGTTAGAAGCTGGATGGTTGACAGGAGATGTCAACGATTTAATATTAAAATTATGACAAAATTCCTTAAAAACTGTTGAAGTGAACGCTGTACCATTGTCACTTACTACCTGCTCCGGAATTCCGAAATTAGAAAATAATCTTTTCAAAACTTTTATTGTACAAAACGAATCTACTTTATTTACGATGTGACAGTCTATCCATTTTGTAGTTGCATCAACGATTATCAAAAAATTGTAACCACCAAAAGGTCCCATGAAATCAATATGCAATCTATTCCATATTAATCCACTGATTGGCCACGGCTGTAACTCAACTTTACATGGAGTGGGTAAACACTCCAAGCATCGAACGCACTGCTTCACAGTTGCTTCTACCTCTGAGTTCATCCCTAACCAAAAAAAATAATTTCGAGCAAGATTTTTAGATTTAACAATACCTAAATGCGATTGATGTATGAAATTCAATATGATTTCCCTTAATTCCCTCGGAACCACAAATTTATTATTATAAAATAAACACGAGTCATAAGTCGATAATTTATTTCTAAAATACCAGAATTTTAACAAGTCATCCTTTAAAAACTTTTTATCCGGCCAACCATTGATTACGAACCCAATAATGGTTGCTATGTTTACATCTTTAATCGAAAACTGCTTCATCGTTTCTTTTGAAATTGTCGATTCCGCCTCAATTATATTTAAAAAATCCGATTCAATCTTATCAACGTTCAGACTACCAATATAATTTAAGAAATATTCGCTACCGTCGACCTCGTCGATACAATCACTTAAATTATTATTACTATTGACCGGCAACCTAGATAAGAAATCCGCTTTGTTCTCACCCGACTTGACATATTCTATATTATAGTCAAATGTTTGTAAAATCAGCGCATAGCGCTGTAGCCTATTTGCCGCTAGTATTGGCACTTGTTTTTCAGTGTTCAAAATATGTACCAAAGCTTTATTATCACAAGTTAGAACGAATTTATTACCATATAAATATTGAAAGAATTTTTTTAATCCAAATATTATTGCACACGCTTCCTTATCTAGAATGGAATACCTCAATTCCGTTTTTGACAATAAACGGCTAGCGAATGCAATCGGTCTTTCCATGCCATTCTCATATACGTGACATATAATAGCAGATATACCTATATCACTCGCGTCTGTAATTAGCTTGATAGGTAATTGTGGGTCAAAATGCACCAAAATATTGTCTGACGTCAGCAGTTTCTTAACTTGCTCAAACGCAATATTGCATTCCTGAGACCATACAAATTTTATCCCTTTTTTCAACAATTGGTATAAAGGAGACAAAATACCTGACACATTCTGTATAAAAGACCTATAGTAGGAAATAACTCCCAGCAAACTTCTAAGTTCCGAAACATTTTTCGGTACACTCATTTGGGTAATAGCATATATTTTATTTTCTAAAGGCATAACTCCTTTCTGCGAAATTCTATAACCTAAATATTCTATCTCTGTTTCTAGAAAAGAACACTTATTTTCATTAATAGTTAATCCGCAATCACTTAACTTGCTAAGTACTGCTTCACAAATAGAAAATAATTCCTCTTTAGAATTCCCAAATAAAAGTAGATCATCTAAAAATACACGAACGTTCCTAAGTCCACCAACTATCGCCGTAATGACTTGCATAAAGATGGCCGGACTCGTGCTTAAGCCAAAAGGCAATACTTTATAAGCAAATAAACCTATATGCGTACTAATCACACATAATTTTCTAGACTTTTCGTTCAATGAAATTTGTCCAAATGCATTTCGTAAGTCTATCTTAGCAAAATATTTTGCACCATTCAGAGATGAAATTAAATCGTCAATACGAGGTAGTGGGTATTTCAACTTCGCTAACATAGGATTCAATGTTGTTTTGAAATCAGTACAAATCCTAATTGAAGCGTCTTTCTTTTTTACAACAACAATCGGGCTTGCAATATCGCTTATTTCTACCTTTTCAATAATGTCTTCATGCAACATTCTCTGTAACTCTATCTCTACTTTCTCACGTAAACTAAAAGGTAATGGCCTCGGATTTACAAACTTTGGCCTAAAGTCCGAATTAACTTCAATGTTTGCCTCATAATTTTTAAGCCTACCCGATTTTTCTGAAAAAACATGAGCATATTTCTTCTTTAAACTTTCACGAAAAACAAGATGATTATCACAATTAATCTCACTGAATTTTACAGAATTTATTCCACTTAATCCGATACCGAAAACTTGTAAAAAATCTCTACCAACTATTGTAGAATTACCATTTTTAATTATTACGAACTGTATTTTCGCACTTTTACCTAAAAATGACACTTCTAAATTCACTTTACCTAAAACATTTAACTGCGTTCCGTCATACCCTGACAAATGAACATTATACTTTTCTAAATCGTAAGAAACAAAATATCTTAAATACACTTCATATGGTATCGCGTTAATCGCAGCCCCCGTATCTACCAACGCCGGCAATATTATGTTACCAATTAACAAATCTATATATGTGGGTTCCGGCCCCACATTATTATTAACCACGAACACCGAATTCAACCGTTTATTTTTAGTACCTACATAATTTTTATTGTATTTACACAAATTACTAGGATGACCCGATTTGTTACAATGATTACACAAAATTTTTTTCCAGCAATCTCTTTGCAAATGATTTTTTTTTCCACACAAAAAACAAGTTTTTAACGTACCATTAACCGGTGATTTACTCCGCATTGAATTTTTATTCCTGGAAGGACTATCTTTCCTGGATTTATGGAAATACTCGCTTTCCTTATGAACAACATTTAAATTCGGATTTACTTTTTTAAAAGCCACAACATGTTCCCACGTCGCCGCTAGATTAATGCAATCCGTAAAAGAAGTATCGATTGCCTCTACGAATAGCTTGTGTTTCAATTTTTCATTAAAAATCCCAATAACGAATATGTCCTTTAAACATGGTTCCAATCTCAGCTCAAAATTACAAGATAAACTTAACCCTCTCAATCTAGCCGCGTAATCTTTAACGGATTTGCTAGGAAACTGTTTACATATATAAAATAATTCACGAGACTCAAAAATATTTTTAACTGGTTTGCAATGTGAATCAAATAATTTACATAAATCTTCAAAAGAACAAACAGAAACCTTTTTTGGAAAACATAAATCACATAATAGAGAGAAAGTTTCTTCCGTGAGGCAACTCAGCAAAAATGCTCTTTTGCGTTCTGGTGACAACAACTTATCATCATTTAAAATGAGGGCCTGATCCAATCGTTCCCTGAACAATGACCAGTCTCCCGTTCTGTAACAGAACGTCCCCAAATTCTTACAAATCGCCTCCATTGGGAGAAGAACTGAAACAAGTTGAATAAAATATACGTATCTCAGCCCTTCCAGAGGTTATGCTCCGAGCCCCTGCCCTGAGCCTGTGAATCACCAACGTCTCAGCACCCTTTTCTGGCTCCGTCTCCCTTCAGCTGCGGACACGATCACCTTCCAAGGTCTTCCTTCCCGCTGTAGCGACAGAACCCCGGTCCCGGATTCCGGCCAATTCACCCTTGATGCCGATCTTGATCCTGGATCTTCTGCGTACCCCGTGTAACGGTGTACTCTCGACAAAATGTTGCAATGTCGGCTCCCACACACGTGTAAAATTGCGTTTTTACCGCGCAATTTGCCCGGCCCGATCTGCGTGCTCGCCTCGGCTGCGTGTGAATTCTCCAATTTGATAGCCTTTTATTATTCTTCTTCTTCCTTCAAAATTTAGCGATCCAACGCCCAAAAGCGCCAGACTATACTGTGATCACCAAAAATTCGAATAATCTTCTTGAATCATCTGATTCTCCGTAAACTTTTAATAATTTACGAACTACCGTGCTGCGCCACTGTGACGTATGTTAACTCTACATACTCAATAATAACAATGCTTGTATTATAATATTTATTTGTAAGAAGGCTATCACGGTTCTGGACTGAGAGAGGCTCATTCCCGCTCATACGATCTCTTATATACGTCTCGTACTCGCTGTCTCGCTCTCATGCTGTCCCCCTTACACACATACACCACAATTTTACACACCTTGCTGTGTGCGAACAGTTTCGGGACCCATGTCCGAAGTCTTGACATCTGTAGCACTGGGTGCCGTGCTGAAGGTGATTACTCCTGTGCTTCTGGAGTCGAATGCGGCAGTGGCACAGGTATTTGACGGCCGCGCGCAGCTGTCCCATGTTGACTTCCTTATTGAAGTGCGCTAAGTATATGGGATACTCATTTGAGGCAGTCATCTTGACCACCTTCACAGCTGGGAATCCTTGCGATTCCAGATCCGCCGCGATGTCTTGTACTTCAACTAGAGGCAGGCCCTTGATCACGGCCTTCTTCATTTTTTCGGCTTCGGCCGTGAATGTGTGGAAGCCGCGCGCCTCCGCTCGCAGTCCATTGGTGAGGGCGCGATGGTCCTCCATCGTGCGCACGAAGATGTTGGCCGTGCCGCCCCTGTTATATCTAAAAGTGAAGAGCTTACCCGCCCCCAGATGTCCTTGTACCGCAGCTGTGATCTGCGCGTGTGTCATGTTCCCCAGGGTCATCACAACCGGGGGAACACGGTCTCTCCTTCCGGTACCTGCGGGGGAGAAAGAATTATTAGTATTGGCACGCTTATTACGCGGCGCGCCGGCGCCTTCGCTTACCTCGGGCAACTCTTCAAAACGGTTGCCACACTGGAGCGGTTGTGGTCCCCGTGGGGACATGGGCCTCTTTGCGGGGTTGGACGGCCTCGTCCAGCCTCCATCCTGGGGGGCAGCCGTCTCCATCGGCTGCTGGGGCCTCGGGGGCGCCACGTAGGCCGACGCCGGGCCTATCGGGGGGCGCCTGGGGGCAGGACTGGGTCCTGTTGCCCAGGAGGGGCCTGCTGCGGGCTCCGTCATCTCAGTTTCGTCGGGCGTGGTGGCAGTCGTGGTGGTGGATGGTCTCCGGGTCCTTGGGTCCTCGGAGCGGGGCTGTGGTGCGGGGACCGTAAGGCGCACGGTCCCGGTCTTCTTGCGAAGCGCAATTTGGTGAGCGCCGGGTGGTACCACGACCGGGGAGTCCTCGTGGTCAGCGGGGAGCATCCTCGTCGGGAACATCTTGACAGGCGGTAGTCTGTGCCTCCTCTTGAAGAGGGAGCACGTCTCTGGAGCTTGTGGGCGGTTTGCGGGGGCCAGCGTGAGTCTGCGTTGTTTAAGTATAGCGAGAAAGTGTTGCCTTGATAAAGGCAGTTGGGTAGGCGCGAGCGCCTGTTCGGTGGGCCGGTGGGATCCCTCCGGCCGGCAAAAGTAGCGGGGCCTGGCTGATTACTCAAGCCAGACAAAAACGACTTCTGTGGTTATGTCGCAAACCACAAAAAACGACTTTTCTTCTAGCTGTCTATCCAAATCTCCTGTCTATCCTCCTGGCTCTGGCTCATCTGCTCGTCTATCCTATTTGAGGTTTTGGTGAAATGTGAGCTTATGTATGAGGTTGTGATACCGTGTTGCCAGCTCCAACCCTCTGAGCTAACATTAACGTATCATTTTTTATTTAAAGTGGTTTTCTTCGTTTAGCTCTGATTTAGCCGTCAATTACCGGATACCAAGAACTATTGAGCTTAGCTCCATCGTCTCTATTAATGTTTACGGGATTTTTATGTATTTCAATGGCCTCCGTAATCAGCCGTGCTCTATAAGTTTTGGGTCTCCCCAGGACTTCAGGAACAAATCCAAAGTAATGCCCGGTGTCAATCAAATGCTCGGCAATTGCCGACTTGTCAGGGTGGCCGAGTTTACAAGCTCTGAAGTGTTCTGAGATCCTTTTGGAGATAGTCCGCTCTGTCTGGCCTACATAGACCTTGTCACATCCGGAACAGTTTATACACTCCATCTGTTTCCAGAGGAAACTTGGTCTTTGCAGACCTCAGTAAGTCCTGTATCTTTGTCGTTGTTCCGAAGACAGTATTGATACTTTCCTTTCTCAATAGCCTGGCAATTCTGTCTGTCACATTGTGCACATAAGGCAGGAAGGTACAGCCTTTCGACTCTTGTTCAATTGTGTCTTCGTTTGGTGCAGATTTGGCTCTTATGATTTGCCTTGTCTGACTTGCTGGGTAACCGTTACGCTCCAGTGCATCGGTCAGCTTATAGGAGTGTATATGTTTGCTTACGTTGTGGATAAGTTTGCTGTAGAAGTACATGTGTTTTATTCAGGAGTGTATATTATTGTGTCAGCAGTGCATATGTTTGTGTCGACAGTGCATATGTTTGTGTCGACAGTTTTTTTTATTTTTATTTTTTTTTTTTTATATTTACTCCACACAGGAGGCCCTGAAGAAAATAATTTCCCTCAGGGCCTATGTCATCTTTGGGGATGCTGTGTGGAGGGTCTTTTTGTGGAGAGGAAGGAGTGAACATGGGTCTTGAAGAGTCCCATGTTGTAGGAGGGAGGAAACACAGAGGCCGGCAGTTCGTTCCACAGCCGAGCTGTTGAACTTAAGAACGAATCGTAGAAGCGACCCGTTCTCATGTGACAAGTGTCAACTGTGTACAAATGTTGGGCGCGCGTTTGGCGTGTATCCCGACTACGCACCGGTGCCGAAGGGATCAATGACGCTAGTTCCTCAGAGCATCTTCCATTGTAATACCGATAGAACAAGGACAGCATACCTACCTGACGCCTGTGCTCTAAAGATTGCAGTCCGTTTGTTAAGATTGGGGAATCTATCAAACGGACCGCCCGTTTCTGCACAGAGTCAAGGGTTTTTTTCAGGTATTTTGGGGCTCCAGACCAGAGATGGCTGCCAAATTCGACAGTAGGGCGCACTTGCGAAATATGTTTACTGCGTAAGTGTATACATTTAAGCCAGGAGCGCATATGTTGCCGTCTCCAGAGTATATTTGTTCGTCAGGAGTATAAATGTTTGCGTCGGTAACGCATAAATTTTTTCATTATTAGTGAATATGTTTGAGTCAGGACCCCCTGTGTTTTCGTCTGGAGTACATAAATTTGCTGTGGAAGTGATTATGTTTGTATCAGGAGTGCATATTTTTGCTTCAGGAGTGCAAATGTTTGCGTCTATCAATAAATGTTCAATTGCAAGACCGCTCTCTGACCGAGACAGAACAGTATATGCTGTCGGTGACTGAGATAACCATCGGGAATATATAAATGAATGCTCTCATGATAGCCGAGTTTTAAAACCATCCACAAATCAGTCTGAAGAAATGTGTAGCAATGTGTACACATCCCTTCTGACCCGTAGATGGTTAATTCCAAAAATACCGAAAAGAAAGTCTGTAGGACATACACGGGTGATATCTTACCATATGTACCATAATACCATATTTGTCGGAGAAACGACGCCAGATCAGCTGAAGGTCCCCAGTAAAAGACGTCGCGGCAACAACAAACTTGTTATGTTTTCCGAAACCGTGTGTTATGTGATGATTACAGATTGTAATAAAATAAATTAATTAATTATTAAAGCATTTAAAGAGTTTTATCTTACATCCAGGTTTAACATTCCCTTTGCAAGATGAAGGACCTTCTTTGTTCCCAGTGTGTTTGTGGTCACTGCTCCTTTCAACTTCTGGTCGAATCTGTAATTAAAATTATTTATTTATTACACGCCCTAGTGGGCTTTTCTTTAAAAAAAATACAACCATTTTGTATCAGAGTAAACACTTAAAAATTAATACAATAAAGAAGAATGTAAACATAATGGCATAAATGAATCTTCACGCATATAATTGAATTTAAAAGATTCAACAAAATAAAATATTAGAAGCGGAGAAGTTATATGGGTACATAGGTCTATTTGTGTCTAGAAGAATAAAAGTGATAGAATATACAACATTTATACTGATTATTCTTCAAATGAAATATATCACCCAGATCAGAATATTTGTTTCCGAGATTGTGAAGTCTCGGAATCGGAGAATTTTGGTAAGCTAGTGTCCTGGTGTTATTGAAGTAAAAAGTTAAGAAATGTCGGCATGATCTTTTGGGAACATGGATATTGATACATTGAAGTAATTCGGGACAGTCAATTTTAAAATGTAGTATTCTTTGTAACAGTATTAAATCTGTGCTTATTTTTCTTTCTGAAAGTTTCAATAGAGACATTTTATCCAAGAGGTAATTGTAATTTGTGTTTTGTATAGGAATATGGCATTTATAATTTATAAACCTTAGAAACTTCCTTTGAATCTTTTCAATGTAATGTACTATGATTCACTGAAACACCTCTACCATAAAACTAAGGAACTAGTTTCAAACAATGAACAAATATCTGCAACCAAGTTTTTTTTCTAAATTAACCCCACACTGGAGTATATGAGCCAATATCATCTTTTGGAAGGAGAGGAAGTTCTGGGAAGGTAAAATGTATGAGGGTTGGGTAAGAATCTAGGGATCAGTGTCTCCAGAAGTATAGCAAACCACTTGGGATGACCATGCGGTACCCAAACCTGCCTACCAAATTGAAAACTTTGTACCATGACATTTGTCTTATGTCTGTGTCATGAAATATTTCTGTAACCATGTAAATATGTAAAAATATAAAATTTGTCCCTATCCAAATAATCTGTCTGTAACCATAATTAAGAGATTATGTCTAGACCATATAATTTGTCTGTAACCATATAATATATCTGTACCATAAAATGTATCTGCAGGGCCGGCTTGGTGCGGATGTAAGTGGAGCAGTCCGCTCCGGACGCCGACTTGAGCGCCCTTGAGATTTTTACTAGTGCCGGGTGCCATTTGGCTCAGAGCCTTCATGCTCAAGGAGTTAGGCTCTCGACTAGCAATCCGTAGCTCGCGGGTTCAATTCCCGGCGTGCGCAAGTAAATTTAATTTACTTGCGTAAATTTAATTAAAAATAATATGTAGTATACTTGCGGCACGTTCCAGAAGGAAAGATATGAGTATCGCCCTAGTGTAAGACCACTATTCATAATTGAAACGTTGCTTGAAGTGGCTTTAGCCGTATTGGGTTACTAGATCTGCATAGCCAGTCCTTCCATACCTTCCTCTTTCACATCTCATTCCCCTCGCCACTACCTTCAGACTCACAAAATATCACTATTGGGAGCCGTTGGTACTCTTGTGCACATAAAAAAGGGCCGGCCATGTGTACCTACAACAGGAAGCGCCTTTTTTGGTTCCCATGAATTACTTCGGTCATCTTGTTGTTTATAAGTAAGTAGAATGTATGATAATTGCAATTTTTTTTAATTCAGTTTAATTTTGATAGATCTTAAATGCGTCACATTATATTGATATGAAAAGATTAAATAATTTATGTCTCTATAAAATGAAGGCTTCAGTCGTAAAAATCTAATGTTAAAACCAAAATACCCATTATTTATACAAAGAATGCCAAAAAATTATACGAATCTATCGACCCCACCTTTTACCAGTATTAAATTAATCTTCTTTAATATTGTTATCAAGAAGAATTCCTTTATACAATAATTTATGGTCATTGACTTAGGCCCAGTATATGAGTCAGTCTGTATGCTCGCTATGCGCCACATTCCTCGTGCAAATTTAAGCGGGCTAAATCGGCCACTTAAGCCTTGCTTTGTTTTTTAGACACCGAGGCGCTAGCAGTAACAAATGTCAAATATTACGTTTAAGTAAGTGATTACGTACTGCAATCTCATCGAATTATACGTAAATTGCATCATTTTATCATTATGGACTGTTCCATTCAACGATCGATGGGGGGTGTTGATGTTATTAACTGATAATCAATCTAAAATAGATAAATAGTCTAGTAACATATTATACGAGGAATTTTCATGGTTTTCAGCGGTTTGATTGTCATAATTTCATGAATAGTGCTTTACTACAGCAAAACAAATACTATTGAAAATTGCTGATTGAAGTGGGAAACTTTATCAAAAAATCAACTCGTAAATCAGCCCGCCTAAAACTTTTGACATTTTGAAAGCTCTCGATCTCCTAATGACGTAGTAGCATAAATACACCACGCAAGTACTTTCTTCTAATAAAGTCACAATGCGTACAATATTGCTGATATCTAGGATTCCGACGCACATGCGAAATATGTTCCAAGCCGCGCTAAGCCCCGCATTCCAACCGAGCCGAGTTTTAAATCAACCGATATACCGGGCCTTAGAGGGATATAATATATTTTGAAATACCCACGTGTTTTGATTGTTTTAATTTTAATATGCACGTAACATTGTGTAGGCTTTTCAAGGACAAATAAATATCATTACGATAAAGGAACATAATAGTTTGTAGGAAAATCCTGTATAGCATTAATTTTATTGATTTTTCAGCATAAATATCAAGTTAACGTGTCGCACGACAGTGACCATAATAGACATAAACATAAGGCATACATCGAATAACACGATTAGAATAACATTAGTTTACCATTATATTTATATATTACACGTGTTGAATAATATACCAGCTCTTAGTCATTGCGAACTATGTATTGTAAATACTAGTAAAAAAAAATCGAAATTCCAACGTTTGAAGGTAGTTTTCGAGTTAAAAAGTTAATTTGTTTGTATGGGAAAATAAATATTCTTCTATGGAAAATTATTTTTGTATCGGATACAAAACATTGGAATTTTTTACTTCTACCACCATGTAGAATCACCTCCCGAAGTTAGCGCACTTTACCCCCCGATACTCTGTATTATGTTTTTTGAAGAATGATACGCTCTATAACCAATAAATTTATGATATATATGTTTAAAATGCGTTTGCTTGTCTGGTGAAAACAAACATTTAATTATTTTCCATTAAAACCGGAAAATAATTATTGTTGCACTTTAAAAATATAACTACATATTTTTAAAGCGTATAAGTTTTTCTCTAAGACCGACAAAAACAAAAATTAGGGTAGAATCGTAGTATAATCTTGCAAATGTTTTTCTCTTAACTTCATCGGTAATTTATCCTCAATAATGAAGTTATAATTTCCCAAGCTTTAGTTTCTCTCAAAAACCTAATGATATTACATCATTCAATCTAGCAAAAATCAGGTTTACAATAAAACACGATACACGTGTTCAGACCCTACCTATGTTGAAATTAATTAATGCTCTGCGTTTGACAGATCAGCAATTCCCGTCCGTTTCAACAATTTTAAATTGGCGATTCAAAAGCAAAAGGACATATTTAAATAATTGGCAGTTATCTAACTATCTAGATTTTATTTTTACAAAAGCTGAATAAATTTCTCATCCCATCCAAGTAATACAAATATTAAAGTCCACATAACTACAAAAAACCAACAATCCACAAGGCTCTAAAAAGGGCCCGTGCTTAAAACATTATTTTTGGTGCGTTTAACGAAAGGCTTGTAGATATTATCGTGCAAGAATTTTAAATCTAGTTTGTACTTGAAATTTCTTGAAGGTAATAATGAAAAATGTTCACCTTCTATTAAATCAGAAAATAGCATAAATTTCGCAATCGATTCTGGATGGATTGTTTCATAGTATTTGAACAATTCATCAAATTTCAACGTTCATTTTCGGGTTCCGTGAAAGTCCTATTCAATGTCTGTTATTAAATCATTATATGCTATTTACTTGAACTGAATTCGTAACATAACCTGAAAAGAACTATCACAGAATTTTTTGAAATTTGAAAAATTGTTTTAATTTTCTGAAACAACCCGTCCTAAAAGATATCAATTTAAAAACCAAACTAGAAAAATGAAATACTCAAAAATTCCAGATATTAAAATGACATTTTCTCCAATCAATTGATATTTCGCTTTCAATGAGGGAATTTTTCGATAATATATAGGTTATGTTAAGTTTGACATTATTGATGTAGCTACCCTAGCTACCGACCTAGTATCTAGGTGCTTAGGAATAGTTTCAAGAGTGAAATCTGTTCAGCAAATAAAACGAAAATTCTAGTTTCAAAACTTACGTCTCATTAAAATTTATTGCCATCCTGTTTTGCAATAATGCTAAATTTCTCCCTGGTTTATAATGTTCTGTTTAATCTAATAACTGGACGAAACCATCACATTTTAAAATGTGAATACTTCTTATTTGGGCATTACTTGGGGTTTGCTTACCTGACATTGGCAGCGCAATGAAACACGACTCTGCAATGCTTTTGCAGTTCCGCTCTGTCTTCTGGTGATATTCCCAGTCCCTCCTGGAGGACGTCCCCCTTAATGGCCACTACTTGGGACAATCTTTCGGGGAAGTTGTCGCGCAATCCATCGAATATCTGGAAAGGAATAATAAATAACAACGATTGCATTATTTTATGTTTTATAGCTGTATGATTTATCGTTTCGCGTTGTATTCATATTTTATTTTTATTTTTATGTGACACCTCACAAGAGCACCTCTCTCTGTACAGTGTAGAGACAGGGGAACTATGTGGGGTGAGGCCGATATTTTCCATTTGTCGTTAGTTTAGCTTACTAAATGCATATTGGAAAAAATTAAATCAAATTATTAATTACGTACCCTCTCACCCCGCTCTGTGAAAGATATCTCAGTTATTTTCATTAAGGAGTTTTTATGTTTTGTGTTTATTTATGTTTTTTTCTGTATGTAACATGAATTTTATGTGGAAGCTTCACCGGTTAATTCAACATGTAAAATTTAATTATTTATATAAAATTGTAAGACTGTTTGTTTGCCTAATAAAAAAAATTATATTGTCTTCTACATACTCGTATTTATCAATTGAAAAATTAACACGACAAAAAGGTTTAAAAAAGACTTTTTAAAATTGGCTGAAACCGGGCAGCAAAAACTACTTAAATCGTTTTAAGAAAGTAGTATGCTTCTGCCGCTGAGAGCTCTGTTATAGCATATTTCTACTACATACATCGTTTTTGCAAAACCAGCGCAGACCTGTTGTATTGTTGTATATATCGATCAGTTCCCAGTTCTAGAGGTCAATGAACAGGAGTTACACAAAGACAAATAACACACCACTTAAATTAATAATTTTAAAAGAAAACGTCACAATGGTGATATGAGCAGTATTCCTTACCTGAGAATTCAAGAAGTCCTCCAACCTCTCCTTCACATCCCATCTATATTTACCTGAGAATTCAAGAAGTCCTCCAACCTCTCCTTCACATCCCTTCCCTTCTTGGGTCTCAGCAGCAGATACAGCTTCTCTGCAGGACAGCATTTGATGATCCTCTCCACCAGGACCTTGCCCAGGAAGCCGGTGGCTCCGGTCACCAGCACGCATCGTCCTTTGAACCAGTCGGCCACCTCCGACACTTCTCCGTTTCTGATAACTTCGAATTCTGCTTCGGACATTTTCACTGATTTCTAGTTGTTTACTTTTTAGTCACTTTGATTTAAAACTGTTTGTTTTTTAATAACTTTACTGCCGCATGAATCTGCATTAATACTGAAATGATCGTTTTATTAGTACCTATCTATTATTCACGTATCATAAAAGTATTCCCCTCGAGAAAAACCAAAATGACTTGTTTTTTTAAAACACTCAACAGACAATATATTAGTTCCTTTGAAAATTCCTTTCAGAAGCGAAAGTTATGTCAATGAAAACACTTAGATAATAGTGAGGTATATGAAATAAATTAATAATTTGATATAAAAGGCATCAACAGTGAAATATTAATAGAGCTGTTATATGAAATAATTAACAAAAAATGCGACAATTTGTTGGTATTTTTTTAACATTAACTCTACATAGGTGGCCCTGAGAAAAATAATTTCCTACGGGGGGCTATGGAATCTTTGGGGATACCGTGCGGAGAGTATTTTTAAGGGCAGGAATGAGAGGAAGGAAAAGGGCACGAGGGGTGGGTTAGAATCTGGGGGGAAAGTGTGTCCAGGAGAGATATATGAATCCACCCCTTCCACTGCGGTGCAAGGAGATGGGTCGGGAGAGTCCTGCTGGAGGGGTCAAATGGTCACACATAACCAGTCTCTCCCGATCTGTAAGTGGGCTGATGAATCCGCGACCTAGAGAATCCTCACCCCATGAACCTGGGCACCCCTGTTAATTCACCAAACGCAGCGAACCACTTGGGGTAACCAATCGCAGAGGTGTTGGTTATCCAATAAATGGTTCCCATATATTAACCGCCTCCCAAATAGAATCGTTCTACTGATTGAAAAGGTGGATTTTTATCAATGATTTTACTTCGATGTGTTTATTTTATCAATGATTTTACGTCGATGTGTTTATTTTATCAATGATTTTACTTCGATGTGTTTATTTTATCAATGATTTTACTTCGATGTGTTTATTTTATCAATGATTTTACTTCGATGTGTTTATTTTATCAATGATTTTACTTCGATGTGTTTATTTTATCAATGATTTTACTTCGATGTGTTTATTTTATCAATGATTTTACTTCGATGTGTTTATTTTATCAATGATTTTACTTCGATGTGTTTATTTTATCAATGATTTTACTTCGATGTGTTTATTTTATGAATGATTTTACGTCGATGTGTTTATTTTATCAATGATTTTACTTCGATGTGTTTATTTTATCAATGATTTTACTTCGATGTGTTTATTTTATCAATGATTTTACTTCGATGTGTTTATTTTATCAATGATTTTACTTCGATGTGTTTATTTTATCAATGATTTTACTTCGATGTGTTTATTTTATCAATGATTTTACTTCGATGTGTTAGTTGGTCAGCTAGCGATGACAGTCTGTGAACAAAGAAATAAACAATTGATTAGAAAAAATATATCTCTCTGGTGTGGGATATTGAAATTGCAACCGATACAGATCTTAAACTTACTCAAATATTATTTCTACATTTAAAATTTAAAATTATAATAATATTCAATCTACATAATTATAAAAATTGGTTGCCTTACAAATTCAACCATTATGGGAACCATTTTCTAATATATATTTATTTATCAATGTAAATTTACGATCTCGATTGTTCTTGTGGTTATTGAATTATCGTGTACTTAAAAAATATTGCTGCTCATATATCCTACATATATTTTTATTTTGGTACAATTTGGGTAGGTATTGTAACTTATAGATACACCACTAGGTAAATTGTCAAATTGTAGCCTTTTAGAGAATAAATGTTTTTAACACAACAAACACTTATATTTATATTTCATCAATCTAAACGGAACATAAAAGAGAACAAGACACAAAACATTAAAAGGTAACGGTCATAACTAGGAATCTTTGATCTTTGTCTTGTCGGAACAATGCCTCTAACCACTCAATAATCACATCATAATATCACCATTGATAAAAATATGAATTAGTGTAATTCTTCTGTGGTATAAATCTACAAATTAATCTGTGTGGTTCCACTACTGTAGATAGTGTGAACACAAAAACTGTCCCCAGAAATAAGTTTGTTGTGGATTGACAGTTTTTTTTAACATTTCTCTATTTAACTAATTAACTAACCATCACGCCGTATCTCCGTAGAGGTAGGCTGAGGGGATGGTCCTCTACACAACTCTGTCTGGATCACATACCTCGCTTCATTCACATTCATATGTCCCTACTAAACTATTTGATTCATTTGATCGGCCCGTGTCTTCTTCGGGCGTCCCCGACTCTTCTACCATTCACTTCCACATCACTAGTTCTCCGTCCACCCCTTTATTCGTTCATCCGTCCTGCATGCATAAAGTTTAAGTTTTGACTAAGTAGTAATCTTAAATAACAGAACATATAAAACTTTTACAACGATGATGGATACCACATCTAATAATCAACACTTTATTTTTTATTTTTTTTAAATTTGTCCTAAAATAATATATCAATATGTACAATTTTTTATATTATAACTTAGATTTAAAATACTTTATCCCCAAGTTTGATCGAATATTTGAAGGCCAGAAATATTTGAAATGATGGTCTAGACTCTAGAACACCCTTGAAGTGTAAATAATATATATAGTAATGTATGTAATAATAATTATAAAATTTATGTCGCTATTCCAAATTCCTGTAAAAAAATCTGTTAATGAAAAAATAAGAAAATACACATTTAGGAAATGAGATAAAAAGAATTTGGCATTCTCAGACTATAAAAATATTAAATATTATTTGTTATTTCGGCTACTGGCATTATACCTAGCTCTCTCATTAAAAATTTAGGCGTATTAGATCTATCAAAAAATGTATATACTAAAATGCAAAAATCAGTCATTTTAAATACATGTAGGATTAAGACAGATTTTTTAATGATTTATCTTGAGGGATCAGTAGGATTTATAGGCCCTGTTAGGAGTTCTACCGAGCCGAACCCTCTGATATGAAAATATCTGGAGTCGGTGAATTATTTTCCCATTTGATCTCTGGTGAGTTGACGTGTTGTTCTTATATTGTTTTGTATTTATTTTGCTTATATAATGCGCTTGCATTATATAAGCATTGTGTTGTTCTTGTATTGTTTTGTTTTTATTTTGCTTATATAATGCGCTTGCATAATGTGGTTTGACTAGATGATCATTTGTGGAAAAGTGTGTGGAAGGGTTTAGTTTTTCCTATGGGGAAGATTTAACCCGGACATAAAGTCGGAAAAAAAGTATTCTGTGATTTAGACTTCTTTCTAAAGGGGAGTCTGATTTATTTTGCTCTTCTTGTAGAGCGATTATGTTCGTGTTGATGTTTATTAAACAACCATTGTTTGACGATCGTGTGACAATTCTAACAAACAGAAGATTGTGTAACTAGAGATGCACATTTCACATCTGCATCATTCTACATAACAATTATGTAACAGATCGCTAAATGCATAAATCTAAAACTGATGTTATGACATCCGATTTCAGAGAAATTCTTAAATGTCCTCGTGATTGTCACAAAAAGTTGATAGAATGCATTGTCATCGACAACGAGTCTATCTGCAGAGTTTCAGCTCAATCGGATTTCGGTAAATGGTTTAATTTCTGCTTGCAGTATTTGCATTCATTCATTCACGAAAAAATATCTAAATTCAAATAGATGGGTTTGAAAATTATGTACCGCCGCTCCGGGAACAATTTTGTTGGTAACCAACACACCTGCCATACCCCAAGTGGTTCGTTTCGTTTGGTGACTTAACAGGAGTGCCCGAATTTATGGGGTGAGGTCTGTCTAGGTCTTGATCACTTGGTGATCTGCAGAGACTTGTTGAGCAGACCTTTTGACCTCTCCAGCCGGACTCTCTTTCGGAGGGATGGATTCATACATCCGTCACTCCTGGACACATTGATCCATATATTCCTACCCACTCCTGATACCTTTTTAGTTCCCAGAATTTGCTTTCCTTCCTTTCCCTAAAAAGACGCTCTAACAGCCTCCTCAAACATAACAAAGGCCCTGAGGGAATGTTTTTCCTCAGGGTCTTTTTTTTTTTTTTTTTTTACGGACTAATAGTCCATTAACAACATATTAATTACACGAATAAGTTTTATAAACAGAGATGACAGTGAAAGGAGAGCATATATAAATGAGGAGCGAAGACAATAATAATGACAATAATAATATAAAAGTAAGAATGGGAGATAATAATAAGTCAAAACATGAAGATGGTTCAAAGGGCATTAGAAATTAGACATTGCGTATTGACTGTCGAAAGTCATTTAGGCATATACCACAAAATTCAATGCTTTGACTTGACAGTGAGTTGACAAGTCTCGACATTCTGGACAAAGGAGAATGGTATCCATAATTGGTAGAATGTTGATTGACGAACAGCAATTCATTATTTCGGAGTCTACGGGAAGGGATGTTGAATTGGATAAGTTGCAACAAAGCAGGTGAGTCTGTAATACCATTGATAATCTTAAATATGCAAATCAGATCAGTGTCCCTTCTACGTTTCTCCAAAGAAGAAATGTTTAAAGTTTGTTCAACTTCATCATATGAGTACTCTCCTCTTTCAAGACCCAACCTCCAAGCGATTCCTCGTAGGAAGCGATGTTGTACGGATTCTATGTGACAAATGTGGACAGCATAGAAAGGAGACCAAATAACACTAGCGTATTCAAGGTGAGGGCGAACTAACGAGCAGTAAAGAGTTTTAAGGGTACTTATATGTTTAAAGTCAGAGGTTATTCTATGAACGAAGCCGAGTAGTTTAAGTGATTTGTTAACAATGTTGTTAATGTGCTCACGGAAAGAAAGTTTTCAGTCTAGAGTGACCCCAAGATCCTTGATAGATGTTACAGAAGATAAACAAACATTGTTTAATTTATAATCAAACTGAATAGGTTTTTTGGTTCTATAAAAGGACAAAATTTTACATTTATCAACATTAAGTTCCATGCAGTTTATTTTGCACCAATTATTAAACGAGTCAATATCACGTTGAAAATGTAAGCAGTCAAGGTAGGATTTAATTATCTGAAGAATCTTATTATCATCCGCAAAAAGCCAGAAGCGTGTATGAGAAAAAACTTTGGTGATATCGTTAATAAAAAGGTTGAAGAGAAGCGGGGCCAAATGAGCTCCTTGGGGAACGCCGGACTTTACGTCAATGTTAAAGGATTCAAAGTTGTTTATTTTAACCCTTTGTTTTCTATCGCTCAAGTAAGAGCGAAGGAATGATAACAACGGGTTTCTAATGCCTATAGCATAAAGTTTGGCCATGAGAATCGAGTGATTTACTTTATCAAAGGCTTTGGAGAAATCAGTATATTTGTGTAGAGCTAATGTAAAAATATACATAAATGAATACCGCACCAGTATCCCACCTGGGAAGAGAAAGATGAAAAAGTATCTGTCCATTCAGATCTGGCCACCAAACACGGCTTAAACCATTTCAAGTCACATTTCATTTCTGAATGGTGGTTATTGTAGTATTACAAGTAAATCGACAAAATATTAAATCAACTTAAACACAAGTTTTAAATTGTTTTCACACGCTAACTAACTATGTAACTAATCATCACGCCAATTCTCTGGAAGAGTAGACAGAGAGGATAGACCGCCACACAACTATAACAACAGAAAATATGAAATGTATGAATGAGAATGAAGCAAGGAGTATGTGATAATACAGAGATGATTGGTGGTTCATCCCCTCTGTTTACCCCTCGTGGGAAAGGACGTGAAGGTTTGTTATTTATTTAATTAGTAAGATATTAATTTAGTAATTTTTTTTTCAGCTACTAGCAGCAATATATCGTCATCGTATTGATGAAAAAATTCGGTACTGCGGAATTTTCCGAAACGCTGTGTTATTTTTCAGCAAATCGGTAGTATTTTGTCAACAAAAGTGATACCATGTTAACTTTTCAGTATTTTCCAGTGTAAATAAATTGCGGAAACAATTAAGTTGACGTTTTCTAAGTATCACAGAATTTGAGCAATTCATCATATTTCAAACTTATAATTCAAGTTATGCAAAAGGCCTGTTCAAGTTATTTTATTATCTAAGTTTTGTGATGACCAAGGGCCATGATGAAATTATAACAGAACTTGAATTATAACTTAGAAATTTGATGAATTATTCAAATTCTGTGTCCTAAGTGAGGTTAGCCACGTTTCATTTAATGGCTATTCAAAACTGTAGACAAAGATAAAATTATTTAGAAATTATAATATTACTAGTAGATTCCTCGCAATGCTTCGCTATTGCTAATGTCTTTTTCGGGTGACTCCGACTTCTTCCGCCATTCACTACAGTATATCATAATGTTACTGTTAAAAAACTACATTACATCGACTATAAATTGCGTAAGTATTCCTCGGGCGTCTTCTTCTTCTTCTCCTGGCACTAATAAGAACAAACTTTGAAATTTTCAGCGGTATCGGTCGACTACTCTTCGAGTTTCGCGAGCACTAACATCTGCAGGCTGAATTTTTATTTATTAAGATTAGAAACCAGTTAGAATTTAACTCGACCATTTGGAATGCATTTTATAATATAAGACGTTGTCCTGCCACAGACCACTTTCTATGTAGGGAAGTTAAAATGTGTGGTTGTATGTATTTTTGGATGAAAAATCTAAAAAGAAATGAAAAAAAAATCGTTGAAAAAAATTTTTTTTGTCCAAAACTAGCATACATTTCAGGTTGGAACCAACCATAAACATTCACAAAATTTTAATGTAATCGGTTGGGTGGTTTCGGAGATTAGCGTGTACGACCGCAGTGACACGTGATTTTTATATTTTAAGATAATCTAAATTAAGATAATATACTGTTGGAAAGTAATAGCTTCACTCATGCACTCATAGAGGGCAGTACATAGATCTTGCGTGGGAAGTCCGTAAGATGGCAGCTAGTGGCCAGTAGTCGACAGGGCCAGTGAGAATGCTCCCAGAAAAACTTAGTGTCTCAGATCCCATTTAGCCAGTTTCTAGTAAAGTCGACTATCAAGTTGTCGTTAATAAAAAAAAAATAAAAATAAAAAAAGTCACCATTGTAATACGCGAAGTATTAATAAATCCCTGATTTAAACATAAGAACTTATTATTTAAAATCTCCTTCCACGACGATTTGGAGAACTGTTTGTGGGAACACAACAGATAATAATAATATTCGTGTTATTTCGCGTAAAAATTCGCATTATCGCAAAATAAAATTACTACATATATTGCTTGTGGTTCATACATGCAGGCGACCGTAGAACAAAGATCGTTAACGAAATGAAAAGGAAAGTTAATGCAGCATTATAAAACCCACTTAGATACCATGTCACGTCAGTACGTAATATTGATGATAAAAATAACGAGGGAGTACCTACAGTTGTAATTATTACTCGTAGTATCCTAACTACTCTGTTGGGTATGTATTGTATGTGTCATGTATTGTCACGTGTTTGTCAAGAATGTCTGTGTAATGTGTTATGTGTTACTGAGAAGGAATTACGTGTTTACGCACTTGCGTTTGTCTTACTATATCTTGTCGGAAAGCAAAAAAAAATAGGAATTTAATGTGACAAAACTTTGCTATTTTTCTTGAAGTTTATCAGGGTACCTCTCAATTCATTTGTTAATGGTCTACGATTCCGGTTTTAACAGGAATACGAATAATTTTACGATATTTTTAATGTTTTATGAGAACGGCGGAACATGTGTTCACACAAATAAATATTTACATACTGATGTTGTCGCATTCCGTCATGAAATTTATTAGGAAAGAACACGTGCTCTCCATATATTTTAAATTACTAATATTTTAAGAGGATATTTGATACTGGCACTTTAACTCTGAAGTATTATACTTATACGCGAAATAACATAACATACAAATCGAATAAAATTTATTTACGCTTGTAGGGTTATACTCGTACTATACATTATAATAGAATCAAAGATAGTGCGGAGGGAGAATGTATTTCAAAATGGTAGATAAAAAAACAGCAAATTCGTAAATGTAATCACAGACGTACTATTAACGTAGTTGCTGTGTTTTTACGTAACGAAATAGAAATACTGCATTGCTACTTACCAACAGTGGTGAAATTTCGATAACATAAAAAACAGTATCATTTTTTTACAAAAAAACGAGTAATTTATATTATGTCGTGATTATAATTATGCAAAACATAATAAATTTGGTTCTTAACAAGTTCCCACATTCAACTATTTTTTGCGAATTTTGCTTATCCGTGTAATGTTGTTAAAAATTACGAAGTAATAAAATAAAAAGAATCTGCATTTTAAAATGTGATACCATACAAGAGTTCCAACTGCCCGAAGCCAGTGAAACTATTGCAGCACCATTGGAATGCTGTGAAGAAAATGGGGGGGAAAGTAACGAAAAGCGATGTTAACGATTTGAAAGTAAATGCGTAATAATTTATATCAAGTTTCTCGTTAACTCTTTAAGTTCTTAAGTTACAAAAATATGTTATTTTTTAAGATAATATCTATACATTTGTTATGCCGAAACCTTTATTATTATTTGAAATTCTTTCGATAGAAAAAAATCGCAAAGTAAGCTCCGAAATTATAATAATAATAATAATAATAATAATATTTTATTCCAGGATGTGGGGAGGTTAGTGCAATCCCACACGTCCCATATAAATATACATATAGATTTACATTGTATAATACATATAATAAATTTACTAATAAGGACAACTATGCAGGGTGTGGTCTTGAGTGCGCTTGGGCCCAGCGCTCACTAAGGAGTGGCGCTTGGTGCTGGTAGGCTGCGGTCACTAACTTGTTGGCGGAGGCCATTAGCCGCATCCTGGCTCCAGTGACCCGATGTCTCATCAGGCCGGCAAATCCATGCAGTCCTAGTTCCGTGAACATCGTCGATGCGCTGCTGTATCGTCGGTATCCAAATATTATTCTACAGGCGTCATTGTATTGAATTCGGATTCGTTCCATCGAGCAAGTTCGGTAGTGACACCATGTCTCACACGTATACAGGCCAGTACAGAATGCGTTGAATAGTATTTTTTTAACGGTATTGCTGCATTTGTAAAATCTGCGGGCAATCATATTGGATACTATGCTTAGGCTTCTCCTTTGTCGTTCGATATCGCCATCGTCCGATAGGTCTTCATTAATAATGTGCCCCAAGTATTTCACGTTCGAACATGTTTTTATTTTTGCCTCGTTAAGGTATACGGGGAGCATCTTACTTGTATCTTGTCTTTTTCCGTGGTGGAACGCAATCAATTCCGTCTTCTTCGGGTTGTACATCATATTATGCTGTTTTCCATATTCTTCACAAATGTTTAGGAGTAATCTTAATCCCTTGATCGACGGAGCTAGGAGTATCATGTCGTCCGCGTAGCTTATATGATTCATACATATACTGTTAACACGACAGCCCGCTCTGATATCCAGGCGACTTGATAACTCGTCCATGTATACATTAAATAGAATGGGGGACATACACCCTCCTTGCCTTACTCCTGACCGCAAATATATCGGCTGGGAGTATGTACTTGCCCACCGTACAACATTTTCCTGCTGGGAGTGCCATCGGGATAGTATGTTTATAAATAAGGTAGGTATATTCCTAGCTTTCAATTTATCCCATAATGTCTTATGACAGACCCTGTCGAAGGCTTTACTTAGGTCTAAGAAGCACCCGTATACGGTAGTTTTTCGTTTCTTGTAGAATTCTATTATTTGCTTTGCAGTATATATTGCCATATTAGTGGATAATCTACATTTAAATCCCATCTGGTTATCTTTAGACATAAGTTTATCATGTATCTCATTTAATATTACCCTTTCAAATAATCTTGCAGTTATAGTTGCTAAAGATATTGGCCGGTAATTGCTGGAGTTAGTCATGTCAGGCTGTCCCGATTTCAGGATTGGAGTTATAATCGTTTTCGTCATTGCACCCGGTATATGGTTGTGTTTAAGTATTGCGTTGAACAGTATGTTTAGTAGTTTGGGTATGTATCTACCTCCGTATTTAATGTGTTCAATACTTAGATTATCATGTCCCGGAGACTTACCCGCCTTGGTGCCTGTTATGGCCTTCATTATACTACTTTCAGATAGGTAAACGTTTTGTCCATCATATTCCATAATATCAGGGACAGACAGTACTTCATTTCCGGAAATATCTGCAAAGGTTCTTCTAAAAGTATTAGCAATTTCCTCCGTGTTTGTGGACCCATCAATTTGGCTGGCGATTCGATTTTTTGGTTTGATCAGGTTGTTGCTTTTCTTCCAGAATTGGGCAAACTGCTTTGTGTCAAGTGATTTTACGATATCATCCATTTTTGTTTGTTCAGAAGAGCTTTGGCAGTGTTTAAGAGCTATTTTGAACTCCTTCCTTTTTCGTTTTCTTTCATCCGCAATGGGACCATGTAATGGTCTCCCATTCTTAATCCACTCCATCAACGCCGATCTGGAATTTTCGTAGTGTTCCTTAACTTGTTGATTCCACCCAGCAATGTCACGATGTGTTTTTGGATTGCTTTGATCGTTTTCCCGATGAAATACGGTATTGGCAGCCCTACTTAAGGCTTCAACGATGTCTGTGTATATATTTTCGATGTTTTGTATATGGTCGCATCTGTCACATATAGAATCCGAATTACAAATGGATTCGGAGTGTCTTTGATAGATCACACTAAGTAATGCTTCTGCTACAGACGTATATTCACTGATTTTCTTATTATTATTCCTTCTCCATATTATGTTATTAGGCTGTTGTGGAATATTAAAAATAGTTGCAGGTAATTTTTCAGCAGCGATTACGCAAGATGTCGGCCTGTGATCGGACCAGTCGGTATCATAGTGTATTTTTATATTATCTATTTTGTTCTTAAGACTATTAGTGCATATACAGTAGGGTGTATCGATTTTTAACTTTTTTTTTGTTTTCAAATTCCAAGTTGAAAAAAAGTTGCTACTAGGTACCACAACTTACCACAAAAAATTTTGGGTTTTTAAAAAAATGTTTAGGTCTCCCGCACAAGGCCTAAAGTTTTAATTTTTTTCAAAAAATATCAAATTTTGTTAAAATTTAAAAAAATAAAATCGTAATTTTTGCGTTTATTCCAAGTTAAAAAAACAGTAATATTAGGGCATAAAAATAAGTAAGAAACGATTTTTTTATAAAAAATGGATTTTAGGTCTCCCGCACAAGCCCTAAAGTTTGTTAATTTTGATGAAATTTTGTAATTTTGTGTACATATATGAACCATGTTTTTTTTAAGTTTAAGCCACCGGGATTAATTGTACTTTTCTTATAGAAGGCATAAAATGAGACAATATATATATACATAATTCATATATACATATATTAAAAATATATACCACATGTATACTATATATATATAATATGTTTTTTACCTGAAAAAAGATAGTTGGACGGTGTAAATTGTATGAGAAAGGTGTTGAAAGAAACTAATGTTATTTGCTATTACTGTTGTTTGTTACAATAGTATAAAAGATTATAACATGTCATAAAATGTAGTAGGTATAATAACTAAGTACAAAATTTTGCTGATTACTTTCCATACGACATGAGTGGGAGTTTTCTTTTTCTACTGCAAAATTACTTACTTGTTTAAGTATTCGTCCTTTCATCTTGGCTTCAAAACCTTAAATCAAAGTTATGTATAGTATTTACATAGGCCTAGTGAAAATTTTATAAATGTTATTACAGTTCCCAAATGAAATTTCAATTTAATATGTAAGACGTTATTTAGAAACATTATAAATACAAAATAGTCGAAAAAAAACTTACTTAAATTCTAATCCTTTGCAGAGGTTTTGTACTGGCTCTTGGTCTCGAACGTATTTAGAACTTTACGGTCTACCAGTCTGGCACGGATAAAATCATCTCTTTCGATCAGCCCACATACTTGCTTCGAAGCTTCTGTGACTTCGTTGACAATTCGTTCCACCGCTTGAGTGTGAGAAGGAATTCTAAATTCAACCCTTCTACTTTTGCCAGTTTCCGCAATTGACTCCAACTCTTCTAGGCTCATATCAGTAACAAGAGTGGGTTCGGTTACTGAAGTGGATTGCCAGTCAATCATATCTTTAAAGTCTTCGGCATCAAAATTGATCTGAGGGGGTTTAAATACCCTTACCCCTTTCCTTTCGGTTGCGCAAGCTTTCTGGATTCTCTTATAAGCCAAGGCTCTGATATGTTTTCGTTCATCGAACAGCATAGCTATCAAACATGCTCTGGGTGAGTCATGAAAGCATTTCTCTGTAACGTTGCATGGACGACTTTTTTTAGCTCATCTTCCAAGTAATTGCTGAAAAGAAACATTAAAAAAAAAATGAATGGAAGCTTGCGGGATTTGGGGATTGCACTTAATTGAGAACCATGATGGTATGTAGACCTTCATTATGAACTCTGCAAGCTTTGTTAGCTGAGGGGTCGGATCATCGGTGGCAACATACAAACGAAGGACTCGATTTGCCAGAGTAAGCCACCCTGGCGTGCGAGATGTTGCTGGGGTTTCGTTTGGCCAACTCTTCTTTATGGAAAGTAATCAGCAACATTTTATACTTAGTTATTATACTACATTTTATGACAAATTAAAACCTTTTATACTTTTGTAATAAACAACAGTAATAGCAAATAACATTAGTTTCTTTCAACACCTTTCTCATACAATTTACACCGTCCAACTATCTTTTTTCAAGTAAAAAACATATTATATATTATATAGTATATATGTGGTATATATTTTTAATATATGTATATATGAATTATGTATATATATATTGTCTCATTTTATGCCTTCTATAAGAAAAGTACAATTAATTCCGGTGGCTTAAACTTTAAAAAAACATGGTTCATATATGTACACAAAATTACAAAATTTCATCAAAATTAACAAACTTTAGGGCTTGTGCGGGAGACCTAAAATCCATTTTTTATTTAAAAAAATCGTTCCTTACTTATTTTTATGCCCTAATATTACTGTTTTTTAACTTGGAATAAACACAAAAGTTACGATTTTATTTTTTTAAATTTTAAAAAAATTTGATATTTTTTGAAAAAAATTAAAACTTTAGGCCTTGTGCGGGAGACCTAAGCATTTTTTAAAAAATCCAAAATTTTTTGTGGTAAGTTGTGGTATCTAGTAGCAACTTTTTTTCAACTTGGAATTTGAAAACAAAAAAAAAGTTAAAAATCGATACACCCTAATATACAGTGATCGAGCCAGGAAGTGGTATTGTGTGCATCGCTAATATATGTATATGTGTCATTCGGTAGTCTTTCAATATCGATACAATTGTAGTTATTTTCGGTGTTGAAATGAGAGAGTTCTTTCCCGAATATGGAGGATGGGTGAGCGTTGAAATCTCCCATCACAATGGTTTCAGAGTGTTCGTTATCTTGAATGATCGTATGTATTTTGGAAAGGTAGTTGGTGAAGTCGGTAAGGTTGTCCGCGTGACATACCGGCATGTAGACAGTCAGTATTCTTATCGTCCCTCCGTTAGTGGTTATCTGAATACCAGCGATGCGGTCATCTCCACACGGTATTATTGAAGCTTGCAGCTCGTTCCTCCAAAGTACTGCGACTCCTCCGTAGGGTCGGCCTCGTAGCGGTCCGTTTGATAAATCTACAGCAGAAGTACCCCATCCCTGGAAGTTTGGATGAATTTTAGATAGATTCGATGTTTCGTTTTGTAATAACCACGTTTCTTGCAAAAGTATTACATCGTAGATATCGCACATATCTATAACGAAGTTGACGTTTCGTTTAAAACTTTTGCAGTTTATTGAAAATATCTTAATTTTGTTCTTTTCCATTGTATTTTTTTTCAATAAATTTTCGGAAAACAGTACCAGTCGGCCAAAATTCTTTGTTCATGTAGGTTTTGAAATCCGTATTCGGTATAGTCAACTTGAAAGATCCAAACTGCGTGGGATTTCGTTGTATTATTTTTTCTATTTGGATATTACTTCCTTTTATTTTACAATTGATAAAGTTTCGAATATTGTCCTCAGTTACACTATTGTCGAACCTCGACACATAGAGCGTTGTTTTTAACTCAGCTATCTTGAGGGAGTTCTCCATCGCTGTTCCAGTTGCAATAATATTTCTCGATCTTCTTAGTTTTCTTGTAACGGTTTTATAACCATCCGTATTAAAATTAGTTGTCTCTGGTTTAAATGTATTTTTGTGAGATTGTGTGCGTGCAACTTTGGCTGGTTCACCCATACCCGGTTGATGTACCTGTGATGTCTGTAGTATGACTTGTTGCTGTTGTGTGAGAGAGCTAGACGCCGCTACTTTATTCCATGATTGAGGAGAGTGCATGACAGGTGGGGCAGCTAATGCGAGGGGCGCGGGCGGGGTTATCACATTACTGCAGTGCGCATTGTTGTCCAAATGAAATTCATTAGTTGGCGACCGTGAGTTTGAGCGGTTCTTATCTATGGCTACCGGTATGGTGACCTTCAATGTGTTCAAGGACGGCGATGTGTTTTCGTCTTGATTTGGAATACGGTTATGTTTATTTATTTTCAGTTCATTCCTTAGGAGAGCCATTTCAGAGCGCAATACTTCCAGATCACTTCGTTTGGACATTTGTGACTGAATTGTGGTTAATTCACCCTTTAATGACGTGATATCTTTTAGGAGACAAGTGACATCTACGTGATCGAAATTGACAGGCGGTAGTTTGTGTAGATTCTGAGCCACAAATGTCGGTAGAGCTTCATTCTCTGTTTCCTTCAGTATTTTAATGATATCATATAAATTCTTAGACTTCCTACCTTCGCCTTTCCTCATAATCCTGCGTTCAACTGTTTCACTGCACAGAATGTCTTTCGCAGCTTCCACTTCGTCTTCTGAGAAATGATTGGAGCATATTTGAACCGCGGTTAGTTCGTCTAAGACATCGATTTTGTTTTGAAGAAACGTTAGTAGTTCATTAATAATTAATTTATCACTTTTTTTCGCAATATTCATATTGTTTTCGTAAGCGACGGCAGCGTATGCAATTCGATCCTGCGCACGAGTAGTTCCGATTCTGATTTCTACGGGGCCTTAAAATGAGGTTACTAGACATAGTTAAAACCACTTCAAGCAATGTTTTGATTATGAATGGTATTATCTCAACAGTGCGATAGCAAGAGTATCTTTCGCTCCGGAACGAAAGGCAAAATTTTTTATAAAAAATCTATGAAATTTGCACATGCCTTCTCCGGGTGGTTTAAAATCAGTGGCCTCTCTGTGTTCATTGCTAGCAAACGGTTTTTGACAGATTTTTTTAATAGATATAAATAAAATATATATTTGTATGATTGTAGGCTTTAGCGCCGTTTTTGTGAATTGTAATATATAGCTTTTTATTATATTTTTAATCTCTGCGTGTCTTTGCGGAGCCTTCGTAAATATATGTATGTCTAAATTCCATCAGGGTGGCCTTGTTAACACGGGAGCCAATCAGCGTTCAAGCCACGTAATTTCTGTGCGCGCCGAATTCAAACGGCCGTTTTCACTTGATCTTGAAAGGGTGTCGATCCAATGTCGAATCAAACATAAATTAAAACAATCGTTTCACCATTGCGTCAAAAGCATTAAGCAACATGTCTGAACAATTCAATATTATAAAACATTGGGTACAAATGTTTGATGTGAAACATTTTTTGGCGCGTCTAGGGAGGTAAAACCGACTCTTGCGAACGACGCCTCATTCGGCCAGCCTCAAATATTTAAGGCCGGCCGCCAAAACTCTGTGCATGGAAGGCTCATTGAAGCCCCCGCATTTCCAATTTATAACAAGTTTTTAAGTTCTAAAACAAACATTTTAAGATAATACCTATAGGTACATTTGGTATGGTAATACGTTAATTATTTGAAATTCCTTCGAAAGAAAATAATCGCAAAGTAAGCTCCGAAAATTATTGAAAACACATTTTGTTCTGTTATTTAATATGTTATAGGCATGAAAAATTCATAGTATATCTTTAAATGCAACTAAAGCATGTTTTCTGATTTTTGCTCTATTTCAAACAAATCGTATTTTATTAAATATTTTAATTCTAATATTTAAATGATAAAGTTTGTGGTTGTGTAGTAAGGTTTTCCTTTATATCAATATTTTCTTATGTAATTAAGTTGCACAAATCTTCTAATAGAAATTTCAAGGTTCACATAGTTCTCTAAACTTGCAACATCACTTCCACAGTGAACTACTTCACAGTACTTAAATATTTATTTATTTATTTATTTATTTATATATATAATTTGTACATTTATTTATAACAATTACAGGTAATAAAGCCTAAGACGTTATAATTGTACCATTTATGCAGTGTATATGCAATGCCAAAAATCTTGCAAATGCGCTATAGGACACAAAAAATAAATCTAATTTTTTATCTACCGCATTCAAAAAGCACGTAGCTCTCCCCACAGGTGAGTTCATTAATAAATTAGTGCGGCTTGCTTTACTATATAGAAGATTGTGATGACGTCCTCGAGAGTGAGACTCTGGTACAAAAAAATTTAATTGGGCCAGTATCTCATTATTAGAAAAGTGACCGTTTATTAGTTGGAAAAAATATTTAAGCAAAGCAATACCTCTACGTGTCTCTAGGGAGTGGTAATTGGTCATGCCTAATATATAAATCGATGGGTAAAGCCAAGGGTAGCGTCCATAGAGCCGCGAGAATAAAAACCTTAAAAAATTTTTATGGACTCTTTCAATGCGTAAAGTGTATGTTAATTCATGTGGAGCCCAGATGATCGAGTTTGATTCAAGTACACTTAGGACTAGTGTGTTATATAATAACGTCAGTGTTTTTGTGTTACGAAACGGATATGAGTTTCTAATTACGAAGCCGAGAAGCCTGTATCCTCTGCTTATTAAATCATCGATGTGTTGGTGAAAAGTTAGTTTGCTGTCGTAAATAACTCCTAGATCTTTGATTTGGTTTAGGTGTTGGAGAATAATTTCGTTGATTGTATATTCAAATACATGCGGTTTCTTTGATCTTGTATACGAGACGATATTGCACTTGGGTGTACTGAAGTTCAAGCCATTTATTTTGGCCCAGTTTGAGACGCAGTCAATGTCACGTTGAAGGAGAATACTGTCAAGATGGTTTTTTATTGAGCGATATAGTTTCAAGTCATCTGCAAATAGTAAATACAGCGAATGTGTGATGACTGAACCAATATCGTTGATAAAAATCAGAAACAGAATTGGTCCAAGGATAGACCCCTGAGGAACTCCAGAAAAAACTATGAATTCCGATGAACTGGAACCCTTAAAATAAACAAACTGTCTACGATTTCGAAAATATGAAGCAAAAAAACAGAGAAGTCTTTTGGAAAAACCAAATGAAGCTAGCTTATTTAGAAGAATATCGATGTCAACCTTGTCGAATGCTTTTACCAGGTCGAAATAAGCAACATCCACCTGTCCCCGATTGTCGAGAGTTTGTGATAAGAAATCTGAGATGCATAAGAGGTTTGATGTTACTGACATCTGGGGTCTAAAACCATATTGACGGTCATCAAGAATTGGATTAACGTGATTAAGTATATATTTATGTAGAATTTTCTCGAATATTTTCATGATGGAACATAGAACGGCAACTGGTCGATAATTCCGGATATCGCATTTGTCACCCTTCTTGTAGATAGGGGTTATTTTAGTTAATCTCCAGATGTCTGGGAGAATCCCGTTTTTTAGGCATACATTGAAGAGATGACATAATGGTGGTATTAAAAGGTCGGAACAACCCTTTAGTATAAATGTTGGAATATTGTCAGGACCGATGGAGTGAGGTTTCTTTAAATTTGAGAGTGCCTCCTTAACATCTTTTTCTGAAATACTGACCAGGTCGAATGAGGGCCCAATCTGTACAGTGTGAAGGGTAGAGTCAATATTGAGAGTTGGTTGGACATTTTTATAAACAGATGAAAAAAAGGTCGCAAAACTATTAGCGATTTTATCATCAGTAGTCAATTCTTCTCCGTCAAGAATCATAGACTTAAATGAGTTGTTGGATTTTTTTAGATCCTTAATGTAATTCCAAAACTGTTTGGGATCGATAGACAATTTTTCTTCCATTGAATTTAAATGATTTTTAAAAGCTTTACTGATTTCACGTTTTACGATGGAGCGATAGGCTGAAAAACTAGCATAGTCCAAGTTGTGACGAGTTTTTTTCCATTGCTTATGAAAAATATGTTTAATTTTAATATTTGAAATAATACTATTGGTGTACCATTTAGGATATACTCTGTGTGCCGTAGTGCGAGGTGTGGAAATGGGTATACACTTGTCGAATATATTGTAAATTGAATTGTAAAAATTTGTACATAATGCATTTATGTCTGTTGAACTTTGGCAGACCGGTTGCCATGAGCATTTAGAAAGCAATTCATATAATAAGTGGAAATTTCCTTTGTTGAATCTCCAGGCGTTTATGGTTCTAGCTCCATGATAGGAGGGAATTTCTATTGGACTTGGGTTTAGACATGAACTTGAACCACCTGAGTGAGCCTCACTAATACTTATAGACAAAGCAGGGTGGTGCTTGTCCTCGTTTATAATAGGGTCATGAGATTTCTCAACACACTTTACAAGATCCTTGGCATTACATAAAACTATATCTAGAGTGCTATTATAATCATTACATATCAAGTTATATTCATGCAAACCGTAGAAACATTTAAAATAATTATACATGTTCACAATATTGGAGTTACAGGAAGGGAGGTTCAAATCACCTAATATTAAAATATTTTTGTCACTGAGAAGATTATAATTACTTTCTATTTTTTCGAACATGTTGTAGTATAACGAAGTTGAAGAAAGCGGTGGCACATATATCACACATACAAAAACAGTTGAAGATTTCAAGGATAGCTTCACCCACAGGGATTCAGTGTCGGGGAGGTCCATTGAAGAAATCCTCTCAGCATGGGTTACAGAATCAGCACGAACAGCCAGGACGACACCACCCGCGCGTGTGAGGCGGTCACGACGAAAGACAACATAATTTTCTGGAAATAGCTCTGAATTATGCAAATATAAATTTGAATACAAAAATTAGAAAAGGCTGTTTTCTTAAATGATTCTACGTCTTATTCCTTTAAAAATATACATAAAAAGTTTGTATTATTTTGACTCATGACTTAGAAGTAATGAGGTCTAACCAAAATACGTGAAAATTAAAATTATAAAGTAAGAATTTCACCGAAATGAATCACTGCATTCAAGCGGTAAATAAATATAAAGAAAAGTCACATTAAATATTCTCGGGTTACGAATAACCTGAAAATATTTGAAAATCTTCTAGTAGGAGAGGTTTTCTTCTTCTGATAATGTTTTTTTTATTTTATTCCTAAGTTCATTTAGTAATTTAAAAATAAAAAATACGAACTAACCATCAATTGAATAAGAGTAAGGGCCAATTTTCGTAGCATCGTTTAATTGATAGTTAACTTCTTATTTTATTATTAAGGTTAAGTTCGTGCACGGATTTCAATATTAAAAAAAAACAAGTATATTTTTTTATGTTTGCTTGTGTAAATGCCTGTAGATATTTAGATTTAGGCAAAATAGACATAGTTCCTTTGTCAACTGTACAAATTTTCAACACATCAATGTGACAAGACAGTAATCTGTGAAATTAAACTCAATCTGCAAACTTTTAACAGAACGCCAAACAAATGTTGGTTTTTGCCACTGAAGAAGAAAAAATATGGAAGTGTGTCTGTATGTCTAAAGTAAGCTCAATTTTACTCTACTTTAGGATCAAATATTTTAAAATCTATTTTAGTTCTTTGATAGATAAATATTTTCACAGGGAAAAAAATATTCGCACTTATAAAAGGTATTACTGTTCTTATAGAAGGACTAACTAACCATCACGCCGTTTCCCCGCAGGGGCTGGCAGAGAAGACGGATGGTTGGCCAAACAACTCGATCTTATACATAACATCGTCTCATACATATTCTTCTATTAGTCTGACTCCTAACGTGGCCCGACTCAATTATCTGATTCACTTGATCGTGTCATGTCTTCCCCGGGCGTCCCCGCTTTCTGCTACCATTCACATTTGCATCATATATTCTCCTTACACTCCTCTCTTTGCTCATTCGCTCTACATGTCCAAACCATCTAAGCGTCTCTTTCTTAATCTTACTCAATACGCTTACATCAGCCTTGAATTTTTTGCGGATCTCAACATTTCTAATACGCACAATACGATCATAAATATCTGGGTTGAAGTCACAGACATAGGAATTAATAGACGAGAAGATATGGGCGAGGGGTAAAATCAACTGTTGAAGAACGAGGGGAGTGAAGCTGACTGTGATTCGTCAATAAATCAATCTGACAGTAAATAGGCATCTCGCATTATAATATCACCATTTACTTCTTAAAAGTAAAATCTGCTTTGAATGAATAGACATTTTTACATGGGAGCGCAAATTACTCGCCACGTTATGAACAAATTTGCGAAGTCCAAATTCGGCAAAATAAATTTCTTCTATTTTGAGAGTCGAATATTTCGTTTAAGTATTTGGTTAAGACACTTTTATAAATGTTCATAATTTACTTCCCAGCAACCAACCAGCTTTGTGTTTCGCGTCCAGACATGTTTCTACAACTGATCCATATTATACGATGAGAATATGCTTAAAATAAAGTAAAATAATGCTTATATATGGAATGTAATACGACAATTGGGTTTATTCTCTTTTTTCACATCTATTTTTACCAGTTTTCATAGTACAAGTCAAAATTTTGCCGTGTTATTTAGTAAAATGAACCGATGATGCCTCGACCATAGTTCGCACAAGAATGATGACGTCACGTTTTCAAATTTCATTTGAGGCCAAACGCGAGCCCAGCCGGCTCAATGGAACCGGTATGGGGAGTGGGGATAATACGCTTTTAATCACTTAGGGCAGGTCTACTAATATTCATATGTCTATGGTTGAAGTCAATGACGGTTGACATTTGGTTAATTATGAAATTATTATAAACTAGCAGATATATTTTTTGATAATATTTACATAATATTTGTGAAGGACTATGTAATGTGCATGTAATATAAATAAAATTTTGGTCGGAAAATATTTTGATCGTTCGGAAATTATCCATGTTAGTAAAATGTTATGTTTATTAAAAAAATTCTCACGAGAAAATTAGAAAAATGTGTAAAAGTTTTTGAAAATGAGAAAGTGTTAGTAAATTTTTTTTGACATTTTCTCATCGGGGATGCTGTTTGAAAACTTCAACGGTTCTTTTTGAAAATAACAGATGGCGTAACTTCCGTTTACAACAGTCCCAAACTGTACAGTCATTAGGATAATGATACTATCAGATTGATTGATGGGTCTTGGCCCTAGGAGTCAAAATCTTATTTTAATTGGCCACATCAGTTTTCTTTAAAATCAATGTTGATGACACTTCTTGAAATTATATGTTCAGTGCTTATTCTATATTATATGTTTACTTGGTAACTTTTTCGCGCTGTCACAACATTACACATCCGTGACATCAATGTATCAATTTTCGTTTTTTACACCTTCATAAACCTTTGACGCAACAATATTAATTTACTCAACGAATTTACTTCGAGAGCTGTTAAGTAATCTGATTTTTATAATATGGTTTTAAGAATTCCTTCGGAATTTTTTAAGTATGTCCACAAAATCAAACATAAAAACTTTTTGTTGCGATGCCGACCAAAACTGTTAACTGTTAAAGCACACATTTTGCAATAACGATTTTATTTTTAGTGAAGTTAAAAGGGGGGTGGAGGAGATAAGGAAGTGGGGGGAAGTACATGGCTATTTTGATCTAGTCACAAAACTTGGCTAAAATCATTTCAAGCAACGTTTCCATTCTAAATGGTGGTTTAAAACACCAGGGCGATACTGATGGAACATGCCACAAATATAATATATCTTGTATTATTTTTAATGATTTAATCGTGAAATAACATAGATTAATCAAATAAAGTTTAAGAGGGATTTGAACCCGCGATTTCAGGATTGACAGTAGAGAGCCTTACCACGAAAGCCGTCAGTGAACTTGGGGTCATTCAATGGTCTTACAGATCTCATAATTTTTTTTAACCTGTCTAAAATTCCTTCCATCGCTTTTCTCATAAATAAAACCCATTAGTTCCGTCCAGACGCGAAGCCCGCACATCGCACTAAGCCGCTGCTAACTAGCAAAAGGTTAAAATAAACTGTATTGGCCTTCCCGTCAATATTCAAGTATTTATTAACTTGCTAGTTGGGAGCGGCACAGCGCGTTGTGCGGGCGTCATGTGGACGGACATTAATCTTAAGACTAGCACGTGCTTTCAAATAGGAATATTGACCTCTAAAAATAAGATTTGAAATAAAATAAAGATGCCCATAGAAATAAGTTTTTATGTTAACTTTTTAGAACATGATTTACAATCAAGTGCTGCCGGATTTTTTAAAAGGAAAAATAATTTATTTCCTTTTCACAAGTGGGCGAACGTGTAAAAATTTAAATCTTTTTTGCACCTTCAGACTAATAACTTTTGATTTGTTGACCTCCGAGGCAGAGCGGCTAACTCCTTGGCTCTGAACCCGGTCGTGAGTTAAAAACCATGCGTGGGAAAAGAAAAAAATTATTCTTTTATGTGGGTTGTTATTGATCGCAGCAAAGTTCTGTTTTGATTATACCTTTTTGCATTTCGTCTGCCTGTAAATTTGTTTGTGAATTGTGCACGGTCAATTTGGCGACAGTTACGAGCTGTCAAGTCGGATTTATTGAAAGAAACTAGTTATTGAAAGAAACGAATTACAGTAGATACGTTTCGCTGTTCTCTCAACAAAATTAAACATTTATTTTTTTACGAAACGGCTGAGAGTCAGTTTTTACTCAGTTTTTATTGGCGAAAGCGGCCTTGCAAGTAAGTAAGTACCTACCTCTTAAGATTCAGACATTTTTAAAGACATGCCTTGTGTGTTAAACCAACGCTCAACATTCTTAAATTAGCACCAATTATACCATTGATAAAAATAAACTTTTAGAAACACTGGATGCAATAGGAATACGAGGAAAGCTACTAGTTTTGTTAAAAAATTTATTATCGGATCGACAAATAACAGTAAAAATTCTAAAAAAATTTAGCAAAACAAAATATATTTCAACAGGTGTTGCACAGGGGTCAATTTTAGGGCCAACCCTGTATATTATATACGTCTCAATTATGAGTAAATTGTTTTCTTTCGTTAAACATTTTGTGTACGCAGACGATACGGCACTCGTAATATCACACGAGGATTTGATTACTGCAATGAACCTTATGCAGCTTGATTTTATTGCTCTTCTTAAATGGTCTCATGACGCGGGTCTCATAATAAATGCCAAAAAAACTAAAATTATGCACATAAGATCACCACATACCAGATACAATTTAATCCCTTCGTTATATACACATACTTTTGACTGCTTACATAGAAATGTTGCACAGCCCTGTTCATGTGAAACCATTGATTTTGTCAAAAATTATGTATATTTGGGTGTTACTATTGACTGCCACATGAAATGGGACGTACACATTACTAATGTTTGTAAACGTCTACGGTCTATTGTGGGTAGAATTTATAAAATAAAATATTTTGTGCCCATAAGTACTTTAAAATTAATCTACCTATCTCTGGCTGAATCCACAATCCGTTATGGAATCACTTCTTGGGGACATTCTTGTAAAACTAATATAAGTTATATCCAAACATTACAAAACTCCCTTACAAAACTGTTAATCCATAAATATACCAATGAACACAGAAGCGACACTAAATTAATGTACAAGTCTCTGAATGTTTTACCTGTCAGAGGATTATTGTTTTATAATATTATAAGTCAACATCTTATACTCTCTGATTCCTTGTATAGGGAAAGAGTTTTACATAAACATAATACAAGATTCACCCAAAATGAAGGACTGGTGGTCCCGAAATGTACCAATAAATACGGTGAAAGAACCTTAAACTTTATTGTACCCAAAATATTTAATAAACTACCAATGACAATTAAAAATATAAACGTTTTTACAGCCAAAGTCAAATATAATCTAAGGAAATGGCTATTAGATAATGAGGATTTATATTGATGCACTACTGAAGACCTTTTTTTCCTAATTGGAATTCACATTCTAGGGAAATGGAAAATCGTTATAAATTTGTTTTTACCTTATGTATATTAAAACCATAGAAGTACTTGTTGATTATATTCATTTGTTCATATTTTCATTTTGTGGTTGTGTTGTTATATGAGGCTTATACTGCTTCTTACATATTTTTATTTATATAATTCTGTAAGTTAACCAATTTATCATTTATTGTTAATTTATCATCAACATTATACATACCTACATACTGTTTACCATTGTACCATGTTATTGAAAAAATGTTGTCATTATGTACCTGCTGACAAACTACATAAGTAGTTTAGCAGGTTAAAAATGTTAATAAATAAATAAAAAAAAAGCACATATTATTGTTAAGCATTTTTTGAAACTTCACAAATTAAGGTCGAAAATCGGTTTACTTGCAAAATTCAAGGAACTCGAGTAGATGGCTGCCTTGGGTAACCTTTGTAAGGCAGATTATGGAATATTTTCACGTACATAAGTTTCTATATCCGGTTTTTGATCTGAATCATGGATATGGTCTGAATATACCAAATAAGAAGTAATAAAGATCAATATATTATGGTACTTTGTTTTTAAGAGTGTAGATGAAGCGAAAAAACTCTTAACAACGTAATACATGGTAATACTCGTAGTACAAGTGAGAAACTGGTTTGGACAAATAAACATCACATTTGAAGTCAATTTTGAAGTTTAACTTATTCGTTTTAGAGTAAATCAAGTACGAATTTTTTTTGGGTTAATATTACCAGTTTTGTAAAATGCGTCGAAGCGTAGAAGCGTAGTTGCCGGAAAAAATGAAACCTAGTTGAAACTGAATGCTGAAATCGATAAAAATACTTAGTTTCACGCTTGTACTACGAGTTTCCAGACACAGTGTATAAATAATTTTATGTAGTATATTTCTAAATAGTATAAAAAAATCACTATCCGCATCTGTCTGTTTGTGGGTTTTCCAATAAGAGGTGTTATTTTGATATTCAATCGTAAAAGATCAATGGTTTCGTTGCTTGTGTGGCACGTAGCGCCGTCTTGTTGAAAGTTAACGTTGTCCAAATCAATACCATCCAATTCCGGCCATAAAAAATCATTAATCATCTCTCGATAGCGCAAGTCATTCACCGTAACTGTTGCTCCAGCCTCATTTTTGAAAAAGTAAGGTCCAATGACTCCGCCGGACCGTAAAACGCACTAAACAGTCACACGTTGAGAATAGAGAGGCTTTTCAACAATAACTCTTGGGTTTTCCGAGCCTCAGATGCGACAATTTTGCTTGTTGACGAAGCCACCGAGGTGGAAATGGGCCTCATCACTCAAGATGATTTGCATTTGATTCACTCAAGTGAATTTTAATAATTTAAATGCGTTGTTGAAGCGTGTATCGTTCCATTTGTATTAATGGAAGAGTTTCTACTTGTCAAATGTCAAAAAATGACAGCTTTAGAAGTAACATCTACCGAAATAGCGGGCTATTCAAAATAACACCTCTTATTGGAAAACCCTGTATAATACATGGGGATTATATGTATTGCAAATAGAGAAAAGTTGAGAAACGCCGGAACACGTCAGTTACTAAGTTTAAATTACAGCTTAGGATGAGTCTTGATCTTTGGGGTTAGCCAATTTTTTTCTAATTTCCAACTTCATATCCATCATGGATTCACCCAGGGCGTCGTGAGTTCATTTCCTCGGCTGGCTGAGACTTCCATAACGTCACAAGAAACCTTTTCAGCTAACTGTGATGGTATTAGGAGATTTTTAAAATGTTGTCAGGTTATTTGTAACTGGGAATGTTTGTCATTCTTTATATACTATATATGATATGGCTATAGCTAAAGCTGTACGTAAATAGAGCCTTTTATCAAAAGATGACATATGTGTCTATATTTCGTCGTGGAGTCACGTTGTGCCATTTGTGGCACCAAATCATTAAATGACCCGTCTATTAAAACTCCTTTTATTCTCTTTTCTATTACGTATACCAAGTACCTATACCAATACCGCATTTCAAGCTTTATTTTTGCATTGACGATTTGGGGTGTGGGTACGAGTACTGTGGTATGTCACTCCAAGTGGTTCGCTGCGTTTGGTGACTTACAATGAGTGCACAGGTTCATGGGGGTGAGGTATGTCTAGGTCTTGGCGGCGGATGCGTCTGCCCACATACTGCATGGCATGCCGGATCGGGAGACACTGGTTGAGGGAGACCCTTTGACCTCTCCAACAGGAATCTATCGACTCATCGCCCTGCACGTACATAAGAGAAATGGATTCATGTTTCCCAGAACTGTCTTTCCTTCATTTCCCTAAAATACCCTTCTCACAGCATCCCCAAAGATGACATAGGCCTTGAGGAAGATTATTTTCAAGTGAGAATGTTTATAAATAAACTTCTAATATAACTGATTTTGTAACTAACTTGATTCGAGGGGTTGATGTTCAATTCAACTTATAATACTAATCATTCAAATCATTAAAGACAGACGATTTACATGCGTTACTTTCGGGGGTAAAATCACTGATTTAAAAATGCTGATTCGTTTTCATTATATAGCTAGTGGGAATGTTTGTATGGTCGTTATTGTAATAATTTAATTTTGGGTTTTTCCAAATCGCAAACCCAATAACTTGTAGCCATTTCTCATGGAACTCATGTAGGTCGAATCAATCATTCAAAGTCATCCATCAAGGATAATCCATCACATCACGTCACTTTATACCTGCTGCTAAATCATTAATGATGAATTCGAACTGAACTGTTTTTTTAAAGATTGCATTTCTGATAATTATCTCATGTTTCATTAGTTTGTTGCACATACACAAATTACTAACAATTTAATTGCATCGGTGAAATTGCATTCATACGATAAAGGTCAACAATCGACAAAAGCATCATCTATATATGGATGCAATCTAAAATGCATTATTAATTTTATTTTTTTTTTCCAGCAAGGTTAACTACCAATAAAAATTGTTATTTGTACCTGTTACTATGATTAATTACTAATTTAATAATAAAATACTTAATAATTTATAACTAATTGACGCAAGGAGATGGGGTAGATAAACGTTAAAAAATACCTGGCTATTTATTATCTGGGCAACAAACATGGGTAAAGGCATTTCAAGCAACTTGACCTTCGAATCTGTTTTGTGAATCTCAACAAAGTGAAGAATATCTAACACAGGGCATTATTTACTTTCTTTGGAATTTGTACTTGTTATTGTAATGCATAGTTCATTACTAATTTGTATTTGTTATTGTAATGCATAGTTATTAAATAATAGTTACTTGTTATTGTAATGCATAATTTATAATTAATTTTTACTTGTTATTGTAATGCGTAGCTTATAACTTATATGTACTTGTTATTGTAATGCATAGTTTATAAGTAATAAGTGCTTCATTATACTTTCATTAAAACAAAATGCATGATTTTAAGGAAGGGTTGTTCCACAACCATATTTCAAAGTTAATTTTCAAGTTCTGTGAAAGTTTTTTTCAAGTTCTGTTGTTATTTCAGTTCTGTCAAGTAACTGGCCTATAATGATATAATAACAGAACTTGAATAGGACATTCACAGACCTCGCAAATTTACTTGTTATTGTAATGCATAGTAAATTATAACTATTGTGTACTTGTTGTTGTATTGCATAGTTTATAACTATTGTGTACTTGTTATTGTATTGCATAGTTTATAACTAATTTGTACTAGTTAATGTAATGCATAGTTTATAAATAATTTGTACTAATTATTGTAATGCATAGTTTATAACTAATTAGTACTTGTTAGTGTAATGTATAGTATATAACTAATTTGTACTTGTTATTGTAATGCATAGTTTAAAAATAATGAGTGTTTTATTACACTTTCATTAAAACAAAATGTATGATTTTAAGGACGGGTTGTTTTACAACAATTATTATTTTTTCAGTTTTGTGAAGCAACTGGCTCATAATTATACATTAACAGAACTGGAACAGGATTTCCACAAAACTTGAAAATAACATTTAAATTTGACAAATTCTGTTGAATTGTTCAAATTCTCCAAAACAACCCGTCTTTAGTGTTTTAAAAATGATTAACGAATAATGGAACAACGATGTTTTGTCAACAGTACATATAGACAGCAGACAATATGTTATTTATTAAACAAATATTCTACAATAAATTCTCTTCAAATTATTCGTATTCGAATAACTTTAACGAATGAATTGACAGCTTTCCTAATACGCACGAGTACAATACGAATGTCTAATTGCGATCTGGGAACACGTTCATAAAAATTCTAATACTCGTCATTTTATTTTTTTTATTTATTTTATTTATTTATTTAACGCCCAGAGGGCTTTTACATGGTTGGTAGTATAATTTTAATTTGACAGATACTTTGAAACATAAAAAATAAGAATAAAATTACATTTGATAAAAGCTATGCAACAAGTCATACAAACACAAGAAACAAAAACAGAAAATTACAGCTATTTGTAGGTTTACATGATGTGTTTAGGAGTATTGTTGAAATAAATGTTTTAAATGATCCACAAAACTTGCCAAGTTGGTATTGAATATGTCAACATCACCCAAGTAATGATTTCCCATGGTATGAAGTCGTTGTATCGGAGAGTGGGCAATGTAGTTACGCTTATGTGTGCTGCTGTAGAATATTGTATTTTGTCGTGTTGTTACTGTGGGTGTATGTATGTTTATAAGTTGCAGGAGTTCACAACAGTCGAATTTAGAGTTAAGTATTGACTTAAGGAGTTAAGTAAATATAATAAAAGATAAACGCAGCTACGTGAACACGTGTTCTGATATATTATGAAAGTACTAATAGTTTATTATGAAATGGCCTGCTGTCACTATTTTGACAGGATTTTGATAAATCAGCAATACTCATTTTTCTCTGGGTATGCATTATGATCATTATGATCTCACAAGCTTAATGTCATAATGTATGTGCTCTTTTCAATTGAAGACATTGACCTGAATCACCCTTTACTATGATCAAAGTTTGACGATTTTATGTTTTCCTGGCGTATGACATACGGGAACTGAAAATGTGCCATTTTTTTATTATAGTGAGACGCTATCGAAAGTAATTAATAATTAATGTATGTACTGGAATGGTTTAATTACTGAGATAAACAGCAAAAAGTACAAATTTCTTGTCATCTGCTGTTCTCATCGGTTGATTTACTTTTTCCGAACAAAACGTGATATGCACTTGCTTGCAAAGCGATACACCACGTTGTGTAACATTTGTAATCGGGCCGCTAACGATAACATTCTTTATGTAGATGGCTATAAGGTTTGAATTCCCGCTTACAAGCCGCCAGTTTTTATTTATGCAAGAAATCATCAAAAAGTGTGTTTTATATTATTTTTTGAAGTTCAGACACAGATATTTAAATCGTTTTAGATCATTTTATAAAGAAATTAATTTGACACGTTATGGGTTCGTAAGTAGGAGATTTTCAACTTTAAAACAGTTTTTATCGGATTCCTATTTTTTTTCTAGGCTTATAAAAAGGATTTGTTTTTATTTCTACTCGCAGTATTTACAAAAAGCATCTGAAACATTTCTAGGTGATAAATTTACAAACTAAAAACACATGATTTTGCATTACTTGGTAATATTTCGCCTAAAAAATATATCTAAACATTTGTTATGCCGAAACGTTAATTATATGAAATTCCCTCGATAGAAAAAAAATCGTAAAGTTAGCTCCGAAAATTATTAATAACCCGGTTTGTTTTGTTACAGGCATGAAAAAAAAAGTGTATCTTTAAATGCAACTAAAGCATTATATATACTATCGTATATTAATATTAGAATGCCTAACATTCGTATTTACCTACATATCTCCATTTCAAATCATCCTTGAACGATTACTAAGGGGCTTAGAATGAAATTAAGGAATACATTGTCTTTGAAGATAAATGATAAAAAACAATAAATAAAATTAAAACTAAAAATAACGTAAATATAATACAGGGTTTTCCAATAAGAGGTGTTATTTTGAATAGCCCGTTATTTCGGTAGATGTTACTTTTGAAGATGTCATTTTTTTAATATTTGACAAGTAAAAACTACGGCAATAATAAAATGGAACGATACATGCTTGAACAATGCATTGGAATTATTAAAATTCACTTGAGTGAATCAAATGCAAATCATCTTGAGTGATGAGGCCCATTTCCACCTCGGTGGCTTCGACAACAAGCAAAATTGTCGCATCTGGGGCTCGGAAAACCCAAGAGTTATTGTTGAAAAGCCTCTTTATTCTCAGCGTGTGACTGTTTGGTGCGGCTTATGGTCCGGCGGAGTCATTGGACCTTACTTTTTTTGAAAATGAGGCTGGAGAAACAGTTACGGTGAATGGATTTCGCTATCGATAGATGATTAATGATTTTTTATGGCCGGAATTGGATGGTATTGAGCTGGACAACGTTTAATTTCAACAAGACAGCGCTATGTGCCACACAAGTAACGAAACCAATGATCTTTTACGATTGAGTATCAAAATAACACCTCTTATTGGAAAACCCTGTATTTTCAGCGAAAAATTTAAACTACACTTCCCCTATGAATAGACCATATTTTGACACAACATGGTCTATTCATAGGGGAATTGTACATTTGACCGGATAACACAACGTATTGACGCACTTTTAGAAGTGATATAAAGTGATGAAACGATTATGTTTAAGGCGAAGCTTAATGCTAAATCACTATTTTGCTTAATCTTTATAACGAATTGGTGTACATTGCGAATACCAAAAAATATGCTTTAGATAAATTGAAGGTTCTCCTATCGTTTCGCTATAGAAATGTAAAATACTAAATTTTTATTAATTGAATTGTATGAACGTATAAAGGAAACAACTTTTATAAAATACAGTATTATAGCTAAGATTATCCGTGACAGTTTCACGTGATTAACTTTTTTGCTTTCTTATAAAATTATTTACAAAATAAATAAAAACTAGATTTGTGTTTGAAATCGAACGTTTCTAGAATCCGTTTGTCAAACGATTTTAATGCCTATTACCTACAATATAAAGTATACCAAGAATATGCACATTTTTGGCTTGTAGCTTCCTTTTAAAGGTTAGTTTTTTCATTAATCACTTTTCATTAAAAATCATTACTTTATATCACTTTTGAACTGACATTGTGTTGAGCTATAATGGTACCAAATGGGTGTAAGCGGTTCATAAAACGTGGGCCTATTTCCATCAAGATGGGTTATAGAACTTTAACGTCCAACAAACAAGACAATTTTTTTTTTAATTGTTCTCATAAAACCAGGTAGTATAAAACAAGTTAACTTATAAATCAATGTTATTTTAATTGGATGGATCAATTAATAAAACTGGACAAGTGCCAATTATGCATGGATGTATTATATTTAGATAAGCCATGAAGCGAAAAAATATGTTCCACCTTTTTACTTCCATCTGACCTCCAACTCTCCCAACGCTCCAACTTAAATGATACAATCCGGTCTACGCGCACCGCTTTTCGCGTTCTAATGGTGAAACAAGTTTTGACGAAATATTAACACGCAGTAGCGCCTCTAATTGTAGCTCTATGCAATTATATAATGAAGGGTTCAATTTATACGTAGATTCAAGTAATAATCGGTTAACTTGCGTAGGCTTTAACTGGACGATTGACCTTAAATTTAAACTACTGTACTTGAGGTTATCTTGCTTATTTCAATAATTATTGATATTGGATCTTTCTTATAACTACGCACAAAGCATTAATCTCATTGTTAGAAGGGAAGGAGATGTGAGAGGGATGTAAACCCATTGGATCTAGAACCAGAGGTCACAGCTTCTAGACCTGACGTAAACGAACTTATAGTTTTTTTTTCATACACGAGTCTGAAAAACGAAGTTAATATAACTTTTTTGATTTCAGACATCTTTTTAGAGTAAATCAAGTCAGAAATTGAAATATTTTAGGTCATAAATGTTTTTAGGTCATAAATGTTTTTCGGCCATAAATGTTTTAGGTCATAAATGTTTTTCGGTCATAAATGATTTTAGGTAATAAATGTTCTTATTTCAGAAAATGTTTTTCGGTCATAAATGTTTTTAGGTCATAAACGTTTTTAGGTCATAAACGTTTTTAGGTCATAAACGTTTTTAGGTCTCTTTTTTTTAGGTCATAAATGCTTTTAGGTCATAAATGTTTTTAGATCATAAATGTTTTTAGGTCATAAATTTTTTTAGGTAATAAATGCTTTTAGGTCATAAATTTTTTTAGGTCATAAATGCTTTTAGGTCATAAATGTTTTTAGATCATACATGTTTTTAGATCATAAATGTATTTAGGTCATAAATGTTTTTATTTTATAGATGATTTCGGTCATAAATGTTTTTAGGTCATAAATGTTTTAAGGTCATAAATGATTTCAAATATGGAAAAAAATATTTTTAAATGAAAAATGAATAAAAAAAACATTTATAACTACAAACATTAAAAAAGTTTTTAATGTTTTATTGTGATTTTTTTAGGTTAAATAATTTCCTTCATTTCCAAATCCACGACATATATTAATTAACATAGATTTATAAACCAGAATAAAGAGAAAAAATACCATTTACAAAAAAATTCGCTTCTCATGTGTCAGAGTTTCACTGAATAGAAAATCCAAGAAGCACGATCTATAAAAATTTAAAAGAAAACTAATGTCGCCAATTCACATAAGACCTTTCGACTCGCAGGCCCCACACAGTCTACTTAAATATATTATAAGCTCTTATAAGAATATTAGAAAATTTAAAAAAATCAGTTTGACGGACGCCCACAATACTTTTCTTTCCATTTATTGCTTCATTGCAGGATTTAATAAACGTTCCCATTAGAGCACCTAACCATTTAAATGATATTCAGCTTTTCCAGCTGAGGAAGTTCTTATTTTTCCCGACATAGGTTTTTTGTAACAATAAAAATGAAATGATTTACCGGTCAAATGATTTCGACGAATGGTCAAAATCGATTTAAAACCTGTCACCGTTGAATTTGTACGTAAAAATACATAATTATCTAACAGTTTCATTTTTTATTACGAGAAATTAACTGAGAAGTACTTACATTGGATACAGGATCTTAAATTAACGTAGTTTCATTAAACTGTAGAAACTGGATTTTTTAGTACGAGGAATTAGAGAGAAGTACTTACATAGGATACGGTGTCTCAAATTAAAGTAGTTTTATTAAACTGAATGCTGACTCTAGAAGAAATCGAATCCAGAATGCCTGTGTAGGAATCCGACGTGATTGCCAATTCGGATAGGAGTATTATAAGCATTAAAATTATTATCATTAATAATGTTGCAAAACCACTCTGGAATTTTTCGGAAATTCGGCAATGACAACAAATAACTTTTTATGCATCACTATTCAATCAAAATATTGTTTCGAAACCAATGGATTCGTCATCAGGGTAAACGTATAATGAAAATTAAAACACATAAGAATAGACAAACTAGTACCCGTAGACAAAAAAACACGTTACAAAGAGCGGTGATTAAGGTGAAATTATTTAAAAAATATTATGTTAAATAAATAAAATTATTATTATTGCATTTATGTATCTAAAACTAAAATAAAAGATAAAACCTATAATTGATTATAAAATGACGCCACAAAGTAAATTTTCGGTTATTGAAGAAGAATTTTTTGTTATATTTATTTCGAGTTTTTTTTGTGTGAGACGACTCCGTGAGTTCTTTTAAAAGAAGCTTCTTTTGGTATGAGACGACTCAATGAGATCTTTTAAAAGAAGCTTGTTTTTGTGTGAGACGACTCAATGAGATCTTTTAAAAGAAGCTTGTTTTTGTGTGAGACGACTCAATGAGATCTTTTAAAAGAAGCTTGTTTTTGTGTGAGACGACTCAATGAGATCTTTTAAAAGAAGCTAAAAGAAGTTAAAATCACTGAACTATATTGCCTATACACTATATAATTCGCTTCCAGATATGTACAAACACATCCACCATAATAAAAAATTGCAAAGCAATGCTTTAAAAGAATATTTTTTAACTACATTTAAAAATGAAAACATGTAACTGTGTTGTCATTTCTTGTTGTATCTTATCCATGTTTTTTTTTTTTTTTTTTTTTTTTTTCTTTCTGTACTTGTTTCCTATTGTTGTTTGTTCTACTTCGTGCCATTATTTTAATTTTTAATTTTTATGCTGTATTGATTGTGAAACTTATATTTGATATCAAAATACCGTTGTAAAATTGTACCTACTACCTCCTACATACGAATTGTAAGTTCCTCCTGTCCTAAAATGAGTTCTGTAACTCATCGGGATTGCTCTAGCAAGAAATAAACACAATAAAAAAAGCTTGTTTTTATGTAAGACGACTCAATGAGATCTTTTAAAAGAAGCTTGTTTTTGTGTGAGACGACTCAATGAGATCTTTTAATAGAAGCTTGTTTTTGTGTGAGACGACTCAATGAGATCTTTTAAAAGAAGCTTGTTTTTGTGTGAGACGACTCAATGAGTTCTTTTAAAAGAAGCTTGTTTTTATGTGAGACGACTCAATGAGTTCTTGTAAAAGAAACTTGTTTTTGTGTGAGACGACTCAATGAGATCTTTTAAAAGAAGCTTGTTTTTGTGTGAGACGACTCAATGAGATCTTTTAAAAGAAGCTTGTTTTTATGTGAGACGACTCAATGAGTTCTTTGTAAAGAAGCTTTTTTTAGTGTAATAAAATCTGTTCTGGTATTTTATGTTACTAAACTTTTCCCGTCTAGAAATGACGTCTTCCAATGTGTTTTATATCCAAGTATGGTGTTTTATATTACATATTACAGAAATGGGGTTTATTTTATTTTATTCGGTTCATCATGCCGTTTTTGATGTGACGTGCCGATGAGATAAGAAAGATGATGCTCCCAGCAGTGATACATTGATGAAAGCGTTTTCTGAAGTTTTCGGCCACATTTTGGCACATCTCGACGGGTAGAGCATCTATTCCCTCCCGAATTCGATCCTTGAGTTCTTAAGAACGTTTCCCTTTAGGTAGCCAGAAGTACAGGAAGAAGTCGCAAATTGCAGCGGAAGGCCCGCTGAGTGGCGACGAAAGATCGGCTGTTTTCACGAAACGTGCGGACGGCGAAGCCCCGGTGTTGTCCCGACCAAACCATGGTAACGACTGAAAACGGCACGACCCTCCCGACACAATGAAAACCCTCACACGTTCATAACCCCACTACACGGGGTATACCGACCCTTCTAAACTGCACTGTCTGTTTTGTTGCACCATGTATTTTAAATCAAGTTACTTTATTTTCCACTTTTTCTAACTATATACTTGTGTGAGTAAAAAAAAGTTGTGTGCAGTCAATCCATCTATAACATAAATTTCGTTGTTATAATGAGACCGCAACATTTCTAAAATTTCATCAAAATACTGGTTTCAAAAGTAAATTAATGCGCCCACAGATACTGTTTTTCAACCTCGGTTTTGACGATTCTTGTACGGCGTTTAAATGTTGATTATATCTTATAACCTTTATTACTGCTCGTTTATATTTTTCATTCTAAAGTTTATTGCACGCTATTTATCATCATGATAAAAAAATTATTCCTTGATTATTGTACTATTCCTGAAATGGCTGTTTTAAGGTCTCTCAATAAAAACACTCCATATGTTTTTATAATGGAACAATCAAATGATGATTTCAAATATCTAATCTAAAAAGGTTCCGAACCTTCTAGATCATTCTGAAGGAACTGTCTTGGGTGGCGGTTGGTAATGGAAGAAGGAAAATTTTAACAAACATTTCTGTTGTATTAAAAAAGATTACTTGATATTTTTCAAAACAGACAAAATAATTTTATCTTGTGAGTCTTGTGAAGAAATCTACCTTATCATCAATTGAAAAATTATCTGATTTAGTCAAGTTCTAAACCTAAAAAGCTTAAGACTTACCTTTACATAAAACAATGACAGTAAACGTTTAGAAAGATATTATTGTACACAAATAAAGAAAAATGCTAGTCAAAAGTTGAATCTTCTATAAGAAGGGTACACTTTAGTCAAATAAAGGCACATTAATAAAACTGCCCTCAGAATAAAAACACTCTGAAGATGAATTGTAAAACAATATTTTTATAAGACGTGGTAAAACATATATAATTACTGAACCAGACTTTCACTCAATTGTCTTAGTTAAAAGAGAATACAAAAAAGTTACAATGGCCTATGGTGATGGAATGGTGCCAACCTGTGAAAAGTTACAATAGCCTATGGTGATGGAATGGTGCCAACCTGTGAAAAGTTACAATGGCCTATGGTGATGGAATGGTGCCAACATGTGAAAAGTTACAATGGCCTATGGTGATGGAATGGTGCCAACCTTTGAAAAGTTACAATAGCCTATGGTAATGGAATGGTGCCAACCTGTGAAAAGTTACAATGGCCTATGGTGATGGAATGGTGCCAATCTGTGAAAAGTTACAATAGCCTATGGTGATGGAATGGTGCCAACCTGTGAAAAGTTACAATAGCCTATGGTGATGGAATGGTGCCAACCTGTGAAAAGTTACAATGGCCTATGGTGATGGAATGGCGTCAGCCTGTGAAAAGTTACAAAGGCCTATGGTGATGAAATGGTGCCAGCCTGTGAAATGTTGCAATGGCCTATAGTGATGAAATGGTGCCAGCCTGTGAAAAGTTACAAAGGCCTATGGTGATGGAATGGTGCCAGTCTGTGAAAAGTTATAATGTCCTATGGTGATGCAATTGTGCCAGCCTGTGAAAAGTTACAATGGCCTATGGTGATAAAATGGTGCCAGCCTGTGAAAATTAATTTGTATTGTGTGAATATTATTTATTAATTTTAAATTATGAGGTGCCGAGTTAAATAAATAGAATTCAAAGTGTGAAGTGTTAAAAATGTGATAAGCGCGGTGAAAGAATGTGATTCGTTTTGAGTTATTTTTGGTAGAGTGGATTCAAAAAGTTGTCAGTGATATCGTGCCGTAAACATTTTTATCTAACAAATAAAGACAACACTGTAAAACTACACCACGAACGGTATAAAAGTTACTGGGAGGCATTTACAAAGACCAATAGATTGTGTTTGGGACAACCGGTTTCTATCAAGTTCAATCTATAAGGTCGGCGTTCATTACATAACAGGTAATCATCTGTTATTTTTTTCAAAACATTACGCAACCATTGTGTTGTGGGTGAATGAACCTATGTTCATTATCATTAAATTTGTTTATATCACCTTTTTGACGAGTTGTGATGACTCATCAGAATTTAGATGATTGGAAATAGTTCCATCATTAATCATATTCATAGGTAAAGCAAATTCGATTTTCATTATAAAACTCTCAGAGTAGAGAATACTCTAGAATAGCCCTCAAAAACGAGTCCCAACTGCTCCCAACCATCTCGAGACTATGGCACCCCCAATTAGGGCATTTTAGGGAGGGGAAGGAGAAGGTGGGAAGTACCTGGCTATTCAGATCTGCTCCCCAAACACGGCTAAAGCCATTTTAAGCAAAGTTTCAATTCTGAGCGGTGGACTTAGACCTGGGCGATGCTGATAGTATCTTATAATATCTGAAAGTCGAGAGACACAAAATTAATTAAATTCAGGCGATGCACTACGTAGCAATGCCAAATCATGTGTTTTTGGTTTGAAAATTTGGTTGCCTAGAAATGTTTCAGATGCTTTAAATAAATACCTCCAGTATAATACATCTTGGCCTTTGAAACAATCGAGTATTTTTTACATAAGTCTTTTTATAAGCCCAGAAAAAAAAATTTATAAGGCCTATGAAAACTGCTTTAAAGTTCAAAATTTCCTACTTATGAACCCATTTTCGGTTATGATTTTATTGTATAATGTGGAAAATTAAGTTATTTATAAAATTTTCGGAATTTTTTTAAATATTTATGCCTGAACGTCCACAAAATAAAATAAAAGGCACTTTTTGGCCATGTTTTTTTCTCGCCTAAATCAAAACAGCTGAATGGTGTTAAGCGGGAATTTAAGCCTTATCGCCATCTACGTAAGGAGTGTTATTGATGGCGGCTCGATTCAAAATATTACACGACGTAGTGCATCGACTTAATCGAATCTAATCGAAAGCCTTACATCTCGACCAGATTGTTATATACAAATCTCCCCTTTTCACTTATGCTTCGTTCCTTAGCAGATGATACTTTTATACTATGTCGTAGCTTTTTTGTTATTTTTTTGGGGTGTTATGCCAGGGCAGATGTGCCTGATGATGGACACTGTAACGTTGTCCGAAACGTTGGCTAAAGAAGGAGTTAGCGCAACACGGCATAACACCCAAAAAACAAACTAAAAAAATACTTTTGGCCTTGAAAATCTTAAATCATATATGTCTTAGCTATTTTAGTTTCCGTTATGCCGGATCTCCAGCGACAAAATGTTTTCACAATATTGTACAAAAACAAAAACATTGGGCCGGGGCCACAATGTAATTTGTTATCCTTCGGCCACGGAAAACAAAAACATTGTGGCAAGGCCTAATGTTTCATGTTTGCGCCAAATAATTTGGTTTATCCCCCGCATACCCAATTTTTACCGATTTATAACAAGTTTCTCGTTCACTCTTTAATTTTTTAATTTGCAAAAAAAGAAGTTATTTTTGAAGATAATATCTATACATTTGTTATGCCGAAACGTTAATTTCATGAAATTCCCTCGATAGAAAAAAATCGCAAAGTCAGCTCCGAAATTGTTAAAAACACGTTTAGTTCTGTTGTTTTGTATTTTATAGGCATGAAAAAAATTACAGTGTATCTTTAAATGCAACTAAAGCATTTTACGAGTGATTTTTCTCTATTTCAAACGAGTCATGTTTAATTAAATATTTTCACCTTTTTTGCTTAATTATTATCGTATTTACATTTCTCCTTTTCAAAACCATCTTTGAACACTACGGGGCTTTCAATTGTTTCTGACTGAAGACGCGGCTTAAAATATCATTTAAAATATTTTTTTATGTCTATAATGTTAAATATCTTTCATCCTATTGAAAAAAAAGCTATTTGGTACTACTCGTAAATATACATATTTATTTCATATTATGCAGTGCTGAAGGCTATTTAACGTGGGCAAAATGAATCGTTGAATGTGCTAAAATATTTTTAAAATACAATAAAGCTTTTAGTGCATCACTTTTCATTAGCTTTTATTATTTGAGACACTAATTAAAACTAATAATTCGGAAAAATCGGTATTTAAATTGTATTGCATACAAAAGTTTTTTTTTTTCATCAAGTGACTTAGTGAATCAAACTTACGTGGATGACGTCTTAGATTGCAGGGACACACATTTTTCAAAACTACTTAAAGTAATCATTATAGGTAATAGTATGTTTTTTTTAAATCGTAAATTATCAACAAATCAAAGATATACATGTTGCAATTTTTTTTGTTCACTGTTCTACTTTAAGATGGCATAATTTCTTCCGCGAAATCATATACATAAACATTAGATAATATATTTTAAAAAAATATGACATATTTGTTACTAAAACTGATGTTTCGGTATAATGAAATGACAATCTTTAAAACATGTAAACGTGAAACAACAATAACTATGAACATAAAACTTGTATACGCAAAACAACACTAACTGAGAACATAAAACTTGTTTACGCGAAACAACAATAACTATGAACATAAAACTTGTATACGCAAAACAACACTAACTGTGAACATAAAACTTGTATATACGAAACGACAATTACTATGAACATTAAATTTGTATACACGAAACAACAATAACTATGAACATAAATTTAATGGCGGTAAGCAAAGTTATACGTATTTTTGAACTAAATGCAACACATCTTGCACGATCTGGGATTGAATCTTTAATTCATACTTCCTTTTACAGTTACTCTTATAATAGCCAACGCTCGTTGTATATATCTTTGAGGTAAATGTGGTATTTAAAGTACTTCGTCCGGTGTTTTGACTCCCCATCTTGACAAAAAAATAAAATTATGAAAAAAACATTAAAAATACTTAAGTGACGTGGTGGGTTCCGAGGACTCATATGACTCTCGTATATAGACTTTGTACTTATGTGAGAGAGCTGTCTGTCCTCCTGCGCTATCTCAGTCAAAGAAAGAACTGAGGGGTACGGGTATCAGTGGTGAATAAGATTGGAGAGGTATTAGGTCCCATGGACCAACGACGTCACTTGACGTTAAACGTTTCTAGTACAGATTTTGATTCATTTTACCTTGCATCCCAAGTTGTCATTTTTAATTCATAATTAAAAAAAAACATAACTTAATCTTCTCGCAAAGCAAACATTTTAAAATATACAAACTTCATGCTTGAGAATTGGTAAAACTTTAAATTTAACTCCCTATCAGTATTCACTGCTTTCTAAGTCTCAAAACTCCTAAGATTTACTATTTATTATAAAAAATTATAAATTAAAATATTACTTTTAATCAATCACATTATTTTTTTTCATTTCTACGCATTTGTTTTTGCAGTGTACGGAGAAAACTTACTGATTCAAAATATTGCAAATTTATTAATAATCTCTTCAAATTATTCGTAATCCTGTTGAAACCGGGACTGCAGGCCATTAACGAATGAATTGATCGGTTTTATGTTAAACTTTTAGTAAAAAAGGAATTATTATCGCGATGTCGGAACACGTGCATTTAAAAATCATTATATATTATCAGTGTAAATGCAGGTACAGGAACACGTGTTCTGATATATTAGGAAAGTACTAAAAAGTTAAACAGGACATGGCCTGCAATCCCGTTTTTCACTGGATTTAAATAAATCAGCAATTCCCATTTTTCTCCGTGCGGTACTGAGTGTTTTGTTTAAATAGCCAAAATTGCCGTTAACCCTTTCGGACCGTGTGCACATTTGAAAATACAATACATACATTTTTTCTCACTCTCAGCGAATAAAAAATGTCGATTTTTCGTTTTCCAACTCCTGTTTATTTATTTCTTATTGCTTTCAATTTAAAGAACATTTGGTCACAGAGGGCGTGTTTCAGATACAATGACTTAAAAAAATACTATTTTCGGTTGTCTGTGCGTGGTTGTTTGTCCCCGTGAAATCTGATTCTATGAACTAAAATTTGTTACCGATTTAAATGTCGTTTTCGAAATTGGAACAGATTGTTATTTGAATCCTTCTATGTATTTTATAACATTAAATTTTTAATTGCTATTTTCAAAATTGGAACTGAATTGTAAAAGAAAGCCCTTTCGCTTTCGGCTTTCTCAACTAGATTCAAAAAACATATAAGATGTTATAATAATAAAATCACTCAAATTCACAGAACATCTCTTAGTGAATAATCACGTCCCGCTTGACAACAATGAACTGAAACCCTTACATATAGAAAGAAAGAGCCTTAGATTAAATTTACTTGAACAATTAGAAATCAGTAAAAGAACCAATGACCTTAATATAACATTAATTAATAAAGTAAGGAAAATTATTTATTCCCCGCTTCCAAGTATGTTCACAAAACCTAAACAATATAACCACATTTAAATAAATTAATAACTGCTACATCATTATTAAACAATTAACATAACATTAATGTAGGGAAAACAGACTTCAAAATACCCCCACAGAATACGAAATCTATTGTCACAATTAATTTATCAGTATATTGGTTTAACCAGTAATAAATCATTTAAAATTGGGAGGGGGTAAAAGAGAATCATTTTAATAAGTCGTCTAAACATGGTTAAAACCACAGTTTGAAAATGGCCTTGAAAGCCGAAACAGCTGTAACAATAACAAAAACCAAAAAATACTTGCAGAACTTAATAATTATATTATTAAATTTGATTTTAATTAATTGTTTTTAAAAATCCCGTGATAATTCACGGATTTATTTACAGTTAATTGAAAACAACACTTTCCTCCTTTGAGCGGTAAGCTATTTCACTCTGAAGCTAGAGTTGAACTAGTCATTTTATTATTAACAACAAAAAAAAACAATAAAATAATTGTGGTCTTCTACAATTTTTGTTTTCAAACTCGTAGACCTCAATGTTAGAGAAAAACGTATTGCACATTTAAAAGTAATATTGATCGGTTAGTTGGTCGAGCCGTCCACGGCGTCGGTTTCCACCAGGCGGTGACCGGATAACTAATCAAAATGACAGTTCAACACACTTATAAAAAGTGCTATAATGTTAAGAAAAGTGATGAAACAAAAACTAAGTTAAATAGATTACATATGTAAGTATTTAACCTTGTTTTTGTTTCATAACTTTTCATAATTTTATAGCACTTTTTATGGGTGTATTGAATTGCTATTTTGAGGAGTTATCATGGAACCCAATCAGGCATCTTAGGTTCAATCGACTGCTCTCGCTAAATGAGTTATAATTCGATAATCAATATGACGTTAGTTAGGGTAGCAACATTACAAATAACCTGACATTATTTGAATTCCTATAGTTTGTAAATATTTATTTTTAATTCCTTACAATAATTTGTCCGGGTTTTTTTAACAAACAGCAATTATCCGCAGAGTCAATTTGTTGTTTAAGAAGATAAACACAGAATAATTAAAAATTACACCACCAAACCAAACCAAATTTTTTTACTGCAATTTGAGAGAAATTTAAGAAACTTTGTTTTTTTTTTCATTATTTTTATATGAAACGATATAAAGTGAGGTAGCATTAATGTTTCTAATTCATTTGTCTAATAATAATGTTTATTAATTTTTACTGTTCATTTTTGAATTAAAAATTTTAATTAAAAATATATATATATGTGTATTTCGGCGTATTTCATCACTATTCAAAAACGTTCAGAAATATTCCATTTAATTGATTTTTTTTAGAAGCGGAAATACACACAAATTCTACGACTTTCTGACAGCATCTTTGAGAAATATTTCAGAGGCCTGAAAGATTAACTAAATAAAACAATTAGGTATGTTGGTATTAATAATAATGATTATGCATATTCAAAAGTCAATCGCCCTTGAGGTGAAAGACATTACATAAAAAAAAACACAAATAAACAACATAAATATTTTATACTTACAATTATTCGTGATTGCACCTTATTCACTCATATTTCAACACATTTTTTTTAATGGAAGATTGTGCTATGCGAAAATCTTTTTTTTAAACATGATATTTTATTACTGAAATGTATTCGACTTAAGTCATAAAGTTTCATTTATTATTATTAAAAATGTGGATACTGTTATTACAAGAATGCACGTCAGTCTGATGAAACATGTCAATTCAAATTCGTAAAAGTATGTTAAGACTCTGTTTACGTGATAAATTATTGGAACTCATCTCAACACTATTAATAGACAGAAGTATTTTAAGCTATTTTTGGGTGTATAATATTGTAGAACGATCGTGTTTTAATTATTGTAAGAGGAAAGCTGAAAAGCGCCCTTTTTTGAGAGATACGATCTACGTGTTTTACAACAATGGAATTAACATAACGGTTACATTTAAAACTATGCTAAAATCATAATTTATTCCCGTTTACGATTATTGTATTAACAATCGTTCTATTTTCCAAATAAAATTTGGTGTTGGTACCTAACTATACATTTCAAAAATATTATTTTAATGTGAAACTGATCCCAACGGAGCTAGTGAGACTATGGCATTACCAATTGAATTGAAGAGGAAAGTGGGGAATTACCTATTCAAATCTGGTCACCAAACACGGCCAAAGCCATTGTGAGCAACGTTTCAATTCTGAATGGTGGTCTTACACCAGGGCGATACTGAGAATATCTTCCAATGACAATATATTTTATTATTTTAAATGAATAATTTGTGAAACAACACAAAATTAAATTAAATTTGAACCCGCGACTTCCGGATTGCTAGTCGAGAGCCTCACCCCTCATCCACGGACTTACCAGATATCAGATATCAGATGACTCTTCACAAGTCATTTCAAGATTTATTACGTTATTTATTATAAATCTCTTTATTCAATAAAACCCGTTTTACATTGACTATTTAGAATAATATCTACAGATATAATATATCATATTATTTGTATGTTACAGGCTCATAGTCGATAAATAAAATAAATACAGAATTGTTTAAAAAAACTGACAATATGATACTCAATCAAATTTTACAACATAACCGCGACCCTTAAATAAAAGGAAAGGTAGAACGAAAATGATTTGACTTTTCTCTAATTTCCCTAAATATAATATGCATGTATTATATATGTAAAAATTGCTGAATAAATTTTCTAAGTGATAGAGAAAACAATTTCAAAATCCGTTGCGTAGTTTAGAAGAACTAAGCGCACAAACATACTGATGCGGATAGCTACTGTTAAAATAATATTTAAATTATTCTTATCAAAGATTACTACTACTCGTACAAGTTGATAAAGAAACGTTTTATATTCGTAAAGAAGTGGTTAATTTATTTATTGTAAATTTTTAAACACTTTATACTCGACAATTATTTGATTGTATAATATAGGAACATATTACATGACACGTCTTTACCACACAGTTAAATAGGAAGGACTGAACAATTCTGCGTTGGGTTAGTGGGGAGGCAACTAGACAGTGGGATGTATGAGCTGCATTATTATGATACTGTGCGGGTATTTTAAAACTGAACATAATTTTAGTTTAGTACCTTTAATTAATGGAGTGTTCCATCAGCGATCTATGCCACATAGTTAATGTAGATTAGGTTAAGTATTTTGATTTAATAATGATTAAAATACGAAATGTGATAAACAAAATAGGTTTTTAATTTAATTTTGGAGGCGGGTTTGGGTACCGCTGCCCCGGGAACCATTTATTTTATAACCTCTGCCATAGGTCACCCCAAGTGGTTCGCTACGTTTGGTGACTTAGCAGGGGTGTCCGGGTTCATCGGGTGAGGTAGGTTCAAAATGCGACTGTCCACTAACTGCGTGGCAGCGGGAGGGATAGATTCATAAGTCCGTCATTTTAAATATAAGTATTTTTATTATAACATACTAATATGCTTTTTCTAAAGATGTCAGTATTGAGTTTCGGTAAGAAATCTATTCAGTTAATATTATATTAACTTTACCTATTTTATGGATGTGTCCGTGTTCGTTTTTAATGGCCACACGTTACCAGTATCGGTACTTGACACATGATTGTATATTTTATGGCCCTACAGCGTGTTTCTTTATTTTTCATTCACAACCTGTTCTCAATAAATGGTTAAAAACTACGGCCACAAATTTCTTTTCTCAAGGGCGACGATAATGAGATGTGGTCGGACATTTCGACATTTCAGAGAAATTTTATACGATTTTTAAGTGGTGATGCATAGTAGGCAAAATAAGTATATATATATATTTTTTTTTTTTTTTAAAGAAAGACAAACATACTCGGGTTACGAATAACCTGACAATATTTGAAAATCTCCTACTACCACCACACTAAGCGGAAAATGTTGCTTGTGTTGGGCTGGAGGACTTAGCCGGCCGAGAAATTGAACACAGTACGCTTTGTTGGGACCCAAAAGCGATGTCAACTCCGCCACCGACCAACTTAGTCATACATAATAGGTAATACATTTTTACGTAGTCATACATGGTAGTTAAAACATTTTTACGTAGTGATATATATACCTACTATAGTAGGTAAAATATTTGTTCGTAGTCATACATATTTGGTCATATATTTTTACGTAGTCCATACAAGGTAGGTAATACATTTTTGGTCAGCCAAATTTTCCTAGAAATTTTATAAGATTTTTAAGTGTTGATACAATACATATTCATATATAGTAGCTAGTATATTTTTACAATACATTTTTATGTAGTCATATATAGTAGCTAGTATATTTTTAGGGGCTCATACATAGTAGGTAATATATTTTTAGGTACTCATACATAGTAACTAGCGTCATTGATCCCTTCGGCACCGGTGCGTAGTCGGGATACACGCCAAACGCGCGCCCAACATTTGTACACGGTTGACATTTGTCACATGAGAACGGGTCGCTTCTACGATTCGTTCTTAAGTTCAACAGCTCGGCTGTGGAACGAACTGCCGGCCTCTGTGTTTCCTCCCTCCTACAACATGGGACTCTTCAAGACCCATGTTCACTCCTTCCTCTCCACAAAAAGACCCTCCACACAGCATCCCCAAAGATGACATAGGCCCTGAGGGAAATTATTTTCTTCAGGGCCTCCTGTGTGGAGTTAATATAAAAAAAAGTAGGTAATACATTTTTAATTAGTCATACATAGTAAGTAATACATATTTACGTAGTCGTACATGGTAGGTAATACATTTTTAGGTAATAATACATAGTAGGTAATACATTTTTAGATAGTAAGTAATATATTTTTACGTAGTAATACACTTTTATGTTGTCATACATAGTAGGTAATACATTTTTACGTAGTGAGACAGCGTAATACTTTACAATAAAGCAAAATTGTTGTATGTTAACACATAATTTAAACAAATGGTCGGAATTGATTTGTGGATTGAAATGTTTTCAATTATTTGTTTATGTGATGATCACCTTGTATATATTAAATGAAAATGAGTCCTCTATAATTTATTCGCACACATTGTTCATTATTCCTTGTACGCTCTTGCATGCGTTGTAGTCCTGAGACTAATATTGAGAGTAATATTGCTACTCTGAAGTAGCAATATTACTCTGAGGTTGTAGTTTAATTCCACCGGCAACTTTAACCAGTGGTGTGCCGTGGCTTTTGCAAGTTTGGGTGAAACCTGAAATGATTTGAATTGAAAGTGAAATCCCACTTCTTTTTCGCTATTTTGTGAGAAATTTGAGGCATACATTGAAAAATATACAAATGCCTGATGTGTACGTTGTAATTTTAACACAACGTTTGAAAATGAGTTTCAAACCTATTACTTTGAAATTTTGACACAACGTTGTATTCGAATACGGGCACGTTTTTTATATTTTATACACCTATACAGCTATCTGTTGGACCTAAAAGCAACACGCGCTATTTTGTTATCTGTACGGAGAGACTGAACCTCAGCAACGCGTGGCGGGATACAGCCAGTTGGATATAAATTTAGCTAGGTCTCATGGTTCTCCACAACGTGTTTTCCCAGTTATTGAACCTTGTTCCCTACATAATGGGACGTTGGCACATAGGTGAATTAGAGTCTATTCATCCACTTCACATTTTCTGCATCTATTCGTCGCCCTAGTATAATAATGAAATTAATTAAATTTAATAAGGAATGTGAGATGTGTGGTTGATTATACGATTTATGGGTATTCCGATTGAGATGTATTGAAGATGAAAGGACCCTTGGCGTTATTTGTTTTTGAATGTTTGTAGCTTTCGATTTTACAGCCAAGTTAAAATCTTACAAATTCCCCCAAAAAAAAGAAATCTGTTTTCAAAATATTCATCGTGTTTTGTCAATTTTTCTACGTTTGCAGTAAAAAATTAAGTAAATATAAGATAATTATTTTAGACAACATTTTTCATGTTTCATATTGTAATATTATTATTTGGAAATACAAATGTTTATTTTAAATACGTATATATGAACGATAATTTTATCAACTTTCTAAAGCAGTATTTGTTTTTTCAAAAATATATATATATACATACAAATACATACATACATTTGAAATACATTGCAAACTGAACAAACGTATTTAAAAGCCTGTCCCGTTAAATTAAACCTTAATATTCTTTTAAAACTTCAAACTTACTAAAGTTTATCAAATAAAAAAAAACGCGCAATCTAGAACATTATTATCGCTTACTTAGATTTACACAATTACACCCGTTTTACACAATTCTTTTTTTCATCCGGCTTGTCTATTTGGTATGATAAAAGGGACATTGGTACACTTGGTACTGATTACCGATTTCGTACAGTTTTAGATGGCATTCATTATTTTACATCTGTCATCTCTCATTATTTTACGTAACTATATTACGTGAAAATGTTGCATCCTTATTCAGTTTAGTATTTAAAATATTTATAAAAAGACTACAATATATATTAGTTACTGAATCTGCGAATCTGTATTACTGTTAGATATATTCGCGTGTATGTTTAATGATTCGACATTTGGTTTTGAGGAAATAATACACGAAAACTTTACATACGAACTGTTAACCCATAGAATAAAGAATTAATATGTGTGTTAACTTCATATTGTAACATAATTTTATTAATTAATTAATAAAGGCAAGGTTATGGTTTTGGTAATTTCATCTCATATATAGGTACCCATAGAAATTATTATGATGAAGGCTTAAAGTTGAACGGGTAAACTAAAACATCGGTTGGGTGATAATGACCAAACAAGTGACACAACTCTCCAATGACAGTGCTACCATTTTTGACGTTTTAGTACTGTCCCGAAATATTATTTCTTCTCTAATTGCAACTATCTGTAGGAAATCTTAGGTTTTAAAATAATGATCATGTAAAGCGAAGATTTTTCATATACATAGGTCCCGAGATTGGGATCTGTATGAAAAAGGTATCGTGTAAAACAGGAATAAGTGATTGACACACTTCGAAAACACTTCGAATTTTAGTTTTTGTATAATAATTTGCGTTTTTTTTTTAATTCGATTAACTGTTAAAAATGAGTATTGCTGATTTATTAAAATCCTGTTTCAAAGGTGACAGCAGGCTATTTCCTAGTAAACTATTAATACTATCATAATATATTGGAACATGCGTTCATCGTTTTATAATTGGATATTTTCAGTTGCGAACTTACCAAATACAAGAGGTTCATAAAAGGGTGACCGGATAAATCATCACAATGATAATTCATCACATCTTTAAAAAGTTATATAAAGTCATGGAAAGTGATGAAACAAAAGCTTTATTAACTGAGTTAAGTAGGTTAGGTTAGGTTAGGTAAAAAAAAAATTTTTCATCGTATCTAATGACTTTATATCACTTTTTAAAAGTGTGTTGAACTGTCACTGTGTTGAGTTATCATCGAACCCATAAAAGAATATTTCTCTGATGGTTTGTGAATAATGTTTATGTCTCTTCTGTTTATATTTCTATTATGATTTGATTTATGTCTACAACCTCTCTCCATGGCTATAAATGCATTGTTTTTTAAATGTTTCGTTTTATATAATCTTTTGTTTTGTATACATTTTTGAATTCATATTCCTTTCTTACAAATTTAATTTACCTATTCCTTATTATGCCGTCTCAGTAGAGGAAAAGTCACAAGGAGGAAATCCATAATTGGTTTCATTTTGGCTATATGATACAGATATACAAACTGAAATAAATGTAAGCTGTCGATTTCCCGAAAATTAATAAATAAATAATATAGTGACGAAATACGAAAATATTTGAATTTTTATGAACACGTGTTCCGAGATCGCCACAACACATCCGTGTTTAACTGATATTTACTAGGAAATCTGTCAATTCATTCATTAACAGGAGTAAGTATAATTTGAACAGATTTTTAATATTTATAATTTATATCAGTTCGTTTTCTCCGTGAGATTTCATTAAGATGATCGAAAATTCCATATTATTTCTTACCCATTATTATTAGTGCCTGATTAATTCTTTTTATTTTACATAAATTGTTAAAAATTTAACGGAACGCCACTGCAATAACTACTTTATATGACTGAGTCAGTTGTTTCCTCCGACTAGTCTTCACAAGCAAGGTGACTGTCACGCTGTAACCACCACAGTGTCACAGTTGCAGTGTCACACTTCCTGAACCACTACATACTGCTACCGTCATACTACCTCTTTACAAGTTGCAATGGGCAGTAGCATTTAGTTTACCCACTGCACAGTGCACAAGGCCAGAAGGTCAGTGAATATCCTTGAATATGATTGAAAGGTTACAAAAACATTTCATTTTGTGGTTTTATTGACGTTTTCCTGAAGATTTTTTACGATACAATGACTTACATGGCATATCAAGTGGCTGAGTTGTCATCACGTTTTTTTAATATTAACCCCACATATCCGTGTCATCCTTTGTGGATGCTGTGTGGAGGGTCTTTTTTTAAGGAAAGGAAGGAGATAAGTTCTGGGTAGGTAAAATGTATGAGGGTTACGTAGGAATCTAGGGATCAGTATGTCAAGGAGTGATATACATCAACATGTTGATTAAAATAGCAATGATTTTAATCTTTACACTAATTAAAAATTTACATATATTTTACATTTCGTATGTACCTTTACATAAAACGATTTAATACCTTTTGGCTTAACGCCCGAGGAAGATCAAGTTATCCAGATACTTGAGTCTGGCCATATCAAGAGTCAGAATAATAGGAGAAGACGATGAATGAACGTGGATGAGGCAAGTAGTGTGTGCCAAGATTGAGTTGTTTGGCTGTCCGTCCTCTCTGCCTATACTTAAAAAAAGTCGCTATCCGCGTCTGTCTATTTGTGCGCTTAGTTCTTCGAAACTACGCAACACATTTTCATAGGGTATTTATTTATTCACTATCATTTGGGGAATTTCTTAAGGAAAATTTATACATATAACACCAGGATATTATATTCATAGAAAGTAGAGAGAAGTCAAGCAACGTCGGGTACACGTGAGCCTGTAAATTATAAACTATTTTTTACACCTGTATAATGGAAAAAATATAATATGCAATAATTGTTGATTGAAGTACTAGTACATGTTGAATTATTTGGCGTGTTGGAAATAAGCCGACGTGGCTCAGTGGTCCAGAGCGTCTGAACGGACATCAATAGGCGCAGGTTCAATTCCCGTTGGCGGCATTTATTTTTACTCGGGAGATATTTTCAATTTGTATTCATATTACAGGCGACTAATTATTGCTTATAATAATTTATTAATTATAAACTAATTACAAATTATACCAAATTCATTAAATTCTACAACTTCAACCTTTAATTTTTGATCAAATCTCATTACATATTTAATGTCTATAATGACCTGCAAGTCTATACATTGCCTGAGCTTATCAATCTTATAAAAAATCACATTTAGTATCTACCGTCAAGATCTATCCGTTACCGAGTTTTTACTTTGTTTAACACAAAATTCTATAATATTAGAACATTTCAAACCGAAGTAACGCGTGCGACCATACATTAATGCATGAGTTCAGAATGTATCGGGAGCATCTCCTATTCCTTATCCTTAATTCCTCAACTTCGAATTGTTTGTTAATTCTTTATTATTATTATGTACACAAGAGTGTTCATTGAAGCCGAAAATGTCAGTTAAAATAAATTGACAATGCCAACAAGAAAATATATAATAAAACGTATTTTTCTGCAATTAATAGATACAGGATTCAAACAAAAATAATCTTTTATTGACCACGTAAAATAATTTTACGCAATATTAACTCATTCGGCAGATACTGTCATTATAGCCAAGTTGAAATATCGTAGAAAGGATTTCCTCATCCTAATTTCGTCAAATGGTATTTTGAATCACTTGGTCGTGCAACGTCTTTTGGGAATTTCCCGACAACTGTACGCAACAAAATACCTTTCGTTCACGGCAATTACATTTACATCGGCCTTGGTTTCTTAGCAGATCTCCTGGTATGTAATTAGATTATACAAGATTCAAATAGCTGAAAAAAAACAAAAATTAGTATTACCCAGGCGTCGTTTGGTTCAGGGACGGCCCTGCAGGGAGGGGAAGGAGATGGGAAGAAGAAAGGTGGGGAAGTACCCGGCTATTCAAATCTGGTCATCAAACACGGCTAAAACTATTGCAACCACATTTCATTTCTGAATAGTGGTCTTATACCAGGGCATACTGATAGTATTTTCCATAATCATTTTTAAATAATTTACAGTGCCTTAAATGCACTGTAGATAATTTTAAATTTATAAGTTGGGAAATAACAAAAAACGTATTTGCGCACGCCAGGATTTGAACCTGCGACCTCAAATCAAAGGGGGCTGTCAATATTGAGCATTTGAAAAATATCTAATATATCAAACGGTGTATTGTCTTATTTTTTAAGAGTTAAATTAATATTCGCAAACTACATAGCTCCTGATGGAATTGACGTTGTGACCTATTCCATGAATTATCAGAGTTCCCTGTTGGACGGGGCAAAAGACGTATTCATCACCATTGACCTCTGTGGTCAATTGTCTCTTGTTTTTCTGATGTTTCAGAGTAAATACGCTGTGTTCTTTCATGGACGAAACCATTCAAATTAATGCATAGTAATGTACAATTCATTACCATAAAGTATTCCATGTTTGCGGTTTTATAGCACGACGTCGATGAACTACAGATAACGAGAAGTACTTCGCAGTTATATTTCAAGTATATATCGACTTAGAGTTCAGATCAGGGGTGGATTGAACCATTCATGAGGAACGGTTGCGCGACCTTTTTCATACAAAACTATACAATTTAGAACACAACAAGTAAATAAAATAGCAAATATCTGGTAAAGATATTTCATAAGTTTCAAACCGTTAGCTTATTATAACGAACATAATTTTCTGCGCAGGGTCTTGCAGGATTCGGTTTATGTCCGGCTTACCGACCCGTGGGACGACTAGCTTAATTTAATTAATTTTACTGACGAACACTTTGCATTTCATGGTACTAAGAAAATATATTTATAAAAGTGAATTCTCATGGCTTCCGGGAAACCTCAGGGTTTTCTGTTATTATAAAATATATTTTTCGTAGTATTTCATATTTCTTTTTCCATGGTTGAATAAAATCGTAAGAAAACACTAAACATCGTTTAAAAAAATAACACTAAAATGTGGCAATAAATGTTACAATATCATCAGAAAGTATAAATGTGAAATTAGATGGTACAATATCATCAGAAAGTATAAATGTGGCATTATATGGTACAATATCATCAGAAAGTATAAATATGGCATTAGATGGTACGATATCATCAGACAGTATAAATGTGGCATTAGATGGTACAATATCATCAGAAAGTAAAAATGTTCCATTAGATGGTACAATATCATCAGAAATAATAAATGTGACATTAGATGGTACAATATCATTAGAAATAATAAATGTGGCATTAGATGGTACAATATCATCAGAAAGTATAATTGTGGCATTAGATGGTACAATATCATCAGAAATAATAAATGTGGCATTAGATGGTACAATATCATCAGAAATAATAAATGTGGCATTATATGGTACAATATCATAAGAAATAATAAATGTGGCATTGGATGGTACAATATCATCAGAAAGTATAAATGGGGCATTAGATGGTACAATATCATCATAAATAATAAATGTGGCATTAGATGGTACAATATCATCAGAAATAATAAATATGGCATTACATGGTACAATATCATAAGAAATAATAAATATGGCATTAGATGGTACAATATCATCAGAAAGTATAAATGTGGCATTATATGGTACAATATCATCAGAAAGTATAAATGTGGCATTATATGGTACAATATCATCAGAAAGTATAAATGTGGCATTATATGGTACAATATCATCAGAAAGTATAAATGTGGCATTAGATGGTACAATATCATCAGAAAGTATAATTGTGGCATTAGATGGTACAATATCATCAGAAAGTATAAAAAAATTTCAAAGCTCTAGAAGCACATAAAAGTACGAGATATAAGTACGTATACATAAATGTAGGTTAAATTAATATTGATTGAAATGATATAATAGTTATAGCTTTCTTGTACCTACCTACCATGCAATTACGTAGATTCACCACATCTGCGTATGTATGGATAACATTTTTTTTTGTTTAACGCCTTAAGAGGCTTTTACATATTATGTATAATAATAGTTGGCTAATTTACATAGCGCCGTTTTCGTGGAAAATCACCTCAAGGGCGCTTATATTGAATGTAGCTCCAATTTGGGAGGCGTGTATAATCGTGGATAACCAACACCCTTGCCATAGGTCACCCCAAGTGGTTCGCTACGTTTGATGACTTAGCAGGGGTGCCCGCGATCATGGGGTAAGGTTTATCTAAGTCTTGGCGGCGAATGCGTTTGCCCACCTACCGCGTGGCAGGTCGAATCGGGAAAGGCTGGTTGAGGGAGACCTTTTGACCTCTCCATCCGGACTCTCTCAGGATGGATGGATTCATACGTTTGTCACCCCTGGACACATTGACCCCCTACCCACTCCTCCTGTGTGGAGCTAATGTTAAAAAAGCTCGCGAGAATCATGCCTGAAATTTGGTTCAACGAACTCAAATTTACCTTGAATTTAGGTGTTATTTAATTGTAATAAATTAATTGCAGGCAAGCGGTAAATCCCTACCTATCTAGATAACTTATAATATTTTAACAGAAAGTCTTTTAAATTTTGTTATTTTCAAAAATTGAACTAATTTGTCAAGACAGACATTCAGACTAATGTGACGTATCTGCTCTCGTATATATTATTAAAAATAATAATTTCGGCTGTGCGTCTATGTGTCTGTAACTAATGAACTCTGGAACTTTTTTCTTGAATTATGTTGAAATAATATATGATTGGATACTAGTTATACCCCGCCACGTATTGCTGTGGCTCAGTCTGTCTGTGCAGATAGAGAAAAAATATCGCGTGTTGCTTTTACGTCTAACAGATGGCCTGTTTCCTAAAATAAGCATTTTTTTACCTGTCACAGGTAACATGTATAAAATGTAGGTATATAAAAACACACGCCTATTCGAATTCAACGTTGTGTCAATCGATGAAAGAATTTCCGAGATTTCAGATTTTGAACAAACGAACAGACAGATAGACATATACCATTTCACTCCGTTGCATAGTTTAGAAGAACTAAGCGCACAAACAACAGACAGACGCGGATAGTGACATTGTTTTATACTATTTAGAAATAGAAGAAGATGATTGTGGGAACAATTCAAACATGCAATAAACCAGGTACAAAATAATTTTCTCAATAATTCTATATTTGAAATGCGTATTACTTTTGTATACATTTTTGTCGTAATGTTATTCAAGTTTTACTAACGGTGTGTATTCGACAGGTAAATTTCTGAACCTCTCTAAAATTAAAAATGTCTGTATTTTAAAGGCAATGAACCCGTGATTTTTCACGTTTCTGAGCAAGTAAACAATATAATTTGTGATGTGATGTGAGAACGTAACATTTTAAAGTTGAAAACGCACATATTCTCATAGTTTCAGTAGATACACATAATGAATTTATGCCGCCGTTCTTGCAATAGTTGCCACTCAAGGACTTTTTTTTATCAATTATTTACATATTTCCTTATCAAACCATCTTCTTCTTCTTTTTGAAAGCCCATTACGGAGCCTTAATCAACTAATAGGCAATCACCAATCTCTTTACAATTTTCGCCCGAAGCACATATGTCCATAAATAAAGCTGTTTATTTGAAGTACTGCCATAAAATATTCTCGTACAAGTAGCTCCCATTTCAAGACTGGATCACCTCCACCTTGAAGAAGGTTTTGAACCCTCGGTGATTGTGTACACTCCTGGTACCATGTTAATCCTGTTCCAAGGGTTCCAAACCGGTAGATCGCTGAGAAAACTTTGGTCGATTCCAATAATTATGATTTGTATATATATTTTTTATAATTTACAACCGTGGAAGAAAAAATAAATACCCTGGATATCTAGGTTGGTAGATCGGTACAACCCTATATCAATACGATATTGACGTAATCCGTCATCTAAGGTCAGTTAGCGATATTTGTGAGCACGGTCAGAATATGATTCCAACAGTCGTCCAACAGTCAAAAACGGCTGCTTTTAGCGCGGCCTCCAAGATGTCAGATAAGCTGTCAATAATGTAGATAATGCCGTTCGTTATGCAAAGTGGCTTTTAATCGATGGAAGAGAACTAAAGAACTAAAAGAAATCGTATACACAACCCTTAAACTTAATTAAGTCGCGATACATGGATTCCGTTCCAGCTTGGAGAAACAAAATTCGTTAGCTATATCTTTTAGTGTCAAAAAATACTTACGGACTGCCAAAACAATTTTTTTACTAATTATATAAAACTACAAAAAAGTGAGGTGACGACAACATTTTTAATACGTTTGCCAAATAAAATGCGTGTTTTGTATATAATTTTGGTAACAATGATTTTAGTTACAAAAACGTAAGGCGATCCGTTTTATTTTTTATGTTCGCATTAAGAATTTTAATGTTAAAAATGTATATTTTTATTAATAATAATAAAACTTAAAAGTGTATTTTATATGGATTTATTTGCAAAGCGGAAATAGTCTTTTCTATCAAAATATGGACCGAGGAGCTAGAAACGCTCGATTTCGCGCAAAAGTGGTTTTTATTTTTTTTTGTTTTAAAAGTTTTATAAGAAAGAAGAAAAGATGATCAAGAAAAACTGTCACAGATAATCTTAGCCATAATATTGTATTATTTAATGTTGTCTCTTAAATGTATTCATACATATTCATAGTATTATACGAATATTATATATTATATAAACTTTTTTATTTTGTAATTATTGTAATTAACAATGATATTTTAATTCTACTCAAACAAAAAGATAGAAACATCTTTAATTTATTCAAAGCATATATTTGGTACGCATAACGTAAACGGATTCGTAATAAAGATTAATCTAAATGGTGATTTTACGTTAAGGCTCCGGGGGTTTACTCGAGGCTCACATTTTAATTAACTCCGATGAATTCGTAACGATAATATATATTTTTCTAGTGGGAACCCTACGGATGTAAGTTATTTATATTTAAGATGAATAAAAAAAGGATCTTATCTTGAAAATATTTTATGTAAAACGATTTTAAAATTTTAAAAGTTTTTCGACTTTAATGTTAGCGGTAAGCACCAGTTTTTTATTCTACACGATGAGTTAGTAACTTCCCGAGGGATTCACCTGGATATCTGAGATTTTAATAATATATTCATAAGAAATAATTCAAATAAACCCCACGATATAATAAATATCGGGTTTCTAGGTCTATTCGGGCAAAGTCGACCGTAGGTCCATCCATTACGCCGGTTCACGCGCCGAATATTGTTTTACACGACTGTCGTGTAATCCACAATGTCGTGGAGAAAAGATGAAAGTAGATTGAATGCTGTTGAAATGAGACCCTGAGGCGTATGTGGGATAAAACCATGTTTGATCGTGTGAGGAATGCGGAGATCCGCAAAGAGTGCAAGGTTGATTTAAGCGTAATGAGTAAGATTAAGAAAGGGACGCTTAGATGGTTTGGGCATGTAGAGCGAATGAGCGAAGAAAGGAGTGTAAGGAGAACATATGATGCAAATGTGAATGGTAATGAGGAAGACATGGCACGATCAAGTGAATCAGATACTCGAGTCGGGCCATGTCAAGAGTCAGAATAATAGAAGAGTATGTATGAGACGATGTATGAATGTGAATGAGGCAAGAAGTGTGTGCCAAGACCGAGTTGTTTGGCGGTCCGTCCTCTCTGCCTGCGGGGAAACCGCGTGATGGTTAGTTAGTTAGTTAGTTAGTTATTTCGTTAAGATTCCCACTTTATTTTGGAGATTTGCTAGGGCAAACTTAACCGCAGGTCTGTCCAATACACCAGTACCGCGCGACGCATATTTGCGAGCACGGCTTCTTCACTTACGTCGTTGAGATTCCGACTTTATTTTACGTTATTGTCTCGTTTTAAGCTTCGGCTTTTGTTAGAATCATGGTAAAAAGTAACTGCCAACATCAAAAAGGTTGAGAACCCTTGCTGTAGACCACCTTTCGAGGTCAGTTGCAAAGGCCGGTAGGATATTTAAGATTAAGAGAATATACGAGTAGTTGATAAAGGATAAAGTAAATAACACCCTGCATACAGAAAGTTCCACTCAACCGAAACCCAACTACTTCGTATGCTGTCAGACATAACTCTTGCAATAGTCTTGCAATACTCTTGCAAAGTCAGGTAAGAGTAAGAGTCTCTTACACATGGGTGCTGCGTTTGACACGATTGATCACGACTTGGCTCACTCTTAGACATGAGTGCAGCGTTTTACACGATTGATCACGACTTTCTCATTAAGAGATTAGAGGAAACATTCGGTTTGAATTCCGACATCAAAAAGAGGCTAGCATCCTATCTATCCAATCACTGACAAGCCGTGAAGGTTGGAAATAAAATGTCTAACTTCGCAACACTTTCTTCAGGGGTACCCCAAGGTTCCGTTTTGGGTCCACTTCTCTTCCTCCTTTTTTACAAATGATGTCGCCAAAATAATCGCTCATTTGGTTTTTCGTCTCATTGCTACCCTGACGATCAGCAAGGTTATTTCTACTGTGCTCCATACGAAATTGAACAACTAAATAACAATTAAAAACTAAAAACTAAACGTATGATTGATTTCATAGGAATTGAGGAAAAAACAGCTTAATTTTGACGGCCGGCGTGGTCTAGTGGTATACGCTTTTGACTACAGATCCGAAGGTCGCGGGTTCGAACCCGGCGTGCGCAAATAAATTTTATTTGATTAATTTGTGTTATTTCACAATTAATTAATTTAAAATAATATATAGTATATTTGCGGCACGTTCCAGAGTGGAAGATACTCTCAGTATCGCCCTGGTGTAAGACCACCATTCAGAATTGAAACGTTGCTTGAAATGGCTTTAGCCGTGTTTGGTGACCAGATCTGAATAGCCAGGTACTTCCCCACCTTCCTCTTCCCCATCTCCCTCCCCTCCCCAATACCCTCAGCCTCACAACATACCCCAATTGGGGATGCCATAGTCTCACTGGCTCCAGACGGGAGCAGTTGGGACTCTTGTGCGGTAATACTGTAAAAAAAAAAAAAAAAAAAAAACAAGGTCATGCCCACAACACACAAAGACATTTCAAACTTTGTAATTCTATCGATTTATTTTTTATCACGTTACTAGGTATTTTTTACTGAACAAAACACAGTTACAGTAAGTAAGTACAATATGACAGAAAAAAATTTATTGGAGAGCTCGCCTTCATCCTAACTAATTTTCTCACAGATTGACGAAAACATCTCTCTTTAAATACCTACGTTCATTTGAATTTCACTTTTCTTTTCTTGAATGAATGAAGTGGAATAACACATCAACGATATCCGATCGAGTTGTAACTCACCAGATAGACTCGTTGTTGATGACGCTGCATTCTATCAACTTTTGGTGGCAATCACGTACACACGCGCAAACGTCAAATCGGATTTCATTACAGCAGTTAATATACAAAATATGTCGGTCCTACCCAATCGGGATTTGGCGCAGTTGTTAGCGCGGTTAATTCAAGCCCTATTTTTCATTTATTCAGTCAAAACAAAAAAAAGGTTTTAAATACTTATATTATACATAAACTTGTTTTTTATGGGTTGATTCGTATAGTGTTGTTTTTCCCTAAGACGACACCGGTACGGCTCTTGATCAGAATCCGAAGGTATACTTCCTCTCCACAGCCGACAACAGCAACATACCTCAATTGGGGATGCCATAGTCTCACTGGCTCCAGACGATTGGCAGCAGTTGGAACTATTGTGCTTTTTCAAAAGGTTTTGTGGTGCTCCAGCCCAGAGGTGCTTCCCTAAATTCTATGACATAATAGTGGAGTTCAAGTTCGGAGGTGAAAGGTGTAGGAAATCGCGCATAAAACATTTAAACATAAAATATTAACATAAAATAAACACAAATTATTTTGGGTTTTGTGCCTTCTGTCATATTGTATGACAGAAGGTGCGGCCAATTAATCACAAACAGGCACACTATACTGAGACTCCTTGATTTATACTTACTTCTCTTTTTTAAAGCCCATTATACATAATAACAAGTATTGCCTTCAAAACTTCGAAGCTTAACCTACAAAGTATCACATGTCCAAAAAAGTGCTGGAAAAACTCTGTGCCTCAGAAGTCGAAGGTCAGTTATCACATTTTTGAAATTGTACAGGAGAGAGGAAATAGTAAAATTTTTCCTTTGAACACTGTGGGGATACCAGACCTTTTATGTTGACCTAACTTAGTTTCACATTGTCGTAGGAAAACCATCTTTATACCTCTGTGTAGATACTGAAAAATGTAAAAAGGTCTCCTACATAACTCACTTTCACAAAAAAACTGGACAACCGACCTTTGACTTCTGAGGAACAGAACTATAAAGGTGTTGTAATCTGCTGACATTTCAGGTAATTATCTTTTTGTCATTAATGCAATAAGTCTTAAATATGTTTTTGTTGGAATGATAATAAATGTTAACATATACAAAAATAATTTGCTTCCGGCTTGTTAACGCAACTATTAATCTTCCATTTACATTGTCCTTGTAATTGTTCCCATACCATTTTACCTGTCATTATTCGACTATACCCACGTTTGTGTGACTTTTTACAACAATAAACGTAACTGTCAAACTAATTTATTGATGAAGCCTGTTTGATGAACATCTCTTTGTTATCAGTGCTGTTATTTAGATCAACTCAGGGTAGAAGGCCTGTGCAGTGAATATATTCGGTTCCCTCAGTGTCTTTCGTATCCAACCTGGATGTTATGGAAGCTTGTGCATAAAATAAATCATATCTCCTGTGAGTGAAACCAACCACCAACATCTTTGAAAAACATCAAAGGGGTAAGTCGGATTCCTTCCTTACTCCATGTTCACCATTTCCAACCATAGTTGTGTCTACTCCAAAGTTTACAATGAATTTTTACAGTCCTCTCTTTATTCGCCTATTGCGATCACTCGGCTTATCAAACAACAGAATTCTAATTAATGAAATTAATTGATAAAATCCATTTACCACTTGACCGATTTTTGGCATTTTATGCCAAGTTTCCTAACCTTTTTGAGCAATCGCTTGTCATAATGTGCCAATTTTACAGAACCTAAAAATAAAGGATAAACGGTGAAATTTATTGGTTCATTGGCTTTAAACCGCATTTAGCAATTTTAGATGTTTCCATATTAATATTTTGAGGAATGGTATTAATTAATAATATAGTAAATGTATATATATGACACCAATCGAGCTATTAGATACTACAATTTCAAATAAAACGAGTTTCCGTACTAAAATATTTATCTGAAGATGGAAAGACTGAGAATATCATTATATGTATTGTTTGTCTGTGCGTAACTCTATTTAAATGAACTCTAAAAATAGGATTTGCTTTGAATTTAAGTGTAATCTTCAAAATTGGAACGGTTTGTTTGGAGAATTCAGACAAGCGATAAAGTACCTACCCATAACATATTTTTAAGAGAAAATTATTTAAATTATCAAAAATACTGATTTCTGTTGCGTCTGTGCTGGGTAACTCCGGTTCAATGAACTGCTTTAAATTTAAGTGTCTTTTTCAAATTTGGAACTCATTGTGATTATTATTCAGATAAGCTATAAAGTAGGTATCTATCTAACTACTACCTTCCTATAATAAGATATTTAAAAAAAAAATATTGTTGATTCAATAATCATTAAATTATTTGAAATGTCTGTCATCCCATACAACGAAAGCAAATTTTCATTTTACGTAATTAAAAATTAGAATGTTAAATATCAAAATTTCCCAAATGAAGTGATTTTCCTTTTATTTTCATTTTTGATGAATCAAAAAAATCGTATTAGCCGTGGTCAGCAATCCCGAATATTTACCGTTTTTTTTTCAAAACTGGAACTGAGTTTTTCAAAAACTCAGACCATACCGTGATTTTTCCCGGGTTCGCGCTAGTATGTAATATCTTATGACCCCTCAAGCCTTTGAAATCCACCATTAATTAATTGATTAGTATAAAAAGGTAAATATTTGTATGAAGCAGCCAAAAATTACAAAATACTTTGACTTCGTGAAATTGGAACCACGTTTTTGATAAACATTTTCTACTTCAATTAAATTGACTTGAACTAGCAAAGTTATTCCCGTCCATCAACTTTAAAATATCCTATTTTATTTTTCGGAATGACTTAATCTGTAAAACCTCAAATTGTAATATTTAATTATTGAAGACAATATTAAAAAAAATCCTAAACGAATATTTGAAACAGAAAAGATACGGTCACATCTAGGACTCGAACCCAGGACCCTTACCTTGCCGGGGCACCGCTCTACCAACTGAGCTAATGGGACCCTATCTCCTTCTGTCATATTTAACTGTATCATACTTCGAATAAGAACTACCGACATTGCCTTCATTTTTCTCACCTCACATTTCTATTAGCTGCTATCTTTATGTATGATCGCAACTCGAATTAAATGCAATCTAGACAGTGTCTTAGATAAATACATCTTATTTTTTATTGCAGTGCCCCGGCAAGGCAAAGGACCTGGGTTCGAGTCATAGATGTGACCGTGTCTTTTTCAGATTTTTCTGTTTAAAATATTCGTTTAGGAATTTCTAATATTGTTTTCAAAAATGAAATATTTAAAATATTCATTCATCATAGACTCAGGGAATGCTTTCATCTATCTGCTGGTCCTTTACAGTAGAATAGACTTCAAGAGGACCTCAATCGTCTTTTTGTCTATTGCGAATTAAACAAACTTGTTATTAACATCGCAAAATGCAATAAATTAACATTTACACGTAATAAAAATAAAATATACAAAATACACACTAAACGGCACACACAGCAATGAAGTAAAATATATCAGAGACCTTCGTGTAACACTGGATGTTAATTTAAACTTTATCCAACACACTGATGACAAACATTAACAAAGCCAATAAAATGCTGGGATTTTTTTTATTTTTTTTTTTATTTTTTTTTTTTTTAATTTAAATGCCCATAGGGCTTTTACCTAAAATAATGTACATCTTTATTTTTTAGTTATACAGATTACACATAAAAAAAAAAAAAAAATCAGTGTTAACAAAATACAGGTTACATAAAAAAAAATATCAGAGTTGACAAAATATGTTACATAAAATATAAGAAATTTAAAAATATAGGTATGGATAGAGTAAGTGAGACGAAAAATATAAAATCTGCCAAAATCCACAAAATCAACCATAATGATAATAAGAAAGTATAACAATAGTTTACAAATTAGGTAAAAATAGTTCGCACATACTCCGTTTAAAGTTGGCCAAGTTCAAATTATTGTCAAATACATTTATATTATTTAAGTATTTGTTACCAAGACTGTGTAAACGTTGTATTGGAGAGTGAAAACTATAGTTGGAATGAGATGTATGTATGTAAAATGTTGATATTTGCCTAGTTGTTCGTGTAGGTATGTGTAAATTTATTAAATGCAGGAGTTCACAACAATCAAATTTAGAGTTCAATAATTTTAATAAAAAGGTTAGGTCGTTTATTTTTCTTCTGTTTTCCAATGTCGGAATATTTAAAAGATTCAATAATGACTGGTAATTTATGTGTTCTAAAGGGATGTTAAGTTTAAAATTGACGAACCGTAGAAATTTTCTTTGAATTCTTTCAACATTATGAATATGTACATTGTAGAAGGGCGACCAAACTATGGAGTTATGTTCTATCTGGCTTCTAACAAGGGATATGTACAATAGTTTTATGATTTGTAAAGATTCAAAGTTTTTAATTGTTCTCAATATAAAACCTAATGAATTTATAATTCGCATAGCAAAACCCTTCCACAACATAAACACTCTATATTCCCTTTACACCTCATATATTCGCCCGCACCTGGAACACTGTACACCGATCTGGACTCCTTTATACCAAGCCCATATCGAAAGAATAGAAAGAATTAAAAAAAAAATTAAACACATAAATTATTAACTAAACTTACACTTCTCAAATTATACCGAATCCATTAAATTTCATAATTTTAACTCCCTCCAAACACGACGTCTAATTTTTGATCAAATCTTATTGTTTAAAATTCTAAATAATGGTCTGGACTCACCATAACTTACCAATTTAATAAATCTTCATATTCCGTCTAGATCAACCCGACAATCTGATTTATTTTATCTACCAATTTGGTAGGCGGGAATGGGTACCGCCGCCCTGGGAACCATTTATTGGATGACCAACACCTCTGCCACAGGTCACCCCAAGTGGTTCGCTACGTTTGGTGACTTAGCAGGGGTGCCCGGGTTCATGGGTTAAGGTTTGCCCAGGTCTTGGTGGCGGGTGCGTCGGCCCACCTTCTGCGTGGCGGGCCGGTTGGGAGATGCTGGTTGAGGGAGACCCTTTACAACCGGTTACCGCTGTCCGGGCCGCTCGATAGTACAGGGGCCCGACCCTCAGGCTCACGACTAAGGGTGGGCTGCCCCATCAGCGAGTGAAAAAACCCTGCCACTGCTGTTGTGCCGGTTCGTGACCGGAGGGGACCCAGCAGCAGCGTTTGGGGCGCATTGGATGCCCTCTCCAGCCGGACTCTCCCAGCCTATCGCCTAGCACCGCAGTGAGTGGGCTGGAACCAAACGCTCATCACTCCTGGACAGCCTGAACCCCATATTCCTACCCACTCCTCATACCTTTCCATTCCAGACCTTCCTTTCACTTCATACCATTTAAAAAAAAAAAAAAAGTAAAATCATGAATATACATAAAAACAAACTTAACGTCATTACAGCGGCGAGTAGCAGGCGTCCCCGGTGCGGGCCAAAACTGCTGGTAAATTTTGCCAACATTCGCGGTCTGTATACTAATTTAAATCCTGTTCATCACCATCTTTTGTCCCAACGTCCCAACCTTCTTTTCCTATCCGAAACTCAGATAGCCGAGCCGCCAGACTCCTCCTATCTGGACTGCCCGGGCTTTACCCTTGCAAGCAAGTTCCGACTCAAAGGAGGAGTCTGCCTCTATAGTCGAGCTGACGTCAACTGTGTACGATTATTGAGTCTGGAAAACTCCAGATTCGACGTAATGTGGGTGCGCGTCAATCTTGCCAGTACGGCAAGATTCTACGCATGTCTATACCGCTCACCGAACCACAGCGAATCAGACACTTCCGAGCTCTTCAAACATTTGAGAGAAACTATTGATGATCTCTTGCCCCGCTACCCTTCGGCCGAGTTTATTGTTCTGGGGGACTTCAATGTTCATAACGAACCATGGTTGAAGTTCTCAGGCCCAACGGACTCGGCTGGCCGACAGGCGGAATCCTTTGCCATTTGCTACGGATTAGAGCAACTGGTTCAGGAGCCTACAAGGGTTCCTGATGTCCAGACTCACCGTTCCAATCTGTTAGACCTATTTTTAACTACTGTGCCACACGGTTATAAGATTGACGTCACAGCGCCTCTGGGATCATCTGACCACTGCCTAGTGACGACATCAATCCCCGTTAGCCTCAGACCAACCAATGAGAGGCTGAGGAGAAAAGTGTGGCACTATAGGTCAGCAGATTGGTTCGGTATGCGGGCCCATTTCAACGCTTTTCCGTGGTCAGCTGTTTGTTTTCGGACTTCGGACCCTTCAAGATGTGCCCAGGAGATTGGTGAAGTCATCAAATCGGCGATGGATGGCTTCATACAATCGACTACTAAAGAAACTGGTGTGGGCTCAAAGCCGTGGTTCAGTCGACAATGCTCCGAAGCAGTTCGACGAAAAAACGCGGCTTACCGAGCCTACAACACATCTCGAATGCCCGAAAGCAGATCAGCATACAACAAATCGGCAAAGGAATGCAAGAGAATCATTAATAGGTCAAAATTCGAACACGACCTGCAGATCAGCAAAAAGCTGGCTGCCTGCCCGCATGGCAGCAGAGCATTCTGGTCCCTTGCAGGCTCAATAGGTCGGAATTTTTGCAAACCCAGTTTGCCACCTCTTACCAGACCTGACGGCTCACTAGCAAACACCGCCACCGAAAAGGCTAACTTATTAGGGAAAATGTTTGCGGAAAACTCGACCCTCGATGACGGAGGTGCTGTTCCGCCGTCGGTTCCTCACTGCGGCTTCTATATGAAAAAGCTGAGGATCCGGCATCGGGATGTACTCCACGTTATACGGGGGCTCGATGTTAACAAAGCTAGTGGACCTGATGGAATACCTGCCCTGGTATTGCAGAGGTGTGCTGCGGAAATAGTTCCAGTTTTGACAAAGCTCTTCAAAATGTCCCTGAAGTGTGGCACTGTGCCCTCTGGTTGGAAAAAAGCGGTCATTCACCCTATTCCCAAGAAAGGTGACCGCTCCAACCCGGCCAACTACCGCCCCATAGCGATCACATCAGTTCTGTCCAAAGTGATGGAACGTGTGATCAACGACAAACTGCTCACATACCTCGAGAAGAACAAAATTATCAACGACCGTCAATACGGATTCCGGCGGAACCGCTCATGCGGTGATCTTCTCGCGTATGTGTCGCATGTTTGGGGGCGGTGCCTGGAACGTCACGGTGAGACCCAAACGGTCGCACTAGACATATCCAAGGCCTTTGACCGGGTCTGGCACCGAGGACTTGTCAACAAATTGCCTTCTTACGGACTTCCCGCATCCCTGTGTACGTGGATTGCTGATTTTTTAAGGGATAGGTCGATTCAGGCTGTTGCTGACGGTTTCACCTCATCCTCACACTCTATAAATGCTGGCGTCCCACAGGGATCGGTTCTGTCTCCGACTTTGTTTTTGTTGCACATCAATGACCTTTTGACATGTGCCCCGATTCATTGTTACGCGGATGACAGTACAGTTCATGATAGCTTTTTGTTTGACAAGCCCCCAAAGGGCACACAAACTCCAACGGCTCGGAGGGCTTTGAAGCAGAGAATGGACGGTTATCTCGAGAGTATTTCCTCCTGGGGTAAAAATAATCTCGTCGAATTTAATGTTTCAAAGACCCAATCCTGTCTGATTACGTCTAAAAGGGATCTAAATGATAACCTAGTCTCCTTCAACGGAAGCAATCTTCCGAACAGGCCTTCCATTGATATGCTTGGTGTAACTATAAGTGACCAGCTCAGGTATGGGGGCTCCATCGAAGCCAGAGTAAAGCTGGCCTCTCAGAAGCTGGGCGTACTGTACAGGGCCCGCAGATACTTTAATAGTACACAACTGCTGACCCTGTACAAATCGCAAGTGCGCCCTACTGTCGAATTTGGCAGCCATCTCTGGTCCGGAGCCCCTAAATACCTGAAAAAAACCCTTGACTCTGTGCAAAAACGGGCGGTCCGTTTGATAGATTCCCCAATCTTAACAAGCGGACTGCAATCTTTAGAGCACAGGCGTCAGGTAGGTATGCTGTCCTTGTTCTATCGGTATTACAATGGAAGATGCTCTGAGGAACTAGCGTCATTGATCCCTTCGGCACCGGTGCGTAGTCGGGATACACGCCAAACGCGCGCCCAACATTTGTACACGGTTGACATTTGTCACATGAGAACGGGTCGCTTCTACGATTCGTTCTTAAGTTCAACAGCTCGGCTGTGGAACGAACTGCCGGCCTCTGTGTTTCCTCCCTCCTACAACATGGGACTCTTCAAGACCCATGTTCACTCCTTCCTCTCCACAAAAAGACCCTCCACACAGCATCCCCAAAGATGACATAGGCCCTGAGGGAAATTATTTTCTTCAGGGCCTCCTGTGTGGAGTTAATATAAAAAAAAAAAAAAAAAATACCCCCGTGTAGAACAAACATTCGAAAAAATTCCCCAATTTCTCGTATATGTGCACAATATAATACAAAATTTTACAGCATTGACATTTTTGGTAATAACCTAAAGAAATATCGATATGAAGTAATGCGTACGATCGATTATTAATATGAGAGTATGGAATGTATCGGGAGCATCTCCTATCCTCTTCCTATTTTCCTCTTCCTCTCCCCTTCCTTTAACACCAAATTAATTTTAAGAAATTAAAACTTCATTTCCAATGAACTTTAGCATTAGAAACTTCTGTGGCTTGACTTCAGTTAACTTGTATATTTATATCTATCATTGTATATTATGTAAAAGCTGTTTGTTTCTTACAAATAAATAAAGAATCTTATATTCAGGAATCATACTAGCTCTCACCTATAAAGCTTTTTTAAATAAATAACTGTCATCAAAAATACAACGGGATATCCCGATTTAAAATCACGTGTAGTCGATAAATTATGATATCTTTGATATATCTTACGTTTTCATTACGCCATATGATAATTTATGATAAACGTCCTACGCATAATTATTTACGCTCAGATGACGAAAAAAGTATTTGAATATTTATAGTAAAAAACTTTGAACGCTTCATACTGCTTTCGGTTCCAACAAAAACATTTGAGTTCTTTGCAGTTTCAGAATAGCTTCAGTATAGCTTCAGTTTACTGACCCTTCGGAAAAGGTATAAAAGATAGCAGTTATAATTGAAATAAAAAAAATGTAATATAGAAATTGATTTTTATTGAAGGAAGTGAAAATGAAAGCAAACAAGTCTTAATATTTTTGATAATTTTATTTTTATTTTTAAGTGATTCAAAGCACAAGAGTCCAAACTGTTCACAACTGCCTGGAGCCATTGAGACTATGGCGTCCCCAATTGGGGTATTTTGTGAAGGTAGTAGGGAGGGAGATAGGGGAGTGGAAGGTGGGGGAGTAGCTGGATATTCAGAACTGGTCACCAAACATGGCTAAAGCCAATTCAAGCAACGTTTCAATTCTGAATGGTGGTCTTACACCAGGGCGATACTAAATATTATTTTATCAAAGAAATATATTAAGAATATAAACATTTATATAATGCGGTTATGTTGAATCATCATCAGTTGTATGGTAAGCGAATCATTTATATAATGCGGTTAAGTTGAATAATCATCAGTTGTATGGTAAGCGAATCATTTATATAATGCGGTTAAGTTTTTTTTTTTTTTTTTTTTTAATATTTTTATTCTAGATAAAAGAAAAGTACATTTTCACTTATTTAACTAGAAATAACATATATATTACACATAAATATATTACACACCGATATTATTCACTTTCATTGTTTTGTTGATTGAGCATAAAACTGAACAATTTTTTTTTAAATATACCTATACTTTTTTCATTTTTAATTTCGTCTGGGAGGCAATTATAAATGTTGCTTCCCTCGTAACCAATGGATTGCTTGCCATAATGAGTACGTATCGTGTTTAAATGTATTTTATCGTGTTGCCGTGTAAAGTGTGTGTGTACTTGGGACGTTTTAATGAGTTTAAGTTGAATCAACATCAGTTGAATGGTAAGCGAATCATTTATATAATGCGGTTAAGTTGAATCAACATCAGTTGAATGGTAAGCGAATCATTTATATAATGCGGTTAAGTTGAATCAACATCAGTTGAATGGTAAGCGAATCATTTATATAATGCGGTTAAGTTGAATCAAAGTCAGTTGAATGGTAAGCGAATCATTTATATAATGCGGTTAAGTTGAATCAACATCAGTTGTTTGGTAAGCGAATCATTTTACAATATAGAAAAACCATAGATAAATTAAGAAAATAATTACTGGACATTAATCTTAGTTATAAGCCACTGAGTTATAATTCTAAGTGATGGGTTAGGTATAGGTTAAATGTATAAATTAAGTCGTTAAGCGCCCTTGAGGTGATTTTCTCACAAATGATCTGATCATTATTGCTATGAATATTATCATTTCAAAACACTGTAGAGTTATAACTATACATTGTTGGGAGTGTCTGGGTGCCGGAAGAACGCCTAATTTTTTTTTAAATCGAGGTTTAGAATTTAATTATCCTGTCTGGAGCCTTAGGATTCGGAAAAAACTTCTGTAAATAAGTTTTTTTTTTAAGTTTGCATACAAAAATTAACCAGAGCCGTGCGAAAATATTCTCCGTGCAATCTGCGTTATGACAGGACAAATACTTTGTAAAATGTCTGAAACCCTAGGGTTTTTGTAAAATATTATATGTGAAATATGTAACTTATATTTACATTACAATAAAAAAATTGTAATTCACTGGGTAGTTTCCTTGGGTGAGTTGACAATAGTCGCGTTTATTTTTTTAACCACATAACCTAACCTAACGCCACACAGGCCCTGAAGATAATATTTCCCTTAGGGCCTGTGTCATCGGCCTGTGTCAAAGGAAGGAGAGGAAGGTCTGGCAAGGAAGCAGGTGTGAGGGTTGGGTATGAATCTAGGGATCAGTGAGTTCAGGAGTGACGAACGAATGATCTATCTCGGCGACGGCTCTGCGGCACAAGGCAATGGGTCTAGAGAATAGTTGGAGAGGTCAAAGAGTCTTCTCAAGCCAGCCTCGTCCGATCTGGCACGCCACGCGCTAATTAAATCAAAGCCAGTTGAATCACCAAGAGTAGCGAACCACTTGAAGTGACCTATGACAGAGGTGTTATCTAATAAATGGTTCCCGGGGCTGCGGTGAACAATATATAACAGAAAAGGTGGTAAAGTGTTTAGAATTTTTACAGCTATTCCTCGGTGTTATCCACGATTAAGAAATACAGAAATAAACCTTGATTTAAACCACTTTTTTCAAATTTATGGCCGACCGGTTTCGGAGCAACTATTCTGCCTTTTCAGAACAGGACCTGACAAAGGAGTGGTTACTCTAAAACCGGTCTTCTTTAAAATAAAAAAGGGAGATTTAATTTGCTTGCGCGATTTGTGTACTTATTTATTTACACAGTTTATTAAACACAGTTAAAGCCATTTCAAGCAATATTTTGACCTCAAGCTATGCTGCCTTAACTATCCCAGGTATACCCACGCACTGGCATTAGCTACGTAAGATTTTTTGTTAATTAACATTTAACTTATTCTTTGTTTACTATATTTTTTTTTCAATTTATTTCTCTCCATAGTATGTTTGTTAATTTCTATTGCCTGTTGAAGAGAATGATTGTTTTATTATTTTCATATTTTATAAATAAATATAATTTATTAAAAAGACAAAAACTTAGTTTACAAAACTTTATTTTCATATACACAATCTACTCGTACATGTTTCGCGAATAATGTTCGCTTCATCAGGAGTTAAATGCAAATGCACACTCAAATGTGTGTATATAAAAATAAACTGTAGTATATTAGGTTTTTTTTTTAAATGAAATAAATGATGACATCACAAAGTAATAACCGGTTAGAATAACATTTCCTCGAAAAATTAAACAAATGTACCAATGTATGTAATTTTTTTTATTGATAAATAAAAAATAAATGAATCTAAGATGGTGGTGAATCACAAGGGAATACTGAGAGAATTTTCCTCTCTGATATTTTCTTTAGACATGTATTCATTAAAGAGGAATGCAAATAATTAACATATTTTAATAAGGACATATTCCCTCAAAAAAAAACTATTTAATGTTAAAAACATATAAGGAAAAATGCCTACAAATCTCTGAAAAATGTGTTAATTTCACGTGATGTTATTTCATATTTTTTCTCACGATCGTTGAATATAGAATACATGTCGCAATATCTAGGAAATAACAAAGACTGTATACAGAAATAATACATATAAATGTTAACTAAATCCCCGAAAGTTCTTCACCGATTTCTTTGAAATTTTTACACAACGTTGCATTCAAATACGCGTGTATTTTTATATATTTCATATATTATATAGATGTCACCTGTGACAGGAAAAAACGTGTTTTTTTTGAAAAACAGCGCCATTTGTTAGAAGTAAAAGCAAAACGCGCTATCGTTTCTCTATCTGCATAGACAGACTGAGCATCAGCAACACATGGCGGGGTACAGCTAGTAATGCACAAGAGAGACTCTGACGACTTAGTTTTTGGGCACATAATACCATTATGTCCTCACGCCCACATTATACACAAAAGAAAATCCAGAGGAACTGGTAATCGTTCAAAGCTTGTTTGAAAGGGAGACATGTAAATTCGAATGTTAGAGAGATCGCGCTAATACTAAAAAACGATAATAACTAAGCGAAAATGATGAAAATATTTAGTAAAATTCGACTTGTTTGAAATTATAGCAAAAATCTCTCGACAAATTTAGTTGCATTTAAAGATACACTGTGAATGTTTTCAAACCTATAACATATACAAATAACAGAAAAAAACGAGTTGGGTTGTCCAGACGGTTAGAAGCAGTTTATATATTTTTTTAAATCTTTGAATTTTTTTATTTTTGAAAACAAAGAAGTTCTGGAAAGGAAAAACTATGAGGGGTGGGCAGGAACCTGTGGTCAATGTGTCCAAGAGTGACGGACGTATGAATCCATCCCTAGATAGATTCCTGCTGAAGAGGTCAAAGGGTCTTCCTCAACCAGTATCTACCGATCCGGCCCGCCACGCAGTAGGTAAGCAAACGGATCTCGCCACTAAGACCCAGACAAACCTCACCCCATGAACACAGGCATCTCTCCTAACTCTTCAAACGTAACAAATCACATAAGGTGACCTATGACACGAGTGTTGGATATTCAAAAAAATGGTTCTTGGGGCGGCGGTACCCATACCCGCCTTCCAAATTGTGTCTGATACTTCGAAATAATGATTTCCGAAGGTTTTAAAATCTCACCTCGGTTAGATTGTGTGTACAGGCTGTCCCAAAAGTTAGTGTCAAACCGAAGTCGAGAGGTAGGACACCCCTAGGGAAACCCAAATATATATATTTTGAATGTAAATACCCACAAGAGTCCCAACTGATCCCAACCGTCTAGAGTCAGTGAGACCACGGCATCCACAATTGGCGTATGTTGTAAAGGTGAAGGTAGGGGATGGAGATGGGAAAGAGGAATGTGGGAAAGTACCTGACTATTCAGATCTGGTCACCAAACATGGATAAAGCCATGTCAAGCAAAGTTTCAATTCTGAATGGCGGTCTTACAACAGGGCGATACTGAGAGTATCTTACACTCTGGTGTTTAAATGAATATATTTGCTCGTGACGAAACGAGAGTCTGGAATAATGTTATAGTACGTTATTTCTTTATATATCAATTCTTTATATGAATATTGTTTTTACACGACTTCGTCACTTATGTCTTTAAAATTCCCACTTTACTTTAAAGATTTGATTAAACAAATTTAACCGCATGTTTGTCCAATGCACCAGGGCCGCGCGTTGCATATATTTGTGCACGGCTGCTTCACTTACGTCGTTCTGACTCTGGCTTTATTTAAAAAAAAAACTATTGATGTCTCATCCATACAAATACGCGCTTTTTTAATAGTGTTTTTTGGCAGGTCTTGAACTTGACCATTATGTTCGTAACTCAGTTCCTAGTAAATTAAAATATCAAACCTGTTAGATAAAAAATGTTTAGTCCGTTGAACTACAGTTATTTATTTCACGATCCGTTATTATTATTTCATTATCAAAAAAATAGCATGTGGGCATTTGCATTTTTATCGTTTAAAACAGGATTTACCTGAACGTGATTCCACGATGTTATTATTTCTAGAAACATAAATATTAGAATACCTACCTTAATTAGTTTTTTTTATAAAATCACCATCTGACGTGTGCCCGGAGTTGCTCGGGGTTATGGATAGTTTGGAGTAATGTTTTGAGGTTGTGAATGAATTTTTAAGGTGGAAATAATATTATTCTAAAGAGTTTAAAAGATTGTCTTATTCGGGCATCTCCGACTTTACTTATAAACTACTTTCAAACTACATTATATCGATTTTGATTTGACTCTGCATCTCATTACAGTGCAAATACGAGTGAGATACGAGATAAATGATTGCACTTCGTTGGCCTGATCACAACACCAGATAGAACGACTTATTTAGAACACCACACTGTAAAGCCAAATATGCGCAAAACTCTTTAATAGGACGTATCCAAAGATATTAGAAGAACGAGATATGCTATGTTGTCCGCCGGACCGTAGGCGGAGTACTAACTAATTAGGGTACTTTGAACGGTATCGGGACGTGTACGCACAGAAATCTGTTCTATGTATTAGTGCGGATACCTTAGCGATGCCTTAGCGTAAGCGAAGGTGTGCAGTAGTATTTGTGAACAAAACCGGCGACACTCGGCAAAGCAATTCCACACAGTATGAACTGCTGGTAGCACATCTCGTTCTTCTAATATCTTTGGACGTATCTGTAAAACTCACAATGCCTCTAGAGATGTACACATTTTCAAGTGTAACTTGAAAACATATAAAATGCAACTTACTAGACTGATAACTTAATTTTTTATGTTGTGTAGTAATTATTTTTATTTATTTCTATACATACCTTACAGTGTTTACCAAATTATTTACATTTGCATACAATATTTATATTTAAAACTGCTGTTAATATGGTGTTTGTTTTATGCTGGGTGTGAGGTAGGTTTGAGTAGGTGACACTGTGGTGGGTAATGTTATATGTTTCGTGAACACCTCACTAGGAGAACCTGTGCTGAGGTGTTTACGTGGTTATGATTAAGTGGTAGAAGTATTTATGGGTATTGTAATTTTTTATACCTTACCACTGTAAATGTAAATATGTATGTTAGTCGTAAGTCTCTAGTTTAAGCCGTAGTTGTAAGTCATATTATAGCGGTATTGTATTGCGGTTTACTTGATCATGTAAACATGTTTAGTTTAAGTCATTAGTTGAAAGTCTTAGTTATAAATCACTCGACATTAATCTTAGTTATAAGCCACTAGTTATAAGTCTCTATCTATGAAACTTAGTTACAAGTCAAAAGTAAAAAGTTATAAGTCTAAGTGATCAATGCATAAATTGAGTTGTTAAGCGCCCTTGAGGTGATTTTTTCACGAAAACGGCGCTGTACAGATAATCCAATCATTATTATTGGTTTAATTTTATTATATAAATGTAAGTTGGGTTTTTTTTATTTTTTTATGTTCATTGATGTTTAAAAATAAGGAATATATGTATATATATAAATACATGTATATATATACAATACATACACATTCATCCATAAACACATACACATACTCTCATATACACCTACACAAACACATATATACAATGTACGCGTGAGGACAGTTAAGTAGGCAATTTCCTGAAAAACTCGTTTACTTAATAGTTTGATTATATTTGGTTATATTTTTATTTTATCATCTTAGTTTATTTTATTGTTTTTAATATAATCATGCGAAAACTGTATTATTACTAACTGTTTTTAATTGTTTTGTAACATTTTGTAATTCCTTATAATGTTTATTTCTTTGTCACTTATAAATGTATTGTATATGTGCAAACATTGAATCAACGACTACCTTAACGGAACATTATTGGTCTATAACATGTAAATAATTGCTGTTTATGCTAAATATATTAATGACTGTTTGTTTCCTAAATAAAATAAGTCTTCCTTGGGCGTCCTCGACTTTTTCTACAATTCAAACCACGCTCTAAACGCTTCTGACATTAATAAGAACAAACTTTGAAATTTTGCAGCGAAATGGGTCTTGTGGTTTTTGATTCTAAAAGGGACAAGCAAAAAAACATTAATTTTTATATTAATAGACGAGATTTAAGAAACCCACCTAAATAATCTGATATAAATAATATAGGGAAACACACACTTTGCGTACTATTTTACAGATAATAAAGAGAATAAACTTATACAATGACTCCTCAACTATAACTAGTACAAATTGTGCTGGATGGTGTTTAAATCCATCAATGAAATGGCCCCACCCTACATCTCTGAACTATGCGTCCCGGAAAGCACTGGTCTGAGGCAGTCAACTCTTAGATCAGCAACATCAGCAGCTGTAGGCAGACTGATGGAACCTAAGCGCAAGCCAAATACTAAGTTTGGTGATTGTGCTTTCGGAGCATCTAGGCCAAAGGCTTTTAATAAACTTCCTCGGGAACTAAGATCCATAACAAGTCCTACAGAATTCATGTCTTAACTTAAAAAAATTACCTTTTTAAGCTGTCATACTCTTAAATATATACCATTCCCGAGAGAAAGTCCAATTATATCCAATTTTCCAATTATGCCCTAAATCCTGTATCTAAATTTCGCAAGTCACCTACCAGGTAAGTATTGTACTGTATATTATCTCCATATATAGTTAGTAGATCATTGTAGAAGTGTATTATATATTTGTACAGCGCCCTTGAGGTGATTTTTGACACAAAAACGGCGCTAACCCAGATACCCCCACGCAAAAATTATACCAGGAAATTAACTTATTAAAATTTATATGAATATGACATTTGCCTTTAAACCCTCCGATGGGCAATAAATTAAACTGTTCGATCTTATTATGTTTGTAAGGTAAAGAAGTTGGAACGCCAAATGTAAGGGTGTACATGTAGAGAAGGAACATTCCAAAGTTTACATGTAATAATGAGATGATTAATTATAGGGTAAAAATACGGTAGAGCAGAGATCTCAATCTCATGATTGTAGGATTAATTTTCTGTCGAGTAAGGTAAGATATCAGAAATAATAAGAGTAAATACTTTATAGAAATTATATTGAAACCATCAAAAGTTACAACAAAGGAATACAAAAGATACCAATGTAAACATAGGAATAAAAGTAAGCACATACCAGATGGACTCCTGAACCAAACTAAACTAACTTTACGTGGTCGAGAAACGAAGGGATAACAACGGGTGGCGAACGAAGACTTGTATCCGGAAGCGGGGAACGGACCCGTGACGAAAGCCAGGACATCCTTCTCTTAGTGGAAACGGGAGGACGCAACTCCTTCAAGGTACGCCTGCAGGAACATCAGGTCTGCAGCACGTGGTAACCAATCAGACTCTTCTTAAGGACTTCGGGAACAGCAATCCGTACCTATGCGAAGCGGGGACACTCAGCCATCAACTTCTAGCCACAGCTAGGACCAATCCATTTACGGTTTCAATTCCGAAACACGAGTTCTACAAATATGACCACCGGCCAACACTGGATAAAAAGCGGGATACCATAATCGCCACTAAAAATAATAACCAACACGAACTATTCGTGAAAGGAAAAACACCCCGCGCCTTTTTAAAAGAAAAGAATCACTTGTAATCACATGATTAACTCAGATTAAAACTCCTTGAATGGCGAGTGACTGGATCCGCCGACCGGCTGCCCAAGCCGGTCGGGGAGGAAGTGACCATCAACAAAACTGTCCTTCCTTCCTCAATAAATATTGCCAAACTTCAAAAAAACACCATAGACAAAATAACCCCAATTAGGTAAGACCTACACTTGTCACAAATATTTATGTGACATGTTATGTTATATTATGTACTATTGTTATACTGTGTAAAATTGTTTTTGTTACTTGTTTTAATATGATACAGCTTATATTTAGTTAGAAAGTGAAATATCTATATTTATTTAACTATAAAATATGTAACATTTTCATTTTTTAAGTTCGCGAAAAAATTCAAGGTTTTTTGTAAAGTTCATTCATTTTTTTGAGCGACCATGATTCCAATGTAACGGAAATGCGAGTAATAATCTTTAAGGTAATATCATATTATCATCATCCTAATACGGATGTAAAAACATCATATATAATTGTTTACCTTGTGTTGGAACATATAACATTACAAAAATTATTTGTTGGTACCCACGCAAAAATTGTAATTAGGTTTAAATGGCAGATGATCATAGACATAATATCTGGGTATCATTTAGGAGGGTTCGAGAATGCTTTGAATAAACTACGACATCAGTCGTATATTGATCGCCGAAGACCCTGCGCAGAAAAGTAAAGTTCGCTAAAGTATAGCAAAGGTTTGTAGCGCAGTACATTGTGGGACATTTCTGCACAGGATCTGAATGTTTGTTTTTAAACGAACCGCTTAGCGTAGCGACGCTAAAGCATGAGTGAAGTGGGTAAGCCAACTAAAAAGCGTAAAAAATATTCAATTTTTGAAACAAGCCCGAAATTTTGTTTACGTTTCATTTCAGAATTGAAGTGTGTGGAGTGTTTATCGTAGCGTGTCGGGTAGTATGCAATAATACTCTTAGGTAATCTATGTATTGGTATTTATTGGGGAGCTGCTTGTAGCAAAAGAGGAAGAGCACAACTTACGTGCATCGCCTTTTATAAGATCTTGCAAGCATTCCATCTCGCTTGCACTCATACATTCGTACAGACATCACAAGAATGGTGGTCTTACCGCAAATATACTATTTATTATTTTTAAATGAATACATTTTTTAAGTAACAAAAATGAATCAAATAAAATTTACTTCAGTGAGGCGGGATTTGAACCCGTGACCTCCGTATTGCTAGTCGAGAACCTTACCCCTAGAATACGGATGCCGTCACCTTACGTGGTACTTATGTAAAAATTCGTAGGTTGAAAAACAAGTCGCTCATTAATAATTTAAAATTTTACGAATTATTTTTTTTCTTGAATACAACAAGAATGTATACTATCTATAGACGATCTTAAAGCATTTTTTTATTTCACAAGTCCTTCTCGTGCCCACAACAAGGCAATCATTTCTTAATCTTATGCAAACTCACATCCTGATTCCATATTATAAAACTCGTGTGGGCAATTTTTATTGGAATAGTTGGCATTTTATTTGACAGGGATACGCATTTCGTATAAAAGTGTAAAACAAAATGGGATTCTAAAACAATTCTACTGTAGTTCAAACGCGCAACGCTGAGAGCCGAGATTCATTCATTGTCCTACTGTCTTGTACAAACGTTTTTCCACGCGGACAATGCGGCGGGAAGCGGTAGTGAAGGTAAGACACTATCCTGTAGAAATAGCTTACCCGTCTATCTCTGGAACAATGTCTTGGTTCAAATTCTTGTCCTCCAAACTACTGGATACTAGGACAATGGGTCCGGAGCTGCGACAAGACAGTATTGTACTATCCTTGTGTGATCCCTGCATTAGGAAAAGCAATACATTTAAAAAAATGTAAATGCGCACAACTGCTCCCAACAGTCCGAAGATGGCGTTCCCATTGTAGATTTGAGAAGGTTAGGTAGGGGAAAGCTAAACATAGTTAAGACCACTTGTGACGTCTTTCCACACGGCCGCCAAAACTCTGTGCGGGGAAGGCCGATTCTTAAGTGGCGTGACGGAACGACGTTTCATTCGGCCAGTCGCGTGACTCACCGGGGCCAAGACTCTTTGCCTATATTGTCGTTTCCTCCACTATATAATAGTACCAGCGAGAGATCGTACGTGACGTCTTCGTTCTAATATCTTCTGTCTTTTTTGTTTTGCAACTAGTCACGTGGGAAGGAAGAGGACGAATGTTGATGACATCCATTCGAGCTCTCGCTGGAACTAGTTTAGACCTTCACCGCTTCATCTTCTCTAAATAGTACAAAACAAAATCGCCATTCTCGTCTGTCTATTTGTGTGTCTGCGCTTAGTTCTTCTAAACAACGCAACGGATTTTGATAGGCTTATCACTATCATTTAGAAAATTTCTTCCAGAAAGTGTATGTATTTAATACATGCATACTTTATTTATATAAAGTAGAAAAAAGTCGATGTTTTGTAATCAAGTTGTAAAAAAATATTTTTGGGCGCTTACTTTGCTAATGCTGTATAAACCTTATGAAATACATCAAAATATTGTACTACGGAATTGTATATCTTAAGGTGAAGCTTAATGCCAAATCACTATTTTTATTAATCTTTATAACGAATTGATGTACATTATGAATACCAAAAAATATATTTTAGATAAACTGAAGGTTTTCCTATCGTTTCGCTTGAGTAGAATACAAATAAAATAAAAATTACATTATATAAAAAAAATATAAATGTAAACTACGAAAAAAAAAATTGTTTCAATAGAAATGTATGAACGCGTAAAGGAAACAACTTTAAAAAATACATTATTATAGCTAAGATTATCTGTGACAGTTTCACTTGATTAACTTTTTTGCTTTCTTATAAAGTTATTTAAAAAATAAATAAAAAACAGTTTTTGCTTGAAATCGAACGTTTCTAGACTCCGTTTGTCAAGCGATTTTAATTCCTATTACTTACAATATAAGGTAAACCAAGAATATACATATTTTTGGCTTGTAGCTTCCTCTTAAAAAGGCCTCATAAACTTTACCCCAAAACATTTATTAGTCCCTGATCAACGCCGGGTACACTTCAGCTAATTTGTATATACCGGAGTGAATTTAAAAACAATAGCGTCGTTTCGAGCAGAGCGCCGTTTTCTTTCCTTAATATATTTCAAGTGTTTATTGATTTTAAATATAAGTGACAGTGAAATTAATAGTATCAGTGACAGTGAAAATGAAAAATCATCACAATCATGTTCCCTATTAAAAATTAAAATCAATTTCGTTGTTTATTAGACGGCTATTTTTTTAAATTATGTTTAGTAGCAAAACTTACACGATACCTTATATATCCAAACAATGGAATTGTTTTTCATTGTTCAACTAAGCGCCATATAATTTGTCAAATCCTGTGACTACCCACGACTGTCAAAAACAAATCATTAGTAGGCATATTTCTTATTAAATATTCAAATTTCTGTTACGAAGGGCATATTTATAATACCCACATACCTACTCCAAATGGTAATGAGAAACAATTGGAAGAAATCTCTAAACGTTCAAGAACATTATATAGTTCAAGTCGAAAATTTAGTTATATTTTTATTTACTCTCCATTCACTATTGTATACCACAATGTTACAATTAAAAACTACATTACATCGGCTTCAATCCGACTCTGTATCTGTTGGGAAGTAAGAGCTTCACAGATGCACTCATAGAGGGCAGTGCATAGAGCTTGCGTGGAAGTCCGCAAGATGGCAGCTAGTAGCCAGTAGTCGCCAGGGCCCGTGAGAATGCTCCCAGACAAACTCACTGTTTCAGTTCTCAATTAGCCAGCTTCTAGTTAGGTCGACTATCGAGTCACCATTCTAATACGCGAAGTATTAATAAATCCCTGATTTATCACAAAGAACCAATTATTTATAATCTCCTTCCACGACGAGTTGGAGAACTGTTTGTGGGAACACAACAATACCTTATTCCGGTGCAGAGATATTGCGTTAAGTATTCCTCGGGCGTTCCCGACTTCTCCTACCATTAAAACCACCCTCTAAATACTCTTGACACTAATAAGAATAGACTCTGAAATTTTCAGCGATATCGTAACACTGCTTTTCGAGTTTTGCGAGCACAAATATACGCAGGTTGAAGTTTTATATTGGTGGGAAAATCTACCGCAAACGGAACAATTACGAATTGCCTATCTACGCATTTGTCTATTAGGTAATTTAATGCGGCTCATTAAATATTAATGTTATTTTTATTTGTGTGAAATTGGGTTTTCTGTTTCGTAACTGCTCTGACCGCCAAGTCGAAAAAGATACGGTTCTTCTAATTACTAATATAACACATTCTTTGGTGAGATTAGAATTGGTATTAGCATTTCGGTTACCGCTGATCATATTTCGGCTTCTTTCTTTCAGCGAACTTCGAACAAGCAAGCTGTTATGCACGACCGGATACCGATTTCAACGGCATTATCTCTAACCGCGAGGTATCTGACAAAGAAAATAGAAATGCCAAATACCCACTCACACTTTGAGGATTTTTCTCCTATGTCATTTGATGGAAATTAATACTTTCTTACCAAATCACATAAATCGTTATCTACCAAAGAAACAAAGGTTATAAACTTGCGTGCTTAACCGCATAGGCAAAGTATATCAGTTGATTTTAAGCTCAGCTTGTAGGAATGTCGTGCTTAGCACTGCTTGCAACATTATCCGTATTTAGATCGGAAGCCTAGATATTAGCAATATTACACGTATTGCCCGATTTTAACATGGGGACGTGTGCTTTTTCGTTTTAAAATCAAATTACTGTCTACGTGGGTGGTTTGTCTATGCTTTCTAATATCATTGCGAGATTGCGAACTTTCAAAATGCCAGCTGTTTTTTTTAGCTGGTTCAATTTACTAGTTTATTTTTGATAAATTCCCCACTTCGATCAGCATGGTGCTAAATGCGAGGATACTAATTTTAAATAGGATTTATTTTGCTGGAGCAAAGCACTATTCATCAAATTATAATACTTTACAAGACTATTTGTCTATGTTAGATTGAATATCAATTAATAACGTCAACATTCCTCATCGCTCGAAGAAAATAACAGTCCATATTGAATATCGTATATTTCGATAAGATGTGTAATTAATCACGTAAACGTCATATTTAACATTTAGTTACTGCTAGCGCCTCGGTGTATAAAAAGTGAACTATGCTGCTGCTTAGCAAGGCTAAATTGAGAAATTTCGCCCATAGCAAAGATATGGACTGACTGATAAATATACTGGGCCACAGATCTTCATTTAAATTTCTATATTGTTTTTAGTAGGTACACTTAGGATGGGTTGTTTCGCAGAATTTGAACAATTCGGCAAATTTCAACGTTTATTTTCGGGTTTTGTGAAAGTCGTATTGCATTTCTGTTATAATATCATTATAGGCTAGTTGCTTGACAGTACTGAAATAATAACAGAACTTTGAAAAATCTTTCACGGAACTTGAAAATTAACTTTGAAATTTGAAGAATTGTTCAAATTTTACGTCCTTGGTAACCTAATTGCGTGCTACAATAATTGTGCGTCTTATCTTGTCAACACTAGAGCTCATATTTTTAATTGATTTTCTTAAAAATATTTCAAATTAATCTCCAATTTTTCTTTTTACGTTATCTATGATTTATGATTTTTGCTTGTCTCTCATCTTTAATAATTATTACAAAAACGAAATTTCCTCACTTATTTGTGTAAGAATTGGACATTAATTCGTAACAGCTCACCTTTTTGAAATGCATGTTATTGACTTCTCAGATTGTCGGTACTTTCTCTGTTCTGGAAGTGGGAACTTTAAATCATAGTTTTTTTTGTTGTCCCTCTCTAAACAAATATCCTCTCGTCTATCAAGCTTTTTTTTAAATTGCCTCTCCTCCTTTCAAAATCATCTTTTCTTAGCCTAAACTCGACCACAACCTTTCATATAATTACGAAATTTGCCCATTTTAATAAAATTACCATATAAATTTAACTTCCCTCTCTCCATATTTTAAAATGATGCCCTAAAACTAAAAATTGAAGGGTGATAGCCAAAAATTAAAAAAAAAAACTTACTTTAGGAGGTGTTCAATGGATTTGGAGTACATATATTCCGTGAATGCACGGAGAAAACTTACTGATTTGAAATAGGTACTGCTAATTTATTAAAAATCTGGTCATATTATTCGTTTTCCTGTTAAAAATGGGACCGCAGGCCTATAACGAAAGAAATGAAAGAGTTCCTAACAAAGCATCTGTCAAAAGCAAATGTTATATGCGGACGGCGGAGCACGTGTACATACAGATACTGACATACTTATATTGTAGCATACCGTCATTGTATCTCGGAAAAGAACACGTGTTTTCGATAAATTCCGAATGAATGAATGTTCTGTCACGTTTTTCTCCGTGTGCTTATTAATAAAATATAGATAATTTCTCTTCTGGAGTTCATTTAATATATACATATGATACGGAGTTTGCTCAAATTTCTTGATATACACATTTTTATCATGTGAGTTCCACCTGCTCCTAACCGTCTGGAGCCAGTGAGACCATAGCTTCCCAAATTAAGGTATGACGTGAAGCTGAAGGTAGTGAAGAGGGGAATGAGATTAGGAAGAGGAAGGTGGGGAACAAAGGTATTCAAACTCATTAACATACTTAGTAATCCGCCTCTCGATTATTAATCTAACTTAACTACTATAATCCGCCAATATTTTTATTAGTTAAAAGCACAATATCAATTGAAGCACTATTTGGAATCCACATTACTGTAAATATGAAAACATTGTAGAATCGGTTAAAAAATGCTGTAAAAATACTGTTATGTTTTAAAAATGCGGTCTACTTAACCATCTTAGCTCATTCGACGTACGTCTTGAATACTTCACGATGAATACACTCATAAATAAACCACTCACAATACGCTTAAAATTAGAAGGCAACTGACATCAAATATTTTTACACAAAATAATTCACGGCCGTCTTGATGTTGCATTATGTCTTAGCAATATTTAAATAAATGTTCTTAATTTCCATTGTTAAAGACGCCATTGCCAGTGTTGCCAAGTTAGCATATTATATGCTAAATTTGGCATAATTACTCCATGTTTAGCATAACTATTATGCTTTTAGCATATAGCATATTTATTTGGCTTATTTTTACAGAAACATGAAAATAATAAAAACCAATTTTTTAAATAATAAAAATGATATCGATTGAAAAACTGGTGTCTCAATGGAGAAACATAGTTCACATTAAATGGGAATCCTTGACTTCCACTGTAGAGTTTTGGAATGAAGTCATGCAATATAAAGATGCAGCTAATAATAACCCCTTCGGTGATTTATGTCAGTTTGCAATGTCTATTTTAACATTGCCGCATTCAAATGCGGACATTGAATGTGTATTTAGCCAAATGAGTCTGGTCAAAACAAAACTCCGAAATCGTTTGGCGGTGAGAACCCTGAATGCCATTTTGTACGTGAGATTTGGCCTAAAGAGAGCAGGAAAGTGCTGTTTATTCTTACACTGTTCCTGACGAAGTACTACGCTGCATTGGGACCAAAGAAAGTTACGACTCCGTCTCTCAGCCTTCCACATCAGCTGCTCTTCAATCTCTGCAATCCGTACAGTAATTTAGTATTGAGGTTATTGTTACCTTCAATATTGAATTTGGTTGAATTTGCTGAGAACTAAGAGTTAGCTCTATTGAATCAGGGCTGTCAGTAAGACATCTCATAACAATTTTGGGAAAAAATATAGTTTTGATTAAGTATATAACACTCTTCTGTCTGATATCTGATGTAAGTGCATAGTTTAGGTTCTGTGATAACTTATGAATAGAATGGTATTATGCCTAATAACATTGATAATTACGACAGAGGTATGTTATTATAGCCTTCTTATAACTATATTCCGTGCAGTTGAACACATCTACTACTTCTGAGAAAGCATTGCCAACTGCATGCAATCTAGGTATAAGCGAGTTTCTAAATGACTCAGTCCTGATATTGTTATTGAAATTAAAAAGAATTTTGGATCGAGTGGTTCTAGTGGGTATATGGAAGGTAATTAGGCTTAATATATCAGGGCTGTCTATAATACCATTGACAATTTTAAAAATAAAAGTCAAATCGGAAATAAGTCTTCTATCTGAGAGTTTAAGTAAGTTTAATTCTTTCATCAACTGATAGTAATTTATTGATTCTATAGGTAGACCGAGTTTATAGTTAATGTATCTTAGGAATTTATGCTGAATTTTTTCAATAGAGTCGGAGTAGATTTTAAAGTAAGGACACCAAATAGGAGAATTATATTCGATTTGACTTCGAACAAGTGAGGAATATAAGATTTTTAGTGTTGAAATATTTTTAAAGTCTCTGCCATTTCGGAGAATGAAGCCGAGCATTTTTAATCCTTTGTTGGTGACTGTTTCTACATGTGAAAGAAAGTTAAATTTTGAATCGAAAATAATGCCGAGATCGTTAATTTCACTTACAGAGGCGAGAGAAACATTATTAATTTTGTATTGATAGTTAAGGGGTTGTGTTGTTCTGAAAAATCTTATAATGTGGCATTTACTAATATTGAGATAAAGTTTGTTAGTTTTGCACCAATCTTGAAGTTTATTTAAATTTAATTGAATTTGAATACAGTCATTTATTGTTTTTATAATTTTAAATAGTTTAAGGTCATCGGCAAAAAGTAGCACTTCAACATTTTTATCAAATACAGTAACAATATCGTTTATGAAAAGGAGAAACAGTATTGGGCCTAAATGTGACCCTTGGGGTACACCGCTAGTAGCTATGAATTTGTGTGAAAGGTTAGAATTATTTTTTACTTGTAGATTTCTATTTGTTAAGTAGCTTTTTATCCATTCCAATAGTTTGAAATTTTAGATATTTTGCATCAATGCTCTCCCACTAGCCATTAGACTGAACACAATTTTCGAAGGAAGCAAATACTTTGGGGTGTGACATATTGAATGAAAAAACATACACTTAGTAAGACACCACTTTATTTTTGAATCAATAACGATAGCCAACCGGGTTTCGCTTGTCCCAAGCTTCATCAGGGCTAAATATCAACTAAAGCTAATTAGATACAGGCACATATAAATATAGGTAAATGAAAACAATGAGTGAAAGAGATACAAAACAGATAGAAAGAGATGCAAATAGAAAAGGTGGAGACAAATTATTAAGGATGATGAGGAGGGAGGGGGGGGGGAAGGAAATAACAGTTTCAGCGGCGGAATAAATTTAATATGGGACTATCAGATAAATTAATTTGGTTATTTATTATATTTAAATTATTATTAACTGCTTTTTTTATTTCAAGGGCTTCTAAGTTGTTTAATCTAATTCCAGATCCATTTTTATGCAATATTTTAGTTCCAGAGATTTTATCGAATTTTTTTTCCAGAGATTTTATCGATTTTTTCTTGAAATAAAAAAAGCAGTTAATAATAATTTAAATATAATAAATAACCAAATTAATTTATCTGATAGTCCCATATTAAATTTATTCCGCCGCTGAAACTGTTATTTCCTTCCCCCCCCCCTCCCTCCTCATCATCCTTAATAATTTGTCTCCACCTTTTCTATTTGCATCTCTTTCTATCTGTTTTGTATCTCTTTCACTCATTGTTTTCATTTACCTATATTTATATGTGCCTGTATCTAATTAGCTTTAGTTGATATTTAGCCCTGATGAAGCTTGGGACAAGCGAAACCCGGTTGGCTATCGTTATTGATTCAAAAATAAAGTGGTGTCTTACTAAGTGTATGTTTTTTCATTGAACACAATTTGTTTGAAATAAGACACAAAGACTTGGATCATCAGAGACAAAGAAAAAGACAGATCCAAGATCATAAATTTTATAAAAAACCCTTTATAAGTTTGTATTCCAACTAGATTCTGATTGATCTCATTAACTGTTTTATCTTAACTTTTCCATATACATTTATAATATTGTTATCCCGGTAGGATAACCTACACTTTGTATTATATCTTCACGGTTAAAAATGTATACAACTTAATAATTTATATTTTAGTTATAGTTATGCATGTTTTAAATAATATGTAAATACTAATTTATGTATCCAATACGTTTGTCTCGACACAGGTATATCCTAGTGAGACTGATATAGAAAAACCCCTGTAAACCAACTTTATATTGATAATAAAAAAATAAATAAAAAATTATACGACTGATGTCGTAGTTTATTCGAAGCATTCTCGAACCCTCCTGCTGTCAAACATACGGTCACATGGTTTGCCTCCAACTCGTCGAAATGATGCTCAGATTTAAATTTTGGGCAATTCTATCAATTTGCATGTCTATGCTCATTACATTTTGTCGCATACATTTTTCATCACTACGTGCTATCGTTACAGTTCAATAATCAAAGCGCCTTGCCACAAGAAGCTGCATTCAATGCGAACCGGTTTCTCCCAATTGTAGGCAACGTGCAGCTGGTTACAGCGCATAATGCAACCTCGTTCGGTGGTCATCTTGCATTCAACCGATTTCGTAATGCTGCCCGGGGCATGCAGTGCAGTGCATCCAGCACGTATTCCATCAGGTTATTATTACTTCACGCGGTTTGGTTTTAAAGGATGATTATACTATTAATGCACCCAGCGTTGCTCGAGTGAAAATTAAAATTTCAATTTTTTTAAATATGTTTTTCAATGTGAATACCGCACAAGAGTCCCAACCGTCAGCAACTATTGAGAAATGGAGTATTTACTGCGTCTTAAGTTAGTGGGAGAGGAAGGAGATGGGGTAGAAGGAGGTGGGGAAGTACCTGGCTATTCAGATCTGGACACTAAACACGGCTAAAACCATTTCAAGCAACTTTTCAAATATTAATGGTTGTCTTACACAAGGGCGAGAGCATCTTTCACTCTGGAACGTAAAGCAAGATTACCATTTATTATTTTAAATGAGTAAATTGTGAAATAACACAACTTAATCAAATTTAAACCCGCGACCTCCGGATTGCTAGACGAGAGCCTTACCTCTCGACCTTACTAGAGACCGTCTGTTATCCGTATCAGTTATATCAATATAAATTTTAAGTAGGTTGTTACAATAATATATAGGTGGTACGTCTCTCCTTGTAGAATTGTTTGGTATACGGCACCATAATTATTTTCTCCGGAGCCGGGAGATCAAAGACCGCCTGCTTTGATCCCATTTACAAACAAAGCCACTAACCGGTCAAAGGTTTACAAACAATCAAGGTTTCATTTGAATCTAATCTATCAGTTTATTTATATCGTCTACTGAAAAAGATACTTCATTGATAAAATCCGTCTTTAAAAATAAAAATACAGTAACCCCGCACCGTATGCGGTATTCAGATAATAAAAAAAACATATATTATCGAACTTAACTTGAACATGCGCGATTCAAGGAGGAAATTAGCAAACCATCCAATTGTAGCGAGGGGATTTTAAAATCTGTCCTAACATGGAACCTGCACAAAAAGCCCTGGACAAAGCATTGGTGCGATTTTGTATTAATAGAATTGAAGGCAAAAAGGTGGGGGGAAGTTGCCTGTCAGCCATTTTGTATGACTTATTTTTGAATTGATTTGTATTCAAAGTGGTGCATAATTTATTTATTTATTTGTAAGAAACAAACAGCTTTTACATGATATACAATGATAGATATAAATATACAAGTTAACTGAAGTCAAGCCACAGAAGTTTCTTATGTTAAAGTTCATTGGAAATGAAGTTTTAATATCTTAAAATTAATTTGGTGTTAAAGGAAGGGGAGAGGAAGAGGAAAATAGGAAAAGGATAGGAGATGCTCCCGATACATTCCATACTCTCATATTAATAATCGATCGTACGCATTACTTCATATCGATATTTCTTTAGGTTATTACCAAAAATGTCAATGCTGTAAAATGTTGTATTATATTGTGCACATATACGAGGATTTTTTTCGAATATTTGTTATACACGAGGATAAATAAAGTAAATCAGATTGTCAGGTTGATCTAGAAATCTAGACGGAATATGAAGATTTACTAAATTGGTAAGTTCTGGTGAGTCCAGACCATTATTTAGGATATTAAACAATAAGATTTGATCAAAAATGATCTATTATAATTTTATTTTTGTGTTGATAGTGCAGTTATAACGGCTTATCCTTTTTTGGGGTATTTGATGAGTCAAGAAATTGGATACGTCACACAGTGGGCTGAAAATCGCCTTTCATAGACATAGAGACTTGAATTTTCAAAGGTATTTTTTTTGGCTAGAAATGGATTCTGCTGATCATTACTATGCTATAAAATTTCGTATGAAGCAATTGCGTGTACAAATGAAGAAAAAAAAAACTTACCAAATGAAGGAGTTATCATTTTTTTATGAAAAATTTGAATGGCACTGACATTAAGAATGAGGCTGTCTCTGGAATCATAAGGTTGGCCATTATATTCTTACACACATATATACTACTATTTATTTGTATTTTTTTGGCATTTCGTATTGTGGCGCAAATTGCGCTTTTTTAAAAAAAAATCCTTAAAGTTGAAAAAAAACTTTTTTATGTTGATGATTCATTTTAATGCTTAAATGCTTTACATATGAGTATGCTTTGTCTAGTTTACAATATTTTATTGATACTATAAACCAAAACAGTCTAAGAAATAACAAAAGTTTTTTACCAATGTGGCGATATATCTACTATTCATAGTAGGTATTTAGAACTTTTAATTGTTATAAAATAAAACACAAACACTTTGTATTTAACCACGAATTTACGAATTCACGAAAATTCATGGTTAAATACAAAGTGTTTGTGTTTTATTTTATAATATAATGTCTAACCACAAAGTAATTGCTTCCTATGAAAAAAAAAAAAAAAAAAAAAAACTTTTAATTGTATTGGATTGTATGATTAAAAAACAGTTGTACACACACATTTGATTTGTATTAAAAAAAAATCATCAAAAATAAAATCAAGTAACTAAATAACAAATTGTAAATACAGAATTAGTAGAAAAAAGGAAAAAATACAATATTTAATACTTAATTTTCCTCATTAGGGTGATCCTGCACTAATTGCAAAATTAACGTTTGCCCTTAAACCTAATTATTTTTTCTGCATATCCTTTTAACTAATTAATTCATAAGGTACATAAGTATTTAGACATATTAGGTGACTACCACAATGAGGTCATTAACTAATGATGGTAATGACGAGGACTTGACCATTAGAGGATTATATTCAAAAGTGAATTCATAATTACCAAGTCATTCAAATTTAGTAAAACTAACTTTTAAATGAGTCATAGCAGTAACGTCATTATAAATACATTAAGAAAACCCTAACATTTAGTGTGGGGAGAAAAGATTCTGAACCCCACATAATAACTCACGAATTAGTTAGTGTCTTTGCAAATCGGTTTAACCGGTAATAAATTCAATTTAGATACTATTGACATTTAAAATCCTATAATCGTCTGATTGTTGCCTAATCACAGTTTGAGAATGACCTTACAAGTCGAAACCGCTGTAACTAAAATACAAAATAAAATACTTGCAGAACTTGAAAATAACTTATTATTATTAAATTTTTTTTTTTTTAAATAATTGGAGTTCTACGAATTTAACACAAAAACAATAAATAAAAAAAAACTAACTTTTGTGGTTTCTTAAACTGTTTTGGCTTGCAGTGTAAATAAAATATTGTAAACTAGACAAAGCATTCTCATATGTAAAATCATTTAAGCATTTAAATAAATTATCAACATAAAAAAGTTTTTTTTTCAATTTTGAGGATTTGTTTTTAAAAAAGCTCAAGTTGCGCCACAATACGAAATGTCAAAAAAATACAAATAAATAGTAGTATATCTGTGTGTAAGGATATAATGGCCAACTTTATGATTCCAGAGATAGCCTCATTTTTAATGTCAGTGCCATACAATTTTTTCTTAAAAAAATTATAACTCCTTCATTTGTACACGAAATTGCTTCATACGAAATTTTATAGCATAGTAATGATCAGCAGAATCCATTTCTAGCCAAAAAAAGACCCTTGAAAATTCAAGTCTCTATGTCTATGAAAGGCGATTTTCAGCCCACTGTGCGTCATTAAAAATTTTCACTAGGTTTTGGCATTTTTCATGCATCTTCCCTCTCACTCCGCGGCTATAAAATGTTCTCGAATTCCTCCGTCCAGGGTTTTTTAGATCCATGGTCCCCAAGCTCTACGAGATTCGCATACAAGAGAGCATCGCGGTCGGGCGAAATTCCAAGGAAAGCAATCCAAATGCACTAAATATGAATTTTAAACAAAAAAAGCCCGGCGATGTCCACTGACTGCGCTGTGTGCACTGATGCGCACTGCGCATGGCCAATGCTCAACGTCTTCAGCGCCAGCGCCTTGAACTCCAGTAGGTCCAGTAGTGTGTTATGTATTAGTGGGTACGTATTATATGTGTTAGTTAACTACAAGAAATGCGCGGAGCGGACGTCAGTTCTTCAATGGGAACTATTCCAATTTCAAGTTTGAAAAAAATTGAAACAATTTTTTTTTTTTTTTTTTTCCAAACATTGTTTAGAAAAATAAAATTGTTCTTATGTTTTTTGGTGTAGACAAAAATTCAACTATTTTTCTCTTAAAGTAGAACTCTATTAATGGAGGACTGAACGCAGTTGGCGCTAACAAAAAATTGTCCAAAGAAGCGAATTTAGCAGTCCACAATGGAGTGCTAGTACCTACCCTGATGTATGGAAGTGAGGCTTGGAACTGGCAGAGAAAGGATGAAGTAGATTGAATGCTCTTGAAATGAGATCCCTGAAGCGTATGTGTGGTAAAACCATGAACGATCATGTGAGGATTGTGGAGATCCGCAAAGAGTGCAACGCTGATTTAAGCGTAATGAGTAAGTTTAAGAAAGGGACTATGTTTGGGCATTTAGAGCGAATGAGCGACGAATGGAATGTAAGGAGGATACATGATGCAAATGCGAATGGTAGGAGAAGTCGGGGACACCTGAGGAAGACATGGCACGATCAAGTGAATCAGATACTCGAGCCGGGCCATGTCAAGAGTCAGAATAATAGAGTAGTATGTGTGTGACGATGTATGAATTTGAATGAGGCAAGGAGTGTGTGCCAAGACCGAGTTGTTTGGCAGTCCGTCCTCTCTGCCTAACCCTGCGGAGAAACGGCGTGATGATTAGTTAGTTAGGTTTTGGGATAAGTATCTTGTTGGGACAAACTCCATCCTCCCCGTTTATACGGGGAGGATGGAGTTTGAAGAAAAAATATTTATTTTATTTACACACAGATATACTACTATTTATTTGTATTTATTTGACATACTTCGTATTGTGGCGCAACTTGAGCTTTTTTAAAAACAAATCCTCAAAATTGAAAAAAAAACTTTTTTTTTTTTTTTAGAACCGCCACTGCCATTTACTAAACGAAAAGAATGAAAAGTTGGGTTTGGAAGAATGCTTGAGATTTATTTGACATAAACCTGTACTAAATCCCAAACCGCCTGCTTAATTTTAAAGTGCCAAGTCTTCCTCAGAACTCAGAACAGATCAAACCTGAAGGCAAAGTTAAATACACCGTGGTGGTCGAGTGAGCTAACTTCTTTCAAAAGGTCCTACAAGAAGTGTTACAGGAATTACGGAGAGGCCCGAAAGGAAGTCCATTCTTCTGTATGATCTCCGTGGTTCCCGTAGGGCGTACCGGTGGGAAATTTGTGAGACAAAGCGAGCTGCGTGGAGATCGTGGGTGGAAAATGTGGGTAACACCAACCCTTGGGAAATTCATAGTGCCATGGGGAAAACAGGAAAAGGATCCCAACGTTACCTAACTAGTATTACACATGCACCAGGAAGCAGGGGAGGTGAAAGTACTTACGTATCTAGTACTCTAACGTCATCTAACGTCCTACTGGGAAGGCTAGTCCCTTTAGAATCAGTAAGTAGGGAAAGGGATCATCACAGACAGATCAGAGGTTTGTAACGTCTCATACCTAGTAAACTATCCCAGGAGGCTTGTCGTATACCACCCTTAACTAAGTAGGGCTGGACTTAATAATCAAGGGCCTTGGCCCCACAATAAACTTAACGTTTCCATCATAAAACAGGTATGGAAATATGCCCCTAAGGAATTGTTCACCCTTGTGGGAACTTGTTTGCCGAGGGGAATTTTAGGGGAGTACGGAAGAGAAGCGTGCTCAAAATCATTCCAAAAGGTAATGAGAAACTAAGGTCTGATCCAGGGGCCTACAGGCCCCTTAAAATTCTCCTACAATTCTTGGAAAGATCTGGCGCTGTCGCCTTCTTGCGATAGACAGTTTGACTTTGTTCAGAAAAAGTCTACTGAGCACGCCGTTCGGCATGTGCTCGACTGGGTGAAGGTTTGCGCATCGAAGTACGTTGTGGTAATATTTTTAGACATCTCCGGGCCTTTAACAATGCGTGGTGGCCAATGATACTATGAACTTAAAAATCGTGGAAACCCTAGTGGCTTATTTAAAATTCTAGCGGTTAATTTTTCAGATGGCACAGTTTCGGTCTTCCTTGGGGCTACCGAGGTATACAGAACTTTCTATATAGGATGCCCTTAATGTTTGATCCTTGGACCCACACTTTGGAACGTTCACTTTGATGACCTTCTCAGGTTGCCCTTACATGAAGGTTGCACCTTGGTAGCTTATGGGGATGATTTGTTTTGAGATGTATACTGAAATGGAGATAAATGAACAAGCTCCCCCAAGACTGTTGGTCTCCTGATGAAGGGATCACTTAGTCTTACGAGAAACCATGCAACCCAAATTGGGAGTACCCACATCAAATTTGTCTAAAACTGTGGGTGTTTTTCTTGACAGATCATCATTGTTCATGGCACATGTCAAGAGAATCTCAACCAAAGCCCATTCCCTATTTCTAAAGCTTAGAAGACTCTCCACATCTGAGTGGGGACTGCGGAGTTGCATCTTTATGGCTCAAGTCGCGTACGCGTCTTCTGTGTGGTCACATAAACAACGTTATGATACAATTTGCGCCGACGAACTCCCCTGTTTGCTCTTACGGGTGCATACACACTGTAACATCAGACACACTCCCAGTACTGGCTGGAGAGATGTCGAATGAGCTCAAAATCAGGGAAATTTTAGCAACGTGTGGGTGAAGAGATGGGATGCATTTAGAGTCCTTGGACTTACTTCATTTCAGGTGCCAGGTGTGCTGCTCCTTGGGAATTAGAAATGTTTTTTTAATATCTTTTGAATCGTATGCTATAATTAATGCAAAGTAACTTAAATAAAAAAATTATAAGCATGGGTTTCGGAGAATTTTAACAATTCATCAAATTTCAAAATTCGTTTTCGCGTTCTGTGAAAGTATACAAGTTCTGTTATTATATAATTATAGGCTAGTTGCTTGAAAGAACTGAAATAATATCAGAACTTGAAAAAATCTTTCACAGAACTTGAAAATAAACTTTGAAATTTGAAGAATTGTTCAAATTCTCCGAAACATCCCGACCTAAGTACTTATTTTATAATGTATTATGCTCTGCTTCTATTGTCTTAATAACTGTATATTGTATGTATGCTTTTTATTTGTGTACTTATCGCCCTGATAATATATAATAGGTAATAGGTTATTACTTTACAAACTTCTTTGCTCTCATTTGTTTTTCTTCTAGGAATGATATTGAAATCTTTTACTGATTAATCTTACTGGCTAGATTGTATTGCTTTTGTGCCTGTATTATTACACCCTCCCTATAAGGGGGTGGAAAGCCCCTAGTCTCTACACGGCACAGGCACATCAAGCCTTTATTTTCAGTCTGTTGAAAGTGCTTAGTTTCCTGCACTGTTCACTGCGCCACCCCTGATATAGCGGTAGCAGTGAAAGGGAAGGTTCCCTTCGACCCTGATCTCCAGTTCTCTTGTCGTCCTGTTGGCTGGAGTGAGTTATGTAGTATCCTATCATCTTATCTTACACTATCCCACCATCTTCAAAAAGGTAACGTCTAGCCGCTGTGCTGCTGGGGACGGTTTGAAGGGCTCGTAGGACCACCTTCCCTTCCCACTGCTCACTGTCTTTCATCGGGACTGTCTTTTTCCAATATTTTAGAAAATGTGCTTAGAAGGCTTATCGGTCGATAGTTACTGATATCATTTTTACATCCTTGTTTATATTTATTTTATTTATTTAGGAATATTAACAGTAGTTTTTAAATCTATAAATAATAAACTTAAAGAAATACAAATAAAAACGAATAACAAAAAAATTAGAGTCCTGAACCCATTTAATAATCCAAAACCCAAATATTTATTCAAAATTGTAAATATCAGACAAGGAATACAATAAGATATAAGAACACAAATAAATTACAATATTTAAAAAGAATTTATCCTCCCTGCACTACCAACAGCAATAATCACAACTAAACTGAATAAAGGTTTATAAAATGAATTGTATGCAATGGGTAATACGGGTATAACGGTAGCTTCTTTAAGGGACGTGGGAAATATGCTTTTAGTTATGGACAGATAATAAGATGTGTCAATGGTAAGATAATTTCTGCACTGAGATATTTTATTGCATTGGTTGAAATTACATCATTCCTTGATGATGATACATTTGGTTTTAAGGAAGTAATTATGTTTTTGATTTCATCAGCGATTATTTGTTTGAAATTAAGTTCCTTTTCTAGATTGGGAGCTTCATTTACATAATTCATCCAAGCTTAAACTAGTTTTGGAAGTCTAAACTCGAGTCTCTAGCAACCAAATGTTTTCTAAACATCGGACAAAAACAAAAAGAATTGGGCCGGGGCCAAAACACTATTTATTTATTTACTAACAGACCATGTTTAATTACAACACATTATGTACATATTACAAAGAGTTAAGGAGAAATGTTACAATACAGGATAATTAAAAAATACAGCTTTTTCAAAAATAGGAATAAGGTTTTGATTGAGTTCACAACTTCTGCCACATCAATACAAAAATTACTTGTGTAATAACTGACAAAAATCATTAAGGCTTACACAAAAAATTCAAGGTCCTGACTTGAGTTGACAAGTCTTGCCATTCTGGACATTGGTGAATGGTATCCATAATTTGTGTGTTGATTGAGGAAAAGCAAATCATTATTTCTGAGTCTACGAGAAGGGATATTGAAAGGGATGGGTTGCAACAAAGTAGGTGAGTCAATCATAATTGTTAATAATTTTTAAAATATAGGTGAGATCAAAGTCCTTCTTACGTTTTTCTAAAGAAGAAAAATTTAATTTTCCTCCAAGTTCATCGTATGAGTAATATTCTCTTTCTAGCCCTAACCTCCAAGCAATTCCCCTTAATAAGCAATGCTGTACGAATTTGAAATGATTAATGTGAACATCATAGAATGGAGACCAAATAATGCAAGCATATTCTAGATTAGGGAGAATCAAGAAATAGTAAGAGTTTTTAGGGTGATAATACTATTGAAGTCAGAAGTGATTCTATTGATGAAACCAAGTAGCTTTAGAGAGTTATTAACTACGTTGTTAAAAAGACAGCTTGTAATCAAAAGTGACACCAAGGTAGATAGACAGAAAATTTATTTTCCATCTTTTTTGAATATTTTGGAATATTTATTTAACGAGTGACTCTCGTAGAATAAAGAATAACACAACAAGTGCCTTGTACCTCTGCATCTTTGCCACCGTCTTCTCCGTGCTTAGATGGACCATCTTTTGGTAGAAGTGGCGAAGCAGTTGCCGAGTCAGGGGTGGTCCCCATCCAGGATAACGAGAGACCATGCCACACTCTTGGTTTTTGCTAGAGCTCGCAGTCAGGTACCCATCTGTACGGCGCAGTCTCGTCCGAAAAACAGGTTTAATGAGTTCAGAGGAATGCCAGTCGACAATATTTGGCCTTACCGGAGGGTGGTCATGTCGGTACTGAAGGCGTTCTACTGAGAATTTTTTTATCTATCTGTCTTCTGCCTCTTTGATCTCCTCGGCTCGCAGTGGGCCCTCTACCGATTTGTTGAGTCCCATCTGACATTGTTTCATAAAGCGGAGAACCTACTCGGTTGCGCGGATCAGCCGGTGCCGTGAAGGGAATTGCTCAATGGACTGTAATGCCTCTCCTGCGGTTGATACTAGGCCGACATAGTTAGGCTCGACCTCAGGTCGTCGGGTCTTTTGGTGGATGCCAGCTCTTTTGACCATGCACTGTCAGGTAAAATGAGATAGGCTGGACTTGTAAACCACCTTCCTTAGGGTGACAGAGCTAACACTTGAACTAGTTGATGGTTTAGTGATCTCCACAGCTAGAGCTGTGTTTTCCCATCTTATCTTGATAACATTTCTCAAAAACATTTCCTCGATGTTTGTGGCGACGCTCCCTCTCAGAAGCACTGAATATTGCACAAGCGGGAAGACAGTAAGTCTGGCCGGTGAGTAGCTGGTCGTTGAGTGAGGTCCCTCGACATTAGCTGGCAGCTTCGAACACATTCCTGATCTTCCCTGGCTTATTGGGGTTTGTCACCACAAAGTGGGGCAAGTACCAGATTCTGATTTGCGGTCAGCTTCCTCTTGAGGACAATGAGGATTCCGGATTACGCCATAGGAGGCCGGTTTCCTACCTCTCAATGGAAAAAACAAAGAGGCTAAGTTGTCACGTTCATTAGTGCGATGGCTCGTTGCTTGCTTGCCTGGGTTCTCATTGCGGCAGTTACACCAAGGGAGTCGACGCCAAAGTTGCATTAATACTATTAATAATTATTATTATTAGCATTAATGAGGAGGCAGCATTCTGCTAGTGCGCTCATGTCTGATTTTACAATAAGTTTAATGATAATTGAGTTGTTTTAAATTTAAAATAAGTTAATCCTTTGTTTTCTCTATATTGTGAGCTTTAAATTGGTTTATATTAGTGGAATCGAAAACATGTTGTGAAAGATTGTTCTATGCATTCACTACTCTATTTGTAAAGATGTGTTTTCTAGGATTGGATGAAAAGTTGTTTAATTAAAAAAAAATTTGAGTGTCTACGTAGATTTATACGAGGCGTATCCCGAAAATAAGTGTACTGAGGCTCTCACGACCGAATGAATTTTATTTTCGACATGTTGGCTACACTTCCGTGTAGCCTGACTCTTCCCCTCCGCAACGAGACCGGTCAAGGTCAGTACGTTGAGAAGTGTCGACGCGACAAAACGTTTCGTGAAAAATGTCAATCCAATCTCCCGCCAAGTGCGAAATACGCGGCGTCATCCGTTATCTCGTTTGAAAGGGAAAACCTCCGTTTGAGGTTTATAATGAGGTGAAAACTGCATATGGTGATGAAGCTATGAATCGTACGAGTGTGTAAAAGTGGTATCGCGATTTTAAAAATGGTCGTACATCTGTGCATGATGATCAGAGGAGCGGAAGACCTTCAATTGTGACACAATTTCAGCCAAGAAAATCATGGCATCCGTGTTTTGGGACTGTCAAGGCATAATTTTGATTGAATATCTGCCTCAAGGGGAGACCATGAACTCTGCAAGATACTGTGAGACCCTAAAAAAATTGCGAAAGGCGATTCAAAACAAGAGGAGAGGCACATGCTGACAAAGGGAGTCAGCCTGCTGCCCGACAATGCCAGACCACACACGGCCAACGCCACGAAGGAACTGCTTGCCTCGTTTAAATGGGATGTCCTGAACCACCCCGCGCATTCCCCTGACCTAGCACCTTCAGATTATTATCTCTTTACCTCCCTGAAGCTGTACATGGGTGGAAAAAGGTTTTCAACGGACGAGGAGGTAAAGGAGGAGGTGGAAACTACTTCGAGGAAGGCATCAAAAAGTTGATGCCCCGCTTCACCACCTGCATTGAGAGGAATGGCGACTATGTCGAAAAATAGGTTACATATGTACTACGGTAACCATGCAATTTTTTTGTTTCAATAAAAAAAATTGTAACCTACAAAAATTCAGTACACTTACTTTCTGGATACGCCTCGTATTATTGTTGGTGGTGAAGATTTCTTGGACGCCAGGGCAACTATAATGTCCAGATATAATTTTGAATGTCTCAATCAAGTCACCACTTTCTCTTCTTTCTTAAACTTAGTTACTTCAGTCCATCTACATATTGCCGGTCTATCAAAGTTCTTGATATTTTTGTAAATTGTATACTGTGAGTAGAACACATCTTGGCCTTTGAAATAATACAGTTTTTTTTAACAACTCCTTTTATAAGCCCAGAAAAAAATAAAGTATTATGCCTATAAAAACTGCTTTAAAGTTCTAAATCTCTTACTTTCAGAACCCTCTTCGGTTATGGTTTTATTGTATAATGTGGAAAATCAACTTTGCATTGATTTAGATTACATCATCCACTGAAGATAAATATAGCGGTTATTTGTTTGAAATTAAGTTTCTTTTCTAGATTGCGAGTTTTATTAATATGTATAATTCATCTAAGCTTAAACTAGTTTTGGCTATCAAGAAAATGGCTTTACCTGAAGTGTTCAGTATCAAAGGTTGTGTTGGGTAGAGACCATATGAGGTTGTAGATCATCTTTATGGTAGAAAATGGAGCCTTGCACCTCAATTTGAGAGTTACCTTGAAATAGAACCTAACAACAAAGTTATACAAAAATTTACAGGAATAATTTGAGCGGGAGGAAATGTCCAAAGCTGAAAACCAGAAGCCTCATGTAGCAGAAGAAGGAACAGAATTAGGATTCATTTAAGCTACCTGTCCATTCTCGTGTCGCAGCAGTAGCGCTTTGACCAGTGTGGTGGGACGGCCTCACTGTGCACCTGTGCTCACAGTCTTTTTCACAGGGGAGGTTTCCCATGAGCCGCACGGAGGCGCTGTGCGACCACTTAGCTATACACAGCACGGCGCAGTCGCAGACCAGAGGGTTGACACTCAAGTCGCTAAGGTGGTGTACATCATTACTAGATATCGGATTATGACAAAATTACAAATGCAATCAAAGTTGCAAAATATGCACAATCAATGGCAAAACATATTACTTCGATATAGGTACTATAAATATAGGAAATTTGAAAAAAGTTTTGCATTATTCACTTTCTGGGTGTGATGTTATCAGATTTCTGTGGAAATTATTATTCGTGGGGAGGAATTTCCGAAGGAAAAAGACCTGTTCGTGAGGTGAGAGTCAATTAGCATATCAATAATTTTAACTGTTCATATTTGTAGTATACTTCAGTCAGTTCAGTTAATACTTTACTATAAATATGCAGTAATGATCAAAAGAGGCTCAAATAATGACAAAAAGGTCTCAAATATACATATGTATAAAGAATAATAATAATAATGTCGCTATTCCAAATTCCTGTTTCAAAAATATGTTTCTGAAAAAATAAGAAAATACACAGATTTAGGAAATGAAATTAAAAGAATTTGGCATTCTCAGACTATAAAAATATTACCATTTGTTATTTCGGCTACTGGCATTATACCTAACTCTCTCATTCAAAATTTAGGCATATTAGATCTGTCAAAGAATTTATACATAAAAATGTAAAAAACAGTCATTTTAAATACATGTAGGATTATGAAAGATTTTTTAAAATATTTATATTGAGGGATCTGTAGGATTTATAGGTCCAATTAGAAGTTCTACCGAACCGAACCCTCTGATATGAAAATATCTGGAGTCGGTGAATTATTTTCCAATTTGATCTCTGGTGATTTGACGTGTTGCTCTTGTATTGTTTTGTATTTATTATGCTTATATAATGCACTTGCATAATGTGGATTGACTAGATGATCATTTGTGGAAAAGTGTGTGGAAGGGTTTAGTTTTTCCTGTTGAGAAGATTTAACCCAGACCTAAAGTGGGAAAAATGTTTGTTAATTTCAGTTGAACAGAGCGGTGAGTGCAATTAAATGTCTGCCATATAAAAGCTAACATACATGATAATAAATTGAAAATAAAATAAAATGAAAAACATATTTAGCAGTTGCACTACGATGGCTTGAAGGAAATTCTCCATCGGGTGCTTCCGATCTCCGGTAGCGCTGACTCGTCCCGGCTAATGTGTGGCGCATCAAGGCAGCAAACCCATGCACCCTTCCCTCTGCAATCATCTGTGAGGCGCTGCATCGCCAAGGGAGGCCGAACAGCGCCCTGTACATGCGGTTATACTGTACTCGGAGTGTGTTTATGACACCTTGTGTGTACCTTGTCCATATTTCGCTAGTGTAAAGGCTCATGCAGTATGTCTGGAATAGTTGCAATTTCTCTTTATTACACATTTATATTGACAGTAGATAGTAAATATGCAATATGTATAATAAAAAATTTACATTAGCATATTTTTCAACTATTAACATACTCGTATTATCATCTCCATTTGCCAACAGGAACGGGGGTAGCAAAAATCTCTGAAATTTCCTTCACGTGTATCAGCGTAGTGAATTTATTTAACTTAAAATAGTACACAAATAGGTACAATGGATACATATTTATGTGCCAATATAAATATAATATAATATATCAAATAGAGTTACAAATTAAGTACAGCTTTTAAAATAACAAATTAAACTTTACAAAAATTACCTACACTTCACTTATGTATTTTGTCAGTTCATTTTTAAACATTAACACATTTTTCTCTTATTTTATGTTGCTCGGTATTTATTGGAAGATCTTCGCCATTCTATATAGTAATGAGTTCTGTGATTTTGACTTCTTAGGAAGGGGAAGTCTAAAGTCGAGTCTCCAGCGACCAAATGTTTTCAAAACATCGGACAAAAGCAAAAAGAATTGGATCAGGGCCACAACGTTATTCATGTATTTATTTAATAACGGACCATGTCCAATTACAACACATTACATATTACAAGAAGTTAATAAAAGGAGAAATGTTACAATACAGGATAATTAAAAAATTACACCAGTGACAAAAATAGGGCATCAAAACAATAAAGATATGAAATGATAAGTCAAGACAGGAATGGTTTTGATGGAGTTCACGACTTCTGCCACATCAATACAAAATATTACTTGCGTAATGAATGACTGACAAAAATCATTAAGGCTTACACCAAAAAAATCAAGGTCCTGACTTAAGTTGACAAATCTTGCCATTCTGGACATTGATGAATGATATCCATAATTTTTGGAGTGTTGATTGGGGAAAAGCAAATCATTATTTCTGAGTCTACAGGATGGGATATTGAAAGGGATGAGTTTCAAAAAAGTATGAGAGTCAATCATAACTGTTAATAATTTTGAAAATGCAGATGAGAGATCAAAGTCCTTCCTACGTTTCTCTAAAGAAAAAAGATTTAATTTTACTCCAAGTTCATCGTATGAGTAATCGCCTCTTTCTAGCCCTAATTTCCAAGCAATTCCACTTAAGAAGCGATGCTGTACGAATTTGAAATGATTAATGTGAACATCATATAATGGAGACCAAATAACGCAAGCCTATTCTAGATTAGGGAGAATCAACGAACAGTAAAGAGTTTTTAGGGTGATAATACTATTGAAGTCAGAAGTGATTCTATTGATGAAGCCAAGTAGCTTAAGAGGGTTATTAACTGCATTGTTGAAAAGACAGCTTGTAATCCAAAGTGATACCAAGGTCCTCGATAGACTACACAGTAGATAAGCAAAGATCATTTAGTTTATAATAAAAAATAATTGGTTTCTTCGCTCGACAAAATGAGATAATTTTGCATTTGATAACATTTACATCCAAGCAGTTGAGTTGACACAAATAAGAAATAATAAATAAATATTATACATGGATAAAGATTCTACAAGTTTTTTAACATCAACTCCACAGTACTGAGGGTCTTTTGAGAAGATGACGTTGTGAAAATGGGTCTTGAAGAGACCTATGTTGTATCCAAAATGTTGAACTCGAGAACCTTACGTAGAAACATTCCGCTCTCATGAGATAAATAATGTCAACCAAGTAAAAATATTGGATGCGCATTTGTTATGTTTCCCGACTATGCACCGGTGCCGAAGGGATATACGATACTAGTTCCTTGGAGCATCTTCCATTGAAATGCCGGTAGAACAAGGACAGCATTCCCACCTGATGGCTGGGCTCTAAAAAATGCAATCCGTTTGTTAAAACAGGGGAATCTATCAAACGGAGCGCCCCTTTATGCGATGAGTCACGTGTTTTTTTTCAAGTGTTGAGGCTCCTGACCAGAGGTGGCTGCCAAATTCAACAGGGGTTAAAAGTGTGTAATGGTGATATATTCAAAGTATGTAATGTTACGTACAAACCTACAGTGCGTGGAAAGATATACAAAAAATTATATTTAATAGCTGACATGTACTCGGCTTTGCTCAGGATTATGAATGGCTTGAAGTAAAGTTCTGGTGTACCTGAAAACTGGGTGTAGTTAAGGTGGAAGTACATAATAATATTGTTAAGAATTGAAAAGTATTTGTTTCATTTGATCGCGCCATGTCTTCCTCCGGCGTCCCTGACCTTTTCTACCTTTCACTACTGTAGACCATATTGTCACTATTAGAACAAAACATTATATAGACTTTATTTTTTCTCCGTATATTATTCCACTGCAGAGATAATGCGTTCAGTCTTCCTCGGGCGCCCCTGACTTTTTCTACCATCCACTTCTGATTACCACATATAAAAAACTTTGTACAGTCGGATTTCCTACTTAACAAAAGTTTATCCGGTTTGTTTAGTTGCTTAATATGCTAAATATTATAGTACTAACTATTATAATATTACAATCTACATTATTATTTTAAAAATTGGGAGTAAAGTTGTAAATAAAAATTCAAGAACGATACTACTAGCGCCATCTAGCGGTAAATACAATAAGCTTCGATTTCAATTCGCGACTAGTACTTACTTAGTAGTGAAATAAAAATAATTACGAAATAAAATCAAACATTAAAATAGAAAATAAAACATTTTTTTAACTTATTTCCACTTGTTTTAAACAAGTGGAAATAAGTTTAAAAAATGTTTTATTTTCTATTTTAATAATATATAATTCCACTAAGTATAAAAGTGTAATAAATAAACTCATAAAATCAAACATATTAATTTCGATTTTTTGTGATCTGTGATCTGCGTTATTCCTGCATGAAATTATTCACTTTCAGTTAATTAAAATTGGCTTTCAAAAAAAACACAAGCAGTAAAGTAAAATAAATAAAAAGCAACCTACATAACATAAAATTATCGTCTTTTTCAAAAAAAAATTTTTTTACGAGTTTGCGTTAGTAATAAAATAATAATAGGTCTTTTCTAAAAAATATTCGTTATAAGCGTGGCCAGCGATCCCGAAAAATTAACAAATTATTTTCAACCATAAATATACCACTCTCTTTTCAACCATCTTGAGTTGTCTATGATGTTATTTTCCTAAGAAATATTTTTTTTCCGGCTGTTATCATTTGGGTACATTCTTCTATTTTTCCTGGCAACACTTCAGTCGAGTTCTAAGATGGCGTGTGTTGTGTGTGCTTGACGATTTGTGTTACAAAATATTGGTGTTAATGTGAATTATGTGTGATTATTGCCTTTGGATTAACTGCTACGTACTTCAATAACAATCTGGTAAGCCACTTAAACATTTATTATTAAGTTTTTACTGTGATAATGGTATAATTGTGTCGTCTTGTGTCAAAATTAGTTAATGTAAAATAATGTTTATTTTTTCCAAGCTGTCACGCAAGTCTCAACGGAAGTAGGGAACTATTGGTTGTTTATTTGCATGGATTGCTTTATTTTACTGTTATAGTGTTGATTTGTTCACTAACCGAGGTAAATGGACATAACTAAATAATTATCTAGCGATCGTTTTGTTTCATCTTGTTTTACTATGATGTGATGTCGCGTGTGTAATATTATTAAGGTTTCCCGTTAGGTTTTTTTGCCACCGACTAATTCTTATTTGGTTTTTATATCGAGAAGACACCTCCCGTTGTTTTAATATGATCGAGCCGTTCATCCAAACGTGGTGAGAATAAATTGAATAATAATTCAAAGGCGGAGTTTATTCCTTTTATAGCTTTATCCAAGTCCATAAAAGTCAAAAGTACTTGGCAGAAATCATTCTGTAATAGTCATCGTTCTGTAAAATAATATATTAATATGAATGGCAACAACCAAGCAAATACTAATTATTGCGTGAGTATCACACTTACTGAATTATTCATAACAATAGTATGATGATCATGCATTTTGCAATCTATAAACAATAATAATTGTGAAAATTGATCGTTGCGCAAATGTGGATATATAAACATAAAAATTGCAAGCTTTTTATAGTAATCATTTCTATTTTATGTTATAAAAATTGATTTTTACTTTGCTGATTATAGTATTATTGTATGTTCTGCTATTTGGTATGAAAAATGCCGAGTGATTATAATAATATGATTATAAAATATATATTTTTGATATAGGTATTTATAAAATTGACAAGAAACCTGTGAAAATGTCTGATGTGCATTACAACTATCACTATCCCCCAGTACACTTATTAAAGAGAATCTTCACCTGAAATCACTATTTTCCATTATTCTCTACTACGAATTGGTTTACATTATGAACATAAAAAAAATGTTTGAGATAAATGAAGTTTTTGTTATCGTTTCGCTCGAGTAGAATTAATATAAGATTACTTTATTCAAAATAAAAGCGTTAACTACTTTTTTTTTCATTACAAATGTATGAACACAAATAACAAATTACTTTAAAAATTACTGTTTTGTGGCCAAGATTATTTGTGACAGTTTCCCTGGATTAACTTTTTTTTCTTTCTTATAAAATTATCCACAAAGCAAATAAAAGGCACTTTTTCGCTCAAATCGAGCGTTTTTAGACTCCGGTTGCCAAGCGATTTCTATGCCTATTTCCTATATTCGTGGTTATATAAGGCACACTAAGAATATACACATTTTGACTTGATCCTCTTAAAATATGGCTTGTATTTCTGATTACCAAATTTAAAAAAAAATGGTTCATACCCGAATATTTGCCATTTACAACCAAAAGTAATATTATCACCTCTAATCTCTAAAAAGTTTAAAATAAAATCTGGTTGTGCGCTTAGTTCTTCTAAACTACGAACCGGATTTTGATAGGGTTTTCGCTATCGTTTAGAGAATTTCTCCCGGAAGGTAAACATATATAAAACGTGTATATTATATTTACAGAAAGTAAAGAAAAGTCGATGTTTGGTAATCAAGTACCTACAGAATAGCCAACGATGGTATTGGGATATTTTTGGGTGGTCCGCATATCGGCCTGATTATTCAATATAAATTGACACCCAAAATCATATTTTAGCAGCAAAGTGATTTCAATTATATGTTTAATAAATAATGTTGTTATTTTATTTTTTAAATATAAAAGTATTAAATTTAATTTAATTCATCAAAAAAATTACAGAATATATTATATCATTAGTAAGTGAAATACCTATACGTAAGTTAGTAACAATGACATTGTTGAAAAACTAATGTTACAATAATAGAACAGTTTCTAATAGAAGAAAAAGTAAATATGTATATAAGAGTGTTATATAGAAATGGCATAATATACTATATTTTAAGTTGTACATAACCTGCCTCACTAGGCGAACCTGTGTTGAGGCAGATTTTTTAGTTAATTATTTCTCGCATTTTGTCTATGGTTTACTTATAAATGTTCAATATAGGTTCTTATACAGCAATACATTATTTTAGGTAACATTTTTATTAGCTTATACACAATACAAATACAGCAAGTTTTAGCACAATACATACAATAACATGACCTATACTGGGTTACCATTGCTTGCGTTCAATACTATAGTGGCATAAGTATAGTGCCTTCCAGCATCTATCTATATAAATAAAAATGTCCGTTTGTTAAAGATCTTAAATCTCCGAAAGTTCTTCACCGATTGCTTTGAAATTTTGACCCAACGTTGCATTCGGATACGTGTGTGTTTTTATATACCTATATTACATAGATGTCACTTGTGACAGATAAAAAAAACAAGCTTTTATGAAAAATAGCGCCATCTGTTGGACGTAAAGCAACACGCGCTATTGTTTCTCTATCTGCACGGACAGACTGAGCCACAGCTACGCGTGGCGAGGTGCAGCTAGTTTAAAAATATTATTTATATTCTGTTTGTTTTATGTTATGTTTTATGTCATCAAAATGACAAATCAACACACCTCTAAAAAGTGATATTAAGTCACTAGGTTACATAATAATAATAATAATATTTGGCTAATTTATATAGCGCCGTTTTCGTGAGAAATCACCTCAAGGGCGCTGTACAAATATATTTCTTGAATAGTTAACACTAGAACTACTGACTTAACTATTAACATATTAAACCTAGTTTTTGTTTCATACCTTTTAATGACTCTGCTGTATCACTTTTTAAAGGTGTGTTGAATTTTCATTTTGTTGAAATATCATTGAACCCCCAATTGGGGGTGTCGTAATTGCACTGGCACCGGGCGGTTAGAATACGCTGTATTCACATTATTTCAAAACTATTCCGATTTGAAAAAGCACGTCACAAGTAGTTGTCACAACACAAAAAATAATGTATAAAACAATACAATAATTGTAAATACAGTAATACAATACAATGATAGCATAAATATTATTATAAACTGTAGCGAAAATATGAATTGTTCCGATTCGAAATTGGATCAATTACCATTGGTTGTTGGTACTTGGTTTTTGTAAAGATCATTATAATATCCGGTTATATACAGGGTGTATCGGCAAGTACCCGACAAACTTTAACCAGCTATTCCTCAGCACATTTGGAGTAAAAAATGTTATGGGCGCTTTGCTGTCCGGTAACATTTTTTTTCCATTAAAAACAAAAAATAAATAAAAAAATCCACACTCCGTCACTGTCATTTGCCTTGTTTCTCGCGTTCAACAGCTGTTATTAGCAAGTGCGTCAAAAAGTGTCCTCGCTCTTTCGTACACACTAAATAATAATAGTTAAAAATGAGACGAATGGTGCTGTGCCATTTCGTTGTGATTGTAAAAGCGCGCCAACGTAGGTACGTACGTACATTATTCAACGAAACTCGAACAAAATATTGCCAGACGGGTTTTCAAACTTTGACAAAGGATAAAACATTGGTGACATGTGGTGAAAATATGAATAATAATTTTTTTATTAAAAAAAATGTTACCGGACAGCAAAGTGCCCATAACATTTTTTACTCCAAATGTGCTAAGGAATAGCTGGTTAAAGTTTGTCGGGTACGTGCCGATACACCCTGTATATATACATAGTTGGTATTATTTAGCAAAGTTTTTGTGAAGCAAAGAAAGCTTTAATTTAGTTTTGTCAAATTAGTTGTTTTTGGGTAAATACCCAGATTAGTTTTTTGTCGCTTGTCGCGGTTTTTTTTTTTTCATAAAATGTATACAAACGAATCTAAAATCAAATAAATAAGACGTTCATCTTATTTTTAACTAAGTATAAATCTGTTAAGGCCTAGTAGCAATCGTTCAGAGATGATTTGAAAGGGAGATATGTAAATGCGAATGTTAGTATGTTATATTAAAAAAGATATTAATTAAGCGAAAATGGTGAAAATCTCTTAATAGTATAAAATAAAGTCGCTATCCGCGTCTGTCTGTTTGTGCGCTTAGTTCTTCTAAACTAAGCACCGGATTTTGATAGGGCTTTCACTATCTTTTAGAGAATTTCTTCCGGAAGGTTTACATATATAATACATGCATATTATATTTATAGAAAGTAGAGAAAAGTCGATGTTTTATAATCAAGTCGAAAAAAATGTTTTCTGGCACTACATTGCCAACGCTGGCTAAACCTCATGAGATACATCAAAATGATGTTCTACGGAATTGTATATCTTAAAAAGGCCTACAGAAAAGTCAAAAATGGTATATGTCTATCTCCTAAGGATAACCCCCCAGCAACGCCGGGTATACGTCAGCTAGTCAAGAATACAATACGACCACAGACATAGGAATTAATAGACGAGAAGATAATGGCGAGGGGTAAAATCAACTGTTGAAGAACGAAGGGGGTGAAGCTGACTATGATTCGTCAATAAATCAATCTGACAGTAAATAGGCATCTCGCATTATAATATCACCATTTACTTCTTAAAAGTAAAATCTGCTTTTGAATGAATAGACATTTTTACATGGGAGCGCAAATTACTCGCCACGTTATGAACAAATTTGCGAAGTCCAAATTCGGCAAAAAAATTCGGTTCTATTTTCAGAGTCGAATATTTCGTTTAAGTATTTAGTTAAGACACTTTTATAAATGTTCATAATTTACTTCCCAGCAACCAACCAGCTTTGAGTTTCGCGTCCAGACATGTTTCTACAACTGATCCATATTATACGATGTGAATATGCTTAAAATAAAGTAAAATAATGCTTATATATGGAATGTAATACGACAATTGGGTTTATTCTCTTTTTCACATCTATTTTTACAAGTTTTCATAGCACAAGTCAACATTTTGCCGTGTTATTTCGTAAAATGAACCTAAAATAAAATGAAACCTGAAATAAAATGATGATGCCTCGACAATAGTTCGCACAAGAATGATGACGTCACGTTTTCAAATTTCACTTGAGGCCATACGCCAGCACAGCCGGTTCCAATGGAACCGGTATGGGGAGTGGGGATAATACGCTTTTAATCACTTAGGGCAGGTCTACTAATATTCATATGTCTATGAATACGACTCATTTGAAATATAGCAAAAATTTATAACAAGTTTCTCTTTAACTATTTAACTTTTTAAGTTCCAAAAAAATATATACGTTATTTTTTTAGATAATATCTATACATTTTTTATGCCGAAACTTTAATTATATGAAATTCCCTCGATAGAAAAAAATCGCTAAGTTAGCTCCGAAAATTATTTAAAACACATTTTATTCTGTTATTTAATATGTTATAGACATGAAAAAATTCAGTGTATCTAAGCCCAATATTTGGCCCTGTATTTCTATACAAAACTCTGTTTCAGAGTGACTACAAAATACAAATGAAGAGAGACAGACCGCGTGCTAAATGGTCTAGAACCAAAAGGTACTAATTCAGTGGCATATTTTCATTCAAAATTGTACCGAAGGCACTTGTAGTTTTCTTCTTTATTCTGTGATTGCACGCACGCTAATCTTCGGATACGAAATTGAACTGTGCCATTTAGGAATTGAAGAGCTATATATGCACTGTCCCTAGCTGATAATTCGAAGTATTTGATAAATTAAATATTAAACATTTTAATTTCGGCTGTCGGTGCATGGCTAAGTAATGTGATGATATTACTGCGTAATGCGTAAACTTATTCAAGTTGAATGAACTTTTTATTTTCAAAATTAGAACTGATTAGTAAAGTCTTATCAGTCAAGTATTAAATTAGGTACCAAAATGATTTAATCAATTAAGGCGAAGCTTAATGCCAAATCACTATTTTGATTAATCTTTATAATGAATTGGTTTACATTATGAATACCAAAAAATATGCTTCAGTTAAATTGAAAGTTTCCTATCGTTTCGCTTGAGTAGAATACGAATAAAAAAATAAATTACTCAATAAAAAATATAAATGCAAACTACTAAAAAAAATATATTTCAATAGAAATGTATGAACGCATAAAGGAAACAACTTAAAAAATACAGTATTATAGCTAAGATTTTCTGTGACAGTTTCACTTGATTAACTGTTTTGCTTTCTTATGAAATTATTTACAAAATAAATAAATAAACTTTTTTTTTGCTTGAAATCGAACGTTACTAGACTCCGTTTATCAAGCAATTTTAATGCCTATTACCTACAATGCAAGGTATACCAAGAATATGCACATTTTTGGCTTGTAGCTTCCACTTAATATTCCTTTATTATTATTATTATCTATTTTGTTTAAATGTTTTACAGATGCTCAGATGAATTAATACCCCTTTACTACGTGTTTTAAATTTTACACAACTGATAATTACTTATCATACATTATTGGTTATTTAACAGGTGTGTAAATTTTAAAACACGTCTATTAGAAAGAATCATATAGAGTATGACTGAGACAACTCGCGTGGTTTCATTGAACTAGGCCTAACTTTAGCGGGCCGTTCACATAGCTATTTTATTCGTACACACTTTTCTTTTGCGGTGCTAAATTTTTGGTTCGATTGGTATGAATCAAACGCATCTTGTATTGTCATTGGAAATTTTCAAGTTTATCAACATTCTATAGGTAAATTTCTTCTTTTGAAAGAAATTGATTATTTTTTTTAAATTTCATATTGATTAATAATTATAATATTCCATGATTTTTCACTGATGTGCGCTAGTGTACTTGTAATTTCGTTTTGTGATGGATGTAATTGTGAATATCCATCAACACGACCAGTGAACTGTGAAGTGAGATGACGTTTCTCCGATCATCCCACTGATATTGAGTTGCAGTCGATTTTACTCTGTGCAACGAATTTGCGAAATTATCAATAATAATAATATTATTACTGTATTTCAACTTATCTGTGCGAGTGACAAAACGAGGAATGAAAATATTTTATATTGGTAGCCCAATTTACTACACCCGACTGCACATTTAATTATCATGTTCATTCAATACAAAACAATGCAATGAAATCAAAACGGCGTACATATGTCATGTAAAATTATTATGAATGATTTGGAGTAAAGTTTTGAGATTATGAAATCTAGTGTACCTGAGATCTGGGCATATTTTTAAGGTAGAAATAATCTATATAAATAAATAAAAAAATCAATCTGCCTATATAAATAAAAATGTAAATGTTCGTTTGTTCAAAATCTTAAATCTCCGAAAGTTCATGAAAAAATTCACAGTGCATCTCTCAACGCAACTAAAGCATTTGTCGAGAGATTTTTCTATTTCAAACCAGTCGAGTTTTATTAAATATTTTCACAATTTTAGCTTAATTATTATCGTTTTTTAATATTAACATTTTTTATTATCTAACAATCCTTGAACGCTTAATACTGGGCCTTAAGTATTCCTCGGACGTCCCCGACGCTTTCTACCATTCAAACCTGTAAACTCTAAACACTCCTGAAACTAATAAGAACAAACTTTGAAGTTTTCAGCGTAATCGGTCCAGTAGTTTTTGATTCTATATAACAAATTAATTTATGTATATATAAATAAATTATATTTTTGGTGATAATAATGATATTCCAACAGAAAATATATTAGTGCATAAGTAAGCATGTCAACTTGTAATGCTAGTTTTCCTGAAGAACAAACCAATATTCTAATGGCGTTATGCTCTCTTTTGACTCTGGTTTTCAAAGCATGTTTTGATTCATATTATTAACTATTTAAAGACAGTGCAGATTATTTCCTCGAATTACAACTATTCGTTCTCACTGACTCATCGTGATTTCACACGACTTTCGTTGTCTGACTTTCATACCGGCAGACATAAATTATTGTTCGACATGTTTTTATAATATTTTTTCGGTCGCTTTTTTACGGTATTTACGTAATTTTTAAATACATCTGTTTTAATTTCACTTTAGTTTTTGCGAAAGATTGAATGTAAAGCTTGGAAGTGGAAATTAACACACTTCCCGACATCCGATCGTGATGATACTCGGCAGGTAGACTCGTTGTTGATGACAATACATTCTATCAACTTTGGTGACATTTACACTCGGACATATAAACATTTATTTGAAATTGGGTGCCATTATACAGCAGAATTAGATGTCGTTTCTGCCCGTTGATTCCAGTTCTTGGAAAGTATACAATCAGTAAGATAGATGGTAAAAAAAACTTTTTTAAGGGTTCATTTATTTATGCAGTGTATTTGATCACTAGACTTTTACAATGAAAATATTTATTTATTAATCAATTTAGCCTCACAACATCGCTTCTGATAATAATTTTACTAACATATACGATATAGCAATGAATTGACATTCTATTTTAATTCCAAACATATTTCATTTTTTTTAAATTGGATGTAGACCGGGGCATGCATGTTCGTCACTGTCTACATCACCTCTTGACATCTTGTTTTGATGAAGTGTTAAAAATTTCATCAGTATTGGAATAAAACTGTAGATTTGTATAAACATTAAATTTACACCACCCGCCACAAAAACACAGTCACTCTCCTTTATGTAAATAGATAGATAGATTTATAAAGTGATCAATTGGGCATAATTTTTCTCTACTTTGGATGAGCATTTCTAGTCAACTATTTATTTATTTACTGTTCAGAATCGGTGTTTTTTCTAACTCTGAGTAAATCTTCACACGAATTCACTGCCCAAATTTAAAAGGAGCATCATGTCAATAATATAAACCGTTCAATGCGCATACATATATACAAACACACATATACACACACCCGGTAATTAGAAATATTAGATTTCGACAACAGCGCCACGTATCGGGTGCAAAACTATCCTATATTTCAAGCTGGAACCTACTATATACATTCACAAAATTAGATCTCGTCAACAGCGCCACCTATCGGGTGCAAAACTATCCTATATTTCAAGCTGGAATCTACTATACATGGTGTCCGGAAACTCGTAGTACAAGCGGAAAACTGGTGAATCTACATCACATTTGGAGTCGTTTTTGTAGTATAATTTTTTTTGATTTGAGCTTTCGTTTTCGAGTAAATCGAGTCAGAAGTTGATTTTTTTTTTGATCAAATTCTTATAAATTATTACTGAAGATCAAAGTACCCAACTAATTAAAACTATTTAAAAATTTAAAACTAAAACAAATAATGACGAAAAAATTTGAACCCTGAAATAGCCGAAAAATATATTTTTTTGGTTTTTTTTTTTTTTATAAATGCTCAAATCAAAAAAACTTTATGTTTATTTGGGTTCCCCGTGTGGTATACATTCTCCAGTTTCCGGCTTGTACTACGAGTTTCCGGACACCATGTATACATTCACTAAATTAGATCTCGTCAACAGCGCCACCTATCGGGTGCAAAACTATCCTATATTTCAAGCTGGAACCTACTATATACAGGGTGCGCCAGAGAAACTTACTTATTTGAAAAAATTCCCGACCGTTGAGTTGGGCAGGTAGAGGGGCGGGAGGGGGCGCATCTGGAGGGGGACGTCCCCAAGTTTGTTTCCCATTCTCGTCAGTTGCCATTATGCTATGGTCTAGAGAGCAGCGGGCCTTCGCCGTCGAGAGCTTCTTTTGTAACGGTCGCTCAGTTGTTGCTACGCAACGTGCCTTTCGCGCTCGCTTCGAAATTCCTCCTCACAGACTCGTTCCTGGCCGTAATTCGATTCTGTCGTGGGTCAACTCATTTCGGGAGTGTGGAAGTGTCGCTAAACCCAGAAATGGACATCAACGGACCAGCAGAACACCGGAAGCTGTGGAAAGAGTGAGGCAGTCAATTCTGCAAGGATTTTTTTATTCTAAGCCTCGAAGAAATGAACGTTAGGGACGTGTGGTTTCAGCAGGATGTAGCCACAGCACACACAGCACGAAACTCAATGAATTTGCTGCGACAACATTTCCCCAACCGCCTCATCTCTCTCCGAGGCGATCTCCCATGACCGGCGCGCTCTCCGGATTTGACTCCATGTGATTTTTTTATGGGGTTATTTGAAATCCCTTGTTTATGTCGATCGACCACGGACCATAGATCACCTGAAGAACAACATTCGCGATGCTATTGCCAATATTCCGATTGGTATGCTGAGAAGAGTGGACGAGAACTTCAAAAAACGACTTAACCAGTGTATGCGCGATGAGGGTCGCCATTTAAAAGATGTAATTTTTAAGACAGTATGAAAAAAAACTTGGTACATTGCATTTTCAAATAAAAAAAGAATTACAACAATAACTACAGTGCTTTTGTTTTTATTGAACTTTCAAATAAGTAAGTTTCTCTGGCGCACCCTGTACATTCACAAAATTAGATCTCGTCAACAGCGCCACCTATCGGGTGCAAAACTATCCTATATTTCAAGATGGAACAAACTATACACATTCACAAAATTTCATTGAAATCGTTTGGGCGGTTTCGGAGATTAGCGTGTACGAACACACGTGATTTTTTCCGTATTACAAGATATTATATAGATGTCACCTGTGACAGTTAAAAACATTTTTTTTAAACAGCGCCATCGGTTGGACAAACATGCTATTTAAAAAAATAATAATAAAAAACAGCGCCATCTGTTGGACGTAAAAGCAACACGCGCTATTATTTCTCTGTCTGCACAGACAGATTGAGTCACATCAACGCATGGCGGGGTACAGCTAGTATAAACTAAATTAAAAAAATTATATTGTTCGTTGAAATATGACTTGCACCTAATAATATCAATGACATGAACTTTCTAAGCAAATAAAAAATCGTTACGGTAGAAAAAGCCTGCTGTGGGGGAAGGGGTGGGAAAACTTACACCCTTTAATAAATCATGTTGAGCACAATAGGGCATTCAACAAAGCATTAAACCTTTTACAGCCATTTTATAACGCAATTTATACGCCTTTAATGCTTTTCGCGATAAACAACTTAATGTTCATGTGAACTTTTTAAGCTAATGACATTTAAATTTAATCGATGCATATGAAAGTTTTTCGTGCCTGTTACGGATTAAAAGATTTGGCATAAAGATACATCGATGGGTTGAATTGGTCCTTATTGATTTAAGAGGAAGCTACAAGCCAACAATGTGTATATTCCTAATATATCTTATATCGTAGGTAATAGGCATTAAAATCGCTTGACAAACGGAGTCTAGAATCGTTCGATTTCAAGCAAAAAACTGTTTTTTATTAAATAATTAAATCACAGATAATCGTAGCTATAATACTGTATTTTTAAAAAGTTTTTTTCCTTTATGCGTTCATACGTTTCTAATGAAAAAAATTTTTTGTAGTAGTTTGAATTTATATTTTTTATTGAGTAATTTATATATTTATTTGTATTCTACTCAAGCGAAGCGATAGGAAAACCTTCAATTTATCTTAAGCATATTTTTTTGTATTCATAATTTACACCAATTCGTTATAAAGATTAATCAAAATAGTGATTTGGCAAAGCTTCGCCTTAATGTCAAAATGTTATTTCTCTTGAACATGATATATAATCAATTTCATTGTCCTGTCCGAGGTCGAGCTGAACCTCGAAGCAACCGCAAATGTCGCGAAACGCTGCTTGCAGTTGCTTCGTTCCTTTCTCATAATTCGTGGCTCGACTCGCGTTTCTTATCGCGAATGTATACGCATCATAACAGGATATAAAGGTTTTATGTAAATTAGCGATAAGGAGACAAATTCCAGAAATAATAATATTAATAATTTCTTTCTGCTTCGCTATTGCTACTGTTTTTCTCGCACCCCTCCACTTCTTACACCATTCATTACTGTATACCACAATCTTACCGTTAAAAACTTATACTCCGTATATCATTACGGTGTCCTTGATTAAGTATTCCATGTGCGTCCTCGACCTCTTTTAAGATTAGAAACCAATTAGAATTTAACTCAACCATTTGGAATGTATTTTATAATATAAAACGTTGTCCTGCCACAGACCGCCTTCTACGTAGAGAAGTTAAAATTTGTGGTTGTATGTATTTTTGGATTATTATTATTATTATGTCCATACAACTGTTTGTTTTCCCAAATAAAGTTAGAAATAAGCCATTTAATATTTGCTCTCGTTAACTGCCAAATACACGGTTTCCGGAAACTCGTCGTAGTACAAGTGGGAAACTGGTGAATCTGCATCACATTAACATTATTATAGATAGCCCTGATTTACTTGATTACCTTCCATGTACTAACTAGAAATACAGATATTCATCATTTAGATATTCGCTTTTACCTAGATTACACGCAGTCGGCAATAATTTCTCAGAAATAGTAGATTTGTTCAACTACGCGGAATTTAGTTACAAGAAGGCTATGATAGCATTATGAACTCGTAAATATTAGCTTATATCATTCTTTTGCATGTGTTATATTTTATAATTTCCTTAAAAACTTTTCTTCTTTAATAATATTCTACTAAATTATTATACAGGGTGTTAGGGAAGTACGGTGACTTTTTTGACAAATATATATTTTTTAATTTTTGTGTTTTTTTTTTAAAACAATTCTTCACTGCTCACTCTGGTGTAGTAACCGCCCAACTACTCACATCGACCCTAGCTAACATATACTTACTGATTTTATGTGGAAAAAAACTCGTCAATATTGTCACCGGAGACCAAAGTTTCATTTACATTTTGGTTAAAGTAAGTCAAGTACGTATCTTAACATCCTGTATAATACACCACATGTTTATAAAGCCCGTGCGGGCGTAAAAAACAAATAAATAACTCTATTAATTTTCGACAGAAAGTGACCATTGCAACTAAAAATTGTTCGCAAACTTATCATGAACGTTGACCGAATAAATTATGACAACTTTTTTGTTTTGTGTTTTATTTTATAAATATTTATACAATACGTTCAACACTTATTCAATGCATGACTTATCAGTCACACAAGTGGCGGCCAGGTCCAAATTAAATTCAATAATCACTGCACAAAGAGAAATTATTTCACCAATACAACTACTGCAATGAGTACTGAACAGCTGGCAGATGGCAGTTTGTTAGTGGCTCTTGTTATTTTGTCGTGTCTGTCTGCGCCGTTTATTATTATTATTATTCTTAATTTTTGCTTTCTGCGCTTTCTAGAAAATTATACTGAGAAATTTCGGAATCTCTGATTAGAAGCGACACTTGACATTGATATTAGCGTTATTGGATGATATTATAAAGACAAACATTCCCGGTTTACGAACAATAAACGTGACCGAGGATAGGACGAGACAATACCTTAAAGTAAAGCCAGAATCTTAACGACATAAGTGATAAAGTCGTGTAAAAACAATATTCGGCGAGCGGATTGGCGTAATGGACGGACCTACGGTCGCTTTTGCCCTAGCAGGCCTAGAACATCGATCTTTCCATGGGGTTTATTTTAATTATTTTTGATGAACGTTTTACTAAAATCTCAAATGTTTCTTGATGGATCCCTCGGGAAGTTACTAATACATCATCTAGATAAATATAATCTGGTGCTTACCGCTAAAAAAAACCGTTTAAATGAAATATTTTAATGGTTAGGTCCTGTTTTATTAATCTTAAATATAAATTACTTACATCCCTAGGGATCCCTCTACAAACGTTTGGGATTTTAGTAATACGTTCATGATAAATAATTATAATGGAGCGTCGAGCAAACCCCCGTTATTATGTCTTGTGTCGCCTTAAATATAATTTTTTTTTTCCAATTACCTGTGAATATTTTAACAAAAAAACTCATATTACCATCATTTAAGTCCATCAACTCCAAAAAAAAACTCAATTGTACTCCATCAAAACTTTGTTCCTTTCTTGACTTGAAATTATCTTTATTGCTTTGTGCCCTATTTTGTCATAGTTGTAATTTTTAAATTATCGTATTTATCATTTATCCTTGATTAACTTCGAGTGATATGTAATGCGTTGTAATTGGACATGGTCCGTTATTGATCCTTTCGGCACCGGTACATAGTCGGGAAACACGCCAAACGCGCGCACAACATATGTACACTATTGAAATTTGTCACATGAGAACGGGTCGCTTCTACGACTTGTTCTTTAGTTCAACAGCTCGGTCTTTTCAAGACCCACGCTCACTACTTCGTCGCCTCAAAATGACCCTCCACACATCATCCCCAAAGATGACAGGCTCTAAGGGAAATTATTTTCCTCGAGGCCTCCTGTGTGGAGTTAATGTATAAAATAAATCTCTTGTAACAGATAATCCATTTGATTTGTCTGTCTTGGGCCTTGGTTACCGAAATTTCTTATACAAATTGGCGACACCAGTTTCTTTACAAATCTGTACCTATGGATCCTACTTCTTGAAATTATCTTTTTACTGTTTTTTAATTAATATTGTTTTTTTCCCCCAAAATTACTCTAATTTTCCCACGATCACAGGGTGAAGGGTGTTTATTAAATCTGAAATTTTACAATGATAGGTTGATAGTCGAAATCGGCAAACGCAACTTTTGAGACGCCTGAGATAAAGTTATCTCAGTTCACAGCTTCACAGTTACGCGACAAGAATAAGATCAGAACAAAGGATGATAGTACCAAAAATGAATACATCGTTTGGACAACGTATTCCTGGCTCCTAAGGTGTATAATGGGTTCAGGCAGCAATGCAGTAAGGTTAAAACAGACCCCCTCCAAAAGCAAATTACCGAATGGCTGATAGAAAGTCGCAGAACGAAATCGAATAGCTTCCTGAATGAAATTATTGTCTGACTGAAGAAAAAACATTCCGAATTTATCCCTATTATCGTATATAATTTGTTTTTGTATTACGATATATGTAAAACATTGTATTTTTGTTTTTATATTTCCTTATTTATGTTCCACCATAATTGCCTAGTTTGGGGTATTAATAATAATAATAATGTCAAAAAAATACAGTACAGAACTCCTTGGGTTTCTTGTCAAGTTTTGTAAATTATCTTCCTGATATTTTCTCATCGGGAATGCTGTTTGAAAACTTCTACGGTTCTTTTTTTAAATAACAGAGGACGCCTCTTCCGTTTACAACAGTCCTAAACTGCACAGCCATTAGGATAATTACTACATCAGATTGCTTTGAAATGGCATTGGTTCTTTATGGCCTTCCATTTCTCTTTAGCCTGACATGCCCCAGCTTAAGATGCGACTGACTTCTGGCAGTCGGGCCTCTCTTTGGCCATATTTAGTGACGAGATCTGATTTACCGGGTACTCCCTCTCCCCACTCCTTTCAGTATCACAACGTACCTCTTTTTGGGATGCCATAGTACAGGGTTTTCCAATAAGAGGTGTTATTTTGATATTCAATCGTAAAAGATCAATGGTTTCGTTGCTTGTGTGGCACGTAGCGCCGTCTTGTTGAAAGTAAACGTTGTCCAGATCAATACCATCCAATTCCGGCCATAAAAAATCATTAATCATCTCTCGATAGCGCAATCCATTCACCGTAACTGTTGCACCAGCTTCATTTTCTAAAAAGTAAGGTCGAATGACTCCGCCGGACCATAAACCGCACCAAACAGTCACACGTTGAGGATAGAGAGGTTTCCAACAATAACTCTTGGGTTTTCTGAGCCCCAGATGCCACCATTTTGCTTGTTGACGAAGCCACCGAGGTGGAAATGGGCCTCATCACTCAAGATGATTTGCATTTGATTCACTCAAGTGAATTTTAATAATTTCAATGCGTTGTTGAAGCGTGTATCGTTCCATTTTTATTAATTGCGTAGTTTCTACTTGTCAAATGTCAAAAAATGACAGCTTCAAAAGTAACATCTACCGAAATAGCGGGCTATTCAAAATAACACCACTTATTGGAAAACCCTGTACTATTATAGCTCTGGTGAGGTATGACTCAAAAATAAACAGCAGCAAAAAATGTCCGCGGTTTGCGAAGGCTTGCTCTGTGGGCCACCGTGTCGTTTCGGTTGCACAATCCATCACTTCTTCGTGGGTTCTAACCGCTCTGAAACGAATAGATTATCTGTGAAAATAGACTTCGCACGGTCGATACGGTCTCCGGGGTCCAGTATTTAAACCCCTGCTGGCTCAAGTCCAGGAGTTGCGGAATCAATCTTTGTCGAAGTGCAAATAAATACCAAATACAATTTGCTTGCTTCAACAGACGTTTAAATTGTTTTATTTACTGCGTTCTCTTTCTGGGATAGATTATACTCTCAGTATCGCCCTGCTGAAAAACCACCATTCAGAATCGAAACAATGCTTGAAATGCTTTTAGACGTGTTTGATGACCAGATGTGAATAGCCAGGCTCTTCCAAACACTCATCTTCTCCATATCTTTCAGCCGTCCAGCATAAAGTAGTCCCAAATCATCAAATAATAAAAGAATGTCTTTCTGACGTCTCGTTATGAATTGAAGTTGTTTTATATCCTTTCTTAAAAGTTACTAGCTGTACCCCGCCACGCGTTGCTGTGGCTCAGTATCTCTGTGCAGAAAGAGAAACATAGCGCGTGTGTAGCGGTTTTACGTCCAACAGATGACGCTGTTTTATTTTAAAGCATGTTTGTCCAATAGATGGCGCTGTTTGAAAGAAAGCCTGTTTTTACCTATCACGGGTGTCATCTAGATAATGTAGGTATATAAAAACACTCGTATTCGTTAGCAAATGTTGTTGTGTCAAAATTTCAAAGCGATCGGTGAATAACTTTCTGAGATTTATATAGATAGATATATTATTATGGCATGATAATATTATTAAAAAAATACTATTATTATGTTTCTAAATATTTGCGTCATAAATTTCGTTTATATTTAAATCATTTCTAATCTGAGGTAAAATCACTAGGGGGAAATCTGTAATTGGTTTTATTTTTGGTAAAAACATACAGGTTGTCCGGGGGAAAAGTGCACAAACTTCGGGAGGTGACTCTACATGATTGTAGAACCTTTTTAGAAATTCCATCGTTTTTTTTTCATACAAAAATATTTTTCCATAGAAGAATATTCATTATTTCATTACCAACAATTCATCTTATTTACCTAAAACTATCTTAACATGTCAACTGTGGATGGGACTACAATAATCGATGATTTTTTCAAAGCGTATTTAACCCTTACGTACAAAAGAACTGTAGGAAGAATAAGTTCAGAATCGCTTCTGTTAAATATTTATTTACAAAATACTTTTTATTTGATGTATGCAGCTTCTCTGACCGCTTTGGAATAAATTATCTATGATTTTTCCGCGTGTCATTTTTTCTTAAGGTCACGGACGTCACCACAGTCAACTGGATAAAACGTTGGAATTTCGAGAAAAGTTTTTTTTTTACTTGTATTAGTGGAATCAGCTTTCGGAGTTAGTGCACTTTACCCCCGGACACTGCACATAAAAAATGATAATGAAAACCCTGTTCGGTACACATGTAAAAAATAATAGTGAAATCCCTGTTCACTACACATGTAAAAAATGATAATGAAAACCTTGTTCACTACACATGTAAAAAATGATAATGAAAACCTTGTTCACTACACATGTAAAAAATGATAATGAAAACCCTGTTCACTACACATGTAAAAAATGATCAAATATAACTGTCGTTTTTCCTAGGTTGAGAATGAATAAATAAATATAACCTCATTAAATCACTAACTCGAAAAAGTGTCTTTTTTTAAAATTATTATTTATTACATATTTTAAAGTTCTATAGCTTGAGCAATTCACTACACATGTAAAAAATGATAATGAAAACCCTGTTCACTACACATGTAAAAAATGATCAAATTTAACTGTTGTTTTTCCTGGGATGAGAATGAATAAATAAATATAGCCTCATTAAATCACTAACTCGAAAATTGTCTTTTTTAAAAATTATTATTTATTACACATTTTAAAGTTCTATAGCTTGAGCAATTGAGCATTAACCTAGAAATTCTTACAGTTATCTTTGTTCAATTTTCGCGAGGCCAGCGCTCACCTACAGTTTTTAGTTTTATAGTTTAGATAAATATCTATAACCCAGTAAGAACAATCATGTATCTCCACACATTTCTTCATTTCCCATTGTTTTTTAATCAGATAAATAATTTAACGACGCTATTTTCGGTTCGTCGCCCAAACCTCCCAGTCGTGTTATCCGCAATTAATTATCGTATAATTACTTAATTGGGCAAAAAAAACTATATTTTCACGGCCTAGGTCGGTATTGGTATGCAGAAAGAACAATAGAGGATGAGAAACAAGAGCAGCAATGTTTGGATTTAATAATTTGGAAAATTTAAAATGGTGAAAATAATTGTGTTGCTCTCGCTGGGATTTTGAAAACCACGACCTTGACCGTGACCTCCTACCACGGAGGTCAGTCGTCAGCAGTGGCGGCTCTTCTATGAGGGTAATTTGGTCAATGACTCCAAAAAATATGCTGCAATAGTATTAATAAAAAAATGGATTTAACAAACTACCCGATTATTATTTTAGTTCTAATATTCGTCTAGATTCGTACGTAAATGGCGGGTTACAGTTCCATCTAGCGACCAAATGAAAAGGTATTTTATATACCTACCGTGGGTCACTTTAAATTTTGTCCCCAAACTATCTTCTCTCTTTCTCTTTGCTATACAGACAAAGTAGGTAAACACTATCATGTCTGACGTATGCTTAGTATCATATAAAATTTATTTTAAATGGGTTTTAGGATATGACCGCGTTGATTTAGAGATATCTACGACTTAAGATTATTAAGATATTAGAGGAAGATGTGAAAAAATGATAGGCGAAAGTTTTTTGTTAACGTAATTTGCATCTAATAATTTAATATATAAAATTCTGTAGACATCGTATTGAAAGAAATTGCTAAGAAGTCATTGAATTATACGTATGAAAATAAAGTGACAATTAGTTTATGTTTCAAGATAGAAAAATAAAGAGGCTATAAACGATATTTTAAAACGAAAAGTTATAATTTTTGTCAGTGGTTGCAATAAAAAGAACGTTTAGATAATCAAGCTTTCAATGTTTACTTTTTAGTCTACTTGTAAACAATGGACTGAGATTGGAGTTGTGACATAAAAAGAAAAACAACATTAATTAGTCGTATGTGTAAATAATTAGATAAATAATCTTAAATTAAATAATATTGTACTACTGGCTTCAGAATAGGCGAGTGCCGGCAAAATGATTACATACATTCGCGATTATATAATATTCACTACGCATTAGCACATATTGCTAACTTTTTTTTTTCGATTGATCTTCCACTTCTGGATCCTTAGAGCCGAATCTGTTCGTCAATATTTGTTTATTAAGGCGATGCACTACGTCGTGTAATATTTTAAATTGAGCCCCTATCAATAACAACCCTTACGTAGATGGCGATAAGGTTTAAATTCCCGCTTAACATCATCCGCCTGTTTTGATTTATGCAAGAAAAAAACATGGCCAAAAAGTGCCTTTTATTTTATTTTGTGGATGCTCAGGCATAAATATTTAAAAAATTTTCGATCATTTTATAAATAACTTAATTTGCCACATTATACAATAAAATCATAACCGAAAATAGGTTCGTGAGGAGGAGATTTTAAACTTTAAAGCAATTTTCATAGGCCTGTACATTATTTTTTTTGTGCTTATAAAAATACTTATCTAAAAAATACTAGATTATTTCAAAGGCCAAGATGTATTCTTCTCGCAGTATTTAATTAAAGCATCTGAAACATTTCTAGACGACCAAATTTTCAAACCAAAAACACATGATTTTGCATTACTACCTACGTATGGCATCGCCTTAAGCTATGATTAAAATGACCGGTTTGTAGCCGAGTTGTCAATTTTTTGCTAGCTGGTCTTCCATAATTACAGGAGCAATATTTTCCGCTTAAAAAGAAGATGATAAGTGACTTACAAATATTGTCAGGTTAATTGTTATTCGCCACCTGGGAATGTTTGTATTTCAACTTTGTGCTTCATTTTCTACATTTCTATAAGCCTACATTTTGAGAGGTGAAAACTTCTCATTTCCTGACATTGTAATTGAAGAATGTTGCCAAATTGATTGTGAAGAATTTGTTTAACTGTCTGCTTGGTCCCGTGGCCCAGTGGGTGTGCCACAAGGTCGGGGTTTCGGGTTCAAACCCCGCTGAGGTATTCGGCAGGCAGAACTTCCTAGCAATTTCACTGAAATGTTTGGGCGTTTCGATGATATAATTGCCTTATTTAGTAATGATGATGTGGTGGCTCTTGTTTTGTAAGCTTACATTTATTATTTACATAATTTAGATTCGCGCCTCGACATAATATCGATGCATGTGCACCACGCGGAAAACGGTGATTATTATTTTTTTGTTTGTTTTATTCCCGCTAATAATTTGTGTTGGTTTTAAATTAGCCTACTGATAAATAATTCCAATAAATGTGATCTTATCGATTTGAAAGAAATGCCGACAATTTAGATGGGACCCAACTCCTAGGCCGCAAACAGGCTAATGCAATCGACGTTATTTTCAAGAAAGTATTTCGATATTTAAAAAGATAAATGAAAAGTTACTTCGGACTCACGGACATGTCCACGACAAGCGTCCGTCGGTTAATGTCTTCACTGAAAAAGCCAATAAGATAATAATAACAATAAAACGCGGACAACTAGAATTAGCTCTACATTGAACTTTGTGGCGGTACATCCTATAACTTCTTTTGGTCAAAGAAATAATTTATATCAGGCACCACTTATGTTTAATATTCTTCCAAATCATATTAAGTCTACCAATTCCTTAGTTAAATTTAAAAAGTTAATTAAGATTTTTGTATTGACAGACGATTGTCTTAATATTTTTTCATCCTTGTCCTTTCTTAAATAATAAGATTTTATATAAGTCCCATTTGCTAAAAACTGAATGTCACCCTATCTGTCTTTATTATCTACTTTGCTTCTTCTTTTGAATAATGATTAATGATTAGTTATGGTTACAATATACTGTCAAATTACCCATCTGGTAACACATCTAATACTTATTTTTTCATTAATTTTGTGTTTGTATGTAGAACTGCTATATGTTTGCTTCACTCAAATGTAAATTGTTAACCTCGATACAGGCTCAGTCCTAGTGAGGTTGATTTTTATCTGAAAAAAAAGTGTTTTATGTATAGTGCAATAAATAAATAAATACGTCGACCTTCCAACTATTATGTGGTAAATTTATTTAAATAGTTGACTGACCAGAGCGTGACAGTTATGTTTTGACTCGACCACATTGCAGCATTCCGTCTGTCTGTAAATTTGTTTGTGTGTTCTGTGTCCGGTCAATCTTGTCATCCTGTCACTGTAGTCGTGTTTGATAGTACCTTGTTATTCCGCTAGAACGCATTAGCGTTGCGGCTGTTGGGAGTTGTCAAGTCGCAGTAATTAGCATTACGCGAAGCCTATTTATTCTACACAGAACTTCTAGTATTAAATAGTGTTATTTGTTTATATATATATATATATTTTTTTTATTTTTTTTTTTTACATAAAAGTGATAGGTACATGATGCAGTGTACATTAAGGCGGGTCACGATTGTATGGGGGAAAAAAAAAACTTGTTTTGATTTGTCTGTTAGTGATAAAAGGGTGTTAAATTAAGATGTAAAATCACGTAATTTTTTAAATAATATTTGGATATCATCTTCTTCCTCCGGATTGAGTTTGAAATTTCACAAAATAGAGAAAAACCCACCCTTGTTAAATCTCTAAAAAATATTAGATAAACAATTAAAAATGAACTTTTTTTCAATAAAACACACATTAGAGAGAATATTCTGACTTATTTATTAAAAAAATATATGATTATAATTAACATTATCTCAAGACAGTGTATTCAAATACCAGCAAAATCCTTCTTACTCTCAAATTTCGGCATTATTTTGCGAGACTCAATCTTTGCCTTAATAAGACCTTCTCTTGCAGACTTCGTACATAAAGTAGTTGAGGCTTCAGTAACAGTCTTTACAGCTCTTTCAACTGCTTGAGTATGACATGGCAGACGCAGAAGAGGCAATTTACCATCTCCCCCCTGTGCTACAAATAATTGAAGATCTTCATCCGATATATTCTTCAGTATTGGGGGTTCGGTTACATTTTGCTGCCAATTAATAAGGTCGTAGTAATATGATGCATCGAGGTTTATGTTTGGAAGTTGGAACAGCCTTGTTTTACTTAGTTTCTTACTGCGTGCTTTTAGAACACGACGCGCAGCTAATTCCCGGATATGATTGTGAGGGTCAGTTAACATTGCAAGTAGTAAATTTTCGGGGTGTGCGAAGTAACTGTTTCTTTCTATGACTGGATCAATTATAGTTTTTAGTTCAGGGGATAAGTATCTAGACGCTGAAATTAGCTGCCATAGGTGACGTGCTCCATCTTTACAGGTGGGATGAGTTTTAATACTGAACCAAGTCGGAGCATAAACTTTAACAACGTACGTTGCTAAAATAATAAGATTCTCTGTAGGAGCTTCCGTTGCAACATAAAGACGAAGAATTCGGTTAGCACGCGTAAGCCATCTGGCATGAGACATTTTTCCAGGAGATTTGTGGCCTAAATCTTCAGGTAATTCCCCCACCGTAACTGCAGATACGATTTTATACAAATATAACTGATCTGTACTTAGGTCTTTAGTTAATAATTCAGGCAACTCTCCGTCAATTTTCTGAAAATGAACAATAGGCTTTTTTTCACAGTTTTCTAAAGCTAGTCCTATTGTCCCTGAATATGTTTGAGGTCCAGATGTCTTACCGTCAAGATGTGTGAACAAATGACGAAATGGTAACTCGTTCATGTGAAGCAAGCAAATTATCCATTGCAATGGTTTATCCAAACGTTTTTCAAGCAAACGTATTATACCTCCATGTTTTCCAACGTTCACGTTCGTTCCGTCACATCCAATAGCCATTAATGGTTCAAATGGTATTTCTTCCTTTAAAAAATAATCGACAATTGTTCTTTCTATAACTTTCGACGTGCCAGAGTTTGGTGCAATATAACCCAAATATATTGAGTCTGGCTCTTTTATCATTGAAATATGCTCTTCAATGATTAGTTCTCTGTAATGCCTCCCCCCCTTTTCCCTGATAATTAATGTTTTATCTTTCCGGCCATCAAAATATAATGCGGGTATTTGTAAAACTATGTGTTGTGCCTTAATATTTTCCCTTGTTTTTTTTCGTTCTCTACGAAGTTTACTTTTGTCAATAACTGGAATATTAGACTTGATGTCATACAGAACTGCTGAGGCAATGGCTGCCGCTGCTCTATCCGAAACTCCATATCTATCACAAGTTTTCGACAGTGTAGAATAATCAATAGTGACCGCAGCCTGCTTCTGAGGCATTTGAGATACAACATTTGGTTTGAAAACATCATTGCAATCGGATTCATTTGATGCAGAAGACGTGGAAATATCGATTAGAGAGGTAGTTGACTTACCTGTGCTTTCCTTTTTAGACGAACGCAAGGATTTTTGCTTCAGAAGTTTTCTTTTCAACGCAGTTTTCATTCGTTTTGTTGTAGCGGTATCCACATTTCCTATTATCATTTTTCGTGTAGTACGTTGGTCACTAATGAAACTCTGTTCATTTACAGGTATTTTTTTATCTTTAGGACAGTCACATTTACTAAAATATTTGCATTTGCAAGACGAAATATCAAACAGCACTTTACTTCTGCGACGGAATTCCTCCATTTTTTTCTCCGGTATTTTAGGATGTGACTTAAGAAGGTTTTTGCATTTAAAATGATATGACCTCAACATGCGTGCTACTCGCGAGTGTGTAACGATGGGAATAGAAGCCTTTCTCCATATTTCTTCAATTCGTGCTGTCACAGTACACTCTATTTGCTGAAATTTGGGTTCTAGTTTGGTCTCTTGATTTAATTTTATTTGATGCCTGGTCCACTCAAAAAACTTCATAACATCACAATAAGTTGGTAAAACATTGTCTTTAACGTCGCAAATTTCACCAAATATGGGACTTTTTAACGCATTCCGAGTACGTTCCATTGCGAAAACTTGTGCAACGCGACATACCGCTTAAAGAGCCGTAGCGATACTGACATTACTGACTCCAAACTCCGACGTCGGTTGCGCAGAGTCGCTGCGCTTAGTGCAATCGGTGCTTCCCCCGCCCTCACCTCGAGCCACTAATAATCAAAACTCGGATTTTTCGTAAATTAATTCGTAAATACGTACCATATTTGCCATAGAATATTACAAAAAATATAGTACAAAGGATTCGTAGTAACTTTTATACACACTAGAAAATACCTCTAAAAATGAAAATTTTCAAAACTTTGAAGTGAATCCGGAGGAAGAAGATCGTATCAGAAATTTAAAAAATTTTAAACACGTCGGTTTGAACCCATTTGGCACCCTTTTATCGCTAACAGAATCTAAAATTATCATTTTTTTTTAAATGACCCACCTTAGTGTACATAGAAGAATATCTGTATTATATAGGAAATACTGACAGTAAATAGATGTAATCCATTGTAAAGAAGGTACAAAATACACAATTGTTAAATTGTGATAAAAGTATAATGAGAAAATATTAAGAAATAATTTAAAAAAAAGAAAACTAAATAAAAAAAAACTAAATATGAAGCAATATTAGTAAAACGTAAGAGTAACATAAAGTATAAAAGAAATTACAACATCACTACATATAAGACAAAACATTAAAACTAATTTACCAACGCTACTCTAATTTGTAGGATTCGACAAACTGTTGGTATAGATTATGCTAAATTCTATAAATGGAGTCAATAAATAAATCAATAGCACTCCCATACTTGTTGTCCAGATCATGCATCCTATTGTTCAGTGAGTGTGTCTGATAGTTGGTCGTGTATGTATTGCAGAAGAACGTTATATTTTGTCTTGTATTCCTAGTCGGCACATGGAATTTAATACTGACAACGATGGCAGGACATATAAATAAATAACTGTGTAGGTAAAATGGATGTTTGATGGGCATATAGTGTGTAATAAACAAAATTGTGTTTAAATTACATCAAATAAAGATTTAAAAAGGTTGGGTTTTATACAGAATGTCCGGGGGTACAGTGCGCAAACTTGCGAAGGTGATTCTACATGATGGTAGAAGTAGTTATATTGCAGTTATATAATATTGCATAGTGCGGCCAAAACCATATTATATTATGGATTTTGGCTGCAGACAAGACCCGATACAATGTACAATACCTATAATGTGTAATGCAGCAATATGCGTACGTACCAATAGCTACTTGTAAGAGAGCGCGCAGTCTGGTATTATTTATTTGCAGCTGTTTGTTGTTCGTCGGTCGGTGGGTGAAAAGTAGGTCACTTTTGGGCGGCTCCTGTCGTGTCTTATGCGCTTTGCACTGCAGTGGGATTTGTGCCACTTTACGTGCGTACATTCATTGTACACAACACGTATTGCATCTTTCATTATTTTTATGTCAGTATTCTTGCGATATCTATATAACCCTTTTGTGCACGTTTCGTAAAACTGGATTATCAATTATATAATTATATAATAGGATTATATAATTTTCTAAATTATGGGGAAAACCCTATCAAAATCATTTTTGTAGTTTAAAAGAACTAAGCGCACAAACAGACAGCCGTGGATAGCGTTTTGTTTTATACTATTTAAAGATATGCGAAAAGAATTTATTACAAAATTAAAAATTCATCATCATTTACAATAGATTAATTGCCAATTTAGTGAGAATAGAAGCAGATTTACCACACAGAGTTTTGGCGGCCGGGCGGAAAAAGCCGACTAGTCACGAGGCTGGCCGAATGAATCATCGTCCCGTCTTGCCACGCTTGCTACGCAAGAGTCGGTTTTCTCTCCCTAGGCCCGCAATAAAAAGTAGTTTAAGGCGATGCACTACGTCGTGTAATATTTTAAATTGAGCCGCTATCAATAACAACTCTTACGTAGATGGCGATAAGGTTTAAATTCCCGCTTAACACCATCCGCCTGTTTTGATTTATGCAAGAAAAAAACATGGCCAAAAAGTGCATTTTATTTTATTTTGTGGATGTTCAGGCATAAATATATATTTTTTTCGATCATTTTATAAATAACTTAATTTGCCACATTATACAATAAAATCATAACAGAAAATGGGTTCGTAAGTAGGAGATTATGAACTTTAAATCAGTTTTCATAGGTCTTTACATTATTTTTTTGTGGGCTTATAAAAAGACTTATCTAAAAAAATACTCGATTATTTCAAAGGCCAAGATGTATTCTACTCGCAGTATTTAATTAAAGCATCTGAAACATTTCTAGGCGACCAAATTTTCAAACCAAAAACATATGATTTTGCATTACTACGTGTGGCATCGCCTTAACATCAAAAAAGTTTCTAAAGGAAGTAGAAGTACATGGGAAATAGGAAGGTATCAGATATTCTGGGTATTTAAATATTGTCACGAGACAGAGCGAAAGCCATTTCAAGCATTTCGTTTATTTGTGAAAGTTTACCATTTAGAATCCGCAACGTTTCAGTCATGTTTTTTGACCAGATCTAAATAGACAGGTATTCCAGGTACTTCCCCACCTTTCCTCTCCCACATCACCTTCCCCTCGATACTTCAATACCCTCGCAACATACTCCAATTGGAGAAGTCATAGTCCCGCTGGCTCCTGATGGTTGGGATCAGTCGGAATAGTTGAGGCTGGTGCAGTATTTTTAGAAAATAAAAATTAAGACCCTCCACGCAGCATCCTACATAGATATGTCCAGAGATTGCGCTAGGGGTCTTCTGTATGGAGAAAATTTAAAATGAGTTCAAATTTAAAAAAAATAAATATTTTAAATACATTTTTTTTTTTTTTCAATTCCAAAAATCACATTACTTTCATGCAACCAAATATATATCGACTCTGTTTTGGTAAAACCCTTCAGGCCACAAATCTTAGCAATGTAACTTTTCAGTGGTTTCATATTGAATAGTTTTCAAAGTCAAACAATTTTAATACTAAAAACTAAATTTATGCATAAATTGTTTTTTAGGTTTTTTCGAGAAAATCACAGATGAAATTTCACAACCCTAAAATTTTTCAAAATTATAAATAGAATTGCAATATTTTACAGAAACATTTTGAAAAACAAATAACCAATTTCATATAAACTTTAAGATTTTTAATTAGTTTTACGAATCCGTAAATATTAGTTTGTAATGTTTTGAAGGGTTTTTTAACAGTCGATTTAATAAATTTTGTCGAGAGCTTTTGCCCCTGAGTTATAAATATCCTATTTATATAGTACAGGGTTTTCAATCAATGGTTTCGTTGCATGTGTGGCACGTAGCGCCGTCTTGTTGAAAGTAAACGTTGTCCAGATCAATACCATCCAATTCCGGCCATAAAAAATCATTAATCATCTCTGATAGCGCAATCCATTTACCGTAACTGTTGCTCCAGCCTCATTTTCGAAAAAGTAAGGTCCAATGACTCCGCCGGACCATAAACCGCACCAAACAGTCACACGTGGAGGATAGAGAGGCTTTTCAACAATAACTCTTGGGTTTTCCGAGCCCCAGATGCGACAATTTTACTTGTTAACGAAGCCACCGAGGCGGAAATGGGCCTCATCACTCAAGATGATTTGCATTTGATTCATTCAAGTGAATTTTAATAATTTCAATGCGTTGTTGAAGCGTGTATCGTTCAATTTTTTTTAATGGCGTAGTTTCTACTTGTCAAATGTCAAAAAATGACAGCTTCAAAAGTAACATCTACCGAAATAGCGGGCTATTCAAAATAACACCTCTTATTAGAAAACCCTGTATATGAAGATGCCCCCAACAGTATGAAACAGTCCACATCCAAGTTGAACAATATTTTACATTCGTGATTCATACAACATCACAACTCCCAGACAGACATCTACTTGAATCCTATCTACGTATACGCTATGTCGGTTAGTACTTGGGTAGTACCTATGAATTAACGACAGACATTAAATTCGGCTATATCGATATAGCTTCAATCGAGTTAACTTTTCATTGCACCACACAGTCATTGTCTGGGAGAATTGGGACAGGAGGAAGTTATAAGGTTACTAGTTGATGTACTCGATGTGTTCAAATGAGTCATTAGTTATAACTAGTACAAACTGTGTGGAGTTACAAGAAGTCGCATCCAAAAAAAAGCATTTTTCTAATTTTCTTTTATTTGGCAATTATATATTCCTCTCGAGATCATAATAACATCTTCAATAATTGCAAAATTATCATTTTGTGGCGTCACTTTAATTTAAATAAAGTGATTATAAATAAATTATTTTCACCATTATTTAATCAAAAAGGATCGATATGTTTCATAAACCCATAACAACTTTTATTTTTAACTTATTTATAAGGTTATACTCTAATGTAATATATAATTTCATTAGAAACTTCCATTTTAAAAGGTAAATAAAATATACCAAAAAAATTGGAAAAATTTGTTGCAAGATGATATTGCTAATTCTAAAATTTAAATGTGATGTCGACAAATATGACCTTTAATAAATAGGTTGGTTAAGACACCTGTCCCGGTAAGACCAGAGATCCAGGGTTTGATTCCTAGTTGTGACCGTTATCTTTTTATTTTCTGTGTCTTGTTCTGTTTCATGTTTTGTTTATATTTATTAGTATTATCTTCTTCTTCAATGATATGTAGGTATATACGTTTATCCTGACGAAGAAACCATTGATTTTATAGGTCACCGGATAACTCATCAAAATTACAATTCAACACACATTTAAAAAGTGATATAAATTCATGAAAAGTAATGAAACAAAAACAAGATTAAATAGGTTACATAGATTAGGTATAAACGCTAGTTTTTTTCATCACTTTTTACCCTTCACTACTTTTGTTCAGTTTGCAATGTTTTCTGTGTATTTCATATATCTCTTATTTTTTTAAATTTTCCGTAAAAAACGAATACTGTTTTAGAAACTAGATAAAATTATCTTTCCGGTGTATGCATTTAAATGAAACATTACTATTTCTAAATAATAAATATTAATATCAAACGTGAAAAATTTTGTTAAAAACGCTAACCACATTTTTACTTAATTTTTTTACTCCAATCGTAGAAAAATCGAGAGAACTCGATATTTCAAAAACACACTCGATTTGTTTGGGGAATTTGTAAGAAAACTGTACCTTCACTTTTATCTCGTTTATTTAATAAAACATAATTTTTAAAGTTAAACCGATTTTTGCGATACGTGAAATATGAATTATTCATTTTGGCTATTTTTAGGATTTTGTTAATGGAATCCAGTAAAAATATTTGAGACAAACTGAAAAGAATTATTATTTCTCTTTCTAACGTCAAAAAAATTATGTATTTCTGCATGATGGAAAAAAAGATAAAAATACTTGGACGCAAGGTCATATATGACCCTCAAACGCTGGAGGGGTTAAAAGTGTATTGAATTGGAATTGTGCTGAGTTACCATGGAACCCTCATGTTAGTAACGTGTCTCATAATAGACTATTTTCCTCTAATAATATTTGAAATATCTTCTCTTCGGCTCTCTGAGATATATAACCTAAATGTACAGCACCGCACAAGTGTTACTTGTACCCGGAGCCAGTTGGATAATAATAATAATAACATGGAATTTATATAGCGCAGTTTAGTGTCATTTCACTTCAAGTGCGCTTAACTACTCGTATAACAAACTTTAAAAAAAATGGTAATTCAGTATTAATGGTTCTTAAAATTATTCCTACAGTGTGCCTTACCCAATACAGATATAATATTATAACACTAAATACACTGTTTATACAAAATGATGACAAAACTTAGAATAACAATAACAGCAGGACAGGACAAAACACGAATATTAAAACTAAAACATAACATAAAACAGGAGGCAGTTTGTCCTCAGAAATGAGAATTTTCTGAGCAGACACTTTAAAAAGGTACAATAAGGAGACAACCGAAACCAAACAATTATCGGAAGTTTTAGAATATGGCTTATTGTAAAATATTGAAAAGAAGTTAAAATTTATAAATGATAAGATTTTTTAAATAATTTTGTTTTTAAAGCCCGTTTAAATTCTGGAGATTAGTAAGAGCTGAGGGAAGTCTATTCCAGTTGAGAGGGCCTGTTACACTAAAAGAACGATCATAGTAAACAACTCGATTTGACCTAGAAAGTTCAATTAGACGATTACTAACATCTAGATCTGCTGACCTTAGAGTAAGCTGTATATTGCTTAAGTTTTGTCGGATACATAGTTCCGATATATAGGCTGGCGCCATTCCTTGCAATGCTTTGAAGGTCATTAAGCAGATATTGTTACTACCATTGATGCACTGTTACTTAGCCCATCAGTAATGCACTAAAAGTAAGTATATTTACGTTATTATTCTCTCACAATTTCCCCATAAAGCGACAGAAAACCACAAGATTACTACTAGGCGCAGTATTTCGTAGAGCAGTCACTCCCAAGAATAAGTGTTACATCATTATCTGAATAATATTTTTTTAAATTCCTGATTAGTTAATTTACGGGATTGGTTAGTATAAGTGTAGTGACAGTGTGGCTGGATTCCGACTGGAGCATTAGTACGCGTTACTTTTCCGCTAATTGACCGCAACTAACGTATCAGATGTACGAGTGTTTCGTCATCAATATAATATTAATTTATGATAATAGTACCGACTGGGATAGTTTACATCGAGAGCGCCTTTACAAAGCTAGGAAATGACTCTGAAATATATGTCATTTATAAAGATACAGATATTTTGGTTCTCTCAAACCAAACATATGTCGTGTCAGCAGGTGCCATTTATTATTATTACGGAGAAAAACTACTGTAATTGAATATTGCTATTTTATTAAGAATCTCTTAAAATTATTCGTAATCCGGTTGAAAACGTGATTGCAGGCAACGAATGAATTGATAGGTTTCCTAATAAACTGTTAGTAAAATACGAATGTATTATCGCGATGTATGAACACGTGTTCATATCAATGATAATATTTCCGAATTTTATCATTGTAAATTATCAAGGCAAATGTAGGTGCATACATACGTGTTCCGATGTGTTGGGAATTTATTAAAAGTATCAGGAAACGGCCAGCAATGCCGTTTTAACCGGATTACCAAAAATTTGAAGAGTTTTTATTAATAAATTTGCAATAGTCATTTTTATTTTATCATATATACTACAGGGTTTTCCAATAAGAGGTGTTATTTTGAATATCCCGCTATTTCGGTAGATGTTACTTTTAAGGCTGTCATTTTTTGACATTTAACAAGTAGAAACTACGTCATTAATAAAAATGGAACGATACACGCTTCAACAACGCATTGAAATTATTAAAATTCACTTGAGTGAATCAAATGCAAATCATCTTTAGTGATGAGGCCCATTTCCACCTCGGTGGCTTCGTCAACAAGCAAAATTGTCGCATCTGGGGCTCGGAAAACCCAAGAGATATTGTTGAAAAGCCTCTCCATCCTCAACGTGTGACTGTTTGGTGCGGTTTATGGTCCGGCGAAGTCATTGGACCTTACTTTTTCGAAAATGAGACTAGAACAACAGTTACGGTGAATGGATTGCGCTATCGAGAGATGATTAATGATTTTTTATGGCCGGAATTGGATGGTATTGATCTGGACAACGTTTACTTTCAATAAGACGGCGCTACGTGCCACACAAGCAACGAAACCATTGATCTTTAACGATTGAATATCAAAATAACACATCTTATTGGAAAACCCTGTATATTCAATCACCCTAACCAATCATTTATTTACATTATGGCCATTTACATTTCATCATACGTCCCAAAGGTCATCGCTATCCCTTATGCTCCGTATACATCCGCGAGCCGATCTGCCGAACTGAACCTCAACTTATGGGAAAGAAACGAAGCAACCGCAAATGGCGCGAAACGCCGCTCGCAGTTGTTTTGTTGTACGATTTCGCGTTTCGGTTCGCAAATGTATACGTACCCTTAGAGGCCTCCCACAATTTCTATAAACTCCCAAACTCAGCTATAACATGTAAAGGCTTGTTAACATTATATTACATGCGTTAACATTTTATGTAATTTGATACATATATGAATATATCCAAAATACTCTAAATTTTGCGAATGTTGTCAGTTATGTATTGTGTACCTATATTGTAATATTATTTATTTATTTATTCCTTTAGATTTACACACAGTACAATATGATACAGATATAATTAAAATATTTTTAGTGATTATAGATTATTGTACCTTATCGGGTCGAAATTATTGTTTCCTAACTAGGCAAATTGCCCGTTCCAAGGAACCAAAAATATGTGAAAATAAGTGTGTGATTTGTCTATGTCTATAATATATCTCATTAATGTTTTAATTTGTGATGTTTAATCGTTACAATCTTATGATAGAGTCGAACTTGAATGAATGAAATTTCGAAATTTCAATATGAACTTATATTGTCAATTTGACTGCACTAAAACGGAAATTTCCTAGTTGGATAGTAAAGTTAATATATATTTGTAAATTAATCTTATTATGCTACGTATACATACGCGAGCCGAACTGCCGAACTGAAAGTCTGCTTATGGGAAAAGGACGAAGGAACTTTCCCGTAATTCGTGGGTCGGCTCGCGTTTTAAGACGAAGCCTAATGCCAAATCACTATTTTGATTAATCTTTATAACGAATTGGTCTACATTATGAATACCTAAAAATATGCTTTAGATACATTGAAAGTTTTCCTGTCGTTTCGCTTGACTAGAATACAAATAAAAAAATAAATTACTCAATAAAAAAATAAACGTTGACTACTAAAAATAATATTTTTTCAATAGAAATATATGAACGCACAAAGAAAACAACTTTTTAAAAATACAGTATTATAGCTAAGATTATCTGTGACAGTTTCACTTGATTAACTTTTTTGCTTTCTTATAAAATTATTTAGAAAATAAATAAAAATCAGTTTTGTGCTTGAAATCGAACGTTTCTAGACTCCGTTTGTCAAGCAATTTTAATGCCTATTACCTACAATGCAAGGTATACCAAGAATATACACATTCTGGCTTGTAGCTTCCTCTTAAGTTCGAAAATGTATACGTACCATTATATAAAAATTTTGCATGCGTATGTTAGCGCTCCCTGATATCTTTGGCCTCTAGACCCAAAATTGCCACCACACTTCACAAACTCAAATAATATGTACTATAAATACGTCTTATATCAGTTAAAATAATAATTCTTTCACATATATTATTACACATTATAGAAACAATGAAAAATATCAAGATTGTTAACTAACTTATCTCTTATATTGTAAACATGAAAGTAATTTCCACAATGTTATGTAAAAAGTAATTTCTCCAACGATGTGAATTTATTGTTATGTATTTGTCTTACATTGTCTACTTTATATGAACTAATCCTATCAATTTGATTGCCCTGAAATGGAAAACCTTCCCATTTGGACAGTCGAAGATTCTTTATTCTGTAATTGTGTTTTTTATCTAATAAATAAATAAAAGATATCACTTAAAATGTCAAAGTTTTTTCTTATTAGTACCAGGAGTCTTTAGAAAGTGCGTTGCATGGTAAAAGAGGAATACTTGACGTGATATCTCTTCACCGGAATTAGATACTACATTACACTGACGAATTAAAGTCAGTGTAATGTAGTTTTTTAACAGTAACATTGTGGTATACAGTTGTTAATGGTATGAATGGAGGAATATTTGACGCGATATCTCTTCACCGGAATGAGATACTACTACATTACACTGACGAATTAAAGTCAGTGTAATGTAGTTTTTTAACAGTAACATTGTGGTATACAGTTGTTAATGGTATGAATGGAGGAATACTTGACGCGATATCTCTTCACCGGAATGAGATACTACTACATTACACTGACGAATTAAAGTCAGTGTAATGTAGTTTTTTAACAGTAACATTGTGGAATACAGTTGTTAATGGTATGAATGGAGGAATACTTGACGCGATATCTCTTCACCGGAATGAGATACTACTACATTACACTGACGAATTAAAGTCAGTGTAATGTAGTTTTTTAACAGTAACATTGTGGTATACAGTAGTTATGTTATGAATGGAGGAATACTTGACGCGATATCTCTTCACCGGAATGAGATACTACTACATTACACTGACGAATTAAAGTCAGTGTAATGTAGTTTTTTAACAGTAACATTGTGGTATACAGTTGTTAATGGTATGAATGGAGGAATACTTGACGCGATATCTCTTCACCGGAATGAGATACTACTACATTACACTGACGAATTAAAGTCAGTGTAATGTAGTTTTTTAACAGTAACATTGTGGTAAACAGTAGTTATGTTATGAATGGAGGAATACTTGACGCGATATCTCTTCACCGGAATGAGATACTACCTACTACATTACACTGACGAATTAAAGTCAGTGTAATGTAGTTTTTTAACAGTAACATTGTGGTATACAGTAGTTATGTTATGAATGGAGGAATACTTGACGCGATATCTCTTCACCGGAATGAGATACTACTACATTACACTAACGAATTAAAGTCAGTGTAATGTAGTTTTTTGACAGAAACATTGTGGTATACAGTAGTTAATGGTATGAATGGAGGAATACTTGACGCGATATCTCTTCACCGGAATGAGATACTACTACATTACACTAACGAATTAACGTCGGTGTAATGTTGTTTTTTGACAGAAACATTGTGGTATACAGTTGTTAATGGTATGAATGGAGGAATACTTGACGCGATATCTCTTCACCGGAATGAGATACTACTACATTACACTGACGAATTAAAGTCAGTGTAATGTAGTTTTTTAACAGTAACATTGTGGTATACAGTTGTTAATGGTATGAATGGAGGAATACTTGACGCGATATCTCTTCACCGGAATGAGATACTACTACATTACACTGACGAATTAAAGTCAGTGTAATGTAGTTTTTTAACAGTAACATTGTGGTATACAGTAGTTATGTTATGAATGGAGGAATACTTGACGCGATATCTCTTCACCGGAATGAGATACTACTACATTACACTGACGAATTAAAGTCAGTGTAATGTAGTTTTTTAACAGTAACATTGTGGTATACAGTAGTTATGTTATGAATGGAGGAATACTTGACGCGATATCTCTTCACCGGAATGAGATACTACTACATTACACTAACGAATTAAAGTCAGTGTAATGTAGTTTTTTGACAGAAACATTGTGGTATACAGTAGTTAATGGTATGAATGGAGGAATACTTGACGCGATATCTCTTCACCGGAATGAGATACTACTACATTACACTAACGAATTAACGTCGGTGTAATGTTGTTTTTTGACAGAAACATTGTGGTATACAGTTGTTAATGGTATGAATGGAGGAATACTTGACGCGATATCTCTTCACCGGAATGAGATACTACTACATTACACTGACGAATTAAAGTCAGTGTAATGTAGTTTTTTAACAGTAACATTGTGGTATACAGTTGTTAATGGTATGAATGGAGGAATACTTGACGCGATATCTCTTCACCGGAATGAGATACTACTACATTACACTGACGAATTAAAGTCAGTGTAATGTAGTTTTTTAACAGTAACATTGTGGTATACAGTAGTTATGTTATGAATGGAGGAATACTTGACGCGATATCTCTTCACCGGAATGAGATACTACTACATTACACTGACGAATTAAAGTCAGTGTAATGTAGTTTTTTAACAGTAACATTGTGGTATACAGTAGTTATGTTATGAATGGAGGAATACTTGACGCGATATCTCTTCACCGGAATGAGATACTACTACATTACACTAACGAATTAAAGTCAGTGTAATGTAGTTTTTTGACAGAAACATTGTGGTATACAGTAGTTAATGGTATGAATGGAGGAATACTTGACGCGATATCTCTTCACCGGAATGAGATACTACTACATTACACTAACGAATTAACGTCGGTGTAATGTAGTTTTTTAACAGTAACATTGTGGTATACAGTAGTTAATGGTATGAATGGAGGAATACTTGACGCGATATCTCTTCACCGGAATGAGATACTACTTCATTACACTAACGAATTAACGTCGGTGTAATGTTGTTTTTTGACAGAAACATTGTGGTATACAGTTGTTAATGGTATGAATGGAGGAATACTTGACGCGATATCTCTTCACCGGAATGAGATACTACTACATTACACTAACGAATTAACGTCGGTGTAATGTAGTTTTTTAACAGTAACATTGTGGTATACAGTAGTTAATGGTATGAATGGAGGAATACTTGACGCGATATCTCTTCACCGGAATGAGATACTACTACATTACACTAACGAATTAACGTCGGTGTAATGTTGTTTTTTGACAGAAACATTGTGGTATACAGTTGTTAATGGTATGAATGGAGGAATACTTGACGCGATATCTCTTCACCGGAATGAGATACTACTACATTACACTAACGAATTAACGTCGGTGTAATGTAGTTTTTTAACAGTAACATTGTGGTATACAGTAGTTAATGGTATGAATGGAGGAATACTTGACGCGATATCTCTTCACCGGAATGAGATACTACTACATTACACTAACGAATTAACGTCGGTGTAATGTTGTTTTTTGACAGAAACATTGTGGTATACAGTTGTTAATGGTATGAATGGAGGAATACTTGACGCGATATCTCTTCACCGGAATGAGATACTACTACATTACACTAACGAATTAACGTCGGTGTAATGTAGTTTTTTAACAGTAACATTGTGGTATACAGTAGTTAATGGTATGAATGGAGGAATACTTGACGCGATATCTCTTCACCGGAATGAGATACTACTACATTACACTAACGAATTAACGTCGGTGTAATGTTGTTTTTTGACAGAAACATTGTGGTATACAGTTGTTAATGGTATGAATGGAGGAATACTTGACGCGATATCTCTTCACCGGAATGAGATACTACTACATTACACTAACGAATTAACGTCGGTGTAATGTAGTTTTTTAACAGTAACATTGTGGTATACAGTAGTTAATGGTATGAATGGAGGAATACTTGACGCGATATCTCTTCACCGGAATGAGATACTACTACATTACACTAACGAATTAACGTCGGTGTAATGTTGTTTTTTGACAGAAACATTGTGGTATACAGTTGTTAATGGTATGAATGGAGGAATACTTGACGCGATATCTCTTCACCGGAATGAGATACTACTACATTACACTAACGAATTAACGTCGGTGTAATGTAGTTTTTTAACAGTAACATTGTGGTATACAGTAGTTAATGGTATGAATGGAGGAATACTTGACGCGATATCTCTTCACCGGAATGAGATACTACTACATTACACTAACGAATTAACGTCGGTGTAATGTAGTTTTTTAACAGTAACATTGTGGTATACAGTAGTTAATGGTATGAATGGAGGAATACTTGACGCGATATCTCTTCACCGGAATGAGATACTACTACATTACACTAACGAATTAACGTCGGTGTAATGTTGTTTTTTGACAGAAACATTGTGGTATACAGTTGTTAATGGTATGAATGGAGGAATACTTGACGCGATATCTCTTCACCGGAATGAGATACTACTACATTACACTAACGAATTAACGTCGGTGTAATGTAGTTTTTTAACAGTAACATTGTGGTATACAGTAGTTAATGGTATGAATGGAGGAATACTTGACGCGATATCTCTTCACCGGAATGAGATACTACTACATTACACTAACGAATTAACGTCGGTGTAATGTTGTTTTTTGACAGAAACATTGTGGTATACAGTTGTTAATGGTATGAATGGAGGAATACTTGACGCGATATCTCTTCACCGGAATGAGATACTACTACATTACACTAACGAATTAACGTCGGTGTAATGTTGTTTTTTGACAGAAACATTGTGGTATACAGTTGTTAATGGTATGAATGGAGGAATACTTGAAGCGATATCTCTTCACCGGAATTAGATACTACATTACACTGACGAATTAAAGTCAGTGTAATGTAGTTTTTTAACAGTAACATTGTGGTATACAGTAGCGAATGGTGGAAGAAGTCGTAGTCGCCCGAGAAAGACATTAGCAATAGCGAAGCATTGCGGATCCACTAATTTCTTATAATATAAAATATATTAGTTTTTATTAAATTGATAATTGTGCTTTGAAATTTTCTGGATAATTTCGTTAATTTAATTCTGAAAACCTAAGTAATTTTTTTTATTAACAACATGAGTAAAAGACAGTGATTGAAGTGTCACAAAAAATGAGTTCAAAAATAAATCTATCATTAGAGTAAGCTAATAGCACGTAACTCATTATATTGTGAAATCAAAATCAGTGTTTTCTTACTTATGTAAATAAAAAAAACTGATATATTGTGCGTCTTAGATTATTTATTAAAATTAAGGTAACGATTTGTAAAATATTTTTACAAACAGAATTATAAGTTTTGTTTTCTGTAAACTTTACAAAAGTTCGATCACAAAATTCGTCCTACGATATTCAGAATCGAAAATTGTTCATTAATCTTTTTTTCAGTTTCTTCCACTCTGGAAAGTGCTGCAAATATGCCATATAGTATTTAATGAGTAAATTGAAATATCACAAATTAATCAAATAAGATTTTATCGAAGGAAGCAAACACTTTGTGATGTGACATTATATATTAAATGAAAAATACACTTTGTAAAACACCACTTTTTCAGCCAACCAGGTTTCGCTTAGCTCAAGCTTCATCAGGGCTTATTATATCAACTAAATAAGATTTGAACCCGCGTCCTCCGGCTTTCTAGTCGAGAGCCTTACCCCTCGACTACTAAGTTTTCTGAATATTTTATGAAATTTATTGCAGTTCGCAATATAATACTGTAGATAAATGATAAAACCCATGTGCGGTTATTGTCATGCAATTCTAAGAATTAACACATTCCTCACGATAAACGAATAATTCTTCGTCAGGTGATGGTGATAATGTGCTCCAAACACAGCCGCTGACCGTCCTTGTGTGAGTATACCGTGCCGCCCACTGCGCCTCCGACCGCGATGACGGATGATGACACACGCCATAGAATCTCTATTATTATTTGTCATCATAAGTTAATTTACCCAATAATACCGCTGCCGCTGCGGTGAACGTAAAGCCTCGTTCAAAGTAGGAGTCTTTTGACGCGTCGAAATTTTCGCTATGGATTCACCTTTTGTATGGATTTTAACTGGAGTATTTATTCAAAAGTTAAAACTCGGCGACTATACTAAGGAAGGATTGTTTCACAGAATTTGAATAATTCGTCAATTTTAGTTAATATTCAAGTTGTGTGAATGTAATATTCGTTAAACTGTCCCAAACAAAAAACAACAAAACCCTTCCTAAGTATTCTCGTTCAGGATTGGCAAACCTTCTTCAAGTGTTTTCAAGAATATACCCAATTATTTTAAAAAAAAATACTAGAAAAAGTCAGGTAGGTAACACATTACCTTGTTATTTATTACATTAGAGTGAATTAACCACAACACACATAATAATGCCTCACATACTCATTGTTACGTATAGTCCAAAAGTGAATATTTTAACAATTTTCGGCATTCTGTGGATGGATGCACACACTCGGATGAAATTATTACGAATCGAATGGCATTAAAATATCTCTTTTGTAAAAATTGGCACAATCGCGGCGTGGCAAACACGCTAACGATGATGTTTTTTGTATTGTAAATTAACTGTGAGATATTGGTTTTTATTTTGCCAATTGGTAATTACTTTATACTATTTTAAACTTAACTATTCCTACACAAGCTGCAGTCAAATCTAGAGATTGTGTACCTATTTGATTGCTTTATTAAGAGGAAGCTACTAGCCAATTAAACCTTTATTAAGAGGAAGCTATATGTATATTCTTGGTATACCTTATATCGTAGGTAATAGGCATTAAAATCGCTTGACAAACGGAGTCTAGAAACGTTCGATTTTAAACACAAAACTGGTTTTTATTTATTTTGTAAATAATTTTATAAGAAAGCAAAAAAAGTTAATCAAGTGAAACTGTCACAGATAATGTCAGCTGTAATATTGTATTTTTTTAAAGTGGTTTCCTTTACGTGTTCATACATTTCTATTGAAAAAATATTTTTTTTAGTAGTTTACATTTATACTTTTTACTGAGTAATTTATTTTTATCATACTCTACTATTTAATTACATACTCCGGAAGGCTAACGATCTGCGAATTGACCAACGAACAAAACAGGAAAAGCTGGATCTTATTCGTATTATAATACAAAATGTGAACATTGTCTACGTTTCGCCAAAAACTGTACTGTCGCTTCTTAATTTCGCCATCCCTTGTCTAGGTGACTAAGAACTCAGCAGACTGAATAAGTTAGCTGCAGACAGAATAACTGCAGCTTCAACGACTGTTATTATTTAAATATTATTGATTTGGATGGAAATTGAACTTCTTGGCACTAGAACTCTTCGTCTACTAGAAAATCCAGCGCGCCTGAATAAATGGCCGGCCGCCAACACCACGTCGTAAACTCTCAGATAACCCCCTTCGTAAATGAGGCTTCAGGCTTCTTTCAGATCAGGCGAATTCGTATAGCGTTCAATAAGCCCGGGGGCAATTTTTTTTTTACTTGAACCTATGTTTGAATTTTCCACAAAAGTTCGTCAGAGATTTTGTATTTAATCCCGTTGTCCCACGGCTCGGTAAGCAATCGACATAAACCGAATGATGCTAGACCCCTCTCAGAAAATTAAATTCATTGCGCAGTTCAGTGCGCAGGGTTTCGCAGCATACGGTTTATGTCGATTGCTTACCGTGGGACGACGGGCTAAACCGAACGCTCATTCTTATAGAAAATATACACATATATTAACACACATAATTCCCGGTACCGCCGCCCCGGGAACCATTTATTGGATAACCAACACCTCTGTCATAATGATTCGCTACATTTGGTGACTTAGAAGGGGTGCCCGGGTTCATGGGGGCTGATGTTTGTCTAAGGCTTGGCGGCAGATGCGCCCGCCGACCTACCACATGGCGGGCAGGATCGGGAGATATTGGTTGAGGGAGACCCTTTGAACTCTCCAGCAGGACTCTATCGACCCATCGCACAGTGGTCCCGCGCTTAAGGCATATTGATGTTGTAATAACCATTCAAAGGATATGCTATTATATTAAAAAATGCATTTAATGATATATATTACTGGACTTAGATAACCATATGGATTGATTTATTATTCAAAAATATCTCCCAAGTAAAAATAAATTTCGCCGACGGGAAATTTACATATATTCAATTTATTAAATATTTTCAATTTGTATGGATATTTCAGGCGAGTAATTAATGCTTATAATAATTTTTTTTATCTTTTGTGCTGTGCATAAAAACCTTGTCTTATAAACATTAGTTTATCATTAAAAAATAATATATTGATCGTAGTTGATTTTACAAAGAGTGTATATAATTTGAAAGGTTGGTGATTGCTGATAATATATATATTATGTGCATACTTTAGGACTTGAAAAATATATTGATGTTACATAATTATGATAAGTCCCGTTAAACTGGCAGATGATAGTTTGTCAACTGGTTTCCCATCTTAATTGTTCAACGAATTCAATTTCAAACTGTTTGCTACATAATTATATTCTCTATTTACAATGACGTGTTCAAATTAAGATGTACTAATTACCCTTGGGAATAACACACACAATTATATCGTATTCCCCCCTAATAGTTTACCTTACTATTAATTTGTTTACATCGTTCCTTACTATTATTTTCCAGGTTCTGTGGACATTTCTATGGGTAGCATCTAGCAGGAATTTATAATAATAAAGTTGTGCTTGTTTTTTCAGTGGTTGATACCAATTGTCCAATTTACAATGAGTGATTTATTTATGTTTTAAATTATTTACTAATTAAACTTGGGAATACATACATAATATTACGAGTATATTGTAATATCCCGGTAATAGTCATATTTTTAATTTGTATTATATCCAAGAATGATGGCGTATTTATTGACATTTCGCAGGAATTTATGAAAAGATACATTTAAAAAATTATTATGGATAAAATTAAGGTATTTTGCGTTACATTTTAATTTTTCATTCGTCAAGAATGTAGGGTCAACTTATTTTAGGCAGGCGGCTTATTTTCATGGGTTCTAGTGAATCTAATTTTTGTAATTTATTCTACTTTCTCTAGGGTCAAACCCTATCTATGCTATCCATAAATAATGCATGTTTAAAAATTATATTTGCAATAATTGTTTTTAAGATACGCCACTGATGGTAATGTAAAAATTTAACTTAAAAATATGGGGGCACTAGATTTTTTTTTTAAATCTCAAAGTAGGCGGTGGCCGAACCATGTTTGAGAACCTGAGAACTAGAGGAAGGATTGTGTGCTCTAGTTCAAATCCCAAGGTATTTTAGTGTTTTACCTTTACCATGTAAAAATGTTCACTTAATTGGGATGTTTGTATGAATGTCGGTACAATTTGATACCGCGCAAATTCATGCGGGCGGAAAATATAACGTATTCATGCGACGTACGTTAGACTGGAATATTTTTATTATCCTTCATAAAATTATCCAGTGGCGTCACTAGACCCCGATCATTACGCTGAACGTCGGACGTCGCGACGTGACACATATGGGACGCCACCGAGGGGGACGTACTTAACCCTTTAAGCGACCCTGGGGGGATTTTTCACAAAAAATCTCAAATGATTATCGTGGGGTAATAATTATACTGCCTTTGTAAATAAAAACACAGTGTCTTCCTTGAGAGTATCGAGAAAGGCACTGCGTTTTTAGTTACCGCATCAGAATAGTAGTCCTAGAGAGAGATCTTTCGTGACGTCATCATTCCAGTAGGTTTTTGTATTTTTATTGTAGCTTATATGTTTACCTGGTAAATTGTTTTCGCAATGCCTTCGGCCAATTTTGACTATTACGCGATATTCATGTTAAAAATTGAAAAACTTCGGAACCATTAAAACGGCCACAATCTTGAACCGGAAACGGAACGTACGAACAAATTTTCAGACAGTCGAAATGCAAAACGGTCGAGTTAAAACAGGAATTTGGCAGGCGGGTTTGAACCGCCGCCCCAGGAACTATTTATTGGATAACCAACACCTCTGCCATTGGTCACCCAAAGTGGTTGGCTACGTTTGGTCGTTTAGCAGGTTTTCCCGGGTTCGTCGGGTGAGGTGTGTTCAGGTTGCGCCTGCCCACCAACTGTGGGGCGTGCCAGATCGGGAGAGGCTGGTTTTGGGAGACCCTTTGACCTCTCCGACTGGTCTCTCGACACGTCGTTTTGCGCCGCAGCGGGAGGGATTTATTCATATGTCGATCACTCCTGGACGCACTGATTCCTAGATTCCTAACCAAACTTCCTGTACTTAAAAAAAGACCCTCCACACAGCATCCCAAAAGATAACAAAGGCCCTGAGGGTAATTATTTTCCTCAGGGCCTCCTGGTTGAGGTTAATGTAAAAAAATGGCTAAACACAGTCAATTATATATATGAATTGGGTAATATTACACCGAAATATATAAAAAAAAAAACACAAAAATCTTTGAATAAATCCGTTGAGTCACATTTCGATCTGCTGGTGCCTATGCATCATGACTTCAGTGAGTACGAATTCTACTAATATATATAGAGGTACCTAGATGAAAAGTCTTGCTTTGTTTGTTTATGACCCGCCAAAGTCGGGTCTCCTGCGACAAAATGTTTTCAAAAAGTTCTCGCCAATTCAATGGCTACACGGATTTGGTAATTGTAAATAAGTATAGTTCAATAGATGTTTACCGCCACCACTAAACTAAAATTCAGTCTCTCAAAATATTTTTAACACATCCATTTTTTTTGTTTCATGTGAACAACTTTATATTATTTTATCTACTTTCTGTAAAAAAACACCCAATCAGGCGAAATGGAGGTTTCTAATTACGTGCTTTACAACAAACTATTATATTTATGTTAACAAACTTAATTTAACTACTTATCTGTAAATAGTATAAAATAAAGTCGCTATCCGCGTCTGTCTGTTTGTGCGCTTAGTTCTTCTAAAATACGCAACCGATTTTAACAGGATTTTCACTATCATTTTGAAAATTTCTTCTTGAAGGTATATATATATTTATATATGTATATGTATATGTATATTTTTCCCCTGTACCGCGAACATTAAGAAATTATAACATTATACATGGCTCTAATAATGTAATAGACATTTTTAATGACCAATTTAAACACTTCAAAAAAAATGTATTACCTTTAATCATATTAAGCTGATATTGTGATGAAACCCTTTATTTAATGAGAAGCAACATTGTACCTACCTAATCATTGTCTCACCAGTACAGGTGTGACAATAACAAATCGTTTATGAACATATTTGTATTTACCTTTTACCCATTCTTATTTGTTATTCACTTCTGCATATTTAGCTTATTCATTTTGTTACTATTTTTGTTGTTATTATGTATTTAAACATCCATGTATGTAAATTTAAAGTTGTTATTATGTATTTAAACATCCATGTATGTAAATTCTTGGGCACCATGCCTGTTTTATGTACTTAACTAAAAAAAAATAAAAAATATATGTATAAAACGTGGATATTATATTTTTTAAACCTTAAAATATAATAAACTAAACCTTATGACATACATCAAAATAATGGTTCCATGATATTGCGGGCACAATACACCGCTTCTACAATCACCAGGAACAGGATTAATTAACTAACTAACCATCACGCCGTTTCCCCTCAGGGGTAGGCAGAGAGGACGGACCGCCAAACAACTCGGTCTTGGCACACACTCCTTGCCTCATTCACATTCATACATCGTCTCATACATACTCTTTTATTATTCTGACTCTTGACATGGCCCGACTCGAGTATCTGATTCACTTGATCGTGCCATGTCTTCCTCGGGCGTCCCCGACTTCTGCTACCATTCGCATTTGCATCATATATCCTCCTTACACTCCTATCTTCGCTCATTCGCTCTACATGCCCAAACCATCTAAGAGTCCCTTTCTTAATCTTACTCATTACGCTTACATCAGCCTTGCACTCTTTGCGGATCTCCACATTCCTCACACGATCAAACATGGTTTTACCACACATACGCCTCAGGGATCTCTTTTCCACAGCATTTAATCTACTTTCATCCTTTCTTTGCCAGTTCCATGCCTCACTTCCATACATCAAGGTAGGTACCAGCACTCCGTTGTGGACTGCTAACTTCGCTTCTTTGGACAATTTTTTGTTAGCGCCAACGGCGTTCAGTCCTCCATTAACGGAATTACCTGCATTTACCCTTCTTTCAATATCTCTGTCAGCCTTCCCATCTCTCATAAACATACTTCCTAAATACACAACAGGATTATATGGGGAATAATGGATTCGCCGAACGTCACAGCGATGCTGCCAAGGTCTGGTATCTATGTGAGGATATTGTGTTAGCTCTTTATTAGCAGCAGACACATACCTGGACGGATGACGAACCTCGTATTGGCACTGTTGGTGGACGCGGTGGACTCTCTCGCTGCAGCAGCTGGTCCAGTATCTTCACCCCCTATGATTCTTGCTGCAAAGTCTCCATCTTCTATCTTCGTGTCACTTGTTCCTGTACTTCCTTTTACTTAACTTAACTTCACTTTATTTTTTGTAATATTTATACTATTTGTAATACCTGCATCAACTTTAAAGCGCCCCCAAAGTGATGTCCCACAAAAGTGGCGCTATACAAATTATCCAATAAATAAGTCTCTTGGTTTTGTCAAACAAATCGCCCAGCATTTTACGTGTCGCTTGTGAAGGATATTTCTCATGGCGTCTATTTTTAATGCTAAGTTGCAACCTTTATTCCAACAACAAATACTGTAAATATCCCTGATACTGATCCCGTTTTGGCTGTTTTGCTTGGACTGGGATCCATTATTATTTTTATTTCATCTTTATATTTATGAATGTTACATTGTACATTATTATTTTTTAAATCCAACAATAGTTTGTGCGATTTTTTTTCCTGAGTTATAAAAAATATCGCCTTGAAAAATAATAAAAATCAACTTAGAAAGATATCTAAATTCGTTGGCAAAAAATAAAAATTATAAATCAAACATTATCAAATAATTATTTAATGTGTTATCAAGCTTAAAATATGGTCTATATGTGGAAACAAAAGTGTGATCAAGCTTAAAATATGGTCTATATGTGGAAACAAAAGTGTGATCAAGCTTAAAATATGGTCTATATGTGGAAACAAAAGTGTGATCAAGCTTAAAATATGGTCTATATGTGGAAACAAAAGTGTGATAAACTTAAAATATGGTCTATATGTGGAAACAAAAGTGTGATCAAGCTTAAAATATGGTCTATATGTAGAAAAAAGAGTGTGATCAAGCTTAAAATATGGTCTATATGTGGAAACAAAAGTGTGCTCAAGCTTAAAATATGGTCTATATGTGGAAACAAAAGTGTGATCAAGCTTAAAATATGGTCTATATGTGGAAACAAAAGTGTGATCAAGCTTAAAATATGGTCTATATGTAGAAAAAAGAGTGTGATCAAGCTTGAAATATGGTCTATATGTGGAAACAAAAGTGTGATCAAGCTTAAAATATGGTCTATATGTAGAAAAAAGAGTGTGATCAAGCTTGAAATATGGTCTATATGTGGAAAAAAAAGTGTGATCAAGCTTAAAATATGGTCTATATGTAGAAAAAAGAGTGTGATCAAGCTTGAAATATGGACTATATGTTGAAACAAAAGTGTGATCAAGTTTAAAATATGGTCTATATGTAGAAAAAAGAGTGTGATCAAGCTTGAAATATGGACTATATGTTGAAACAAAAGTGTGATCAAGTTTAAAATATGGTCCATATGTAGAAAATAGAGTGTGATTAAGCTTAAAATATGGTCTATATGTGGAAACAAAAGTGTGATCAAGCTTAAAATATGGTCTATATGTAGAAAAAAGAGTGTGATCAAGCTTAAAATATGGTCTATATGTAGAAAAAAGAGTGTGATCAAGCTTGAAATATGGACTATATGTTGAAACAAAAGTGTGATCAAGTTTAAAATATGGTCTATATGTAGAAAAAAGAGTGTGATCAAGCTTGAAATATGGACTATATGTTGAAACAAAAGTGTGATCAAGTTTAAAATATGGTCCATATGTAGAAAATAGAGTGTGATTAAGCTTAAAATATGGTCTATATGTGGAAACAAAAGTGTGATCAAGCTTAAAATATGGTCTATATGTAGAAAAAAGAGTGTGATCAAGCTTAAAATATGGTCTATATGTAGAAAAAAGAGTGTGATCAAGCTTGAAATATGGACTATATGTGGAAACAAAAGTGTGATCAAGTTTAAAATATGGTCTATATCTGGAAACAAAAGTGTGATCAAGCTTAAAATATGGTATGTATGTGGAAACAAAGTACTTATTTTTTACTCTTGTTATTATGTACAATTATTGAACTCGTTTGTACAACTCTATGGTAACTTGTATTGTACCTGCTTACATCGTTCAAACTCAAATTATTGTATACAAACTTATTATTGTACTCCTCAACAATTTATAACAATGTATATAAATAAATAAAAGCACATTCGACAAAAACAAAAACCTTGGGCCCGGGTCACAACGTTTTTTTTGTTTTCCAACGACTACGGAACGAGGCCCTGCTCCAACGTTTTTTTTTGTCGGATATTTGAAAACATTTGCTGCAGGAGACGCGCCTTAACTTCCCTTTGCGTATTTTACTTAGCGGGCGCCTTCGGGACTCGCCAGTGACAGCCCCCGCTTCAATAACTCCCGCAACTGGGTCGCCCGCCCCAAGGTCAGTGGCGTGTAACGCATACGCTCATTTTTCACCATAAAGGGTGGCTCGTAGTGATGGGCAACTATTAAAGCTCGATAATTGTATTGTATTTTATATTGATGCAATCTTCTCTAAATAGTATAAAACAATGTCGCTATCAGCGTCTGTCTGTTTGTACGCTTAGTTATTCGCAACTGCGCAACGGATTTTCATACGGTTTTCACTATTATTTAGAAATTTTCTTCCGGGAAGTTTACATGCATATTATATTTATAGAAAGTAGAGAAAAGTCGATCTATAATCAAGTCGTAAAAATATGTTTTCGGGCACTTCATTGTTAATGCTGGATAAACCTTATGAGATATATCAAAATAATGTACTACGGAATTGTATATCTTAAAAAGGCCTACAGAAAAGTCCTAAATGGTATATGTCTATCTCCTAAGGATAACCCCCCAGCAACGTCGGTTACACTTCAGATAGTGATATATACCTAAAAATAATTCTGCCCGCGTAAGTTTGTGCTCGCAAAAATCGAAAAGTAGTCGTACGTGAAAATTTCAACGTTTGTTCTTATTAGTGCCATGAGTGTTTAGAAAGTGTATTGAATGATAGCAGTCGGGGATGCCTGAGGAGTACTTAATGCAATATCTCTGCACCGGAATGATATACGAAGTCGAATTAAAGTCGACGTTATGTAGTTTTTTAACAGTAACATTGTGGTATACAGTAGTGAATGGTGGAAGAAGTCGCAGACGCCCGAGAAAGACATTAGCAGTAGTGAAGCTTTGCGGGGTCCACCAGTTAGTTTATATTTATTTAGCTACAGTTTTCTGCACTCACAAGTTTGTGAATGGTGTCCAAACACACGTTGATTCTTCACCGTCGAAGAATTAATTGAAAAGAGTCATTTCACTTATAGCATCGATTTAACTATACCAACACTGAACCGGCGCATAAGATACTTTAGTAAGACGTATTTTGTATTATTTTAAAATGTATTTTGACACATGGTAACTGGTACGAGTTCAGTTTCGCGGTTGTTTTGGGCTGATCCTTTAGGGTGGATTGTCATGATGGTGGCCGCCCTTCGATAGAGAGGGCACCAGAAGAATAAGATGTGTCACGCGTGTGAATCACGGGACAAATAATCCCTAAAGTCAATATAACAATTACAGATACTCGGCCATTAAATATCAACAACTCAAGTGTGTGGCAACGTTTGGTCAATAATACCCTAGTATTTATATGCTAGTTAAAAAATAAAATGTTACCAGATTATATGTTAAAAAGACAAATTTATTGGCAACACAAAACAATATTTATTATAAAGATTTCAAAATGTTCAATGAACTCCCTATGTTAAGGGAGCCAAAAGTCTTGCAGTTTTTCGTGCGTTATGTCTCAATGTTGTGAATTCCAAATATTAGTACGTAGGTAATGGAATATTTTTATAGTAGTTTTAGAATAGATGTACACTATATATGAAATGCTAAATTTTATAAATAAATAAAATATACTTATGTATTTATACGCCTTAGAAGGCTTTTACATAGAAGTGATGCATGATGCAGTGTACATAGAAGAATATTTGTATTATACAGGAGATACTGACAGTAAATAGATGTAATCCACTGTAAAGTGGGTACAAAATACACAATTGTAAAATTGTGATTACAAGTATAATGAGAAAATATTATGAAATAATTTAAAAAAAAACTAAATATGAAGCAATATTAGTAAAACGTAAGAGTAACATAAAGTAAAAAAGAAATTACAACAACACTACACATAAGACATAACATTAAAACTAATTTACCAACGCTACTCTAATTTGTAGGATTCGACATTGAAAATTATAAGAATAAACATAAACCACATTTTACCTCAAACTAATTTGGTTGTGTAGTATATTATTGTATAAAAAATCAGTTTCAAAAACAAGTGTACACAGGAATTTAAAAAAAATATTTCTGTAAATATATATATTTTTTATTTTTGCAATATTTAGCGTATTCTGTACATATATATTCATAATTTTAATGTTTATATGTATGGTAAAATTCCTAAAATTATGTATTGTTAAATACTGAAGACGACACTCCTTTTCTAATCACGAGTTATTCTGAATTAGGGAGGTATTAATTAACAGCTTGGAACATTTTGTCGATTGATTTTTTTTTCTTAGATTTTCGTGATTAAATGCATCACCTGGAGTTTCGCGGTGTGAACCTGATTCGATGTGTATATAATAATGCAATAGTAATAATTGATCTACCGTTGGGGCCGCGGGCCGTAGTTTGGTCAGCCCTGCCTCTTACAAAGGTCCTGACATTTTGAAGCTCGCTCTACTGCGACTACCCGACCCCGGCCAGCAGGCCTTGCTTTTATTATCCCAAGGAGTACCGTCATTTCGCAACCGAGGATTTATGAATAATTCTCCTCTGAGGAGAAGACCTTTCATGTAGCTATAAATTTATTGAAGTTTCATAAATAAAGCATGTGACAGAAAGTACAGTCTGACAAATAAATGTAGAAAAAATTAAATTCATGGCAAATGTTTAAATTGCAACATGGAGGTTCAAAGTTAAAAGGATGTAAATTTAAACAATTTCCTTTAGCAGATTATTGTACATCATTTTTGAAGGTAATCCGAAATGTTATTAACGAACGTTATTTTAACGCCTTTGTGAGCGAGATTGAACTGTTTTTTTTTTGTAATCTTTTTGATATTAAATTTAAAATTACATGTTATTACATTACATTAAGTTTGTTTTCTTTTTAATACATTACAGTACATCGTGATACACCTTTTTTGAGCAAATGCTCGTGTTAAAAAGGCGGAGAAACGCGTGTAAATAATAATTTAACATATTTTTTCAGAGAGTGTAAAGATCATGAAAAGAATTTTTATTTATTTTTATTTTTTTCTAAAATGTCTATACTATCAGAGATCATTTTTTTTATGTTAAATCTAAATAAAAGCTACAAAATTACCCAGCGCACCTTAAGCAAACAAATTTAGAAAAGAAAAAACGTTGATAAAATTTAATTTCTGCCGTTTTTCCTGTCAAACGCCAAAATGTGAAATTCGTATACTATATGTACAAAACGTTAGTTTAAAAATTTTAACTGCCTTATTAATAAAATTCACTTACAAACCGTTAAACATTTTTTTAGTTACACATTGAATAAAGACTGTGCAAGCTAAGTTTCGACTTATTACTGATAAAAAATACCTTTAACTGGCTTGAACGTCGCGTTATTACAGACTGACGATATTATTTTTTAACTGAAGAATTTCATGAAAGTATCGTTTTTTTAATAACATGCATCTTGTGCATGTGTAAGTAAATATTAATCTATTGTTGCGCAAACAATGAATCTAAAATTAAATTTTTTATGTATTGTCAAGTTTAATTTGTAGAACTCCATTTTATTTTTTGGTTTTTCTTTTATACATACAATAGTTATTAAATTTACAGTTTGATAATAATGCTTTCAGAGGGCGAAACAGCTGTCACGCGTAGTAATAATTACTCAGCAGAACTAGTTTAAAACTGTTTTTTTTTTAAATTTTAATAATAATACTATTGAATATATAAAAGAAAAAATATATATTCTCTGTGAATTATTATAATATTTTTTATGAGCGAGATAAGAAGTGAAGTGACAGTTTTTTTGTAGATTCCCCAAATAAAAGGAATGTGTTTTCAAAATTTCTTATTTTCCACAAATTGTATGTGTGTTTTTTTCTAAATTTTTACATGTTTGAAATTAAAAACAAATCTTTTTTATAAATTTATATTAAAGTATATTTCAAATACATAAATCTGAAAGGTAATTTTATCTATGTTCGAACAACTCTGTATAAACAATGTATTATTTTTCCATGAACTGTTTAATGGCCGTTAAATGTCAGTTTCTATTAGTAAGGTGTTTATTTACATCATCTGTATAAAATATGCACCACGTTTAAACTAAAGCTGGAAACTTTGAAGCCACCGCATACCCAAGTTATTGTTATGGGCCTGTTCGAAGTATAAAAAACACTTTTATTGTTTAGGTTGTTTATTTCGAGTTTAAGTTATAATTTATAATTTAATCACTTAGTTTACATTTTAATTACAAGTAATTATTATTACGAACTGAACCGAACTGGTTCTGATGTGATACTTGACTTGACTGCCTGCTGAGAAGAAGTTCTCCTGAATTTATATTAGTTGTTGTGTAACAATGTATTGATTAATACTTCAAATATTGTATTTCCAATAATAGATAAGGACTGAATTCATTTACTTATTTACTTCTATTATTTAGTTAAGATTAAAACTGCAGACCGCAAATAAGGTCTTTGGTTATCATTACTTCAATTGTTTGAGTATAGATATTAGCATAAACATTTATGTAAGATATTTAATGGTTTCTAATTATTTGATATCAATATAAATAAGGAAGCTACAATCAGTCTTGTTAGTTTACTATGGGTAGATATGTAGGTTCATGACAAGGTACAAGGTCCATGACACCTCCCCCCTTAAATGAGATACAGAGAATCTGCTATCTCATAATACTTCATGCCGTAATCTGGCGCTTCGTCTCAGAGGTATATATTGAATTTCTATATCTTCTTGTTCTTCTACTTGTACATTGGTTACAGTCTGTTTACATAGATTAAAAGTTATACAATTCATAATTTTATTACACGAATTGGCATTTTTCTTATTTCTAATTTTCTTATAAAGCTTATATCCTAAATACAAAATAAATAATTTCAATAAACTCATAATGATAAATGATACATAACTATTTTTTACAATTTTTTTCAAAACGTGTTCTTGAGGATTCATGTTATTTTCTATTTTATCATATATTTCATTAAGTTTATGGCTAGCAATCGTTAAATCATCACGATTGAGTCCATTTAATTTAGGATGTAATAATGGCAAATGTATTATTTCCTTACTTCTGTTTACTCTGCAACAGTCATCTTCTAGAATATTGAAAGATGGCGTTATTGAATATGATATGTTTTTTGTGGATTTTACAATTTCAACGTTATTTATCGTCGTGGAAGTGCTATATATTTTACATGAGGGTTTTACATTTAATATTCCAGTATTTTTTAAAACAATGTCAAATGGATTTGACTTATTACATTTTATAGTTAACAAGGTTTCCTTTGGGAATACATAGATCCAATCATTATCATTTAATTTATGCCATATTTCATTGATATAATTTAAAAGTCTGGTATCACAACTTATGGGTATGTGATTATTTAAATTTAATAATTCTACTTCACAGATTACTCTGTTATATAAAGAGTACATTGCATTATTAGAAGCACATATTAATTTACTATTACTTATTTCTTTACAACTATCTAAATTATCTAATACTACATATTGTGTCTTACTATCTGATATAGCTAAATATTTTACTGAAGGTAAAATGAAAACATATAATCCATCTGGTCTTTTCATAGGTAAGGGTATTAATTCATACAGATTGTAATTTAAAAAACTACACAATGGATTAGATAATACAAATACAATTCTTTTATCAACAGTAAAAACATCGAGTTTTACTAAACTTAATAAATCATTAACAAATTTCGAATTTAAAGGCAATGGATAAGACATTGAGTTTGGTAGATATGGAACCGATTTAATGAGTTCTTCTAAATACTGCGTTGGATTAATCATAAATGGATGTACAATATTATTTTTTGCAAACAAAATAGTATTTACTAGAGAATAATATTCACTTTGCAATTCTGAAGTTAGTAATGTTAAAAGGGCCAAATGTTGTTCAACATCTTGTTTGATTTCAATATTGAAGACGTTTTTATTCACGTCCTTAGTGTACTTTTCCAGTTTAACAAAATTTTTTTCAAAAATTTCTTCATTTATATTTAAGTTAGTTATCGTATTATTAAAATTTATTATAGCTGATTTAACGACTTGTGTTTGTTGTTTAAGAATATTAAATAATTCTTTTTCATCTTTATGTACATGATTTATAGCTTCATTATAAAATAATGCATCATCTTGATCTAAAGTACCAAAAACAGTGTGAAACAATTTTCCTCCTATGTCTATCCATGCTCGTTTTTGACGTCTTAAACTATTTTGACCAACAAGGCTAGTTAAAGTGTTTTGTTCTCTATGTAATTCTTCAATAATTTGCTTCAAAATACTTAAAGAAGGTTCACATAAACTTAATGTTTTATAAATGTCACCATTACAAATAATTTCTGTTCCTTTATGTATTCTATCAACTAATTCTATTTTCTTCTCATATTCACTTATATCTAGGTATGTTATTAATTTCCATTTACTTTCTACAAAATTTATATTTTTTATGTGATTATAATAGAGGCCTGATGAAGATGCAATTTCTGTCCAATTGACGTTTTCTAACGAAAAAGTTGTGGTTGCAGTAGAGATGATTAATCTGCAACAAAGGCATGTTTAATTCTATTAAAATGTACTTTCACTTTCTTTTTCTTTATAAGAATTGTACAATTAACTGTAGAATTAATTTCAATTATCTGGTAAGGTCCTGTATAATTTTGAGTTAACTTTTTACACTGTCTAGGTTTATGGTTTTCGTTCCTAAGGTAAACCATGTCGCCTATTTTATATTTTTCATTATTTATGACCTGTTTATCAAATATTTCTTTTGATTTATTTTTGCTATCTAATAGATTATTTCTAGCTATTTCTTGAGTTTTATTTAATTTGAACTTTAAATCATCCAAAAAATTATCATAGGTGTATTTAAATTCTGGTTCTTGTACAATTGAAGAAGGTAAATCAGGTTTTACTCCAAAAACTAATTCGTGTGGACTATACTTAGTTGATGTGTGTGGTGTAGTATTATAAGAAAACATAGCCATGTCAATCCACTCGTCCCAATCAGATTGTGTGTCTGATATGTAGTGTTTTAAATAATCGGCTAACGTTGCATGTGACCGTTCTAAAGCTCCATTGGATTGTGGTCTGTACGCAGTTGTTTGAATTTTCTTTATCTTGAAAAGTTTTGAAATTTCCTTTATTAGATTTGACGTAAAATCTGCGCCTTGATCCGTTAAAATCGTAGAAGGTATACCGAATTTACAAATGAATTGAGTAACTAATTTATTTGCTATCGTTACAGATTCATGGTTTGAGATCGCATATGCTTGTGAATATTTCGTCAGATCATCTTGTAGAGTAAGAATATACTTATTACCGTTTTCTGTTAAGGTTAATGGTCCTACTATATCTAATGCAATTTTCTGAAATGGCTTAAGAGACGTACTAGTTATCTCCATTGGTTGGATATTTCTTTTCCTAGATATTTTATTTTTTTGACAAGATTCGCATTTTCTTATATAATCCTTAATATCCCTTTTCATTCCCTTCCAACTATATTTATTTTTTATGCGATTGAAAGTCCTATGAAAACCTGAATGTCCCGAGGACGGGTTGTCGTGATTTTCTTTTAAAATTTCTTCTATCATTTCTGATTCTGGAGTAATAATCTTATCATTACAAATTGTAATATTTATTCTAGTATTTCTAAATACGTACTGAATTATTTGTTTAATCTTTTCCCATTTAAGATGTTTGTATTTACAACATAATCTTGGAAGTGATATTGTATGAATGTTATCATTTTCTAATTTTTCCTTAAGATTTCTCAGAGCTAAAAATATGTCTCTGTATGCGGGTTTATCCCAAAAGTTTTGTTTTATTATCATATGGTAAATGCCTTTACTACCATGTGTACTATACAAAATATCCCCAATATTAGGTATATTGGTTTTTAATTCATCAAAATTATTTATTAAATTTAATATTTCCAAAGCTATACCGTCATTCATTTCAAGGTCTGCTGATAAACAATGACCAATATTGTCTTTGCGTGTAATTAAACATTCGTCTATCTCATTAAAACTGTAAATATTTGGGTCTAAATTGGACTTCTCAAAGTTGATAAAATCGTCATAGGTATCTTTAGTCGAATTGTTTATTTGAAGAATTATTCTTGATAGGCTATCTGCATTAGAGTTTAACTTCCCTGGTTTGTAGATTATTTCATATTGGTATTCTTCTAATTTTAATTTCCATCTAATTAATCTAGATCCTGGATCTTTTACATTAAATAGCCATGTTAGAGGTCTGTGATCAGTTATGATCTTAAATTTTCTACCATACAGGTAAGGCCTGAAATGTTTCACAGCAAATATTATAGCTAATAATTCTCGTTCAGTGGTTGAATAATTAGATTCGGCTCTGTTTAGTGTCCTAGATGCATAAGCAATAGGTAAATCTTCACCTATCTGTCCCTGACTCAGGATCGCACCTAATGCAAAATTACTGCTATCTGTAGTTAGATTGAAAGGTTGGCTAAAATCTGGATATCGTAAAATGCTATCGCTTGTTAAAATACTTCTTAATTTATCAAATGATTCTTGTTGAGGTTTATCCCACACAAATGTTTTATCTTTTTTTAAAAGGCTAGTTAATGGTTTGGTAATGTTACTGAATCCCTCAATAAACTTCCTATAATATCCAACTAAACCTAAAAATGACTGAATGTCTTTTGTCGATTTTGGTACTGGGTATTTATTTATAACATCTACTTTAGTAATATCCGGTTTTACGCCGTTTTCTGAAATCACATGTCCGAGATATGCTACTTCATGTCGTAAAAACTCGCATTTATCTGGTTGTAGTTTTAAGTTATGTATTCTTAGAATTTGAAATATTTCTCTCAGTTTTTTATCATGGGTTTCTAAATTATCTGCATATATAACTATATCGTCCAAATACACAAAACATTTAATTCCTTGGATACCGGCTAAAACATTATTCATTAATCGTTGAAATGTCGCTGGGGCATTTTTCAACCCAAATGGCATACGTGTATATTCATAATGACCTGTAGGTGTGGAAAATGCTGTCTTTGGAGAATCTTCCGGATTCATTGGAATCTGGTGGAAACCAGATGCAAGGTCCAATGTTGAAAAATATTTGCAGTGACCTAACTGATCCAAAATATCTGAGATATTTGGAAGAGGAAATGCATCTCCAACTGTGAGATCATTAATTTTACGGTAATCTATAACTATTCGCCATTTCTGTTTTCCGGATGTATCCATTTTCTTTGGTACAACCCACAATGGAGAAGACCAAGGAGATGTCGAAGGTTTTATTATCCCTTGACCCAACATCTTCTGAATTTGATCATTTACTTCTGCTTTATGGACTTCGGGGTATCTGTAAGATTTTGTAAAGGTCGGTGGATGACCTCCTGTATTTATACTATGAGTAATCGAATTAGTGCTCGTTAACACGTCTCCTTCCAAATGGAAAATGTCATTAAATTCGCAACATGTTGACATCAAAGATTCCTTTTCTTCTGTATTTAAGTGTTCAGTTCTAATATTATCCTTTAATTTATTTATTCTTTTAATTGATTCATCGGACGCGATGTTAACTTGTAACACTTTATAAATTCGTTTATTTAAAGCTTTGCCCTTATCAGCAAAACGCACATCATCAATTTTTGATGACCTTTTTTCATAAAATTTTTCTAAAACAATAGAACATTTCTTTATCGTAATTGGTTTTTCCGTTGTATTTAGGACAGTAGCAACTGCTTTTGCATTACTATTGACCTTACAAATACATTTACTTAAATAAACACCTTCCGCGATTTCTGTATCAGGGATGATCCCTTCTTTTATTTCAGGATTAAGAATGTTTACTTCGATAACCGTTTCAGTACGTGCCTGTACTACTATTGAGTTATAACAACTCCTATCAATCTTATCTGACTGAAAATATAACGGAATCGCCTTGTTACCAATTAACAATTTATTTTTCGCATAATCTAGCTTAGCATTATACCTTTTTAAAAAGTCTGTTCCCAGTAACCCATCGAGAGGTACATTTGTTCCCCGAGGCAACAAATGCATTTTATGAGAAAACAGCTTTCCATTGACATCCAATGTCAATTTTACAGTTCCGAGAGTCTTTATTGGATTACTCGCACTTATACCCTTAATATCAATTATTTCTGTGTTATCGCACCATATATTACCGTCTAGAACCATTGGCGTAATAAGACTAATGTCTGCTCCACTATCTATTAATAATTCCACAAATTTTTTACTATTATTACTTTCCTTTATTGGTATTCTAATGTATGCTGTAATATGAGAGCTTAAAATTCTGCCTGAACCGACGCCAGTTGCACTCCGGCAGTGAGTGACTGGGATTTCTCGTTTCCCGAACTCTTAGTCAAATTATTGCCTTGAGAATTTTTAAATTTATAACAATTTTTCTTTATATGACCTGGTTTGTTACAGTAAAAACATGTAATGGATTTAGGATCATTATTCCTACTATATGTTTCAGTTCTATTTTTAATAGGATTTCTATCGCGTTCCCGATATTCAGATGTTTGAAACACCCGAGTATTAACAGGTTTATTCTGTTTAAAACAATTTTTCGCTTCATGGCCTGGTTTCTTACAATAGTTACAAATTCTCTCCTGACCGGAATCGTTTGAGAAGGAAGCTGCCTGAGTTAATCTTTCCTGATTGATCGCTATTTGTGCGGCTTCTTCATAACCTTTCGGCTCTCTCGCGATTAAAGTCATTCGATACTGCGGTAAAACCCCTAATAAAAATGCTTGCAATGCATTCTGTTTTACCATCGCGTATTTACCGACTAATTCATTTTGATCCGTCGTTTCGTTCCTGACAGCTCGTGTTAATTTTGAAAAAATTTGATCTACCCGTTGAGTGTATGCAATTATTGATTCTCCTTTTCTCTGTTTACATTGTGATAATTCGATTGCTAAGTGTGTAGAATTTTTTGTTTCTGTAAAATTTTCTATGAGAAATTCTTTGCATTCCTCCCAGGTGTTGATTAATCTGCATGATAAAGCGTCGTCCGCTTTACCGATAATTTTTGTACAAATATATCTATATAGCATGTATTTTTGTGAATCATTCGCTAAACTGTAAGAGTAGTCACAATCTTTTATGAATTTGTGTAAATTATCTGATTTTCCGTCATATGTAGACGAAGAAATAAATGAGGTTAGGAAACTCATAGTTACAGGTTCCTTTTTAAATATTGAAGAATTACTTATTTCTTCTTTAGCCATTTTAAATTAATTACTGTTATACTTAATATAATACTTAATTACTAAATTCTTATAATATATACAAATTTGTAACCTATACAAAATAAACAACTTACAATAATGACAGCATCAGCATCTTGATGTCGTCTGGTGTTTCTTCGATGATGATTGCTTTGAAGGATCCAGTGATGTCTGTTAGGATAACAGAACGATGAATGATGACTCCTGCGGTTTTCGTCTACGGGAATGGTTGTCCCAAAGGTAGCAGCAACTTGCAGAATTTCTTCTCACGATCTTTTCTTCACAGCAACGTCAACAGGTTATCAATGATGGGCTGTATGGCAGTCTTTATACTATCGGGGACTTGTAGTGATGAATTATCATCTATCCGTCGATAAAGAATTGCCAACTTCCGAGAGTTTGCAACTAATCGGTTGGTGAATTGACAATTTTCACTGTGTCGGGGACTTGTAGTGATTGGTAATCAGCTGTCCGTCGATGATGAAACGTCAACTTCCGAAGATTCGCAAAACACAATAATTTTAAATTATCTTTACTTCTGACACCAATTTTATTTCTTCTTGTTATGGGCCTGTTCGAAGTATAAAAAACACTTTTATTGTTTAGGTTGTTTATTTCGAGTTTAAGTTATAATTTATAATTTAATCACTTAGTTTACATTTTAATTACAAGTAATTATTATTACGAACTGAACCGAACTGGTTCTGATGTGATACTTGACTTGACTGCCTGCTGAGAAGAAGTTCTCCTGAATTTATATTAGTTGTTGTGTAACAATGTATTGATTAATACTTCAAATATTGTATTTCCAATAATAGATAAGGACTGAATTCATTTACTTATTTACTTCTATTATTTAGTTAAGATTAAAACTGCAGACCGCAAATAAGGTCTTTGGTTATCATTACTTCAATTGTTTGAGTATAGATATTAGCATAAACATTTATGTAAGATATTTAATGGTTTCTAATTATTTGATATCAATATAAATAAGGAAGCTACAATCAGTCTTGTTAGTTTACTATGGGTAGATATGTAGGTTCATGACAAGGTACAAGGTCCATGACATTATAACAAGTTTCTCGTCAACCCTTGTTCTATAGAAAAATTTCGCAAAGTAAGTTCTGAAAATTATTAAAAACACGTTTTGTTCTGTTATTTAATATATTATAGGTATGAAAAATTCACAGTGTATCTTTAAATGCAACAAAAACATTTGTCGAGAGATTTTCGCTTTATTTCAAACGAGTCATGTTTTATTAAATATTATCGATATTTAATATTAGCGCGCTCCCTCTAACATTCGTATTTACATATCTCTTATTCAAACCCTCTTTGAACGCTTATACGGGGCCTTAAGTATTTTTTGGATCTATTGGTGCATTTTCAATCGTTTTTAATTTTAGTCAATAGCAGATTCAATTGGATTTGACCGTTTTCTTTTCTAATCGTCTCGTATGATTGGATTGTAATTCTCTTAAATGGGGGCAGCTTATAAAAACAGATAATTAATTTCTCACTTTCGTTGCACCAGTTTTGTGTTGTATTTTCTTATACCCGGATGAAGCGCGATAATATTTCTTTTATTTATTGCACCAAATTACATTATTTGATTCGGCTCAAATTACAAAACGAACTATACTTAATTTAATACCAAGAGTAGTGTAGAACAGTTAACAATGTGGTTCATTAATACACGTGTAATTTACCTAACTGAGAAACCAATTACAGATTTCCTCAATATACTATTGTATTATGTATCTAAAAATGTAAACACTTTACTTACAACAACTAAAAATTTTTTTTTTTTTTTTTTTTTTTTTATATTTACTCCACACAGGAGGCCCTGAAGAAAATAATTTCCCTCAGGGCCTATGTCATCTTTGGGGATGCTGTGTGGAGGGTCTTTTTGTGGAGAGGAAGGAGTGAACATGGGTCTTGAAGAGTCCCATGTTGTAGGAGGGAGGAAACACAGAGGCCGGCAGTTCGTTCCACAGCCGAGCTGTTGAACTTAAGAACGAATCGTAGAAGCGACCCGTTCTCATGTGACAAGTGTCAACTGTGTACAAATGTTGGGCGCGCGTTTGGCGTGTATCCCGACTACGCACCGGTGCCGAAGGGATCAATGACGCTAGTTCCTCAGAGCATCTTCCATTGTAATACCGATAAAACAAGGACAGCATACCTACCTGACGCCTGTGCTCTAAAGATTGCAGTCCGTTTGTTAAGATTGGGGAATCTATCAAACGGACCGCCCGTTTCTGCACAGAGTCAAGGGTTTTTTTCAGGTATTTTGGGGCTCCAGACCAGAGATGGCTGCCAAATTCGACAGTAGGGCGCACTTGCGATTTGTACAGGGTGAGCAGTTGTGTACTATTAAAGTATCTGCGGGCCCTGTACAGTACGCCCAGCTTCTGAGAGGCCAACTTTACTCTGGCTTCGATGGAGCCCCCGTACCTGAGCTGGTCACTTATAGTTACACCAAGCATATCAATGGAAGGCCTGTTCGGAAGATTGCTTCCGTTGAAGGAGACTAGATTATCATTTGGATCCCTTTTAGACGTAATCAGACAGGATTGGGTCTTTGAAACATTAAATTCGACGAGATTATTTTTACCCCAGGAGGAAATACTCTCGAGATAACCGTCCATTCTCTGCTTCAAAGCCCTCCGAGCCGTTGGAGTTTGTGTGCCCTTTGGGGGCTTGTCAAACAAAAAGCTTTCATGAACTGTACTGTCATCCGCGTAACAATGAATCGGTGCACATGTCAAAAGGTCATTGATGTGCAACAAAAACAAAGTCGGAGACAGAACCGATCCCTGTGGGACGCCAGCATTTATGGAGTGCGAGGAAGAGGTGAAACCGTCAGCAACCGCCTGAATCGACCTATCCCTTAAAAAGTCAGCAATCCACGTACACAGGGATGCGGGAAGTCCATAAGAATGCAATTTGTTGACAAGTCCTCGGTGCCAGACCCGGTCAAAGGCCTTGGATATGTCTAGTGCGACCGTTTGGGTCTCACCGTGACGTTCCAGGCACCGCCCCCAAACATGCGTCACATACGCGAGAAGATCACCGCACGAGCGGTTCCGCCGGAATCCGTATTGACGGTCGTTGATAATTTTGTTCTTCTCGAGGTATGTGAGCAGTTTGTCGTTGATCACACGTTCCATCACTTTGGACAGAACTGATGTGATCGCTATGGGGCGGTAGTTGGCCGGGTTGGAGCGGTCACCTTTCTTGGGAATAGGGTGAATTACCGCTTTTTTCCAACCAGAGGGCACAGTGCCACACTTCAGGGACATTTTGAAGAGCTTTGTCAAAACTGGAACTATTTCCGCAGCACACTTCTGCAATACCAGGGCAGGTATTCCATCAGGTCCACTAGCTTTGTTAACATCGAGCCCCCGTATGACGTGGAGTACATCCCGATGCCGGATCCTCAGCTTTTTCATAAAGAAGCCGCAGTGAGGAACCGACGGCGGAACAGCACCCCCGTCGTCGAGGGTCGAGTTTTCCGCAAACATTTTCCCTAAAAGGTTTGCCTTTTCGGTGGCGGTGTTTGCTAGTGAGCCGTCAGGTCTGGTAAGAGGAAATATTATGCTATTACATATAACAAACGTTATTTATGTTCTATACTTTCATACTATTTATATACTCTACTGTATTCTTCCATACTTCCTTATATTACTATATAGTCATTTACATTATTTATGTTCTACTTTCATACTATTTTCACGTTATTTATGTTCTATACTTTCATACTATTTTTATATTCTACTGTATTCTTCCATACTTCCTTATATTACTATATAGTCATTTACATTATTTTATGTTCTTAAATATTCTTTAATATGTTATTTTATATTCTCTCACATTCTTTATGTTAATGTATAGAAAATCGACCACCATAACACGGGCATGTGCCTAGCCTGGTGGTTGAAAAATCCTCAATGCATGTAACAAACAATTCAATGAATAAAGAAACTTGAAAAAAAAGTGAACTTGCATCGCCACTGAAACTGTAAATTAAGAGAAATGTGTTGGGGGCGTGTCCGTTTGCCAGAAGTAAACGACGTCACTTTTCTTTCAAATCAACATACTCGGCAATAGGTATTATCCTTATTTTTAATGATAAAATAATGTTTATAAGACAAGGTTTTATGCAGAGCATAAAGGATAACAAATAATTATAAGCAATAATTAGTCGCCTGAAATGTCAATACAAATTGAAAATATCTCCCGAGTAAAAATAAATGACGCCAACGGGAATTGAACCCGTACCTTCTGATGTCCGGTCAGGTGCTCTGAACCACATAAAGCCGACATAACTCAGTGGTTCAGAGCACCTGACCGGACATCGGAAAGCACGGGTTCGATTCCCGTTGGCGGCATTTATTTTTTCAATTTGTATTGATATTTCAGGCGACTAATTATTGCTTATAATTTTTCAGGTATTATTCTGTTATTATATAATGACGAAATGCGAATATATTAAAGTTTTTTATGGATTTGTGTTCCGACATCCTCATAACATATTCGTGTTTCACTGATAATTTGTTATGATTTTTTTTTCGTTAGTGTACTTCAGTCCTGTTTTTAACAGGAATACGAATTATTTGACCAGATTTTTAATAAATTTGCAATATTTTTATCAGTAAATTTTCTCCGTTCAGATTAATATATTTTAACTACAGGGCTTTCCAGTAAGAGGTGTTATTTTGATTTTCAATCGTAAAAGATCAATGGTTTCGTTGCTTGTGTGGCACATAGCGTCTTGTTGAAAGTAAACGTTGTCCAGATCAATACCATCCAATTCCGGCCATAAAAAATCATTAATCATCTCTCGATAGCGCAATCCATTCACCGTAACTGTTGCTCCAGCCTCATTTTCGAAAAAGTAAGGTCCAATGACTCCGCTGGACCATAAACCGCACCAAACAGTCCCACGTTGAGGATGGAGAGGCTTTTCAACAATAACTCTTGGGTTTTTCGAGCTCCAGATGCGACAATTTTGTTTGTTGACGAAGCCACCGAGGTGGAAATGGGCCTCATCACTCAAGATGATTTGCATTTGATTCACTCAAGTGAATTTTAATCATTTCAATGCGTTGTTGAAGCGTATATCATTCCATTTTTATTAATGGCGTAGTTTCTACTTGTCAAATCTCAAAAAATGACAGCTTCAAAAGTAACATCTACCGAAATAGCGGGCTATTCAAAATAACACATCTTATTGGAAAACCCTGTACTTTTGTGCATATATAAATTAAATAAGGGTAAATGCAGGTAACTCCATCAATGAAGAACTGAACGCAATTGGCGCTAACAAAGCAATTATCCAAAGAAGCGAAGCTAGCTGTTCGCAATGGAGTGTTGGTAGCCACCCTGATGTATGGCAGAGAATGAATTAAAGTAGACTGATTGCTCTAGAAATGAGATTCTAGAGGCCTATGTGTGTTAAAACTTTGTATGATCGTGTGAGGAATGTGGAGATCCACAAAGAATACAAGGCTGATGTAAGGGCAATGAGTAAGATTAAAAAATATGGTTTGGGCATGAAGAGAGAATGAATCAAGAAATTAGTGGATATGAAGAAGTCGAGGACGCCCGAGGAAGACTGCCTCACTTGATCGTGCCATGATCAAGTGAGGCAGATACTCGAGTCGGGCCATGTCAAGAGTCAGAATAATAGAAGAGTACGTATGAGACGATTTTCAAAATTCGCGTGAGATTTCAAACCCCTGTTTTAGTAATAACTGTACCCCGCCACGGGTTGCTGTGGCTCAGTATATCTGTGCAGTTTTATATTCCTATAGCATATAGATGCCACCTGTGACTAAAAATGTGCATTTTAGAAAAACAGCGCCATCTGTCGGACGTAAAGCAACACGCGCTATTGTTTATCTATAATAATAATAATGATTGGATTATCTGTATAGCGCCTTTTTGTGAGAAAATCACTGCAAGGGCGCTTCTCAACTTAATTTATGCATTTAATCTATTCGTATCTCTTAGACTTATAACTTATTACTTGTGGCTCATAACTAAGTTTCATAGCTAGTGACTTATATCACTCTCTCATATCAGCTATGTCTCACTTGTATGACTTACATTTTGTTCCCTAGATATTTATAAAATGGTGACCGGATAAATCATCAAAATGATAATTCATCACACCTTTAAAAAGTTATATAAAGTCATGGAAAGTGATGAAACAAAACTTTATTAACTGGGTTGTAAGTTAGGTTAGTTTTTTTAAATTTTTTTTCATCGTTTCTAATGACTTTATATCACTTTTTAAAGGTGTGTTGAATTGTCGATATGTTGATTTATCATGGAACCTTAAAAAATATATTCCACGATTACGCTGTTGCCTAAACCTGATGATGCTTGTTCGTGCAGTTTGGGCGAGGGTATGGTTTTGGAACGAGCGCACCATCAACACTGCATTTGCCATATGCCACGCATATCTCCGCCCATATGTCGCATACGGTGGCTTTCTGTGCTTTACTTTTTGGTACACGAACCGTTAAAAGTATGGCGTCTACTCTAACCGTTATTCCCTTTGTTAGTACGGCGTTCCAACCGCCAAAACTTGGTATCTAAGAAAGAACGACAAGAGTTTTTAGTGTACCTCTTCGATTGTGGACATTTAGCACTTATTTAGAGTTTACATTTATTTCAGTTTGTACATAAGTATTATATAGCCAAAATAAAACCAATTATGGATTTCCTCCTTGTGACTTTACCTCTACTGAGACAGCATAATAAGGAATAATTAAATTAAATTTGTAAGAAAGGAATATGAATTCAAAAATTTATACAAAACAAAAGATTATGTAAAACGAAAAATTTACAAAACAAAACATTTATCAATACATTTATAGCCATGGAGAGAGGTTGTAGATATAAATCAAATCATAATAGCAATATAAACAATAGAGACATAACATTATTCACAAACCACCAGAAAAATATTTTTTTATGGACCTCTTGTCTTTGGTAAGTTCGCAACTGAAAATATCCACGTTGGATAATACGCAAGGTCTGTTCAGGCAAGAATTCTGCTTAGAGTTTTTGATAAAAAATCGCTCTTTTGGATTTTGGAGCGCTCGAATATCAAGTTCTTAAGGCCCTGTAGTAAGCGTTCAAAAATTGTTTGAAAGGGAGATATGTAAATACGAAAGTTAGAGGGAGCGCGCCAATATTTAAAAAAAACTTTAATAATTAAGCGATAATGTTGAAAATATTAAATAAAACATGACTCGTTTGAAATAGAGAAAAAATATCTCGACAAATGCTTTAGTTGCATTTAAAGATACACAGTGATTTTTTTCATGCCCATAACATATTAAATAACAGAACAAAACGTGTTTTAATAATTTTCGGAGATTACATTGCTACTTTTTTGTTCCGATGGATTATCTAAAATTGCCGTTTCGGCATAATAAATGCATAGATATTATCTTCAAAAACAACATGTATATTTTTGGAACTTACAAACTTAAAGAATTAAAGAAATTGGGGATTCGGGGGCTTAATGCGAAGCTTAATGCCAAATCACTATTTTGATTAATCTTTATAACAAATTGGTGTACATTATGAATACCAAAAAATATGCTTTAGATAAATGAAGGTTTTCCTATCGCTTCGCTTGAGTAGAATACAAATAAAAAAATAAATTACTTAATAAAAAATATAAATGCAAACTACTTTAAAAAAATACAGTATTATAGCTAAGATTATCTGTGACAGTTTCACTTGATTAACTTTTTTGCTTTCCTATAAAATTATTTACAAAATAAATAAAAAAACAGTTTTTTGCTTGAAATCGAACGTTACTAGACTTCGTTTGTCAAGCGATTTTAATGCCCTTTACCTACGATATAAGGTATACCAAGAATATACATATTTTTGGCTTGTAGCTTCCTCTTAATGAGTTCTGTATAAAATAAAGAGCTGTAGGTACCACTATTGATTATGGCAGTGGTTAGTGATAAATATTATGTAAAAGTTGTTTTGTAATTAGTAATGATATCATGTTTTTTTTTTATTTATTTTTATTTTTTTTTTATTAGTAGCTATATTATACATTTTTATAAGAATATATATATATAAAAAATAGATGTTGATTATATTCGTAGTCCTCCTCACTAGGAGATCCTGTGCTGAGGGGGACTAGGTTTTAGATAAGTTATTCAGCGACTTCTATGGTATGACTCCATGTTTTGGGTAAGGGTTTCCAGAAACTTCTACGACGATGTTTTAAATATGCTAGTAAGTTCTTTTTCCGGTAATTCCTTAAGCCAAGATTTAATGTTCTTAATGCAGTTGTTTTTTGTTTTGATTTGTTTGATACTAAGTGGGAGTTTGTTATATACCTTTACTGCTAAAAATTCAGAGCTTCTTTGTCCAAAGGTAGAGTTACACTTTGGTATAGTTAGTATCTCTGTTTGTTTGGCTCTGGTTTTATGAGTATGTGAGGTGTTTTCCTGAGAATTATTTTTGAGGTGTTGTACCAAAATGTTTTTGGCATAGATTTTCTGTATGCTTGGAACGTCAAATTGTTTAAAAATTTCTGTTGTTGACGTCCTTATGGGAACCTTTAGTATGGTCTTTATGATGCAATTCTGAGTTACCTTCAGCTGTTTTATATGTTTTGATACTGCTGAGCCCCATCCTATTATTCCATATTCCAATTTGGAGTGGCATAAAGCATAGTAAACTCTCTTTAAATCCCTAGCTGACAAAATGTTCTGTATTTTTTTGAAGAAGTAGATGAGTTTCGTTAACTTTTTTGAAGTTCGATCAATGTGTGAATCCCAGTGTAGTTTATCGTCAATTTCAATACCAAGATATTTTATGCTTTTGGTTTGAGTTATAATCGAGCAGGAACATTGAGGAAATTTTTTTTGACATTCATGTAGTTTGAGTATATGCTCATTCATTGGTTGTCCTCTTTTGTTTTTGGAGAAAATTAAATATTTGGTTTTATTCACATTTAATGTAAGGGAGTTTGCTTTAAGCCAGTTTTGAAGAACAGTTAGGCCATGTTCAGCCTCCTTATATGTGCTTGTCCAATCTTGTTCATGGAATAAAATTACAGTGTCATCTGCAAAGCTCATTATGTTTCCTTTGATGGGAAGATTCATAAGGTCATTTATGTAAATTAGAAATAGTATAGGTCCTAATACGCTTCCCTGGGGGACACCGTACTTAATTGGTAGAGTTTTGCTCCTTCTTTTACCAATTTGTACAAATTGTTCTCTTCCCGTTAAGTAACTTCTAAGTAGGTTTAGGGTTGTTTCGGTTATTCCATTTTTTTTTAGTTTTAAATACAGTATTTCGTGGTCAATGGTATCGAAAGCTTTTTGAAGATCAATGAAAACTGCTAGGCATTTTTTGCCTTCATCCAATTTTCTAATAATTGTATTTGTTACATTAGCTATAGCGTCACCAGTACCCAGGTTTTCCCTAAAACCATACTGCGTAGATGATAATATTTTATTAGAATCCAAAAATGTAAGCATTTGTTTTTTTATAACTTTTTCTAATATTTTTGATAGTGTAGTTAAAATACTAATTGGTCGATAGTTTGATACATCATTTTTGGGACCGTTTTTATATATTGGAATGATCGTAGCAATTTTAAGACAAGCAGGAAAAATACCATTTGATATTGACAGATTTATAAGATACGTTAGTGGGTGGATTAACTCATTTTGTAGATATTTAATTGATTTGCTTGATATCAGTTCATTTCCCGATGAAGTATTTATATTTAGGGAGGCTATAATATTTCTTATTTCATCACTTGTTATCTTGACAATATTGAGGCTGTTTTCTTGATTTACATCGTCAATCCTCACTGTATTTTCGATAGTACTAATTGAATTTTGTTTAATTTTATTTGCTAAGTTTGAGCCTATATTGCAAAAATAGTTGTTTATAAAGTCAAGAAGTTTGTCCGGGTGTTCTGTAAAAGATGTGGGAATCTCATCAATGTTTAATTCCTTAATGCTATTGTCATTATGTGAGGTTTTAGCATTAGTTATTTCATTTATGATCTGCCAGAGTTTACGTGAATCATTATTACATTCATCAATTTTGTTTTTATAGAATGTTTCTTTAGCATAACGTATTACATTTTTACATGTATTAAGATATCTTTTGTAGAATCGAAGTGTTAGGATATCATAAGGGTTGTTTTTGACTTTTTTGTGCAGTTCATCTCTTTTTCTGATTGAGTTTATAATATTCTGACTAATCCAAGGTTTAATGTGTAAATTTTTATGAGATAACTTTTTTTCTATGGTTTTGGTGTTTGATAGGATAATGTTCTGTAAAACTTCTATAAAATAACTCCAAGCAGTATCAGTATCATCTTTTTCCAGAAGCCTTGTCCAGTCATTCACTGTTAACTCGCATTTGACGTTTTCCCAATTTGTTTCAGACTTCGTTAGGAGTGATTTCTTTTTTTGGTTTACATATGTATTTTTTTTTGTAATAGATAGAATTATTGTATAATGGTCTGTCAGTGTGGTAGTACAAATAATGGCTTGAGTTTTTCTATTAGTTTTACAAAAGATATGATCAATGCAAGTTTTGCTTTCATTATATACACGTGTTGGTTCATCAATTAGGCTTTTATATCCATGGTATGCTAGTGTTTGCATATAATCAAATTTTTTTGGATGGCCGTTTTCAAGAATATCAATATTTATATCACCGATGATAAATACATCTTTAGTTCTTTTTAGTAGACTTAGTTGATTAGATAAGGAGTTGAGGAATGGTTCTAGATTTTGTGTAGAAGGAGATCTATAAATTGCGAGTATTGTTGTGTCATTACCGATTGATATACTTAGACAGTTTGCATTATTGATACAGATCTCTCTGACATCAGCTTCTATATCTTCTTTAATATATACGATTTAATATGTACATATGTTATATTGTAATTGAACATGAACATCCTGTTGACAAACTGCTTAATTGCAGTTTAACGGGATTGTACTTTGAAAAACAATAAAAAATAAATATATCTGAAAAAGGAACTGAAAGCTATTTTTTTGAAGCTGATCTAGATTTAGAGCTAATGTAGCTCTACAAGAGCTGAGATGGCAACATTGATGTTGTTAAAGTCGAAGTTCGTTCGACGGTTCCTTCTCACAAGGCTTGTTGAGTGGAGGTGATATTTTGAATTGGTAGAACAAACACAATTACCGCCTGTTTATGTTATAAAGTTTGCAATTTATCCGACAAGACAAGGGTTTAAGGTTAAAGTTGACTAGCAAACCCGTACAAAGTCTGGTCGTGGCCTTATATGTGATATTATTGAGTCATCACTTACTCGCTTTACTTTTACCATGCAGATACGAGAGTGTAAAGTGTATAGCCACCTCCCCGCGGGACTTTCTCCGGTCTGCGAGCTGCGAGTGGCCGGTCGCCGGTGCCGCGGCCGGTGTCTCCTGTCTGGTGGTCTGCCCCGCGTTCACGCGTCATTTCGTCTACCGACTCCGGCGAAACTCGACTCGAAGTCTAACTCGGCAGTTGCACGATCGGAGATTCCGCACGTCGGAATTGACGGAAGAATATACACTCGATTTATGAGACTATGTTTGAATGAGAATTGGATAGTTTATTTTATATTCTATTCTTATTATAAGCATCCGCTAAACTGTCAAATCAGTTTGTCAGCAGGTCAATTTCACAATATTGATTATAGCACCAAAGCACACTTATAACGAGAAGCCCCAATATACAGAATATTATATATAGAAGAATAACATTTGAAGTGACTACAGTACAAAGGCATAAAATACACAAACAGATAGATAAAGTCAAATAAATAGGACTGTAAGCATCGGTTTTTTTCTCCAAGACAACTCAAGTCTGTCCGCAGAAATCTTCCTACAGAAGCAACAAAACTACTTATCAACTCTTACGTAGTCTCATGTCTCGATTACTGCAACGGCATTTATGCCAGCCTTCCAAAATATCAAATTGACAAACTTCAATCAGTTTTTAATGCAGCAGCACGGCTCATAACCGGGGTTTTTCGCACAAATTCGCACATTTCAGAACAAGTAAACTTCACTGGCTCAAGTACCCTGAAAGAATCCAGTACAAATTGTGCTGGATGGTGTTTAAATCCATCAATGAAATGGCCCCACTCTACATCTCTGAACTATGCGTCCTGGAAAACACTGGTCTGAGGCAGCCAACTCTTAGATCAGCGACATCATCAGCTGCAGGCAGACTGATGGAACCTAAGCGCAAGCCAAATACTTTTTTTTTGTCTTTATTCATAAAATATATTTGAATACAGTTATTTTACTAAGTTTGGTGATCGCGCTTTCGGAGTATCTGGGCCGAAGGGTCGGAATAAACTCCCTCCGGAACTAAGATCCATAACAAGTCCAACAGAATTCAGGTCTAAACTAAAAACTTACCTTTTTAAGCTGTCATGCCCTTAAATTAAATATACCATTCCTGAGAGAAAGTCCAGTTATATCAAATTTTCCTATTATGTCCTAAATCCGGTATCTGAATTTCGCTAATAAACAATTAGTTAATGTTAATTAAGTGTTAATCTCAAGTGACCTACCAGGTAAGTATTGTACTGTATATTATCTCCATCAATAGTTAGTAATAATATAGATCACTGTATAAATGTATCTGTACAGCGCCCTTGAGGTGATTTTGCACAAAAACGACGCTATACAAGTCATCCAAAAATTATTATTATTATATAACATACAACACAGTTAATACACTCAAAGGCACTAAACGTACTTTAAATAATTACATAGGTTTATACAATTACATGCATAAAAGCAATGAATACTAATGATAGTGTATGCATAAACAATATCAATATAAAAAAATCTTAATCTATTAACCATTTTTTCAGTATTTTTTTTAGTTAGGTGCGATTTGGTTGGCTTTTTATATGCATTTGCAACTTATTAAATATATAAGGTTCAAGATAACTGAATGTTCGTTGCCCGTATTTGTTGGTGATTTTTGTAATGCGTACGTGCCAAGACAATTGTGTGGTTTTTCATCCTCGATTGGAAATGGCGTGACGGTAAATTAATTACCTTATTTACAAAACTGTACCTACTATATATACATATATAAAAAAAATACGAAATATAAAATCTGGTTACACAGTGGGTGGCCAAATTATTAGTTTTTTTTTTACATTGGCACCACACAGGAGGCCCGGAGAAAATTATTTCCCCCAGGGCTTGTCATCTTTGGGGATGCTGTGTGGATGGTCTTTTTAGGTAAAGGAAGTAGAGACAGTTCTGGGAAGGAAAAATATATGAGGGGTGGGTAGGAATCTGGGGGTAAATGTGTGACGGACGTAACCAGTCTCTTCCGATCCGACCCGCCACGCAGTAGGTAGGCAATCGCATCCGCTGCCTTAAAACCTTACCCCATGAACCCGGGCACCCCTGCTACATCACCAGACGTAGCGAATCACTTGGGGTGACCTATGACAGGGGTGTTGGTTATCCAATAAATTGTTCCCGGGGCGGCGGTACCCATATCCGCCTCCCAAATTGAATTGAGTTTTTTAATTAACAGCTTTTAATGCACATATAAATGTATTGCTAATTTTATTAATAAACTTAAGAAAAACACCTATCGTATCAGAGAACTAGAAACTGAGGAGGAAAGCGACAAATTCGTGACATTTACCTAGAAAACAGGAAAAAATGTATGAAAGGGTTGCGCTAGTTAGGAACTACTTCTGCTAGAACAACCACACGGAGGAAAATGAGTGTTGCTAATTTATTAAGAATTTCTTAAAATTATTGTTATTCGGATTAAAAAATAATTCGAAATTTACTAATAGTTTAACAGGAAATCTGTTAATTCATTCTTTAAAGGCCTGCAATCCCGTTTTTAACCGCAATACCAGTAATTTGAAGAGATTCTTTTTAAATTAGAAACACTCATTTTTGTCCGTGCCAGCGTCGTCTTGTAGAAATGGGGTAGCTGCATAGAGCTACGAGTAGAGTTTTGCCACTGCGTACTAATAACTCTTCGAAACTTGTTCCACTATTAGAACGCGATAAGCGGTGCACGTAGACCGGAATCGGTAGTTTTAGTTAGAGCGTTGGAAGAGTTGGAGGTCAATTGGAGGTCAAAAAATGGAACCTATTTTTTCGCTTCATGGCTCATCTAAATATAATACATCAATGGGTACATGTAACTGAAGCTAATGGGGTTGTACTAAATGTTACGATATTTTTATAAACATTTTAAATTGTACTTCTCAAATACGTTTTATTTAAAATAAAAGAATATATTTTTATTTGTATAAGAAATGCACCATTTACCTAAGAAAAACAATTAAAAGTATAAAATCCCTCCGTTTGAAAATCTTATACAGCTTCACACTGATAATAATGTAATTTTTAACTAATATTCCGGCCACCCACTGTAAGTGCTCTTCCAATGACGCTCTCCAAAAAAACCGGTCAGCCGGGCAATAGAAATAAACAGCGGTTTATAATTTGTTTATTTAACTTAATTTATTTGTTTAAATTATTGTATTTGTTTAATTTATTCTAATATTATGTGGAGCCACAAGTTAATGGCTTTTTACCAACGTGCGCTAAGTCAATGTCCTTACTGGCAGCTCTGTAAGATTATTCGACACCAAACGGTTTGAATTAGCAATTTCCCGATTCCAAGTCAACAGTTTGTATAGCGCAACCACAGAGTGCTTATTTATAACGCAGTATCTTTATTTATTTAGCAAAAACAGTATTAAAACCAATACATTGCAAAAGCTTGTTGAGATAATAAATATATAAGATTACACGCCGGACAAAAAAGGTTACACATAGGTACACCAAGTTGGAGGTTAAATTAGTAACATTGATGTAAACTGTAAACTAGTTGAAGGTATTCTATTCTCGGATTATGTTTGAGTGTAACGTTATTCCAAACAAATAATTCTAATTTCAAACGCAGTCTCGTATATTGTTTGATTTTTAAAGCGTATTCTAAACAACTACTTCTAATTTCAAACGCAGTCTCGTATATTCTTTAAGTTTTTAAAACAAATATCTAAATAATTCGAATTCCATACGCATTATGGTACATTCAATTCCCAACGACTTGTTTGAATTTCGAACGCGCGCCGCAGTCTCCGCGCGCGCGAAGATTTTCCCGAAATAATCTGCTTTCGGGAAAGCGGAATAGATTTTCTCAAAAAGGGCAACCCCGGTTCAGACATAACCTCACAAAATGTTATCAGGGCGGACCCGTCTGTCAAAATCTTGATCGAAAAACGCAAAAACACTTGGGTCGTCGAGTAGACATGTTAATTATGCTTTGAGTGGTTTCCTCGTGAATTGAGTAGGGGTCTAGGCGGTGTTTACTTTATTTGTGTACAGTTTTAAACATTTCGGCGTTAGAAGTGTCGGTTTGTTAGTGACGAAATCAATGTTTTTATTGTCTATCTGATGCTTTTAATAACGCACTTAATATTTTTCAATGTTTTTGTAATAATATCCGTGTTTTTTGCGAGGATTTTGGGTGTATTGTATTATTTTTTGGTCTGTTTACTGAATAATATTGATTTTGGAACATAACTGAAAATATTAAAGTGAAACAATAAATTATTTTATATTTTATCAGATTTATGACTTGAATGCTGGCACGATCGAGTAGATTGTGAATCGAAAGAAAAGAAAATGGTCACCAAATCATATTATACTGAGGTTTCTGATTTTATTTTTTATAATCGAATAAAAATACATAATTATAGAAACATAGAAAGTAAAGTATTTGATGCCAATAAAACCACTCTCAACAGACGGTCTGACAATAATCGAATCGCTTGAACCACGCATAACGATCAGCATTTTTTTTTCGTAATCAATAATAATAAAAATTTTACTGTTTTATTGACTTTTCATTACTAGACATTTCGATTGTTCCAATTTAAAAATTGATTACTTTGCATTAAAGCTATTTAAAATTTGATTTCTACATTTTTACTGTTTTGTAATTGTGTATTTTTCATCCCCTATTTATTTGGTAAATAGCCAGATATGCTCAAATTATTTAAAAAAATACTTAGTTTAATAACAATGAGATAAAACTATTTCAGTCACCAGAAATGGAAAATGATAAATTTTCTACTAAGTGAACAATCAATTTCAATTTCGTTAAAATTGTTATTGATCTGAAAGTTTTAAGGTTATTTTTTTTGTACTCTTATTTAACCTAACCTAAAATAGGTTCTTAGATTCTTAGTTTCGATTTAATTAAAAATAATTTAAAAAACAACTATCGTAAAAAAACCTGTTTTAATGTTACTATGTCAAAACATAGCGTGAAAAAAGACATCAAATTATCTGTATTTTGAATGAAATCGCTATTAAACTGCATTATTTTCCATTTCCGGTTACTGAAATAGTTGTACATATTGCATTTTTCAAAGTCTGCCAAAACGATCGAAATCTGACGAGGTATGCATGACGTCATACGTACCTCGGGTTTGTCGGTTAACGGTAAGGTCAATCCAATTCGGGTCGGTACGAAAAAAAAAACCTTATTTAAATAATTTGTAAACCGGATAATATGCAGCGCAATTTGGCACAAAATTGTGCCGGCCAATCACAGGGCATTTGAGTGTTTCACAGTTTTAAATGACAATTTATTCATTCAAAATGTTATTGCATATAATGAAACTTATATATCCAGAATCAGCATTTGTTGATCTATATGAAAATATGTTTTTTTAAGCCATAATATATTTCACTATTCTTTGTCGTTTTAAATTTTTGTAATAAAGTAACATAGACCAATCTTACAGTACTTTTATTGTCGTTAGAGTTTCGCGGTAAAAAAATATTCTAAAAATTAATGACTTTGGTGTTTTGACAAATTAAGTTAATGAATAAAATGTGACAAACGTGGCGGTGAAATGATGTAGAAGTGACACTTAACATTATGTGGGGAGGATAGAAGGCCAATGGTAGCGTCATCATGAAGAGGGTCCTGGTGGGCTGTGCGGATACGCTCGCATGTCTGCAAGTGCAGGTACTGCAAACTTTTACAATTTGCGCTTTTTAAATACATCTAACCAATGAACTATCCGTCAACTTTCACATCTGCCGTATTTTTGGAATACATTTTATGATGTTTTTTTTAATTTTTGATATATAATCAAAGGTTTAGGATCACAGGGGCCTATCTACATAAAAATAGTTTTGAGATATACGCAAATAAAGATTGGAATGCTCATATGCCCGCCCAACTGTATCTCTTAAATGGCTGTATGTATGAGATAGAACTTCGTGTACCGAAACCAAGCTTAACTCAAAATAACAGTTTTTGTAGCTAGGCCCCTGTAATCATAAGCCCCCGCATTAGGATGGATATGATTTGATATTTTCACGGCCAAAAATATTATCACGCAGGGTATTATGCCGTCCTTCTTTAGTCAACATATCGGACAGCGTTACAGTATCATCATCGAAGATTGTGGTGAAGTGTGTGCTCATGTATGTAGATGCAATACCGTGTTGCTTGCTCCGATCCTCTTAGCGCTGGTATTCCAGTATAATTATTTAATTTAAAAATTGTTTTCGGCGTTTAGTTTTAGTGTAGTCGTCAAGTACCGTATACCACGAACTATTAAACTTAGTCGTCTTTATTAAAATTAATGGGATATTTGTGGATTTCAATTGTTTCTGTAATTAGGTGTGATCGGTGGGTCTTTCCGGGACTTCAGGAACAAATCCAAAGTAATGGCCGGTTTCGAAAATGAAATGCTCGTCAATTGCCGATTTGTCAGGATGGCCGAGTTTGCACGCTCGAAAGAAGGACGTAAGGCAAGATGGTATAAATACTCCTAAAATAAATCACGATAATATATTAGTTTTGTTGTGTGCCTAACATAGTCTCATTTGAGGTTGGAGATTATCAGCGTAATATTGGCAATTTTTTCGTGCACCTGATCATGTCGTTCATCTTTCTATCGAGCAATGAGGTGAGCCATTTTTATATCCATATTTCCACTCCAAACCATACACTGGTAGTAAATTTGTATTTATATGTAACATATTCAGAGATGTCCGGGTATCTTCTTGCTTTAAGGACAACATGACTAAGTTCGCGAACGAAAATTTCGCTAATCTGGTTATCTTTACCTAATTTTAGAATTTAATCCAATTATTTCTTGTATTCATTGTCGGTATACTTCGGTAACCGGATTAAACAGAACAGTGACAAAACTGATAAGAGAATAGGTTAGTTTAATAAAAAGGAAAATGTGGAGGAGGAAAGTGGGGAAGTACCAAACACGGCCAAAGCCATTTCAAGCAACGTTTCAATTCTGAAAGTTGGTCTTACACCAGGGCTATACTGAGAGTATCTTCCACTCTGGAACGTGCCACAAATATACTACATATTATTTTAAATGAGAATTTGTGATATAACACAATTTAATCTAGTAAAATTTACTTGCGCACGCCGGGATTTGAACCTGCGACCTTCAGCTTGCTAGTCAAGAGCTTTACCCCTCGACTACAGAGGCCGTCATAAATCACTTCTCCTACTATGTCTTTAAGTCTATATCTGTAATTTAGTTTTAAGTTAACCCTGATGGGGTTAGCATAGCTCGTAAAAGATGTCGGTTGTATCTTAGGAGTTAAAACGAGGTGTTTATTATTTTTAAATAAAATGGTACCACAAAATAAGTTTGCTGCGTTTGTTTGTGTAGTTTAGTTTAGACTATGTTCTGTTTTGCCATGGAACCGTACACCTTATGCTTTATACATTTTGTTTTACAATATTTTTAATTGATGTCTAATGTCTTCTTTCTTTTTGTTGTCCAGGGTTCGCCGGCGGGCCGCGGCTCCGCCATGTCCTGCCAGTCCCTCTCCCTGGCCCCCGGAGACCCCGAGCCCTTGCCCATCTACCACAGGTAACCACACTTATTGATTATTAGAGATAGACATCAAAAAACTTATAAACATTCTCAAAAAAATTCTCATTTCTACCCCGCAGCCAAGTGGTAGTACCCAAAATTACTATCCTCCTTATATTAGCTTAAATACTTGACATATCATTTTAGTATTTTCTGCACAAATACATAAGTTACCATTAATAATTGACTGAATAATTGGATGGATAGAAAAATGCATGGGGTCATCGGAAGACCCACTTGGTTTTACAGACGTTTTGTTTGGCATCTTGGCCTGTCAAGAGTTAACAAAGCAACATTTATTTGGGGTATTGTATAATCCACTCGTGCGATGGAAGATTTGCTCATTCGATTTAATAAATATCATTCCTCAAAATATTAACTGTAATATAGAAACTGCTTACGGGGATTAAAGCCAACGAATCCATTTTTCACCATTTATCCCATATCTTTAGGTAATATATAAATATGGCACAATATGGCAAGCAATCGATTAAGATGTTTTTCAAACTTCCATAATATGCTAGAAATCGTTGGAGTTGTTATAACTTGAATCTTGTTTGTTGTGGTAGGTCTGTTCACTTCTCTGGCGAGGTGGACAGGAAGTCCATCCAGGAGTGCAGCCTGGATTACCAGACCGATGATAATGATACCAGCGGTAAGTTATACCATTTTATGGTGAATTTAAAAGTCCTTCTAAAGCTCCCTTTGCCTCTAATTCAAGCCACACAGGTTGGTTGCGGGTAAAGTGCAAGGCCCTTGAGGTGATTTTTCACCAAAACGGCAATTAACAAATCATCAAAATATTATTATTATTAAAGTACTGTAACTTCGGGAGGTGATTGATTCTGCATGATAGTACAGGGTTTTCCAATAAGAGATGTTATTTTGATATTCAATCGCAAAAGATCAATGGTTTCGTTGCTTGTGTGGCACGTAGCGCCGTCTTGTTGAAAGTAAACATTGTCCAGATCAATACCATCCAATTCCGGCCATAAAAAATTATTAATCATCTCTCGATAGCGCAATCTATTCACCATAACTGTTGCTTCAGCCTCATTTTCGAAAAAGTATGGTCCAATGACTCCGCCGGACCATAAACCGCACCAGACAGTCACACTTTGAGGATAGAGAGGCTTTTCAACAATAACTCTTGGGTTTTCCGAGCCCCAGTTGCCACAATTTTGCTTGTTGACGAAGCCACCGTGGTGGAAATGGGTCTCATCACTCAAGATGATTTGTATTTGATTCACTCAAGTGAATTTTAATAATTTCAATGCGTTGTTGAAGCGTGTATCGTTCCATTTTTATTAATGGCGTAGTTTCTACTTGTCAAATGTCAAAAAATGACAGCTTCAAAAGTAACATGTACCGAAATAGCGGGCTATTCAAAATAACAACTCTTATTGGAAAACCCTGTACAAGTAATAAATATAAATATCCTTTATCGAAATTGCATTGTTCTTTTCCTCGCAAATTCTTCCTAAAAAGGTTTTTTTGTCATTTGAACATTTTTGCAAGAAAAGTACATTAAAGTGTATGAATTTCTGAAAAAGTTTTTAGTCTTGTGTTTTTATGTAGAATCACCCCCCGTAGTTAATTTACAGTAGTCACAGGGAGAGGTTGTATGTGACGTCACCATTCTAGTATCTTTTGGCTTTTTCGTTTTCAGGCATATTTGAAGAGTACGTACAATCTCTCTCTGGGACTACTTTAAGAATAACATTATTTTGTTTAACATAAAGTTTATTATGTACTGCCGTTCCTCATCCAGAACATATATATTATGTGAGAGAGACGACATGTCGATTCTTGTCATAGTGGTCTGATCCTACTTCCTTTTTCCTGTTTTGGTAATCCTGGGATGACATCATCTACTCGCTCTGTGATTGGTTGTTTGTTTTGTCACCGGCAGTTGGCGTCTCGCGTCGTTTCATTTGTCAATTGACATCGAAATTCTTTCGAATGTGGTCGAATTATCTCGCGCTAAGTTTTTTCAAATACATAAGTGCTGAGATAACTAAAAACGAGTGAAATAACTTCCTTGAGAGTGTTTCCTTTTCGTGAAAAGAAAAAATAGTGCTTTGTGTAGATTACGCGTTGTGCATTTGGCGGGAAGAACGCAGTATAACGGTCAGATTTGTTGCGTCATAATGTCTACCGTAGTTCCGACGAAATCTACGCACAAACGCCGTAGCGAGGATATCGATTCCTCCTCTACACACAGACGTCGCAGCGAGAATTCGGATTCGTCTTCGAGTTCGGGTTGTTCGCGGCCTAAAAACAAAAGGCGCAAAAAGAGATCGCAAAAGAAGATGCTCAAGAAATTGACGCGCCAGTTAAGCGATCTGCAGCGTTTCGTGTTTAGGCGAGATGCCGCGGCCGCCGGCAATTCTGACGCAAGTGAGTTTGAGGGTTCCGAAATTGACGGCGAGTCTTTGTCAAACCCTATAGACGCGCCAGGCACCAGTGCTTGTGGTACATCCGCTGCTCCGATTTTTCGTGTGCCGGATCCCACAGTTGCATTAAAGGAACCGTTAATGGGAGCACCGACAGATGCTATGTTAAAGATGGTGGAGCGCCTTCAAAATTTTGATACTCCCGGTTGGTGTAACGTACGCTACGCAAAGGCATTAAAAGAATATGCAGCAGACCCGGGATTCAAAGAGTTGGAAGTAAATTGCGAGCTCAATTCCCTCACGCCGGCATGTGCTCAACTCACAGGAATGGAAAGGGCCTTTGCAGCAATCACTCACGTGGCGCTCCAACAAAGGCAGGTCATCCAGGACTCTATACAGAGCATCCTAACCTGGAGCTGTCAGCCTGACACCGAACTTTCGCCGAAGACCCTAGCGGAGAAATTTCAGGATGTCCTTGGGGGAAGTATTGCAAAAAACGATGCAATCCTTCAGATAGCTTGTGGGAAGCGGGCGGAAATCGTTGAGCGGCGACGCCATCGTATCCTGGAGTTGTGCAAAACTCCATCGGAGAAATCAGCCCTGGATAAAATTCCTCCAACGGTATCGCACCTTTTTAATGAAGACAAGCTTGTCTCCCAGTTGCAGAGACTTGGTGGGGCAAGCAAAGTCTTCAGGGCTCAGATCTCGCAGACCCCAAGGGTTGCGAGATCTGACTTGGAATCTGTGTCAAGGCCAAAAAACAGAACACAGACTCAATGTGCTTCTGCAGGAAATCTGGGTTCCACCCAATTTCCATATCAGTACCGGCGGGCAGACCCCGGTCACCACTCTGGCCCTTCCTCCTCTTCCAGCAGAGGACGGAAATTTCGGAGGCCGACGGGGCGTGGGCAGACCTCGCACCGTCGTCCCCGAAACAATTGACAATCAGCCCAGGCGATTTCAGGGAGGGCAATTGCGAAGTTCTTTAGAACAATGGCGTATCGCAAATGCCCCCGACTTCGCCCTAAAAATCCTCAATGGCTATCGGATCCCATTTTGGTTGAGACCTCCATTGTCCAGACCCACTCAGGTGAGGTTGCACAATTTCACCACAAAACACACACCCGAAATGGACATACAAATAAAGGAGTTGCTGAAGATGGGAGTGCTGGAACCAGCACCCATGAATCGGGGTTTTCTCTCCCAGATGTTTCTGGTGCAGAAGAGCGACGGGACCAATCGTCCCATCATCAATCTGAAAGTGTTGAACGATTTTGTGCGAGGGAAAAAGTTTTCCCTGATCTCCCACTTCAAAGTACCCGACTTTTTGCAACCCGGAGACTATATGACAAAAGTAGATCTGGCGCATGCGTACTTTCATATACCAGTGGCAAAGACCCATCGACGTTTTCTGCGTGTCGTGTACAGAGGTCAATGTCTGCAGATGACATGTTTGCCCCAGGGCTTGAGCAGTTCCCCTCAAATTTTCGCAGCAATAACCAATTGGATCGCAGAGATCCTTCGAAAAAAGGGCATTCGAGTTATTGTGTACTTGGACGATTTTCTCCTGGCTCATCAGAGTCAAGAAACTCTCCGACTGCAGACACTAGTAGCGTTGGATTTCTTACAGTCGCTCGGCTGGACCATCAACATAAAGAAATGTGTTCACCTACCGACACAGGCGATAGAATATCTGGGAGTGTTATGGAACACTGGTCTCAATCAGAAGATGCTAACCAGGAACAAGTGCCGGACAATATGGAAGTCGTTGCAAAAGATTACGACAAGGAAGGAATGGTCCCTGAGGGAGGCGCAGAGCATCCTAGGACAGCTGAACTTTGCAGCGTTTGTGGTTCCCAGGGGTCGCTTGCACTGCAGGCAGATGCAGCTCCAGTCACTTGCCATGACAAAGCTCCCACTCCGGAAGAAGGTACCTGTAAACCTTGCAGTACTGGAGGATCTAGATTGGTGGAGGCACAACGTGAGTACGCATTCCCTTATCCATTTCCCCAAAGCATGCCACTTCATTGCGACAGACGCAGCAGACAGCGGGTGGGGGGCGCAGGTAGACGACATCCCACTCTCAGGCTGTTGGACACAACAACAAACCAAATGGCACAGCAACCTAAAAGAAATGTTTGCTATTCTCCATGCATTGAAGTACCAGAGAGCCAGTTTGAGCAATTCTACTTGTCTCATTCAATCGGACAACAGAACGGTACTAGCATATCTACGCAACGAAGGAGGTACGAAATCAGTGAACCTCCTTCAGTTAACGTATCAGATTCTGGAAGTAGCGGACGCGCACAACATAAGGATGGAAGTGTATTACCTCCCGGGACGATACAATGGACTCGCCGATCATCTTTCCCGAGGGACCTTGTTACCAGAATGGCACCTTCTACCTACAGCGACCGACCAGATATTCTGCCTTTGGGGCAGACCCATGGTGGACCTATTTGCATCCAAGAGAGCTCATGTTGTAAACAGTTATGTATGCATAGACCCCACCGACACAGCAGCCCTATATCACAATGCTTTCAGCAGGATTTGGTGCTTCCCACTGGCATGGGTATTTCCACCGCCCTGCTTGATACCGAGAGTCCTGGAACATCTAAACAAGTGTGTCGGTATTTACCTATTGGTAGTACCGAGGTGGCCCAAGGTGTTCTGGCTGCCAGATCTCCAGTCGAGAGCACTAGCTCCACCTTTACAAATAACCAACCTACTCGACAACCTGGTGGATATCTCGACAGGTCTTCATCCTCCTCAGATTCAAAAACTGGAGATGGAAGTATGGAAGATTGGGGGTGGAGAGGAGCGCTCAATGAATGGTCAGAACACGAGAGAGGCCTCCTCAATGCTGGATGGCGATCTTCAACGGTCACCGCATATAAATTAGCATGGAAGAGGTGGGGCCATTGGTGTGTCAAGAATAAGGTGGATATAGCTGATCCTTCAGGTTCCCAGTTGGCAAGATTTTTAGCCAATTTAAAACTTAAAGAAGGCTTGGCTCCTAGTACCATTGCTCTTCATAAGTCAGCCATTTCAACATTAACCAACCCAGAGTGTGAATCGCTAAGCAGCCATACCTTAGTTAAACAAGTGATGAAAGGTATAGTTAATACTTCTAGAAAGAAGAAAGCATTGCCTATCTGGGACCCTAGACAAGTTACTGTATGGTTGAAAGAAAACCTTACAGAAACAGTTACTCTGTTTGAGGCTTCTCGAAGATGCGCTGTCATTCTTTTACTCGCATCTGGACGAAGAGTGCACGATCTTACTCTGTTACGATACACACCAGACAGTTTCGTGGACAATGGGGACCATATTATACTTTGGCCAGCTTTTGGATCTAAAACTGATTCTACTACTCGTCAGCAGTCGGGATGGAAGCTTAAAGCTTCCTCAGACCGAGCTACAGATCCAGTATATTGGCTCCGTAAAGTATGCACCTTATCTAGAGTAAGAAGACAAGAATCAAATTCCATACCAAATTTATTTATTTCAACGACGGGCCCGCCAAAACCTGCCTCAAGAACAATAATTGGAGGATGGGTGAAAACAGTACTAAAAAGTGCTGGCATTGATAAATCAGCAGGGAGTACAAGGTCTGCTGTAGCGTCACTGAGCTGGTTAGAAAATTGCCCCATTGAAAAGATCCTGGAAAGAGGAAATTGGAAGAGCGAGAACACTTTTGCAAAACATTACAGAAGGGAGGTAATGGAGGGAGGTAACTCTTTGACATTGCCATCTCTCACAAATCTATTTGAACCTATAACCTCTCACAATTGACATCAGTTCTGTCACCAAGGCGATAACAAACACTTCTCACATAATATATATGTTCTGGATGAGGAACGGCAGTACATAATGATGGAGTTTTACCTACCATTAAAACTCTTATTATGTTGCCTTCCTCATCCAGAACATATATTTAATCACTGCTTGGTGAGATTATAATTGACAAATGAAACGACGCGAGACGCCAACTGCCGGTGACAAAACAAACAACCAATCACAGAGCGAGTAGATGATGTCATCCCAGGATTACCAAAACAGGAAAAAGGAAGTAGGATCAGACCACTATGACAAGAATCGACATGTCGTCTCTCTCACATAATATATATGTTCTGGATGAGGAAGGCAACATAATAAGAGTTTTAATGGTAGGTAAAACTCCATCATTAAATTAAATTGATCAATTGCTTGTTTTATGTATTGACTTTCTCATATCGACTTCTCTTGAATTTGAGTTTCTTTTTGCCACCAAACTGTATTCTTTATTTTAACCCATCCCATCTGAAATTATTTTGACTGAAACTGACCACAGCAACTGAATTAATTTTGGTGCTTCTGAATTAATTTTGGTGCTTCTGAATTTATTAACACGCTTCGGCCGGGAAAGGTAGTTCTACCCGTTCGGTCGATTGATGCTTAACGGCCGGAAGGGTAATTCTACCTTTTTGCTTCGTCTGAAAATGGCAGAAAAGACAGAATTAGTCATTCTTTTTGTAAAGGTCCCAACTATATGTACATAATTATCGAATCGTAATGCAAGTCTTCTTTTTATATTTATCTTTGTGCCTTTCGTTTACATCGGTATTCCAACAAAATTATAGTATATTATTTGTTATTGTAATAATTCAATTCCTGGAATGAGGGTTTTTATGACCGTGAAACCCAATTCAAATCGCTATCTCTCTTCTTCCCCACTCAACTCCTATGTGCAAGCGAGCGAGAGATGTCGGGCGTATTTAAAGAAAGCATGTATGGGCAAATACCGATAGGCGGACCATAAAAAACATATTACAAGGTTAATTGAGTTGCACTTCAAATAATATTCGATTTTCGTTTGGTACTTTTATAGCTTGGGTATGCTGAGTTATTTTCGATAATATAGCAATTTAAAACGAATCAAAGAAATTCGCGCGGGATCTTTATTTTCGCCCAGAGACAGCATAGCGCCAGCGAAAAAAATTCCCGCCAGAAATGTGTTAATGAAATAAAAATGTCAAAATTTTTTTGTTTATGTAGGTATGTATTTAATTTTTTTTCGTTGTGTTGACATCACTCTAGGTATTTATGTAAAAAAAAAAATTAAGTGTTATTATCAAGGTTCTATAAATAAATAGCTATAATTTTTTTATTTTTTTTCAACACAACACAAAAAATATATAACAGAAAACCTTAAGGCGAAGCTTAATGCCAAATCACTATTTTGATTAATCTTTATAGCGAATTGGTGTACATTATGAATACCAAAAAATATGATTTAGATAAATTAAAGGTTTTCCTATCGTTTCACTTGAGTAGAATACAAATAAAAAAATAAATTACTAAATAAAAAATATAAATGTAAACTACTAAAAAAAAATATTTTTTCAATAGAAACGATGAACGCATAAAGGAAACAACTTTAAAAATATACAGTATTATAGCTAAGATTATCGTTGACAGTTTCACTTGATTAACTTTTTTGTTTTCTTATAAAATTATTTACAAAATAAATAAAAACCAGTTTTTTGCTTGAAATCAAACGTTTCTAGACTCCGTTTGTCAAGCGATTTTAATGCCTTTTACCTACGATATAAGGTATACCAAGAATATACACATTTTTGGCTTGTAGTTTCCTCCTAAATAAAAATTAATTATAATAATACACTATCTTAGCCCAAATTGTGTAGAACTCCTTGAAGCACTCTGGGATATGCAGTACCACTTGGCACCGTTCGCACTGCTTCTTTGCTCCTAGTTTAAATGCTGAAGTTAAAACAATTCTCCGAGTTAATACTGACTCGAAAAGTTTATAATTCTTGATTCCGAATCATTCGTATCCTCCACGAGGGTGCAGTCTCGGATATCTGATTCATCAGACTCTGCCAGAATATCCTCGATTTCATTAAGATTCAATCGTCTTCCAGCCATGTTTGCATTGCGTACACAAAGTGAAATGAATCACAGACCGCGGCAATTACTTGTTGGTTGAACAAAAATCTTCAATATCAGTTATTTTTAAATTATTTCAAGAATCATTCTTTGGTTCTGATCTAGAATAAAATTACCCTTCATCTTTTAACATTTACTAAAAGAAAATCATAAGACGTCAATGCTTATTATTTTTTACGTAAAAATAAACACGCCCCAAATTATGGCGGCTCGGACGGAATGGGTTAAAGTATGAAGTATTATAGTTATTAGTGAAGATTTTCGAATATTTCGGTCCTTTCAAAACAGAAATATAAAATGATCCAAGGTATTCCACATTAAGAAATTTTTATTCCGGTCCCTTGAAAATCTTCTTGACTGAGCGTAGTGAAGTCCTGTTTCAACTCTACCACTTTGCATTGACTAATTTTGTTTGTCTGTTCCGAATGCGCTCAATCCTGTCAAGATGGTAGCCGTGTTTTATAGTACCTTTTTATTCTGCCAGATCGTTCTGAAGCGCTCTGCTGACACACAAGCTGTAAAATTGGAATAATCAACAGTCTACTTTTAACAGAACTACTAGTAAAAGAGTTTCACTGTATTGGACCTGGGAATGATTTTTGTCTTTCTTTTAAAATTAGAGTTAAAGTTTGGTTGGTTGTTTGTTTCTAGGCTGGTCTGCCTGGTCTATGTCCCGCAGTGCCCCGGCCGGCCTGCCCACAACAGGAGCAGGCGCGTCTGTGCACGAGGGCGCACCACGCGAAGAGGGCGCCGCGCGCTTCCCCCGCCTTGAGGAGTGCGCGCACTTCCACTACGGGCGCGTCCGGCTCGGGGGGCTCACGGTACGGGCGGTGGACACGCCTGACGCCACCAGGCAGCAGGAAGAGGACGGTAGGGATGAAATAATACGCTACTAATTCCTATCAAACTTAAGTGTATAACGTTATAAGTTTTAACGCCAATTGGATGAATTGGGCATTTAAAGCTGATGCGTACATCACATCTTCGGGTTGTGTGCATACGTTTTCGGCAGCGATACTTTTCTAATCTTGTAAACAATCATCGAATTTTAAAAAGTTTTTAGTTTGAATAAAATAAATTAATTTTTTATATAATCAAAATGGATTTACCTATTAGAAAGTGAATTAAGTTTTTAGTTACACGGAATTATTTCCCAAAGGGTCTCCAATCTAGAGTTAATGTTACACAAACTATGATAAGGATTCTAATATTGCTAATAATCTAAACTCACTGTCCACTTCCAGCCGGTTGGGTGACGGTGAGTGTGCGGCCCCACCGCCCCCTGGGAGGCAGTTCATCGGAGGAGAACGGTCCCAGCCCGGGGGCTGCTGGCTCATCAGTCTCGGAGCCACAAGAGGACTGCGAGGACTGGATGGTCACCCGCAGCGCTGACAACTTCAAGATGCTGGATTCCATGCTGCACAGGTGGGAATAACATATTTAAATTTGAATATCAATTGAAGATCACAGTCTCGGGGAATAGAAACTCTGGCTGTTGTTCTTTGCGCCATTCGCCTCTAATCCCCTTTAACACAGTCTCCTCATACCTCTTCCTCATTTCCTCTGGGTCACCTTCGCTGGGGCACCCAATTGATTCATTGAAAAATTGAGTTATTTTGTGAAATTGTTTGATTTCAGATGTGCAAAGGAGCGTTGGCTGCAGAGGTCAAATTGTGTTTATACTTCTATATTACTTCCCACTATGTACCTGTAATTTTTTTTTTCTTACACAAAATTTAAAATATGTGTATATCGGGCATGATATTTCATCAAAATGAAAATTCAACACACCTTTAAAAAGTGATATAGAGTCATGAAAAGTGATGAAACAAAAACTAGGTTTAATAGTTAGGTGTATAACCTATTTAACCTAGTTTTTGTTTCATCGCTTTTCATGACTTTATATCTCTTTTTGGAGGTGTGTTGAATTGTCATTTTGATGACATACCCGGTCACCATCTCAGGCATACCTACTAATCTACTGCACTGTTTATGAGTATATTGTATAAACTACGAAAATGCAAACGTAAATGTAGAAGCGTTTTCAATGGGTGTAAATAAATAAATAATCTTTTTTCCCTTTTTTACATTCCTGTCTCTCTTGTCTTGTCCCCTTTTGTATATATTGTCTCTTCTCCCACCTACCTCTTCTCCATCACTATCGTGGAGTTAACCATAAAGCTATGCTTCCAGGTGCATATACGACCGCAAGGTGTCGGGCCTGCCGGACCTTCAGGCGGGCGTGGAGGCAGCGCGGCGCGAGGGCCCAGAGGCCTACGCAGAACTGATCTCTGCCTACCTGCAGCGCTTCAGCGTCATTGCCGACGACACCATCAACTGCGGCCCCATCCTCAACTGGCTGCAGATGGATAATAAAGGTAAAGCATTTATGAATTTAGTTCCCTGGTTCATTTCTGCCTCTGGGCTGCATTGGCAGCATTCAATTGAGCATGGTGGGCCACCTTGCTGATGATATTATCACTTTCATCATACTCGACTGGCTTAACATTAACCTTATTCCTTTCTGCCTTGGTGTGACAACCCCGACGGACCAACTCTTCAACAGTATACAGTTGCGCACGGTTATACGCATTGCTGACGACACCATCAACTGAATGCCCATATTTAATTGACTGCAAATCCTTGTTAATTTGAAATCCACCGGACGTTAAAAATAAAATAAATAAAAAAGACAATGAAAATCGAGTTCCTCTGCCGCCCCTTCAAATTCGGGAAGTATATTTGGGGTAAATTCGTAATAATACGAATTATTCCCGTGAATTGAATTTTCGCAGCCGATTACAGCTGCGGTCGGCCATTTTTCTGGGGATATAAATTTTTTGCAAAAATTTCGAATTACGCTTATTTTTCGAGTTATCGGGGTTCGAATTAATGGGTTTCTACTGTATAAATAAAAATGTTAATGTTTGTTTGTTTAAAATCTTAAATCTCAGAAAGTTCTTCACCGATTGCGTTGAAATTTTGACACAGCATTGCATTCGAATACTTTTGTGTCATATGCCTATATTATGTCACCAGGTAAAAACATGCTTTTTTGTCACCTGAAAAGAAAAATAAAAATTGGTAAAAAAAATTTGAAACGATGTGACAGTGCCAAAGTGACATGGCGTAACCATTCACTAAATCGTGTGCTAGTCTATTCCAAGCTTTAAATCATGATACCCCTGAAACCCGATCTGGGAACGTACTTTCTTGACTGCTCTGTGATTCCTTCAATTACCCGATATGTTGCTGTATGACTATAGACAGTATTGAAATAGTGTTTTCAGGAATAAAATTATTAAAGCGTAGTCTGGATGATCAGTTATGTGTGATGTATGGTAATAAGTTGAGTATTTAAGCGATAGATGGCGCCAGTCAAAAAGCTTACTCCAGAGTCCGACAGATGTCGCTAGAGTGTAACAATTGCTTGTGAGATGAGATTGACAGGGAACAAGCTTCTCGAACCAGATAATTACCAACCCTCGGGTAATGAACAGTGTAGCTAAATCCAGAGCTATTATTTGTAACGTAAATAAACACAATTATAAGTAGAACCTTTTACTTTTTACAAAGAGTTCTCAACATTTAAATCTGCAAAGTAAGACAGATATAACATTATGCACAGCCATTTCATTAATTGTTTGAATTATTTTGTTATGTATGCCGTCCTGTTGATAATACAGTGGTCTGTTTGATACTTGCCCCATGTCGTCCATAATAAAACATCTTATACCGTGGAAGATCCCGTATATAATAATTTATATTGATACATAATATAATATGAATGAATGTGTCTTTCAGGACACCGTCTGCTGGTGGCGAGCGAAGACTCCAACTCCATCAACACCCCGGCCGTGGCAGCCGCCTACTCTGTCCGCAAATACGTCTCGCAGGTTAGACATTTGTCTGTTCATTGCCTCCGCTCCTACAGGTTATTCCTACAGTAGGCATTCCTAAGGTAGACCACCATTCAGAATGGAAAAGTTGTTGAATTTTAAAAATATATATTTTATGTGTCACCTCACAAGAGCGCACCTGTTTGTACAGTGTAAGGTGTCTTCACCAGGTCTATGAGGTGCGTTAAGGTAGGAGCTGTAGGAACGGATTTAATAATGCGGGTCTTATAAGAGATGTGGATTATATGTAGGAGGAAAAACAACTTACATGTTACGAGTTAAAGAAACAACCTCTTCTTATGAAGCCAACATCAACCGTTTGCGTATGTGTATTGGCGCACAGGGGATCAATGCTGCTAGCTCCTTAGAGCAGGCTCCATTAAAACACCTGTAGAAGAGACTAAATGCCTACATTGCGTTTGTGCATTAGAGATGGCAATCAGTCTGTGGACAAAAGATTATCAGGCTGACCGCCCTCCTTTGTATAGAATCAAGTAGGTTTATGAAATATTTTGGGGTTCCAACCTTTTATGCACAAATATCGTTTTGTTTTTCAATTTACAGTAACAATGTAATGTTTTAAATTTTAGCATTCAATGTATAATTTAATAGTACACAGTAGATAGCATTATGTTTGCTGAAGATCTTAATATTTCTATTTGTAACTAGTGTCTTATTTATGTAGCGATTGGACTGCTTTAAATGAATGCATTAACCATTCAGGCTAATTTGCTTTAGGTAACAATTCATATGGTCTCACAGAAATCATTGCATCTCCCTTACTGTCATGGTGAGAAATATGATCTAAACAGTGTTAGAAAGAGAAAACACCACTCTTTATATACTAATGGAGAAATTAACCACAGTATAATTAAAATGTGCACCTTTATGAATCCAATGGTTCTGACCACAATTTGAAAAAACTTTTATTAATTATTTTTGTATGAAATGACAAAACATCGTGAGGTGATAATGACGTTTGTACAACATTTATCTAAGAAAATGCGTGTGTTTTTATATGTGAGCCATTTTTTATGTTTGCATTCAAAATTTTAACATTTCAAAAAATGCAGTTTTTAGTTTTCGGATACATTCAGAAATATTTCATTTATATGGATTTTAATGCAAAGCGGAAATACTCCAACCTTCTGTCAGAATATACCTGAGCCCTGATGAGTTAATTTTGTGAAAACTGAAAAATATGAAGTAAGCATGTGGTAGGTAATATTCCAAGAGATGTTAGTTTAAGACTTAGTAAGTGTAATTATGTGGGTTTAAGACTGATGCCGTGCTTGTCACATCTTGTTGTTGCATGTTTAATAATTAAGTTATCATGATTTTTCCCAGGCTCGAGACGAGATCAGCTTCGAGGTAGGCGACATGATCTCCGTGATTGACATGCCCGGCCCTTCGGAGTCGACGTGGTGGAGAGGCAAGCGCGGCTTCCGCGTCGGCTTCTTCCCCCAGCAGTGCGTGGCCGTCATAGGCGACAAGGTGCCGCGCAACATGAAGCAGCCGCCACCCATCGTGGGGTCAGTCTAATATTATTGTTATTGCTAGCTAATGAGAGAGAGGAAGATCGTGGTTTGGGAAAGTTACATGTTCGCTTGTTGGCAATTTTCAATTACACATTCTTTTGCAAACCATAATAATTGATAAGGTTTTTAGTTTGATTTAAATAAATCCGTTATTATTTTAAAAAACATTACAAAATTGTTAATTTTACTGCGTTTATGAATACTTTTAGGAGAATCAACGTAAATATAAACAGTATACTATACTAGTAGTAGTAAGCTTGTCTTTTAAAGGCTGCTTGATTGGTGCAGAATATGTCTATATCTGAATTGATTCTGTTCAACAGCAAGATTGGTCTTCCCAACGGCATGACCATTGGCAAGTTAGTCCTGCAGGCTGGGAGACAACAGTATGCTGTCGGTGACGGAGATAACCATCGGGAACATAGAAATGTATGCTCTCTGTGATAGCTTAGTTTTCAAACCATCCACGAATCAGTCTGAAGAAATGTGTAGCAATGTGTTCATCTTTTCTGACCTGTAGATAGTTCATTCTGAGCATACCCAAAAGAAAGTTAGATAAGATAGAGCCACAGGTATTCGCCATACTCCCTCGTGTAAAGAAGTTCAGAAGAAAAATTTGAACTCTCTTCAACATGAGTAGTTCCCTTGGCTACTAGGGGCGAGGGCAGTGCCTCAATTGGCAGGCCAGCGAACCAAATATCTGCAGCGCCAATATTCGAATATGGCACTAATAGTAGGTACTTGTTATGATTTTAAACATTAATTTCTAACTAAAACAACTTGTCTTTGGCAGGTCGGTAGCCGTGGCCCCCATCAAGCCGGTGCTACGCAAGCACGGCAAGCTGATCTCGCTGTTCCGCAGCTTCATATTGTCGCGGCCCAGTCGGAGAGCCCTCCGCCAGCAGGGCATCCTGCGTGAGCGCGTCTTTGGCTGCGACCTCGGAGAGCATCTGCTCAACTCCGGACACGAGGGTGAGACACTAGTCCCAAAGGACAAACTATAGTCATACCGCATTCAGTGTATTTATACACGGTGTCCAGAAACTCGTAGTACAAGAGGGGAAACTTGTAAATCCACATCATATGGAGAGAACCCTGGTGATTGGTAAACTAAAGGGTTAAAAAAACATTAATTGGTTGATATTAACCTCCCAGTGACCAATTTTTAAAAAATTTCGACTGGATAATGAAAGCTCAAATCAAAAAAAAAACATATCACAAAATCAACTGCAAATATGATGTAGATTCACCAGTTTGTGTTTTGTTTCCTGTTTGTGCTACAAGTTTCCGGTTACCTTGTATTTCTTTTGTTTTTGCAGTGCCCCTGGTATTTACATTTGTGTTGTTGTTCCAGTGCCCCTGGTACTGTCGTGCTGCAGCGCCATCATCGAGCAGCATGGCTGCGTGGACGGCATCTACAGGCTGTCGGGAGCCTCCAGCACCACACAGCGCCTGCGCATCGCCTTTGACGAGGAGCGGCTCCCGGACACCCAGCAGCCGCCGCAGGATGTGCACGCCGTAGCCTCGCTGCTCAAGATGTATTTCAGGTACGGTCTCTTCTTACAATTTTCATTCCCAGGCTACGAATAACCTGACAATATTTGAATTACACCTACTAAAGACAAGTCTGAAGACATCCATAATGACTGTAGCCGGTTCAGTCAAAAATGAATGTAGAACGAAGTTATACCTTTTGACATGTGCACCGATTCATTGTTACGCGGATGACAGTACAGTTCATGATAGCTTTTTGTTTGACAAGCCCCCAAAGGGCACACAAACTCCAACGGCTCGGAGGGCTTTGAAGCAGAGAATGGACGGTTATCTCGAGAGTATTTCCTCCTGGGGTAAAATTAATCTCGTCGAATTTAATGTTTCAAAGACCCAATCCTGTCTGATTACATCTAAAAGGGATCTAAATGATAACCTAGTGTCCTTCAACGGAAGCAATCTTCCGAACAGGCCTTCCATTGATATGCTTGGTGTAACTATAAGTGACCAGCTCAGGTATGGGGGCTCCATCGAAGCCAGAGTAAAGCTGGCCTCTCAGAAGCTGGGCGTACTGTACAGGGCCCGCAGATACTTTAATAGTACACAACTGCTGACCCTGTACAAATCGCAAGTGCGCCCTACTGTCGAATTTGGCAGCCATCTCTGGTCCGGAGCCCCTAAATACCTGAAAAAAACCCTTGACTCTGTGCAAAAACGGGCGGTCCGTTTGATAGATTCCCCAATCTTAACAAACGGACTGCAATCTTTAGAGCACAGGCGTCAGGTAGGTATGCTGTCCTTGTTCTATCGGTATTACAATGGAAGATGCTCTGAGGAACTAGCGTCATTGATCCCTTCGGCACCGGTGCGTAGTCGGGATACACGCCAAACGCGCGCCCAACATTTGTACACGGTTGACATTTGTCACATGAGAACGGGTCACTTCTACGATTCGTTCTTAAGTTCAACAGCTCGGCTGTGGAACGAACTGCCGGCCTCTGTGTTTCCTCCCTCCTACAACATGGGACTCTTCAAGACCCATGTTCACTCCTTCCTCTCCACAAAAAGACCCTCCACACAGCATCCCCAAAGATGACATAGGCCCTGAGGGAAATTATTTTCTTCAGGGCCTCCTGTGTGGAGTTAATATAAAAATAAAAAAATATCATTATTAATCATATTAACTTTGATAAAATTGTAATTAATACCTATTGTAATCATTATTACAGGGAGCTGCCTAACCCGCTGTGCACATACCAGCTGTACACATGCTTTGTGGCGGCCATGCAGGGCACTGCGCAGGGAGAGGGGCAAGGGCCAGGGGCCCCGGGTCCCCCACCACGCCGCCTCGATGATGCCGAGAAGCTACTCCGCATGAGGGAGACCATCGTCAAACTACCTCCTCCACATTACAGGTTAGTTTGATGCTTGCGTAGTGCACTGTCATTAAGGCCTAGCGCGCACCACGATTATATTTTTTGCGACACGATTTTAAAATCGTGCTACAATAAATCGCAAAAATAATACTGCGCGCATCGCGATTTAAAATTGCGATAATTGTTCATTCTCACCATGGATTTCGTACAAATTAGTTGTATTGTTTTGCTTCTTCGGAAGAGGGGGAATAAAAGAACACATAAATACTGGACTCATCCTTTTACAGCAGAAAGATATGTTAAAGGTTTCTTTTATCTGAAATACAATGATCTTCGAAAATATCCAAAAAAATTCTTTGGCTATTATAGAATGACGATTTAGACATTTGACAAACTATTAAGAATTGTTGGACCTCAAATTGCATACAATAATACTAGATGGCGGAATGCAATCTCAGCTGAAGAAAGGTTGTCGGGTAGCGATTTTAAATCGCAGTGCGCGCGTGTCCATATAACTTCAAATGCTATAATTTTATTTTGCGACAATCGCGTCGCGCGCTGTCGCAGAAAAATGTGACAAATCACAATTTTAAAATCGCAACTATTTATTTGTCGTATATGCACGCACATACTTACTAACTCATACGTTGCATTTCTGCGACAAAATTATCGTGATACAGAAAATCGTGGTGCGCGCAAGGCCTTATATTACAGTACTATATCACTAATCCGCCTCCCCAAAAACTGGACAAGTGTCAAATTAGAAAGCGGAATTTTAGTACAAGCATACGAAATATGCTAAAAATTAAAACAACTGTGTTTCGTAACAACAAACAAACACCGCTATCGATCCTTCGTGTTTCCATTTTTTTTGTTTAAAGTTAAGGTTTACGCTTGCAAGAAGACTCCACTTTGTAAACTTACTCAAACAAAAAACGTGGCAGATCGAAACGAACAGAAGCACAAGTGACAGTTGGTCGAATACACAGGGGTTCTAACCAAAATGTCTTAAAACCTCTTATTTATTTGGTCATTGCCAAAAACAACAATAATGAACCCCGAGCCTCGATTCTCGACGAAGTCATTCCACTTGTACAACGGTTCGAATGGTTTGACCCACTCGTTGTTTGTGTGGAATGACTTCTGACGTTTCAGGAACGATCCATAACAAGTCCAACAGAATTCAGGTCTAAACTAAAAACTTACCTTTTTAAGCTGTCATACCTTTAAATTAAATATAGCATTCCTGAGAGAAAGTCCAATTATATCCAATTTTCCAATTATGTCCTAAATCCTGTCTATAAATTTCGCTAATAAACGATTAGTTAATGTTAATTAAGTGTTAATCTCAAGTGACCTGCTAGGTAAGTATTGTACTGTACATTATCTCCATATACACGGTGTCCGGAAACTCGTAGTACAAGCGGGAAACTGGAGAATCTACACCACATGGGGAACCCAAAAAAACATAAAGTTTTTGGATTTGAGCATTTTCACAAAAAAAAAAAAAAAAACAAAAAAAAATATTTTTCGGCTATTTTTGGGTTAAAGTTTTTTCTGGTGTTTAGGGTTGAACAACAGATGTTTTAACCCTGCAGAGCAGAAATATTTTATGATTACACCGGATTAAATGAAGGGTGATTTCAAAATAATGCTTCAAATCCGAGTTTCTTCATTTGTTTTACTTTCAAATAGTTTTAATTAGTTGGGTACTTTGATCTTCAGTAATAATTTATAAGAATTTGATTAAAAAAAAAAAAATAAATGAACTTCTAACTCGATTTACTCGATAACGAAAGCTCAAATCAAAAAAAAATATACTACAAATCGACTCCAAATGTGATGTAGATTCACCAGTTTCCCGCTTGTACTACGAGTTTCCGGACACCCTGTATAGTTAGTAATAACATAGATCATTGTAGAAATGTATTATATTTTTTAATTTGGTACAATATTTTTTACATTTCAAAATTTTCCAGTAATGTTGGCCTGACTGGATGGCTTATATATTTGTACAGCGCCCTTGAGATGATTTTGCACAAAAATGGCGCTATACAAATCAGGACTGAACGCCGTTGGCGCTAACAAAAAATTTTCCAAAGAAGCGAAGTTAGCAGTCCACAACGGAGTGCTGGTACCTACCTTGATGTATGGAAGTGAGGCATGGAACTGGCAAAGAAAGGATGAAAGTAGTTTGAATGCTGTTGAAATGAGATCCCTGAGGCGTATGTGTGGTAAAACCATGTTTGATCGTGTGAGGAATGTTGAGATCCGCAAAGAGTGCAAGGCTGATGTAAGCGTAATGAGTAAGATTAAGAAAGGGACGCTTAGATGGTTTGGACATGTAGAGCGAATGAGCGAAGATAGGAGTGTAAGGAAGATATATGATGCAATTGCGAATGGTAGCAGAAGTCGGGGACGCCCGAGGAAGACATGGCACGATCAAGTGAATCAGATACTCGAGTCGGGCCATGTCAAGAGTCAGAATAATAGAAGAGTATGTATGAGACGATGTATGAATGTGAATGAGGCAAAGAGTGTGTGCCAAGACCGAGTTGTTTGGCGGTCCGTCCTCTCTGCCTACCCCTGCGGAGAAACGGCGTGATGGTTAGTTAGTTAGTTTTTAGTTTTACAAATCATCCAAATATTATTATTGGCGAATGTAATTATGTACCTTCAACGAGACTCAAGTGTAAGAATATCGACCAATGTATGTACTTTGGACGGCGATTGCGAGCGGCCTGGATTAAAGAATTGTTACCCTGGTGACTGGTAAAATAGTCAGCTCTAGCAAGCGAAATGCCGGTATAGTAACTGCGTGTGTCAGAGTAAGATAACACTACCCCTCGGTGTATAATTATTTATCTACGGTGTATAGATATTTCGGGAATTTAATGTACCATCTAAGTGCAAGTGCGCCCTACTGTCGCAAGTGCGCCCTACTGTCGAATTTGGCAGCCATCTCTGGTCCGGAGCCCCTAAATACCTGAAAAAAACCCTAGACTCTGTGCAAAAACGGGCGGTCCGTTTGATAGATTCCCCAATCTTAACAAACGGACTGCAATCTTTAGAGCACAGGCGTCAGGTAGGTATGCTGTCCTTGTTCTATCGGTATTACAATGGAAGATGCTCTGAGGAACTAGCGTCATTGATCCCTTCGGCACCGGTGCGTAGTCGGGATACACGCCAAACGCGCGCCCAACATTTGTACACGGTTGACATTTGTCACATGAGAACGGGTCACTTCTACGATTCGTTCTTAAGTTCAACAGCTCGGCTGTGGAACGAACTGCCGGCCTCTGTGTTTCCTCCCTCCTACAACATGGGACTCTTCAAGACCCATGTTCACTCCTTCCTCTCCACAAAAAGACCCTCCACACAGCATCCCCAAAGATGACATAGGCCCTGAGGGAAATTATTTTCTTCAGGGCCTCCTGTGTGGAGTTAATATAAAAAAAAAAAAAAAAAAATCACAGAATTGTATAAGAGAATCGCCTTATATCAAATTTTTAAAGAATATTTTATATATAAAATTCACCCCTCAGATAGCATAAGCAATAAATTCAAAACTAATGGCTTAATAGCCATTCCTTTTGCTTAGAACGACCACGGCTCAGCACCACTATTCGTATTTAGGTGTGAGATGGTACAATGTATTATTGTCCAAAAATAAAATTAGTGTAACCGAAACTGTGAATTATGAACAATTCAAAAAGTTAATTAAGTCCCTAAAATTGGATAATGATTGTACCCCTAATTTTCTAACACTTATGTAAAAAATATACATTTTTTAATTGTCTTTAAAAAAATATTTATCTAATTTGTACCCTTAATTTTCTTACGCTTACTTAATCTGTAAAAAGATATATTATTTTAATCATCTTTAAAAACACACTTTTCTAATTTGTGTACCTATGTTAATATTATGTTTGTATCTATATCATAAGTTTTTGATTATTGTTTAAAAAATCATTAGAACTAAAGGTAAATACTCCTCCCATAAACACGAGCTCCTGGAGCTCAACTTATGGAGTAGTAGAATAATAATAAAATATGTAATAAGTAAATAGTATTGTCGGATAATTGAGCTGCAGATTTCTGAAAGAATTGTGTATGTGACAATTTCTATTCAAATTCTCCCAATTCTCCTCACGGTCCTGCGCTACATTAAGAGCCGCGAACACCAGCGTTCCAAATGCTTGTGGTACTTGATCACTCCAACCCACTGTTGATCTTCCTTAGCTTCTCCTGCCAAACACTGACTGTGAGCTTCTCCAGATTTTAGTTTTCAGTTTGGCAAGTACTGTGTTCAAATCATCTTAGGATACATTGTCGGTAGACAGTTGTATTAAAGTATGCAATACAATAACATGACGCTCATAATTATTTTCAGGACGCTGGCGTTCCTGATGCGCCACCTGCACCACATGTCGCTGCTTGGCGCCAGCACCGGCATGACGGCGCGCAATATGGCCATAGTTTGGGCACCCAACCTGCTGCGCTCCCCCATCCAGCAACACGCACTGCAAGGGGTCGCCGTGCAGGTAACAACTGCATTAAAAAAATGTATAAATTGAAATGTGCACCTATATAACAGTGACTTACATTTCTCATCACCAAAGGTAGGCTGTTTTTCAAGTTAGGGTATGAATTATTGTGCATTGAATATTTGAAAATGGCCACTTTATGACCATCTGCCGCTGATTGCTATGGCCAATTGAATAAATGAGCCTACTTTCAAGTTCAAGTAACTTTCTTAGAAATTTTTTTTCATTTTTCTATTATCTTTTAATTTTTACCATTTTTCTATTATCTTTTAATTTCTCTTCACGGTTCTTTATGTATGATTTATTAGACCATTTACATTGCCAAAAAAATAACAGTTTATTATAAACAGTGTCTTCAAAATCTTCTTCAGAATTACATAAAAAATGCGAATGGTATAATTCATGATGTGTATTTCTCTAGGCCGTGGTAACGGAGTTCTTGATCTGTTACGCGGAGCTGATCTTCTGCTCTGAGGGGCAGCCGCTACCGCCTCCCGGGCCCGAGGAGGACACAGGCGATTCAGGACCAGTCAGCGAAGGCCAGGGACGCCGGCCCAAGAGCCTGCCGCTGCAGACACCCACCAAGCTGCTAAGGTGTTTAGAATTTTTAATATAACCTACCTCAAAAGAAAGAAGAGCAAGGGGTGGCTTGATTGACACTTTTATAATTGTAACTGGACATGTTGCCCTGATAGTCAAGAAATCTTTACCACCAACACAAATGTAAGTCGCCATGGACCCCCAAAATAAATTAACAAAACACCTTTTGCATCCAATCGTAGGAAACACTTCCTTTCAAATAGAATGGTGGAAGCATGGAACAAACTTCCACAACATGACATCAATGCTACTTAGGAGCAAAAGTAATATCATAATGTGAATGTGCCATAATTTTTGCAAATGGTGTCAAATGTCATTGTGCTTTGACATTTATGTTGCAGACACATAAAGAATTAGTTGACAACGAGCAATGGAGCGATACACACCTAAAGAACCTGGAATTATTGTTACAGCTTATTTGACCAATTTCTGGTCTGTTGTTTTAACGCAGCATGAATTTCGCATCGTCCTGCACCACGTGCGCGTACAATTAAGCATTTAATTGAGCGTCTCGTGCAAACCTTAAAATAAACTGTGATAACAGAGCTCAATTTTTTTTCATTTCGAACAAAATGGCAGCCAATTCACATTATGACATTACTTTTGCCCCATTGTGTTTTTTCATTAATTCGAAATTTGATTTTTGAAGTCCCGTGGATTTCAAATTAACGAGGTTCTACTGTACAAAGAAAAAGAGGTAGGACAAATATATTTTGTGTGGTGGTCGGACATTTCGCGTTTTTGTAAGGAACATTTGTAGTGCATTTTGTATAAGATATTCCCCACTAGCGCCAAGGGAGTCAGACTAGTCACAGTGTAACATTTCATAGTTTATAGCTCGCGAGAGTCGGAATGAACTTTGTGAAGCGTGTAGTGTGTGCGACACGTGAAGGACTCATGGCTTGTCTATTGGCTATTATTCCGCCACCTCAATCCATAATAATATAGTGTTGGTTGGTTGTTTCAGCCTGGAGGAGGCTCGCAGCAAGCAGCAGTTGAGGCCCAGCGTGTCCCGAGAGCCACACTACATCGAGGTGGGAGGCGGACCCAACAGCCTGCCCCGCTATCACACCATCATTCAGCTGCCCTCGGGTAATTATTCTGTACTATCCATTTACTCGACATTATTCATACACTGACGTCAAACATGGATTGCCACATAAAATATCACACTTTTCTGCAACACTCAACTATTATTTTTAATACTAACGCAGACTTGTGAAAAATAACAGGATAATTAAAAAAAATATAAATGATTTCTTCGTAATGTGATTTTTAACAACTACCATCACCGAGCAATAAATGTTTATAATAATAACCAAATGAGAATACCCAATCACATTTTTGTGCTCCTGATAATTTGTTCTTATCGAAAGGTTCACGTTTAGAAGTTATAATTTTTTTTTGTATATTTATTTTATTTATAACTGTGGCATTAGCGTCACCGCGGAAATCAATACAAATTACCCTTTGAAATTTATGTGTTCCTGGTATTTTTTTCCTGTTGACAGGTTTCTCGTTTTGACGTTTATTATTTAAACCTTGTGCAGGCCTGTGAAAAATTACCGAAAGTCGACACATCAGTTCCAATTTTGAAAATAGCAATTAAAATATTTTTCTGTTAACCCGCCTCCCCCTTCGTGTCTCGGGGTGTCACACCACGGCTTCTATTAAACGGGTTCGCAACCCGAATTAAGTTGTGGACTACTGCTTTAGGCCCAATTGTTTGGACTCCTGTCACATTTGACATTGTCATCACATAGGCAATCAATGCAGATATTATAACAATCCATTTAATATCAGATTTCACTGTTAAATAAATCCCTGGCATGTCAGCATTTGATAAAATCAAACACCCAACTTAAAATGTGACATAATACAGTAACATTCATGATTACATTGGACTGCACTGTAACATACTGAATAATGATTGATTTGCAGGGTCTACTGGTCGCGGTCTAAAACGCTCCCCCTCCGGTTGGCGAGGCTTGTTTTCCCGCGCCAGCAAGCAACGCCCTGCCCCCGCCGCCCCCCTGCAGCCCCCTGCGGCCCCCTTACCCCTGCCCCCACACGCTAGGCTGCCCCCGCCTGACAACGAACAGGTTACGCTGCGTGCGCAGGATGATAGCGTGGCGGACGTAGACAGCACACACAAAGATGACAGCATTATGGTGAGTATTAAAGGCCTACCGCTGAAACCGCTCTCTTTTTCTAAAATAAATATGTAATGGATGACGAAAACGTGGCGGACGTTGACAGCACGCACAAATATGATACTGTGTGAGTGTTGAAACATACTGCTTCGTTGTAACATTCCCTCTTTCTCATAAACGACGCATGAAAAGAAAAACAGATTACTATGGAGGTCTCAGTGGCAGCATAAGAGTTTTTACGTGGTTTTTTGTGTTTCGTTTGTTTGTTTCGGTGAAATTAATACGAAAACTTTACAATGATTTATGAATAAAGTTGTTAAAATAAAGGAACTTTAGTGAAAAATAATATGGGCTAAAATTCATATATGTATATCAACATATACTGATTCTAAATATATAAATATTATTTAATTATTGAAGACGATTTTAGCGATTCCTAAATAAAAATCTGAAACAGAAATATCAGAAAAAGTCACATCTAGTTAACTGTAACATACTTCGAGTAAGAACAACCAACAAACTTATTGTTGCCCCTTGTGCCCGGCAGATGGACGCCAGCCGTGCGGCGCGCTCCTGCGAGAGCCTCCTGTCGGAGGGGGACTCCCTACCCCCACTCCTGGCGCCGCCCGACACCAATCCCAACACCCACAACCGCTCAGTCTCATGCGACTCGTACTTCGAGGCCAGCCTCCTGGAGCTGGCGGAGATGAGGCTCCGACTCACATCGCAGGAGAGGGAGATGGACATCTTCAGCGAGGACGACACCACCAGACAGGTGATTGCATTGATGCATTCATTGCGCGATAATATACCCAATATGTCACACCACATTATACTTCCGATTCATTTTCAACGACACTTACAGATAGTTTAGCAATATGTCACCAATAGAAATATTGCCTCCATGACTTATTTATACTTTTACTTGCTCTATTTCCTATCAACCTTTTCTAGTTTTACCAACGTAACATAACACTGCAATCACCTGTTGCATTTTTTTTTTTTTTTTTTTTATATTAACTCCACACAGGAGGCCCTGAAGAAAATAATTTCCCTCAGGGCCTATGTCATCTTTGGGGATGCTGTGTGGAGGGTCTTTTTGTGGAGAGGAAGGAGTGAACATGGGTCTTGAAGAGTCCCATGTTGTAGGAGGGAGGAAACACAGAGGCCGGCAGTTCTTTCCACAGCCGAGCTGTTGAACTTAAGAACGAATCGTAGAAGCGACCCGTTCTCATGTGACAAATGTCAACCGTGTACAAATGTTGGGCGCGCGTTTGGCGTGTATCCCGACTACGCACCGGTGCCTAAGGGATCAATGACGCTAGTTCCTCAGAGCATCTTCCATTGTAATACCGATAGAACAAGGACAGCATACCTACCTGACGCCTGTGCTCTAAAGATTGCAGTCCGTTTGTTAAGATTGGGGAATCTATCAAACGGACCGCCCGTTTTTGCACAGAGTCAAGGGTTTTTTTCAGGTATTTAGGGGCTCCGGACCAGAGATGGCTGCCAAATTCGACAGTAGGGCGCACTTGCGATTTGTACAGGGTCAGCAGTTGTGTACTATTAAAGTATCTGCGGGCCCTGTACAGTACGCCCAGCTTCTGAGAGGCCAGCTTTACTCTGGCTTCGATGGAGCCCCCATACCTGAGCTGGTCACTTATAGTTACACCAAGCATATCAATGGAAGGCCTGTTCGGAAGATTGCTTCCGTTGAAGGAGACTAGGTTATCATTTAGATCCCTTTTAGACGTAATCAGACAGGATTGGGTCTTTGAAACATTATATGCTCATTTGATATTGTTTTCTTAAGTATTGTTAACCTGTTGTATGCCTGGAAATTCCAAGCTTTTTTGAAAAAAAACCGCGCGCAAATTACTCTCCTGCCTTTTGGTCAAACATCCGTTTAAAAACAAAGAAATTGTTTATTTTGCGATTGTTTTCTGTTTATCAGATAATGTATCTTATTATTCATATATATTACATGATAATATTGTTACAAGTTTTCCCAGAATAGCTAACTTTAACAAAAAAAATGTGTAAAAATTTTCCCATTCGGCAAACAAATGTAAAAAAAATATATTCATATGAAAATTAACTGATTTTTTTATTTCTACACAAACCTGAATAGACACTCCTCGTGAAAAAAAATAATCCAAAGGTTTTTTCGAAGAAGTAATGCCATTGACACTTCTTTGAAAATGTAAAATATTTTCATTTATTCAAAAAAAAATCAAACGTCAAGTGTCCACTTAAAATTTTTTTGTGTCGTATTTTATAAGTATATGATAACAATTCTTCCAGATTTCGGTAGTTTATACAACTGTTGTTACTAATAATATTATTTTGTACAAGAAACCTGTAAATAAATAATGCTAAAAATATAATTATTCATTATGACGTAAAAATTTTGACATTTCTCACGAAGTTAATTTTCATCACTTTTCTTGGGTGAAATATTATAAAAATTACATCGAAATAATGTAGATAAAACTATCTTTCTGATGATACCTCAAATCTATTATTTCCACAATCAATTTATATCAAAAATAATGAAAGAAGTAAGAGGATTACCTTACAAGAATTCGTGATGTTTTTGCACTGTTGTCCTTGGCACGGCCGCCGACCGCGTGTACAGATGTGTTTGAAAGAACAGGGTGACAAAAAAATCATGATTCGGGGAATAAAAATAAAATTTGCTAATATTTTTTTATTAATATTTATTTATTTATTAAATACGTTTTTTTAAATTCAGATACTGTGTGGTTCAAAAATAAATAAGAAAAAAATTTCATCATATTTTTTTCAGTTTTAGAACAGGTTTTTTTAATCTTTGGTCGAGAGACTGCGAAAAAAATCTTTTTTCACATACATAAATTTATTATTATAATATTCAAATGTTTAGACACTGTTTCTGTCCTCCTCAAAAGTGGAAGATACAATGAATGGAAACGAAAATTCAAACAATGCAAAGATGCACAATGCACTTGTTTCAGTAAACATTTTTACTCAAATAATGCACAAATACACCCATTCAATAAATAATTAAAACCATAAATAACAACAACCAGTACCAAATTACAATCACAGATAACAAAATCCAAGTAACAAATGATAACACACATTCAACAAATAACCAAACATAAGTAACAAATAACAACCGCAACCAACATTCAAAGAACAATAACATTATAACAAACAATAACATTATAACGAACAATAACATTATAACAAACAACAACACTAATGCAAGAAATAGCGACACAATTCCTGAACTGTAATTATGGGACTGCCACTATTAGGTATGATGAATTTCCTCTTCATGGCAATTTTTAAAATTTTGTATAAAAAAAAGAATCTAAATGGAAAAAAACGATTTGAAAAAAAAATTATAAATGTGAAGGTGGAGAAATCCTCGGACCAGGTGAAAGTCTGCTCCTCTGGATTCTCCTCCTCCCCCTCCTCCAAAGGCTCCAACTCATCCTCAGGAACATCCATATCCACCATTGACGGAAGTTCACCATCACCGGCGAGGGATTCATCCTCGCTATCAGTGAATCCGTAGAACTCCGCAACGACGTGGTCGGTTTCCTATAGACAGAAAGAAAAGAAAAAAAATATATATACAGCTATGTAAAGCGTCCTTGAGGTAATACAAGACAAAAATGGCGCTGTAAAAGTTAGCCAAGTGTTATTATAATTACCTGAGTATTTGGAGCCCGATGCGTAGAGGATGTTGATGGTCTCGGGTCAGCCTGCCATCCCGGAATCTGAAACTGTAAACATTAATTGTTACACGAATGTCTTTCAATTTTGGAAAGGATGAAGCGTACAACCACTATAGAACTACTACTAATACACAACATACCGTCGCAATTACTGAAAATCTTTCTTCTGTTGTGTCTTCCTCCGTCGACGGTCTTGGAATCTCCATTCTATAACAATAGAAACAATCATGTATTATAATATAATCATCAATACGCGTATAAATATTTTATAGCTAAACAAAAAAAAAGTTTGTTAGTACTTTTTTGCACACCCTATATAACTGATCTAATTTTGTGATATTTATTACCATTTTTATAAATAAAAAATAATATTTCTAATAAATATTATTAGAAATAAATATTTCTAATAAATAATGTATTTTGTAAGAACCCTGTATCTCCCATACAAAATTTGAATTTGTAAAAAACGTTGATATCTGCGCGCGCAGATCGACGTGCGTTTTACGCAGGCGCGGATATTATTTCAAGATGGCCTCTCACACATACATATAAACAGTTCACGTGTATTTGTGCAGGTTTCCGATGTCTCGTATTTATTTAATTAAAAAATATTAACTAAATATTGACGAAACTAGGGCTTTTATACACAATCTCAATAGTTTTCTTTAGATAATGATGTACAATCCTTACGAGGTTGGACAATATTTACGTGAATATCGATGGAGAAACGTCAAATTATTTCTCGGACAGTTTTTTAGCGCGGGGGACATTGAAATCTTATTTTTTGTAAAATATTAACTAAATATGGACAAACCGAAGGCTGTGGTATGTGTTCTCAATTGATTTATCTGCAAAATGAGATACGAAACAAAGCAAATCACACAATATATGACGAGACATAGCTAGAAATAAAACGAAAATTTTTATCACGAAAACATGGCGTATACTTTGACGTAATATTTTGTCGGTTATTTTGAGTTTTCGTATTTTAAATTTGCCGAAACACATGCCGTGAACGATAAACTATGTATAAAAAAAACATTACTTACGTTTTATTGATGAATTACTTCGTTTTGGCACTTTAAAATACAACCGCGATGTGACACTTTGACTGTTAAAATTTTTTGTGTCGAGTCTCACAGAAAATTTAAAATTAAGATCTCGAAGGAGCTAGAAGTCTTTCCAGAATATGATGCTTAAAGAACGAGAATAGCCCAAGCGATTGAGACCTTGTTCTCCATACAAATTCTTTGTACATAAGGGTCAAAATCGCACAAATTTTATTTTTTTTTTTTTTGTTTTTGAAAGTTGTATGGGCCGCACATGTGCGGTCCCGGCATATGAGAAGTTAAATTTTCAATACTTACAAACGGTAGCAGAAGTCGGGGACGCCCGAGGAAGACATGGCACGACCAAGTGAATCAGAAACTTGAATCGGGCCAAGAATGAATGTGAATGAGGCAAGGAGTGTGTGCCAAGACCGAGTTATTTAGCGGTCCGTCCTCTCTGCCTACCCCAGCGGAGAAACGGCGTGAAGTTAGTTAGTTAGTTTGTTACTGTTGGTTGCTATGTACTACTTGTTTTTACATATATTATTTTTCTTTTTTTAACATTTCTCATTTATTTTACATTTATATATTCTAAAATTGTAATATATACTTTTTATGGAGGCCATTACAAATCACTCACTGAGTAAAATCTCTAATTGATATTTCCATCATTGAAGACAATATTAACCATTCTTAAATGAAGATAAAGTTAAGAAAATGGAGATAATCTTGAAAGTTCTTGGTCGAAGTTTGATGGAATTAAAAATTACGTAAGTTGATGCGGTCGAATTAGCTCAGCGGTCAGATCAATGCCCCGGCAAGGTGAAGGTGCTAGTTTCAATTCCCAGATGCGACTGAATCTTTTTCTGTTTCACATTTTTCATTAGATAGTTGTTGAAGTTGTCTCCAATGATAAAATAAATAATCAGTCTGTTGTTAGATCAATATTGTCAGCGTTGCGATTTGTGTCATGTTATTTATTGTGTTGTGTAATTGATTGCAGATTTGGAACAAAGAGGGCAGCAGCTGCGACACCAGTGCGGAGCCGAGTCCCGTCAAGCTGCCCCGCACGACCGTTGGCAGGGCCAGTCCCGACACCAGGCCAGTCTCTAATCATCTTATTATTCCTTCGTTCAGACGCCAATTTGTTCTGTATTAAATTTTTAAATTGTTCAAAATTAGTAAAGAGTGTTCTGAAATCTACTGGGAGACCAAATATGAATTTGATGTACAGTGCGTCAAAGAAATTACGTACTAGAAATTTAATATAATCAAAATTTTCAAGTATCACTGATTTTAGAACTCAAAAAAACAATTAAAATGTGAGTTTGGTTATGTTTGACTTGCGAATCTGAAATTTTTCTTAATGTTTTTATATGCTTTAGTCCGTGTTTCTTCCACATGATTTTTGTTTTGATTTAACATCTAATAAATGAATAATTATAAGCAATAATTAGTCGCCTGAAATATCAATACAAATTGAAAATATCTCCCGAGTAATTTGTATTGATATTTCGACTATTTATTTGTTATCCTTTACGCTGTGCATAAATCCTTGTCTTATAAACATTAGTTTATCATTAAAAAAATAATAATATTTGACAAGTCAAAAATATTTCCCCAATAAATGAAGATATAATATGTCTCGACGCCGTCTGGTGAGAAATTTAGCACTAACAAAGCCTTTCCTACAAAAATAAAGTTGGTTGTTTACAGGTGGAAAAAATATAATAAGCAGTAATTGTTGATTGAGGTACTAACTAGTACATATTGAATCATTTGGCGGGTTGAAATAAGCCGACATAGCTCAGTGGTTACAGAGCACCTGACCGGACATCAGAAGGCACGGGTTCAATTCCCGTTGGTGGCATTTATTTTTACTCGCGAGATATTTTCAATTTGTATTGATATTTTAGGCGACTCATTATTGCTTATATGTAATTATTTATTATCCTTTATGCTATGCATAAAACCTTGTCTTATAAACATTAGTTTATCATTAAAAAAAATTTCTAATAAATGGCTTATTATTTCATACTACATGCTGAATTTCCCAGCATTGCCTGGACTTGATCAATTATAAGGGTGAGAAAAGTGGTTGGGGGTGGTTTTTTCGAGTCTCGTATAGACTGTTACCTTCCTCTTGTTTTAAAGGTCAAGTGTGCAAAATTTCATCAATATCGGAATAAAACTGTTGATTTGTATAAAAATAAACCCACTCACAGACGCTCTTCTTTATTTATATGTATTTTGTTTACGGTTAACGTTTTTTGGAAAATAAATAAATTGTCTAAATCTTTCTGGTATATAACATGGTTAATGTCGGACGTCTCAGTGGCAGAATCGTATTAAAACTAGTTTATTTTATAATTCCAGAAAGAGAAGCAAGCTGGAGGAGCAGCTATCAGATCTGCTGTTCATAGATTGCGCTACGCCGGAGCATGGGCGCGCCAGCCAAGTTAGGGCAGGGGCTGAGGAACTCCCGGGGGCGCAGCAGTCACCCGACAAGGATCAAGATGCCAAGAGGTTAATCCATCACTATATTATTCACTTAAATTCCCTTATTACTTACTATTCACCAAGTGGCTGCCTGACTTGAGTTTGCTATTTGGTTTACCAAGTGACTTTGACTGACTTGAGTTTGGTATTGGGTTTACCAATTGACTTTGACTGGATTGAGTCTGTTATTGGTTTTAGGGTCAATCCGCACCAAATCATCCAGAAAATTTTGGATTTGTCACCCACCATCTCAGATTTTGATGAAACTTTAAATTTTTAATCCTTCCATATAGATAAGAAAATATACCAAATTTTACCTTCCTACCTCAACTCGTTTTTTTTTTATGGGCAGTTGAAGTTTGGGCAAAATAAGCGTTTTTACATATTCCGAGCACTCCGGAAGAGCTTGTACCTTCAATGAAAAAAAATTGTATCTTTGTCATTTATAGTGCAAATGCAATGAAAATTTTCAATATTATCAAGAAAACTTTGCTGATTGCAGAAAAAAATAAATAAACCCTTTACATTTATCTACTTGACTTTAAAAAATTACCAAAAGTAATTTTTTAAGTAATTTTTGGGACGGAAAAGGTACTTTACAAAAAAGCAATATCTCGGGAAGGTACAGTGTTAATGAAGTAATTTTTTTTTATTCATATCTACAAATAGCATAGAATCACATACAAAAATAAAATTCATGGCATTTTACTTGCTTCAATAAATAAAATCCATTTTAAACTTTTTTCAAACTTTTTGTAATTTTTTTTTATTCTTATCTACAATAAACATAGTACAACCTAAAAAAATAAAACTCCTGGTATTTTGTGTGCTTCACAGTGTAGAAACGTTTTTAAAATAAGAAATCTTTATCATACAGAATTGTTCTAGGTTTTTTTAAATCTAGATACAAAAATAAATAAAATCCATTTTAAACTTTTTTCAAACTTTTTGTGATTTTTTTTATATCTATTTTTAGTTTGTAATTGGGCAAGTTATAGTTTAGGTATATAGCTAGTAATATAGGTTGAATGAATGGACTAATATCAAAGAAACAGTCCTAGAGACAAGTCACTACATGGAAATGATGTATCTGCAACAAGAACAAGACAGAACATGAAAATTACTATCTGCCTCATCACTAAGTTTGCAGGATACTACATGCTTTGTTTCCTCTGACATGCTTAGTTCTGAGTCAGCTTCAAAGCAGTGATCATCTATATAAATACAGTAGTTGTTTCATGTTATGGTGTACGTTGTTAAAATGTCTCTAATCGAAACAAGTTTAGTTAAATGTAGTGTGGGACAACATAATGGTACTGAATGTCACAAAAAAAGTTATACTAAGTCAGAGAAATTAACGAGTGTGGATTTGTTAAGTGAATTTGAAAAAAAGCTTATTCAACAAAGAAGTTTTGTATCTACAGACTTGGTTTTCAACATTTGTGAGCACCACAGAATATTTAACTTAAATAAATATGAAACATTTCAAAAAGCTTGTTTTGACCCGTTCCAAAGCCACAAAAGGAAAATTACAAAAACTTTAAGAACAGTATCCTTGGAATTTTCAGAGAACATTAATACCATTCTAAAAGTAACTAATAAAGCAATCCCTGGACAAAAAATTTGTAATGCATGCAGAGCAAAAATTAGTAAGAGCCAAAACCTTAACAATGAAATTGAAGAGCTTAACACTTTTCAAGAAGACATAAGTGAAGTTGAAAATGTTTTAAACAAAGAAATTTTTTTACAAGAAATCAACACTTCTTTAACTGACATTGGAGAATCTCCATTTAAACTACATGCAATACCATCCCACAGTAAGTCTAGTTACGCTAAACGGAAGTTAGATTCTGCTTGTTCAACCTTAAAGAAAAAAGTAAGTAAAGTTTTAGAAAAAGAATTTTCCCCAGTAAAATGTGATGCAAAAATACCAAGATGTATTCAAGAAAAAGCTAATGACATGGACAGGCTTGTTGAGTTGGTTAAAAAAAAATTGGAAACACAAGTTACACGCCGTGAGAGAATTCAGCTTCTAACTCTCGCTCCAACTTCGTGGAGTAGAAAAAAGGTTGCTGAAGAATTCAGTGTTGGTGAATACTCAGTTCGTAAAGCACGAGAGCTACTAAATGAAAATGGTATCATTGCTTTACCTGATCCAAAAAAAGGAAAACCATTAGACCAAGGAACAGTTACTTTGGTTAAAAATTTCTACCAAAACGATGAATTTTCTCGTGTTATGCCAGGGAAAAAAGATAAAGTTAGCATAACCAAAAATGTTTATGAACAAAAAAGACTATTGCTTTGTAACCTGAATGAACTTTATGCTACCTTCAAGTTTGAATACCCTGCTTCAAAAATTGGTATTTCGAAATTTTGTTGGTTGCGTCCCAAATGGTGTGTGCCAGTAGGTTCTCCAGGCTCAATTCATCAAAATGTAGTGTTGCTTCTTAATGCTTGTGACAGTGAAGAAACGTACAATGATTTAATGGACTACTTAGTGTGCTCAAAGAACAATAGAGACTGTATGCTTCGACATTGCGATAAGTGTTCAACATCTAGTGAAAATCTTAAGAAACATTTGTTAGAAAAATTTGAAGAATGGGACCAAGAAGATGAAATTACATACAGTGCATGGGTAACTACTGATAGAACACAGCAGGTTTCAGTTACAGTTCCCTTTCATGAATATGTAGAACATCTTGTGAAGAGTCTTGTAAAACTTCTTCCTCATTCTTTTATAACAAAGTCTCAATCAAAATATCTCAAAGAGTCCCTAAAAGCACAGCTTCAGATAAATGAAGCTGTTGTGTTATTAGACTTCAGTGAAAACTTCTCCTATGTTATCCAGAATGAAGTCCAGGGTTACCACTGGACGCAAGACAGTTGTTCACTCCACCCAGTGGTAATTTACACTTGTGAAGAGCCTGGCAAAGATCTCACAGCACGTGTCAAGCTTGTGTGTAATTTCAGATGACTTGGAACATGATGTAAGTTTCGTTTACGAAACTCAAAAAATTGTTGCTCAATTTTTAAATCAAAAATTTCCCCAAATTCAAAGTGTTCATTATTTTACTGATGGTTGCGCAGCGCAATATAAAAACTGCAAAAACTTTTTAAATCTGTGTCACCATCAAAAAGACTTCAACTTGAAAGCATGTTGGTCGTTTTTTGCTACGAGTCATGGGAAATCTCCCTGTGATGGAATAGGTGGAACAGTAAAACGTCTTCTAACTAGAGAAAGTTTGCAACTTGGCCCTGGCAACACTATCACAACTGTAGACAAAACTTTTAAGTTTTGTCAGTCGAGAGTAGAAAATATATATTTTTACTTGCTGAGAAAAGAAAGCTTATTCACTTGCAGGCAACAATTACAGCAGCGTTTTTCACAAGCTAAAACAATACCAGGCACTCGAGGTTTCCACTGCTTTGTTCCTCTGTCTGAAAATGAAGTTGGCACAAAAAGGATAAGTTCAGATTCAGATTATGCTTTGATTTTTAACTTCAGTGGGGAACGAAATCGCTCTGAGCAACTAAGTATGGTACAAATTTGTACAAACTCTTATGTAGCTTGCGTATATGACAACCATTGGTTTTTTGGACTTGTGGTTTCCAAAGATGAAGACGAGTGTGATGTATCAATCAAGTTTATGCATCCTTTTGGCCCAGCTCCATCCTTTTACTGGCCACATCAAAAAGAAGATATTTGTTTTGTTCCACTACAAAATATTTTTAATATCGTTGACCCTCCCACAACAAAAGGTTCAGGAAGAGCTTACTACTTTCTTGAAAAAGACGTTCATCATGCTGATCAAAAGTTCAACCATCTTATGGGTCAGATCAAGAATAAAAGTAAAAAATGAACTTGAACATTTATTTGTAAACAATATTATTGTAATGTACTTTCATTTAACCTAATCCTACATTGCCTGTTTTATTTTTATTGTATTTGTTTTTTAAAGAGTTAACTTTGTATTGAAAAGAGTTAAAAAGTTGATCTTGTTATAAAATATTGCTATGGTGTATGCATTCAGGGTAAGGAACAAGGTACATTATTTTGTTGGTGCCTTAAGCTTACATTGCAAGCTTACCAGCATGTTGTAAAGGACCGAATAAGTTTGACTTTTTTTATTTGCAAATACAGTATCTAGATTTTAAAAAACTTGGAACAATTCTGTATGATTAAGATTTCTCATTTTAAAAACGTTTCTACACTGTGAAGCACACAAAATACGGAGTTTTATTTTTTTAGGTTGTACTATGTTTATTGTAGATAAGAATAAAAAAAAAATTACAAAAAGTTTGAAAAAAGTTTAAAATGGATTTTATTTATTGAAGCAAGTAAAATGCCATGAATTTTATTTTTGTATGTGATTCTATGCTATTTGTAGATATGAATAAAAAAAAAATTACTTCATTAACACTGTACCTTCCCGAGATATTGCTTTTTTGTAAAGTACCTTTTCCGTCCCAAAAATTACTTAAAAAATTACTTTTGGTAATTTTTTAAAGTCAAGTAGATAAATGTAAAGGGTTTATTTATTTTTTTCTGCAATCAGCATAGTTTTCTTGATAATATTGAAAATTTTCATTGCATTTGCACTATAAATGACAAAGATACAATTTTTTTTCATTGAAGGTACAAGCTCTTCCGGAGTGCTCGGAATATGTAAAAACGCTTATTTTGCCCAAACTTCAACTGCCCATAAAAAAAAAACGAGTTGAGGTAGGAAGGTAAAATTTGGTATATTTTCTTATCTATATGGAAGGATTAAAAATTTAAAGTTTCATCAAAATCTGAGATGGTGGGTGACATGGCCTGGATGATTTGGTGCGGATTGACCCTTTATCAAGTTGATTTGATTGGTTTGAGTTTGTTATTGGGTTTACCAAGTGACTTTCACTGGCTTGAATTTGGCATTGGGTTTACTAATTGACTTTGACTGGCTTGACTCTATTATTGGGTTTACTAAGTGACTTTGACTGACTTTGTTGAGTTTGTTTTGCAGGATATGCAAGGAGCAGAAACTTTCCACCGGCAGCCCCCAGCAGACGGTGGCTATAAAAGTGAAGATGAGGTGATTATGTGCTATTTCTGTATTTATAATTAATCTGATGAGAAAATAGTTACAGTAAAAACTCGAAAACCTGATACTTGGATGTAAATTATTTGTAGAATCTGTTAGGCCAGTGGTTTGACCGACCGTCACGTTTTATGTGGTCACTAATAAATTATTGAATTTTTTTAGATTTGCACAGTTGGGAAGTTTTTATTTCGATACTCTTATTATCTTAACATGTATTTATTATTCTTCTAGGGAACGCGGCTCGCCGAGAAAATCCGGCAAGCCCTCGAACCGTCACAGCCACTGTGGCACTCCCCCCGATCCCCGACCACCGCAGCCTGCCCCCCTTCGCCACTCCACCCTCATCAGAGTCGATTGGCCCCAGGCCGATGGGGGCCCAGCGGAGCCCCACAGCCTTGACTACCACCCCTACGGCTACAGCCAGCTGCAGAGCGACTCTGAGAGCTCCCTACCCATCACCGAGTCCCGGGACTCTCTGACTAAAAGGTTACTCGAATCCCGAGAATCTCTCATGAGCAGGAGCAACGAACAAGAGTCTCTCGGCAAAAGATTGTTTGAATCTAGAGATTCTTTAATGAGTAGAAGCCACGAACTCGACTCCATGTTGTCTTCGATAAACGTTGAACGCAAAATGGAAACCCAAGACGAAAAAGACGAAGACGATTATCCTGGCTCATATGATTTCATCAACGATATTATGAAAGCCGACGGAAGCGGCGTTCTATCAGGAATCGTTACAAAAGATATAAGCAATGACAATCTTGACGGTTCTAAAGATGTTAAAGTCGACGATTTTAATTGGTCCGATTGCGTTATGAGTTCAAGTGTCGATAAATCTACGACTTCCAGCGATTTGGAGCGCTCGGACGAAGCGAAATGCGTAGTCGGAAATCGGAACTATGAAGATATCAGTGCGCCGGAAGAAATTCATTATGACGATGTGGAAGGTGTACTTGTCAATAAATTGAAAGTAAACACGATCGATGCGGATGCAGAGAACAGATGCAGCATCACCGTCACGGAAAGCCACGATAATCTAAATACCGTCATGGTGGACAGTTTAGAAGAATCGCTCTCTCCTGTGAATATTAGTTACCAGAATTTGAACAGGTTTTCGAACATGTCTGGAGATTCGGGAAAGAATTGCATTTCTAAAGACAGCACTCCCACGTACGAACAGGAACGGACCGAAGAGATCTACGAGTGCTTTACCTTTGCCCGGCCTAACTACATCCACCTGGCTTCCTCCAGTGGAGGGAGCAACACTCCCACTTCGCCCCCACTGCTTAAATCTCCTATCAAATCTACCATCAGTATCACATACAAATCACCCACCAAAGAAAATAAAACTTTCATTGATGAAACTGCAGATGTTTCGAGTAATGATTGTGAAGACGATGCTTACGAAGCCGTTGAAACCATCGGAGAATCTGCAGTCATCCCTAAGACCTGGGACGCTAGTCTGCCCACCCAGCAAGCATGCCAACCCGTCAGAATCCTCGATGATTTAATATCTCTGGAAACCCCAACGGAAGACATTCAAGTTTTCCAACCGGTAGCCCAACATGAAAATAATGAAGTGGATATTTACAACCAGGTTAAGTTCTTCAGGCAAAGCATCAACGAAGTTAATAACTTGATACTTACGCCAGAAAATGAAGTTTTTGTTGATAGCTTAGAAGTGACTGTCGAACAAGGAATGGACAATGTCAATAATGAATCCGGTGACAAGTCGTTGGGCAGTTGGTACGAAAATGTCTGCTTCGAAACACAAAATGTTGAAGATCAATCCCAGTCGCAGCATTCGTACGAGAATGTGCTAATGTCGCATGTTGACGCTAGTGATGTCTGCGACAGTTCTGACCAAGTAACGTCTCCATTGACGGAACTCTGTCTCGACCGTAGATTGAAGTCAAACGAATCTAGAAATAAAAACATATACGAAAATTATAAGGTACCGTTCTCAGAGAAAACCGATTCCAAAATTAATACGCACGACATCACTTCGAGTTTAGAAATCTGCGAAGCCGTGAGAAGTTCTCCTAAACTGAGTCTAGGCGACTTTGATAAAGAAAATACTGGGGATAATGAGAATCTAGCGTCGCCGACTGATGAGAAATCCAAATTGGCTCGGTCTAGCACTAACGTGAGGCAGTTAGCTCACAAATTTGAAAGCCCGACTGAAAATAAAGGACCTTTCTCGTTTGATAGATCGTCTAAAACCAATCTACTGGAGAAACTGTCCACATTGGAACGGAAAAAAGAATTGAGTCACCCTTTCGATCGCAGCAAGGCGGCCAGTTTATGCGAAGGAAGAAATAAATCTGTTACCGGTAAAATAGTTCCTTGCATCCGAGCTAGAAATAACAGATTAGCCAAGTACTCGACAAACACGCGATCGCTGGACGAAAACGCTTTTGTCAAAGAATTTGGCAAAGCCGTTTTAAATCGTGATCACACTTCCGAAAGAGAAATAGCCGAGCAAGTGTTCACCGTGTCCGAAAGACGAAAAAGTCTAGAAGCAGGAAATCCCAAGTCACTCAACCAACCCAAAAAAATTCCGCTTTCAAGCGATCATTGTCCAACATCATGCTCAAACCGCGATAGCTTGTCCCTGAATCTGACAAACTATTCTAATGAGAGGAGTCTCGATGAAGAAGAAGTTGGAGAGGAACAGTTTGTGCGTAGACTTGTTAGCATTACTCCCACAACGGAGAATAAGATAAGTCTGGTTCAAGCGCGCCTCTCTCCCAAGAAAAACCAGAGACTCAGATCCAACAACAGCAGTTTATCTGACAGTCAGAAAGATCTCTGCGACGCTCTCTCAGCCGACATACCGTCTGAGAAGACAGACAAGATGAGTCGGGAACGGATAGAAAAATACAAAGAGGAGCGAAGATTGTATCTGAGAGAGAAATACAGTCCGCACTCCTTCAGAGGTATCGGAGACTTACAGATGACATGCCGAAACAAAGAACACAGCGAAGAATACGATGATGTCACGTTCGACGGCATACAGTTACGGAATCCCGGAAAATTACTGGAGCGACGTAATACTGCTGATGCAGTGCAACGCAGCAAGTTTTCCGTTGTATTAAACGCGTCAAAATCTAGCGAGAAAGTGATAGAGGAAAATTCGAGCGTGCCGGAAATCACACCTGAAGAGGAAACCATTTCGGTTATTCAGAGGAAGCTGAGTCTCGATGCGTTCCAGAGTTCTGGTCCTCCGGCGCGGTCCGGAGCCAGTTGGGACGGGCCCAAGCTCACCCGGCCCAAGAACTTGGGAATCGTCAGCGATTTGGAGGGAAAAAGTGGAGCCAGTTCCAAACCTGAGGTAGTCGGCTCTTCATCAGTCAGGTAATAAGTTACTAATATTTTCACGGAATGTTTCAGAGATATTAAAGTCTGTCCATATTATACACAAAAGCTTGGCAGGCCACACATTGAATATGGCTGTTCTAACCTAACCTCTAAATATTTTATTTTTTCAGGAAAGAAAAGCGATCTCCGTCATTCAACATTCGAGACATGGCTGCGAAGTTTGAACAGAAATCCCACCAAAACAACTAAAACACGTCATTAACAATACTCTATATTATATTATTGTAAAGTTATATTCTCTTCCTCCGTATGGATAATAAATACACTTGTGTTCATAAGAAGTTACATACATCAATCACAGTCAAAATAATATTTAAACCTTTCAATGGTTCAAAAACAATAATATTATAACATAATATAGATTAGCCAGTTTTTCAATATTTCGTTGGCCATAGGGAGAAGCTGATAAAAATAGATATTGCGCCTTACTGATTACCAGCCTTCTCTGAAGAGGTAGGCAGTGAGATTTCCACACCAAGTAAATGGCAAAATACTGACCCCCTTCCTAATAAATGTTTTTTTATTTTACACAACAGATTAACAACCATATACGATACATTAATGGTTGTTTATCAGTAATGTAAAATATAAAACACATCTAATCACAGTAAGGGGGTAAGTAAATTAATTAAATTTAACCCTTTTGACTGCCAGATGTTATGCAATAGGCGGTGATGTTATCTGCATCGAGTTTGTTTCAGGATTAATACATGTACGTAGAATCTCACTAGTTTGGCGTTATGTAAAACCCGATGGGGACGGATTAATGGAGTTGCCACATTACTAGAATTGCCAGATTACTGAAATTGCCAGATTACTGGAATTGCCAGATTACTGGTATTGCCAGATTACTGGAATTGCCAGATTACTGGAATTGCCAGATTACTGGAATTGCCAGATTACTGGTATTGCCAGGTTACTGGAATTGCCAGATTACTGGTATTGCCAGATTACTGGAATTGCCAGATTACTGGAATTGCCAGATTACTGGAATTGCCAGATTATGTATGAAGAGATTAACTGATAGCGTTATGAAAAATTCTTTCTTGAGTAAATTGGCATTCATTGGCTTGTCTATGGCCTAGGAAAGTATTTTTGTAAATTGTTCTGGTGGTATCAGGAGGCAGATTGCCTCTCTCCATCCCTAACCAAGGACTTGTCCCCAATATACCCATCCCCCTCATTTTGGCCCTGACACAAACCAGAGTTAGTGAGATAACCATGTAGGGATCACTATCTGGCTGTCTCACTCGCTTCCGTCTATGCCAAAGCCAAAATGAGGGGAATTGGTACATCGAGGACACGTCCTTAGCCATGGAAAATATTTTGTTACACTATTTAGTTGATATTTTAGCATCGCTACTCCAGGCGATTCGTTTAAGAAGGAACAATAATTTTGTACTCATAAAAGTCCCACAATGGACAGCGCTGCAAACCTTTGCCTGATCTTAGCGAACATTGCTTTTCTGCGCATGGTCATTTCAATGGGCGCTCTGTGGCGGTTAATGTATGACTGATGTCATCATTTATTCAAAGCATTCTCGAACCCTCCTAGAAAGATACCCAGATTTTATTTTAGGGTAAATTTGAATGTGCATGACTTTCAGTTTTCTTAAAAAATAGATATTATATAACAATTATCCAACAATAATCTATGCTTGATGTCTGCAGTCAAAGGGTTAAAGTTTTATAAAATCTATCGTGTCTTTATTGTGTGGTCAGTTATTATTAATTTATTTATTGGCATTTAAATACTTTAAAAGGTGCCAAATGTTCTTAATGTAATATGGTGTTTTCAATTTTCTCATTCCGGCTTTATTTACATATTATGTAAATTTGAAAGCACCTTTTAATTCATTTACTTCCTATGGTGAACGTGACATTTTCAAAATATGTAAAATATATACAAAAAATTATTATAAATATATGTAGGTGCAATAGAAACCCGTGCGTAAAAGCCAAATTTAATTAATTTAAGAATTGGTAGAAATTTGCCACATTACAAAAAGTGCATTTAAAGAGCTTATAATATGACAAAGCTTTCTACCATTGTGAACATTTATTTAATGGGTATATTCTTACCTTCCACAAAGCACGCACTGAAAACTATTTTAGTGTCTTTGTGAATGCTCTCTTTTGAATAAATTAATCTGTGATTTACTGTAAAAATTTGATGTTATGTATTGAAAATAGATTTTGTTGGCTTTTTTTCAATATTTTTCTACAATACATTGGATGTACAGTGACACTTTCTTATAAGGTTTTACAAGGGACCGGAAAAAACCTCTTAGATGGGAACCTTATAAGTGGGTTTCGTTGTTATAAGATGTCATCTAAATTAAGCGTAATTTACACTGAAGAGAAAACCCCATAGAAGTGTGTTGTAAACGCGTGAGTGTGCCCAAAGTGAGTTTTTATCAAACATTAATAACAGTGAAAGTAAAAAAAAAAATGGGGTGGTTAGTATCTACACTGCCGTCACTTTTTAGTTTTATGTCTCGCTTGTCACTGCTCAGCTTACTTTTTAGAGCACCTCAAGATCTACACAACGACGTATGAATAACTCATGTAACGCGTTCCGTTGCTTTGTTATGACTGATTCTTTGGTCGAGCAGAGTGAATTTCGAGGCTCTTATCTGACCCCCTCTCCTCTCGATGGCGTTAGCACACTAACAAGCAACGGGCATCGGTCTATTTTTAGAATATACACGACAGTTGGCGCCGCAACCCTTGGGCCACGAGATATATTTATATCATTGTAGATATATAAAAAGCAGGTTTTATGTGAGCAGAGCAACAAGGCGTGCCGTTTAAACTCTGCTTCATTGATGGTAATAAGTCAATATATCCAAAGTGATTCTATTTAATAACAAAATAGCTCTTCCCATACCGGCATGGAACACGAACCACGAACCACTGGGAAGTTAGTTCTGCAGGCCGATAATATAGTCTATGCTGTCGGTGACGGAGATAACCGTCAGGAACAATCATAGGAGGGGTTTTCTAACCATCCACAAATCAGTCTGTTGAAATGTGAAATCACACTGCTTGATATTATTTCTTCAGTGGGGATTTACTAGTTTTTAATCCAATGTAGCCAAACGAATCTATTTGAATATTACATAATATCATCTAAAATCTCTTACTTTACAGAAACAAGTTATTTTTTTCTATTTTGTCATAACATGTTCTAAAAAATTGTCATTCAAATACAGTAAAGTAGATATTTCGTATTCTAAATGTTTTACATGAATTATATCGCCAAAATTATCTTTTAAAGCAATCAACTTGCAGATAAAATGCATAGATAAGTCATTTATTTCAATTTGATCTTTAAAACAATTCGCAAAGTCGTTGAAAAAATCTTGAATACTTTACGTATAGTAGGTTTTAAAAAACATATTTTATAGAAAACCTTTGTACAACTTAAAATTATAGTGTGCTTATTGTATAAACTTAATTATATACTGAATAGCTTGTGCTAATATGTGCTGAAATTTCTAGAATTACCTGAAAAGAACTTTTAAAAGAAGTATTGAATGTAATACATTATGTAGTTTAAAAGCTTTGTTTTTTTTCTGTATTCTTTTCATGGTTTAAATTTGAATTAAAACATTCCAAATTCAAATTCTGGTTCAAAACACTTTGATAGACAAATCATTTGAATTAAAACATTCCAAATTTAAATTCTGGTTCAAAACACTTTCATATACAAATCCCTTGATTTTATCAAAGTGAAATTTTTTATTCATCTACAATAATTTGACCAAAATACGTATTTGGGAATGAATGTTTTTGCAGCCGTATTTTATGTGAGGTGTATTTGTATTAGCGAAGATGGCAGATTCAAGCAAAATTAGACATTGAGTAATAAAGGGTTCAATTTTGAATTAATTAAAATATTTTATAACAAATCCAGCAAACGGTTTAATCTCAACACAAGAATTACACTCCTATTTTAAAAGATGGCATTTTATAAAAAAATATATTTTAAAATGTTGAATAAATTGAATATAACATGCATGTATGACAGATTGCCATGTTGTATTCAATAACATGACATGTATGACAGATACCGTATTGCCATGTTGTATTCAATAACATGACGTGTATGACAGATACAGCATTGCCATATTGTATTCAATAACATGATATGTATGTCAGATACAGCATCGCCATGTTGTATTCAATAAGAAAAAGTCAGTTTCACAAAGTTTGTAATAATTTGTGTAATTTATTGTTAAAAAATGCCAGTAATAAAATTGATTGATTTTGTTTTTGTCATTTGCCTGTCACTGTCTTCTTTGTATCTATAGTCTATACACCTCTTTTATTCTACGGTGGAATAGCCGATGGCGTGATTAGCTTAAATATGTATGAATGTGAATGACAGGGTGTGTCTATGCTCTCTGCCCACCCCCCCAGGACATGGGGTGATGGTCTGCTAATAGTTAATATTGAACTGTACCAAATTGTATTAGATCCTTGCATACTAATAACAAACATACCCAGCTGGTTAATTATTATTTGTGGTATTATATTAAGTTTCGAACTGGTTCATGTAAGAGTCGACGATCAAAGTTTCATTATATTTTTATTAGATTATCCCAATATTCGAGACTTCTTCTTCTTTTGTCTTCTACTATCGGAGTTTGGCTACCGTCAGAGCAATCTATTCATCCAAAATCGTTATAATCAAATTAAATTGTTAAATGCAGCTTAATAAATGCACATTTTTTAAGCTCTGTCAATCTCCAATCTTGAAACATGAATATATAAGAAATACTCTGATACACAGTAGGACATATTGACTTTACTACGAGCGTATACTGCAGACTGAGTCAGCGCATGAAATATGTATTTGATTAGTGTTCCCGAATGAATTTATGTAAATATGCGTAAAATTCCTGGAGTCTGCTGTAATAATTGAGTCAGATAATATACCAGAAATATGTTCTATGTGTAAAGGTAGTTCCAGATGGCGAATATAATATTTGAATATAAGTGGGGGTGACCTATCTCACAACATTGCTTGCTATACAATCCCATACAGTCATCACATACGAGAAATATAATATGTGTTTAGATTACATTCCTTGATCTGGATTGATTCCTTACCATGTATATTTTCGCCTCTCCCACATGGTCAGTCATCCAGATGTCTTCTCTGTATCAAGGATTCCCAACCTGTCGATCACTTAGCAAATTTTGGTCGATCCCAATTCTGTTGACATGTTGCAAACCATTCATAGCATATCCAACACCTCTGCCATAAGTCACTCCAAGTGGTTCATTACATTTGGTAACCTAGCAGGGGTGCCCAGTTTCATGGGGTGAGATTAGTCGAAGTCTTGGCGGCAGATGCGTCTCCCACCCACTGCGTGGCGGGCCGGATCGGTACAGGCCGGGTGAGAGAGACCCTTTAACCTCTCCAGCCGGACTCTCTTGACTCTTGCACCGCAGTGAGAGCGATTGATTTATACGTCATTCACTCCTAGACATACGCACTGAGGGATATCATTTTTCACAGGGAGATTCGTGCACTAATCATTCGTTGCACTAGATTTGATGAATTTGAAGAACGAAAAAAAAAAATTATAAAATTCTTTTTAGAAGTCGATCGTCATGACAACTAGGAGCAAAAGTAGTTGCCGATCTCATAAAGTTTGGGAGCTACTGGAATATATTATATTTCTTGATATTCACCGTGTGTAACTACCTTAAATCTTTATTTTAAATTATTACTGTCGCTTTTCTACTCTCTATTTTTTATTCAGAACCTTACGCATAAGAAGTTTATGTATAAATAATATAATGATGTACTTGGAACCAAATTTGAAATATTCATAATATTATTGTTTGAATGTGAAATGAAATTTCAAATTTTCATCTTGCAAACGTGCTAATGTAGGCATTTTGTCAAGTTTTGTATTTTGAATAATCAATAGTTAAATCTTTTTACATTATATTTAAAAAAAAAAAAAAACAAATCTGAATTGTATGAACGATTTTTTGATGTTGAAGACATGAATTGATTTAAAAATGAAAGAGAATTGATTATATATAAAAAGGCTGTACCATTGGATTTATGAAAATAGAATTAAAAATGCATTGGCCGTACCGAGATGATGTTTGGCAAGGAATATGCTTGCTTCGTCAGTATTGCCCGGATAACGGTCGTCCCTTTCTTTATCCCAGAGTAATTCAAATAATGATTGTTATTATTGCTTATAAAATATATTTAATATGTCGATATTTAATAAACATAAAATTAAACCTCAATATTACTTATATTATACTAGTTAGAGTTCTAGAACTCGAAAAGTAATCATTTTCTTCAGAAATATTTTTACTCAAATTTCTAACATGATAATGTACCTCAAAAGTATTATGATAATAATCTTTCAATATTTCTTTTTTAACATTAATTTCCAACATAAATAGAAAGAGAGAGGCACTTACGTCCATCATTCTCTTCCCATCAATCTATTCTTACAATTTACAACTTATTGAAAAGGTTAACATTTTTTACAATTGAGGAGCTGGATATATATAATAAGAACTTATGACGAAAATAAGGAATTCCAGTAGTTTAAATAAAATTATGAAAGTTCGCCTTCTAACTTAAATGCTAGTGTATATAAATAAATATATATAGGTTCCATGATAACTCCTTAAAATGACAATTCAACACACCTTTAAGGCGAAGCTTAATGCCAAATCACTATTTTGATTAATCTTTATAACGAATTGGTGAACATTATGAATATCAAAAAATGTTCTTTAGATAAATTGACGGTTTTTCTATCGCTTCGCTTGAGTAGAATACAAATAAATAAAAAAATTACTAAATAAAAAAATATAAATGTAAACTACTAAAAAAAATATTTTTTCAATAGAAATGTATGAAGGCATATAGGAAACAACTTTTAAAAAATACATTATTTTAGCTAAGATTATCTGTGACAGTTCCACTTGATTAACTTTTTTGCTTTCTTATAAAATTATTTAGAAAATAAATAAAAACCAGTTTTTTGCTTGAAATCGAACGTTTCTAGACTCTGTTTGTCAAGTGATTTTAATGCCTATTACCTACAATATAAGGTATACCAAGAATATACACATTTTTGGCTTGTAGCTTCCTCTTAAAAGATGATATAAAGTCATTAAAAGTGATGAAACAAAAACTAGGTTAAATAGTTACATGTATAACTTATTTAACCTAGTTCTTGTTTCATAACTTTATAACACTTTTTATAGGTGTGTTTAATTGTTATATTGATGAGTTATCCGGTCACCATATATATATTTTTACAAATGTCAATTTCATAGTTAAAATAATTTTCATTTTTGCATTTTTCAAAGCCTGCCAAAACGATTGAAATCTGACGGGATACGCCTGACGTCATAAGTACCTTGGGTGTTGTCAGTTAACAGTAAGGTTAATCCCACTCAGGTCAGTATGAAATCAATATATCCCAATTACAAGTAGTAAAACTTACAGATGTAATATTTACACAGCAGATACAGGATTGCAGATGCCGAAAAGGCGATGGGAGAAAAAACAGCTTGTGTGCGTTTAAGTTGTTGTTGTCATCCAGCTTCTTTTCAAATTCCTGTCAGTTTATCAAATCCATACCATTAGAGCTGAAGAGAAAGCCAATTTTTAATATATTAATCTCAGCAAGATTTCATAGGTACATCATTGACGATCGTCCTCTTCCTTCTCACATATCTTGTATAAAAACGAAAAAGATACTAGAACGATAACGTCACGTACACCCTCTCGCTGGAACTACTATTATAGCTTTATAAAAGGGCCATTGGATACGCTGGATTAATTTTTGAAATTAAATTTGTAATGTGTTGTTCTCTTGTATAGCAATTCATTTTGAACAACCTCAGAACTACAGATGACAACTTTCAAACATTAGAGTAAAATTTAAATCCAGCATACCTGATGGACCATCCTTTATTAAAAAGGATTGGATTATTAGTGGTTCTGGTAAAACATAAAAATCTAATGAAGCAAGTTTAGGAAAATAGGGTCGATGTCTATCAAACTATTTTGTATAACCGCTTAAGTAATGTTAGCAGTCTGATGGTTACAATGCCTTAACTACTCGGTAAAACCAAAACAATATATATCAGAAATGCTCATTATTAACTATTTTTTCATTAAAAATTCTTTCTTAAACTTCTTGGAAACCAAAATTAAAATATCTTCAAGATATAGTGGAACAAATTTGTCTCATTTCTCTGATTACTGCTTCCTGTTTTTTCCACTATAGGATTAAATTGTATCTGTCTATTTTTTTTCGTTTCTCTATCATTCCTTTATTTCCATGTGTTATTTACAAATCGTTATTTTGTAAATGTTGTAAAATATTATTGTTATTTTTTTCATAATTTGTCCAGTTAAGTTTATTTAATTAAAAATAAGGTTTTATTTTTTTTAGTATTTCTTTTGTTTAGAGTATTAATATTATTTTTTTGTTCATCTGAAATAAGATTTTTCGTTTTAAGACAATTTAAAAAAATAAAGTATTAAATTTGTTTTGTTTATTTTAGTTTTAATTTGTCCCGCCTCTTTATTTTTTTTTCATAAATATTCTGTAAAAATATAACCTTTTATTACAAAGATGTTATTATAATATTATTAAATTAATAATATTGAATGAAATGTGTTATTATTTCAGCAACAAGTTATTTTTATGTGGTACCGCACAAGAGTTCCAAATGCCCACTAATTCATCCCCCGTAAGAGGATAATCGAAGAGTTCCTTGTGATTGAGATCTGGTCACTTGACATTAAAAATATTTGAAGTGAGTGGTGTAACTAATCTCAACAGGGCGATGCTAAGCGCATCTCATTCACTCTGGAATGAGGTACAATTGTACTTTTTCTTTGGTGCCCTCTCCAAAGGTTAGGCTTCGTCGGGGCAATCTTCCGGAACAAATACGTACACTGATTTATTTAAATTCCATATGCGAAATATGACCTAAATAATAACTTTTCTTTAGAAGGTTATTTCCATCAATACAGTCGAACTTGGTTATAACGATCCCGGTAATAGCGAGTTCACGGCTATAATGAGCAATTACAAAACAATATTCAGGCTTATCTTCATATAATTGTTGGCTGTTATAACGAGGTAGATTCACTGATATATCGTGCAAATAATTTTGTCAACACAATTTCTGAATACATGGTCGTTGGGTCTGAAAACAAAAACGAATAATTGCGAATTATTCTTGAAGTAAGTAGTAACAAACAAAGGGGCGGCGGTTAGCTACCCGGCACACAACAGCGGCTGACGGGAATTTCCTATTCCTTTAGAAACGTATTAATATTTTTATGGCACTGCCTGTGTACGATTGTCGGCTATGTGAACCATTGCTATCCATCGGGCACTATGTAAAATTGTCATAAAATCTGCGAAAGTCTTGCCGAATCTTGTATTACATTTTGTATTACAACTCATCGTCAACTTTGTTTTAAAAACTAGTAAATATGTTTATGCAGGTACTGGTTACTATCCTACCGACTGCGCCAGCTGTTGTGTTCCCACAAACAGTTCTCCAACGCGTCGTGGAAGGAGATTTTAGAGAATAAGTTCTTTATATTAAATCAGGGATTTATTCAATACTTCACGTATTACAAGAGTGACTTCGATGGTCGACCTAACTAGGAGCTGGCTAAATGAGATCTGCAAACACCAAGTTTGTCTGGAAGCATCCTAACTGGCCCTAGCGACTACTGACTACTAGCTGCCATCTTACGGACTTCCAAGCAAGCTCTTTGCACTGCCCTCTATGAGTGCATCTGTGAAGCTCTTAGCTAACTCACTTCCTAACAGTGTATACATCCCTGCATGGGGTAAATTTATGATAGTGATGCACAACTTTATTGCTTTGCCTATTTTTTAAACTGGCCGCGACCTACAGATAATTGTTTTCGTTGAGGGGGATGGGGTTGACAGCGAAATTTAAGGTTTCTGATGATTTTTAGAATTTGGTGTTATGCAAACTGGTTCTTCAAATTTAGTTCCATTTAGGATATGAATAATAAATTAACCAAAACAATTATTTCGAGTTATTTATGATTAGTTAAAAATGGATGAGTAATTTGAGCAAGGCATAAAGAATGATCTTGGAAAATATATTTAAATACAGTTTTAAAAAGTATTATTGGTAGGCGAGAAGAGATAAAAAAAATTTAGGTGAAATCACACATACATTTGAACTCAGCCTAAAGGTTAAAGTAAAAAAATAACAATTTTATCAGAATGTTTTTTTATTATATGCTATTTACAAAACAACGAAAATACAACATGATCTTAAAATTTAAAACTGGTTAAATGACTAGGTTTGGACTGGTGAGCAACCCTTATACATAATATATACGAACGCCCACTTAATGGAATGGCACAATAAAGCATTATGTGACAGCAAATGTCAACAAAAAGGTAACGATAAAAGAATAATTAAGACTGGGGCACATGTATTATTATCAATTGGTTTTAAGGTACAATATACGTTTTAAGGTACGATATGGCTTTTTCACAAAAACGAGCTTAAAGCGTTTATTATGCTTTTACAAAAAATATATGAAAATGGCCTAATATCAGAGTTCGGTAATTATAATGATCAGACTAGCTAACTACGTATTTAAAAATTTGAAATGATAACTTTTCTGTTGGCCACTAATTCACATGAATGTTACAGATTTTGATGGCCTCAGTACAAATATGGACACTATTGGGACTTGAATAAGGCATACAATGTGATCATTAGGAAGAATAAGAGTGTAGTGTAGATTTTGTCTTTTGAAGACGTTTGAATAAGAGTGTAGTGTAGATTTTGTCTTTTGAAGAGGTTTGAATAAGAATGTAGTGTAGATTTTGTCTTTTGAAGACGTTTGAATAAGAGTGTAGTGTAGATTTTGTCTTTTGAAGACGTTTGAATAAGAGTGTAGTGTAGATTTTGTCTTTTGAAGAGGTTTGAATAAGAGTGTAGTGTAGATTTTGTCTTTTGAAGATGTTTGAATAAGAGTGTAGTGTAGATTTTGTCTTTTGAAGAGGTTTGAATAAGAATGTAGTGTAGATTTTGTCTTTTGAAGACATTTGAATAAGAGTGTAGTGTAGATTTTGTCTTTTGAAGACGTTTGAATAAGAGTGTAGTGTAGATTTTGTCTTTTGAAGACGTTTGGAATGTAAACAATGACTGCCCAAGAGTCCCCACTGTCGGACCCAGTGGGATCATGGACCAATCGGGGTAAGTTTTGAGGCTGAAGGGAGTGAGGAAGAGAAGAGGAAGATGGGGAAGTAACTGGCTATTCAGATCTGGTCGCCAAACACGGCTAAAGCCATTTCAAGCAATGTTTCAATTCTGAATGGTGGTGTTTCGCAACGGCAATACTGAGAGCATCTACAACTTTGATGTGAGATTGAATTGAGATACATATATGCATTTTCTTATTTTTTACTGAAAAAAGCACAAAAAAATCAGTGGATTATTTCATACAAATATCTGTTGTAATCCACAGAGTGAATTAGAACATCATTATTATTCCATTTAGGAGGTGGGTTTGGGTACCATCGCCCCAGGAACCATTTATTGGATAATGAACACCTGTGCCATAGGTCTCCCCAAGTGGTTCTCTACGTTTGGTGATTTAGCAGGGGTGCCCGGGTCCAGCCGGCGTGTTCAGGATGCCCCTCCCCTCCAGCTATATATATCCATACGTCTGTCATACACTGATCCTAGATTCCTACCCAACCCTCATACTTTTTACCTTCCCAGAACTTACTCTCCTTCATTTCCTTAAAAAAGACTTTCCACACAGCATTCTCAAAGATGATATAGGCCCTGAGAGAAATTATTTTCTTCAAGGCGTCCTGTGTGGAGTTTGTGTGAAAAAATAACTGGTTAGAGGAGAGAATTAACCCTGTGGAGAGAGCGGCGGAATGAGCGCAGATGGTAGAGGGATAGGGCGGTGAGTAGCGCGGCACACAGCGCTAGACCCAGCCACGCCGCGCGTCGACCTGCCCGCCACGCCTCCAACTCTTCGAGACGTAGGAATCTGCAACATACATACAAAACTGTATATAATATATATTGAAAAGTGAGTTAACTTCCTTTCTTAAACTTAATCATTACACTAAAATCAGCCTTGCATTCTAAGTAGCGTAGTGATTAAGATTAAAAAAGGGACGCTTAACCACTCAGAACCTTAAAACCTCAAAAGACGTAAATATGATAATAGCGGTTAAGACATTAGAACGTCTTTTCACGTAAACGCGCGAGACTTTACAAAAATCGATTTATTTCCATCACTAGTATACGGATTGCCATGATTTAAAAAACAGAGTAACGATAATGAATAACGCTACGCGTCTGTATTCAACAATATCTATGGAACGTAGAAGTGCATTATCTAAGCCGATTGAATCTGTCATCTTGTTCGTTCATAATTTATTGCGTTTCTAAATAATTTATTAAAAATATTTTAGTTTGGACGGTTAATTTTTTGAGGTGACTAATAGTTTTTAATTATATTTCTTCAATATATGCAGTGTTATTTCTTTATGATACTCAGAAAAAAGTACATTTTTCACGGGTTTGAAATAATGGTAATCGATTCTTACATATTTTTGACGTTTTCATAAAATATATATTTAGAAACGCAAATATTTACTTATAATAACACAATGCGATAGTGGATTTCATAATCTTTCCAAAACATTTTTTAGAATGAGGCTACGTTTCCCAAGACGTGAGTTATGATGCTTTTAGCAAAACTCGTAAATAACACAAAAATTATCACGTTTTGACAGTTCTCAAAAGAACACATAGTATATAAATGTCTTTGTCTGAGAGGTTAAGTGGTTTGTGCATGTAGAACAGATGAACGAAGAAAGGTGTGTTAGGAGAATATATGACTCGGAAGTTAATGGTAGAATTCGGGGACACCCAAGGAAGGCAAGAGTCAGAATAACAGTAGAGTATATATGAGACGATATAGACAGATGTAAACGAAGCAAGGAGTGTGTGGCGGTCTATCCTCTCTGCTTACCCCTAATAGCAAACGACGTGATGATTAGTTAGTTAGAATCAAATCCCAGCAAGAATGAGACATTTATTGTGTTTAAGGTAGTCCAAACCTCAAATGAACCAGGCAAATATTCATTATCGGTACAAACTCACATAGGGAGCTAGTAGGACTGCTAACAGAGGACGATGTCACCTCCAGAGACACAATATTATGTTGAAGGTAGAAAGCACCAATAGCTCAACCTCGGAAGAAATGGGACAAAACCCTTAAAATGAGACAGTTAAGAGCTCACAGACGGTATCACTTACGTAACTCAGTATTGGAAACAATGGAAAACAACCTGAGAGTTCCTCAAGGGTCGATATTGGGTCCAATTTTATTTACAACTAGCTGAACCCAGTGCTGTGGCTCAGTCTGTCTGTGCAGATAGAAAACAATAGCGTATGCTACTTTTATGTTCGACAGATGGTGCTGTTTCTAAAAAAAAACATGTTTTACCTGTCACAGACGTCATTGTTGTGTCAAAATTTCAAAGCAATCGGTGAAGAACTTTTAGAGATTTAAGATTTTGAACAAACGAACAATTACATTTTATTTATATACATAGATTTACAAACTCCTAGCAAACCAAACAACTCTATTCAATATGAATTAAAACTCACTGAGGAAGTTCGTAGGACTGTTAACAGGACACTGCCAACTCAGAAGAAAAATGCAGCTATTGGGAGTGGAATGCATGAGAACTCAATCATGAGTTTGGAGTTTGAATCACTCTAAGTATAACCATGAGACATAACCGAATACCCAAGACAACACTGGTAAACTTTATTAAAGGGACTGGGCTACTGTCAGGGGAATAAGGCAAACTCGGGAGATAGCAGAATGAGTTCCTCTTACGGAAACTATGCAGATAATCTCCTTATCAATAATAGATGTTTATCTGGGTAGTAGAGTATTGTACCTGTTGGCCACACCGGGGGGCAGCTCGAAGCTGGAAGGCAGAGGCAGAAGCGCCTCGTACAATTCCTGAAGGAGCATGCGCACTATCACATTCTCCTCCTCGCGGGCCGGGTCCAGGTTGTCATTGATGCAGATGAATTTCCTGGAGAAAGAACAAACCGTAAGATAAATCTTCACCCTATTCCTCTAAATACATACATTAATTTGTCCATCAAACAAATAAATACAGAATTATCAGATAGGGATGCCCTCTCCTATTGAAGGTTGGATATTCAAGGTAATCTTCACACTGTAGTTTGCAACGGGAAGAACTGGGCGGAACTGCACTGTTACCAGTAACAAGTAAGCTATTAATTTTCCATCACAATATTTGGCCATTCCATGAAGAACTTTTAAATTGGTTGCCCTATCATCTGTCTGGGGTAATTTGAGGATGGGCCTATATATCCACATGTTAAAGACTTCTAACTTCAGGTTTCTATTTCATACAGAGAAAGCATTAAAACAAACCATTCTGCAAACTATTCATACCTACTTAGGTCACGGTTACAAAAAAAAATTTTCATCTTAATTCTTCTTCTTTCGTATGGTGGGGGGGTCAGAGGGGGACATCTAGGTCTGCGAGCCAGTCTAGGGCCTCAGGGGTCGCCATGTAAACCTCATCAATCCCCCCGGGGAATCAATGGAGCGGGCATTCGTTGACCACATGTTCGGTGGTCTGCACCGCACCACATTCACACATCGCCGACTCTTTAAGGCCCCATCTGTGCATCATGTGGGTACAGCGGCCTCTCGGTGGGGTCCTGTATGAGATGGGCATTTCCCACGTTGGCCGTTTGCCACTCAAGTTTCCACCCATCTTCTGGGGTTAGAGGTAATCGGAGGAGCCTCTCTCCTTCCGCCCAGAAGGGCTTTTGGGACTTCAAGAGGCATGCCGAGTGGGAGACGACATCTTCGTGCAAAGGTATTGCGCTTTTTTGCAGCGCCTTCTTGTATTCCCTCAGTGTTGCAATTTCTCGCCTGATGTTTGGCGGGGTTATGTTTGCAAGTACGGGGAGCCAAGGTATCTTAATGAAAGCAAACAATGCTAACCCTCACTTCTTGAGATGGATCCCATTTTTCATTAACCCAAGTTCCTAAGAATTTACATGGAATACATTCAAATGGGCTATACTTTAACCCATAGATAATAGAAACAAAGGGAGATATGGTATGGAAGCGTGCTGAGTGTCACTGAGCTACACCCAAACTGCACAGTCTATCAAAATAGCTTGCATTGAAAGTGGAGCATTTGATGTGTGGGTAGAAACAAAGGTGGAACACTGTTGTCCGTAAATGCGATTTGCGATTTATGGGTGAAAGAGGGTTTCGTACTAATATAATGGCTTAATTGATTTCATAACGTAATATAAAAACCATCCACGTTGTCCACAATCCACAATAAGTTCTAAAAAAAACCCAGATGACGCGGCACTCACTTGGTGTCACGGCGTATCTCATCCAGCGCGGCCACAGCCTTAGTGAGGTTGGAGTCCAGCATGGCGAAGGTGTGTCGGGGTGCGGCGGGGCGGGGACGCGCACGCGGGGGCAGCATGCCCAGCGAGGAGCGCAGGGGGCCCGCCAGGGCTGCGCAGCCGCACACCAAATCCTTGCTCAGGGTCGGCTAGACATATGTACAAAGAATACATGGTAAAATGCTTCACTAAAAATATGATCAGAAAAGATTTAACAGCCCTCAATAGCAGAATAACTAACGAACGAACGCTCCAGCCAGCCGGGCGGTGCAATGCGCTTCGAAAGACAACTTTACTGCGTTAGCTACCATGCATAATGAATTGGTCATTTTTTAATAAGGAACTCCACTCTATTTAAAAATTTATTTTTAAGTATGTATTATAATCCTTTTACTTTCTTAATGTTAACAATGTGTATTAGTACTTTCCTAATCGAGAAATTGTTGTTAAGAAAGAAAGTTCTAACATAAGTTATATAATTTTGGGAGTACATACTACCATGAGCATAAGTTTAAAAAAAAACAGATACAATTCACTAATTACGAGGAAATTAAAAATATATATTGGTATTCAGGTTGTCCGGGGGTAAAGTGCGCTAACTTCGGGGGTGATTCCACATATAGTACAAGTAAAAAGAAACCTTTTTCCGGAAGTCCAACATTTTAAGGTAGTTTTTAGGTTAAAAAGTTGTTTGTTTCACAGTAAAAAAGTTTCTGCTGAAAAATAATTTAGTAAGTTATTTATCTTTTTTACTATCATGCAGAATCGCCTACCGAAGTTAGCGCACATACAATTATCAAACATATAAGGACACCCTTAAATTTGATCAAATTTAAGGGTGTCCTGTATGTATATGTTTGAATTTAACAACATCTTTGAAGTCAAAGCTTCTCTGACCTCGTATCTTTAACTGTGAAGTAGTGTTACTTGAACAGTAAAAATTTTGATTGCATTAATTCCATCTGAAATTACAATCAGTGATATTTTGATTTGAACAGCTTGAACCGTTCCGACTGCTGCAGAGCTACAGCCAAACTGCACAGACAATTAAAGCGGCTATGTGTTCAATTCAGAACTCTTTAAATAAACAAAAACTTCAAGTTCAACAAAACCTTTGGACTTATTCAGTGCGATTGAGTAAGTCAATTAAATTAAATATAAGTAAGTAAATTAAGAAAACGAGCTCGGACAGCCATTGGGCCAGTGTCTGTATTAGCAGGCGGTAGAAATGATTCTGGGCCCTCACCTCGGGCTTACAATCATATTTATCTTAAGTCTTAATCCCTGCGTTATTGACAGCTCTATTGTTACCAGTGCCATCTATGAGTAACATCTTAAACTACTATCTAGGATATCAGTATGTAGGTAGAAATAAAGGATGGTTCCCAGATGCGTTTTGCAGTACATAGTATGGGTGAACGATGTTGACAACAGTTATGTGCGTCTGGTTTCATAATATTAATGGTTATTGGCCGATCTCCCTTCTTTCTAATTTATCTATGGCGATGGGAATGCTGGAATCTATGGCAATGGAATATGGGAATGCTTACCATATCAGAGTCGAGATACCTCTCAGCAGGAGGAGTGGGGTGCGCCCGGTTGGCCTCCGAGTCGCAGGAACGTGCGGCCGCCTCCAGCGCACGCACCGCCTCTGCCGTGAGGGGCAGCCCACGGACTCGCGCCAGCACCGTGCGCACCTCTCGATCGGACCACGTCCTAAAATCAATCAACAAAAAGGGGATATAGAGGAAATATCATATTCGTTATTACTGCACTTTCATCAGTCACTCTCGAAGCCAGAATGGAGACTATTAAAACATTCAAAATGGCGCTGATCGTCATTTTGGTCATCAAATGCGATGGGGTTTGAAACACCATCACAAAATATTAGGAAAAATCACACTTGTAAATTTTTTAATCTCTTCTTAACTTACCCGCTTTTATCAGTGTCGAACTTATCAAAGATCTGCTGGATGGTCAGCTGCCTCCTCTCGTTCATGAGGAAGTAGTAGTAGGCGAAGGCATACTGCAGATCATTGGGGCGACGGAAGCGGTTGCGCGCCGTGTCCGCTACATGCGTGGGCCAGCGTGCGTGCAGCGCCTCCAGCACACTGCGCTCCAGCAGGAACGGGACGTGCGCTGGCACCTGGTGTATAGATTTAAATATTAACTCTTCGTTTACAGGAAAAAATCCTCAAAACCCCATGTCTAGCAAACTGGACGTCTGTAACTACTCTACCCGCTGGTACCGACATCAGAAACAAATGCATGTGATAAAAACAAAAGAATTCATTTGCGAAAATTATAATTTAATATATATTGAAAGCATTTAAATGTATTTTAGTAATTCATTATCAAAGTAATCAAATTTAAAGAGAGTACAGAAACAATTTACAAAAATACCAGAGTTAGAGCTTTGAGAGTCCTGCAATATGAAGATTGACTCAGGGAACTAAGATTACCAGCATTAAGCACCCAATTTCTACCGATTTATAACAAGTTTCTCGTTAACGCTATGTTAAGTTAAGTTAAGTTTTTAAATTCTATGTAAAATAAAATTAAATAAAACAAACTAATAGATAAAAATTCCTCGATAGAAAAAATCGCAAAGTAAGCTCCAAAAATTATTAAAAACACGTTTTTTTCTGTTATTTACTATGTTATAGTCATGAAAAAATTCACAGTGTATCTTTAAATGCAACTAAAGCATTTGTCGAGAGATTTTTGCTCTATCTCAAACGAGTTGTGTTTTATTAAATATTTTCACCACTTTTGCGTAATTGTTTTCGTTTTTTAATATAAGCGCGCTCCCTCTAATATTTATATTTACACATCTTCCTTTCAAACCATCTTTGAATGATTATTACGGGGCTTTAAAAGAAAAGGTGACTTTATCTGGACATCTTCACCAAAACATAACAAAACATCTTTTGCATCCAATCCTAGGAAACACGTGGAACAAACTTCCACAACTTGTCGTAGATGCTACTTATATAAACTAATTTAAAGCTCGATTTTATTCTTATTTGGAGAGTAGAAAGAATTAACTTATTATTCAATTTAAAACGACTCAATTACTGTGAAACTTATTGTGAAATCAGATTTGTATTCATCACCAGAATGATGCCTGCTCATTAAATAATAATAATAATAAAATTTCATCTGAAAGCTCCATTTTATCATCTCAGGGCATTAACAATTCGAATATAATATCTTCCCTTGACTTCCTGAAGCCCCAGTGAAAAATCCTCAAACTGCCACTGCTAAGTATTATGTAAGGGCCTACATGAGGCTCTCTCTGCCTACCCCTGCGGGCCAGCATGATGCTTAGTTAGTTAGAAAGTGACGTTTAGACTGGATTGTTTCATCCCATTAACTTCAAGCAGTTCTCCACATAAAAATAAAAGTTTCTCTCACCTTCCTGTTCTGGAAACCAAACTCCTTATTCAACAGCTTGTTGGTATAGATCAGTGACCGCGCGTACATAGCTAGTTTACGCTCATCCCCGGGTTCCGAATCATCCGCCACGTCCTCATACGTGCTCTTCTTCTGCCGGGACTTCTTGTCGGCTTTCAAGTAACTCTTGTTGAAATGGTTGACCGCTTTGCTGACGTTGGACTTATCCATCGACGCCGCTCTCTTCAGCTTCTCCATCAAGTTTTCTGAAGACTGGTACAAGTTTTTCGGCACCTCTCGACCTATTTGAGAATTACTGTCTTTCTCAACATTGGCTAACTTTAAGCCACTTATCTCTTCTGGCAAAACATCTCTAAGCGTTCTAATGTTTAAATTATTTGTCTCCATTAAGCTTTCTTTTGATTTGAACAAGTTATTTGGTTCTTCTTTGCCTAATTGAGAAAAATTGTCTTTCTCACCAGTCAATTTTAAGTCACTTATATCTGGTATCTCTGCATTATCTCCTAGTGTTCTAACATCTAAATTATTCTTTTCTAATAAGTTTTTTTGTACAGCTTGACCTAATAGAGAATTGACATCTGTTATCTCACCAGCAGTAACATCTCCCAATGTTCTGATATCTCTTATGTCTAAATTATTTTTAAGAGCAACATTTTTTAAATTTAAGTCATTGGCGTACGGCTTTTTAAGTGCATTATTTGGCTGTAAGCTACTTATATTTAGCTTTAAGTCATTTATATTCAAGTTCTCAATCTCTTCTTTGGATCTGATTTGGCTCTCTCTAAAACCCTTCAAACTCCTCATGGTGATTTTATGGATGGCCATATCTCCAGTAAGGTCATCTGGGGGTACCTCGAATTCATCTTTTATTCTTTGCATCTCGTCCACAGTTCCATCATCTACCAATGTTCTAATACCTTCTAAATCTAAATTACTTTTATTTACATCACTTTCTAAACTTGAGTCAATGGTATGTAGCTCTTTAAGTGAACCTTTTAACTCTAAGTGACTAGTACTCAATTTTAAGTCACTTATATATTCTGGTACGTCATCCGCTGCACCCTCTCCTAATGTCATAATATCTCTTATGGCATCATTGCTTAAGTTTAGGTCATTGATATTTGACTTTTTAAATGAACCGTTTAACTTTAACTCACTTGAATTCAACTTCAAGTCACTTATATCTAATGTTGAGTCACCCAAATTTAATTTTAAGTCACTTATATGTTTAATCTCTTCTTTGGAACTGTTTTGGCTTTCTCGAAAACTCTTCAAACTTCTCATGGTGTTTCTATGATGGGCCATGTCCCCAGAGGTGCTTACGGGGGCCCAGAATTCATCTTCCGTCTCCCGTTTGACCAGCCTGGTCTCGCGGGAGTCGGATCCTGGCTCCGGGCGAAGACTGTCCAGCAGATCCTGGTCTTCATGCTGTCGAGACTGAACTATCTGTAATAAATAAAAATAATAAGTATTTGTTATTGAGGATACATCAAAACGGAAAAATTGTTAACTTAATCTTCGACATGGTCACTGAGATACCCCAAGCATTTTACATTATTAGATGTAAATAGGTTATGTAGTAATAAAAAAATACCAAAACAATTAAATCAGTATTTAAGATATTGGTAATGTCTTTTGACCGACGGAAACTAGACTATTTAAGAAGTTAGTAATGTCTATTGACCGACGGAAACTAGACTAGATAAGATGTTAGTAATATGTATTGACCAACGGAAACTAGACTTTCAGCCGAAACTGCAACTGAATTTCGTCTTCGGTTCTTGTTTCAGTCAAAAACAAAAGTTAAACTTATTTAAATCACTTAAAAAAATACTCTACCCCCAAATAAAGCGATTATTTAATAATGTAATATATGCAAATGTGTTACAAAGGTTGAAGATGTGTTCAGTGTTGGAATTATACTATGGAATATTTAAAAATATTCTGTTGCTGGGATAAACCAGCCGTGAATAAATTTTAACGATATTTTATATATCACACAAGTAATTAATCTCAACAGAAACAGTAAGATCATTGAAGTAATCGCGGCGCAAAATGATTAAGAAAATTTTGATCAGCACGTTAAACATATGTAAGTAGTAGACTGACTGTGAAGCGAGCGTAGCTGCCTTTTATATGTTGCCGCCCGTTATGCCAAAGACTATAGCGGTCGCCCAGTACCTCTAGGAATAGCGCGGTAGTTTATAGTACCATCTGACTTGACCTCTAGGCAACGGTCGAAGTGTCCATAGGTTCTACGATGGCCTAGGTACCGTAGCACTTTAGCGCTTGGTACTACGTACTACAGTAATACCAGACACCGTCTGTCTTGAGTATTAGATTTTGATAGTTAGTTATTTCATCTTGCCCGTAATGGTGACTAATGTTTTATGTAAAAGAACCTGTCCGTGTCCTGTAGTATATCAACTATGTATCATTATTGACTCAAAGGTATATTTTCACCAGTGCAAAAGAAAAGAATCAAGGAAGGAGAATCACCTTAGAGTTGAAAGGAGGCTCATCAAATCCTGGGTAGCGCCCCAAACTGGCGTCCGCGTCCAATCGCTCTTCCTCGTCGAAGAAAGGGCTGTCGTAGTCGTCTGGCAACAGAGGGGGGTTGCCAAGGCCATAATGGCGCTGCGGAGGCCCCTGGCAGTCGCCCCCGTCGTGTTCGCAGGCTGCTACGTTGCAGGCGCTATCGCAGGACTTATCGCCTAGCAACACACAGAGTTTCAGAACATAAGACATCAGGGGAATGCGATCATTGGTGATCGATGGAACATACACAGAAGTACAAACATAATTGGAATCTGTCACAAAAGAAGGCGTTTAGCCAAAGTATTGCAAATTGCATCTGCGCACAGCGGCACCCAGCCTTTGGTTCTACCTAAAGCGACAGTCAGTAAGCTTACATGACATATCTGTCTTAATTTTTATTATCTACCACTAGATGCAATGCGAAGACTTTGAGTAGTAAGCATGTACAGGAGATGCCAATGGTAGTGTGGTAAACAACGATAGGGTCTGGTTCTGGTACCTAGGAAGGACCAGGGGCATCCCACAGCGCACTCGGGCACGTTCCACGCCGTGTAGAGCTCATAGCCTTCTGAAGGGGTGTAGAGGTCGCTGGGGAACAGAGGGCTGCCCAGGAAGATGTCGTCATTGAAGTACAGGAAGCGCTCTGATAGGCCGGGAATCCTACCAAACATAAACACATTCTAAATATTAAATAGCAGAGTATGTTTTTTTTTTACTTTGAAGAAAAGTGAAGGAAAAAAAAACAAAACCTATTATTTTATAGTGTTCTGTTTTATCCGGTTACCGTATGAAGCGATGCATGACAGTAGTAAATGAAGCAAGGAGTCTGTGCAAGACAGAGCTGTGTGGCAGTCTATCCTCTCTGCCTATGGAATTTTTCAGTGAAATGGAAAGAGGGTTAGTTAGTGAGTAACGACCATGTGACTGACGTGTAGTATGAAAGAGATAAATCAAAATCTCAGCCGGAGAAGGAATGGGAGATAGCAGCAAGAATGAGACATTTTCAGATTGGAGTGTACGTGGTTTAAAGATCCTCAGCACCATTTTCAATTTATGACAACCTTTTGACAGTCGTCGTTAAACGTTGTTCTTCAACCTGTTTTAATTTACAATCAAAGAGTGATCAGCTAGCAAGCGTAACAAGATGACCGTTAAGAACAAACAATGAATAATAATGGTAGTTACTTGTGTATGAAGGACTCGATGGCCGGGCTGGAGAAAGTGGGCAGGAATTGCGCTGGCATGATGTCGGAGTGTGCCACCAGAGTTAGGCGAGGAGCTGCGGAATCCAGCCACCACGGCAGCTGCCCCGCCGTCACTATGTACACGTGGCGCACCCACGGCGCATACAACTCCAGGGACCTGGCAATGTGGACAGAGCGTGAGAAGCAAGCACTACACGTAGATACATGGGAGATCGACCGTGTGCCATTATTAGTATGCCGGCATGATGTCGGAGTGTGCCAACAGAGTCATGCGAGGAACCATGTGCATAGATTTTTTTTTTTAAAAAGACATTTAAACATTTCCAACAACAATAATACCGCTGTACAGAAACACGCTGTGAATTTCGTTCCTGTTTAAAATTAAACAAGTAAATATTCTAAACGTATTTGACAAAAAATAGTGCACTAATATGTACGGAATTGCAGTAGCAGTGTAGTAAAGAAGTGTCAAGCTGTACTAGTACATCTGTAATAACCTAAATCCGAATTTAAAAAAAAAAAAGTTTGCTCTCAAAACATTTGATAAACAGCGATCACTCGGTCCGAACTCTGTGCTCGCCCTACTGGCCTGTTTTGAACTCAGTTTGTGTGTGTGTGTGTACGTGACTACGACGTTCGACCGCCGACCAACATCGTCCACGCAGGGCCGCTAAACCTTTTACCGCTCTACATTTCGAAGCAGTACCATGGACACCAGTGACACCTTTTCTTTCATCTCTGCGGCAAACCAAATTATAAATTCCTTACAAAATACTATAATGGACCCAAGCAGTAAACTTACAAAAGAACAAATGGGGAAATTGTCACCAAAACTCACAGAACTGCTAGGGAATATAAGCCTTGTTGCTACCAAAATGGGCTTTCTGGAGAATAATCAGCCTGCAAATACTGATATAAAAAAACAAAAAAATATAAAAAACAAGTACAGTATCTTAATTACTCCAAAAAATAAAGATACATCAACAGAAATACAAAATAAAATTCAAAGGCACTTTAAAACCAGCCAATTAGGAATATGCATTGAAGGCATTAAAAAAATCTCCCAAAATCGAATTGTAATCGATTGTGTTAATAAAGAAGATGCTAAAAAACTACAAACTTTAATTTCTAAAGATCTACATGATATTGACTGCAAAGAATTAACAAAGAAAAAACCAACAATGATATTCAAGGGAATTTTCAACGACTTTATCAAAGAAGATTTTACTGACGATATCTTGGACAAAAATGAGGATATCAAAATTGTAACGCAAGAAACAGAAAAAAATTCTATTTTTAACATAAAAGCAATAATTAAAAACAAATATAATGACACCGCTAACTACATAGTAGAAGTAGATAGCACAACCAGGAAGATTCTATTAAATAAAGAGAAAATAAACATTGGCTACCAGCGAGTTACGGTTGGCGACGCCTGCCCAGTAATACAATGCTACTTCTGTCTACGCTACGGACATAAATCAAGTAACTGCAACCAGAAAGAGAAAAACAATTCGCCTTCCTGCTCGCACTGTGGAGCTGCTCACTTGTTCAAAGAATGTCAAGCCACAACAAATCAACCGAGGTGTGTAAACTGCACTTTTCAAAATGACAGATTTCAACTGTCATTTCCTACCAATCATAATGCGAATGATAAAACCAACTGTTTATATTATAAAAAAATGCTGGCATTCGCACAACAGAAAATTGAATACTAATTTGGATTCAAGGTATATTTTTCATAGTAACTCATGTTTATTGTCAATATATTATGCATGTACCTGCACTTTCAAAAATTTAAAAACTAACAAAATTAATAATGCTATGACATATGCTTTAAAAAAACATGATGTTTCTTATCAATCTCCAGTATATAAAACAAGTATACTTACTATTAAAACTGAAAATTCTAAGAAATATTCAAAAATGATACTAACAATTTAAAAAAAAATGTCCATAATCAAACGAACTGTCAATATTACAAAAAAATACTTGCTCTTACGGAACAAAAATTGGAATATTGTTATAAATTTTAAAGATGTCTATAAAAATATCTCATGTCTATTCTCAATGTCTTACAAATACGCATGTACTTTTGAATATCCACAAGATATAAAAAATAATAATTCTATAGTCTATACATTAAAAAACCGACAAATCTTTCATCATTCTACATACTTTAAAGTCAGGATATATGTATTTAAAACCAAAAAATTTAAATCATTCTCTATATTGAAGATAAAAAACCTAAATATTTTCTTCATGATAACACATCTCTACTTACTACACTTTTATGTTTATTTTTACAATACATTACATCTACGTTCTACATTTGTATATTCCTACCAGAAAATAGATAATACAATAACAATCCACAACTGCGTTTATCGAATGCTAGTAAATTACAGAATACTAAAGTCTAATTATAGATATATTAATTTGTCAAAATTATTATTATATACATTACTAACCCATATATCATGCTGCCAATATTCTATATGCAATAAATCTCTACACCATATGTTCACTTGTACTATTGATATATTCTTACACACGCTATTTTTTATTGTAATTATTATAAAAAGAAGAACGAATCAAATTAATTTTTGCTGTCAATTAAACAAACACTCACTATGACTCCGAGTATTATCTAAACATAAAATAAATCTTATAGAAAAAATCATAACCTACAATTTTAGATATGAACTGAAATCGAGCAAGAATAGTGTTACACTAACTATGAGCATTATTACTTATTCATTTCCTCGTGGAATTTTATATACATATTTTATCACACCTAAATAAATACAATGGAAAATTTTAACTTAAGCGAAATTGATAAAAATCTAAATATAGAAGAATACGTATGTGAAGCAGCCAGTGAATGCAATAAGATCTATGACAATATAATAAATAGATAAACAATCTTGCACCTAAACATTAGAAGTATAAATAAAAACATGGATGAACTTCTGGTATCCCTAAATACATTATGTTCACAGCCAGATTTCAGGCGCACATACATGCAAACATAAATATACCAATCATTCCAAACTACAAAAATTACAATACAAATTATCAGATTAATAAAAATAGTGGAATTGTAGTATACGCTAAAGAAAAATTTACTGATATCAATATTACCAAAATACACATATGCAAAGCAAACTGTTTGACATTAAATTTTGTTTTAAATAATATGCCATTCAATATTTTTATTTTTATTTTATTTTATTTGGGAAACAAACAGTTATACAAATATATTTTAATACAAATCATTTTTACCAAGTTGCATAAACCAGTAAAGTTTCCACAGAAGATTCATTTATATATAAGTAGAAAAACAGAAAAACGTATGAATATAAATAATACAATACAATATAAATACTAACTAGTAGAAAAGGAAAATCTCCAAAAAAATAAAAATAAAAAGACTACAGATTCAACCCATACAAAAACAATACACACACTAACTCTACTAAGTTTCCCGCAACGATCGAACGCTACTCTCTTAGGAATGCTATGAATCCTGCGAGGCTCGTATTGAACACATCGATATTTGTGCATAATCTATTAAAGGTGCTACAGCTTCTTCTTATAAATACATTTTCAACATAATTAGTATTGCTCTTAGGAATATAAAATGTGTCCGGAGATCGAGTTACTCTTAGGACGGGTTGTTTCGGAGAATCTGAACAATTCATCAAATTTCAACGTTCATTTTCAAGTTCTGTGAAAGATTTTTTCAAGTTCTGTTTTTATTTCAGTTTTGTAAAGCAACTAGCCTACAATTATATAAAAACAGAACTTGAATAAGTCTTTCACAGAACCCGAAAATGAACGTTGAAATTTGATGAATTGTTCAAATTCTCTGAAACAACCCGTCCTTAATGGACATCTGAAATGAATATTTTGTAAAAGGTATGGGCTATCAATAAAATAGTGGATTATCTTATATAGCATTACTAGGTCTCTGATATCTCGGCGTTGATCAAGAGTTTTAAGGTTCATGGACACATTGTTTTCATCATTTCGCATGCGATAAGAGACATATTTCAAAAACTTTTTCTGAACTCTTTCTATGTTTGATTTATATGATTTATATGTCTATAATCGCTTTATATGTTTATAATATAATCGCAATATATCGAACACACAGCTCTGATGTACCTTTATTTATAGAAGAATTAAAAAAAATACTATGTAACAAAAACCATCTAAATTGTATCGTAATAGGTGATTTAAATATTAATATTGGTCCAAATAACCACTGTAAAAATAAATTAGATTATATAAATGCTATGAATGAAATGAACTTTATATCATGTGTAAATAATTTCACAAGAGAATTTGCAAACCAATCGCCATCATGCCTGGACCACATATGGAGCAATATTAAACACACAGAAAAAATTAAATCTATTATATGGAAAAATGATATAACAGATCACCATACAAATATTTTTATTTATGATTTAAATAAAAACTTAGGATTAAATGACTCTAGAAAAAATATTAACATAATTTCCAAATTGAACAATGTAAAATTAAATAATAAATTAAGTAACGAATCTTGGTCCTCAATACTAAATTGCCAAAACCCAGACATGTGCGCAAACTTCTTTGAAGAAACTTTAAATGCTCATATCGCAGACTGTACAACCTTTATAAATAATCAACCTAGTTCTAAATTAAGGAAAATCAAACCATGGATTACGCAAGGATTACTCATATCTATCCGGAAAAAAGAAAAACTTTTCATAGATACAAAAAAAAACCCTACCAATAGCCAAGTAAAAAACGAATACAAAATATTCCGGAACAAACTCATTAAAATTATCAAAGACACAAAAGAAAAATATTACAGGGAGAAAATAATCCTCACAAAGGAAAACCCTAAAAAAACATGGAACACTATAAATGAAATAATTAATAAAAATAATAAAAATTAGTCTACAATAAATCTCATAAACAATAAAGGAACTAAAATAAATGCTATCCGTGAACCAAAAATGTGCGCAAATATTTTCAACAAATTTTTCGCTACCGTCGGTCAAAAACTTGCATATAAAATTGACCAAAATTATCAACCTGATGACATACATGAAGATAAAATAACAAATAGCAATCTTTCATTTTTTAAACCGACTTCAGAAAAAAATATTGAAAACATAATACAATCACTTAAAAATGGTAGTGCGCCAGGATACAACGGTATAACTACAGAAATCTTGAAAAAATACTGCAATTTTCTAACCAAACCGATTACGCATATAATTAATGTAAGTACTAAATACGGAATATTCCCGTCTAACTACAAAAAAGCCATTATAATCCCAGTATATAAATCCGGAGATTCAAAAGAAGTAAACAATTACCGCCCAATATCCTTATTATCCAACATTGCAAAAATACACGAAAAAGTAATAAAAAAAACAAATTACTGATTATACAGATAACCAAAAAAGTATTAACCCTAGTCAATACAGTTTCAGAGATAAACTTAGCACACAAGACGCAATTGCAGAATTAACTAAGCTTATTTACAAAACATTAGATAGAGGCAAAAAATGCTTAAGTATATTCATTGACCTCCGTAAAGCTTTTGATAGTGTCTCACATTCAAAATTAATTAATAAACTAAATAATATAGGAATTACTGGCAAAGCTAAAACATGGTTAAAAAGTTATCTCTATCAAAGAACTCAACAGGTTAAAGTAAACAACGAATTAAGTGAAATAGAAAATATAGATTTTGGAATTCCACAAGGAACTGTTTTGGGACCTTTACTATTTATATTATATGTAAATGAACTTTTTCAACTCCCAATCATTGGAAACATCATATCTTACGCAGATGATACAGTGATAACTATTGAAGGAAATTCTTGGAATGAGGTCGTAGTATCAGCTAATAATGCAATAAATATCGTTAAACTATGGTTTGACGAAAACTTATTGACACTGAATGTCGAAAAAACCCATTTTATACCTTATAGCCTAACAGGGAATAACTCAAATATAAATCTAAACATAAAAATTCATGAAAGAAATTGCCTCCTTAGATTCGCACCCTGTAATTCAAACTGTATACACATTAGTAGTAAAAAAGAAATAAAATATCTTGGAATAATTATTGATAATAACATCAAATGGAAAAGTCAAATAAATTCCACAGTAGACAGAATGAGAAAACTAATCTATATATTTTTTAGACTAAGAAATATTGTATCATTAAAAATAATAAAAGATATTTATTATGCACTGGCGCACTCTGTCCTACAATATGGAATCGTGGCTTGGGGGGGTGCATATAAATCATCCCTACTCCCATTGGAAACTATTCAAAAAATACTAATAAAAATCATCTTAAAAAAGCCATATTACTACCCAACTATAAATGTTTTTCAAGATTTCCCTGTTCCCCCACTTACAAAAATTTATGACAAAATTGCACTTCTACAAATACATAAAGATTTCTTTAGTAAAAATAATTTACCACAATTGAATATTAGCAAAAGAATAATATCTGTTGGAGGACTAACCGTGCCACTAGCACGAACCACAACAGCACAACATCACTATATATTCAAGGGTGTAAAATTATTTAATAAATTACCCCTTGATATTCGGAAGAAAATTACGAAAAATATAAAAAAATAAATAAATTAAAATACTCTTGTACCACCTCATAACTTTACTTATTGTTTAGAAATATGTTTTGGCCTTTTAAATTCTTTGAATCATTTATTAACTAACCTATATTTTTATTACTTTTATTGTTATTTTTTGTTTTATTACTAATATTTTTTGTTTAATTTAAACAAATGTAAAAATATTTTTGTTGTCCTCTCCTAAACACAAGCAGCTGCTTTATTAGGAGAGTGATTGAAATATTAGTGTTTATATTGTTAAAAAATTGTAACCTTGTTTATATGTTTCAATAAAAAAAAAAAATAAAAAATAAATTGAAAAAAATGTATAGTTTGCAGCGTAATATGCCTAATAACAGAATGAAAATAAAGTAACCTCAGTGAATACTTCAACTCTTGCTTGTCATCATATCGCGAAGGATCAACGTCGTCCCTCCCGCCGGCCAGTGAGCGCAGCTCCCGCAGCCACGTAGGGTCAGAGCCGTTGACCCACGTGTACACCACGTCCACCGGCTCACCCCCCCATGTGTCCCCCCCTTCCCTCCGCACAGAGCAGCCTGCCCGCTTGCATAGCGAGGTCGCCATTCCACCCGACGACAGCACGTAAATCTGAAAACATCAATAATTTTGGTCAATTTAGCAACAGCATATTCTGTTCCTAGAATTGGCTGCTTGATAGAATCTTATTGTTTTCTAGATATGGACTGAGACAGTTTTCGATTAAATTTTATAGACAGCGAAAAATTTAAGAATTGAAATAGGCCGATAATTAGGAACATGCGATTTGTCTCCATTTTCATGGATCAATTTACAATGGATTGTTTGAAGTGATTCGGAAATATTCCTCACTTAAAACTTAATTACAAATGAATGCAATCGGATAAGCTACAATGAAATTCGAGACTTTATCTGGCCTACAAGCATTCGATGTCTTGGGGTCATCTATCATTTTCATGACTTCTTTAGTGGTAGTTTTAATCTCATCCACTTTATGCTGGCAAATAGACGAGGTTATATTGGCTTTCGCTACATTTTTCACAAAGTTTATTTGCAAGTAAAGCTACTATTGAAGTGAAATATTTATTTGCATGTTTCGCCATCTTTTTGGGGTCAGGAGAGTTTGTGTTGTCTATGTCAAATGATTGTATTACAGTTGGTTTATTGATATTAGTTTTAGCTATATTACGAAAACTTTCCAGAAGAATCTACATCTATCAATGAAATATAAAATAAATATCGCAATTTAAATGCACAAATCTGCCTGCAACATGTTTACTACTGAAATATAGGCTAGACTCCATTGTTTTCATACAGAAAATAACCATAATCTCACCCCGTATATTTGTAAGGCGCGTAGAACAACAGGAAGACAGTGTTTCGTTATTTAAATGCGCAATGTGCACGCAACGTGTTTTTGACTGAAATGATTTAATAAAGGACATAATTATCTCACCCCGTATATTTGAAAGACGCACAGAACAAAGAGGAAGACAGTGACGAATGCCATGAGCGGTCTGTTGGACAGCAGGTCATATATCTTCCTCTGAATGAGCTTGTCTCTTGCCATCGCTCGCGTCTCTTCATCTTATGGTATATCTAGCCTGTGCACGCTCCCGTCTCTGACTACCACTGCCAACTGCCACTATGTACTCTGAACTCTGCAAGCAGCACGTAGCAGTATTGCAAAAGTCATTTGTCAGCGATCAGCGGTGTCGGCCGTGCGCGGCTGTGTCAATGTCAACAGCATAAATAATGGTCAACAGTAAACGTCAGATTGGGCCATAGAAATACACTGAAAAATGATATAAACTAGTGATGTCCATGATCGAAATAATTTAATCGAAACATTTGACTACGTATTTTAATGCTTTAATTCAATAGAAGATATAATACAACCTTTCATCCCCAAGAACATAAAAACCAAAAAAAAAAAAAAAAAAATATATATATATATATATATATATATATATGCATATCAAATCATATTAGGTAGTACGTAACACAATGTACCTACAGGTATAACACAATGTACCTACTAGTGTAACACAATGTACTTATAATATCTCGTTTGTCAAGCAATCCGGGATATTTTTGGTGTTCTCGGATTTTGGAAACGATTTTAGTTTTAGAATGAATTCTGACCAATTCTGACAATGACGTGACGGATTTGATTTCGATGAATTCTGAACAATGACGTGACTGCTTTGATATCGATGAATTCCGACCAATGACGTGACTGCTGTGGTTTCGAATGATTTCAGGCAGAATCGATTCCATGTTCGACGACGTTTCAATACGATTGTTTGGGACTGTGAGTTTGTCCATGACAATGAATCGAAATACTTCGATGGTCAAAAAGATCGAGGAAATTATCGATGATTCATCAATTGGACCCATTGCTTATATACACATGAACCTAAAATCATGGGTATTGGTGATGGGCATGATAAAAACATCAAAAGAATCGAATGATTAATGATTAATCGAATGATTAATTTTATACCTGGTACCCAAGTTACAGGAGATAGTTTTAAATTTAAAACTACTAGCATTTTTGAAGTTACTAAAGTTATAAATGAATTAAAAATGTCTTTTTCCTGTGGTATCGATGGCTAAACAGCATGTTTATGAGTTAGCTGGTCCTTTAACTCATATTGTTAATCTTAGTTTTAAGAATGGCATATTTCCTTCCCATTGTAAAAATGCCAAGATTATACCTCTTTTCAAAGGTGGAGATCACGAAAATGTTAATAATTACAGACCAATATCTTTGCTCAATACTCTCTCAAAAATAATAGAAAGACTGGCTAAGTCAAGATTAGTATCATTTTTAGAAAAATACAAAATACTCTCCGACAGCCAATTTGGTTTCAGAGAGAACAGAAGTACGAGTGATGCTATATTAAAGGTATTGACCAAAGTTATAAACGCACTGGACTATAGCAACAAAGCTATAGCGGTATTTTTAGACTTATCAAAGGCCTTCGATACGGTTTCCCACGAGTTGCTTCTTAAGAAATTATTATCTTTAGGCATTAATAATACAGCTATGGGTTGGTTCAGATCTTACCTTAGTGATAGAACACAGCAAGTAGAAATAAATAAAATGAAGCGATAGTAAATCTATCTCATTTGGAGTACCACAAGGTAGTGTACTCGGGCCAATATTATTTCTTATTTATATAAACGATTTATGCAGTCTAAAAATTCCAGGTAACATTGTTAGTTTTGCAGATGACACTGCCTTAATATTTGAGGGTAAAAATTGGAGGGAAAATTTTGAAAAATATGATACAGGTTTAGGGGTAGTTAATAATTATCTGAGTAATAGTATTTTAACTTTAAATACACAAAAAACCAAATACATCACTTTTAGCATTTCTAATAAAAGTCAGCCATCTACCTCTCATAATTTGATTATTCACAATTGTGGGCAAACGTGTAACTGCAACCCCTTAGAAAGTGTAGACAGCCTCAAATACCTGGGGGTAAAAATTGATAAATTTTTGAGGTGGAATGATCATGTAGAAATGTTAGTAAATAAAGTTAGGAGACTTATCTATATTTTTAAAGATCTCAGACATTTACTAGACAAGGAAAAATTAAAAACAGTGTATTTTGCTATAATTCAGTGCCTACTTTCGTATAATATAGCGTGCTGGGGTTCCTGCCTGAAGACTGTAATAGAACCACTTAATATTGCCCAAAAACTGATTCTCAAAGTTATGTACAAGAAAAAATTTACATATCCTACACAGTTACTTTATAAGGAATGTAATATCATGAATTTAAAACAACTATTTATCCTACAAACGCTATGAAGATTTTTTAACAATATTAGTTCTGCGAAAAGAACGCAACAAATTCGTACTACAAGAATTGGCTCTGGTCTGAACTTTATGGCAATTCACTCTAAATCCTCATTTGGGCAGAGACATTATTTGTACCAGGCTCCACTTCTATTTAATAGCCTTCCAGATCACATCAAATCGTCAAATTCCTTGTGTACATTTAAAAAGAATGTTAAATTATTTCTGCCATCCGAGGATTTCCAACATATTCTTTCATCTTTGTCCTTTTAAATTGTGGCATAATATTTTGAATAAGTTAATTTTTTCATCCTTTTCCTTTTTAATGTAAATTTTTTTTTTTCTCTCTTTCTTCTCTGTTTTAAAAAAAATAATAGTTTGTTACATTTTTATTGCAATTAAATATCATGGTCACTCTACATGTTTACAGCATTATATTGTAATGAATAGGCTGATAGATACCATGTAGGTATCCAATTCGCAGAAACGTTAATGTAACAATATTGTTATCTTAATATTTGAATTATTTTTTTTAATATTTGTACTATTTTAAATCTCTTATAATCTTTGCACTATTTTTTTAATATTTTGTAAAATTATTAACCTCAACATAGGCTTGTCCTAGTGAGGTTAAAAATTATAACTTTAAAAAAAAAGATACAATGTAAAGAAACGATAAATAAATAAATAAATTGGATTTCAGCTACGGATAAGCTGGACACATTTGGCCCTGAATCATATGACTTAATCCATTTGTACACGGTGCAAATTAGGCGGTCACACACGACGGAACCGAGGAGCTGATTCAGTTCGAGCTATGTCCAGTGATGCCGCAAAAATTAAAATCTGTTGGTTGTCAAATATTTACAGGGGCTATTTGTTATGTTTCTGGTGGCTAGAAAACATTCCCCGGAATATTTTAGCAATGGCATCACAATCTACGTTTTTGTCGAGTGACAACTCGAATTTGTGAACTAAAATCGTATGTGAGTAGGTATGTGAAGTAGGTTATGTTTTAATATTTTTTCCACAAAAGTATTCTATTTTTCTATTTTTACAAATATTCTTTGAAGAAAGTATTTTTTAAATTGAGATAAAAAATAATATAATAAATACGATACGACACGATTGTACCACCCCAGCCAGGAGCACTCCTGTCCCGGTGCGACCGGTACATCAGGGGGTACTGATTTGTTAGGACTTGGAACACCTGCTCTGAGGATGAGAAGAGGGTTGGAGTTACATCTACCGATATACAGGGTTTTCCAATAAGAGGTGTTATTTTGATATTCAATCGTAAAAGATCAATGGTTTCGTTGCTTGTGTGGCACGTAGCGCCGTCTTTTTGAAAGTAAACGTTGTCCAGATCAATACCATCCAATTCCGGCCATAAAAAAATCATTAATCATCTCTCGATAGCGCAATCCATTCACCGTAACTGTTGCTCCAGCCTCATTTTCGTAAAAGTAAGGTCCAATGACTCCGCCGGACCATAAACCGTACCAAACAGTCACACGTTGAGGATAGAGAGGCTTTTCAACAATAACTCTTGGGTTTTCCGAGCCCCAGATGCGACAATTTTGCTTGTTGACGAAGCCACCGAGGTGGAAATGGGCCTCATCACTCAAGATGATTTGCATTTGATTCACTCAAGTGAATTTTAATAATTTCAATGCGTTGTTGAAGCGTGTATCGGTCCATTTTTATTAATAACGTAGTTTCTACTTGTCAAATGTCAAAAAATGACAGCTTCAAAAGTAACATCTACCGAAATAGCGGGCTATTCAAAATAACACCTCTTATTGGAAAATCCTGTACATGGCAACTTAATAAGCCAATATTAGAATTAAGGATGGGCAGGAATACAGGAATTGATTTAAGCGTTATTTTTTCTTTTTTTATGTCTTCCTTCTTCATGCCTCTTTTTTGATCTTCCTGGTTTATCTTGTCTCTTCTTGGATCTTTTTGCATATTTTTGCATCTTCTCTCCCCTTCTTCGCTCGTCTCGTCTCTTCTTGCATATTCTTACGTCTTACAGCTCCTTCTTGTCTCCGCTAGTCTCTTCTTGGCTTTTCTTGGCTATTATCGGCTCTTGTTGCATCTTCTCACGCCTTCTTGGCTAGTCTTGTTTCTTCTTGGCTCTTAGTGCCTCTTATTACAACTTCTCGTCCCGTATTGGCTTTTTTGAAACTTTTAACTTCTTACCGCCACTTCTCGTCTCTTCGTGGCTCTTATTGCATCTTCTATTCAGGAAAACCAATTACATTTTTTTACATCTAAATAATAAACTTATAAACAATACAAATAAAATCTAATGACAGGTTCACGTAAAGATAAAAATATAAGAACAAAATAAGGGTCCAGTGCTCGTGGGCTAAAAATATTAACAATAAATACAAATTTGAAAATATTAAATAAAATAGGATATAAGAACGCAAATAAATGACAATATATCGATTTTATCCTCACACAACACCAATAATCACTAATATATGTATATACCTACAACTAAACTGAACAAATGTTTATAAAATGAATCACATGTAACTGGACAGGGTTCATATCAACAACATGATAACTTGCAGTATGTTATTAACAATAATTTAATAATAGCTAAGGTATATTTTTAAATGTTCCTAAACTACACGAAAATATGTTAATATCATTAAAATTCTTATTATATAAGTTACACGCTCTGAATATAAAAGCGTTTCGTCTGAGATTAGTAGAACATTTTTGAAAATGAAAAAGTGATTTGTCTCTAGTTCTAAAGCTTGGGACTTTAAAATTAATCTCATACCGGGCGAACAATCAATAAGGCCATTGATAACACAGGCCTGCAAATTGACACTTTTTAATAGTTTTTTCACTGTAATGGGTGAATCGTATGTATTTTGGTGCGCTGAGTCCAAATATGCCCTCAGTTTTTCTACAGCACGTAGGGATTTTCCGCAAAATACAATTTTTAAATACAATTTGATAAAAATAATATGTATATACAATAAGGATTTATAATTCTTAATAATATCTACATCTTTTTCCCTCAAAACTCCGTTTTTGTGGGATGTCTGGAAGTTCTTTATGGAGCATCCAACAGTAGTCTCCCATCATATTCACATCCCATCGTCCTTGGTACCTCCGTTCCATTTCTTTGATGTCTTGGTGGAACCTCTCGCCCTGCTCTTCACTTACGGCATCAAGGTTTTCTGGGAAATAATTCAAATGGGAGTTCAAAAAGTGAAGTTTCAAGCTCATGGAGCACCCCAAGGTTTTAAAACATTTCAACATTTTATTTATAATTTCTTCATAATCCGGGTCCTTATTGTTCCCCAAAAACTTATGACATCCACGCCTCTTTCTCAGCTTTTGATTGTCTTTCATTAGTTTCCGAATGTCCGGACCAACAAAAACACCCTCCTTTAACTTTGCCTCAGACAGTTCCCGGAATTTCTTTTCAAGGTACTTGAACGTTTCGCCATCTTTTGGCAATGCCTTGACAAACTGCTTCATCAGTCCAAGCTTGATGTGAAGTGGGGGTAAAAGCACTTTTTTGGGATCAACCAAAGACTCAAAGTGAACATTTTTTTCTCCAACCTTCAAAGTTCTCGTTGGCCACACTTTTTGGCTCCAGTGCTGTGCTTTTGCCCGGCTATCCCACTCACATAGGAAACGGGGGAATTTCGTATAGCCACCTTGTTGTCCAAGCACCATAGAGATGACTTTGAGATCACCAAAGTTAGGCCATCCAAACTCCTTATATTTCAATTTATCAAGTATAAAAGCCATGTTGTAATACTTTTCTTTTAGATGCACAGAGTGCCCCACGGGTACAGAAACGTATTTATTGCCATTGTGTAGCAAAACTGCTTTTAAACTTCTTTTTGATGAGTCAATAAAAAGCCTCCAATCATCTGACAGATGTTGAATGTTAAACATTGACATCAACTTGAGAACATCAGAACAATGGTAATGGTATCCCAACGTTAACCTTTACTGTGCTGCAAAACGATAATCATTCAGTTAATATTATTTGCATCGAAAGTTTTTACCTATATGAATCTCACCACAAAAAATAATGTAAATACCCAAAATAATGGATTTCAACTCCCTTTAGTAGTGTTTTCTTCCATCAGCACAATTGTTATAATAATTGCTAATCTTCACTATTTACTATTCCTATTATATGTTTCCTCCTTTGGCAAAAACTCAAGATTTTTAATGCCGTCTAAGATAAAAATATGTCATTCCGTAAATAATATTTTCCTTGACAGCTTTTACTTAAGTAATAACGCTATTAACAATTCATATACCCAAAATATACAAAATAATATATATAAAATTAATGCATTCTTACCTTCTTTAGTAGCTTTTTTTTGTACCAGCAAAATTATTATAATAATTGCAAATCTTATTATATACCTAACTCACGATTTTCTAACATTCCTTAAGATAAAAGTAGATTATTCTGTAAATATTACTTTCCATGCATGCTTTTGCATGAGTCATATTATTAACAATTCACATACTCAAAATAATATACTCTTTTTTTCTCTAATAGTCTTCTTATGTATCAGCATAATTATTGCAATAGTTGCTTATCTCACTTTCAAATATCCTTACAATACTTACCAATTACCTTACTTGGTCCAAATTCCAGCCTTCTCATTATCCTTTAAGGAAAATGTAGATCATTTCGTTAATAGTATTTTATACTCATGTTTTTGCATACTCTCCATGTAACCACATAACCACCAACAGCAAAAAAAAATTGCATCTGTTCTTACCCAAGGTTTACTGTCAATACTTTATATAATTATCTCGATATTATGTAAAACTTGGAAAGAAATTTACTGCAACTTCTCAGGCTCCTTTCTAACTACTTATTTATACATCTCAAAAAACATTGCAACTGTTTACTTTATTTTAACGCACTCATCACAAACAAAGAGTAATATAAATATAAATTCTAATGATATATAACCAACACGATGAAATCGATAGTATCACAATGCCGACTACTGAAATAATCTGTGAAGATAATTCTAAAATTATGCAATTCGACTGGGGATCTAATAAAATTAATATTGTTCATCAGAATATTAGAACTATGGATAATTTGGTCGACTTTATTTTATTTATGGATGAAATAAAATCTGTGGTAAAGTTCCATGTAATAATTTTCACTGAATGCAGATTAAGTGATTCTTATATCACCAAACAAATTTCAGGCTATAATGAATATCACACAACAACACATATTAATCAAAATAGCGGAGTGGTAGTTTATATCGATATCACATTAAATTCTCTTGTTCAAGAAACAGACATACATCAGTGTAATTGCTTAAAAATAAACATAAATAAGACTTTATGTATCCTAGCTATATACAGGTCTCCATCGTTCAATGACATCCACCCTTTCCTGTAGAGTCTCACTGTAGAGATAAAAAAATCAAAAAATTAGCCACAATACATGCTAATCGGGGACATGAATATAAATACAATAGGAGAAGTAAAGCATAGACAGTGTGATGACTAGAGACCGGATTATATGCAACAAAAATAGCCCAAAATATGCATGCAAATATGCAATAAAAATAGCTAAAATATGCACGAAAATCCATAAAAAGGGTCAAAATATGCAACATGAAATAATACAGGAAGTCGTATTTTTACATATTTTTTATTTATTTTAGTAAGCTATTAATTCTCAAGGATAACAATTATATTTTCGAAAATATCAATTATAAAATGTATTTAACAATAAAATTTAGAATTTACCTTTAAAAACGTATATGACTAAGTTCTGTTCTAAATGTTCTGTAGACAAATTGTGTCTACGATCGCTTAATATATTTTTGTAAGCGGAAAAGGAACGTTCTACGTCTGCTGATGTGGCTGGACAGAATTTAAATTTGGGTGCGATTTTTGAACTTATTGTTCCGGGCAAAATTTCACCTGCCCCGTTGATGAAGTTATCAATTTGGCACAAAGGTTCAAACCCTGGGTTTATTATTCAGTATGTTTTCAAATTTTTCTTTGAGTTTACTCGGGAATAGCTTTGGCAACGAGGAATTCATAAGGCGAATTTCCTTCATAACCTGAATAGATGCATTCAACGCCAATCCATGAGTTTCAAGCGTTTTTATACTTGCAGGTATGTAGGCGAAATGAGTGGTAATCATAGCTAGGTTTTTTTTAATACTGGCGTCGTCAAACGATTCTTTGAACTGAAAAACTGCCAAAGCCTCTGCACTATCGAAGTCATTGATAACACCCTTGATGGCTTCAAAATGTTCATGGTAAAACATCGCAGCTTCGATCCATGTACCCCAACGTGTTATTACTGGCTCAGGAGGTAAAGGGATATTTGGCAGTTTTTCTTCGTAGGCCTTTATACGAGCAGGCGCCTTACGAAACACTTTCTTTGCTGATGAAATCAGGTTATTTACATTCGCAAACGTGGATCTCACTTCTTCGGCGAGTCTGTGAATTCCGTGAGCAAAACACGTCACATAAGTCAAATTGGGATAAAATACTTGGAGGGCTTTGCCTGCTTTGATCATATAGGGGGCAGCATCTGAAAGCAACACATACACATTTTCATCCGCAGAAGATTCAGGAAATATTTTTTTATACCCTCATTCACAAATCTGGCGATCGTAGAATGATTTGCCTTTTCAAGTTCTCTGCAGGCCACCAAATAGAAAGGTGAAGGTTCAAGTTTTAATGCACTAACAATCAAATTTGCAATGTAACGGCCGCAAGTGTCGGTGGTTTCGTCAGCTGAAATCCATATGATGTTATCCTTGAGTTCATTGCGTATTTCTTCCAGCACATGTAGATAAATTGATGGCATGTAATTTTTACGTAAAGTAGATTCATCCGGTATATTTTGATTTATGCAATATTTTCTGAGAAAATCCTTCAAGGCAGGATTTGTCAGTTTGTATAGAGGGATATTGCTTGCAAGAAATGCTTCACATAGATCCATGCTAAAGTGATTTTGTTGTTTACCTTTGGAGGTTACTTCACTGTTACTGCTACTTTCCACTGTAAAAACTTGTTGTCGTGGGCCCTTGTTCTGCACTCCTGCGATATGAACACTGGTTTTGACATGCTGGTCTATTTGGAACTTTTTTGTGCTAGAAATGTTTTTCTCGCAAACTCGGCAGTATAAAACTTTTCCGTCGTATGTAAATATTCCAGGATATTCAGCTATCCACGTATGGGCACTTTTTTATCAGGGGGCATGGTTCACTTTCACAATGTACAACTTCGTGCAAACCAACAAAACACTAGACGAAACTCTAAAGAACAGCGCGTGCGACCAGTCAAAAACAAAATTCACAATTCACTGAATTACTATAAAAATATTCCAAATCACCCCTCATACGAATGAATGAATTGTTTTCGGCAATTAGCCGAATTAAATATGCAAGATCGCGAAATAAAGAAGCGTAAATATGCAAGATCTCAAATTATTTGCTAAAATATGCAACTACCGCTGAAAAGGGTCTAAATATGCATTTGCATATGCAAATATGCAAATGCATATAATCCGGTCTCTAGTAATAACAAACTAAACTGAACAAATGTTTATAAAATGAATCACATGTAACTGGACAGGGTTCATATCAACAACATGATAACTTGCAGTATGTCATTAACAATTATTTAATAATTTAGCTAAGGTATATTTTTAAATGTTCCTAAACTACACGAAAATATGTTAATGTCATTAAAATTCTTATTACATAAGTTACACGCTCTGAATATAAAAGCGTTTTGTCTGAGATTAGTAGAACATTATTTTTGAAAATGACAAAGTGATTTGTCTCTAGTTCTAAAGCTTGGGACTTTAAAATTAATCTCAGACCAAATGGGCGAACAATCAATAAGGCCATTGATAATTTTATGGAGATATATTATATCTGCGGAGTCTCTTCTAGTTTTAACATTCCATCGAGCTGTTAATGTCGTGGTTACCAATATTCATCTTAAAATTTAAATGATTGACTTTTTTTTTGGATGGCTTCAATGCGCTTTAAATAAATATTATATTGAAGATTCCATGAAAATCAAATTCAAGATGACTGCGAACATAAGAAAAGGACAATATTTAAGTTACAACTCTATTGTCCATACGGATAGACGAGCGCAGCCGAATATATTACTGTTGCAAAAATTGTATAACCGCACGAGAGACTTCGCCTTGCGCGCTACAACATATTATGGACACGGCCATTGCTAACATAAAAACCGAAATACAAAATATTACAACGATTAAAGATTCAAAAGCAAGAACTAAACTGGAACAACATGTCTTCATACTAGAGGAGATTTGGAAATGTGAAAAAATAAAATTTCAAGAAGAAATCATCCAACTACAGAAAAAAATATGGTAAATATTCGGAATCGCTGGACACGGATAATACGAAATATTTTTAAGTAAAACCTTCTGATTTACCTTAATTACTATAAAAGGAATCTGACTGCATTTGTGAAATATTTAATTTTAGCATTTCAATTTTTAATTACTTAAAATGAAAATTCACTTTCGTTGTATGGGATGACAGCTGGAATGATTTCTGTTGATGACATTTTCTCTTGTTGGTATTCCTGATAGGAGTGGCTAGATTTTTTACCATATGCAAATACTATTAAAAATAAATAAAGTGTTTTGAATTCTTTTCCAATATGGAATAAGAATCCTAACATTCTAAGAGCTTTCTCCACAATCCTATCAACATGCTCCTCGAATGTAAGTTTACTGTCAAGCAGAACATCTATGTCACAAATTTGTGTAAACTTTACTTTTACTTGGCTTGCTATGTGGTAGTTATGTTCAAATTTTATTTTGTTTCTAGTGTAAGTAATAACATCACATTTTCAGGTGTTCGTGTTGAGATGATTGATAATACAGTAGTCGTAAAGTCTATATAGATCTTCTTGTAATTTATAGCAGTCAATAATAGAACTAATAGGGAGGAATATTTTCATATCGTCGGCGAAGAGTAAAATATTTGCATAATTAAAGCATTTTATAAAGTCGTTGATGAAAATTGTAAACAGCAGCGGTCCCAGGTGAGATCCTTGGGGCACACCTGAAGGTATATTTACAATCTCAGATATGAAGCCAATAATAGTTACTCCTTGAGTGCACCCATTAAGATAGGAGATCAACCATCAATACAAATCCCCGTGAATTCCCAGAGCTAGTAGTTTGAATAAAAGAAGACTGTGATCAATCTTATCAAATGCTTTAGAGAATTCTTTATAGATAATGTCAACTTGGATTTGATCATCCATCGATTTAGAAATATTTTCAGTGAAAATTGTAAGATTAGAGACAACTGATCTTTTTCATGAATCCATGTTGGTTATCAATTATTATAGACTGGATACAGTCATACATCATCGTGAACATTTTACGTTTAATTTTGACATAAACGCGAAAGACACCTTCTATAAATGAGGATTTAAAGAGCAATAATAGGAGCTTCGAGATTACCTTGCTACACATTTTGATAAAGAATGCCGGAATTTTATCGCTACCTGCACCCTATGGGCTAGAGATAGTATCAATTATTTTTTTCTATTTTTTTCTTTGGAAACTGATACCGAAGATATGTTAACTTGATTGTCTACGTGATAGTTGCTAGAGTGAACATCAGAAACAGTTTTGTGATTAAAAGTAGAGACGAAGTGCTGTGAGAACAGGCTGCATATTGCGAAGGGATTCACGGCAGTTATGTCACCCAGCTTGATAATATGCGGTAAATCAAAATTATTTCTCTTTCCTTAAATAAAAGACCAGATTTTTTTGGGTGACGGAATGTATTAAGTTCGGCGTTTATTATAAATTGTTTAAGACATTCCCAGACATTTTCTTTTGCCTTGATCGAAGGACACAGAATTCATTTCAAAGAATTCAATTCATTCAGACCAGTTTTTCCACATTTTGATCACTTTTTTTTATTTTTCTTTAGTCAGTTTTATCAGGGCTGGACTAAACCAATAAGGATAAGAGTTGTTAACATGAACTTCTTTTGACGGAACGTTCAAACGAATAATTTCATTTAAAATAACATAAAAACGGTCAATAGCATTAGATGATAGGTTAAAAATCTGCATCCCAATCAAAATTATTGAGGATGTTATTGATCGTTTCAAAATTAGTTTTTCTAAAGAGATAGATTGTCCGTTTTTTGTCCACCATAGGGGTTTTCAGAGCTATATTGATGTCAAAGAGAATGGTTTTATGATGTTTACATTCAGGGATGAGATAATCATCAGTATTAGACACATTAACAGGGATCAAACTAAAAAAAGATCGAGGAATGTATGATTATGATTCGGGAAGGTGTCCGATAGTTTGGAAATAATTTCAGATTGATAACCATTCATAATTGTACTGTTATCATTACCAATAGACCAGTTAATTAGTGGTAAATTGAAATCACCTGATATGAAATGATCATTTTAGTGAAGTTCTCGAAGTGCACATAACTTATGCATGAATTCATTTATATTTTGAGAGTGATTGACTCCTGGCGGTATGTAAACACAACATAAATGAATATTTTTGAAATTCTCAATCGAAATAGTCACCAAGGGTGTCTTCGGCATTCGACTTCAACGCAATCATTACTCCACCTCCTCGTTTTTGCTCATTGTGATCACGCCTAAATACCAGGTAACGGTTGTCAAATAGCTCTTCACTAGCAATGCTGCCAACAAGTCAAGTTTCAGCTATCATAATAATATCATAGTTGTTATTGGTAACATTAAAATAAAATCTATCAGTTTTGGAACGCAGTCCAGTTACATTTTGATAACATATACTAATCATTTTAGTTCATTCGCTTGATAAAATAGTTGTAGGCATGTTGTAGTAAATTGTAAATATTAGAGTGTTGTAGTAAAGCAAGAAGAGTAATTGTAGGATAATATGGATTGACGTTGGCAGTGTTAGAGTTAGTAGTTAATATTATACAAATAAAGAAAAACCAGTATATAGGATGATATTTTAAAGTAGGAGAAAAGATAGGGTAGAAAATAAAAATGAATTGATTATAACTAAGAATCACACGAGACGATGCTAAATCTAAGAAGATTATCAGCAAAAAACCTGAGTCACCTCAGATTCTAGTGCCATCTGAATAATGGGACTAGTTTAATTTTAACGTATAAATATTTTTCCGTATTTGATCCATCTGAATTTAAATTTTTTATCTGTGCTTAAGTCTCTCACTGTCTTGAAGAGCGCAAGGGTTGCAGCAGTCAGATCAGTCCTGGATTTGTCAATAGGCCTTATAGGCCGCGGCCTAGGGGCGGCAGAGTTCAGGGGGCGGCACTCGCTCGCTTTGGTAAGCCGTGTATGCGATTATAAACCAAAAAGTCCCTGGGGATAGACAGAGTTTTATAACTATTAGACGATAAATATCATTTTTTTAAAGGCGCTAATTCCTAGTACTTTAGTTAGATAGTTACTTATATTTATGCTACTTCCCGGGCGGCAAGGTGTCGGTGGATCGGGGGCGGGTGAAGTGATGAACAGTCCGTAGGAACACATAAAGCAGGGTACTCACCAAGAGTGTAGCATGTAAAGCAGGGTACTCACCTTACCGTGTAACATGTAACGTATCTGATACTGTATCAAGTGAGTACGTAGGCACGAGCCTACTGCGAGCCGCGCGCTCCAAGCGAGCACTAAGCAGGGTACTCACCAAGAGTGTAGCATGACTTGATACAGTATCAGATACGTTACATGTTACACGGTTAGGTGAGTACCCTGCTTTACGCTAGCTAAATGATTTCGGCTCGCTAACAAAAACAAAGATTACTCAAGTTTCAAAAACATTAAAATTCAGAGTGTCTATGACCTTTATTACAGCGTCATCTAGTCCAGAACCTAAGTCGGCGTTTTACATATATTTTTTTTCTTTTAACAGATTTTTCAAAATACTTTATATTCATATACTGACGAAAAATGAGTGATGGAAGGAAGCGACTGAGTGGTGCTGAGTACAAAAAGATATCAAAATTAAAAAAAGATGAACAACAACATGCTTTTCAGAAAATCAGGAAAATAGAAACTTTTTTTAAAAGTGAAAACAGCAACGATTCATTAAGTATTTCACAAGAGAACTCGGGGAGTGGGAGTAGTAGTAATAAGGAAGATCAAGGTACTGGTATTCCAATTGAGCTGACGAGTATGCATCATCTCAATCAGTCAGATCAGCCCTGTTTAGTAAAACCTGTTCGTCCTTCTGATTCTGATATTTCTGACAATGAAATACCTTCAACAAGTGGCAGGAATTTGAGGTCACGCTGTGAAGAAGTGTCTCTTGTCGCGAAAACTACTGAAATACAATTAACCACATAACTGAACAAAGATCCAGCCTTATGGGAAATAAACGATTCGACGAAAGACATTATTGCAAGAAATGGTTTCGAACAAAACAAGTCCTGTGATTTCACAAAAAGTGGGAGAATGTATTCCGATCATCGCCGTTATTTACAAAAAAAAATCTATTTTTCAGAAAAATGAAAAATAATGAAGTAAAAGAAAGGAATTGGCTTGTCTATTCGGAAAACAAAGGCTCCGTATTCTGCGGACTCTGTTTGACATTTGGATCTATTGAGAACAGGACCCAATTTGACCAGCAAAGTTTCAATGATTGGAAAAATTCAGAAATTCGAGTAGCTCAACACGAAAACTCTCCAAATCATAAATCCTGTATTCTCGCTTTAAGATCTAGAGGTTTGATTCACGGTTGTATTCAATCTTCACTAACTGCCCAACTAAACGAGGAAATTGCCTATTGGAAGAACATTTTAAAAAGGGTCGTTGCTGTAATGAAAGGATTGGCATCAAGAGGTCTCGCTTTCAGAGGAAGTAATGGAAAATTTGGTGACCAGCACAGTGGGAATTTCATAATGCTACTTGAATTAATAGCAGAGTTTGATCCATTTTTAGCCAAGCATATTGAAAGACATACAAACCAAGGATCTGGAACTACTAGCTACCTATCAAAAACTGTCTGCGACGAGTTCATTTGCTTGATGGCTGAGAAAGTACTGAAATGCATTAGTGATGAGATAAAAGAAGCGAAATACTTTTCTTTAATTGTAGACTCTACACCGGATACAGCACACGTAGATCAACTGACACTTGTGATTAGATATGTTTTAAATAATGGAGAGCCATGTGAGAGATTTCTTAAATTCTTACCTTCTGTAGGACACAAAGCTCAAGATATGTTTGATGCCATTACTTTAGAGCTTTAGAGAAAAGTTGAACATAAATCTAGAAGACTGCCGGGGTCAGTCATATGATAATGCCTCGAACATGTCAGGAATTTATAATGGTTTACAAGCCAAAATTCAAGAACAAGCCACTTGCCATGTTCGTCCCTTGTGCAGCTCATTCATTAAATTTGGTGGGGAACTCGGCCGCTGAGTCTTGTACAGAAGCCTGTCACTTCTTCACGTTGCTGGAAGAGGTATATACTTTCTTTGTGAAGTCAACCGATCGTTGGAAAAAATTGGTTAATGAAATAGGAAAACGAAAGACGCTGAAGAGAGTAAACCTCACACGTTGGTCAGAAAGAGCACATGCCTGTCAAAGTGTGTAATATTTTCATGATTTCGGTCTTTCTTTTTATTATATTAAACAATATAAAATTTTCTTCTCTCTTGGCTATGACCGATACTTCTTTTTTTTTCTAAGGCTTTGCATATGTGTTCGCAGGGATGGAAAATTCCTCCCCTACAACACATAAGCCTCCATGAAAATTGGACCCTTAATTTCTTTGATAACTTCAGAAAGCTACTTAAAGCCCTCTTGTACTGTATATCTTTATAGACATATGTACTTAACTAATTAATACGTTATTTACGAAATTGAACGCAAATATTTTCGTATTTATATTGTAATTAAATTCCATCAAACGTTGTGTAATTTTTTTGATTTATGATATAGGATTTTAATTACTTTCATTTTTGTGGTAACCCTCTTGGTTCTGATCGAGGCGTTGAGTTTCAAAATTTACTTGGTCTTTCCATTGCAAACCTAGACTTAAATGATTTCTCTGAATGAGCTAGCTTTCCTATTGTAACTATTCTGATTTCCTACACCCTAACAAAGTCGTAGTTAAACGCTGATAAAAGATATTATACATGTTTATTTGGACAGGTAATTAAATATAACTCAAATGGTTAATTGTTAGTAAGTTTGATTTTGATTAACTCTTGTCTGTTTGGCGCCACTCCTTTATGATTCTGCTGCTATAAGGTACATGTAAAGAATGATTTAGTAGGTTAATGTAATTAGTTAATTGTATATTTGACGAACTCAGAATAACCCTTTGCTAGCAAAATTTGGCTCCTATCCTCCAGCAAGTAAACGAGATGATCGTGAGTCAACGAGAAATTCGCACAATCCTCTGACACGGCTCTTTGATTGATACCTAAGTTATCGCGTCCCAAAAAGCCTTCCACGTCATCATGCACTGCCTTCAAGTCTTCCCTCGGGTCCCGAAACCTCCAAATTCCATCTCCTCCAAGGTCTACTATTTACTTAGGGCGAACCGGTTTCGTCCTATATACAATCATATACTCACGGTTGGTGTGGACTTACGGGTCGTGAATCCTCATTCCACGTTTAAAAGAGAATGCGAGAGTGGTCTACCGACCTAAATGCAAGCTGTATGCAGGTCCGCATTCTCCAGTAAACAGTACATAAGAAGATATATATGTATACATACGTTTTTGGGAAGGGTTTATAACTTGCAATACAAGGCTATTTACCTCGCATCCCAAGCTCGGATCTCGCACAAAGAGTTCTGCGAAACTCTAGACTTGGTAACCGAATATATACGTAAGAATAAGGTTATACTAAAAAATACTAGTAAAATAAGATCTTATTTGATAGTTTGTTTTGGAGAGCTATCGAACTCCAGGCTTTTGTTTGTTTGGTTTTGACGTTTTTATTTAAGAGAATCGTCATCTCTATTTGGTTTGGTTAATGGTCTTGTTATAGGAGCGACCACTGCCTCCTATTTGATGAACTGTATTTGTTTTAAATTTTACCTCCAGGGTTCAACATTAATTTTTGTTCATCCTATCCCGTGATTTCTCAATTGTTTCAAGTAGTTGATTGCCGCATTAGAGAGTACTCGACTCTCAAATGTCTCAGGCAACTGATGGGGTTTTGTATGAGCGCCCAATCAATAACATTCAAATGTTTTGTATAATTATTCGATATAAATCTTACTAACCCGTGATTTTTCAATTGTAGATTGTGAATGGTAGGTAATTGTCAACACGCGGCTCCCAGCTGTTTAAGTAACTAATAAAAATCCATGCGACTATCTAATCAATGGTATTCAAATGTTTCATGTAATATTTTGATATAAATTTGGCTAACCCGTGATTTTTCAATTGTCGTTTGTGAACGATAGGCATTTGTGAATGACCCAAATCGCTGCACATTGCACAATGACATCCTGATGATTATCCTTATAACTCTAATAAATTATCTAGTTACGGCCAAGGTCGTTTTCAAACTATGCAGTTGACTGACCCAATTCTTCAGTGTCTTTATTTGTAAATAAATCGATAAAGTAAACATCTCTTGACACACTAACCCGAATGTGAGATTGTTTATTTAAGAAATATTTCTACCTCTCCCTATAATTCAGTTATGTTACCTTTTATTGTGCATAGTTAATTAAAATATTTTTAATTCCTTTTGAAGTTAAACTATTTATTTCATTACCCGAATTTAGTAAATTTACTAGAAGTTAGGTGAAAAATAAATATAAATATATATATAAGTACACATATCTCGATTGTCAAAATACGTTAAATAAGATTACATATATTAATAAATAAATATAAAATATATGATTCTACATAGTCTTGAATATTAATAAATACATATTTTCTTTTCAATAATATAGATATGTCCATGAGTAGGTATTTTAAATCGTTACCATTCCGATGTTTTGATTAATAAATAAGATACATATATATAAATACATTACATATATATTTATTCTTTATATACAATATATTACTTTATTTTATATAAATAAATACATAATATACATATATTAATGTGTAGTGCTTTGTTTGTTGTTTTTTAATAATTTAATTGATATACCATAATCAGCTGTATCTCCTCACTCCTAGGTCCTGAAAATTATTTATAAAAGGAAAACTTACCCCCCACCAAGATTTTTCCAGTTGGGTGCCACACAACAAATCTTGTCAAAGAAATCCTACCTAATTAACTGTATTTTTCAAATAATTTCAAAATTAATCTTTTCGACTATTTATTCCTATTTAATATTTTATTCTTGCTCGATTCATATAAATTAGATGATATTTAAAATTCGTGATATAGATGTACCGGAAAATTATAAATTATTTAGGTCGAACTATTTTTGTTGTTTTCACTCTTTTTAATTTTTTTTTTATTTATATAAATTTATAAGAAAATTCATCCCGAATTGCGCAAAGTTTTAAATATTTCGATTCTGAATAAATTAAATATCTGTTTAAAACTTTCTTCTAAATTTCACTGTTTTCACCAATATTTTAAAGTATCTACAATTATTTTTTTTTTCGAATTGTTACTTTTAGAACAAAGGTTTGAGCGTTTATTATTATTGAATCCTTTTTTTTGTTTTTGTGTTTGATTGATGCAAAATTATAATCTATTTTTAAATATCAATCCGCGAACCCGTTCACTCTAGATTAACGATAAAAACTCTCCATTAAATTCTAATGTTTTCACTTTGAATGAAATAATTATTTTTAAATTTTAATAATTCACTTTTAACACTTTTTGCACTATTCACTTTTAACACTTTTAAGCACTTCACACTTTACTTTTAAAGCACTGAGTTTAAACTGTATTTATTTTCACTGTTTGATTTAATTTAACTGACTTATTAAATTTCACTGACTCTAGCACTTGTACTTTTCACAAAATTTTCCTAAGTCCCAGTGACTTATTCAAAATTTAACACTTAAAGATTTTTCACTGTTAATCCTACCAAAGACGTAGTACTGCCAAGTAACAACTTTTCGAATCCTCGGCGCGACTGTCTCCTGACTGATGTGTACCCTCTTTTATACCCCTCTCAGGTCCCAAAAGACGTATCTGAATTTCTCTTGATGCTTAATTCTATCTCCTATCAACTCGTAAATCCGAACACCCCTTCCCCTAATTTCGATCGTTCCTACATACGATCTTCTGTTGTCCGGCTTTGGGTGGCGGTTAATTTTTATCTCACGTCGCTAACTTGATAGGGTCCGAATCGGGTAAGTCTGCGTTAATCGCCCAAGCTCCCTTTGTCCTCTGTTCATACAAAATGTAGTTAAAATCTCATGATTTTGCGTTCCTTTTTTTCCTCAATTCGCGATAGGTCCGTCCCCAGTAACATATATATAGATCTCAATTTTATGCATCTTGTGCGAAACATGATTAAATCCATGGCGAAATCTTTACTATGCATTTTTGAATTTCGATTTGTTTAAAATCTACTTAATTTTATTGTCACCTATATGAGCTTTTCCATTTTCACCCGTACCTTCTTTCTTTATGTCGCAGACTTGAGTTTTACCTTTTTCCTCTTGAATTTTCTTTTATTCGCGACGTTTTCCTGCACAATTTTCTTCTTTATCCTTATGTTATTGCTCATAACTCTATAAATAATTATATTCCAAGCCGTATTTATTAATTTTACGGATAAATTAGAATTGTATCGCTTTTCTCCACTTGGATCATTCTTTATCACCGTTCTTTACCCTTTCTTTATTTTTTCCTCGCTTTTCCCGATGTGTGTGGTCTCCAGGAAAATTTCATACTTCATTTATTATTAATTAATATATATTTTTCCACACTTCCATGGGAGATATACCTTATTTGACTCTGGGATATCTGTCACTTTTATTGCCTTACTCGATCTCCGCCCTATCTCCTATCTTTGTCATACAAAATATCACATAAAATATCCGCTTTGACATCTGTTTACGTTTAAAATTTTGGTACTAGACTCGTAAATTTAATTTAATTTCAAACCTATTAATTTTAATATCTTTTGCTTTAAATAAACATCTCATAAGCTCCACGTTAAACTTAATCGCTTTTCTAATGGGTTATTACCTTAACGTAAACAAAAATCATGTTCGAATTTCGATTGGTGCCAAAGTGATTGGTGTTAATGCGATATCTAAAAATAGAATACTTATAAAATGTTCGACAAAGTACGATGCGGAAAAAATGAGTAAAGCTATCGGAGACGAGTTCAAAGACATCAGTGCTACAGAAATTAAAAAGAAAAGACCAACTATAATACTTAAGGGCATTGCTAATGACTATAATAAGGATGATATTATACAAGATATAATCGAACAGAATGAAGATATCAAGGATGTGATGATAGATAAACCAGAAATTGAGATGACGTTAAAAAAGATCTTGAAAAACAAATATAATAACACATCTAATTACATAATAGAAGTTAGTACTGAAATAAGAAGAAGGCTAGTATATACCGGTAAAATCTATGTGGGATACCAGAGAATACAAGTAGAGGATGCCCATCCTCTAGTGCAATGCTATCACTGCCTGGGCTTTGGACATACTTCTGTCAGGTGTCTTCATAAAGAAAAGGACAAACCATTGTGTACACACTGTGCTGGTGATCATTCATACAAAGATTGTGCTAACAAAGATAAAGAACCTAAATGTAAAAATTGTGATAAAAAAAATAAAAAAATGAACTGGAATATCGACATCAGGCATTCTGCAAACGATAAAACGAAATGTATTGTGTATAAAAAAATGAGCCTTTTAGCAAAAGAAAAAATAGAATATTGACTAGAAATAAGATTAAACCTGTCTCAAAGTAGATTTAGTGTTATTACATTTTATTACATAAATATCGTTATAAAAATTATAAAAAATCACAAATTAACTAACAAAAATAACATTATTATATTACATTATTTTTTTAATAGTAATATCATAACGTCACCTTCAACAACATTTTTTTGTTTACTTAAACATGCATTTTTTCACTGTGTACTATATTTCACATTCATAATTATAAAAACAGCTTTTAAAATTTTTTTAAAATATGATAAATATTCTGAAATAACACTAGATGTGAACATACAGTTTATTTTATATTTATTAAGCCTTTATCAAAAATTACTTGTACCAATTAGCTTCAAATACAATCACTTTTATTTTGTTAAATATTTAACATTAAATTCTTCAATTTATACTCAAAATATGTCTGTTAAACAAAACAAGAAAACAATTAATTACCATCACGAATTAAATGGCGCAGAATAATTTTTCTTATATAGATAATGATAATGAAATAGAAAGTAGTACAGTAAATAATTTAGAAGATTGGATAAAAAAACAAAACATAAATTCGTCTGATAATCTTGTTTGTATTCAATTAAATATTAGATCTATACAAAAATATTGGGATGTATTGCATATATATTTAATTAATTGTTTGAAGCATATTGACATTCTGATGCTATGTGAAACATCTGTTCAAACTGAAAGTATGTGTATTTACAATATTCCTGGATATAATGCATATAACTACTGCAGGACTGATAAGTCAGGAGGAGGTATTATATTGTATATAAGAAACAAATTTGAATTTAGACTAAAAACATTAAAATCAATACATTTTGAAAATATATCAGGAAAGCTCATACTCCAGGACAAAACTAAAGTCAATATAATAGCTATCTATAGACCTCCTAATTTCAGTAAATCTTCATTTCTGACGGAATTATCATCATATCTTGAGACAATTAATAGTAAGGAAAATATTATCTTACTTGGAGATATAAATCTTAATTTGCTTGATGAACAAGATAATATTGTAACTTCGTATGAAAACTTACTTACTAACCATTATTTAACTAAATGCATCAATGTAGTAACCAGAGAAGCTGTATCAAATGGACAAATTACTCGCACGTGTATTGACCATATATTTGCCAAATTTAGAGGCAAGAAAATAACAGCTTGCGTCTGTGAAAATAATATTGCCGATCATTTTATTACTGCTATTAATATAAAATGTCATAAACGTCAGGTAGACTTTGCAAATAAGTATATTCAAATCATCTCACAAAAGGATATTGATAGACATATCAGAGATTATAACTGGAGTAAACTTATAGAGGATAAGGATTGTATTTCATTATATGAAAAAATAAAATCTTTATTTAATAAATTTTACAAGAGCAGTTCTAAAACGATAGTGCAAAAACCGAAAACACGACCTTATGCAATAAATGAATGGGTAAGCAGTGAATTATTATGTCAAATAAATAAAAGGGATAAACAATATAAAAAATGGAAAAGTACACCAACAAACAAAACATATGAAACAGAATACAAAAAATCACGAAACCTTGTCAATAAACTTATAAATAAAGATAAAACTAACTACTATAATAATAAATTTAAAAACTGTTTTAATGATACAAAAAAAACCTGGGATGTGATAAATAATATTTTAGGACGTAAACCCAAAAACGATTGCGATGAAACAATAACACGATATATGTTAAAAGATAGAACTGAGGATTCTGTGTCAAATGATTTTGTGAATTACTTCTCGGATAGCATCAGCAACATGTTACATAATTGCAATCACAAAGCTACTAATATTGTACTGGAAGAACTGCCTCACAGTTTATTTATACCAAGAGCTACTATAACTGATATTGAAAACATTGTTAAAAAAATGAAAAACTCTAAAAGCACAGGTATTGACAATATAAGAATGTTTGATTTAAAAAGAAATATAAAAACTCTTGGGCCAATAATTACTCATTTAATCAATACGATAATAAAGCAAGCAAAAATTCCACAAGAATTTAAATGTAGCATTACTAGACCAATATTTAAAGGTGGAAAACACATTGAACTGGGAAATTATAGGCCTATTAGTATACTACCTGCGTTAGAAAAAATTCTCGAAAAATTTTTATCAAATAAATTAAATAATTACATTGAAAAATTCGCTATCATAGATCCAAATCAATATGGCTTTCAAAGAAAAAAAAATACTGAAAAATTACTGCAAGATTTTTCCAATTACATAAATAATCAATTAAATAATAAATTACACGTTATTGTGTTATTTATCGATAACTCTAAAGCTTTTGACACAATTAACTCTAAAAAACTGCTAGAAACCTTAGAAAAAATTGGAATTAGAGGAAATGTGTTAAATTTATTTAAAGATTATCTTAGAAATAGAAAAATATGTACCAAAATAAATAATACTTTTAGTAAAACAAAGAATGTATCTGCAGGAGTTCCACAAGGTTCCATATTGGGACCTACACTATATATAATTTATGTAACTATAATGAAAAAACTTTTCTCTTTTGTTAAACATTTTGTATTTGCAGATGATACGGCATTGGTCATATCACATAAAGATCTAAAAATTGCAATTGAACTCATGCAAATTGACTTTAATCAACTTTGTAAATGGTCACATGATGCAGGACTATTAATAAATGCTAAAAAAACCAAAGTTATGCATATAAGATCACCTAATGCCAGATTTCAATTTAATCCTAATATTATTTCTCATAGTTTTAATTGCATCCATAAAAATATCCCGACTAATTGTAAATGTGAAAGCTTAGAATTAGTTACAGAATATGTCTATCTTGGTGTTACAGTAGATTGCTTTTTCAAATGGGACAAACATATTAAAAAAACCTGTAAAAGACTCAATTGCTGGCAGAATGTACACATTAAATTTTTTCCTATCAATTGAAACACTTAAAATAATTTATATGTCAATGGCAGAATCTATTATAAGATATGGATTAACCATATGGGGAAACACTAGTATAACCAATCTGAAACAAGTCCAAGTTGTACAAAACGCAATTGTAAAATTACTAGTCGTCCCTAATATTTTTAAACAGAGACATAATACACCGTTGCTGTTTCAGAGTGCCAAAATTTTACCCGTTAAGGCTATACTATGGCAAAAAATCATAATTCAGTATATATTTACCCCGCAGCATAAAGAAAAATTAGAACATAAATACAGTACTAGATTCACGCGCAATGACGGGTTAATAGTTCCGAAATTTAATAATAAATACGGACAGAGAACGTTTGAATACAACATACCGAAGATATTTAATTTATTACCTGACACTATAAAGCAATGTAAATCTATGAATAAGGTTAAATATATGGTGAAAAATTGGCTATCGGAAAAAAAATATTTATTTTAATATGTATGAAAAATTGTATGAAAAATTGTTAATTCTGTAGATATAAGATGTAAATTATAACTTTAAAAAATGTATTTGAAACTAACTTTAAGCACCTGTTGACAAGCCAATTCAATCGGCTTAGCAGGACTTGTTTGTTGATATTATGTATTAACTATTTATTCAATAAAAAAAAAAAAATAATAAAAAAAGATTGTTTATCCTTTAAACTACACATGAGACCGTCAACCTTTTATCTTGTTTAGATCCCTCTGTAATCTTGTGTAACTCTAATATCTATCTACCCTGATAATCATGTAAAATGCCTACGTTTCCTGAATTTAATCTATCGCTAAATGTTTAGTTTTATTGCCTTCCTATGGTACCCTATTTTCATGTCCCTAGGACCTTTGTAGCAGCTCAAAATCTCTGTATTTTCCTTCGCCCAGTCTCTGCACTGTTTCTAAAATGTCTATTTTAATGCGAGATTTTCATTCCCAAATTGATTTTCCAATGTGTCCGCTTCATCTTAAATTGATAATGATTAGTTTCTAATGTTTCTAACACTTTCGTTTTCCTTTATTACGATTTTCTATCGAACTTGACACCCTACTTCTATCATAAATAATCGCACTACAGTTGAAAATTCTGCCAGCAACTTTCTTTCGTTTTACCCGTCCTTTTTTATACTATCACGTTTGTAGTTTTTTTTCATTGCATTTTCGTGTGTGTGTTTTTCCAACATGAAAGGCCAAAAGCCCTCGATGTCAACGGTTCGCTATCACCTAAATGTCTCAGTTATTGTAAACATTTCCTAGAGTTTGTCGCCTTGAACGTCAGTGTTTATACCATAGTGCGTTCACATCTAATTTTTGTGGGAATGGAAATGTCGTTAATTATCTATTTTATCGCCCGGTCCAAAGTTCAATCCTTTGTCTGTAGTTGATGCACGCCTCTCCGTTCACTGATTGGTTATTCAAAATTTTTATAGCTCTCGTCCAGATCTAATTGGTCGACAACCTTCAATATTTGTTTTTAAGCCTAGACAGGGGAAGTCCCAGTCGTTCCTAGACGATTTTAATGACCTCTGTGTTTATGCTATAGAATCTCGACATAATTCCAACTATTACAGGTGTCTACTGCAAGCAAGCTGGATCAATTCTTTCTCCGCCAGATGTCGTTAGCATGTCCGTTTTCATAAATAATTTGCATATTTTTAGCAGCTATTATTTATCTGTCTTTCACTATGATTTAAACCTTTCATCACAAGTGTAAGAGATTCCTGGTATGAAGTACTTACGGTTTTAAAAATGATTGAAAATGACGGTACACAGAAACCCATCCCACGAATTGAAGCAAATGGAATTCACCTTAAATTGGAAAAACTGGAAACGGCATTTATGTTCGTATTTTGGAATGCTATTTTGGACAGATGTGGACAAGTGAGTGCTCAGATTCAGAACTCATCTGTTGATGTACTGACGGTATCTGATCTTTATGGATCTCTTCTCGAATTTACAACAGCAGAGCGAGAAAACTTTGATTTTTTCGAAAAAAGAAATGAGCGCACTTAAGCAATATCAGGGCGACATTAAGAGTAAGAGGAACCCTAAGAGAAAAAACTTCATAGACTTCTCTTTCAGAGTCAACACCTTTTTGGTAATTCTGGACAGACTGAGAGCTGAATTAGAGAAAAGACATGGTGCATATATAATCTTTAAAGAAAAAATTTAATTTTTAACAAGAATGAGTGAACTTTCAACACAAAGAGTCTCAGAAAAAGCTCAGTCTCTTGTGCAATATTACTGTAATGATTTAGAAGACGATTTGGTTCAGGAATGTGTACACTTTTGTAGTCACATTTCCTCTAATAAGACGGCAGAGAAACCTGAATCGACATCATTACTGAATCTTTTTAAGTTTTTGAGGAAACAATCTCTGTGTAATGTTTATCCAAACTTAAATATAGCTCTCCGCATCGCACTTTGCACCCCGGCCACAAATTGTTCTGGAGAAAGGAGTTTTTCCTGCTTAAAGCGTGTGAAAAATTACCAAAGGTCTTCACTGTCGCAAGAAAAACTTAACTCTTTGGCTCTTTTGAGCATTGAAGCAGACTTAATGAATACTATAAGCTATGAAGATATTATAGATGATTTTGTCAATAAAAAAACCCGAAAAAAATTGTAATTCTTGTTATTAAATTTTAATAATTAAATTGTACTAATTCGTTTGTTTATTTTATTTTTGAATACCTACTTCCTACATTTGAATATTTATTTTGAAAATTGTGTGTCACCTAATGGCAGCCTAAAAGTGAGTGATTATTTTTATTTTTTATTTTTTTTATTTTTTAATTTTTATTTTTTTATTTTTGTTTTTTATGATAGATATTATCGGTGGCAATTTCCAAGAAGGGGGTAGGGGGCGGCGCAAACGAAGTGGCCTATACTTGTGAAAAGTACAAATACGGCCCTGCAGTCAGATACTCATTGACATAAATTTTGGAGTCCTGGGAAGCTTCAAATCACTCGAGTTAAGGCTGCCTTTCTTCCCTATAGTTGTCTCTACTGCAGCTGGCTGTGAACTTCACTACAATTGGGTATTGAAATTTAGGATTTTCTTTGGGTAATTCCTTCACCCTTGTAAAAGAGATTCTATCAATATCATTCGAGAGAACATCAACACCTGCCTTGGCTCCTAGCAATTTTATGATATCTATTAAATTTTCATTTCTTATTTCTGGAATTCCAATAATTTCCACGTTGTTTTTTTAATGAGGTTTGCTCAAGACGGTTTAATTTGGATAAAACCAGACTATAATTAGTCTGAAGTTCATTGTTTTCAACTGTGAGGTCATTATTTTTAATGTTACACTCTCCTAGCGCATCATGCATTGATTTTAATTCCATTAACACTCTGTTAATTTCTTGTTTAAACGAAATTAGTATATTACTATAGTCTGGCTCTGAACCAGTCTCGGCTCTCCACGGCAACATTACGCTTCGACTTGGCACCCGGTTTAGTAGGTAGGACGGACATTATAACTTCTGAACTGTCAATGCTTATAAAACAATGAATTGTAGCACCAGAGTCAACGAAATCACACGATCACTCACGATAAGCTGGGTCCAGACATGTTCTTTTCTCCGTACCGTACCTCCGTTTCGTATCAGCGTCGCGATCAAGAACGCTAGTTTGGACGCTCGTTCGGTACGGTACGGTGGTACGGCGTCTCGATACGGATAGAGGTACGCTCCGATCCATCGCGAGTCGGTTTTTCGACCCGTTCAAAGGCGATACGGTACGGGTCTGCGCCGGTCTGGACGTGTTCGCGGCGTGCATTGGTCGTGTTCTCTGTCACTACCCGAATCAGCGTGAAAAATGCAGTGGGATAACTATAATATTGTGAAGCTTATCGATGGATATAGGGCCAGAAATGACCATGATTTAAAAGCTGATTAAATTATGATTTTAAAGCTCTTCCGCCACATCTTTCTCTGTTTTTGAACAATTCTCCCACCAACGTCGCCTTTTTTGTTTTTTTTTTTTCGTTATATTATTGTGAATAACAATGAGGGACGCGCAAGCAATCGTCAAATTCTCAAATACTTCCGCAGTCGACGATATGGTGGGAGGAAATGAACACGCGATGATCGCAGCGACGTTACGGAGATACGGGCTCTTGATCGCGACGCGGATACGAAACGGAGGTACGGTACGGACAAAAGAACATGTCTGGACCCAGCTCAACACAAAATATAAAAATGGTATAATTAAGTAGGCAACACTTTTTGCGAAATTGACCACTTTTATAAGCCCGAATTAATATTCATTTGACAACGGTTTGTCAATCGACCACTTGGTTCAAAAGTATTATTAATAATGAAATATGTATGTAAATGATAATTATCTTCTTGACCCTTCTAGTCTTTTCTTTGAACTTATTGCTTCTCCTTGCATCTTCTTGCATCTTCTCACCCTTTCTCGGCGCGTCTTGTATCTTCTTACTTTTTGCCGACCTTTCTGGTATTTCTACCTTTTCTAGCCGACTTCTTCTTCTTGCTTCTTTTTATCTCTCCTAATATCCGTGAAATCCCCAAATAAAATTAAACAAAAACCTAACCAAGAAATTAAAATATCTCATCTATTCACTAAAGCCATGTACGAACAAGGACACTTCTCTGAAACGTAATGAATATAAACCAATTTGAAAATAAACAATTAAGATACAGATCAAAATTGGGATTGGGCTTGTGTCTACTCGTATGTTAACAAAATCCGAGCAACCTGAAAGCAATAAATATTAATTTGTTTGACAAAAATTGAGTTATTTAAAAATGAAAAAAATCTCTTCGGCTTTTGGGTGCTGTCTGTAATCTCACTGGTCCACTTTTGTCTATCACAATAAATCACTTAACACTAGAACTGTTAGAACCATAACGAAAATAAGTAAAATTAGATCGCAAAGCAAAACAAATTGTACTGATTGTAACGCGTGCATATATCACTTTTCGGGGAAATTTGTTCAAGAAAACGCCGGGCAATTTAGAAAGAAACGCGGACCTTTAAGGCGATGCACTACGTAGTAATCCAAAATCATGTGTTTTTGGTTTGAAAATTTGGTCGCCTAGAAATGTTTCAGATGCTTTAATTAAATACTGCGAGTAGAATACATCTTGGCCTTTGAAATAATCGAGTATATTTTAGATTAGTCTTTTTATAAGCCCAGAAAAAAATAATGTATAAGGCCTATGAAAACTGCTTTAAAGTTCAAAATCTCCTACTTACGAACCCATTTTCGGTTATGATTTTATTGTATAATATGGCAAATTAAGTTATTTATAAAATAATCGGAAAAATATGAAATATTTATCCCTGAACATCCACAAAATAAAATAAAACGCACTTTTTGGCCATGTTTTTTTCTTGCATAAATCAAAACAGGCGGATGGTGTTAAGCGGGAATCTAAACCTTATCGTCATCTACGTAAGGGGTGTTATTGATAGCGGCTCGATTTAAAATATTACACGACGTATGGCATCGCCTTAAGTACACGAGCAAGCACACACTTCATAGTCCTGAGAAATAAAAAATAATGTTGTAAATAAAATAGTTAATGCACAACAAAGGTATATTTAAAATTAAGTAGCAAGCATCAGATTTTATTATTCTAGACGACGAATTAGTAACTTCTCGAGGTATTCAGCTTGAAACATCCGAGAATTTAGTAATACGTTTATCAGAAATGAATTAAAATAAACCCAGCAGAAAAATAAATTTTCTAAGCCTACCGGGGCAAATTCGACTGTACGAGATCCAATACACCGGGGTAGAGCGTCGTATACTTTATACCGACTTGATTTTAGGGTATTGTCTCGTCTTAATCGGAGGATACTATTTATGTAACAAAAGGTTAAATTGAATTCTCTCAGAAAACCTTTGATCTTTGAGTTATGATGATAATCAACACGATAACATTTTGACACTGAAATCTGTGAAAACAACATTGTCATTTCATCTATCTTCAAATCGTTCAAATCGTAAGAACGTCATCACAGCAACCTACTCGATTAGAGCAAGGTGCCCGTGTCTAGCCCACACACAATAACTTTAATCAACTTGTTTTACTTCGACTTCAGTTCACTCATAAATATATCACCATGGAAGCCCTTCTATTCGACCAAAAGTCTCTCTCCCTGAAGTACACCACCAACCGAGATATTCCTAAATTGGAGCTCGAAAACGACGTTTTGGTGGAAGTCGAGTATGCCGGGATTTGCGGAACTGATGTTCACATTATTGAGGTAAGAAACGTCGAATTTATACGCAATTTTAAAGTTTCAATCCGTTATATTGCATTGCAATCCAATGTTTTATTTTTTTATTAATCGGTGACAACAAATTTAATGTCATAATATTAATAATACGTCCAACTTCGCTAGCAGTATCAACCATAAATCAACTATCTGTATCAACAACGCTGGCCGCTAGAAACGCTAGTGTAGCATCATGTGTAGCATATTGACATTGACATTGACATTCGGTTAAATGGCGGCACATTGAATCTATTTAATACTTGGTGGCGGTGTTTTGCGCTTTCTAATTTGTATTTTGATCAATATTGATAAAAAATATACATATAAACATGTCCCAAAAGGAAGGTTCGGTGTGTGCAGTTTACGGACGTAATAACTGCAACCAACGAGAGCACTTCAAAGATTGATGTATTATATTTAGATGAGACATGAAGCTAAAAAATAGGTTCCGCCTTTTTACCTCCAACTGACCTAATCCAGTCTACGCGCAACGCGATAATTTTGGGTCTGATAAATTACGATTAAAACTTATTTCCCAAGTGAAAAACGAACCAGCGATTTTTATTGTTTTCGAAAGTACCTACATTCTATTTTTTTATTATAATACTATTTGTACGTTTTTTATGCATTATGTTATTATAAACATATATTTTTTAAGATTGTTTTTAGTTCTATTGATCTAACTGCGATATGTATATTTTAAACCATTTTGTTAACAATCATATGAATTTCTTGCGTTAATTATTTATTTTATACCAATTTGTTAACAATCATATGGCTTTCCTGCTTTAAGTATATTTTAAACCATTTTGTTAACAATCATATGAATTTCCTGCATTATGTATATTTTAAACCATTTTGTTAACAATCATATGAATTTCCTGTATTATGTATATTTTAAACCATTTTGTTAACAATCATATGAATTTCCTGCGTTAATTATATTTTAGACCATTTTGTTAACAATCGGCTTTCCTGCTTTATGTATATTTTAAACCATTTTGTTAACAATCATATGAATTTCTTGCGTTAATTATATATTTTAGACCATTTTGTTAACAATCATATGGCTTTCCTGCTTTATGTATATTTTAAACCATTTTGTTAACAATCATATGAATTTCCTGCGTTATGTATATTTTAGACCATTTTGTTAACAATCATATGAATTTCCTGCATTATGTATATTTTAAACCATTTTGTTAACAATCATATGAATTTCCCGCGTTTGTGAATTTAATGATTTTTTTTTTCAATAAAACCCACAAACTATATTACGAAATATAGGTAAATTTCAATTAATGAGCGCGGGCGAATTCAAAACCAAATGTGTGAAAATCTCCAGCGCTAAATGCATTTTATCGTATTTATCTTGGCGCTCCAGTGGAGGAAGTACATTACAATCCATCAATTTGGGAGGCGGTTTTGGATACCGCCGCCCCGGGAATCATTTATTGGATAAACAACACCTCTGCTTCGTATGGTGACTTAGCAGGGGTGCCCGGGTTCATGGGGTGAGGTTTGTCCGGGTCTTAGCGACACATGCATCTGCCAAACAACACGCAGGCTGGATCCGGAGAGTCTGGTAAGGGAGACCCTTTGACCTCTCCAGCAGGACTCTCTCAGAACATCCTCTTATCGGAGGGATGGATTCATATGTCCTTCATTCCTTGATACGCCGACCCCCTGATTCCTACCCACCCCTCATTCCTCTTTCCTTCCCAGAATTTCCTCCCCTTCCTTTCCTAAAATGGAACTCCATACAGGGGGGGATACTTCCCCAAAGATGACACAGGTCCTGAGGGGAATTATTTTCCACAGGGTCTCCTGTGTGGAGATAATGTAAAAAAAAAAAAAAAAACAAAAACTATAAAATAAAAAATATATTCTATAGCTACAGCTTTTTTAATGAATCGCCGAATTGTACATCATTGTTGATGTGATGAAATTCGTTTAGATCTAGGGAAAAATATATACAGTATGGAAAAAATCAGCAGGATTTTTTTTCTTCTTTTTTAATGAGATAGACCACGAACCGCCACTACTAACGACAAGAGGCTCTCCACATGATCCGACTTGTAGAACCTGACATGTAGAACCAATGCCCGAATTATTATTATTCACTTGTCGGGAGGTTTCGCCTACATACAATCTCACCCGACACAACATGTCTGGTTTTAAGTTCTGCAATTCGGATCGAGTGGAGGGAGTTAACTAACAATTAACTTTATTATAGTTTTAACAACTAAGTAAAAATGTCAAAATTTCTTTTTGCTTTAGGGTTCCTTCCCTTGCAATGACCGCAACCCCTTCGTGATGGGCCACGAGTTTGTGGGTATCGTCGTGAAGGCGGGCCCCAAGGCTAACTTCCAGATTGGACAGCGTGTATCCGTTGACCCTAATAGGTAAGTCCACAATACTAATAAAAATGATTCCCATCTGTTCCCAAAGTCCCCATTAGTACAGGTAAAATAGGGTTTGGTAAATGAAGAAATTAGTGTATTCGTGAAACTTTGGAAACACTCATCTTGGCAGTATAATTGAAGAATTGCAGAGTCTACCCAAAAAAGTGTCAGGAAACCCCTCTGTTGGGATGGGGAGGTAGGAATTTTGAAAAATTCATAATTACTAACCAGGTCGAGTGAGGTATTGTTTATTACGTTTTCATTCGTGCTGAATCGAATGAGATCGTTCGCAAGTCGATAGTATTAATATTTGGTGAGATATGGCAGTTTTTAGTTAAGCCTCTTAAAAAGATTACAAAAGTCTTGGGAGCCCTAAAATGGATGTCGTAAAATCAATTATATGGAGATTCTGAAGTTCCTGCCTATTAATTGTGGTTATGTGTATCTCTTTGTCTGTCTGTAACTCTGCCAATAAAAATACGCATTAAGAAAATGAAGACGATTTCGGTAGTTCTTAGTCGATGTATGATACAGTTAAATATGACCGAACGGGATAGGATCGGATTAGCTCGGTGGTAAGGCAGTCTCCTTGGTTCAATTCCTAAATGCGACCAAATCTTTTTCTGATTTTTCTGTTACAAATTTTCCGTTTTCCATTTTTTTTTCCGTTTCAATGATTAAATTTTACTTGATTTATTTGTGTTATTTTGGAACTTATCATAATAAAAAATATATAGTATATTTGCGGCACATTCTAGAGTGGAAGATACTCTCAGTATCTCTCTGGCGTAATACCATCATTCAGAAATGAAACGTTGCTTGAAATGGCCATAGCCTTTTACTCCCTCTTCTCTATCTCTTTCCCCTCCCCACTACCTTCAGCCTCGATTTAAGTATTATTTTCAAAATTGGAACTGTTTCTTTGAACTTATTCAGACAAGCAATACAGTTAATATTGTCTTTTCTAAATTGAAATTATTATATCCCGCGATTTTTCACGGGTCTGCGCTAGTGATGTAATTGATTTGCAGAATCGTTTTACGCTTATTAGTCACAGTGATTTTATGAATTAAAAATAATAACTAATTAGTTTTACCTATTTTAGGGTTTAGATACAACCGGCCTGTCCCGTGAGCAATGCTCACCTTATCGTCCATTCATTAGTTAAAATGGTGTCACTAAATAAGTTTACTGTTTTGGAAATCACAGTTTTTTTGTTGTTTTCATAATCATTATACATATCACTCTTGTTGCGAAGGTTGAAGATGTGTTCGGTGTTGAAAGTAAACCATGTGTAGCGTCGATATTAATCCATTGAATAATTAATAATAAACCGTTCGACCTACTTAGTATCTACTCCCGAATTATGTACTTGCATCGTTAAATCGTAAACAAAGTAATCTACGTACTTCAAGTACCTACCTGCCTATTGATGACAATAACACCGCAGTCCGTCTCGAATACTACGAGAACTCGCCAGAAGGTTCGAGCCTACGGCCTAGGCATAATTGCCAAGCCGTCGAAAGTTCGCGATTGATCCAGATCGAGCGAGTGTCTTCGATTTAGTTGCCATCCATCTACCTACTGCCGCCGTCGGCCGTCTAGTATAAATAAGCCCGACGCAGCGAGCCAGTCAGTCAGACATAATTTCGCCGCCAGTCTACAAGGAACAACGAGTGTTAACCCGCGCTAATCTTACTAGCGCGAGGGACACGTACCCGGCTTCGCCCCTATCATCATGGACTCTATCGGGACATCATCATAGCGCCTCGGCCACGTCCGCGGCCAGCGCTACTCGGATTACAAGCGCCCTGGTTCCAGCGTCTCTGACCAGCGCTTCTTCCACGCAACCATGACCACCACGAGGACACGCAGCATCCTCACTGGTCACGCCGTTCCCGTTCAACTGCCCACAAGGTCCGTCGCACCTTCGGCCGTCTCGTCAGCACTGGAGTGCCTGAAGACCTACGTTCTTCGCCAGTGCCTGACCTACATCGAGTCCCGGTCACCAGCGCCCGGCGTCGACTCACTGACCCGCGCTTGACCTGCCAACACATCACAGCAGCAACCGGAGTATTCTACATCTGTCCTTCATCATCTCCTTGTCACGGCTACTGACTCACCAATAAACACATGTGACCTTCACAACTTTCTTTCATTTCGTGCCTCACCATTGATCCCCAAACATGTAATATTTTAAAATAGATTTTTTACAGCAAGATTATTTAAGTAATCGCGAAAGGAGTAAGTTATTTTGATTAGCGCGTTAAAACGTAGTGCGTAGTAGATTGACTGCTGTCGCTTATATAAGGTGCCAATACGATTCAAGTTGCACCTAAGAACGTTCCCAAACATTCTAGTTGCTATGGCTACAAACATTGCCACCCGTAACGCTGAGCAACGGCCAAAATTTCCAGTATGTTCTATGATGACCTAGGTACCTCAGCACTTGGCACTGTGTACTAAGTAGTACTTGACACCGTCCGACTTGAGTAGTGGCGCACCACTACACTCTTATTATTTGTTTATTTATTTGACATCAACGGTAAAAATAATATACCATAAACGATAATTGCATGATTTCATGATTTCATTGCATGAATTCCATTCCGGACACATCCCATAAAAACCAAGTAAAAACTAACCACTGTATATCAACTATCTGTTATGAGGGACTAATTAAAGATCTGAATGGTGAAACATGGCAAGATTTGTGTGAAGTGACTGAAGTTAACAGTGCATTCAATTTATTTATTAGCAAAATCGACAAGTACATAACTAAAAATTCAACAAATAATCTCACTGCACATAAAAAAAACAACTTACTCCTTGGATCAGCAGGGGTATTGTAAAAGCCATACACAAAAGAAATCACTTACACAGACTGGCGACAAAAGACCCACAGGATACTCTCAAACAACAGATTTACCGTAGGTACCGTAACATTTGTAAAAATGTTATGCGTAACGCTAAAGAACGGTACTATAAGCAACAACTCGACCGAGATACATCTAGCAAAAATATGTGGAAAATCGTTAAACAAATTACATACACTAAACATAAAACTGAACTCAATATTAACGAATTACAAATTGGGAATACATCCATCATTGATTCGGACATAATTGCGTGCCACACAAACCAATACTTTACGATGGTTGGGTCTAAGCTTGCAGAAAACATCTTAAGTGTCACAAAGGAAACCGAAGACTCACTGGCATTGTCAATAGAATCAAAACAAAATCCTTTTTCATTTAAACTCACACCTACGACAAACGAAGAGGTTTTAAAAATCATTGACAGTCTTAACACTACACACTCTAAAGGTCCTGACAATCTAAACACATTTATACTTAAAATCATTAAACACAATGTAGCAAAGCCTCTATCAAACATTATCAATAAAAGCTTTTCCTCTGGGATTTTCCCCGATCATCTTAAAAAATCTATAGTAGTACCAATCCACAAAAGTGGACCCAAAAACCAAGTTAACAATTATAGACCAATATCTCTGTTGAGCGCTATCTCAAAAATTATTGAAAAAATCTTTAAAAATAGATTAAGTAATTTCATAGAGAACAGAAAACTTTTAAGCAAAAATCAGTTCGGCTTTCGATCAGGGAGAGGTACGGACGACGCCATAGCACAACTCACAGAACATATTTCTAATAATATAGATCGTGGAAAGAAAAACATCGCAATATTCTTAGACCTAGCCAAAGCTTTTGACACAATTTCTCACAAAATACTCCTCAAAAGACTACAAAATATTGGAATTGTAGGTATGCCATACGAATGGCTAAAGAGTTACCTAGCAGGTAGAAGCCAGCAACTCAAAACTGGTAAAACTTTGAGTAACTCACTAGGCACTAACTTTGGTGTACCACAAGGAAGCACATTGGGACCCCTTCTATTTATAATCTATATCAATGAGTTGTGCGAGCTACCAATCGGTGGTAAAATTATTACATTCGCAGACGATACGGTAGCTATCTTTGAAGGAGATGACTGGACTGACACACACAAACTTGCTGAAAGTGGAATTAATATGATAAAACAATGGCTCAACAAAAATCTACTAACACTGAACACTTCTAAAACCAAACACATGAGATTCAGCTCAACCATAAAGGGACAACCTAGTACAACACACACAATTAAAACACATAATCATGACTGTAACTCCTATAATACTGAACCTCACTGCAATTGTGAAGATCTTGAATGTGTGAAGTACCTAGGTGTTATAATAGACAATCATCTTAAGTGGAATTATCACATTGACAATCTTACAACTAGGGTAAGAAAACTTACTCACATTTTCTTTGCAGTGCGAAACATAATTAGACAAGTAGATCTTAGAAAAATATATTTCGGACTGTGCAACCCCCTCTTAATGTATGGTTGCATTGGCTGGGGAGCATCAGGAAGATCAATTCTAGATCGCTTATGAAGGCCCAGAAATCAATAATTAAAGTCATAATGCGCAAACCATATAGGTTCTATAGCGATGAGCTCTTTAAACAATTTAATGTACTTGATGTACGTCAAAACTATATAAAAAAGGTTATTATCCATGTACATAAAAATCTAGACAATATTAATAAAATTGACCATAAACACATCACAAGAAGCCACACCAGAAATGACCTTATGATCCCAACGAGCAATAGGGCAAAGTACCAAAAGACACACACATACTTGGGACCTAAATTGTACAACAAAATCCCCCCTGAATTAAACATTAAAACTTGTAATATTTCATAAATAGGCCCAATAATAACTAAATGGTTGATTGGACTGGGCAGAGAGAATCTGAAAAAATGTTAAAAAACGTCACGTAATAAATAGACATAGACTAATCACACACTATATATATCTTCCATTATTCTAATTATTGTTCATACACAATTGAAACATACACAACAGCTCAAGTTCGACTCTATCATAAGATTGTAACGATTAAACATCACAAATTAAAACATTAATGAGATATATTATAGACATAGACAAATCACACACTTACTTTCACATATTTTTTGGTTTCTTGGAACGGGCAATTTGCCTAGTTAGGAACCAATAATTTCGACCTGATAAGGTACAATAATCAATAATCACAAAATATTTTAATTATATCTTGTATCATATTGTACTGTGTGTAAATTAAAATGAATAAATAAATAAAATGTCCCAGTAAAATACAAACATATTTAAAAAAGACATCAGAAAGAATAAAATGAACAGTTGCTCTTTTAAGGATAAAAAAGTTAAGAGATACAAGTAGGTACATACAAAACATAAAAGTAGATTAAGTTAATATTTATTGAAACAATACTGTGATAGTATAGCCTTCTTGTACCTATCTTCCGTGCATCCGCCACCTCTAACTTCATGTAATCTAGGTACAAGCGAGTGTTTGAAATGCTCACCTCCTTGTTACATTAGAACAGGATTTTGGAACGAGTATATTTCATAGGTAAATGAAATTCAATGAAGTAAATCAGGGTTGTCTATACTACCGTTTACAATTTGGAACATTAAATATTCGTTGAATGTTTCCTAGTGGTTGTGGTGTATGTCTGGCTTGCCACAAAGGAAACTACCATCTTTGTGACGTGGGCGGCATCAATGACAAGGTGGGCATCTGGAGGGACGGCGGCTGGGCTAAGTTCTGCCGGGCGCCCGACACACAAGTCTTCCTGATGCCCGACTCCATCACTCCAATGCAGGGTAGGTATTCTTGCTACAATGTCAGCCGCTTTTGCAATGTAAGATAATAGGTTGTCTATGTACGGTTGCATTCGAAGGATTTTAACTGACGATTCTTGAGGATATTTGGAGTTAAAAAGTAGATGTCATTTTGCTGTCCAATGATATTTAAAAAAAATTAAAAACATATATATAGTTATTTAACATGCCATAAGTATGAAAAAATACACAGTTTTTCTGCTGCTTAAGGCCCCGTAGTAAGCGTTTAAGATGGTTTGAAAGGAAGATATGTAAATACGAATGTTAGAGGGAGCGCGCTAATATTAAAAAACGATAACTGTTAATCGAAAATGGTGAAAATATTTAATAAAACACGACTTGTTTGAAATAGAACAAAAATCTGTCGAAAAATGCTTTAGTTGCATTTAGAGATACACTGTGAATTTTTTCATGCCTATAACATATTGATTAATAGAACAAAACGTGCTTTTAATAATTTTCGGAGCTTACCTTTCGATTTTTTTTTCTATCGAGGAATTTAAATAAATAATATTTTCTTCAAAAATAACAGTAGAAATTGTAGAAATTGCTTGAGACATTTGTTGAGAGATATTTGCTCTATTTTAAATAAGTCATGCTTTATTAAATATAATTTTTAATATTAGCATGCTTCCTCTAATATTCGTATTTATATATCCCTTTCAACACATCTTCTTTTCTTTGGAAGCTTACTACATGATTTTAATTTGAATTCTATTTTGTAGGTGCCCTGACGGAGCCACTGTCGTCCTTGGCTCGGGGCTGGGATCGTGCCGGAAGGATTCCCATCGGAGAGGACATCCTCGTCATGGGGGCTGGTATCATCGGTAAATAAAACCTGTAACTTTAAATCTTCCAATCATCCTTTTAGTAATTCATCGACGTCGACCAATACCTTCCTAGGAAAAAGGCTATACATTGACAGCCAAGTTAACCACAAACCTTGAAGTATTTCAATTTATTGGAATTGCTTTTTTTAATAAATTTTTGAAGGTTATTCCCATCCATGTAATATTTTATCATTGAAAAAGAACATAATATTAATAAATCTCTTTACAAATCTCTGTCTTTACACAGAGAATAAAGAGGTAAAAATATGGGAAAATTCGTTTGAATTTGAAATATTGAAAATATTGATTGAGGCATTATCCCGGTAAGACAGAAATCCTGCATTCGATTCCCAATTGCGACCGTTACCTTTTTATGCATTTACTTTATTAGTACATATTTATGTATTTACTTTTCAACAGTTCTCTGATGTGGCGAGGGGACTTCATTCAGCAAATCAATATATCTTTTTTGGGTGTTCACTAAAATTGCTCGATGAAATCAGCTGACACCTGTTGTTATTGTAGATCGATCAATAAAACACGCTATGAATATATACTAGGCACAAGTTTGTCAATAATTATTCTTGATTTGTTTTATCTACAATTGGATATTGAAAATCACCAAGGGTACTTGAGCATGTGCCTCAACCAGTTTTTTGACGAATCATCTCTTTGATTGTGTCCAACTTAATAATGTGAAATAAAAGCAATCAACATTATTTCGATATGATTTACAATAATTAGATTTTTCATTTTGTGTTTAAAATTTCGCAAAAATCAGGGAATTGTGCCCTGCATTTTTTCATGTGCCCACGTGCCCTCGAAGCGTATTAATATTATTATTAGACTAAGGACGGGTTGTTTCGGAGAATTTGAACAATTCATCAAATTTCAACGTTCATTTTCGGGTTCTGTGAAAGTCCTATTCAAGTTCTGTTATTATATCATTATAGGCTAGTTGCTTGACAAAACTGAAATAAAAACAGAACTTGAAAAAATCTTTCACAGAACTAGAAAATGAACGTTGAAATTTGATGAATTATTCAAATTCTCCGAAACAACCCGGGCTTATACAAATCGTTAGTATTTGGCTTAGGGCACACAATTTTCTGAGTTCTTTTATGAACTACTGACAAGTCAGTTTTAAATTCAGGGCAATTCAAATATCTTCATTGATATCATATTTTCGCTACGTACAAACAATTGTAGGTACCATTTGAATTGATGCCAATTTTTTATTATATTTGTATTACATTATTATTAGTGTGTATTTTAAAACTTTTGTACTTACCTACTCTGTTGATTGTAGGAATTCTGTGGTCCGAGCTCTTCCACCTACAGGGACACAAGAGAGTTACCATCTCTGAACCTAACCAGGACCGTCGCAACCTTGTCACTAAAATTGGTAAGTACTCTGTTGATTGTAGGAATTCTGTGGTCCGAGCTCTTCCACCTACAGGGACACAAGAGAGTTGCCATCTCTGAACCTAACCAGGACCGTCGCAACCTTGTCACTAAAATTGGTAAGTACTCTATTGATTGTAGGAATTCTGTGGTCCGAGCTCTTCCACCTACAGGGACACAAGAGAGTTGCCATCTCTGAACCTAACCAGGACCGTCGCAACCTTGTCACTAAAATTGGTAAGTACTCTGTTGATTGTAGGAATTCTGTGGTCCGAGCTCTTCCACCTACAGGGACACAAGAGAGTTGCCATCTCTGAACCTAACCAGGACCGTCGCAACCTTGTCACTAAAATTGGTAAGTACTCTATTGATTGTAGGAATTTTGTGGTCCGAGCTCTTCCACCTACAGGGACACAAGAGAGTTGCCATCTCTGAACCTAACCAGGACCGTCGCAACCTTGTCACTAAAATTGGTAAGTACTCTGTTGATTGTAGGAATTCTGTGGTCCGAGCTCTTCCACCTACAGGGACACAAGAGAGTTGCCATCTCTGAACCTAACCAGGACCGTCGCAACCTTGTCACTAAAATTGGTAAGTACTCTGTTGATTGTAGGAATTCTGTTGTCCAAGCTCTTCCACCTACAGGTACACAAGAGAGTTGCCATCTCTGAACCTAACCAGGACCGTCGCGATCTTGTCACTAAAATTGGTAAGTACTCTGTTGATTGTAGAAATTCTGTGGTGCGAGCTTTTTCACCTACAGGGACACAAGAGAGTTACCATCTCTAAACCTAACCAGGACCGTAGCAACCTTGTCACTAATTATTGCTTATAATTACTTGCAAATAATTATAAGCAATAATTAGTCGCCTGAAATATCAATACAAATTGAAAATATCACCCAAGTAAAAATAAATGCCGCCAACGGGAATTGAACCCGTACCTTCTGATGTCCGGTCAGGTGCTCTGAACCACTGAGCTATGTCGGCTTATTTCAAAAGGAGCAAGAATCTCTTCACATCAGAGCATTTAAAGAAACACTCAATTTTTTCATACTTATAGCATGTTAAATAACAGAACCAGATGTGTTTTTTATAATTTTCATAGCATCCTTGAGATATTTTTCTGTCGAGGGAATTTCATATACATAATTGCTTTTTCAACTCGGCATGTGAAAAGATTTTCTTTATTATTTTCGAAGATATAGCGATGTAAAATAAATTAAAGAAATACCAGCCAGAAATGTGATAATGGATTAGTCATCGAACTACGGTAGTGGATAGTCGTGCTCTGTGTTTGACAAATTGCCTACCTGCTGTCGCGGACTTCGTACAGATAAGAAATTATTGTTACATTTTTGTTTTCTATTATTTGTTTGTTATATTTAGGTTTTGATAAATTCGTGTGTACAGTCAATCAAATAGACTGTATTATTATTTTTTTTGTTAATTAATTTATAAATATGGAGGAAGATGAAAATCGACCTCCTGACCCCGAGTCCATATTTAATATTGGAGATGAGTATGAATCGGATGTTTCTATAATAGTCCCTTCCAGAAAACGAAGACCATCGCTCTGTCTTAATGTACCACCCAAAATTAAACCTTCGCAATCCGATGAAACCTCAAACCCAAAGGAAAGTCGTAAGGATACCATATTATCAGAATCTAAAAATACTGAACTAAGTTATTCCCCATCCTCCTCGGCTCCATTCATTGTCAATGTCCAAAGTACTGAACAAGGAAAAATCATTCATCCTCTGGATTTCGGGAAATTCATTTTTAGTTCAAAAAACAGTAACCTTGGCATAGTTAACGGATCTATTAAGCCGGAAGGCCGCTATAAGTTATCCCTAGAATTTAAATCCGCAAACTTTGCAAATGAATTCGTCCAAAAAATAGATACGCTTTCACACCACAAATTTAAATCTTATATTCCAACTTACAACCTTACTAGAATGGGCCGAGTGAGAGGTATACCAACCGATCTCTCAGAATCTGAAATTGTTGATGCACTTAATGATTCTCAAGTGACCCCTAAGGTTTTAAAAGCACGTAGATTAAATTACAAAGATACATCTAATGGAACCACTACATGGAAACCCTCACAATCGGTTGTTATTACTTTTGAAGGCCAAACTTTGCCATCTCGGGTATTTATTTATTACAACGCACTCCCTGTGGAAGTATATAAATTCCCGACGATCCAGTGTTTTAACTGCTGCCGTTTCGGACACTCAAAACCAATATGTCGTTCCCCTCCACGTTGTTTTCATTGCGGAAAAGACCACCCCTTTGATCTTTGCCAAAAATCATCGAATGATCCACGTTGCATTAACTGCAAGGGAAATCATACAGCGGTTAGTGTGGCCTGTCCAGAATTGACCAGACAAAGGAATATTAAACAATCAATGGCTTCAGACAACATTTCCTATTTCCAGGCATCAAAATTATTCCCACCTGCAATAAAATCGTTTGCAGAGGTAACATCTACCTCAATTCCTTGCAATCTATCTTACTCTAAATCTCCTCCATCGTCTTCTCACAGGGAAACAATTTTTATACCACTCAAACCAAAACCAAAATTTATTGCTTCTATTGATAAAAATCAACATAATGATATTTTGTTTAACCCAAATGGGAATTATAAATCTCAGACACTCAATGGGAGTGCTTTAAATAGTTCCCAATCTTCCCCTAATTTAGGGAAAGTGGTGAATGAAAATTCTGCTTTCATTCAGACTTTAATTACCCTCTTAATTTCTATTCTTTCAAACAACAATAATATACCGTCCAACGCTGCCGATTGCATTAAATCTTTATTATCCTGTCTTCCTAATGTCTCCGAAACTGAACAGAATTCTTCAGTGGAATATCAGAAGTCTAATCTGTAATAAATTTGAACTTGTAAAATTACTCGATGAACATGAAATTTCAGTTGCCGCTATTTCTGAAACGTGGTTTAAACCCTCGTATCTATTTAAGATATCTGGATATAATTGTCTTAGACATGATAGACTGGATGGTAAAGGTGGCGCTGCCTTAATCATCCATGACTCTATCCCTTTCAAACCAATCATGTTTCATACTCTCTCTAACAATTTTCAGATAGTAGCAGCTGTTGTATGTGATATTACAATACTATCAATATATGTCCCTCCCTCCACTATTTTTGATGAAAACGAATGGTCATCATTTATGTCTCAGATCCGTCCCCCGTATATGTTACTGGGCGACTTTAACGCTCATTCTACCTCTTGGGGTAGTGAATTAACGAATCGTTCTGGCCGTAATCTTTTAGATTTTATTGATTCCCATAATTTATGTATTTTAAACGACGGATCTCCAACCCGATTCACCCCCCCTCAACAAAGGAAAAGTGTTGTTGATTTATCTCTCTGTTCATCTTCGGTCATACGTAAATGTTCTTGGAACATACTTAAAGACCCCCTTTCCAGTGATCATTTCCCTATTATAATCCTCTTTCACCATCTAACCACCTCGCATTCCTTTACAATTAACAATAATTTTAAATTTAAAACGAAAGATGCGAACTGGAGAGTTTTTTCTTCTGTATTAGACTCTCTTGTTCACTCTGTAAAATCTTCTCTTGGGAACATCAGAACACAATGTGAATTATTTCCTAGTATAGTTATAAAAGCAGCAGAAAAATCCATTCCAAAGCGTAAAGTTAACATTAAAACTAAACATTCGACTCCGTGGTGGGACGAAGAATGCACTCGTGCTGTTAACTCTAGAAAAGAAGCAGTTTCCATTTACCGCAAATGCATGTCTTTTGAAAATTTCTTATCAGTGAAACGCGTCCAATCAGAAACTAAACGTATTTTGAAAAATAAAAAGCGGTCTGGATGGCGAAAATTTTGTGAAAACTTGTCTCCTGAAACTCCCCAGTCATCTGTTTGGACTAATTTAAAAAAATTCGGTTCGTCATATGCTCCGGAGCGTACCAAACATATTCCGGAGGAAATTATTATAGGTTTTGCTGATAAAATTGCCCCTCCTTCAGTTGCCACATGTGAAGAAATGCCCTCTTTTATTTCATATCCATCTCACTCTAACTGGCTAGACTCTCCTTTCTTAGTTAGTGAACTAAAACGAGTAATCAAATCTCTTTCTGACTCTTCTCCGGGTCCTGATGGAATATTATATAGCTTCTTTAAAGCATTCTCCGACATGTCGGTTGAATATTTCTTATCCTTAATTAATAACATGTTTGAAACAGGATTTATTCCGGATGTCTGGAAGGTTCAAAAAATCCTCCCGGTTTTAAAACCAGGGAAAAATCCGTCCGAAGTCTCATCTTATCGTCCTATTGCTCTTTCGTCGTGTTTAATTAAAGTAGTGGAACATTTGATAAAGAACAGATTAGAATGGTTTGTTGAAAATCACAGTATTATCCCTCCTAATCAATACGGCTTTCGGAAAAAGAAATCTACTATGGATAATTTAAGTTTGTTAACAACAGATATCCGTATTTCTCAATCCCTTAACTCTTGTACATTGGCCACATTTCTAGATCTTTCTTCAGCTTACGACGATGTATTAATTGATGTTTTGAAGGAAAAATTAATTAAAATAAAAATCCCCATAAAATTAGTTCAATTTATTATCAACTTGCTAACAGACAGATCCATTATTATCCACTCTTCCTCAAACATATTGAAGCGCAAACTTTGGAAAGGGCTACCCCAGGGGTCTGTTATCAGTCCATTATTATTTAATATTTATATGAGTGATTTAGACATTGTAATCCCTTCGTCTATTAAGCGACTTTATTTTGCGGACGATTTTCTCATATATTTATCTCACAAAAATTTATTGCATGCTGCGAAGGAATTAAATTTGGCCTTACATAATATTAAAGTTTGGATGTTGACAAATGGAATGAATTTAGCTACCTCTAAAACCAAGGTAGTGGCTTTTACTCGCAAAAGAAAACTGCCTAACTTTACAGTCTCTTTTGATAATTTCCCCCTTCAAATCGTTAAGCAAATAAAATTTCTTGGCCTGTTTTTGGACCATAAGCTTTCCTGGCTCCCTCATATTCAGAACGTTTCTGCTAAGTGTGAAAAGGGGCTTAATATGATGCGAGCTGTTTCCAGAGTATGGTGGGGATCCCATCCTACTACTCTTAAACTAATGTATAATTCCCTCGTTCGAAGTCACTTGGATTATGGCACATTTCTTTTCGACCCACTTCCTAAATATCTGGATAAAAAACTTGAAAGAATCCAATCAAAAGGGCTCAGAATGATTATTGGGGCAATGAAATCTTCTCCAATTAATGCTCTTCAGATAGAATGTGTAGATCCTCCCTTATTTTTGAGAAGACAATACCTCGCGGATAGATATATCTTCAAAGCGTTATCTTTATCGCGTCACTCATTGGAACAGAGTCTCGATCGTTTGTTCAGTATTTTGAATAACAGAAGGAGGGTAATAGATAGAGATCGATTCCCTCTCTTATTAAAAAGTTTTCTATCATTTAGATCTCTGTCTTCTTACCTTCAAAATCTACAAGATGATCCAATCCTTCCTATTTACAGTACCCCGTTTAATGCTATTAATTTTATCCCAAACGTAATAATTTCTGACTTCCGGACGAACATTTTATCATCAGCTAATAACTTTCAAAATGTTGAAGAACATTTTAAAAACTTTATATTTTCAAAGTTTCCTGGATTTTCCCTCATATACACAGATGGTTCCAAATCCGACCACAAAGAATGTGGCGCATCGGTATATATTCCTGAATTCAATGTTAATCTGTCTTATAAATTGCCTAAAGAAATTTCCATATTTACTGCAGAATGCTTCGCAATTGAACAAGCTTTAATTCAAATCCAACTCCTTAATATTCGTCGAGCCTTACTGTGTACTGACTCTCTAAGTGCAGTATTAAAAATTTCCTCTAATATCGTTCGATGTCCAGAAGACTATGTTATTTGTAATATTAAAAAAATCCTCGATTCTTTAAACGAATCTATGTTTGAGACAATACTGGTTTGGGTGCCTGGCCATCTAGGAATTGAGGGTAACGAGAAAGCTGATTCTCTCGCTAAACTTGGAACTGTATCTGGTTCTATTCCTTTAGATTTTAAAATTCCTGTCTCTGACGTCTTCTCTATTCTTAAATCCAACATGTCTCGTTCCTGGGAAGAAAATTGGACAGTCACGAAAACTCAAACTGGATCTTTCTATGCTGGAATACAAAATCATATTCCAAGTAAACCCTGGTTCCACGGCAAAAAAAAGTCCAAAAGATTTATTTCCTGTATCTCGAGAATGAGAATTGGCCACTGCTCTATTGCAACTCATTTGTTTAAAATTCGGGTGCTCGAAAGTTCATTATGCCAGTGTGGTGTGGAGGATGAGACTCTTGACCATGTTTTCTTCAATTGTAAAAACCATTCTTCTTTCAAAGGCATGTATCGATTGCTTATTAAAATCACCCACCAGTCTCCCCTTAGTATTCCATATTTGCTGTCTCTCAACAACTCTCGCGTATATTCTATTCTTTATAAGTTTATAGATTTGAATGACTTTAATATATGATATGTCCAGTCCCCTTATAGATAATTCACATCAGTTTAACCATATATCTTAACCCAATCGGCACAAAGCACTCTCTTTAGGGTGAATTGCCTAATACAAAAAAAAAAAAAAAATGTGATAATATCATTGAATTAAATCTTGGCTTAAGGAATTTAGAACATTAAATCTTGGCTTAAGGAATTACCGGAAAAAGAACTTACTAGCATATTTAAAACATCGTCGTAGAAGTTTCTGGAAACCCTTACCCAAAACATGGAGTCATACCATAGAAGTCGCTGAATAACTTATCCAAAACCTAGTCCCCCTCAGCACAGGATCTCCTAGTGAGGAGGACTACGAATATAATCAACATCTATTTTTTATATATATATTCTTATAAAAATGTAATAAAAATGTATAATATAGCTACTAATAAAAAAAAAAATAAAAAAAAATGCATAAATGAATAACTTTCAATCAACAATCATTTTGCAGAGTTTGACTGTATTACTATTGACTGTTTGTTAGGTTTGGACTACTCGGCCCTCTCTCCTGCGGAGATCAGCTCTTCGGGAAAGAACTTCGATGTGATCGTGGACTGCACCGGCGTGGCGGCAGCCATGGAGACCAGCTTCCCACTGCTCAAGAAGGGCGGGCGCTACATCGTATTTGGCTGCTGTGACCCCAAGGCCATCAGCAAGTAAGGACTCTATCATTCATTTAATTGTTACCTCGTGGAGGATGGAGACCCTTTCCCAATTTGAACAAGCTGCATACACTCCTCACTATCCTGGGCTGTATGGAGAGCCACAGACACCAACATTCTGGATACAAGTGATCTTCCATTGCTTCTCCTACTTTCCACATTTCCATATTTTTCTAAGGTTCAAGTTCTCAGTTTGCCGAGCAACTTGTTCAACGTTCTTCGATAGATGTATATATACACATATACTAATTGACGTATACACGGCGTTGCTCGGTGTTATGAATAGTTTGGAGTAAAGTTTTCAGGTTGTGAATTCTACTGCATTATTCTAATAAAATTGAAAAGTTTACTTTTTATAAGTTTTTGTTTCACTTGATCATGCCATGTCTTCCTCGGACGTCCCTGACTTCTTTTACCATTCGAACCGCTCTCTAAATACTCCTGACACTAATAAGAACAATCTTTGAAATTCTCAGCGAAATCGGTCCAGTAGTTTTTGAATCTATATGGCACGAACAAAGAAACATTAATTTTTATATTTATAGATAAAACAGAAGAGTAGGTCCATGCAGGATGCAGGCGAGACTTAAAACCATGTTCCATTTTGAATGTGGGGTGGAGAGGGGACTCTTGCTTTCGATAGTCTTTTTTGGATCTGAATGTTCTTTTTTAAACGAATCACCTGACGAAGCGAGGTTAAAATTGTGGGAGGTGGGTAAATTAAAACATATTTGTAAAAGTGTCTAATTAAATAGTGTAACAAAATATACAATTTTGGAAACAAACCCAAACTTTTTTTTAGCCGATTTGGGATATATAGTTAAGTTTTTTACGCAGCCAGCAATTTGTGCGCCATTGTAAAAAAGAGTAGTGATTTGGAATTTATTTTCGAAGTGTTACTCGTTACTCGAAGTTGGTAACTCGTGGTTCAAGCGGAAAACTCATATTTTTTGATTGGAGCTTTTGTTTTAGGTTAAATTTGATAATTATCGGTCACAAGTAGGTTAATATTAGCCGTTAATCTCTTTAAAAGGTGTCGAAGAGTAGACCCGGTGCAAATTTTTTTTAACTGCTGAAAAAATGGAAAAAAGTTTTAAAAAATTCAAAATGCTCAGTTAGAAAAAAAAGAAGTTTTTTTCAATTTCCCTGTGATGTAGATTCCCAAGTTTCTCGCTTGTACAATGCATTTCCGGACAACATGTATATTAAATTATAGATTTGAATGTATGTATATTTCACTAAAATGTCTGTAACGGTGTGAGTATCTACAGTAGAGCATCTTTCATGGCTGGCGGTAAAAAGGAGAACTATTAATAATATGTATTTGTTCCAGGATAAACCCCTTTCACATTTTCTACAAGGAGGCCACCATTATTGGAGTCATGGTGAATCCTTACACTTTCCCCAAGGCCATCGGTCTCATCGAATCCATGGGAGACAAGTTAGTACCAAAGGTTCAATTGCTAAACATCATTCCAAAATGGAACATTCATTTTGATATTTAACTACCCCAAGATTTGCTCAGACAAAATATATGTGCAAATTTCATGACGCCAGAGCTCACCGTTTGGGGATTTATATAATTATAGAACAATAATCTAGGGTAACAAAAAATTACATATTTTTTTAAAGTTTTAAAAGACATTTTAAATGTTGTCGTAAAACATTGAACTACAGAAATCTGTCACACTGTCAAAGACATATACTTCGAGGCAGTTTTAAAAAGAATTAAAACTGCCTGGAAGTATATGTCTTTAAATGTTGTCGTAAAACATTGAACTACAGAAATCTGTCACACTGTCAAAGACATATACTTCGAGGCAGTTTTAAAAAGAATTAAAACTGCCTGGAAGTATATGTCTTTAAATGTTGTCGTAAAACATTGAACTACAGAAATCTGTCACAGTGTCAAAGACATATACTTCGAGGCAGTTTTAAAAAGAATTAAAACTGCCTGGAAGTATATGTCTTTAAATGTTGTCGTAAAACATTGAACTACAGAAATCTGTCACAGTGTCAAAGACATATACTTCGAGGCAGTTTTAAAAAGAATTAAAACTGCCTGGAAGTATATGTCTTTAAATGTTGTCGTAAAACATTGAACTACAGAAATCTGTCACACTGTCAAAGACATATACTTCGAGGCAGTTTTAAAAAGAATTAAAACTGCCTGGAAGTATATGTCTTTAAATGTTGTCGTAAAACATTGAACTACAGAAATCTGTCACAGTGTCAAAGACATATACTTCGAGGCAGTTTTAAAAAGAATTAAAACTGCCTGGAAGTATATGTCTTTAAATGTTGTCGTAAAACATTGAACTACAGAAATCTGTCACAGTGTCAAAGACATATACTTCGAGGCAGTTTTAAAAAGAATTAAAACTGCCTGGAAGTATATGTCTTTAAATGTTGTCGTAAAACATTGAACTACAGAAATCTGTCACACTGTCAAAGACATATACTTCGAGGCAGTTTTAAAAAGAATTAAAACTGCCTGGAAGTATATGTCTTTAAATGTTGTCGTAAAACATTGAACTACAGAAATCTGTCACACTGTCAAAGACATATACTTCGAGGGAGTTTTAAAGAGAATTTTTTTGGGACCGACAATTAAGCAATGATAAAGGAACTAAATTGGCTTGCTTCAGACAAACACTCCGGAGGCCTGGAGGGAAATAATGTCCATGTGATCTTTGGGGATGCCATGTGGAGGGTCTTTTGGAAACAGAAGGAGTTAACCTGTGTCTTGAAAGACCCATTTTGTAGTATGGAAGAATCATAGATGCCGGCAAATCACTCCAAAACGAGTCATAAAAATGATCTTCTTATATGACATATGTTAACCAGGTACAAATGTTAGGTGCGTGTTTGGCATATTTACCGACTGTGCACCACGGTTACAAAGGGATCAATGACGCTAGTTTCCCAGAGCATCTTCCATTAAAATACCGGTAGAACAAGGAACTGCATTCCCACCTGACGTCTGTGCTACAAAGATTGCAATCCGTTTGTTAAGATCGGCCATTTAGTATTCTAGATTTTTAGCTGCACTAACCCAGATATTCCTGATAGAAAAACCTTTGCAAACTACTTGGCGCCAGAACTTATGTTTGTTTTTTTTTTCAGGTATCTAAGCTACGAGAAGCTGGGCATCAGAGTCTATCCCGTCTCCGAATACAAAGAGGCGTTCAAGGAACTGAAAAAGGGTGCCATCTCCAAGGCCATGTTCAAGCTGTGACATTTAAATAATTATTATGCAATAAGACAAGTCTCAAGGAATATTGTTCGCTTTTGTTCATGAAATGCATTAAAATTCTTACAATATATTATAATCAACATGCGCTTATTTATTTCCATACTAGCTGTACCCCGCCACGTCTCAGCTCGTCTCTCTGTGCAAATAGAGAAACAATAATGCGTTTTATTGTTTCTCACACCCCCAACAGATGGCGCTGTTTAAAAACAAAAGCACCTTTTTACCTGTCACAGTTGACATGTATATAATATAGGTATATAAAAACACATGTGTATTTGAATATGAGGTTGTGTCAAAATTTCAAAGCAATCGGTGAAGAACTTTCGGAGATTTAAGTTTTTTAACAAACCAACATAACATTTTTATTTAAATAGATTTAACCTTTTTTACAGTGCTACAAATAATATTTTGTCAATGGCGGTTCGAGTAAAGAGGCAGGGGATACTGTGCCTTCCCTAAAAAACAGAGAAGAAAATGGGAAAAATGACACACAAAATAACTTATATAAAATATAGAATAAGCCTTAAAGATACTTCAATTTTATTATTACCAATTTTTTAATTGTATAAGCCTTAAGGGTGTAAAAGTCCTCGGAATATTTTCAGAAGCGGTGATATTAGTTTCCTAAATTGTTATAACGTCACCCATGTCGGTTTTTATTTATTTATTTATTTATTTATTTAAACGCCCATTGGGCTTTTACATACATTGTTATTAGTGTTATTACATTAACTATGTGACATTTAAAAGTTTACGTACATATATAAATAAAATAGTTATTATATCTGTAGTACATAAATGTTTTACAAATAATACAGAATACCATTATGGAGAACAGTTTTTTTTTTTTTTTTTTACTTACTTAGAAAAATAAATGGATTGAAATTAATCAGCATTTACAGGGACTTAAAATCATATTCGAATTGTTATTTAAATTACAATATTAATTTGTAAAGTTAAAACATATATATTAAAGTTAAAAGTCATAAAAGAAAAGAGTGAAAAAACAGAAGCTAAAAAATGGTTTTTCACTATGGAGTGGAGAAGTCATACATTTCAGCAAAGTGTTTATGTAGATTTCGTTTAAGCACTGCTACGGAATCTCTAAATATATCAACAACATTACCAAATTTATTACCAAATTTTTGTATTCGATTTAACGATATGTGCGCTTGATAATTAGATTTGAAATTGTCACAGAAAAAGGTGGAATTTTGTCTCGTATTTTTGGAAGGTACAAATAATTTTATTGTGGCAAGAATTTCAGGGCTGTCGATTCTATAATTAATAATTTTATTTAGTAGAACAAGGTCGGAGATAATTCGCCTATCTGACAGCGTAATCAAATTTAGTTGATGCATGAGTTGGATATAATTTATATTTTGGATTGGAATATTCAGTTTAAAGTTAATGAATCTTAAAAATTTGTGTTGTACCTTTTCAATATTGTTGGAATGTACTTTATAAAACGGGGACCAAATAGGCGAATTATACTCTACTTGACTTCTTACTAAAGATGTGTACAGTGTGTTCAAACATTCTAGTGACTTGAAGTCACATGCGGTTCTACATATAAAACCAAGCATTTTTAGGGCTTTATTTGTGATTTCATTTATATGCGGATTGAATGTTAACTGTTCATCAAATATAACACCCAAGTCCCTGATTTGAGTGACAGCTGTCAATTTTACATTGTTAAGCGAATATTCATAAATTGTAAGATTTCGTATTTTACAAAAACGAATGACCTGACATTTTTTAATATTAAGAAACAGAGAGTTGATGATGCACCAACGATATAGTTTATTTAAATTAAGTTGCAAAGTATAACAATCGTCTAAACTGCGTATTGTTTTATATATTTTCAAATCATCTGCGAAAAGAAGAACTTCTACATCTTTAAATATGCTAACAATATCATTAATAAATAACAAAAAAAGAATTGGTCCCAGGTGAGACCCCTGAGGGACCCCACTTGTGGCTTCGAAAATGTAAGATTCCACAGATTTTATTTTGACACATAGCTCTCTTTTACTAAGATAGCTATCAATCCAACTTAACAGATTACCCTTGATACCCAACATACTTAATTTTTGTACAAGGATATGTCGCCTAACTTTGTCAAAAGCTTTGGAAAAATCAGTATATATTGAATCCACTTGATGCTTCAAGGCAAGAGAATCAGTTATGTAATTTTCATATATGATCAAGTTACTTAGGGTGGATTTACCTGTGATAAAGCCATGCTGGTTGGGTACAATAATATTATTAATTTGTTTACATATTACATCTAGGACTAACGATTCAAATAGTTTGGGAATAGCGGATAATATACATATTGGTCTGTAGTTTGATACATCGCTTTTATCTCCCTTTTTATGAATAGGCGTAAGATAGCTTTTTTTCCACTGTTTTGGAAAACAACCAGACGACAAAGACTTATTAAATAGTAAAAATAATGGATAAGTCAAACTGCGAACACAAGATTTTAAATATATTGGAGGGAAACCATCCGGTCCAGCGGATTTATTAGTATCTAATGCTTTTATAGCCTTTTCTATAGCGTTTATTTCAATAAAACAATGGTTTAGGTTGAGTGATTCTTCAAGTGATATATCATTTGGGATTTCATTATCAGTAATATTATCATCATAAACACTTTTGAATAAATCTGCAAAAAGATTGACAATGCCTTCGGTATTATCCGCACAATTGTTATTCAGATACATAATATTTGGTAAACTACAATCATTTTTACGCTGAGCATTAGAAAAGTTCCACAATTTTTTAACATTATCATGAACCTCCATTTCTATTAAACTAATATAATCATTATAACATTTTTTAGACAATTCTTTGCACTGCTTTCTTATGTTAGTAAACATTATATAATCATCGACGTTTCTAGATTGCTTATATATTCGGTGAGTTTGTTTTTTAGTATAAATCAATTCTTTTAATTCTTTTGAAAACCATGTAGGGTAAAGGGATGCAATAAAATTAACTTTTGGAACATGACGTTCTTTTGAAGTGTTTAGGATTGAATAAAATTGTTGGACTTGATTCACAATATTGTTTTTATCTTCTAGAAATGACCAGTCTATATGGTCAAGATAATCAATTATATTTGGGTAGTCAGCTTTTTTAAAATTGTACGATGAAGTTTTTAATTTCTGCAATTTTCTAGACTCATTTGTGATAATAATATCTAACGCCGGATGGTGTTGGTCTAAAGGTAACAACAATTCATCCGATTGTTCAACCACTGTCCTTAAGTCACTAGAAAATACTAGGTCAAGCATACGGTTATAAGAATTATGCACTTTATTTAACTGTTTTAGTCCTAGGAAAAAAGACATATCAAGCATTTCCTTAGATTTGACACATTGCACTTCTGTTTCGTTAATAATCACTTCATTGTTCTTATCGAAAGACCAGTCAATTTTCGGAAGATTGTAGTCGCCTACAATTATAAATTTGGCTTTAGGATATTTGTATTTTAGTGTTTCTACATCCTCGATGTGGTTCTTGTATATTTGCAGATCTGACATTGGTGGAATATAAGTACAAGCGATAATGATTTTTGTGGATGAAATATTTAGCATTACAAACATCTGTTCAACGCTTTTGTGTTTAACTGGCAATTTTTTAGATGAAATGTTTTTTGATATACACACCATTACACCTCCTCCTTTTGATTTGTTGCTTGTAATGGGGTCACGGTCAAGACGATAGATGTTGTATTTATTGAGACCTAATTCCGATGAATTGATGTCCTCATTTAACCATGTTTCTGTTAATAACAAAATATCATGTGGGAATGTGGGAGAAGTTATTTTAAGTTGTTGTAATTTGGTTCTCATTCCGCGAACATTTTGGTAGTACCCAAACAATTTTAGGTGCTGTTTAAGTTTTTTGGCACGTTTTTTATTATTTTTGGAACAGAGTTTATGTACTTAATTGTTATGTTTGTTTCCCCATCCGCTTTTCTCGTTTCAAACTCTTTCCAAACATCCGTCATTTGTTTCCTTTGCAGCTCCGTGAGATCTTGTTTAACTTTGATGCCATTTTTCAGTTTATATTTATTTATGATTATTTGCTTAGCTTGATATGAATCTTGTAGTTCTACTTTTATGGGCCTGATCTTGTCAGTTTTTCTTACGCCAAGCCTATATATTTTAGAAATATTTATCTGTAATGTATCATCGATAATTTTCAACGTTGAACATACTTTGTTGTTGTCATCAGATATCCTGTTGGTTTGATTCTCGTCTCTACTTTCAGGTACGTTCAGCAGAATTAGATTTTTCGAACGTAAATGCCTTTCTGTTATCTCGGTAATTTGAATTTAATTGTAATTTTTTGAATGCAATAACTTAAATTTTTTCAAAGGAAGCAAATACTTTGGGGTGTGACATTATATATTAAATAAAAAAAACACACTTTGTAATACACCACTTTTTATTGAATTAATAACTGACAGATACCCAGGTTTTCAGTTAATATCATAGCCCTGAAGAAGCTTGAGATAAGCGAAACCTGGTTGGATGTCAGTTAAAAAAAAAAAGAATAAAATATAATATAGACCACTTTTTTATTCAATAAAAAAGTGGTCTATTACAAAAATAACTTCAGAATCATGACTAATCTTGAGATTTAAAAAAAAATCTAGTGACCCCATAGACTAAATTAGACTAGACACGGCATATTCATTGAAAAATAACCCCAACACAATTTTGGTTTGGTTCACGTGCACATTTATGAAAAAGCCCACGCATTGTGTCGCAATGGGAAATGGGCACTGTGCATTGCGTTTTACCTTTTGTTGGTCTAGAATTAAGCTATTTTGCGTGTCAGCTATGCTGGGCAAGTTAATTTTTTCAATCACAAAAATAACCCAAATATTTTAGATTGTACCTACCGCGGACTTAATTTAAGAAAATGTAATCAGCTATCTGAAAACAAAAAAAAATATAAGTACCTTACAGATATCTTGAAGGCAGCGTATTAACAAATGTGAAAAATTCAACAAGATTCATTTATTGCCCGTAAAATTCCTGACGTCACATGAATAACCCACCCACAAGTGAATCCACCAATAGGTTGATTCATGTTAATTATTATCACGTGGTGAGCATACGAATATCACGCAACCAATGCGTGATAATTATTGATGCATTAGTCGTCTGGCGTTGACAAGCATTGACACGCGCGACAACTCAAGTGTGTGTGATTTATTTGGTCCGTGCATTTTACTAATCAAGGTTGTATTAAGTTGTAATTGCCTTTCGGGTAATATCTGCTTCGCCTTTTCGATTTTTTGCAGAAGAATTGATAGAGATAAATTTGCGTCATTTGATGAATTCATTTATTTTATGTGTATTTTCACTTAAGTTTCCTCACAAACTGGAAAAAATGGAGAAATGGTTAGAAACAATCCGGATTCAATTATGTGGCAATAACTGGGATCATGACCACCAGCAGGAAACCGCGTTTGCTCTAATAATTTTCACGCCAAACATATTTATCTAACTGCAAGCGGCCTCCGACGTGTAGACTGCAAAGTTTTGCCTGTTTTTCCGGTAATTATTTTGTTTGATTTTTGTGTGAAAACTTAAATGAAAAATTCCATGGATTGATCAGGTTTTAATTGATAATGTCGTTGTTTTCAGGCTGATATCGGACAGTCGCTGTCCACCATGGCCACAAGTCCTGCAAATAGAGATACCGTCATTGTTTCTTTTCGAACAGGACTGGTTCTCGATCCTGCTGAAACTTCTTTTGTAATCGAAAAGCCGGATGTTCCTCTACCAGAATTGCAACAACCGATGTGCGTGAATGCCGTAAATAATACGTAAAATCCTATTTAACGGGCGTAAATAAATAAATAAGTATATCTTGTAGTCATATCTCCACCCCCCCTTACCCCTTACCCATACGCTCTCTGAAGCTCTGTCCTCATCATTTCTGCTTATTCATTTGCGAACCGGAACGCGAGCCGAACTACGAATTATGGGAAAGGAATGAAGACATATTAGGTTGCTTCGTTCCTTTCCCATAAGTCGTGGTTCAGCTCGCTTGTGAACATGCAACATTTTATGATTTATCTCTCTCTTTATGTTAATCTTACATAATATTTAATGTAAAGTCGTTTAGTAGTTAGGTTAGTTTTCAATAATGCTATGAGAGTCCGATTCGAGCCGCGGTCAACAGTGGTTGTGTGTAAATTACTATTGCTTAGTGCCGTTCGCCCGTTCCTGCGCTGCGTACAGATAAGAGATTATTGTTACATTTTATTTAATTTTGTTTATCGTTTACCTATTTGTTTGCATTCCTGCTTACGGCTAATCCGTTTTTGTTTGTACAGTCAATGAAATAGACTGCGTATTATTTTTTCAGTTTAATTTTTAAAAGTTAAGTTTTTTTTTATATATAATGGAGGAAGACGAAGATAGGCCTCCCGACCCAGTTTCGATATTGGATTTTTCTGATTCGGAATCTAATACGAGCCAGGTTTCGATTGCGCTCCCATCTCGTAAACGACGACCATCGCATAGCCTTCACATTCCATCGAAAGTTAAATCTATACCGCCGATTCAACAAACCTCGACCTCTAACGACCTTAACACCAATAGTAACATCCAGCCAAGTACTTTAACTAGCGATAATGCAAAAAGTACTGACTTACTTTATCCTGCTTCAGCTTCCGGTCCATGTACCGTTAGTGTTCAGAGAACTGAACAGGGAAAACTTATTCATCCTTTAGATTTTGGAAAATTCGTATTTGACTCAAAAAATAATAACCTTGGTATTGTTAACGGTTCAATTAAACCGGAAGGGCGATATAAATTATCTATCGAGTTTAACACTGCCGCTTCCGCAAATGGATTTGTAAAAAAAATTGACTCGCTCTCAAATCATAAATATAAATCGTTCATCCCTACATTTAACCTTTCGAGAATGGGTCTTGTGCGAGGAATTCCCGCGGAGATCCCAGAGGCTGAAATTGTTGATGCTTTGAATAATTCCCACGTAACCCCGAAAGTATTAAAAGTACGTCGACTGAACTACAAGGATTCTACTGATGGAAACACGATCTGGAAACCTTCCCAGTCTGTTGTTGTTACATTTGAGGGACAATCCCTACCGTCTCGTGTGTTAATTTATTATACCTCACTTCCCGTCGAAGTTTATAAATTTCCAACAATTCAATGTTTCAATTGCTGCCGGTTCGGACATTCAAAATCCGTATGCCGCTCCCCCCCACGTTGTTACTATTGCGGAGAAGGTCACCCATTTGATCAATGTCCGAAATCTTCCAATGATCCCATTTGCATTAACTGTTCGGGTGCACATACCGCGGTCAGTCTAGCCTGTTCGGAATTAACAAGACAGAAGAACATAAAACATAAAATGGCTACCGACAACATTTCGTACTTCCAGGCCTCAAAGTTAATCTCTCCTGCGAAAAAATCATTCGCAGAGATGACATCGTCCTCAGCTCCTTTCCAAACAACCACCTTTTTAAATTCAACGTCATCTTCTCACAGAGAAACCATTCTCAAGCCAGTCAAACCCAACCCAAAATATACACCTTACCTTGATAAAAAACAATTGAATAATATTTTGGCCAGCCCGAATGGGAATGCCAAATCCCAGACGCCCAATGGGTGTGCCATTAATGGTAATTCTTCCCCTCCTGCTCTCCCCGAAATAATGAATAATAATTCTTTTATACACACTTTAATTACCCTTTTAATTTCTATCCTTACAAACAACAATACTGTACCGTCCAACGCTGCCGATTACATTAAATCTTTATTATCTTGACTCCCCAATGGCTTCGAAACTGAACAAAATTCTTCAGTGGACAGTAGAAGCCTCTTCGCTAACAAATCTGACCTAATTCAATTACTCGACCAACACGACGTTTCAGTAGCCGCCATTTCTGAAACGTGGTTAAAACCCTCCTTTCACTTAAGAATTCCAGGTTATTATTGTCTCAGACACGACAGACCGGATGGTAAAGGCGGCTCGGCTCTGATAATCCATAATTTTATTCCGTTTAAACAAATTAATATTCATACTCCCTCCGACGATATCCAGATAATAGCAGCTGTCTTATCTGATATCACAATATTGTCAATATATATTCCTCCCTCTACGACTTTTATTGAAAATGAATGGGCACCAATCTTAACCCAGATTTGTTCCCCTTATATGATCCTTGGAGATTTTAATGCACATTCCCCTTCTTGGGGTAGCGAAATAACAAATCGTTCTGGCTGCAATCTTTTAGTTTTTATTGATACCCATAACCTATGTTTTTTAAATGACGGATCTCCAACCAGATTCTCCCCCCCTCATCAACGGAAAAGTGCTGTTGATATATCTCTTTGTTCGTATTCGTTAGCATCTAAATGCTCTTGGGACATCCTAAACGATCCCCTCTCTAGTGATCATTTCCCAATTATAATCCGCTTCCACCATCAATTTAACACTTATTCCCCCCCAGTTAAAAATAATCTCAAATTTAGAACGAAAGATGCGAATTGGAGCACTTTCTCTTCTGAACTAGATAACCTTATTAATTTAACAAAATCGTCCCCGGGAGACATCAGAATGCAATGTGAGACGTTTCCTTCTATGGTTATAAATACAGCAGAAAAATCCATCCCGAAACGCAATGCGAACATTAAAATAAAACACTCTACTCCGTGGTGGGACGAGGAATGCACTCGCTCCGTCAACTCTCGAAAAATAGCAATTTCCTCTTTTCGTAAGTGTATGTCACTAGAAAATTTTTTATCAGTTAAAAAAGCCCAGGCAGAAACCAAACGAATTTTGAAAAATAAGAAACGCGCTGGATCTCTCCCCAGTCTTCAGTTTTCAGTTTGGTCTAGCTTAAAAAAATTCGGATCATCGTATTCTCCGCCGAGAATCAAACATATATCAGAAGAAATTCTTATAGGATTTGCGGATAAAATAGCCCCCCCATCAGTTGCCGGATGTGAAGAAATGCCTTCTATTAAGCCGTATCCATCTCACTCTAACTGGCTAGATGCTCCTTTCTCCATTGATGAGATGAAACGAGTGATAAGAGCCCTTTCTGACTCTGCTCCGGGTCCCGATGGAATATTTTATAGTTTCATTAAATCATTTTCTGATATGGCGGTTGAATATTTCTTATCTCTTATTAATAATATGTTTGAAACAGGACTAATTCCGGATGATTGGAAAACTCAAAAAATCATTCCCATTTTAAAACCTGGAAAAAATCCATCTGAAATTTCGTCTTATCGGCCTATTGCTCTTTCATCATGTTTGATGAAAGTAGCGGAGCGTTTGATAAAAAACAGACTAGAGTGGTTTGTTGAAAGTCAAGATATTATCTCACCAAATCAGTATGGTTTTCGGAAAAAGAAATCTACAATGGATAATTTAAGTTTGTTCACAACTGATATCCGAGTTTCTCAATCCCTAAATTCTTATACATTGGCCACATTCCTTGACCTTTCATCAGCTTACGATGATGTTTTACTGAATGTTTCGAAAGAAAAGCTAATTAAAAAACAAATCCCCCCGAAACTAGTCCAATTTATTATTAATTTGCTCACAGATAGGTCCATTATTATTGAGTCTTCCTCTAAATGCTTAAGGCGTAAACTATGGAGAGGTTTACCCCAGGGTTCTGTTATCAGTCCTCTGTTGTTTAATATTTATATAAGCGACCTAGACTCAGTAATTCCTTTTTCTATCAAGCGACTTTACTTTGCGGATGATATCCTTATATATTTGTTACATAAAAATATTATTCTTGCAGCTAAGGAAATGAATTTGGCTTTACAATATATTCAAAGCTGGTTGTCAATAAATGGGATGAATCTGGCGGCATCTAAAACAAGGGTTGTAGCTTTCACGCGCAAAAGAAAAATTCCCCACTTCTCAATCTCTATTGATAATGTGCCTCTACAAACCGCTACTCAAATCAAATTCCTTGGTCTTCTTTTGAACCATAAACTTTCCTGGCTTCCACACATTCAGATAATTTCTACAAAGTGTGAAAAGGGACTTAATATGATGCGAGCAGTTTCCAGAGTATGGTGGGGATCTCATCCTACCACTCTTAAATTAATGTATAATTCCCTAGTTCAGAGCCACTTGGATTATGGCACATTCCTTTTTGACCCCCTCCCTAAATATTTAGATAAGAAGATGGAAAGAATTCAATCAAAAGCCCTCAGAATGATTATTGGAGCTATGAAGTCTTCTCCAATTAATGCGCTTCAGGTGGAATGTGGGGAGCCTCCATTACATTTCAGAAGGCAATTCCTTGCCAATAAATATATTTTCAAGGCTTTATCGTTATCACATCATCCTATTAAACAAAGTCTTAATCGGCTAAGTGTTAATTTGAATTCTAACAAAAGATTGAGTGAAAAAAAATGTTTTCCTCTCCTAATTAAAAGTTTTCATCTCTATAATTCTCTGTCATCTTCCCTCCAATATCTTCAAGAAGTTCCCAATCTCCCTATATACAATATTCCATTTAAGGCAATCACTTTTATGCCGAACACAATAACATCAGACTTTCGGAAGAATATTTTATCTTCCCCAAATAAATTTCATAATGTGGATGACTGTTTTAAAAGCATTGTGGCTTCAAAATTCCCTGGATTTTCCATCCTTTACACAGATGGTTCCAAATTTGAAAATAAAAGATGTGGAGCATCGATATATAGTCCCGAATTCAACATCAATCTCACTTATAAATTACCGAAAGAAGTTTCCATATTTACAGCTGAATGCTTTGCAATTGAACAAGCGCTAAATCAAATCCAGGTTCTCAACATTCATCGAGCCTTACTATGTACTGATTCGCTAAGTGCTCTAACTAAAATTATGTCAAATATTCTATGTTATCCGGAAGACAATATTATATGTAAAATAAAAAATCTTCTCAATTCTCTAAGTGAATCTGGGTTTGAGACGATATTGGCCTGGGTCCCTGCCCATTTGGGTATAGAGGGTAATGAGATGGCCGATTCTCTCGCCAAATCTGGTTCAGATTCCGGAACTATCCCACTAAATTTTAGAATCCCTATCTCCGATGTCTTCCCGATTCTTAAATCCAACATGACTCGTGCCTGGGAAGAAAATTGGGCAGTCTCCAAAATAAGAACTGGATCTTTCTATGCTGGAATTCAAAACCATATTCCTGCTAAGCCATGGTTTCACGGTAAAAAACTGCCAAAATGATTCATTTCATGTATTTCGAGAATGAGAATTGGTCACTGTTCAATTGCATCCCACTTGGCTAGAATTAGAGTTTTGGATGATCCGGTCTGCCAGTGCGGTGTGGAAGAGGAAACCCTCGACCACGTTTTCTTTAACTGTAAAAACCATTCATCTTTCAAGAACATATACCGCCGTCTTATTAAAATCACACACCAGTCCCCCCTTAACATTTCATACCTTTTATCTCTTAACAATTCTCGTGTTCATACAGCTTTATGTAAGTTTATTAACCTGAATGAATTCAACATTTAATTTGTTTTAGCGATCTAAATGAGTCCAATATTTAATTTGTTTTATTATTCTCCCAATATATTAACCGAATTTTTTTATCCACTTTAACTGTTACCGGCACAAAGCACTCTTTTCAGGGTGAAATGCCTAAAACCAAAAAAAAAATAATGCTATCTTGAAGAAGGTTGAGAAACTAGCTGACCAAAACTAGTTCACACAATGTCTTAATTCTAACAAAGTGGTTGAAGACAAAATAACTATTGAATGATAGTAGTATAAATGATACGTAGTGTTCTAGTCTCTATAATTTTTATGTCACTGTTAAATGTTTTACTATTTTTAAATGATATTCATCAGCTTTAATTATTTTGTATAATTTTCGATAGCTTACTAGATATATTCTGTTTTAAAATGCATGCAAAAGCCCGACTGATCAAACCAAACCAAACCAAATTAAATTAAATGATGTCAAGTCACAAAGTGATTGCTTTCTTCAATAATTATATACCATTCTATATAAATACTATGGTAAATTAAAAAAAAAAACCTATGCACAATAATAAAAATGTACACGTTTTTGGTTCTATAGGACCTGTATAGAATTCAAAAACACAAATAAAATAAATTAAAATCATTTTGTATTATTTATCTTTCCTGATTCAGCCCTTATTCAGCACATAAAATTTGCTGAAAGTGTTAGTTTCTTTTTGGCTTTATGTCCATATTACAACACCTCTAACAACAAATTCGCCGTGGTTTCACTTGAGTTTGAACGCTTGTACAAGGAGTTTAAACAGAGTTGGGTTGTTAAGTTCATCTCCATATTTGTGACGTATGCTATGTGGGGTCATTTTTAAAATGAATTTAGCTAGACAGGGCTAATCTAGTATAATACATCAATAAGTGACCCCCATATTTTTTGTAAGAAAGGTTTTAGGTGGTACGCCTGCTTTTTGAATGTGTAAGAGCGAGATGACAGATCGACGTATAAAAGATGATGGATGCATCTGCTAGCTCTCTTTTCCCAACCGACAGCTAAGAAGATAGTAGTAGACAATCCGTTCTAAAGTGTTAATAAACATTCTATCCGCACACGCGTATAATTATTGAGATCCTCACAGTACCACCAAGTCTGTATTTAACATTTTTAAACTTATTTTTTACATATGTTGCGTATCTTAAAAACAGTTTTAAACAAAAATTTTAAACATTCATTATTGTATGGATAGGATAGACATATAGATTGTAAATGTAGACATACTTGCCTCCTCTCATGTTTATGAAATTAAAATTAAGTCTTAAAATATCACATTAAAAATAAAATAGTAATTTAATTTAATAATTTCAGACTATAAAAATATTACCATTCGTTATTTCGGCTACTGGCATTATACCTAGCTCTCTCATTAAAAATTTAGGCGTATTAGATCTATCAAAGAATTTGTATATAAGGATCCAAAAATCAGTCATTTTAAATACATGTAGGATAACGAAAGATTTTTTAAATATTTCTGTTGAGGGATCAGTAGGATTTATAGGCCCTGTTAGGAGTTCTACCAAGCTGAACCCTCTGATATGAAAATATCTGGAGTCGGTGAATTATTTTCCCATTTGATCTCTGGTGAGTTGACGTGTTGTTATTGTATTGTTTTGAATTTATTTTGCTTATATTTTTGCATTATAATGCACTTGCATAATGTTGTTTGACTAGATGATCATTTGTGGAAGGGTTTAGTTTTTCCTATGGGGAAGATTTAACCTGGACATAAAATCGGAAAAGAAATAGTAACTAAAAATCTATCGACTCACTTAAATCAGTGTGCGGCTGCAAAATTTTCATCATCCTTATTTATTCTTTGCAAATTGATTAAAGTCTTACCAGTTCATAAACATAGTAAAAAATCTACCATAAGTAGTTTCCCGGGAATAGCTTAGAGAAATGATTTTTTGATTGTGCCGACATATCCATATAGATATTTCGAGGATGAATTTCAACAGCTCTATGGTGGGATAAAAATTGACGAAAAAAAAGTAGTTCTTCTGACATGGAGTAAAAAACTCCATGAAAACAAAATGGCCAGTTAGCAAAGAACATTTGTGAAGGAGACCTAATCCCACCCTGGAATGACTGGAGGCAAATGTCGAGGGAAAAGTTAGCGGAAAACACACATGAAGGATTCCTAATCCCACCCTGGAATGTAGCACCGTGATGTAGCACCTGTGGAAGGATGAGAATTGAAATAAAACACAACAAAATATATTTACTATCGAACTTATCATTTATTATCACATTGGGTTTCTTTCATATTTTTTCAAAGTAATATTATAACCTCGACACCAGCAATATTACATGGCATGCAAATTTGGAAATTGCAAATGAACTAATTTTGATATTATTGTTTCACATCAGGTGCGAATTTTCATACTACATATATTTATGTAATATATGTATTTATATATTTATGTGTATTTTGTGCAATTTAAGAAAACTATATTATATTAAAAAGATTCATTTTGACGCTGGGAGCGTGATACCTAGTGATGGGCAAAATCGAAACATTTACATGATCGAAACATCAAAATAATCGAGTGATTAATTGATTTAATCGCTCGGAGTTGAGCGGGAGCAGTAGCTACGGACAGAAGCAGATTTTTGTCAGGGTGGGGGCACATAGACAAAGCATGGTACATTGGTATGACAACATTTTGGTAGGTAGGTACTGCATTTGCAAAAAATGGGCTAAACCAGTGTTTTCACACTGGCAATGATGTTTATGGTTTACTTGCAGATAGCAACGTAATGATTATAGTATTATTATAATGATGTGAATGACTGAATAAATAATACAAATAAGTTTAGTACCTACTTCCAATTATAAGGAAATACTATACATTTGAATATTCCTACTGGAGGTTTGAAATCTCACATTTCTCATTATTTCATCCCTACAGACATAAAAACCTGGCCACTAAAACAATATTGAATTATTAAAATAACAAATTCTTTTGTTGAAATACCGATGTAAACGAAAGGGACGAAGATAAATACAAAAGAAGACTTGCATTACGATTCGATAACTATGTACATATAGTTAGGACCTTTACAAAGAGATTGGTATATAATATTCATATAAAAACATTGAATAATTCCGTCTTTTCTGCCATTGAAATGAGGCCGGCGCAAAAGGTAGAACTACCCTTCCCGCAGTTAAGCATCAATCGACCGAACGGGTAGAACTACCTTTCCCGGCCGAAGTGTGTTAATAATATCATAATTAAACATTTGACAATTAGCAAAGAATAATTGCGTAATTCCAGTTCCCGGTGGATATCAAATCATATTAGGTAGTACGTAACACAATCTACCACGGGAATAATAACTAGTTTGTCAAGCGATCTGAGACATTTTTGATGTTTCTTAGTTGGGAATTGATTCACATTTTCGAGTGAATTCCGACCAATGACGTGACGGCTGTGGTTTCGAATGATTTTCAAAACAATTGTCTCGGACTGTGTGATAATTTTTGACAGAATCGATTTGTCCATGATAATGAATCGAAATATTTTGATGATCAAAAAGATCGAGTAAATCATCGATAGTGCCCATTGCTAGTAATTACTGAAATGTGATGAATTTTTATCTTACGGGGAGAGTGAAAAAACTCATTTTTTAACCAGGAAAATGAAGAAATACTCCGATTGATTTTTATTTTTTGGCGCGTTCATTCATTTCTGCGCTGCAAAAAATGTTAGTGACTTTTCGCTCTACGGCGACGATTGGAGGTATTACGCGCCCAGCGATAATATATTATATGATTTTGTTGAATTGATGAAATTACTCTATTAAGGTAATGGACTAAAACAAATATAATAAACATCCAAGAATGGTTAAATGCAGGTAAATCACAAATTCAAATAAAATAAATTTTGGGATGTCTAAGTGAGTGTTTGCTGTATTTTACTAAGAGTTTAATGCAATAAATGTGGCTTACATGGTTTTTCCAGTAGCTTCTGTTATTGATATAATAAATTGCTTGAAACTGACAGAACTAAAATAAATTATGTTATATGAGATTGTCGGCCATCTTGGTTTCAACGATTCAGGTTTTTACATGCGTATTTATTCTAGGGGACAACAGAGAAAGCTTTGCAAATTTCATTATGAAAAAGTTTGAGTTTTTATAGAGACACGCAAACAGATTTTCTGCATTCTTAACACACTTTATGTGGGAAGTTTGCACGCTGGCGGCAACGTGTACCGGGCGAAAACAAAGGTTGGGTTCAAAAAATTAGATTTTGTTTTAAATCGCTATATCTTTGAAAATAATGTACATATTAGAATGAAATTTTGAAACTCAGCATACACCAGCTATAAAATTATAGTTGGGACTTTTCTAAAGAGATTTGTTTACAATATTTATATACAAATATCGTATAGCAATACCATTTTTGCTGTTAAAGAAGAACCGAGGTGAAAGTTGGATTTACCCTTCCCGCTGTCGAGCACCATTAGATGGAACGGGTAGAATTACCTTTCCCGCACAAAGTGTGATATGATGAGTTTTGTATTATCAATGTTAACGCAAATAAATTTCAACAGAAAAATAAAATTTTAGAATTTCAATTTCAAGAAAAAGTTTTCACAGTTTTATATATTCAGATCTGTAAATTTTCATTATAATCGAGGTTGCTATACATGGTGTCCGGAAACTAGTGGTACAAGCAAGTGGTATTGACACCAAAAGTTGATAGAATTTATTGTCATCGAAAATAAGTATTTCCGCCAAGTGACAGTTCATTCGGATGTCGGGAAGTGGGTTAGTTTCCACTTGCAAGATATCCATTAATAACCTGACAATATTTGAAAATCTCCTACTACCACCACAGTAAGCGGAAAACATTGCATGTGTTGTGATGGAGGACTTAGCCATCCGTGGAATTGAACACACTACGCCTGGGTAGGACCCAAACACAATGTCAACTCAGCCACTGACCGGTCATTCATTCATTCATTCACAAAAACAAAATCAAATAGTTGTTTTTACTACGTAAAAATCAACTGACTGACATTTATTTTGTGTATTAACTGTTATAATGCCATCCGATTTCAGAGAAATGCGTATGTGTTCATGTGTATGTACGTGATTTCCACCAAAAGTTGCTAGAATGCATTGTCATTGACAACGAGTCTATCTGCCGAGTTTCAGCTTGATCGGATGTCGGGAAGTGGGTAAATTTTCTCATCCAAGATTTGCATTCATTCATTACCAGTTTTCAGCTTGTACCACTACTCTCCAAACACTGTGTATATTTCTTTAATAACTTCAATTTGAAAAAAATCTTAATTATTACCAACGTTACATGAACGTTTATGTGATACAGAAAAAAAACATACTTTATTTTACATCTATTTTGAACTATAAAAATTAAATTTGTAAAGAAACATAATATGGTAAAATCGTAAGTACTATCTTAAAGAATGGCGTAATAGAGATTCTTTTTTAAATAAACAAAATATAAAACAAATTACAATTAAAACAAAATAATGAGATTGCAATACAAATATACAAGATGACATCTGATTTGATTATATTGAGAGATTCTTTGAGAATGATAAACAAAAACACTTCATAAGAAATAATGTCTGTGTTTTGTAGAAAATGCCAATTCACAATTTCATGCAAGTCTTAAATTCGGTTCTATGATATTTCATCAAAATGACAATTCAACACACCTTTAAAAAGTGATATAGAGTCATTTAAAAGTTATGAAACAAAAACTAGGTTAAATAGTTTCTTATGTAACCTATTTAACTATAATTTTGTTGTTCATTTTGTCATTTTGATGAGATACCCGGTCACCCTTAAATTCATTGGGTATTATGCTTATACCGGCAGTATCTATGTGGTTAAAAACGCTTTCTTTGCCAACTCTACAAAACACTGATGATACTTTGTGTTTAAGAGGAATACACAAGTAGCGTGTTAATTTACAAAGATCTGTTTCGCATTGCCATCATCAGAATACAGATTGATTTTGGAGGAAAACATAAAAGTATCATAAGAATATACAAAGATCTCATCAGTATATGTACAGATCTGTTTTCCGTGATTCCACAAAGCTGTGATCAGAATACAGATAGATTTTGGAGGAAAACATAAAAGTATCATAAGAATAGACAAAGATCTCATCAGTATATGTACAGATCTGTTTTCAGTGATTCCATAAAGCTGTGATCAGAATACAGATAGATTTTTGAGGAAAACATAAAAGTATCATAAGAATAGACAAAGATCTCATCAGTATATGTACAGATCTGTTTTCAGTGATTCCATAAAGCTGTGATCAGAATACAGATAGATTTTTGAGGAAAACATAAAAGTATCATAAGAATAGACAAAGATCTCATCAGTATATGTACAGATCTGTTTTCAGTGATTCCATAAAGCTGTGATCAGAATACAGATAGATTTTTGAGGAAAACATAAAAGTATCATAAGAATGGACAATGATCTTATCAGTATACAGACAGATTTTAGAGGAATAATAAAAGTATTAAAAAGGTCTATTTTATCAGAATTCATATATTCCGATCAGAACAAAAACCTATTTAAATCAAAACTCACATGGCCATCATCATCAGAATAAAGAAAGTAGTTCATCAAAAATGTTAGGTGATTTCGAAACATAAGTAAGAAACAAATAATAAACACACTGGAAAATGTACAAAGTTCAAATGGTAATAAAAATCAATAATTGTTCAAGCAACAGTAAAATACAAATTTCGTCCCTCTTCATCGAAAACAAAAAAAATTATTAATTTCTGCATATTTATGCCAATTTTACTGCACTTTGCCATTTTGAAAAATATTCATCAATCTATCTATGAGAGCCCATGTGTGCAGTTCTATATCTAGTTATAGATTTACAACAAAACAATAATCTTGGTAAAATTGTCACATTGTAACAGTTATATTATAAAAATGATCAATTGTAACAAAACGCTTCCACATAATGGACATAAAAAATACTATAGTAAAAAGTGTATATTTCTATTTGGACTTTATGATAAGACCCTGTGTGTTGAGTTTTACCGATGTTTGCCCTTTTGCCAACCTGACTCTTCTCAGCAAAACACTCGGTTGCATAGTCGGATTATTCAAGATATGATCCTCTAAGTTCATCTGCATCGTGTGTTTCCTCATGATCTGATCTTTCCACTTCACCGGACTATCAGGGAGCATCTCTTTTTCCATATATTCTTCAACCGATGAAATGCTAAGCTGCAAAATCAACTCTTCATCGATTGAGTTAACCTTCTTGCGAACCTTCTTAGAAATACTGGCGGATTTTCGTAATTTCACCTTGGATTTATCGGAAGATTTATTTTTCCGTTTAATTCCCCGATTTTTGAAGTACTCGTATTTTCTTAGCTCTCTTTCCGAGCTTTGTTGAATTATCGGACTAACTATGTCTGCATTCGAAACAACATTCTCTTCTAAGTAGGGTATTTCGACAAGACTACCTATATAAGAGGGAGCATCCTGATCATCTGTAATGTAATCTAAGCCATCTACCAAGTCCGATACTCTATCAGGCGAAGTGATTACATCAATCAGCGAATTTTCCCGGTTGCTGTGCAAGTTATTGTCTTCGCTAAAATTGGTACCAACTTTCGTCACAATACAATTGACCCAATTTGAGTCTTTAGCGCTTTGGTTCTTCAGCATGGTAATGTCTTTCAGAGTTTCCGGAACGATAACGGTCATATTCACCGGTCTAATTACATCTGACTTCTTTTTCTTTCCGTCACCTTTGAGTACGAAAAGATTCTCCGGACTTTGTGAGGTAATTGGAGAGTTGCTAGCTGTTTTATTTCCAAGCAACTCGGTGCAACGTTTCTTTATGATGTCGTTAAGTCTAGCGGGGGGAGTTTTGACGGTGTGACGCAGGGGTAAGGTTAACTCGCCATCTCCCGTTATAATTTTGTTGACTTCTCTATTACTTGCTTCTCGCTTACGTGATTTTGCCGAAGATGGGGTTCTTCCTTGAGATAGGGCAGGTTTTGACGGTGTTTTCAAAGAAGAGTGCGTGTTTGTTTGGCTTTGGGTAGTATCGGAGTCTAGTTTTGAGAGGTTTGGCAAAGTTACCGGGAGCGGGGTAGATTTTGACACTAGTTTTGAAGGTGACGGCGTTCTTTCTTTTGATGAGGCAGACTGGGACTCTTGTTTGGAAGGGATGGGTTTCGCAGGAACTGGGTTGGTTATGACTGGCAAAACTGTGATGGGTGACGGTGCGTCGATGATGTTGGAAGCTCCAGCTTTCTGCGTTGCACCGTAACTGTTCAGCAGCTTCCGACACATTCGAAGTTCAGCTATAAATAAGATAAAACCAATGGTTAGTTCACTTCTTATCCCATTTCTGACCGACTGAACAAAAAACTCGATAGACAAATTTGGTTCAATTGAAACTATTCAAACATCTGATAAGTTTACTGTATTTCAATGTGTCTTTACTAAAAACCTTCTCTTTTCTCACCAAATATTGATGCTATCGAAATGGGAACCATCTCATTTGGTTCAGTACGAATGAAAACATAGTATCGATACGTGACTCAACCTAGTTTATTTATTTTTTATGTGAATATCGCACAAGAGTTACAACTGCTATCAACCGTTTGGAGCCAGTGAGACTATGGCATCCCCAATTGGGGTATATCGTGAGGCTGAAGATAGTGGGGAGGGGAAGGAGATGGGGGAGAGGAAGGTGTGGGAGTATGTGAGGTCACCACACATGGCGTAAGCCATTTCAAGCAATGTTTCAATTCTGAATGGTGGTCTTACACCGGGGCGATGTTGAGAGTATCTTCCAATCTGGAACGTGCTGCAAGTATACCATATATTATTTTAAATGAATAAATTGTGAAATAACACAAATTAATCAAATAAAATTTACTTGCGCACGCCGGGATTTGAACCAGCAACCTTTGACTTGCTAGTCGAGAGCCTTACCCCTCGACCATGGAGGCCGACAAATATGTATTTTTATATTGTATAAACATGTATTTTTATATTGTATAAATATGTATCTTTCAAAAAAATTTCCCCCCTCTTCCTGGAAGGGTATTCAACTACTTTATTTTGGGTGTTTAATAATGAAACACTTTTATGGTTATCCCAGCAATCCAGTTCCTACCTAAATTACTCGCTCCCTTGTTTTTGTTCCATTTCCTAAAGGTCTTACCTTCGGAAAAACAAGCAAGAAGATTTGAAAAATAGAAGCCAAAAGCAAGTGTCATTTGTTTTTTTTTGTTAATTTCAACGTTGTTGCATATGGTTGCATATTTGTCTCCCACTCGTAATGATTATTGTGAAACAGTACATATCAGCCCCAATCTGAATAAATATTATCGTGAGTGATCAAAATACAGTTCGTGTTGTTAAACAATACTAGATGTACATCTATAAACTATTGTGCCCACAGAAAATTCAAGACCAACATCAGAACTTCCAATTGAAGCAAGATCAATCACAAGGTAAAGGCCTCCTTTTCCCACTCCTATTTTCCTTGTGATAAACACAATTGTTTGATATTATTTTCTGGTTAAAAATTACAGTCCATTCCTCGAGCATCAATCGATCGGTACGCAGCAGGAGTGTTCCATCACTTTTTATTTTGGGCTGACTCTACAGATCTTCATTTATACTGCCAAGTTTCACAAATGAATGAATTTTGTCATTTATTGCGTGCATTTTGGTACTATGTATTTTACCTGTACTAGGTTGTGTACTATCATAATTGAAGATTACTATAATGCATAATCATACATGTTTTTTCTTAAATTACTTAAACATACATAATCTTAAAAAATATATAATTAGAAGGTTTAGAAAAGTAAATCGGCAGTCATAAATATAGCTATTTGTTAAAAATGTCTCACAATACCGGGCCAAAGTTTTGACGTTTGTGAAATCAACAAAAAGAATGCTTCCACCAATACAGCCGTTGTTCTATATCGATCCGTCCAAATTGTCGCTAGTGTGGCGTCTCTGATTTTGGCGTTTCAGTTTAACAATTTATAATTCCTAAGCGGGTGAGGGGTGGTTGAAAAGAGACCGCTTAAAAAAATATTAATTAATTTTTCTATTATCAACAAAATTTTATTGAAATATTTTTTTTCCGATAATCACGTCGGTTATACAAATATTTCTCAAATTGCGAAGCGTAGAATTTTTGTGTTTTTCAATACATTTATCGTTATGAATAATTATTTATTACAAAAATTGTAAAAGCGTTCGTGAATTCAAAAGATGGATTGATGTCATTTTCAGAAAAATAATTTTAAAAAAGACAATTTAAAAAAAAAAGGTTTATTTTTTTTATTAGTTGAAAAAGTGTAGTGCTAATCTGAACCACATTGAATTTTCGATATTGGTGTTGTTCGCATTCAAAAAATGAGGAACTAGGAACTATTTCTTTTCAAATATTTAAATAAAATTATTTATTTTTATTTATTTATTTATAATGTATTACAAAAAACATGGTAAGTAACACATTATTCCCAATGAGTTGAGATAAAACTCATTACGGGAAGTACAGACACATAAAATACATTTTACAAGGATATTACACTTTTAAAAAAATACAACATATTGAAAAGGAAAAGAAAAATAAATGAAAAAGGAAAAATACATTGTTAAGAATAGAGATTTTAGAAATACTGAGAGACATCTATACACATGAAACATAGTAAACCAACATATGAAAGCGAGCGAAAATTCACTGGTTTAAAAACATTTTCAGGAAATAATCTTTAAGCGTTTTAACTAATATTTTTTTGTTAGTTACTGATTGCTTTATTTTATTAGGTAATGCATTGTATTGTCTATATGCAATATATTGTAATGAGTTAATACCAAATTTTGTTGTGTGGGTAGACGATGCTAGGTGTATTAGATTTTGGGACCGTGTTTTGTGCTGGTGTATGTCTGAATTAAATGCTGGTTTGATGTTAGTGTGTGAGGATCTATGTATGATTTGTAATATTGTACAAGTGATATTGTATTTAGGTAGAACCGTAAAAGGAAGTATGTTTGTCTTTAAATATATATCTTTGATATGTGTATCCCACGGTAGACGGTAGATATTCCTTATTGCTCGATTTTGAATCACTTGTATTTCTGATATTTGTTTTTTAGTAATAGTGCCCCAGATACTAACTAAATAACTCAGATGGGAGTGAATCATCGCATAGTATGTGGCCCGTAGTAGAGATGTAGAGAGAAGACCTTGGAGTCGGTACAGTACGCCGGTTATTGGGGATATTTTAGATTTCACATGCTCAACATGGGAATTCCACGAAAGTTTAGAGTCTATTAATAGCCCTAAATATTTCGTGACTTCTATATTTTGGAGCTTCTCAGTTCCAAGTGTGATATTCATGGGCACATAATCCTTATTACCGAAAGTTAGGTAGTGCGTTTTTTTTATATTGAGGCTCAATTTATTAATACGCAGCCAATTAGCTAGAATTGAGACATCTACATTCATTTGAGACTCCAGGTCACTCAGGCTTGTACTGTGATAATAGATTACAGTGTCATCCGCATAAAGTTGGAGGTTTCCAGAGATACCACATTTAGTTATGTCATTGACATATAGCAAGAAAAGCAGAGGCCCAAGAATTGATCCCTGTGGCACTCCACATGTGATTTTACCTAAGCCACTCGAGACACCTTTGACTTCAACAAGACAAAATCTATCATCTAAGTAGCTTCGGAGGAGATTTAGGGGCTTCCCAACAATTCCCAAATATTCCAATTTCTTTAAGAGTATTTCATGATCGACCGTATCAAAGGCTTTTTTGAGATCTATAAATATGGCTGCCACATATTCACCCTGGTCTATATACTGTTGAAGGTTGGAGATAAAATCAAAGGCGGCACATTGAGTACTAGAATTTTTCCGAAAGCCATATTGTTGTGGTGTAAGGATATTATTCGCAGATATGTATTTTAGGAGTCTATCTTTAATTATGGTCTCAAATACTTTTGAAAAAACCGATAGAAGTGATTTAGGACGGTAGTTAGAGATACAAAGATATTAGAAGAACGAGATATGCTATGTTGGCCGCCGGACCGTAGCCGGAGTACTACCTAATTAGGGTACTTTGAACGGTATCGGGACCTGTACGCACAGAAATCTGTTCTATGTATTAGTGCGGATACCTTAGCGATGCCTTAGCGTAAGCGAAGGTGTGCAGTAGTATTGGTGAACAAAACCGGCGACACTCGGCAAAACAATTCCACTCAGTACGAACTGCGCATAGCACATCTCGTTCTTCTAATATCTTTGTAGAGATACATGTTTTACAGTCTCCTTTGTGTATAGGTATTATCTTCGCTAACTTTAATTCATTTGGAAACTTTCCCGAGGACAGTGACCAATTAAAAAGTTCTGTAAGGTGACCCGCTAATTCTTCTTTACAAGTCTTAAGAACTGATGGTGTTACTCCATCGAGTCCCGGTGCTGCTTTCAGCTTAGTTTTAGAGATGATCCTCAGTACCTCATCTTTGTTTGTCCTAGCCATGTACAAGGATTGGCAAGCCTTCGGTTCCACAAATACGGTATTACAGTCATCCGGGAATGACGGAATGGTAGCTGCTAGCTTTTTTCCTATTGAGAGAAAAAACTCATTAAATGCGGATGCTATTTGGCTCGGATCCTTAATTACGCAGTCATTTACCACGAGGGATTCTATTTCGTTAGTTGGTTTATGTGTTCGGTTTGATAGAATAGAGTTTATGATTTTCCAGGTTTTAGTGGGGTTATTTTGGTTTTGTTGAAAGCTGTTCGCATAATATTTGTGTTTTAGATTTCGCCTATAATTAGTAATGGTATTTCTCAATCTCTTTTTAAGTGTTACAAGAGTAAGATTACCAGGGTCTTGTTTCCACTGCTTGTGAATCTGGTTTCGTTCTTTGATTAATGTATTTAATTTGGAATCAAACCACGGAGTATTCAGTTGAACCCGACTTCTTAATCCTTATTTTGGTGTAGTTGTACCTGATTCTATTGCCTTTTTAATGTGATAATTGAAACTTTTAAAAGGGTCTTCTGAGTTGCTTAAGTTGATCGTGAAATTGTTATCAAGAAGATAGGATTTTACTGACATACTGTTGATGATAGGTCTCGTAATCCGGGATTTGGTTCTATTATTAAAACATTTTTTTAAGTTGTTCTTATAATCAACAATAAGTATATTATGGTCACTAAGTGGATCATCAATATTCGATATAGTAGTCTGAATGTTTTGCCTATTTGATAAGATGTGATCTATTAAGGTGCAGCTTGTATCAGTGACTCTCGTGGGAAATGTTTTGTTATGTATTGAAAAATTGTAAGATTGTAAGATGTTGCAAAAATTTAATGAAGAGTGTGTGGATATAGATATGTCAATGTTAAAGTCTCCGAATATTAATGTATCTTGTCTACTTTCGTTCAGTATTTTTTCTAGATGTATTAGAAAATCCTGCATATTTGTGTTGGGTTTTCGATAGATAGCATAGATGTTAACTGGTTTCCTATCACTGCTACTAAGCGTTATACCTAAAAAGGAATTTTCATTTGAGAAATTTTCAATAATTGCACACTTCATAGTATCAATCACATATATTGCTACGCCGCCTCCTCCTTCGTTGGGGCGAGAAGCAAAAACACTTTTGTAGCCATTCAGGGAGTAAAACTTTTCCTCTCCAATCTTAAGCCACGTTTCCGTAATGACGAGCACGTGTACAATGTACCGCGAACTTCTTACTTTTTCTTCGATCTCATCAAACTTATTACGGATGCTTCTCGCGTTCGTATACATTATTCGTAGACAGTTCGTCACGGGATTATAATTCTCGATGGTGAGGCACTTATGCTCATGTATGTTACACTCCATAATCTATAGTTGCAAGGTCGTTCTTGAGTGCAGCGATGTAGGCCGGGCAGTTGTCCCTATCTCCAGTTGAGTGATCAGCAGGCTTACCAAATCTGGTGCATGTCGCGCAAACTGGTTTGATGGTAGAATTTGGGCAGGACTCACCAGTATGATTCTGTTGAGCACAATGTCCACATGTGGGTTTGGTCTCTCTGCAATACTTGTATGAGTGACCAATCATGTGGCATTTGGTGCAGACAGTAAGGCCAATAAAATCTCGGACTCGGCAAATAGTCCAGCTTATAAATACTTTCTCTTGCTCGACTAGAAATTTACGTACGGTAGCGGGTACTGCGTAGATACGGTGACAAGCGTTACCTGTGCGAGCACCAGCCAGGTGACTTAGTTTACAGCCTGCAATAGTTTCTTCAATGTCTTCAACGTTGGGAATACCAATGAGAGCCATCCTTAAAAAATCTTCGTCGGTCAGGTCCCGGGGAACATTAAAGAATATCAGTCTCGGTAGACGCTTTGACGGTAGTCGGGCCTTCAGTTTGCTCGAGTTGTCGAAGCAAGGTGCATTTAATAGCTTTTGTTGTTCGCCCGTGGTTGCCGTATTGATCAAGATACCTTTATTTCTTATTTTTTTTATTCCCGTGACCCGAACGCCTAGTTCAGATGGCCGAATTGTATCTTCAATCATTTTTTTCGTACCGTCACTGTCCTTTGTGGCGTCCGCATCCGTTGGAAAGATGCAAACGGCAGGTCTTGGTGGTCCGACGCGATGTCCTTGTTGAGTGATTGGTGGGGGTTGGTGAGCATCATATGGCTGTTTTCGGGTGATGTCAGCAAAAGAGAGGGTAGCCTCCGTTGCCATTGCCACTCTCTGCATTACAGGCCCGAGATCAGACTCTAATTGTATGATTTTTTGCTCAAGGTGCCTTTTTTCCCTCTTCTCGTGGCGTATTTTTATTTCTGCCATTCTAAGTTGTGCTGTAACTGTAGCTAAATCCGCACGCATCGTCTCGCGCTCCAACAACAGCTGAGATACGGATCTGAAAACTTCCGATACGTTTCTAGCGATCCTCAGCTGCTGGTCTTTTGAGACCTTAGATTGCTTCTCTGCTAACACAAGTTGAAGAGCTGTCAAATGTGCTTGGGTTTCATTGAGCACATCTACTCCTGAAGCGCAAGGATATTCCGCTTCGGTGACGTCCGAGCCTTTGGATGACGTAACGGAGCTGTTTTCATCCGCATCCTCAATCGTGACGCACTTTTCTCCTATATCCTCTGGACTAGGAGACATCATGGTGCTTATGTGTCGTTTTTTAGGACGATTCATTATTAAACACTACTTTATAAGGACACATAAAAATTGAAACAAAGTATTAGTTCTGTTCAGCTTTGCGCCTGAAAATTCGTAGGTGGGCAATCGGTCTAGCTCTATGTAAATCAAAACAAAAGTCGCCGTATCGAGTTTTTATATCACGATTTTTTTTTATATTTGCACTAATTGAGCACAAATAACTTTAAACAGTTTATCACTATGAATGTATCTACGAAATCCACTATCGGTTTTACCGAAAAGTTTCTGTTTTATTCACGAAATTATCGGATATGTTTTTTTGTAGGTTTTGGATAATTTTATTTAAAAGAAAAAATACACAAATGTATTAAAAAGTATTTTGCGAGATGAGAGTAATCTCTTTCGACGCACAATTGTCACTTTAAAAGGATTTAATACAGAGAATTTAGATAGTTTCGATTGTAAACAAGGGGTATCACAAATTCACAACACAAACGCAACCAATAGGAGCCCTGAAAGGTGAGCTCATAATTAAAACGGCCAATCCGCGCACTTTATCCGTTGTACACAACACTTTGGTTTGGGATGCAGTGAATTTTATAGTTTATATTATTAAAAAAACAATGGTAAAATGTTAAAAAGTCACTGGAGAACACTACCACGTGTTAAACTTTCATTGTTTTTAACGACGATTACGTTTTTTCTTCCGTCGGATTTATTATAAAGTTGTTTACTATTATTAACGATAGCTTGACAGAGCACGACGCTTCGTAGGTACTCTATCGATTAGGTGTAGGTATCTAGACCGATGGTGCTGGGTTAGTACAGGTAGGTAGAAAGCTACCTGCGAAAGATCACCTAAAGGGGTCTGTACAATATACCAGGAGCACAGAACTTTGACAAAGTGAAATTATAATAAAAATGCATTTAATGAAATAATATGGTGGATTATACAAATATTTTTTTTGTATTAAATGTATTTACTATAAAAGTACCGGCGCCCAGGGACCCATTAATTGGATGTCCAACACCTTTGCAAGAGCCCCAAGCATTTCACTAGCCGTTGATTAGAAAATCCGTAGAAATGTGATCTATACCGATTGACAAATTACTGTTTCTCAATGACCTTTCATTAAATACACCAATACACACAATCCCAAGAGCGTGTATTGTATAGGTTATACAGGTAAGTATTGTAGGTAGGTACTGTGGGTAGATACTGTAGGAAGGTACTGTAGGTAGGTACTGTAAGTAGGTACTGTAGGTAAGTACCGTATTAAGGTACTGTAGATAGATACTGTCGGTAGGTACTGCAGGTAGGTGCTGTAGGTAGGAGCTGTAGGTAGGTGCTGTAGGTAGGTTCTGTGGGTAGATTGATACTGTAGATAGGTAATGTAGGTAGGTACTGTAGGTAGGTACTGTAGGTAGGTACTGTAGGTAGGTACTGTAGGTAGGTACTGTAGGTAGGTACTGCAGGTGGGTAGTGTAGGTAGGTAATAGGTAGGTACTGATACTGGAACTATTTTTCTTTACATATTTAATTAATGGAACCGTTAAATACCCGCAATGGGCACCAAACTAAGTTCATCTAACTACGCAACCCGAGTGGCTCAGTGAAAAAAATAAACGGTAAGCTCCTAGGCCCTTTTTGAAGGTGTTGACCCGGGCGATCGAAGTGACTCAGTTGCAGGTGTACAAAATTGAGTGGTTCACTCCCTGGACTCATCTATGCTTGATTCATCCACAATCAAACACGGAGTTCTTTTTTCTTTAAACATTTAATTTAATTTTTAATATTTATAGGCACACACACCTTGCTTCTTCCACATTCAAACATCAAATCATTTACTACTTTTATCTATTGGTTGCCTGCAACGGGCAAAAAGCAAAGTGTCGGCACAAACTCCTTGCTTCATCCACATGCAAACATACATATTTTAATATATTTGCCTGCAACGGGCAAAAAGCAAAGTGTCGGCACACACTCCTTGCCTCATCCACATTCAACACCAAAACACTTTTCTTTTTTTTTTGTACATCAGTTTACTCAAATATTATTAACCTATTAGTTGCCTGCAACGGGCAAAAAGCTAATTTACAAGTATGCACTTCATGCTTCATCCACATTCAAACATCAAACCGCTTGGTACTCTGACTAATTAGTTGCCTGCAACGGGCAAAACAGCTAGTGTATTATTATTTTTCTTATTCTAATTATTTTATATATTATTTCAAAATATGGAATGTATTGCATTGCACTTATCCCTGCATACATTCTGGAATAAATTCTTATTACAGTAAAATCTAGTTAATTTGAAATCCACGGGACATCAAATATCAAATTTCGAAATAACAAATTCCCACGTAATTCAAAATTTTAATGAAAAAAAAAAAAGGTGCCGAAAATCGAGTTTCTCGGCCGCCCCTTCAAATCCGGGTAGTGTCTTAGGAGTTAATTCGAATTAATACGAATTATTCCTTTATTTTCGCGGCCGATTACCGTCGCGGCCGGCCGTTTAAATTCAGATATTCGAAATAAATTCGTAAAAATGCGATATATTTAAGCGTAAATCGAAATTTCGCAGCCGACCATTTAAATTAAGATATTTGGTGTAAATTTGTAAAACTACGAAACATTTCCGCGTAAAACATATTTTCTCAGCCCTTCAAACTCGGATATTCGAAATATATTGAAAAAAAAATGATATTCCAGTGTAAATCGATTCAGATTTACAAAATAATAATACTAAATACTGTTTAATTAGTATTTTAATAATTGTTTTACCGCCACGGCTCTCAGATTCACGAAATGTATTGATATATTTTAGCAAAAATCGAATTTTTTCGAATAACACGAACAAATTTTCATGCGCGGACAAAAATAAATTTCTGGGGATATTTTTTAGACAAAAATTTCGAATTACGCGTTTTTTTTAATTAACGGGGTTCTATTGTATTATTATTATTAATTACTAGTGCACAATGGCCAGAAATGGCAGGTAATCTGGAAAGCTCGAAGCAGATGGTGCTGGCGTGTTTGGCCATCATTTTCATGATATGACAGCTATGTGATACGGTTTAAAAGGTGTTGTTTTAAGGATTTAAAAGAATTAAAAAAAAATTTTGGTTGATAAATTATGGTGATTGGAGTTATCAAAAAATGAACCTATTTCAGATTGTTTTACTTTTAAAGTATGTATCTACAGATACTTTTAACAGAATAAGATGAGAAATAAGTTTTACTGTTTAATTTCAGATACTTATCAAAACTTCAGAAAAGTATAGAATGTTAGTCACTGACCTGAATCGCCATTCTCCGTGAGGCTCAGCGGGGTTCGACCATTAATGGGATTGGCAAGTTTGACGGCGAACTTCCTGGCATTCTCGTGCGCCATGGTCTCCAGCATAGTCTTCAGGTGGTCGGGTTTCTGCAGCAGGACACTGCGCATGATGGGTGTGAAACCTGAAACACATCACCTCGTTAATGGCCCTCGTGATAACTGTTTTAACCAGATACATACATAATATACACATATAGCAAACAATAATAAATGGTCAACTTTATATAGCGTTGTTGAGTTATTCAATTACATAGCTCTAGGGATCTTTATATTAGTTCTTAATAAAAGTGCTTTCATGACCCGTAATCATACCCCAGTCCATTGATTGCATACTACATAATATTGCATACACAACAATAACACTTGATATCCCTGCAGGTGTAGTATTGAACTACATAATATTGCATACACTACAATAACACTTGATATCCCTGCAAGTGTACAAGTATTGAACTACATAATATATCATACACTACAATAACACTTGATATTCCTGCAGGTTAAAACAGCATGTTTTTACCTGTCACAGGTGGCATCTATATAATATAGGTATATAATAATAATAAAAGTGTTTATTCCGGTATGTGGGGAGGTTAGTGCAGTCCCACACATTCCATATAAAAATATATAAAAAGTATATAAAAATACACGCGTATTCGAATGCAACGTTGTGTCAAAATTTCAAAGCAATCGGTGAAGAACTTTCAGAGATTTAAGATTTTGAACAAATGAAAATTTATATTTTTATTTATATATAAGATAGATAGATGTATTATAAATGTTATTGTCACCTCACTTTTTTGTTGTTTCGCATAAAAATAATCAATAAAAAATTCATCAGGTTTCATAAACCTTAGATTTCATTTACATAAAGTTGGTTTTTGGTACACTTCTGTGGTTAACTTCTAGATTTGAATATAAAGAATGGTTTTTTTCTCTTTCCAACACCTTTTAGATCATATTTCTCACCATGACAATAAGGGAGACACAATAATTTCTACGAGAACATATGAGTTGTTTCCAAAGGCAAACAAATTAGCCTGGGGGTTAACAGATAATAATACAAAGAAAAGAAAAAAGAGAGATAAAAGAAATGGTAACCGGATAAAACAGAATGTGATACAAGAACACGTTAGGTTATGTTCACTTTTCTTCAATATCTTGTATCATTATGGAAAGAGAAATAGAAAAAAAAAGGAAGAAGCAAAAGAGAATATGTACAAGCGAATAAGAATATTGTTTACCATCAATATCGAAGCCCGTGCAGGCTGCGAGAAGGTCCTGCCCAGTTTTGACAGCGTGTCGGGCCAACAGAGTGGTAGTTTCCGGCGGTGCATACAACACGGCATAGTGCAAGGCGTTGCGGCCGGCCGCGTCCGTGCTACCAACTGCGCAGCCTATTTCCAACAGGCGCAGCAAAGTGTCGGTGCTGCAGTCTCGTAGGATGCACAGCTGGAGAGGCGTCTGAATGGGACAATTGTTGTGTTTATTTTTTATGTGAATACCGCACAACCTGACTATCCAGATCTGGTCACCCAACACGGATAAAGCCATTTTAAACAATTCTGAATGGTGGTCTTTCACTAAGGCGATACTGAGAATATCTTACACTGTGCCAACGTGCCAAATGTTACATGATGCAAGAGTGTTAATTGATGGGAACCAGGCCAATGACAACTCAATTTGGGGAATGTTGTGAGGTTGAAGAAGAAGGGAAGGATGGTAAGTTCCATCTCTTCAGATCTGGTCACTAAACGCAGATAAAGTCATTTCAAACATTGTTTAGATTCTGAATAGTTGTCTTTCATCAGAATGATGCTAAAAGTATCTTACATTCTGGGACGTACTGCAAATATATCCAAAAACTATAATTTTTAATGAATCAATTATGATACAACACAAATGAATAAAATCAAATTTTGTTTGTGCACGCCGGCATTTGTACCCGCAACCTTCAAAAACCTGCTAAATCTGGATTGGTAGACGAGGGCCTAATACCGTAGGATAGTTATAATACCTCAAACTTCTGACATTTCCCATGAATTCTGAAGGCAGTATGCTACGCTAGTGCCTCCTAGCGGCACGAGTTCTACGGGTTGGTTTTCTTTCATACATTTTAATGGATTTCATGTGAAATATTTTCTTTTTTTACATTAATAAATTGAAGATATCTTAAATTTAAAAAAACAAATACAGGGTTTTCCAATAAGAGGTGTTATTTTGAATAGCCCGCTATTTCGGTAGATGTTACTTTTGAAGCTGTCAATTTTTGACATTTGACAAGTAGAAACTACGCCATTAATAAAAATGGAACAATACACGCTTCAACAACGCATTGAAATTATTAAAACTCACGTGAGTGAATCAAATGCAAATCATCTTGAGTGATGAGGCCCATTTCCACCTCGGTGGCTTCGTCAACAAGCAAAATTGTCGCCTCTGGGGCTCGGAAAACCCAAGAGTTATTGTTGAAAAGCCTCTCTATCCTCAACGTGTAACTGTTTGGTGCGGTTTATGGTCCGGCGGAGTCATTGGACCTTACTTTTTCGAAAATAAGGCTGGAGCAACAGTTACGGTGAATGGATTGCGCTATCGAAAGATGATTAATGATTTTTTAGGGCCGGAATTGGATGGTATTGATCTGGACAACGTTTACTTTCAACAAGACAGCGCTACGTGCCACACAAGCAATGAAACCATTAATCTTTTACGATTGAATATCAAAATAACGCCTCTTATTGGAAAACCCTGTATTAGGTAACCTTCATACGGTTTTACTGCTTTTTGCTTGTGCATAAAAAAATATTTAAGCGGAAATGGTTAGTATTAACAGCTATAAAAGCGTACCACCGTCATCAAGAACGATATAAATTCAATTATTTGGCGCCATATTCTTGAAGTAATGCAACATGCTACACCAGCACCTCTAGGAGCTAGAGTTGATAGCCGATACAAGTGAATACTGGCAATATTTTACTGGAGTTAGGCGTATTACTAATGTTGCTTGTGTTGTGATGGAGGACTTAGCCAGCCGAGGAATTGAACACACTACGCCTGGGTGGGATCCAAACGCGATGTCAACTCAGCTACCGACCGGTCAAATAATATTCTAGAGTATTTGGTAGAATTGACTGTACTTACAAGTTGGTCAGGACAGGTGGTACGCTGCTCAATATGCTTCCCGATGCGAATAAGGGCCAAAGCATCTGCCACTAAGTCCCCAGTGCCCTCCACAATGGAGCGATGAATCGGCCTGCAAACAAACATTATAGGTTTTCTAGATTGGTCGCAGAGATTTCATTCCATTTCTCTTTGGTTATCGTTGATAAAATGGGTAAAAAGTATTTTGCACTAAACATGCAATATCAACTGACAAAGATGTGACTAAATAAATAAATAAAAATTATGATATTTGAATCTAGCACAAGCAGAAGAAAACTATTAAAAACAATGATCACAAAAATTTGCACAGCTGTCTTTGGTGAGGAGATTCCAGGTCAACCTTTCTATTTTTAAGCTGGCAATATATCTATCATGAGCTATGAAGCCTTGATGTAACCATATATCTCGTGGTTGCCAGATCGGGAGAGGCTGGTTTGAGGAGACTCGACCTTCAATCTCTTCAACTGATCTCTCGATGGGTCGAGAGACCAGTTGGAGAGGTCAAAGGCCGCAGTGGGAGGGATACATTCTTACGTCCGTCACTCCTGGATACACTGATTCATACCCAACCCTCACACCTTTGACCTTCCCAGAACCTCCTCTCCTTAAAAGAAGGAAATTATTTTCCTCAGGGCCTCCTGTGTGGGGATCAGCTCGATCCTTCTACCAAGGGATTCGTAAGTATCCGATAATAAAATTTTTTATTGGATATCTTTTATAGTACCATTTTTGTGAAAAACTACCTCGAGGGTGATACTTCATAATCTGAGTGTCTGAGCGATTACCGCCATACATCTGCGCGGAAGTTTGTACACAGACACAAATTACCGACATTTTGCAAACTTGTCAACGATGCCAGTCCCTCGCGACCAGTCGGATGAGGTTGTTCCCACTGGCGTGATTTTGAAACAATGTATGTACTACCGTGGTTTAATAAAACCCTTCAAACCACAAAATTAAAACTTTACAGGAAATGATAAAAACTAATATTTTTTAAGGAATCTTGAAGTTTATATGAAAATGATTATTTACTTTTCAAAAAATTTAAACGAAAAATATTGCAATTCTTTTCAAAAATAGTATGTGAGCAATTCCATCTATGGTTTTCTCGAAATAACTTTAAAAACTTTAAATAAAAAAATTACTTTAAATAAAAAATTATGCATAAATTTAGTTTTTAGTGTTTAGGAAAATGTTCAGAATCAGCATGTATGAAAATATGACAAGACTGAAAGTAATAACACAGTTGAAGTGCTATAGATTAATTCTAGGAACAATACTGCCAACAAAGAATGACACTACGGCAACTGTTTGGTTGGGACTGAGGTTCCGAAAGCATTCTAGTTTAGACGTCTTGAGAATTCAACAATGATTGGTGGCGATGCGGGTATCGTCAAGATTTTTTCAGTAATTTATATACTCGCTTGTACATTACGTACACATGTTTCATGTAGTTGATAATACATACGCAGAGGTAGCTGAAATATTTAAGTGCACAGAATGTAACTCTGTGAACTTCGAATCATGTTGATTATTACGATTTAATGCTTATGCGCTCTGGTGGTATTAAAAGGTATTATCCAATACGGCTACCATCTTAAGAAATACAAAGCCCTCGAGTTAGAACAGGAATTAGCTACGCTCAGTCAAAAAAAATGCTACAATATTATATGTCTTCAATAAATATTGATGTAAAAATTTACTGTTTTGTACTCATTCTTACTGTTTGTTTGAACAAATCATTTATTCCATTATCGCTATAATATGTAAAAAAAATCCATTTGGATAATACAAATAAATAAAATCTAATAGAAAATTCAGCATGAAAAATAAAAACAATGAAAAAATATTAAAATCATTATATTTACAAGAGTCCTTCAGCATTTGGTGTTATGTACCACCGATCCTCGCGCTGTGTAGTTTCCCCGTTTGCAAACTGCACCTCCTGAGTTTGCGTGCCTGTTGCCTTATAACTCCGCAGATTCGAGTACAATGCGCGCAAAACCTCATTGCGCTCCCGTAAGTTCTTTTTCCGGCAGATACAAGACAGTATTATGTCGAAGTTCTTTTTGCCGAGTAACGCCAGGAGGATATTGGTGGAATCCATGACTCCTTCTTCGTTCATATGATTGTTAATCCATCCTTCTTCCTGTGCCTCTTCATCCTCTATTACGATTATTTCAGAATTGTTCACAACTGCACTGCTGTCCGTATCTTGAATGGAATGATGTATTTGCTGGTTTTGGTATATTTGCGCATGGTTCTGGTGTTGTTTTTTTGGCGGTTCTTGACGTATTTGATGATGTTTGGGGGTTTCTTGATATATTTGAAGTTGTTTTGGGGTTTCTTGAAAGATTTGATGTTGTATTATTTGTTGATTTTTTGGTGATTCTTGATAGATTTGATGTTGTATTTGCTGATTTTGACGCATTGTTGACTGCTTTTGGTGGGATATTTGCTGTTGGGAATCCTCGGACATAGGGCTGGTAATGTGTCCATTGTTATTGGCTGTTACGTAGAATGGGACCAATTGAATAGGCTCCATGTTGCTCTGCTTCATTACTCCATTTTGAAAATTGGATCTGTTGTTTGGTGGAATCTGAAACACACAGTGCCAATTTTGTGAAGTATCTAGTAAAGCTAATGCTGCTCTATGCAATGAATAGAGCAGGTGCTTTGTCGTTACCTTACACTGTTTTTGTAGTTATGAAAGGGAATGGTATAATAGGATGGTTTTAGCAGATAATGTTTGATTCTGAAAGTATCACGGTAGCAACCTTAGATTTGATCTGATCTGTTTGCCAAAAAATGGCATTTTGGCATGTTTTATAGATTTGAAAAAAGAAATGAAAACAAAATGTTAGCTCATAAATATTGATACCCCAAAGTTATATATTATTTCTAGGCTAGTCGTTCTGTGAACAGTAGATCTAGGGTCCCAAAAGTATATTAATAACTAGCTGTACCCCGCCAGGCGTTGCTGTGGCTCAGTGTGTCTTTGCAGATAGAGGAACAATAGCCTGTGTTGCTTTTATGTCAATCAGATGGTGCTATTTTTTTTTTTTAAAGTATGTTTGTCCAACAGATGACGCTGTTTTTAAAAAAAGCATGTTTTTACCTGTCACAGGTGACATCTGTATAGTATAGGTATATAAAAACACATGCATATTCGAATGTAATGTTGTGTAAAAATTGTGGCAATCGATGAAGAACTTTTGGAGATTTAAGATTTTGAATTAACGAATATTAACATGTTTATTTATATAAATAGAGAGATAAGAAATTATACAATTTGTCCAAAGAAACGTCACTATCTCAATGACAATTCTTTTTTCGAACATTCTTCAGAAAGGTATAACATTTTGGTAATTATTCAGGATCGTTGGCAGTACAATTTTTTTTCAAATAAAACTTTTCGATTCACCTTAATTACTATTTACATTTGGAAAATTTTAATTGTAAAATGAAAATTCTCTTTCGATGTATGGGATGACGGCCATTTACAATAATTTAATTAATCATATCCCGAATATTTACCAATATTTATTTGGAAAATTTTAATTTTAAAATTCTAATTGTAAAATAAAAATATTCTTTCAATGTATGAGATGACGGCCATTTGCAATAATTTAATTAAGCGTGGCCAGCGATCCCGAATATTTACCAATATTTCTTATTCTTCAAATGAGAAAGCTAAAAAAAAACAAATTCACATTTGAAAAAAATATCTTTACCGAACCGTTGCCAAAGTTAGCCATCTAACGGGCTTGCTTGAATAACAAAGTGGATGCAGCAGATTTTCGGAAATGGAAACGGAACACACAAAAAAAATTACAGACAGACGAAATGCCAAATAGTAGAGTTAAAATATGACTTCGATATGCTCAGTTAATAATAATTAACAATCATTACCTTCATTGAAAATTGCAGACTAAAAGGTGAGGGCATTACTGAAAAATAAAATAAAAATAAGATTCAACACGAATAATAAAAAAATAATTATCAGAATGGCGCAAAAAAAAAACAGTATCAAAGAATATAAAACTTGACAATTTTTGCATGACCTTGAAAACTTTGCTTATTTGACTTAGTACTGCGTTTGTACACTCTGTCAAAACTGATAACATGTCAGATATTATCAAAAATTATATTCAAAGTAAACTTAATTTGGTAATGAATTTCGAAGGCGGGTAATTTTGCGTTCAATGAATTTTGGTCTGGGAGTTGGACTGACATCTTGTTTTTTATGGTCGTTATTCGTTATCTAAAATGGCTTCGCAGCTGTCAATAAGATCGCAGCGTCACAACAAACAAGCGCTTTCTAATACTTTCTGTTATGAAGCAGATAATACTAAACCTGTTCAATGTTATGAATAAAACGTTATGAAAATTAGTAGCAAGTAAACAAGCATACCTACGGCATAAATATTCGAAAGATCAGTTTATAATAATTTGTTGAAATGAACAATAAACTTTATTTATGAAAGAAAAACTAAAACACAGAAAAATCCATCGAATAGTGCGTTCAACAACGTAAAACACCTTTAAAAGCACTTTTTAATTTTTGAAAGTAAACTTTTAAAAATTAATAAACACATAATTTAATAACAAACCTCAACACTTATACGATTAATTTATTATGTGCACTTGTCTTGTTAATTAATAGAGTGGCTTTAATACATTATTAATTACACTGACAGTAATAAAAGCTATAATATCATATATTAGATTATTTTGTTTGACAAACTGACAAAACATAACGCGATGGCCATAGACAAGAAAGCGTAAGTAAATGTCAGCCGCGTTGCCAGGTCAAAAAATAAACACTCCCTATTCTCCCTAACAAAATCGTAGAAAAATCCCCACAAATGCGACAAACTCCTATATTTATGCTCCTAGAACTCCCTAGATTTTGAGGTAAGCCATATTTTGACGGGGACAAAAATAATATTACGTAAATTGCGGGTTAGGATGTCTCAATATTAGTTGATCAACTCTCAAACTCTCCGTTGAATGACACTTGAAAGCTTGTCGACAAGTTTAGTGTGAACCTTCTTTCAACAAAATTGATCAAGTTGAAAGCCTGTCTACTTTTGTTGTTCATTACGAGACTTTGTTCGAGTTTTTTAACTCTTGTGATTTTTAGTTCCTTGCGTCTCTTGCCGATAGAAGAAGAGGGATTTGAACCCGCGACCTCCAGATTGCTGGTCGAAAGTCTTACCCATCGATCACGGAGGGCGTCAAATCTAGATGGATGTGGAAATTAATTAATTATTAATCATCGTAATTCGTAAACGTCAATAATCAACATGACTGTCCCTACTGAATATGTATTGCGAACTGAAGACGGGGCCAACGTTTGAACGCTGTTCGTGGGTTGGCACGAAAAACGACAGTAATCGGGTTGACCCGGTCAACATTTTAATCAACTTGACCGGCCAACGTTGGCGGCCTAAGCGGGATTTTCTTTAGTCATTGGCGTACGCATGCAACGGCCAAGTGGTCATGTATGAACACAACGTGTACTAGGCCCATTAGAAGGATCATGGGATCTTCGTGAAAAAATGTCTGTTTGGTTGTCTTGAAAAAATTGGGGGTGATAACAATTTGTTTTCTCTATAGGTACTCTATAGTGCGGCTTGTACAATATCTCATTGTATCGGAATTTTGAAGTTATCGCCGGAAACCTGTGCCCGGCGAGCGCTTGTAACTTGTAACCGACCGAAACTCGTGGTACTTTACAGTGAGTACATCATACAAGATACACTACAAATGTCTCATACAAAAACGTAAATAGAAATTAGTTGATTTAACGTCTATGAGTGGTATTATCGTGATTGGTTTATTTATGGTATTATCTATCCATCTACAAAAATATCTAAAATATTTTTCTATCACCAAAAAAGTATACCAAGAAATGAAATTACTGAAAATCAGAAAACTGTAGGTACGAATATAACATTTGCTTAATGATCTACAAAATCCAAAATGGATTTATACACACGAAAACAACATTTATAAAAACATCACAAGTACATGAACACTACACAAGACAACATTATAAACCATTTTATTATTTCATTTTCTTTACCAATCACCTACTTATGCATTAGCTCCACTATATATGATTAGTGCGTGCATATGTGTATATATGTTTGCATAGAATATGCGTACAGTGTACACACTTATGAGTGTGTTTGTATTTAAATTTGTATGTACGCATCTATGTATGTGTATATGTATGTATGTATGTGTATTTATATGTGTATTTAAATGTATGCATGTATGCGTATACATATTATATATATATACATATAATAAGTATTTAAGTTTCTTCCTAATAATTGATTTCGATCCTCCTTGTTTTTATATACATTCTTGTAATTAAATTTATTATTACTGTAACTAACCAATTACTATTACACAAATAATATTGAGATGAATGTTGTGCTCACCTATAATTAGAAACATCTTTATAACCATGTATAAATGTAAATTACTGTTAAAATTATGTGATGTATTCTGTTGGCGAGCCAATAAATAAATAAAAAAAAAACTATACACACATTCAGCAAAGACTGAAAGTGGTAAAAGAAACATAGGGTGTATACATGTACAATTTCCTTCCCAATAGCTTGACATTAGTAAATAGAATGAATATATTTAAGAAAAAACAGTTTGCCCTTAAGATCAGTTTGGTCATTTGTTTATTTATGTCTATGGTTGTTTGTTTTTACAGTTGGCAGAGAGTGGTTTATTTATGAGTTGGCATAATAAACTAAATCGTCCTCAAATTCGCTCTCTGAATCGTAAAGCCGCGTCCAAATACGTGGCAAGCCTCTGCAAGCGTCCACAAGCCCCAGCGTCCACAAGCCGCGCGTGTGGCTTGGCTTGCGTAGGCTTGCAAGAGCTTGCGAGAGCTTGCCGCCGATCCGATCGATGTCGGATATTTTGGCCCAAGCGGCAAGCGCTTGCGGCAAACGCTGGCGTGGCATCCACACGTTCAGGGGCATTTAACTAAGCTTTGGCCTTGAAACTCATTTGAAACCGCCACGCCCACCTCAAAATTCTTATAGAAAACGAATAATATGGCTAAAAGCTCAGATCTCATTGGTAAGAAAAGAAGGATTGGTTTGATCTCTCGCTCTCTACCATAATGACTCGTGTAACAGAAAGAGATGACGGAATTTTACCGTTCTGACAGTTTCAAATCATTCAAACAAAATGTGTGGTTTATTTATACACGCGGGTTGTCATTTGCTGCCGAAATACTATCATTTCCGTCGAAAATATTGCGTGTTAAAGTTGTTCGTGATAAAAATACAATATAAGCCAGTATAGTGTTAGCGAGTTACAAACATATATTCAACTTACCTACGTAAGTTCAAGTTTAAAGTGAATTGACAGTTTTTCGTTCGGTTTTTTGAACAATGCTTCATACTTGGCATATGTCTTCCTCCACAACGTATAAATGTTATTTATTATATCGATAAACTTATTCGTGTTATTGATTAGTGTTATCCTGTATTATCTTATTGTTTTGGTGAAATTAAAGATTTTTAAAGATATGTAACCATGAGTTCATGAGGCTGAAAAATGTCGGAATTCTTCGTCGGACAATCATGTTTTGGAAATTTTCTTCAGTGTTTTTGCAAATTTCTTGTCATTTTGGGTTTCTTCTTCTCAGATCAACAAGTTTCATCTTAAGGAAATGCACTGTAAAAGTTTATTTTCTTAGTCAGATGAACCTTGCCCTTGGAAAACATTTCGACATTTTTCTGCTTCAAGGACATTTTTATTTTTATAATAGTTTTTTCGGGCTAGTGAATGAATAGAGTAGGCTGAGAGCAATTATGTTGTCTATGGTCGCATCTTTTTTTAAATGGCCTTGAGTTTCCTCTACCTTGTCTACTGCTCTGCTCCGCACGGTAGGTACTGCTTGTATGCTGCTTGTATATCTGTGGTTAAGTACTGTATAATTCCGTTACATACAAAAAGCCCGAAGATATCGATCTAGAGAGTGGTATATTTATGGTACAACTTACGGACTGGCGGAAGGTAGACGTGCTTTTCGTTCCGAACTTGACGTGCTTTTCGTTCCGAACTTTTTATACAAATAAAAATTCCAAACATGAATACCTGGACAAATGACACGACATTATTTTTCTTGGAATGTTACCAAGGGGAGTCGTGCATTTGGAACCCAAACGATGTGGATCATAAAGATAAAAAAAAGTGTCTGATGCGTGGACTCGTTTGAGCCGAACTGTGAATAAGCCCGTAAAGGAAATAAAATCAAAGAAAGAGATTTTGATGACAACTTTTAGGAAACATCTAAAAAAGAAGCAAGATTCCATACGATCTGGCGCTGGTATGGATAATTATTTTTATGCCTCTTTACCTTATTTTTGTTTCAATTTATTTGAGTAAATTTGTAAGAGAAATATCATTTTTTTTTCCTTTCAGGCGTTGAAGACATATATGATCCCATTTGGTTCGCGTACAAGACGATGGAACTTTTTTTATTGCCTATATATACCTGTAGAAATACAATAAATACCGAAACGGTGAGTAAAAAAACTTCATATTACTTTAATGGTTTATTTTTAGGTTTAATTTTATTGACATGACATGACATTGTATAAAATTATATTGGTAAAATGTAATTTTATAAATCACGTCCTGAAGAGCGATTCTATATCTTTTGTGAGATAACGGATGTGATCTCCTGTCAGATTTGTGTGATTTTCTATGGCTGTTATTAATAGGAATTATGGAGGAAACACATTATTAAAACGCGACGCGACGCCACGTCTCGACACCCGATGTGCACCGTGCACATTACCAACACGCAACGCCACGACATACTAGCAATTTATGAATACAGTTAGCTAACAGCAGTGGAAGTGAATGGTTTTGTACTATGGATTTAATAAATAGCGAGTCAGATGAAGACTTTGAAGAAGATTTGATGCAAATTATGGGTACATATATGATACTTAAACGACTCAAGAAAAGGAGAATAACCAGGCGTTACTGGGTTCATGAAATAAATCAAAAGAGAAGTATGTCTGGTGAATATCATACTCTGTATCCAGACTTACTTCAAGATAATGAAAGATTTCATATGTATTTTGAATATGGGTTTTTTTTTTTATATGGGTTACTTTCTTCCCATGCATTATTTCTCACAGTATGATCCCTGTATATAGCTAAACTCATGTCATATAGAACAGGATATCGTTTTACCAACTCAATTAATTGTTCGTCGGTCAATTTCGCTAAATAAATGCAAAAATAATATTAAATTGGCATAAATTCCGTATATGGCTCAGTTCTCGAACGACTGACTCGTGGCGTCGGGTGTTGTCTAGAAACGTACTGCGCAGGCCGCGTCGGGTGGCGTGTTTACCCCACCATGGGCAACACACCGACCTGGCACGTCTGGATCGGGTGGCGTGTGCGCGCATGGCGTCGCGTCGGATGTTCATAGTGTGATTCTGGTCATAAGAAAACAATACATTTGATTCGACTCAACACGCATCGCGTTTCATCGGGTCGCGTCGGGTGTTAATAATGTGTTTCCACCTTTAGTGTTTAGAACGATCTAAGCTAAAATATGTGACAGCTCACATACAGTGGCGGCTCGTGACTTTTGGGTGTGCTAGAGTGCTAATATTAAAAAACGGCATTATTGAAGTTGTCGTAGGCGAATTTTCTTTTATTCTTTTCGAAAATCGGTTTTTTGTATGAAGATTTTTCAGGAAATCCGTGTGACACACGGCCAAACTAAAAATTCATAAAATTTTTCATACAAAAAAACTAGCACACAAAAAAGTCATGAGCCGCCACAGCTCACAGCTAAAACCTGACATCGGCCCATAGAAAAATCAAATAACCGCTATAGAAAATCACACAAATCTGAAAGGAGATCGCGTCCGTTATCTCGTTACGATCCCACTAAAGATATAGAATCGCTCTTCAGGTAGTGCTCCTACAAAAATATGAAGTAAATTCTTCCCTAATTTGAATGGCGTTCAACGGCGACCTTCGGGGTATGTTTGGCATGTTTTGTATTGCATTATATTCATCCTGGTTTCTTCGCCATGAACCAAGTCTCATAAGATTGCCATTTTCATCATGTGCATCAAACGTACCTGGGGGAGTATATCTTGCTGAAGAACTTTCACTTTTTCTGAGAAAATTATGTAGGAGTACACAAGTCATCGTGATTTCCGACACAGTATCTGGTTGCAAATTAATTGGTCGTCGGAAAATTCTGAAAACTGAAGTTAAAACCCCAAATGTATTTTCCACGACAACCCGAGACCTAGATAAGCATTGGTTAAATTTCCTTTTTGGTGAACCTATTTCATGATTTCCAGGGTATGGCTTCATTATATGAGTGCTTAGGGCAAAAGCACCGTCGGCTAAAAAGACGTAAGGCACGTCATTATTTGATCCAGGAAGTGGGCAAGATGTGGGGAAATTAGTTTCGTTTCTACAAATTCTTTGCCACAATAATGAATTCTTAAAAACACCACCGTCACTAATTCTCCCTTGACTTCCTATGTCCGCAAATGTAAATTTGTATTTGCTATCGACTAATGCCATAAGAACAATGCTAAACGTTTTCTTGTAGTTGAAATACTCAGTACCACTATAAAATGGACTTTAAATAACTATATGTTTGCCGTCCAACGAACCCACGCAATGTGGAAACTTGCTCCTGTATCCTTCTTCTATTGCCAGCCAACCTTCCGCTGTTGAGGGCATCTGAAATTATAACATATTAGGTATATACTTTTAAATTTAACAGTAAAGATACTTTTAAATTTAACAAGAACCTCAACACTAATTATTCTATTTTTTCACCAATTCCTAGAATTCACAACCTTGCGAATAAATACTGTGAACTTATAGATATATTTGGTTTTGACAATTTTGTGAGCTTTAAAAGGCAACTTATTTCGATTCTATCGGCTAATAATTAACTTTTATAGCTTTAATAATTTTATTACATCTTCTCCCATTCGAAACCTTTCAAGTAAATTATATCCATATTTGTTTGTTTTTTATTTGCTCTACTATACACTTATAATTGTATGCTTATACCTACTAACTACTTTTTATACATAACACTATGTTCCATCTCAGATCTTATTATTTCTTATTCATGTCGATATTGCTAAATTCTATTAGTTTTTGCTTTTTACAGGTGCAACTCTTATTTTGTTATTATTTTTTTAAATCTCTGTTATAATGTTCTTTACCTCACGAGTAAGTTACACTCTAATTTATATTGGTTTATCGATTTGTTAAACACACAATTAATACTGGGTTTAAACACACCCACTTACTTACTTTTTATGTTGAACTTTCTTTTACTTACTATTTCATGCTTGGGTATATTTTATATTGAATCCATCTTATTAGTGTTTTGCTAATTTGCACAAAATTTTATTATATGTGTTGCTTTCTTACAATTAACTCCATTTATCTTCTTATGTTCAATTATTGTAATCAATGTAAATGTATATTTTCATGTAAAAGCCCATTAGGGCGTAAATAAAATAATAAATAAATATCAGTAATTAATAAAACAATTAATCTGTAACAAATAACAATTTAATACTGTCGGTTTATATTTTTTCAGCAATCACGACCGGAAATCGACGAGATAGAAATCGAATCCGAAGAGATGGATGGGGACTTATTAGGAGAAGACAACAATCACCCGCTGCCATCGACTTCTTCGGCCACACCTGTTTCTACGCCGAAACCCCCTCGCCGTGGTCCTGACTTTGCTGAGCGACAAATGACCACAGCTTTAGGACAATTGACAAACATTTTAAATAAGCCACCGCCTCCCAAAGACGATGAATGTGACCTCTACGGAAAGTTATTAGCTTTGAAGCTGCGGGAGCTTTCTAACAATGAAAGGAAACTTTTTATGTTAAAAAATGATGGATTGTTTGTGGAAAGACTTCAGCAAAGTGAATTCATAAGAGAAACCTCAATATCTCCTCAATATTCAAATTTTTATAGACCTCCATCGGCATCCAGCGTCCATTTTCCCAGCCGACCTTCATCATCTCAATCTTCCCATTACGAACCCTTGAGCACACCAATTCCAAAACGCCCTTCATCCTCCCAAACTTCTTACGAGCCCTCTATGAGCTTATTGAACCCAAAACCTCGAAGAACCAAAAAATTTGTTCCATTTAACCAGTACCCGATACAACCCGATACTTTCAATCCGCATTCATCCAATCGTCAACCCCAAAACGACTGCAATTCTACCCGTCCAATAGAAATAATATCGGCAGAAATACTTCAGCCCCCTCGAGAGTACATTGCAAACGCAGATTTATTGAAAGCGTATGAAGATTTCGAATCTTCTAATGACACGAATCAGTAAATTGTTAGTGTCATTAAAATTTTAATTGTTCATTAGTGTCTAATGACACTAATCAGTAAACTTTTTTGTAATTGTAATTTGTAATTGTAATTTGTGATTGTAATTTGAAATTGTAATTTGTGATTGTAATTTGTAATTGTAATTTGTGATTGTAATTTGTAATTGTAATTTGTGATTGTAATTTGTAATTGTAATTTGTGATTGTAATTTGTAATTGTAATTTGTAATTGTAATTTGTACTAACAAAAAAGAAATAAAAAATATCATAAAAAATATTATTATTGTTTTCCTTTACCTTTATTTCGTCCTTTAGAACTGCAATAATAGCCTTGCAAACTTCTCGTACGATTGTAGATATGCTTTGGCTCGATACTTTAAATAAATAATGAAGGCTTTTATAACTGTCGCCAGATGCCAGAAATCTTAAAGTTATCGCAAGACGATATTTCGCTGGTATAGCTTCCCTGAAATTGGTATCTTGCTTTGAAATCGCAGGTGAAATTTTGTTCAGCAAGAATTCAAAATCAGCCGAGGTCATGCGACAGAAGTTATCAAACTCCCCAGACGGCTCACAAAGAAGTTCATTAAACCGTTCTTCAATTAGTTCTCTGAAACAAAACAAAAAAAAAATAGCATCTACGAACACAAAACACACAAATAAACAAAATATTAGAATATAAATGAATTACCTGGTACGATTTCTGTGAATTTTAATCATCCACCATCTTCTTCTCTTTCGAATTTTCCGTTTTTTTTCATTTTGTTTCGCTTTATAATAAAAATACGTTAGCGCAAAAATGACAGCTGATGCAGCTGCTTCGACGTCCGCCATCTTTGGGCTCTGCGAATAGGGTGAACGCTCCTATAGTCAGCCTGTGCCTATTGTCAGCCTCTTTCATAATTTCGTGAAATAATAAGAAAAATGTGCACTCTATCACCATCTATGAGAATGTTCACGCACTAGTAACTAATGAACCAAACATGGTTTCAAAATGGCGGCTCTAACTTATTTTCTGTCCCTATATTCGACCGTTACTTTCAAACAAGTGAAGACCTGTCAGACATTCTCCCGCGCGCCATAATAAATTTGCAGTTGACCACGGTTTCAAAGTAAGTTTAAAAACCCTGAATTTTACTAATATTGTTGAGTTAAGTGTTATTTTATGTTTCTGTGATTATTTTGCCTTGTTTTCAAGCATTCAAATTATGTTTATGATGTTTGATTTTTGCAATGTTGTGGTGGTTGACTTTAGGAACAAATTTTGTTAATGCATCCTAAAGTCAGCCGGGGGGCTGTCCTTAGGCCATGTGTAGGTTATTTCAAATATGGAATCTAAGTGTGCAGTAGTGTTCTCTATCTTTACAATGTGATCTTACATACACAAATAAATGCATTAAAATAAAAACACCAAAGGTCAGCCGCCTCATTTTGTTTTGGGGTAGACGTGGCTGACTTTAGGAACTTAATGATCCAAATGTCAGCCATCAACGTGCTAATACACTTTATGGCATGGTGAATGATTTAATGTTGTATTTGAATTCTAGGTAGGTATTCATAAAAACGAAATTCAACATGCCGAAAGAGAAGATCGTCAAACCAAAGGGATATAAAAAACCCCTTCTACAATACGACCGAAGCAAAATTGAAGATGCTCTCCGAGCAATAAGGGGAGATCAAATTAGCATCAGAGAAGCCAGCAGAAAATATGGAGTTCCCAGGGGAACTCTACAAGATCGGCTCCACGGCAGAGTTCCTGATAAAACAAATATGGGTAGAGATACCACATTAACTAAAGAGGAAGAAGAGTCTTTGGTGCAATGGTTATCCGAATTGGCCAAATGTGGATTTTCAAGAAAGAAGGATGATCTTTTAAACACAGTTCAAAAAATTATGAAGGATGACAAACGCCCAAACCCCTTCACAAATGATAGACCGGGAAGAAAATGGTACGACCTATTTATAGAATGAGCGTGTCCCGGAAGGTATAAGTAAGGGTAGAGCGGTTGTTACTGAAGAGTACATACGCAAATGGTTTAATGATCTCAAAAAGTATTTAAGTGACATCAATGCTATAGATCTTTTGGAAGACCCGAGAAGAATACTTAATGGCGATGAAACCAGTTTTAGTGTTTGCCCTAAAACTGGAAAAGTTATCGCACCAAAAGGCTGGAAAAATGTATACGAAATTCATGCCGGGAATGAAAAAGAAACTATAACGGTATTGTTAGTTTTCACAGCTGCAGGTGACACCTTACAACCAATGGTCGTCTTTCCATATGTTCGACCACCGCGAGATGTAATACAAAGTATGCCCGATGAGTGGTTTCTTGGTCGTTCGGAGACTGGTTGGATGAGGAGTGAAATATTCTTTGAATACGTAGCCAATGCAGTGAATTCTTGGTTGGAGAAAAACTCTGTTCCAAAACCAGTACTCTTGTTAGTAGATGGGCATAAATCCCACCTTACTCTTGAGCTGAGCAAATTCTGCAATGATAATCAAATAATTCTCTATTCATTACCCCCAAACACGACTCACTTGATGCAACCAGCTGACGTCAGCGTTTTCCGGCCTCTTAAAGTCGAATGGCGAAAAACTATTAGAGAATGGCAAGGGAATTCGGAAAATTATAATTCAGTCTTGTCTAAGAGCACCTTTTGTCCATTACTGAACAAAGTGCTACAAAAAGATATGACAGATATTATTAAGAATGGGTTTAGAAAATGTGGGCTGTTCCCTTTTAACCCGGATGCCGTTGACTACACTAAGTGTATTCAAAATACATTAGAGCGTGCGGAAAATACCAACAGAATTGAACAATTAACCACTCCAAAAGATGCGGTTACTTTTAACAGACAAGAAATAATAACAGCACAAAACGTCATCAAAAGCATAAAAAAACAATTAGAGGATGAGAACATAGATGCACTCCGTGTTATCGAAATTATCGAAGCTTCTTTTACTGAAGCAGACAATCGTGTTGTCACTATTGGAAACTACGTTTTAAATTCCAAAGGTGTTCTGGAACCAGATGCTGACCCTCAACCCTCAACTTCAGGCTATGAAGAAAATGAATTACAAATTAGTGATTGCATCGTAAATTGCGACCAAGAAGATGCTCAAAATAATTTATTTTTGTCTATTCCTGATGATGATTTTGAATCACTGGACATGACAAATCATTCCAATTTCTCTCTCCACTCAAGCCCTACCTCAATTATTACTAAGTCTGTAAATACACCACCGCCGGTGCCTGCAACAACACCTTTGTCGTGCGTAACCAACAAAATTAAAAGCGGAATATCTCCCTCCTTCAGCAATCACTTGTTCACTCCAAAATGTTTGCAATTTGGAAAAAGAAAATTGAAACCAGGAGAACCGATGCCGATGGCAATTTCGTCTGATGCTTGGAAGAATTACATGGCCAAAAAAGAAGATATAAAACAGGCACTAGTAAAAAAGAGGATTGAAAGGCAAGAAGCAATAAAAAAAAGAAAAGAAGAACAGGCTACAAAAATAGAAGAACGAACGAAAAGAAGGGAACAACAAATGAAACGAAAAGCAAACACTGACAAATACAAGAACCTAGGACGAAAGACTGGAGAAACCAATAAGAAATTAAATGTAACATCTACTCAATCTAAAATTTCAAGCACTGGATGTGAAGAAGAATTACACAGTGATGTAGTAGATGATGATCTGAAAAAATCTAAAATTTCATGCACTGGATGTGAAGAAGAATTAATCAGTGATGTAGAAGACGATGATCTGAAAAATGTTGGTTGTGACATCTGTCCAAGATGGTATCACCTCAAGTGTACCCAAAAACGGGGTATACCTTATGCGGAAGTTGCTTCTAAAGAATTTACTTGCCATATTTGTCTGCTTACTATGTAGATATAAATAAAATTGCTACTATTGAATACCTATTTTTTTAATTTCACGTCATATGTAATAATTTAAAACCCTCAGCCGTCGACTAGGCTGACTTTAGGAACTCGAAAGGCTGGAGATAGGCACATGGTGGCTGACTTTGGGTGATTTTGGCATTTAATTTTTGAAAGGCCTTTAAATCATTTTCATTGAAACAAATACATTTCCAATAATGATAAGTGAATAGTCTGTTCTTTGAACTATAATAAGGTGTAATTGTTAGAAACTTAAACGCTATTTACTACTTTTTAAACTGTAATAAATCAAGTAAAAATCTTAAGAGGCTGACCTTTGGGACATTCACCCTATACTGGCGCGCTTGCAAGTGTGGGGATGCCAGCCATTCGCTTGCCAGAGCCCAGAGCTTGCCTGAGCTTGCGACAAGCTGCTTGTCGCAAGCATTTGGACGTAGCATAAGACATGGCAAAGCTACGAATTGCGTCTGCTGACAAGTGAAACACATAAACATAACCTAAAAAATAAACGTCAAATCAATAGACGCGTCTGCGCGCCGCGTACTCGCGCGCATAAATCAACTGAAATCAACTATCTACTCGCGCGTACAATAAATAAACCATTCTCCGCTCGTACAATAAACTAGAGGAGAGGCGTATTTATCGTACCCAGTAAAAGTACCGGGTATTTTCATGCGGTACTTTGTACCTGTGACAAATCTAAAAAAAAAAAGATTCCTAAGTATTTGTAAATATCACAGGTCTTGTAGTACTTCGTACTTTAAAATACTACTGATTGTTTGTTAGAAACTTGTATGGGGAAAAGGGAAGAATAAGTAATTTTGCCTACGGTGTTTCTTTAGTGGAGTGGAATGGAAGTATTGGGAAGTATTCTGACCATAAACTAATATTAGACTAGACACGGCATATCCATTGAAAAATAACCCCAACTAGAAAATAGAAAGGAAATGGGCACTGTGCATTGCATTTTGCCTTTTGTTGGTCTAGAGTTTTCTTATTTTGATTCCCAGCTATGGCTGGGCAAGTTCATTTTTTCAATCACAAAAATAACCCAGTTCCAAATATTTTAGATTGTACGACTTCGCGGACTTTATTTTAGAAAATGTAATCAGCTAGGATCTGAATACAAACAAGTACCTTACAGATAGCTTGAAGATGGCTTGAAGGCAGCGCATTAACAAATGTCAGAAATTAAGAGAATTGCACGATCGACAAGTAAATTTTCTGACGTCATGCAGTGTGTGATACACTTTTAACGAATACATGTGAACAATACGGCATGGCACGAGCCTGGCACATGATAATTATTGATGTGGTGGTTAAAATCACGCGTTTTTACTTGATACGCGCAAAAAACATCAGAAGTATGGGTTATTTATTTGGCTTGTCTCTAATTCAGGGTTGTATTAAGTGTACAATAATTTGCGTATTAAATTATATGAAAAAATAGCGTCGTTGGGTAATTTATTTTGTGTGTATGTTAATTACATTTTTCTTTTTATTGAAAAAATTTATATATATATTACACATACCCTTTAAAAGGGTCAAGTTTGTAAACCTTCAATCTTTTAAAAAGTACATCAAATCTTGGCTAAAAAACACTGAACTAGATATTTTTTTCTTATAAGTTTTAGCAAAGCTATCTGTAACATTTATATCCATGTAGAGATTATTTTTTATTATTTCACATACATAAAAAACAGCGGATATATATTTTTTTTGTTTGTAATGCTTTGTCTGCTAATTCACTTTTTAAGATGTCTTCTTTAAAAACTAGTATTTACCTTATTTTTTGTGTTATTTTAAAACTTTTACATATTTCATGATTTAGTTTCTTGTATTGCATCTCTACAGTAACTCCTTTAAAATAACTTAAATTTATATTTGATATTGTATTTCCACTTAAACCATAGACATAAGATAAAAATACTTATAATACCCACACTCAGGCTTCGCCTTCGTGGGATTTTTTTTTTAATTATGTACATTTATTTCAATATTTTTTATACATTTTTCAATATTTTATGTAACCATATATGTATAAAAAAATAAATAAATAAATAAAAAATCAGCGCAACAACTATTAGCGACAAGCGATGTTGTATTATAAGAAAAATGTGTTGTTTTTTGTCATATTTATTTACATAATTATAACTATTGCTGTAGAGGTGATGAAGGTGGTGGAAGATATGTTACATGAAAAGGAACATTCATGTAGGCTTAAATTGTTAGGTATAGGTATACATATTTTCTATGTACATTCCGATAATTATTCTTAAAATGTCTTATTTTCGTTTAGGTTTCCCCACAAACCGAGAAAAAATTGAGAAATGGATATAAGCAACCCAGATTCAATTATGTGAAAATAACTGGGTAATATTTATTATATATTGTAGAGTTACGAATACGGAAATCAATGAGTATTTGCTAATTTATTAAAAAAAAAACGGATTGCAGGCCTTTAACGAGTGAATGAACAGGTTTCTGGTTGTACTTTTAGTAAATTTCGAATACATTAATTATCACGATGTCGGAACACGTTGACCGTAACATCAACAGGAAACCATGTGTGCTCAAATCATTTTCATCCCAAACGTTTAGACTGCAATTTCCTTCAGGTCCTTTATAATCTCTGAGCATGCTGTGTGGAGGAGAGAATTTAATATACCTACAAATTAGGTATCGTTGCTTAATCTGAGAAAGGTTATTTTAATTACTGGTTGTTATTGTCTAGCTTTGATTAAGCACCATCTATATATTTCACAAAAATGGCACTACAAAAATAAATCGAATAGGCATTTCTCTGAAATCGTATGACATTACAGCAGTTAATATAAGAAATAAATGTCGGTCCTACCCGATCGGCATGCATTTGGCAAGGTTGTTGGCGCGGTTGACTCCTTGGGAAGGAAGGTACAATCATAATTTTTTCCGTAGATATGTAAAATTGGGCCTATATTCGAAAAAAGGAGACAAACACAACAACAAAAACACAATGTAAAAGATTATTTAACTATCATAAATAAATTGATATTATAACCATGTAACCCCCACCCTCCCTTGTCCTACCCCACCACACCCTCTCTGAAGCTCTGTCCTCGTTTTTTAATACAATTGTGGTTAATTAATTTCCATAGCCACCCCCCCCCCCCCCCTCTAATAATGTCCAAAAATTTTTTCCCTGAAATTCTCTAGCAACACCACCCACGGATTTGGAAAAAAATTGTGTGAATCATCCTTCCAAATTCGCTTTGAAAATCGGCAAAATCTCCTGTGGAGTTAATATTTAAAAAATATATATTTAAAAATCGGTTCCTGGCAGGGGCCCCTCACTCCGAAGTTCTAGGTCGGAAACTCTCGGACCTAAGTGGAAGACCGAGACAATGTGTTACGTCTGTATCTGGCACTAAACTTGTCACATTTATTATTAAAAAAAAACAGATTTGTAGTTTTGGCGCCAGTTACAAAAGTCCATTTGTCCTTTAATATTTTTCACCCATTTAGCAGCTGCCCCCGCTTGCCGACGCTTTGAATTTGTTTTGCTTATTAAAGGATGTTAATGGCATAATCTTGTGTAATTTGTTTTAGTAATAATTAGGGGCGAGTGTCTTTAACGTGTTTCAGAAGTCATTATCTAAATAATTTCATAAATAAAGTCGTAGTTAATATTCTAATGAATTTAGATAATAATGCGCCTTTTTCCATACAAAACAGGGAAGGCGGCCCGATAACGAGCATAACTCCTCGATTCTGAATCTCGACTGGCGATTGGCGATTACAGCGTAGCTAGTTTGTTGCACAGGGTGGTCCGTAAATGATGGATCTATTTATAAATATATATTTTTAAGTCTTAAAAACCTACCACTACTAAACTAGGTACGGATGTTATTTCTAATATTATGGAATATTTAGATGTTAGTGAAGGTTATAATTCCTAATTTATGATATTATGTAGTATATTTACATTTAGGGTCAAATCGTAGTGTTTGCCTCACCATAAATAATGGGTTCGTTTGTATGTCGAGGGGTTCGAAATAAAACGAATTTTTCGAAAATAGTGAAAAAAAGGTATTTTTAGAACTTAAACGTGGAGTTAATTATTTTTTACTGTAACCTCAGATATTCCTGTTTTTGATTTTTCTATATAAAACACCACAACAGTCCCAACTGCTCCTAATCATCTGGAACCAGTGAGACTATGGTATTCTCAAATGGGGTATGTTGGAGTGGCGGCTCTTAACTTTTAGGTGTACTAGAGTGATAATATTACAAATAATAGTAGACCCAAAAGTCACGAGCCTGTACTGGTATGTTGTAAGGCTAAAGGTAGTGGGGAGGGAAAGGAGATGGAGAAGAGGAATTTGGGGAAATAGCTGGCTATTCAGATCTGGTCACCAAACAAGGTCAAAGTCATTTCAAGCAACATCCGAAATGAACTCTGGTCAGTAAATTGTGAAATATCACAAAGATTAAAATTTACTTGCGCACACCGGGATTCGAACCCGTGACCTCCGGTTTACTAGTCTAGAGCCTTATCCCTCGACAACGGATGCTGTAATATTTATGAAAGAAAAAATATATAATATCAAGTTGCAGGGCGGTAGATGCTTTCAGTATCGCCCTAGTGAAAGACTATCATGTAGAATCCAAACGTTGTTTGAAATGACTTAAGCCTATATGGTAACTAGATTTGAATATGCATGTACTTCCACCTTTGTCTTACCCATATCCTCCCCCTCCCCATCCCCACTACCTTCAGCCTCACAAAATACCCCAATTGGGGATGCCATAGTTCCACTGGCTAGAACTGTTGGGGCTCTTGTGCAGTTTTCACACCAATTAATTAAAACCATACAATTTTCTGATCTAATTTAAAACATTGGTAAATATGCCGTAATAAACTGCAATAAATATATACCGACTGATTACATGTCACTATTAATAAAGTCAAGTGATAAACTAGAAAATTCTAATATTTTAAGGACAGAAAAAATATTTTACAACCCTGAAATAGATATTATTTTATAAACACCATTTCATAAGTGTAAATGTACTGCATACCAGTCTGAAGTTGCCCATAGCAGGGAGAAACTAGTCCGGTTTTACAGAGAATTATTTACCACGAAAATTTAAAGAATTAGCAACTAAAACCCAAAATACTATTTAACAGACGTTTGCTATAGACTTTTTAACCATATAGTATTCTGTTTTTAATCAAGTTCTTTCAAATTACTTAAAAATGTAAACAAAATATGTGTCTCTTTATGGCCGATTTCTTTTCCATGTGAGAAACAGAGATAGACCTAATTTTAATGCTGTCCCTAAACATGAGAAATTTACCGGATGCATGCCAGACAGGCCGATCTTAGTCCGGCAAGTGATCATTTTAGCATCGCAAAAGTAAACACCAGTAGTGCAGTGTACGCGACCGGGAGTTAGCCCTTTCCATAAAATGCAACTTTTACGGTCCAGTTTGCAGCTCGCTGGATCGTTCTCGGTGGAGATCGCGGAGTAGGGATGGAGACGGGGGAATTTTAGCCAATGCTACGAAGCCGAGGTGCAGGGCAGGGGACAGGAATTTTGCGGGAATTTTGTACAAATTATTTAATATCTAAGAAACTAGAAATACAATATATATTTTTTAAATGCAGTTTGATAACCAAATAGTTTTTTTAGGATTACCTAAATTATAGAGTATGTGGTGTAAGAAACAACTTAGATAAAGCATAAAACTCGCGTTAGTGTAAGTGTGTTCCCCCCGTCCGGTACGGGAGTGTTAACAAAATTCAGCATCTGAAATACAAGGGATGAATTAACACCAAAGAATAATTAAGTAACTCAATAGGTAATCTTTATTCAGACATTAAAATTACATAAAATAATAAATTACAATTCATAATAATAATAATACAATACGCCACACTTTAAACAACGACCCATATTTTTTAAAAAACCACAGAAGAGTACCAACTGCCATTATAGCAGTTAGAAACACCCAAACTTAAGCCAGGTAATAAAAAATGTTCCTGACATTCAAGACAATAACATGTCAAAAATTATTATTATTGATAATTATATGTTTATCCAAATATTTAATTATTTATTGTTTTTATCTGAATACAGTGCAAGAAGAGTTTCATCAATCTTGTCACCGATTCCCTGCTGCATTATGTGGAGACTCTCTTCCGGACTGCTGGAGGTGTCCTCCCCGTCAGACATTGGGGTGTCCTCATGCGTCAGGTCCTGGGGGATGTCCTCGAAGGGAGTCTTGGCCCGTCCGGCGCTGCGGGGGATTTGCGGTAGAGGGAAGGAAGCTGAAATTATATTTATTAACCTCTAAGGGTGCATATAAACAGGACTAATTTTCCGCGAGCCGAGACAAAAATTACGGGAAAAGAACAAGTGGCGTTTCACACCATTTGCGGTTGCTTCTTTCCTTTCCCATAATTCGTGGCCTGTAGAAATTTTGTCCTGTTTACGTGTAACATAAGAGTGTGAGTTTTTGAGAGAAAAAAATGTTGGAAAGAGTGGTTTTTTTTTGCCTCAAAAATTCCCATTTTTTTAAAATTGTATTCATAACTTTAAAAAAGAATTACATATATAATATCAAAATAACCAAATTAATCAGATATCTATTTTATTTTATATTATATATAAATAAAAATGTTAATTTGTTTTATATCTACAACCTCTCTCCATGGCTATAAATGTATTGTTTTGTAAATTTTTCGTATTATATAATCTTTTGTTTTGTATAATTTTTTTTAATTCATATTCCTTTCTCACACTTAATTTACTTATTCCATATTATGCTGTCTCAGTAGAGGTAAAGTCAAAAGGAGAAAATCCATAATTGGTTTTATTTTGGCTATATAATATTTATGTACAAACTGATTAAATGTCAATTGTCCATTTTTCCGAATTTTTTTTTTTTTAAATGTTCGTTTGTTCAAAATCTTTAATCTCCGAAAGTTCTTCATCGATTGCTTTGAAATTTTGACATTGGATTAGAATACGCGTCTGTTTTTATATACCTATATCAAAGTAGAGTGCTTCATCTATTGTAATTGTCATACTTTACGATAAAGCCTATGTCTACAGTTAACTGAGGGCTTACTGTAGAAACAATCTTTAAAATACAAAATAAATAGCAGTAATCGGATTATTCACTATGGTTCAACAGCTAAATGAATGAGACGCCAATAATATTATACAAGGTGGCGCAAAAGTCCTCACTCGATTACCTAAGGCAGTAATTTTGTAAATAAAAAGAATTGGTTCTGTTCCTTACTCTGAGGAGTATTCGTGGTTTGTCAGGGTGTATTCTGCTTTTGTTTACTTCACAGATATCAAAGACGTGATGAAATAATACTCCATTTGCAAAAATGAGAGCTTTTTCCGATGGGGTGATGACTTTTGCGCCACCTTGTATTGCGATGAGTCGATAATGAGCGATCCACACAATTGAGCTAGATCTTTTTGATGGTTCGTATTCGTACCACTCCCAGTAAACTGCATCATGGCTCAATTGAACGGTTATCCTTTTTTATCAGGAGATATTTTAGAAAAATAGCGCCATTAAAATTATCTAAGTATTAATCGTTATTACATACTCAGAGACTTGAGCGGCATCTGACAGTCCGACATCTGGCATTGGACGTATGTACCTACACTTACTAACTACCTAGCATATTATTTAACTCATGTCACGAGACGGCGTACCGGTATCAATAGTCGTACGATCATTCATACGCTGGGAGCTGGGAGCCGTATCGGGGGAGCTGTAACAGGCGAGTCGTATCGTGTGAGCACATTATTCTCATTGCTCAAAAGCTCTTAGTTAACGGCTCCCATTCAAACGAGCTGTCGTTGAATTGAGTCAACTCTTTGAGCTGTACGAAAATATGGAGCTGGTACCGTGGTTCCCATTCTTAATAAAATGAGTCATAACTCATTGCTACTACCTATTCCGGGGAATTAATCCTAAATATATTATTATGCATCTCACCTATAACTCCTTGAAGATGAAACTCCGTCTCCTTCTTTCCTTCTGCCTTCTCTTCATTCACAGCCTTTCTATTCTTAGCCAAAGACCAAACTGGTGGAGGGACATTATATGCATCCTTCCTCACAATAGGTTCCAACAATCCTCTCCGGCTAGCTCTGACGCTAGCCCCTACCAAGAACGGATTATTAACATCTTTAATATAATTTGGATCATCCTTGTAACAATAATCCTCTTCGTTCTTAATCTGATTATCTATGGAAAACACGGAACCATTATTTGCCATATCACTATTTGATTTATTCATATCTATGGTTGAATTTGATCTGGGGTCGGTTGTGTCAATGCCTCCATTTTGTTTATGATCTGTCATTATTTTAGGAGGGATAAATCTATTTTCCAAGCTATCGGATCGGTTGTCATCTGTCAGAGGTTTTTGACCAGCGTTGTCTATGCTCTCGTTACTGTGTTGAGTGGAGACTGATAGTTTTTGGTTAGTGTTGTTTATGGTTAGAGAGTTGGGTATATTGCCACTAATGTAGCTGATCAGGGTGCTGTTGGAGTTAGGGGTGATAGGACTCTGCATAGGTGACATTGTGTGCAGGGGAGGAGCAGACGCCATGTAGTGGTTGACTCCATTCATCAATTCTTCTGTCCTTCTGAAAAATTAACAATAAAGAATATTACAATTGAAGAGATGACAATGAAACGATTAGGTTAAATTTAAATGCAGAATAAAGAGATTGAAAATATATACAGTGACCAAGAGCTTTCCCTGGTAACCCAAGAATCTTAGAAAACGCTGTAGGTGGTTAACCGGCAGTTTACTCGGTGTGAATGAGGTGAAAAATAGTTACACCCGCTGTGAGGTGCGTAGGAGATACCCGAAACTCTGAAGCTGATTTTTTGATATTATAATTGTGTATTAAGTACTTTTTTATTTGGGATTTTAATAAAAGTATCCATTCAACAAGATGGGTAAATAAAATACTATGTCTAAGATTGAAAAGCGTTTTTTTAATTGAAATAACAAAGTGTCTAACATAACTATAGTATTTTATAATTGTAAAAATTGAAATCTAAAAATAATAAAAGTAAATAAATAACTTTCACTATAAAAAATATAGCACCGACTACGAGGTTGGGTGTGGTGTACCCTAGCCACCTTTGCGTACATCTATCTCCCCGCTGTCCGCGGCACGACACTAAACTAGACATTGCACCTCGCCCCCCCACTCCCTTACCTCTAGCTACTGTGACGACGGGATTTGCATAGCAACAATAACTTCATTTAAAAACTTCTCGGGTATGATATACCCGACCTCACTCACGCCGGGTTAGTATCCTGTTTCGAATGTGTGGCGTTTACCCCCACCTAAAATTGTCTGTATAAACACTAACCAGTAACCACTAGCAACCTCAGTCAATAAATAAACTAGCTCCTCACAGATGTGTCCTCAAAATTTCTCCCCATTGTGTTTTAACTTTCACACACATTAATTTAATGTACAGGGTTTTCCAATAAGAGGTGTTATTTTGAATAGCCCGCTATTTCGGTAGATGTTACTTTTGAAGCATTTGACAAGTAAAAACTACGTCATTAATAAAAATGGAACGATACACGCTTCAACAACGCATTGAAATTATTAAAATTCACTTGAGTGAATCAAATGCAAATCATCTTGAGTGATGAGGCCACAGACATAGGAATTAATAGACGAGAATAGGCGAGGGGTAAAATCAACTGTTGAAGAACGAAGGGAGTGAAGCTGACTGTGATTCGTCAATAAATCAATCTGACAGTAAATAGGCATCTCGCATTATAATATCACCATTTACTTCTTAAAAGTAAAATCTGCTTTGAATGAATAGACATTTTTACATGGGAGCGCAAATTACTCGCCACGTTATGAACAAATTTGCGAAGTCCAAATTCGGCAAAGTAAGGCAGCTTCTATTTTCAGAGTCGTAGTTAGTTTCAGAGTATTTAGTTAAGACACTTTTATAATTGTTCATAATTTACTTCCCAGCAACCAACCAGCTTTGTGTTTCGCGTCCAGACGTTTCTCGATGTGATAGTAACAACTGATTCATATTATACGATGTGAATATGCTTAAAATAAAGTAAAATAATGCTTATATATGGAATGTAATACGACAATTGGGTTTATTCTCTTTTTTCACATCTATTTTTACCAGTTTTCATAGTACAAGTCAAAATTTTGCCGTGTTATTTAGTAAAATGAACCGATGATGCCTCGACCATAGTTCGCACAAGAATGATGACGTCACGTTTTCAAATTTCATTTGAGGCCATACGCGAGCCCAGCCGGCTCAATGGAACCGGTATGGGGAGTGGGGATAATACGCTTTTAATCACTTAGGGCAGGTCTACTAATATTCATATGTCTATGGATGAGGCCCATTTCCACCTCGGTGGCTTCGTCAACAAGCAAAATTGTCGCATCTGGGGCTCGGAAAACCCAAGAGTTATTGTTGAAAGGCCTCCCTATCCTCAACGTGTGACTGTTTGGTGCGGTTTATGGTCCGGCGGAGTCATTGGACCTTACTTTTTCGAAAATGAGGCTGGAGCAACAGTTACGGTGAATGGATTGCGCTATCGAGAGATGATTAATGATTTTTTATGGCCGGAATTGGATGGTATTGATCTGGACAACGTTTACTTTCAACAAGACGGCGCTACGTGCCACACAAGCAACGAAACCATTGATCTTTTACGGGAAAAATATAAAAATAACACCTCTTATTGGAAAACCCTGTATAACACATCTAAGTGGTGACCCCGACGCTATTACAAAGTGTGTGTGCGAACAATGGGGAGTAATATTGATGACACTTCTGTTCAGGAGCTAGTTCAGGTCAAGTTAGTGCTTGTACAGACATGTTTAGGTGTGGGGAGCAAGACGTGACGTAAAATATTCCAAACTCGTCCAGAACAGATAGATTGGTGATTATCTCTTGAAGATCTCGTACATTTCGATAAATTAAGTTTATACTTGCACAATAATAAACTTAGATTAACTGCCGAGAAAATAATAGTAAGCAAAATTCAGACCTGGTAAGGGGTATGATAACAGATTGCTGCGGGTTGTAGATGTGGTGGGAGAAGTGGTCAACAGTGGAGTTACCAGCCACCATGCCTACAACCTCCATCACGCCGATCTGCGTGGTGCGCACGTGGTAAGGGAAGTTCTTGTTCGCAAACGTGGGCAATGTCAGCAGCTGAAAAAGACCACACAGTGGGTGTCTTAATATGTTTTTTTTTTTTTATTTTGTCTTTAATTTATTTACCTATATTGTTATTGATTTATTCAACACTATTCCTGTATTGTTTTTTTTATAATTGTTTTAATTTTTTATTTATTTTGATCGTACTAAATCGTGTGAGTTGGGACTTTATATCTATCAGTAAATCTGCATAAATAATCATTCTAGACACGAGAGATTGCAGATTTTCCATATTGTTAGAAATAAGCACAACATCATCAACGTAACATGTTTTCTGATTACTCATTTCCGCACCTAGGCCTACACCTTTCAGTTACAGTTGCATACCACTATCCATGTATTGATTGAATAACCGAGGCGACATTACATAACCTTGCTTAGAACATTTTGTGATATCAAACCACCCCGCAAAATCATAGTTAATTCTTATGACGGATTGTTTCACAAGTTAATATTCAAGTTCTGTGAAAGTCTTATTCAAGTTCTGTTACTATCCAAGTACTGTGAAATAACAGGCCCACGATGAAGCATAATAACAACATGAATAGAAATTTCACAGAACTTGAATTTTAACTCTGAAATCTGAAAAACTATTCAAATTTTGTAAAACAATCGGCCCTAACACAAGCAATCCTTCATTCGTACATACGCGATCGCCTGCAAAGCGATGTGATTATTGCTCACCAGGAAGGAGACATGCCCTGCAAAGGCGATAAACAGCAGCACGGCCGTAACAACACTCTCCCGCACCCACTTGTCGATGTAGTTGTTGGCCGCAAGGATGAACAGGGGTCCGGCATGGAACCACAGCGAGCCCATCAGGCTAAAGGGATAGTAGAACACGCCCTGCAATCAATTAATTATATTCTTTAAACAATGCACCCCACTCTTCTCTTCACTCGCCTTTGGAAGATGTATTGGTAATTTGTTGAAATCTCATGTGAGGTCACCCCAAGTGTCACTCCAACAGGAGTGCCCGTGTTCATGGGGTGAGGTTTATTTAGGCCTTGGCAGTGAATGCGCCTGCCCAACAGCTACGAGGCGCATTGGATCAGAGAGGCTGGTTGAGGGAGACCCTTTGATTTCACGAGCTGGATGCACTCAACACATCGCCTTGCACCGCACTGGGAGGGATGGATTCATAGGCCTATCACTCTTGAACATAGATTCCTACCCATCCCTCAAGGTTTTTTCCTTCCTTGAACTCCCTCTCCTTCTTTTAAAGACCCACTTCACAGCGTCTTCGAAATCTTCTGTCTCATGGTTCCAAGCTATTCATCAGCCTGTTTCCAGTATTCTAGGCCACGCACACATATACGCATGTGTGTGCGTGATTGCCACTGAAAGTTGACAGGATGCATTGTCATCGACAATGAGTCGATCGGATATCGGTAAGTGGGTTAATTTCCACTTCATTCATTCACAAAAACAAAAGTGAAATTCAAATAGATATATTTAAAAAATACATAATATCAAAATAATCGAATTAATGAGATACTAATAATAAAAAAAATACTACAGTAAAAAATAACAAGTTCAAGTTGGCAAAGTCAGATGTGAAAATTTTAAACTAAATTTTCATGGTGATGTAGTGATTTCTTACCTTCTCAGGGTACTTTTTAATGGTGAAAATGATGGAGTAGATGAACATGAACCAAGCCACCACCCTCAGGACTATCAGTCCGTAGCCGGCCGGGCTCTCGTATAGGTAGAGAACTTCTCCAGGGTCGAACTCCTGCGACAAAAAGAATAAGTGAGGTTATATTGGATTGGGCTCAAAGCATAGATGGATTAGAATGAGTAACACAATTTACTCAATTTGAATTTACTCTCTCATTTTCCAGAATCCTACTCTATTTAGTTGTTAGTAAGTGACAGTTGCACTGTTTTGAAGTTTTTTCGACGTTTGACATTACAAACTTCCTATCACAACTGTCTGGTGCCAGTGAGACTATGACATCCACAATTGGGTATGTTGTGCGGCTTTAGGTAGTGGGGAGAGAAAGAAGATGTGGAAGAAGAAGGTGGGGAAGTACCTGGCTATTCAGGTCTGGTCACCAAACACGGCTAAAACCATTTCAACCAACGTTTCGATTCCGAATGGTGGTTGTTGACGCAACTATTAATCTTCTTTTAACATTGTCCTCGCATTTTCCCATCCTATTTTTACCTACAAGTACCTGTCATTATCCGACTATACCCACGTGTTCATGTGACATTTTACAACAGTAAAAGTGATTGTCAAAGCCATTGAGTTATATAAATAGAGAAGCAAGCTTCATTACCGCGCGTCAAAAAAGCATAACCACTAGAGGTGAAGCGTATTTACTAGAACAGATGTTTGGAACAGATATTTCAAAGAGACTTTCGTACTTAGTATTTGTTCTTAAGTATTACGCGTCTTGCGAGTCTTGCGCGTCTTGCGAGTATTGCACGTCTTGCGAGTCTTGCGAGTATTGTACGTCTTGCGAGTATTGGACGTCTTGCGAGTCTTGCGAGTATTGCACGTCTTGCGAGTATTGGACGTCTTACGCGTCTTGCTAGTCTTGCGCGTCTCGCGTCTCGCGTATTCATACCGAGGGCGGGGCATATGTATAGGCATCTCGTTACTCGCTTACATAAGAAGAGTGTTTCCCTAATCTTTGAATATTAGGGAAACACTCTTCTTATGTAGGTGAGTAAGCGAGAAAGGATATGATACTGAATTTAGTAGATCGCGATCAGCGCGATCTCGACTGGTATTGTCAATAAATTCCGACAGTATGCGTCCACCAGTTAAAAAAGGTTTTAGCAAGAGTACAAAAGCATCGCCGGAGACGAGGTCCGGCCGGGCGCTTCCTACCTAGTGCACATAATTAGTGCACGGCTAATGTATTATTTCTCGCTTTCGAAAATTGGAAGCTATCTTGTGCGAACTGTGAACGAAAGTGGCGCCATCTAGAAATAAAATATTAGGGCTTTATAAAAAAATATTTTCACTGTGTTCTTTGTTGGCATTTAAAATCTTTGTTGTTGAGATGCACCACCATAATAAAGCTTGGCTTGTGTATGTGGGGGTGTAATATTATGTTCGTTATTTTTACTATGAGTATTCTGTTTATATTTTCAGTGTATTTTTAAGGTGGTATTTAAAATGTTTATTGTTTATTATTTCTAATACTTTCTGATAATGTATTAAAAAAAATTCACTCCAAGATATTTATAGTTGAATTGCACTGTTTTTTCTAATTACTTTTTCGAGTTGTGAGAGTTGATGTTTATCTGGGTTTTCTATTATTTTAAAAGGTGCAGTTTTATTTAGACTATTTTCTTTGTAAATTTGTAAAATTACGTGATATAAAAATAATGCATTTAGTTTTCTGACTTTAAATTCTTTAAACAGTAGTTCTGATGAATATGTACCTATATGATGTGGAATTATTTTTTAATTATTATTTTTTTGAATCTATGATGTATCTTAGTTTCCTCACTCTGTCTTTGAGTACGTTAATGTGTGTGGACGATTTTATCCATTAATTTGTCTACTGTAATGTATAGGTATTTTATTTCTGTTTGGCTTTCTATCACTAAACACAAGATATTGCAGATATGTTGTTGTGTATTTGCTTAGAGTAGATTATAATTTATTTTTCTTTAGTATTCCTTGTTTTTTATGCAGAATTGCATATTATAATTTTTTTCTAAACATAGTGTTAAGTAGTAAATTTATGTCAAACCACTTCTTTTAGTTCATTGATGTATCTGTGTTGGCCATGTTGTTTATTTCCGTCTATGTTTATTAGCTTTTATTAGTAGCACTGTGTCGTCCTTTTGTTTCACCTTAATTACTATAAAAGGCAATCTGCATCTGGGAAATTAAAATTTTAACATTCTAATTTTCTTAAATAAAATGAAAATTCGCTTTCGTTGTATGGGATGACAGTCATTTAATAATTTAACTTCTTGGGGCCTCTTATTTAGGTAGCAAGTTTTCCGTGCTAAGACTCATTTATCAAATTAATTAGGTTAGGTAAGATGAAAATCTCCGAAACCGGTTCGTTCGGAGAGAAATAAATAAAAGTTTTAAAAATTTATTTTTTTATTTTGCTTCATTGAAATTGAAATCCTCTAGCAGCCCCCCCTCCCATGATGGATTTGAAAAATCGTTGTGGGAATCACATATATGACATTTACTTGGGGGAATTACTTTTTTAGAAATTCTCTAACAACCCCCCCCCCCCCCCCATGTAATGAGCAAGTGAAATACTAGGGAACAGGTATTTGGACTAGGTATTTATTCATACTTGTACCAATTGTTCAGAGTATCTAGAAAAGGTAGTACGACCCACCTCTAATAACCACTCTAAAACCGCGACGACGTAGCTTTGAAACCAATAAACATTTTAAAGTAAACATATATTTGTCTCACTTACACAAGTCACGAGTACAATGCTGCCGCTAAGATTAGACAACGACAGAAACACAAACCTGGGCTGGCGCGTCAGTGTTGCCTACCATTTGAAATTTTACCCGACATAAGCAATAAAATAGAGTGTTTTTTTAACGTTAGTTTGTAATAAGATAAACTAATTAAAATTATTTTAATATGTGTTTTTTTTATTATATGACTAAAAGTAAGCATAATTAATTAAATAATAAAGACATTTTTTGTTCCAATTTTTTGTATTATACCTAGCATACAATGCTCAAACATCTCTTTTTGGTCTTAGCTTGTCTTGATCCCGGAAGTGTTTCGAACAAATGACTGTAGATTTAGTAGACAGCCAGTCTGTCTTTTTTCTAAGTAATCGAATAATTTCCACCCTTTTCTCACGGCGTGCTGGATCTTTAGGTACACTGCAAAATTATTAATATAAAATACGTAAAAAAAAATAATTACTGGATTATTCATTAATAAACTAAAATAAGATTAAAGAATTCTTTTGTACGAAGATTAATATACAATTTAATATTATTTCAAAAATATTTAAAATCAGAGGTTACCTCCATAGTAACTTATTCGATAAATTATGTATTCTCCCATTAATGTGGGAAAACCAAAACGAATTTTTAGTGGCAACACTGAACCTATATTTATAGTATTCGATATTTTATTCCAATTTTAGCGTTTTTTAACTTAATGTGAATATGTAAACATTAAACTTACGAGTGGAAAGTAATTCCGCATGATTTATTATGTTTTTGTGACCTTGAATTGCATTCTTTAACGACGCATTTACCCATTTTGGAAATAGTTTTGACGGCGTGTCGCTCGGTTTAACTCGGTCGGCGTCTCACTGAGCACTGAACTGACATTAGCGGCAAAGTTGGCTGTGGCCTTAATTGCAGTGGCAATGCTTTGACGCGGTAATTATCGATCTAGTGTATATACATCAATGGTCAAAGCAGTTTATTGATGGAGCCTGTTTGATGAACATCTATTTGTGATCAGTGCTGTTATTAATATCAACTCAGGGTAGAAGGCCTGTGCAGTGAACATATTCGGTTCCCTCAGTGTGTTTCGAAACCAACCATCAACATCTTTGAAGAACAACAAAGGGGTAAGTCGTATTCCTTCGTTACTCCATGTTCACCATCTCCAACCATAGTTGTGTCAACTTCAAAGTTCACAGTTAATATTTTACAGTCTACTCTTGATTCGCCTATTGCGATCACAGTGGTCAATACTAAAAGTATCTACCACTCTGTTATCTACATATCTATGTATATTTATGTATAAAGAAGAGTATTTGTGGGTATATTTTTGTACAAATCTACAGTTTTTTTCACACTCGATCTTAAAAACAAGAGGAAGTTCACTGTTTACAAGATAATTCTGAAAACCAACCCCATTACCTTTGTCACACCCCTTAACGCAGAATAAAGGCTGGGCAACACTGTGTGCTTCAGCTATCATAAATAAAGGTCAGATTCCTTGAAGAAATGAGTCGTTGAGATTCAAAAAATGCTCAAAAAATTATCTGGAACAGTTTGCATATGATAGGAATGAACATTTTACGCTAAATATCCAAACAATAAATCATTAATATTTTGGCATTCAGTGGAAAATACTTTTTGTGAATGTATTAAAACCAAAAAAATTTCCAGAGCTAGTTTTGCAACTCTACAACTAAAATATTTTCATTTAAAAAATATTCTTTGTAGGGCTGGAATTGCGCTACAGATGGCAGAAAAGCGATTAGATTTCTGTTTGCCAAATTTTAACCTCTAAGACAATGAGTTTTTGGGAGAAGAAAGTTTTCAAAAGAGTGAGTTTTTTTACCTCAAAATTCCCATATTTTTTAATTGTATTAATATATGCATATAATAAAGAATATATAGTATGCATAGAATAAACATATGTATTATATGTATAAAAATTAAACTTTGTTAAAAAATATTCATCCTGTAAAAACAAGTTTTTTCAAATACATCTATTTTCAAATGTCTTTTAAAACTAAAAAAAAGGAAAATGAAAACATTTTTTTTTTTTTGGTTTGACTGAGGATTCAACCTTTCTACCAATGAACTGGAGTCGACAACTCTATCAACTGAGCCAAATCCCCATTGTTTATGTGCCCATTTGCAACATTTCTCCTTGTATTAACTTAGTGTAATATGTAATGTGTTGTAATTGGACATGGTACGTTAGTAAATAAATAAATGTGTACACGTGATTGCCACCAAAAGTTGATAGAATGTATTGTCACCGACAACGAGTCTATCTTTCGAGTTTTAGTTCGATCGTATGTTGAAAAGTGGATTCATTTCCACTTCATTCATTCACGAAAACAAAATAATATGTCAAAATAATCGAATTAATCAGACATTAATAATTAAATAAATGATGTTGAGCACCAAACAAGATTTGTTGAGTTGAGTATAAGTTAGCAAAGCACTCACCTGAGCCTGGTAAATGAAGAGCGCGATGTAGGTGATGAAATAGCAGCACATGAAGATGGTCAGCTTCACGGTGAATCCGACCTTGAGGCGTGCGCGGGTGATGGTGTACCCCTTGGCCATCAGCACCAGCAGCAGGAGGTATGTCATCTCCGATAGGCCGCATAGCAGCTGACCTGCAAATTATGTCAAACTCAGCGGTAAAATTATTTGCTGGCCTGCAAGTTACAAAACTCATCAGAAAAATATTTGTTGGCCTGTAAGTTACATCAAACTCAGCAGGCAAATTATTTGCTGGCCTGCAAGTAACATCAAACTCAGCGGACAAATTATTTGCTGGCCTGCAAATAACATCAAACTCAGCAGACAAATTATTTGCTGGCCTGCAAGAAACATCGAACTCAGGAGACAAATAATTTGCTGGCCTGTAGGTTAAATCAAACTCAGCAAATTATTTGTTGGCCTGCAGGTTACATCAAACTCAGTAGACAAACTACTTATTTTACAGATTGGGATGAAGTGGCTTGGATATGTACTATGAATGCCAGAAAAGCGATATCCTCACAAAATTCTGGCGGCAATCCCAGAGGGAAGACATTCAGTTAGCCGCCCAGAATAAGCTGGGGAAAACAACTGCAGAGATTACGTGAGGAGAAGCTAGACCTGCAATAGACAGATTTCACTGAAGCAGCTCAGAAACAGGGGCCTGGAGGTACCTTCTCCATGTGATTTGGATATTTTTCATCCTAATCTTATATGAATTAGGATTATGAATTTAGTTTCAATTTACCAAGTGTTTTAGAACTATTTCCTCCAATTCCGTTGACTGCATACTTCACATATGATAGGCCTTGCATGAAGACACCAATCTGTAGAAAAATTGTTATTCAATCAAATTATATTTGAATGGTCTACCTAGCACCTAATCTAAATGTACATATGAACAAAGATGTTTTTAAAGGTATGATTCCGAAGTCAGCGGCAGGTTGCAAACTACAGCGGCAAACTGCAGACCTAATACTAAATGTTATTATTATAATGTTAGGCATTCCAAATTAAAATCAAATTCAAACATGTAGTGGTAGTGGTACGCCACTACTCGAGTCGGACAGTATCAAGCACTACTTAGTACACAGTACCAAGCGCTAAGGTACGTAGGCCGTCCTAGAACATGCTGGAAATTTCGGCCGTTGCTCAGCGTTACGGGTGGCAATGTTTGTAGCCATAGCAACTAGAATGTTCGGGAACGTTTTTAGGTGCAACTTGAATCATATTGGCACCTTATATAAGAGACAGCGGGAAGGTACGCAGTCAGTCTACTATGCGCTGCATTTTAAAGCGCTAATCAAAATAACTTACTCCTTTCGCGCTGCGATTAATTAAATAATCCTTGCTGTAATAAATTTATTATAAAATATTATATGGTTTACTTTTAACACCGAACACATCTTCAACCTTCGCAACAAACATATTTGTTCATTTGTTAAGCATATTCTGTCAGTGACTTCATAGTATATCTTAGCAGATACTTTGTGATACGACGTGATGATCTTAATATATAAAAATTTAGTTTGCATATGTTTGTGCTCGCAAAGTGCCAGAAGTATTTTAAAAGTGGTTTGAATGGTAGAAGAAGTCGGGGAGGCCCGCAGAATACTTCGACCTAGCGAACCCGGCGGAATACTAGCGACCCGGCAATACTTCGCTATTGCGAATATCTTCCTCAGGCATTTCCGACTTCTTCCACCATTGACTACGGTATAACACAATGTTACTGTTAAAAAACTACATTACATCGACTTTAATTCGACTCCATATCTCATTCCGGTGCAGAGATATTGCGTTAAGTATTCCTCGGGCGTTCCCGACTTCTTCTACCATTCAAACTACTCTCTAAAGACTCCTGGCGCTAATAAGAACAAACTTTTAAATTTTTAGCAAAATCGGCAAAATAGTTTTTGAGTATGTATGGCAATAGGTGAATCAAGAGTGAACTGTAAAAATTAATTGTGAACTTTGAAGTTGACACAACTATGGTTGGAGATGGTGAACATGGAGTAAGGAAGGAATCCGACTTACCCCTTTGATGTTCTTCAAAGATGTTGGTGGTTGGTTTCACTCACAGGAGATATGATTTATTTTATGCACAAGCTTCCATAACATCCAGGTTGGATACGAAAGACACTGAGGGAACCGAATATATTCACTGCACAGGCTTTCTACCCTGAGTTGATATCAATAACAGCACTGATAATAAAGAGATGTTCATCAAGCAGGCTTTATCAATAAACTGGTTTGATAGTTACATTTATTGTTGTAAAATGTCACACAAACGTGGGTATAGTCGGATAATGACAGGTACTTGTAGGTAGAATAGGATGGAAAAAATTGCAAGGACAATGTAAAAGGAAGATAGTTGCGTCAACACATACGAACATAGACTTTTATGTATTAGAGATTTAGAAAATCTTTTTTGAATTTTGTAAATCTATCAAAACGTAATCATATAAATTAAACAATTTGTTGTGTATATGTACCTGCTGTAGACCAACAGAGAAAAGGAAAAGCTTGTAGGTGGTGTGAAGCAGCTGTCGTGACTTTAGCTCCACAGAGCACACCACCAGGGCGATACTGACAAGCAGGTAAGCAAACGAGAACGCTATCAGGATAGGCAGGACATCTGTGGATAAAAATTTTAACATTTTATTTAGTTCACGAACAGCCCTTTAAACATTGTAACGCCAAGCTCCCACGACCTAATACCTCCGTCGTTTGCCAATGCTGAATTTTCGCACGGCTCAACTTATTTGTTTGTTACAAACTAATGTTTTTGTCAATTGTATCGTCTTAGCAAATAATTTTTTTACATATTTATAGCATACTAGTGGGCCCGGGCAGACGTTGTCCTGCCACAGACTGCCTTCTATGTAGACCGCATTTTATAAAGACCTCATTTTATGTAGACTGCCCTTTATCTGTTGTCCGATATTTTAGGCATTTGACATACATAGAATACATGCGCAAGTCACATCCATCGTAGATATTGGTTTGACGTTTCATTTGATATCGAGCATTTCAACAGATTGTGATTATTGTTCAGTACGATAGAAAAAAAGTAAAAATGCGACCGGTACCGTTATATACTCTTAAAACTGCCTTCAAGTATGTCTTTCACAGTTTGACAAATTGCCGTATGAATACGATACACAGAAAACTTTCGACATACATTTTTTTTTTTCATTTTTATGATAAATAAAATGAAAATTCTTAATTGATAATGAATAAAAATTAAACGGGGTAAATTAAGATGGATTCTTAAGTCTAAACAATATTTTTATTTTAAATTATAGTAATGAATTTTAATTTGATGTAGTGCGATTTGGTGACTAATATTTTATGTCATGTCGTCTTTTGCCAATATGAATACATAAAGCTTACAGAACTTAAAAATGAACTACGACCCTTTTTTCCTATAAAAAATCCTTAAAATCGAAATAAAAAATATTGAGGGAGGTTGCAGAGAAGTTAAAATTTGTGTTTGTATGTATTTTTGGATGATAAAGCTGAACAAAAAAATAATATTTTTTATCGAAGGAAGCAAACACTTTGTGAAGTGACATTATATATTAAATGAAAAAATACACTTTGTAAAACACCACTTTTATTTTGAATTAATATTAACAGCCAACCAGGTTTCGCTTAGCTCAAGCTTCATCAGGGCTTATTATATCAACTGTTGATATAATAAGCCCTGATGAAGCTTGAGCTAAGCGAAACCTGGTTGGCTGTTAATATTAATTCAAAATAAAAGTGGTGTTTTACAAAGTGTATTTTTTCATTTAATAAAAAAATAATAATAATTCAGATTTACATCTCAAAAACAGCGCTACCTATCGGGTCTAAAACTATTCTATGTTTCAAGCTGAAACCAACAATACACATTTACAAAATTTCATTGAAATCTGTTGGGCGGTTCCGTAAATTAGTGTGACACGTAATTTTTACATATTAAAATAATCTACCATAATTAGTTTCCCCAGAACAGCTACTTATATTCAGAGAAAAAAAATTTCTCTCTCTTGAGAATTTCTCTCTTGAATTTTCTTATTCTTGAGTTTTATTTTATTAAGGCGATGCACTATGTCATGTAATATTTTAAATCGAGACGCTATCAATAACACCCTTTACGTAGATGACGATAAGGTTTCAATTCCCGCTTAACACCATCCGCCTGTTTTGATTTATGCAAGAAGAAAACATTGCCAAAAAGTGCCTTTTATTTTATTTTGTGGGTGTTCAGGCATAAATATTTAATTTTTTTCCGATAATTTTATAAATAACTCAATTTGCCACATTATACAATAAAATCATAACCGAAAATGGGTTCGTAAGTAGGAGATTTTGTACTTTAAACCAGTTTTCATAGGCCTTATACATTATTTTTTTCTGGGCTTATAAAAAGACTTATCTAAAAAATACTCGATTATTTTAAAGACCAGGATGTATTCTACTCGCAGTATTTAATTAAAGCATCTGAAACATTTCTAGGCAACCAAATTTTCAAACCAAAAACACATGATTTTGCATTACTACGTAGTGCATGGCCTTAAGCTAAATAAGTGTTTTTCTCAGTAAAAAATAAAGAAAACACAAAACAAACTACACGAAAAGCTCTTAGTATAATGACGCAGTAACTTTGTTATTATTTTGCTGATCTTTACGACACGAAGAGCAAGAAGTCTTATCGCATTGAATATTTTGCTGACAATCTAATTTATTTTAGCAAACTACAAACATTACAAATGTGCCTATCAGCAACGGCGGCATTCAGTGGGTTCAAATTTTTCGTGGCTGATAGGTACTTTCGGCACACAAAGAGTTAAAAATGATTTTAATGTAGAAAACAACTAAAATTCTTCCAAGTTGATATTAGTCAGGTACTTACAGAACTCATCTGCAGAGAAGTGTTCGTGCCAATACTCTCCCGGGGGGCCGTTGGTCATCAGGAACCTGTACTTCACGTCCAAACCCTGGAAACAATAATACACATCATGCAATAATAATAATAATAACAATTAATAACAATAATACACATCAGTGATATATTGACCTATTCAAATGCCTTTAATTACTGTGATGTGAAATCGGACATACAATATTCGTGACATTATCTAGGTTGCAAATAAATTCGTGTAAAACTTTCCAATCATTCATAAAAATGGCAGCCCTTAGAAATATGGGAATTAATTGAAGATTACTGGTACAGTACAGTCACCGCCATCTTTATCAATACAGGCCGTGCTGTAGAAAATGAATTGACAGTTAAAGAGAACCGTTTTCGGACTTTTGCACTAGGTTAGTATATATAGCAGTATAGTTAGTACAGGTTAGTAGCAGGGATTAGTACCAAACCTTGCTAAACACAGAGCAAAAGTCTGAAAAAATATATTTTTAACTATCAGTACATTTTCTATAGCAAGGCCTGTAGAGTATGGTATCATAGCATGGGGAGGATCAAACGCTGCCGCCATTGATCCAATCTCCAAAGCTCAGAAACTAATTAAAAAGATTATCCTCAAACTACCGATCACAAGCAGCTCAGATGAAATCTTTAGGAAAATCTGTGTTATGGACATTAGGCAACTTTATGCCAAAAACATACTACATAGCATACCTCTTCAAACATAAAACTGCTTTTGACAATGTCCAAATGCTCGTGATACTAGAACCAAAGGACATACATAATCTCTTACTTATCCCTTTTGCTAAAACAACTTTTAGCCAGGGAATTTTAGATATTTTGCAACAAGGCTATACAATGCTCTTCCACTAGCCATTAGACTGAACACAATTTTTTCTAAGACAGATCTAATATCAAAATTTTTATAAAAACCCCTTTATAAGTACGTACTCCATCTAGATGCTGATTGACTTCAGTCATTTAATGTAATGAAATATTGTTATTTATGTTATCTTAGGTTATACTGCTTATATTAACTTCCATTTATTATTTCATTAACTATTTAATCTTAACTGTTCCATATACATTTAAAATATTGGTATCCCTGTAGGATAACTTAGACTTTCTATTTTGTCTTCACGGTTTAAAATGTATACAACTTTATAATTTATATTTTAGTTATAGTTATGCATGTATCAAATAATATGTAAATACTCATTTATGTGTCCAATACGTCTGTCTCGACACAGGTATATCCTAGTGAGACAGATATCGAAAAACATCTGTAAAACTTTATATTGATAATAAAAAAACAAAATCAATAAAGATGGCGGTCATACAGTCCATGATAGCTTTTTGTTTGACAAACTCCAACAGATCGGAAGGCTTTGAAGCAGAGAATGGACGATTACTTCGAGAGGGTTTCCTCTTGGGGGTAGGAAGTAGGAACCTAATATTTAGAGCAACTTTCTGAAAACAAATCACTGGACAGTCTCTCCAAGTAACAAGAATTACTTCTCTCTTCGTCAATTTTAAGTCAAAAATGTCCAATACACGCTGGCAGACGAAAACAATTCAACAAAAAACTAACTCAAGTTGAAGAATGTGATATAATTGGTAAATCAAGCCGAGTATGAAGCTACATACATAATATTACATATTCATTTTATAATATTAACTAGTGCAGACACGTGAAAATCACGGGATAGTCTGAATTCTCGACAAATCAGTTCCAATTTTGAAAAAAGAAATAAAATAAGTATTTGTTAAAAATATTGTATTGTATAGGTAGGTACTTCTGAATTTCTGAATTATTCAAACAATTTTAAAAATTACACTTAAACTCAAAGCAAATGTGAGTTCATTGAACAAGATTTCACACAGGAAAAACTAACGCACATCACAGACAACCGAAATAAGTATGTTTGAATGCAACGAATTGTGAGACTTTTTGTCTTTGTATGAGAGAGACAGTGTGAAAGAGGGACAACAATGTAAAGGCGGGTCTCCTGCGACGCGTTTCCACAAACCATATTTGGTTAAATGTTTGTGGAAACGAGATGCAGGAGACCCGCCTTAAGAATGTGCAAGGTTGTCCTGTGTCTCTTCATCATCACCTGTCATCCGAGATAATACATTGTGTTAATTACAGTTTATTGACTATTATTCCGCCATCCCAATATTACAGTAATATGAAAAATCTTACTTTGTTTTCTCCGCAGTTACTTATAGCTATGAACCACCATCTTTCTCTCACAGAGCGAAATCGCCTCGCATTATGACAAGTGACTATGAGCCGACCCGAGTTGCTGGGCGAAAATGACCCCTTGGGCCTGGGAGGGGAAGGATCGAATTTCCTCGTTTTGGTTCTGTCGTAAAGCTGTTCTAGGGCACTCCTCTTTATTATGTCTCCCTCCTAAATCAAACACAAATTTGTAGGTTAAGTATTATTATAGTTGTTTTAACATTTTGTTAGGTACTTTAATTTTAAATTGATTCAAAACTGACATAAAAGATATTGATGAAAATAATAAGATATCTATCTATATAAATGAAAATGTAAATGTTCGTTTGTTAAAAATCTGAAATCTCCGAAAGTTCTTCACCGATTGCTTTGAAACTTTCACACAACGTTGCATTCAAATGCGTTTGTGTTTTTATATACCTATATTATATAGATGTCATCTGTGACAGGTTTAAAAAATTTTTAAAAACATGCTTTTAAAAAAAAAAATGGCGTCATGTTGAACATAAAAGCAAAACGTCCTATTGTTTCTCTATCTGCACAGATAGACTACGGGGTACAGCTAGTTATTTAAATATATCTACATGGAAAGCAATATTTTGTAAAACTAAATTTAGTAAAAATAATACAGGTATAGTACATTTGGACCCCATTACAGAACAGTACTCTTAGGGGGTATTTCACTATGTCGGGCTAAATATCTGAATAGCTATCCGTTGGCTGGCTTTAAAGTTCAGAATAACTTCGTTATTCAACGGCGACCGTTTCACCATTGTTTCGAGCTGCCGGATAGATAACACTCGAAATAGTCTGGCAACATCGCAAAATGTTTGCAGTTTCTCCATCTACTGCCACGGCTGTCATGCGTCACAGTCCGCACACCGCGAAGTGTGCATTTTTTTGGTTATGTTATGTTGATTATCAGGTCATTTTAGATAGATTCGTGTCGAATTAATACATTGTTTCTTATTTTGAACACAATCAAATAATTCAGGATGGATCATACAAGCATTCAAATTCATTCTACAAAATTCGACTCACTTCTCAGCTGTTAAACTCGGAATGTTTTGACGCCATCTTTGATTCGAGGAATAGCGCCTAACGTGAAGTTCGAGCACTGATTAGTCAAATCTAACTTTAACCCGAGCGTTAGCGTTATTCAGATATAGTGAAAACGAAAAAATGACTAATCCGCGGATTAGTGCTTGGTCAGAACATAATCAGAGATAGTGAAAAACCCCCTTAGTATCCAGAGCGATAGGTGAGGGACTTGGAAATGGCTTTAGCCGTGTGACCAGAGGGGCGATTCCGGTTGTACTTAGAAAGAATTGTCCTTAACCCTAAAATAAACAACTTTTTAGCTGTCACCTGAGAGAATTATTGTAGTATGTATGGTGCTAAAACTTGCTGTATTTGTATTGTGTACATATATGCAAACAATAATGTAACCTAACCAAACGCCTTGTGTATTGTGCTAAAACTTGCTGTATTTGTATTGTGTATATGCAAACAATAATGTAACCTAACCAAACGCCTTGTCATTGATAGTTGTTATGGTATGTATTGTGCTAAAACTTGCTGTATTTGTATTGTGTATATGCAAACAATAATGTAACCTAACCAAACGCCTTGTCATTGATAGTTATTATGGTATGTATTGTGCTAAAACTTGCTGTATTTGTATTGTGTATATGCTAATAAAAATGTAACCTAAAATAATGTATTGCTGTATAGGAACCTATATTAAACATTTATAAGTAATCCATAGACAAAATGCGAGAAATAATTAACTAAAAAATCTGCCTCAACACAGGTTCGCCTAGTGAGGCAGGTTATGCACAACTTAAAATATAGTATATTATGCCATATTTAGATATAACACTCTTATATACATATTTACTTTTTCTTCTATTAGAAACTGCTCTTTTATTGTAACATTAGTTTTTCAACAATGTCATTGTTACTAACTAACATATAGGTATTTTACTTACTAATGATATATTATATAGTCTGTAATTTTTTTGATGAAATAAATAAATTTATATTGGAATGCATGAAAAGTCATTAATGTTAAACAATTCATTATCCTTAAGTAGAACCGGAATTGCTCCCCCCAGATCTTTCCCATCTCCTTCCCTTCTTCACTCCATCCAGCATCACAACATTTCCCAATTGGGGATGCCATAGTCCCACTGGCTACGGACAGTTGGGAGACGTGTGCGGCATTCACATGTTGCGAGAATTGTATTAAAATAAATAAATATATGTATTTTGAGTCACGTAGTGTCCACAGAAAAATCAAAATAACCATATATAAGACCATTGTAAGAACTGTATTGGCATATGGATGTGAGGCGCTGACACTGACGGTAAAGATGGCTGAAATGATGGATACCTTTGAAAGAAAGGTGCTGAGAAGAATATGTGGACCCGTGAAAGAGGGCGAACAGTGGCGTATCCGGCACAATATAGAATTGTACGATATATATAAGGCCCCTAGCATCTCTGCACACATGAGACTCCTCAGGCTGAGATGGGCTGGGCATGTACAGAGAATGCCGGATACACGCGTCCCAAAAAGAATTCTGACTGGTCACCCAGGTGGAAAGAGAAAAGTGGGAAGACCCAGACTGAGGTGGGAAGATGAGGTAAGAGGGGATGCAGCACAGCTTCTCCAGGTGACAAACTGGAAGTCAGCCGCTGAGGACAGGAGGAGTTGAAGGCGACTGTTGCAGGAGGCCAAAGCTCGATATGGGCTGTAGCGCCATCGAAGAAGAAGAAATAAATATATGTATACATATAACCTGTATATCCGGCCCAAACATGAATTCTACATCTTCCAAATTCGCAGCGAGATCCGTATCATTGATATTTCCTTCCTTCTCGTGCGTATTCGCCGGTCCTTCCGTAAACCCCTCGATAATCTCCACATCGCTGTATGTGTCATTACCAACCGGCATATCTTCAGATATCAGCTCCAGACCGGGCGAAGTAACGCTGTCGGTCGACGAGGAGTCGAAGAAACTTTCCTCAGTTGATTTTAGGAACTGGTCGAAGTATCGCGGGTCTTGTGTCGTTGCGTTTGGGTCGATCGGGATCTTTGGTCTTTGGGTTGTGGTTTTGTTTTTGGTTTTTTGCGTCGGTTTCGGCGCAGGGCTGTAATAATTAAAAAAAGAACAGTTTTTATTTTAATTTCGCAACAGAGCTTTAAAATCAATAGACTGCAAATTTCAACTTTACCACTCGGTTTCATCAAAGTGTCAACAATATTCTTTAAAAATCTATCTTCTTGTTAAAAAGAACAACAAATATATTATCTTATTTTTTAACGAGCCAATAATCGATATTTCAGAGCTTCATAGATCATGATGGAAATTTTGTTGTGAGACGAAAATAGTAGCATTAATCTAGACATTTCAGACAGTATAATATATAACTGCAAATTTCATGATGTCAAAGCACACTTTCAACGCAATTTTGTCAAGACAAACAAACAAATCTTCTGTTTCATAAAACTGTAGTCTAAATTCTTGCTCTAGAATGAAACCAATGTCTTGATAGATGATTGGCACTCTTTTTCTTTCCATCAGAGGGTATATCATCAAGACAATCATAGAATAGAATTAGCAAATAAGATTTGTAGAAAAGAATAGAATATTTATTTATTATAAAACATTTTATATTTCTATAATTTTAATAATAACAACAAAAAAATAGTCGTGCAAAGCTGCCACTAGGAATAAGATTAAATATTTTACCTGACATTATTGACATCCTGGTCTATGTTCTTCAGGACACAGCCAGAGAATTCATTTTCAGGATACCAGTGCGAAAGTGGGATCATTTGGTTCTGCCCCGCCGTGTTCAGGATCCTCTCACGCTCGGCACAGCTCTGGAAATATTAGAATAACGCTGCAATATGTACAGAAAGTGGGGTTATGTTTCGTTGACCTAAGGTAGGTGAGTCGATGACGTACGAACGACCTCTCTCTGGGACTACTATATGACTATACTGGTTTTCATCACTAAGAGATTAGGTTCAGTTAGTTTAGGCTTGGTAAGATTAGTTTTAAGCTTAGCTTAGCTTCCTACTTTAAACAACGTTTTGGACAGCGTTGTAGTGTCCATCATCAGGGCAGATGTATAGATTGTGGTGAAATGTATGTAGAAGTGATACCTAGTGCAAGCATTAATCCCTTTAACGTGGTTTTCTGCGTTTAGTCTTGGTGTAGCTGTCTAATACCGGATACCAAGAACTATTAAGCTCAGCCCCGTCATCTCTATTTTGTAATTGCCTCCGTAATTAGATGCGCTTGATGCATTTTGAGCTTTCCCAGTACTTTAGGCACAAATCCAAAGTAATGGCCGGTTTCAAGTATGTGCTCCGAAAATGCCAATTTGTCCGGATGGCTGAGTTTGCACGCTAGAAAACGTTCTGAAATCCTTTTAGAGATGTTCCATTCAGACTGGCCTTCATACATATCAAGCAGCTCAAAAGGAAAATTGGTTTTTGCAAGCCTCAGAAAAAACTAATACTAACAAAAAAAAGTAATCACAATGTTACATTTGATCGTGAAAATCTTAAATTGTAGGTTAAGTTTATTTAGGTAATGTTGGGTTATAAGTAGCTAGTTTTAGGATGATAATTTAAATGTATGTATTACCAACTTGCTGTGATAGACGCTGGGCCACTGACTCTCCTCGTCGTAATACAGCAGCAGGTTAGGCAGTCCGATCTCCCGGTTAAATTCTATCTGGTACTCAAACTGTCCATCGTAAGAGAGGAAGCAGAATCTCGCTAAGAATGCCCAATTCTGAAATAAGTTAGGACGTCTGATAGTATAGTTTGATTCAATATTAGATCATCAAAGACATCATAATAAATTGAACTGCCTTAAAGATAAATTTGCATACCATTACAACAGCCTGGGGGCAACCATGTGACAACCTATTTTGGCACCAGCATGATTTGCACATTTATTGAATAAATTACGTCATCATTAGAATTTTGACTCCCGGCTTGTGCACATTGGAACATTTTGCGGAATAATTCGGCAATTACGGATTCCTGTACATTCAAACTGTGTAAATTAGAGGTTCCCAAAGTGGTCTATATGGACCCACAGGGGTCGATATCGGCTTGCTGGGGGTCTATGTCAGCGAGAAAAAAATTTGGGGGTCCACGAGATTCAAATGGGGGTACATACGAAAGGACCCCCATTTACCTCAACTCAATATTTAGGAGTTCCGTAAATGACACAATACACCTAACACAGTTTACGTAATACTAATAATAGTGCTGATGCGCTCATATCCGGTTTCACAACAAGTTTGACAGCAATTGAGTGTTTTAAGTTTGAACTAAGTCCTTTGTTCTCTCCAAATGTGAATCCAATAGAGCTTTGAATTGATTTATATTTGTTGCATCGATGACATGTTGTGGGAGTTTGTTCCAAGCATCCACTACTCTATTTGCAAGGAAGTGTTTTCTAGGATTAGATGCAAAAGGCGTTTTGGTGATTTTTTTTGAGTGTCCACGGAGATTTATATTTTTATTAGTAGTGAAGATTTCTTGGATGCTAGGGCAACTGTAATGTCCAGATAAAATTTTGAAAGTCTCGATCAAGTCACCCCTTTCTCTTCTTTCTTGTAAGGTTGGTAATCTCAATTCCTTGAGTCTATCTTCGTATCGTAGATCTTTCAGAGCTCTTGGTATTTTAGTGAAACGTCTCTGTATTCTCTCTAACAGATTTATATCCTTTGTGAAGTAAGGACTCCATATTTGGAAAGCATATTTCAGGAGAGGTCGCACATATGTTTTATATATTTTTAACATCATGTCCGGTGTTAGGTAACATGTTTTGGAAACGTCCAGGGTAATTAATAATGACGTTCAACATTTAGATGTACTTCACACAGACTTCAAAACTAAGTTTGAAGACATTTTGACTGTGGAAATGGAATGTTGAAGAATCGGATTTCATATGACAAGAAGAACTGATCGGAATAAGCGTTAACAAAGAACTTAAGGGGCAGTTCTGTAGGGCTAGCTATAGAAAGAAATCCTCGTTGCTTATCCTGCTCCATTATCATTTGGTGTAATACCTTACAAGGGCGCACCTGTCTGCACAATGCAAAAACAGAGGAACTATATCGCCACTCGGTTGTAGGACAGGCAAGGGAAGGGAATCTTTTTACGAAAAAAATAAATGATTATCACATGGGACGTTAATAGTAGGAAAATTCAATATTCGGCAGGCAGGGGGTCTACGGGGCAAAAAAGTTTGGGAACCTCTGGACTGTAAATATATAAAAGGTAAAGTCAATAAACACAAATATTGCATTACATTCCACAGGTAATTCAGTTTAGTGTGAACAGATTTTAAGTATTCAGTGTACTATCAAAATGTACGTATAGCGATGCAAAATACAGTGCACTGAGCGAATTATAATATATGGCAAAAGGTAAAACTATTTACTCTGACAAAATATTTGGTTTTTGTAAATAATAAGTAGAACCTCAGGATTTTTAGTTATGGCTGAGAACGGCGAGGAATTCGCGTACCATTGTAAAAAGGGACGGCTGTTCATAAGTAGATTTAATTATCGAAGACTAAAATACTTTAGCCTCAATGCGAATTACGTGCAGACTGTCGGATACATTTATTCGCAAATCACTAATATATTATAATTAATTGTTGACTGTGCACAGCGAAGTCCGACTCGACCACTTTGCATTTCGTCTGTCTATATATTTGTTTGTGCATTCCATGTCCGGTCAATCCTATCAAGATGGTAGCCATGTTTGATATTACCTTTTTATTCTGCCAAAGCGCATGCGACTGTTACGAGCTATCAAGAGTGTCAAGTCGGAGTAATCAACATTACGAAAAGTCTAATATTATTTTTTTTTTTTTTTAAATGTTTGTTGGGAAGTAAGAGCTTCACATATGCACTCATAGAGGGCAGTGCATAGAACTTGCGTGGAAATCCGTAAGATGGCAGCTAGTGGCCAGTAGTCGCCAGGGCCAGTGAGAATGCTCCCAGACACACTTACTGTACTCAGATTCCATTTAGCCAGCTTCTAGTTAGGTCGACTTTCGAGTCACCATTGTAAACGCGAAGTATTAATAAATCCCTGATTTATCACAAAGAACCAATTATTTATAATCTCCTTCCACGACGAGTTGGAGAACTGTTTGTGGGAACACAACAAAGTTAAAAGAAGAATTATTCATAGAACCACTAATTATAACATATTCTAGTGAAATCAAAAAAGGTAACTTTTTTTCTATATGCTGAACCGTAATTAAGATGGCGGTAAGTAGTGGGGATTACTGGTTTTTCAGGAAACATCAAATTTCAAACATAACTTCTTCTTAACTAGGAGAAATCTTAAATACACACACAATAAGTAAAAAATTACTGACTTAAAATTCAATTTTTTTTTAAATATGGAGGTTACCAACTTTCCAAGTAGAACCCTCATATATAAGATAAAACACTGTCAATGTGCAGGATGCAGCAAAACAGACAGTGCAGTTTTGAAGGACCGGTACATCCGGTGTGGTGGGAGTAGAAGCCTGGGAGGGGTCTCATTGTGTTGAGAGGGTGGTGCCGTTTACAGTCGTTGCCATGGTTTGGTCCGGACAACACCGAGGCTTTGCCGTTCGCACGTTTCTTAAAAATGGCCGCCCTTTTGTCGCCACCCAGTGGACCTTCCGGCTGCAATTTGCAATTTCGTCTTGAGGGGCTACCCGAAGGAAAATGTTTTTAAACATCGGCCTCACACCTTGGATCAAGGATCGAATTCGGGAGGAAAATGCCGCTATGCCACCATAAGGCCGAAAATTTCAGCAATCGCCTTCATCAATGTATCGCTGCTGGGGGCCACCATCTTCAGCACTTGATACATAAAATGATGAACCGAATAAAATAAAATAAACCCCATTTCTGTAAATAGTGCCATTTTTTTTACCTTTCCCTTACTGTGCTAAAAAAATCCACACATTCGGTGCTGTGTAGTCAATACACATCTCTAAATAAGCGATTTAATATCGGAAAAGTATGCATATTCATAGCTAATCGCTTATGTTTATTATATTTTATATCAAAAGTGATAATAATTGTAATTTAATTGCTGAAAACATTAAAGCGAGGGGTTCACATCTAACGATGGTCCGCGACCGACTGGCTTGCGGTTAGCACACACACAGCTATGCGGTCGTAGGTATCAATGGTCTAAATCAAGGCTGCCCAACCTTTTTAACAGTTGGGCGAAATTGACGATTTAAAAATCACTGGCGGGCCACTCTGAATCCTATTTCCATGGGGGGGGGGGGTTGTTAGAGATTTCTATAAAACATAATTCCCCACAAAAAAAATTCAAAATGAGTGCTCCCCACAAAATATTTGAAATCCATGGGGGGGAGGGGTTGTTGCGGAACTTCGCTGAGAAAAATTCCGCACACCCAAAAACATCATATGTGATTCCCCACAACAATTTTTCGAATTCCATGGAGGGGGGGGGGGGGGGGGGGTGGCTACAAGATTCCATTTCGAACGCAAAAATATTATATCAAAAACCGGTGTATTTTTGTTTAAAAAGTAAGTTCAAGAGGTTAGATTTTTTTCGTCGCTGATTCTCGTTCTGAGTAGCCTAAATAGCGATAAATCGCCTTCGTTGCCAACACTGGTGACCGCGCGCAAGCTGCATTGTTTGTTTTACCGCGTGCCCGTGACACTTATTCAAATTGGCGGATTTTTTGAAAATGGTTCACGCGGGCCACTTATAATTCGTTCACACTCTTCGCGAAGCAGTGTCACACGGTTGATTGTATTGGTGTATTTGTTCCCGATTTTTAACAATAATCTCTGATTTTTAATTGAATTTGAAAACTATGTTAAATATTATTTTTTAATTCAGTGCATAAATGTATAACGGAGGAATACCTAAAATTGAACCCAGAATTTATTATATTCATAGAGTTATTAAAGTTATTAGAAGCAATGTGTAGTAAATACACACCACAGATGAGGAAAGGTTAATATTCCTTCAAAACTGCACTGTCTCTTTTGCTACCCCTGTATGATATGAAACCGTTGCGAAAGTTCCAATTAAACTAATTTTTTTTCACAAAAAACGTTTGTTTGTTTCTTTCTTTGGCCGACTGCAAAGTTAAGATAATATTTGACGACAGATAATGAGGCATGTTGAATTCTTTTCGACAACAAACGCTGAAGCTCAAAAACGATTTCTACTCATATAAGCTAAAAATGGTACACTTTCACCCATTATTATGAAAAATCCCTTTTACAGAGTGCCTGCTTACTGTCAAACTTTGTCCAGCCCTAATATTGACCTTATTAGGAGCATACAGCACTGACATAAATATAAATTGCAATAATATTGATGGTACTTACCTTAGTGGTTTTCAAGTGTCCTTCCACCCATTTAGGTGTTGCCGTAGGCAGTTGAAATAACAATAACAGTATTGCCATAACAACTCCAATCACGTTGTAACTTATCACGGACATTTTGTAATATGTATTACTTCACTTTTTCAAAATATTAAAAATAACTGTATTTATCCACATTTTATGCGTGAAGAAAATCACTTTTAATGCTACATCTAAAAAATTAAAGAAAGAAACACAGATTTTAAATTTTGCTATATTAAGTAAAGGTATATATTTATAGGTCCATTATAACCTTTCCCTCTTTCTCATAAACGACACTTGTATCAGAAAGAGAGGTTACAATGGAGCTCTCGGCACACAACCACAGGCAAAAAAGAACAGACACCAACTATATTTGCAAAGCAATATTCTTGTTGTAGTATTTTTACTGAATGTATAAAATTGAGTGATCACTTTTAATTTTTAAAAACTTTTAAACATTGGGATTCCCCAACACCCAAAGTTAACGCATAACAACATTATGTACCTACATGTTTTTTTATTGACAAAATTTGCTGTGCAAAAACCGCAAAAATGTGTGATTGAACAGAACTTAGGTATCACAATAAAATTATAATCAATTTACGCAATGTGGATGAAAAGTGAATGGGATATTTTGTATAATTATATTGTAAATTGTGGTTAATTTTCCGGATATGACAAACTCGGTGACGATTATTTATGGTAAAATTATAACAGTACATTGATATCAAAACTATTAACCTAGTAGGGGCCGACAACAAACTTCAATAGATAATAAGGTATTTTTGTTAACGCCAACATGTAGACAGTACCATACTTGATAAAGCAAATTTTTTATTTTCGTCTATATCTAACCCAGTAGATGTAATATCCAAAGGAGAATTTAATGTACAAGGATGACACTGCAATTGCAGCGCTTCGTACCGTGCATGGATATTATTCTTCAACACTGCAAATGCAGGGGTACGGCCCTAATGCGTAGAATTGTTTGTTATGAAGAGTTTGACAATGCCTTCAAAAGGCGAAAAAGCTGTCATGGGAGATATTTAAGAAGCCATAATGAGGTGACCAACCTCTATGTTCGTCAACTCATAAAATGGACAGAAAACGTAAAATTGCACTAGTTATAAAAATAAGAAAACCCGCATCTCGGTCACTTTGTGACGGGCGACAAATGATACAAGATAACCCAATTGATAATACAGGGAAAGATTCATTGAAGTCATAGTACAGGAAGACGCCGCACTTCGTAACTTTGAAACCTTTACTGGTACAAATGCAGTTCCGCTGAGTTGTACAGGGTTGCAGCTTAGAGGGCGAAGATTGTAGCCATATTAAATAAACACCTTGTCGTTAACTCAATTATTATTAAGCTGCCAGGGTTCTCTCTCCCTCGGAAGACGTGACCTCACTAAAACGCATCCGGTGCAGTTAGTCGCTGCGCGTATTGACACACAAATGGGGTCTTGAAGACTCGAAACATCTGTGCTGAACCATGTTACTCCTGACTCCCGATTCCGTCAATTGACTGAACTGTCAAAATCCCACTTTTACTTCCACCAACTTTCCTCCACAATACAAAGAAGAAGAGAAGTCTAATATTTTTGTTTTATTGTGTCATTAGCATAGAAATTATTAGATTTATTTTATTTTTATAATAACGGCATGTCTTACAAAACTAGAGCCGGAAAAAATCATTAATTCCTATCAATATTTATAAATCTGGTTCATGAAAACATACTGAATTGATTGTCAGCCTATTTTTAAAACTTATTATTTCACATGATTTTGGTTTTAATATTATTACAATTATATATTTTATTACATTATTTGAACAAAGCATTCATCAGACATGATTTATTTTTATAAATATTGTATATTTTAATGTAGAATTGATATTTAAACCTTTGAAATTGATCACTGAACCAGTGGCTTTGAGCAAACTGTAACAGAGGGATGTTTTTATGTTATTTAGGGGTTGATGTATTCATGGTAACCATGACGACGTAGAATCAAAACAAATAATCTATTATGTGTAGACATCTTTCAGTAATGACATTGAAATCACTTAACATAACTATACAACATGGTATAGCGTTATGGACAACTTGTAAAGGTATGCAGAGAAGAGGAGCACCACACATTGCAATCTGGAATTTTTTGAATGTTTTTAAGAGGGTAAATGGTTTAGCTTTCTTTAGTGACAAGATCTGAAAAGTCCGATACTTCCTAGCATTTATCTTCTGCTTCCCTCCCCTTTGTTCAAAGAATATTTGAAAATATTTGATTAATTTCACAAAAAGTAAGGAAAAATTGTGCTTACTTTGACGGCCTCTGTGATCGAGGGGTAAGGCTCACGACTAGCAATCTGAGGGTTGGAGGTTCAAATCCCGGCGTGCGCAAGTAAATTTTATTTAAATATTGAAGACAATATTAGTGATTTCTAAACGAAAATCTGAAACAGAAAAATCAGAAAAGGATACGGTCACATCTAGGACCGAACCCAGGACCCTTGTCTTTCCGGGACACTGCTCTACCAACTGAGCTAATGGGACTCTATCCCCCTCGTTCACTTTTAACTGTATCATACTTCGAATAATAACTACCAACATTGTCTTCATTTTTTCACCGCACATTTTTACTGGCAACTATCTTTATGTATGAGCGCAAGATTCAACCCAAACTAAATGCAATCTAGACAGCGTCATTTTAGATAAACCTATCTTATTTTTTTATTTTTAATGTGCGACATCTATTGACTTTTCTGCAAGTCTAGAATGAATATTTATTTTTCGGAATAACTTTATTGAGTAAAACCTCAAATTGTAATATTTAAATATTGAAGACAATATTAGTGATTTCTAAATTTTCATCCTAGATGTGACCGTATCCTTTTCTGATTTTTCTGTTTCAGATTTTCGTTTAGAAATCAATAATATTTAAATAATACAATTTGAGGTTTTACTCAATAAAGTTATTCCGAAAAATAAATAAATTTTATTTAATGAATTTGTGTTATTTCACAGTTTACAATTGTAGCACGTTCCGGAATGGAAGATACTATCAATACCGCCCTGGGGTAAGTTCACCATTCAGAATTGAAACTTTGCTTGAAGTGGCTTTAGCCTTGTTTGGTGACCATATTTGAATATCCAGGTACTCCCCCACCTTCCTCTTTCCATATACTTCCCCTCCCCACTACCTACGACCTGAACCCAAATGAGGATGCCATTGTTGTTGGGACTCTTGTGAGTCAACATAAAAAAAACTTCCATGACCATCATATGGGTTGCAGTAGAAACTTTGTTCTGACCATCAGGGCTCTTGTGTAGCATAGCATATAATAAAACAACTCTGTGAAATGAATATATAAATTTATTTTCATCTACATACATAGATGACCAATATAAAATTTTTAAATTTATTATACAAAAAAAAAACTTAATTATGAGACCAAAATCAGAAATTTTGAAAATATTTTTTTTTTTACGTCGCCATTTTTTATTTTTTCCAATTTAAATATATTCAAAATGTCTGAACATTGGGCAACTTTCTATAAAAATTTAATTCTATGAAATAATAAACACCGATACTCCATTTTCAAATGCAAAATAACCATAGACTCTACATTTAAAAATAATATACAAGACCATATATTTTTTAACTCTATTAAAAAAAATGTCATAGACAAAAATTTACGACAAACAAAAATCTTTATGCGTTATTTTGCATTTAACAGTAAGAGTTTTTCTAATATTAATTTAACTATAAGTAATAAAATAGGAAAAAAAACTGTCAAACTGACATAATATTTGACTATTATATAAATATATTTTAAACTATATTCAGTCACGAAATAGGAAATAATATATTTTTCAATGACTTATTGAGAATAAAAGCGGTGCAAGTCAATTTATAATTTTTGTGACTTTTTTGTTTCAAATAATTTAGATTTTAAATCCACTTGTACCGCTTTATTAGTACGTACTTAAATTTTCTAGAATATACATTTTTTCTTTCACAAGATAAAAAAATTATAATATTGATCTAGTACCCATTATTTTTATTTTAAAAATACAAAAAGAAATAGTACTTAAATGTGTTTATTTTTATAATAAATTTGATGTTTGAAAATAATATTTTGTTCTTCGATAATAATTTCTGACAAGGAAGAAAAAAAAACAGTCTTAAAAAAATTAAAATTAATTGTTCATGTTAGGATTTTATAATATACCAACTAGAACAAAAAAAATAAGTATGTACCTATCTAACTTAAAAAAATATTAAAGATCTTTTTATTAAACATAGATAAGTATGTATGTTTATGATATTTCTTAAGAAAATACTATTAAAAATACATTTAAAAAAAAAAAAAAAAAACTAAATATTGATGGTGAAAAACATTAACTTGTTAGGCCTAGGTGTTCGAATTCCCGTCACATTTGACGTAATCACCAATCGGCATTCGTTGAAAAGGGTTCACGCAACTAGACCTAAATGTATTTAAAAAGAATTATGCATTTACTCCTTAAAAATTGAAATCATAATTTCACCATTTTGAAACTTCAGAATAAAATAAAAATTAATTTTACATAATTATATAATACATTAGTATATTTCATGTGTTATGAAGTGGAATGTTGCAACCAAATTTCTACAAAATAATCATTTCTGAATATGGGTATTTTCATCAAAGTTTGTACATACATTGGGTTTTTTTTATGTCCTACAATTTTGATTGGCTTTTTCATAGTTATGTATTATGGAATATTGCAAAATTATATATTTTTAATATGCAAATTTATTAATCTACTATTTTTAGTATGTTGCATACAACTGGCCAACCTGTATATGCAGGGTTTTCCAATAAGAGGTGTTATTTTGATATTCAATTGTAAAAGATCAATGGTTTCGTTGCTTGTGTGGCACGTAGCACTGTCTTGTTGAAAGTAAACGTTGTCCAGATCAATACCATCCAATTCCGGCCATAAAAAATCATTAATCATCTCTCGATAGCGCAATCCATTCACCGTAACTGTTGCTCCAGCCTCATTTTCGAAAAAGTAAGGTCCAATGACTCCGCCGGACCATAAACCGCACCAAACAGTCACACGTTGAGGATAGAAAGGCTTTTCAACAATAACTCTTGAGTTTACGAGCCCAAGATGCGACAATTTTGCTTGTTGACGAAGCTACTGAGGTGGAAATGGGCCTCATCACTCAAGATGAATTGCATTTGATTCACTCAAGTGAATTTTAATAATTTCAATGCGTTGTTGAAGCGTGTATTGTTCCATTTTTATTAATGGCGTAGTTTCTACTTGTCAAATGTCAAAAAATGACAGCTTCAAAAGTAACATCTACCGAAATAGCGGGCTATTCAAAATAACACCTCTTATTGAAAAACCCTGTATTATTAATTAATTATTTAGATTAAAAGGTAGTAATATGTATAGTGATTAATTTTTGGGGTATTAATGCCGTTTTGCGCTACCTCCTTATTTAGCCAACGTTTCGGACAGCATTACAATGTCCATCATCAGGGCAGATGAGTGATGATGGACGCTGTAATGCTGTCCGAAACATTGGATAAAGAAGGTTGCTCAACACGGCATAATACCCCGAAAATGCACTATAATACTTTTGGCCGAGAAAATCTGAAATCATACAAAGGTGGTGTGTTTTTACTATGTCCCATTTCGTAATTAATTTTAGGTGTGAAAGATTAATTTTATGGTTTCTAAAATAGCTCAAATTTTGTTTTTATGGAAAATATGTATACAATTTTTACGTTAATTTCGACCAACATTGAAAAAAATCCGTTATTTCCATTTCGTGTTTATATTTATTTATTTTTAAGGCCCTTTTTATGGGCTTTTATATAGGAATAGTTAATAAAATTATAAACAATTGTATTACCATGGTACAGTTTCTTTTACATAAATGATAATAATAATGTTTGGATTATCTTTATAGCGCCGTTTTCGTGAGGAAATTACCCCAAGGGCACTTGAATTGCCCCAGCAACAATCTTTTGCATTTATTGTGATAAATTCAAAATTTTCACTTAAGAAACCATATTATAAATTTCCAGTATTATTCTAGGCAATGAGAACCACAAACTATGGTAGTTAGTCCCAGAGTGAAAAAAAAATCCCGACTTCTAGTAATCTGGTATTGGTGGAAACTTGAGTAACATAATGGAAAGCATAAAAAGAGATGAAGACATGTACAAACTTTGGCAAAAATGCCCGTATACATTCATTGGTTGGCGGCGGCCATTTTGGTTACCATGGAAACAATTCGGACATTTTGGAAACGTTGGAAAGACAGCAAAAAAAAAAAATGGCCTCTTTGGTTGCCATGCAGAGAAGGTGGTTAAATTCAGTCATTTTGGTTCCTGGACCTAATAGGTCCATGTTTTGGTTACCGTGGAGACAAGATCACTACAGTCAGCTATTTCGTTACCATTGGATTAAGATTTTTAAAAGTACCCATACCATGGAAACAGGATCATTAAAGTTAGCGATTTTGGTTACCATAGAAATGAGATGGTTAAAGTCAGCCATTTTAGTAACCATGGAGATAAGATGGTTACCGTTGGCTTTTTTGGTTACCACGGAAACGAGATAGTTAAAGTTAGCCATTTCGGTAGCCATGGAAACCTAACATTTAAAGTCAGCCATTTTGGTTCTCAAGGAAAGAAAATCACTAAAGTTGACATCTTGGTAACCATGGAAATAAGACAGTTAATGTTGGCCATTTTGGTTACCATGGAAACAAGAGAGTTTTAGTTTCCCATTTTGTAAATTGACCACCACGGAACCGATATATTGTTATTAACCTTTGTCTTTGAAATAAGATAATTCAAAATCGGACTTTTTAGCTACAATGTACAGTAACATTTCGCTTACCGTGTAAACATTTTATTTACCACGGAAATAAAACCACTAAACAAGAGTGGCGTTAATACGTACGATAGAGTCCTGCCGCCGAGAGCTCCGTCGCAATCTCTCCCTCTGCCACTGTTGACGAGAGAGAGGGAGAGATCACGATGGGGCTATCGGCGGTACGCCTTTGCTGGTACTACTGACATTCCTGGAGGGCTATGAGAGATCTACGGAAGAGTTCTTGCTGGGCGCGAGCATGTTTTATCTCAAGTTCTGCCATCTCCACAAGGCTAGAAGAAGGAAATACAAATTATTATTCAAAAATTAATTATAGGTTCCCTAATGAAAAGATTTCATGCTTAACCTCTGGTATGCCAGCGAAGCCCATCGGATATCGAAGATTTGAACCAGTCGTGTATCGGCTAATCCTTAGGCCCTTCTTCCACGGGGATACGAATGAAAACATGGTAATCAATACCTCACTCGACCTAGTTTATAAACATGCATTTTTCAAAAATTCTCTTACCAATGTTTCGTGAGTGCACAATTTTTGTCTTTTATCAAACCTCATTTCACCTGTACTAATAAATGGTTAGTTTACCTTTTCCTGAAGGCTTGAACCCTCCGTGCGCGGAAGTCGAGGAGTTCTTCTCTTCCTCGAGCTGACATGGCCTCGAACCTGCTGCAGGCCGCCGTCTGGGCTTGCTCCGCCTGACAAATAATGTTATATGTTATGTACCATTAAAAAAACTTTTGTGAACTAGTCCCAGCGAGAGTTCCTACCGATGTCATTGACGTTCGTCGTCTTCCTACTCATGCGTCTTGTTTGAAAACGAAAAAGACAGAAGATACTAGAACGATGACGTCACATACATCCTCTCGCTGGGACTATTATATTGCGCAGAGTGCTGTAGTGAAAAAAAGGCAACGAGACTTTTCTGTACACAATATAATTAATGTTTAGTTCGACCACTGAAAAGAAAAGCCGATAGAAGTGTGTAGTGTACAAGTCTGCAAGCCTGAAATAGGGATATTTTATTTTACTTCTGAAATGAGTGAGATTTATCAAGCATTTTCAAATATCGAAAATCATTCTTGAACAGATAAACAATTTCATTGAGTAAATCTGGTTTCCAAGAAACTGGCCATATAGGACATATTATATAGGATTGGCCGATTCTTCAATAGTGAACAGCTGCTAACCCTGTACAAATTTGGGAGCCTACTTGATAAACCTACTTGATTCCGTGCAAAGTCTGTCTGATTGCCGTTGCGGGCATGCTCAGTCTGTTGTACAGGTATTTTAATGGAGCCCTCTCTAAGGAGCATTAATTCACAGTTAATGTTCGCTTCATGAGAACGAGTCGTTTCTTCGACTTTGGCTCGTATTTGGAACAAGCTACAAGCAGTAAAACTGTTTTTTCCTCTTTCGTATATTTGGGGCCTCTTCGAGAACAGCATTCAAAAATTCCTACTTTAACCCGCCTCACAACACTGCCCAACCGGGTGGCAAACATAGTTCCCCTGTCTTACTGTACGGATAGAGCGTGCTTGTGAGGTGTAACATAACATAATTTTGCAGTTTAAATTGGCCTGACGGGTCAACGAGTCTCTCAAGGTTTTGTGTGAATTGGTGACAGCAGTTTTCTTTATCAAATCAGTGGTAGAACACACTGCCATTTTGTTTTTAAAATACAATAATATGTGCATTCAAATTACATACCTCTTGAACTTCCAAAGGCTAGCGATGAACAAGCAGACAAAATTAAATATACAGGTTAGTATTTTTCCTTACATATTATTTAAATTGTTTTATAATAGTTAAGTTGATATGATTCCTAATGAGAATTAGTCAGACTTACAGCATGGACATCCTTGTTCTTAGCTCTGGCCTTCTCCAGGCTGCGATTGGCCGCCTCGTATGTCTGGAGGCATCTGGAATATTTAACCAATATCAAGCCAACAAAATATATTTTAGTATGCCAGGAGCAATTTTTAAGGTTAAAAATTTCATAAATTCATGGTGATCAACGAGCAAATTCACGGTGGATTTCTTGACTTACTAATGGTTAAAACATGTAACAATAACATAAAACAAAATAGAAACTAAAACAATACTTTAAGACACATCACTAAAGCTATATTACCTACGCTACTATAATTTGTAGGATTCAGGCGTGCAAGTGCCGGTATAGATTACGCTTCTATAAACGGAGACAGTAAATATATCAATAGTACACCCAAGCTTGTTGCCCAGATCATGCATCTTATTGGTTAGTGAGTGTGTCTGATATTTGATTGTGTCCGTGTTGCAGAAAAATATTTTGTCTTGTGTTTAATAGTGGTGACAATGGCAGGGCTGTCAATTGATAATGAGTGCGTGATATAATGTGATGTTTTACCTCAATCTTCTGACAAGGAGACATTTAGCCGCATGAGAGTCTCGTTGGTAGTACCGGAAGGTGTCGGCCAGCTTCAAGTCCTGATCCGTCGCTACTCTGCCCTCGATTTTCTGTACAATTAAGTCAAATCATTAATGATTATAATCAAACAGTTTTTGAAATGGAAATAAAAACAGTAAACTACGTAAATATCAAAATAGATGATAATCTAATTAAATTTTTAGTACTCACGCGGCATTTCTCAAAGGTTTCCGAGACCTTGGTAAGGAATCTCTCCATGGGCGGCTGCTCCAGGGTGGCTTGGTGCAGGATACAGCTAGACAACTTGATGTAGGAGTCCGCCACCTCTGAACAATGAGACGACAAGAGTCAACCTTTTTATTTTATTTATGTAGTACAGAAAACACAATATATTTGAAAAATAAAATACTTTAAATATTCTAACTATGAAGAATATCAAAAACATTTCCTCTCTAGTGAACAAAGAGTTCTGCAAAACAATGAGGACATAAAGTTCCTATTCGGAATGCTTTGAAGATTTGCGGTGGTAATTTGCCAGTGTAAGGCTAGTCCCATTAGTTTATTAATGGAAATGTTGCGTTTCCAAATGGCATAGATAGGAAAAGACGGCGTACCTTTGTGTTTGCTGGTCATCTTGTCGGACCTCTGGGTGGCTTCCTTGAGGTGGTTGTTATACTCCGACAGGAAGCCCATCTCCTGCTCAAAGAAGTCGTTGACATCCCGCACCGTGGCGCTAAGGTACAGCTCGTCCGTTGTGTTTCCAAACGACTTTACCTGCAACACAGATCAAATCGCATACATTAGAAGGTGTACCAATCTACCCATTCTGGAAGAGTTAGGAATCTAAAGTAGGCTATGAAATATCTGCCTATAACATAACCTAAGATTTTTTTTTCACATCGCTTGCAAAACTGACACCTAACATCTTGAGAAGCTCATCCGTCACTGGCAACGCGTTTGGCCGGAGAAGCAGAGGACTCTCACCCATGCATTGGACTGATCATTAATCACAGGTGTCCGCAGCTCTTCATTATAATTCAGGACCGTGAGGAGTAAAAGAGCCTGGTTTATCAGTGCAATTGGATTGGGGTCACAATCCTCGCCAAATGAGGTAATAAAACAATATGGAGTAGCCGTGTTACTGGCATATGAAGTATGAAAGACTCACGAATCCACCGAGGATGTCCATCTTCCGCTTGGGCTTGGCGCACAGATCCTGGTCGTACTCCAGGAACACGCGCAGGTGACTGTCCTTGCGGAACATGGGGTGTGCAGCCAGACGCGTCAGGAACACCTCGTGCATGGCCACCGTCTTCTTGAACGTGGCCAGATATTCGCTGGAATATAAACATTACATTATTTAATTCAAATGGAAACTCAGTAAAGCAATACCTCCTTTAGTGACTCCCGACATTCCTTTGGCTTGCAAGCTTTAATAAAATCTTATTCATTTCCTCGTGATAAAATTGCGCTATAACATAGATAATGAAATATACAGACCTGCCCTTGAACAAATCAATATGCGGCGTTTGGTGGGCATGTCTATTTATTGTGATGTCACTGCATTATAATATAATAGATTTGAGGAAAATCAGAATCGCTTCTTGTTTAGCTTTCTATATATATCCAATGCCACTCTGTATAATAAAGGTTGCAACTTTTCACCTCCGGATACATTCCATTTAATATGCTACGAAAACTCAATCTTCAATCACAAAACCTGTGAAAGTCAACAGATCGGAGGCTGGCTAATCATCAACGTAATATTCACCATGCGGGCTGCAGTTCGCACTCACACCGGTTGCACAGAGTTTCCAAGCCATCAACAACACAATATGATTACTTATAATATAACTATTAGTTCTGTTAACAGTAGAAGACCTCGCGTCCAAGAAAGTATCTTTCTGATTTTCTCTTATTTAATAAATCAAAACCAAAATTTCTTCTGAAATCATAAGATTTGTAAGTAGGTACTTAATTAATAAACTTATATTTTTATGTAAGGGCGCCTGCAAACAAGAGACTTTAGTTGCGGCAACTATTTCATAATATAAATACAAAAACACTAAAATATCACTTATGTATGGCATAGTCCAGTGGTAACGCATTGGACTGCCATTCCGAAGGTCGCGGGTTCGAATCCGGCGTGCGCAAATAAATTTTATTTGATTAATTTGTGTTATTTCACAATTAATTAATTAAAATAATATATAGTATATTTGCGGCACGTTCCAGAGTGGAAGATACTACCAGTATCGCCCTGGTGTAAGACCACCATTCAGAATTGAAACGTTGCTCCAAATGGCTTTAGCCGTGTTTAGTGACTAGATCTGAATAGCCAGGTACTTCCCCACCTTCCTCTTTCCCTTCCCCACTTACCTTCAGCCTCACAACATCCCCCAATTGGGGATGCCATAGTCTCACTGGCTCCAGACGGGAGCAGTTGGGACTCTTGTGAGGTATTCACTATAAAAAAAAAAAAAAAGTAGGTACTTGGATGAAATATTGCAGTATGTGTAAAATTTGAATTCGGAACGGTCTCCGAAGACTTTAATATAATCATTCAGCCGCGGAGAAAGTTGCGGTTGCTGGCAGCAGTAACTATAAAGTGTATCGTATGCGCACCTCCATGGCAACTCCATATACCGTAATGGATGTTTATGCCCGCAACTGTCTTTCGTCTGCGGGGGCTCTAATATATTTTTATTTCAAATAAGTAACTAGACAATGTCAGTATCTAAATGACAATTCATTTTTCAAACTATTTTCTCGTGGGTACCATAATATTGAAAAAGATGCAAATAAGAACGTCCAAATATACATAAAGATTTCAAAATTTCAAAAAGAATCTTTATTGAATTATTAAAAAGGAAAACATCTTGGACCGGAAACGGAACGTACAAATAAATTTAAAGAGAGATGAAATGCAAAACGGTGGATTTAAAAACAGTACTTTGCTACGTTCGCTGCGTTTAGTAGCGTAGGACAGGGTCGCGCCTTGTTAACGCAATGGGTCTGACCCAAATAGGACAAATGATGAGATAATTATTTAATGTAATACATAAGATTACTCACTCTTCTAGTTCTTCCTTCATCTTGAGGAACTCCCCGCGAGTGAGGGCCCCCTCTCCTTCCCCAAGCCGCTGCAACTTCTCGCGGCTGGCGTCAAAGTCGGGCCGCGGGGGCGCTGGGGGGATCTGCACACACACAAAGGGGCAACCAACATTAGTTCGAACACAAGTGAGGGGAATACAAACTAAGAACAGCAATTTACATAAAAAACAATATATTATTAACAATAATAAAGTAAAAATAATTGTAAATATCTTATAGACTAACCAACCTCCTTAGTTATAAACGCAGTGTAAATATAACATGGTGCACAAATAAATAAAAAACTTATTACCACTTTGTTTGTTTGGTTTAAATGGACATAAACCAGGCTTAAGGCCGTTTACCATAGCAATGTTGAGCTGGCGTATAAGAATCTAACTAGTGAGAAGGTTACCAATCTTACTAATAAAAGTGTTTTAAGCTTCATACAACAGAAAAACAACCGTTTATCTAAAAAAAACCTTTCTAATGAACGTTACACAGACCATATAACTGATGTTTGACGGGCGTATAGAATTCATGGTATGTTAAACATTGCTTACAGAGCAGAAGAGACATATTTTGTTGTATTTTAGCATAAAACAATAAGTATTTGAGATATCATGTTCATTATTTTTCCTTTACATAGAAAGGACGAGGACAATTTAAAGGCCTCACCTGTATTTCGATGATTGTTATTAAAAGTTGTTCAAACTTCAAAAAAGATAACGATGTCACAGTTTATGTTTAACGGTTGGATAGTTTTTTTATTAGTAAGGCTCTTATAATAGAAATAGTTATAATAGAAATAGATAATATAAATTATAGTTGGATTAAATTGGTGAGGCATGATTACAATTTTACTTGTCATCAATTAGATTGCATCATAGTAGAATATAAGGTAAAAAAGCGAAATTTAAAAAAAAATTATAATACTTTGAATTGGGACATATTTTGTAAGAAAATAATTTTTTTTTTAAATCTAAGGATAACAAGGTTTCAACATGAACAAAATGATTTAAATATAAAATGTCTCACGATAAATCCGGCGTAGTCTTCATTTTCTTCGAAGCGATCATGCAGCCAGATGAACTCCTCGTGTTGCCGCACCACGAAAAAGTCCGTCTTCTGGAATTCAGGCAGCGAGGTGCGCGTGTGCACTGTGAACTTCACCTTGTCCTTCTCGCTCAGGGCGTCCGAGATGTCCACCTGTGATATAGACGGATTAATGATAATTGTGACGTGTTAAGTTCAGTTAAAGGAATACAGATATTGGATTAACAAAAATAATTCAAAGAAGAGTTGACGTATTTAACATATTTGTGAACACAGATCAAAGAATATCTCCAGAGGAAATAGAGGGAAACAAACTCAAGAATTTGGAATTCATCATATAAAATAAAAAGGCAAACTAGAAATCATGTCAAACTAAGAATTTGCCATCTGGAAACCACGCTAAAGTAAGACTTTTCAATCTGGTATTCATGTAAAACCGAGAATTTGGAAAGTGAAAATCACGTCAACCAAGAATTTACAATCCGAAATGCATGTAAACCACAGGATTCGCAATTTTAAAAGTGCACGTCAAAACAAGAATTTACAACCTAGAACTCAAAACATTCATTTGCTGCATGGAATTTATGCCACCCAAGAATATATCATTTGAAATTCATGTCAAACAAGAATTTATCATTTGGAATTCATGTCAACCAAGAATTTATCATTTGGAATTCATGTCAACCAAGAATTTATCATTTGCAATTCATGTCAATTAAGAATGTATCATTTGGAACTCATGTCAACCCAGAATTTATCATTCGGAATTCATGTCAACCAAGAATTTATCATTTGGAATTCATGTCAATCAAGAATGTATCATTTGGAACTCATCTCAACCAAGAATTTATCATTTCGAATTCAGGTCAAACCAAGAATATATCTAGGAAAAGGTTGCTAACAAGACAGCACTACTACACTTACAAGCAGACTATTGTCAGTGAGGGAGACATTCTCGCTGGGCTTTCCAGTCTTGCCTTGCTGCAGGGTCTTGCTCTCCGAGGGCTGGAAGGGCGAGGACTTGCTGTTCAGGCTACTGTCGGTATCCTCAACACTGTCCTGGAACATTACAGACAAAAGTACAAAATGTAGGTATATTTTTTGCAAAGACAGTTAAACCTGGTTATAATGTTGATGGTTAAACTGCAATAAAAGTTCACGGTTGTAACTACGTACATAAAAAACACTTCCTCCATATTTTACTTTGAGCTTGAATGTAGGCAAATTGAATCCATCCCGCTTTGCTCCTTATAACAGAGTTTGTCTGTATGGGAAATAGATTTTGTGCAGGCCTTACTATGGGATCAAATATTGATTCAGCATATATCTGACTCCGAATATAAAAAGAAATTGGAACATGAACACAACATTAGGTTCACAAAGAATGTAGGCATCCTTGTTCCAAAATATAGCAATTAATACAGCGTTCGTACAGCGATCCCAAGAATATAACGTACCCAAAATGTTCAACATATTGCCAAGTAACATAAAAAACTGATTCAGATATTCAGATGCTGAAAACATGGCTCATAAGTAGAAATACTTAATACTAATCATCACTATCATCACATTGTTATTTATTAGCATGTAGATTTAGTGGTATTTTCGAGTATGTGTGCTAATTATAATAATCAGAATATCTTATAAGTAGTAACAATATTATGTATATTTATAATTAGTAATAATATTATGTAAACATATTTACATTGTAATTGAACATGTACATCCTGTTGACAAACTGATTAATTGTAGTTTAACGGGATGATACTTTAAAAAACAATAAAATAAATTAATTTGAATATTGATTTTTTTAGCTATCTACCATAATATGACAGGTGTGAATTCACTTTTGGTAAGGTTGACCAACAATCAACTTATAGGCAAACAAAATACAAAATTACAAAAAAAAAAATTACCTAACCTAACAGTGTTTATTTTTGCACTCCAAATATTCAAATCCCAATAATTCAATTCAATCAAAATGGTTGTTTCTGAACAGGGTAATTAAAACTGAGAGCATTTTCCAGAAGTTAATTTATGATAAGTAAGTAAGAACTCATATGTATGCTCTATTTTGAAATGCATACCATTTTTATTTGCCCACATAGGTTTTAAGCTAAGCTAACCTAACCTAACCTAACTATCTAGAGCCAAGGAGTTTAAAGCTCTGCTACGGTGGTTATTGATAGTTCCACAACCAAAAATGTCCTTTCAGCTGTTGAAATCAATGTTCATAAACCAACAAAAATAAAAATGGAGACAAATTAATTGATTAATTAACTACAACAAATTCAAAACAACACAATGAGGTTGTCTACAGTGAAATTTCATGATTTTTACACATATATCATATTTATTTATTTATTATCGGACTATGTCCAATTACAACACGATACACATTACACAAATTTAATACAAGGAGAAATAAAACTAAGATAAAAATAGGGCAAAAAAATAATAAATACAATGTCAAGTCAAGACAGGAAAAAGGTTTTGATGGAGTTCATGGCTTCTGCCACATCAATATGAAATATTACTTGCGTAATGACTGACAAAAATCAATATAGACAGGTTATTTCGGAGAATTTGAATTAATTTTCAAGTTCTGTAAAAGTTCTGTTATTATTTCACTTCTGTCAAGAACCTGGCCTACAATGATTTAATAACAGAACATAAATAGGACATTTACAGAACTCGCAATAGAACATTGAAATTTGATGAATTGTTCAAATTGCAACTCTATGCAATTCTATGCAACAACCCATCCTAAGACTCGCACTGAAAAATTCAAGGCCCTGACTTGAGATAACAATTCCGGCCATTCTGGAATTTGATAAATGGTATCCACAATTTGTAGAGTGTTGATTGAGGAAAAGCAAGTAATTATTTTGGTTATTAATTAAAGCATGCTGAAAATAAAACTATTTGAATTTTTGGAAAATACCGAATAGTACCGAAGATATAAGCTGTCAAAATGGCTGAAAAAGCTTGTGATATAACGGTACAAATGCAGAGGTACGGCAGCACTGCCATTCAAATTATGATTTGTACTGAATCATGTATGGTGTGACGTCACGAGACATCATTGCACACGTTTTACAATATCACGTTTTACAAGCTCACAACTTCGTTATTTTTAGAGATATCGAAAAACTAATTTTACTGTTGTTATTAACTCTTCAAATAATACATTTTCATAAAAATAACAAAAAAAAATTAAGATAACCTCGTTAAACAATAAATTAAATTAAGACAACCCCATTAAACAATAAATTAAATTAAGACAACCTCATTAAACAATATATTTTTTTTTAATTTTTTATTTGGTACATTATTTTGTTACAATTTATGTTTTCCAGTAATGTAGGCCTCACTGGGTGGCTTGCCCGTGCTGAGGCTTTCATTTTATAATATGAAAATCTAATCTACATATTACATTTAAAGAGAAGATAGTAGATTTGAAAAGAAAATAATAAATTTAAAATTAAAAATAAAAATACATAATAATACATTTAAAATTAAAAAATAATACAATGAAAATAATCTTGTGTGTTTGTGTTGTTTGTTTTTTTTGTTTTTTTTTTTTTTTTTTTTCCTTTTTTTTAAATTAAGACAACCTCATAAAACAATAAATTAAATTAAGACAACCTCATTAAACAGTAAACTTAATTAAGACAACCTCATTAAACAATAAATTAAGAGAACCTCATTAAACAATAAATTAAATTAAGACAACCCCATTAAACAATAAATTAAATTAAGACAACCTCATTAAACAGTAAACTTAATTAAGACAACCTCATTAAACAATAAATTAAGAGAACCTCATTTAACAATAAATTAAATTATGACAATGAAGGAGGATGTTGTAGGAGAGAGGAAACACAGAGGCCGGCAAATTATTCCACAACCGAGCTGTCGAACTCAAAAACAATACATTCTCATTAAAATGGTTTTGGCCGTGTTTGGCGACCAGATCTAAATAGCCAGGTACTCCTCCACCTTTCTCTTACTCATCTCCTTCCCCTCCCCACTACCTGCCTCACAACATGCCCCATTTGGAGATGCTATAGTCTCACTGCACGGAGAAAAATGATCCTGTTAAAGAAGTGACAGCATGTCAATTTCCAGAATGTCATTCAGAATATATCGAGAACACATGTTCTTTTCCTAATAAACATCATGACGGAATGCGACAAAATTAATGTTATTATCAATATTTGTATGAACACGTGTTTCGCTGTCCTAATAAAACATTTTATTTTAAATGAAACTAATTAAATTAAGGCAACCTCATTAAACAATATATTAAATTAAGCAAACCTCATTAAACAATAAATTAAATTATGACAACTTCATTAAACAATAAATTAAATGAAGACAACCTCATTGAACAACTAATTAAATTAAGACAATCTCATTAAACAATAAATTAAATTGAGACAACCTCATTAAACAATAAATTAAAATGAGACAACCTCATTAAACAATAAATTAAATTGTAATTTACACACTGATACGTAATGTGTCCGATTGAGCAATCTACTGCGCACCAATAAAACTTTCTGATTTAAATCAATTGAGAAACAAACAGCACTCATAGTTTGTGGCTAATGATCAACAATTTAACCAATAAATAAAAGATGTATGTGGCTCAGAGCGACAATAGAGTTACACTAATCAAATATAATATTGATATCAACAGTTATTTTGTTTGGGATAGGTAACGCCCCTCAATTGGTACAGATTTGAGCTTAATATTGGTAACTGGCTAACTAACCATAATACTGTTTATCTGTATGAGTAGACACTTGGTGCACTCCTTGCTTTATTCACATTCATACATATTTGTCTTTCTGTACATAATTATATATGCTTCTGCCCCTTTCTATGTCCATCAGCTCTATCCAAAGCTTCTAAGCAAACCACTTTTAATATCATTCACTAATCTTCATCGGCCTTGCAATCATCTCAGATCTCCCCATTTGCGATACTTGGGGTACACAATTTTTTTTAAATTGATATTACGAAGCCACATAGCTCTTGATGGAAATGACGCTTCAAGCTAAAAAAAATTACATTGACCAAGAAAATCTAGATGGAAAAACTGTGCTGATTTCATAATGCTAGAATTCAATGTTCAAGAGTAGTTTTGACTACGATAAACTAATAGAGATTCTGGTTAACTCTTGAAGTGCCGATGCAAAATATTCGCCAGATTGATTGATTCTATTTTTGTAATAACTTATTTGTTTTTTGGCAAAAGTATGTTTTTGTAAATTGCATTTTTTTACCAGATATCGATAAAAAATAGTATATAATCTACTATAAGTAGTTTCCCAAAATAGCTCAGAGAAATGATTTTTTTGATTGTGCATTCAAGCATAGTTAACGATGTGTTTGTAATATGCTATTAAAGCCTAGTAGTAAGCATTGAAAGATGGTTTGAAAGGGATATATGTAAATACGAAAGTTAGAGGTAGTGAGCTAATATTAAAAAAAAGATAATAATTAAGCGAAAATGGTGAAGATATTTTAATAAAACACGACTTGTTTGAAATAGAGCAAAAATCTCTCGACAAATGCTTTAGTTGCATTTAAAGATACAATGTGAATATTTTCATTCCTATAACATATTAACGGAAAAAAACGTGTTTTTAATAATTTTCAGAGCTTACTTTGCGATTTTTTTCTATCGAGGGAATTTCATATAATTAATGTTTCGGCATTACAAATGTTTAGATATTATTTTATAAAATAACATATATTTTTATTTAAACTTAAAAATTTAAAGAGTTAACGAGAAACTTGTTATAAATCGGTAGAAATTGGGTACGCAGTGGCTTAAATGAATAAACTACAGTAGGAAGGTACCCTAGTTGATTAAATTATTCCAGTTTGAATTACAATAACATGAATAATATGAATTAAAAATATATATGTATTATTCGAGTATAATGTGAGTTGTTATCATTAAATTACAATAAATAAATTACATAAATATTATTCAGACTGTGTTTCAATTAAATGAAATGACAATCTTGTTATTATTCATAGATGATTCATAATGATAAATTGATATTAATATGTAGGTATTATGTAAAGGGAAATTGGAGCAATCACACCATGCGAAAAATTTCCACACTAAATTATAGTACGGAGTTATTAATACAGACGAAGCACTATATCTAGATGAGGACTTATGAACTAAAAAGCAGTGAAATGAGATTGGGCCCGATGCACTGAATAGACAATACACACTAGAAATGCGTTTTATGTAGATTTGGTTGGAAACCAATGTCATCACTGATTTAACCACTCAGAACATTAGAAGGTCAAAAGACGTAAATATGATAATAGCGGTCAAAAGAAGAAGACATTAGAATGTCTTTTCAAGTAAACGCGCGAGATTTTACAAAAATCGATTTATTTCCATCACTAGTATACGGATTGCCATGATTTAAAAAACAGAGTATCGATAATGAATAACGCTACGTGTCTGTATATAACAATATCTATGGAACGTAGAAGTGCATTATCTAAACCGATTGAATCTGTCATCTTGTTCGTTCATAATTTATTGCGTTTCTAAATAATTTATTAAAAATATTTTAGTTTGGACGGTTAATATTTTGAGGTGACTAATAGTTTTTAATTATATTTCTTCAATATATAAAGTGTTATTTCTTTATGATACTCAGAAAAAAGTACATTTTTCACGGGTTTGAAATAATGGTAATCGATTCTTACATATTTTTGACGTTTTCATAAAATATATATTTAGAAACGCAAATATTTACTTATAACGACACAATGCGATAGTGGATTTCATAATCTTTCCAAAACATTTTTTAGAATGAGGCTACATTTCCCAAGACGTGAGTTATGATGCTTTTAGCAAAACTCGTAAATAACACAAAAATTATCACGTTTTGACAGTTCTCAAAGGAACACATAGTATATAAATGTCTTTGTCTGAGAGGTTAAGATGAAACGTAGGCGGCATTTTGTCCATACAAATTTACTTAATACTAGCAGACGTGATATAAATATAATATCCAAGTATTATATGTGCAAACCTTCCGGAAGAAGTTCTCTAAATGATAGTGAACTCTATCAAAATCCGTTTCATAGTTTATAAGAATTAAGCGCACAAACAGACAGAAGCGGATTGTGACTATTTTATAACAGGAGGATTGTCACTGATCAGATGCTCTTGTATAAAATTATTAACTCAAAAGTTGACTGCCCGGAGTTGCTGAACAAAATAAATTTCCATACACCAATTCGATATAGCAGACAAAATACCCTTTTCTACATTGATAGATGCAATACCAATTCCAATCAAAATGAATTTATGCAAACGACATGTAACTACTATTAAATTTAAATTTGCAAATATTGACACTCGTGCTGACATATTCACTGCTAGTTACCATCACTACAGAATTTCATTGTATCACATTCTAACTCATATTCACGACTGTTAAATTGGTTGTACCTAATATTTTAATATTACTTGCGTGGCAACTTTTCCTTATCCCTCTCCTCCCCTTTCCCGTTCCAACCCAAGTCTATTTAAGTATAGTTATAATCACATTTATTTTATTGCTGTTTATTGTAGGCATATTATAGGTTTATCGTTTGTTGAATTTACATTCGTATTATTATTTTTCTTATTTGCTGCTTTATTCTGTTTTTTTTTTCTATTCTTATTAAATATTCTAGTTTACAGGTTAGTTTTATGTTTCTGAATATCTATCTGTGAACATCAATAATTGGTCGGTTTTTTTGTTATCCTCTTATGCATATTGTATTACTAAGACTGTTTATGTTCCTCAAATAAATAAATACTGTTTAAAGATTTCCTCTCAGGATTTTCACACTAGTGCAAATATTTTTTAACCCTTCAGGAATTTGGTATATTAACCGTTACATTTCTTAAAGTTGCAATCAGAAAGTCGTGTGTATTTCCGCTTCTCAATAAAAACCAAATAAATATTTTTGAACGTATCCGAAAACCAATAATCCTTCAAATTTTCTTATTAGAAAATAGCTGTACTTCGCCACGCATTGCTGTAGCTCAGTCTGTCTGTGCACATAGAGAAACAATAGCGTGTGTTGCTTTTACGTCCATCAGATGGCGCTGTTTTTAAAAAAAAGCATGTTTTTACCTATACAGGTGACATCTATATATTATAGGTACATAATAACACACGCATATTCGAATGCAACGTTGTGTCAAAATTTCAATAACTTTCGGAGATTTAAGATTTTTAACACACGAATATTAACATTTTAATTTATATAAATGGATAGATAAAGATATAATTGTTTAAATATAAAAATTTTGATATCAAACATAAAAAGTTTTAAAAATGGCTAACCTTACATGCTTTCGTCTAAACACTGAGCTAAAATTACTGATAATGAAAAAAAACATATTTTATTAGACATTTTATTGCCACCTCACTTTTTGTTATTTCTTATAAAAATATTTAATTAAAAATTCACAAAGTTTCATAAATTTTTCTCAAATTGCTTTCGGAACCTTTGGTTTCATAGAGGTGTACCTTTTAATTTCTCTGTGGTTATCCTAATTTGTTATCCTTTGTGCTATGCATAAAAACCTTGTCTTATAAACATTAGTTTATCATTAAAAAATAAAAACGAGCACATCGTTTTGGCGTCAAATAAAAAATGGAACCTTTTAACTAGTTATAGAAAATTTATTCATTAATATTATTTTTTTATAACCATGCTGTATCCTTATCAGTGAAACGGAGATAGCGTGAATGAAATAACTGCTAATAAAAATATTACTAATCTGTGTTATGAATCACGCTAACAACAAATTCACAAAGAAACTGATTTCGTGAAATAAGGGGAATTATGTTTTAACTAGCAGTTAAAAACCCGCTAGTAGTTTTGTCACAAACTTAGTTCGTACCAAATTCGTGTCAGAGATGTACACCAATTTGGGTTCTTAGGTTCCAACTTTAAAATATGTAAACTCGTGAAAACTCAACGGTTCTTTTTGAAAACAACAGAGGGCAGCACTTCTGTTTACAACGATCCAAAATGTACTGTCATTAACATAATAATACTATTATATTAGTGTATCCAGTGCAGTCACAGTGCGTATATTATGCATAAATGGGGCCTTAAGAACTCCCAGTTATGTTAATGTAAACAAATTCAAACACATCGTAGAGGAATGTTTCCTTCACCAGTTTTCCTACGGCACATCTGTGCTGAACCAAGTGACTCTCAATACCATCGACTGGCTGAATAACGTCAGCAATCCACATGTCGAAACTCCCCTCCTCTGCCTCTCTAATCCTATTCACAACTAAGCCCCCCGCATCTCAGTACCTTCATGCATTCTGACTGAGATCACGCAGGAGAAGAGACAGCACTTTCACATAAGTGGAGCCTATTTACGAGAGTCATATGGGTCCCCGGATCCACAAGGTCACTTATGTAAGTTTTGGTCACCACGTCATCAGCCTACGTTGTGATATTTACAAGCACATATAAAATCATTTTGATTAACTTGTCGAATTCTGCTGCAAGCTTAAAACGCAAAAAATATAAATAGCACTTGGTTTCAACTTAATTACTACAAGAAATAACTATTTATGTTGTGGGAGATGGTAAAAGATGTATTAAAGTTTTTTTTTTCTCAATCAGGTTAGGAAATATGCATAAATTATTAAAATAACCCAAGCTAACACACATAAATACCTATTTTGTGAATTTTTACTTATCGCTCCAACTTAAATAGTTGTCTCCATTAGATATTTAAATCATGTATTGTTTTTTTTAAGAGCCTTTATATGCAGCGGAACTCGACAAGTTTACCATAATTTTAAAAGGCGATTGGGTAAATATTTCCCTAAACGCCGCACTTTTAATAGGCACAAGTTATGGAAATTACGGAAAAAATTCGGTTTATGGGAGTCACTCGAATAACCGAAATTGAACTTGATTTAGACTAATTTAGGGCTGGGGAATCCGAATCTGTAAGAATTAGGTGGGGGTCGGCACTATTAACTGAGTTATAGGGTTTTGCAATTTCGTACGCGATACATAGAAAACCATGTTTTATTTATCAATTATGACATAAGAAAATCAAATTAATTACTTTTTAATAGTCACATTTCAGAAGTGCCAACCAAAAAATAAAAAGTGTTGCCATATAATAATAATATCAATGCATGGAAAATTCAGAAAATTAAATATAATTTGCCAGATTTGTAGTTTATTATTTAAAATCTTGTAAATATTAAATTTATATATATATATATAACTTAACCTAACTGTGATTTTCTATAACAAAAAAATGACCCTTTAATAACGCCCACTCGCGTCCCCTTTAGAGTTTTATGCCAGTTTTCAAGTAGTTTGTGGGCTACGCTAGGTTTGTATAGACTGGTTTGTGATTTGATTCTAATACCTTTTTTCCATGTTATTTCCTGTTACAAAAAATTGCCCCTTTAATAACGCCTGCTCGCGTCCCCTTTAGAGTTACATCCCAGTTTTCAAGTAGTTTGTGGGCTACGCTAGGTTTGTATAGACTGGTTTGTGATTTAATTCTAATACCTTTTTTCCATGGTATTTCCTGTTACAAAAAAACGCCCCTTTAATAACGCCTGCTCGCGTCCCCTTTAGAGTTACATCCCAGTTTTCAAATAGTTTGTGGGCTACGCTAGGTTTGTATAGACTGGTTTGTGATTTAATTCTAATACCTTTTTTCCATGGTATTTCCTGTTACAAAAAAAATGCCCCTTTAATAACGCCTGCTCGCGTCCCCTTTAGAGTTATATCCCAGTTTTCAAGTAATTTGTGGGCTACGCTAGGTTTGTATAGACTGGTTTGTGATTTAATTCTAATACCCTTTTCCCATGTTCTTCTGCCTACTCTAACCCAAACTAAAAACCTAACCTATTTTTTAAAAAAATATTATTATTATATGGCAACACTTTTCTTTTTTTGGTTGGCACTACTGAAATTTCAAAAGTATTAAAATAGTTGTTAATTTGATTTTCTTATGTCATAATTGATAAATAAAACCTTTTTTTCTATGTATCGCGTACAAAATTTCAAGACCCTATAACTCAGTTAATAGTGCCGACCCCCACCTAATTCTTACAGATTCGGATTCCCCAGCCCTAAATTAGTCTAAATCAAGTTCAATTTCGGTTATTCGAGTGACTCCCATAAACCGAATTTTACCCGAAATTACATTTCGTTTCAACTTAATTACTAAAAGAAATAACGTTTTACGTTGGGATAGATGGTAAAAGATGTCTTATTTTTATTCAAAATTTACATTGTAAAACGATCCTTTTGCCGCCATTTTGGACTTTTTCGTATGGAGTGACACTTGAGAAAGTTTTGTTTCAATCTAAATACGCATAAATTACTCAATTAACCCAAACTATGAACCTAAGAACATATTTGGTGCATGTAAATAGCTAAAAGTGCGGCGGTTAGGGAAATCATTACTCATACGATATCTAAATCAGTTGACAACACTCTTAGGTACGATCGACTAACAATAACACCACTCATTATATACGCATAACCTTAGAATTAGATCAATAAATTAAAAATATTTCCTTCATTGCATTTCCATACTGTTTATCTTGGATTTTTCGTCATACAGCGTAATGTTATTCTGACGTCTTTCATTCCACGAAATACATATTGTTATTTATTCCATAAGTACCTAATTAAAATACGTTTAAAATGTGTAAAAGACTCACCATTTTGCTAGCTCGGGTGTCCGTCAAAGATTGTTATTGTTAAAAAAGTATTTATTGGTTTAATTGAATGACAATCACGTAAAATAGATTCACTCTTGTATGAAATCCGTTCGTTTTGACAGATGATAGCAAATTGCTCAGTAAGCTGAGTTGGCTGCCGGCTCAGTGTGGTCACTATTAAAAAAATATTTTTATGTTTATAAATATTTTGTGGACAAAATAAAAATGAATAGCGCTCCACACGTCTGTAGCGAACTTAGAAATGAATAAATTTATTTTTTTAAATTCGAATATCGTTATAAATTTAGGTTCCTTCCGTTTCTATCTGATTCATTTGCAATACAAAAATTTAGTACCATCCTGATTTTGTATGAAATTTTGAAAATGAAAAGAGACGTTCACACCGCAGTTGCCGTCCTGAGAATTAACGGAGCAAATGAAAAAATCAGTAAAAGATTATTTTTCTAACGAGGGTTAAAAAATATTTTATCTTATCTCGTTCCGTTTCCTCTGTTCTTCATTCTCAGTGGTTTATTTATGATTCTCACTAGGGAGAATTTCTGTTTTGTATGCTGGCAACACTTTTAGCGGGCTTTTGCTCTGAATGTTTGAATTTTCAGAACGACAATAAATAATTATTTTCAGACAACTGCCAAATAGATAAATAAAAGACCTGAATTATCTCGGAATATGCAGATCTTTCTGTAGAAAACAGCAATATTTTAACGAAATATATGTGTTCAGTGAACAGTGAACAAAATAGTATGATACGTTTTTTTTATAAAAATCAGAAAGCCAGAATAAGTATAAAAATATATAAATAAGTATAAAAGCCAGAAAGCACACAGTCCTGTCAACCTTTTATCAATTTGTAATTTGTATCAATTTGACTATGTACTCAATAGAAATGAAAATTTATTAGACCTTATTTTGTCTGATAAAGTTAAGATAGATATACATTTAGCACCAGGCTTAGGCTTAACCAAATTAGATCATTATCACCCTTCATTTGAAATTAAGGTAAAACAAAATAAAAATCATTTCTTGGAAAATAATAAAAATGATTCAAAGTATAACTTCAGGAAAGGAAACTATAATAAATGTCAACAAGATCTATTGTCGGTTAATTGGAAAACACTTTTTAAAAATAAAAATGTAAATGACATGGTTCTCTTGTTTTATGAAAAATTGTGGGAAATAATTGATGAAAATTTAATGAAAAATGTTACTAAATAAAAAAATCAATATCCTCTCTGGTTTTATCAGTAATTGATTGCTCTTCTTAAGAAAAACAAGGCTAGACTTAAGGTAAAAAAGGAAATAATGCATCAGATTATCGAGAATTCTCTAATTTAAGAAAAATGGCAAAAAATATGCAAAGTGAATGTTATAAATCATACATTAACTCTGTTGAAAGTTGTCTGCATGATAACATAAAGGTATTCTGGTCATACTCAAAATCATTACGAAAAACCAATTGCATTCCTAAAATAATGCACCTTGATGATATTTCCGCAAATGATGGAGAACACATAGCAAACATATTCTATAAATATTTTTCATCTGTTTACACTAAGTCAAAATTATCTACTGATTCAATGCCAAACATTACTGAGCACAACCAAAGCAACCTAGGTATAATACATATTAGTGCAGATGAAATATAATGTTTTTTGAGTAAAATAGACTCGAGTAAAGGTCCTGGACCTGATAAAATTCCTCCATTCTTTGTCTGTTGCTGTGCAGATTCTTTATGTTTACCGCTGTTCATTTATCTTTAATGCATCTTTAACTATATACGGGAACTTTTCCTGACTTGTGGAAAGAAGCACATGTGGGACCAGTTTTCAAATCAAGTGACCAATCTTTGATAAAAAACTACAGACCAATTAGTAAACTGTCATGTTTTACCAAAGTTTTTAAGTCGTTGATATACAAAAATATTTTTTCACATTTTAAGCCTATTCTCTGCACTAGGCAACATGGGTTTGTTCCTCATAGATCTATCAACTCAAATCTTTTGGAATGATGTAATTATGTGTGTAATTCTTTTAATGAAAGATTACAAGTAGACGCAATTTATACTGATTTCCAAAAAGCTTTTGATAAAGTTAACCATTCCATCTTACTAGAGAAACTAGAACAAATAGGAATACATGGAGACTTATTGCGCTGGATGAAATCATATTTATATAATAGAACACAACTAGTGCTTATTAACGGATACAAATCATCCCCTATAGTTGTAACTTCTGAAGTACCACAGGGGTCAAATCTTGGCCCACTGCTTTTTCTTATATTCATTAATGACCTTGGCTCGAAATTAAACTGTGATTATGCTTTTTTCACCGATGATCTTAAATTTTTTCGTAAAATTAAGTCTGTTACCGATCATCTAGTGCTTCAAAAGGATCTCGATACACTAAATAACTTGTGTACTGTCAATGATGTGCACTTAAATTTTACATTTTCAATTTTACTCGAAATTAGGTTATAAAGAATTTTTCCTATTTCACTAATAAGATTATTCTTAAGAAAGTGTCTTCTATAAGAGATCTAGGAATTACTCTTGATTCTAAATTCATCATCACATTAATGACATTAAGTCCAGATCACTTAAAATGATGGGATTTATTTACAGAATAACTAAACATTTCAAAGATCCTCAATCAATTCTAACCCTTTACTATGCCTTAATTAGAAGTAAACTTGAATATGGAAGCACTATTTGAAATCCACATTATTGCAAGTATGAAAACATAGAATCGGTTAAAAAAAAAATGCTTAGACTATATCTATCAAATGTGGACAACATGACCATCTTAGATCGTACGACGCACGTCGTGAATACTTTAAGATTAATACACTTAAAATAAGAAGGCAATTGACTGACCTAATATGTTTGCATAAAATTATCCAAAGCCATCTTGATACCTCATTATGTCTTAGCAATATTGAAATAAATGTCCCCAATTCCCGTTGTTTAACACACCATAGCATTTTCACCTGAATATTTTCAAAAATAATATCGCCTACTTTAGCCCTCTGACCCAAATGTGTAGACTGTACAATAAGATTGAGTGTGCTGAAGTAGATATTTTTGTCGATAATTTGTATGGATTCAGAAAAAAAATCTGCTATTGTTAAATAATATGTTGCACCGATTATATTATGTATTACTTGCGTCTCTTACTTTTCTGTAATATTTGTATTTGATATTTATTTTTTATTTTGAATTTTTATTTTTATTTGTTTTATATTTTAATCTTTATTTAGGTATATGAGAATTAATGAGTCTTTGTATGTGTATTTGTATGTTAACTGAGTTTTTATAACTGGATTGTTCTCACGTAAGTGAGATCGTCTGTAAAAACCCAGTATAAATAAATAATTACGGTATACCACAAGGAAGCATATTAGGTCCGTCTTTGTTCCTGTTGTATATTAACGACTTATGCAACATTAATATTCAGGGAAAATCGTTAGGTTTGCCGATGATACCGTCTTACTGTCTATAAAAAAGCTGAAACGGACATAAGCATGGTAAAAAAGTGGTTGGATATATACGCTCACACTGAACACCGAGAAAACTAAATAGGTCACATCAAGCATTAATATTACTGATCAACCTTTTGACGATGCCTCCATTAGAATACACACATGTTTGAATTCCGATGAATGTTGTCAGTGCCCCTACATTGAGCGCTCTACTCAGATGAAGTACCTCGGCCTCACCATTGATCCATATCTCAAATGAAATCTTCATACTCAAGTGATTGCAAACGAAATAAGAAAAAACATGCACTTTTTCAGAATCATACGAAACTTTCTCGGCTTGCAACACCTGAAAATGATTTCTTTTGCAGTCCGTCAAACTATTACTGAGTATGGAATCATAGCATGGGGAGGCGGCACTTCATCTGCACTAGACACCATCATAAAGGCTCAAAAAACAATTTTAAAAACAATTCTTAGGCTACCTATAATTACAGACTCGAACCTGATCTTTAATATTATGAATGTGTTTGATGTTCGGCAGCTATATGCAAAAACTATCCTAACTCATCTATACACAAATATACATAATTACTAATGAAAAAAGTTCAAATACACGATGCATTCGAAGCAACAACAAAAACTTACTACAAATACCGATAACGAATACCACTTTTGGTCAACGAAACATTAAATACTTTGCGACAAGACTCTACAATATTCTTCCAGACAATATAAATCAATGTGATTAACAAAAAAAAATTTAAAGACAATGTAAAAACTTGGAACAAAAATAAGAATAGGGCCTTTACCGGTGCATTCACCCAAATTCGCAGTTATTGAAGTTACCACATTATTGAGCGAATACATCTTAATACCAGTATAGGTATGTTCAAATGTATAAGGAAGTAACTTGAAAAATTCTGCCTCAACACAGGCTAGCCTAGTGAGGCGGTATTTGAGAAACCTCAACTAACTGTACTTTTATTTTCTTTTTTACCTTCATCATATATATATTTTTTTTTATTTACTTTATTTATTTTCATTTCTTTACATATATTATACATATTAATAGATAGTATATAATAACATAATATATAATACCAAATAGTATACACAAGAAATGAAAACCCACTAAGGCACTGCCTGAGTGTGGGTAATATAAAACGATTACTATATTTCAAGTACCTAAAGTATAATATACATTAGTAGAAAAAGTTTTTTCTTTGTTTATAGTTATTATAAAAAGTAAAGAGAAAACATTATGTACAATAGTTTATAAAGTTTCACCAAGTGAGTTGTAGAAAGGATCAATAAATTTATAGTAAAAGCGTTTCAATATCTGCGTCATTCAGCCATAATTTTACCTCTTTAATATATTCTATCTTTTTATTTATCATTTGAGTTTGTAGTGGTAGAAGGTTAAATGTACGAGGACCAATGAAACTGCTATGTGTCTGCATTAATTTAGTATTGGTTTGGGGGGTGTAAAATATATTATTTGATCTTTTGCTCATTCTGTTTTCATTTATTTTGAAATTATTTTTGTTTTTAAATAAATATTTCATAGTTTGTAATATAAATAATTTCAGAATGTTAAATAATTTAGATTCCTTGTATAATAGGTCGGTCGAGAATGTTTTATTTTTGTTATATATGACTTTAATTATGTGTTTTTGAATTATTTGTAGAGGCTTAATAAATGTATCAGGTGCACCACCCCATCCTATTATGCCATAAGTGATTGCAGATTGCACCAGGGAGAAGTAGATCATTTTCAATTTTTCAGCGTTTAAAATTTCCTTGAGTCTATAAAATATGTAGGTAAGATATCTTAGGTTAGAAGTGGTTTGATTAATATCTGATTTCCAATTAAGATTAATATCTATTGATACTACTAAATAGTATTTGTGTTAATTTTATAACCCTAAAAAAAAGTTACAAATCAATGTACAATATCATAATATTCATTTTTAGTTGTAATGTGCAAACTTTCTTAAATAAAGATACAATATATATTATTATTACTTACCCTTAATTGAGTACCTACTTAGTTTGAGATATTAATTATTCTTGGTTTTCCAGAATATAAAGGTTTGGTGTAGTTATGAGTTGACCTATTTTAGAACAATAGCATGAGAATCAAAATTGACTGAAGTGTTGTATTATGCTGATAATATTATTTTAATAAAGTCTGACTAAACGGGGTATATTATTTAGTCATTGAAACGGTTCAATGAATGTCAAAATTACAATAAATACAGTCAGAGAACTCACCGTCAGGTCAACGGGTGATAATCGAATCAAGACAATTATTAAAATTTTGATTGTTTTATTATTTCATGGTAAATGAATAAGTTTCCAGTATAAATAATTAAGTAAAGATTGTTTTTTCCAATTCGCATTTTTTTCTTGTTCCCACTAGAATGAAAAAAAAACAAAAAGTTGGAATGAAAACTATGAACATACGAGTATAACTTGAATGTTGTTTATTGTAACGGTTCTCTTTAAGCGCTAATTCCCGGTTCATTTAAGCGTTTGATCCAATTTTTCAAGTGTAAACGGTCTTGTTATGCTTAATCAAACGTGAAAAAGAATTTGAAATTTATTTATTTTTTATAATACTGATTAAATTTTATGCTTTTTACTGTCCAACTAGGAAGGATTCCCGTTTTAGGACAGGTTCAAATTTACAGGTTTCAAGTTATCCTAGATGAAAACAGGATTTAAGAGTAGATAAAATTAGTATTTTAAAACGAAGATTCATAAAAGATACATAAAGGCGTTCGTGATAAACAATTATCAAATGACATTTTTTAGTAACATTTCGGAATCAGTCCTGCCTAGAACCAACAACCATTTTGTCACTCTTGGACCGAAGGATGACAATTCACACAGTTTCAGCTGAGAGGGGATTTTATTGTATATTTTAGGACCGAGATATGAGAATATTTTTTGATTAGCCGCTCTGTTGCTTGTTGGAACGGAAAGGTCATTTCTTCCCTTACTTCTGGTTTGATGTTTGTGTTCGGCTGTTTTCATTTTGTTTTTTTATTTTTATGAACATGGATTACTATTTGTTTGATATAGCACTGTCGGACATCTAGTACATTAAATTCCCTGAAGAGAGCATCGCTCGAATATCTGAAAGGTTTCTTCATAATAACACGTAAAATAGTTTTCTGTGCCTTCAATAACGGGTTTAATGTTGTTCTTCCTGTACCTCCCCACCCAATGCAATAGATAGTTTGTTCATATATAAAAGAAAATATGGGTAATGTCTACTATAATATTGCCCTGGTATTATGTAGGTACATACCCATTCAGAAATAAAATGACTTTATTAGTTTTTTTTGTTGTTTGTTTTTGGGGTGTTATGCCGTGTTACGCTAATTCCTTCATAACACCCCAAAAACAAACAACAAAAATGCTTTTGGCCGTGAGAATCTAAAAACTTACCTGACTTTATTAGTGTTTAGTGACAAATCTTAACACCGGGCACTCCCTGTTCTCCGTCTCCTTTCCCTCTCTACTTCTTGCTTGCATTTAGCTTTTTTTTATTGTTTTAGTGCATCTTTACAGTTTGTTAACCAATCAAATTTCTTTTAATTATTATCTATTGTAACCCAATTAATTACCTTATTACCTTTGTATACTTAATCACTTTAAATTATTTTCAGTATTTTTTACAATGTACTGTACTTGCTCATTCATATTGCTATTACCGTACTTGGTGTTACAATGCTTCAAACTAATTAACTAAACTCATGAAGATGGGGAAAGCAATAAACACAGTCAACAAATATGAAGATGATGAAATCTACAAACATGAAGATGAGGTCTACAAATATGAAGATGGGGTCTACAAACATGAAGCCGAGGAAATCAACAAATATGAAGGTGAAGAATTCAACAATCACAGTCAACAAATATGAAGATGAAGAAATCAATAAACGTGAAGATAAAGTCTACAAATAACAAGACGAGGAAATCAACAAACATGAAGATGCTACCAACAATAAACGAGGAAATCAACAGCCGTTGAGATGCGGTCAACAAACAAAATCAACAAAACACAGTCAATCAGAATCAGAACACGAATATGAGGAAATCAACAAATATGAAGGTAAAGAATTCAACAAACACAGTTAACAAATATGAAGATGATGAAATCTACACACATGAAGATGAGGTCTACAAATATGAAGATGGGGCCTACAAACATGAAGCTGAGGAAATCAACAAATATGAAGGTGAAGAATTCAACAAACACAGTCAAAAAATATGAAGATGAAGAAATCAATAAACGTGAAGATAAGGTCTACAAATAACAAGATGAGGAAATCAACAAACATGAAGATGCTACCAACAATAAACGAGGAAATCAACAGCCGTTGAGATGCGGTCAACAAACAAAACGCAGTCAATCAGAATCAGAACACGAAGATGAGGAAATCAACAAATATGAAGGTGAAAAATTCAACAAACACAGTCAACAAATATGAAGATGAAGAAATCAATAAACGTGAAGATAAGGTCTACAAATAACAAGATGAGGAAATCAACAAACATGAAGATGATACCAACAATAAACGAGGAAACCAACAACCGTTGAGATGCGGTCAACTAACAAAATCAACAAAACACAGTCAATCAGAATCAGAACACGAAGATGAGGAAATCATAAGAATTATGGTAGATGTATGCGTCCGTCAGTCCTGGACACACTAGAGGTCAAAGACTAAACTCAACAGTAGGGAGCATTTTGCAATTTGTTAAGGGTCAGCAGTTGTGCACTTGTCCGGGCCCCGTCCAGTACGCACAGCTTCAGCACGGACGATCGATAAAGCCCTCTATATCAATACGATATTGACGAAATCTATGGTCAGTTAACGATATTTGCGAACACGGTCAGAGTATGATCCCGACAGTCGGTTGACAAAAGGCGCTACTTTTAGCGCGGCCTTCAAGGTGTCGGATAAGCTGTAAATATACACGGCTTTTTGGATAATATCGTTCGTTATACAAATTATCTAGCTTATAAATGAACGGAGGTGAACTAACTTAGCTCTTAGAACTGAATGAAATCTTATACACGATCCATAGACTTAATTAATTAATGTAAGACGCGATCAATTGATTCCGTTCCAGATTCGAGAAACTAAAGTTGTTAGTTATGCCTAATGACCTCATGAACTAATTCTAAAAGTACACGCGGACTGCCAATATATATATTAAAGTTAATATTTCAATTGTAAATCGTCAATTTATTAGTATTTTTTACTTTCACGTAGACATTTAGGAATGCCAATTCATAAAGAGATGCGCCAAGAGAAGTTGCTAGTGTACATCGATTCTGATTTATTGCATTATCAACATCGGTCTGGATATCAATCATTACGACAATTCTCGCGATATTGGTATAAAATCGTCGTTACTGGGATTCCAGTTCTCTCGGAAAACAGCTAAAAATTCATTAATTTAAAATTTTAAGGCTTATGACAATTCCTTATCCTTAAGTTGAACAGGATCCCCCCCTGGTCTCTTAAACTTAAGGTTACACCAAGCATGTCAATTGAAGGCTTATTAGGATGATTGCTGACCTTACTCCGAACACGAACAGGTACACAACACAATCATGTAATTTTCAGTGACCATTGTTGCCGCTTCAAAAAACTAACACCGAGAGTTGCGGACAAGGCTGTATAAAGTTAGTGAGGCTCTCGTGAACAGGCAGGCACTCTACAATCTTACAAAATGTAAGTATTTACCTACTTACTTTAGAAAAGTTTAATATGAACCATTCTGTACGTAAGAAACTTCAAAAGAAATTGGCACTTCACGTTCAATTATCCTGTTTGGCTTGAGAGGACAATTTCAAGACACACGCCGTAGTTACGACGCAATATGATTGTAATAACGGGGGTTTGCTCGACGCTCACATTTTAATTATTTCTGATGAACTAAAATCTCAACTGTTTCTAGAAGGATCCCTATGGAAGTTAGTTATTTATATTTAAGATTAATAAAACCAGGACCATATCATTAAAATAATATATTTAAAACGGTTTGAAAATTTTAAACGTTTTTTAACCATAAAATTAGCGGTAAGCATCAAATTTTATTTTTCTAAACGATGAATTAGTAACTTCCCAAAGGATCCCTCAAGAAAAATTAGTGATTTTAATAATACGTTCATCAGAAATAATTTTAAAAAAACCCACGGAAAGATCGATTTTCTAGGCCTGCTAAGGCAAAGTCGACCGTAAGTCCGTCCATTACGCCAGCCACGCGCCGAATATTGTTTTTACACGACTTCACCAACTGTGTCGTTAAGATTAAGAGTCCAATACACCAGGGCATGGCTACTTTACTTACGTCGTTAACATTCTGACTTAAGTTAGGGGTATTGTCTCGTCTTAATACATTTTGTATTTGAAGTAAGGAATCAGTCATATACGAGCAGGGGAAAATGTTGAATTTTTTAATGTAAATACCTTCCACACCGAGAAAAATGACTTTGCTAATTTATTTAGAATCTTTCATTGAAGAAGAGATTACATTGATGGGTTACTTCAAAAGTTAAAGAAAAGTTTTTCCAACAAATATTTGTATCAATTGATATCAAGAATCTCTTCAAATTATTGGTGATCCCGGTTAAAAACGGGATTGCTGGCATTACGAATGAATTAACAGGTTTCCGGAAAAAAAATCGTAAATTACGAATATATTATTATGATGTCGGAACATGTGTTCATGAAAAGGAATTTTTTGCATTTCGCCATGATGTTAATATCGACGAAAATCGCTTTGCATTTGTCTTGATAATATAAAGGGTTTTCCAATAAGAGGTGTTATTTTGAATAGCCCGCTATTTCGGAAGATGTTACTTTTAAAGCTGTCATTTTTTGACATTTGACAAGTAAAAACTACGTCATTAATAAAAATGAGACGATACATGCTTCAACAACGCATTGATATTATTAAAATTCACTTGAGTGAATCAAATGCAAATCATCTTGAGTGATGAGGCACATTTCCACCTCGGTGGCTTCGTCAACAAGCAAAATTGTCCCCTTCGGGGGTCGGAAAACCCAAGAGTTATTGTTGAAAAGCCTCTTTATCCTCAACGTGTGACTGTTTGGTGCGGTTTATGGTCCAGCGGAGTCATTGGACCTTACTTTTTCGAAAATGAGGCTGGAGCAACAGTTACGGTGAGTGGATTGCGCTATCGAGAGATGATTAATGATTTTTTATGGCCGGAATTGGATGGTATTGATCTGGACAACGTTTACTTTCAATAAGACGGCGCTACGTGCCACACAAGCAACGAAACCATTGATATTTTACGACTGCATATCAAAATAACACCTCTTATTGGAAAACCCTGTAGAATAGAAAATCTCTCCACAAGTCTCTGAGCTCATGAACATATACGCATTTGTCATTGTGAAGTTTAACGTAACAATTTTCAGCTCGCAATATAATTCCACCGTGTACTATGACTGCTTATGACTGAAACATAGAAATATTCATATAACTATAAAAAATAAGACATTATATACCTTGACACCATATTTTTTGTTCCATAGCTATTATACTTAATTGTTCATTATGAAAAAGTGACTGTTCTCTCGTAATTATAACGCAAAAATCCACCCATCTTTATATACATAAAGGAGAGTGTCTGTGGCGGATGCGCTGAAAGCGGGCGGACGGAAAGCGGGCGGTGTGTATTTCATTTTTAACTACATCTAGTTTCATTTTTTCTTGATTGAATGAATGAATGACTTAATTAATTAATGAATAGAAGAATGAATGAACGAATTAATGACATAATGAATGAATGAATGACTGAATGAGCGAATGAATTAATTAATAAATGCATTTATGAATGGATGAATTAATTAATGAATAAATGATTAATGAACGAATTTATGAATGAATGAATGAATTAATTAATGGATTAGTTAATGTATTAATGAATGAAGGCGCTAATGAATGAATTAATTGATTAATTAATGGATGAATGATTGAATGAATGCGTGAATGAATGAACTAATTAATGAATTAATAAGTTGATGATTTAATGAATGAATGAATGATTGAATGAATGAATGACTGAATGATTACATAAATTAATAATTGGATGTATGAATGAATGAATGCGTGAATGAAGGAATGAATTCATGAATAAATGAATGAATGGTTGGATGAGCGCTCCTGAGGTGATGTCTCACAAAAGCGGCGCTATACAAATTATCCGAGAAATAAATAAAATGAATTAATGAAGGATGAATGAATGAATGGAGGAATTTATTTGTAGGAATTAATTTGAATGAAGTGGAAATTAACCCACTTCCCGGTTTCCAATCTTGCTGAAACTCGACAGATAGAATTTTTGTCGGTGACAATGTATTCTTTCAAATTATCTGATGCATTATTAGGGAATCTATTTTCTTAAAACAATAATGTAATAAAATATCGTACAAGAAAAACTACCATGGTGCTGGTCGGCAGACTAAGAAATTCTTCAATGGAATGGTCTACACTACAGTTATTCGTTTACCGGCAGATCTGTTTTTTTATCATCTACTAATTGATCCTCTCGTAAGAAACCATTTTCGTTTATGTACCTTGTGACGTAATTTTTACGTAAAAATTCTACGAACTATTTCCATGACTGCACTGAACCCTCCAAAAGACGCACCGACTGACCAACGTTTTTAAGGCTTACTAAACGTTTTTCTCACTTCAAAGTAGTTTCATATGTGTACTCGATGACGTAGAGTTAGTTGTTTCGGGACCCTAGACTATATAAACACTGTGCATGGAACACACCTCGCCAAATTTGGAAGGTCCGCGGCCCTTTCTCGCAAACATTATCTTTCGACATATTATTGCATTTTGTAAACTCAAAACGCAACGTCATCTCTTTAAACTCCTCTCAAAACTCACTGTACAGCTTAAATGCCAAGAACACTTAACTCCTTTTATAATAAATACATTAAAAGAAACAATAAGCACTTTACCCAAAGCCGCAATTACTAATAAAAATAAAATATTAATCTGTTATAAAAATAAAGAATAGTGAGTACTAAAAAATTGATTAAAGAACTGTTTTAGTTGACATTTCACTGTAATATATATAAGAAGGTTCGTAACTGTGTTTAATTAGTAGGTATCGGTAGCTAGCTATTTGTAAATGGTGGTCAATTTCGATTTTTATTTATAGTTAGTGCTTCGACAAATCAACATCGTTTTTCACAATGGAAGCGCCTGACGTATTGGAAGAGGCACTTACTGAAGGTAGGTACTTTTAAAAATTATTGATCTTTTGGTGATTTATTTTATTGTTTTGTGGTTAAAAAATAGAACTGCGATTAACAAGAGAACGCATATAAAACATTGTTCATTTTGTCTGTGGTTTTCGGGTTAAAAAATTAAATATCTTATTTGTAATTTGAGGCTAAAGTACCTACCTACTTTCCCAAAATTTTAATTGTTTGTTTTTATAATTTTGTCTGTGGTTTTTGCTGTTTAAAATGTCGAACTGCGTTTTTAAATAATTTTGTCTGTGTTTTTTGCTGCTTAAACTTTCTAACTTCGTTTTAAATACGTTTATTTGAATTTCACTTGTTTTCGTGACAATGCATTCTGTCAAACTACACAAATGCACACGCTGTTATATACGCATTTCTCTGAAATTGGATGACATTACGGCAGTTATTATAGGAAATAAATTTCGGTCCTGCCTAATCACGATTTGGCGCAGTTGTTATTGTGGTTGACTCCAGTCCCCGGGAAGCAAGGTTCAATCCTCAGTAAAACCATATAGGTATATTTTTTAAATATATGAAAACATTTATTTTTACGGGTTAATTTTTTATTTATTAGACGAAGGTGTCTGTCTACCTACTAGGTAGTGCAATTTTTGCAAAATTTTGGGTTATCACAAAAAATTATCACCAATTTATTTTTGTAACATTTACAGAGTATCGACATGATTATATTTATAAAATAAGAATTGGGAGGTGCGTCATTATAATAATCCAGATAACAAAGTTCACATCAAGATGCATGCATCGAGATTTTTTTAATTAGATTTATTTGGATTAGATCAGAAATTATTAATGAGGAATTAGCGTGGTTGGTTGGTTTTACCATAATATAGAAAACGGACAGTAAGTTTGGATTTTGTAATTATTGCTGTAGATATTGTGGGTACGAAATATGATCAGCACCGTTGGTGACATCCAGATTGTGCGATTGAATTAAATATAAATCCAGCACTCACGATCTTTGAAGAAAATTAACTTCATTGTTTGTTCAATGCGACCATCACACAAGAGTCCCAACTTACTGAATCTAGTGACACTATGGAATTCCAAAATGGCGTATGCCGTGAGGCTGGAAGGGAAATCAGCTGGAGAAGATGAAGATTGCGAAATACCTGCCTATTTCAAGCAAAGCTTCTATTCTGAATTGTGGTCATCTACCAGGGTGATACTGGGAGTAAACGAAGAAGAAAAAATGATTTTGATTTATTAAAAATCTCTTCAAATTATTAGTAATCCGGTTTAAAACTGAATTGCTGGCCGTTTCCTGAAAAACTTTTAGTAAATTTGTAATAATATCGGAGCACGAATTCATGAACCTGCGTTTGTCTTAATAATATTTATATAACGACGAAGTGAGAAAACGTTAGGATTTTTATGAACACGTTATTCCAATATTGTGACAATGTTATTTTACTAAAAGTTTATCAGTTAACCTTTCAATTCATTCGTTAAGGGTCTGCAATCCCGTTCTTAACCGGATTATGAATAATTTGAAGATATTCTTAATAAATTAGCAATATTTTTGATCCGTAATTGTTCTCCGTGAATATACCCCACTGCGATTTAAAGCAAAGCTTCTATTTTGCATTATGGTCTTTAACCAAAGTGATACTGAGATTATATACCACTCTGAAAATGCCTACCTATCGATCTACATATATATATATATATATTTATATCTTGCAAGTTCAATGAAAATGAGAATATTTTCCAGTTTGTTTACTGAATAAGATTTATGCAGGATTTACGTAATCTTGTACTTGCACTTTTATTATGCTCTGCGGTCGATTCGCCAAAAACCTGTTTGTCAAAATGCAACCTGGCCCAAATTTAATAAAGGTTGCATACGTACCTTTGCGTTCAAATACTGAGGCTATGAAATGGATCCGTCATCCTTTGCTAAAGAAAAACTACAATATTCAGATTAACAATACATCTCGTATTATATTTTGTTAAATTAAAAACCCTGTGTATACTTTTCATAGACAAGATTTTAAAAGCAAAGCAATCATTAATAATTTAAAAAATTAATCTGTTAAATTTTTAATTTTTTTATTATAAAAATCAAATTTTAAAACTTAGAAATAAAATAAAATGGTTTGGCTAAGCCTTTCTTCCAGAAGTTAACCGCGTTGCTGACCTTTCCAGATGCCGATCGTGTAGTACTGTCATTTATTTCGTATATTAACTGCTAACATCGTCCGATTTCAGAGAAATGCGCATAATTCTGCATGTGTGTACGTGATTGACATCAAAAGTTGATAGATTGCATAATCATAAATGACGAGTCTATTTGCTGAGTTTCAGCTTGATCAGGTGTCGGAAAATGGGTTTCTTTGCGCTTCCAAGATTTGCATTTGTTCAATATTGAAAACCTACTTAATAAATATTATACCAATATTAATAATATTTATTAAGTAGGTACATTCACGTCAAGTGGAATAATCGTGGTCATATTTTTTATATTACACCCTCTGAGCATGTCTTGGCCGTGTGGTGAAAAGTCACTAACTAAATAATTGACAATTTTCAGATAATGGATATTTGTGGTTGCAATTTTAAATGTCCATTTAAGGGTGAAAATAAAAGATTTTTTTCAAAATACTTATGTTTTTTTTCAACAGTTTTAAGTCTTAGAATATTAAAAAAATACTTGAATTTTTTTTATTTACTTGTAGTGATTTTTTTGTAGTGATTTGTAGTGAGTTTAAAGTTTTTTGCAGGTGTTGACATTTAGTGCGTAAAGTCAATATTAATAGTGTTATTGTTTTTATGTTATTGGGGGAGATGACTTTTTGTGAAATAAGCGAAGGCGTATAGTAACTAACTAAATTAGCTAGTTTATGTGCTCGATTTAAACTGTTTGTTTATAGGTACAATGCGCGCTTTTTTTTATATTAACTCCACACAGGAGGCCCTGAAGAAAATAATTTCCCTCAGGGCCTATGTCATCTTTGAGGATGCTGTGTGGAGGGTATTTTTGTGGAGAGGAAGGAGTGAACATGGGTCTTGAAGAGTCCCATGTTGTAGGAGGGAGGAAACACAGAGGCCGGCAGTTCGTTCCACAGCCGAGCTGTTGAACTTAAGAACGAATCGTAGAAGCGACCCGTTCTCATGTGACAAGTGTCAACTGTGTACAAATGTTGGGCACGCGTTTGGCGTGTATCCCGACTACGCACCGGTGCCGAAGGGATCAATGACGCTAATTCCTCAGAGCATCTTCCATTGTAATACCGATAGAACAAGGACAGCATACCTACCTGACGGCTGTGCTCTAAAGATTGCAGTCCGTTTGTTAAGATTGGGGAATCTATCAAACGGACCGCCCGTTTTTGCACAGAGTCTAGGGTTTTTTTCAGGTATTTAGGGGCTCCGGACCCTAGATGGCTGCCAAATTAGACAGTAGGGCGCACTTACGATTTGTACAGGGTCAGCAGTTGTGTATTATTAAAGTATCTGCGGGCCCTGTACAGTACGCCCAGCTTCTGAGAGGCCAACTTTACTCTGGCTTCGATGGAGCCCCCGTACCTGAGCTGGTCACTTATAGTTATACCAAGCATATCAATGGAAGGCCTGTTCGGAAGATTGCTTCCGTTGAAGGAGACTAGATTATCATTTGGATCCCTTTTAGACGTAATCAGACAGGATTGGGTCTTTGAAACATTAAATTCGACGAGATTATTTTTACCCCAGGAGGAAATACTCTCGAGATAACCGTCCATTCTCTGCTTCAAAGCCCTCCGAGTCAGACGTGTCAGACGGTCAGACGTCAGACGGTCATGACGGCCGGCGTGGTCTAGTGGTATACGCTTTTGACTACAGATCCGAAGGTCGCGGGTTCGAACCCGGCGTGCGCAAATAAATTTTATTTGATTATTTTGTGTTATTTCACAATTAATTAATTTAAATAATATATAGTATATTTGCGGCACGTTCCAGAGTGGAAGATACTCTCAGTATCGCCCTGGTGTAAGACCACCATTCAGAATTGAAACGTTGCTTGAAATGGCTTTAGCCGTGTTTGGTGACCAGATCTGAATAGCCAGGTACTTCCCCACCTTCCTCTTCCCCATCTCCCTCCCCTCCCCAATACCCTCAGCCTCACAACATACCCCAATTGGGGATGCCATAGTCTCACTGGCTCCAGACGGGAGCAGTTGGGACTCTTGTGCGGTATTACTGTAAAAAAAAAAAAAAAAGATAATATATTTGAATACGAAGTGGATAGTTCATATTTTCGATAAATATCTCGGAGGTTTGGTAAGTTTACTAAGAATGAGTTTATAAGAATTACTAAGATCCAAGAGAGAAGAAGAGGCGATAACACGCATAAAGATGCAAAAAGATCCAGGGCGTATCACAAAGACCGAAGAAGGGGCGGGAAAAATGCAAGAAGAGTCAAGGCGAGCCAAAAAGAAGCAAGAAGAGCCGAGACGAACCAAGGAGAGTCAAGAAAAGCCAAAAAGCGGCAAAAATATGGAGGAAGAGCCAAGGCGAATCAAGAGGAGCCAAATAAGGCTAAGAAGAGATAAGAAGAGCCAAGAAGAGTCAAGAAAGGCCAAGTAGAGCCAAGAAGAGACAAGAAAAGCGAAGAATAATGAAGGAAAGCCACGAAGACATCAGAAGAGCCAACAAGGATTAAGAAGAACCAAGAAGAGCCAAAAAGAAACAAAAAGCGACAAGAAGAAACATGAAGTGACAAGAAGAACTAGCAAGAACTATGAAGAGCCAAGAAGAGCGAGAAGATTGCAAGAAGATTAAAGATGAACCAAGACGATCCAAGAAGATCAAAAAGAGACAAGACAAGAAAAGACAAGAAGGACCAGGAAGAACCATGAATAACCAAGAAGAAGAAATATATAAAGAAAAAACAACGCTCAATCAAATCCTTTGTTCCTGCCCTAATCCTAAAATTCTAAATTACATTATTGGTTTATTAGGTAGCCATGTATACCGGTTGATTGAATTCCAACCTCCAAACCAGTGCCCCCTGGTCTACCGGTCGCACCGGGACAAGAGTGCTCCTGGCTGGGGTAGTACGATTGTATCGTATCGTATCGTAGGAGGTTTGATCCAAATCTGAAACGGTGCATTTAGTGACTTATACCACTGACATAAACTTTTTGCGCAGTTATCGACTTTACCTTTAGAAGCGATGTCAAAGATTAATTATTTTGAAGAATCTAATTCATTTATAATACAAAATATTAGTTAGAGACTTATCGCTTCGCGGCGACGATATTTACATAATGTATTCTAATTTGCTCGTTAGTACGAAGCAAATTAGAATACAATTCAACCTCGTCACAGTACTAAAAGTCCATTCCCAAGCATTAGAAAGGGTACAAAATAAATTCATGCGGTACCTCCGTTTTAAAATTAACATTCCCATCGAATTTATAAATTATATTAACTTACGAACCGAAACCAGACTTCTCAAACTATCAAATAGAAGAGGTTTATTTTTTCATAAAAAAATATTAAATCTCTTATTGACAGCTCGGCATTATCGGAATTAATTTACATTTATGTACCAAAGGCACTTTTAAATCTAACATTAACCTTACTACTTACTCTAACATTAACCTTAACTACTATGTTTATTCACCAAATCCAAGAATTCATCACCGTGCAAACAAACTTGTTGATATGTTTGGTGTTAATAATTATGTGGGTTTCAAAAGGCAACTAATTTCCTTAGATGAATTAAAAGGGAAGATAGATTACTGCGTTTGCACGTGGTTTCATTAAACGTCCAGTGGACAAACTTGTAATTTACTGCGTTTAGTACGAGTATCAAACGTAAGTCCGTCAGACATACAAGCTGTCACCGGCTGCCACAAACACATCGCTCTGAGATCTTTTTTGTGAAAAAGACCTTAGAGTGTGCTTTTGAGATATGCACAAATCATTCTCGAGCAAAAACCAAATCTCAGTTTCTTTCCATTCGCGTGTATAAAAATCACTCATTATTTCAATAAAATAAATTTTTCACAATGCTTTTTGCAGCCAAAAAACGTTAAACGTCAAGTAAAATCAAGTGAAACAGCGAACGCAGAACACATAAGTGTATGAAGGACAACCTAGTGACAGTACGTACGTCGTAGTCTACTACTCTTCGCTAGTTTTTTCGTCGAGAAGCGGCCCACTAACAGGCGAGCACGTCCACGGCAAGCAGTCTGGGCATGACGGCACGCGATTTATCCGCCGGACATTCGTAAAAAAATTCTCGTCGCTCGCCTGTGACGGCATGCTTGCCGCGGACACGCTCGCCCGTCAGTGGGCCGCAACTGGTGTCCCGATGAACGCGTACAGGAACGAGGGACGTTCATAATAATATACCTGTTTCACCCGTACACATATTCTTTGAATTGATATCTCTTTCTAATGCGTTCCGTTCCATTTCGCTATGAATGATGTTATTTAATTCATTTCACATATTCGTTGTGGCTATTTTTTTCTTATTCGTTTCGTTATTCGATTTCAATCTAGAAACAGGAACATGCTATATTTTTTGTGCAATTAGTACCGCGTCTTTGTATTATGCTAATCATAATTTCAGACCTATTTGCTGGTTTATTAAATTTTATTATTTCTCGTCTTTTTTTAAATCTTATCTCTTATAATACCTTACCTATGAGTACATCACATTCTCCTTTCTAGTTTTATTTGTTTTTAACACTCAATTATGATTATATGAATAATAATTTGTAAATAATACTTTGATTTATTTACTACTAGCTGACGTGTGCCCGGCGTTGCTCCGGGTTACTAATGGTTTTTAGTAAAGTTTTGAAGCTGTAAATTCTAGTGTAAACTGGGTATATGTTTAAGGTGGAAATAAGATTTAATATTTATTATATATAAAGATATTCTTGGTAAAAAAATATTATTCTGAAGAAATTAAAAGTTTACTTTTCATGAGTGCTGTTTCACTTGATCGTGCCATGTCCTCGGGTGTTCCCGGCTTCTACCATTCGCTACTGTATATCACATTGTTACTATTAAAAAAAGCTATATTGTATAGAATTTTATTCGGCTTCGTATCTCATTCTACTGCAAAGATAATGAGTTATATTAGATAATGTAATGACAAGCCTTCCTCGGACGTCCCCGACTTTTTCTACCATTCAAACCACTCTCTAAGCACTGACGCTAATAAGAACAAAGTTTGAAATACTCAGCGAAATTGGTCCAGTAGTTTTTGAGTCGATAAGAGACAAACTAAGAAACATTAATTTGTATTTTTATATATATAGGTCCTATTACTTAAATTCAATATTAATTATAAAATTAAGCCTTAGACACAATACGCTATATTATGCCCTCATTATTTGTGTATAATATGTAATATACGTATTACATGTTGGGGTGACAAACTATGCTATAATCTTACTCAGGAGAAGGGGTCAGATCAATTGGGGAACTGCGGCGGAACATCATTTTTTTGTATGGGATCTGTCACTTCGACAGATGACAGCCGCGTAATTACCGCGTTCCGTAAATTGTTCGGACTTAATTTTGAAATATAGCCTGGCTAGCAGATCATGTCGCATATCGTCGCCACGCCCACACTTATAACACATCATATTTTTAGGTGTGACAGGTCTTATGGGATTGTATGGCGAGCAATATGGAGTTATATAAAAAGCTTTCAACTTATGGCGTAAACTGTCACCCCTTTTAACATTTCTATGGATCAATTTAGATTATTTTTCTTCTTTTTTTTAATTAATCACATTTATTTTATTCTAAATCTTACGAGTAAATTATATTCCTGTTTTCTGTTTGACTGGTTTGCAACAAACGTGAATATGTATCGTAGGCAGAGATGTGCAAAATGGGTACCCAAAACCATTTGAAATGCAAAATGGAAATGGGTCAGAACTTTTCCATTTGAAAATGCAAAATGCAAAATGGTTTTTAGAAAAGCATTTCAAATGCAAAATGCAAAATAACTATTTTCAAAATGCATTGAAAATGCAAAATGGTTTCTCAGGTCAAACAATTAAAATAATTATAGAATTTTTAAACAATTTTGTCATTTAATAATGGACATCAATGTAGAACAAACATATTACATGATGGTAAACCCTTAAACACCACGACTACAGATTATGAAACCACAAAAAATTTGCGCGGGACTAATGTTGCCAACGTAAAAACATAGAAACTGCTATCTAACATTTAATATTACAGCGTCATGGCCATGTTCAGTATTTGAATCAGTATTTTTTGTAATGGTATCACTCAATTGCCAGGGCTCCTACCAGGGAGCAACTTGACAAATGTAAATTATCTCTCATAGGGAGGTTGAGGACCGACTGATATTTGGGGCTTATGAAAAAAAGATGAGTGGAGATAGTAGGAAGAATGTTGCAAAAAAGCATTTAAAATGGAAAATGCATTGAAAAAAGCATTTAAAATGCAAAATGCAAAATGGTTTTTAGAAAAGCATTTAAAATGCAAAATGGAAAATACCCATTTTGCATTTCCATTTGAAATGGATTTATTTGAAATAAAGCACATCTCTGATCGTAGGTACATATTTACTTTATATTTTATGATTTTCTTTATTAACAATACCAGATGTTATGGTTATATGATAATGGTTTTGCGAAAATCCTTGGAAATTCGTTTGATTTAGACCCTTGTCCTTTAGGTAGGTACTCCCTGGCTTCTTCTCTGTCTCAATTTGTGGGTAGAGTTGACCAACCAAGCCAAGTCCTCAATCATTGCACAAGCTTCCGCTTTTAATGATGGTGGTAGGAGTTTTTCAAATATTTCCAAAGACTTTCGTAACACGGGAACGTTTGTCTTTCTTAAAAACAATATTTTTCCTTTTTGTTTGACAATAATATTAACCTATAGATATTTTAAAACTCTCATGATGGAAAGCAGCTTCAAGATGAAAATATTTCCGCTAAGACAGAAAAAGATTTACATCTGTCAACTAGGTAATTTAAAAACCTCGACAGGTAACTATTTAGGTACTTGATAATCGGTAACTAATTTACTTGTAAACACAGGCTGTTCATGATCGTTTTAATTGCTGTAATAAATTTGCTTCTCAAATAAAACCGTAGGTTAATACGACCACATTAAAAGTTGACTTTGCCTTTGAAACGTGCTGGTGTCGCAAAACTGCGACATAAACATAAACATAAACACACACATAAACAAAACATAAACAAAAACACAAACCTAAACACAATTATACACATACATGCAAACACAATAACAAACACAAACACGGCACGGTGAATAGTCCGATACAGTTTTCCATACAAACTTTGAGAAACCAATGAGAGTGATAGAAAAGATATCATATATATTTTTACGGATAGAATTTGTCTTCCTTGTCTCCTTAACGCCCCCTAATTTTCTTTGAGCTTTCTACTGCCCCCCTAAAAGCCTCCATCGCCTATAAGGGGCGTTATCGCCCACTTCGAGAAAGACTTGTCTATATCCTATATTTATTAGAAGTAATAAAATAATAATGAAAACAGAGACTTGATTTATTTTTGAGTTGTGTAATTAATAATTTAATGTTTAATTTTTCTAGGGAGCGAAATAAAAAAGTTTTTCAAAGGATCATGTGTCTTCGTAACGGGAGCCACTGGCTTCTTGGGCAAAGGTAAGATAATCATTTATTATTATTATTGACATAATCTGCCATTATCTTTTCACTGTTAATATCCCTACAGACCACTCAATTTGGTTGGTTCAACCGTTGTGTCAACCGATGGGTTTTACGTACAGACGACGCGATGGTTGGTTCAATTTGGTCAGTTATTACTCTGGGGAACACGCGCAGCATGCCTCCTATTTTATCTTATAAGCGTCGTTTAAAATTAATAACACGAAAAGGAAAAGACAAACGCGGGCAAAACGAAAATAAATCACACACGGAGAAAAATGAGTAATGCTGATTTATTTAAAATCTCAACAGATTATTAGTCACCCTGTTAAAAACGTAAACTTATAAAGTTTTGGTAAATTCGTCATAATATCGGAACACGTGGTCATCCACCTGCGTTGGTCTAAAATACTAAAATGTTAGGAGTTTTATGAATGTATTTATTAATATTTAACTTAAAGTGTATCAGGATACCTACCAATCCATTCGTTATTGGCCTACAATCCCGTTTTTAACAGGAATTCGAATATAGTGAAGAGATTATGAATAAATTAGCAATTTTTTTTTACGTGTATGATGCTACTAAAATAATAAATTTTTTGAGTTTTACGGTTTTATTCGTTGCAAACTTTTCAATACATTTGAACTGCTCCAAAAGGATCACACCAGCCTTATTCCTGGCATCTCTATCAGAGTACATCTTGCTTGTAGTATCCCACAAGCAAACCTACACAGTGTTACTTATAAATATTCCCTAATACGCGGCTGCAGCGCTGCTGTAGCTATATAGTCCAAACGATGACCGTAAAAATCCCATCCCATAGGCCAAATGAACAAAATTAGTACTGGGCACAGACATATGAATATTAATAGACTAGAAATTAAGGATGAGGGGTAAAATCAACTGTTGAAGAACGAAGAGGGTAAAGCTGACTGTGATTCGTCAATAAATCAATCTGATAGTATATAGGCATCTCGCCTTATAATATCACCATTTAGTTACTTAAAAGTAAAATCTGCTTTTGAATGAATAGACATTTTTACATGGGAGCGCAAATTACTCGCCACATTATGAACAAATTTGCGAAGTCCAAATTCGGCAAAATAAATTTCTTCTATTTTTTTAGAGTCGAATATTTCGTTTATGTATTTAGTTAAGACACTTTCATAAATGTTCATAATTTACTTCCCAGCAACCAACCAGCTTTGTGTTTCACGTCCAGACGTGTCTCGATGTGATAGTATATGTTTCTACAACTGATCCATATTATACGATGTGAATATGCTTAAAATAAAGTAAAATAATGCTTATATATGGAATGTAATACGACAATTGGGTTTATTCTCTTTTTCACATCTATTTTTACAAGTTTTCATAGTACAAGTCACCATTTTGCCGTGTTATTTCGTAAAATGAACCGATGATGCCTCGACCATAGTTCGCACAAGAATGATGACGTCACGTTTTCTAAATTCACTTGAGGCCATACGCGAGCACAGCCGGCTCCAATGGAACGGGTATGGGGAGTGGAGAATAATACGCTTTTAATCACTTAGGGCAGGTCTACTAATATTCATATGTCTATGGTACTGGGCTTTAACCCCAAATAAGATTAGTTAAAAAAAACGCATTCATCCAGATTTCGGCCCGGGAGGAGTCCTGGAAAGCGACGACTTCCGGTGTCATTTTTGGGATGAAAATATCCGGTGCTGACAAGGGGCGGCCGCGGCCATCTGCTGGCACTCACCGCTCACCAAGCTGATGCTCCTTACGCGAGTAATTTAAAAATGTCGCTAGAAGAAATGTATTTTTCGCTCGAATAATCGCGTAGACCACAAGGTTCTCCTCGGCCGAACGACATATTCGTAAACAGGGAATTTTTATCTAAATTTTGACATCGATTTCATTCTTGTGGCACGTCGGATATTTTCATCCCAAAAATGACACCGGAAGTCGTCGCTTTCCAGGACTCCTCCCGGGCCGAAATCTGGATGAATGCGTTTTTTAAACTAATCTTATTTGGGGTTAAAGCCCAGTACTAATTTTGTTCATGTGGCCTATGGGATGGGATTTTTACGGTCATCGCTTGGATTAATACTGCTCGTGTTAAAATATTTACTCATATTCATGCAAAATTTTAGACTTTCACCTCCAATCCCAAAAAACACGGTCATTTTGCATTTCGCGTTTAGTTGCCAACTTCACGTTTCTTCAGATGACATTTGTGATGTCATTGCCCCGGTAGGCTTTGAATTGCTTCAAAATTTGACCAATTTGATTATGCGTTCCGTATTTGCTTTGGTAAATCGATATTTTGATTTAAAAATTTCCTCTGATAGTGCTGCCAATGCGTATTACTGCTTTTTTTACATTTTCATTGCGGACAAATCTCCGTCGGGCGTTTTAAAAATCTGTCAGCCACTGATACTGCGTTATTACGGCCGGTATACGCAGTACGCATTCGCGTAATTATGTGTGATGTTTTCTACAACCTGTTCTTATCCCTCCGTATTATCTATAATGAGTAAGACGGACAATGTTTTAAAAATAAATTAAATACTTCATGTCTATATATGATTTGTTTCTATTCGTTGAATGTACGCTCACAAATGACCGGCTCTCTATGCAGACTGAGTAAAGTTGGTTCAACGCGCTACAGACGATTCAAATTGGTTGGATGATTGGGCCGTAGAATGGCGGTTGGATGCTCTGAATATACAACCATTCAACTTGATACCCACGCCCCCTTATCGCATATCGAGTATGGATTTCTTATCATTATTCTGCTAAAAATGACTGTATGATGATTTCCTAATAAATTATTAGTCATTCAGAACATATCTGAATACGTTTCCAATACAGATGGCCTTGTCTGAACAAATATATTATTTTTAAAACATGTGTTCTGACTTCATCATAACATATTCGTGCTGTGCTGTTACTTTGTTATGAAATTTGTCAATTTATTCATTATAAGCAACCAATCCCGTTATTAACAGGAAAACTTTGCCTCTGCTAGATTGACTTTGCTAGATTTTTAATAAATTAACACTATCAGTGAGTTTTCTTTGTGCATGGTTCAACTTTACGTTCAACTCAACCAGATTGATACAAACACTCAACTAAATTGAATGGTCTGTAAGTCACGAGTTTAAATAATACCTCAACGATTCCTATATTCTTATTAGTTTCAAGCACAGATAACACAAACAAAGAGAACATTATCAAATAATAATAATTGCGATACATTTATCTAACGTGGCATCTACGAGTGTCTAACCCTTCAAATAACCTACATTTACCCTGATAAGTAGCCAATATTTAGGGTGTTAGTTATTACTAGAGATTTGAGGTCACAGATAGCATAAACTCAGAGTGATATGGCATGGAAACGTACCGACTGTCGCTGAGTTCCGACCAAACTGCACTTATCAAACCAAAATCAGTGCAAAAAATGTACTGCTAATTGATTAAGAATCTCTTCAAATTATTCGGTTAAAAACGGGATTGCAGGCGCTCAACGAATGAATCGAAATGTTTCTTAATAAACTTTCATTAAAACACGTGTTCATAAAAATCCTAATATTTTCGCATTTCGTCATTATATATTATCAAGGAAATTGTAGGTTTATCAGAAAACGGCCTGAAATCCCGTTTTTAACAAGATTACGAATAATTTGAAGAGATTCTTAATAAATTTGCAATACTCATTTTTCTCCGTGTATCTATAATTTCAAGTGTAATGTGTTTTTGTTTCTCCTTGTCAATGAGTAGTTACGTATTTCACGTAATTGTCTATTTAAGAAAATTAACCATAAGAATATAATCACTAATGTGTCATGGGTGCTTCGTCCCGCAATTAAATAACTTTGTATATTTGCACTATCCACAGTCAAAATGTAATAACTATAATTAACAAGTAATTGCTGCGAAACAGCGTAAGGTTGGCAGTAATTTTTCATTTAGTTTCAAGAACTACACTGCAGGGACAGAGGCCGTGGTGGTAGTATTATTAATGAACACCGTATAAATTTAAGTAGGTACATGTAACAATAAAAATTGATGCAAATAGGTATGATGGCCTCCGTGGTCGAGGGGTGAAGCTATCGACTAGCAAGCCGAAGGTCACGGGTTCAAATCCCGGCGTGTGCAAGTAAATTTTATATAATTAATTAATGTCATTTCAGAATGTATTCATTTAAATTAATATATGGTATACTTACGACACGTGCCAGAGTGGAAGATACTCTCAGTATCGCCCTGGTCTAAGACCATCATTTAGAGATGAAATATTTCTTGAAATAGCTTTAGTTGTGTTTGGTGACCAGGTCTGAGTAGCCAGATACTCACCATCTTTCTTCTTTCCAATCTACCTTCAGCCTCACAACATACCCCACTTGGTGATGCCATGCTCCAGATGGATGGAAGCGGTTGAGACTCTTGTGTGGTATTCATATTTAAAAAAAATCATAATATATATATCTATCAGTAGACATCTGATAACATACACTAAAAATGGAAAAATATGCACTGAAATTGGAAAAATTTGCATTATGATGCCAAAATATGAATGTAAATATGCACTTAATGTACCAAAATATCTTTTTAATTTCCCATTCAAAAGATGCAGTAACATTGCCAAAATACTCATTAAAGGTGCCAAAATATGTACGAACCATGCCAAAATAAGCAGTAACCTTGCCAAAATACTCATTAATGGTGCCAAAATATGTACGAACCATGCCAAAATACGCAGTAACCTTGCCAAAATACTCATTAAAGGTGCCAAAATATGTACGAACCATGCCAAAATACGCAGTAACCTTGCCAAAATACTCATTAAAGGTGCCAAAATATGTACGAACCATGCCAAAATACGCAGTAACCTTGCCAAAATACTCATTAAAGGTGCCAAAATATGTACGAACCATGCCAAAATACGCAGTAAAATTGCCAAAATATGCACTAAAGCTAAAAAAATATGCTCCAAAAATTCCAAAATACGTAGTAACATTGCCAAAATATGCATTAAAGGCGAAAAAATATTCACTAACAATGTCAACATATGTGTATAAATGCCAATATATATACATATTGGCATTTATATCTGTACCTATGTTATTTTAACCGAAAATACACTTCCGAAATGTACACTAACAATCTCAAAATATGTATTAGTGCTAAAACATGCGTGCAAATAAGCATTGAAAATTCCAAAATATGCGCTTGAATTACCAAAATATGCACTAACACTGAAAAATATGCACTAATAATGCAAAAAATATGCACTGAAAATGCAAAAATATGCTTTAACGATGTCATCATTAAATATGCTTTCAAATGCCAAAATATGATAAATAATATCAAAATTGCCATACATCAACAATTCCATAATATACATTGAAAATGCCAAAATATGCATGGAAATAAATTGTATTATAAATTTTAAAATATTCGTAACCATTTGCTTATTCTGAGGTATCTACCACTTTGAGTGTTGAGTCGTATTAAAAAATGGTACTTATTGGGAATACATTGTATAGCAATAGAATAGTAACGTTGTTTGACTGATTACAACACTTCTAGAGGACCGAAATAATTGACCTTTAACATGAATAATAATTTTTTAAAAATTTCATATGAATAGTAATTTATAAAATTTCTAACAAACAAAACTCAATGTTGTTTATATATGTAGAAAAGTGGGGACAAAGTGGATATTTCGACGCCAAATCTTTCAGTAGAACATTCGTCTTCGCATTCTTGTAACATCCCTTATCTGTATTAGGATATCTAATCGTAGTAACTATGCAATATCCTCTTGAAAATCTAACTTCTGTGGATGAGCGGCTTTTTTCAACAAAATTAAAATTTGAATTTGACGCCAAAATACTTGACCAAACTACGTAATTATTTTTTTAATCAAAAAATATAGGAAATATCTAGCACGTGCTCCTTTATTTATTATGTTTTAAATTATTGTTGTGTTCCCACAAACAGTTCTCCAACTCGTCGTGGAAGGAGATTATAAATAATTGGTTCTTTGTGATAAATCAGGGATTTATTAATCCTTCGCGTATTGCAATGGTGACTTGATAGTCGACCTAACTAGAAGCTGGCTAATTGAGATCTGAAACACTTTGTTTTTCTGGGAGCATTCCCACTGGCCCTGGCGACTACTGGCTACTGGCTGCCATCTTGCGGACTTCCAAGCAAGCTCTATGCACTGCCCTCTATGAGTGCATCTGTGAAGCTCTTACTTCCCAACAATTATAAAATATAAACCATTAATTTTCATGATTTTAGAGGAAACTTTGATAATGTTTTTGTGAGTAAATTTTTATTTTAAAAAATATTACTCATCGTTAAGAATTTGTAAAAAAAAACGTTTTTCGGTCGAAATTATATATTCATGCAAGACAAATTTGTATTCCAGCGTATATGTGTCGTTTATAATTTAAATTTAAGCCCAGCATTATGTTTTTTTAAACAATTAAAAAATATGTATTTTATTATATCTTCATGGTAGAGAAAAATATGTTTTTGAATAATGATTACTAAAAAGAAAAATCTAGTTATTTAATGGTATATATTTTTTAATAAGAAACACAAATTAATTAATTAGCACCGTTGGTATTTAGATCTCATTTCCGAATTAATGTTTTTTTTTACATTTAAGGCCGCGCAGCTGTTCGTCTTAAATGAATGCTGGTACTTAAAATATACATGCATATTTTTTTTAGTGCTCTTGGAAAAACTTCTTCGTTCCTGTTCTGATGTGAAGATTATTTACGTCTTGCTCAGGGGAAAGAAGGGTAAACATATCCAAGAGAGAATGAAGTCCCTTCTAGATGACCAGGTAAATTACTACAATTAATTCATTACTTAATTATGAATAAAACTGTAAATTTTTATTTTTGTGTTTGTTTTGGTACAATATTTTCATTTGATAGTACAATCCAGTAATGTTGGCCTCACTGGGTGGCTTACCCGTGCTCAGGCTTCCATTTTATAATACAACAAAATATACATAATACATTTAAAGAAAATATATATAATGTTGGTGAAGAAAAAGAAAACATAAGATTAAGATAAATTTAAACTAAAAATAAAGATTTTAAATTAAAGTAAAATAAAACGAAATAAAGTTAAAATCATTATATTTGTATTATATGTTGTGTGTTTGTGAGTGATGTGTATTTTTTATTGGTTTTACGTGTTACGTGTAGGTTTTATTATTTTATGTTATGAAATTTTGGAAATATTGTCTTTTTTGTTCTTTAATCCATTTGTAACTTTGTGTCTGAATTTATTTTTGTTTTCCTCAATTTCATTTTCAAGTGTTAAACTGTTGAATGTTTTTATAGC